>CP053126.2:5000000-10000000 GCA_022674325.2 Grapholita molesta
ATCGCGTGTGTCCTGTAATAAGAGCAATAACTTTAGGCATCGTTTCTACAAACGTAGCGACATTTGTTCTACGACTTTTGAAAACTTATAGTTTACTAAATATTAATATAAAAAGTTTTTCCAAGCAAGCAATGTATTGTGAAAACTATGAAGTTCTGTACGCTGACAGACTATTGGATGTTTTTCATTGAAAATACTATTTAGTTTGTTTGAAAAAAACCCAAGCAATAAAATACACAATTTTTAAAAGTTGTAGAACAAATTTTGCTACGATCGTGGTGTAAAAGCGATCCCTAAAGTTATTACTCCTATTATAGGCCACACCCAGTATGATGAAAAAAACGTTACATATTCTTCCTATTTTAAATTAAAACAATCCTAGAATAACTAAATAATGATCACCCTATGCCGTATGACATACACAGTATAGGAAGCGACAAGACGTCACATTGAGTAAAATGTAAGCAAACATTTTTTTTTTCTAATAATTTCTAACATATCAAAATAAATCATATTGGAGTCGGACGGTTGGTTTAGCTTAGTTCGAGCGCTCGTTGATGTCGTTTGTATAACATTCACTTGAAAATCTTTGGGCTTCTAAGCATAAGTACTAAGCCATTTTTTTTTCAATGTGTACCTTACTATTTTACAGGAAAGTAACTTATTAAACTATATTTCAGGATTAGTTACTACACTTACGCTTATTGGGGCAGTTCTAGGACATTAGAATTTCTGAATACGGTACTAGAATGGTATATTTTGCTATACCCGTAATAGTATATTGTTATGTTATAAGCATACTATAGTAAAGTATGTTTATATTATAAATTACAATACTGCATGAAATTGTTGGTATACGTTTTGTAACGAGAGAAGATTCGACTTAAGCATTCAAGCTTTTTCAAGTTGTTTTGAACAGGTCAGGATACAAAACCCGGATCAACATTTAGGAAAAAGCTGTATCGAGGAAGAGACAAATAGTAGTTAAGTGTCATGTGTGAAGTTACGGTTTCCAAAAAGTTCAAAATAAACGAAAATTTTCAGAAAATTCTATTTTTTTTTAAAATAAAAGTATAGAAATTTAAGAAACATTAAGATAGGAAGTTTCTATCTCCATAGAAAATTATTGAAACTTTTCGAATATTTTCTATATGAATATATCTGTCGGGACATCAGTAGTGGTAAAATTCTTGCGCTAAAAGCAAGATGTCCTTATCCGCAGTAAATGTTAAACACCAAAGTAGTAACATGGCAATGGACCGTAGGAAGCTGTAACGGGTATAAATGAGACAGCTGGAGCCGGGATGTTATCAATAAAACATGGCGGCGGAGGCTTCCGCGTCGCGCAACTGTACCCGGGAAGCCTGCTCCGACTTGGAATATATTTGATTTGACGACAGGATTAGGCATAGTTTGCCGTGTGATGCCGGCTGACTAGAATAGCACCACCCCATCTCCTCCCGCGGGCGACAACGGGAATAATCCAACGAATGGGCAGCAGCGTCCGTCGAAACCCAATCTGCAGCTACTGCGGTCGCCAACCCGCCTGCCAAGCGTGGCGACTATGGTAACTACCCCCAAGATGATACAAGTCATATTGCATGCATACGGCTGAAATGTATGTATGGATGGGATTTGAACCCAGGACCATCAGCTTCATAGGCAGGGTACAATCGGCAGCAGAAGTAACCAAGCGGCCGAGGTGATCAAAATGAGGTTGACATGACTTTATTGTTAATAGAACAAGAGCGTCGATCATAGTGTGATCAAATCCCAGTAAGGGCATTTATATGTATGATGAGCACAGATATTTGTGCCTGACTCATGGGTGTGTTATATGTGTATTAAGTATTTGTATATGATATAACACAAGCTTTCTTGAGCTTACCGTGGGGCTCGGTCAATTTGTGTAAAAATGTCTTGTAATATTTAATTATTGATGTGCAAAAATGTAATAAAACTTTATTACATTTTTACTGTCTCACGTATTGTTATATACAAATCAACGGAACTTAGTATGAAAAATACCCTCCGGCGTTATAAGATAAATTTCAATTCCATTAATAATTTTTATTATTAGCAATTCAGCAAGGAAATGCTGCAGGCATTATGGGGATGGGGATCTGTGAGTCAGGTACTATGCAAGGGGTTATTTAAGACTAGTTTTAGGTTATACTCTTAGCAGTAGTAAACATTATCAATATCATAGATCTAATAAATAAATAAAAACTTGAAAAAAATAATAGACATAAAATAAATTTACAAACAAACTTAATAAATAGTTTGGAATTGTCGGAATGTCGGAATCACTCAGAAAAAGAGACTTGCTTTATGGTTTAATGAAAATACTCTATGCAGCAAATGTATGCAACCCTAAAAAGCATAAAAACCATATTGTTTCGCATATACTATAGGAATGCAATAAGATTATAATTAACATGTTTTTTCTTAGAAACAATAGGAAAAAGAATCTACATTTTTCAATGTTATTTTAAAATGCATTTTATGAGATAAAAATCTACCTTTGTTTCGGTTTCAATACTGGAAATTCCAAAAATATTAATGTAGGTAATAAATTCAGTAGAACTTATTTGTTGAAAACAGTACATTTCACACGACGCAGTTTTATTGGTGCGAACGAAAAATGCTTTAAAGTCAAGTCCATATTCTATCAATATCAAATCCAGTTGGGATTTAACAACAAGTTTGTATATATCAAATTAGTATCAAATCAGATTCGACTTCTTAAGTTCGAATAAGCCAACGGTACTGGCAAAAACGAGTATGTCTGATGTTTTACATAATACTTACATTCATAATATTCATATACAATGTATAATGAAAACGCACAAATATGTTGACTGTCAGATCATCATCATCATCATCCTTTAAGACGTCCACAGTAGGACATTGGCCTCACTCAAAGATGACTTGTATAATTTTGGGTGACTTATAATCGTCACTAGATGGTGATTTGGTACCGACGGAGTCTGCCGCCGTTCCGTCAGATTTTTCTCTTTGTCGCCTCTTATGACATCCACGGGAGGAGATGGGACAGAAAATGTTTATTAGTAAGTAATAGTCTCTGAACGAAGTCTCGACGGTATCAGGTGCCTCTGAAGAAAAGCTTAAAAATTGACAACATTTTAAAGAAAAAACGCGGGTTTATTAAATTGTTACCGGTATTTACTAAAAATTTAAATATTACCCTATTCTTAATTTTTCATCGCTTTTTTTAAATGTTATTTACATTTCAGCCGTATGCAGTCCACTGCTGGACATATCCCTTCCACAAATATGAATTGTATAATCTTGTGGGTAGTTGCCATAGTCGCCACGCATGGCAGGCGGGTTGGCGACCACAGTAGCTGTAGATTGGGTTTCGACGGACGCTGCTGCCCTTCTGTAGGATTCTATTCAGCTGGCATCACAAATCTTCGGGTGGTAACGACATTATCTGGTGATATAAATAAACTACATAAGTTTGATAACTGGTAAATTTGTATGAATATGATACAGGTATTCGATCCCTGGCTTAACGTTGGGGCTTCCGCGTACATGATATCTAGCCCTTGCAGAACAATTATTAATATTTATACTTTCGCATAATTTATCGTTTCGCATAAAGGTTTTTGTGCTGAACCTGTAGAATTTTCAGGATTATTATGTAACAAACTTAAGTTAATATAATATGTTTTACGGGATGATACATTGAAAGTGGTATAGTTTCAGAAAATGACACATTCTGCGAAATGATAAAATATGCTAAATGAATTCTGATATTTGATTTTATGCCAGATGAGGGTAGCCCCATTTGCGCTACACAAAAGATCGTAATGGGTCGAAGTGTATCCGAAAGGGTCCCCATAACATATAAGCTAAGATAAGATAACCCCCTTGCATCTCAATTAAAACGAGCAAAAAGGTTGCCAATGACGCGTGGCACGTGTCGTAAGCCCCGCGATGTGCACCGTGTTTCCGCATAGCTGGCCGCCGGCGCAGTGATCGCTGCGCGTTTCCGCGTGCGCCTGCGCACGATACGCAGGGCTACTGCACCTTTTAATGCTATTTAGGTTTTTTTTTAATACTACTGAGCACTACTCGTAAGTACATGTGAAGACGCGTTTAAGGTTATTGTGTCATAAGAAAGGAACACGTGTGGTTACTTCGAGTTGTTTATTGTAACTAACTTACGCTACTTCTACCTCGCCTTATGCCCACTACAGTTACCATGGCTTATGGACGCCTGTAAATTCAGGCGTCTTCTGACACGCGTTGCCTACCCTTTAAGGATGGTTTCCACTCCTTTTTTGAAGAACCTCATCTGTGCATTCTGTTCTTTGCACATACAAACTAAATTAATAATTGTTTTTGGGTCATATACGACATAGCCATAAACGACCACTGCTGGGCTATAGGCTTCTCTTATAGACCGCCACAGGGAGAAATCTCTGAGCACGGGTGGTCAATGTCGTAATCGCCGCTCTTGATAGGTGGGTTGGCGATTGTAGTAAATACCGTTCCAAGAGACGCTGCTGCCCGTCCCCCAATGCAATTTAGGGATGAAATCCGCGTCCTACCATCGTACACAAATCGTCTTAGCCTTACAGTTAGCTTAATAAATCATGTGTTTTAGATATTTTGTCATACGTATTTTTGTGTTATTTGGAACGTTATCTATGTATTTAAGTAGTTAAACGTATTTATTTCATGTAGTATACTTGCTACATTTTTTAGCATACTATAAATAAAAATATTTTTTCGCGACAATCTGACACAAATCCATCTAGTTAAATACATAGAAAATACTCATGACTCAGGAACAAATATCTATGCTCATCACACAAATAAATGCCCTGACTGGGAATCAAACCCAGGACCATCGGCTTCATAGGCAGAGTCACTACCCACTAGGCCAGACCGGTCGTCAAAATACTGTAGTAGGTCTGTAGTACGTACTGCACTAGTTCGAAGATTGTCCCTAAATATTTATTTATATTCAATCGATGACTAATGTGTGGTGCATCGACTAAGGTTGTAACAGTGTAGCGCAGGTTGGCGACGCCTGCCGCCCCCGGCGACTAGCGGTTCGCAAGGTTCAGGTTCACCCGCGTTCATTGCCACAGTTTTGTAACCCTTGTGTAACTCGGGCCCTTCGCCTCTCACTTGGTCTCGATATTCTCATTATTGCACTTGCCCATTATTTATTTGTTTACTGATCACTTAAGAGGATAGTGAACTTCTTTGTTACGTTATTCTGAAACTGCGTATTGTAGTCTTATAAGTTCCCTCTTTCAGGATTTGATCTGTATTAAGCTTTCAGAATTTCTTTCTTTATAGTTACTTGTCGGGGCTTCCAACCTCTGTACTGACCGGACTCTGACTGTACAGGCTGACTGACATATTTTGGAATGACCGACATTAAATTTAAAGACTGACAGGAAAAAACATTGACAGGAAAAAATCGACAGTCGACGACAAGAACCAGACAAAGACGGTTCATTACTTTTTTTCCGGTTATGTTTTACTTTCCAATGCCCGGTAAGATAAAATTTGTCACTTTAAATGAAAATAAATTAATCTGTAACAACAACAACAACGATAACAAGTTAATGTCAATTGTCAAATGTTAAATAAATTGTTGTGTCAAAAATTGGCATGCAGTGCAGCGACACTGATTTTCCATTGGATCTTTGTAAACATTATAAACTTAAAAAATATGATTCTAAGCATGTAAAACATATTTAGAGTTATTAGTTGCTTAAAATTTCAGATACAAAAAAAAACCTCATGAAGATCCTGAAGAAGAAAAAAAAAAACAAAATAAAGGGGCACATATAAACATACAGCATAATATTAGTATTAAAATCTTATCCATAATGGATGGAAAACTGGCTGTCCAAAGTGCCCAACTATCCTCTTAACGCGCGATGCTAACGTGCTATGTTAAATTATGGCAGTGGATTTGGAACGAGTAAGTGGATCGGTTTTTAAATACAACCTTGACCAAAAGTGTAGTAAGTATTTCTACGAAAGCAGAACTTCATATCGCCGTAGCCAGTCTTCTATGTCATTCATCATAGAAGTTTAAAATTGTGTTGAATTCTAATTTAGCCTTATTAGTATATCTAATTCGAATTTCTTCTGTATGATACAGTGCATCAAACAATTTAGTTCAAATTTAATTATTCCTACTCTTTAATAAAATATTCACACAGTACAGTTTATCAAACATAATAAAATTTGCTTTAACAAGAGAAAATTTGTAATTACAATACAGTAATTATATTAACTCCTTTTTTTCTTTATATGCATAATAATCTACATTTATTTATATACTATCATTTTTATGGGCATTTTATTAAGACATGGAGGCCTAAACTATATATATTTAAGTAAAGTGTTATATTTTTTATCTATGTAACTTACCTTCTGAGTATAAGTTAAATAAATTACATGTTTTGTTTTTAAAACTTGCTTTACATACAAAACTTGGTTTTCAATAATTATTGAATAAAAAAAAAAAGAAGTAACACTAAAATGGCGAACTCTGCGTGTGTGTTTAATCTGAGCATAATGCTAATATTTAAAGAAAATTAATGTCAACAAGTTTCCTATGTGTAAATACATAACAAACGATAAAGCGGCATGTTTACATGTTGTGTAAGACAAACATGTAGATATCGACAAAAGCGTACATAAGGCAGTGCGGAATGTTTAATTGAGCGGTAGGCTGCGTCTAGCGGGCGACGACCCCGTGCCTTTCGAGAGTATCGAACCGCGCGATTACGTCACCCGCGCAAGCCTGCCGCGCCAGGGCTACCTCTAGTCTGACTTCAAAAAGCATAGTCGAGCCTTTGTTTTTTCAGTAAAGTAGTTTTCTCTAAAAACATGACAAGGTACGACTAAAGGTTTAATGGTAATTATTATAGCGATATAAATTAGACTCAGAATTTTGACCGAACATGAAACAAAGATTGCAAGTAAATTAATTAATTTAGCTACTCCAGTTTATTTATTCTCCTAGGATAATTATTAACGAATACCACATATATTTGTAATATTTTTGAGCTAGTATTGGACTAGGTAGGAACTGAAAAAAAAAACGCTTTTCGTACCTTACACAGTCGAATCTATAATCCAAATATTTGATCATTTGCTACACTCGTGTTCCAATTTTGTAATTTTTCGTTTGTCGTATATTAAAATTGTGTGGTTGATTACACTAACATAACCTAATTTTTAGATTTTTGTTTATGTCCCTATTTTATCCCCGATTTATGTTATGTACGAGTATGTATAGACATAAGTCATGGCAAAATATTTTACCTCAATTTTAATAAAGTAACTTGAAATATTCTACGAGTTTTTTCTGCTAAAGTGTTATGAGGGTAATTTACTTAGGTTTTAGCAGCCATTTTGAATATTTCCTTAGTTAGCTCGTGACTGACTCGGCAACCCTGGACAGCTCCGTAGTTCGCCGCCTAGCTTCAACATCGCAGTGGAATATTCCTATCGTGATGCTTTTTTGACAAAAACTATTCGAGGGTTTTCGGATATGTCCACTTTTTTATTATTTAGGCATGATGGTTTTACAAATACAACAGTGTTTACATGTTATGTTTATCGATAAATGTTTCAGTCATTATTGACTCACATATTCGGAGTATATTATTAACTATATACATAGTTTATACATTGGAAACGTGTATTTTAAATAAATTACCCTGCTATTTTAAACTTGTAAAATATATTTTGATTAGGCTATGAACTAAATCAGATTATAACGAAAATGTAAGCGATTCATAAAATAACATAATTATCAGCTACCGTGAAGCCACTTGAGATGACTCAAGTTTTGACCACAGCGCAAAACAAGTATAACCTCACACGTGGTCACTTTCGTCGAGTGTACGGCGAAGTTTGCCCGAACTTTCGTTGGCTTATAAAGTAAATACGGTGGTCAATGACCCCCGGCTTGCACAACCGTATGTATGAATAACATTTTATGAAATCTCATGCATCTCGACATTCTTTTATTTCGAAATGACAACACGGAAAATATTCGTTGGAAGAATTTATTTACTAGAGCTGTACTCGTATTCCGACATTATTAACTTTTTAATTACATTTTTAAAGGGTGTTGTGAACGTAGTAAAGAACTCCCAAATGGGTTTTTTTATAAGATTATATCGAGTGGAAAATTAAGTCAAAGAACCTTTGTTAAAAAACAATGTTTATTAATTTAAATTGTTAACCAGAGCTTATCAAAATTTTATAATGAGTGTTTACAACATCTTTACTCTTATTTATAATTTAATTAATACGTTTATATTATGTTGATTTTCATATGGTTGGTTCTTTATTTTGTACATGAAATTGTGAACGATTACATTCGGCGTAAAAAAATAGTGTCATTGACCCCAAGCAACGATTTTACTCACGTGCTTTAGTTATTTGCACGAGTGTTGTATGTTATTTTATTACATGTACTTAATCTCTTTTTGATTGATTATGCTTGAAACTAAACAAAATAATATTTATAGAAATTAATATTATACCTAACTAATTTATGAAAGGCGATCATTAAAAATATCTTATTGCTTTGTCATCACAAAATTGTCAAAAGTTATTTAACTTTATTTAACAACTCACTCTAATTGGAAACAATATGATATGAATATGATAATCAAATTATTTTTTATGAAATATTTTTGATTTGCTTTGATTTTTAAGTAGTAATACTACTATATAATCTAAACAATATCTTCTGAAAATCCCATAAGCCAGCCTTTACTCATTGGTATTCCGTTACAAGAAAAAAAGATTTTTTGATAATTTTAAAATATCAGCCACGTTTGAACTTCAAGCAATCAAAACAGAGGTCATCCGTTTAGAGCAATTTTCGAAAGGCAATTTTCATAGCGTTGTTGTTCTCAATAGTAAAGTAGACTCAACAGCGTGAACCCGAGCCGCGGTCATGGCGTTCGCTCGAACAAAAGTACTTTCCCGAACGAGTAACGGGACTGCGCGGAGAAATGTTCTACGAAATCGAAACACGCCTCACCGTTAGCCGGCCCTCGCCCTGCGCCTGCCGGGATAATGCCGGCGCCGTGCAACTGCAGTGCCGTGCGGGCAATTTGAGCCTGGTTATAGATTTGGAGCTAACGGCGTCGGTGGAGGCTTATGGATATTTGTAATTCTAAAGTACAAAGTAATATGTTTCTAATGGTTTATAACATTTATTTTGGATAAACTTAATTTTTGTTATTGTATAATCTGCACGGAAAACATTGTGACTGATGATTTTAGAAGAATCGGTCATATGAACTTTAAGCTTCTAGCTATTCTTATTTTATGTGGATCTGATGTTTTACCAATAATACCTTACTGATAGATATTGATACTAGGAAGAAGCTTGTTGGAATGCCATAGATTTACTTTTTTTAAACAGACTCGCATTATATTATAACGTATAACAACAAATTATAAAAAAAAATCTCAACATCAGTTCTTCCATTACAGTTGTTAAAAGTGTAAGTTCTACATACAAGTGTTAGTAGTGTCATCTTGTGTCAAATTTACGAACCCCTTAGTTTGCCTTATGGCTAGAGATAGACTCGTAGAGGAGTAGTACTGTATAGCGCTATGTCGGCTTAATAGTTTAACAGCCGTCCCCCTAGGTGTCGCTACAAAACGAAAGATCACTAAAGAAAGATGCCGATGCCGCTTTACGTATCGCATGCATCTGAATTTCAAGTAAATATCGAGAAATATTGGCAAAAAAGGAAACGGTTATATATAACAAATATTAGTGGTACAATATATTGTACCACTAATATTAACGTAACAATAAAAATGATTGTTCCAATAATAGGTATGCAGTGCAGCTGAAGTGGACTGAAGGAAGAGCCAAAATCTTTTAAAATCTCCATCTAAACTACAACTTTGTCACAGTAGAAGGTGCAAAGTCAGTCGAGAGTTCCAGTTTATTGAAAAAAGCTCCGTAACATTCGTAGTCTACAGTTTTATTTATGATGCAGACAGTTATTTAGCCCTGATAACTACGGGGTTAGCGATGAATTGTGATCTCCCCTTTAGTTATTAGCGCTTTGACTGTTATTTCTAAAGCCAAGGGTAAAAGTGTGATGGAAAGTGGGTGGAATAGAAATTAACATTGATACGCAAATACTTTAATGAAACAATGGTCTAATAATACCTAGTATTTATCCTCCAGCCGACATTTTCTTAGACTAGGAGAGTCTTACGGACAATAAAAATATTCTTTGTAAATACAACAAGTTTCAATGGGCCTCAAAATACAGTCTCAGCCTAGTTTGAGGCTCATCGTATAGCGCGGTCTATTATGTAAACATGTGCTTACTTTAAATAAATATTTGTATTTAAAACAAAATTAGTAAGTTGCGTGAAATTGTAAACAAACAAATAACAATTACAATTTAGAAATAGACTTTTGTATTTATAACTATTAATGTAGGGGATATCTGATGAAACCGGACTAATCCCAATAAGAATGAGTTTATCCTATGGGTTTTAAGGTCAGATTGCAAGTGCTTTCGTAAAACCAGTACCTACGCCAAATCCTGGTATTTGTTGCCAAGAGGACCTCAGTCTCCTACTCGTAAGAGCCGTGGTAAAGTACCGGGATAACACGAGTAAGGTGAAGTAGAATGTATGGGATATGTGATTATTATTTTTTAATAATTACAGGCAGTTCAGTCAGTCAGTCTAATATGATTAGATATTAAAAACAATTGTATTCGTTCTAAGAAGTCTTTACTTACTCCATTTTACTTAGCTTATTTTCCATCTTATTGATTTAGTTCTTTTACCAATTTTTATAATGTAAGCATATTTTTTAATTATCATATTATACTAATAATAAGCACATTCTTTAGCTAAGCTTATAAACTGCTTCATTTCTGAAGCTTTCGCTAAATATAAAAACGAAAACCAAAATACCTCAGGGTTATTGTTAAACACCGCCTCTTCAATTTTGCACCATAATATTTACATAGGGGTACAGGCCATATAAAAAACGATTCAGTTTTTTACCATTTAGCGATCTTTATTTAAAAAATGAGCGAATTGATTGGCTGCGCGCATTCGCGGGGCCCTCGCGGTGCGCAGCGTTCCTCCCGGCCGACCAATAGGGGCGCGCGCCCTGCGAGGGTCCGCGCCCTTCGCACCCGGCCAGACCTCAAATGATGAGAGTAAACGAGAAACAGTTTATAATTATAATTTCGATCAATCATAGCCGTTTTCCAGAGGTAGTTTTTATAAACATATCTATCTTTAGCAAATACTTTAACTTAAACTAAAATTAAAACCTTCTTTGTCGCTTTCCAAAACAAAAAAGTCAAAAAACGCCTACCGTAGGTATTTTATTCTTACGGTACACCTACAATTTTTTATCAAGCACGGTAAAAATGGTTAATGCCACTACATGTTACTTTGAATAATGAATTTCTGTAAACTTCCGATATAATCAAATTTTCATATTTCTCGTCTTTCTTCCCATGTCTACCAAATCATGTCATTTATACGTGAATTTTGACCACAAACTTTGATCAATAGTCACTTGCTACAGATTTAGCAAAGGCATTATCGGAAATACGAATATGGCTACGTAATATACACTTACTTATATCTCATAGCACCAATTCACTTCATCTCCATAGTTTGCTAGCGGTATTTGACCAAGCAATCGTGTTGCGTGTCTTTCCATGATACGGCGAACGAATTTCGCACACCCAAGTAATAACAATCCAAAACTAACTCAAATAAAGTCACTTTATTAAGAAAATAAATTTAACACGAATGTCTTCGTCGCCGAATTATTCATGAAATAATACAGCCGAAAACGGAATTAACGTTGGGATGAAGTTTAAATTAGACACGCGATGTAATTCTATTGTTTTATTTTTGCAACACGAATTATACAATAATGTATACGTGCTGTAACAAGCAGCATTTCACGCTAGCAATCGTTATTTATTATAAAAGGGACTAAAGTTAGTAATTACCTTCTCGTGCTAATATTGAGACCCGAGAAGCTAATTTGAACCACGAGCATAGAGAGTGGTTCAGAGAGTGGAATCTTGAGCGTTGAGAGGGTTTCGAAGCACGAGAGAGGAACATACTTTGCTACCGAGTGTAACACAATTTTTCACCTCACTACTGCGAGGAAAAAAATAAATAATATACGGACACATTATACAAAATTTTACGGACACATTATATTTGCGATTTGTAATAACTTATTTTGGACATCATAATCGCGCAAATCCCATGTCATAAACTTCCTATCATCCACTTCAAGTAAGCGCTAATCAAACATTGAAATCCAAACACTCATGATGACTAAACTCATCGCAGTGTTTTGTCAAAAATTCTCTTGTTATTGGCGATATTCATTCGAGTGTGGGCGCGTATGTAAACGTCAGTGTCATTATTGAAATGCATTGTGTGACGGATGTGACAGCTTCGTCGTGGGTGCAAACTGCGAACGCCCCGGGCGAATACAACGCGCAGGCGCGATAAATTGTGTCGTTTGCGCCCCTTAATACATCGTATAAATTTTGGCACTTTCAAATATTTTTGTTACAAATAAGTGTAATTATTTTACCTAAACGTATATACTACATCTATTAATGCTTGTTTATTAATACAAAGTTCCTACGATTAGTCCTTGAAATCATGCAAACGCACTAATTAAAACTTGAATTAGTTTTAAACATAAGCAAAAACTTTGCACCTAATGACAACAATGCAGGTATGCATTTTGCTTATTTTTAGACGCTTAACAACATAAAAAACAACAATCTTTCGAAGAGGTATAAAAAGAATTCTCCTAAGTTTAAAAACACAGTTGAAAAGAAAAATTCTCATGAAAAACAAAACACGAGCGTGGAAAATCATTTTTTTCTTACCAGCCAGTATTGTACAGTAATACACCACGGTGAATGCCTGCTTAACGCATTTGATGTGTAACACGGGTGAACTTTTAAAAATCTAACATTAGGCTTCAAGATAGATTAGGTTTTTTGACAGCTCATGAAATTTCCAGCCTTGATACAGATAGTGGTATGAAAGTATTTACTACCAATTATATTTCAGCTTTCAATATTTCAATGTTAATAGAATTTCCAGTTTCTAGTTAGCGAACTAGTAAGTAGTAACATTATAATCCTGTTTTAAATGGCAAACTATAAATTACTAGAGTCTAGCGAGGAAGAACCTTGTACTAAATTAAATTTTGACATGTACATTAATATAGAAACATCTATTTAAATCTATTCTATACATACATTAAATCCTACTAGTATGTTCCTTACGGAAAAAAACACATGAAGCTGGTTACATTCCCCCTTGACCGACTATTCCTGCCTAATCTTAGACTAAGAAGCTCTAGGTGCTACATAAGAAAACCATCTTATAAATATTTTGTTATGCGACTAGTTCAAAATGTTTAAAGTGCCTGCCTCTGGTGCAATTTGTACTTCGTTTCTAAAGTACCAGCTCGCAGAACTACTTAAGTTTCGGTATACTGATAGATTACTAATCATCATCAGGTGAAGATTTTCAAGATAAACACACATAACATAGTTAATGCCAGTATTTCAACAAGGGATTTCCTTCGTAGGTGGAATCACTACCAACTAGGCTAGGAGGTCATTCCATTTCCGAGTAGCAATGTGAGATACACCATTTTTTCATAGTACTGGGGATATGCAATTATTTCCCGGTATATCAGGATTTTAATTGGCGTGAGGGGGGTCTGATCATGAATAGATTTCTCGTTAATAAGGGTTTTGTCCGTTTTCTGATATTCCGTTTTTTGCGCTATTGTGCGCGAGCTTTACATTTTTTATAGATGGTCAACGAGGGGTCAGTTCGATGGATTTGCCCTTATCGTGATTGATTGACATCCAACCGTTAGATGCGTTTTTTCCTAAATGTATGCTAAAATAAATTATTACTCTACATTCACTGTTTTTGCACTAAACAGTGTGTTTTTTCTGGGGACTCAATTTTAACTTTAGAGCATTCTAATTCAAAAAATCTTTTTTTATAATGCATGATTCTAATACTTGTGATTAAATATTTTATTGTTCATATTTCAAAAATATAATTTCTTCGTTTATGATAGGCTTCATATTCTCACAGTCTGCTCTTCTCCCAAAGATCACAAAATATTACTTTTGGTAATGTTATGATTTTTTCATTTTAGTCATAACATAATGATCATTAATTGTGTTTGTACTACTATACCATCAGGATTGTAATACTTTTATAATTTTTGACATCATAATTATTTATTAATTTAATATGTAAAGTGCAGAATATACGAAGCATTGCATATTTTTTAAAACTGTAATTTCATCTTAGAATATTAATTATTTTTGTCCTAGTCATCAGTGTTATCTTGATCTTGTTACTATGTTATCTGTCGATAGCTGCATACCCTATTATTATTACACGTCAGTCAAATCACGGTCAGCAAATTAGTCCTGTCCAAAGTACTCAATGTCCTATCCCCAATTGCGATGCCCATTGTCCAACTGTCCCCGTGCGCTGCCACGCGTCTGATCTCTATTTTTTACCATTCTCACTTTTTTATTCATCAGTTTTTTTGCACGTTTTTTGTCGCAAAATCCCCTATTTGCAAAATAATAGAGACCTTTGATCCGGGCGCTTATTAAAAGTAAATATTTCATGAAACCTTATCGTTATTTTAATGGCTATTTTGTGTGTTTTATGGATTGTTCTGGGAGCATGCAAAGTGTTATATCGGGTCAGTTTTTTTAATTTAAAACAAAAAAGTTCAGATATTAGCTAATTTAAGAACTGAGTCTAATCGATTTTGATCGATCGAAACAATTCATGTCTGGAATTAAGCAATTCAATCCCATAACATTAGAATTTGACAAACTGCAAAAAATGGACCATTTACCACCACAGGGGCAAGTCGCAGGGTGCAGCGCTGTGCGAGAGTACGGTGACCACAAAGTCCAGACAGAGAGAATTGAGAACAGTTACTTACTTAAATTAAAATTATTTTTCTTTTTTACTTTTTTATCTAATTATTCTTGTGAAATTCTTCTTCACTGCGAGACAGTCTTAGACCTACTTTATTATATAACACCACAAATGTATTTAACAAATACAAATTACAATATAATAAACCTTAAAAACTAAACAAATACAACAAAAACTAAATTAAAAAACCTAAACTAAAACGAACATTCGTTCCGTGGCATGGTACAATACGAATTCGCTGAATACGAAAGCTGCCAGCTCTACGGTCCCCGGATGCATCCGCCAGCCTTTTGGACAATGTCCTAAAAAATACTTTGCTCTTCGTTATTGTGCAATTTTTGATGACCATACTTAATACTGCCATAACATAAGTTACTAATTCACCAAAATATATTTTCTATATACATTTTATCCGAGTTTTCTAGCACAACACTAATACTTGCCCTTGTTGACCGATTTAATGGCCCATTCTTAAACGTAATAGCATTCTCATATTTTAATCCCGTAGCTGGCTCATATAGAAATTAAGATTCGAGTCTTTTCTGTAAACGTTGCGAGCAGTTACTGTTTTAAAACCAAACTTTGGGATAGACTATTTAGGAAAACTTACCCTTGTATAACCTTTTGCAACAAAAAAAAAAGCATATAGCGACAGTATTCTGGTAAATTATAGTCAACAGCAAAGATGATTTTTGGTGTATTCAGTGCGTATGACTTAGATATTTTTTTTATACAAGTCTGACCAGCGTTTGACCTTAGTCACACCTGACAATATGTGTCGACGACGTCGAGGGTGTAGCACGTTAGTTCAGTGACTCTAACTCTTGCCTTGAGCCTTGAAAATACCCAAATTATATCTGTCCGGGAAGATTCCTTAGCAGTCCGCATTAGGACTAGGTAACCGGTCAAATTGTCCTTCGATTTCCTAAATCATGGTGACATTATGAAAGGGCATTGTGTCCGCGCTGACCAGCAGATGTGCGCCGGCTGCGCGCGTGCGCGAGATCCAACATGGCGGCACTTAGTACCGCATCTTTGTTTGATTTGTTAATCTATCTCATAAAATAGGTGATAGGTTACTGTGAATTACTTAAAGAAAAATCTTAACGGCATGTGCGGCCAATTTTCAGGCATATAAAAAATCTAGTGATTCTATTACCATATGAAACCTAATTAAGTATATATAACTGTGGTATACAACATTGGAAATAAGTCTAAATATTCATATGAATTGAATGTACTCGGAATTAATTAATTACTATTAACGTAAGATTTTAATAGACCTAAATAAAAAATTGGATACGTAAGCACAATTTAAAAATTCTTATCAGTTATATGGTTATGACAATTTTTCAATACACTGATTTAAATTTGCAGTGTTTAGGGAATAGGCGAAACTGATGACATTTCAAATGTTATTCGTAGAATAAGTATTAGCTTTACTTGTCCTATAATACACTAATAGCCATTGTTTGCGCACATTTATATCACGTATGTTTTAAGTTGCGAAGAGACAAATTTATTCTTGCAATAATGCAATAGAATAATTAACAAGTTGTTATATTTATTTACATCTTAATAATGAATTAATATTTTGGATACATCTAAAATAAAGGTTTGTTTATAGAATATGATAAATGATACTTTAGGTTACTATGAAGTTACTACAAAATTTGCACAGTCACCTTGCTTAAGATCAGATTTCAATGATTTTCGTATTTCTATTGTTTTTTCTAAGCACTAAGCGTTAAAATTGAAATACATAGAAATACACATTCACTGTTTGTATACTTATTTACTAGCGAACAGTGTTCCCCCACGCGCGCACCCCAAATCTACGCAAAACGTACCACGCAGTCCCGCGCCAATCTTTCGGCAAGCCACTTCTGTTACCATAAATTAAGCAAAACGTATAAAATTTTGTAAATATTACACTGGTAACACATATGGAACGACTCAGCTGAAGTATTACAAAAGTGAAAGACATTAAGTGAAAAAAGGACACGTTTTTTCGTCAATTTTGAAGGGCGCTGGGTGGCAAGTGTTATTGTAGTATTTTTATCGCATTGTGTTTATTGTAATAAAAATGTCGAGTTATCGACGTTTTTGAGGAACAGCGTGTGACACGCCTGATCGAGCTCTGCTAAGGGGCGTCCGCGTACATGAAGGGTGAGCTATGTACCTACAAGCTAAATTTGCCATTACGTTAACCATTTTAATGTAAAAAGCTCTGTGAAAAAATACCTATCTTTTTTGATGATTCGATTTCCAATTATTTGTAAAATAATATTTTCATTTTGGATAACTGCGTCAAGGCTTAGCTTAATGTCACCGCGTTTAGTCGCATATTTACCCGTGTAACTATTAAATAATACATTGAAAATATAATATACCAAGGAAGAAATACAACATATTTGTATGCTGTTATAGAAAACAATATATGTTGTTTAATCATTTGTTATCACAGTAATTATAATTATTGTGAAACCTTAGGTTTGGTCAGATTATTTGACTATCAATATCATGTAACAAATAATACGCAAGAAGCTACAAATACGAATAAACCAAGTACTGTCCATACATTAATGAAACATTACTGTCAGTTCATTTATTATCACATTCCCTGTTTCCATACAAAACGATGTCACAAAGTTACGAGTCCAACTGTGCATTTAGTATGGAGATGTGATCCGATACTAGAAACATGGATTCTGAAAAAAGCGTAATGTTGCACACTTGAACAACATTGAGAAATCTTATTAAAATATTTTAGGTACATATTTGTGATTTTTTTTATATATCATAATATCTTTTAAAGCATATAAATATAAAGTTGCATATTTAGTTTATATTATAATATGTTATTGTTGTAGAAGTGATTTTACTAAATTAAGCTATGTGCAATTTGGCGATTAAAATGAGATAAATAAAAAATACAGTATTTTAGTTATATTCAATAATAGTAACTGATTAATTAAGTATTTTTCTCCAAAAATAAATTCAAAACCAATATCTGAAGCAATGACTTACTGCTTTTTTAAATTATATTTAAAACTAGATTGTATAAAGAAATAATATATCTCCTTTAAGTGCAGACATATAGTTTTTTATACTTACTTACATACATGTGAATGAGCTATGTGTAAAAATAAAATCAACACTTGTTTACATCTCATACATTTTTATTAATTATGTAAGTCGGATCTAGCCAAGCCTATGTCTAAACTAATTGTGTCGCCCACCAGCATACAATAACGTACCTGTTATTTTTTTTATTGTTTGAATAAGGAAAATAAATTGCTACAACGAAACTTTGAATAGGTTTGTGTGCCTATAAGGAATTCAGAAACGAATTTGAAACTAAATTACATTTTGAAATTGAAAATGTAACTAAAATAAACAAATTCTTAAAATATTTTTTTTGAACTGCATCTAAATTATGTTTTAAATATTTATGTTATTATATTTTATTCAATTTTATTTCATTACAGCAACTAGTTATATGGACAATAAATTAATATTATACCGAAAGGTATAACCTACTCTATTTTGGGTACTATTATAACATAAATAGAAAATAATGTTACAATATATTATAATTTGTTTAACTGCAGTCTACTGAAAACAATCTTCTCTTAAAGTTAAGAGAAATGAAATCACACGATCGATGGAATAAATTATCGAATTATATTTAATTTTTCAATGATTGCAAAGTAAAACGATTAAGTAACGACAAAGACTTACTGTTGACATAAACGTTTTC
Organism: Grapholita molesta; assembly: GCA_022674325.2. Classification (NCBI taxonomy): domain Eukaryota; kingdom Metazoa; phylum Arthropoda; class Insecta; order Lepidoptera; family Tortricidae; genus Grapholita; species Grapholita molesta. Next base: position 5,018,827 of record CP053126.2, read on the forward strand.
CAGACTGCAGCGTGTGCGCAGCGGCGGCCGCGGCTGCGGCGGCGGCGGCGGCGTGGGCGACGCAGCATGGCGACGCGGGGAAGATGGCGACAGCGCCGGTTACCAACGGCTTAGTCAACGGCGCGCGGTACAATGGTAACTGTAAGTTCACCTTTAATTACATATATTTTTTTTTTTTATGACATAGGCGGCAAACGAGCAGACGGATTGCCTGGTGGTAAGCAATTACCGTCGCCCATGGGCACCCGTAACACCAGAGGAGTCACAAGCGCGTTGCCGGCCTTTAAGGGGGGTTGGAGCTCTGGGAACCTTTACTCACCATCAGGAACACAACACTGCATACCTGAAAGGTAGCAGTGCTATTATGGCTGTGGTCTTCAGTAAGGAGGAGGTACTTCGTGATGGTCATCGCTGTGCCCTACCTCTCATAAAAACACATTATTATTTGCTTCAATATCTTTTAGAATTTCGGTATAAGGAAACCCGATTACTTTTAATTACGAAACTTTTAATAAGACGACAGGTCTAGCTTAGTATGTATTATTGACCCTGCACATGAAGCCGATGCTCCTGGGTTCAAATCCCATTAAGTTTGTTTAAATCCCATTTATTTGTGTAATGAGTACTTGTTAGTGAGTCACGTGTGTTTTCTGTTTAAGTATTCGTATAAAATGTTGAGTGAGTACCTACCCAAAACATATGCCTTTTTGAGCTTGCGGGTGCGGTGGGCTCTGCAATTCGTGTAAGGATGTCCTGAATTATTACTTTGCCGCTGGCTCAACTATCTACCATGGAGTGCGCGCAAAAACTTTTTGCAGAAATCGCCATTGTTGACGTAACTGGTGACCGAAGAGCTGGCGGTTTCCTTACACAACGTATCAGCGTTGCGATGTAAGGAGGAAATGCCGCCAGCATCCCTGGTACAAACAATCTTTTGATACTACACATGTAAATTTGTAAATAAATATTACTACATGACGTGATAGGTATCAAACACGAAATTCCACTACGGAGTATGCCTCCTGAACAAATGTAGCGGGATATTTGGAAAACTGCAGCCACCGGCTCCCACAACCTTACCTCATCATCCATCAAGTTTGTGGGCGTCCAGGGTTTCAGTTTTTTTAATATATATATATATATAAACTGAACATAAACATAATACACTGACACCTTGAACGAAAGTTTCGCCAAACTGCGGAGCAGTTTGTTGTCGATGCGCTCAAGTTACACATTCAGTCATTTTACAAATCTAAAGTCACCCGCCTGTATCCAGAAAACTAAGATGCTTAATTACCTAGTTACCTACTTATACAGCATAAATATTTATACATGCACTTACTACATTGCACATGACTATATTTATCAATAGGTAGGTACATAGATGATTGTATACAATCATATTTATACTATACCGAAGCCAGATTGAACCACTACTATTACAATAGTGCTATATACTTGTGGTCGCCACTCTACGCTCTCTTTTTATGGCCTTAACGCCATTGACTCTCCAGACTATATGGCGGTGCCATTTAGACTGCGGGCTATGACGAATCTATCTCAACTTCGAATATCTTCATATCTGATTCTATTGTGTAAATTTTGAGAATAACTCTTTCCATCACGTTGAGTGACTCAGAGCTGCCTGTAAGTCCCCCACAAACGACCACGTCGACGTTTCAAATTCCGTAGGACATCAATTCACTAGTACTATAATATATGGTCTAATATAATAAGGTAGCAGTAGTATAAGTATAATAGCTTACAGTTAATTATTATTTTTCTTAACGTAATTATCGTAATTCTTAACGTATTATGCCATTAATTATGGTCCATGATGTTATATGTCAGGGCATTTATTTGTGTGATGAGCACAGATATTTGTTCCTGAGTCATGGGTGTTTTATATCTATGTATTTAAGTATTTATATGTATCTAACTGTTATATTATATATATCTCATCGTCTAGTATTATACCTACAACACAAGCCTTACCGAGCTTACCACACGACTAGGTCGATGCATGTTACATACATTCAAAAAATATACAAGTGAAAAACTTAACTGAAGGACCATTTCTATGTAGTTGTGCAGAGAATAATATGGCACTTACGTCAAAATTTGAATATAAAACGAGGACATGCGTCACACACGTCACTACTACATAATAACATAAGTAGGCCAGGTGCTTTAGTTAGCTAAGTTTTTTAGCTACCTACATCAGATTTGGGGATCAGATTTTTTTAAGTATTTGTTACTTTTTTTTTTAGTTTTTGAGTACCTAAATATATCAATTCAAGGTTAGTATATCAACTTAGTCCTCATTATTTCATGAGCCCATAAAATACATTAAATGTTTTTAATTCTCTCAATAAGCTCAAACTAAAATATGTTTTCTAGTATATTTATCACTGGGTGTATAAAGTGGTTACAGTGTAGAATTTTACAATTGTTATTTATTTTGTTTTTATACGTACTACCGTATATTTTGTTTGTCGCTACAGTAGCTATTTTTATTTGTTATATGTTTCCTACCTTTTTTTGATAAATGCCTGCACCTACTTACAAGAATATCTGTAATTACCTGCGCTGCGGCAATTAGGTAACATCTCAATTAAGCATACTTGTACGGGGTCGAACCGACCCCTTGCCGTAGTGAATGTGGTAGCCCTATAGTCGACTGGTAGATAATGATTGTAACCATGAAATTCGCTATTTGTTATTTGTGTTGCAAATTTTAAATTAATAAATATAATTCTGTGAAATTATTTTGCCATTTTCATATTCACCTATGAAAATACACATAATTTTCTATTCGTGATATCTCTATACATATTATACATAAGTACCCAACGAGGGCTGTACCCGCGCCACCCCATCGCCGGGAACGCCTCTTTAAAAAACTTTACCAATGAGAAGGGCATTGTTAACTTAACTGAGGGGAATGAAAACCGCGAGAGCTTTTTTAAAGGGCGCCGGAAAAGCTCTTGTGCTGCACGTAGAAAATCATAGATGGCGCTGAGAGCGCACTTTAACGCCATCTGTAGTAAACCATATGAATTAGGTAGCTCGCAGTTGTTGAATGTGTACAAAATTGTATCTACTTCTCTTGATGTTCTAAAGAGGACACTATATTCGTGAATGCTTTATGGTTGGCATTTAGTTATGTGTTGTTATTTCTTATGCTGTTTATACAATTTATGGTTTGTAAATTGGTTATGTCATGGCTTTCTTGCAACATCAACTCTTTAATATTACAATTGTCAAAAAAAAAAATGTTAGGATCAATTTTTATTTAGTAATTTTATTTATATAATTTTTTTTTTAGTTAATATACTGGACTTCACATTACAATAATTGTTCGATTTTACATTTTGCTTCCTAAATCTATGCGATTTTAATTTTACCAATTTTCTCGTATTCATTTAATTAATGCATATTTTGAAATAATTTAAAATAAATGTATAACGCTACAAATAGTCCGTACCCAAGATAAATAAATTTTAATTCGTGGTAGACCCGCTCTATATTTTTCAGTTAATGTATTACGCTATTTCGAGATCCTAGAAATGGAGATGAAAAATTGGATGTAATTAAGTTTTTGATTGTAAGCTTTTATTTTTTGTAAGACCGAAGATAATATTTATAGAAACGAAGGAATTTGTTTATCTATATTTTAGGTTTCTCTGGCCATCAAATGCATCCTCTGTAAACCTATGTAGGTATTACGCATTTTTTTAATTTTACAATTTCTAACCGTAAGTTCAGGTTCACTGTATTTTATTTAAAAAAATGTGATTAAATGAAGAGTACGTAACATAATCTTTATATTAAAGACGGCACTTTTAATAATTACATTAAAACAGCGCTTCATCAAGACAATTTAGTTTGGTATGGATTAACTCAATATTACAGGCAATTTTTTTATACACCCACGTCCCTTAGTGAAAAATTTGTTATTTCATATTTTTATTCGCTTGGTAACCGTAAATTTCTTTGATAGTTTGATACATTCAAGGTGAATAGAGCAATCACATTAACGCCGAACATAGTAATAAATAAGCAGGTGCAAACCCCCTTTGTACTTAAGTTGCGCTGCCGGCTAGCTTGGCTACAAGCACACAAAGGAATAGATAATAGAATATCAATTGTGCCAGTTAGCCTCTTGTGAAGTATTTCACTGTGATAGAAAATGAACCTGATTAGCATTCTAGATAATGTGGCTAACTAACTCCCGGAGATGGGAGAAAGTTCGCGTCAATCACTACAAACTTGTATTTCTTGCGGGGCACTTATTGTTCGTATTGTCGGTGCATAATTGTTTGAGGCGGCGACAATACTACAAGTTCGTCACCAACTGACAGCTTGCCAGGGGTTCCCTCGGATGTGGGGTGCACGAATGTCCCAATTTTTTCCTTACCTGGTTTGCATACGTAAGAATCAACATTATTAAATTGTAATTTTGAATAAAATCCGTTTATTTAATTGTTTGGGCCGCTGTTTGTACGCAGGCAAAGACTTAACAAACAGGCTAAATAATATATATTCAATTATAGTAACGTAGGGAAATCTGAATAATAACTTTAATATAATTTAATCAATGAAAACTTCGCGGACATTTTTGTTAATTGATAAGACCAATACCCAGAAACAAATGTAGAAATAAGTACCATTGATTATATATAAAGATAAGAACAAGTAAGTATAGGCAGGGACCACATTTGCTACGAGATATTCTTCATAAGTTTTTGTCTATGATGACTTTTGACTTCGCCTATTATGATAATTTTATCATTAAATAATCATGTTAAGTTAACGTGACAAAAACGTCATCAGCAAAACGTTTCCTTTTTACCTATATTATTGTTCAACATACAAATGTCGATACTACGACGTAATAACAGCTACGTCTTGCAGGTAGATACGCAATTTAATTTAACGGCAAAACGATAGAGTATAGTATAACATTAACAAAAGACACGCCTTAACAAAAAATATTGGATCGTTCGACATAAAAACAAAGTACGAAGACTCGGATATCCCTAGACCCCTTCGCTTGAAGGAGGATGGCGGTTCGATCGAGTGTTTTTTGTAAAGTTTAGATGTCGTTGACTATTTAAAGTGGTGTCCGCGTTAGGTAGTCGCGGCGTTCCTTGCAGCGTGCCTTCCTGGTGGAAGTGGCGCGTTCTCCGCGAGCAAGTGACATATTTCGGGGCAAAGCGGCCACCGCTTTCGGCCGGTGCACACGTTTCGTTGGCTTCACTATTTAAAAGTATCTAGTTGCCGGTACCCGGACAGGGCCCGGCCGCACCGCGCACCGCGCCGCTCATTGCCGATGCAGCCGACCTGCGTGCGCGTCGCTACGCTGGCCGCTTGACGCCCGTTCTCATGCACCTTTCATTGTTGATATGTTATTATGTTATTTTTAAATGTGCGTAAACTACGTCAGTCAATGAACTCGTTGTAAACAAATAAAGTGCCTTATTTTGATGATGTTTGTTACGAAGAAGAGGTGATATTTGTTGGTGCTGTTAAGTTTTTCACACACGATGAGCGGGAGGGAAGGCGGAAATGCAGTTCCGTCTTCGAGTGAGTATTAATTTTTTTTGGTAGCTTATTAACGTTAGCAGCGTAGTGTTTGTATTTTACTGTAGTTGTTTTATGGTTTCCGTTACGCTCGTTATAAATCTATCTTCACACGTGGGTAAGGAAGGGTGCGCCTGGTGCGCGCGCGCATACCCAATCAAGTTACGTCAAAAGTTGTTGTATGCATCGGGACTTGACGTGACCCTTATCGGGCGGATGTGTAGCAATGTGCCCGGGAAGCCACTCAGAGGCATTTGTTTATATCATCATTGAAATTATTCAAATTGAGGTTAATAGAGTGTCGAGCTGTTGATGTCGCACATATGCGCACCATGTTTACTTCGTCCAAGTTGATTAACAACATCCATAATTATAACAGCAACCTCGTAGTTCTGGTATCGATGAAATTATAACGTCATGTTTTGCGCAACAGTTTGTTTATTTTAGTTAAACTGACGTTTATATTTACATGCTTATTGAGTTCCCGTTAGTCAATCGGTACAAGTCCAGACCTAGTCCAGTCCAGCTTTTCATTTTTAAAGCATTCATAAATAATGAGCATGTAAGAATGTTGTTTAGCGGCATTTCCTCGAGCACAGCTCTACGCATGAAGCAGTTGTTTACGATAGCACACGATACTTCGTTTTGGGAGTTCGAGTGCATGCCGCTGGTATGCATCGACCGCGTTTGCATTCCGCATTCCATTATAGGTTCTAACTCTACAAAGTTAAGGTGCGTTTCACAATGGGCTAGTTTTTTTTCTAGCTGTGTGGGTTAGAGCCGACTGCATTTTCGGAGGACCTTAATCTCCACTCCCCACTACACGACGTGTTTTTGTCGCCGACATGCCACGGAAATAGTGACGGACCCATGTCGATATTTTTACTTGGGAATGAAAATAAAAGCAGGTCGAACTGGTCACGTCCTATTCCTAACGAGGGGGCAACTATTTGTGATGCTGAAACGGTGTTGTTTTCATTTCTTCAGTAGTTTTCTTTGGATTTTGTTGGATATACTGGGCATTGGAATGCCCTTCGAAGGCTCTAGTGATTAATAAATATAGTAACACATTTATGTATATATTGGGTATTTACTTTTGCTGCTATATTTTTTTCGTTCTAAGATATATATATGCTACTGGGATATTTATATCCTACAATTTTATGAAAGTATCCCAATACGGGATATGGGATACTTTCATAAAATTGTTAGTAATAAATACTTAAAATTATCAGCTTCCCTCTGTTATGTATTACTGATTCGTATCTACCCCCCACTGCCAAAAATATGAAAAAAATATTACAAAATTGTAAGTAGTTGTCCTTATTCGCTGCTCTTAATAAAAATAAAAACGATATTTTGACGCTATTTTAATTCCTAGTAGATTTATTGAAATTCAATTACTCTTTGGTAACGTCCCTATTCGGGGTCCGAGTTCGTAACCAGTCAATTAAATACGAATAGTGGTACATGTTGCCGTCTCTCTCACTCCCGTACAAGATCCCGCGGCAGGCGCCACTTGACGGTGATTCACGTTTGAATTCCATGCCTACAATTGATAACAGGGTCTGTATTACCATCACTGAATGAGCCTAGTCAGTTGAAGAGAAGCTAGTGTAGCTTGAGCTCCATAATTGGTAACAATCACTAGTAATCGAAATATAAGGTTAAATTGGAATAGATGAGACGAGCCTTCGGTAAGTGATTAGAATAAAGGCCCAGCAAAAACTAGTGAATGGCAAGACGTTTTAGGTCATTTACTTGCAACCCATGTGCGCTACATTCATAAAAATGTGTTTTGTTTACTAAAATATTAACCGTTTATCAACCACTTATCGCACACGTGCTCGGGTATTTATTCCTATTGGATATTCCTTGAAAATGCCCGCACATCGATACAACATGAGATTAGAATAAAAATACTCGAATCGGTTTCCAAAAAAATGACAACTTCTCTGAAGTTGTTGTTGAGTGAACTCGGCACTCTGAAGAGTATGATCGAGTTTTTCTTATGAACGTAACTTAAGAGCTTAGTTGATTATACGAGTATTTAATTGCTGTAGAGACAGTTTAGTGATTACGATTTTGTCACATGTCATTCAATCAACAACGGAGAACATAATTAATGAATGTATCAACTTTTTACAGTTTGTCGCAGATGTTTGACATTTACGACCTACTCGTAACTGTTAAAGAAAAAATGTTTAGTTAAGTAGTCTTTAAGAAATATGTTAAGTCTAGAAAATATAAATATACTTTAGAGCCTACACTAGTTATGACAGCCATCTGTAACAATCTGCCAATCATTTATTTCTGATTGTACTTATACTTAAGATATCATCATCATCATCATCATCATGTCAGCCGAAAGACGTCCACTTCTGGACATAGGCCTTAAGATATAGGGTGAATGTACTGGTGAAATTGATTAAAACAAAAGCCGTATTTTCTGTGGTCAATAGTTTAAGGCTTCCGTGATTACAAGTTATGTTTTTGTGGTATAGCGTTACGTAGGAGGGGAGCGGTTTATGTTGATATTTCATAGATTCAAATATTTGTCTTCAAAACCTTTAACTGTCACAGGAAAAACGCGAACCTAATTAATCTGTATGACTCAATTACATTCGGGTACAGTACGTCGAGTTAATGACATGATATGGTTTTGCACCGGCAATAACGAAAAATAGAAGTTTCATATTTATTGAACTGTTATTTTGAAAAAGGTTTACAATTTCCTACGTTACCAATATATTCAAATCCTATCTTTTAACTTAAGGGTTAATAATCCACCCTATCGCCTCACGCGGGTGTCGTAAGAGGTGCCAAAGAAAAAAAAATTGACTGATGGGCAGCAGAATCTGCCAAGCAAAACACAGCTACTGCGGTCGCCAACGCGCCTGCCTAGCATGGCTTCTATGGCATTTACCCTCCAAGATGTCCAGCAGTGGACGATTTACGGCTGAAATGATGATAATGACATTGGGTACAACCCAACTAAAACTTGTATAATTCGACAGTTTATTACGAACGTATTTACCGGAATATGTCTCAATAAGAAAATAATATACCTTAACCTATTATGGATTGGTCTATAGGACCAATAACAATGGCGGGCTTCAAAATTTTTCTTAGTCAACCCTGCATTTTTATTAACAAACTGTTAATGTGTTAAATTCTGTTCAAGCAAAAGCAAGCCTATGAGATAATTATAGACGGTAGTATTATATACGCCACTGATAAGGTCTTATTTATAACTTAAGTTCAAGATTTGTTTTAACAATAACTTTTTACTTATACAGTCGTCATCAGATATAATTATGGAGGTGGTCACAAATATCGCTTTGATAATAGAGGTATTGTTCAGAAATTTGTGACCACATCTACAGCTCTGCGCTACATATTATGATGACGACTATGCTCGCTGATATCGCAAATTTTGTGACGACTATGGCAACCCAAATGATCACTGTTTTCTGTACATTCTATTTTCAATAATTTTAGAGACACAAATCGAATAAATCAAAGATCTTAACTCGGTCCAGCCGTTTTTGAGCTATAAATGATCTAAGTAACGCAATTAAAATGTTTAATTTGACCCCGAGAACTTCATACCGACGTGCTAAATTTCAACGCCGAATAAACCCCTAATCCATAAACCCCCTTCTGGCCTATATTTTCAAAATTTCAGTTTTGCATGTACAACGGCCTGGGTCGTAAGATTATGGTGTAAGTCACCCAGGTACCGCTAACGTCTAAGTTCGTATATTTCGAGCATCTTTCTCTTTTATTCCAATTAAGGCGTCAAGAAAGTGATAGAGACAATCGTCCGTAACCTACGAATATCATTTTTCGCGGTAGCGCCTCTGTCAGGACTTATGCTTGTATATAGATTCTCTTCTTTTCAACTTCACGCGAAATTGTATAACCTAACATAGATATGTAGGAGATGTGAATATCGTCAAAGATACATTTAAACTTCGAAGAAGACGGATATCGCGCCCTTTCCCACCAATTTTATATGCCTCATAAAATTCGACATACTTCTGTTATTGGAAATAACGCGAGATATTTATACTACTGTATTTTTGGCGATTGCATTTCATATCTGAATGTTAAACACTAACTTTAGGGAAGTATTAGACTTTACTGGATGGATTAGCGAAATAGAGTTCTGGCAATAAAATATAATGTTTCGTAAAATCTGTCATTTGACAAAAAAAATATTTTCCCGCAAAATGTTTACGAAAATGCAAACTTACTACATCTAGTTGAATTAGTTATTAATAAACTTGTATTTGTAATAAAGATAATGGCGTATTCTCGTTAAGGAAAAAGTGGCAAAATGTGCTCTGTTGGCAGCACATTTCTGGAGTCATTGCACAATGGATAAAATAATATCTACCAAACCTGACTATAAGTAAATTGGGAAACCATTTTCTAATTCGATAATTGACGATATTGTCTTAGTCGTCGACCCTAGCATGCCAAGAGGTGTTTGGGTCATTTGTCGTTTCGTAGAAGTTTATCCGGGCAGTCATATCAGGTATATATAATAACTCTAATTTGTCCAAAAAAAGTAAATTCCAAGTTCAAAGTTCATTAAAATTTAACTATACTTTTTACACCAGTCACCACTTATTCGTCATAAATTAGTAATTCTTTCAACGTATGACTAAGCTACTCGTATAACTTACTAACGAATTCGTTACGGAAATAGGTAAATTCCTTATTCGTAGAATTCTAACAAGATTATAACTATTTATGTATGTAACTACTATTGGACCTAGTGAATTGCCAAATATTAAATTATTCTTCATACCATCTATACTTATTATTTCCTAGAAGGCGGCATATAACATGCATAGTAGTATTTTTGAATACTTTGTGTTCTATCTCCATAATGTTTTTATGCCAGGCACGTCATATTTACCTACACACCTTGTGCCTGGAGGCTCGCCTCGGATTGGCAAACATGGAGACAACTACATAAAGCTACACTGACAAGATTCCAGTTCTTAAAAGAATGATGATGACTCTAGTAGGTCATACAATTTCACAAAATTAATTACAAGTTATCTTCTGTATTTTCCACACGATAAGCAATAAAATATTATACCTAGTTGTATACGTGACTAATGGGTATTTTAATGTTGTTTTTAATTGATTCTAGAAACAGTTCATGACGTTGTTCGTCCAGGATTATATTGAGTTAAGGAATTTTTTATCGTTTATTTGAAAATAGGTTATATTTTAAGTTTGATAAAACATACCAAACAAGAATATTATGAGCTTGATGGAGTACGATGGATGGTACATTGGAGTACGAGTAATTTAAAATGAAGATTTAGTGCAAGAAGTAGTGTGTCTAATATATTCTAAGTCGGTGGCAATGAGCGGTCAGTTGTCACACTTGTGTTATTACGTGAAATAAAGTAATTAATCTTCTATAGACTAATGATAGTACATTTGTGTTCGTACTGAAAATACGGAATAACAATGCAAGAGTAAAAAACATATGTATATCCTTGCCTATTCTCTTTCATATATCAATATTTTTCTACTCCAGCACTTAAATCTGTCTTATTCTTCTTTTAAAAAATTATGGCTTCCATCAATACGAGTAAGTCATTAAATCTGTCAATTAGATTATTGTCAGCGGTATCCAAATTAACTTTATTTGAATAGCGATAAGAAAGTCTATTTGTCTATAGGTTCATATAATAACTGCTGAACAGTAATCATATGAATCATCAATTTAATTATATCTAGTTTTCTTTTTATGAAAGTTCTGTTATTTTTTTTAACTACAACTTCAATTTAACAGGTTTGTTTTCATTTGCAGAAATAAGTAGCTTTTTAAATAGTATAATGTTTAACTAGCTTCATAATTTAAATCAAGATAAAAAAAAATAACTGAAATGCGTTATAGTAGATATTGCAAAACAAAGGTAAAAATTTAAAACTATAATTCTGTCATGTAATTTTACATTTGACATTTAAATAATCTTAAGCCGTCGTGGCCTTCATAATGTAACGATTGTTTAATATACTATTAGATATGTCTCATTTGTGAGTATGTACAACATAGGAAGATACTTAAACTACGTATCATTTCCTGATTGATCTTGCTAGGTGTTTTAGTATACCGTGGATTGAATAAGGCAGGCTGCCTTCTGAAGTTGCACGCCAAGTTCGTGATGGGCATGCAGTTCCAATAAGATATCAGTAGAAATGCGACCTCTCTCGGTAAACAATGAATTAACTAATTAGAGTGACCATTAAATATGAAAGAGAATACGGAATTAATAAATTGAACTGAATACCCTATCAACGTTTTCAAACGTCAACCAAGATAGAGATTGGACGAAAATTTGCGTCAAATGTATGTTTAGTACGCTGTGAAGAATATATATAAGTATATTAAATGCATTTTAATATAATAATTGCCAAAAACAGACGCCCTTCAGGTGGACTTTATAACTGAATATCTACATACGTTTTAAATCAAATCAAAAGTAGTAAGGTTTAAACAAATAAATAAATAAAATAATGACTTTTATGAATTCATATTTTATGTACAGAATTTTAATATATATCTGCAAACCTTACATACATATAGGCAAGCGTTACATAATGTTTTTATATAATGCTTATAAGTTTCATTTTGGGACCTCTTGAGTAAAAGTAAAAACAGCACTGGACAGAAAATATTTTTGCCTTTCCGAGTTACTTTTTGATTTTAAAGAAATGTAAGCTTGAATGTGCGTGGGGTTCGTTTTCCCTTCCTCCCCAAATAACACAGAATTAACTCCTCATTCTATAAATAGTGCCAGCAAAGGTGCCCAGAAATACGATGGAGGTAAAAACTTAGTTGTTGAATTCATATCTGGACGACATGAAATACGTTTTACAATAGTTATTCAGCTTACCGTTATCTAATAACTCAAGAACGTTTACACAGAAAAAAAGGTGCTACATGTACAGATACAATTTTCATTATATCTAGTTTTCTTTTTCTAAATTGATTTTTCAAATGTAAGAAGCATTTTTTTTGTTTTTATTTTTATATGGTAATACTAAAAAAAGGCATGTACGGGAAAAGGTGTAGTGAGCTATGAAAATTACGACGACTATCCATAATAACCTATCCATTTGAATAATAGTGAAAAGTAAAAAAATATTTGTCACTTATACGAGGTTTTGTATGATCCATTGGAAAAATGTTTCAATACCTCGTTAGTTATCGCTGCTCTGTAGGAAAAGGGTGAGACCCAAAAGCTTTGTTAATGTTATAAAAAAGTAAATTGTACATACATTTCTGTAAATGTATGAATGTTAATCATCTTAGTACTTCGGCTATTCAATACATTTACCTATGATAACATTGAAAATACATGTTTCAATAATTACAAAGTGACTACATAAGTAAAACTACTACGAGTACTTTTTCAGCTGCATAAGTTTTAAAACAAAATTTGAACTCCGACTTGCTTACAATACTCTTTCTACACATTAGTGGGCTCTGCTTAAAAGGAATGCAATCAGATGTTACATATGCATTAAAACATTTGGTTGCATTGAAATTCCTGAGTGTATGTTGACTTCTATGTGGCTTGGGCGACGCGACACAGCCGGCGATAAGCTAAGCAATTAAATACAACGTTAATTTTAATGTATCTTCTTGCCTTCTTACGATATTTGAAGTTGAAATTGATCTAGGATATTATTTATTTTATTTTGATTTTTGATTTGGTATTTTGTGTATATTTCTTCCAACTTTATGTCGAAAAACTGCATGGCCGGTCTTGGTTATTTCGTTTGGTGAAATTTTGATTCACTCGAAAATATTTGGAGGATTAATTAATGTACTATACTATATGATGCAATTAAAGCATCTATTGTAATTGATAAATTTGGTCATTCATTCCTGTGAATTTTTGTTCAATATAGTTATACTGGAAAAGGTTCAATGAACCCTTGAAGGAACATGTCTATGATTTTGTGATATTTTAATGGCATTTTCAAGACAGGCTTATTGCCTAATTTTATGATTGTTATAAATTTCCTTTTGTTGCATTATTACTGTGTACAGAATGAAGTGTTTACTGCTACTGATGAAATGAGCCTCTAATGTCTTAATTATTTTAATGGCCATCAAGCGCTGGCCCTTAAATTGCTTGAAGTGAGATAAACTCATATTTCTCAATATACAAAACATCAAAATGTTACATTTTTATTTGTTATGAGTAACGTTTTATAAAATGATGTTGTTTTTTTACATCGCTGTACAAAATTTATTACAAAGTTTTACTGACCGCAATGAATTCGTAAATTGCAGTATCAACACATGTATTTGACAAAAAGTATAACAAATATGAAACAATAACATTATATATAATTAACTAGTAAATAAAAAAATATAAATAGTTAATTAATTGTAGGCACTTAAAAATTACAATAAGTCTTTTCTGCCTGAAAAGTGTAAATTCCGATAATTATCATATTGCCAATGACTGCAAACAAAAAAAAACATTTATTAGTAGGTATTACACTATTGTACATAAACTATTAATAAAATTAACCATGTACATAAATATTTATCAATAAATTCAAAGGCACATAAGGTAAATTGATGTGTACACAGTTCAATGTAGGTGGCACCACAAGAAAATCATTAATTACATTCCTTTACCCGTCTGGTTGTAAAACCCATCTTATTGACATTTGTAACGCGTTTCAGAGAAGCGGCGTGTCGATGGGTTGGAATCCGCCCAAACAAGAAATGCATCTGTTTACGTCGGTACTGTACCTTACATACCACAGTTACGTACGCCGTTCACTTTGGTGAAACCTTTACCTTTGGTGTAAAACTAGAAAAAAAAAACTGTCAATAATGTAATAACAAAAGCGATGACTACATTCTATTCTTGATAAGTGCAAATATGTAGCTAAATACATCAATGGAGATCAAAATTATATTCCAATATGCAACTCACAAGATTAAGTACTTACTTTGTAAGGGGGCCTTGTTACTTAATCAAATAGCATTTGAATCGCTCATACACATGGTATCTGGTAGCCTTACGTGACTACAAAGACGTTTACAGCGTGGCAAGGCAACGCTGGGTTTAAAATTAAAAAGATTTAACTACATAAGACACCCGTGCGTGGCTGTTGCGTTTGTCGTTTGGTTAGAAGGCGAGGGGCGCCGGGCGCGGGCGGAGCACGAATGCCTGCTAGGTGCAATGTTACGGCAATGAATGAAGAGGTACCAGAAACGCAACCTAAATACCAGGCATTCCTCGAGTCCCCGGCGTCGCCACGTGCTGCGCCGTTCTACGCCCGAAATAATATGCTTACCTTACATACCGTCACTTGAAAATGTGTAACGAATTAGCAAAGCTACCGATAAACTTTCGTCGGTATCAAACGATCCCGTGGGCCACACACGGTTCATTCGATTGCTTCATTCTTGTAGATACCCTTAAATAAATAGATGGCGTGACTATTTTAATCTTTATTTCGATTACTAATTCTGGTAGCGCTTACTCATGTTTTTAAGTTACTTATTTCCGAATTCTTAGCTGTTAGTCACATCTTTGCGGTATAATGCGGAAGTTACGTAAAGCCCTGATTAGTCATGTTTACGATTATTAATTGTATTGAAGCGTCCACCTACCTACTTGTATACGTATTAACAATGTAATGTGAACTGTCCGACTCATAAAGTCTTCGAGTTCAATAACCATACAAACATGTAAAAAGGCTATTCTTTATGTCGGTTCCCACGTTATTTTTTGTATAGGAGCCCGATAAAGGGAATCGTATACCCTTTCTTAGTCCGGTAAACAAACGCCAGCCCTTATTTATTGCTAATAGATTTCCGAACGGCGTAGTTGTCCCGGTATGCATTTATAAAGGGAAACCGTCCACTTAGCGTTAATAAGTCCACCAAATTTAAGTTTAGCGTTTAATTAATTGTTTTTGGTCAACCGTTGCGCGTTCAAAGCAGCTTTCTCTGTCTTCTGTTTCCAGTAATAGATAACGGATTTCCAATTGGAGGTATTCAGTTACGAACTACGATTTTTTAAATTAACTACGTTTGTATATACAATTGCTAGTTATTAGAATGTATTTACTACTTTTATATAAAAAAATAGTAACACCACTAATACAATAAAATATTGTGCATATTATAATTTCCTTTTTTAATGTGTCCTTATGGTTATTATTTAAATTGGTAACAATCAGCAATATTTCCTTGTGTGTTGATTGAACATTTGAAACATTTATCTTATCTGCAGCTTTGCACTTTCAAAAACACGTGGTTTTATAAATTATATTGTATCAATCCAAAGAGTTACCTTTCTTAATGTATAGCATAACTAAATAAATTAAATAAAACAACTGAAAAGGATAGTATTGCGATAATATTTTCCTCAGTCCACACGATGACCACGAACGCTGCTAAAGGGTTCAAAAAGTCGGGATGTGGTTTAAATTAGTATACTCGATATAAACCGTCTCAGTTGTTTTAATAAATTATTATTACATATTAAAGCAGTTTTGATTTATCATTCAGTAAGTTTAAGATGGTTATGAACTTAATAAAAAAATAAAATTTAAGTCGTATGGAATAAATATGTAAACTTAAACTTATTGAACGCAGGTGCCGGCAGCGCGACGGGCTCGGCGGCGGGAGCGGGAGTGACGGGGGTGACCCGGCGCGGGCGCTGCAAATGGTTCAACGTGGCCAAAGGCTGGGGCTTCATCACGCCGGACGACGGGGGGCAGGATGTATTTGTGCATCAGGTTAGACCATTTTTTTAATGTGTGCTGTGTGGAGCTGGCTGAGTAGCACCACCAACTCCCACCAGCTCCCGCGGGTGTCGGAAGGGGTAAAAGCAAAAAACTAACGAATGGATAGCAGCGTCCATCGAAACCAAATCTATTTATTCTATTTATTCAGTCAATAACAATATACATTGTGTTTGAAATGCAATACCTTAACCTATTTACAATTAAAAATAATTAAAATAAATATTACAGTCATTATTCATAATTTTCATAATACAATCGACAGCTACTGCAGTCGCCAACCTGCGTACCAAGTGTGATGACTAGCAACTCCCGCTCAGGATGATCGAAGTCATATTTGGAGGAGGACTCTGTCCAGAAGTGGACGTGTAACGGCTAAAATAATGATGAATGATGAGGAACATGTGTCTATGCAGGAGCAATTGCGCTTAGCCATTAAAAAATAAATAAATAGCGAGTCAAAAGTTTTCACACTGCAGACATTCGCACTTTCCCTTTGAAATACCTTTTCTTCACAAAATGAGACAGAACTGACTTCACTCTTGTGTAATCTTCCTCTTTAAAGTTAAGGAAAAATAATGAAATTGCTATTTTGTTCATGAAGTGTTTGCGGTAATGTAAATTCAAGGTCAAAGATATCGATACAGCATGCACATTAATATAATATATCTATGTAAAAACTTTTTATTTACAATGGTAGACTAACGATACATTCCAAGTTGAGTAAGAACATAATTTTACACGTGCCAATTCAATTTGTATGACTAAAATACAACACTGTATGAATTTAATCGAAACATTTTTTTGGTTTCAAATATTTCGACACTCATAAGAACTCCATAGTAGAAAAATAAATCCATTCACAAATAGTGGCGTATCTAGCGGTTGACCTGATAGTGCGCTTGTTTGTTTGTTCGCCTTATCAAGGCCGGATGTTTTTTCTATACATTTACGCTACTAAACTTGTACTTCGGAACGCTGGAGCGGTAAAAATTATATTGGGTTGTGACGCGCTTATTGGGGGCCCGATAACGTTGATTTTTCTCAACTGAACTTGGTACGCAACGTGGTTCGTATTACGAAATATAGTTTGAAACGTATTTAACTGTAATTCGTTATAAATTATCCCTTACAGCGTATGAAGCCTTGCTTTATTATTATTATTGACAGATTCTAAAACATGAATTTCATAATACATTATTTATCCAAAGTTTGTACGAGATAAAGTTAAAACACCTTTACAAAAACCTTAGCTTTAAATGCAAAGTTACACATAAAAAAATCACACATCAACCGATTTAATTTCTGTTTCTCTGTACTGAGAAAACGATGTGTATCTGTTGAGCAACGTATTATAAAATAAAACAACTAAAACGAATTATATCGCGTATACTAATTTCAACTTCATCCCGATGTTTCGAACCCTTTAGCAGTCACCCTTTTAGGTCCACCCGATGACCACGAACGCTGCTAAAGGGTTCGAAACGTCGAGATGAAGTTTAAATTAGTATACCCGATATAATCCGTTTTAAATCTTTTATTTCATGTGTGATTATTGCGGCAACCGAAGACAATATTGTCAACGTAATATAGTTATAATTGATATGACATTTGCTAATCTAACATCTGATAGACTTGTCCAATGCACGTTGGGGTATGACAGATAAACCACGGATGTGTATGCCGAAAATCTATCCGCAGAGACATCCGTGCCCATTTCTTACAAGATAATGACAGATTTATCCGCCGGACATATCTGCCGGAAGGATCCAACACACAGATCTGGAAGTGTATTCTAATATTATACTAATATTGAAACCTGAGCTAGCGAAGGATTCCGAAATTGAATTTTGAGCACAGCCGGAATAAACTTTGCTGCCGAGCGAAACACAATGTTTTTCACTTCACTTCTGCGAGGAAAATACTAACTCTAAAACATTAAAATTTATTCTTAATTATTATTATCAATCATTTATCATTTAAAATTACATTCAACCACCAAAACATTCAAGATTACATTACTTTGAATAAAATGCAGTTTTGCAATCTGTTTTTAAAGAATAAAAACGAACTTTCCGAGCTAGTTATGTAAAAATTAAATTAACTTGTATAGGACATGACATCCAAACCTTCAAGAAAAGAGCGTATAGGGATCTTAAAGGCCAGCCACGTACTTGTGACTCCTCTGGTGTTGCGAGTGTCCATGGGCGGCGGTAGTTGCTTACCATCAGGCAATCCGTCTGCTAGTTTGCCTCCTATATCATAAAAAAAAAGGTAGTATTCTTGTTCGCAAGTAATATGTTCCCGATTCTTGGCTCTCAAACCCGCTGATCTCTCAACTAACAGACTCTTTAACTTGATTTCAGAGCGTCATCCAGATGCCAGGGTTCCGGTCATTAGGAGACGAAGAGGCCGTGGAGTTTGAGTGCAAGGAGTCCGACAAAGGGTTGGAGGCCACCAGAGTCTCCGGGCCCTCGGCCGTGGACTGCCAGGGCTCGCATCGCAGGCCACTCTCCAAGAAACGGTTCAGAAAGATACGGTAACTTTACTAAGATTAGGTGAAACATATAGGATTTTAGTAAGGCGTAGACACTTCTACGCCACCCCAATAATATATTTTAATCTACCTATAATGGAGTTTCGTTTACAAATCAAATGTTTTTAAACCACGTCGTAATGTGCCAGTAAATATGCTTAAAAATAAAACTTATATAAAAAAAAAATACAAATCTAATTTGACATCTGTAATTGTGCTCGTTGGTATCTATATGTAATGCAAAGAAAAAGGAAATAGCGACACCTTTTATCTATTATCAACATAAATTAACTATTTAGTAACTGTTTGAAACAAGTTAGTGCTAATTGTATCAAGTATGTACGTTATTAGAAACTTATGTTTAAAAGAAGTTTATTCACAAATTCCAGTAAAGTTTGCAGATGCTAGTTTTGCATTGGCACTCTACGCATAAAGGATGACTCACGTTACACCGTCGTCTCCTACACGTCGCCCTCCCGAGCCCGAGGCTTTCGTTGACTCACTGGAGCTGACCGGGCTCGAGTGGCTCGACACTCGAATATTCACATTAACATGAGCGTGGTACCATGCAGCCATTTGTTGCGAGTAGACGACCGTCGTACACCCGTCGATATCGCGTCGATATCACGTCGCCTTTCCATTATCGGACCAAGCCGAGCCTTTTTACATAGCTGTAACGGTTATTGCATGACCGGCCCGAGCCCTGGCCGAGTGGTCCGAAGGGCTCGTAGATCACATGATTAATTCCATACAAGATGTAGCGACCGTGGCCTCGGCTCGGGGACGGGCCGCTCTAACGTGAGTCAACCTTAAACCAGAGCTAGCTTATTGCCAACGTATCGCTATGAAATATTACAAAATACGAGGTTCGAAGACATTTCACGTCGCTCTAATCTAACACTTTACACGTTTGGTTACGGAATGGAGAAAAAGTAGTAAAAAAAAGATAGTCTTTAAATAACCGAATCCTACTAAAATCTAATTGTATATATCCCACAGCTGTTACAACTGCGGAGAGTTCGCTAACCATATAGCGGCCAAATGCAACATCGACCCGCAACCAAAGAGGTGTCATAACTGCAAAAGCGAAGATCATCTAATCGCAGACTGCCCTGTCAAGGTATTTATACACCACTTTATGCATCAGCGACTTTGGGCTTGTATTTTTATACTTGCCACTATAAATGTGCCTGTTATTTTTAACCGACGGATTATGCTATTAGGCGATACGTGTCGAAAAATACAGCCTGCACTTCTTTGACTACATAATCAAGAAAATCTAATATTTTAGATTTTTTAAGTAGGTATTTTCCTCGAATTCAAGTTAATTTTTTTCTACTCTACATCCTTTCTGACGAGTATACTATGAATGTTAGCAAAGTTTCATAAAGAAGCAGGTCCGAATTTAATTAAGTCCTTATTGTTTATATATTTGTTATAGGTTGAGAAGAAAAACGGTCAGCAACCGAAGAGTTCGGGCAGTTCTCAAGACAGCCAAGAGGGGAGCCCGCAGCATACATGATGGACCTAGCTCAAATGTTGTAAGGCATTCTAGCGGCATTGGTTCTTTTATTTTTCATACAGCCCGTAAGCTAAAGAATGCAAGCAAATAAACCATATATTACTTAAATAAACACATACCTATCTACCTCATACTTATATAAAGACAACAGAAAGTAAATACAAAGACTGATAAGTACAAATATCAAATGCTTATTTAAGTTTGTTATTGCAACATTAATTTTAGCTTTATTGCGCTATAAGAGACCTGATTTTTTTATGAATCCTATTACTAATTTATTGTAATAATAATACTTTTTATTTTATTTTATTTCCATTGAGGTTTTCGACCACCAAAAGTTTTAATTAACGCGTCAATTTATTCATCATGTTCCATTTTCCCAAAAAGTACCAATCATTTCAAAAAAGCTCAGAATTTTAACTAATTTTTGAAACATTTTGCTATTTTTGAAAGTTTCCATGGGCACATGAATATGCATAGGTACTAATTAAGTTATAGATTTGTATAGAAAACTAAAAATACATGAAAATGTTCACGATAACGATGACTTTAACAAATTGTTATTCTTTATCTTGATCGTTCATTTCGCGCAAATACGCTTTCGCGCAAATACGACACTGCATATCCAATTCTGTACCACTACATTTTTTTATTTAAGGCAAAGTATTAGGCCATTCTAAATTACTAGAATATTTTGCAAAAAGCATATTCCAACATATGTACTAATAAGTACCTAATATACAATAAAATATTGTTCATATTGTGTGTAATCTGTGTACTTGGAAAATCAAAATCTTCTGATGCGAATCTACTGTTGTGCTACATTAATACGCATCGTGACTTATTTGACATAGCTTCTGTTTACTGTTGCTTGAATCAATGAAAATTACTGCACTATTTCACTTCTTTTTGAATTATCATAAAAAAATATAAATACGTAACTTAAGTACAAAATATATGTGTTCGAGTGTCAATAATATAATTTTCCTATATCGTATTTACCCAAAGTTAAGTGTGTGTTTAAAGCATTATTATAAATATTATTAATTTTATTTCTAAATTCTATTAATGGCAAACTTTAAGTAATACTTCTATATTTAGTATACATTTAGCTAATATTGACCAAATAAGGAATTTAAAATTTATTGAACTATCAAATTTTAAGACATCAAATTTCTGCCAATGCCGTTTGTGAATTTAAAGACTTGAATTTTGTGCCATGAAGTATTTCTTATATAATATAAAAATAGAATATTTTAATATAATAATTATATTTTATTTCAAGCAGCTCTTAAAACTTAAATATCTTATTTGGTCTCTTTTAGCAAATACAGGTTTTATAATGTTTAGGTTTAATATTATTTGTCTTTATTTTAGAAGTATAGTTTACACAACATTTTTATTATTTCTGTAATCAATACGTATTTTGTTACCTGCAGTGTTGCACTAGATCGTTATTAAAAATGGTAGCGATTATGTTTGTATCTGGCTATGAACAAATGTAATAGTACGGTTATAGTAAAAACACATAAAATCAATAAGCAGTTAATATGAAATGAAAATATAATATAAATCGTCGTGCCAAAGTTCAGGTAACATCGTTGCAATTATTAATATAGTGACACCTATAAAGTTCAGTAAGACGTCTGATACGATAAGTTAACTTGTTTTAATGTTAAGATTTAATTAAATAAGTATATACTATACATCCAACTCATCAAATTACATTTTTTGAAAACATTAAACTTTAAGTTTGCTCAAAAGCGTAATAATAAGTAACATTTTTATAAGTATAGGTACTTAATTACACTGAAAACATTTCGAAGAAGTTTGTTTATCTAGTTTTGTACTTTTAAGTAATTGCAATAATAATCTTACATTTATGTAGCGTCTTAACCCTTTTTCAGGCATAATATGATTTATCAAACATATTTGTGTTAATTAAAGTTTAACCAAAACATTCAAGTTTGATGTTCATATTAGTTGGGTTATTGCAGAAAGCGGCACAGTATATAATAAATAACTAGAATACTATTCATTTGCCATATAATCTGGATTTATTGAAAAACCATTTGGGAGTCCAAATGGTTTTCTATTTGTAGCTTGGAAAAGGGTTAACGTAGCACTTATTTTGAATTATTTTGGTTTACTTTCGTATTTTATAATATTTTGGATATTATTTTTATGTAGACTTGACATACATGACCACATGATAACTAATAAGATCTTTAACCTGTGAACCGAAGTGCTACACTATGTTTAGTGTCAATTGAGTTGTTTTCGAAAGATAGTAAGTACCACATCTGTTTTTTTTTTATACGTAATTGAAATAAGTGAAATAACATTGAGTATTACACCATACGGGTCTTAGTTTAACTTAAGTATTACAGTTAAGAGGGTTTGTTTGGTATCTATCGGCGACTAACTGAAGGTATTTCTTGTTTATTTTTGAATATTTTATTATTTTTAATTGCGTATTTATTACCCGAAAATTAAATATTGGGTTATTATTATGTGGAGTCCATAGTGTCTCACTTCTGGGCAAAGGCCTCCCCCCCCCAATTTTCCACTCATCCCGATTATTAGCTGTTTGTGGTCAATCGTTCAAATATAGGGGAACAGCATTTATAAACCTAACCTTTTATTGTGGTATATAAAGTATTGATAGCGACGAAATATCACATTTCATAAAATATTAATATCATATTCTTATAATAGGAAATAATATCACAACTCTAAAATAATATTCAGTGCACACGTCCACAGTCATGGATACACAATGAATCGATTTAGTTATTTTGATCAAAAATATCAAAAACATCAATCAAATATCAATTAAACTTTCAGTTTGAGATATAAGAGTTCGATCGAAACAACAATCTGGTGAAAAACAACAAGTTTTTCGCGTTAACCATCATACTTACTTTCTACCAGGTAAAATGTTATTTACGCATACGGTTTTGTTGTTATTTAATTATGTGGTACTGAACACTTATGCGTTCAAATGCAGAATTTGTTGGACAGGAACATCTTCTATAATAAAGTAATGTGTGTTAATGCGGCTTAAGAAACATGTAATTCATTATTTCATTAAAATATGTATATTTTTTTAAACCCTACATGACATGATTTGGGAAACCAATCGCAATTGCAACTAAAAAAAAACAATGTAACTTTTATTTACTATTTTATTACTTATATACTATTTTATGTATGTCAATCAATAACATTTCAAGATCCTGGATACATTTTACCTTGTAAAGAGTAGATATACTTAAAAATATCAAGTGTCATATTTGAAGCATAGGTGAAAAGCACCTGGTCTATGTAGTAGTAACGTGTGTTTACACGCATGTCGGCGTTCTATGTTCAAATTTTGACATAAGTTTCATATTAATTCTCCGCACAACTACATCGACATGGTCACTTTCTTACATTTTTCACCTATAATATGGTATTGTCTAATGTCAATACAGTCAATGGCATTAAAATGTATACAATCATACGCCTTATTATAAGATTTAAGGTTTATATGTAACCATATTGATGCCTTTGAGTGTACTACATAATATAAAATAATATACTATTACATACTGTGTGTAAATCTAATACAGGCGAAGACTTAGACTAGACAGGATTACTAGTATAAATAATCATTAACTATTTTTTTTAATACGTGTAATTATTTTTTAAGATACTGCAAACATTATGCGATATAAGCTCTTGAATCTGTCAACGAGTGGTTAATTCGAGGGTGTTTCATTACATTGCGGGATGAACTATTTTGTATGGATAACATTTTGATTGTACTTCTAAGCAAAGGTCATCTAAATATATTTGTTATGTCCTATTCGCTCGTTTGAGATTTACACACTGTATACTACATATACAATAGAACGACTTGTGAAGTTTGGTGATTAGGTGTTATTTATCACTTGATATAATAAAAAGTAAATAAACTCAAAATAACTGAAAGTAAAGTCAATAATTTTTCAAATGTTTTTAGATGCTATTAGTTGACATAAAAAAAATATAAACCCTGCATAATGTTCTTCAGCAATTTTATCACATGTAATGTTATTTTAAGATTTTATTGAAAGACTATTTGTAAACAACTACCTCATAATTTAAGTAGATTATACTGGTAAGTCAATATTAACATTTATAAAGACTAGCATTTATTATCCTTTTGTCTTTGCTGAATGCCGATTCTTTTAAGGTTTTCATTTCTTATGTTTAGAGTTTAATTTTGTTTTTATTTTTCAAAGAAAAATAAAGCCTACGGTAACAAAATAGTTTTATTTTTAAACCTAATTTTGATATTTTGCAGATTAAAGAGGTTTGTCATTAATTTTATATGACAAGGTGTCATGAACAAAACAAACTTGCATATACAGTGTGGAAATTTAACTCGGGCCCTGGAGGGAAACTACCTTTGATGTTGTTTGTAGTGTGTAAATGTTTTTAGAGATTTTTTTTCCTGAGTATTAATACTATCGATTAGTATAATAAAATAGAGAGTGTGAGTATTTATTTTTATTTTAGTTGGTTCGAGTCCCGGGCGAGGCAGGTGAATTTTAGAAAATCTTTGAATGCAGTTTTGTTTCTTTTTAAAAATAAAAGAATGTCTCCTTTAAGTAAAATGAGCTAGCTCAAGGATTTAAGGTAGTTTCCCTCCAGGGCCCGAGTTAAATTTCCACACTGTATACAAACATACTAAATATTTAGGTAGGTACCTGTTAGAGTATTATTATGTGTAGTTTAATTTACAATAGCACCGATTTTATCTCGAAAAGGAACGTACATTAGTACAAAATATAACTTGATTGGCGTAGGCCAATCAAGTTAGATTTTTTCAATGAACGAATTTTCAGCAAGCTTGCAATCGTTTTAATACCTTCATCTGGTCTTAAATGCGTGTAAACCTAGTTTGCGCAATCCCAAGAGGTGTGCATAATTTTTTGCTTGTAGAAATATTTATAGGCGATAAACTCATAAAGAAATTGTTAGCTACAATGATGAAATAGATGAAATATACTTCAGGATAAATGACCATGCCAACTGGTGTCCGAGGTAGGAAATGTACCCACGTTTTCCGCGTTTGCGGCTGATGCTCTGTCACTTCGACTGGGCGGCTCACGGCGGAATATTTGTGAATTGTATGTAATTTAGAACAACAAAACTACATAATTATACTACTTTCGACGGGTTCCGCTGTGTTCGGGTGGCCCAATTGGTTAAGGCGTCAGCCGGGTTCGAATCTTGCCTCGGAGGTCCTCGTCACTTTTCCTTAAGTATATGTCTTCTATTTTCAATGTATGTAATCTCTTAAGTACAGTCAACCAATTCGATTTATAGGCCACTTGATTCCTTGTCACAGTGAAAATCTATATGAAAGACGCAAAAGATTTCATATTTACGTCACTGTGACAAGGTTCGAAGTGGCCTAGAAATCAAATTGGTTGAATTATACGTGTCATGTGTTCCTAGTTCCAACGCAAGACGTCAGTTATGGCGGCGCGGCGTGCGATACTCCCTGTCTGCCAATTTTGAATCTCGTGTCAGAATTTCATTTTTTTGAAATATATTCCGTTGCCGGGATACGAACCCAGGACCTCCTTTTTCGTAGGATCTACCGTATACAGACTTGGTTTATTAAATTTTACATAAATGTTTAGGTCTCAGCGTTCCGTGAAGGTCACGGAAAAGCTGAGATTAGAAACAGATATTTATATATTCAGTAAATATAAGTAGGTACAGTCAGCGTCATATAGTTGGTAGCATTCAAAGTACTCAAATAGTTCGGTACACCATACAAATTCTATGGTGTACCGAACTTTATGAGTACTTTGGATGCTACCAACTATATGACGCTGACTGTACCTACTTACAGTAATAAGCAACTATTACGAAACACAAAAAAATGTTGCTCATGTTATTGAAATGTACAAGGTACGTGATGTTTTTCTTCAAAACTAATGTCGAGATTTATCCTTTTACTGTAGCTAGTTGGAGCATCCCATGTCAAGGAAGCACTATATTTCGCAGTAATATGGGCGGCTCTGCCGCTCCCTCGTAAAATAACTATGTTTACGCCACTGGAAAAGTAGTTTGCCGCCTTGGTTAATATTTTATGTATTTAAATTTTGATATTTCAATGGCACAGTACTGCGTGTTCTTATACAATGTTAGAATATGAGTTGCAATTATATCTACAGTTTATTCGTATGATTTGTCAGTTTATTCGTAGATAACGTACTCGTATGATTTGTCTTTCGAACAATATATTACATAAGCAGAATTAACTATAATAGACACGGGATCTTGTAGCATTTCAGATAACCCAATAAAATAATACATCCTACAATCACAAAATACACTAGTTAGCTATACGTACCTATGTCCCCCAGAACATGTGAAATACATCAGAGCAGCAGCGTGCATTAATTAAATGGAAAATTATTGCACTATAACCTGATTTGCCGATTGACTTTCCTTTAGAAAGCACTAACTTTCAAAGTAGAGAAGGAAATATTATTTGTTTTCATACGAAATCGGGAATGATAAGTATATATTGTGTGTCAGTGAATTTAATTTAATTTTCTTAAGTTTCACGCCTTTTATAATTATACAAGATAATAAGGACTGAAAATATAATATTGACATAGTAATCAGAATATTTGATTTGCCAGAATACGTAGAAACACAAACTAAACGAATTAGCACAGAATTAGTTAAGCAGAGTTAGTGCACCCAGATTTTAGTAACACGCGGTATCTATTTGATGGTTACTAACAATGTGGTCCACGTTTTGTACGCATCACTTTTTAGAAATGTTATCTGAAGGGCAATGAAGATTGCTAACTTTCTTAACCCGAGAAATTATGAAGTCTAGCTTATGTATATAATATATGTATGTAATATGTCATTTCTCACTTCAAACAGCTGTACGAGTAATAAAATTTTGTCAATCACTTTAAAATGTTCCTTACCCGAAAAATAAGGCTCTAATAGTTTTAAAAAGTTAAAGTTTATTATTACATTGTTTTACAATGGATTTAACTGTCAACGATGAAAAAGTAAATGTATCCTACTATAGTGTATATGTTTGAAGATATCAAGAAAATGTCAATCAACAGCGATTAACGCACGCACATGGTTTTCCACATGTGAGGGAGCCCCATAAGCGTCTGTCTATCAGGAATCGCATCAAGGTAATGAGTCGCTGCAGTAAGTGATCGTATGTGACGATCCTAGGACAGCGGAGGGCGGAGGGGCGGGCAGCCGCGAGTCGAGGGGTTGCTAGGCGCCGGACCGAAATAACTTACGGAGATTTTACGAACGCGTTAAAAATAACTAGCTATTGTACAGTTAGCATCAAAAGTAACCATGTTGTTTTAACGTCGATTAATTCAACTTGAATTCCAAATGTCACACAAATCATCAAATATGTTAAAGCAACAAAGTTTAAAAATCATCGTCTACTTTTGATACACCCAAATGTCTATGAAGCCGATGGTCCTGGGTTCAAATCCCAGTAAAGGCATTTATTTTATACAACGGCGGTGGCAAACAAGCATACGGCCCGCCTGATGGTAATCAGTTACCGTAGCCTATGGACGCCTGCAACTCCAGAGGATTCACATGCGCGTTGCCTACCAAAATAGTTGTTAGAGCTCTGGGAATCTTACTTACCATCAGGAACACAACACTACATACCTGTAAGGTAGCAGTAGTATTATTTATTTGTGTGATGAGCATACCTCGAACAAATCATGCGGATGACGTAAAAATGACGTAGCTAATTTTGCACACAGGATGATGTCTGTATTGCAACATCCGTATGACATATTGCACGAATTAACAGATTAACTGCATATAATTTCAAGATATCTATACAGAATTATCTGAGTGATAGGATGATGTACTTAGTGAATAAAATAAATGCTACGAGATTAGTTTACGTAAGTACAATAATTGATAATAAAAGTCATTATTAAAAAATATTTATTGACATGACATCATGTACAAAACTATTGCTCCAACAAGTCTATAATAGTTATTATTCTTTTACGTCTTTTGAAAAAATTGTAAAGAAAAATCTAAATAATTACGAAGTCACTTTATTGTTCAACTGAATGACAATGTCAGTCAAAGATGTTATGTACCTACTCGGCACATGTCAAGTGGTGATATCGTTTTATTAAAGAGATTGATCATTGATAAGTAGTAAATGTTTATGAAAATACTTGATGATGATGATTGATGATTCGATCGAAACTTGGGCTGTGCTACAATCCCTCCAACGGTGCCAAGTGGACTACCGCTATATCGAAGTGCTGAAGTGTTTGTACGAGAACGCCACCATGTCAGTCCGAGTTCAGAACCAGAGCTCGAAACCTATTCCACTGCAGCGTGGGGTCAGACAAGGAGACGTTATCTCTCCAAAGCTGTTTACTGCTGCACTGGAGGACGTTCTCAAGACTTTGGACTGGAGGAGGAAAGGCATCAACATTAACGGCGAGTACATCACTCACCTTCGATTTGCCGACGACATTGTAGTCTTGGCTGAGACCATGGAGGATTTGAGCACAATGCTAGATGACCTCAGTAATGCCTCTGAGCGAGTTGGTCTAAGGTTGAACATGGACAAGACAAAAATCATGTCGAATGCCCATGTCGTACCAACTCCCATTGTAATCAGAGACGTTACACTCGAAGTTGTAGATGAGTATATATACCTAGGACAAACTATCCAGCTAGGAAGATCCAACTTCGAGAAAGAGGTCAATCGTCGAATCCGACTCGGCTGGGCAGCGTTCGGGAAGCTACAACACATCTTTTCTTCCAATATCCCGCAGTGTCTCAAAACGAAGGTCTTCGACCAGTGTGTGTTGCCAGTGATGACTTATGGTGCTGAAACGTGGTCGCTTACTATGGGCCTCATATGAAGGCTCAAAGTCACCCTAAGAGCAATGGAGAGGGCTATGTTGGGATTGTCTCTGCGTGATCGCATCAGGAATAATTTCATCCGCAGTAGAACCAAAGTTACCGATATAGCCCTCCGAATCGCCAAACTTAAGTGGCAGTGGGCAGGGCACATTGCACGCAGAACCGATGGCCGGTGGGGCGGAAAGGTTCTGGAGTGGCGACCACGAACTGGAAGACGCAGCGTAGGTAGGCCTCCCAAAAGGTGGACCGACGACCTAGTTAGAGTCGCGGGATACGGCTGGATGTGGAAGGCGCAGGATCGGTCTTCTTGGGTCGTTCTGGGGGAGGCCTATGTCCAGCAGTCTTTCTGCTGACATGATGAAACATTTACCTAGTTACATGTTGACACATGTGTCGATATCGCTAACGTATATGGTGAAGCTGCAATAAGATTAGGAATTACAAAAGTTATGCAGAAACCGGTTTACGTACCTATGATTTCCTATGCATAGTCCCCACTAAATCATCATGTCATCGTGCCAGATCTGGTACCTATATTTTTGGCTTAATTAAATTGTGGTCCTACTCGGTATATTTAATATAAAAAATACACCACAATTTGTATGATACATTCTTGGTCTTAACATAATCTTGTATAAAAAAACCTTGGTTAACTGTGTTTATATTTTGATTGATTGGTATTTGTGATAAATTACCGGTCACACACTAAAATTATACCATAAATATACGAGATCATTTCATAGCATTTCGCATATTATGAGCTTTTTTCAAGGAAGAAATTTCTTGGATGTGATAAATAAAAAACCGTAAACCGTGATACAGCTCTAAAGCAGGCAACCCCGCGGGGAGTTGTCACGTTTTTCAGCGGAGTCGGGCGAAGATGGGCGCTCAGAGGATGCAGCAGTGAGGGGCCCCCCTCGCCCCTCGCTGACGTAACGCTGCCGCGACTCGCCGCCCAGCCCTAGTGTGTGCTGCGCCGCGCTCCCGCTGCCATCGCGACCGCGCAACTCGCCCTCCGGTGCCAATCGTTTGACGTTTACCCTTCTTTCCCCACGGTAACCAGCCCCAGTGAATGAGGTGTACGGGCTCAACACACCTGAGCAGCCCCATTCGCAGATCTAAGACACCTGTCTCAATGCTGGATGCACTCGTGTCATTCTGCATTAACTTGCCCTTAGCAGCGACGCAAAATCTCGTTTTCAGCCGTTTATTGATTCCACTATTTCTAAATTTAATGAATTAGATTTTGAAATAATATGTATAGTAAATGCATATATAGAAAGAAAATAAAAATTACGAACGTGAAGGCGTTGTATTCTGAGTATAGTTTGAATTTCATCTCGACTATTGATTGCCATTGTAAATAAAACCGCGTGTATTATTCCAAATTAATATTTAAATTTAGCATTTGAATGAGGTTCTGTAGTTGTAAATAACTAATAACAGGGCGTAAAGTAGAGCAAAGGCTACTTGTATGTAAGTACATGTAAGTTAGGATCATGTGGCGCTAGGGGAGGCTGGCTAACTTGTTACATGATTAGGTTTCCATAGGAATTGTTTACGTTAATCAAAACCAGATATATATAAATACAACATATTTCATTGGTCGTGTTGTCAACATTGTGTATCACAGGCCAACATTCAGTTGTTGAGAATATAATCGGATAAATTGACATTGTTGTCGCTTACGGTAAGTTGTATGTTAACGAGCCCATCCACCGTTAGTTGTATTGGCATCAGTGCTTTTTAGTAACTAGAGGCATCATAACCGCATTTATGCATTTAATGAACTCCCAGGCTGGTCCTCTGGCGACAGACTCGGACGACCATCATCCATTTCATGTAGTTTTATTTATTGCAACATTAGATTGGCATTGAAACATGAACTGTATGTATGAGATACCTACTGGATTGATTCTTAGATGACTGTCGTTTCTTTTAGGTACTCTTCTAGAAACTTAAGTGTCAGACCGGACCTGAGGTTGCAAATGCCTTAACCAGGTATCGATTTTGGTTAAAGCACAGTCGGTCAAATAAATCGACAATGATTGGTGAAACTGCAGAAAATAAAGTAGCCGCCAAATAAGCATTCATAATTGGAACAAACATTGTGCTCGCTGAGCTTGCTTTCTGTAAAACGCTCGCCTTGTTATTAACTCGCGTTCTGAATGGAATTACCTTCTTTCTGTTTTCAGTTTGGTAAACATTTATATATAATATTTATTCGGTTGCAATAGGAATATTATGATATATCACACCAATTCTCGAGTTTGAATTTCCTGTTTGTCTGTTCCGTAAACAAAAAAAAAAAATTTTGATCGTTCGCATTACAATAAATAATACATATTATACTGACTAATGATAAAAAATAAATAATCATAAGTATTTTATAATCTCCCGTACTTCAATATAATTATCATCTTTCTGTTTTAAGTTTTATAAACAATTAGAAATAGAATATACATATGTTTCGGTCACATTAGGAATATTTTCAATACGATAAAGCACATCAAATATTTAGTACGTCTAAAGCTCTTGTACTTTAAAATAATTATTATCATTCAGTTCAATTGAGTAAATAATTAGGTAAAGAATATATATTTATATCGCTCGCAATAGAAATATTATACTGACTCATGATAGAAAATAAACAGTCATAAATAAATTAAAACCTCTTGTACTTAAATTGATTTATCATCTTTCGTAAAAATTCACGTATATATTTGAAATGATAGTGATCATAAATTTCAGTGTATTTTATTAACGAAAACGTAAATTTATGTAATAATAACTTTATTTACAATAGCGAAATATCGTTCACATTTGCATATTAATATGTATAAGTAAGTTAATTTAATTGAAAGTTTCATTTTACATTTACGTGGATTCACCCTTCCTAGTTTCGTTTCATCGACAAGTATACTCGTAGAATATATATTTGATAGCGATCGTATCAAATACCATACTAGAAAAATTATACATCATAATGATAAAACAAAGCGGATAATTAAAGTTGCTACTTCGGTCGCAATAGATATACTATCTGGTATTAACTTACCGTAAAACGAGGTGACTAAGGACAAGAATGACTTACTTCTTAAATTTTATGCAATTGATGGTTATTTGGAGAAATTGTTGGATCCACATTTGAAATTATGAAGATTACTATAACATTACTAGCTTTTGGCCCCGGCTTTGCACGCCCAGTAGAAACCTCTTTTTGACCTCTTCGGGGATGATTAAAAAAACGCTGAAATTACTTTTCATGTATTCAAATAAGGAAT
Organism: Grapholita molesta; assembly: GCA_022674325.2. NCBI lineage: Eukaryota > Metazoa > Arthropoda > Insecta > Lepidoptera > Tortricidae > Grapholita > Grapholita molesta. The sequence goes on from CP053126.2 coordinate 5,051,525, forward strand.
GTTTACATAACTTCTATTAATTATTTTCAGAGTAAAGTGGAAAATAGAATATAATATGTATTATCCAATAGAACAACATCATCTTTGTTTAAAATTTATAATACAAAAAAAAACATAATTTACGAAAATTTCCGGACTTAAAGTTTAGGAGATTTTGACCAGTTTTAAACCATAAGAAGCCTTTACAAACCCTTTCTTGACCACGCGTGACGTAATTTACACAAAACTTTTACCAAACCGCTGGAAATTAATAGATCCGCAAGTCTTATACTTATAATGTCGGGTAATTTTTATTTAATAACTATTAAATCTTGCGGGAATCAATTACTATTTTCATCTTGTGCAGGGTACAAGAAACTTGGGACATTAACAGTCTGTGGAATGACGAAGGAGTTCCTTAAAACCTCCTTACAATTTTTTTTACTAAACATTGTTTACTGTTAAGCCCCATTTAGACCAGGCAAGAACTTGTATACGATTTTCATTACATTGCGGGCTATAGGCGTACGACCAACTCGGTCGCTTTATCTAACCCCGCAATGTAATGAAAATCGTATACAAGTGCTTGCATGGTCTAAATGGGGCTTTAATGTTTGTTTTAGACCTGTATTCTTAGGGGAAGGATTTAATGGATAATATCTTACTATGTTGCAGTGAGACGAATAATATTTAGTTAAGTTAAAGATGATGCTTCTGCACATTTTCAGCATCTAGCCAGAGTTTACATAGAAAAGGAGTGTCCAGGAAGATGCATTGCCCAGGCAATAAAATTAATGGACACTTTTAAAATGTTCTGCGGAGGTCGACGATATCGACACAATATCGTCACCAGTACCCTTACCATGAGTTGTGACATTACGGTTTTCGATGACGAGTATCGAGTTTACTATCTGTGCATCTCGTTCGCACTAAAATAGTACAAGCGAGATGCACAGATAGTAAACTCGATACTCGTTATCGAAGACCGTAATGTCACAACTCATGGTGTGCATCTCGTTCGCACTAAAATAGTACAAGCGAGATGCACAGATAGTAAACTCGATACTCGTTATCGAAGACCGTAATGTCACAACTCATGGTAAGGGTACAGGAACTATAACTTAACATTAGGTTTTAATTCATCTTTCTTATATATAAACTGCTAGAATACTTTAAAGATACAGTTTAGATAATAAACAGAGGCGAAAGTCATGTGGAGGTATTATTATTATATTATTTTCTGTTAAGTATATCATGTATTGAATTAACTGTTTTCTTATGTTTTCACGTAGGGCTACGCGTAATCATTTACTTTGAGATTTAATGTATACTCTTTTGAAAACATAAGTCCCGCAGAGTTTCATGTCGGGAATAGAATCTTATTAAATAGATTAGTGGTGCGTGGTAAGAACCAAAAGCATTTTGACGTTCATAAGTGCATTGTCATGTGCCTAAATATTTTTTTTTATCCTAAAAATATTGCGAGTTTCTTTTAAGTAACAAGCATATGTGTCTCATACAAAGTATTGTTAGCTAGAAAGCGCTGAATATTTAGGACATTTAAATGCGTAAGATTATACTTCTGCTCTCAGATAATGATCGGTTTAAAAAAGAAAAAAAAAATGTTACTCGCAATAAGCTCAAGAAGGCTTGTGTTGTACTATTTGGTACTAAGCCAACGGTGGCCACACTTCACACTAGGCATTTTCAAAGACCTAAAATTAAGTTGTTAAGACATTTCACAACACAGTTTCATTACTTTAGGTTAAAAGAAAACCCAGGTGATATAAACATTTATAGGTACTCAGCATTAGAGGAACTGTGAAAATTATAAAATTGTTGAAAATGCACATTGTGACATTTGACTTATACCGGATGCGGCCTGTAATAGGAACAAAAATTTTAGGGATCGCTTCTACACCACGAACGTAACAACATTTGTTCTACAACTTTAAATGATTGGGAAAATTATTACTTGTGATTTTTTCGAACAAACTAAACAGTATTTTTAATTAACAGCGTCCAACGTCTGCTAGCGAATATCTTCGATATTTAAATCGAAAGAAAAATAGTAAAGTTCCCGCTGCGAGTCAAATTATTGTATTTTTCTTTCGATTAGTTTCGATAGTGTCGTTGACGTTTACTGTCAGGCTACAAACTTCATAGTTTTCGCAATGCATTGCTTGCTTGGATTATCTTTTTTTTTATTAATATTTTTTAAACTATTAGTTATTTTCAAACGTCGTAGAACAAATGTTGCTGCGTTTGTGGTGTAGAAATGATGCCTAAAGTTAATGCTCCTATTACAGGCCCCACCCGGTATATTTAGCCCTTTTAATGTAGGTTGCTCTTAATAAAGTTAAAACAAATAAATTTTATCTCAGGCTGGATCACTATGATAGGTGGCCTTTTTATATACAAATCTGACCAGCGTCTTGCCTTGAAATTAAATTATATCTTTCCGGGAATACAAACGAATATTCAATAATTTTCAGGTCAATTTAATTTTATTCAAAAAATGTATGAAATGTCACACGTCATTAAATATTTTAAAATAAAACATTTATAATACAAATATTACGAATGACAGTGGCGGAGTTTGGAACAGGTGGTTATGAGATCAGCTTCCAGCCGTAATGACGTGTTTCCGTGCTCTTATTAAAATGCCATTGGTAGTTGCATCAATTATCTAGTGTTAGGTTTCAGCGAATGAAACTTCAATTATTTGAGATACGAATGTAGGTAGAGACCCTGCCTATGAAGCCGATAGTCCTGGGTTCAAATCCCAGTCAGGGCATTTATTTGTGTGATGAGCACAGATATTTGTTTCTGAGTCATGGGTGTTTTCTATGTATGTAAGTGTTTATATGTATATATCTATTATAGATATATAAATATCGTCGTCTAGTGCCTACAACACAAGCCTGAATGACCTTACCGTAGGACTAGGTGTAAGATTGACCCGAAATTTATTAATTTATTTATTTTATCAAATACGGTAGGACGACGCTCTCGATAAAAAAAAAATACTTTAAAACGTTATTATTGCGATTATCAACATATTTACATTAAATCAATGAAACAAGAACTTACAAATAAAAGTTAAAGTAAAAACTATACCAGTCAATCAGTTTAAGTAATCTTAAATAATTACTATTAGGAAAGTTCTTTGATTTGTTTTGCGGTTATTATTAACTGAATGTACTCTTGACATTAGACGGTCTATGTTACGAGTGTGGTGTTAGCCATTGGAAATATGATTACTGAGTGATCATGTTTGTGGTTTTGACACGTCACCTATAACAGTTAGATTGCACGCAGTAAATCTAAACAATAGGTGATAATCTAAACTAGCCCTTGCTAAAAACATATTATATTATTTTTGTAGGGTTGTTCTTTTGTATGTTATCAAGGTTTATACTGTATTGTCTATAAAATTACTTGAGCTTTTAAATCGACAAATTAACAAGGTGTGGTAACGTAAAAACGTACAATATCCACCAATCGTTCATATGTATCACTAAATTTAGATGTTTGTTTGTGAGAAAAAAAAAAATTGAATAGAAACACCTTATTGGTACCTAATACAATATTAGTTTTCTAAATTCGAGTGAAAGAAATGCAGAAAAATAATATCTAGTTTTCGATATTCGCATAAACCCGTGCTTTGTTTCATTATTTATGATTTGGTTAAAAGTTTCGGTTCTTTAAGACACTGAAGTTAGTATGTCAAATGCGCTTTTTGATCCCTTCGAGCCTTCGGCTGTACGCGCTACTGCTTAAAGATAGTGGAAATTTTTGAAATTTGAGCTCTTGGAGATATTTACGATTGTTGCCCTCTTGCTTCAGAAGTGGCATTCGGGGAGTTCACCCTTTGAGATTGTGGTCCTCCTTAAAGTGTATACAACCTACGTTTTTCTGCTACAAAAAGCAAATCATTAAATTGATCTTGCTAAACTCAAGTACAAGGAAAATTATTGTGATCTTTAGTTAATTTACAAAACGCATATGATATTTTGTTTTTAACCGACTTCAAAAAAAGGAGGAGGTTAACAATTCGGTTGTATTTTTTTTATTTTTTTTTATTTGATCATACTTATGTACTAGGCGACATATGACTTTTGATATGCTTGCCCTCTTCCAGTATAATCGTGTTTCAGAATCTGGGCTCTCCAGATCGCTTTCATAGTCATAAACACCTTGTTTTTGTCCTAGTGTAGTTTAAAACAGTCTTACTCCGACTATGATTTATAATTTTTATATTTATTTCAAAATTGTATTAAAACAAATTGTGACGTTGGAAACTAATGTCACTAAAACGGACGACATATGACAAGCAAAGGACAAACATTCGGTAAATAATGATCGGTAGCTGTTTACGTGACAGTGTAATCATAAGAGTGTCTGTCGCTTTCAATCGCGGGGTGTCAAAAAGTGACATCTACTTTGTTACACCGATAACAGCGTCCAAGCCAATTGTGACTTCTGATAAATCTCACCCCCATTTTATATTTACATCGTAGTCAATAATGTGGGTTTTTCGGTAAGTAGAAAAATAATGTTTAAGAAACAGCCATTTGCCATGAGTTGCACAAATTAGCGAAATGTTTAGTGAATTAAATATTCAAGTCACATTTTTACTTCTGTATGAATAAAAATCATAAATAACTTAAATAATTTTACGTCAATTAATATAGTTACCGGTATAACTATTAATTGTAATTTACATGGTAGTAGTTATGGAATTAATAAATATATTAACGTTACCATTTTAACCGCGAAATATATACCTACATACCAATATCAAATGTCAGAACTATTTAAGTTACTAGGCAGTAAACAAATAAATACCTATTGTGGTGATATTATCCCAGTAACCTTAATAAGGCTTGTACTAGACGACAAATATATAATAGATACATACATACGTATTTATATAAATACAGAATATACATATATAACGTATGTAACCCGTAATTAATAAATATTCGCATTAAACACACAAATTAAGTAATGTTTATAAAACAACATAGGTAAGTATGTATATTGGGCAAAATGAAAATGAAAGTGCAAGAAATCTAAATACTTTTTTTCAGAATTCATCTTTCTTTCACCAACTATTTAACTTCAATTTTAATGTATATTTACTGATTGTAAAGTGCTACCCATCCTATATATAAACAATAAAATAGGTAATCGATAGGTTACCTGCAAATTATACTGTAATTTTTAAATAATATTTTTTGTAACTTAAAGAGTAATTGAAATCTTTGTGCCGAAAGATTCAATTTACAAAATATCTATTGTCAGTATAAATAAATAAAAATGAATAAATCATATAATGAATTGAAATCACAAAAATATTATTAATTATAACTATTAACATTAACTTATTTCAAAACTACATCGTCAAATTCTACTGAAGTATAATTAAGTTATTTAAAGATGATTTTATTATTGTAGTGAATGTGAGTATTTGTGAAATGTTATGCTCAGTATTTAAACCTGAGACCTCCTGATTTACAGTAGTTCACTACCGCCTAGGCTGGAAGTTTGGTTTATTTTACACGAGTTGTCATCTTACGACAAAATATATTATTTTAAAATGATTGATGATTTCTTGATACATGGAATCAATCGTTATATCAACAAAAATATCAATCGACATTTGCTGAGATAGAATAATCTGAGATTGCTAAGAGTGCTAAGTTAAAAAGGCCATGGCCAATAACCAGTTTTAAAATGATCAAAAATTGTGTTCATATCACAATTTTTGATCATTTTAAATGGTTGCATGAAAAGGGGTAGAGGGAGAGCAACCAAAAATAGAACATACAAAATGGGTGGAACTTGTTTTGGTAAAAGCTTCTATACAAAATTTCTCCACGCCCAGTAAATTCACCATGTTATTGAACAAATAAATAAATAATATATTATATATTGAAATATATTTTTTTGTGACTTAAAAAAATATTGTGTCCAATGATGCAATTCAATACAAAATATTTATTATGAAAGATAAATAAATACAAATGAATAAATCATAATAAATTGAAATCACAGAAGTAATATTAGATATTAACTATTAAGATATCAATGTCAATTATATTGTATGTCACTAAATTCACGATAAATAACTATCATTAAGTATAACTGAACAAGTTACTTCCTTATTCAATTTTAAGTAATCATGTTTGTAATACTAATACATAATATCATGAGCATACGTCGCACTCCAGCGGGCAGTTTGGTGGCAAGATAAGGGTTACAAAAAAATCTTAACTTACAAGTATTATAATGTACTTAGTATTTGTAACAGTTTATTAAAATTAGTTACCGGTTATCAATTATTACTTTTATTAGTCTTTAACGTGTAGATACTCTGCGGTGATAACTGATAGCCTATTTAAGTGGCCACTTATAAAACGAATAAATAGCTGACATGTGTCATTATGACTGTCGTTCAAACTTATATACCTGCCAATTACTTCAGTCGATGTTGACAGAACGTTCTCCCATTTAAAATGAATATAAGAACGTTGACCGCCGGGAATTTAGAAAAAATATTAATAATATATTCCCATAACATAGCTGCTTAAGTAAATTAAATATTTTGCATACTTGCAATTGTATTTTTATTTAAAATTGAATGAATACTAAAAAATAAACACGTAATTAACGTACAACCTTAGTTGCTAAGATATTTAGAATTGTACATTATAAATACTAGGTACCAAGTACTAAGTACAAATACTTCTGATTATTTGAAAATGAATTGATGTATTTGTGAACCTTATCTATCATTTTGACATGCCACCACATTGCCCGCTGGAGTGCGACGTATGAATTCATGAGAAACGCTCTAGACTTAGCAATTAACAGATTTAAAAAGATATTCCGTGACCTGGAATGCGTCTAGCATAACCTACTTAGATTTTTTTGACAACTTTTAATCACTCCCTTTCAGAATCCCCCCTCTCTGATATAATTTTCAGGATGCCTATTTGAGCTATATTCAAACTATGAGTATTCTACATAAGCGTAGCTTAACGAGTATGTCATAAGCGTTTATGCTAACACTATTTATGCTACACATAATTATGCAACATCGGGTTATTACAAAAAAGTAACGCCAAAGATAGCCGTGCCCCACGATAGCGTTATTACTTTTAAACCTACATGTTCGGAAAGCTCATAAAACGCCCTTAACGCGTAATATACGCGAGGTAAAAGTAGTGATGTAGGGAACCTGATAGGGTATTTGGGCAATGCCTTGCGGAAATCGATAGCGGGCCGTGGGACCTGCAGCGATACCTACGGTCGATGGAAGAGGCTGGATGCAAGTTTGTTTAATGACCTGCTTAGGAGAATAACGCCTTAAACATTTACCACCCGATAATCACGAACGCTGCTAGAGGGTTCAAAACGTCGCGATGAAGTTTAAATTAGTTATACGCGATATAATCCGTTTCAGTTGTTTTATTTCAAGAGTAATTATCGAGGCAATCGAAGACAATATTAAACATTAAAGTATATAAGAACAAAATTTATAGTTTTTTTTAATTAAGTAATTTATAAAAATGAAAATTTTTCGAGTTTAACCACTTTATAGTCTAGTTGATCATGCTCTGTCTACAGAGCTGGAAATCCCGGGTTTAAACACTAGTAACCACGAATAAATACTCTATCGTTTATAACGCACATATGTATTATTACAAAATAAAATGATTAACTAAAGGTTTCAAAATCCTCATCAAGTCCGTATTAGTTTATTATGTTTATTGATTATATCCGATTTTAATATAAAAGATAGAATAATAAATAAGCGGTCAAGTACGAGTCGGACACGCGCACGAAATTGTTCTTTATTATATTTTAATTTACTTAATTATTTGAAGTGAATACACAACAAAATATTCTTTCTAAATATTCTGTGAATATTTCAAGTGTACCTTGTTGTTATTAATATCGAGAAAAAATAGTATAAAACACATAACTTGTATGGGAGCCGCCCTGAAATATTTATTTTATTTAGTATTATATAATTTATTCATCTTATCTCTAAAGTAGAATATAAAAAAAAACATCCAAAAAATATCAAAACAATAAACATATTATAAAAAAAAACTTATTTAGTATTTATTATTATAGCGGCAAAATATGTAAATATATCCACTGTTACATTCAAACTGGAAAAATAAAAGTGTCTAGAACAACAACTCGACTGTTCACGAGATACAGTCTGGGGACAGGCACTTATACATAGGCAGATGGTATACTTAGTAGAGTTTTAGTAATACCTGGGACCCGTTTTCCATCCTTTAAAACAACTAATATTTGCACAATGTAGGTACCAAAAGATTCTACACAATCACAGGTATGGTACCTGAAATTATGAATAAAATCTACATACTCGTATACGTAGATGCCAATCTGCCAATATTGCCTACAAACTACGAGTAACGAACGTATTCCTTAATTGCGAAATCTCTGCATTTCGGACAATTGTTAAAATTTCAATATATTGGCCAAACTCGAGTAAAATCGAACAGCAAAGCAATAACGCAAATGCAAATCTGCAATCATTCCATCAGTTTATTAAACAATAATGCAATCAGACTATGTTTTACTGCAATAATTCATATCGGTAAACATAATTCATATTCGATGGATTACGTGTAATTGGATTCGGATTCCTATTAATTTAACATCATTAGTCTTATTCGAAATAAATAATTTTATTTGATTTGCTTTATTGAAGGAATGTAGATGGACGTCTAGTGGTATCATTTTGGCGGGGAATGTGACTATTCCAAATAACTCATTATTATTTTTGGACAGTAACTTAAGATTGTAGACAGAGGTTTTAGAATGATGACAATTTTTTTTTATCAAAACATTTATGACTTAAATACTGAGTATGGCAAATAACTTACGTCCATGTCAGTGCTATATGAATATAATCTTTTTTTACTAAAAAAATGGTTCCTGATCTCCAAATACAACCATCAGGATGTTTTTAAATGAAATTATTTTTTGAATTGTAAATTATTTATTATTATTATTTCTATAGGATAAGATGAATTTATTGTTGGATTATAACATTTTATTTTATTTGCATTTTATATTACTTGCCTTATTTTAATTAATTACTATGTGTTGTCTATGGACCTTGTAGTTGTCTGAAATAAAAGATTTTTATTTTATTTATTTATTTTATTTATTTGCGCATATTTAGATAAATTATTATTCAGATGCAGCAGTGCATGCAGATTCCGTTTACCGGTAATAAAATTATATACCTACCATTTTACCATTTTCGGGAAAGACATACTTATTGCAGGATTTATGTATATATTGTTACATTTCGACTTTTCGAAAATGAGTTCTAAATCCAAACCAACAGTTTCAAGATGATTCCGAAAAAAGTAATTTTGAAGATCATCATCATCAGCTTTAAGACGGCCACTGCTAGACACACAATCACAACGACCTGTCCTGTCCCGTCAGGTTCCAACTATTTCCCGAACCCTTACCATGAGTTGCGACATTAAGGTTTTTGATAACGAGTATCGAGTTTAGTATCTGCGCATCTTGCTTGTACTATATTAGTGCGAACGAGATGCACAGATAGTAAACTCGATACTCTTTATCGAAAACCTCAATGTCACAACTCATGGTAAGGGTACAGATAGTTAATAAATAGAGGTTTTAACGTTCACCAATACCCAACAAAAGCCGTTATCACTGATAGTATATTCTTCAAGATGTGTTTCCAGGAGAAGCACACTTAGATGCAACTTAACGATGTTAGGCAACGCGCGGCCTTATCTGCCATCTTTGTGCCTAGGCTCACGAGTGAATAGTTTAGTTCACACGTTGAGTGGCAGCTAGGGCGGGACAATGGGGTAGTTACCCCGTTGTGCATCCAATACGGAGATAAAACTGAGTTGCGAGCAAATAATGATTGCTGTAGTGAACATACAACTCACTCGCATTACTTGCTGAACCGCATTCTCATGTATCAGATTCATTTATTCTGCGGGCACTAAGCATTACTATGCACCATAGTCATAAAGGCTTTAACAATATTTAAATGACGGGAAACGATGAAAAATGTGCAATAAATGCCTACGAAATAGTTATTAGTATATAGCAATTCATATGTTTTAACATGTGGACCTAATACTCTTTTCAATTGGTACTTTACTATTTTGTTTGCGGCCTCCCACAAAACACCAAATACCGGTGAGTAACTTGGTATGAAATGAAATTTCTGTTCCAATTTTTTATTATTATTTAATTTGACAGTTACTTTTGAACTTGCATTTGAAGACATTTATTATTATTTAATTTATAAAGCTCACACAGAGTACTAGCCGACGTAAAAAGTAGCATTTTCACAATAGACCCCTGTAGGAACAATATGTCTTGAAATAAAACGTTTGAAGTTAGTCAAGAATGTATCAGTGGTAGAATCGGATACTAACTCTAAATATATGGCTTTAGTTATGAAGCACACATATATAGCAATATAGCTTTTAGCAGTGATAACACCCCTCACTCTTGACTGCTTTATTGGACCGGTAAAGTTGATACCAAACGTAGCAAACTCTATGGGACCTAACTCTACTAGCAGGTAATGAACCCATTAATTATTTGGCTGTCCCACATTTTAGTCTAAAACATGTGAGACATTTATGAACAAACTTTTTTACTATTCTCAATACCATACCATTAACTATCCAATATCGTTGGTATAAACTACTGAGTGCTTCTTCTGACTGGCATGAAGAAGTTTTAGATGCTCATTTTCAATAATATCTGAAGTCAATCTCAATTCTTTAGGCGAAATTATGTGATGCCTCTGATTGTAAGGAAGAATGTTGTAAGCGTCTTACTCTGAAAATGCCGTTTGCATCAGCGTCATACAGATCAATTAGGTTCGCGTCTCTCCTGTGGACATTGTGAAAATTAAGGGTTTTAAAGCCTAATTTTTTATTATTTGATATATCAACATAAACCACTCCCCCTCTTACGTAACATTATACCACAAAAACATAACTTGAACTCATATAAGCCGTTAACTATTGCCCACAGAAAAGACGATTTTTGTTTTAATCAATCTATATGACTCATCAATGAAGGGGTTGACAGATTTTAACAAGCATTCACTGCCACCGACGCACATGTGCGTTCATTTCCATACATTTTTGGAGGGGGTGGCCGCGAATGTGTTAAATAAGACGACACTGTCCTACTTGCCTTTAGTAAGGGCCAGCTCCTTGTGAACGAACCTTTCTTGCTCATCTTTAATAAACAAATGCGTAGCCTCATTAAACATTATAAAATTAAGTTTTATTTTTTGAGAACCCTCTAAACTTTACAAAATCACATGATTTAAGCAAGTACACTAACCACCTTGTAAATGTTAGAATACTTATCTAATAAATAATTATCAATTTGTATACGTATGATGTATTTTTATGGCTTGGAATCTTCAGCATGCTTGACCTCTGGCAAGTCCTTAGATACACCATAGCAAAATAATGAAAAAATGTATAGTCTGTATCAGACATGCATGCAGTAACCTTACCATGAGTTGTGACATTGACGTTTTCAATAACGAGTATCGAGTTTACTATCTGTGCATCTCACTTTTACTATTTTATAACTAAACGGGATGCACACGCACAGATAATAAACTCGATACTCGTTATCGAAATAGTCAATGTCACAACTCATGGTACTGGTCCAGTCCACCACAGCTAGTTACATTGTAGTTCTGTTGGCGTAACACCTCGACTCAATCAACCAAAAGATTTGAGTTCTTTTTTACATAATTATGACCATTAAAAGTCTTTTGTATATTCGTTTATTAGCAACATATATTCAGTGGTCTCTCGGAGGAGGTATTTTGAATTCGGCGATAGGAGTGATGTAAATTTCATGATTAGCTTTCAATGGATTGAAGGGTGCATTTATCTACATGTTGTCTACCGCGAGTACCCATTTACACCATTCAATTCAATTTTCATTAGCTCAGAAAGACAGTCTTTATTCTATAAAAAATGTTGGCGTAATTGGCATTAATTATCAGTCATGGAAATCAATTTGATGGAAGTTTTATATAGTTTCTTAATATTATCTGAAATGAAATTTAAAGCTATGTAGGATGATAACTACAATTTAAATACAGGTATAGATTTTGTTTGTAAAGTTATAAATCCTGTATTTTCCATGTGTGGTGAAAAAAATTGACAGAAACATAATATCCATGTTTGTTCAATGCTCTGAGATTTACGCAACAATTTAGTCGAAGTTCTTCTCGCTCATGCTACAATTTTGTAATCTTTCGCTTGCTCTGTGAAAGAGGTAAATAACAACTATTTTCCCTTGTAAAATACCTAACTATTAGTTACCTATTGCGACCGAAATATTATATAGATCTCAAATCTGTTCATAGTGTTTATCAGTGAATTTTAATGTGTAGGTGTTTTTAAAAGTACAGAAAGATGGTAATTTCTAAGTTTTTGACATAAAAAAATATGAGCATAGGGTTTCATAACATAACTATGTATGGACCTGTGATGTTTTTGTTGATATTGAATTTAATTGTAGTGGCACAACAATAAAAATGTTTATTTACTACGATATGCCTTTGAATAATTTAAAGAGATTTAGGTGCGGGAGATGTTTAGTTATAGCTGCATCAAATAATGAGCGCCCAATCTTCGTGTCAGGCTAGAATGAACTATTAAAACACTCGGCGGGCCACGGCAAGCATCCAACAGTCATGGACCAAAATCGAATGTTGTCTCGCTAAGACTGCGCGCGCACGCCGCCGCCCCCACCGCACCGCTCAGAATATTCATTGATGATCTTACTAATATGTATTTATTAATATTATTTTTATGCAAACTCTTTTAAAGGGTTATTTTTTAATTTCAATTTCAAAGCGATAATCGAATCTAAACGTGTATGATCATGGATGAACATGTGGAATGTATGTAGGCGTTTGTGGTGAGATAGACGGAGGCTGTGTCGTCGCAGTCGCTAGGCTTGGGCGTCGCTGCGTCTCGGCGGCGCGCCGCGAGCGTTGCGCGCCGCGCCGTGCGCACTCGGCTCGGCTCCAGTCGCCACGCACGCTTGCCTCGCGCTCGGGCGCCCGCGACCCAGTCCGCTCTGACGTTTAATCGAGCCGCCGGTGTGCGCTATTTGACCGTGTCCTATCCGACATCATAACTTACACTATTTCATATTTATGCCGAATTAGAGGAATTGGGTGTTGGTGGCAGCGGTCAGTAGTGATCGCAGTGAGTTGTAGGCCGGGGTGACTGGAAGCGGGCGGCAGCACGGGCAGGAGGCGCGCGCGGCCGCGGGCTCGGCGCCACTGGGTCCGCCCGAGCCAGCAGCTGGCTCTGTTTACAAGCCGCGCCTGCACTCGCGGGGCCCGTGCGTCCGCTCGCTGCAGCACGCGACTATTTTTTCTATACAACGCTGTGAATATTTAAGTTTGCGAACCACCACCGACGTTAGATAGAGGTATTTGAATGCTTATTAAAGTCGACTCTCGATTAAGAGAAGTCGTAGTGTAATATTAGTGTCACGAACCGCTCAGAGCACAGCCATCGAATCCAAATTGTCATTCGAGTGATATCACTACTTCATAAATATGGGTGCTAAAGAAAGCGTGGAGGCTGCTAAATTTTCTGCGCAAAATTGGAACAATTTTGAGGTTCGTACTCGTTTCAAATTAATTTGCACATGGAGTGTCTATCCCCCTCCCTCCTCGTGAATGTCTATTCTTAATATGGGTAAATTGTGCCTTTAAATAAGAAAACTGATAATATTGTGTAAATAAACCTTCTGCACCGTTGATCGAACAACAATAATGCATGTTACACGTTTGTCTAAACAAGTATGCTAAATAATAAGACTACTTGTTAATATATATGTTCATATATACATATCAAATTTTATCGTAACCGTGTGCTCTATTTTTGTCGTGAATATACATGTAGTAGGTGTCTACTGAAAAAGTAACATTAAATATACTTAGGTAGCTAAAAATCAATTGAGGAACTTACACCTCAGAGAAACCAATTGCACCAAAATCAAGTGAATTTAAAACTTAAATAACATGACCTGTTACTACGATGACGGCATCGATGAATCATTGCATTATCTGCTTAAAAGCCAGGTTTCTATAAAGTGTCTTTATGTAAATGCTTGTTTTGCACTGCGGGTCGACTTGACATACCAACTTTCAAGGATACGCTAATAAGATAATTGATCAAGCAGAATACGACTCGGTATTTTTCGAAATTTACATAAATACTTGTCATAATTTTTTAGTCGACTAATCTACCTGGTAAATCTGACCAGTAAGGGAAACACATATAGAAAGGAAAATAAAAATGCAATATGCTTAATTAAGTACGATCTGGTCAATGTTCAACATTATTTGTGTGTATTGGTTTAGAATGGCCGGTATCAGGTGTTGTCATGGCGTTAGCCTAAGCAGTTTTAGCTGAAGCCAAACGCGATCAAACTCAGTTGACCCACATAGCCGATTATAGCACGATTTGAACCCAACCATTTGCGCTACCGACCGTTTTTATCGGTGTTACGCATCATTTTCAAGTAAAAAATAATATATGATGAAAAAAAAAAGATTTTTGACGGTACTGATGGTGGTAAAGATTAAGCAAACTGTGCAAGATAAAATTATTTATCAGAATTTTGAACCTAATAGATGCAGCCTAATACAACATCTTTTGATTGATTTAAGAGAGAATATGAACTAATTTGAATATATATTAGACCCGGTTTGATCAAGATATCGGTAAATGGAGCGAGCTGCAGATGCACTTATCGGTAGTTTAGTTAGGACGGTCATTGTCCGGGAAATTGACCGGTGGATTATAGTGCCTCCTAGCGCTGCAACCGAGCCTGTGGGGTTTCTAAACCGGAAAATATTTACTTATAAAGAATAAATATAAACTGATTTGCTGAACATAAACAATATAAAAAATTAGATACGATAAAATTAATACGCAAAATTACAATAAAATTACGTAAGCTTCATTAACTAGATATTTTCATCCCAAATTTCAACTCATACATTATAATTGGCATTCATGGCTTCTTCATAATCAAAACAAAATTACATTAACACATTTTCTGTAAAAAAAATTACATCAATTAGCATCAATATATTATGCACGTAGTCTGCAATGTATATTTTTCTTTCATGGACTATTAAGGTCTGTATCTATTTGGGTATAAAGACAGAAAGAGTGTTAATGATATACGAAGTTATATAGTTGTGGGTAAACGATAGTTTTCTGTCGAAACAGTTAGGAAGCACGTCCGTGGATCGGCAGAACAAACACACCGCTCCATGACTTGCTGGGTATACGAGTACGATAAAAATAGGTTTATTGATCATAACACAGCTTTGTGTCTCTTGACAGCGCCATCCGTGGGTTTTTTGATATGTTAGTCGTAGTTTATGTGTTCACAATTACCAATCTCCGAGATAATCTATCGGTAGTAGAGTTTCAAAGTTAGCGTAGTTTGTTAGGTTTATTTTCAATATGTAATGTAATCTTTGTTTGATCGCTTTTATAATTTACTGTAAACGTCAACTTTTGCCGTCGACAGTAAACTATATTTTAGGATTTAAATAACTTCTAAAATTTTGGTACCTAGTCTGCTTTATCGTATTTGTAAAACGGGATGATGTCAACGATCTTAGCCATATGATAAAAAGCGATTATTTGGACCAGGGTTACTATTATGGATCTTTACTTTTACGTAATGTTAGAATTGAGAAAATATTTAATAATGAAGATAACCAAAACCTTTCTGTAAGTTTATGACATCGTAAAAAGGTTTGATTTGTTGGATTTTAAAGCTATTTTATCAGGATAGGTTTTAAAGGGTCTGGTACGAATATGTGTTATTAATAACTCCTAATGTTTATGACAAGTTATTTAGGGAACATTTTTATTAGTCCGACCATTTCAATAAATATTGGTTCTTTAAGATGGTCTCCGCCATCACCTTATTCATTTTTATTCAAATAGGTATAATTGAATTGTTTGGGAAATGGACTAACAAAAATGTGCCTAAATTTAACTTTAAACTTGCATGTCCCATTATATATCGCATCATTATTATAAAATCATAAATATTTAAAATTAATTGTTTTGAAAGTCATTAAGTAGATGTTTTTTATGTTATATACTAAACATAACCTAATACATTTTCATAATTAACTTTGTAGCTGGGATGTACTGGGGTTTTTCTGATAAGGTTTTTTGGTGAGTTGAGTGTCTGTGATATTGCTGATAATGATGATAAAAATAATTGATGGAGGATATACCTAGATATTTATGTTAACCAAATATGACGATTGAGATGTCTCTCAATTACAGAGAAACTGATCAAATATTTATGAAAATGATCCTATTTACGAAATAACCCTAATACATCTAACCTACTATTTGATAATTAGGTATTTGCATGTTATTTAAGCAACAGTATTTATCATTAAGAAAGTTAAAACTTGAATAATATCCCTCAATTCCCTCAATACAAAAACTAATGCATGTATTTTGTGAATTACCGACACTGACTTTAAATACTTACATACCTATGAAAAACCTTAAATGTTTAATATACATACAAAATGGACCGATTGAACACAGTTTTAAAAACATCTTACCGAATAGCATTAGCAGAACGTAATAATTTTCAAAATTTCTATTTTCACTGCTTCCCTAGTAAGACTTATACCCAAAACTGGAAGCAAGTGTTTTTATGTAATACCTACTGTAATTATAATGTGTCTTAAATTAACTGAAAACATACATTACTTATATAAATATATGATCCTTTCAGTATAGTAGACCACAAAATATCTAACAAAAATAATGTGGCATGACTCCGTTTGTTACCTATGTATACCTAGTACGCGAAATAGTAGGTACACTCAGCGTCACATAGTTGGTAGCATCCAAGGTACTCATAAAGTTTGGTACACCATATAATTTATATAGTGTAAAGAACGATTTGACTACTTTGAATGCTGCGAACTATATGACACTTTCCTTTATGTAAGACGCTGCAGCTTTAATTCACTTAGAATATTATGTTGAATCGTATTATCGATTACCTATACATATACATATTAACACAGTTATTAAATATGAATGACACAAAACCTTAATAATTCCCATGCTTTCTACCTAGTAACACTGGTGCCCAGAAAATCCCTGCAAACACGTCATATAAAATGTTATTTGGTAAAATGTATGCACTATTGACATGATACATGCACGTTTGGTGTAGCCAGTGAGTAGGTATTATATGGTGGTGGGTTACAGCATGGCGCCAGTGTGAGACACCAGCACCGGCACGGCACCCAGCGGTCGCAGAGCCTCAACCGCGGCCACTCGCTCTCGCGTTCCGATGGCACCTGGTGACATCACGGAACCGCGGGTATGGCCCAGTATTTGAAGATTTTTTTTTTGTTTTTACATCAGCATTTTAATAGAGTTACCGCTTGACAGCCTGATACAACACGACGTTCACTTTCTTTATCACTTGATAAATAAATATTTCGGGACAATCTTACACAAATCGACCTAGTCCTATGGTAAGCTCAGTAAGTAGCTGTCAGACTTGTGTTGTAGGTACTAGGCGACGATATTATGTAATAGATATATATACATATAAATACTTAAATACATAGAAAAACATCCATGACCCAGGCAGAAATATCTGTGCTCATCACACAAATACACAACACATAGCAATGCCCTGACTGGGATTTGACCCAGTACCATCGGCTTCATAGGCAAGGTTACTACCCATTGGGCCAGACCAGTTATCTTGATCAAAATGTTATTAATATTGTCTTCGGTTGCCGCGATAATTAATCAGGATCAATTGAAATAAAACAACTAAAACGGATTAAATCGCGTATACTAATTTAAACTTCATCCCGACGTTTCGAACCCTTTAGCAGCGTTCGTGGTCATCGGGTGGACTGAGGCAAAATATTAATTTACCTCCATCCTCAAAAAATTACAAAATGCAAACCTACCCACATATAAATTATTAAACAATTTTGGGGGCTTACACATGATAATTACACACGCCAGAGGGGCTTATTACATTTTAAAGTCCAAAAAATGTTATATAAACTAAAAATTACAATGTCCACACTGTCCAACACTATGGCCTCACAGTCTTGCCTGCTGTTTTATTAAATGAACCACAGGATCCCAAGCTGGTGGTACAGAAAAGCCATCCTCTCTATTGAAGTTTGGATACTTCTTAATTTCAATAGCCTCTCGCAACATTCTGGGAATATATCGTTTCTGCTTGGCAAGGATTTGGGGCTTATCAAACTTTATCGAGTGATTAGGCTTATCCGTGACATGCTCCCAGACTGCAGACTTAGGTCGACGATGCTTGACATCAGCTATGTGTTCCTTGACCCTGGTTGAGATGCTCCTCTTATGTAGGCCAGACAAAGAGGAGCATCTCAACCAGGGTCAAGGTTTAAATTAGTATACGCGATTTAATCCGTTTTAGTTGTTTTATTTCACAAAATGTTATTACCTATCGGATTTCCTTGCTATTTCTTCTTTCTACCTTACGTTCTATTTCATCATCGTAGCAAGTGTCCCCTTGTTCCTTTTGCTGGCATTATTTTTCCTTAACACTATTAACGACCTCTTCGTTTGTTAATTTCTCAGTCCAGAATATGTTATTTATACGCCAATGTGATGCTAGCCACATTTCAAAAGCCTCAAGGCGTTTTTCATCCCATTGAAACATTGATTCCAGTGTTTCTACAAAGGGTTTTAGTTATGTATTTAAACAAATGCGGCATAAATTCACCATTCGGCTGCCGAGGTGGGTTCCGCTAAAAGCACACTAGCACACGAGGGAAGCACCTTAAATTATCGAGTCACATATTTGCAAAGAATACAAACACCTTAAATTATCTAGTTATATATTTACAAACACAGCACAATTTCTGATTGTGGCTTCTGTTGGGTGCTTATAACTGCAGTGTCCTTGGACTTTTCTTTGGTAAACGAATTATTTACCAAAGTCATTTGTTATGTATTATATTAAAGTGTTGATATAATTTACAGGCAGCATAGTGCAGTGCGCCGAGTGCGGAACACGTACGATGGGCAACAAGCTATCGGCGTGCTCCTGCGCACCCATCCTGCGCAAGGCGTACCGCTATGAAGACAGCCCGTGGCAAAACTCGCGGCGCCGTGACGGACATCTACTACGGTATGCACACAATCCTATTTAGATTTGCTTTATCGGTGTTGTACCTTATTTTCACCACGGATCGAAAGAACTCGGTATAGCACACCGCAACACCAGGGGAGACATAAGCGCGTTGCCGACCTTAGGAGGGTTGGAACACAACACTACATACCTGAAAGGTAGCAGTGCTATTATGGCTGTGGTCTTCTGTGAGGAGGAGGTACTTCCCCAGTTGGGCTTCTGGACTTAAGTCTGTTGGTACTTCGCTGTGCCCTACCTCTCATTGTTGGGCGTAGTTTAAGTGCATACCCGGGTCCATTGCATTGTTTCTGCACACAATCACGACTGTTCTATATACAGTGTGTAAATCTTATACGGACGAATCTCTTAACGGAGGGTAGAATAGGACATAACAAATATATTTAGATAACTTTTGCATAGAAGCACAATTAAAATTTTATCCATATAAAAAAATTCGGCCCGCAATGTAATGCAACACACTCCAGTTAAACACTCGTTGACAGTTAGTTTCAAAAGCTCATTTATCGCGTAATGTTCGCAGTACATTACTGCTCAGAAATTTTACAAAAAATTATTATAAATGTATAATAGGTATAATTAAAGAAAAACCTTTTGGTTAATGATTATACTGGTAAATCCTGTGTCTGGTTAAATTCTTCGCCCGTATTAGACTTACACACAGTATTTAGTCAATCTAAAATTTTAATGTAAACGTTCACTGTACAGGGAGAAAAGGTGCATGTGTGTGGTATGCATGTGTGTATGTGTGTGTGTATTATACTGACCAGTACCTCTATTTTGGCAGCGAAGACGAGTAAGCTACTATAAAATGGCTTATTTTTGAAGCATAATAATAGGATAACTTCGTCATATCAGACAATATGTCATTCGTCAGAGTCAAAGCATGTTTCGTGGTTGTGTATGTGTGCTTTAAAAAGTTAAACGTGTATGTGGGTAGGTACATATATCTACCGCAGTAACAGAACTTATCTTGAAGCTTGGCTCTAGCAATTCCACGCAGTAACTTCTTAACCAACTGCTACCTTGTTTGTTCTTGAATTTAAACTAACTAGTATACCTACTTGTTTAAGCTGGAGCACTTGATTTAGCTCTGCATCGAAAATGTAATTTTAATGCATTCTTCATATTTATTCGCCAATACAATTTTCCTAAGTAAACTTGAATAGAGATTTAGAAGAAGTTTTAACGACGTCTTCCCGAACCTAATGGCCGATGGTTTACATCATTTAAATAGTTATGAGTATCTTATGCATGTCTCTCCTTTGTTTATTTATACAAATGCAAACATTGAATGAGAATGAGAAACATCATTTTCATCGCATTGTCCCGCTATTTTGCAACTAATACCAGGATTTGCCGTAAGCACTAGTTTTACGAAAGCGACTGACCTTCCAACCCAGAGGGTAAACTAGGCCATATTGGGATAGTCTGGTTTCGTCACGAAAAGTTGAAGAGTTTTCCTTCACCGAAAAGTGACTGGTAAATATCAAATGATATTCGTAGATAAGTTCAAAAAAACACTTACCATACAAAGAACAAATATTCTTATAGTTACTATGCATTAGGTAAAATGTTCCCTTAATATATTTTATTTACTAAATATTGAAAGCTATTTATAACATGTTAAATGTCACGGATGATGTCATTATCTTAAATAACATGCAAGTTTATCATGAAAACTAATGAAAGACACACAATGCAATTATCTTAAAAGGTCAAACTTACATTAATGTTAGTTTTTAATACTAGCAAAAAGGGCTAAGTTAAGCAATAAGTATTTTATAGTATTTTTAACATAAAATAAAAGTATGCTTAATTGGCAAGGTGATCCTTGGATATCTGTGTTCAGTAGGTTAAATTGGCTGCTACAAGGAAATAAATTAGTATATTTTTTAATAATATATAAATGAAAATTTTAGGACAATTTTGCACAAGTCGACATATAGATGGTATAATATATACCAGATTTTTTTATCAAATAATACAATGATTATCCTATCACATTTTATTAATCATGTATCCTGTAGCTACCAATTTTTTATTAGCTATTTTGTGTACTTTATTTTATTCTTTTCAAAATTTCCCTTTAAGATTAAGTGCATTTATGCTGATCTTATATGACCATTCAAAACCAAGCGAGGTGTGTTCCAAGTGTAATTAAATTTTTTGTAAATGTACTAGAGTGGATTTCAGTTACTGTAACAAAATATATTGATGTGATATTAGGATATCACTCAGTCTCGCTCGCACTACATATTTCTAGAAGTAGTTCTAACGAGAATAAGTATGAGTTTTATCAAATCATATTTCATGTTTTAAAAGTTGTATGTCGCTCCTAGACTGATGAAAACGAGAAATCGAATGTGGTTCTGCATATGACATACGAATCGATTACTATCAAAGGTATTACGAAAGGCATTAAAACGTACAAATATCCGAATGGTGATTTGGTGATGTGATTCACTTATTGGTTAAAGTGCTTTTGTTTAACATCAGTTGCATTTATGAAATGTTAAGCTAATGTTAAACAGATAAAACATACAAACTTGATGACTAAATTATGACTTCAAGCGAGTATTCTATTAAAAATCAGTTTGGAGTATTTTTGTAATGTAACTTTGTAGTAATTAATAGGTACTACAAAAAAGCTGTGTATATGTAGTAAGTTTACAAAATAATGGCCCGAAACCAAGACTCATGGTTCAGAAGGTTAATAGAGCAAGGTCTCTTGGGGAGACAATCACCCATCGTTCAAACCAAAAATGGTATTACGGTATTAAAGGAACTGCTGGTACAAAACGGGTGCAAAAAGCACAGAACAGACTTGACTTGGAGGACATCAGAAGAAGGATTAATAGTAATAGTTTAAATTGTTAAAGCGAAAATACATGCTGAAAAGGAATACCTATAGTCAAATATGTAGATAAAAGTATTTGTATACTTGGGTTTTCTATATAAAAATTGTAGACACATATTTCACCGGCTACTAAAACTACGGACAATAAATGTGGGATACTAACCTGGTATAAACAAAATTTGCCCGTGCAGCTCCCAGTCATTACATATTTACCGGGCGGGCCATCCGTGCGTTTTACCGGGGGTGTCCTGAAACACGCGAATGTGTCACATTGTGTCAAATAGCGGGTCAAAGTCATTTACGATTTATAGCGCGCAAACATGGTACTGTGGCTAATGGAATGGGTAATAAGAGATCGTGTCGGTAATATTGACATTGGTGACTGGCATGCTTTACGTGTTTTAGTGCCGATTCATGATAGTGAGAGCGCTGGTAGCCTAGCGGAAAAAAGCGTGCGGCTTGCAATCCGTAAATCGCTGGTTCGAACTCCGGCTTGTACCAATGAGTTTTTCGGAACTTGTGAATCGAATATCATTTGATATTTACCTGTCGCTTTTCGGTGAAGGAAAACACCGTGAGGAAACTGGTCTAATCGCAATAAGGCCTAGTTTACACTCTGGGTTGGAATGTCGCGACGAAGGTGATGTCGATTCATGATAGTATTTAGTATGTCGATTTTTTAAATAGATTCATAGGTCATTTCCACAGAAATTTAGCTCTTGAATTTTCAACTGATAGTACGCTCTAGTTGGGCGTGTAACAGGGCGGTGTGTGCGGCATGTTAGTTAAACGCATGTAAACGTATAGGAGTGACCGCAGAGCACTCTGTTCAAATCCCTTACGGTCCGGCTACGATATTGCACGAATTGCGGCGCGGCAAGCGTTTTATCAGTTCATTGCGTGTGATCCCAACTAACCGCAGTGAATTGTGCGTCTTGACCGCGCAACGAATAGACAAAACAAGCAGCAAGCAAGTCGCGCATTGTCGTGGCTGCGCCGTTAGAAGCTAGACGCAGCGCTATACATACACGCACCGTCGAACGCTTTTTGAACGTCCACTGAGAAGGCCGTGAACGACGTCTTTTGTTTGTTCGTCTCTTTACCTCTTTTTCGCTCGAATATGCAACAGCGATAGAGATGGAAATAACCTATTATCGAAATTCAATTTTCGCGGTAGACCTTCAGGTTACACTAGTTATTGTACTTGTTCCAGACTATGGGCAGAAGTGTTTCACGTGTCGGCATCGGGCGCGGGCACCGTCAAGTGGCAGCAGGTGTCCGAAGACCTGGTGCCCGTGAACATCACGTGCGTGCAGGACTCGCCGGAGTGCGTGTTCCACATCACCGCCTACAACTCGCAGGTCGACAAGATCCTCGACGTCCGGCTACTGCAACCTGGTAATTTTCTCTTGTTTAACCAACCCTCACCCTTTCCGTCCTTATATTATTATGTGTCAATCGACGTGACACATAATAATATAAGGACTTAATCGACCAACATCTTGAGAGACTCTCGCTACGTGGTTGTGGTTGGATCAAGGGTCTGTTTAAGAAGGCGGTAATCCTGGACACGGCGCGTATAGTCCGGCGGTTCCTCTCTCTGCAGCCCTAACCACCGGCAGCCTGGGCCCTGCCCCGTTGCCGGCGGCATCCTAGTTTAGGTTTTTTGTAATATTTTTATTGTCTTGATATGTTTTGCATGTATTTTTTTATCTGACTTTTATAAAAATATTGTTAAAAACCTAGCCTAAGATTTAAAATGAATAAACAATAAAATAAGGACTTAATGAAGTACACCCTAAATACTTGTTTAGTGGATAACATTAGTAAAATCATTAACTTCGAATATGCCAGCAGATAACGCCTAAATATCAATATCATAAGTATCAAATCCAAATGGAGGTACATACATTTAAAGATTCACTTATCTACGTAATATCCCAGTGTGGGATAGAAAATATTTACCTGGCACTAGTTTAATCTCAGCGCTAGCGTATGTACCATCTACAAAGGAGGGCAATTCGGAAGATACTCTCGAGGCCGCTGTAACCCAGTTTTAAATTTACACTAGATAGTAGGTACACAAGCAATCGAGTGAAATTCACTATGGCTGTAGTTGAATGCGGACACTCCGGGAAGTATTGATACTGAATAAAGTATGGCGGACAAGAAAAGAAACCGAGTTCGTTTAACATTTTATGCAGTTTAGCGTAAATAGAAGTAATTACTTTTGACGACCGTCTTGCCTAGTGGGTAGTGACCCTGCTTATGAAGCCGATGGTCCTGAGTTCAAATCCTAGTCAGGGCATTTATTTCTGTGATGGGCACAAATATTTGTACCTGAGTCATGGGTTTTTGTATTTAAGTATTCATATGTATTTATCTATTATATATATCGTCGTCTAGTACCGACAAAACAAACCTTACTGACTTCGATTTGTGTAAGATTGTCCGCAAATATTTATTTATTTATTACGTAACGTAAATAGGGGTAACTAGACTACAAGTATGTGAAATAAAAACAGTTTTCTGCTAGTTTTATAGGCGCCTATTCGGAACATATAATTTGTTAATAACGATTGATTGAACATCGAAAGTGATGATTGACATTTGGCTTATTCAAATCTTGTAGTACCTATAAGTTAGTAACTTCATGTGAAAAAATGAAAAATATATATATTCATTATTTTAATGAACATAAGTTATGATACAATGACTGGGGTGGTGCCTTTAAGTTTATTAAATACTTGTGATAAAATAACACTGCTCTTCCGTGAGTAGTTAGTTTAAAAAAGAGTAACTATTTATATTAAGATAAATACATTTAACAGAAGACTTTGTTTACGTCAAAAGTCTTATTCATATTATTTTATTATTTGTCAGAATCGCCACTTGTTTTGGCAACATTTTGAGTTCATAATAAGATCATAATAATTTAATAACGAATCCGTAGAAAAGTAAGGGTTTATGAATACGAGTACAACTCCCGACGCGATATCGACCGCAAGTGAAGTAAATTTGACAAATGACTTTATATAAAGATCAGGCCTGGTACTGCAGTGCAGACGTTTCAAGTCTGCATGTATTAGTATCGTGAATTAGAGCACTAATGTGCCGGTATTTCGGGTAGTCTATCGGACTGATAAATTATGCAACGAGTTCAATCCGTTGATATTCGTCGTCCCAAACATATATTTTCATGTTTTAGAAACGTTTTTGCTGTTGTATGACTATTGTTATTAGGTTTTTTAGACTACTTGTATTGTTTGTCCATGCGTTAGCTAAAGTTGACTTCTAAGTTGCTAAATATCAAATTCAACTAGATGGATAAAGTGACGCTCAATAATTCTGTTGTAAATACTAGATGAAAATATGTATAATACAACGATTCATATAAATAAATACATAAATAGATGCATATATAACGTACATAACTCATTTTTCTCGCGTTGCCCCGGCATTTTGCCACGAATCCTGGTAGCCTGGGGTCCGCTTGGCAAGTAATTCCAGCAATTAACATAGGCACTAGTTTTACGAAAGCAACTGCCATCTGGCCTTTTAACCCAGAGGGTAAACTAGGTCTTATTGGGATTAGTCCGGTTCCCTCATTTTCATTCACCGAAAAGCGACCGGTAAATGTCAAATGATATTTCGTACATAAACTTCGAAAAACTCATTGGTATGAACCGGGGTTTGAACCTGCTACCTCCGGATTGCAAGTCGCACGTCTCAACGCTAGGTCACCAGCGCTCTCAAATAACGTCCAATAACTCAGGAAGAAAATAAATTATTTATCTTAGACACAAAATAAAAGTAAACAAATAAAAGAGATGCAAAAGATAAGGAGGAAAATAATATATAAAGAGAGGTAATACAATGTGCAACCGAATGAGCTATAAGGTTGTCGATGCTTTAATTTATTATTAGGGTCATTGCTGTAACGTAGTGATTTTCCAGGAACTCGTATTGGCCAAGCATCAGAATGCTTCGTGTACTGGAAGGACCCTATGACCAACGACACGTGGGGCCTCAACTTCACCTCGCCCATCGACGCCAAGCAATTCAAGGAGTGTTGCGTAAGTTACTAAACTGTCAAACTACTCACTGCTTCCACCTTCCTTCTTGTTATGTTATCTAAAATATACCTGGTCTAATAACATTATCCCAAACAAAATACTCGTAATACAAAATTAATATAATGACTCTTCCTTTTCAATCACTATTGGCACTTTCTGTCTCAATAGTATTACACCAAATCCGGCTTTAAGCACACCCTACTATACTTAATGTATTTAAAATAAATTGTCAAGGTGGGAAGTAACATTCACAAATAATTGTTTTATTTTAGTCACCATCCTTTAAATTCTCGCGTAAGGCATCTTCGAGCTACAGCCTAAAGCTAGAACCGCCAGGCAGCAAGCAGAAGATGAAGGCGAAGAGGAAACCAGTCTCCACGCCGGCCAGTCCTAATCGATCCAGGTAATGGAGTATTATTGGTATTGTTCATGTAATTATGAATATTAAAAAAAAACAGGTTTCAAAATCGGATGATTCTTTGCGTCCTGGACTGATAAATACTCCACTAACAAATTTTCTTACGAGAGTTCCAATAGCAGGAAATGTATGTGGATCTAAAATATATTTTTCCCCTCACTAGCTCGTAAAGCGCTTGTTTATCCTTTAATACGAGAGGGTAAAAACGCATTTTATCCACTAGTGATTAAAGTAAGTTGACTTCTCATAGCTCTAACTCGGTAACTCGCACACGCACCGAGTTGGAAATCGAATTAGAACATTCGAAAATCGTACTGGCCACCACAAGCTAACCAAGCTAAAGGCACCTTTTGTAAAAATATTGAATATATCTAAACGCAAAGAAAAGTCAATACGATTTCAAAACGTTTTTTTGCATGTTTCACTTTCCTCCCTGTAGTGAGGGGAAAAGTTTTGTGTTACACACGGGTGCAATTGTAATTTAATTCTCGTGTATTGAAACACTCGCTACGCTCAGGATTCTATTTTAAAACCACTCGCTTTGCTCGTGGTTAAACTATAGCATCCATTCGCTTGCTCGAGTTTCAATCCCACACTCGCAGTTAAAATACAATTTTGCACCCTTGTATAACAAATAACTATTAAAATGTATACGGGTGCAGTAATTTCCCCACTACTTTCTTTATGCAGAAAAATGTACAAGCCGAGTGATAGTAAAATTATGTGGCGTTGTATGTACGCCAACATTATGCTTGTCAAAGATGAACATTTGAAAATTATATTAATTTTATATATATTTTTGGGCAACTATGAGTCTACTTCTTTAAAATCCTTAAAAACGATGTCATTCATCATGTTCATGAACATGATGTCTAATATTGATGGTCAGTTCAGTACCCTTAGCATGAGTTGTGACATTGACGTTTTCGATAACGAGTATCGAGTTTACTATTTGTGCATCTCGTTCACACTAAAATAGTACAATCAAGATGAACAGATAGTAAACTCGATACTCGTTATCGAAAACGTCAATGTCACAACTCATGGTAAAGGTACTATTACGACTGGCAACCGACCGTTAATGGTAGGTACACAGTTGAGTAAAAACTAGATGACACAAGTTAACAGCAGTGGTCGCAAAACTGATGGTAAATGTCAAAGGCCTTACATTTTGTTACAAAAGTGGCAGTAAAACGTGACTAAAAGTACAGTATATATATATTAAATAGATGACATACTGTCTCGGATACCAGAGGTTTTCGTCACTTTTTCTTAAGTATATGTCATCTATTTCAATTTTTAAATTATATAGTAGTATTACTACTTAAAAATCAAAGCAAATCAAAATGTTTAATCTACACTATCTACACTAAAATGGTATGGAGTTAACTGACACCGTGAATTAATACATAGGCTACGTTTTTCCCTAATAAACCGCGGGTAATACCGCGGGGCACACCTAGTAAAAAATAATTTGACTTATTCTTGGTTGCATAATTAACTAAGTTTGCGTTTGTGTTACAGTCTGAACTACCGCGAACCGCAGTGCACATGCATGTCGCAAGAGCAGTATGCGCGGCTCAGGGCTCAAGATCCGCGCTATCGTAAGTCTAACTTGAAATACAGTTACTTATTATTTATACAGGCTGTTTCATTCATATAGTTCCAGATTTCCCCATACTGACCGATCTGAATGAGACACCCTGTATATGTTCAAGATCGTAATTACAAGCATTGACATGAAATTATGTACAATAATATAATCTATAGGTACCTTTATTTTTAATATAACCGAATAACTGAAATTTTTAATCGGATCAAATTTTGACTGTATTATGCCGTGCAGCAGCTTTAATAAGTTTCTTAAATGCCTGGCTAGCGTAGTCGGTAAGAACCCTGCCTACAAAACTGGTTGGCCCAGGTTCCAATCCCAGCACGTCCCAATTATTTTTTGTCACTGAATATTATTTTCAATTACATAATGATCGCAGCTGTTATACCTAATCTACCTTCTTAAGACACGACAGCTGCAGCATATGTCGAATTAGCAGCATGGGGGCATTAATGACATAATCGTCTTAAAATAATATACAACCAATGAGTAGGTAGGTATATTTTCAGTATTGGTGTAGACCAGACAAAGAGTAATAAGTAAGTAGTTATTACTCTGTCTGTAAAATAGCCACTTTTGAGAAAAGTGATAATTTCATGGGGTATGAAGGATAACAAAGTTCAAAGTGAACTAACTTATAATAGTAGTTTATGTATCTGTGCATAATGAAGGGCATTGTAATGGTAGCATTGTAGTGGAAGGGCATTGGTAATGCTTAATTATGTATAGTTGCATACACTACTTTATTTACACACATATCATAACATAAGTGTTTTAAGATGGGTTCAGGAACTTGTGTTACTTGAAACATTAAAAAGGCAACGAACAAAACAAATGACAGCTTGGAATGGCGGCGTTGCGTATTTCGTATCTCAGTCAAATATTTTTTTAAACCATAGACAAGCGAATGAACTCCCTATTCTATTGTCACTCGAGTTCAAATGTCGTTCGATTTATATTAAAAAAACATAACGAATTGGCGTTTCGTATCAATGACTGTTTTAATATCTATAGATACTAGAATAGAAACCCCACTTGAATTTGACAGCTGTTCCAAATTTAAACTCATAACCTACTGATTTCAGTAGGTAATGTTAAAATTACATCTCCATTGATTTCTGATGGTTGGGATTGACGGTTGAACCTCAAAATGGCGAAGTCGTCTTAAAAATATTTTTTTTGTTTTATATTCAAACGTGGTTTAGTGTGTAATATTGATAGCGTATTATGCAGTGATCTAACGCAGAATTGTGCAGCTAATGAAGAATTGATTTCAAAACGTGTTTCACCACTATTTTGGTCATCACCCGGCAATCCCAGGGTCACGGCCGCCTCTTAAGCTTTCTGTAAAGTCCAGCTACCACTTTACAAAACGCAAGGCCTACTACCGAACAACGTCATGCTCTAAGGGCAAATTTATATGTTATATTACTTGACATTGGCGAAATCATCGATTGATTTATTGATGGAAGCCATATTTTTTTAAAAGAAGAAGAAGAAGAAGATTTCTGATGGTTGGTAATGCTGGTCATTGCCTACGGTTTCTGGACGCATTTTAGAGCACTTATGATATGTACGTAGATAAAAACAATGTTAGCCTCATAAAATACACGTAATGACGTATTCTTGGCGTTAGAAACTACTAATCCACTTTGCTTATTGATTTATTTTACATATGGCTGATAATGTATGTTCATTAAGAAAATCCTAATGTAATCCAGTTCCCACCAACTAGATAATCGCCTTACTAAGTGGATGAAGTCGTAAACAAATGTGACGTAACCTATGAAAATGTAAGCGTTCATAGAATATAATAGTGTTTGACGACAGGTCTGGCCTAGTGGTTAGTGACCCTGCTTATAAAACCGACGGTCCTGGGGTCAAATTCCCGTAAGGGCATTCATTTGATGAGTACAAATATTTGTTCCTGAGTCATGGGTGTTTTCTATGTACTTTAGTATTTGTAATTGTAATTGTGATACGGGCGGGTTTCCGCAAAACGACGACTGGGCGCCTATTTTGCGTGATGGGAGGCCGGTTAGCTCAGCCAGCCCAACTCCTCGAGGAATCCAACCAGACCTTTAACGTCTCGTAGTACCTCGTGGAGATTACTCGGGGTACCGAGATATTTTGCCCTGTGTGTAGCCACTTCGCTGCACTCCAGCACCATGTGAGCGGCCGTCTCTTCTGTCTCCAAGCATCCTCGGCATAGGGGACTGTCTGTAACACCTAAGTTGAATAGATGCTTGTTAAATGGTCCATGACCCGTTATGACACTAGTTACAATTCTTAACTTGGTTTTGTTTAGATATTTTTAGTATTTATTATGTATATTATGCTTACCGAATCAGTCAATTTGTGTAAGAATGAGAACGGTAATAATCTAATAATGTATATTTGTATCAAAATAAAACAAAAAATATCTTCTATCTTATCTGTTTCGAATATTACTAGACATGTTATGAATATCCTACGTTTACTTTATTAACAAAGTTAACTATGTAGTTAATGTCTTTAATATAGTAATCCACTTATGTAAGTGGATTACTGAAACCTGGTTTTTAATCAGCTTCAAAATAACTATTACTTCACTAGCTCCACACAAATAACTATATTCCTCTTTACATCAGAGATATGAGAAATTTTTCATCAAGAAGTAAATAAGAATTCTTTACTTTTATTTATTTTAATTTTATTGGGGCAGATGTGGTCGAATATTCTTAAATATACTCGAAATAGTATTTAATTGAATTAGTACTCAAACGCAATAAATAAACTGTAATTTATTCTCATATCATTTAAATTAAAGACTACTACAGACAAATTTATAATGAAAAGGAGTAAACTGACAGCAGTTTTCATACTAAAGTTGTCAAACGACCTGTCAAATGTATGAAAACTGTTGTCAGTTTACTCCGTTTAATTATAATTTTTTGTTTAATGTTTAATTATATGTAAAATTATAAATTCCGTTAGATTATGATCTAACTCGCGAGATAAACTTATGAAAAATTGTGAACTGTAGCGTTCTGCTAACAATTTAGCGGTTTCATCTACGTTAGATTATAAACTATCGACATGAAACCATGAAATTGTGAACTGGCATGCGTCAGAAGGCTTCCTGAGCGCTGATTAGTAATTACATAAACAGTTGAAAATTAATACGTTAGAACTAAATGATATTGCTACTTTGATTACATCTAGATTTTTACGTTTCGTTTTAAACGTTAGCAAAAATCTATGTAACAATACCTAGTAGTGCGAGTTTAGATGATTTCAACATAAATATACTATTTACATACTATAGAGTGTATTAATTTTTGTGCCATGTATTTGAGAATGTATCTAAATTAACTCTTGATAAATACTTCGATATTTAAATCTAAAGAAAATTGACACGCAGCGGGACTCGAACCCACAACCACTGGACCATGCTCCTCAAATCTTCCAGTATTCCTGGAGAACAGAAGGATATCTTTTAAATTGAAGTTTCTTGATTGAGACGTTTCTGCATAATAAAAAATAATCTTGATAAATAGGTGATAATTACAACAGACGAGTAATTATCTTATTTATACAGGTTCTTCGACATTGCCACGAACTTCGGCGCGCGCCATGGAAGCTGAGGCGAGTGCGGCCGCCGCGCGCACCGACAAGGTGGCTGCTGCCACGTCCTCCACCTCGCTGTACGACAACGTCACCGGCTCGCAGCCGGCGCACCAGCCGCCGCCGAAACGTAAGGCTCAGAGAACATTAGGTCTACAATCAAGTACAAATACTGTTGAACCGTTGAGTCATTTGTCACTGTTCGTAATTAAGCCGCGTATTGAATAACCGTTTTCGAAACCGTATTCGCTAACGCCTTATATGCACTCATAGTGTTATGTTCCTGGCGGTTGCCTGTCCGTTATTCGAAGTTAGGGACTGCATCAAAAACATTGAATTATAACCAATTTTTATCTTTCTAAATACAATGGCATACAGTCAGTACAGTCGTCACGTTTTTACGTCGATTTGTTTGGCTCTGTAAAATTCTCAATATAAATATTTTACGCAGGCGATAGCGAATATGTTTTCGCCAACTCGTGGTTGAAACGGTTATTAAATAGTCGGCGTAATTTTGTCGGGTCCAGTGATATTCGGCTGTGTTTTTCTGTAAGCGGAGGTTTTTTTCAACTCAGGTTTTGCTTCAGATCTGTGTAATTACTAATTCATACTTAGATTCAACTTTTATCTACATTTGGAGTAGACTTCGTAACATGAACATATTCAGATTTTCTGCGAGTAGTTGGCGTACACATTTACAAAAAGCTGAGCATGTTAAATATGCGTAAAATGTTACAATATTAAAATATTATTGTTTATAAAATTATGAGACACGGCATATAGCGTTAAGAACTTATTATTGATATATTTTTTTAAATGTTCGAATATATTTTCTTTTATAATATATTTTACATTTCTACTTCTGAGCAAATGCTCGTTTCCACCACTTGTCACACCGTCATGTTTTAATGTTTTGTGTGACATGTGTATAATGTCATTAAATTAATTGATTTATATTGAACATTTTTATAATACGATCAATAACATTTCCAGCTGCGGCTCGTCAGACCGACTCGCAACCACCAACGAGGCCACCCAAGTCCCAGGAGACATCTACTATGACCACCAACACCTCTACGGCGCCTAAAACAGTCACTGCCTCCGTTGGCACACATGGCACAAATGTAAGAAAGTGGTGACACAATTTTCAAAAGTTAGAAGAGTTATAATATAACATCTTACTTTTTTTTCTAGCATCACCTGATTCACCTGTGATATAATGTTTACATCGTGACAGATGACCGCATATCCATTGTCAATACGTTTCATTAGAATAACTTAGCTTTGGTAAAAAAAATATTTTCAATTTATCATGTAAACAGCATCAATCCGTGATATTTATGTAATTTAAGTGTCACTGATATCGTGATATCACTTTATTGTCATTATTTTATTCTTCTTTATTCGTACAAAAACGTTTTGCTAGCAATCAGATGACAAGATTAATTTGGAATGTGTCATTTTTTGATTGTAAACAAATAATACATTATTATAATAATATATTATTGTATTTTCACTATACATTATAGAAGTCGATAAGATTTTAATAATATGTATACCTTAACCTTATTTATTGCCAAGAAATGCCCGGATTCAAATAAATGGTTTTAGTAAATAGACAAGTTAAATGTTTCTTATGCCAGGGTAAAGAGCTCTTATTGTTCAGAATTATGCGACACCTACCACAAAAAAAATGTTGTGCTAAACAAGGCTTCTAGTTCACTACGAATATTTTATAAAAGTATCGCAAAGACTAATAAAAAATATGTTGTACCCTAAACACAGACCAACGAAGATTCCCAAGCTACAGGGGCCTCCACACAGCACGGGCAGGACCTAAAGTCTGAAGGCGTGCAGGCTGGCGGGACGCTCACCACCTCCAAGTCTTCGTCCACATCCACCAGGCCAGGCAAAGAACATCTGCAGCATACTAAGAGCATCGATTATGGGGATGGAAACGAATCGGTGTGTAACAAAAAACAAACCGTATCTGAGAGGTTTTAGCTTGAATCTACCGGATACGCTTTGTGGAAATTACCTATTTTTCGTAAAAGCGACTGTGTTGGAACCAAACGCAAGGCTTCAGCGAGGACTGGGGGCGACGGGGGCGACCACCGTCCTCTAGACCAATATGTGTCGTCGTGACACTGCAATTTTGAATTTTGTATAAGCAACTACTTTTTCTGTAATTTTACATGTACTTGTAAAGGCAGATTACAGTACGCTTTTATTTAAAACTTTTTTTTATTCTGCCTGGTCCTTCTACAGTCTACATTCAATTCCAAACAGAATGCATCTGCTTTTCCACCAGGCAACTAAACCACAGGGATTAGTAGATAACTACTGACATATTCTAAGAACTCATAAACTAGTGTTCATTAGATATCGGAATCCGTATTTCACAAGCTTCGTTTCACTGCTAAGGTAACCAAAATTCACCACTACTATTTGTATATCAAGAAATACTTCTTGAGTTATCTTCTCAGGTTAGTGTTTTTATAGCAGTTTGATGTGAACCTTCTTTCTAGTCCCGGGAATCGGATCGGCACTCGATGCACCATCATAACGTCATCAACAACAACACCTCGGGCTCACGCCGCACAAAGTCCAAGAGCACAGAAGATATGAACATGGGTAAGATTTGATGATATGGATAAGAATAAAGTTATAGCGTCCATACTATATTTATTGCCATTGTCAATCCAGTATTCTATTATCCTCAAAATATGATGGATGATAATTAAAAAGCATACCTACATTCTACATTATCATGATTCCACAAAAAGCTAGGTAAAACTTTCTTTTTACGCATTTTAATTAAATAATTTAGTTATACTTAAATATGGTATACAGACAAAACGAAGAAGCCGAGGTTGGTTGATGCAAAAACCTGCAAACCACCCGGATTCACTCCCTAATTTTGGTCTCAATTTCCCTGATTCCGAGTACAACTATGATAACAGACTAAAAACCTGAAAACTTGAGGAACGGAATTTTTATAGACATACATAGAAATTGATCGGTGACCGTTGTAGTTGAACCATTGCATTTCGGAGCTGACCATATTTTCACTAAGAAAGTAAGAACGTAATGAAGATTCCCATATACCTAGTTTTGTTCCGAGGTTCTGAATGTTACAAGTGAACTGATATGATTAACGGCTGCTTATAATTCTTATTTAATTCCAGATTCAAGCACACTAAAACGCATGCTCAAGCCGATGCCGTCAACAGAAAGTCCGGTGACGTCGCCGGAGATGGGACGGCGGCGCTACGGCGGCGCGGGCCCGTGCCCGCCGGCCTGCGGCGCGCACCCGCACCGCCACGGCCCGCACCCCCACCACGGCCATCACACGCACGCCGCCAACAACAACAGCCGGCAGTCCTCACAGCGGTATTCTTCTGATAGGTAGAAATGCTTGCTTTTTACACATCGGCAGCTACGGTCTTCAGTGATGATTTTTGCCGGGTACATATAAGTAGGCGTACGTTAAATAGATTTTAGTTATTATTTTCCGGAAAGAGTTTTATTTCGCGTTAGTCTTTTATCTGTCATTAGGCTTTTGTAGAGTTATTAATTTATTACTCTGGTAAGAATATCGTTTGCTTTGCTGCTTGCTATGTCTATATCAGAATTCTCGATGGAACTTTGGAGCTAAAAATGATAATTTCTTATTGGAAAATTGAAACAACGACTTGGTGCAAACACATAGAATATTCTATTTTTAATTTGCAGATTTTAGGATTTTGCTTAGCTTTTGGTGGCCTATAAATAAATACAAGTCACGATGCCATAAATAGGTTTTACTTTTGTGCTATATACGTACTCGTAAGTACACGTTTT
Organism: Grapholita molesta; assembly: GCA_022674325.2. NCBI lineage: Eukaryota > Metazoa > Arthropoda > Insecta > Lepidoptera > Tortricidae > Grapholita > Grapholita molesta. The sequence continues at coordinate 5,087,266 of CP053126.2, forward strand.
ACGACATGAATATTGAATGATCGCAAGAAACAAAGTTGATATTTTCGGAATATTTTAAAGAGTTTAATTTTATATGCCAAACAAAATCAGCAGTACCTAAAGCACGCAGATTGGTAAAAAATGCTTTATGTTTTTGTTGTGAGAGCAGAATTTAATACGCGGCTTTTGACAGAAACAAAAGTTACAAGACGAAACAAAGGTGATATTTTTTTTGTACCGTCGCCATCTAATATATTGGAGCTGTGGAGGTGGTCACAAATATCTGAACAACGCCTCTATTGTCACGGCGATTAAGTGCATGCTCAGATATTGGTGACCACCTCCACAGCTCCGATATATCTGATGGGCACTGTACCCCAATATACAAGACTATTGCGTCAATCACTTAAGTTCCATTCGATGGCAAACGTAATAGCCATAATAATAAGGATACGACCCTAACTGATACTTCCATTACTAAACTAAAATTTTGTGATATTTTTATTAGGATCCTTTTTTAATATCTTGCTCGGTCAGACTTGCAACTACTGTTCTCTGTCTGCTAAATTGCTTTATCTGTGTGAGCCTAGGTCCAACATTCTAAGCAATAAATGTTGGTATCGTGCCAGCTTAAAAGTTACCGCAGGTTAGTTACATTCTACTGCATTGCAACATGCTTTCCAATTTTCTCCTTCTCATAAAATACTTTTTGTCTACCTAGTATACCTGAATGCATAGTTTATTAGAATACTGCTGATTGCTAGACTACCAGACTGCATTGTATCATTTACTAATGAATTATCAGATTCATTGGCCATTACACAACATTAATGTCATGTAGATGTAGATTTTTAAGCTACCTGTATTATGCTAATTTATCTCGTTATATCAATTATTTTAAAAGTTACAAGTGCATCATCACTAATATCACATTTTGTAAATGTGGAGTTAATGTTATCTAAATATGTGTGATGGAAGGAATAATCCACAAGAAAATTAATCCAATAATATGAAATAATAAATGTAATTACAGTGGTATTAATACTAAGTTTATCATACTTGCTACTACTTGATGATGAGAAAGAGAAGAAATGAAAAAGGTCTATTGAGTTTTTAAAATTACACGAAAAATTAGTTAGTAGGTAGTTAGTTATTTTATAGGCATTTAACCCTAGTCTTGTCTTTCATTTTCTTACACCTCGTCCTAAGTTAAAACCCCAACAATTAAAACTAGTAACTATTCTAGTCGTGGCGTGGGAGTTGGCGCCGCGCCCAGCGGGTACCCCGGCCGGGGCCTGTACTTGGAGCTGGGCGGGGGCGGCGAGCGGGACATGTCACCGCCATCGGACAACGTCATGTTCGACAACCAGTGTTACGCGACCACGCCCTCGTCGTCCAACGGCAACTCGGACCAGGAGCCGTGCCAGCGACGGGACGGCCGGCAGCACCATCATCCGGTAAGAGTACTAATTACACATTAAATCATACATTTCAGCCGTATGCAGTCCAGCGCTGGACATATGCCTCCCACAAATATGACTTGTACCATCTTGGGGGGTAGTTGCCATAGTCGCCACGTTTGGCAGACGGGTTGGCGACCGCCGTAGCTGTAGATTGGGTTTCGACGGACGCTGCTGCCCGTCTGTAGGATTTTTCCCTTTGTCGCCTCTTACGGCACCCGTGGGAGGAGATGGGATGGTGCTATTCTAGTCAGCCGGCATCACACGGCAATCAACCGGCATCTCACGGCAACTCGTCGTACTAACACAGTCGAGTTTTAAATACGTAGTGGACACGTGTTCAAAAAAAATTAAAAGAAAAACGGCTCAAGGAGTTCTCTGAATAATGTATGATGCACATGTAATACAACATTTATTACGTGCTGATGTAGCTTAGAATCGATGATATTATATCAAATTATTATACAACTAGCTTAAAATCAGTAAGAAATATTGATGTTGTCAATAAATAAATATGAAATATAAAATTTATATCGGATAAATGTGAAATTTTGAGTTCACGAGGGTGTGCAATTTTTTGTTGCTATTTGCCATTGTACATATTCGGTACGTGTTCGGCAGTTTTGCGAAATAGTTCAAAAAAAGAAATGTCATCGATATCTTCTTTATGATAAACCTATCTTAGTTCTAAGCTATTTCCCAACCCCATATTATATGATAGTATCTCCGTATACATATAATTGGTAAAATATAGATTTAAAAGAATAACTAATGTTTTTGTAATAGTTACTATCGTTACTATCAACATAAATTGAAATATGTAGATCTCATAAACTTAAGAAAAAGTGACAAGATTTGAATTTCATCGTTAACGGTTTAAATTTCAACATATTGCATATCCCTTTCCACCATTCACTAATGGAAAGGTTAGATCAGGACCTTCATTTATTAAACTACTTACCTTTTTTTGGTTTGAATCGAAAGGATGAGTGTAGAAAATCTTATAACAAATCACAAACTTAGGGACCTAACATAAAATTTTGTTTACGTAACATTGTAAATAAGAAATCATTGTAAATAAATAACAAAAGAGTGTTTGACATTTTTTTTTAATAACATTTTTCTTTGTACCGTCCAATAGCAACAAAAGCCGTGCTTATCCCGGCAAGCGTCACAGTCCAGCGCCACGCCCGCGCCCGGATCGCCCACTTCACGCCTGCTGCTTGAGTACGAGATGCATTTGCGGAACACGCTGGCCAAGGGCATGGACGCCGAGAGCTACAGCCTGCACACCTTCGAGGCGCTGCTGAGCCAGAGCATGGAGGATCTAGGTGAGTGTTTCCACGGTAAGTGCAAGTTTTTAAATCATAAAAAATTAAATAATGTTCATATTGACGTAGCCGTGAAATTGCAAGCGATTAAGATTTTACGTAAGTTTTAGTAAAAAATGTCGCATAAATTGGCTATACGATCTAAGAAATGAGAATATATTGTTGTTGAAATAAGGTTAAAAAACTAATTGTTTTTATGAATTCTCGTAGAATACAACGACAATATGCCGCCTTCGAATCCGCGAAGCCCTTATCCGCCGCGACGTCGTAAGTATTAATTTTGAACTATAATTGATTTATAAACGATTAATATTTTGTTTTAATTATTGTTTTTTGTAAAATAAAAAAACTAGCATGATTTGATTTTTTTAAAGTTTACTAAATTCTTGAGACACTGGCGTAAACCTTTTCACACACGATACAAGTCAGGAGACTAAAATGTAAACATGATTTTTATTTTTTCTTGAGGACCGAACCAAGAATCCGTTCTACACTATTTGAGAAACCTTACGGAGGCTGCCATAAGGGCTAGAGGAGGTGAAACCATCACTTATTATTATACCTATAATATCATACTAGTAACACCCATAACAATATCGGATCTCTAAGGTTTGCCGTAGCTATCGCCCCCAGTTGACTTAACGTAGCGAACCGATCCATATTATTGTGAGACTTTCTGTATAATATTCTATCACTATAGGAATCAATTGTTGTAGTTGCGATTTACTTTTCCATAATCGTATCTGTCACAATGACGTTACACGTGGATGACGTAAGAATTGAATTCAGAATTTCCTCCTTTTTTTAATTCTGAAAATTTTACAATAAACATTTCACAAAAAGTAGCGGTCGCCTCTTCGTTGCTTTGTCAACGGCCAAGCAATCTGAATAAACTTAAGTTTGGTTTTATTAGTTTTATGTTTGTCACTGAATTTAGTTATGTATTTTCTTTCATAATTATAATTGTAATTCAGTACAAAAGGGAGGACATTTCTAAATTTGATTCAATCGTAGCAATGATGGCTGCAATCGCTTTATTCTTACACTATATAACACCTCCCCGACAACGAAGTATCTTGCAAAATGTCTGGTTTAGTTGATGAGCTGTGGCCCTTGTACCAATTAAGTAGTAATCAGAACTATTCGTCATAAACAAAATCAATCTATATTCGTATAAATTAAAGAAGTTTATATCGGCGAATTCATTTTATTGATAAGTAGGTATTTTATGATTAGTTTCTTGTTTCATTGCAGATTAATCCATTTTTGAAAACTGAACGAAAGTTTTTAACGTTGTATTACGCAGACTAAAAGGGCGGCAGGAAGCTATTAAAAATATAAGCTATCTACTATAAAATACGTAGATACGTATTAATCTAATAAAAGTATTGAGATTACTTTGGGTGCCTTCCCAGAATTTTTAGTTGTACAAAGGTGTAATTACTGTTATTGTCCCTATTGTTAACCTTACATTACTCGTTACTAGGCACTGCAATCTAAATTCAAATATAACATTGTAAGTGAATTTTGCTTTCCACGGTAAAGTCCACTTCAAATAAGTTATCACACAAGGTGTAGTTGATAAGCTTAATATGGTGCATGGGTCACAGCCGACCTCAGAAATATTATATACATAAGTAAAGTTTGAATTAACCCCTTACTAATATTTACTTATTATTATTTAAATTCCATTGTTTTAAGTTTAATTTATTTATAATACGCGACGGCACTACTTATCCATCTTATATAAGTATACAAATTCTACGATATATATTTCAGTTTTGATGTGCTTTTCATACGTATTATACTCGATATAACTAGGATCCCGTGCCCGAGTATTAGGTAGCTGTATCATTCATAAAACGAATAAAATGCATTGGATGTGGCTTGTCAAAATTTGCTTGATGTTTTGTAGACAGTTGGAAGTTGCTTTATAAAATTGAACAGACACTATCACTCTTCAATAAAAAAATCTTTCGTGAAGTCAAAATTTGCACGAAGTGGCTGTAAATTAAAGAAAAGAAATAGGTTCTGATCTTGAATTGCCTGTGTATAAGTTGAAGATAATTTTGTTCAGTTTTTTTATGGGCATGTTTATTTGTGTTTAATTTTGTGGTCGGTGTTGGGAGCTAATGTTGTCTGTGGCAGGACCAGCGACGCAGTGTTCTGGTGGCGGCAGCCGGTCTTCCACGCTGCCGCTGCCGCATCGGCTGGGCGTCGAGCGTCAGCACAGCGCACGATCTGACCGTGACGGATACTACAGGTGTGTACAGAACGAACTGTAACTAGCCAATTCGTCATCGTAAAACTGTCACCGAGATGCCTTAACATATGATGTTCTTTTCGTACGCAGTCATTCGCCACATTTGGTATTCAAAAGGTTAACTTAAAGAAATCTACTATAGACTTAACCTACTTTTAACTATAACCTGCTACATTAACTCATCGACATGAGGACATATTTTTGTAAACGCATCTATCCATGGTTTTGCACTTCACTGTACGTAAAATATACGTGGACGAACAATTAGCTAAATCATTTAAACAGATGTCCGTGTTTTTCAAATGCATATACTCGTAATTCTAATTAGTATTTATTAAAATTACACAGATAAAAATACATGAAGGAATTTCCCATACATGTATGTATCCTAATAGATATTTCAAGTTATACATATATTATGTCTTGACATATATCAGATAACTACATAAACCTTGGACTGAAATAATCTCACTAATAGTTCAAGAATAACAATATACTTTTTACTTTAAAACTAATATTAAAAAGTCAATAACAGCATAAATAAAAACTGGAATATAAATATAATAAATTCAACATAAAACTAATTTAACCCACATCTAAGAAGGTCTCGTATACGCTGCGAGAGAAAACTGCCAGCCTGCTCTGGTCTCCAGTGGTATCTATAATTTTTTTCTTCAACTCTTTGAAATAATTGGACCCGGGTATGTCCTTAAACTACGTCCAACAATGAGAGGTAGGGCACAGCGTTGACCATCATGCTTGAATCTGGGGCAGCCCAACTGGGGAAGTACCTCCTCCTTACAGAAGACCACAGCCATAATAGCACTGCCACCTTTTAGGTATGTAGTGTTGTGTTCCTGATGGTGAGTAAGGTTCCCAGAGCTCCAACCCCCCTTAAAGGCCGGCAACGCACTTGTGACTACCCTGGTGTTGCGGGTGCCCATGGGCGACGGTAATTGCTTAACACCAGGCAATCCGTCTGCTCGTTTGCCGCCTATGTTATAAAAAAAAAATGGGCACATAGGCCCCATGGTCCCAAAGTCTTGAGCCCGCATGCCAAAATATGGTATTGGGGGCCGACACCCTGATATTTATAAACCTTCCTCCACTCGGCCACCCACTATCCCAAGAGGTTCTTGGTAAATGGGACGGTGCTATTGTTGTGCACACAAGTAGCGTTCCAGACCCGCACCCATCCCAAGAATATTTAATTAATTTTGTACACAAGGATTCTATTACTAGGCTCAAGATTTTATACTTCTTCAATTACAATTGAGCTGTCCTTCTAAGAAGTTTTGTTTCTATGTACCCCAAAGTATTACTAATGAATATACTACTTAAGGCGAAGTAGGCGAAACCTTCAATTATATTTTATCAAGCAAATAGCATAATTACATTATATTTAAATTTATTAATAGCATTTTTAAATTAAGCTCATTTAGGAAACGAGAAGATATTTAGTTTGTACCATTTCGCAATTATTCATTTTTAACAAATCTTTCAGCAAAACTGTGAATAATAAAAATACTCTTTTATATAGGATATCTTACTTTTCTGTTTCTTGTACTTTGTTATTGAACCACAAATCAGAACTGGATTATCAATGAAAAACTTGATTTTTCTTGCCAATTTACCGTCCATTACGCCTCTGACCTACATAGATTAATTAAACACTGGCAGTACGTATTTTACAATTCCCCTTACTGTAATTCTACGACCTCATTGTAAATTGTCAGTACAAAAGAAAATGCTATAATGAATAATTTATTGTATTGATTTAGCGATCGCAACGAGCTGATGCGAGAGCGGGAGCGGGAGCGAGAGCGGGGCTACTTAAGTGATCACAGTTCAAGGTTTGTTATTTTTATAAAGCCTTCCACGGCCCTTTGTGCTCCTTTGAAGTCACTCTCGAGTATCTCTTACGCTGTTGTCATAAGGGTAAACGAAGGGAAATTTTTGTATTATACCCTTTCCTGTAATATGACGCTTCGCTCACGAATAGACTTATTGTTGTGTTCCTTAAAAAATCATAAAGTATTTGGGTATTCAATCTCTACTCGTAGCTACCTACCTATTTTTGGCGTATCAAAAACATGTACGTAAAATTTATTTTGTAGCATTCCGAAAGATACAGACGCATGTCAAACTTCTTTTTTTTTTTAATAAATAATAAATAAATATTTCAAGACAATCTTACACAAATCGACCTAGTCCTACGGTAAGTTCAGTAAGGCTTGTGTTGTAGGTACTAGACGACGATATGTATAATAGATAGATACATATAAATACTTAAATACATAGAAAACACCCATGACTCAGGAACAAATAGCTGTGATCATCACACAAATAAATGCACTGACTGGGAATCGAACCCAGGACCATCGGCTTCACAGGCAGGGTCACTACCCACTAGACCAGACCGGTCGTCAAACTTTTGTGCTTAGTTCAAACCAAAACCGGTTTTTTGTGGTGAAGGTTCACATCTTGTTTATTTGATTTTATTAAAAATCGAACAAATTTTTAAGTAAATTAGATTACAGTTAATTTTTTTCGTGTTCTTACTTTGCTTAAATATTTTTTCTAATTAATGTCTTATTCATATTCGGTATGAAATTGTGGCTCCCTTTATTGTATTATAGTAGTCTCTTTTAATGAAATAATACATATATGAAAGCACCTGCGAAGCTAATCTATTTACATGTAAAAACATAATCTATGTTGCAGTCCCCGTACCTTAAGAGGTTTACTCTTCGTGAACCCAAAGTAAAACGAGACTTGAAATCTTTTAATTAGTTTGTCAAAAGTTATATTTTTTTGCAGAGACCGCATTAGGGACCGAGATCAGGGGTACCTGAGCGATCATCAATCAAGGTATGTACTAATTAGGTTTATTTTCTAATTACTAAGTTTTACTGAAAGTCTCATGAGACGTTAAGGCGTCTATTCTGTATTCTAAACTATTTCTGATAGGTCACATTCGAAACATTCATTTTCAGAAAAAGGTAGTCGATATAATAAGAATTATGGTAAAAGTTAAACCTTGTTTGTTGAATAGGTGACAGTTAGGGTAGAAAGTTCTAGATTCGATAAACTCCATAGAAAGTAGATAGGTTTATCAAAAATGGCACCTATTCGTCAGGCAAAGGGCACATTTTTGTGTGTGGGAAGTGGACTTACTTTTGCTGTCTCGATAAATCGTGATCTTCGATCTCAATATTTTTTTGCGTACATGTTTATGGGTTTTTACGGGGCTTCATTATTTCAAACCTCAAATGAAACTTTTGCCTGCACAACAAATTGTGCACATTGTGTAAGATTTGCAGTTAGGTAACTCTACTTTCTGTTTGGTAACTCTATGTAGAGGGAGTAATACTTTTGTAGGCAACTGCTTTTAACATTTCAATTTAGAAACATTTTTTCCAATTCTGCAAGTGATTGAACCGGAAAGCGTTAAGTTTTTGTTTTCGTTTCGTTTACCGCTCACTGCGTCCTTTCGATTTAAAAGTAAAGGGGATTACCGAGCGGCAAGCCTGAAAATACAATTTGTTCTAGAAGTATTGATTTATCGGTATATTAAATAAACACACTTAGTTTAAACGACTACTGGAATCCTTTCTTTCTTAGTAAGCTTTCAAGTACTTTCGCCAGAAATCTACCAACGATTACCAATTTTATTCTACTCATCGCGCAAACAGGGCACACCTATTATTCCTCGTCTTTCAATGAATATTTCAGTTTTGTATCTACTAGTTTTTTATTATTTAATGTGGCCCCAACAATTAAAAGAAATAAAAAAATGCTCCCATTTCACCTGTATAGCCGATAGGTACTTTTAGCTTTTTTTTAGTTTTATTTTATCACTTTGTTGGTCTGAAAGTCAAATATCAAATAACGAGACCAATAACAGGTCTCTTATTTTAAATTTAAAGCAACATTAAATTTTATTCGAAATCAAATTAAATTTTAGACAGAACTATTAAAGGCAATTGAATATTTAAGAGGCTGTCTGGAAAGTGGCAGTGTTAATATCGACACGATTATGCTTTTAAATTTTAATGTAATCATCAGTATATATATATGGAACAGCAAATTGCTATTATTCTCTGATGCACTTATATATTTTCGTGAATTGAATATTTCCTTCGAATTACCTTAAAAGTTCTCCAACTCTAATTTTATAATCTATACCGTAAATACCTATTTGAAACCTTTGGCGTTTGATTTAATATTGCCTTCAGTAAATTACATGTGCAAAGTTGTTACTATGAGTTTTCAATATTTTGCCAGTTTGCGATAGGCTTTATATTCATAAGACTAGTCTGTTAAATGCGTATTTAGGGTTCCGTAGGCAACAAGGAACTCTTATAGTTTCGTTATGTCTGACTGACTCCGGCTAATGTCAGTGACCGTTTATCCTAGAGATTTGTTTGTTGTTGATTTAGTATAAATATGTAAATCAACTGTGCGGACAAAGTGGTCAAATAAAAATAAAAAAAAGATATAGGGTATCTCCCCCATATGTGAAGTAGTGAATAAAAATATATATAACATATAAAAAATGTGTCTCCCTTTAACCTTTAAACTGCAAGTCCAAAAATATAAAAAAACAGGTAAAATACCTCTTGGATTGTAAGATTTGTTGTAGTTATACTTTTAGAAGAAATTATTTTGAACCGTTTTTGAGTTACGGATCGAAAATCTTGCCCCGTTTTGATAGTTATTATAAAAATACTTTTAATGGTATGCCAATTAAAGGTATTCCTAATCTCAATACATCTTAGCAGAAACCTAAGTCACTTAGACTTCTAAGGAGAGGACGAGGCACTTAGGGTACCTAGCGGTGAATGTTCGAAGTAATCGATTTAATTATTCAGAGTCTCGATAAGGGTCTAAATTAAATTAGGGTCGCTATTACGAGAAAAACATGATTGGATCTACAACTATTAATTTAACTATTCACTTTTTACCAGGAACGAGCATTTTGTTCCATTCACGTTTAAGTTTTAACGAATTTAACATTAATGGAGTAATTTCGAAAAGACGGACAGAAAACGGAATAATATTTTCTTTATCAACGAGCCACACGGATGACATAAATAATAATTACTACCAATAAGTACGAGTAATGACTACTTTTATTGTTTACGAAAGATAGTTTATTTATTCGAGAAAATCTGTATTTGCCCTGATAAACAAACGAGCTCTTTTTACAAACAAGCAAGTACGGTGATATCATTTGATATGTTTGCATTTAATTAATTAAGTTCATTTTGCATACATTAAACATTGGTGGCCCTGGAAGCTATACCGTAGAGCTCCACTCACTATATATAACCTGTTCATATTATATTGAAAGTTGTATTATAATGTTTTAAGAAAAGATAAGAATTTTTTTATTTGCAGAAAATTAAGTAGGCGTGTTATAAAGTTATAATCTCGCGAGTTAGATTATAATCTAAAGGAATTTACAATTTCATGGTGACATCTATACATCGCGTATCAGACCAGACTAGTATGTGTCGAGGAGGGCCCCAACAAGGTGGACCGAGGACCTGGTAAAGATCTCGAGGATCCCACAGGATACGGGTAGTGCAAATCCGGTCATTGTGTGTCGCTTGGGGGAGGCTTATGTACCGCAATAATAACTTATCAGCTATTAAAGAGTTCGCTGCCAAAACAATAATAACTATAAAGCTGTTATTCATTATTGCACAATTGTTAGGTATTATTGCAACAGACATAATAAAGTTACATAGGATTAGACAAGTTCTATTAAACAATTAACCAAAAACTAAACCTAAAATACCTATCTAAAATAAAAGATCCCCCCGTGGCATGGTGCCGTAAAGGCTGGCAGCATTTCCTCGCTGTATCGCAATGCTTATGCGTTGAGCGAGGAAGCTGCCAGCTCTCCGGTCACCAGTAACGTAATAACTTAATAATATAAACACAAATAAATTACAGGACATCCTTACACAAATTGACTAAGCCCCACGGTAAGCTCAAGAAGGCTTGTGTTGTGAGTACTCAGATGATACATAGATGATTCATTGATGATGTAGACTATGTAGATGATAGGTACAAGTTCAGCAGAATATCTTGTAATTAACATAGTTCTAAAATAAATCTACCTACACATTTTACATACAAAAACTTTAAATACAAGTGATATCTTAAGCAACTAGAACAGACTAAAGTTTTTAGAATGCAGCAGTTTTTACGCTCGAGGAAACTTTCGAAATTTATGCTTCATAACTTTGGAGAGAAGTTTACATAGAACTATACCAGAGTAAGCAAAGAAATGCGAATAATGAACACTAGAATGTAATGCAGCTGAACATCTTTTGTTTAACCAAAAATTTGATGCGATTTTCACTGACTTTCCAAAAGAACCTGCATTATACCTAGCAATAATCAATAGTGAATTTTAATATGGTTAATAACAGGTATAGATGAAAAACTTAACACGTTTTACGCATACTGCATGACGTCATGCTTCGTATGCCAACATATAAAACAAATGGCTACGCCAAGTCTGTCGACGTAGTACTGTCCTTGAACGTGTTAACTAAACAACCACGTCTATGTAGTTTTGCAGAGAATAAATAAATAAATATAAAAAAAAAAATCGGACATTCTTACACAAATTGACCTAGTCCCACGGTAAGCTAAATAAGGCTTGTGTTGCAGGTATTAAACGACGATATATATAATAAATAGATACATATAAATACTTAAATACATAGAAAACACCCATGACTCAGGAACAAATATCTGTGCTCATCACACAAATAAATGCCCTGACTAGGAATCGAACCCAGGACCTTCGGCTTCATAGGCAGGGTCACTACCCACTAGGCCAAACCGGTCGTCAAATATGAAGCTTACGTCAGAATTTGAATATAGAATGCCGACATGCGTGCAGACACATTATTGCTACATACACCAAGCCTTTAGCTGAGTTTTTCACCTATAATATGATTTTTTTTTACTGAAGATATTTTAATGATCTATAGTAACGGCCAGACACCACAATTGTAGTCAAATTGATCGAAACGATTAATCGAACTAGACATGAGCTTAAAAGAGTTCATGTAAATTGTATGAAAGATCAGAAATAACGACGGACGTTTCCAGAATGTCCCATTTGAGACTGTTGCGCACGGCTTGGCCGGTCGCACAATAGTTAATGCATTTATATTACCTGCTTACTAGCCTTACGGCATTGCGATGCTGTTCCCTTACAGTCTCTTCATGTGACGATGTTGAAATACGCTTGGTTACATAACAGAACACAAGTCATTACTTAAACGTAAACGCATTATAAGACATTTGTTGTTAACAAGAACCAACGCGCGTCCGAGTTATTCACAAGAAATTCAGATAAATGAAAACCACCTGTAATATCAAAATATGTACACATCTGTTTGTTCGAACCCTTATTTATTTTTAAAATATTACTTATATAAAAACTTTTGTCAATCTCGCAATCCACTGTTGAACATGTTTTCGGTACGAAAACGGTACAGTAATTTGAAAATCTCGCTGTCATTTACATGTCATGTGGTGTGCATGACCTTAACTCATGGCACCTTGAGACTTTTGTTATGATATAACCTTGAGACGACTCTTACTTTTAGTAAGCGTTAATGTTTTCTGCTTTCTAATTTCATGATATCATATTATTCTGCTGTTGTTATTATACGATACGAGACAACACTTTATTTATCTCTCGCGTAGACACATGTGACATGTCAAATTACACGACGGATCGCCAAAATGATTTTCAGCCATTATATTTATTATAGAAATATTATAGCGTTAGTTATACGTTAACCGATTCGTTGCGTCTTCTATTTTCAAAAACTTTTGTTTGTGGCGGCGTACAATTATTTTATGACATGACAGGCGTGCTTTACGCAATAGTAGGTAAGGCGTAGGACACTCCTCTCATGTCATACGCCACACGAAAACTATGATGACTCGCCTGTCGTGCCATCCGCGCTGAATCGGTTAAACTTAACAATGGTACGATGAGCAGTTAACAAATTAAACCGCTACTGAGTTACTTATGACCTTACTTTGAAAAGAAAAGTGTAAAAGTGTAAACTTTAAATTCGCTTGTACTATCATCAAAACGTGTAAGACGATTAATCGAAAGGATTAATAATGAAGCATGAGATTATCCAGTAATTTTGTTTCATTCGCTATAAGACGGCTGTGAAGTACTTCCATGAAATAATTTATCGACGATTATGAATTTAAAAATCTTAATCTATAAGTACTTGAAACAAACTCTAACATTAAGGGAATACCGTAACAAAACAAAACATAAAATCTAATTCAATAAAAAACTCACTGTTAAAGTGATAAAAGTTATTTTCACTGACGTTGACATGACAACAACTGGTAGTTTTTTCAAACTCACACTCAGGAAAAAATACCTGTCCTCATCACAAAACCAAATACCCTCAGATTTTAACCCAAAACCGACAGTTTCATAGGCAGGGTTACAACCCACTAGGTCAGATCCCTTAGTGTAAGTTTTTAACGTAACTTTACGTCACGAACGCGTTTCCGTTTCCCATATAAATAACATTATCACTTACGCGTTCGTAAACGTTTTTTTACGTCAAAAGAAACTTACACTAGAGCCTCAGACTTGTCGTCAAAAGCATTGTAAATTTAGTATAGTTTTAGTCTTGGAGCATAATTTCAAAGTATTTGGTAACTAAAAAGTGAAATCTATAGGTTATTTTACAGACAGTCATTCACTAAAAAGTGAAATCTATAGGTTATTTTATTATCACATAGTCTGATCCTAGTCAACTTCCCGACAGTCATTCAGTCAGTCAATCGAGTTAGAGATAGTAAAAACTTCCTTGCATTAAATACTTTACGGTCGGAGAGTATAAGTATAAGTATAAAATGGCCATAGGATAATGAAGTATCCTATTATAGGAAATTATTCTAAAAAGCAATTTAGCCGAATGGAATTACAAAGGATCCATGAACAATCTCAGATTACCTCAGTGTAATATAATAACGAACCTCAGCGACGTACTTTTCTATTTCTAATTCCCGTTTTTATGTTATATATTATACGAATGTACTCGACTTGAATTGAACATTACATTATTCATATAAATAGACGCGATTAAGTTAGGCTTGTACCTGTAAGAATAGTCGTAAGTGTGGATAAATAAATAAGTTTAATAAATAAAATAGTCAAAGGCAGACACACAGGCATAGAGATATATTAAGTAATAACTATATTACCTAAAGCCTTAGTACTCGCATAAAAAAGTGTGGAGTTGCCACATACATGATATTGATATAAATTTTATGTTGCATAGTTTGCTAATTCAGCGCAAAATCAGCTTAGTCGGGTTCGAGTAAAGCTATTTCAAAAATATTTTTCTCTCTTCCACACATTCCTGAAATACAAATGTAACAAGTAATTTCTAGAAAGCCCGATAATGCGACTTGTCAAGTCAAATATATGCGTTAATAAAGCCATATTTCTTATTGATTTTGCGATTCAATGTGAAAGAGTGCACATTTAATTTGTACGAGTTATTTAAGAACATAATCTAAAATTTTTTTTTTTAAACAATGCCATGTTATTACTAATATTGCCCACATTAATTTCGAACGGAAATATCCCAACATATTTATTGGGATCCGTAATTACCGCCCGTCGATTTAATTACTTTTAATTAATTACCAGTTTAGCCATTCAAAAAATAATCTGCGGTAAATGCGCCTTTAAAATGGTATTTGGACGACGAAGTCATTGGGGGCAGCTCTATTAACTCCGTAATTACATACCCAAATCACAAAAATGTGATTTGGGTATGTAATTATAAAATAGATCTGTAGATTCATAATCATATAAATTATAAATATTTGATTAAGTAATAATGCTATTATAAATGCGATAGTAACACTCTCTTCATGCTTAAACCGCTGAACTAATTGGGATGAAATTTGGTATGGAGAGAGTTTGAGCTACGACAAAGGACATAGTATATTTTTTATTACGCAACCATACTTTGAAGACGAGCATGGCTTACGAAGTCGCGCAGAAAAGCTAGTAAATAATATTCAGTTACAGATAGGTTTTAAAGGAACTAGCCAGCACTATCCTAACTAACCAGAAAAAGGTTAGCTAACCGTTAAAAATAATGCACAAATGTATACTCGTATTTCCTCCTGAAATAACATGAGACAAAATGATTTCGCACCTCTTGCGAGGCTTGCATATTTAAGTGACAACTTAATGTTTTCCTATGTCACTTAAGTTACAATGCTGCGAGTTTCGTGATATCAGTCATAGTATTGTGAGTGATAGTTCCATATCGAGATGTGCAACATTCTTATAAAACCGCAAAGGGATAAAGTACCTTTATAAATTACTGTAGGTATCTTCGACTTACTTTTAATACTACAGTGTACAAATCATTCACAGATACTTTTGTATTCAAAGAGTGTTGTAGGAGTGACTGTTGCAGTAATTCCATAATTTCTCAATAGGAAAATTTACCCTGAAGGGTGAAATTTATGGTTTTATGTAAAGATATTTATTATTGTTTAATTAAATTTTATCGTAAAATTAAAGTCTACAGTTATTTTACAAGCATATCTTCCCGTTTCCGATAAAACATCATATTTTAATTTTCCTTATTCTGAAAGTATTTACAGGGACTGAAAATATTTGAGTGAGGTATCGATCTGGGCGCTAGGAGTAGGACTGAATTATTTTCTTGACGTTTATTGCGAACGGTTGGGACATCCTCCAGGGATCGGCGAAGTAAGCAATTTTACAAAAAAACATTGGACAAAAATCCAATATTATTTTATTATTGGGTGTAATTCCTTGCCCAGAGGCGAATAGTCGAGATCTAAGGATTACACATTTTATTAGTTTCATTATGATATATTGTGTTGTTAGCAGGTTACATTAGCTAACTTTTTATTACATATATATAGATAAAATTCTAACTCATTGTACTTAAACGAGTAAATATAGTAAAGTGTAGTTTTAAAAGCTAGGTTTAACAATAACACCTGAGATTTTATAGGATACAAAAGTTGTAAATAATAGCAACAGTGGGTAATAGATTTCACACAAAATATTATTTAATATCAATTAAATAATATTTTAATTCATAATCTTATTATTTACAACGTTTCATCCTAGCTTTATATCGATTTAGCCTACGGATATACTTGATATTACAAGATATGGTTGCTTGCGCACGCTCGCTCTGAAGCACAACCTCATTGCCATTCAATTTACTTTCGTTATTCCCTTTACGATCCCTCGCGACCGTTCGACTCGATCCAACCAGTAAAATTTAGATCCTTAATCAAGTAAATAAATAATAATAAATAAATATTTCGGGACAATCTTACACAAATCGAACTAGTCCCACGGTAAGCTCAATAAGGCTTGTGTTGCAGGTACTAGACGACGATATATATAATAAATAGATACATATGAATACTTAAATACATAGAAAACACCCATGACTCAGGAACAAATATCTGTGCTCATCACACAAATAAATGCCCTGACTGGGAATCGAACCCAGGACCTTCGACTTCATAGGCAGGGTCGCTACCCACTAGGCCAGACCGGTCGTCAAGTAAGATTGTCAAACACGTAAAGGTTAACTAGTTTACATTACAAATTACAACGACCTGGGAATACCGTACAGAGGCTCTAGTGTAAGTTACGTTTGTCATAAAAAACGTTTACGAACGCGTAAGTGATAATGTTATTTATATGGGAAACGCAAACGCGTTCGTGACGTAAAGTTACGTTAAAAACTTACAATCAGGGCTCATTATTCGTTACCGCAAAATTGAGCGCTTTTCTTGCGTATTACATAATTATAATTCCTTTAATTACTACACACTACAAACATGTAACATGAGTACTAGGTAATAAGGAGATATAACGCCTTGATTTTAGTTAACACAAACCTACCTATTTTTTATTAAGCAGAAACGTCTGCTAGCATATCAAAGATATTTAAGTCGAAAGAAAAATAGAAAAATTTGACTCGCAGCGGGACTCGAACCCACAACCACTGGATCACTAGCCCAGTGCACTACCAGTTGTGCTATACGAGCGCCGCTTAGACGTGTCAAATTTTTCTATCTTATCCTTCTTGGTATATACGTCACTACGGGTGACGTGTAGCGACATCTACCGAAGAGTATTGACCCTTTTTAAGAAGGATAAGATAGAAAAATTTGACACGTCTAAGCGGCGCTCGTATAGCACAACTGGTAGTGCACTGGGCTAGTGATCCAGTGGTTGTGGGTTCGAGTCCCGCTGCGAGTCAAATTTTTCTATTTTTCTTTCGACTTAAACAAACCTACCTAAATATAATAACATCATTTACAAATAGAACGAGATGTAAACGCGTATGCTACTTAGAGAACGAACGAGAAGAACGCGTATGCTAAAAATTTACATGTCCTTTGCATTACCTCCGACTTTCCTAGAACGTTGTTCTTCTAGTCCTAAAACTAAAGTCGAGATTAATGTTTTCTAGTTAGTCTACTTAATATTATCATTAAAATTCATCGTCGTTATCATTTTAGCCATAAGACGTCCACTGAGATACAGGCCTCTCCCAATATATAGTCATGGCAGCTGGTTGGTGATCTGGCTGTTGATTTTGTTCATTCAAATTAACTATAGTTTATTTTCAAATAATAAAAGCTAACAAAGTAGGTTAATCATTATGATATTTGTATAACAGTTACCGACTGATCTACCTTAAATCTAAAAAGGCCCTTGAGGAAGTATACCAAGGGTGCTGGCAGCATTTGTTCGTTGTATCGTAATGCTGATACGTTGTGTGAGGAAGCCACCAACTCTTCGGTCTCCAGTTACGTCACTTCGCGGACATAGATTTTTTGCGATAACCTGTACAAACACACAGGGAGTACACCTGTACTCCCTGTTGAGGCTCTTATATATATATATTGCGTTTCAAAATATTATCATTAAATAAATATAAACAACTATTATTTATCGTTTTATTGTAGAATGTGTAGGTATACTCGAATAAAAAATATTAGTCCATAGATTAAATGGGAACGGTCAAGTACAAACACGAAAGAAATCCAAATTAATAAGCTAATTTTCAACCTATTATATTGATGAAAGTCAATGTTTACACATTAAAAGTTTTACTTTGATTGGCGAAATAAAGTTCACAGAGAAAAATAGCGAGGAGAAATATGTAAATACTGCAACATGGCTGACGGTAAAGCCGCAAGGTATTTAAATCCCACTAAGTTGATCTGACGCGCGGCGCCTGTCCCGTCGGACCAACGCCGTCCATTTTAAATTACCTGCTTCGTTATTGGCTTCTGAACTTTCATTTGTAATGTTTATGCTTCTTCGAGTTATTTATTTATTCGTATTACCGTTTTAAGCCTTCCGATGAGCTATTGTTCATACTATAACGATTATTCATATATTGTTCATATGATTTGTTTGCAAGTCGATTGTAAAAACTAAGCAGAATCCGTCTGATGTATTGTGAGGTTTATGAGCTGTATTTTGATTTTATAAATCTGGTGTTTTTGCAACGTATCGTGTACCTACTACCTACTTAGCTAAGTAATTAAATTTAAAATTCTACGTTGAGTTTATTTGGTTTTCCTCTATATATTTTAAAAGATAAAACATCTTTAATTTTCAATTTAGGCACATTAAAATGCTCTTTTTAGCGTTATTTTTTTTTACTGTGAGTTCTGTCTACGTCTCTGACCTGGGTAGATAATTATAGGCAAGTCAGTTTTTTATAAACAGTAATACATAAAATCTTAAAGTACATAATATATGGTTATGCATAGTCTCACAAGAAAAACATATCAAAACAGTTCAATAGAATACAAGATAACTCGTATAACAATAAATAATAAAATATGAAAGTATAAATGTATGAACAAATTTTACTACACGAAATAGACATGCCTTTGATATGTTTTCGTAATCTGAATTGTGTCATTTAATTAAATGCTAGGCGGCTTAGTTATAGTTTGTTTAAATAAATACAATATGTAAGGCCCCTTACACACTGCGACTTTTAGCAGCGATGCAGTCGCGATGCTGTCGCGATGCAGCATCGATGCAGTCGCAAATGGTCCACCTTTACACACTTGCGCTACTTTAAGCATCGATACAGTCGCGATACTGTCGCGATACAGTAGCGATGCTGTCGCGATGCAAAAGCTGGCCATTGAACTGTAGCGATGCAGTATCAATGCAATCGCGATGCAGCATCGATGCAATCGCGATGCAGCATCGCTACTGTATCGCGTTAGCATCGCGACTGTATCGATGCTAACGTGAGCCTCGACGCGATACGTATTTTGGGCCTGTACACAAAACTGCGATGCGATGCGATGCGATGCGAATTCGCCATATGAGGCCATAGGAGGTTTTAGCGATGCGACGTCGCATTGCAGTTTTGAGTACAGGCCCTAAGATCAGTCATTCATTGACTGCCACAGCGCGATGAGTTCGATTGAAACTGTTTTAATCACGCTCTTTGTATTATTACTTTTAAAAAAGAAACGTAAACGCAAACAGAGGACGTATTTGGTCCACCCATTTTCGACCCGGGTATGTCCTTAAACTACGTCCAACAATGAGAGGTAGGGCACAGCGATGACCATCACGCTTGAATCTGGGGCAGCTCAACTGGGGAAGTACCTCCTCCTTACAGAAGACCACAGTCATAATAGCACTGCTACCTTTCAGGTATGTAGTGTTGTCTTCCTGATGGTGAGTAAGGTTCCCAGAGCTCCAACCCCCCTTAAAGGTCGGCAACTCTCCTGGTGTTACGGTTGCCTATGGGTGACGGTAATTGCTTACCATTAGGCAATCCGTCTGCTCGTTGAAAGCTCGCAAAGATGGCAATCTTTGTCATAAAAAAAAAGTGAAAGATTAAGAAGTGGTCATTATGTATCATATTATGTCAGTAGCTAGCTCTAAAATCAGATAGCTGCTTTTAGAACTGCTTTATCAGTAGATTTAGCAAACTGCCCACTACCCCGCGTCTGCAATTCTGCATCGATGCTAACGCGCGTCTGTATCGATGCTGTCGCGCCTGTGTATCGATGCTAACGCGCTACTGTATCGATACTAACGCGCGACAGCATCGATGCAAACATTTTTTTATTGATGATGTCGCGATACTGTCGCGCGTGTGTATCGATGCTAACGCGCAACTGTAGCGATACTAACGCGCGACAGCATCGATGCAAAATTGCTGGTGTCGCGATGCAATCGCGCGTTTCAGAAACGCGCGACTGCATCGCTGCTAAAAGTCGCAGTGTGTAAGGGGCCTAAGGGCATAATTATCATGGAAGTTTTCAATCGATTTGTTATATTACCAATCCGTATTGTTTAGGCCCCTTACACACTGCGACTTTTAGCAGCGACTGCATCGCGACACCAGCAATTTTGCATCGATGCTGTCGCGCGTTAGCATCGATACACACGCGCGACAGTATCGCGACATCATCAATGAAAAATGTTTTGCATCGATGCTGTCGCGGGTTAGTATCGATACAATAGCGCGTTAGCATCGATACACACGCGCGACAAAATCAATACAGACGCGCGTTAGCATCGATGCAAAATTGCAGACGCGGGGTAGTGGGCAGTTTGCTAAATCTACTGATAAAGCATTTCTAAAAGCAGCTATCTGATTTTAGAGCTAGCTACTGACATATGATACATAATGGCCACTTCTTAATCTTTCACTTCTTTTTTTTTATGACAAAGGTGGCAAACGTTGGAATTGCCTGATGGTAAGCAATTACAGTCGCCCATAGGCACTCCTAACACCAGGGGAGTCACAAGCGCGTTGCCGACCTTTAAGGGGGGTTGGAGCTCTGGGAACCTTACTCACCATCAGGAAGACAACAACTGCTACCTGAAAGGTAGCAGTTCTATTATGGCTGTGGTCTTCTGTAAGGAGGAGGTACTTCCCCAGTTGGGCTGCCCCAGATTCAAGCGTGATGGTCATCGCTGTGACCTACCTCTCATTGTTGGACGTAGTTTAAGGACATACCCGAGTCCAAAATGGGTGGACCAAATACTTCCTCTGTTTGCGTTTACGTTTCTTTTTTAAAAGTAATAATACAGAGAGCATGATTAAAACAGTTTCAATCGAACTCATCGCGCTGTGGCAGTCAATGAATGACTGATCAAAATACGTTTCGCGTCGAGGCTCACGTTAGCATCGATACAGTCGCGATTCTAACGCGATACAGTAGCGATGCTGCATCGCGATTGCATCGATGCTGCATCGCGATTGCATCGATACTGCATCGCTACAGTTCAATGGCCAGCTTCTGCATCGCGACAGCATCGCTACTGTATCGCGACTGTATCGATGCTTAAAGTAGCGCAAGTGTGTAAAGGTGGACCATTTGCGACTGCATCGATGCTGCATCGCGACAGCATCACGACTGCATCGCTGCTAAAAGTCGCAGTGTGTAAGGGGCCTTATAGATGTTATGTTTCAAACTCGCCCTTACTGTTTAGGTAAGGCGGCTTTATTTATTGTAAGCAGTATCCAGTAATATGTTGCAAATTTAACTTATGGCACATATCCAGTTATTATCCTGAAGTCATAGCAAAAGTGCCATATCCTGTTATACTCTGTTTGGAGTTATTTATGGTGTTTTGAATTTTCTGCCGCCGCTCGGGCTCCATCGTTAAACTTAAGCAATTTTGCGATGGAGAACTTGATACTCGCACGCTATGGATTTTCAGCTCGACACATTAATTGAGGTTTAGGTGGCAACGTCGCTATAATAACAACGTTTTATGTGTGTGTATTTGCCATGTATTTACATGTACAAATATGATGTGCATTAACGCTTCGTTAATAATACATCCCTTAATAATTTATCATCTGAAAGTAGTTTCACAAGTGCCGTTTAGATTTGATGGCGTTTTCGGAATGCCTTCATAGTTGCTTAGTTCGTTATTGGGTATAAACCCAAAAGGAGGTTAATACTTAATACATTTATGACGCAAAAAATAACTTAATACAAACAAAGTATGCTTATAAATTTTCGGGCATACGATTCATAAAAGCTGGCGCATTTGTTCTCAACTTCCAACATCTTCATTGATTTTCCGTGTTTGATGAATTTACTTTTACGTGTGGGACGACTTACGAAAAGCCAACAAATATAATAGCAATATAAATCATTTTCTATTACCATATCGATCGTAAATATGTAAAGTTTTGTGAAATTGTTATAGGTTTGATTGTGGCATAATTTATGAACAGCATTGGAAAATTTAAACTGTTTCCTTTATTCTGGGCCTGTAACAAACACATTACAACTAAAATTCCAAAACTAGCAAAGTCCATGTTTGCGTAATATGTTGTTGCGAATGCCCCCGGGGAGCATCTAAACCGCTGCCTTTGGTTTCATATACAAACATTGTAACCGTCGGCACAGCAATGTATTGCTTCTAGACTAAAATAATGTAATTAATTATATTACCGATGACATTATTGTAGTATTCAAATACAACCAATTTTATAAAATCATAGACAGAATATAAATCTAGTATAAAAGGTACATTTTGATTTTGAATAAGTGATGTTGATAAAAAAGTCTATACAGGGTGAATTTTAAAACGTGAATCGTTATAATTTTTTTTAACTCTATACATAGTTAACAATAACTTACAATGCTATTAAACCTAAATTAAGTACGTTTTTATTTTATCAACTTTTAATTGGATTTGTCCTATTTTTTTAGATTTCTTAGTCACCCTACAGTCATGTTTCGTACTTGTCATGAAAATTTCAACATTAGATATCCAACCTCCTAATATTGAAGTTGGCTGGATAGAATTTTGGCACGTATTGTCAATTATGTCAACATCCCCGACATTGTCAACATAAGTATCTAAATCGTATTTACTCATAAAATAAAGTTTTATTACAATTAATGGTATTAAAATGCCTCCACCGTATCCGTACACGAACATACAAAGGTTTGATATGGTATCTTGGTACGCTCAGACTGGCAGAATTAGTCAAACGCAAGAACTATTCGGAAGAAGGTATCCTGAGTCGCCGGTACCGAGACAAAATTTAATTATGAGGATGGTGCAAAACCTACGAGAGTATGGCCAATTTACTGTGCCTGTGCACGCTCAGGCTCGCGGTCGACCACGACTTCTTCCCGATAGGCTGTACAGAAACATAGTTACGATTATTTTTTAATCGTAATCCTCAAGCGAGTACCTCAAGGAGTCTTTTTCACGTAAGTCAACGTTACGTTTGGCAACTGCTTAATGCGTCAGGACTACATCCGTACCACTTATGAACAACCGTCTGAAACTGTAGCGGAACTGCGTCAAAAAATCGTAAGAGCTGTTGAGGCAGTAAAACCGACGTTTTGTGTTAAGAAAGAAATCGCCCGCAATGAATTCTGAGTCAAAAATGTTTAACTTGGCAATCTTTGTATTTTTTCACTGCTTTGATACAGATAGGATATATCTACGCCGTGAATAAATGCCATAGACAATGTATAATTTGGGCTTCAAAGAGTTTGCCAACGATTTAAACGATATTAATGCTTGTGAAGTAGGAACTAAAAAGCACCTAATGCTTTGAGAATTTGATTGCGTTTCCTCATTGGTCGATTTTAATATTGCGGTATATCTGATTAATTGATACTTTATACAAAGTTTTGTTTAATGATTTCACATTTTTAAACAGTATTCACACCAAAAAAGAATCTAGAGTTGCAATTAACTTCGATATGTGTCGTGATAGGTGGATTTAATAAGGTGAAGCGTTCTGGTTGGTCAATTTAAAACGTTTTGTTTATCATAAATATGTATACATATTTTCCCAAGAGGCTAAATGTACTATTTTAATCCGCCTTGGCAAGCATAATGACACACTTTTAGAGCATGAGAAGTGAACATTATATTTGTTTTAATGATTCCCAACTTTTTGACGTCCTGGTGCGCACCATTCTGAAGTCGCACTGATACGCAATTCTAAAAGGAATATATTATCTGTACGCACCGCCCATTGGTTGAAAGACAATAAATAATATGTCATTTTTCTTTTGTGTAGTTTCGTAAGCGCCTCTCGCTGTGCATCTTGCATTGGTGAATCTGCGCGGGCGGCTTGGTACCGCCACTCAGATGGCTGGCGTGGCGCGCCGCAACCCGGGCCACGGCGCTCTCCGTGGGACTCCCTGCCTAGCTTAAGGCACGAGGGAAGCCTTAACGACTCCGGCTACAGGAGTAACAGAGCAGACAGCTTTGAACAAAGGTATGATTTCCACAATTAAATAAGTCATGTGATATGTACATAAAATATCGAAAATATAAGGCACATGGAACATGGAACGGTAGTATGTCGATTGTCGGTAGATACGAAAACACTCCAAATGTAGGTGTCTAATAGTTTAATAGTTTAATTAAATATCTAATACTTTAGGTAGCTAATAGTTTAAACGCATTTTCCCACCGATAAAAAAAAGTAGTTAATAGTTTATTATACTGACTGACAATGTGAATGGAACAAGGGAAATGCATTGGGTCGAATCTAATTTATTAGACGATTATAGACCGTCTTCGCGGCGGCTTTCCGGAATAATCTTAGATAAACCTTTACTTTACATAATGGTATTCAACCACGTAGTAAAAATCTTTATATTTCGTGAAATATTTACGAAAATTGGATTGTATTATGCTCACCTCTAGAACTTCGATTTCCTTCAAAGTTATATGCAGTTAGGAGAACTGTATTCGTACGTAGGGTTTTAAACTTAAATTCCTCCAGGGAAAGTTAAGGAAAAGTCCGCATACGGGCGTATTATAAACATGGACTTGGCAAAGGGAAGGAATTGGTTATACATTACTCGATTATTGTAATAATTGAATGAACTATGACCAAAATCGCACTTACTCATATACATATATTAGTAAAGTGTAACATAAAAAATAAATATCCAGTAAGAAGGAGATAAAATGACACAAGTCATGTTTGGGGGAGACCTATGTCCAGCATTGGACGTCTTACGGCTAAAATGATGATGGCCCATATCAATAAACCTTTATAATATATTGTAACTAGCTGTTTATTAAATGTAACATACAATATGTTATATTTAATAAACAGTTATATGCCCCGAGCTCCATGTTTATGCGATGACATGCGCGTTGAAATAGTCTGCAAAAAATGTTACATACTTACTAGGGTACGAGTATATCCTGAGATTATGATCTCTTTGCATACTAAAATATAGCGTTTATATTCAGTCCACTTTCCTTCGTTTTATTTCGATCGTTTATCGTGCGTTAGAATGTTATAAGGTTTGGGTTATTTACTCGTATATCATATTTAATAGTGAAGCCTTTTACTACCTTTATTATTTAGTATACTGGTATGTAATCAAATACATAAAGACCGACTTAATGTACCCGGTGACCGTCTGATATGACAGCACCGGCTGAGAAAGGATAAGTATATGAAATAATTGGACCATTATCTCTAGCTCCAAGTATGAGCATTGTGGTCGGTCAGCCACTCAATAAGAACTCGTCCTGATACCTTGGAGGGGGAGGAAGTCCTTTGTATTCCGCTTTATGATATACGAACCAATTTTACGGGCTTTGTCCCCAAAATTAGATCAATTCTGTCAAAGAGTTCATCTCGGTTTAGTAATAACTGAGCGCAACTTTTGAAATTTAATTACGTCGACGATAATTATTTCCATGTATTTTGATATGGAACATACTATAGTTAATCTTTTAACATTACCTATTCGGTTAAGAGTTACACATAATATTCAAGATGAATAATCAAGCACTAAAAATTCTAATAAACATGACTACCTATTAACCAGAAATCCTACCTATATTGCAAGCAATAGCATGTTTCATATTTTCATATATATTATTTGTATCAAACCTCTAAAAAAAGACAACTATAAAAAATAGCGAACATGAGTCAGTCGGGAACAATAAAAAGTTATATCCTCTGTATGTTTGTCTATCCAACGATTCGTAAAACGAATGGGAGACAAAACATACAGGTTAAACCGAACGTAGACTGCGAGTAATAGCAATATATTATGTTTACGACGATATTAAGTGGGGTAGTGATAAATAACCGTGTCTGCGGCGTGAGAGTGTGATAAAAGGACCACATTCGTATTTGCTGTACCTTGTTTTACTTTATCAATATCAAGCACCTCTGTCCAACTCACTGAATTAAGTGTAAATGAAGTCTGAAATACTTAAGCTGTCAGAAGGCGCTCTAAAATTATTAGATTATTCATTACGTAACAATGATAGTTACATAATAATACATTATGTCAACCCTTCAATTTTATCCTATTCTATAAATTGCATAAAACTTTGAGACTAATCTAAATGACAGTTTAAAGTTAAAAGGTGGATAACTGTTTAATTTATCTATCGGTCGCAGGACCGTCGTTAGTGCGACAAATGTCCGCCCTCGCGCCATTAGTTATTACTCTTATCTTTTGTGAGGAGACTATGATAAATAAATTACCCAATGGCTCCCTAAAGGATATTACTCCTCATTAAGTTGTGATTATACTAAAACAATTAAGCAAACATTCTTTAACTTGCTTTGAAGTATATTAGTATCTAGCGTAACTTCATAAGCTTGAAAGTTTCTCAATAATCAAATTATAAAAGGCCGTAAGTTTTATACGTGCTCAGCCATTGTGAAATAAGTTATCATGACGTCTTAAATGTTTCCACGTAGTTACAACTGGCTCGGTAACTTTATCAACATTTTTATGCGATGTCGTAACGGAAGACGAAACGACATTTCCGAACGCTGTTAGAAAAAAATCACCGCATACGAAGTTTACAAACTTTTCCGTTCAGTCATTCTTTCCGAACGATCCGCGCATCTGTGAATTGATTAATTCAAAATACAGACATTCGATTACCAACTGAAACAGCACTTTTATCATAACAGTCCTTTTAAAAGTTGAAATAGATGACATATACTTAAGAAAAAGCGACGAGGACCTCCGGCGTTCGAGACGGGATTCGAACCCGCATCTCCAGCTATCGCGGCTGACGCCTTAACCAATTCGGCCACCCGTACACAGCGGAACCCGTCGAAATTAATCAAGTATATGTAATCTTGTTAAATTTATTATTTTAAATGGTTTAAGTCCTTTTAAGTTTTGTAATAACTTATCAACAGCGATTACTTGTAATCGTTGTAATCCTTTAGTAGTACCAGTCAAGGTACCTCTAAAACTGCTTTTAATTATTTATTACCTAGAAAAAAAGATCATAAGAAGTAAAATTAGTCGTAAATCGTATTTACCTCATAAAAAACGCTTACTGAGCTTAGTATAAATAAACAGTTCTTAAATATTTGATAATACTTCTGCGAATCCTTCACGACCCAAGAGTTCAAACTATTTCTAAATTTAACTTTCGCTATGCCTTTAATCTTTATGATTACCAATTTACGTTTTTCAAAAAGGTTACACTAATTTTGACTAATGGATCGCGGTTGAACTAATGAATCATCTATCCCTATTTTCCCTTCCCACTTCCCGTCCATGTATGTATTTCATTTACTCAAACCAATTTCTACGTGACGTTAGCATAAAATATGCAGAACGAAATTCCTCTGGGATGAAAATCACACGAAGTCACGTTATAAAAAGGCTCTTTCAGTAATTAAAATCCTGCCCGCTTTATGGTCGGCTCTATAGTAGATTAAGCTTGAATGACAAATTGAATTATAAGTACCTGCGTTGACTAACCATATAATATATTTGATGTGACCGAGATTCTAAAGACACATTCAAGAATGTTGTATAAACGTAATGTGTTTTTTTCAGGGGAGTTTTTGATCGGCAAGACAGCGTTCGGTCCGAATACACAAGCGATCGAGAGTCTTCACGATACGGGATAGTACAGCAGGCCTCCATTGATAGCACTGACTCCAGGATTTGCTATTTAACATCTAGCGAGGTAAGTGACATTTTATTCTGTTATAATTATACTATTAGCTCCATATTCTGAAATATAACTATTTAAGAACTGCAAGAGCATCACAATTCTTTAGCAAAGATATATATATATGAACATTAAAAAATGATTAGTCAAATCTTATGGTTACTTATAAATATTCAGGTTCCTTTTTTTAAATCAATGCTCTACTCTATCTATACTCGTTTTTAAGGTGCTGTGGCTGTGGCCCATTCAATCTTAAGTGTTTATCGTAAGATTTATCCAATAAAAGCAAATACTTATATGAAAATTGGCTGACGGACCAATTCAATTAGTGATAATAACGTGCTACTTTTACTTTGACGACCGGTCTGACCTAGTGGGTAGTGACCCTGCCTATGAAGCTGAAGCTCCTGGGTTCGATTCCCAGTCAGGGCATTTATTTGTGTGATGAGCACAGATATTTGTTCCTGAGTCATGGGTGTTTTCTATGTATTTAAGTATTTATATTTATCTATTTATTATATATATCGTCGTCTAGTACCTGCAACACAAGCCTTATTGAGCTTACCGTGGGACTAGGTCGATTTGTGTAAGAATGTCCGAAATATTTATTTTTATTTTATTTTATTTTACTTGCAGGACAAAGGGCGACCTTAACTTTATCTCGAGAAATATTACGATACAATTGGCTATCCCTAAGTTTCTTAGGTGCATATATATTATGGTATTAAAATATGCATCTTACGAGTATATCAATATTAAAGTTGTACTGTATAGGTATGAACAATTTGGCTATTTAGCCAAAATTGTAACTTTTCACGGTAGTTTATGCCATAAACAATACCTGAATACTCAACTGCAAACAATCTCAATCCATTTGACTAAACTGGAATGCAATTTGTAAGCTCGTTGTGTTGTTGTCACGCAACTGACGGGCCTGCAGCTAAATTGCCACTGGTAGCAATGCAGTTTAATCAACTTGTAGGGGAAAGTTGAAATTGTTGTTCACGTTTTCATTGTGTTAAATTCGTATGTAACATGTAGTGTTCATATTTTTAACATTCTATAAAATACATACCATATAAAAATACATTTCAGCCATAGTTAATGCATTTTGCAATACATTTTAGTCATATACTGCTGGACATAGGCCTCCCACAAATGTGACTTGTATCATCTTGGGGGTAGTTGCCATAGTCACCACGTTTGGCAGGCGGGTTGGCGAGCGCAGTAGCTATAGATTGGGTTTCGCCGGATGCTGCTGCCCATCCGTGGGCATTGCCTTAAACGACACCCGCGGGAGAAGATTCGGTGGTACTATTCTAGTCATGTGGCATCACACGGCAAATACTATAAGATATAGTCATAGATTACTACAATTCGGAACTGCTAAATACTTATAAGCCGTTTTAACATTAATTGAATTAAAAGAGATGATTATAATTCTCTCTGAGCACTCGCAAATAATCAATTTCACAACAACATGCTTATCGATATACTGTTTGATTATATTAAATTCCAACGCAGGCAAAATTAACTTGAGAAAAGTTTTGAGAAATCGCTCTTCAACCTATCAAAATTATTTAAGAAAGGCACATACATGAAATCAACTTCAGAGGGTTTGCAGAAAAAAACTTATTGTGCTTCACAATTAAGAAATAATATACCTACACGGAGGTACTGTCAGATTTCATTAAACTCCAAGGCGGGGAAATTGAACTAAACAAAAGTAGAGAAATTGCTTCTCAAACCTATCACAGTGTATGTAAGTGTAATAGATTGATTACTATGGCACGCAATCCGATACCCTGCGGTAAAAGGTACGGCAGGTAATCTTTTATGCAAAGGCTGTGATTTACTCAAGTCCCTCTCTAAGTCAGCTTTGTAAGTCTGAACTATACAAGTCGTTTATTGAACTTACAGAAGTTTTATTCAAAACATTTTTCTTTCGTATCCGAAGGCAAAATAGCGACACTTAACAGTAAAAAGTAGTATCGCCTTCTATAAATAACGAAGATCTCTTATCACTTAGCACCCTCCTAAATTCAGGTTCGAAACTGTTTAAGAGAAAATATATAGTACAGCGGATAACCATTTCGTACCATCTATTTATGAGGCGGAAATGAATATTTAAAAATAACATTTTTGTGTATATATTTCATACATAAAATAAAATACATTAGTGCAAGGGGTATTGTACGTTCTCACACCCTTAGTTAAAAGGTCATAATCTTACCTTATATTTGGTTTACCATAGATGATTTTCAATACTGGTATTTGAAAGATCGGTTTGTACCAACCAGTTCAATATTTATTAATTACAGCATAAATATTAATTAAATTAAAATGTACTTCATAAATTAATTGTAATTCAATTTGCACATTACATTTAACAAGATAATGATCTTGATTAAATCGGCCGTGTACCATCAATTAACATAATTGCACAAAAGCTAACGGGGTAGATTATCGTGTAATCAGCACCGTCGCATTATTGGGACAATTTAGTTCCATTTACCTAATTATTGACATTCGGCATTCAAAACCAAATGATGATTGTCATTACAAATTCTATTCCAACCAGGTAAATGTAGCATATTTAGCGCATTAGTACTGATTAAGCGATTAATGAAATAAATAAAGTATGCTGCGTACCGTAAACCGGGGCATAAGGGATGACGAGGGTAGTTGGGTCATATAGTAGGGATGACAGAGGCGAGAGTAGGTACTGCTACGTAAATATTTTTTTTTAATCAAGCTATACTAATCTTCGATATTTAAATCGAAAGAAAAATAGAAAAAATTTACTCGGACCGGGACTCGAACCCACAACCACTGGATCACTAGCCCAGTGCACTTCCAATTGTGATATCCGAGTACCGCTTAGACTCAAATCAAATTCAATTCAAGTCAAATTTTTCTATCTTATCCTTCGTGGTATAAGCTATACTAATGTTCATTATCGTGCTTCCACACTGGCTGTTATAAATGTTATATAACGTTATAAAATACAGTGTAACAAGGATGCTATTATTGTGCCATCATAACGAAATTCTTCTTATACTGTGTTTTATAATGTTATATAACATTTATAACAGCAATTGTGGGGGCACCGTAATCCAAATGACGATCCAACAATTTACACAACTCAAATTAGTTACTTCTTATTTAGTGTTCATCGTTCAATTTCTGGAATGAAACTACACAAAATATTATGAAGAAGTAAAGTACAAACGATAATATTTATTGTTTATATGTAAAATACAGTTTTACGTACCATCTGCTATATAAACATACCATTTTATCGAGGTTTGAATATAAGTATTGTCCCAACTCACCAAGTAGTAAGTAACTACAATGGGCGGGTTTTTAAACTGATACATAAGATAAATCCAGTGCAATGTTGTCAGGGTTTGTAAGAACAATAGAAGGAATGTCAATATGTTATCATTCTTTATTTTGTTCCAACCCTGAAAGGTCAAAAACTTGACACTAAGGTTAGTTTTAATTGCACACGCTAAAACAGTTAATGTTATATTATATATTTTTATCGTCGAGAAATTAGATATACCTCACTTCTTTCTTCTTCTCATTTAAACAAAATTGCTCAATTTCCGTCCTTACTTAAAAATAATAGGTATTAAGAATACTATAATAATAGGGCAGAGTTTAAAAAATACAAAAAGTATCTTTCATTTTCAGTTGTCTTAAAATACTCTGTCGTCGAGTTCAAAGAGGTATCATAAATATCATAATAATAATTAGTATTAGTCGATGAAAGCTTCCAGGTGTCACAGAATTGCAGATGAGTGGGGTCGGTACTCGGGAGATACGCGGAACAGCATTTGCTGGGAGTCGGGAAGCATCGCGCGCGATCGGCCGCGTCTGCGCGGAGCGGCTGGCTCGCTACCCTGCGCCTCGCGCACCCCAATTGTGTCCTGAACGTAGCATCTCAAATATTATTTTGAGGTTAGCTTCTCACAAATTAAAGTGTAGCACAATGGCAGAGCCTTTTCCAGGCCCTATCATACTCACGCTAACTACGAAATAGAACGTGTCGAATGTCGCGCAAAAGAACTCTAAACCGTAAACTCAGACGTTTTGTTTGTGTCAATACAAAGCTTTTACTGTCAAGTGCACGGACAAAGGAGATTGGCATCGTGTTCACTACGTATTTTACTGTTAATGGAATTTAATTCATAACTTTTAACAATAGTACTGATAGACTGCTTGAACTGTTGTGACGTTAACTTTTTATAACATATCTTGTGGCAAAGTGAAGTCAATTCTGCGGCCTATCTGCGAGTGAAACTTGATAGATTTAGTCCGATACAATAAACATAAATAATAAGACATTGGAAATATTAGAAAATGTTATATTAGAGTTCCTGCTTGTACATCGCTTCATCCACCTGTGATAATTCGTCCTTGTTGAAATAATATCTTTGTGTACCTATTACTAATGCTGCCAATGTTTTCAAATAGTTCAATAATAGTTATTACTCCTAGAGTGTTCAATGTTACTATGTGCTAATGTTTACAAGATTGTTAGAATCGAATTCTAAAACTAGGATATAAATATTGAATTAGATAATCTTTGGAGGCCCAGAGATTTATATACTGTTGAATATGAGTAGTTTGTTGTTGTTCTAAGTACTAGTCTATACCGATCAAGGCTAAGCCACGCTATAAAATGTTTCTATGGTAACTGCATGGGGGCCGTCAAATCTAAGAATGCGCTATTTCTCAAGGTAAAGTTACATTAATCTGGCATGACATATAAGTTAGAATAACTGTAGAATTTAACATTATGCTATGTAACTCTGGTTTAATTAAAATATTATGTAGATAAAAGGTGCTATATTTGTTATCCTGGCACTGTTCACTACGTAATAAAATCAGCAACCTGTACCTAATGGATTATACGCCCGGTGAAGCATGCATTTTTGACCCAAAGGTCTATATATAGAGGAGTCCACTGTTGCTCGCAGTATTAATGTCGTCATATGAATATAGAGCCGATGTTATTTTGTATGTTCAATTTACAATTTAGCGCAACAAATATAAGTAATTTATTATAGATTTTTCTAAAATCCCATTATTGATAACGTGTTCCTAATCGCACATCGTAATAATAAAAATATAAACTCTTTAAATATGAGTATAAAAATAACCCGAAAGTTTAAAAAGAAAAACTTTTGACTGGCATTGACCTTTAGGTACGTAAACAAGATCAAAATAACCCTCAATATAAATACATTTTTAACTTGCTAAGAATAAATAGACTGTAACCTTACATAATAAAAAAGAATGTAGAAGTTCGGAAAGGCATACAAATATATCTTTAAGCATGTTTGTGCAATATATTCTACTAAATGCAAATAAATGTAGGATTTGTTTGTCCGTCAGCGGGCTCTATTTCCCCGTAATGGAATCCTGAGGCCCAATGTTTATTCTTGCGGGCCCGCAGACCGAGGCACGGCCACTGTAAACCGTGTCAGGGTCGCGTTGTATCGACCCGCTTCTTTCACGGGAACATCCCCCGTTCATGTGTTTTCAAGCTTATCGGATAATGTGCGGATGATACACAAGTACTTACGGCCTTTTGGAGGTGAACACACGTGTATTCATAGATTTTGATTACAAATTTACAATTAGAATTGCAATTCATTTTAGTTACTTTATTCGTTTAAGTACTAATTAGCTAGCTACTTATTTTAAATATGTATTCAGTAATTGGCAAGAACAAAACATTCGCTATTCCCTAAAATATTAAATGTTATTTTAATATAATAGCTTAAAACAATTAATTCATATTTTGCTATCATTACAATAACCGAATTAAAAACAATATTGCTTTGAATTCTGTATATTAAAATCTAAGTCTTAATTTAGACAAAGTATTTATTTAGTTTAACAAACGTGGTAATAAATGTATTTTTTATATTAGCTCTGTTAATGAATACTTTAATTATAATTTTTAATTATCAACAAATAGATGACTACTAACCCTCTTTTAAGTGTTTATTAAATTTTCTCAAGCCTGAGTTAGTTTCTGTAAGTTAATTTCTAATATTATAGAAGAGAATGCAATTATCTGCTATTTCTTTAAATGATTATGAAATGATTTACTGCGACTTACTGACATTAAGCGTTCAATACATAAACAGAAATTGATATATTTTCTAGTTCTACCAGAAAACAACAAACTGACGTTGTCATATTATATATATTAGTAAAACCTCTTCTCGTGGAAAATTTCTGCAGCGGAAAAAAATACTACTTTTGGCGGTTTCCATTTTGTACTGTTTGTAGCTTATGTTTTTAGAAATACTGCAATTAAACTGCTAATTTGTATAAAAACTATGCATAGTATAGTTTGTTTATCACGGCAAATAATACTATCTGTAATACGTACGTAATTATTTAATCCACGTCCAATATGGAGTTAAATTTGTTCCAATATTCGGTATAACATCTTCCAAAATTGTTCAGTAAAGCTGCCATTTTAAAAACTGAAAAATCACAGTACTCATACACAAACTTGCTTTGCTTACTTGAGTAAACATGAGTCGAACCGTGCAAATCTACACAGAAGAAACATCTATAAAAATAAAAGTTTAAGCTGGTGTTTGTTCAATGATCTCACAGTTTAGAGCAGTACAGATCTGCAAATACACTAAAACTTAGTACTTAAATGCTCTGTAGGTGCCAATGTAGTTTTTTTGTTGGCTGCACAATAAATATGCTACAATAGAAATATACAAAATGGCAACCGCCACGCGAAGGGGTGAAAAACCTAAAACCTGATACCACTACTCAGCCTAAATTGTTCATTGGTATGCATGATATGAGAAAATCTAGATTGCAATCCAATTTCATGTACTTCTACATTTAATTTCATTATTATCTGTTTTCTGATAATAAAACACACATTTAGTGTAACCTTCAAGCATTCTACTTAATATCCTTCTTGAAATATAGCCCTCTGACAGACATTGATAGCTCTGTCTGTCACCCATCGGGTGCTATGTCTGAAGATAATTGTTATATTACTTTCAAATCCTAAATAGTTTCTACGTGTCAAACAATAACTGACAGAGACAGCAGGCGCAATAGGGGTTAAGATTTTTGAAGAAAACATATTTATAGTCTTTATCGTAAATTTTCACGAACCATTGGTTTATTTCATTAAATAATGAAAAAAGAAAAACTACTTTAACGTGACATGACAATGTCAAGATGTTCAATATTGCTGTAATAGGGGGTGGTTATTTTAAAAATATTGTTGTTTTTTTTGTGTTTGGTAAATACTACTACTTTGGTAAAACAAAAAACTATATACAAGAGTTCCTTTATTACAGTTAAAAGTTAATTGTTTTAATGTAATGCATTTCTAAAAAATATTCGTGAATAATTTGTTAGCATCTTATATATTGTAAGTATATAAAATATACCCTGTTAGCCGTAATCATTGTAGCGTATAAAGCAACGCACGTAAAATACGTTTCTATATTTCACAAATTCCTTTACAAATAGATAAATATTTCTATACATCAAACAATTGGATTGCGACAAAAACTTTCAAACGACAATTGTAAGGAAATAACTCAATTTGTAAAAAAACCTAAGAAGTGCGAGTTGGACTTGCCTATCAAGGGTTCTATACAATTTTGTAGATACAGTTCAGTTTTTCCTGTACTAATACGATATTCCTTGATAAAATTCATAGTTCCAGGTTAACAGAGCCCTATAAATTTATATTCTCTGAAGAGTGTCGTAATATACGTTTTTATCGGCGTGAACGGCCGTATCTCATTACGTCAACTTAGATTTTTTTTTATATATTTCAAGGGACTGCAGACCTGAGTAATATGGTTTAATCTCAATTACTTACCATGGAAGTATATAGATACGCGATGCCGGAATAAAGGACTTTTACAAACAGACGGACGGACAAGAAAGCGATTATATATGAGTTCCGTTTTTTCCTTTTGAAGTAAAGAACCCTAAAAATATTAGAGATTGTAGATACTTTAGGTGCGTTGTTTCATACGTTATATTGGTGCTGACTGTACACGTACAAAATCTTTCTTTCCCCTTTTGTCGCTCATATAATGTAATTCGTCTTTAGTCGCAGGTGGAAACTACACACGTTTTTCCGCATGAAATATTTACGCCCAACAGTAAGGAATTTTATTATGGCGATCCATCGATACCTACAGTACACCCACGAGTATAGAATATAAATAAATTCATAGACAAATCAGTTTATATCTGCTGGCTTTTAGATTTTTCGATTGTACGTTTCTGGGGAGTTTTAATTCATTTTAATAACATATTTTATTTATACTTTCATGAGTCATTGTATTATTTGATAAATGATAATACGACTGACTTTTGACGACTGGTCTGGCTTAGTAATGACCCTGCGTATGAAGCCGATGGTTCTGGGTTCGAATCCCAGTCAGGGCATTTATTTGTGTGATGAACACAGATATTTGTTCCTGAGTCATGGGTGTTTTCTATATATTTAAGTATTTATATGTATCTATCTATTATAAGTATCGTCGTCTAGTATCTACAACACAAGCCTTACTGAGCTTATCATAGGACTAGGTCGATTTGTGTAAGATTGTCCCGAAATATTCATTAATTGATTATTTATTTATTTATAATAATGGCTCTATTCGCGTTTATTTAGTCGTGATTCGTACAACATACGCCTCCACTTTCAAGCACTGAGAGTGCTGAATGTCCGTTCGGTTCGCCGCGCCGCTCGCGTCGCCGGCCCGTCACGCACTACTGCGCTCTTGATATCAAATCAAAACCAGTTCAGGGCGGTCCGAGATATTAGCCGTTGTTTTGCTAGGACGCGAATTGAATTCGTCCACCATTAATGGCTCTAAGCACACAAAATTCGCTCATATTCGTTTTTCAATCCGCAAATCCATTAATCGAACTTCGAAACCCGGTTTAATTCCATTGTGATTCTTGGAACTTGTGTGCGTAATATTATTTGGGAATTACCAACCGCTTTTCGCTGGATAAACATTACGCGGAAACCAGACTAAATAATCCCAATAAAGATAGTTTCCCTTCTGTTTTAATGACATTGTTTTTGTAGTTCTCCTTATTCGTTATAATAAACAATCTCTTTACGTTAAACTTTCTGAATTTGGGAAGTAACAGCATCGTATGCAAAACTTCTTATTTATATGTCATACAATATATTAGTTATAGTGGTGATGAATCTCACTAAATAATTATGTACCTATAAGTATAAAACATACGTTAGTTATATCAAACATGCAATGAAATATTGTTATTATGTTCTTTATATTAGGCTGGGAATTATCGCGTCTCGGGCGCGGTTAGACGAGGGGTCTGTAATAAAATTAGATACAAAGTTTTTTTGTATACAACGACGGCGGGAAACAAAAGTACGGCTCGCCTGATGGTAAGCAGTTACCGTAGCCTATGGACGCCAACAACACCAGAGGATTCATATGCGCGTTGCCTACCCTAAAAGTTGTTGGAGCTCTGGGAACCTTATTTATCATCAGGAACACAATACTACATACCTGAAAGGTAGCAGTGCTATTATGGCTGTGGTCTTTTGTAATGAGGAGGTACTTTCCCTGTTGGGCTTCTCCAGACTCAAGCGTGATGGTACTTCGTTGTGCCCTACCTCTCATTGTTGGACGTAGTTTAAGGACGTACCCGTGTCCAAAGTTGCAGGCTAAGGCCGGGAAGTGGCTTTTATTAAATTTCCATTTGATAGATGAGACACAGCATTATGGCATAATATTATTTTAACAGCCAATAATATTTTACTTATTTATTAATTTCATTGCATTTTTGAGAAAAGAGGCAACCCCTCACTTTCCGGCCTCTGTAGTAATTACAGTCTTTTTAAGAAAGTATTGATTCCTCAACTAACTAATGATGATTGATGATTTCCTGGATGAAACTTATCCTATGACATTCCCCAATATTCTTACCTATTATCAAATTGCGATCAATATGATGGCACCGCCGCTGCCGGCGGACACGCTGAACATCGGTTCGGCCTGAAACAGATAACAAACATACATAATTTCCCTTTTAAAATGTTCTTCTAGTATTGTTATAACGATACGGGAGCTCTATTGGGTTTGATCGCAATGAATACTTAACTCCAAGCCACACGCACGATCCTGGCGGCTAGATAAGGTTTCGCCAGTATATTGTAAAATTCTACTCGAATTAAAAGCTTTTATTTTATACCGTTCTTGAGTTTTAGTTGAAGTGAAGGGAGAGGTCGTACCGTTAAAACGATCGGTATGGCTTCGGGTTTCAACAACCACTACACGTTTAGAGTTTTATAGGGATTGTTGATTGGATATTTTATAGATTACTTTCTATTGTAAACATATGTAGGTAAATAAGTAAATAATAAGACCAAGCAGCGATATAAATTGTAATTTTTAACCGACAAAAAAAATAGAGGAGGTTCTCACTTCGACGCGTAGTTATATTTATATTTTTTTTATGTATGACCACGCTTAATTATTATAAAAAACAGTTAAATTCGGGAATGAATATTTTTCTTATTTTTATAAATATTAAATTAAATGCTATCATACTCATGGGCGAGGATAATTGCTTGCCATCAGGCAATCCGTCTGCTCGTTTGGCACCTTTGACATAAAAAAAATCAAGTCTATGTCAATATCAAGCTTAAGGAAAATAAAAAAGTCTATAATAAATGAGTCAGTTATTCCAATGAAAAGTATTGGACAGATCCTTTACGTCCATGTGAAATAGCTAAGTAAAGGTATGTATGTATGTTATTTTAAAGAAAAAAAAAATTTCTACTTAAGGAGCAACTTGTATTATATTAAAATAATACTTACCAACGGCCTCATATATAGTTATTCATATCGCTGCTTGTTGTTCTTATTTACTTATTAATCTACATATGCTTATGTAGTCTTTAACCTAATTTGTAAAATGTATGATACATTTTGCTGGAAAGTGCTACTAAGGTTTTTATTAAATACTACGTTAATTGTCGTTTTAGCTCTTTTAATTTAAAAACAAAAACTCGAGGCACTCTAATTACATCATTTAGGTGTTAGGGGAACTTAGTTCTCCCTCAACACTGTTCGCTAACTACACTTCTGTCTCTGATTAGAAACTCCTCTCCAAACTTCCTGATTTATTTAAGTACCTATTTACTAATTTACCGTGCTGCTTTGAAAATTAATTATGTATTCTTAAAACTGATTTCCGCTAATCAGGTTTGTTTTTGTTATAGGTAAGTGTCTTTGGAGTTTTTAGCCGGTTAAGGTAAGTAAATAGCAGTTAATGTACGAGGTGAGCATTATTATGTGTACATTTAAATAAAACTTATACAGTGTGTATTTTTCATAAGGGCGTATATTGTAGTGGCGATTAGTATTGGACCTCAAGAACCTATTTACATTAATTTTGTTAAAAAAAAATGGATGTTTTTATTTCATACATAAAGATGAAGCACGCAATGTATTGCATCCATAGTAATTAACGTACCGATCCGTCATGTCATGTCAGTATTACTTGTCATGTCAAAATAAGTTGGACTTAAATAAATTATATTCTATTCTATTCTATTCTATTCTATGTAGAATAGATAATATAATGCTGCCCGGTCAGACTTAAAAAAATCGTTACAACAATGTTATAACACTATTTAACAAAATTATTAACATAATACGAGTCGTATTACTGGATACTGTATGTGGGCAACTTATACGCCCGTATGAAAAGTACACACTGTATATAACAGCCGTAATAAGCATAATAAGGGTTATACAGATTCCTGTATATACTTTGTTAATTTACGACCGGTCTGGTCTAGTGGGTAGTGACTCTGCCCATAGGCCGATGGTCCTGGGTTAAAATCTCAGTCAGGGTATTTGCTTGTGTGATAACCCGTGGTTTATTAGGGAAAAACGTAGCCTATGTATTAATCCAGAGTGTCAGCTAACTCCATACCAAATTTTATTAAAATCGCTCCAGCCGTTTAGACGTGAAGTAGTAACAAACATGCACACTCACAAACTGTCGCCTTTATAATACTAGTCTAGATGTAAATAATATTAAAATGTTATTTTTAAGTTCAAATAACATAAATTATTCCATTATTAAATACATTTTTAAAACTTCTTTTGTCAAGCAATGTGCATAAATTTACGAAAATAATTAAGCTTACGGTCGGCCAAGCTAATGTTTAGGATCTTCCTAATTATTTTATCTAACAAAAGCATTTCAGACTTCTCTGACTCCCAGTCCCTTCTAATTCCGTAAGCCAGCTACGTCGGCAGACCACAAAATGAGAAATTTATTCCAAACGGAATGAGATATAATAATTTGTCTCGGTTAACTTTGATGGACTGAGGTTCATAAATATAGAAGAAAATTCTTAAACTGTCTAAATGTAGGTGTCCGGCCACAAAAAGTAATAACGTCTAAATGACACGAAAACTCTTATCCAATATACCCTGTATATATTTAGTTTCCAAAAAGTCCACTATGAAGAGATTTTTCTAAAATTTTACCATTACTGGGATGATAACTGAAAAAGTTTAACGGACTGGAGATATTAGGTAATACCTACATCAGTCAGTCAGTTATATTATTTTACATTTTGAATTTTCATTTAAATTTATAAAAAAGATTAAAAATCGGTCCATACTTACTGAACTGAACTACAAATATTTTCTCTGTGAGATAGGAGTTTGTTTATTAGTATATCTACATTTCTTATTCCTTATTGTATTCGTTGAGCATTTTCTTCCGTGGAAGCCACTTTTATTGGCGAGTGTACCTCCATACTAATACTTCCGG
Source organism: Grapholita molesta (assembly GCA_022674325.2). NCBI lineage: Eukaryota > Metazoa > Arthropoda > Insecta > Lepidoptera > Tortricidae > Grapholita > Grapholita molesta. Next base: position 5,128,222 of record CP053126.2, read on the forward strand.
CAAACTTTAATATAGTTAAAAACTTCTTCCGCAGTTTTTGAAGTTTGTCGTATAGTTATACCAGGATAAGGAACAACATTACAACGCTTGTTCAATACAAAGTTTTAATCACGTACACGTTATTATGATGCGTTCTTTTTGATACTGGATAATGAAATACGTTATAGTATCACTTAAATAAAAGATATCTAGCTATAGTTTTTTTGATACATCCTGTATTTTATTAGTTTTGTCCGTAGGATGAAGTTAAGTCGACATACTGAAACATTCGTCAGTGCAAACAAATATGTATTTTTAGAGAATATAATAAACATTTATAATATGTATCGACTTGTCAACTTAGGAACCTGCTTGTCGTCGGTTATATATAAAATATAAAAGACGCAGATATCATTAATTGCGTTGTTGTATAAAAGGTATTTATATATATTAAATGGGATGGAATTCTCTAAATAGTTGATTTGTTATTTTTTCTTAAATGAAATGTACAGTTACAAAATAATTAGCTTCGACGAACAAAACCTACGCGCTCTAAAGTCAGACTACTTTAACGGGAATCGAATTTTATTTCCCCCTAATAAGTTAACAATAACAAAATTCTTGCTACCGGCGATATTCGTGCGTAACGGGCAAAGCGGCCTTTTGTGTAAAAAATACAATCCTGGGCGAGAAAACAATGAAGTTGATTGTTAAAACGTTCCGTTCGCGAAATACTGTTAACAAGGCTCACGACTCACTCTGATTTTGTGCGTTATTCCTTTGATATTAAATTTGGCCGCGTCACGTACTGCGGCACCCGGCGGCTCCGCCCTGGCCCTGATTGCACCGCCGACGTTACGGCCTTCACCATTTACTAGATTATCTAAAACTTAATCCCTGTATTTCAACCACTAGGCACTGACAAGCTGTAAAAATATATATTTAAAAACCTTGGTGCTTTTTTAGTAGTAAGAAATGTCAAATGGGCGCCCTTAAGTCATAATTAACATATCACACCCACATGAAAAGGTGTTATATTGAAAATATTGCGACAAACAGAATCTTATCCTTTGGAGTGTAAAGTAATTTGCTGCAAGTTTTGACTTGTTTTATTGGATATATGATCGAATCGGATTTTATGTGATGCTTTTGAATGATACATATTTAATAATCATATCAGTAACAGGAAGAAGGTTAACTGCTTTTTGCTTTTTTATTTTCTGTACGAGTATTCTCGCATTCTTTTACTATGTTGTTGTACATGCACTGCGCCTGTTTAATGAATAATTATTCTACTAATGACTGATAAATCATGTTTACGCAATTAAAATGCAAAATCAAAATACGGAAAAAGAATTACCCGCTCTTATTCTCTTGACAATAGAGATGCGTTGACCTCATTTTGAACACGTCGACAGCTTAGCTACTTCTGCTGCTGACTGTATCAGTTAATTTAATTTGCGTGATGTATATCCTTAGTCTATTTTACTAAATGCTGTTGGTACCCGTACCACTGCTATATTATTGCACCCGTCAGTGTAGGATCAACTTTTTTCTGAAGCAAGGCGAAGCCAATATGGTTCTTGATGAGTCTTTCTTTTCTCGTCATGAGTCTAAAAATACCGTTTAACTATAGGAAAGTAGGTTCTGGAGTGGCGACCACGAACTGGAAGACGCAGCGTAGGTAGGCCTCCCACAAGATGGACCGACGACCTAGTTAGAGTCGCGGGATACCGCTGGATGTGGAAGGCGCAGGATCGGTCTTCTTGGGTGGTTCTGGGGGAGGCCTATGTCCAGCAGTGGACGTCTTTCGGCTGACATGATGATGATGATGATGATAGGAAAGTAAGTTAACCCGGTTGTATGTTCACGCCGCCACTGAAATATGGCGTATTCTATACCTATGCACTACTTCTTCATTTTAATGGGTCCAATTAACTCAATTCTAGTGCTTAAATTGTCGTAACTTGTCTTCATACTCTCACATTACTTGTAGAATAATAGGTTTTCCGTTCGCTGAATTTATAACTTAATTGAACCGTTAACTTTAATAGAATGAGTAACGAGAAAGTAAACGTTTCTTAATATTATTACACATTAATGATTTCAATAGTTAGTGTAAATGAAAACTATTTAGCTAACATGGGAACATAATCTGCCTGAGTATATTTCATCATCATAATGATTCACAGATTTTTGTTCCTAAGTCATGGGTCTTTTCTATGTATTTAAGTATTTGTATATTATAATATCGTTGGCTGAGTACCCATAGCACAAGCCTTCTTGAGCGTACCGTGAGGATTAGTCAATCGTGTGAGGATATTCTGTAATTTTATTTATAATGATTACATTATATACTTATTTACTTTTCCTCCATCGGTAATGAATTGATGAAATTGGGGCAAAATGATAATCATTCATCTGAGTTAAACTGAGGGCACGAGGCAGGATTAAATTCACTTAGTGATTTGAGAGATTTACCAGAACACCTACAAACGTGACAGGGTCCTTTAATTTATCACATTTTCCGATAGCTATAACGTTCGCCAAAAAACTCTATCGCATCTCAATGTTATCCCGAGTGTCTTGAATAATCCCCCAGCTTCATCATAGCTGGCGGCGATCGGTGCGAGTGGGGGGTGGGGCCAACGCCTGCGTACACCGCCCTTCACCAGCGCACCAGCCGCCCGTGTCTCCGCCAGGCCACCGAATCTCATACAAATCACGAACCGTGGCACTTGAGCGTTAATATTATTCCCCAGTAACGTGTGCTCGGTTCGTTTGCTCGGTCAATTATCTCTACTTATTGGAGCAGAGACACGTTACGATGTAACTTAACTCTTTAATGGAGGTTTCATCTTGTTTTTTACGAACATGGATATTTTTAGCACGTACAATACTTTGACAAATCATTTTTTAACTCTCACATATCGTAAAGGTATCTTCGTTTCATCAGAATGATTGCACATTTCGCATACCTACGTAACTTTTTTTATTATTTAGATCACGATAATACAATCGACGATAATTTAATATACTTATAATAGTTTTGTGGAGCTGTGTTGTGATGCCCCAATATGTAGGTATCCATACTATAATATTTATATGTATAATAAATACATAAATAATAATAAAAAAGGACAATGCAATATATTAATAATTTGAGCATTTCTCAAAAAGATTGTACATTTGATTAAAAGCGGTAGACTGATAGAGTAAATGATGCTGAGCAAGATCTACCATATTTCCCAAAATGTCCCATAAAATTTGTATGGAACTTTCCTTTTTTGTTAAAAAAAAGGAAAGTTCCATACAATTAATTGCAATTGAATTGGTCATTTGTCTTTTACACCATTCCATGGTTTTTAAATAACTGCCATTTGTTATTAATTATTACAACTATAATAGTATTAATTGCTCGTACTATGAGCCTATCCTACTCGTATATAGGTAAACATGTTTCACTGTCAATATACTAACTACCAGAACGAAATTTTCAGTTTGTTAAATATGCGAACAATTGAACAGCTGCATTGTATAAAGACTGCCAAACAACAGTAACTTATACTTTTAAATAAAGATCATATCTAGGTTCAGTCACAGCAGAAGTTTCTAAGCGGGTCATGTGTTGAGAATGAACTTGATACGCCCTTATTCTCTTAATAATAAAGTCGTGTGAAGGTCATTTTGAATACCTCATACGCTTAGCAACTTTTGTTGCTGACTGTACATATTCTTTAAATATAAAAGAAATTCCGTAAACATTTTTAGTAGTGGGACGAATTCCTTAGGGGTGAAATTAGGGTTGCCTATTTTTAAACCCTTTCAGGGGAATGATTAAGAAAACCTGGGACTCCACTATTGGGCATTAATACTTATATCGAGCACTAGGACGTTTATCTTATATAATAAATAAATAAGAAATATTTCGGAACAATCTTACACAAATCGACCTAGTCCTACGGTAAGCTCAGTAAGGCTTGTGTTACAGGTCCTAGACGACGATAGATATAATAGATAGATATATATAAATACTTAAATACATATATAAAACACCCATGACCCACGAACAAATATCTGTGCTCATCACATAAATAAATGCCCTGACTGGGATTTGAAATCAGGATTATCGGGTTCGTAGGCAGGGCCACTATCCACCAGACCGGTCGTCGATGTATAAATAGCATTTGTCCTACTTACAAGTCGAATTATGTAATGATTTCAGTTCTATATATTCCAACAGTACCCATTATCTAACTAAAATTTGAAGACATGTCGAAACTACCTATATCGCAAATGGTATGAAGCCAATTTATTTCATAAGAGACTGCAGTGTACTTTTGTAGAAAGCAGGCTTTTTGTCATCTTGTGTAAATACTCTCGCTCTTTTGTGCAAAAATGTTATACCGAGCGTCGGCAGCCTTGCGATAAGGCGCGCTTTCAAACCGGAAGTTGAGGGTTCAAACCTTGGCACGTACGGATGAGATTTCCGGATCTTATGTACGGAACATTCTTTTATCGGGGAGCACAACGTTGTAAGGAGACAGCGCCACTACCGCAAAAAAAGATATTCGTATGGACGATTGTCACTGTCACTCTCATGACGCCTTAATTGGAGCAAAAAAGAAAGATGCTCGAAATATACGAACCTCGATGTTCGTGGTAGCACCGCAGTACCTAATTGTTATGAGACTTCGTTTTATTTATGAGTTGCTTCGAACTCAGTATGACAAAAGTAAGCTAAACTTACTAAATATACATAAATTTCAGCCGTATGCAGTCCACTGCTGGACATAGGCCTCCCACAAATATGGCTTGTTTCATCTTGGGGGTAGTTGCCGTAGTCGCCACGCTTGGCAGGCGGGTTGGCGACCGCAGTAGCTGTAGATTGGGTTTCGACGGACGCTGCTGCCCGTTCGTAGGATTTAGGGTGGTGCTATTCTAGTCAGCCGGACTTTCACGGCGGAATGCGGAGCGGTACTAAATATCTAGTACTGGACCCACTAATATGCCCCATAAATAACTTGCTGCGGTTATCTTTATTGCGAATCACACTGTCAGGCTCTCGTACGTGTACCTATTAGAGGGTTCGCAAAATTTGTATCCTGAAACAATGAGATTAGGTTGCAAACTGGATTTTAACAGCTATATGTTATACATGACTATTTATGCGTCACTTTCGCACTTAAATAGTTGTTAAAACGTGACAGCTTTAGTGATAGACGAAAAAAAACCGACAATTCATATCGATTAATTCAAAAATAAGAAAAAAATATACACCACGGCGGCATATTTTCGGGCTTGACCATAATTATAAAATCGAGACAAACGCAAAGAACACTCGACTGAGAAATGTGACTCTTCAAGAATATTATAATAGAAAATTAAGTTTCCAACAAAGATTAGTAAAGTTCACACTAGCAGATCACCGGTGATTATCACATCCACGTGCCTAACAATCCAAACCAAGTTCTGATGAACCGACTTAAAACTTAGCAAATTAAACTCGGCTTAAATCATAACAGTCCTGAAATAGCAATAGGTACGAGTTTTGTTTTGTCAGGTTGTAATTTCATAACATAAGTTGTATATCTACTTATTATCTAAATTTAAATATCGGTCTGTTTAAAACGGGAGTAATGGGTTATAAACTTTTAAGTTGTAACGATTGGGACGATTTATTTTGTTGGTTGCATATTTCATACAAACTAAATACAAAATATGGCCTTAATCTTAACGAATATTAAATTACTAAATATATTTTTCACCTCACTATTTTCTGAATACTGGAGAATCTGTTTACATTAAATTATAATTGGGAGTGAATACAGTTATTTTTACTATTGCTAATTAGAAGGTAGTACAAGAAAAGTGAAAAACAACGAAAAGAAAAGAAGAAAAAAAAACACATAAAATAAAAAAAACCTAAGTTAATGAGTATTTTGACTGAGTTTTGAAGAATGTAAATATATTTTCCTAACTATACTTAGAACCATTATTAATGTGAATTTAAGTGTAAGAGTGTGCGTTTGTTTGTGTGTAACTGTAGTTATACATGGATGAATTCTGAATATTTATGTTTATAAAAGTATGCAATCGTGAATGAGTGCAGTGGTTACATTAGGGCAGGTTTAGGATTTGTGTACATTTAATGTTATCCTTCTTAGGTGGAGCTTTCGAACGCTTAGTAATAATAAACACTTTTACATTTTAAGCATTGTAGCGTATGTGTACAATAGTACGACATATATGTATAATATACATTTATGTCGTCGTCTAGTTTTCACAACACAATTTTTATTGAGGTCGATTTGAGTTAATATAGATATGTCCAACTTCGAGAAGGAGTTCAACAGTCGAATCCGACTCAACAGGGAAGCGTTCGGAAGACTGCAATATACTCTCGTTAAATATCCGAAATTGCCTTAAGATGAAAGTTTTGACCAGTGTGTGTTGCCAACAATAACTTAGGGAATACTGACGTGGATAATTACAACAGGCCTTATAAACAGGTTCAAATGCACTGAAACGGTAATAGAGCGACCTTTGCTGGGAGTTCCGCTGCGTGATAGGATCAGTAATGAGATCCGCAGAACTAAAGTTAAGAATATCTCGAAGAATTGCCAAGGTTCTCGGATGACGTAGCATTGGAAGGCCCTCAACCGACACGTATCTATCTGTTCACGGTCGCAGGGAATCGTCGGTCTCGGGCGCTACCGGATCGATCGCTTTGGAAGTTATTGGGGGAGGCTTTTGTCTAACAGTGGCCGTCATTCAGCTGATAATTAATGATGCTGATTTCCAGAATTTCAATTGTTTATTTATCTTTAAGCCATATTTAATTCCTTAACCACAGTAAGAAACGAATTTGACATTATTCGTACCATTTGTATTCCAAACAGGACGCAAGTAGTCACACTCACCTATTCATCACACAACACTTACAATGCGAAGCTCCACTAGGTGACAATGAATTGCCCTGCTGTCAAGTTTGTAAGATAAATAGTTCGTTAGGTGCCGTGAGCTTGTGATGTTAATGAGCTCCTACGTACCGCCTACGGTCTATATAATAAAACTTTCTCTTTCAATTGGAATTGAATTGAGAAAAAAATGTTATATTTTTAATTCAGATTATGTAATTTCTAGAAATCATTTACTAATAATTACTATTAATTTGTTAGAAACAAAAAGGTTTATGTTACATATTGATCATCAAAATGATGAATGAAATAAGTCAGCGTGTGCTACGCCGTAGCACGAAAATTATTTTTACCGCTATGCATAAAAAGCAATAAAAAACTATATACTAAAATGGTGTCTAAAAATGTGGGTATCATATTATCTAACAGAGAAAAATATCAAGACGCATAAAGGAAAAACTTACAAGTTTTTTCTGACTAAAGCTGTGTTATCTAAAAATCTCTTGGGCGCATTATGGAATAAGGCGTACGCTTAAAGAGCTTTAAAAGAGGCTACAGTCAGTATACGAGCCCGCGTGGTCGCTCGCACGTAGAGGCTGCCAGGCGCCGGGTTTAACTCGCACTTAGATGTGCCCGGCCATTGCTTTATCTCATCTCTTAAGACCTACATTTGTTTCACTGCTACTAAATCATTGGGATAAGGCTTGCGGAAGTTTCTGCAAGATCTAGTTCGCTAAGATCTACAAGACCTTCTACATACGCTAGTCTCGCAATGTTTGTTTAGTATTTATTTAAGCAGATTTTGAAGCAGTTACCAGTATTTCTGAGATCGACGTTATGAAATATAGCTGTGATGGCAACCTAATATTATTATTACAAAGTGCACTTTAAATTTTTTGATTGTTTGACAGCCATAAAAATAACAATTATACAATTTAAATTTACCAGATCACTTTTAGCGTAACTGCTAGAACTAGGTATATATAAACTTTTGCGTTAAAAAAAAACCTGTATCTTAACAAAAAACATAATTTTTATTGCCCGCATTTTTAAAGCCACAACGTATTTCGGCATATATATTGGATTATAACTAATATTTTTTATGTAAATTATTAATTGTTTTCTATGTTAATGTTACACAATAAATGGCATAAGTCCGTACGTTTTGTGAGAGGTAGGGCACAGCGTTGACCATCACGCTTGAATCTGGGGCAGCCCAACTGGGGAAGAACCTCCTCCTTACAGAAGACCACAGCCATAATAGCACTGCCACCTTTCAGGTATGTAGTGTTGTGTTCCTGATGGTGAGTAAGGTTCCCAGAGCTCCAACCCCCCTTAAAGGCCGGCAACGCGCTTGTGACTCCCCTGGTGTTGCGAGTGCCCATGGGCAACGGTAATTGCTTAACACCAGGCAATCCGTCTGCTCGTTTGCCGCCTATGTCATAAAAAAAAAAACCTTTATTTTCGTAAACAATACTCGTATATAAATCAGTGCAATACACATTCACGGACACAGTGTTGATTAAAAACACGGTCAAATGATACCTATGTATTCAACAAACTTAGAAAAATATTCAAAAAGTTAAGCCAGGCAGAATAAATATTACTCAAATCCTAAAAAAGAAAATAAAGAGAATTATTCAAATAGCGTCGGTTCATTAAGCCCAAATTTAATATAAACAGAACAAAACATTCCTAAAATAACTTTGGGATAACTTCCCCGTCCAATAAATAAAAATAAAACTGTTCACGTATATGACAATAACGGTCGCGGGAATCCGGCAAACATCAAAAACAATTTGATAAAATATTGAGTATCGAATAAATACTTACGTCAAGTAAGGATCTAAGAAAAGCAGTGAGGGTAAGCAATCTCGCGTTTTCAGCCGCATCTCACGCTCCGCCAGCACGAGACGTCTCGGCGAGCATACGCGTTGTTACCATACTTAATTCAAATCTTAGATTACGGATCATTGCTTGTTACTAGATATAACATACGAGTATGCGACTACTTAGTTTGCTCGCTCCATCATGTATCAACAGTAGGTAGACTGGGTATGGTTGAAACAGCTCAAAGGTCTACGAAACCATTTATAGAAGAGGTAAAGGTCCCAGATGAAAAAGACGAGGACTTGATTGCAGGGAAAGGTAAATTTGAAAAATAACATTAGTAACAGTATGTATCTCTTTAAGTAACACATATGTGAATACTAAATACATTTGGTGCAACGTTTCGTATGCTACCATTGCATGCTTCGATAAACTTCAATTTAGAACCTACCTAAAAATAAATAAAAGAAGTTCACTTTTGAATGAGATTATATTGAGATTCTTCACTGGATTAAGCAAATGTGGTGTTAGATGGGCGGAAGTTTTAAGGGCTTACCTTTGTAAATATAATGCGATATCTATAGAGTGTTGGTCTACATCGTAAAACATGTCTTGCCCTCCTCTCCATATTCTCACGCTCAAAATGAAATCATGTTTTTCCTCCACCGTTCTGGTTAAGTTTAATGCTTGAGCGAAGCCGCGATTTAACTTCGTACATACTTAGATGAGAGCATAATTGATTACTTACTTAATTATCCAAGCTGTGGTTTTGTAGTTTCGGAGCTAGTTTAAGTTTACTGTATGCTATGCAACTTTAGTGGCAGTGAATAGTAAAGTTAGTGTTAATCAAATGATTTAGATTCAATTAAAATTACTTTATTACTCTTTACAAAATTTACAGCTCAGTTGACCGCGATTTGTAATAATTACGTTTATTACAACTTTTGCATTATAAACTTTACACCATAATGACATTCATAACAAAGAAACAAACAAGTTGAATGAACAAGTTAAGAATCGCAATCTAACAAGAACAGAGAGCATAATGGGCGATAACTTTTACCATCGCAAATGAAGGCAACACTCGGCTATACTGCCAGCCACAATACGCCCGCCGAGCATATTCGCTTACGTTTTACGCCGACAGCGAATTTTAATGCGCATAAAAGTTACAGCCGCATAACATAATCTTTAACTAAGGCCTGGATTCTCAAATGACAGTCAATGAAAAATTATGGAATTAACTACAACAATAACATTATTGTAGTTAATTCCATAATTTTTCATTGACTACAAAAAGATTAGAAGAGAAAAGGTAGTTATTAAATGATAAGGAACAAAAAAGGGAAAAAAATTGTCACCTAATACGACACCAAGCGTTTATAAAAAACTTTTTAGAAGGCAAGATTGAGCACTACCCGACATGCTTTGTAAAGAAGTCAAGGAGGTGGCTCTGGTCATAATCAGATAGAGAGAGCCACAAGGTTCATCAGCTCCACCGAAAAGAGTGTAGCTTTTAAATTAAACAACAACTAGTATTATTGTGTGCTTTGCAGTCTGGCTTCTTGATTGGCGAGAAGTGCAAAAATACATATCCAATTCCAAGTCATCCATTACGCGTTTCGTCTATTGCGCCGTGCATTAGCTATGTCAGTTGTACACAACTCTATGCATTCTATAAATAGTTACAACTTTTTTTTTTATTGACAGAACAATATACTAGTTTTATTCAAGTAGTGACGAAATAAACTTTGGCAAAGTCGCCCTATTAACGTTTAGAAAAATGCAACGGCTTTATAGAAACCTACTTTTATTTAGTCACGCTAACACGTAGAAATTATTCAAGCTGTCTATCTCGAAATTACCCATGCTTAACTGCGAGTTGCTACATCGCTGTAAAATGCACGCTTATGCGACATACTGAGCGCATGATAATTTATGAATGCCGGTTTGCATAATTATGACTTAATTATTATCCGTCAGTAGCATCAGTAAAATTTATATATTTTTTCTAATAACAATTGTTAAAATACAATTGTACCTTAAATCAAAATCGCGCCAATCTGAGTCAGTTTGTTGATTAAAAAGCGAGTCAACCTTAATATTTTAATCAACAGCCAGGTACTTCGTGGCTTTCTTGTGGCTTTGTGTGGTTCTCGCTTAAATACCAATAAAATGTGGTTTTTAACATCATGCAAATAAATTCTACTCTCAAGCCTTCTAATTTCGAGTATAAACGCAGTTATTACAATAAGTACGTAATTACAAAATTTTCGTCACCGTAATAATGGCTGTAATGGACAAAGCGGGCACAAATTGGCGTTTTGATGAGGTTTCCACTCGGGTGGTTCCCTAAAAACTGCAATTATCTTCCATTTGGTGCTCGCGAGCGAGAATTAATTGATATTGAGCTCTTACTCAACTAGTGATACACGCGTCACGAGAGCCAACGATTTAAGTACCACCCGGTAGCTGATTAATCTCCACGTCCACTGAATCAATCAATTATACACATGTCCGTTATTGCATGCTTTATCTGGCTGTTGTTTATTAATTTTGTATTTCTGTGGATACATCCAAAACATTTTAGAATTAAAAGAAAGAAATTCTTAATTGCTAAACTTTTTCCTGTACTAAGTTTTAATACGAAGCCTCGTTTACCAACTTCAAGAAGACACAGTCGCGACATTTTTCTTTTCTATTATTATTTGTCTACAAATATATGTGCGCAAGATTGATAATCATGTCTATGATATACGGCAGGACCCATATATTTTCATAATATTTCTCCCACAACGATTAAAAATGATGGACGACTATCACTGCCGGTAGTAAAATATTATCGAAAAACGGAAAAATGACATCAATCAATACCCCATGGCGTGTCCTAGTAATTTCGCAGAGTAAATAATCGGCGTAGCGCTCACCCGGGACTGACTGGCATTCTTGGATCTGTACCTGCTTGCCTGCCGAGGCACACCAGCATTTAAGAACGAGTAGAACCGGTACCGTACGACGCCTTGCTGTACCATAGCATAGCGCACTTTAATTAACTACCGACCGATTAGTATCCCAACTACGAGAAAACTCAGACAGCACGGTTGCTACTTTATTTCCCTCCTTTAATGCGGACTTTACGGAGATACCTTAGATTTATGTTATTGAAAAAGTTATAAAATTTTCCAGTAAGCAACTCCGCGATTTATTCTAACATTTTGTTTGTTAATTATAAATTTATGCCCTTTGAAGCGATAAAATTTTGTAATATTGAATGAACACCTGCTTGGATAAATTAAGTAAGAGTGTCAAATATTTAATGTCTGTTAAATTGCAAGTGCCACTTGGATAATTTTAAAATGATTTGATTTGAATTTTTAATGTTTTTGTAGTTATACGTACATAGTACTTGGCACCTTACTATTAAGTATGTACTAAATACAATATTCAAGTAGGTACATTCTATGGATGCCTGAATTTCACCATCAGCTAACCCAACCTCTACTCACGTTATGTTCTTTAAGTTTATTGTTTTGTATAACTTCACTTTATGAAATTTACGTTATGCTAAGTACTTTTCAATGATGAATTTTATTTAAATTATGTAGTGTTATTAATATACCTAGATATTTTTCTAGCAGGAACGGCATTTGTTTTGTGCTTGCCACAATAAAAATATCGACAATCCTGCTATCGATAAGTACATACTACTTCAACTTCAAGATGTACACACAGTCTTATATCGGCTACCTACCTAGACGCCGCGTGTCACCGATCTTGAACAAATTAAACGTAATCCGTATACTTTTGATCCAATTTACGTTTATAATTTGCAATGAATAGTTCCAAATTGTTTTCTGAAGTAGGTATTTAAATATATATTGACTTTTATTATTGTTAGTTATTTTTAACCCTATTACCCCATATTTGTCTTTGTATTACCTGTATGGAAATTGAAGGGGTACTTATCGATAACAGGACTGTCGATGTTTTTATTTTGTCAATCACTTACAAGAAATCGTTCGTGCTAGAAAAATATCTAGGTATAGTTATTAAATAGCGATTGTTGAAATATATCGATAATTGTTTGATAAACGACCATCTCAGAAGAACCGTTGAAGGTACCGCAAGGCGGAAAGCTAGTCGGAAATAAATTAAAGGCTGGTTGGTTCAGTGGTAGGCGGGACGCGCGCCCGAGGACATACGATCGTTCTGCTCCGAATCGTAACGAAGTTTGACGATCGCGACCACCCTCCGTCGACGCGTGCTGGCAGTCGCAGCGAGGGCCGCCGGGGTGTCGGGGCGTCCCATTGTGTACTCAGTGCTTGGTTATGTAACTGAAAAAACTTATTTATTTATAAACTTAAACCGACTCGTGACTCGCCTCCGGTTGCGGCGATGACCGGACGACGCCGATTGATGCACATTCGACTAAGGCTGTCGCCGCCTGCCGCGCTACTGTGATGTGTACGCCTATTCTTACGGCGATACCACGTCAGAGCAGGTTCAGCGTTTCCTTATCAGAATCCAACTGAAGTGCCTTCGTAAATCCTTACTGTCAGCTGTCAAATGGTAACATTCATAATCATTTTAATCAAATAACACAATCTATCGGATCGAGAATAGATTTTGAATAGTGTTATGAAGACAATCCATCAAATAGTGTTAATTACGTTTAGCGATAAGCATTAATTTCGACGAAAACAAATATTTACAATGTATTTACATGCAGGGTAAAAATAATGAAGGTGTTATTTAAAGCAATGTGGAGCCAGTCAAAGGCTGCCGTTCCAATTAAAAAGAACAAATAAAACAACAAACCGATTGGAATTTGGCGCAATGCAGGACGCCTAGATGAATACGTCCAACGTGGGGTGACTCATTCCGAATCCAAATCCATAATTGCTTCTTTGATTCACTGGATTTGCGATGTGATTTCTACTAATAACTGTATTCGTATGGCATTTATTTCATTTAGTGCTGTCTATTGTTACCGCTCACTGATTGAGATCGGGTGACACGTTTCAGCAGCGGGATTGCAATTAAATACGAGTGAATTTAGGTTGTATTTGATAATATGCGTTATCCCTCTGATTGAAACTTTCAATGAATAGCCGCATTGAATTCAAAGTCAATTATTGTTGAACTCCGCCGATAGTAGTCACTACTTTTATTTGAATATACAGTACATGTACTAGTAGTTTAAGCGTAACTATTTTTATGTCATCAAAATTCATTCTTAGGTTTATATTGACCACCTGACTTGTCAATTTGATTTATTCTAATTATTCTGCTGCGATCATTTTGTTTTGGGTATAAAATAAAGCTGCAACACACAAAACTATTAAAACGTTCGAACTGCAAGAATCCGAGCAAATATAATTTTAATTCATGTTCACGTGTATCAAATTGAATGAATAATAGATAACCCTATTTCGTTCCCAGATGCCGTAGCCATCTCGACATGCGATAAGTAATCACTTTGTACAGGGTCCCAAATTGCATTTGCCCATAGATACCTACCGAGTTGGCTGCTCTGCCTCACTGTACAAGATCCCATCTATCTTTACTTCAGGGATTGCCTTTCTATCGTTTGAAGTGTGTCTCGTATTAAGTTTGGCAATTTATATCTACGACTCGTATCGTATTGAGTTCATTTGTGCCAAGGTTTGGTTAGTTTGTATTTGTCCATCCATTTATTTAATCCTGTTCATAATATTCAGCATATACACTGAAGGCCAACTATAAACTTGGCACCTTAGAAAAAAAAGTGTTATTTAATCAATTAATGGAGTTTTTTAAGTAAATTAGGAAGCCAGTTGCCCTATTGACGAGATTTTCTTATACTACCTTTTGTTATATTGACTTAAATTTAAAACAATATATTTGGTGCTCCACTAAAAATGATACAAATCTCATACAAGGCAAGTTATAAAAACCAAGTACCTTTTTCTACTATGACTTTATTGGAGCTATATATACAGCACAAATTATAAACTTTTGTCAATAACGGAACCAACACAGTTTACAACAAGTCAAAATACAGCCTTAGCTAAAAGTATTGAGGACACATTTTTTGTCTTCTAAGTCTAAATACCAGCATCTCTTTCTAAATGCAGTTATACAATAATCTGATATAACAAACCTTAATATAATATGTACACAACAACAGAACATCAGTTAATAATACTAAATAGTACGTATTAAATAAGAAAACAAAAAGCACCAATAATTCAAATCTACAACGTTAATCAAAATCAAAAATACAACGAAGTGACTTATTGCAAATTTTCTGTACAATCACCAGTCTCCGCAACGACCAACACTAAATCACTTTAATCAGTTTAAATTTCACTAAAATATTGAGTTTTCATACAAAAAGGTTGTATTCTAAAAGGCTGTATTTTTACTGCAATATAATAAAAATCATTAAAGAAAACTCGTGCCGCAACATCAAATAAACTATTATTAGAACCGTTGGGGCCTTTTAACACTAATGACAATACTTGAATTATGATGTAGATGTAAATAATAAAATAGAGTTTCATTTTCTTTGATACTGCAATATAAAGGTGGAATTTAAATATCAAACAAAGAATAATAATAGCTGTACTTAAAACATAAATATAGTCTCATTTTATGCTTAAAGATATAAAAGTAACTCGACAAAGTTTATTTTCTCTTATTAGAGTTTTATTCTCTTATATTTATGACATTGATAATTTTAATATTCTCGCTTTTAAATAATAAGGTACTAACTAATAAACGAGTTGTGGAGTCTTCAGTAGTTGTAAACCTTAATGTTGGCAAACTATTTATCCAGCCCAACTCTTGCTAAAATCCTTTTAAGTGCTGGCACTCCGCTTGGCACTCATCCTGCTCTCTCCACCCAAGAAAAATGTCAATAATGCAGCAGAAACATTTCCCAGCACGAAAATAAAAGAGGCCCATTAATTTCTCCGACACACAAAATGTACATTAACTTGGAGCCACGCACGCCGACGAGTTACATTTATTTGCGCTCTAAAAGGGTTCTTCAAGTATAGTTTTTATCTATTAAATGAAGGTGTATCTAGACGCGACATACTCAAACTGACTTCAATCTTTAACTTCAATTTGTGATGTACCTACCCTATGTGACATTAGACTGTTTAATCATCAATTTATAAAACTTCTTAGCCAACATTATAATAACATTTTTTTAGATATACAGCGTGTATTTTTCATACGGATATATTGTAGTGTCGATAAGTAATGGACCTTGGGAACTTATTTACATTCATTTTCTTCTTATATGTTATAATCAAGCACGCAATGTATTACATCCATAATAAATTAACGCAGCGATGCGTTCCATGTCAGTATTACTTGTCATGTCAAAATAAGTTTGACTGCTTACATTGCTGCCAGGTCAGATTTAAAAAAAATCGTTATACTTGACACTATTCGTATATGTTAACAACGTATGTGCCCGTATGAAAAATACACGCTGTATACAAATACAGCGTGTATTTTATTAAAAATTAAAGTAAAAACAGTACAAACTGTTTATAATTAAATTTTTGGATTATCATGGGTGTGCACTGATATGCTGTAACATGGTATTTACTTAGATCTTGTTTGTCGGCTACATTAATTACCACGATATTGTTAATATTCAACTTGGCTTCCATTATCGCGGTAACGATTTTATTGGAATTGAAGCCTTCTTGTGCTTACTGTGGAACTAGATTTGTGTAAAATTCTCCAATAATATTAACTTACTTCGTTATTCATTTAACTAATTTTGCTCTCAAACGCCATTTTCAGATTAAACCAGAGATAATTGCTTATTGTTTAGCAGCTGATGTAAATTGACATCCGCTACTTGGCTCGTCCTACTGTTTACTTGCTGATGTGACTAATTAAAAACCTTTGAAATTTACGCCACCATTATTAAGGATATTTAAAATAATAATGAGCCTTGATAATTGGACCAGGGACTCGAGCCTCAAACTTTATATAAACTTCTCGTCGCTTCGATGAAGATAGATATGCAGGATTGTAATATCTGACAAAACCAGAGGAGGTTTTCTTTAAATTATTAATCGCACAACTTTCCTATTAATATTTGTAGGTGTTGCTAAAACATTTCGATGGAAATAATTTAAAGCTAAATAATTTTAAAGGCTGTTATTGTTTCATATTTGTATTTCGCGAATCCTTTATGGTTATTTCATTTCTCTTGAGGTGACTTTTTTATTTAAATATTTGTATTTTAATTGTTTTGTTAAATTATTATGTTCGAAAACATATATAAGTATTTTTTGGAAACATAACTATATCTATTAAAACAATATAATTATTGCGATCACTGATAAGATTAACTTATGTACTTTAAGATTTGATGTATCACTGGTTTCAAAAAATAAGTACCACCGTAGTTTCTTGCCGGTATCTTCTCGGGTCAGAGGTGTAGGTTTCGAACCGGTATAGATTTTTCTTTGACCTTCTTAAGTGCATGTAAAAATTGAAAAATTAAGATCTTTATTTTATTTTATTCGATTGAAATACTTGTCTCGGATATACTAGTCTCGTAGCCTAGCGGTAAGAGCGTACGACTTGCAATCCAGAGATCGCAAGTTCAAACCCCGGCTCGTACCAATGAGTTTTTCGGAAACCTATGGACGAAATATCATTTGATATTTACCAGTCGCTTTTCGGTGAAGGAAAACATCGTAAGGAAACCGGACTAATCCCAACAAGGCCTAGCTTACCCTTTGGGTTGGAAGATCACATGGCAGTCGCTTTCGTAAAACTAGTGCCTTCGTCAAATCCTGGGATAAGTTGCCAAGTGGACCCCAGGCTCCCATGAGCCGTGGCAAATGCCGGAACAACGCGAGGAATGAATACCTTATTTTTGAGTTGTACAGGCATTTGCGTATAGAGAACCAATTCATCGTCATTTGGTATGCAGCGGTATTGAAACAGTAATTACAGCGATTACATATTCATCCCCCGGCAATAGGCGTCGAAGCCGCACCGCATCGTTGGCGACACACGGCCCTAATGGACCAAACGCGATGCGGCGTCGCCGTCGCTTCAGTGCGTCGCGTCCTAGTTTTTAACTCACGAAAGTTCGCGTCGGCTATTAGCGTAATTAAAACGCCAGAAAACTACAAAAGATACGTCATTCTCGCCGTAAATCCGACTTACAGACTATTTGTTTCCATCTTAACTCTAAGTGAAACTCTTTGAACTGCAAATAACTTTGTTTTCGTAGCGTGCTATTATTTAATTCTTGTTACGGATGCGACTGCAGTTCTAATTGCTACATCTTTGAAATGCGGAAAAATCACTCAATTATAGATACGACGGGTTCTATTGTCATTTTTTTTAACTGGCGCTCTGGCAGCTTGTTAACGTCTACTGCAGAACAACCCACTTCAGTCGCAGGCCGATTACTCCGAGACCCAGTTTAAATGTACATTTTTCTTTGGCTATATCGCTACACGTTCTTGCCGTTTCGCTGAATTTGATATATCTAAAAGAGACGATTTTTTTATGCCGTTCATCTTTTTTGATTTCTTTTGCATGTTTGGTAACAATATCTTATTGATAGTCTAAATACTTACTTATACTAAGCTATAAAATGAATGTGCCAGTATAGAAATGAATAAATATTGCTAACATGAAACGCCAAATAGTACTTTTACACCCATTTCAATTGTTTTTTGCCGGTGACCAGGGGATGGGCGGGGTGTATGATTGCAACACTCTTAGTATAAACAAAATGATTATATTTTATATGAATGATTCAATGTTTTTTGGTTTATTTGCAATGGCATTGAATAAGACCATACAGTGTTGGCATCATATTAGTACAAACTAAAAAATAATAATTTTAATGACTGTTTTAATTGGCTGTATACGTTTATACTTAACTTTTATAAGTAATGCTGTCTTGTAGTGTCACGCACACGTATTATTCGTATAAATGATATAAGCACTTATACAATTGAGACAAATATTAATTATGAATCTTTTGGATTGATACCTTGGGCACAAATTATGTCAGAGCTTGACTGACATAATATATAACTTTAAGACCAAGTTTGAACTAAACAAATCTTTTGATCCCGAAACCGTACATTACGTATAAAGCTTGAACAAGCTCAAGAACAGAGGTAGAACACGCTGCATTAACCATGAGTACCAATTCACTCGAATGGGTCTTTAATCTCTGAAACGATCTGAGTAAAAACTAAACTAAGCTATTTTAAAAATCATGTTTTGAAATATGACGTTAATTTTAGATAAGTACCCCCTAGAAGCAGTTAACGTTAAAAAAGCGTGTCAAAGCGCGATGAAAATACAATTTGTGTTTAGCAGACCACTTTATAAAATGTATGGATACGATGGAAATAACCAGGTGATTTTTGGGATTGATCACTCTTTCCGATACATTTTTATATAGTTATTTCAATTGACGTTTTATATAAACGATTTTATTCTTGGCTACGAGCCCTGGTCACTGCAATTGTAACATTTATCAAACACATGGCGTTGGCACGTTCATGTTTGAATAAATTTCTCGACTCGCAATCGTAAATATAGGTATTACATATATGTGTGTATTTTATACTGCACAAAACTGGTAAGGTTAGGTTTAAACAGTGCGCGGCAGTTTAAAGACTCGTGTACGCTATAAATACCCATTACGTACGTCGCACTTGAATTATTAATATTAACAACTTACGTTTACCAGAGTTGGTGGATTGTCTTTGAAACACTAGGTCATTTACATTTATGAAGTTATCAGGGTACAGTTAACATAATAAAATAATATTTCAAAAATTTAGGGATTAGATGGATAATCTTATATAAACATAAACGTGCCGTACAGTGGTAAAAAAAGTGTTCATCATAATGACTGATAAACCATAAAAGTGTAGAATGTTGAGATTACGACGATTACGGAGGCGACAGTAGTGTCCCGGCGGGAGCGGGTGCGGAACAGGGAGCGGAGCGATAACGCGAGTGTCGGCGGCAGCCGGCGCGACATGAGGTGACGCCTGGCTCCGCCGCCGCTCCTCGCCAATGATGGTGGAGACGCATCGCGCGCCGCCGCCCCGATGCGCGCGCGCGGAGCCTCGCGGCAAGCCCGCCTCCGTCTCCGCGCCGCCGTCGCTGGCCGGCAGCGACACCGTGATGCACCTCCGGCGCCGCCGCCACAAGACTGTGCACTTCGGTGAGAACCTCCTGATGCAAGTCTGCGCTGACCGAGCGCACTTGGCGGCCCTCGGAGCGAGGATTCCGGATGTGTCCTTCTGTCATAAGGCTCATACGGGGCTCCGCAAGGGTGATGCTCGCTTCTGCTGTGTGGCGCATCATTGTTGCCTGGCCGCGGGCGCACTTGCCGCACTGACATCCAATGGCAAGCCAAAACCGCGCAGGGAACGAAGCGGAGACTCGCACTCGAGCGGTGGTGAGACCGCGGACAAGAACGAGAGCGGCGGCACTGTAGCTAAGAAAGATCCGAAGCGCAAAACAAAACATCACCATCATCACCACCATCATAAGGTTCACAATTGCCCCTATCACGACGTTGCTCCTCCGCCCGAAGAAGAGCCCGTAGAAAAGTCTATTGTGCCGAAGAAAACCGTTTCGCCTTATCTCTACATACCTAGTAAATTAGAACCAAATGTTCAGCAATTGTTCAGTTTTATTGAGAGCGTGTTAAGTGCCTGGGCGGCCGAGGAGGGCCTAACGAGTACAGGCGAATACTCAGAGCCGGATGAACGTATGGTGCGGCGGAGAAAACTAAATAAGTACAAGAAACGCACAGATGTGCTCAACATTCGCCGCATCGTATACGAAGTGTCAATCTTGCACGGTACGAAGTTGCTTGGGAACGTCAGATTTCGACATTACCACTGGAAAGGTACTGCCCAGACTTGCAACGAGGCGTTTCTTAGAAAGGTAAGGAATTGCAGCAGAGTTTTCTTCAAACCTACACACTTTATAACTCTGCTGGCTTTTGATCGCGACTTTGTCTGCGCAGATTTCCCATACAAACTTCCAACCCCCTTGTCGTCCCCTTCCAGTACTTCCTGGATAAAAACAACGCGTAAACCGTGCCCTAAAGTTTTCATACTAAATTCACACCAAATTGTTTCATCGCTGTAAGACATAGTTATTTTTGCATTTAAAATATAAGTACATTCTTTACTTTTGGTGGTACTTGTAACACGATAATATATGGGCAGTCGTATTCGTACCCTAATCCTGACCTCTTAGACCATCTTGGTCGGGTTTTTATCCATCTGTCACGATAGCCGAGCCGTACTATCACTTTCTAACAAGTATTGGACTGTGTAATTGATGCAACAAGTGACAGGCAATATAATGGGAACCAAAATATGTATCTTATTAAAATTATAATATCTCAATAATTACACTGAGGTTGGTGTAAGCGAGCTATATATAAAAGTTTATTTTTTTTTTATTTTATTACATAGGAAAACTTACAGCTAAGGTTACATAGAGTATAGTAATATAAAAGCAGAGAGCCAATTACAAGTTTCCACAGGTAGAAATATATATAAAGTTACCAGTTTACATTGCTTCTCAGTGGATAAAGTACTGCGATTTTCGAGCAAAGTGTAATAAACGTTAAGATTGATGACTAAAGAGAAGAGACGCCCCCAGATCGTATCTAAAGAAAATTAGTAAACCTCACAATACATTTGGCTGAAACAAAAAACTCTTAGTAGATAGCTAACATTTTGACCTTATTTTAGTTTCCTCTTCGGGAAGCGCAATTTCCTTTCCTGCTAATGAGGCCTTTTCTTTTCCTTGAAAATAACCCTCTATTTGTGTGTAAAATATTTAGCCAGCTTTTCATGTCTTCCGTTGACTTTGACGGACCTCTTTTATGTATCAGTAATTAAATCACAGAGACTCTCAATATTAGACTAACGAAATCAATATTTAACTAGTACCTAACCAGTTAGGCCAACGAGGAAACTTTAAGCTGCTATTTTGCTGGAAAACAACTTACGCTAATTTACCTGTAGCTACTTAAGTCTTGCTCCGGGGATCGGTTTAAGCCTGGCACATGAAAATACTCCGCTCTGGTGAAACTTTGTTCCAAACTGAGACTTTCTAGTTAACTGCTATATTCTATTTTGTACAACTAGCAGGCAAACTACTTGGACCAGGTGCCAAAAAGGGACTAAAATTAAACGCATTGGAAAGTTTTAGTTCCAAACTTTACCTTGGCTGTTGTTAGATTACGCCTCATTAACTATAAAGGTCTGTAAAGACAGTGAGTTTTATATTTGTACACAAAAATCGCAGTTATTCTGTATTCAAATTAAATAAGCAGATTTATTTGAATTATTTTAATCAAAGGTACTTTCAGATTAATAGCTTGGATAATTAATGCGACCCCTTATCTGAGCATTCACTAAATCCAGACGCACCTGTTTCAAAGAAAATCTGGAAAGGAAAGCGCCATTTATATCGTTTTGTTGCTAAGTTTGAACCCGCAAGCTTGCCAGAGATTTACCGTTTCATCCCTCGTCGAGAAATCCAATGAATTTCATAAAATCCCCACTTAAAGGACATTCACTGTTCGACGACCATAAATTTACTACTGGACGTTGGAAAGATGTTGCTGCTTTAGGGAAAAATGCCTTTAGGATACAGACTGTTCGATTTACATATGAGTAGGGTTTTAATAGACATTAGAATTATAAAGACTGTTTAGAGTACATGTATTTTATTTATGCTATTTAAATAATGAACACTCCGAAATTTTGATAATTGCTTTAATCATGAATATAATTTATATTTCGTTTATTTTTAACTTTGACTGAGCATATTTACTAACACACGTACAAAAAGTTATAAACGCTCCCGTGTTCCTGCAGTAATTCGCTTGAAATGGCAAGACGTCATGACTTTAATATTTTTTCATTTCATTCATTTCTGACGCAAACTGTAGTTCTACCTTCAGCTGAAGCCAGAATTAAATTTTATGAAGAAACCGCGTTGGTATATTCTTTTTTTTTTGTCGTGAAAGGCGAGGGCGTACGGCGTCGAGGGCCATCGAGGCGAGGGCGCGACCGCCGCGTGCGCTACAAAGAGCCTGCTTCCTTGTTCCCGCGTATATTGTGTCGTGATCAAAAGCGCAACAACCTTTAATTTAATTACAAATAACCTCGCATGATTTATTGCCATGTCATCTACATAACATGTTGTCTAGTACCAGAGCCGTCAATTAATGGGTTCAAAAGATTTACTATTTTAGTAGGACCGTGTGGAATTTGATGTAGAAATTGCTCATGCCAATAGCCGGGGACGTAACAGTTGCAACACATCTGGAGTTGCAGGCATTGGTGATTAAATAAATGATTACATAAATTTGGTATTTTACTTACCAGTTTATATACCAGCAAGCTCATTAGGTATGTTTACCCCTTTACCAAACGACTTAATGACGAAATTACTTGTGCGTAGTAATAGTAAGTAGTAACGATGGTATTGCCTAAAAACCTTAGACACTGGTTACATATCGTATTTTTTCTATAATAAAGTATCATTTTACTGTCATACTCATAGTCTACTTACTCTAAACTATACCAATTTGACTACGTATTTTCTAAACATGAATTTCTAGAGTTACAAAAAATTACGTTCCTTTGACGATCGTGTGGTTTATTCTCCAAATATAAAGTTTTCCCCTTGGCTTCAAAGTTTTAGGCGTGTGATAGACATGCGGTTAATTACTTTACATAACTAACTATAGGCACGCACTGTACATATCCAATCACGTACACTGACCTAAAGTAGATAAAACATGTAACTATATTCTACTATCTAACAAAAACTAAATAACTAATAAAAAAGTCTAGTCTTCTAACTTATTAAAACTCTAAATATCTACAATAATAATGAATAATTAAGTCTAACTAATAAACTTCACTTGAAAGTAACATAAGTAATTTGTACCATTATGTAATAAGGCAATAAACTTATTTATTCCTATTCTATTTTTATTCTATAAATCTAAACAAAATCGGCCAAGAAAATGTCGGGCCAGGCTCAATGTAGGGTTCCGTAATTTCCCATCTTTCGCTACCTATCATCCATGCCCTAAGATTCATACCCGAAAAAACCCGAACAATGAGCACTCATAAATTAACACTAAATTTTTTAATAAATTATTTTTTATTATGCAGAAACGTCTGCTAGCGAATATCTTCGATATCCAGTGGTTGTGGGTTCGAGTCCCGCTTCGAGTCAAATTTTTCTATTTTTCTTTCGATTTAAATATCGAACATTTTAATAAACTTAAAACAAAACCTATAACTTGCTGAGAGTTTATTTTTTAATCCCGAAAAACTGTATATTCCAGATCAGAACTCATTTTACTCAGAACCCTTATTGCTCTAAACGATTGATTGTACTTTGAAATTCATAACTTGCCACTTTAAGTGTACAGTTAGCGTCATATAGTTCGTAGCATTCAAAGTACTCAAATAGTTAGGTGCACTATACTAATTCTATGGTGTACCGAACTTTTTGAGTACTTTGGATGCTACCAACTATATGACGCTGACTGTACCGTATATTCTTATTACGCCAGAACCATGCTACCCTGGTTGCCATTTTATCTTTTATATCGGTCACTTTCGCAGTCACATACTTGTTGGAGTGACAAACGATAAAAACCTGACCATATTAGGCAAGCAGCACAATTTTTGTTTAATTAATTACTAGATGATAATGATAACCAAACCTTTTTTCTTCTTTCCACTCTGTGCAACAGTTGTATACAAAAATGGATTGACACTTCAATAAACATTCAAATACTGTATACTTAAGATATATTGGTATTGTAGAAGGAAGCCCAATTTAGAGACTTCCTTTTCACTAATGTACAACAAATAAATTCAGGTACGGTTCAAGTAACACGTTTACTGATGAGGCATTCGAATTTATATTATCTTAATTTGATTTCCTGTTATCAATTTAACATTTTCTACATGATAGTTATGCTTTTACCAATAAATGCACGAGGGCCAGGCACTTAGAGTAATACAGAACAATTTCAAATCAAGATAAAGTCTTCATTAATCGAATGCCACTGCCAGAGGCTTCCATCTTCAGAGGATCGCTCGAAACGCCCACCTTACACTAGAACGAGTCGGTAAGCTTTCAAAGTGTAATAACATCTTCAATGAAATCGTTTAGATGCCAAATCATTGCTTACCGAACTCGACGCGAGGGTTTAAATAAATAAGACATCTGCAAAGAGAAAATATAATACTTATTTAATGTAAAAAAACATACTTCAAACTTCAAACATACCTCAAACAATTCAAAAAACGCTTTAAACCGATTCTTGTAGCAAGTAACTCAAATGACTTACATTTAAAACCATTAAAATTATAAACATACCAATAACAAATCATATTTTATTAAAAATTTTGCTTTGCTTTGAAGTTTAAGTCGTAGTGACCATATAAATCTTAAATTGAGATAAATTACATATACTTACTATCGTCCGAGGCAGCACCTCATCGCTTTTTCGTAAGTATATGTAATTTATTTCAACTCCTTATAAACATATTACAGAATTTAAATACATTCGTTCCATAATATATCAAGATAGCAACATTGGCTAAAGTCCAGTCAACGGTCTATTCCTCGCCTGATCAAATATGCTCGCGAACGGAACTCGCTCAAAGCCTGATTGGGCCGGGCCGACATCGACACGGCTACATTGCTGCCTATAGGTCATTGTAAACAATTGAAGAAACATTTGCCCGGTCCAAAGCGAGGCTAACAGAGCGGAGGGCTCGACCGTGCGAATGAACCGAATGATTGCCAACGATTTTAAAACGAAATATTTATCGACTAGTTTTCTACGCCACTTAACTTTAACATCACTCAAAGCCAATTTGACTTAGCTCTTATTAGAAATAGTGTTATCCCTTCCCAGGCTTATTGATGCCACTGTGAGCGGTCTCGGCGTTCTCATTTTGTAAAGTTTCTTTGCCATAAAAAACGCAACACGCCTACCATGTGGGTCAGTAGTTCCTAGTTTTTAATGGACAGTCCAGTGCCGTTCCGTGTAAAGTTTTAACCAAACTGAAAGCAGCTTTTCCATGAGGCTGATTCAAAAGCTATAAAATCATGTTGCAACATGGTAAAATCATGTAGCGCGTGGTTTAAATGCGAAATACTAAAGGGAAATTTAATAATACATTTTTAAATAATATAACAATAATATTACAGCCCTTATAAAAACGTAGCTATACTCTGTTTTAGCCTCTAATTACTCTAACTGCACTGTTGAAGTATAGACAACTCTTTCACTAACGGAACAAGAATTTTCAATTATATTAAGGAATGTCTTGTGAGAAGATTTGATTACTAGGTTCAAGATATACTTCTTCAATCAAAACTGATCCGTTTAATTCAAATTAATTATTATTTGATAAAAGAAATTAGTATTTATCTAAAAGTCTGTACCTATTATAGACTTTTAGATAAATACTAATTTCTTTTATAAAAACATTTTATTTCGCGATGAATTAGTTTTCAGTTTTCCTCATATCGAAATTAGAGAAGGGTTCAAGAATCAATAACTATTTATGCGTAGCAAATTGTTGCGAAAAGTACCTGATGAATCGTTAGGTCATATTGTTATGGAAGAATAGTTCAAGTTGTGTTTTTGCCACCAGATATCGGACGATGATCGCATGTCACTGACGACGGCGGTGTCTGACGAGGAGGACCCTGGCGAGAGCGCTATGAACTCTCCGTACAAGGGCAAGCAGACAGGCGCTGCGGCGGCCTCTTTCAACTGCACTGGTGCTGTTAGAAAAGCTGGGTAAGTCGAATGATTATCTATTTTTTTCCACCCTATACTACAGGTGCTAAAAATACGTCAAGATTTGTAAAGAGAAGTTTCTTTGGGATCAAACTGAATGGACTCTCCACTGGTGGCTTGAGTGTATCTGAAATCGCGTCCATATGAAATCAATGCAAACGCATGAGTGGCCTCATTGCACGCCTTTCACGGTATGATGCTGCACGTGCAGCTAAATGGGCAACCGCTCGACGCTCGCCACTGAGACCGTACACTCAGCTCTGTTAACACACTGAGTAAGTGAGGAAATGTAGCAAGCTACAGAACGAGAAGTTTTAAGACGAAGAAATTCGTACATGTGCAATTGCTGTGTATATTACGTCTATATGTATACTACGTCTTAAGGCTTAGCAAATATTCTGGAGCAGCGACTTGTAATTTTAGCGGATTCCTTTTATAGAAAGATAGTTCAGCTAATAATATTAGTTACAAATTGTGAATTCAATAGGCCTAAGATTTTAAAAATTAGTTAGCGGTGTTGTTATATATTTATAAAATCGTAATAGGTAAATACTATTCCTAACAAGGAATATATTATCAAAATGACATTTAAAAAAGTACATTTCGATACTAGTGAAAAAAAAATTCGACGGGGATGAAAGTTTGAGCCCGAGTGAAACGAGGGTGACAATCACCCGAGTTTTAAATAATTTTTTACACGTGTATCGAACCCAATTTTTCATAACAAGTGCCTTAGGAAGTGAAAATTACGCACGCAAAGTGCACTTTTTACGCACTAGTTAGGAAAAATCCTTTTTAAAACGAAGAACCTTAATATTAATAAACAACACACGTCTGTTCTTTTTTAAAATGCGACGATACAGTATTTTGCAATTCAGATTTCTAATGTTTTCAGCTTGATATAAAAGTAAGTAAATATGTGTATAAACTCGAACAAGATAAAACAAGTATAAACGAATACGCGGATCATATTCCATATTCTGCTGGCAGCGGCTAAAATCACTTTTTTATTTTATGTTGCCGTGTCGTTGTTTGTTTTCGCATTTCCATAGCCTCTTCTTAAGGGAAATCTCGTCACGAGGCTTGAAAGTTGAAAGTGTAATATAACTTTACAGGGGATTTAATGAATTTTAAGCACACATATTAACGCATAAATATCTCGCTTGAATTTTTATGTATGAGACGGCACATTTATTATAAAGTAACGAGAAAGAGTTAGAAATTCAGGTTAACTTGAGTGATGTTAGACACGATGCCAAAACAAGCGCAAGATCTTAGCGTATGAAATTCCCCTTTAAAAATATAATAATTTACCTATAGTCATCCTAAACCAGGAAAATACATGAAATAAATACTCTAAGTTTAATAAATACGAACTATACAAAACATACATTCATACTGAGAATAAAACAAAAGTGGGTGTTTCATTTCATTTCAGTAATTATACCTTGTGCTTTTATATAAAGTCCAAGGCCTAATAATAACACCAGACCCAGTCAGTAAAATAGCTTATTAACATCTAACATATATTTTATTTCTATACCTACTTTAAAACGCATTTTATTAGATATTTAATAGTTATTTTGCTGTCACCGCTCCGAGCATAACTTATTTTAATTCTCATAATATACGTATGACGGAGTTCCCGCCGAGAATCCAATATTCATTCAATATTCACCCCGTCGCACTTTTATGCTCGAATGAAGAAAAACAAAATGTGTAATATAAATGCCTGTCTCTGCAGATTTTAAATAAAATGTAAGAGAGGCGGTAAGGAAGAAAAGCAGTGTCGTACGTCGCTGACGAGTTTCTGTCGGAGCCTTAGGCGCTCTTTATGTTCCTTGAGGCTACAATCTGCGCCCATGAATCCCAAATGACCGGAGGGAAATCTTAGCCGTGACCTATTCAAACGTTGCTAAAACTGAAGGGGTAAGACAAGAGCCTCTTCGACAGAAATTCTCAAACAACTTCCTCATACGAGCATATTACGAAGTGAACGGCATGTATCCTGCATACAGCTCCAACACGTGTTTGTTGTTACTTGACTTTAGTAGGTTTTGTTTTGCATTTAATGTTACTTTATACTTTAATGAGATGGGCGTAGAAGATTTACTGGAATAAGTGAGTTGGATTTACTGGAAAAGATGGATCCTTTTAAAACTCATTGGACTACTCATCTTCGCCTTGTAAGACCAACAAATGTAACTTTTGTAAAATATATTTTTTATAGTAATAAAATCGCTTGAACACGTTAAGGACATAGTAAGCAAGTTAAAAATGTATGCGTTTGGTGATATTATAACTCAGTGGTACAACGAAAAAAATATAATTTTTATTTAAGTATTTATCAAAACAGTTCCTATTTAAGGAGTATTTATATTTTTTATCTTATTACTTTATTTTTTTTATTATGCTTAACATTAAAAAACTGGAATATATATTATTATAAATTCTGAGATTGTTCTTTTTCCATTTTGTAATAATACTAAAGTAATTAGTGGCTCAGCGAAAATAAATTTATTTGAAAGGGTTAATGCTACCACGAAATCAAATCAAACACGCTGTATGGGCGGTCAATAAATCATCTCTATAGACAATTAGTGAGAGTCAGCTTTATCGTGAAGCGCAAGTAAAGCACTTCATAAATCACTTCATTTAGCCGTACCTTTATTCCTAGCAATGATTAATGTCCCCTTAATGTTTATAAGTACTTATATGGCTGGGTGAGCCTGCCTCGATTGTGTATGTTGCACACCGTTCCGACTGTGCCGTTAATTATAACCAGGAGCTCATAACAAGTCATTGGTGTAAGAAAATAAGACTTGCCAAAACATCGATGGCAATTTTCGTTAATAAAGACTTTCTTACCTACATTATGTCTGAGTAATGAATTTCGTTGTTGTTTGGGACATATTTACTTATAGATTATAGATAGTAAACATTATTCAGCGACGGCAAGGATAAGGGAAGGTCATGGATTTAGCTGTCAATACGCGTGTGGCGATTTGACTATAGTGTATTCTTTAAGAACGGTAGCTTCTCAATTTTATTCACTATTTTTTATTTGTTGACCGAAACTTGACTTGATGTAAATTTTCAAAGCATCATGTAATTCATGAATTAAATTTACCTTTGTATTTCTTTTTAACATAATACTGTGTGTAAAGTACTTATTCTACCATGCAAGTGTACCAACCTCATTTTTATAAGTAATTAATTGTACTTTTCTTTTATGACGTTGACATTTATTTTATCAATAGAAGCAAAACGCTACGCTTACTAATGTCAATAAAGCCAGCAAACACTCAAGAGCCAAAAACAATAACATGAATAACATTTTTAACATGAAATATAAGTAACTAAAGAAAGTAAGAATCTGGACAGATTTCAAAAAGCGATTTTTTTACCACCAACTGAAATCACCAAATTGCCCTGTGATTGAAAGTATGGAAATTATCCACAAGGCGAAACTATACCGATACAAAATTCTGGTCCGACTTCAAAATTTCTTTACACCCTGCTGGAAGAGAAAAGACCAAAAGAAGATAGATAATATAGTTAATTTAATGGAGGAAATACGTGTTTTACACAAAGACTTAGCAAGACATAATTAAGTACCTGTAATCTTTTAATAAATGTGATTCACCGAAAAATTATTTGCTTTTTATTTAGTAAGCATCTTTTTATATTTTTTGTAAGCTTCATTGATTCTAATACATTTAGATTTAATTTAACATTCAGATAATTGACACTAATCAAATATTTTGATTGATTAATTTTTCTATAAAGATTTTTATTCGAGAATTTCATTATTTATTATATTTTACTTTCCATCAGTCAAACTATGGACCCCTTTAGGGTAAAAGTATCTTAAACAGATGGTAAAATTGTTTTTCAATAAATGTATCCAACATTACTCTGTAAATGAGCAAAAACCTAAATGCTTTAGTACAACGGATTTTTTTCACACAGTTTCCTGAGTGTGAAGAAGTGGCTGCTACGCAAGAAACACCAGATCGAGTTAGCTCGAAAACGAGGCTGGAAGGGCTATTGGGTGTGCCTAAAAGGCACCACGCTGCTATTCTACCCGTGCGACTCGAGGGAGGGCCGCTCCGTAGAGGCGGCACCCAAACACCTGATCATTGTTGACGGAGCCATTATGCAGCCCATCCCTGAGCATCCGAAGCGAGATTATATATTCTGCCTGAGTACCGCGTTCGGCGACGCGTATTTATTCCAAGCACCTTGCCAAGTGAGTATGCATATTCACTTACTCCTGATCGTTTTGTAATAATGTGTACTCTTGCCGATTAACCACAGATATGCCATTACATCATTACAAAGGGCCATAAAATAAATTTGAAATTGTATTTAAACAATTTTTTTGCATAACCATTAGACAATGAAGTTTTCAATATTTATAGAATATAATCAATTAAATATATACGCATATTTGTAAAAGGTGGAATTGGAAAATTGGGTGAACAGCATACACAGTGCTTGTGCAGCGGCCTTCGCTAGGCACCGCGGCAAGACCGGCACTCTTCATTTGCTGCAAGAAGAAATTTATCGCCTCGAGAAAGCCATCGAATCTGTAAGTACAATTATGTAATAAAATACATAAAAGATCTCGCATATTCTGGAACGAAGCAAGGTATGTTACGTTTATACCCAGTTGGCAATTAAACCCACCGCTTGCTAAATAAGTAGGTAAAGACCGTGTTGATTTTCCTGTTCGGCGGCCCGCGGGGAAATTAAATATCGACGTGGTCGCCAGCTTCCTAAGATACCGGGTTAGCTTTGGCTTCGAGTCAAGAGCCATGCGGTTTTGCTCAGTACAAATAAAACCGGGGTTAACTGAAATACCTAATGCACTATTCTACCCCGGCTGCTCATCGCTCGGCCTGAACTAACACAGGCATTGTTTGACTAGTACAGATCTCTTACTACCCCTGGAAACTGATTCTAATGTGCTGACGTTCGACTTTATTACAATGATGCAAGAGTCTAAATTTGAACTCAATCCCTTGCTCATTGTTCATTGTAAACCGTCAAGTATACAGCCGGGCGAGACGAAAAGCTTCTCTATTTACGGAGATAAATATATTGCCTTCGCTCAGCGCGTCCCGAATATGTTCATTGCTTTTTTAAATCGTGACGCGATAGCATCGTTGTAGTTTCATCGTGTACGGTTTATTGCAATATTATATATTTAATAAATACGTATAAATACGAGCTGAAAATGGGGATACAAACATTTTGGTAGATATTTTATGCGCTGTTTATCCTCAATTCAGCGAACGTCGCGTGTTTTTATTTATGGTAATGAATATATTTTTTGTATAATTGAATTTAAATGTATTATACTTACTGTAATTTTAAAAGAGAATACTTATTGATTGCCTCATTTGTACAATTAATTTACTCGTGCTTTCATTGTTGTCTGTTTTGAATTCATTTAATACAACTTCTGTATATTCCATCAGTATTAAATAAGTGAAATGTGCCGTTATTGATTTCGCAAGTTTCATATTAGCCATCATACGGGTAGGAAACTGGAAACTTGCGCCAAGGTTCGACGGCGTGCGGTATGCGGTCCCACTGCCGCTGGAAATCGCACCAATTTCCGACCCGCACTGGCCAACCGCAACACGCGTCAAAGCCTTTGTGGCAGCCTCCACGGCTACATATTTATCTCCATGCGAATATATGCTCTAACTTGTAGCAGCTATGTTTGCTATTGACAGTGCTTCGAGCGAGAGCAACGTTTCCAACATAAATCAATTTATAACCGTAAATTTTACCTTTGCATATGCGGGTTAAGATCAAAATTTCTCCTATATTAATGCAATATCCATAGATAAAATTACTAATATATGTATCTAATCTAATTACATGTACAATTTTATTATAAATAGGAAAGATTTGATTGTCTGTTTGTTTGCAATAAATAGGCTCCAAAACTACTAGATCTATTTGAAAAATCCTTTCAGCATTTGTATCCTAGATGGTTTCTGATGAATGATTAATATACGAGTAGCATATTTTCAAAAACGTTATGAATCCGTATGAGATTGCCGATAATGGACTCATTGTTTGATTTTATTTAATATCCTACACCTACCGTGCGAACAGTGAGGGAAGAGCTTTAGAGTGGTTTTGAGATTTTTGTATCCAGATTATCTGTGCAACATTTTTGCTAATTCCGCCAACGCTTGCACTCCCCATTTTCCGTGTAACTAAGGAAAGTTCAAAATAATGTAATTAAGGTTGGCACACGTGCTGGCTAACATGGTAGGGCGATCTATTTTATCACCGCGATAGTTATCCAGGCAGGTGGCGCGCGCCTATTAATATTCATACCGCGACTCTCGGCCGCGAGTCCACGAGGACACTATACTATTCAAAATACATTACGGCTTGAACATTTTACTAACTAAGAACAATTTCACAAAAATATATATATTGGATCTGTAGTTTCTGCTGTTAGTTTATTTACATTAAACTAGCAACGTGTAATTTCTACTCATGCTTTATAAATACATTCCAAGCGTGAAATTCATTATTTCGACTTGGTAGTGCTTGTGCCTGTAGTTTGCGACTCGCCTGTGCCAATATATGGCTGTGCAAAATATATGCACAATTTTTGGCAAAGCTTATCTGCCTTACCTCCGGCCCATTTCAGATGGAAAGTACAGAACGTTAGCCGAGAATTATTATATAACACGCAAACAAATAAATCTGGGGCTAAAAGATTTATCTGAAAGCGGAATTGTAGATTTGTATCTTGCGTGGCAACGAATGGAAAGATAAATCTGCGGTAATTAAATCTGAACAGGGACTATCCGCCGTTGACCGTACGTGCCGCCATTTTACTTTGTAATTTGATGCTTAATCACAGTTTCAATGAATGTTTTATTTCATTTTACCAATTATTGTTGAACATGACTTAACCGCACGAGCGTAAAACATGCTTGAGATAATTTTATTATCATTGAAATTTCCAATGTTATTAACTTTTATTTAACATTGGAACTATTTGTAGATTAAATACAGTTTGCCGTTTATTCAACTGAAAGTTTACATCGTCACGCTGTGCCATCGCTTTTATTTTATTTGTCTTAGAAGTGTTTATTAATTTGTTAAACAAATCTAAAGTCCGTTTTCTAAATTAGTTGTTACATCATCATTTTAACTTTGAAAACTCTGTGAACTTTTATAAAATTATGTTTTTAGATGAACTTATTTGTATTTTATTCTTGGATTAATTTCATTTGATAGTATTTTTGGAACTTGAAAATTTACAATGACACTCAGATTAAAAGGATTCGTTTGCGAATCAGGATCACAAGCTGAAGCACATGGCGGACCTGCAACAGTCGGTGGTGTCGGACCCTGAGACGCGAGCGCAGCTGGCAGTGCAGATGCTGCAGTGGGAGGAAAACCTCGAAAGACTGCATTGTGAGCAGTTCCGGCTGAGGTGTTACATGGCCAGTTTGCAAAGCGGCGAACTACCCAACCCCAAGGTAATCTATTTTTCATTCTAGTGAGTATATGAGGGAACAATTAATATTGTTCTCATTATCGAGGTTCGAGGTTTTGGGGTGTTTAGATGTCAACACAATTGAGTGTGTTAATGTATTCGTACTTATAGTTACGTACCGTCTGAATGCTTTACCTAAGAGTAAATGTATAACGAGATCCTACACTACACCTTCGTTGATATTACCATGCTGTATGTGTTATATAACCTACATAAGTGTTTGTGTTTATCAGTGTGTTTCGTAATTTATACGATCTTTAAGTATCAGACTAAAAAATGTAGTGAAAATACATACATCCCTGGTAATTTTAATTGAATCGGGATCGGACGCAAATCCAATACGGTTTTAACACTGCGCAATCTAATTACATCGTATTGATTAGCTTCCTGATATTTTGATTCATACCTATAGCAGTTTGCTAGCCATATAAAAGTTATTTAAAGCCAACATGAGTACATTTGATGCTTATTAAAATGACAGCTTAATTATATTTAGTATTTTCTGACAATGACACAGCGTCGGGCCCGAAGCTTGATTAAATAAAGTTTAAATTTTATTAAATTTCAGTTGAGCACACTCGAGTATTTTATGCCTGTAATTGAAAATTTTGGATGACTTTAAACATGAAATAACATATTGCTTTACTGCTTGCTTTTCGTGCCATAGTTAGCTACGCGCTACGCTCGTAGCCAGTCCTAGTGTTTTCTCGGGTTGTAGAAGTAAAATATTATAAATATAATAATATTAGAAACAAGTTTCTTTATTTTTATTAATTGCTAAACTTTTTGAAAATCAAGTATAAATAAACTTGACACTTAAACTTATCTGAATCATTTAAGTATCATCCTGTTTTTATATTAAATGTAGTGCGCGCGAGTATAAATAAATCAGCCGTTATATTATGACCTGCAATCTTTTATCTCACACCGCTGTCCAGTCCGTGTCATCGGACCAAATAAACCTGTGATTTGTTCAAGTTGACAGCTGAGGGGAAATTTAATGGGTTTGCCGTCAAATTCGACAGTTCCTGGGCGCGGGACGGAAACTGTTATACGACCTTTGTCACGGCGCGTATGACATTTTCTTTCACAATAATGACGCCCGATATAATATATCGCCAAATACTTCCCTCTTTATGTCAAATTAGGTTTGACTAGCGGATATTCCTATCATAGCGGTATCAATTTCTGTTCTCATTGTTCTATGATGAAGAATTCTATTGGTGTTATTATTTATTATGTATATATGGGCGTCCATTGATTTTTAATTGTTAATTAATGATATTTTCTATCATCATCATCATCGTCATCATCTTATCAGGACCTTATAACGTTAAAATATTTTCGTTTTGAATCGAAGAGTAACGTCAAAATACACACAATAATATACAGTATTTTTTTTGTGTCATTGTAAGTAGGAAAATCTTAATTGAATATACTCGCTTTTAAAAAGCAAAACAATTTTAACAACACTTTAGTGCAGTTTAGAAATATTTTTGTTAATTCATGTGATGCTTTATGCAACAAAAACTGTTACGTACGCGAAACTACACTGCATAACAAACTCAAATTATAAGTATACTAGAAACTGCCGTGAGCTATGTGACGTGACGGTTACACCGCTAATACGGCTCTTAACTAACGAACGTCACTAATTTATTAACAGCATCCTGATACCTGCTCGACACTGATTTCTACACAAAACTTTGTAAGACTGTCATCGGTAGGCATTCCTTTAACTTTTAATTAACGTTCTATGTAGTGAATAATGGTGTTTAAATATATACATATTAGTTATAATTCTAGGTGTAATTATATGTATAGTGTGAGAAATAAGTGAGCAAAGAAGGGTAAATATAACTGTATAAAATATAAATTATAACAACTATAATATTCACTCACTGTAACTCAAATTTCGGTTTGTATAAATAATTCAATATTCACCGTGGTTTTTTTTATTGAAAAGATAAGATTTAAAAAAAGAAGATAAAAGATCTTTATTTTTCAATTTAGGCACATTTCATGCACTTATGAACGTCTAATTATTATTATTTTCATATTAGCGATAAAAACACTATAGTATATTGTTAAATTCGGACATAACTTATATATATTTTGCACACAATTCAAAAAATTACAACAAATAGAATACAAAAGTAATAATAAATTCAGTTAGCTTGAATATATATTTGGATTTGGACCATTGGACATTCAAAGAGGAAATGTAATTAATTATAATAACTTAACATTGAAATAATATTAAACACATAAACGAACCGGTGTAACACAACGAGAAGGGCCCAGCTCATTCTGCTAGTTTTGTGGCTTCGACGCGTACAAATAATCAATATTGAACCAATACGAGTATACTTAGTTTAAACATACCTACAATCTAAATGCAGGCCTTTGTTCGAGAACACAGGTGTGACGAACAAAATTATCTTCTATACTTGGATGCAAACAAAGACTTTACCACAATACACAGTCGCTTTAAGGCATCCGATAATGCGGTTGTCTGTTGTTTTGAGCGGGTACGCGCATAAAAACATAACATTATCAGCGATTACTGATACATGCGAACTGCTATCCAACGGGAATGACTAATACTAAACTGTGCAATCGCCATGCAGTAGATATGCAGTCGGTTTGGCAGTACCCATACAAGTTCAGTCCGTCTTTCGGAAATCCTTTACGGATAGTACTCATAGCTGTGCCTTAGTGTCGAAATAGCAGAGGCAAATCGTTTCTCAGATTTACTAAGGCTGCGCCAAGAAATGACAGCACAATTACGTTTTTTTAGATACCTTTTTTTGTACAGTTAATCTTTAATTTTAGTCTTTGTGCGTCATAATTTACATATATAAGGATTAACTAAATAAATCATACGATTCAGAATTACGATTATTTGAATTTTGCGTTATAAAAATTACACCCAAAGTGACCTCTAAAAAATATAGGCTTCACTTAATACGTATCAAATACTCAACAGAAGGTCATAAGATTTTTAATTATAACAAAATTACTTATTTTCTATAATGTATATGTCTTACACTTGTAATTTTTTTTTTGATAATATGAACAAAAATTCCAAAATTCGCGAGCGGTTCGCCCATCCTTACCTAAAAGACAAAAGATAATCGCTCCCGCGTAAATAAAAGAGATTGATATATATTTATAGCTCATCGCCCGCCGATGAACTACGATCGCCCGGCTATGACATATATATCTCTTTTGTTTACACGGGATCGATTATCTTTTGTTCCTTGAAATAGCTGATAGCTCATGCTTACTAGCTCGTGGTGGGACCAGTGCCTTTACCGTCTATGTGTCCGCAGTCGCTCCTCACGCACGTGTCCCGCGGCACGAAGAGCACCCTCAACAAGCTGGGCGTGTTCACGGTGTCCTCCTTCCACGCATTCATCTGCGCGCGCTCGCCGTCGCTGCTGAACAACCTGCTGGCCGGCCGCGGTGCCACCAAGCGTCGGGCGCCGAATCTCTCTCGCTCCAACTCGGGATCCAGCCGTCGGTCAATGCAGGTGCGTAGTCTTCGAAAAGTTTTTATTTAACTGTCGTCTTTAGGGACACGCCGTGTAGTGTGTAGTAGCCGTGTGATGCCGGCTGACTAGAATAGCACCACCCCATCTCCTCCCGCGGGTGTCGCAAGAGGCGTCAAAGGGAAAAATCTTATCCTACGGACGGGCGTCGAAACCCAATCTACAGCTACTGCGGTCGCCAACCCGCCTGCCAAGCGTGGCAACTATGACAACTACCCCCCAAGATGATACAAGTCATATTTGTGGGAGGCCTATGTCCAGCAGTGGACTGCATACGGCTGAAATGTATGTATGTATGTATGATGTTTAAGGACACAGGCCTACCCGTCATACCTACAAATTAATTCAATGGAATATGACAGTTTTGAAATTGGAACAAAGCTGCATTTCTTTTCATTCATTAAATAGGTATTGAGCGAAATGTGTTTCTGCTTAATTTTTTCCATTACTAAAAACTAAAAATGTAATGTTAATTTTATGGTAGATATCGAGGGCCTTACCAGATTAAAATAGTCTCAATTTTGCTCAACTCTGTAATGATATACATTAGTAGTTTGACTAGAGAGTTTATCTTTATTAGTACCTATAGTTTTGTTTATTCTACTTTTACAGACAATTGTGTTCTGGCAGAATTTATTTCGTGAACAATGCATTTAATTACAACCATTTGAATAATAGCTTTTGCTAATTAATATTTTAATAGTAAAATTAAACTAGCAAGTTATAAGAAATAGGTTTCAAGATAAGGTGATTATGTAGCAACTGGACATAAAAGTAAAGCATTAAATGCTGAATTTGTTACTTATATACCTACTCGTAATATTGTAGCAGTCATTAATCAATGGAAATGAGGCAATTTTTTGTTTGTCTAAAATAAAAATAAAAACACAAATTTGTCTCCAAAATTAAACAACTTCGTTAATTTTGCTCTCGGCCGCTTCCTAATTACGTTACGCGGACACTACAAACGGCTAAAAAAGCAACGTACAAAAAGAAGCGCAAACACAAGTGTTGCGGGCGTTTTGTGCGGGGAGTCGTGAAAATATCAAGCGGCCGAAAAATCTGCAGGCCGTTTCAAGCCGGCGGAGGCTAATACCAGCCGTCACGACAAGAGACTATTACGCGCCGCCGTTTGGCCCTGACTGCTAGTCATTAGGTAGCCCGCCCTTGTTTCTACAACAAATTGCACCTAATCTCGCTCTAAATGGAAAGGTGAAAGGTCTCTGCCGTGGTCTTATAAGTGCACAAAGTCATTTTTAAGCTGGATAGCAGCTGGATATTATTTTAAAATTGTGCCGGTTTCGTAGTTTTATTTTTTGATGTATACAATAGTCATTACTTGTTGAGGACAGGTTAAAACAAAAAATGTTTGCATTTAATCTCAATAGGAAAACGCGGTATTTTCTAAACTAAAAATGTTATCACTGAAATTCGGATTTTATTGTAATATTATTTATTGTGAATCTCAATGTTAGGGTGTAGCAAAAAATGTGAAAGAAATTCAGCTTACTATTTGTAACGATTTCTTTATTTATTAACATTGTTATATATTAGAAACAGGAGATATTCATAAAACATACCAATAAAGTAACATTCTTGTAAAATTTTAATGTTGAAAATGTTAATTACCTGTTCATATTTCATAAATATGTAGGCTAATTAAGATAAGCGAAAATATTGCAGTTATGGAATTTCATAACGAAGTGTATCTGTCTTGATCTCGCTCGAGTGATTTATCAAATTAATTTACTGAAAGATACCAATATTCTGTAAATAACGAAGAAAAATACCGGCCATAAAGAGCTCCATTTCAACCACGCTCGTTATCCATATCGAGCGAACGCTGTCGTCGCAATGAACGTTAAAATTGCCACGTCATATTCAGATCATTTATGCATGTAAACCTACGTACAACCTCGCCCGTTGTCGGCAGATGTCACGCGACGAAGGCGAGGCTGCGGTCAGGGTGTCCTTACCAGAGGGCACGACCGCCACGGTGGGGGTCCGTGAGGGCATGACAGTGGAGGAGTTTCTCGCTGCCGCCTGCGCTAGACGCTCGCTCAACGCCCTCGAACACTTCGTCAGAGTGAAGAAACGCCGTGACATGGAGGATCACAATTACTTCGTGCCTCACCGCAGCGACCTCATTGAGACTTACGTGAGTACGCGAAAAAATTTCGTGTAGTCCCTTCTTTCTAGCGACACCAAAATAATTGCATCGTAACGACGGAAGTTTCCGAGCTGCCTATTCCCGTCTGTCGGCTACCACTCGTTAAAACAAAGATTCTAGCTTTAATACAACCCAATGTGTCAGAGCTTCAGGGCTCAGGTTTTTGTGTACAGAGATATTTTACGATACCGCTTGCTCGTTTTTCATCCCGTTTCATCCAAAATAATTGACGGCTACATTGATGGGTTCGGGAATGGAAGTTAGCATTTAATGATGTTGAAAAAAACTAAAAACATTTTTACATAAAGTAATCAAGGTTAGACGGTGTTATGCGATCTTGGATTTAGACGCTTTAGAAAAGTAATGAGGTACCAGTAAAATAGATTAACTTGTGTCCCGAGAGTATTCCCGTTGTTCTCAAAACAAGTAGAGTAATTATGTTAATTATACGGTTGCAGCCCGTGTCGGCTCTATACGACATTCATGAAGGCACTGACTTAAAAATCTCTCTGAAGAGATTGCTTGCTATAGTAACTTGTTAGTCGATTACACGTAACAAATTAAATTACAAGACGTGACTATGTACTCGTGAGCTTATTTTAATTAGTTAGGGGTGCAAAAAATATATAAAAGTGTTTTGTGGCCGAGATTTACTTGAGTACGGTCTGACAGGCGGTATATCTATTCACTCACGGATTTTATTCACATTCTATAAGCAAGGCCGTCCGATAGTTACACCAAACTCTTAAGGATATAATCAACTGCGAAAATATGGCGTACATTTTAGAAAAGAATTAATGTACCATAGAGAGGGTTGCTCTAACTTTTTGCACGGACATGGAAAAGCCGTCGGCATAAACAGGGCGCATTAATCACACCATAAATCAAGGTACATCGAAACAGGCGCCCGGACAGAAGGCACGGGTACGAATAATCAATCACAGATAGGGTCTTATATAATGAAAGTATTTTAAACAAAATAAGGATAAAGGAATTCTTTTGACCTCTTATGTTAACGTTGGTAGCATACACGCAAGGTTCACTTTGATTGAGGTCCGACAGGACACGGTTTAGCTGGCTACTAATATCTCTTAAAATTTTAGTACATTGCAAATGTGTATAAATATGTACACCTTACATATTACATACGCCGGCATTTGTGTGCTAAAATGTTTCCTCGAAAATAAATGTTGTGAGTTTGAAATTTCCATCTGAAGGTTTGGGGACGTGCCAATCCTCTGGGAAATACATCACACGATCCAATACATTGTGCTGTGCATTTTTGAACCAACTTAAAAAAATAAATATTGATGGTCCCTGGCATAATTCCAACGTTAGATATACTCGTACCTTCTTGGTGGCTTGATAAAGGATGACATAATATCATATTTTATGCATAACGTATGGATGTAATAACTAAACTGTAAACTTTTTTACATATACTAATTCTGTTATAAACAAAACTTCATTTTATTTATTTTCTGACTAACAGTTACTGTATTCTGGTTAGATCGGTTACTGCTACATTAAGAATGATTTTCACGAACAATAATGGAGGAAAACATTAATCAATCTAAGCGAGGCACGGCGGGTATAGACTTTTCATATATTTTCCACCGACTGCTCACGGGTCTCAATAGTACACAAGAGTGAATATACGCTTCACCTATTCGTCTCGAGCGGACTAAAATCCCCGGCATCAATTTTCCCCTGACCTCTGTACGTCACAGCCGTCACTTTATCTCCTGTGTAATCATGACTTTATCCCGCATTCACATTTCACTGCCGCTGACTGTCACCGGGTCCCATCTTTATAGTCTATCCAGTTAGTACCTACTTCGCAGATACTCGAGCCAGACTCATTCGGGTCGA
Organism: Grapholita molesta; assembly: GCA_022674325.2. NCBI lineage: Eukaryota > Metazoa > Arthropoda > Insecta > Lepidoptera > Tortricidae > Grapholita > Grapholita molesta. Next base: position 5,169,974 of record CP053126.2, read on the forward strand.
ATCACATCGCTACGGCCTTTTATTTGTCGTCCTCTCGTCGTATTTCACTGTAAATGCAAACTAATTTTGTAGCGTAAGCTTTAATTGCGAAATGCGAAAATTAAACTCTTATACAGAAAACAAATAGCTCTTCTCAACTTGAACGCGATGGAATAAGTTTTGAATCCGAGCACGAGCTCATTTAATTTTTCATTCATGTAAAACTATTCTTAACATACTTGTAACAATTTAAAGGATGGGAAAAAACATGACTTGAATGCAATCATGCAATTAATTAACAGCGAGTAAAACTAAAGCACCTATAGGAAATAATATAAAATAAATCCGCAATTAATAATAACGTCTAAAACTCTGGTGAAATTAATATGTGCTTGCTGGTGGACTTAATGAAAGACGTAAACATACACTCAATAATGCGTATATCTTTTATTTACTGGCTATTTGTCACACAATTTAAGGCGATTTTTTTATTTATTTAGTTGCACACTCACGAGGTTGTGGAAGTGTGCGCCAAGATTCTGTACCAAGTGGAGCTGCAAAGGAACACGCTGGAGCAAATGTGGGGCTTCAGTGTGGAGGCCGAGCTCATCGAGAACGCCGAACGCCAGGATGAGCTCTGCTGCTACGTCAGCCGAGTCGAGGACAAGAGCGTCGCCATGCAAAACGGTCAGTATACTTGACAAAGTAATGTAATACAAAAAAAAAATAGTTTTGTACTACGCCCACTGTTAACTGACCATTTGTAAACTTTATTACATAGATATAAGGTCTATCAATAGGTGTTGTTGGAAATTGTGTATAATATAGATAAAACTTTTAAACACTCTCGGAATCTATCTATTACTAAGCAAACAAAATAAAACAATTTGCTAAATATTTATTTGTAGCACCTACATAGTTACAAACGTAGATGTTGTTTTTTCTCAACTATATTTATATTTTTAACTATACGAATCAGCTGGGCTAACATAAGTTACATAACTGAAAAAATATTGTCTTTGCCGCGCCACGTTCCGCCGTAGGTAATCCATCTTTCAATATCCCCAACGATAAATCTTTACTCTCTGGAGTATATTTGGTTTGTCTGCTTTCGGTTTTTAATTTATAGTTTAACCATATACTAGCATTAAATATTCTTCGTACTTTTTTATTAAAGTATTTTTTAATTCGTCTAATTTTCTGCAGCTTTCAGTTTTAAAGCACAATAGTCAGTCTAACTATTCCAGTAATAAACAAAAAACTAGTTGAGTAAAAGACCTTTCTTAGACTTCTATACAACTTTATGGTGAACGCAAAAGAAATAGTTTGCGTACAGTTTGTTTAGAAGACTTCGTCATGCATCAACCGCGTTGCTAACACTTATCCAATATAAAGCCCTACTGAGAGAACAAACTTTCGGGTAAACTTAGAGGAAACCAGTTTTGCGAAATATCTAGACGAAATACAAATATTACAAGTAGTAATTAAACTAAAAAATAATAAAAATAGTGTAGCGTATGTACTATTCTAGTGTAAGTAAAAGGATAATAGTGTATAGCAGCCATAATTATATCCAGCGCAAAAACTAGCAGCTAACAATTTTATAAACTTTTAATTTGATATCTAACGCTAAGCTATTTCCGATCCAAAAAAAGCGTGTCTCCGTTTAGTTAAATATAACTGTGCAGTTTATAAAACTATTGTTGTGTCAGGTATAATCAAAGGCGACGAGATAATGGTGATCAACGGAGCGATCGTATCTGACCTAGATATGATGTACTTGGAGAGCGTATTGCAAGAGGAGCTTTCGCTCGTCATGATGATGAGGTATGTTTGCTGTTTCTAAATACGTAACCATTTACTTCTTGATTCTCCTACGGTTGGATGTCCGTTGTCGAGTTACAGCCCATTAATCAGAAACGCTGATCACGTTCCGCCGTCATTTAAAACGGTCTGCATTGAAAACAACTGGCACCGCCCAATTAAACGCTCTAACTTTTAGATTCAAAATTTCAGTGTACATGTTTACTTAACTGTTTCATTTCAAATGAAGTTTAATGTGAAAATCTCATCGCAGTCACTCAACATTGCGAAGTTGGTGCCAAATAATTTGCCTTTTTATGCTTCTCGGCTACGGTAAATGCAAATTGCATTTAGTTCGCTCTGGACAAATAGACAAAAATTGCCTCCCCAACTCGGAAGAAACCCCTCAGATATAAATTGCACGAGAAAAGGTTCTATATTTAAACTGCGCTGGTGGAATAGGAAGCTGGTTGTGAGGATAATAAAGCGGAAGTAAAAGTGTGGCGCTGCGAGCGGGGCGAGTCGGGCCAGAGTGGAAAGGCAGTTCATCGGCGTTTCCCGCCCTCATACACCTGACCTTTCGCGGCCGCGACAAGTTTACTGAAGCGCTCGCTGCGACCTACATAGCCTGCAGCCCTGCCTCGCCCTGCTGCCCTCCGCACCAGTTATAAAACAATCACCCGCTGCCGATCGCTGCTTTTAAGGGTTTCGCGGAGCTGCAATAAACCCGTATAAGTTCTTAACGTTTGTTACAGACTTTTGACATTAAATGTTTATGCGTCATCGATTATATTTTCCTAGGACGGCTTAAATGATCGTTAAGAAAATCGTAAACATAGGCTATTTACGACTTTCTAATAATATTTATGAGCTATTTATTATTATCCTATTAATTTCCACCATTCAAATATTAGACGTTATTTTTCCGTCAACAAAATGGCAAAGGCAACTGTCATTTATAAAAAGGAAGCTGCCGGCAGCACCCTTCATTTGCAAACGTAGTTGCACTTGACAATGTTTTAGCGCACTCCGCCGCTTTGACGCACTAGAACGACAAAGATAGCGATAGCTTGCAACGTTTAAAGGGTTTACATCGTCCTTTCTGCGTAGTATTTACTTGCGACACCTCGCGCCGTAGCGGCTCTAGCATTGTGCGCCCAGAGTTGTTATTCTTCACTCTTACCGCGCGTAGTGGCAAACGAACCAGTATAAATGTTGTTTACTTTTGGCTTGCTTGTTTCAAATTTTAAGATCAAGTTATACTAGATTTTAGCCCATAGTGGACTCAAATTATTTTCTGGATTTAATAGCTGCAATTGAGACTCACCGTCTGAATTACAGACGTAACTAATGGTTTCCAACGAATGCTCTCTCGGAAGAAGCGCTTGCGACTTGGTGTTATTGTCGTGAGTTCTATCTTATCGTTGTATCATAAAACCGTTCCGGTTTCCAGGCAGCCCTTTTGTTTTTGAATGTGGGCTGTGCCGTTAATCATTAAGTTTACTCACTGTCTCAGTATTATTGTAGCTTTAAGCCGTGAATTTTTGTTTGTGTCATTTGTTGCTTAAATTTCAGCCGCTATTGTTTTCATGTTTAAGCTGTTGAGTGATAATTATTTTTCTTTCCAGAGAAAATGTTATGACTATAATACTAACAAATAGCTTACTTGAGTTGCAATTTATGATAGCAATATGAAACAAAATTATGTCATGTCCAACTTATTTAACCTTATTTCATAAAAAAAAATTGAAGCGGATATTTGCTCGAAAGCATTCTCTACCGGTCAACCTTAAATCTATAACAGTAAATAAGTTATAAGACCTGTATAAGTGATAATACCAATTTCGAGCAGCACAATGGGTTAAATGTGATAAATAGTTTACTGTCGAGCCAGTTGAATAATAACGGGGTAAATTCGAGACGTTCCATTTATGCGTGTCGGTGGAGTTAAGTCTGTTAATTGTTCGTGTTACGTTTCAACAATAGGATTATGTTGGGTTTATTAACGATGCTGGGTAGCTCATATTCGAGTGCGGCTAACGTTAAGCTAAGTGCACACCAGTGCATTTCATAATCAGCTTCCGTCTTCCACTAAACGCATGCCCGAAACATATCGGATGCAACAAACTGTATCTAACACTAGATAAGTAAGCACCGATGCGTTAATTGCGACTATAGCATTAAAACATATATAGTTATATGCGTTTAATAGCAATCAACAACAAATTAAATTAATAATTGACCGTGCAAAATGAACATGAAAGTACGCTATTGTGTACTTAGATTTACGTTGCTTCGATACACGTTGTTGGCATACAAGACACAGTGAGATGTACATACAGCGGTTAGAGCGCAACATCCGTGATTTAATACAATCGGAACAAGCTTACGTCATCAGTTTGCTAGCTGTTCGTTCTATTTGTATGAGACAGATATTGCATCCGAGACATGATAAAAAACAAACAACGAACGACTTGCTGCTATATTAAATATGCTAGCTAACGAGACTTATCAAATAGTAAATTCATAGCTAAAGCTACGCTGTGGAGCCCACAATTCTTTGGCTTTCATATGTTTGACGTATGTTTGAGTAAGAACCGTATTTAATGGGACAAAAACACTTTTGTATAAATGACCTTTGAGCATGAATTGATGTTTTGAGAAATTAAGTTCAGTGGAGTAGGCTTGTAAACAAAATAATATATACTAATTAACGTTACAAATAAGAGTGTACAACAGCGTAATAGGTCTCTATTAATTTAGAAAATCATATTTCCCACAGTCCATACAAATTGACAAGTACCTTTAAGCTTTTAACCGCAATACGTCAACAATTATTAAGCCATTTTGAATTGTGTCACGATTTACAAAGGTGTCACTTACGTTGTCACTCAGTCTCATATTTGTTTAAAAGGATAAAATGTACACGTGTAACCCAAATGCTTTGACGTCATCGAATAAATACATTAATAAGTAGGTTGTGGATGAAAAATTTGGTTGGCTAGACATATTTTTAGATATATATGCAAACGGCCCAACTTTAGCATTTTATGAAGCTCAAACTTCATATCGTCTATGAAAGCTGTAGTTTTCTATTATTACCCGCTAAAGTTTTCTCGAGTTTATTTCTGAACTGAGCTCGACAACGTAGCCAACATTTCTAAAGACTCCTAGTTACAGGTTTTTCAATCAATACATTTATTTGTTTGTTTAATACAATCTACGTTCCAAATATCGGTTGTAAAACCAACAATATCAAAAGTCATAAGTACGCAATAAAAAGTAAACATATACCCAAAATAATAACATAAAATCTTGTCCAACTGAAGACAATGCATTAACTTCTATAACGAACTGCAAAAAGTCAAGTTAGCATAAACAAATATGTAACATACCAAATCTCGCCTTTTATCCTCGTAAGGGCCTTCCTGTAATACTAATTACTTTAAAGAAATATGAGTTTTATAAAATTGGAACAGAGTTGAATTTCATTTGTTTCTTTCGATTTTGACACTAAAGAAATTATACTTTATTTCCTACACTGTAAAGAACGAATTCGAGTAGCGTTTTACTTGTATGGTGGGCCTTAGGAGGATATATAGCTTTACTGGGAGCCTTAAAAAAATTACATCATGCGAGCTTTACCTACGACCTAAATATCTTTACGTACTTTAAGTTTTTGGTTAACTTTTTTCGTTTTTAGAATAACATGTTTTGATCAGGTCTTCCCGCACCGAGCCGCCGGAGCTGGCGGGCATGATGCGAGCGGCCACCGACGACATAATCGATTCGCTCGTGTGCCCGCCGCCGCCGACCGACCCGCCCGTCATCTCCGACGACATGATCTCCGGTCTGATCGTGCCGGCGCCCGCTTGGAGTGAGTACTATGTTTACCCTCATCGGCCATTCAATTGATTGGCATAATGTGTTTTTGTAGAAAACTTGAATTACCAAGCCTTTATAAGGTATCATTCTTTTAACACTTTCGAAACTGGGCTCTACGCGGCGCTACGACATTTTCGCTACATACGGGTTTGCCCATGTAATCGCTACGGCTACGACCGGTGTGTTGACAGGCGGGTTCTTGGTTGCGAAAGTGTTAAATCTACACTAATATTATAAAGGCGAAATTGTTAGTGTGTGTGTGTATGTTTTGTTACTTCTTCACGTCTAAACGGCTGCAGTGATTTTAATATATGGTATGGAGTTAGCTGACACAAAGGTTATGCTTTTTCCTTAACAAACCGCGGGTAACACCGCGGGGCACAGCTAGTAAATATATAACGAGTAGGTGTATTTTCTAATAATCCTGAAAACAATACAGTTTTAGAAAAACAAGGCATGTCAAATGTGGAATCAAAATTAGAAATATTTATTGTTTAAACTGTGTACGTACGAGGAGATATAACTTGGTACATTTTCGTTTGTACAATCATTTTTATGCGACACTTTAGTACCTAAACTGTGAGTGTTAACTTACAGCCTCACATTAAAGCGAGTAGCGCTATTTGGACTCAACCGATGATAAAATCAATTCGTGTGCCCGCAACCCTCTAAGCGATCCGCCCATCATATCCGATGACACAATCTTCGGCCTTATTGTTCGGTGATATTGAGGATGCCCGCTTGCAGTCTTACTCTAACAAGTCCTATTTAGCTTCAAATGAAAGCGACGGCATCATCGATCCGCTCGCCTCCAATCATATAATACAAAAGTGTAATCCCGAAATATGTATATATTTTTCTTTTATTTTTATTTATTATTCATATAGAGAAAAGATTATCACAAAACTTAGACTAAGGTTAACGTGCATTCGTGGATAAGAACAATAATGGAAATACGTTAAAATTGATTTTATTGTTTAATTTAAATGATAATTTTTTATATGGAATTGAAATCGTAGGTATTTACTCTGAGAGAACACATACCGAAGCTAACTATTTGAGTGCCACCGACTGGCTTGGTGATCCTGGCGTGTAAGGTATTTTGGTAATTCCTGGGAAACCGGGCTACGAGCTACGGTGATGCACACATAACTTTGTTTGCCGATGAAAGCAGAGCTTTGACAATTTATAAAACTATTGCAGACTTCTATTGCGGAGATATTAGAAGCTTTATTCGTTTTATCGTTTACTGCTAGCCTACTTCAATTTAGGCAGAGCCTAATATCTACGAGTTTTTGCCGTCTTTATGGTTTCGTTCCATTCTAAAGTAATATCACGGTTACAAAATTTAACAAAAACTTCAAAATTTGTGAAGGTTCTTAGTAATAACGTTAACCCGGTAAGTTTGAGACACTTCGTAAGGTACAACGTTCATACCCCGGTATCGGTCGCCTGCGGCCCCCGGGGACAAATCCTTCTTTCAACCCAACATTTCTTACCATTTTTTCTCGTATAAGGATCTTCTCGTATAGACAAAAATCCTGCTTTTCCCGCCGCGTGAGCCAAATATGAATTTATATATTTAATATGTTGTAACAAGTTTTCAAAAGTCAATATGATATCTTTTCACGGAATTTTGTGGTAGAGCTTGTTCCAGTTTCCTTTGCCAACCCGTTACCCAGATGCCAACTTACCTGCTTCATAAGCTCAATCGATAAGCCTTTTATTGATATAATAAACTGTTTAATACAATTCAGTCGGCTGGCTTAGACCATTAAGAATCATGTTGTAACTTTTAAATACATAATTTTAATCTGATATTAATGTGTACTTCAGTGAATCTCGTTTCAATTGATATGTTGATTTTAATCAGACCCGTATTTATTATTTAGTGATTATTGAATTGAAAATGCTCTTCCTCCAAATTCGGCACACAACACGAAACAAATTTGACGTAGAACTTGCTGCGAGCGCTTGTTCTAGCGAATACAATTTTTTCAAGATCAAATCTTATTCTGTAATTGCTGTGCTACTAGCGTATGCGTACCTATACAATAAATGTAATGAATCTTTATTGCACACCCCGAACAACAACAACAGCATATGTGACAAGATTAAGTAATAGTAGTGGAAAAACAACAGACAATCTTCTAGACATACTTCGGTTAGTCAAAATATGCATACAATTTTAAGTACAGATTTTAAGTAAAGTAGATGGTGCAGAACATACTGTAATAGATCGCACGTGAATTCTCGAGAATGTTACACGACAAATCATGTTACGATATTCAACATTCGAATAAGCCCTTAGATTTCGTCAGTAGTTAGAATTCCTGTTCCGTAGCACCGTGCCACTGCCAGAAGTAAACCAATCAACCGCGCGACCGCACGCAGGCGCTAGGAATGTTCCAGAATCAAACTGGTCCCTATTAGATACGGAGGATGGAGATATTGTACACAAATATAATGTACACCTGATATCTATGGACATGGAAATATCGATACACAAAAATTATGTACATACGAACGTAGATTGGGATACTGGGCTTCTGGGTTGTGATCGAGAGCCACTTTTTCTCACTCTTTATCCGACATTGTCTTTTATCAATATTTTATCAAAAACTGAATGAATTTCCATTTTTTTGACATATTGTTAGGGAAACGACAAGACATCACATTGAGTATGGTGACCAAATTGTAAGCGTAAATTACAATTTGGTCACCATACTCAGTATGGTCTTATTTTTCTAGTTATCATTAGAAAAAAAATTGTCAGTAAGTAATAATAAATACGGGTCTGATTTTAACATATCCATTGAAACGAGATTCACTTATATCAGACTAACCATACATTAATATCAGATTAATTTTATGTATTTAAAAGTTACAACACGATTCTTAATGGTCTAAACCAGCCAAATGAACTGTATTAAACAGTTTATTATATCAATAAAAGGCTTATCGTTAGAGCTTGTGAAGCAGGTAAGTTGGCATCTGGGTAATGGGTTGGCAAAGGAAACTGGAACAAGCTCTACCACAAAATTACGTAAAAAGATATCATATTCACTTGTGAAAACTTGTTACAACATATTAAATATATAAATTCATATTTAGCTCACGCGGCGGCGGGAAAAACAGGATTTTTGTCTATACGAGAATACCCTTAACTATACGAGGAAAAATGGTAAGAAATGTTGGGTTGAAAGAAGGATTTGTCCCCGGGGGCCGCAGGCGACCGATAGCGGGGTATGAACGTTGAACCTTGAGAAGTGTCTCAAACTTACCGGGTTAACGTTAGTACTTAGAAGCTTCACAAATTTTCAAGTTTTTGTTAAATTTTGTATTCGAAATTACTTTTTTGTACTTATTAAGCTTTGTTATTATCGTTATCATTTTAATCGCCGATTACGTAACGAGTTACTTTCACACTTACATACTTGAGCAACGAATTAGAATGCAAAGAAACCATAAAGACGGCAAAAACCCGTTGCATAAATAAATAAACAACATCATTCGGTTTGCTTTTTAATTTAGATCATGCCTCGTTTAACTTGTTCCACCACCGCGACCCCGAAAGCAACCTGTATAAGTTCTTTTTAGTATTTGTAAAGTTTACAGAATTAAGGCTTTCATATAAACCAAACAGTTTTATATAACACTTTATCAAAATTATATTGTTAATGATATTTTCACGTAAAACCCATAAAAGTTGAACCCGACCGAACCCTTGAAGTTAACTCGATTTGAATTACGACTTGAGATACGATTTTATTACAGTCCTTTTTGTCTGCGAATCCAGAGGGTTAAGCAAACTTAAATAGGGTGGGCATTTATGATTCCAATGTTATTCGGGCGTTTTACTTGCTTTCATACTAAAGTGCAAATGTTATAAAGGTTAAAAAGGATAAAGAGTTTTAATGAGTTAACGTTACATTAGCGATTCCTAAAAAAATAACAGAAGATAAAGCGAAATTCTATTTAAATGCTCGTTTTTTCTTCAAAACGGCATGGCTTAGACGATTAACAATTTATCATCGTCTGAATTTTTTTTATCTACATTTAGAATTCTTGTCTACACTTTATATTAAAATTTTATTTAATTAGTAATCTACAAAGCCAATAAAGGAAGGGCTATTCGAGATCAATTTGAATAAAAGGTGTTTTTTGTTGATTACAGACATTTTTACTCCTAGGTAGGTAGAATGTTATATATTTTTTGTACAATCAAGGTCAAAGATATAGACTCGACCAAAGTACCAAAATATTTTTACATCTACCTTAATAGCAAGACAATACCGCCTCTATATCATTGACCTTATTATATATTATACTGTACTATGTATTATATCAATTGTCCACAGTCTAAAGGCAGTGAGAATTCAATAACGAAAACAAATACATATTACTAATACATGTTACATTATCCCATTTATGAATCAACATTTGTGTGCCCCTAGTGATAAACGATATGATTCAAACTAGTTGTTCGTCCCTTGTACCCTTTTTCACTAGAGTCACAGATTTATGCAACTTTAGCATTAATATCTACAGATTGAGCATTTATGCAAATATTTGATATTTGAATAATCTTCAATTGTACCCGGCTTCCTTACTAAGATTCCATTATACAACCTACAGATTTGAACAGTTTTCCGTGAACGTCAAACACCTTTTTAATTACGCTTAACTCAATAAGGGTAGGGGATCGCCAAGGCTTGCTGTCTTACACTCCCGGCTTGCGAGCGAATGAATATAACAGTAATTCCTACTTTAGTCACTTGCTTTCTGTAGTACCTTTATTTTCTTTCAAAACATAAAACGGCAGCGCTTCTACGGTTCAGGGGAGTTACGGATTTAATAAGTAAACACAGCATACTCTTAGGAGAATTCTAGTTTTAAGCAACACAAAATAACAACACCTATGTACGGGTAGCTTCATTACATGTGTTCAGATACAAAGGCAAAGATACTCGTATCTTATCTACATACGAGTGTGAAATTCCTTTTGCAAGAGACAAACCGCAACCTCGCCCGGGCGGGCGTAATGTCGCCTCGTAGCATATACAAACCCTCTTCGAACAAATCAACCATTCTAGGACAATGGGTCCGAATCAATACAATTTGCAAATTATTGTCGCTTCGTCTCTATGCTTTATTTTACGACGTACTTCGGACTTGTGTCCGTCTAACGTTGTTTCGTTCTCGGCGAACTATCAAACATCGTTACTGTTACGAGATCGGAAGTTATGCGGGTGATCAATCATAAAGTTTTAGCCTTGCATGGAGTGCTAGTCTCACCTAAGACAAACAGTAGGTATCCATCGTGTTGATATGGAGATAACTACACAGAAACTTCATTAAACTTTCACTGAATGTTTAAGCTATGAGTTCGCTTTCGTCGACATGTTGTAAGATTTCACGTTATTTCTTGAATTCACAACAGTAAGAGAAGAAATGTGTTGCTTATCTATTTGCACGACGCCAGCTCAAGTAAATTAAACTAAGTACGTAATGCGCATCTTGCTGCAAATAAGAAACTTGAGCGAGTAATTTTATCAACCATAAATTTAAAACTTTGATAACATTTCCAACATCTCCCCAATAATCTAAGTAGGTGAAAATATGGACTTCATTTCCTACGCCGCTGAAATTGGAGTCATCATTCATTTGGTATTGCGGTTGCCGCTTAACAAGCAACTCTTCAATCTTCATGTCTGCGTAATACTTGGCATCATTCCCGGTCTCCCCAGCTTTCATTGACTTCGTATTGTGGCTGTCAGCCAGTAGTATTTGTGCATCGCAGATTATAAAATTACGAGCTTCGTTACTGAGGCGATTATTGATTTTATCGTTTATTGCCACCGTATAGAGGCTTTGGTGTATATGACTACGCCGTTATGAAGTGTTGCTTTATGAACTTATACGTCTCACCGATATTAAATCTTATGATTGATAGGCGATACTTATATGCTCGTAGGTACATACATATTTGATTACCTCCATATTGAAATACTCGTAATGTATTACTGGCGTTTTAATATTTTATTGTAAATTCCCTCGCATTCAACCAAAAGTTATAAGATACTGTGTCGTAAGTACGAACATACTTACCTGTTCCATGAATATAAAAAATATTTTTTGCTCTAATTCATATGAAGCCTCAACCCTCTCAAAATCATTCACAGAAAAAAACGTGAAAGAAGAACCGGAGCCCTCGCTGTACAAATTATAATCAACCTTGGCCTATATATTTTTTCCAGAGCCAGCTTTCTTTTAATTCTCCAATATTTATAAGGCACTTTGTGTAGTCGGCTTGTAAATTCTATTCAAATAAACAAGGCCGGCTCTACATAAATTCTGCTTTATATCCCGAAGCCTTTTTCTCTTTGGGCAGCGAGTGTAACGCGGGGTCATTATTTAAAACTACCGATCCGAAATCGCTGTACTCTTGAAACGTTAACAATGATCTACACTGGCGTGCACGTTCATTATGTCGACATATCGACTCATATCGTAGTTGTTGTTTGTTTTATATGACGTCTATCCCGCCATATATTGAGGATGAGAGCCCGCCGAGCGCCGCGGCCCGCGCGAGGAGAGCGAACAATGAGGCGTTCTCGGCTGCACGCCACACCGCGTTATTTATTATGACATTTCAGCCTAACGAGACAATTTAGACCCTCACTCTTCTGTTTTGCTCCCTTCTAATGATGCGTATTCAATACGTGTAGCAAAAAAACGCCTTTCATTTATTATTTTCATGACGCTTTTTCTTTCTCAACTTCTGATTGTTTCATTTTTCTTCCGTCGTGTTTTATTCCCGCGTGAATTTATGTTCTCTAATATAAAGGTAAGATTTTTACTTTTGTTCATTACTTATTTTTCATTTTCATAGAAAGATGAGAAAGTTTTTATAGTGTTTGCTTTCGTAATAAAACATTAAAGTTCATCGCTCGCTTAATTAGCCAGAAAATATTTAGAATAAACATAGAAAATGCGAGAAAAGAAACTTATTTTCATTAAGGTAGATTTTCGTAATTAGGGTTGCAGGGTGGAGAAACAGCTCAGCATTAGCTATCTGGGAGTAATAAATTAAGATAAATGAATAAACTGTAAAAGGAAAACGAATTTAGGGATTCAATCTTTACAAACATTAAAGATTTATTTAAGGTTTAAGATGCGCTGACGATACTAATTCTCCTTTGAAATGTTGACTGAATTAGGGTACTTAAATCAGCGTATATATATAATTCATAATATTTCACTAAACACATTGGACTTCATTTCTTCAAAATTTACAAAATGGATACCTTTCCATCTTGCCATTTTGTAGGTAGCCGCCGCAGCATACTAAACTTCGACACATTGAGTTCCAGATTAACATTTAAAATACCTGGAAATAGCGCGCCTCCGGCAGGTATTTTGCAACATCGCGGCCACCTCGACTGCGACACATAAAGGCCGCGACCCTACCCCGGGTTATTTGCTTTCGCCAGTGTTGACTTGCTGCGGCCAAAACTCATTGTGTTACTTGTCATAAAGCGTCCCTCTGCATAAAAGTTTCGCAGCAAGCGAGTAATTTCCGACGTTGATATTGAAATCTTTGATAACGGGTGACCTATATGGGATAGCTATCTTAGCTTAGGTTGTATGTGTACGTTATTGTAATATGAGTTTATTTCAAGGAAATTACTCTGCATTCTGCAATATCGAATAGGAACCTTTATTAATGGCACAAGTTGAAAGTCGTCGTTTATTTATTTACAATTCCCATAGCTCTATGTTCAAGTATTGAAAACGTTTTATTGAAAATAAGTATTTGTTATTATTTTGTCTCACGTTAAAAACAACTGATTTTAAATGTATTGTTCATACAGGTAAGGAGTTGTACAGCCCAGACGCCGACGGCCACGGTGACGTGTCTGGTCCTCCCAAGGTCAGCTCTCGGACAAACTCCTTCGAGATCGAAAACCTGCTCAAGGTACAGTCTATAAAACAATAAATACTTATATAAGTTTGCCGCCCTCGTAACCCACCTCGTGTGACTTGATTCCCAATTCAATTATCTCTATCTCCCCGAGTATTTTCCCGTTTTATTATGTTACGGCACCTGCATGGTAATGTCCTAATGTCTCCCCCGGAAATAATAATCGTCCGTAAAATTGAATGGGATACAATTTGGCCTACCCTGTTATATGCCTCTGCCGCACAGCACGTTTTATGAACCAATGAACGCACGCAGCCACATTGTACAATCGCGAGTTGAAATCTTTTAGCATATGAATTTCATTTTCCTTCTCATTTGGGCACCTGTCCAACTGGCGGTGAAAAAGAAATTAGCATTTTTCGCAATTTTTTTGTGAAAGAATCATTAAGAATAACACATGAATCATTTTCATCTAAATATTCACCCCACTGATGACAAATACCTAGAGGTATTTGTAATAGAATACCCTAGCCTACAAACAAACATATTGCTTACTGCTACTGGCTTCTTGCTCATTGCCGGTGATCGTACAGTTGCCTTACGACTTACAACATATTCGTCATTCATTAGCAACCATATCAGTAATGAAATAATTCACATGACTTCGATCATAAAATCATAATCATTTCAAGTTAAAAGACTTCAACCGCAAGCGTACCCGCATGAATGTCGCGCGTCGGTGTCGTGTCGTGGAAATGTCTCGGTCGCGAACAGTCACACAGTCATCTAACTCGGTGGGCATTAAATAGAAGTGTCCGCGTGGTCGTCAGAGCGCGGAGCAAGTAACGGGCTGGTGCCGGTCGCCGGCGGAAACGCGCCGCGGAAGCCCCACTGGCAGCGTGGCGAGCGCGGCCGCCGGCACGCCTTCGCGACACCTCTCTGACGCCGACAAACTGCGGAAAGTGCTGTCGGAGCTCGTTGATACTGAGCGAGCTTATGTCAAGGTAATCCTAATCATAAATCATAATTAAATTAGTCAGAAACAATCATTATTTCCAAGAAATATTACTAGTGATTGTTTTGTAGTTCTTCTCTTTTTCTTTACCATAGTTCTGATTTACAATTCTTTAAGTAATATTATTAAAACTTTCCACTTAGACGAACTTGGAGGAATGGACTAAATATTCAAAAAGAAACAGTGGCGTTAGTAGTATAGTCTTTTTCAAAACGCGTGAAAGATACAATGTATTTTTGGTTTCCGCTAAATTCAACTTGCTATATAGAAATAGAAGCAACCAGAGGCCCACTGCATAACAATTTACAAGTAATATTATTAGTGTCTTTCTAATAAATCGTATTGGAAAGGGACTGTTCTACATATTTACATTTGCCAGTGGTCCTCTTTATATGGAACGGTTCTGAAAAACATCCTCCTGGGCTTAACAACGATAGCATAATCATTATTCATCTCCATTATTTTGCATCCAAAGCAAGGCTTTGTTTTAACAAGACTTAGGTACATGAATATGCTAACAATGACACATGAGCAGTGATCGCAAACATGCAGCACAATGGCGCGCTGCCGGATCGCTAGTTTAAATAAGGGGCCATAGAGCATCCCATACAAAGGGATTGATTGGCCGCTAGTTGTCGGAAAGAATAATTATGGATGTAAAGCCTTTGAAATCCCTCTCGGTTTGGAATAAAAAGATCGACGTTTTTGTTTGCAATGTAGAAAATCGGATTTTGTGGGTAATCTTTTTTTTATTGTCGTGCACAGGTTAGGTAAATGAGAACGTTAGTTTTAAGAAACCGTTATCGCATATTGTTGTCGTGCGAGTCTTGTAGGAATTCTGAAAATTATTTTGTGAATGCTACTGATTCTACCGGGACACAAAAAAAAATCTATTCAACTAAAATTATTTTTTCATATGCGAACTATCATTTCATATAGTTTATCGATTTTCATATCCCTTGATATGAAAAACGATAAACTATATATAAGATACGATACTGTGCTCATCATAAGACCAAAATATTTTGTGAGTCTAACCAACAATAATTGAACTTGCAGCGAAGATGGAAAAGGCCCATTCCCAAACATATTTTCTGTTATTTTTTACTCAAACGTAATAAATAACTGTCTACGGGGCATCTTATTTAGATTCAATATGCTCATTAATTCACCGTTTCGTCAACAAACGGTACCCATTGTGTACGCCCCGTGAAGATAATATTAAGCAAGGAACAGCACTATAAACGTGTTTATAAAGGCACCCCAATCGGCAACTTTGCGCCATTTCCGTGTAATTCAGCAGGAATTTGTTAACTTGGCATACTTCTGCCACTTGTTATCTCCGCGCGGGCCGACGCTCGCAATATCGCACATTGGTATTCGCCTGCGTTCCTCTAACTCAAATTCACAACTCTTTATAAGTATGCATATTGCTTGTGACTAACGAGCCAACACATTGCATACAGACACGCATCGCCATATAGATGAATTTAAATTGTGAATAAATTGTATTTGCTGACATAAATATTCATTAAACCGAAAAGTTATAATGGATTTACAAAATGTATTAAAACTTGGTGAAGCCGGTCGCACCTGCGCTTCATTTAACTACAAATCTTCTACTAAACCGTAGTCTGATCCCGTAAAATGAATTAATTAGGCACCCGATATTCAGTTTAGGGACGGTTAATAATGAACGTTTCTCATTTGCAGCATCTTAACAATTTATTAGAGAATTACTTGGAGCCATTGAAAAGGGAGACATTTTTATCGAACGCCGAGATCAATGCCCTGTTCGGGAACATCCAGGAGATTGTTACGTTCCAGCGGCAATTTCTCCAAAACTTAGAGGAAGCGCTTGAATCGGAGCCCAACTTCCATCACTTTGAATTTTCAAACCAATTTAAGGTAAGTGCTTCGCCGTGTTTATGACATAGTCTCGATATCTATACCGGTATTTTATACCGAAATGCACACGTACTTCTGACACGAACGATACTCAAAAAATAATAATTTTCTTACAGAATATTCTGTTCGCTGTGGGGAATGCTTTCCTTTACTACGTAAATCATTTTAAACTATATAGCTCGTTCTGCGCTAGTCACAGTAAAGCACAAAAAGTTTTACATCCAAGTAAGTTTCATCTTGTTACATTTTTTAATGTGTAGTTATTATATGTATTTTTGCTTGTACCATCAATAACAATTAAATTTTCGAATGACTAGGATTCCATGATGTTAAATGTATCTCATTTAAATTTGAACAGATGAAGGCAATCAGGCACTGCAAGAGTTCTTGGCTGCCAGAAATCCGAAACAACAACATTCGTCAACTTTGGAGTCTTACTTAATTAAACCAATTCAGCGGATACTTAAGTACCCATTACTACTCCAGCAATTGAGAAATTTGACTGATGCAAATTCGGAAGAACATCTACATTTAGTGGGTAAGAGCGCTACTCGAGATCCCTCTTTATTTACATATTGAAGAAAACAAGCTTGTTTACAAAACTCATTTAAATATTTCAGAGGCTTTGAAAGGCATGGAGAAAGTTGCTGAACACATCAATGAGATGCAACGAATACATGAAGAATATGGTGCTATATTTGATCACTTGTTTAGACAACACCAAAAGTCTTGCAAGCAACCAATAGATCTAAGTCCTGGTAGGTGATCTACATGCATATTTTTTCGTGAGTCGTGTTCTACTCTAAAGGCATAAAGACTAATCTTATCTTTTTTTTTTCAGGTGATTTGTTATATTACGGGGGTGTAGAATGGTTAAATATTTCAGACTTTTTAGGTAAAATAAAGAAAGGCTTGGAACTGCACGCTATGTGCTTTGTATTTAAATCAGCCGTTGTCTTCCTCTGTAAAGAAAGACTGAGACAAAAGAAAAAGTTAATGGTGAGTCTGAAGTTTAAAAAAGAAACAAAAATTTATTAGAAGTTCACTATGAATACAAAATCTGTTTCATTTCACAGGGAGTATCTTCAAAGAATAATTCCAACGAGGTAGAAATAATTCGGTACCAGGTGTTGATCCCAGTGACAGAGGTGCAAGTTCGGGCGTCGTCTGCAAAAGACATGGATAGTCACTTCCTCTGGGAGCTCATCCATCTTCGGAGCCAACTGCAGCGGCGTTCGGAAAAAGTCTACGTACTGTCTAACAGGTAAGGTATACGTTTTTGAAAAGACATTATCATTATTTAATAACACAATATTATTTTATTATTTACGCAAGTGGGAAAGTGTGCTTGCTTTCCTTCTAGATATATTTTACATATAAGTAGTTTATATATTCAATATAGTTAAGTTTCAGTAATAAATTAACTTCTTGGGATAATTTCATCCTAAAAACAAAATGTTGGTCGAATGTAATTATTAAGATGAACGTACTTACACATATTTATGAACCTGATCACTATGATCAGAGATCGTATGTCCAGCAGGGGACGTTAGTTGCTGAATGGATAGAATTTATGAGGCGACTGTAAATTTTTATGTATATCTACAGCACGGCAGATTTCCGGAACGCATTTCTGAAGACGATCCGGCAGATCATACGCGAGTCGGTGCGTAACATGGCGTTGCCCGCAAACCGGCCGGCACCCATGCCGCCCCGGGCGCCGCACACGCTGGAGCGAGACCGCCCCAAGCATCAGGTACTAAACTCACTAGCCAGTGCAAAAGGTTTATACGCGGATGGCCTAGAACGAAAAATTACTAGTGTAATATTATGCCTATATCGCAAAAGGTCTACATCGTAAACGGTCTAGAACGCAAAATGCCTACATCACTTTCGTCGCTTTATTTTTAAGTTAGCGATGTCGCAATAGCGAGGGCTCCTATTCTGTACCGTTTGGCCTTCGGCCATATGAAGAAAACTAACGAACCTAACCTACCTAGTGATATAAGAGTGATATAAATAAGTGGTCATTTTGCGTTCTAGTTAGACCATTTGCGATGTAGTCCGTTTGCGATGTAGGCTAAATATTACACTAGTCATTTTGCGTTCTAGGCTTTCCGCGAATAATACCTTTATATCTGTCTCTCCAGTCGCTGTTGTAATAAACAATATTATAATGTTCTACGAAACAAGTAGATAATATATATTATGTACTGCCCAACCAAATTTTTTACTCTTATATGGTAACGATTCAAAGTGGATCTTGACTCTGACACCAAAGATGGCTATGCTCTATTGTTTAACGCTTCCAGGCTATTTCTGTAACGTCGTTATTTAAACACACTGCCTCTCCAACCTCTGAAGTCCAGACGGTCTGATATTTAACGAATGTCACCCACACGACACTTGTCTTAGCCATCGGAGTGTAACAGTGTTTTGTTTTCCATAACATATATATTCATAGATATTTAAGTCGAAAGAAAAATAGAAAAATTTGACTCGCAGCGGGACTCGAACCCACAACCACTGGATGATCCAGTGGTTGTGGGTTCGAGTCAGACGTTTCTGCTTAATATAAAAATAACATATATATTCAGTAATTATATATTATTAGCAAGTAATACACGAAGAGTACTGTCATGTAGTGGGGATAAAAATACTCACACTACATTCAATATATGGTACATTTTATTTCGCTATGATGAACGCGGACCCTTGGCTATTTCTAAGTATTTATCTATCTAAGTACTCGATATTTACTTATCACTTTCTTATAAACTTATTTTTATGTAATATTAATATTTTTATAGATACAAGTGATGCAGGGATCGCAAACTTTGGGTAAAACCAAAAAGCCTAAGACTTCAGGGCAGCGGTTATCAGCCGGCAACATAGAGGTACAATTATGTTATTAATGTACAAACATTTACTTGGTTTACTATAATAAGTAGCATATAATTAAGCTTCTTCAGTTTATTTGCGAAAAAACCTTGACATGGTTTAACAGCATATATTATGGTGCAAAAGTATGTCTTGAAGTAAGCTTTTACTTCCGAGGATAGGAATAACTTCGTCGTCGTCGGTGGCGTATTCATCCTTACACCCTGGAGCCTACAGGATCGCGCACTAAGCGGTTTAAGAGGAAATTCCTCCTGCGAACTGGAATGAACTCCCTGCCGAGGTTTATCGTCTGATGGTAACTGCTTACCATCAGGCGGGCCGTATGCTTGTTTGCCACTGTCGTTGTTTAAAAAAAAAACTTTTTATCCTCAATTTTGAGTCCTGAAACTCAAATTAAATCTAGACTAATATTATAAAGGCGAAAGTTAATGAGTGTGTATGTTTGTTACTTCTTCACGTCTAAACAGCTGGAGCGATTTTAATAAAATTTGGTATGGAGTTAGCTGACACCCTGGATTAACACATAGGCTACGTTTAGGCTTAATAAACTGCGTGTAACACAGCTAGTAGAAAATAAAACTGAATATTGGTTTTATTTCAGGTTGGTGACCTTTCACGCGAAAACTCACAAGACGCTGACGAGCCACCTCAAGAGGCCGACGAGCCTATGTTCCGGCACCGGAGCAAAACGCTCGGTGATGCGGTCGGTGAGTCCCGAAAATGTACGAAAATATATCTTTACTAAGCTTGTGATTGAGTGTTGGTGTTTATGTTTCACGCCCTATTTGTCGGACCAGTCGCTGTGAACGTAGGCGCGGGTAAACGCATTCGATGATTAACGCATGTTTTGAATGAGAAGAGAGATTCCATTTTGCACTATGGAATATTCTGATATACTTATAAAAATGTATATGTACTTGAGTGTCGTGTTTGTGAGCCTTATATCAAATGAACTAATAATATTCAGTGCATGGGATCACTAATCGTACTAACATTGGTCCATTCCTTCTCCTTCCCTACTAGATACCCAAGCCAGTGTAAAGCGCGCGCCGCCGCCGCCGCCGCCCGACACCGACAAGTCTGACCCCGGATCTAAATCAGAGGGAGAGGACGAGCACCCGCAACCTCCTCCCAAGAGAGGGTTAGGCAGAACTCCCAACCATCTGACATTAAGGTACCAGCATATGTATGGGTTAACCACTTTCAACACATGTCATTACCTACACAAATTCGAATTGGCTTATCTTTACACTTTAATATTATTTTAATTTCTTCCACGCGCTCTAAATTCATGTAGGTTTGCTTGATTTTACTCATACATATGTCACTACTGACTGCTTTAGGTTGTAGACCTAACAAATGTACTCACGTCACTTTTAATGCACTTTCGCAGCACGACGTCGACGCTGAGTGCGGGCAGTACAGGCAGCCAGGCCAAGCTGATCCAGTCCTCGCACCAGCCCACGCAGTACCAGCCTACTATGGTCAAAGAACTGGGTAAGGAGTCACAGTCTCTTAAATCCTCGCCTGAAAGAAAAAACTCTTCAACTTCTGAGAAAAAGATTAAAGTCATTCGATCCTGCAGCGGCAGTAGCATCAATAGGGAGAAGTCGCCCAACCGATCCACGGATCACACTTCACCGGACCGAGACCGTGTCACTAAAGTTATCGTCTGTAAATCCCCCAACAAATCTAGCTTGAAACACAGCAAAACCCTACACCGGTCACCTAGGGGCAGCATGGATCAGTCGAAGTCACCTCGTGGATCCATTGACAAGTCGCGGTCCCCTCAACAAAGTTTCGATGGCTCTAGATCTCCACGCGGGAGCATTATGAAATCCCGAGAGAACAGCATGGATAGGTCGCGTTCCCCGAAACCAGCTCCTAAGAAAGGAATAATGCGGACTCCTCAAGCGAGCTTTGACAGATCGCCCTGCAAATCACCGAATGTGAGTCGTCGTTCTTCAAAGGCGAGTGGGGAAAAACTGGCTAGACTTGGGACTAATTCACTAGACCGAATGACGCACTATTCTCAACTCGCTAAAGCAGAGGACAAAGCAATCAAAATGGGCATCGTGGTATCAAAGTCGACTGAATCGATCACTAAAGCCATCGAACACCCGACATGTGTGCAGTGCTACCTCTCTGGGAAAAAGCAAAGCAAAACCTCCTAGCATAAGCCTAGGGGCAAGTCCCCTAAGTCAAGACGAAAGTCTTTGACTGCTCAACACTCGATATTGACCTCTTCGGACAGAAGCAGCATCGAGACTCTGGAAGACGTGCCCGTTCGAGATGTTTGCACCAACAACCGTCATTATGAAAAGAACGAGTTCGATCAAATACACGTCTAAGTAGATGCTACACCAATTCCCGGCGAATTTTGGTTATTAATGCTATTTACTGTGTTTCATATCGGCCTAAAATAACCGAAAATGACCACCAATGAGATTGTATTTTCTGGCCTTTCAATCTCATTGATGTTTTCATATTCCTATTGACATTTCATATTCCTGGTGACATATTTAGGCCGATCATGCAGTATTATTTTTAACCATGTGTAGCAAGCAAGCGCTTAGTTATTTTTAAGTTGTACATATCTACAACCTGAAACCGATCCTGGAGCTTTATCTGAAACCTACTTAGATCCTAACTCTGTACCTGGTCGTATACGTTAGCTACCGACGGACCGTAGGTACAGTTGCCATCAGATATATCGGAGCTGTGGAGATTGTCACGAATATCTGAACATCCACTTTATTGTCTTTACAATAGAGGCGCTGTTCAGATATTAGTGATCACCTTCACAGCTCCAATATCTGAAGGCGACTGTATCTGCAGTCCTATCATATTAAATGGAATTGAGTAGTGAAGGATAAAAGGTCAATTTACCTTTTTAATATATTTTTTATACCTCTAATTCAGAACCATTAGCTTACAGTTAATTTAGATTATATTTTAGTTTTGGAATTAACACCAAAAAGGTCAAAAACAGTAAGACTAGCTCAAAGTTCTAGAATGATAATAAATAGCGTATTATCTATATAGCGTAGAGAATCATAAAGATCTTATAGAACAATTATATAACTCGAGTAAGTAATTGTACTACCTCCCCCGATGGAGCTTAAACGTAAGGACGCATTGTGCGCCAGTTCCTGTTGTTGAACTCTCGCAGTGCACTGCGTCCAACTACCGCGTCGCTCCGGCTAAATGTGACTTAATTACACAATTACAAGTCTAGGGCAACAAGAGAAATTCGCGTGCAACGCGCGATACAGCAAAGTCAAGTGGCTTGACATTTTATGAATGTAGTAGTTTAAAGAGTAGTTAGACAAGGTAATTTACACCCAATACTAAGCGTAATATTCAATTATAAACTTAATTCTAGATCATCCAAGTGCTAAGTGTTATATAATAATGGCTGTGGAATCGTACTGATGTTAACCCGTAGTCACTCTCGTCTTAGTGTCTCTTTCTCTCTCTCCAAGATTTGAGTTACATATACTTACATTCTTATAGGTTAACTAATTATTATTATGTAAAGGGCCTAAGTATAGTTTAAACCATTAAGTCTTCCATTTCGAAGTACCTATATTTAATGGAACTTAATTTATTTCTGAGGTTTCCTTCTGCGCCAGCTCAATTTCCTAATAAGTGTAAGGGTACTATCGGTTTTATAGCTTTACCGGTTACACATGTGTATATGTATGTCAGTAATCGTGTCCTCGATATATTATATCCTCCTAAGGCCCACCATACAAGTAAAATGCTACTCGAATCCGTTCTTTGTAGTGTAGAAAATAAAGTATGTTTTCTTTTGTGTCAAAATCGAAAGTAACAAATGAATTTCAACTCTGTGCTAATTTTATAAAATTCAAATTTCTTTAAAGTATTTAGTACTACAGGTAGGCCTGTGGGCCTTACGAGAATATGTGGAATGGGGTTAGTACTGCTTGATGTATCATCAGATTCTTAATATATAATTTAATTTTATGGCCCGTGGAAAAGTGTGTCCCATTTGACGACCGGTCTGGCCTAGTGGCTAGTGACCCTGCCTATAAAGCCGGTGGTCTTGGGTTCAAATCCCAATCAGGGCATTTATTTGTGTGATTGATATTTGTTTCGGAGTCATGTGTGTTTTGCTATGTATTTAAGTATTTATATGTATCTATTTATTATATATATCGTCGTCTAGTACCTACAACACAAGCCTTACTGAGCTTACCGTAGGACTAGGTCGATTTGTAATATTGTCCTGAAATAATTTTTTATGCCAATTATTTGCAATCAATGAAGTTCAAACCTTCGAAATAAAATATATTTGAATGAAAAAATTGATACTTTATTGCACACCTCAAAAAGTACAACAGTTATCATACAATGGAACAAATAGAAATATTTATTTACTACTGTAGAAATATTTATTTAATATGTGTAATATTTATTTTACTATAATCTATAGAATGTGGCTGTTAAATTATCCAAATTATAACTTGTCAAAATATTTAGAGCACACTGCAGTACTAACACCTCATAGTGAATATACATAACTTAACCACCTTATGTCCACCTATAATAAAATATCTAAACTCCAAATGAATATAATAATTAACAAATTAATACATAGCTAATAAATTGTAGCCAGGATATTAATAAATATAATCTCAATTATCGTAAAAATAAATGGTGTCACCATAGACAAATAGGTAAATAAATAGGCAACCCACCGTCGTGTATCAACTAGCACTTCACTTAGCTCACCGACACTAATACGTACGCATAATCCTTTCGCCTAAATATACTCAGTAAGGGTCTTGACGTGGATATCTGGTGTTTAGATCACTACTTGGCGACGCTTCGTCGTTGGCTGCACTCTAGAATTTAGTATGCATTTATCACAGTAGACATTTCTACTGTGTTAACTAGTAGTCGTAATGTTATAGTCGTAAAATTTGTAGATGTGATAATTATTTGAATGTTCGATGATAATGTTGACCGGCGTAGAACTCGTCGGCCACCAGTGAGCACGCTCACTCTCCGAACTCTTATTTTGCATTTCGACCCCACGGAATCGGACGTCCGTGTAGCTCGATGTTCGTACGCTTTCTAACAGGGCGTGGCACCTACAACATTCATCAAACATTCAACTCTTTTGCCACCGCGAAGTCCTGGTGATCGGAGCTAAATTGTCATTCTAAATTTCTAAAAATTCGTCAATTGAAAAGTGAAATTTAAAGAGTTTGGTGTTTGGTTGTTGTAGGATCGCCCGTGTGGAAACCGCGAGACATGTTGAGCGAGACGGGCGCGGCGGCCGGCGCGGCGGGCGCGGGGCCCGCGGGCGGCGCGCCCGCCGCGCCCACCACGCTGCCTCGCTCGCAGCGCCCGGCGCCGCGCGCGCACCACCTCTCCGCGAGCCGCAAGTCGCTCGCGCCGGACCATCGACACTAAACTTCCGAGACCACACTGTTATGTCCCCATCCTTTTATGTCATGACCTATCCGACCGACTCCGACAACGGAACCTAGAAGTTCCTCCCGGCTAGTCGCTCCTAACTATTCAACTTTCGTGACTCCATTGGTCCCGTTCGTAGACTGGTATGTGTGAATAATTCTCACTGCCTACAGCGGGGCTGATTTCAGCTGACCACGAAGTCGTCACCGTTTTTTACCGTTAGAATGAACAAAAAAGTAACACATACAACTTCTGTGTTTGTAATTATAATCACAATGCGATGCACTTTTGTTTCGCGACGTTCTTGTGTTGTATAAACCTAATTCGGCACGAACTTCATTTTCTTTCTCCTTGATAATGTGTAAGTCTTTCCGTACAACAATTATTTGTAATTGACTGGTTTAAAGTAAATCCTACGGTAATTTCCTTAGAAGTTTTTAGAAAGTATAAGAAAAAATTTGTTAAAATGAGCCTTGCGCGTTTATCTGTTCACCTTTAAACTCTTGCACGGCTCACAGACCCCTGAACTAGATAATTGATCCAATTATTAATTACTTGGTTATTTATATATGTTATTGCCTCGTTACCCAATACTTACCTGTTTGTTTTTCCTCAAAACAAAGCTCAAAACATGTTGTGTTCCTACATGCACTTCCAGTACCAAAAGACTGGATGCGAAACTGCGACTACGCACTTATGATTATAATTTGTCAACAAATAAATATATAATATGTAAGTATTTTATACTTTCAAGTAAAAAAACTCAGCTGTGCCACAATACCAAATTGTACCTAAATATTTCTTAGTAAATGCACTTCTTATCGTACTTAGAACTTTACCTACAACTGTCACATCTAAATAAAATACGTAGGTAAGTGTTAAACTGATATAATCTAAGATTCATTTGGACCTAACATGGCTAAATGCTATTTTGATCGTGCTGCTGGTTTGCTAGCCGACTGGAATAGCAAATTATTTACTACCTGTCGATGCAAATGATTTCATAGTCACCTGGCAAACAGTAGTGCTTTTAAATAGGTCTTGTATAAAATAAATGACAATATCAATAGAATTTCTGAAAACTGAAGTAACTTTCAAATGTTTGTTCCACTGATAGTATAACTTAAATCTTGTATTGTATTATATTTTAAACCATTAAACTGAAGAGATATCCAATAAAGACTCTAGCGACATTATATTTACCTAGTATTTTAAAAGTGACTCATTTTGTTACTTCTGTTTTGTATAGTAAGAGTTAAAAGAGAGTGTTCGAGTTCATCTTCCTAAGTCTACCTATGCTTTATAATACTCACAGACAAGATACCTAACATAAATAAATACTTGTATGGTAAGAGTAGTTAGCTGTAATGTACTTGCGTTTCATTTGGTCGCATTTGCAATGCAAAACTTCACTACCCTATAGTTCAAAATGCACACCCTAATGGAAAAGTACACTAGGTAGTTTTGATAATAATTTCTCTTCGTGATCAAATTCGAAAGTTCTATCATAGGCTAGGCGAATGTAACATCTTTCCTATACACGTTAAGTTGTTTTGTTTGGCAATAAACAAAATTTTACCACATGTTTGTATAGTATGCTTATTATAGATGTGTTATTTGATATCACTGATTTGTTGAACTGAACTGTTGGACGTTTGCTCCGCTTCGCTTTGTAATCGACTTGAGCTACGTGAGCCGATAAAGTGCGACACTTACATACTCTGTTAGTGGCTAGCTAAGAAATTTTATAATTAGTTAATTAAATTTTATCCTAATCTTATTCATGATTTAATTTATCGTAAATTAAGATAACTTAATGCTCGATTTGATCTGAAGTATCTGAACATTCCAATAAGCTACCATGTGTTATAAGTAATGATTTATCTTTGGTTACAATAATTTGTGTGTGTGAGTCACTAACAGAAACGACATTGTCACGTGGGACATATCACCAGCGGAGCGATCGTCCGGAATATTATCTCGCAGTTTTTCTTGCTCTTGTTCACGACAACTGAGTTCAACATTTTTTACAGTTACCTCACATCAAATAATATTACCTATTTATTAATAATTAATATATAGATTGTGCAATTATTTATTAATTATGACCACAAAACATAATGAGTATATATTTTGACTTTACGTGCCGTTTGAATAATTGTTTTGTGATTTATTAAAATAAAACCTGTTTATTAATATACATATGTTAAAATATTCGAATTTAATAATTACGAACTTATACAATCAATTTATAGATATTATTATACTAAGAAAATATAATTAATAAAATGAATAAACAAATATGAGTGAAAATGAAGAATAAGCTCATTAATTGCGATTGTATTTCATACTTCAATGACATTTGAAAGTAACGTAGGGAAAACGAGTGAATATTTAGAAAGACTTATTGAAGTAAATACGAAGGTAAATAACCTAATATTATTGTAAGTATTGAACTTTTATAAGTTTGCGTTGTATAGTTTGGACACCGTTTCAGTTGTGCGTCGTGTATAGAGAATCGTTTACTTGTATGTGTATTGGCATTTGAAGCAAACTAATTTCTACCCGTGTGTGATAAATTTGTGAATTGACAAACTACTCCACTTATTGTGCACATTAGCTATCGAAAATAAAATTGGTTGTAGATTAACTAATATTCCAGTATGAATTGTTTTACGGTGATTGGGTTGCTGATTCTTACCTCTTGCCTTTACACACCGACCGCTCGGTGCCTATTCATTTGCTCAATGATGTTAATTTTACTTGGAAGCCTAAAATTAAAAGTGCCTTCACATATTTTGGGAAAGCAAAGTGCACGCACCCTTCCTGAAATGTGAACACTGCACTAGTGGCAGCAGTTTGTCAATGTCCGCTCCGGTCTTTATTTATCTATATATAATTGATGTATGTGTTTGACTCGTTTCAATGTTCGTTATGTTGAATTTTGTGACAAATATGAAAATTACTTTTAATTGCTTATGAATAAATATGAAATACAACTTTATAGTTTGTTTTAAAATTCCTTTTTTATAGAACATCTTCGCCCCCAATGGTGCATTCCAATTTTCGACCCCATCGGCCATGTTTTCTGCGTGCAATGTGGCGTGCCCATTGCCACTTCAGGACCATTTCAGCAAGGAAAATGTGCAAATTTCTACCATTTATAGATTTCTAGCATCCTTGACGGTAGCTCGAAAGGGTGACATCGGTCGACCACTCGACCAGCGAAGATTAAGACCAAGAGGGCGTTGAAGTTACTCTACAGTAATTTTAATGATAACATTTCCTTAAGCCAGCGAGATGCCGCAAAAAAAATTGAATTGTACTAAACTGTACATTTGTAAATCGTTAAAAAAAATGGTCTGAAATGCAGAAAGAAGGTAAGAGCACCGGAATTGACCGGAATACACTGACGAGCAAAAATCGACGGTCATGTCACAATGTCGTAGGATGACGCGAAATTATAAAGGAAAATCGTTTATTTTAGACTATGAAAGTTATTTTACTTTAAGTAAAACCCATATTCCTGGAAATTACCTGTGCTATACTAGCGATGTTTCTAATACACCAGAGGACATAAACATAAGTACAAGCATAAGTTTGAGCAGAAAGTTATGCTCTATCTCACCATTTCTGAAAAGGGTAGATATCAAGACTATGGTTCAAGCCAAGCGGTTTAGCAGTCAATTAAAAAAATTATGAGAATGAGTGTGAAAAATATTGGTGCCTTTTATTCGTTAACATCACTCAGATGGAGAATATGTTTTTTGGCCCGATAAACATCATCGCACTATAACAAAAAAACGATACACTTCCTAGAGGCAAATAATGCTGAATTGCTGCCATTTGTACCAAAAAAGCGTAAACCTACAAACCTTCCTCAATGTCGTCAGATAGAAGATTTTTTCTGTAATTTGAGCAATTTGGTATATAAAAACAATTGGTAAGCTAAAAATTATGCCCAACTAATTAAAAAAATAAGGACATGTGTTCGTAAAATGAACAATACTGCCGTCCAGCGGTCTTGCGCCAACAGCATGTCCAGGTTTCTACAGACAACTGACCATGGACCCTATGCCACGGTTAATATATATTTTTGAACACATTATTCTTGTATATATTCGACAAGTATAACCAATTTTAATAAAATCACAAGAGTTTCTTATAAACACGTATAAAATGTATTCTCATTTTTTTGTTATCACCCGTTAGGGGACGGAGAGGCCAAAATCTAACCAAAATAATGTGACATTAAATCGCTCAGTCCATTGACGTACCCGTAGTGTACGATGACACTGTAAAGCACCATTTGTGTGACTTCGTAGCGTCTGGGACCTACCTCTAGGTCGAAGTCATTTACCACCTTTGCTCATCATTTGACAATAATGCTTTTGTAACTACATTATTGCCAGTAAATATTATAATGGCGCTTATAGGTGCCTTAATCAAGAACCAAAATTATAAAACAAACATACTATGAAATGAAAAACTAGTGTATCATGTAGGTACAATATGTTTATTAAATAGTAAATCCACTTTCATAAATCAAACATTTCAGTGTCATGAATTTAAAACCTTACAATTTTCTAATAAATCTGTTTCTCTAGAATGATATGAGTGAAACATTTAAAATATAATAAGTATTTACAAGGTCGTGATAATTATAACTAGCTTACAAAAATCTTTTTCAGTACTTCACTGTGACAACAATTTTAGATTTTAGTTGGCCTAATTTATAGGTATAAAATGAAATATTTTTAAGAGTAGATTTGCTTCGATTTAATACAGATGTCTTACGCAATAGGTGATGCTGTATGTCGATCTTTTGAAGGCATCTAATTGTTTGTTATGATAAATATCATGCTTATAGGCTCATGGAAGATTATCTTTGGAATTTTATAGTAATAAAAAAAAGAGAATATGTGTCGCATATCATTGTCAACACTGACAATTCTTTACATAGTTTGTCTGACATCTAGGTATTAAAAAAAAATCACTTAAACTCTTGTCGACCAGAATCCTACGTCATATAATATGGTACAGGTTGATTCACAAAAGTTGGCGTGAGTTTTGTACTCAACTGTCAAGTTTTCTGTTTTGTACTCATTGTCAACTCTCATAAATCGACCAATAAATTGATTGTCCTTGATTAATTTTTAACTTTTTGTCCAGGGTTCAAATTAAGCTGGAAAATTCTTAAACCCAGTCGTCAGGAGGTTAATAAACAAACTAACTAGCTAAATAAACAAACTAGCAGTAATGCGTCTACAATGACTGAGCAGATGCAAATACTTTTTTTGCCATTTCAAGCGTTAACAATCTTGAACTCAAATCGAACAAAATGTGGTTCTATTTAGTTCCCATATTAATTTGGCAAATCGGCCCTAAGGAAGAAATTGTGACTCAACGTAGGCATCGAAGCTTTATCTTAGGCAAATAAAAAGTTTAATTAATCATTAAAATAGTTTAGGCAGTTTGAGCAAAATTAATAACATAAATATGAATTCAAAGTCTTCAACTAGACTTTAAAAAAACCTAGGTAACTCAAGTTCTACGAATAATTCTCATTTCACAAATGCATAAATGATATGAGCCCATTAATCAGCTGTGGCAAATATGGTATTTTTACAGTAAAGATACATTTTATATGAATACTATTTTAAGACAACACACAACTAAGTCTGATGGTAGACGAGTCATGGAGTAATCGACCAGGAAGCTCTATCGTGGGACACCTAATCTCAATAAGATCTTTACATTCGCTATAGTAAAAATGACCTTCCTAATATTAAATAAATAACAATAGGACTATCTAGGGAAATGTATATTGTATATACACATCATGTGGCACAGGCTACATTTAGATTTAATAAACTTTATCAATAAAGAGATCAAAGTAACGGGAGCATTCTATCAGACTTGTACAAGAAACGATTATGGAGGATTCACATCGAAGAAAGATTTTTTTCTACTAATAAGAGACGGTAGATGGCCTACTGCAAGCCACTTCGTCTGTCTGTCTATTTACCTATTTATCTCTCATCTCTGCAAGATCCATAGAGAAAGAAATTGTAGTAGTAGAGAAGGAGATAGTCAATTTTTGAATTTCGATCGATTTTCGATCGACTCTGAGATGCGCTCTCTATGGCCGTATTTTGTAAATCGTCCACAATATAGTTCTTAACACATTGACAATTTGAAAATTCGCTTGTAGTACACTCGACGTCAAAGGTATGTTTACACTTTGGACCTTATTACAAAGGATTAAGGTGAAAAGTGTAACTTTGACGTCGACTGTAGGTACGTTTTGTATTACGTCTAAAATTAATCGAAATTTAAATTTAATCTACATTAAAAGAAATGCTTGTTCTTTTATAAATATACTGTTATCTCTGTACTATGGTATCTCTAAACTGCCGAGCTATTTCACACACAAAAGCTCATTCTCTCAAATTGTCCTTTTCTAAATATCAGACAACAGACTGGAAGAGACAATTTTTGAAGCCTCCCAACGGGCAATGTGGATGGTCAATACAAATTAGCTCGCATACAAATTTGATAGTCAGTGTCATATAGTTACTAGCAGTCAAAGTGGTCAAATATGTCGTGACACGTACTTACTGCTATTCAAATAAAAGTCTGTACCGATATATTTGGCTACTCTGTTTGAGTGTAACTATTTGAACTTGATTTTACATTAATTAGGTAAGTACCTATATTTGATTAGATGACTCTTATGAAAAAGGAAATAAATTGAAGATACAATACAGATAATTAGGACAAGACACGCAAACAAAGGTTGGTAGATACCTACTTATGTTTCTACAAAATAACAAATAATTTTCGTAAATATATTTTCTTTCAAATAATAGTGCACACAATAATTATTTTAGTACATATTTATGTAATTATATGTATAATTATTAAATAACTTTTATTAAATTCATTACAATATATTATCTACTTTTTAATGAAATAGCTACTCGGTTTCAAGGAAGTTTTATTATGCTATTATATTATGGTGTTTCATCAAATTAAATTTCATAAAATTCATCCATCCTAATTTCATATCATATTTAAATAGGTAAGGCACTCCATTAATTTTGCTGTTTTTGTCGAAAGAGATCAAAAATACTGGTACACAAAAATTTGTTTAACTATAGACGAAGACCACTGGAAGTAGGTGGTTACCGGCGGCAGGGTCGCCATGCTTACATGCTACTTGTCTCATGGGTGGGATTCCATCATTGCAATTTAAACCTATTTAACTCGCAATACCCTCAGATACTAAAGGTTTTAGAAATCCGCCGAATTTTCATTCGTTGTGAACTTTTCATAAGAAAATAACTCATCATTAAAATGTTAAAATGAAAAAAACACGACTTGGTAGCATTTAAATGTGACAGATAATGTTAATCCATCTAACTGGCACACACATGGAAATCAAATGCAGGAAATTAACGACGTTACGTTATGTTATTTAACGTACGATACTTTATGTAACGAAGTAACGATCTAATCATAATACTGTTACAAACATCTGCAAAAGTTTGCTAACCTTATATTATAATTCAAATTTTTGAATCAACAAACACATCCGTACAAAATAATAAAGGAACTACAAATACAATTGAACAGTAAACATCTAAAATTTAGAAATAATATAACAAAATCAATATATCACAGAGATTTAACATATACATAACTCATTAATTAATATTTGAAATTATTATCAAATAAATTCGGTCTAACTGAGAGTTTATTTTATAAACACAAATAAATTACACCGAATTTATATCGGACTCGGTCTCAGATGATCAGAACGAAATTAGCACAATGATTACACAAACTTTACATGAACGTTGTTGGACCCCTAATCGTTTAATCAAAAAGCCATTTTATTCATAAGTGTGTAATCTCTTCAAAAATTTTATCAAATTTAACTACCTAAATATAACTACGTACATACATGACTTGTTTACATTTTTTCTGAATAATTTCGAATGTTTTATATAGTTTAGCGCGGCGTCTCCCAAACCCCCCTCCACTCGGTTTGACTAGAAATAATATTTGGAACATTTTTGACTAAACAATTTTCAGATCATTTTCTATGCAAACTCAATGAGTTGTCACGTGTGATCTTTTTTGTTTCGTCGTATTTTGTTTCAGGCTATAGTCGTGAGCATTATACAGGCGATCATTGTCTATCCTAACTGTTGTTGCAATGTTCCTGTTCCTGCTGCGTTAAGAACAACGTTGGTGAAGAGAGCATGTGCATCGGTCGTGTATGCGGCTGGGTCGTGTATATTTGTCTAAACGTTGGTCCCAATAATTGCTATTGTATGACGTCATCCACGCCGGCGCGGTGCAGGCGGGGGGCGGGGGCCGCGCTAGGGCCGGGCTCTCCGAATAAAGGCACATTTAGTCATGATTTATTTGTTCTACTATGCATTGCAGTACCTTAATCCCTACTTCCCTTTATCAGTAAGTTACTTTGTTCATCTCATTAAGGTGAGTCTAAAACTAGTCAAAGGGAACGATAACATTATTCTACTTCATATAAATTAAACGACACACCACTATTTTACCGGCCGATTCATTATTCGTACACGTTTGTAAATTTGGTATCACATCCTAAAGTTCTAAGATATCGAACTCCATCTCTAATCATTTTGGCAACAAGGTGGTGGAACTAAACATTGTCTAATTAACTAGTCGGCTTTCGCCCAAAATTAGCACTAGAGCGAAGACAGTTCAGACGTTGTCTTCGCATTTGACCTCTCGCGGCGCGGGTTGGGAGGACCACTGCGGCTCGGGCGCTTCCCACTCGGGAAAGGATTCGTAGCCGAAGTTTTCCGAGGCGTCCTCGAGCGCGATTTCCGTGCGGGTGAATGCCTCCGCAAACTTGCCGATTTCGGTGGAGCCGAAAGCCTGCTGGAAAGCAGGTAGAGGCACTACAGGCGGCCGAGGCTCGGGCGGCGGCGAGCGGCGCGGCTCGGCGGAGAGGCGGCGCGCGCTCCGCGGCCGGGCCTGCGCGCGGCGCGGGGCTCTGCTTGCGCCCGCCCTGGCTGTACGGAGAGTCGTCGTACATCGGGTAAGGCGTCGATCGCCCTTCGGAAGCGCACATTTGATTTTGGAGATGCGGCTGCGGGCCCTGAAATTAAATGAATCCGTCGATAACTTAACGTTCTTCTCAAAACAGTTTGACAGTCACTCGTATAGTTCGGTACACCATAGAATTTGTATGGTGTACCGAAGTATTTGACTACTTTTTTTTTATACGACGTCGGTGGCAAACAAGCATACGGCCTGCCTGATGGTAAGCAGTTACCGCAGCCTATGGACGCCTGTAACTCCAGAGGTGTTACGTGCGCGTTGCCAACCCTTTATAAATCTGTACACTCGTTTTTTGAAGAACCCCATACTGTAATCCCTCGGGAAAACCGTGACTACTTTGAATGCTACCAACTATATGACCCTGACTGTACATATTCAATTTATAACGTTATGGTTTTAGAATTAAGAACTAAGTGTCCATCATTGGTGCCATCATCCTAGTTGATTTATGTAAGATTGTCTCATCATATTTCTATTTATGTCATTTTTCCAGCTATACCAATATTATACTAATATAAATGCGAAAGTAACTCTATCTGCCTGTCTGGGGGCTACCTTTTACAAATAATAAAAGTGGTTAATACATTGAACAACGTCCTATAGTATTAGATACACAAGTGACATACAATAAAATAAAAGTATGTAAAAGTTTGTAACTTCGAACGAACACACTTAAATAAAATAATTGTAGTGAATAATTATCATCCTTAGTGCGACAACTCATAACTGGCTAAAATTAAAAAAAAAATATTTATATCGGGAATCGAGTTTTAGCTAAAAATTGCTGACATTCGACAACTTCTTCCGTAAAAATCAAGAATATTTCCTATGTATAAATTTTAAATGTATTTTTTTTTAGAATTCCTATACTTGTAGTTTAGGGTGGGTGTCACACTAATGTGATATTCGGATGCGGTTACAGTGTGAAAAAGAGATAGCGCTTTTATTCCATAGCGCTGTCTTGTTTCTGCTCCGTCGCCGCATCCGTAATTCGCTGCAGTATGACAACCGGCCAAGACAGTATGCCTTGCCAAGTTTCATAGTTTTAAGTAGGGCTCCTGGTATCCGTGATGTACGCCGACCCGTAGCTACGTGTTCTTAACACCGCCGGTACTAAGATCACGAATTTCACGAACACGGCCAGGTACGTGTCACGTACCTACGTTCACATCCGGATTCACGTGACACGCCGTGACACGCCGTGACACGTAGCCCATACCTGCGTCCGTGTGTGGAGCTTCGGGCTCGATTCCGTAGGATACTTATCGCACGTTTCGTAATTTCGCCACGCCCGGGAATATAATAAATAAGGACTAAGTTTTACGTAACCGAATGTCACGTGCGGAACGGACCAGAAATCCGTTGCCGTGATTCACGAAACCGGGCGCACGGCTACGGGTTCACGAATCACGGACACGACCGCGAGCCCTAGTTTTAAGTCGCCTTATATACCAATTTTGATTCCCTTGGGAGTTACGAAATATTTTTTTTTAAATCCATAGGTATTTTTTCGTAACCGCCGTATTTTTTTACGTTAACTTAGAAGCTTGATCTTTTCAGAGTTTCATGGGCCCGTAAACTTATATAATATAATTGGTGATAATTTTAACCCTATAAGACATAAGACGCATTCCCGAGAGGTCTTTACGGACAGAATGACGGACAGGCAGACGGACAATAAAGTTTTCTTATGAGGATTTTGTTTATTCCTTATGTATGTACAGTCAACCAATTTGATTTATGGGCCACTTCGTTCCTTGTCACAGTGAAAATTTATATGAAAGCTCAAAAGATCTCTTATTAACGTCACTGTGACAAGGTTCGAAGTTGCCCAGAAATCAAATTGGTTGACTATACATGTGAACCAAATACCTTGAGCGGCCGACAGTCGGGCGGGTAGCGTGGGAGGTCACGTGCGCACGCGCCGCGCGTCGCCCACGCACCGCTCGCGGCCGATCCGTTCCAACCGCTACTCATGGCTCCCATCTGGAAACACACAGACTTTCTGTAAACCCGCACTATATGTGTCATTATCTAGGAAAAGGGACCTTATTGTCGATAGCACTTACGTCGAATCGTGTTGCGTTTGTATTGTATCGTCTTGAACAACGACATAAGCGCCATCGACAATAAGGTCCCTTTTCATATATAATGTCACACATATCTGCTTGTTAAGGCCATGTATTGAAAAATGATGCATTGAAACTTTTTTTGCTATATATTTCAGTAAGTTAGTAACGGATAGACGCCGACGCTTAATTTATTTCCCTTGATAACGTTAACTGTGCCTGTATGTAACAGTCGGAATAAGATAATAAGATGGTATTCTGTTTTATGTAAAGATTGACAGAAGCGAAATGTATAAAAATATTACAAGTTATCATATTTAAAGTGCCTTGTCATCATAAATAATAAGATGCATAACAACTTATAAATTGATTTATACTTTCACCGTTTTTACAAATTATTATCTACGAATATATTAAAAACAGTTGTCTCTTCAGAGAATGAATATGGAGCTTACGTCAAAATCTCAACATAAAACGCCAACATGCATGTACACAAACGTCACTACTACTAGCGATCCTTTTCATTCTGTGGTTTATAAACATTAATCACGCCGACATATTAAGTATAAAAACATAATAAAGAAAATAAAAACCCTAACAACTTAAACTAAATAAACAAAATTAAAGAGTCGCCGACAGAACAGTAAAACAAAATCATTTTTTTTAGCGTAACTATCGGTACGCCTAAAATGCTCATATTTTAACCACAACTCCATAAAGGAACAGAGATAGCGGTACGATGGAACGTTTTGGATGGTTTCCTCAGAAATTGGCCGGAAAAAATCACAAGACGAAATCAACGGGAGAAGTATTTGCTCAGCAGTGGGATACACCTTTGGGCCGAAAATTTTAAAAACAATGAGCGGAATTCTTCATAGCAAAAATCAAACTGTCAGATTGATTGAACTAACTGTTTTATCGACGTATCGATAAATATTTGTCACTTAACGAAACAAAGTTAAAGTAATCAGGCTTTTGGATATATATACAAACAAATAAACGGTGTCCCTAATTAGCTAGCCGCCACTGTATTTTAGTATAGTAAAGAATAAAACAGAAAATAATTTTATTTTAAATTTTCTATATGAAACTTATCATGAAAAATTAAAAACAAATATTGCTAAGAGTAGGTAATTAATTCAAAATAACACAGTCGAAATCTAAATCTGTACTAAATATGTTTTCTTCATCTTTCCTGTAGTAAAATATATGGAGATGCAAGTTGCTTATCAAAGAGGTCAAAAGTTACATAATAATATTTTAAGATGAGTATCCACCACAGACCAGTAAACCTATAGACAAGTATTGCAGGGCACTGACGATCATCAGTCCGTATGGCATACAAGGCTTATATAATTCCCGGTCGCGCGCAGTGCCGTTCAGTTGCGTCCAAGTATCTGACCTGCGCGCAGTGTACATTGTTCCTACACTAAAAAATAGATAATTATAATAAAAACGTTGACATCATGTGTCATTGTACTGTAAGATGGTGTGGTAAAAATTCTAAGACATCAAATTACAAGAAAGATGGTATAACATTCCACAGATAAGTCAAAATGATTATATTATTGAAAAATTATTTGTTCCTAGCGGAGTTCATTTATACTGGTCGCTTACAGAAGTAGATAGTTTGTTCGTCTCTTTTCATCATATTGTAAATACAGTGTGCTATTCCTGTCTTACGAAGCCACGTGTAGCTCTAGTGATGTGCTGATGTCGTTACCGTATTAACCGTAACCGTGTGCTTAGGATTACCGAAGGTGTACCGAATTTACAAAATATAATATAAATCAGGGATACGCACTAAATATATACATTTATATACGAGTATATATTTATATTTCAGTAGTTTATATAGTATATTACTATATAAACTACTACTACTAACTAAGTACTAACTAGTAGTAGTAGAATATGTATGTACGCATACTTAGTTTTATGTAGAGTTATGTAGTGGACTAGAGGGGGTTGGTGAGTCCTTGGGGTCCAGAGTCATTGAATGGGTCTGATGATGAACTTCGAAGAAGTCCCAGGGCATTCATAGCTGGATTGAGATAGAGGTATGTTATGGGGGCTTTTTAGAACCCACTTGGTGAGTAATTGGGTCCAGTGTCATAGAATTGGCCTGATGATGAACTTCGAAGAAGTCCCAGGGCACTCATAGCTGGTTTGAGATAAAGGTATGTTATGGGGGCTTTTTAGAATCCACTTGGTGAGTACTTGGGTCCAGTGTCATAGAATTGGCCTGATGATGAACTTTGAAGAAGTCCCAGGGCACTCATAGCTGGTTTGAGATAGAGGTATGTTATGGGGCTTTTAGAATCCACTTGGTGAGTCCTTGGGTCCAGTGTCATAGAATGAGCCTGATGATGAACTTCGAAGAAGTCCCAGGGCACTCATAGCTGGTTTGAGATAGAGGTATGTTATGGGGCTTTTAGAATCCACTTGGTGAGTACTTGGGTCCAGTGTCATAGAATGGGCCTGATGATGAACTTCGAAGAAGTCCCAGGGCACTCATAGTTGGTTTGAGATAGAGGTATGTTATGGGGGCTTTTTGGAATCCACTTCGTAAGTACTTGTGTCCAGTATCATAGAATGGGCCTGATGATGAACTTCGAGGAAGTCTTAGGGCACTCATAGCTGGTTTGAGATAGAGGTATGTTATGGGGGC
The DNA here is from genome assembly GCA_022674325.2 of Grapholita molesta. NCBI lineage: Eukaryota > Metazoa > Arthropoda > Insecta > Lepidoptera > Tortricidae > Grapholita > Grapholita molesta. Next base: position 5,208,697 of record CP053126.2, read on the forward strand.
TTTTTAGAATCCACTTGGTGAGTCCTTGGGTCTAGTGTCATAGAATAGCACACCAGTGCGCGACCCATTCTCCAACAACGGGTATTAACGACATCTGACCCCGCACAATCTGGTGTACCAGAGTGGCGGGGATGTTCGCGCTGACAAGCGCCCTTCTGAGAATATAGTTTAACTTAACGTAGCATGGCGGGACAAGCGGCCAGCGCCCGAAGAACACGGGAGTCCATGGTGGCCGAGGTGGTCTACAGAGAATCCTTAGGGGGCACAGCTATGGTCTACAACTCTACACAAACAACATACGAATAATGTATCTCTAGTGATTAAATATGTATTTTATTTGAAACCCTTGTATTTTTATAAAAATACAAATAACGTATTAACTTTAATATATTTGCAAGATTCCATTCATACAATTTGTCCTATTTTTGAATTAGGGACTGTTTAGACAGCAAGTGATATTCTGGCCTCGTTCCTCACCTTCAGTCCGGTCGCCTAACTGATACTCATCCAGGATAACTAGTATTTGCAGTAATGCACTATTTACATACAATAACAATTTAATTAATAACTACTTGATTTATTCAAAAAGACATTTTTTAAAATAGGCTGTTAATTATAGAAGTTATTCCAATCCACATTATGATATGTACGAGAGTGGTTTATGAACAAACAAACCACTCTCGTACATAATATTATAATCGATATTTTGGTCAAAAAAATTGTACCATTTCGCATCGTAATTTGTACTCTTTTCTGGAGCTCTTATTACTGTCATACACATTTAATTTTTAGATTATTACACCCTTAGTATTTTAACCTATACTTTTGAAGTAAGTTAAAATAATATTACTATACCTACTGATTTATATTTATGGTTACTTTTGTTTACCAAACATAAATGACTACCGGTTAGGCTTCCGGTAAAAAACATGTCCCATCACTACACGCTCAAGCGGCCGCGCGTCGTCCTTGAGACAACCAATCGCAGCGACGTTAACGCCCTCCCGCCCCTCACGTTTCACCTCTTGTGTTGGCAGCTTGTATCGCGAACAAAATGAACAACATTGCGACTCTATAGGTAGTTCTCTGTGGTATCCACCTAATGCGATATTATTCCGTAACATCGATAAGTCGATAAAACAGTTAGGTAAATCCCTCTGACAGTTTGATTTTTGCTATGAAGAATTCCGCTCATTGATTAAAAAACATTACCTGATAATGCGACCACATTTGTGGTTCGCAGTACGAAGAGCCGCGATTGTTCAGACCGCATTCTAACGGAGGCTGGAAATAAAACAAACAAAACATTATTATTGCATTACTCTTCTCTACCTGTCACCGTCAAACAGTACATAAGCACAGTAAAAACCGGCCAGTTTCAATAGAAATTTCCATACGAATGATCCGTTTTCATTGCAACGTACTTCGAAAGTTAACCACTTATTACCGCCACTTAACAAACTAAGTAGTAGTCATAAAATAGTGTACTTGTTGTTATTTTGGTTTGTATATTAGACAATCAATTAAAATAACTAAAATTAGGTTCGTTTTCCTGTTTTCGCTAAAAGTAAGTTGAGATGACAGATGCCAGACGTTTTCCTAAAACGAGTGCCATCGACTTCCGGTTAAACCTCATAATAGCGAAATCGTCTTGAGAATACATTTTTGATTTTTGTTCATTAACGTAGTTCATTATGCAGTGATCTAACGCATAATTATGTAGCTTATGAAGAATTGGTTTCAAAACGCATTTCACCACCATTTTGGTCATCACTCATCACACCGTCGTGGCCGCCTCTTGGCTTTCTGTAAAGTCTAGCTATCACTTCACAAACGCAAGTCCTACTACCGGACGACGTCATGCTCTAAGAGCAAACTTGGGGCCCATTACATAACAATTTACAACTAAATAATATTAGCGGAACTCTATTTCTAATAAAAGAAATTGGAAAGGGACTTCCACCAATATTATAAGTTGAAATTGTTATGCATATGCCCCTGATGTGTTAATTTACATATTTGTTATTTTACTTGACATTCGCGTAATTCTCGATGACTGGAAGCCATATTATAAAAGAAAAAGACGAGTGCCCTGGCTAATAGTTGGGCTAACCTTAAATGGAATTTACGATCGTTTAGTGAGCCGGGACAAACACAAGGAAAATGTAAGTATAAAAACTCCATTTTTACCGTAACTACATCGGATGGAGCGTATTCTCATTGGTCTAATCGAAATATTATCCCGATCTCAATTTAAAGTGATTTCTTTTTTTTTTTTTATGACATAGGCGGCAAACGAGCAGACGGATTGCCTGATGGTAAGCAATTACCGTCGCCCATGGACACCCGCAACACCAGGGGAGCCACAAGCCTTGGAGCCCTGGGAACCTTACTTACCATCAGGAACACAACACTACAGACCTGAAAGGTAGCAGTGCTATTATGGCTGTGGTCTTCTGTAAGGAGGAGGTACTGCCCCAGTTGGGCTGCTCCAGATTTAAGCGTGATGGTCATCGCCGTGCCCTACCTCTCATTGTTGGACGTAGTTTAAGGACATACCCGGGTCCATAGTAATAAGGAATTTAAATCTCGAAATTAAAACAAGGTTAACAAAATTAAACCAACCAACCGCCTGGAAAGTTCCACAAAAGGGTATGGAAGCTCGTAAAATGATTTGTGAAAACAAAGTTTGAAACAAGTTGTTAAAGAAACTCGTACAATGGAATGAAGTTCTAAAGTAAAAACCCTTTAGAAGTATTTACTTTAAAAGTAAGTAAATGATTTTCTGGTATTTTAATAGACGTTACCAAACGTTTCTACCTACGATTCCTTGTTTTCCAGTGTACCATGCTTAAGGCCAATAGGTATATACTTTATGTTTTTTTTTATATCATTGTCAAAATTGTACCGCCGAATATTTCTTCGCAATTAATTTTATATCATCGAGTGAAAAGGTAGCAACTAAACACCAAAAATCGTATGGTTTTCCAAAAAAACGGTTACCAAAACTATGGACAACTTAATAATGAATTATTTTAGGTTTGAAAATTATTTAGGAAGCAAAATATACAAAATAAAATTTAAAAAAAACCTTAATTTTCACCAATTTACTAAAATGCAAAGCAGAATCCATTCCATCCATCAAATCGGTCTTGTAGAGTCGTGGATCTATCGCACTATTTATATTTATTAACTTCCTAATAATCATATTGACGTTTTAAAAAGTTAATTAAACCTTGATTTAAACTAAAATAAATCAAATCCGCTACACTATTATCAAAATATGAAGTACACAGCTGATTTGATATAAGTTTCGGTTGAAATCAAATACGTATTTTTTAGTTCAATATGTTATTGCCAACTGTACTATGTTGCACAACCATCAACTACTTGTCGAGAGGATTCTAACGAACCTAAACACCATGAGTTCATTTTATGTATTTTAGGACTTGATATGGCTATCTTCTAGCTCGAGCATCAGATCAGATAATGGTACCATAATGAACTTACATAAGTGTGCTAAGTTTCAGCTCAATTGGCTAAAGTTGTCTGCTTCAAAATTATGTTGCAAGATTTAGCCCGAACATACAATTACATACTATGTACATTGCAAATTAAATAAAAGCATGTAATAAAATAGTTATTATCGGGTTTTACTAAAACTTCCTAAGTATAATCCGGTACTGAAACTAAAGTACTGTCAAAGCCAAAAATTTCGATGTGGACAAAATGTGCCAAAATAAGTAACCATGGCCCTTATTCTCACAATATATTTTGGCTCTTTGGCCGCAGCGGTATTTTTGACCTTGTTTGTATTATAAGCTCAAACCGAACTTTAATGCCGATGTTTAGTGCTAACATTTTTGTAATTAGTCTGAGTAGTTTCTTCCATGTGTGAGCATAGTTTGTCTTTGAAATTCATCATTCAAAATTTACTCGTCGCCTTATAGTCTTGTTGGTAGTGACTATATCTATGAAGCTCCCGGCGTCGAATCCGTGCCAGGGCACATCTTTGTGTAATGTACCACAAATGCTTCTTCTTAGCTTATGTACTTTTTCTATGTATTTAACTAAGTATTTATCACTATTTATTGTATACTGAAATGTCGTTAACCCCGTCTGACGGCATTTACAATTTTACGGGAACATATGTATATATTGTCGTCTAGTACAGTCAGCAGCAAAAGTGATTGAAGTGTTTAAAATAACCTGCACGCGGTATTAATTCCGTTTACAATAGAGATGTGTTGACCTCATTTTGAACACCTCAACCGCTTAGCTATTTCTAGCTGACTGTAAGACTATGTTGGGTTATGTAATTTGTGAAAAAAATCCAATATATTTATAACTAGCTTTTCCTCGCGACTTCATCGAGCAGCCATGCCCGTCCTTAAAGTATAGTTTTTTTTTTTTTTTAATGACATAAGGTGGCAAACGAGCAGACGGATTGCCTGATGGTAAGCAATTACCGTCGCCCATGGGCACCCGCAACACCAAGGGAGTCACAAGCGCGTTGCCGACCTTTAAAGGGTGTTGGAGCTCTGGAAACCTTACTCACCATCAGGAACACAACACTACATACCTGAAAGGTAGCAGTGCTATTATGGCTGTGGTCTTTTGTAAGGAGGAGGTACTTCCCCAGTTGGGCTTCTCCAGACTCAAGCGTGATGGTACTTCGCTGTGCCCTACCTCTCATTGTTGGACGTAGTTTAAGGACATACCCGGGTCCGGGTCCGGGTCCCTTTCTCGTAGCTCAAACACTCTTCATACCAAATTTCATCCCCATTGGTTCAGCGGTTTGAGCGTGAAGAGGGAACAGACAGAGGGACAGAGGGAGTTCGCATTTATAATATTAGTGGACCAGTTTATTCAAAGTTGTATGGGGTGGTAGCACCAATGTTGGAGACTTTAAGCTGACAAGCACCAATGACGGACACCTAGTTCTTAATTCAAAAACCATAATGTTAGAAATTGAATATACATATATATTGAATATTTACTGAATATAAATACTATATTGAATAATATACCAACAAATGCACAACTTAACTCCTTTGAAATAAGTACTAACGTTCAAGATTGGTTCCCTGTCACCTTACTCAACATTTTTTTTATTTAATTTTTTTGTGTGGTTTCTACTCAGAATCACGAGTTCATTCGAACCTGATGGAAAAAAATGAGTCTCAAAATTTTCATTAATTTTTATCACTTCCGTTCCGTCACCGCCATATGAAATTTATAAAAAATAGTAACGGAATAAAAAAGCTTGGGACACATTTTTTCTCCTATCAGGCTCAAAATAACTCATGATTCTGAGTAGAAACCATACAAAAAATCCAAATCAAAAAAAGTTAAGTATACTAAATAAAAAGGCCCTAGTATGGTTTTTTATTTTACAGTCAAATTTAACTGAAGATATTAGAGGTACCATAGTTGGGCGCTTTTACGCTATTGAATATTCGTACTTTCCCGCTTGCAGACAGGACGTGTCTGCCCCATACGCCGATGGCGCACCGGCGGTGCCTCGTATCGATTCTGACTCGAGTACGCGCGCCCTCACCCGTCAGGGCCTTCCATTCATTTTCATACGGAAGAAATATTCTGGACTACCAAACTCTAATCTGACAGAAAAATGGACGATTAGATTCTATTCTCTATATTAGATTATTATTTATTACAAATACATTATAAGTTTGTATTAACGTTAAAGTTATAAGAATTCCTATCATGATCGTTACATTTAAAATATAAAACGAACAGTACTAATATTGAACAATAATCAGATCAAACAAATATAGGAAAAGATTTCAGGCTTTACTTTACTATATTTTACATTTTAGCCGTATGCAGTCCACTGCTGGACATAGGCCTCCTACAAATATGACTTGTATTATCTTGGGGGTAGTTGCCATAGTCGCCACGCTTGGCAGGCGGGTTGGCGACTTCGAAAAACAACTAGAATTTCTGATATTAAATATAAAATACCACAAGAAAAAGAGATTTCTACCATGTTTTTACGGTGTTAAAACTTTCTGCATCTCCTTTAATTAGTGTATTTATTTCTAAAAAATTCTGAAAATATATCATTTTTTTTGGAAACATTCCTCAACACCCGTAGTTCAAACTCCTGACTTTCGGAATTTAAGCCGCACCTTGCAATTACCGTCATTCTGTTAAAATTACTGTTTCACTGGTCATAACTATACTATTTTACATAATAATATGAAAGATCAATATACGTACATTGGTACTGAGGTATGAAATAAAAATACCTTAAATTTACGCGTACAACATAAAGTCATAAAAGGAAAGTATTAATATAGTCTATATGCAAATTTATGCAGTATGTCCTAGCCACTAGATAAACCCTGAAATCCCCCTTATAGTTACTAATCAAATCAGGGATGCTCTAAAAGAAATATAAAAAAATAAATTAAAAGTTATTTGGAATAATCGATTATAAAAATGAAAATACTGCATTTAATTGGCAGTGCTTTTGACAATTGCATATTAGTGTGACACATCAGCAGAAGTCAGAATCTTACAAACTTCATACATAATAAAGATAATCAAAAAGGTTGAAGAAGGTTTCATTCTGTTCTACGAGGACGTGTTACTTCAGGAGCTACTAGCTACTTCAAAGAAAAACATTAATACGTAACTTAACGTAATTTATTCATTTCTACGCTTCATCGGTTGTTATAATACTTTGTATTTTGGTTCTAAATATCGCAATTGGTATGTACATTTCGGCATTGTTCCATGGCTAAGGTCACCCTGTATGTAAAAAGTTACATTATGTAGCGTTTCTACGTTTATTTCAATCACTCTAAGTGTCTAATTTATTTTATTAGTTTTTCTAGGTATAAATGTAAGTTCATGGCAGTTTTTGTGGATTATTAATTCAACATCATCATTTTCTGCCTTTCTCAGCCCAATGCTGAGCATAGGCCTCCCTTTATGTGCGCCACTTATCCCGAATCTGAGATAATGTCATACAGAAGTGACCCGCAATCTTCCGAATATCATCCAAAGGACGCTCTGGATATAATTAATTAGTAAAAAAGAATGAATTGATTTTGTTACGTACCGCCTTCAACTTCACTGCTTTGTCTAACGGTTGACTGGTAGAGAATGTTATTTTAAGTCCGCCTATTGTACTTTTGTGTTTTGTGCAATAAATGTTAAATACATAAATATGCAATATCCTTCAAAATTGTTTTCATAGTATGCTTGTTCTCTTTATTTCTTTAAAAGGCAGTATTGTCATAATCATAACTTACTTCTAACTACAATTCAACATCATCAAAATTTCAATTTATGTTATACTAGCTGTGCCCCGCGGTGTTACCCGCGGTTTATTAGGGAAAAAACGTAGCCTATGTGTTAATCCAGGGGCTAACTCCATACTAAATTTTATTAAAATCGCTCCATCCATTTAGACGTAAAGAAGTGACAAACATACACACTCACAAACTTTCGCCTTTATAATATTAGTGTATTCATAGTAGATTAATGTATTCAAGTATGGGTAGTACATGTAAAATACCAGTACTAGGGTAGGGATGTTTAGCGTTCTGGGATGAGGGAAGGAAAGGTCGCGACCCGCCGGATCGATGTCCGTCACGGCGGCCGGTGCACTGCGGGTGCAGCGTACCTCATCCGACACATCTACCCGACCAGACATGTTCGAAATTGAAGGGGAATCTGTAAACTAATTACAGGCAGCCATGCGCGGTGTAATTAATAAGCGAGATAGAACTATTATTTTATGTCATTTTTATTATTATATTAAATGATTTCTTGCGTTCACGGTAAACATTTTTATCCATAAATTAAAAGATTTCATATAAAAAAAAGATTCCAATTTTAAAGTGTAAATTTTTGGCTAATTTACGTACCTAAATAGGATTGTGTGATTTTTGTCATTATTTTATTTTACATAATGATAAATCGCGTACTTCAAAACTGAAATTGGATATAGTTCTCGGGTACCATTGAGAGTCACGATTGGACTTGGACGCATTTGAAAGTACTAACATGGTAGATTCAATACCATTATATAAAAAAACTAAACTAAAGGCCTATTTACAAAAAAATAATTTAAAGTAACTATACTGCAAGGACACGAATAAATCAAAATTTGACTCAAGTCTTGCTTATTTAAAAGAAATACGATTCCAGCAACTCACATTACGTCCCGTATCGGTGTACAGTTCGATCGCAAATACGGCGCAACTTCGTTAGTCCAATTTGTCGTAGCGCTACGGCGGGTGCTACGGAGCTACGCGGCCTACGCGCCGTAGACAAAATCAATTGGATCAGTTACAACTGCTGAGCGATTTACAACTGTATGTGCGTAATAATTAGATTGTTAATGTATTGGTCGGTTTAAGAGATTAAATGCATGCTTATTTGCTTATATGCATAAGTGGAGTTTTGTTATTTGACACATGTATTTGTCATGTTTACATTAATAACCTTATTTTCGTGTTAAATAGTCGCTGCTACTGAATGTTCAAATTTAAAAATCATAAATATGGTAATGGTTGATGTCTGGTTTTGATACAATAAATGGTTTTAGATCGTGTGCATATCACAACAATAACAAGGCAAATTGGTCTCATGGTTATTTTTATACCGGCGTGGCGGTTAAGTTGATCATTTAGGTTTAATATACGCCAATCATTGTTTTAAAGTTAATTTTATAGCATAATTGTTACACGTTTATATAAATAAAATCGACGGAAAAATAGGTGAGAATAACTACAAATTAACCACGTTTACAAAAACGTAATCAAAATTTGAAGTATTACGAGTACATTGTTAATACAATTAAAACTGTTGTGAGCCATGTTACTACTACTTAGTTACAAACGGATAAACTCACGTGTAATTATATCGCACTAGGCGACATGTTTGTGATATAATTACACGTGAGTTTATCCGTTTGTAACTAAGTAGGAGTACATTGTTCTTTAATTTATTGTACTTATCAATCTTACTATCTAATATTTCTGCACAAATTCCGTAGCGGAGAATAAGTTTGTTACGGCAACAATGAGTTTGTTAAATTTTGGCTGTGATTAACCTCGCCTATTGCCTGTTTTAAATGACATATTTCTGTGAGAAAGAGGTAAAAGCACAGATGGCGAAAACAGCGGTGAAGCGGTTAGAGAAGATTTATGCGGAACAGAGGCATTAGCAAGAAGACCAAAGTCAATCCGATGCAAACCCTGATTTTCTCCATATTCTTATCAAGGCACACTGAAGGCCCGCATTCGGAGCAAATTGTTAGGCATTCCATGTACGGCCCGCGCACCAATGCGTCAATTCTGGCTGAATTAATAATCAAGTGTCGCCTATCGACCACCTGTTGCCAACAAGTCCACACATGTGAAAAGACAAGAACCAGACAACCTGGAGAAGCTTATAATCGTCGGTGACATGGAGGGAAAAAAGGGGAAAATCACCGACACGATGGTCAGACGCTGTGAGCATTTAAGGGAAACATGCAGGCTTCTATCCGGGTGGCTGATAGAACTGAATCGAGCACAATATCAGCCTCTAATAATCACGACCCACTTACATGGGGTAACGAGGAGAAAGAAGAGATTTATTGAACACAAGTATAAAATTATGAAGATCATGTTTTTGTTTAGTGTCAATTAAATATTACAAATTGGAATTTTGCACATAAAATGGTTTAATTAACGTAATTAGGAAAATATTTAAATGTGAAAGCCACACATTTTTTTATGAAAGACTGACCGGCGTTTGAACTCAGTCACACCAAGTGAAGACGAAATCGAGGGTGTAGCAATCTCTAGTATTCACTCTTTCCTTGAAAAATTATATCTGTCCGGGAATACAGACGAAGAAAGCGAATTCCATTCCTTAGCAGTCCGCATTAGGACGGTAGAAGCGAATCGTTTCGTGCGAATGAACAGAATATTCACAACGTAAGGATGAAACCGCTCCCCTCGCCCTGACGTCCGGTGGTGGAACGGAGATGGCGGAATAAATCGTGCAATTCCTGTGAACACTCTCCAAAATGTATCCTGTAAAACACAGACAAACTAGCAACCCTGCGACGGTACTCAAAGCTGTGTAACCTTACACTCACCAATTCAGGATAATCAATGAGTCTGCAAGCTCAGTGCTCTATTGAATCCAAAGCGCCCAGCTAGTACTTGGCAAACCCGTCCCAAAGGTGGCAATAGTACACGATTTGAGCTTGGTAGTGTTAGAAGTTGTTCAGGCGTGAAGTACCGCTTCACCCTATATAAGACCCCAAGTTTTTTAGCAGCGGATTTCGCTATGGTCTCAATAGTGGCACCGAAGTTCAGATTTGTGGTTAAGTTTAATCCGAGTATGTGGATATTAATGTTAAAGTCGATATGTCACGAGTTTATACGTCTTAAACAGTACAAAACATGTAGGGCGGTTATCCTTTCATCCGCTACTGCATCTGGCATCACTTTCGCACTTATATACTTGTTAGAACATAACAACTATAGTGACAGACTATAACAACCCGACCATCGTCCGCAGGTGTCCATTTTGTTACTATACGTTACGTGTTTCCTCGTTACAAGTTTTATACAAATTGTGTGAAACTTATACCCTTTTTTCACTAGACCCATAGAGTTTACGAGACACTAGAGACAGTTGCGCGTCCACAATACGTAGTCTTACTTTCCACTCGTAAAAACTAATACGGCAGCGAACATTAGACCATAAACACGTGTAAGTGAGGTCGACGTGCATACAGATGTAATGGTTGCACTTGGCTGCGTAACACTGTGGTAAAGTCAGTGTGTCTCAATCTCGCAGTGCTATAAAGTGACGTACGCTCTATCATGCGGGTAGCGTAGTTTATCACATATGCGTAAATATTTGTTGTTTTATTAGTTAGTAAACACAAAAATAATTAACCTAGGGACCATTTTTAGGGTTCCGTAGTCAACTAGGAACCCTTATAGTTTTGCCATGTCTGTCCGTCCGTCCGTCCGTCCGTCCGCGGATAATCTCAGTGACCGTTAGCACTACAAAGCTGAAATTTGGTAGTGATATGCATATCAATCACGCCGACAAAGTGTAAAAATAAAAAGTGGAAAAAAATGTTTTCTTAGGGTACCCCCCCCCCCCTATACGTAAAGTGGGGAGTGATTTTTTTCTTCATTCTAATCCCAACGTGTGATATTTTGTTTGATAGGTATTTAAAAATGAATAGAGGTTTACTAACATCATTTTTTGATAATGTCAATATTTTCGGAAATAATCGCTCTAGAAGTAAAAGAAAGTGCGTCCCCCCCCCCTCTAACTTTTGAACCACAAGTTTCAAAAATATGAAAAAAATCTCAAAAGTAGAACGTTACATAAACTTTCTAGGTAAATTATTTTGAACTTGATAGGTTCAATGGTTTTTGAAAAAAATCTATATATATAAAAATGAACCCCTATTTCTCTTGGTCACGCTATACTTGCGAACGGCTTTACCAATTTGGCTTATTTTGGTCTTGAAATATTTGTAGTAGCTCAGGGAAGGTTTAAACGGTGAGAAAGTATGAAAAAAGATCGAGTAATATACTAAAAAACTAAAATATTGTTCCCCCATACAAACTTATCAACTCGAAAAAACTGTAAGCGCCGCAGGATTTCATACCTCTTACGCGTTTTTGGTGAAATGGTCTCTGCTTTCACTCGAGAAAGGCGGAAGCGCCGCAGGATTGCATATATCTTAGGTTTCTTTGCGAGCAAAATAGGTACTTTATATTATTCCAGCACTAAAGTCGTTAAGACGACAGTTTCTTACAAATTGTTAATAAATTAGCCCTTATTCCCTAAGATAAGGCTGTCAAAATCTATATTGAATGACAAGACACACTTGCTCACTTCAGGCCCGGTACCGCGATATTCGAAGTTCGTATATGTCGAGCATTTCTCTTTTACTCCAATTAAGGCGTTAAGAGCGACAGAGACAATCGTCCGAAAGTTACGAATATAGTTGTTCGCGGTAGCGCCGCCGTTTTATGTATAATTTCGCGTTTAGTTTTAACCGTAAATAAGAATCTGCACTAATATTCATCGCCCAATGCGACCGTCCCCTCCGTTGTCTTACTACTTCAGATGGGTACTGAGTGTGAGTGAAGAAGTGAGACAAATACGAACATTTCCGAGAAAATACGATAGGAAAGGATTATTCACTACATCTGAGCCCCGAGTGTATGTTTCTAACGTAACGAAACGTCACCATCGCGTTAGTTACCCTTATTATATCAGTATCACTTACGCATTCGAGACATTTTTTACGCCAAAAGAAACTTACACTAGAGCCTCTGTACTTTAAGCTCGCGCGCATAGTTTACTTAATTAGCCGATAGATGTCGCTGTAGGTGGAACGCTCATACCCTACATGGCGGTTTTAAGATTTTTTCTGAATAATAGGGTCGGAGCATACATGCCCATACATTAGGTTAAAACTGACTGACTGGCTTCAAATGACGCTGGCTGGTTATCACTCCATGTTACAACCCCTTATTACTACTCGTGGTGGGACTGAAATTGACAACATTTTTTCAAATTTTCCATGTATAGTTGGGATCTATAACTCTTTCTTTAGTTGTCAGCGTCCTTTGTAGGCCCGTTTTTAGGGTTCTGTACTTAATATTAATATGTCAACAACAATGTATCAAATAGCCCATTTTTAACTCTTAAGTGGGAACTTACTGTGACGGACGAAAATCTACGGAACCCTACACTGAGCGTGGCCCGACACGCTCTTGGCCGGTTTTTAATAATTAATATATCTACTACGTATTATAAATAAGGCATCATATATATATATATAGGTTTAACTTTTTGTTTTTTCGTGTGATTGAGTAAAATTATAAATCGGTAAAACATATTTCATAATATAATACATACAACTTATAATTTAGTAGGTATATTATTTATATTAAAGAAAAACTTTACAAAAAATAGCAACGACAGAGCTACAGAAATCAACACAAAATAATAAAGAAAAAGTTATAGGTTATTTATATAAATATGAAACAATAATAAGGGTTGAGGTGTTCTTAAACACTTGAACTTAACGCCAAGCACAAACACTTTAACTTTGAATATAATATTAATAACAATAAAGCGCCGCCTTGTCACCCAATAATGAGAGCGACCAAATAATTGAGTGAAAAGTGGTATCATTACGGCATCATATTTCTAGACAAGTGAGCGGCACAAAGGCGCTAATGAGGGGATGGGGTGGGGTTAGGAGGGCGAAGCGGGGAGGAGGGGTACGAAAGCTGTCAGCGGTTGATTTTTCCGCGTGTCGTGTCGTGGGCGCTGATCGATAAGTCACGTGGGCCCGCCTCTCGCTCGATAGTTAGCCGGCAAATCTCCCGCCACTAGTGTGTACGGGTTTTTTTATACGCCGTGAAATGTTTAGGACACGACCGCGTCTATTATCCTTTAGACTTGGATGTCCGTTTTATAAGTTTAACAGCTGGCACATGTTTCAGTGTTTTGCAGAAAACGGAACTGAAATTGCGAGACGAATCTTTTTGAGGTGTTTTAAAGATAATGTAACGTACAGGATTAGTTTCTAGTATTTAGTTCGGAGACTTCCAAGGTTAAGCTTGTAGCTTGAGCGTGCGTTAGCAGACTTTTCTGCTTAATAAAAATAATTTAGTATTGTTATGGATACTTGTAAAAAAATATGAGTATATACTACTATTCTTTGTAAAATGATTTCATATGTAGATCAACTAGCTACATTTTAACGCTTTTGTAACTAAAATAAATGTTTTACTGTTTTAATGAAACGATTAACAGGTACGTAAACTGAATAAGTAATATTACTTGGGCAAAATATGGAGTTAATTGAATATCTCTTCGACCGAAGCGATCATTGATGAAGAGCCAAGAGTCAATGAACGCCGCTCCATTACCGCGCCCATTGACTTCCCAATTCGATACCGAGGAAAAATTAAATCGTTGGCTTTTATGCCTATTGAAATTTGCGGCACCCAATTGGATAAACCATTCTGGTAAAAACATTATGTTGCTTCACACGCTCTTTTGGCGAAAATTTTATTGTATAATTCGTTGTGGTAAGATATTTATTTAAACTCATATAAGCCTGCGTGAGCATCAGTGCTGCGGTTTGCTACAAGCTACGCTCGTAGTTTAACGTAGTGTTTCCTCGCTTTGTAGAAAGCGATTACGAATTGATAACCCACTTAGTGGACTCCTGGTACGTTATCTCTTATGAGAACAATTTAATCTCACATACTGAATAAAACATTACAAGGGACACTGATTAGAAACCTATTTTCTTCAAAATTTAGGAGGCATACGCTAGTTTAACATGAGTATGTACTGAGTAGTAAATATTCCTCCGGCAAACAAATTTATTCCGGTACGTTTTATTCTAGACTAATACGAGACCAAAAGATTCACCATTAGTTTGTCTCGCTTCTACAAGCGTTACTGAAAAAAAGCAACAGAACAAACGAATCCATTCAAAGATGAACGAATCGAAATATATTTTTCGGTTTAAGACCGTCGGAAGTAAATGTGCCTAAACACAAACTATGGACCTTATGTCTTTAGCAATAAGGTCTACAAATCGTCAGTTCGTAGTGGGAACGAGGTATGAATACAAATTGGGGACTGGTGTAAAGAGGCGCGTATGATTGATAATAAATGGAGAGCTAATAAAGAGGGCGGCCGCCGACACTGACCTACATATCATCAGTTGGCGTGTGACGATTTAACTCATACCCTAATTTAATATTTTTACTTGGAGAGGGTGGTAACGAATCGTTGAAATAAAATTGTTTCTTTACATTTTGATCATTCTGGTCCCATGTGACCGTATAAATACAGTAACTTTATCTTAATTCTCAATACGTAAGAGGGAAATTATACCGAGTACGTTTAGGTGTATGTCTTTTCGTTATCTCTTAATCACTTTAAAGGCCATATATTTTTATTTGAATGCAAGGTCGGTAGTGGTCTTTAGACATGTTAATCAAAATCATTTTGACATCATCAATTCCTTTAATGTTCGTAATGCACCCACCCTAAAGTTGACTTGAACTTACCGTTGGAGGAAGAGGCAGATGTTGGGCAGGCAGCGCGCGCGCATCCCTGCGCGCCAGCGCACGTCGAACGCGCGCTTCCTTCGTCGCGTATGCCCCGTAGTCTGTGATGATAATAGGAAATTATTAGTTTAAGGTTATATTATACAGAACTAGCAATCGGCCGCCCAGTTGGCCTGACGCAGATACCCTATGACCACACTTGCCAGACCTTTTGCCAGGAAAGTCCTGGAGTGTCCTAGTAGAGTAGACCTAGGATAGGAAAGCGCAATGTCTGACGTCCATAAACTAAAGAAACAGATGACAGTGTATGATATGGGTATGCTACAGATAGCTCCCTGAGGCGACGTCTCTATGAAGGACGTTGGTAGCTAAGAGACTGATACATTATAAGCTGGTCCCCGTCAACTTCGAGGAACGATTTCTTGGAGTTTCCTACTACTAGGACTATCTCCATATCAAATTACATCTGATGAGGTAAATAAAGCGTAAACATGAAGAGCTATGCTATGCTGTTTATAGTATGGATATATAATGTTTTGTTATCAAGTAATACAAGTGCAGACACTATAAGAATTTAACGGCGTTTAAATCATAAGTCATGCCACAAGTCATTTATTTAAACTATAGAAAAATAAAAATAAAATATCAAATATTTTATTACGTTTTTATTCACAATGACTTTATAAAAGTCAGTGGGTTAAATTGTTACAACTTGTATAAACTACAATGATATGTACATTGAAGTGATCCTCGAGTCTTGCTTTATTTTACTTGAGCATATAACGATCTAAGCATTTTTTTTTTATAATTTTGTTCTTTTGAGGTTTTATCAACAGCGCTGTGTCTGATAGTTTGATTACAGCCTTTATCAACACGAGGGAAGCATTTAATTACACTAGAATAACAGGGGACAAAAATCGGAATCCTTACACCTTTTTGATGTCTTCCTTGGAGCGAAATTATAATACAAATTGTTATCTGTCACGTTAAATTACGTGAAAACCTTCATCTACATATTTATTAATCGCTGACCCGAGTTTTTTCTAAGGGGGAGTAAACTGCTATCCGACAGGCGCCTGAGATGTTTTGTCTCAAATGGCTTTACGCTTTTTTTACTGTTTTTCTATTCAACATGCTTGAACAGTTACCTATTTTCTTTACACAGTGAATGCCGTTAATAGTAGTGTACCTTTAAAAATTACTTTTGATGACAGGATTAGCAGGCGTTAAAAACTAGAGACTGTCAATCGCTCAAATTGTCATAAAACCGAGAGTTTCTCAACACACCCTACTATTACTAATTAATTATACTTGTAACTTACGTTGTAACGTATACTTGTATTATTTTTAATAAAATGACGTTACTATAGTTACGTATTATAGTTTGATATACTCGTACTTTATCATATGATAAACCTAAGCGTGGCTCAAATTTTAGTTAAATTAAGTTTTTCTTATTAACCGTCATTATAAGCGTCTTGTATACATCATGAATTTTTGCATGCTAAAACCATGTAGTATAGGAAGCGTAGGACAAATTTAGTTTACCCTTATTGAAAGTAGTTGAGTGGGTAGTGGAAGCAGTAAATTGGCCGTAGCCAGGTCGATAATTAAGTGGAGCATTGTTTTCCAGCACCGCAAACATTAAGGCGGTATTTCACGAAGCATGTATACGAAGTTCGCAGCGAATCGCGACACGGGTGGTAGCCGCCCGGTCAATACGTAGAGTGGCTGTGCTGGCGATCAATCGAGTCGAGAGGGGTGAGGGGATGCGGGGGGACATCGACCACCTGTAGCGCGTCCCCCCTCCCCCCCTGCTCGCCCTCCGACATCGACACGTGACGTAGTCGCCGAGAAATCCGCCCAAACGTAAACATTAAATTCAAACTTCATTCTTCGTACAGAATGCCGACGACTTCTGCACGCGCTCGGATGCCTTTGTCCCGTATTAGTAAACAAATTGAGCGGCCACTAATAGTATCTCTCGGGATGTGTTTATGAGCATACCAATTGTCAGCGACATTGTCATTTGTAATAGCAACAAGTGGAGAAGTTTCATACGTGGTAATAATAAAATGCCCTATTTAAAGATTCGCCAGAAAAAGTTTCAACATATTGTGCTGTATTTAAAATAGTTGTCATATTCTTATTTAGTAACGGGGGAAGGTCGTGAATAACCAAAGGACGTTTTGTAGCGCAGTTCAATGTAGGGTTTCCTTTTTATTAGATAGCTGTTTGCTTTTAGGTATTGTCACCAGTAAGAACACACTTACGGCTATATAATACCAATCGCTTGGCATATAGGTACCATAATAAAATTTAAATCACAGATTATATTTTTACCGCATAAAAGGGAAATGTTAATTATTTTATGAGGTGCTGTGTATTAAAAAAAATCTCTTATAATACGCTTCACTAAATACACCGTAAATAAGTTGCCGTAAAATGCCGTAAAAGCCAATGGATAAAAAATATTGCTATAAATCCGAATTCAATTGTATCGTCAGCGTCATTTAGTAAGTAGCAGTGAAAATGGTCAAATATATCGTAGTCCTTAATAGTCCCCAAATTATGATCTAAACCGCTTTATTTGGTTATGTATATGTTCTATGTTGTTAACTATTTGAAGTGTGGCGGAACAAGCATGAACGTCATTTTGGGACCTAAATGAATGAAATCTTAATTTCAGGCAACAGACCCAATATACAAAAGTTAAAAACAAATAAAAATAAGGTAAAGATAATATCAAATAGAACAAGTACAATGATACCATAACTATCATTTAACTATTTTGCGATTCGGTTGCTGACGCGCCGTCAACCAAAATAAAAGCGATTATTAGAAGTACGTAAGGTAATGGCACTAATGTTGGACACTTTTAGCTGACAGGCACCAATGATGCACAACACTTAACTCCTTTGAAATAAGCACTAATGTTCATGATTGGTTCCGTGTCCATTACTGGTGCCGTCACCTTACCCTGTGCTAGAAGGAATGCTATTGTTTCTAATAATGGCAAAGAAATCAGGCACCCTGGCATTGACAAACAGTGCTGAAGCGATGAAAATTAATAGACGTTGAATTTTGCATCTAGCTCTCAAGCTAAATTCTTGTGGCCAAGGTCGTCCTAGTACCTTGCAACGCGGGACGGTTATATGTTGGCCTCGACTTGTGACAAGGATATATTTCAAGGATGGCTGTGTGCGTTATAATTATAAGTTTTTGTTTAATTCACACTGTGTGTTTGTTAAAAAGGTTATATATGTATGATTCAGTACTCGACGTTAGATAGAATTAATTCAGCAAAACTTCAGAACTCGATGATATAAAATTACAATACCAACTTGTCTGCTGATGGAGACCGAAGGTGGTCAAGGCTAAAATACATACAACATTTTCGTCGAGTTTTGGTTTGTTACAAGCGGCTCAATGCATACTAGGATAGGATGGTGCCTTGGCATGGCAATGTTCTGTAGTGGACATCTAGGTGTCTCCTTTATTGCGTATTTCCATAGGTTTGAAGATCACGTATACTGGGACAGTATAAAGCACCATCATTACTTTAGATTTTAAAAGAAAAACCAATCGGTTGATTCGTTTATGGTTCAAGAGCAATCGATTCTGGCAAGCAAGCAATTATATTAAATAATCGTATTATATCTTGTTATTAATAATTTAAATGGTATTAGTATATACTTAGATTGAGGGAAATAGGTATTTAAAGCCGACGTAATAAGTAGTTCGTATTTATTAAAAGTGCCTTAATGCTAAAGCAACACTTATTTAACAAACAAATAAATACATTCTAAACACCTAAACTGGCTATCGTTCAACTTTATTCCGTTGCAATAGAATTCGTAAATGGTCAGTTTACAGTGTTTGCGTGGGTTCTAATGAATATTAAGAGCAATGTTTGTTGTTGTCTTAATGACATCTATTGATGGAAAATGAGCAGATTCTCCTGAACTTACTATTTCATACAGAATTTCACAGAAAGTGTAAAATGTTGATCTTCCTGTTGAGTATTAAGTATAAGTCCCAGCCAAGAATACTATATTTAAATATCACCTTTAACTTTTAGCTGTATTTCTAGACTGAAAATACTTAATTTTACTGTCCACGTAAGAAGATTTGATATCCATTAGCTTTCTGACTAGCTAAATATTATTGACTGGTACTCTATCTACGTTAGGTAAAGTGTATAGTTAAAATACCAACCCATAGGCGATACATGGTCATTATGGTGTGCGTGGTGCGGGTAGTCGTAGCGGTAGTAGCGTGCATACGGGTCGTGATGCGCGTGCGCGTAGTAGCCGTGCGCGTACGGCGCGTACAGCGGCGCGTACGGCGTATAGCCCTCCCAGCCGGGCGGGGCGTACCCCCCGCCCGCGCGGTACTCGTAGTTGCAACAGTCCATCCTACGCGCCGCCCGGCGCGCGCGCACCCCGCGCCGACCATGCTCGCCGCCGCGCACGCCACATCACTCGCACCACCACCGAACTACCGACCACGTATCTTAAATTCTATGCCATAACGCACTCTCAATAAACATCGTCCCAACGTTGCTAGGATACAATCGAGTAAAAGTTTCTCTTTCTACGATACGAAATCAAGTTATTTTTATATAGTTGGAAAAGTCAGTCGCTTAGCGATCGAGCGTAGTTCCGCGGCGGCTGGCGGGCGCGGTGCGACGTTAGTTAGCGGAAAGAGGTCGTTCGAGTTTGCCGGCGACGGGCGACGAGAGATTCGGTGTACGAGGGCGGAGGGGGCAGGGTGCGGGCCGAGGGAGGGCGACGCCCGCTCGCCGGCGGCTCGGCGCAGCGCGGCGCTCGACGGACGCCGACTGAAGGCGCTGCGGAATCGATATGCCGCCGCCGCCCGCCCGCCGCGCCTCTACCGCGCGCCCACACTACCTGCCTGCGCCCGTATTGCGCGCGAACTTTGTCTTCCCAACGGAATTTTATATTTAGAATCACGTTGAAACAATTGATCAATACTTTGCACTATTAATTAGTATACACTTTCTCTAATCACGCTAAGTTTAAACTTACTTTCATGTTTTTAGTACATTTAACGAACATTGCGAAATACATGCGAGATTCGTACTGGGGATTTATTTCTTGTTTCAAATATTCAACGACGGCAGGTTTCAGTAATTGCGAAACGAGATTCGACAGTTAGAGACGGTAAGCTTAATATGTTTTACCTGTTGCTCGGACACAGTGTCAGCTATGTAGGGTAGTTGTGATTTTATTGGATCCTGCAGCACGGAGGTGACCCAAATCGCAGCGAGTCGTGACGTTCGCGCGCGACCGTCCTTAGCCTGAAAAGTGTAGCTAACTTTTATTTATTGCCTTCGTGTTAAACTCTTACATTTATTGGTGAGAAATGATTAATAAACTAGCAATCATTTCATTCGAGTGACTTGTAATGCGGATTTAGAGAATACCATGAGAATCTCCTCAACGTTCAGTCCAACTGCATTCAAATGTTTCTTCCAACTAGTTGGAGGTTTTCTAAACCCAAACAATTACAGTACCTATGTATTTTATTTTATTTTAAACAATAGATAATTATAACTAAAATAACAGAGATGGGCTTATCCTTAAACAATAAAATACGTAAATATACGCATACATATAATCAGAAAAAATCACACTACCAAGTTGAAACCAAACTTGTGCGATAAACACAAAAATGCCAACCGGGATTCGAACCCAATACGCAGATACGCATGTAGGATGATTTAACTAAACAACTTTCAGCGACGAATGTCTTTCAACTTCAACGATCAACAAAAAAGTTTCAATGCTACTATATATATAATTTAACAAAAGTAGGACTTTCACCACCCATAATTTATTCAGTTAGTTTTAAAACGGAACCGTCCATTACATCCTGCCGTTTAACCTCAACCATTTTCGGGTTACGAAAGTTTGATTGCATAATTAGTTATTTATTAACGAGTTAGGACAAGCACAGGTTTGTCGACACGTCAAAGTCACATGGCTGTACTCTTTCAAGTGCGACAGAGAGAGATAGAGCAAATTGGCAATATTGCACACTAGAGCTATGAAACGCTACAGGGCGCTACGGGGCAATGTCAGTTGATCAATATGGTACCGTGTGATCAACCCTTATCATAAGTGTGATATGCATAGTGGTAGAATGAAATACTGTATTTAAACATGCAGCAAACTAAGCTTAAGAAATTCAGTTATAAAGGACAATAAGTACTACGTCATACAAGTCAGTAAACCGAACATAACTACTCTGTGACGAATAAGAGCTGTATGTACACTCAATATTTATTCAATTGTTTAAAGTATGTTACATTACCATAATAAATTCTAAATTTAGACTGCTTCCCTATGTCATTGACTTTAGTAATGCGTAGGAGGCCGAATCCTATAAAATTAAATTTTGAACTGGTTTCATTATCGTATATTAATATTGTAGGTAAAATATTGTATAGGGATAAAATGTTATATGTATATGTTTGTTATAGGATACCCAACATAGCAACATAATACCGAAATTGATCGTTAGTTAATAAGTTTAACTAACGATCAATTTCGGTATTATTTGAATCTAACATTTCATCATCATCATCAGTTGTAAAGCATCCACTACTGGACATTAGGCCTCCCAAATATGACTTAGTATCAACTTTGAGAGTTATTGCCGTAGTCGCCACGCTTGACAGTCATTATGTAAGTTATTGAACACAACAATAATATTGTAATGATTTTATAACTATTATATTAAACATGTCGCCTAGTGCATTTATAATTACACGTGAGTTTATCCGTTTGTAACTAAGTAGTATTATATTAAAGTTGTAATCAAATGTACAAAACTCTTCTGTCAAAACTGAAGGTATTTTCCAAAATATACATTATCGTATTCCTGGTATTTTGACGTATGAGCATATCAAATATCAAAGCGAATACCAAATAAATACAAACATGTCCATGCAAGTTGCATATCTGCATATATATTTATATATATTAATTTTTTCTTGCATTGAGTAAAACATAAATAACATAATACTACCGCATGTATTCACGCAAAATTCACCGACTAAACAGCTTTAGCTTATTTTTTACTTGGCTTGAAAAGTTACGAGTGTCTCTTGTATTATGTAGGCACTCGAACATAATTATTAATTATATGCGACTCGTTTTTAGTAATATTCCTTGATATAAAAAAATATATTACGTTTATTTAATAACATAATATTTTTGCCTAAAGCCATAAGCGTTTTATTTTTACTTTTTATTCATTGACTTATTATTAATTACATACGCTCGTTTTACAAAATATATGTAACATGTTGAAACAGCCGCGTTGTGGAAAAATCGTCTCATCTTTATACATTTTTTAATATAAAACAGACAGTATCATAAGCAAAATTGTATAATAAGTATAACTATTAACGCATGTTAATAACTGTTCATTATTGGTTTGTTTAAATTATTCCGAATAAGGTCTAAGTAGGTAAGTGTTGTATTTTGATGGCTTGATTAATTATCAATTTATTCAAAGTATTAAAGCACAATTACAATAAATAAAAGGTATATCAATTATGAACTAGTTGATTATTCGATTCCGTTAACCGGTTTTAACCGTTGCAAGTAAGATATTCAAAAAACATTACCGACACCTTCGTCTATTAAACTACCAAATCTATAAGACCAACCCGTCAAAAGTACCGGTACGAAACTAATACCCCCATTGCACGCCTTACAGACAAGACCCTCATGCATTGTATGAAGTATGAAGTGTACTTATAACTGGTGTTCGAGGAAGCCCCTCAATGCGGAGACAGCTCCGCTGGGAGGCTATTGATCGTCATCCGTCGTCAGCGGCGAGGCGCCTATTGATTCGCGTTCGCCGCAATCTGCTTGATAACCCGCCTGGCTTCTCTACTTACACAATATATTAGACGTGCGTTACATTATCATTGCATGCTGATAAGTGTGCGCATATATCGGTTGTCTTTTAGACGGGCGAAATATACGTTCGCGAGTTTGTTATTAAAGGTATTATGGGGTACTTACGTTCGTTCGGAATTTTTAGATGTACAATTTTTGTATTAGCATATCTAAGTGCACATCACTGTATTAACAAGTTTACTAGTTAATATAAATATAATTTAATACGAATATTACCCGTATTTAATACGGTAATTGTTTACTACACTTGTTTGTACTTATTGAAAGCTTTCAAATTGGTGTTCGTGAAATTAAATTACGACTATGTATTATGTACAGTCAGCATCATATAGTTGGTAGCATCCAAAGTACCTACTCGTAAAGTTTGGTACCTACACCATAGAATTTGTATATGTTTTGAATGCTGCCAACTATGACGCTGAATGTACAGGTATAACTTTTAGAATATACAAAGGAACAAACAATAAGGCTTTAATATAATATAATAATTATTTTTAGTGTAACTAAGTAGGTAGGTACCTACTAATTTTTTAAGTAACTTTATCTGACCAATAAGTATATTGGACAAGTAGATAATGATTAAGGAAGTTTGTGTTTTGCTATACCCTGCGCTTTTAACCGATCCCAGCGTTTTCCCGAACGAGAACGAACAGTGAAAACCCACCTAACCGGCTCCAAGCGCGATTCGCTACGCTCATAGCCGATATTAGCATTTTCCTGTTACACAGAGATACCCACCGAAGAGAATTCACCTAACAGCCTCTATCTCCATATTGCAGTTCGCTACGCGTTACGCTTGTAGTAGCCGGGTTAGCGTTTTTCCGCGTGAGAGAAAAGCGATTACGAACAGTGAATCTACCTCGAGGGGCTACTACGACGCAATATTTTTAAACGCAGTTTCGGCAGTTTCCATGCCGCAGTTATTTTCGCTATGCGCTATCCTCGTAGCCCACCCTAGCATTTTCCGCGTTTCAGGCTGGCGGGAGCCTAACATAACAAACTGACAATTAAGTAAGTAATAGTGTGCCTTACGCAATTTAATTATAATAGACTTGAAACCGGTAGAGATTCAAAATGAAGCAGGCGTAGGTACCGATACATACGTTTTACGAGATTGCCTGCGAATATGATTGTGTGGGATATTCATTAAAAATATTATAAGTATAACATTGAGAACCTGCATAATAAATTCAAAAGATTATGAGGAATCCCAGTTTAGCCGGCATGGCGACTATGGGGCATTTAACCAGGAATTGTAACTTTACTTTTATCCCCTACTTTTATCTTATTAAATCACAATAGTTTAGCTCATTCGACTAGCTGTGAAGAACTGGATATTAACAAAATTATATAGCCTTTAACGAAGAAGTAACAAATTAACAAAACTTTCTTAATTAAAGTTTACACAAGTTGTACCTACACAAGACAGCGTTATGATTACGACAGAGTCCGCTTCTATTAAGACTCTGTTTTATAATGCTACAAGTTATAATAGGAACAAACTAAGTAGCAAAATGGTGGCGCTTCATATAGAACTGAGTATCACTAATATTAATACAATTGAATAGTGTTTCTTCGGCGCAAGGAGAAAAGGAAAGTTATATAAGTTCTGGTTTGACAATTCAGATTTGAAACTTCATAAAATGGAATCTTTAGCGATGAGACGGTTCAAGCAACATTGATGCTGGGTGACAAAATCTTCACCACACGGCAACAAACAAAATATAATCTTTAAAACACTATAATGGGTCAGAGGTTAGAATACGCGAGCAGGTACATAGATTAGTATGTGTGGTGCCGCAGTGTGCACAGACTCCCACAAGGTGGACCGACGACATGGTAAAGATCGTGGGGATCCGCTGGATTTGGGTGGCGCAAAACCGGTCGCTGTGGGTCGCGCTGGGGAGGCCTAACTCTGTCCAGCATTGGACACAACATTGGATTGGAACAAACATTGCATACATTGTGAGTCGTGCTCAACATCCCAGGAAAGATCATAATAGCGCGATTCAGGAATTTAACAAGAAAATTTTGGTAACAAACGATTTTATGGTAAAAGAAACATCGAGCGAGCCTCAATCTTCCATGAAAAATATTACGGTTTTAATTATGATGGGTATTTTCCCCCCAGATGGCACTCTAGTTTGTGGTGTGTAGTGGCTATTTGTAGGTAAACCTGTTGTAAACTAATAAATTAACAATGCGACTTGATTACTACACGGAACGGCGAAATCTATGTAGTAAAAAATCAATAATTGATTGTAATGAGAGTATATTCATTAATGGTGGTGGCTTAGCTGTAAGAGCGTTCAACTTTCAATCCAGAAATTGCAACTTCAAACCTTGGCTCAGACAGTCAACAGCTAAAGTGGCTGAGCGGGTGAAGTGTTCAAAATGACCTATACGCGGTCTTATTCTCTTGACAATAGTGATGTGTTCATTTTGAACACGTCAACCGCTATGCCACTTCTGCTGCTGACTGTACTAAGCCAGTCGCTTTTCAGTAAATGAAAACATCGTGAGGAAACGGGACTAATCCCAATAAGGCCTAGTTTAAAACCCTCCGGGTTGAGAGTTCAGTTGGCAACATTGATTGTGGGTGACAAAATCCTTACCACACGGCAACAAACAAAATATAATCTTTTTAACACTATAATGGGACCGAGGTTAGAATACGCGAGCAGGTACATAGATTAGTATATGTGTGGTGCCGCAGTGCGGGCAGACTTCCACAAGGTGGACCGACGACATGGTAATGATCGTGGGAATCCGCTGGATGTGGGTGGCGCAAAACCGGTCGCGCTAGGGAGGCCTAACTCTGTCCAGCATTGGACACAACATTGGATTGGAACAAACATTGCATACATTGTGAGTCGTGCTCAACATCCCAGGAAAGATCATAATAGCGCGATTCAGGAATTTAACAAGAAAATTTTGGTAACAAACGATTTTATGGTAAAAGAAACATCGAGCGAGCCTCAATCTTCCATGAAAAATATTACGGTTTTAATTATGATGGGTATTTTCCCCCCAGATGGCACTCTAGTTTGTGGTGTGTAGTGGCTATTTGTAGGTAAACCTGTTGTAAACTAATAAATTAACAATGCGACTTGATTACTACACGGAACGGCGAAATCTATGTAGTAAAAAATCAATAATTGATTGTAATGAGAGTATATTCATTAATGGTGGTGGCTTAGCTGTAAGAGCGTTCAACTTTCAATCCAGATTTTGAACTTCAAACCTTGGCTCGGACAGTCAGCAGCAAAAGCGGCTGAGCGGGTGAAGTGTCCAAAATGACCTACACGCGGTCTTATTCTCTTGACAATAGTGATGTCTTGACCTCATTTTGAACACGTCAACCGCTATGCCACTTCTGCTGCAGACTGTACCAGTGAGTTTTTCGGAATTTACGTACGAAATACCATTTGATTACCGGTAGCCAGTCGCTTTCCGGTAAATGAAAACATCTTGAGGAAACCGGACTAATCCCAATAAGGCCTAGTTTAAAACCCTCCGGGTTGAGACTTCAGTTGGCAATCGCTTTCATAAAAACTAGTGCCTACGCCAATTCCTACCGCAAAAATGCCGCAACAACCCGAGGAAGATGATGATGAATCAGAGAATATTCATTAGAATATTTTCTAATCGTCACGGGGAGCGTGTGATTTCAACAGCATTACCTACGAGTTTAGGATTATTTTAGAAGCATCTTTAGCTAAGTGTTTTACCTATAGCGTCATTCAAGTTTTGTTTGTAGGGAGCAATCCCACAATTCGTTTAGAAATTAATAACGGACCTCTTGCTTATTAACATGTAGTTGTTTACCTGCTATAACATTTGAATTATAACGAACATTTTGTGGGTGGGTTAAGAAGAAATAATGGATATAAAAAGCGCTCGTTTTATTTATTTTTTATAACATAGTTCAAAATGTAAAATTTTGTAAAGTTTTGAATAAAATATTTAACAATATTACATTAACGTAAATATATTAAATAAAGTTTTAGGATAGAATTACTTAATAAACTTATTATATAAACATTCAACCTATTATAAATTTATTTACGATTCTTATAATATCTATGTTTCACTAAGGCGTTTAGGTCATGTGGAATAATTGCAACCATAGGGTCAAGGAACTTTTAACTAACGTGGTAAGTGTTAAGTAATTTTTACCCAAGTGTAATTTCTTACCTTGGCGTCGAACGCTATTGTGTGCATACAAAACCAGGTACTTACAATTAGCCGTTATTTTTTTATGACATAAGCGGCAAACGAGCAGATGGATTGCCTGGTGGTAAGCAATTACCGTCGCCCATGGGCACCCGCAACACCAGGGGAGTCACAAGCGCGTTGCCGGCCTTTAAGGGGGGTTGGAGCTCTGGGAACCTTACTCACCATCAGGAACACAACACTACATACCTGCAAGGTAGCAGTGCTATTATGGCTGTGGTCTTCTGTAAGGAGGAGGTACTTCCCCAGTTGGGCTGCTCCAGGTTCAAGTGTGATGTTATTTTTAATAGAAGATATATAACATAGGCACGTTTGAGCCATGGCTGCAATGAATTCGACTGACACTAAATTAAATAGTAAAATAAATTAAAATTACATCTTCCGAGGCACTTAAACGGTAACAAAAACATACAACATTAAACAAAAAAATTCGACATGCCTTAAATAATTACCTCATAATCTTAACAACTATCAGAATAATATAATTATCCATCATTTACGCCAAAAAAAAATATCTTAGTGTTTAATTTATGTAGCATTTCAATATCAATCTGGCACAAACTAACAGAAACCAACATTCGAACATAGTTTTTAAATAAAATACAGACGATATTTGACACACAACTAGTACATTCAGTTGTCCAAACGCTTCAGTCCTGAATTTTACAATAGGTATCTATAACTTAATATACTGCAGTATATACTTTAACTCGCAAAAACAAAATACTAAACTATTTAATATTTTTTGAAAAATGACGGTTTTACTCACGTTTATTTAGTCACTCGTACGCCATGTTTCGAAGAGCGTAGGTCTCCATCAGTACGCGGCAGTTCGTGACGGGCCGGCGGCACGAGCGGACACTCGACATTTATAGTGCTCGAAAATGGAGACCGTCATTTTTCATAAAATATTATAAGGACTTACGAAAGTTTAAATACAAATACTATTTATTACGACATTTTCTCTAATAATCAAAGCAAAGAATAAATTACTTTAAAAAAAATTTGAAATAACGATGTCTACTTTGCTAAAACTTCGACTTTACACGTTTGCACAACTGTGGATAAACAAACCTTAAATAAAATCATTATTTTCTATTTAGGTAAACATCTTCTGAAGTTGCGCCAAATATCGTTTCCAAGTGAAACAACTAATAAATCCTTTTGAGACAAGGTATAATCGATAAATAATAAATAAGATTTCTAAAAAAACTAAATTAATTCTTACACCTATTTGGGGTAAACACTTTTTCTCACTTTCTTCGTGTAGCTCAATAACCTGACTTTATCTCAATACTGTTCAAACTAATTTTAAGCACTTAATGTATTAAACAATACATGTTCCTTATACTTAATAATATCACAAACTTGTTGTGAGTCTCAAAAGTTAATTTAGCCTTTTGAGAACAAATTATAATACATATTAGTCATTTGACACCAGCCTAACAAGGCACTCTTGGCGTGTATACATAAATGTACCTTTAAATAGGGTGACTTTACTTTCAGTTATGACGAGTTTCATCATTTCATTCATCATTTTTGTTCTATAAAAATGCATTTGCCTTAATAGCTTGGGTACCTATTAGAAAAAGACACATTTGACATACTAATCTGTCCGTTTTTTACACAAAAAAAAATACAAACTATAATTTGTGGTTACGCAACGCCATACTATAAGGACGTATTTTAAATAGATGAGTTAACACCAATAAAAGTATTTATTTTCCTTTTCTAAAAAAAAATTAAGGGCGGGTTTCATCGATTTTTACAAGAAATACGTATTTCAAACTGTTCAACTAGTTGCTAATAGAAGCTGTAAAATATTAAACAAAATATCGATACAATAAAAAAGTTGACTGCTTGTATACCTATAACAAATTTGTTAAAACATTGTTTAATTAGTATGTTCTAAAATAGTCACCCCATTTATGGTACTTAATTTGTTATTAGCACCAATTACAGACCGAAACCACTTTTAAATCGATACCTCATACTTTTCTTTGCAGTTACTCTTAGCATTTATTTTACGGTAACTAACATACCTAAAGAGAAAACTAGTTTATAATCAAATAAAGTGACTGATTCCATAAATTATCAACAATGTAACAATTATCTGTCTTAATCTAAACATTGTTTTTAAATTATAACTAATAAATGATAACTTTTAAGTATAGGTATAGGGTTTTTCCGATTTTATGCCAATTATGTTACATAACATAACATAAAGTGACGATAAATGTAGGACGGCAAATTTCTTTTAAAAAGGCACATATAGTTTGATACACTCAAAATACAATTACACAACTTTAAGGCACACTTGAATCCTTAATAACCACCATAAATAACTAACATTATTTAAATATTTGGAATTAAATCCAAAATATATATTTCTTAACCATGATAAAATATCCTACATAAAGTAGCAAATAAATTTTGTAGTGTATATTTTTTTAAAAGCTGGCTAGCACGCCTCTTCAATTTCTTTGTCCATGGCTAGACCACATGTGCTCCTTAAATGTCTCTCGCATTGTAAATGAGCGAGGACACAAATAACAGCACAGGCGATTAGTTAAATCAGAGTGCATAAGCCTGACATGGTATTTAAGAGCGGACTGGTTAGAATACTTCATGCCACAGTGTGGACAGTCACCACATATTGCCGCATGGTTAGATTGGTGGGAGACTCCTTGTGAAGTCGAAGCACCTACGGACAGTCCAGTCGCACTTGACATGCCTGCTAGAAGTAGCAGCGCTTGAGATTGTTCCTGTGAGAATGAGTTTTCTGCATCTGTACTGTCTTGCTGTTCAGACAACAGTATCTCCGGTTCATACTCCATATCTGACTTGGGTGATTGTTTTTCAGGTTTCACTAGGAGTTCTTCTGGGGCTCCTAGTTTTAGAGGACTCTTGCCTGCAGGATTGGTTGGTGACGATTCGTTGTTTGCATCCTTACTTCGCGACGTACATATATCTGCTATATTTGACACTTTCTTAGCTGTTGTATTATTATTGGCACTGATATCACTTTTTGATGGGTTTATTCCTGAAATAAGAAAACAATATTTATTTATATAATTACTAAGCAAATTTTTTTCGTGAATATTTACTTTACTTGAAATGTTTACTTTATACGTTTAAATTTATAAAAATAGAGTGCTATGGATACTGAATTTCATACAATATGGCTATTATGTGTGGACTATGTAAAAGTTCAAATATTTACTTATAGCTACTCATTTTCTTGTGGTGACACAATTTGCCTCTAGATCATTCCACACTTTTCACTTCACATTTACAATGGAGGCCCATAGGCAGCAGTGATTATATTTTTTTGTATTGTCTTATTATGAGATATTCTCATTTAGTTAGTAGCAGTCAAACTTATATATGTATAGTCAGCGTCATATAGTATGTTAGTCAGTATGGCCAAATATATCGACACATCCTCACTGCTACATAAATAGAGATCTGTATCAATAAATAAATAATTAATAAATAAATAATTATTCGGGACAATCTTACACAAATCGACCTAGTCCTACGGTAAGCTCAATAAGGCTTGTGTTGTAGGTACTAGACAACGATGTAAATAATAAATATATACATATAAATACTTATATACATACAAAACACCCATGACCAAGGAACAAATATCTGTGCTCATCACACAAATAAATGCCCTGACTGGCAATCGAACCCAGGACCATCGGCTTCATAGGCAGGGTCACTACCCACTAGGCCGGACCGGTCGTCAAATATTTTCATATATCAAAATATTTTGCCATAGTAACTGCAACTAACTATATAAAGCTGACTGTACATCCTTACTGCTATGCAAATAATAAGGTCTGTATTCAAATATTTGGCTACTTTGGTTGCTACTTATTATTTGATGTTCACTGCATATACAACATAATCCCAATCTTAAATTGAGGTAATCATGTATTAATTTAAGTAAAATTATTTTGTACTATATTGGAAGCTTATTACATTTTTTTTTATTAAATTAAACATTTACCTTGTAACAAGGACCTGGCAAGCATACTGTTCTCATAATCTGGAAGACTATCATCATTGTCGGAGATATTTGTGGGTGCTGAGATGGGTGAATTGTTATCATCAATCACCTCTGTTTTAATTGATAAAGGAATGTTGTCACCTTGAGCCTGAAATTATATTTATTTTACTTTCATATATTTCACTTTTATACTTATATTATATAACATAATCAGTAAAAGCAGCAAAAAGTAAGTGAGTGGGGTCAGTAGTAGATTTATGGGCCCTCTTAGCATGACCACATTTATTTTACTGAAATTATATTTATTTTACTTTCATATATTTCACTTTTATACTTATATTATATAACATAATCAGTAAAAGCAGCAAAAGTAAGTGAGTGAGGTCAGTAGTAGATTTATGGGCCCTCTTAGCATGACCCTTTACTGCATACAAAGGCATTTGTGGCAGTTCTAATTTTCAATTCTATTGTTGCAAGGAAGTGAGTTAAAGTTCAAAGTCTAACTAATATTTTTTATGCCATGCGGTAAAGGGTTAAGAGAATCTAGAAGATCTTTGGCAACTTTTGTGGAAACTGATCACTTGCTCTAAACCAAGAATGATATAAGATAACTTGCTGTCACATTACATTGACTGACTAACAATTACATTACATTCAAACTTGCCCAAATGCCCAATTTTACATACATTATTACAAAATGTATACCTGAAGTTTTGAGGTTTTGCCATTAGCTATGATGGCTTCTGGGAAGTTGTCTGGTTTCTTCTCAACTTTTTTCTCCCCTGCAAACACGGGATTTTCTACCATTAAATATGGCAAATTATTTCTAGCGTTAATATCACAAGTTTCTAATAGTTTGCTCTTTTTGTGACTCTCTCCAATATCATTTGGTTTATCAGACGTACTACTCCTTCTTTTCTTTAAGGCGGGGAGTTTTACTTCTTTACTTGTAGCACCAAATTGTGTTTTTGAGGATATGGTCAGCTGGGTATAAAGTTTGTTTGACGTATTCGGGGATGTAAAGTTTTCTTTCTGTAAAAATAAAAATACATGGACTATTATTTTATTTCTAGAATGTTAAAGTTATAGATTTGATTAAACATAATTTTCATTTTAGTATTTGGTCCATACATATATGCTTAGAGATCAGAAAACTAATGAAGAATTTACAATAAAGTCTTATAATAGAACTATTAGTAAATAGCCTCAATTTTCACCAACAATTAGACCCAAAATGCGATGTTATAACAGACTTATCTCTTTATTTATGTGAATATACCTACTAGGTAAATGAAGGCTAAAGAGATTCTATTAAGAATATAGTAACATTCAAAATGTCATGATAATCAATAAAAGAAAGTATTACAATTAAAACTGTTATGAGCCATGTTACTACTACTTAGTTACAAACAGATAAACTCAATGTGTAATTATATCTCACTAGGCAACATGTTTGACATGTGGCGGCTTGATGTTTACCAGAGCTTACCCGAAACATGTTGCCTAGTGCGATATAATTACACGTCAGTTTATCCATTTGTAACTAAGTAAAAGAAAGTATATTACAACATCAATTAAATTTAAAAAACCTAAGCAAGTAAGGAAAAAGGGAAAAGAAAAATATATCTAAAGGTTAAGAAATCATAAAATAGTTATTACCTGTTGTGTTACTCCAGTCAAACCTTTAACCTGAAGTAGAGCCGCTGTATGGAGAAATGAAGACAGCTTGCTCTCTTCTATAAACACTTCTCCCTGGTACATATATGACAGCAAACTGACAATGTCATCGGCAGACACGTCTTTTAGAATAATCACTGGATGCTGACATGGATTTTCCTGTAATATTATAATTATATTTTTGTTATTGAATAATAGAAAAAATATTATGCTACTTTTTTGTTTACAAATATACATTATAAATAATCTTATAAAAATGTTAGATATAGATATAATGTAAAACATAAATAAACATTAAAGTTCACTCATGCTGTGGGGTCAATAATAAATTTTGAATTAGTAAACATTAGGTTTGTAAATTTACATTGCATCATGGCAGTAACTACAAAGTCCTTGGAAAACGTACTTTTACATCAGAGGAGCCGTACGAACTGAACTCCAAGGTTATTAATGTAGCGAGTCATTCACCTTGAACACATTCCTGAAGTACGGGCTGCAGGCGGACAGTATAACTTTATGAGCCTTGATATTTTTTCCTTCACAGGTAAGTGTCACGTCGACCAAATCCTCAGAGCACTTCAACGAGTCCAACGCACTAACTATATTGGTCTGGAAATTATTCCAACGTAAACAAAACTGATCTGCCATGGTTACGTTTTTAGAGAATACTCCGCGCTTGCTGACCACCTTTATTTTGACACACGGCAGTAAGATTGTTTTTTAGAAAGGACGCTTTACTACATTTTGCATCGTCAGAAACACACATTACAACAATCGTAATTAAACTTTCACTCACAACTGTAACTTTTCGATTCAACAATTTGTTATCGGTCGTATGAAATGCACAAAAATGCAATGAATGACCTCCATTGATTCTTCTTTCACTCGAGGGCGCGCGCGTATCGTATCTGTTGGTTGCCCTCTATTTAATAACTATTTAAGCAAATGAAAAAACTGTTTGATAGACTGAGCTTGACATTTACTAGATTTGTGGATTGGTCAACCTGCAAAAATTACGTCTTTCTTTATCTGTGGTAAAAATAATGTCGATGACAGTCGTATGTCTATGTACCGTTTTCGTATCTATGTGCCTTTCTAGAAAATCAGAGAAAACGTTTTTGAAACTGCTGTCCACTTGACAGCTGGTAGGTTCGTCTAGTGTTACTTGACTTGAAGTTGACGCATTGAAAAACAGAGCAACGCGGTAACCGGTAACTACGTTCTGCAAACAAAACAAAAAGCGAATTTGATTTCCAGTACAGAGTAATTTCTTTGTGAAGTAAACACCACTATAGTTCTTTGTTTCAAATTACTTTACAAGAGATTAATTTAACTAAAGTTTAAGAAAGTTTCACTGAAATGGCTAACGATCCCGAAAGGTTTGATACAATGCTGCTGGCGATGGCACAGCAGCACGAGGGCGGTGTTAAAGATGTAAGCTACCTAAATATTAATTTATTTTACTTACTTGGTAATATTGCTTATCAACAAAGACTTCGTATTCATTGAGGTTAGGAACAGTGACTAGTAAAATTATTATATTAAATAATTCTTGTTCATACTATTTTATTATATTTTGCTATTTTATTATATTTGGTTCTTCTCTAATGGCATAACCTTATGCAATGTAATACATTATTATTAATGTATTTATCTGGTTCTAGCATATTGTTTCTGTACTACCCTTAGTAATATGTAATTGTCTAGT
This sequence comes from Grapholita molesta, assembly GCA_022674325.2. Taxonomy (NCBI): domain Eukaryota; kingdom Metazoa; phylum Arthropoda; class Insecta; order Lepidoptera; family Tortricidae; genus Grapholita; species Grapholita molesta. Next base: position 5,243,404 of record CP053126.2, read on the forward strand.
TACATATCACTAAGGGTCTATGATATGGCATGAGACCCATAACATATATTCTCTTACAAATTAACTGCAGTACCCCTTTATAATTAAATTCAATACTAATATTCTTTATTACTCACCTCAACAATATAACAACATACAGTCTTATCGCTAGAGAGTGATCTCTCTCTCTCTGTTCTCTTCCAGACAGCCTTTGGGTAATAAGTGTGAGTTGGTACATGAATCAATAGTTCTGACAATGTTACAAAACAAACATTCTATGATCTTTATATTTGTTTCCTTTGCTTAGTCATGTTCAGGGTTAGGACAAGTCATCGCAGAAACTAATATGGACATGGGACAGGACCATTATAGAGTCGCGACTTAAGATTGTTATTATCTAAAGCTGATATATTACTATCGTAATTTATAATTTAACATTTGACCTTTTTAGTCCGATTTATGTTGAAACATATCAACAACTTGATTTTTGACGATTGCTGGGAAGATGTCGTAGAAGTGTTTCGACAGTTTCGAGTAAAAGGTTCTAAAGTACAACAACTGGTATAATAACTGTTTACTTTTTTTATATCTAACACAAATGATTAAATAACACATCGGTTTGTTCCAGACAATGCAGAAGTTAATGCCTGCGTATGTGCAATGCATTAAAAAAAAATTTATAAAAAATGTGAACACAAACAAAACAATGTTAAACTTTTACACACGTATGGTGAATTCTGGGTTGCAGTAATGTCATTGAAAATTATAATTAAATAATGCGATTCTATTGATCTTGTTCTATAGCCGTCTTGCGATTGTTTTGCGATGACTTGTCCGAACCCTGGTCATGTTACAACCAATAATTCTAGTTATCATTAAATATTTTATCATTTACAGCTCCTACATACAATTGTCAGTTTCCTTTCAAGAAAAACTGACTTCTTCACTGGAGGAAAAGATGGAGACTGGGAAAAGGTAAGGGTTTTTAACATCTTTTTTTCTATTATCACACCCTATCAGTGTCCCTCTGACACTCTCCTCCCTCATAAAATATTTTATCTCTTATAAGAATTTCTCATAATTTTATTTGGACAAAACAAAATAGAGACAACACAAATAGACTAAACACCATTTGAAAAGCTGCCATGCTTGCTTTTCATTTGTCTATTTCTTTAGTATACTGGGTGGGGCCTGTAATAGGAGCAATAACTTGGGATCGCTTCTACACCATGAACATAGCAACATTATTTACAACTTTAAAAACTAGAATTTTTCGAACAAACTAAATAGTATTTTGGACGAGCTGTGCTTGTGGTGTTACCCGCATTTTATTAGGGAAAAAACATAGCCTATGTGTTAATCCAGGGTGTTAGCTACCTCCATACCAAATTTTATTAAAATTGCTCCAGCTGTTTAGACGTAAAGAAGTAACAAACATACAGATCACAAACTTTCGCCTTTAGAATATTAGTATTTTCAATAAACAGCATCCAATAGTCTCATTGCCATTTACTATCACCCTACAAACTTCTGTTTTTACAATACATTGCTTGCTCGGAAAATTTTGTTGTATTAATATTTAGTAAAAATTGTAGAACAAATGTTATTACGTTTATGGTGTAGAAACAATGCCAAAAGTTATTGCTCTTTTTACAGGCCACACCCAATATGACCTGGAAATTACATGTTATATTACAAATAAGAAAAATTTGTAGATAATTCATAATATGTACACGCCTTTCCTGATGTAATTCTGTTTTTCTAATTGTTCTTAACTGATAATGTAATGTTGATACAGTGTTTATTGTGAAGACCCAAAGTGGCATTCTAAAACAACTGCTCTATTTACCTACATATATCAGTTCATGCAACTAAACTGACTCATGGAGAATTGAAGAATTCACTACATATTTTGTTGGTTTCTTATTTGATAATTAAACAGAGCTTAATTCAGTTGTATCCACATTTAATAAATAAATGTTGCTGTATCTGTATCACTCATGTAATTTAAAATATTTATATTTTAATTAAAAGTATTTGGGTTAATCTGAATATAGTACCTTAGTGTAACAAATAATATTCAGTTGGAATGCTTGAGTTATAACACTTTAACCAATAATATTTGCCATATTTTTAGTTATATTGCATCAGGACATGAAATGTTAATGCAATATCACCACATAGCAGCTCATGTTTAGTTCGTACTAAAGTACGAAAATGTAAGGCCTACTACCACATGCTCAAAGACCAAACTTGTTATTCTACTTATTTGCAACAATCAATTTGACATTGGCGAAATAATAAAAATAATTCATTTAAACCATTTTTAATTTATTTAACTAAACAGTGTGTTAAATCATTTCAGGTGGTTAAGGATACATTCTATGCCCATGCAGCAAAGGCTAAGGAGGCAGCAAATAAAATTAAAAGAGAGAAAGAGGAAGAAGCCAAGAGACTTAAAGACATACAGGCAAAGAAGGAGAAAGAGCGTCTTGTGCAAGATTTTGAGCCCGCTAAGGTTGTCGAGCTCACTGACCAGGAGGCTGATAAGTTACAAGCTGATATAGATATGGAAAAAAACAGTGAGTGTAATATTATCGCATAATATTTTAGGGTGACCAATAGATCTATCAGTATGGTCGACCTTAAGGCTAGAAACTATTAAAAATTCAGTTCATATTTCGTATTTGGATCTATTTGACAATACAGATTGTCAAATCTGCATATACAGTCTTTTTTCTCTCTTAAATTGATTATGTTGTTCCTAAGAACAGAATTCATGTCTTAAATTTGAGACTTACCCATAATGACAGATCTAAATGACCCACCTATCTATATTCTAAAGAGGGATTGTATTTTAAAAATAAAGAGCAACATGTGTAGAATGGTGCCATTCTTGAGTAAATTTTGAACTTTGTTTATGGGAATCTTGTAATGTTTGATATAGAGTAATGGCACTAAGGGTGCAAAATTTTGTGGAACTGAGGTAAAGTAATATGTACTATCAAGAAATATACGAATAACTTCGGCAAATTAGTGTCCAATTTAATTGTTTATCGGAATCTCGATATGCCAATATTTGAGTGTAAAAATATGATTGTTTTTATGGTTCTATACAGTCTTTTAAGTCCGCTTAACGAGTGTTGTTAAAGTTTTGCACCCATAGTGCCGATCACTGTATATCAAACATTACAAGATTCCCATACAAAGTTACAATATACAATATTTTTATTTAGTTTCAAAGGAGGTTGGAAGTGGTGATGGAGGCGAAAGCAGTGCTGACGCGGACAAACCTGTTGAAGATGATGATGATGATGACCCAAAGGAAAAAAACAAGCTGAAGCCTAATTCTGGCAATGGATGCGACTTGGAGCACTACAGGTGGACTCAGACTTTGGAGGAGGTTGAGGTAAGTAAAGAAAATTCATTAGTTAAGTATAGACATTCCTGGTTTTGGCATATGTACAGTTGACGTCAAATATATGTATACACTTTAGCACCTTATTACAAAGGATTAAGGTGAAAAAATGTACCTATACATATCTTTGACGTCGACTGTATTGTGTAGTTATTTCTAAGAAAAAAAAATCGAAAATGCCATACCACTATTTCGTAATTTAGAATGGGTAATCCAAATAACTGGGGTGGACGCAAGATCATTCTGGGGTGGGCATGGTCCACCCCATATAAAGGTGCCTATGGGTTGGTTGAGGTTAATTTGAATGGCCAATAAGAAAATCAAGTTATGTCAAAAGAAAGAGACTTCTATTTGGCAACTGATACAATACTTAGTGTTGTAAATCATCTGTTCAATATGTAATTTGTTTAACAAATTATTTGAAACCAAAGATCTGTATGCTATGCCACCATCTATTATTGATTTCTCAAAATAGTTAGTAGATTGTATCAAGCTAGTAAGACTAATGTGTTGTTAGAGGATGAAATAATCTAATATTGCAAACTTTTGAGTTAAACAACTTATCATATTTACTATTTGAGTATTTGAATATAGGTAGTACCTGTACTTATGTTGAAAAAAAAAGAAACAACTTGCAGATATATATTCTGTTTAATTTTATCACAGTTCTTCCTTAATGGTATATTTATAGCAAAACCACATATTATTCCTCAACTAAATAAACATAAAGATGCTAATTTTCATGTAAAAAACGAAAATTTACAGCTTTCCCACTTGTTTTTTCTTTGTACGCTGCTTGGTTAGAGAGTGACAGCATTAAAATACCTATTTCTACCCTGAAACTTTTACAACTATTAGGTTTCAGTGACGGCGGCTCATTTTTAGGCGATTAACACACTGCCACGCACCACGCAGCGTAGTGCGAGAATGCGTGATCTACCGTTGCTTGTAAGTATCTCCGTTTGTATAGAAAACACGCACAGTCCAACACACAGAAAATGCATTCACCCGCGTTCATGCAGATCACTTTAGTTGGGGCGAGATGCATGATGCAGCGTGGTGCGTGGCAGTGTGTTAATCGCCTTACACTCTTGTCTTATTTTAAGACTTGAGCTCTTTTTCTACATCTTATGATGAAAATGGACTGCCAGACGTGGAGTTAGCTTTTCTTGATGCGCCGGCACTGATATATATAGTTTAGATATGGACTTTGATTACACTAAAAACATAAGAGCAATATAAGCACCATACATTAAAATGAAATCCGTAATTCCACCGACTAAATTGACAGCGTTTTGCATACTAAAGTTGTCAAACGACCTGTCAAATGTATGAAAGCTGCTGGCAGTTTACTCCGTTTAATAATAAATTTGATTTTAGTCGATATAAACACAAAGAGAAAAGTTCCACAAATGGTTTTGTGCATTTACATGTATTAAAAAGAAGATTGATGATCAATTTATACACACTACAACCATCACTGTAATATTACCAAAATATGCTTGAAAAAACGTACCAATATACCAAAAACAGCGTTGCAATTACGCACATTTTACAAATGTTAATAAAAAGGAAATACGTCATACGTTTTCATTAAACGCCGTCATTCATTCAGCTTAATTTAATATACAACAAGAAACCAACATCATCACATCCCATGACATAAATTAACATCCATTATTTTAAATATTTATTTCTAAATTGAACTAAATAAGTTACTGGATAATGATATTATATTGCACTAATAATTTATAACCAGTGTACATTATATTTTGTTAAATGACACAATATTATAGTTAACATTCAAAAACAACCATTTTTTTTTGTATCTAATGTTTATTTATCTCCCTCCTTTGGGTAATTAAATAAAAAATATTTTGTCCTTCATAATCAGACCTTAGACTCAGAACGACATTCGATGAAAATGAGAAGCAAACTTATGAAAATATCTCATACTTAACATAATAATCTGTCACTGGTTAAAAGGTTTGAATTTGATTAGAGACTGAGCCATTCATCCATACTAAAAATCACAACAAAAATATTAGTACATAACAATTTTTCCTACCTTTCATTATTAGGGTTTATATCCCAAGCTTTTCAACCACTGGTTCCCTGAGGTTTTGAGATACAGACTGTGTGAGTAAGACTTCCAAAGCAGAGAGTTATTAAAGAATCTGGCAGCCTTGCACTTCCCTGATTTTTTGAGTTAAAACCTCTAGCATTGTTAAAAGACTAAGAAACACTGCCAACGACAGAAAGTTATTCAAGAATCTGGCAGCTTTTTTTCAGAGTTGGAAGGTAACCTAAAGGTCACCAAATATAAGGAGGAAATGAGGCTTGGGGCGAGATAGCCTCTGCTATAAATAGATGCAATATAACTTTGCTAGATGCTTTAACTGAGAAATGTCTAGTAGAGCCAGGGCTTCTTCAAATAAATTTACACTGCTACTTAAGACTCACCTAGCAAGTTTTATTCTGGTGCCTGACAGAATCTTTATGAACACTCCGAAACCTTTGCCTTGAAAACAACGTAGGCGTCGGTTGTTAATTGATTTTACATTCTTCGTGGCTTTACTTCTCCCAATATATCTATCAGCCACGGCCGTCCTGCTGGATATAGACCGCTACCGGGATTGTCCTACACTGCGCCACTAATAAGACTTGGCCAAATTCTCCCAAAACCTCTGGCAATCTTGTATTCGTTTAATAATAGGTACACCATTCCAGAAACTCTCAATCTCGTTTACTAGTTTCTTTATAAGGTCTGTTACTATGGCTTTCACTGGTGATAATCTGCTTGATTCCGATATCAAGTAATTAACCGAAGCAAGCTCATCTAAAGGGTTGTATTTCTCATTAGTCATATTATGGGTCTCTATAATTCATCACCTCTACGTCTTAAATTGGTAACAGAATGGAACCTGTCGTTGGAATGCTGGTGATATTCACACATTACCGGGTATTCACTCATTCCCATAGCTCAAGTCTCAATTATATACTTATACTAAATTATTTTAATGCTAGTTATACATACATTCTTCTTGTATAATTGTAGAATCAATAAAATTAAACTGCTACTATGATGTCTGGACCACTATTATGGTACTTTTTATTGCCAGGAAATTCTAAAATGTGTAACAGACTACTTTTTTGTGTCTTAATAGGTATCCAAGCTTGTTATGGACAATGTAATTTATGTTCCATGGGTCCAGAGTTCCATGTAGGTAACAGTAACAGTACCAAAAAACTTCATTTTAGTGACTTCTTTATAAAGTAGGTAGATACATCTAGATATGTTAAAATTATAATACTATGACCAACTGCAGAGTCGATTTTAACATTATTCTTGCAACAATAACAAAAATATAGGGATTGTGCAGCTTTAGAATCTTACGGCTAACATTTCGTCTAAGAATACTTATACATGCCGGTCTCTTTCCGCATTCTCACTGAAACAAAACAAAAAATATTAATAGAGCATAGTGCGCGTGAATGTTAAATTTCTTCTCTCTCTTTTTCTCTGTAAAGTTGTTAAACACAACTAATCTACCTTCTTTCAAAGATTCTAAGAACCAGATTTATAAATAATTGTAAGTGGTATCGACTAAATCGTTTCTGCCTTCATTCGGTTTAGTATCGTTTTATTTGTATCGACGTGTAAGGTAGTGAAATTATATATCAGTAGGTAATTAATATTAGGACCTCAGTATATACTAAAACAACACTTAACTGCCCGTTTTAAAATGATAAGGTTAATCATTGGCCAATTTACTGGCGTCCAAGAGAGCTCTTCATGTGAGCGACGTTACATAAGCTGCCATGTTTAATCCGAAACATAGGTATCTACATCTCGTTTGCCCAAATCGGATGGAAGTATTTAGGCTGTCTGGCCAATTCGTCCTTACATAGATCGTTACATTCGAGAACCTATAATTGACCTCCCTTTGGCTTTTCCTCGACATAATAAACTAATGTTGAGTTAATCTTATCGGTTGAAATACATTTAGTTGAACATCGAATGTTTTAATGGAGAAAAATATCTGTGATAAACAGATCTCGCCTACTTAGGGTTTCATGATTAACGCAACAAATTGTGCAACACTTACTTTCAACGAAACATATAGCCGCGAGAATGCACGCAGAGAACAGGATCGTCATCGATATGACGAGGACAGTGATCTGGTGCGAATGGCTGCAGCAGCAAGACTTTGGTTCCTTCGTAGTTCGGTGCTTCGTGAACCCATTCACGACAGTAAAATGGGTCGAGCTAGCTATGGACGCCGTGTCTGCTTCTGGCGCTCGCTTCACGTCCGTCCAGTAGTCTGGATCTTTTGTTTCTTCAGGGATTGTGACGACGGCAGCCTCGAAATTAGATTTACGGCTACCGCCCAATCTGGTGGGATTAGGCTGCTCCGTTGTCCTTCCATGCATGCGCGCGAGGTGCGCTGCGCTTAGTAGTAGGGAACCCGATGACACGCTCTGCAAAAATGCGGATCAAACATTAGCATATTGACGGAATCTCAAGCATAACATAGTAGGTGGGCTTTAATGCGATTCCGATTACTTTACATTATTTCGTTACAAACTATACATATGCGAGTCGAGCGCTCAGAAAAACTGTACAAGAGTGATTTTTATATAACAACAAAATAAGCGAGTCGAATCAGTATAACTTGAACTTATACGTCACGCCTACGAAAAAGGTTTGCGTTAACACAACACTTGTTAATACAGAGGCGCTACCGCCAAAGACGATATTCGTAAATTTCGGACGATTGTTTCTGTCACTCTTATGACGTCTTAATTGGGGTAAAAGAGAAAGATGCCCTAAATTTACGAATATCGTTTTGGACGGTAGCGCCTCTGGTCGCTGACTGCAAACGTTCAAGCGATATTTTTTTACACACTGCGAGCGCAGGCTGTAATTCTCTACATTGTACTTGTTTTCCATAAAGGCTAGTTTTAAAGCGGCAAATGCGTTTGAGAGTTTTTTTTATAGTGAATTCAACCACTTCAAAATACGTTACATAGAAATTTTAGGAATATATTAGTATTTTTAAATTGTGGTACTTATAACTAACGTAGTTATATAAACTATGCGTGGACAACAGATCCTGTAATTATTTCAACTACGGGTGCACTAGGCATTTGGAATATCGCCCCAGGAAATGTACTTGATTTGCAGTAAAAGGTTTTATATTCTTGCTCATCAAACGACTTAACGTAGAGGCTAATCCGCTCACTACATGCAATAAAATTATATGAATACGGCTATCTGGCAACGCAAAGGTTATTAGTTTTAAGTTCAGAATAAGGCCATTTTAACGAAGCATCCATTGCAATATTGCAAAGTTGGATATTAATTGTGGTAATAAATAACATCGTTAGACGTCGATTCGATCAATAGCTGTCAGCTCCTAAATAAAGGGAACGTATCACGCGTAAGGAATGTCTTACAAGAACATGACAGGTAAGATCATGTACCGGACACGGGTTTGGTAATTTGTAATTCGTTTGTTGACCTCTTCCATTATTACCTAATTCTTGCAAAAAATGCTCTTTTTACTGGTTACCTTTATCGTGTAAATTGATCGAAGAGGTAAAAAAGATTGGCATGTGTGAGTAGGATTGGAGTATCAAGGGTTCCGTTAAAAGTGAAGTTTTTTATACTTTTTACAATTTTACACATATCGCCTGATTTGACTGTTATTTTTGATGTTTGTGGTGAATTCATCACAACAGAACATTCACTGATCGTCAAAAATTCATAGAGGCCATTTAGGTTCCGTGATATCGCCCGTTAGCACACTTTGACCGCGGAATTCTAAAAACCGCAATTACAAGTTTTTTTTTTTCATTAGTATGAAACATCACGATAATTGCCGGTGACGTAGCACTTTGGGGGCGGAGCTCTAAAAATCGGAACGAATCGTTTTTTTTTTTTATAAAATATGACGTGGACTTACGTGGGTGCTGTGGTTACTGGAAGAGCCTTGGCTGGAGGCGGAGCCCCCGCGCGAGCGCGAGTCGCTGCTGCCCGACAGCGATGGCCGCGGGATGTGCCAATCGTGTGAACAGATCTGAAACAACAATTATTAGGTGTGATTCACTTACTTGTAAGCATTACGTGCAATTCACTTACTTATAAGCATTACGTGTAATTCACTTACTTGTAAGAATTACGTGTAATACACTTACTTGTAAGCATTACGTGTAATTCACTTACTTGTAAGCATTACGTGTAATTCACTTACTTGCAAGCATTACGTGTAATTCACTTACTTGTAAGCATTACGTGTAATTCACTTACTTGCAAGCATTACGTGTAATTCACTTACTTGCAAGAATTACGTGTAATTCACTTACTTGTAAGCATTGCGTATAACAACTGTGAGTGTAGCAGATTTCGTCTTCTGAACATTGTTGTGTGAACTATTATGGGTCGCCTCGGGGGAGGCCTATGACCAGCAGTGGACACCCTTCGGTTGATACGATAAACCATTTTTGACTCAGTCAAAAGTTGATAGGTATTCGCTTGAATAGATTGAATGTTTTCTTTCCAGAACTATTTACCATAACACAAGTGACCATCTATGTACTAAATGTAATTTTAATACAGATATAATGAAACGGGAGTTTCATATCTACAAGAAAAAATACATATGAAAGATATAAAAAATATTAGTATTATATGCAACATGTTCATACAAACAAAACGTTGTTCAATGACATTTCTATGCCGCTATTTGAGACTAACATTTGACAAATCTTGCATTATACTAAAAATACTAATTACACATAATATTTTAATAGATGGGTCAGTAAAACAATTAACCTTCGCTCTTTAACTTTGTTAGATCACTTGACACTGCTATGATAATTATTATTTATTATGCATATTCCAATGAGCTAGAACTTCTGTAGAATATGTAAATATTGCAAGATGACTGTTTCGATCTAGGTCAAAACCTAGTTCTTGACAAGTTTACCTAAATAGGGGGACAACGCGTGTCTGTCTTTGTCCACGTTTAAAACACGGTCATTATGTATATTACTCTGTATAAAGATGTAGATGAAATAACTAACATTATCTATTGCTTCATCCATCATTGGCATGTCGATGAATTCGATCGATCATAGGCAGACAGACGCTTCCAGTAGATAATTAATAATAATAGCCACTTTTTCATGGGTTGTTACGTTTATTTTTTGTAAACGTGTACAAAAAAAGAGTAATTAATAAACTCAACTTACAAGCACTATTAATCTTGAGGATCTCTCGGTTGAATGATAATTTAGCAGACCAACTATTCAGATATGTTAATTTAAAGTTACATGAGTATATCGGAACGAACTTCAGTTTTTTTAGTACAGAGGACAATACGGTATTTAAAAAGAGATCCAGTAACTTTTTTCAATTACTGTAAGTATTCTAGATTCCAACTATTTTATAAGTAATACAATTATTACTATTGGGTGTATAAGGGAGTTTTGTAAAGAGAGTTAGTTGCCAAAATAATTGCGTATTACCAACGTAGGTACCTGTACCTGTACTGTGGTGTGATGGTATACAGGTATCTCATCGTAAATACACTTATTAGCGCATGGTGGTGTGGTTATTATACCTACTTATCTTGCGTTGTGGTCTGATAGTGCCCATAGTAAGTACCAAGTGGTACGCTCATTTTTAAACTATTATGATAAGGTGTAAACTTGTGAAGACTCAAAACACCGTTAAGGTAAAGTGTGAGCACATAGGTATTACGTAAAAAAAACTGAAATCCTAGCTTAAATGTTTGCATATTTTTAATACTAGAAGCGTAATGACTCTTCAAGACTCGAAAACATTTATTCACCCGAAAACAGTCATTATGCTCCAGGCTTTGGACTCGAAATTAGCTAGAACTCACAACAGTAGAAGTACCTAATGCAAGCAAGTTTCTTCACGCTTGATTTATGAGCAAATAAAAGAATCTTTTGTAGTTAATGAACAAAACCGTTGCCATAAAACTGCTTATTACGTAACTAAAATAGGCGTAGGTGTGCATTACGTTATGAATACTTGTTGTCAATTCTACGTTGTCGTCTTTGCAACAACTCGTTCTAGATCTGCTACATTTTTGTAAAGATGTTCTGTTTTAGGTTAGAATCGTGATTAAGTATACTTGTATAATACGAATAAGGAGAGTCAGGAAATGATACAATAAGCGTTTAGAAGTGGTATTGATATTTGGGTCACTGAATGTGGTGTAGACTTAGAACAAGTTTGCGGTTTGCAATTGAACTACATGCTGCAGTAATAATAATATTTGATAGTCAGTAAATAACTCATATTTATTTCCAAAAAATCATGCGATTGATCATTAAGTGTAGAAGAAAGAGATTGGGTCCAAACGGGGTCCGTTCAATATGACGTGGATGGGTCCGGTTATTATCAAGTAAATATTGGGTATTTTTGACCATAGTTTTTGGAAACTTTAGGTACTATTAACCTGAACTATTGTCTAGCTCCGTACTTTTGTCTGTTTAGTTACATCAATTACATTTTTGGGTCAAGTTTTGTTCAGAGTCCGATTGATTTTGTCAGATACGGTGTTCAAGGTTCGCGTTCTCTTTATTTGCGGTCTTGTTTCGGCTTCTGACGCAATAAATCTTAAGTTTTGCTTTCGGCTTCATGGTCCTCTTTGTTACTTTGATAATATGATGGATAGGCTTTTTAGGTATGCCTGTGGGTTAATGAATTTCTTTTATAGCCTCAAGAAGGTCAAGGTGTAACATTTTTAGATAATGAGGATAACATTGTAAACATGATCTTTGGGTTAAGTTAACTTTGATTACGACGTGATAAAAGGAGGAGCGCGCTTAATTTATTAACCGACAATTTGTATCTACTGCCCATCTTTAGTGCAGTTTGACCTCGTGGCTAGTAATAACTGTTCCTACGTGATTGGAGATCGGTTTAGTTGCCTAAAGCGATGCCGTAGATAAGCTTAATACATAGTATAGTTACGGTCCCTGGGCCGGTACCGCGAACAACGAAGTTCGTATATTTCGAGCATCTTTCTAGTTCTCTTTTACTTTAATCATCGTCCGAAATCGAATATCGTTTTTCGCGGTAGCGCCCCTAAGTACAGCCAGTCTCGTCAGATTTTTTAAATACAACGACGGTGGCAAACAGGCATACGGCCCGCCTGATGTTTAGCAGTTATCTTAGCCTACGGACGCCAGCAACACCAGAGGATTCATATGCGCGTTGCCTACCGTATTGTCTTGATTGGTGTATTTTCAATCAAGTTTTATATTGAAACTGCAGCGTAACTTTACTTACTGTCGTAAAAGATCAAATAAAAAGGTAATTTTGAAATGTATCCTTAGTAAATATCAGTGGGACGTACCGTCTCCGTGTATAGTGGGGTAGGTTGCAAAATGTTTCGCCAAATGCACACAACCGGTTAGCTTACATTTAATCTTGGTTACATGTATCGCTTTAGGCGTCCTGTGTAGTTGTGATCTCCGAGTAAACATGGTTGTCACGGTATATAAAGTCACACTTATGATGGTTGACTGAGGCGGAGTAAATGTTAGCTATAACAGCCAAAGTGTTACGGTATGCGACACGTCGCTATTGAAAACATTGTGGCACGCTTCAACGCTTTCGCTCTCAATATGAGGATTTAGTCTAATCAACAAGGTTTTATACGAGCCATTACAAATTAAAGTACCTAATTATCAGCTAAAACTTTTCAACTGGGGTTTGCTAGCCAGCATTATCTGATCGATTTAAATCTTCAACATTATTTTCTATGCCCCTATTGGGACAGAAGGATGTTCATACACTATCACTGCAGATGCTACGAATGCCTCTTAACCGAACACATCCGGAGAACACATAGATAAAACGATACTTTTTAAACACAAAACTATCGTGAGACTGAAACATATTAACTGTATAAAAGCGGGTAACTCACGTTTTATAAGCATCGCAGCGACGCAGTCTACGTCGGTTAGCCACCGCGAATGGCTCATGATTATGCTCCTCGTTATGGAGTAAAACATGTCGAACAATATTCGACTTATAAAACGTGAGTTATCCACTTTTATACAATTAAAACAATACTTTTGTTCTCAGCCGTCGTCCTTGTAAAGGGTGAACACTATTAAATTGTCGCAGGTCGAACATGCTACAGACGACAAAATAAAAATCCAAAGTGCTCAAAATTCTTTATATGACTAATTTTATACAGCGTAAAATCATTTTAAAAAATATTAGGGCTATTTCATCGAACGACGAGAAAATTTCCGGACATTACTTTTGACGTGATTCATTGAATTTCGCACGGAATCATCGCTTAACAATTTTGTGCATTTAATCCATTTTCGTTGAAAATCTGGTAATGAAGTGGCAGGTTGGCAAGTTTTTCGCAGTTTAGTTTTTATATTAGCCCAATATTTTTCGATGGGGCGAAGTTCGGGACAGTTAGGTGGGTTACTCTCCTTAGGCACTACCTCGACTGAATTCGCCTTATACCATTCCAAAGTTCGAGACGAATAATGGCAACTTGCTAAATCTGGCCAAAACAATGTTGAGGAAGTGTGTTTCTTTATGAATGGTAACAGTTTTCTTTTCAAGCATTCTGATATATAAATATCGGTGTTAATTGTCCCGGTAGTGATAAATGGTGAGCTCCTCATGCCGCACTGGCATATAGCTTGCCAAACAAGGTATTTTTGCAAATTTTTCTACCGGGATCACCTTTTCCGATTCGTCAAGATTCGAGATGTCACGAGAGGAATAGTACTGGTTACCTGGTAAAGACTTGAAATCTGCCTTGACGTAGGTTTCATCGTCAATAATTAGGCAACATTTTTCTCAATCAACAAGGTATACAATAACCTAGAACGTCTAACCGCACGATTATATTGATCCACAGTTCTCTTGGGAGCCTTTTGCTTCTTATATGTTGTAATGCCGCATTCTTTTTTAATTTTTTGGACATTTGCTTGACTAGTGCCTACTTTTTTCGCCACATCCCGGGAAGAGATACTCGGATTCTTATCAAATAGCTTGCACACCTTTGATTGTAACTTAACATTAGATTTTCTGGTGGGTTGACCTTCACGCCGCTTCCTATCTATAGTTTCACCTTGTTTAATTTTTTTTAGGGTTCGTTGAACCGTCCTCCGAGTTGTTTGACAAGATTTTGCCAGATCTAAAGTTGATAAATGAGGATTTTTACTGAATTCTTGCAAAATTAATTCGCGAACATTTTTTCGTGTAACGCCATTTTCATAAATAAAAACAAATGAACATTTTATGGTTGTCTAATATATTACGAGCCTTCTAAATTTAAAATTTTAAAAGAATATTCAAAAAAGGTTCGATGCAACACGCTAGCAAAGTAAAAATGTAGGCGACAATTTAATAGTGTTCACCCTTTAGATCAAAACTACTTTGACGATAAACTGCAAATTGCTTATCGTAAATGGTTATAGGCTATAGCAATCTCGGCTTAGGTACTCAGAAATTACGATTAAGTAACTAATAATTATTTTCTAAGTGCATTGTAATGTTTGAACATAGTACCCATATATAAATATCGATTGTGCTGACTGTTTCTGACAATACGACATGCATACAGTCAAAATCAGACCATAGAGCAAGCACAAAACAGGTGGGAACTCGGCCGCTCTAACCTTTGTCTTGCGATGGAGAAACGCTCTGTACTTTGTTATTGGTAAAGCGTTAGCCAATGTTGTCTTGTCTCACTATTCAACATTTACAGCCATGATAAATTTCTACTAACCATTTGACATAAAATATTACAAAAATAATTGCAATATGCATAAGGTTTAAACCAAGATTATCTGGGCGCTGTTAAATCATGTCATTGAATATACAGTGCCCAGTTGAATCGAGCCTTTACTATAAAATATTTTTCATATAGGTTATCGTCGCTAAACATGTACAAAACATATAACATAACACACTAATAGATAGTTTAACAATACGGACAGAAGACACACACACACATATGAGGCTTATTGGAGCCTGAAGCGTGAATTGAGACGACTAATCCAACTCCGACTCTTAGTTAGTTACATAGTAAACATTAATAAATAAAAAAAAAACATTACTATTCATGAAAAGTTGAAATAGATAACATATACTAAAGAAAAAACGACGGGGACCTCAAAAAATATTTCATAAAAAATAATTTGATTTGTTCTTAGTTTCATAGATGGCAGCACCAACTCTCTAGCTATATCAGAATCCCGAAAGGTATTCATATAGGAGGTGCAAACACGTAGTGTTTCACCTTAGAGCTGGTAAAACGGTACCTAAAACCGTTAAAAATAAACAAGATCACATATACTTGAGTAATTTCGACGGGTTCCGCTGTGTACGGGTGGCCAAATTGGTTAAGGCGTCAGCCGCGATAGCTGGAGATGCGGGTTCGAATCCCGTCTCGAACACCGGAGGTCCCCGTCGTTTTTTCTTTAGTATATGTTATCTATTTCAACTTTTAATTTATATAGTAGTATTACTACTTAAAAATCAAAGCAAATCAAAAAATATTTCATAAAAAATAATTTGATTTGTTCTTAGTTTCATTACTATTCATGGTATTAATTATGCAAGGATATAGCACAGTCTGATATTTCCACGTGCCAGTCCTAGTCACGGATGTGTGCACATGATTCAGTTTATAATTGCTATCGGCACGTGGTGCGTACACGTTTGTGCACCCCTGCACTGAATTGTTTGTCTTCGATTCCATTCCGTTGGTTACATACTGTACACGTGAGATACAAGTTCTATTTGCATGTCGCTTGTTATAACTTGACTGTACTCGTATTAGGATGTAAATGTTATACCCCAGAGAAAATCTTCCCCTCATCATGCCGCTTCCTAAACTTAATGCAATAATGTACTGCTAAAAGACGATACTAGAAATAAACAGATTTGTTACTTTTTAAGTATACTCAATTTCGAGATGGTTTCAATACACGTAAGCTTTTCAGGAACATTCACATTTGTGACAAGATTATGCCCTACTACCGCCGCGGTTTTTTATTCGCTTTACTCGTACATCTTCGCGTGTTCTGCTTATGAATGCTTGACGTCACACGATATATATACTATTTCCAATTAAATCTTCTGACTTAAATGTCGTGTTGGATATAGGAAGTGACGTGCGAATGGATGAAGGTGAGCGCTGCATTAGACAATTGAATGACGATGATTATACGCCGTCAATGGGAGATAACATGAGTATTTTTTAGACCGTCTGCCTACGTACTTTAACGGTTCAGCTAACACAATAACAGGTGGACAGATGTTGTGAAACACGAGTGAAGACTGTCTAGTCACAGCACACGTTTCGTCACCAGTACTTCGATAATTGGTACTTGGAACTGCAAGCGCGCTCAGACAAAACGAACCGTTGTTACTAATGTTTTTATTAATTATTAAATATATTATATTAGGGACCTAGCAGATCCAGACGTCTGCAGTGTTGCAGCCAAAACATCAGTTTAGCTAAGATTAGGAAGCTTAGCTAAACTGCAAACAGGGATCGATGCTAAACAAAGAATGTTGTAAAAAATTAAGATTATATATAATGGAATCTAAATCACACTATTGTTAAGACAAAAAAGACCAAATTCGCAAATTCCATTAACAATATAAATAAATATGTGTAATAGCTATATCTATCTATTTACGAAGATCGATAGATCGAAGATACTAATAAGAAACAAGTACTTAGGTATTACACATTCTTTGCATATCAACTGAAACCGTCATGGGCGATCCGCACTTATTTATCCATTCTATTTTGGTGAAAAAGATCACTCGAGACGCAGTGAATGGACTGGTACTGCATAAACTGGATAGTTATGCAACATTGGTAATCTTCACGAATCAACAGCCAATGCATGTGCCGCGTGTCCATAACGGTTTATTGTAATCACGGAACTTACAGCGTGTTCAGTGTTCACTAACTCCCAAATCTCACGACTAGGCCCTGGACATGTCGTTCCGATAGCATACCGAGCACTGTCGAGTCGAAGACTATTAAGACCAGGGTATATGCTTTTCGAATACACAGTTTAATTATAAATTTCAAGATCACGTTACACTGGCTTCTCCAAGAAGGGACTCACTTGTGCTGTGTTCACGCAACCTGTGAGAATCCAACTAGATAACTAATCTCCACAATGGCACTGAATGAAAACGAATGTTACGCGTCTTTGTCCGCGCCATCGTGAGAAAAGTCGTTAGATTGTTGCGGCATCTGACGTCTGCGTACAATGCTGGTCGCGATGTCTTTAGCTTATAGTCTCATACGAATACAACTTTTGATTTTAGTTGGAATATGCTGACCGCAAATGCGTATGAGCCCTTACAACAATTTGAGATAATTTAGGAAACGTAGAGAAGACATGTAAAATAATTCATCACGCCAGCTATTTTTGTGTTAACCGCCTCCTGACATAGTACGATTTATAAACTAGATTCGTTTTAATGTAATTTCGACTTAAGTATTCGACTTTTAGATTCATATTAGATTGGATTATGGCAAAAGTCGATCTAAAATAAATAAACAAACCGTAAACTATTTGCTGGAATAAGTATAATTACTCGAAAACCATTACGATTGGCGCGACTTGGAAAATAGTTATTCTAATTGGAATTGCTTAAATGAGAATTCAAGTACATCTACCATTATTATATGTATAACTGTAGTTGACACGCTATGTCATTCTTCCGTGTATTATTAAGTAGTACCTAAAACAAACAGTTCGTGTTGTACACGTTTTCTTTGTGAAGAGACTAGACTATTAAGAGCACTGATGCAACGCATCTATTTAAAATGATTACATAAAATATTCAGTTACTTGCGATTAAATAAATTGCTTTATTCATAAAGGAATTGAATGTTTCAAATCTTCTTAGAGAAATAATCTTCGCAACAGAACTTTCGTAATCTCAAACAATAGTAGCTACATTTACTATGATAATCAGTTACCGCCTCACCAAACCATTCTCCTTAAGTGAAAGCGTTCATTCTTCCTTTCCTTGCATCTCACTTCTTGGAACAGTTGGAATACTTTCTGAGATGCAAATGTCACAATGGATAACGGACGGTCGGTGGTGATACTTTTGATTCACTCAAAAAGATTTCTTTTGGACGGTTCCATTAGTCGCTTTCGCAGAGACAATAATAAAGACTGACAATCTGTATACAACGCTGAAATCATTCACAGTTGTGTAGAGCTGTAGATGAACCAACACGAATAGGGGACTCAGGCCCATAATTATGTATTTTATATGAACTACCTGATTGACAAGGCTACTCCATCAACTAATACTCATATATTAAAATGAAATTAAAATTGACAATAACCAGGGAGAGAGAGAGTGACGAAAAGCGTTTGGAAATGTAACGTTTTTATTGTAACAGATAAAAACATATATATGAAAGATCTTTATTTTTCAATTTAGGTACATTACATGCACTTATGAACGTCAAAGAAAATTCTACCACCGGTTCCAACCTTACACCCTGACCCGAGAAGATACCGGCAAGAAACTACGGCGGAACTTATTATTTCAAAACAGTGAAACATCAAATTTTAAAGTACATAATTATGCGTAGTTCCAAAAGACAAAACATTTCAAACAGTTTATTACAACATATATAACTAAAGATATAAAAGTAAAATAATAATGTATAAACGAATTTGACTTCGTAAAATAGACATACCTACCTACTTTGATTGATAACAAAAAAGATAAACTAAATTTTATTAAAACACCCGTTTCTTTTTATTATTAGTCTCTGGTTTTCGAAATCTGCCTGTCCGTAGATTTCAGATAATGCCTGTCATTCTTGAATGTATGTGGCTCTCATTAAAAATGCACATGCCAGAATAACTATGTACCTCATCAGTCAACTACATTTGTTAATATTAAGAGTTGTTTGTCCGTTAGCAGGTATGACGAGACGAAACGTGCGTTTGAGCGTCCAATTATCATATTTTATACGCGATTGCAGGCCTCGTATTAAAATGACTTACATAGCTAACGCTTCTGCCTCGGATGCTTCCGAACCATAAAAGCTGTGATCTTTAGAACTGCGACGACAATGTGAACAAGGATAATACTTATTTTGGTTCATAGGAATCGACGTCTCGTTTACAGTCGGTTTGCAATAGGAACGTCAGCACAGATGCCGCATACCTCATTGTTCACGCTGGTCACACTGGGTTGATGCTTACGGGCGTCCTTGAACTCAATT
Organism: Grapholita molesta; assembly: GCA_022674325.2. Classification (NCBI taxonomy): domain Eukaryota; kingdom Metazoa; phylum Arthropoda; class Insecta; order Lepidoptera; family Tortricidae; genus Grapholita; species Grapholita molesta. The sequence goes on from CP053126.2 coordinate 5,263,108, forward strand.
GGTTGTATTTATGAAGCTAACGGGAACCGTGTCAATGCAAAGCCGTGGTAGCTGACCGTGCGTTCCCATTGGTTTAACGAGCGCGGACGAGGCGAGGGCTCACCAGTGTAACATGATCTCGATATGTTATATATGCAGATGTTTTACCTTTTTAAGCATGTTTGCTGTAGACTACAGAGAAATACGCTACAGTGTAGATACTTTTGATTCACTCAAAAATATTTCGTTTATTATGCTAGCCTCCTATCACGTCATCAAGGGGATCCCGAGCTCGTTAGCCATTAATTCGGCCTAAAATAATATGCGACATACCTTTAATGTAATCTGAAGCAATCATACGTGGTGTGGTTTGTATACATTATCTAAGATCCATATACAATATATATATCTACAAGCACCTTATTTACCATTCATAACCATATCGACTTCACATGCTGTTTATTGTTTTTAACCACTAAAATACGCTCTGCCTCGGCTATTGATTGAGAATTGAAATAAACAATATGCTAATAGATATCAATAATATAATGATTTTATAATGTCTACGACTGATTGAAACTGCTGCGATTAATCTACCTATTCGTCCCCGCGTAGTCGTGCTCTATGTATCGGCAATTTGCTTCAAATAACATGTGAAGAGTAGCAATTAATACAAAACACCACTGAGCCGTTGATGATCGCTTTGCCAGATTTGATAGTAATCAATACATTCCGGAACCTTTTTTAAAGTTTTAAATTAATGGTTTAGAGGTATCATCTTTATACATCGTGCTGCATTCTTTAAAGTGATTAGCCTCTATTAACGTCCATCTTATACTTCCAGTGGATGATATTGTAGAAAAAGTGGCCATGAAATGGGCTACATAGCCGGATTCTTCGTTCACTCACGCCATCATGATATCATCATCATTTGCTGACGTCTACAATTTGCTGTTATATTACGTTTAATCGACATGCCGGACTTCATATTTCGTTTAATTCGATTTTTTTAATAACAGTAATTGTTTTACTTTTTGCCTCTATGTTATCATCGACCGATCTTTAAATTTTTACACATCGACCTAATTGCACATGGTACTCTTTGTGTTTGATCTTTACAACAAAATAATAGTCATCATTTTGTCCAGCCTGTTTCTTGTGAAGCGTTACCTTGACGGGTTTGAGTCTTTGTAAAATAGTTCTCAAGTGTACGCTTCCTGACTATCATGTTAAATGAATAACAAATAGACTCTCGTCTCCAGCGTTAAATGTGATTAAGGCCACTTCTTTAACACCGTGTCCAAATGTAGTCCAAACTCCGGAGAATTTACATACACATAGTGTTTTGAACTGGTTGAAACAGTTAGAAGTGTTGGTTAGATGTAACCTTACATTTATGTTGCCGAAAACCGCCGAGTACCACTCCAACTATTTGCATTGATATCAATGTAAGAAAATGTTTTGTCCTTGTTGGAAGTGTAAGACCGGTTGGCTTAAATGACTTTCGCGTGATTCTAACACCATTCGTTCCAAGCATACCGTAGAGGTGTAGGACATATTACGAAATGGAGTGCCCATTTGAGAATTGTTAAGATTATATTTGACAAACAACAATTCATAAATTCTTGTTTATTACCAAATCCAGTACAATATGTTTGATGAAATATGCGTTAACATATAGCACATACAGACTTGGTGTTTTTCGAAAGAGTTAAGACAACGGCCTTCATTTACCTTGTTGCGAACATCGATCGTTCAGTGGCGCGAAAAATTGTTGTTGACCAAATATTTCGTAATCGGAAACCAGTTGCATGTCGTCACAGTCACATGCGTTTTGAGTATGTATCTTAAAAATATAAAAATAACTGCATGACCTTGCATGGGAAACTTATTTGACTAGTGTGTAAATTTGGAAATAACCCTGGGGAAATCTTCCCGCGTAACTCTAACTCAGACACTTTATGGCGGTCCGAAGTTGACTATAATATTCAATTTTCTTTTATAAACTTCCGTACCTAAAAATACAATTTCAAGACGACATTAATGATGTTATAAAAATACTCTCGATCATTCTGTCGGAACATTAATTTGCATTTATATATGATTGGTTTATTTTACAATAATATTATCACCTCGTGGCGACATCCCGCTCTCAGGGTCTCGGTCGTTCAGAGTTCGTTGCTGGTTACTCCATGGTTTTTACGTTTCTTTGTACGTAAATGATAGCAATTACATCATGCGTTACTTTTGTGTCTCAGATCCGTTTATCGACGGGAATCCCTTACAAACGGCTTGGATCCGCATCCGCTATTGTCTGCTTAGCGAGCATGTATACATGTCGCATTTAACCAGCTGTCAAGATAAAACAAAGCTTCAACATTTAAAATGAACTTGTCATCAGCATACGCATCCTTACCAATTCATGGCAAATAAACGAATTAATCGAAAAAACATTAAGGAAAATTATCTCATTTAGATATGAGCTTGATTTTCCTCAGAATTTCATTTGTTAACAAATTCGCGAGAACCCAAGTTCGTTTACCTTGCTACTGTCTACCCGACACGCCGATCTGTTTGTTCATTTATCAACGAATTCGTGGCAAGATTTAAAATGTACGACCTTGACACGTTTATAAAAATAATCGCTTCGAGATTAAAACATATCTTATGCAATTATGCAATTGTAAATGTAAATATGTATTAATTTCCTTTTTGTATTATCACTGAGACGTAAGAATTAACTATTAACATTATAATTAATTTACTGTGAAATAATTTGATTGCAATCCTGCATTGCATTGCATTTAACTGCAATACTGAAATACAACCAATTCAATTTGGTTAAAAAAAAAATATAATGACTTTATTTTAGATTATATCGGAATGATATGTTAAAAGTATTGACAAAATCTGTGAATCATGCGAACACACAATCACCGTCGTTTAGGACATTGGTTTCACGGAAATTATCGGCTCCTTGACATTGAAACTTTTTGTGCCGTAGTCCGTAGTCAAACTGCCGGGAATCTCATCTTATTATGTCATTCTGAATGTATCTGTTGTTAACTTACATTGTTTATAGTATTATTTATGTTCCGTGTCATAACATTATAAATAGTGGCGCCTCCTTTTATATGTACACCATGAATGTCTAACAATTAAAAATTTTAAACATGTTTGGTACCTATTACCTATATATATAAAAGGTGTCAGGCATAACCCCCATTTTTTTTTTTCTTGAACTTGAGCTACACTGATTAAATAGACGAGTGCTTAAGCGTCATTCAAATGTTTAGACATAAAATTTAGAAATAGAAATAGAAAAATCTGTATTCATGATATTTTGTAGCATAATATATATTTCGTTTTGCGGACTTATTACAGATATCAATCATGTAAAGTGTCATATTCATATGTAAACAATTTGCCAATAAAAGAGCGGCAAAAGCGTCACGCTTTTTTGCAATTCAAGTACCGACTGACCTACTCAATAATTGCTTATGGCATTACGACCCAATGACGTATTGAGACATGTATTGTGTGACGCTCGTGACGTAATCACATACCCGTGACGAAGCTCGAGTACCCTACCATAAGTTGTGACTGAGGTTTTCGATAACGAGTATCGAGTTTACTATCTGTGCATCTCGCTTGTACTATTTTAGTGCGAACAAGATGCACAGATAGTAAACTCGATATTCGTTATCGAAAACCTCAGTCACAACTCATGGTAAGGGCAGAGGGCTTGTAACCGTTACTGTTAAAATAAATTGGCTGGTACCTATATAAATAAGAAATTGTTATCGATGTCGTAGTCGTCTCTGAATATGTAGGTATAAGTACGTGAGCGTTTGCACGAATATGATGAGGGCTTTTGCGAAATCGTTATTTACTTTGTAACCGTATAGTAGACGATTACCTAATACACGTAAAACAGGGTACTTGTTCCAATAATCAATATTTATAGCTTCTACACTTTTTATACAGTTTTTTGAAATGTCCAGATTTTAGGGTCCGACCCTCTGTTTCTTTCAAGTTTTTCACTAGCATACACATGACAAGTCATGGGGGCAATTTCAGACAGTCGAACACTCGAATTTGTCATTTAAAACCTAATAAATTTATTGGTATTTTAGAACTATGAGTGATTACTTTAAATGCCCCACTATTTGAAATTATCGTTCATGTTTCGAAAACAATTATAACTTTCAATTGCAATTATGAATTGCAAAAATGTGTTCGAATGCTTGGATGTCAAAGTCAACCCTTTGGCTGGGAAACGTCTATAAAACATTAATAAACAACGCATACTTCGCACCGGGTCTTATAAATCGAGCTGTACGAATTATATCAATGAACTTTATCTATTACAATCTCTAGGAATGTTACTAGATCAGCTGTGGTCATGACGCGACGGCCGACACGGCGCAGGCGCCGTCTGCGTCCATTACCAATTCAACTGTCAAAATAAACTTACTATCATCAATTCGCGAATCATTCATAAGAATGCATGTTCAGTTTATATTATAATTTATATTACATTAATTTCTTCTTATACGTTTCTTAACGTGACTGGAACTAAAATCACCATATTTTTATTCAAAGAGCAAATAAAATAAAATATTACAGGTTTGTTTGTAAGTTATCTTTCAGTAGATTTACAGTCGACAAACTATAACGTTTCAACTGAGTTTATTCAAATATTTATTACATATATATTTATTTTGCGTATTACATGATATACAATATTTTTGTACCAAGTAAAATTTTCACATACATTCGATGTCTGCCTGCTCGCCATGCTATTCTTTCAAGTTTTTTTTAGTTGCATACACCGCCCCAACTGGATGCGCGCAAGTCCGGGTTCTGTGAAATGTGAAGGCCGCGCACTGCGAGGGCAGCTTCAATCCCTGTGCCATTTAAGTCGGGCCTAATGGCCGATTGCCCAGGCGCAGCCTCGCCTACTTTCGAAAACGGTCTTTTCACGAATCACCGCCATTTGCGCTTGCTTATCTTCCGCAACCATTTGACAAAGGCTATCTGCTGTTTGTTATTCATAAAATTCAAAAAGCATCCAAAACTTGCGAATCAGCGTCACTTGGCATTATGTTTACCTATTTATTCGATTGAAGAATTCTTGTCGTAAACTCGTAAACGTTTTATTACACAATCGTGTATCTAATTAATCAAAAACAAGTCTGCCATTAACTGGCGTGCCGTCAAATGTTTACAACGCTAAAACTTCATTACATATCATTGACCTCAAAACATTTTTATCAGTTTTTTATGAATTCGCTAATTCCATGTGACCAAAATTTAATAATTGTAGAAGTTAACTCAATTTACTCGTAATGATCCAGACGATAAAATGCTTCGTCATAAATTACTAATGCATGTATTAAATAATTACCTGATGTTGTTAATAATTGACAGATGTGCAATGCCTTGGAATAATTACAAATAGGTAGCACTAGACAATCGACATGCTTTTTTTTTGTTATTTGTAACAAATCGACACTTAAACGTCAGATTAATTGACAGATGTGCAATGTCTAATTATAGCAAAAACCACACGACATGATCATATAAAAGTCTTTGTCTTTAACTGCTGTACATATTGACAACTCTAACAACAATTCAATTTATTACTGACAATTCTAGCAAATAACAATAAAACATGAGATTTATTGTCAGAACAATTCGTCGTCACTATTTATTAAGAGCTAATAACATAGTATACCTATTAATGTTGTACGTAAAAATGATTCTAATTTATTTACTTTTTCCACTTTCTTACATATTTTGATGAGACTTTTTTCTAATTTTCAATCCTTGTGAAATTCATCAATACTTTAGATTTTTTTTCTAACTTTTAAGCATCTAATCGCAACAGTATATGTCTAATTGCTCACTACAAACACAATGCTCACACAAGTCTTTGTCTTTATTTCTTGTAGTATTTCACACCTTTAACGATTCTGTATCTCATATCACTGCTTCTGATTATTCCAATCAAATATTTACCGTCATACAAACTTCTTTTCACACCAGTGTTGTTTTTAACTTAGCATCGGCATACATGTGATTAATACAACCTATTTACGGCTCGTCTGCGCTATTCGCTATTCTACATATACGCGGATCTAATCCAGTTTGCCGCCGCCAAAATTTATAATATTTGTAATGTTTTCGGTTGGCGTGGCGCCGCCCTCAAATGTTTGTGATACAGCATTCCGGCATACCATTAACATTTCTAGCGGGCGTAGATTGAAACTGATTTTGGGTTTTTCTAAAATCATTAATATCATAATATATGCGTAATAAGATACGGTATTTTTTAATGACGGCACAAGTTTATCATCGAGCAATAATTTTGCAAAAGTTTACGTACCTATACGTATTGAGTCGAAGAATTCGTTGTGACTTGAATGAAAATCATCACAGGTATATATTATGTACAAGCATACATTAATGTGGACATAATAAACACATGAACGTATGCTATAATAAGTATTTCTATGTAAATGCCATAAATTACGAGAAAATATCTTAAAAAATTCTAGTTGAGCAAAATGCAGCACATATTCAAAACTTTAGAAAATATTTTCCAATGACATTATTTTCGGCTCAAGCTTCATGTATAAAATTACCTATTTATTTAATGTTTCCTCGGGATGTTACCAAATTATTATCGCAAGTGCTACACTGACATTTGGTTGTCATGGCAACCTAGTAAACACTAGTGTTACAAGCCTTGTTAGTATTCTTAACATGTGTACCTAGTGTCATCGCACCGCGGTCAGCTAATTGCAAGGGTTCATCGCGTTAATTAACCCGTCACTTACCGGGCTTTTGGTATCCATTGCTAAGCACTTCCACGCTATTATTGTTTGGACTGCAACTGCACTGTTACGTCACTACACACACTCACTCCACATATCGGGGTGACTTGCCTCTCTCGCCCTCTCCGTTTGCCGGCGCGACACGCCTGCTCCAAGCGGCAAAGCGACTAGAGTCTGACTGAGAGTGTTGCAACCATCGCCAAGGTTTATATATGAGGTTGCACTGCGTACTTGTCTTAATCTTTTTTTGCTGTTTTTAATAATTAAGCAGATATTATTTTAATGTAATTATTAAATTAGACGACATTATAAAAAAAATATCTCGTAAGTTTTTATTTGATTTCTTTTTTATCACAATGCACTGGTTCATTATTGCGGTTTTGAAACGGCGGCTTGGAAATATTATGTAGCTAAGTTTTCTGGCACTTATCTGTAGTGTATTTAATGGCACAATTTTAATTTATTTGCTTGTAGTTACGAAAATACTTAATAATATTTCTAAATGATCCATTACTGAAAATGTCAAGGAATCGTTTGACAGTAAAACACAATGAAGTAGTTACCAAATTGTTTTAACCTACGATTTTAAAAGATCAATTTGTATACTTAAACTTTACTCTGACGCATCTGCATTAGACCAACTTGATTTAATTGAAATCGGATAAAAGTAACCTGTCTCGAACACCGGAGGTCCTCGTTGCTTTTTCTTATGTATGTCATCTATTTCAACTTGAAATCGGATAGTTCTATGTTCATATCAAACATAGCGAATATTATTTGCTTTTCGCGAGTGCTGAATGCTGTCTTAATAATTGATCGAGATCAGTTAAATGTAAACCAATAATTTAAAGAGACTACCAATCAATAAAATATAAATACAATGTAGAGATGAAAATTCCAAACATCCAGCACAACAAACATTTGTCGCATTTTGTAACCACAAATATATAATAAATTTAATTGTTAATGCATAGCTACCCGGACGAAAAAACTATTATATAGATATATATATTTGATTTACATTATTATGTAAATTATGTCAGATACATTTGCATGCTGAGTTTGTGTGAAAAATCTCCGAGTCCCAAAGATGAGTGAGTTTATCGGAAAACTACTGCAAGATTTACTTTGGATCGTACTAACTTATAATTTGAACAGTTTGATTACGATTACGTAACTGTATAAATATTTAGCCAATGACTGTTACACTGATTAAAAAAATTAACTTTAAATTTCACTATTAGTTGTAATATGAAAATAACAACTACACTTGATGCACATATCGAACCTGGCTAGCAGAGACCAGTAACTACACTAAGTCCTACAGGAAAACTGTAAACGGCCATACGGTAGCGATGTCACGTCTTTATCGTGTATGTGGGAGCGCGTGACGTATTTCGTTATAGTCCGAGACCCAATCATAAAAATTGCATGATAACTGTAAATAGAGTAGTAGGTATGGATGCGTCAAAAAAGTTCGTTGATTAATCCTATCCTATGACGGTGAATTCCGAATTTAATCATGAATGAACAGCCAGATCTTAGACAGTCTAATACGGTACTACAAAAACATATATGAATTCGAAGGACAGAATTTTGTTTCGTTAATCATTTAGGACACCTTACTTAATACTCCATGATTTTATAATTAAATAAAATCATGGAATATAAAGACCGTTATGTCGTATCTTGAGTTGTCGTAATTTGGCGGGCTGTAGACTTTATTGCCATCATTCTTGGGTCAAGTAAGCGACTAACATTACATAAATTATATCAGTGAAACAAACTATTAATGTGGCGTTACATCTATTATTCATCATCTTTCTATTGTTTGATATTACATTTTAGGTTCGCTCATTATTCTCTAAGTTCGCTTCGAAAATATAATCCAAAGATTTGGCGAAGACACAAATTTTTACAAAAACGACCCAGAGCGGAAATTTGATTTATTCGGGATGACATCTGATTTCCCAATTTTTAAGGTCTTATTATTATTTGAGGTTACATCTATAAGTATTGTTAAGTTCAGCCGATCCAGGATTATGTTTCGAAAGCCAAATCATATACCAAACAAATAATAAATAAATACTAGTAAAGTATTGCATGATTATCAAATCAATGGAAATACAGAGGCTCTAGTGTATTCTTTTGACGTAAAAAAACGTTTACGAACGCGTAAGTTATAATGTTATTTATATGGGAAACGCAAACGCGTTCGTTACGTAAAGTTATATTAAAAACTTACACTCAGGGCTCAGAAGTGGGATCACGGACTACCGGCACTTGGGTTGTGCAAGATGTGGAACTCGAGGACAGGCTGACCGCTCGCAGAATTATATTACAGGACTCTGAGCTGGCGCCCGTGCCGACCTTGGGGTATTTACACGAATCATGTATTTAGTCACGTCTTCTTATCGATTACTTTGACTTATTGAATCTTATGATTCAAAATTTCCGTAAAAACATCTTTTGTGTGACACCTCATGCATTTTCCAAATACAACAAGGATAATGCTCAATTTGTTGTTTGCCTTGAGGTTTAAAAATACCGCATACTTTTTAATTACACTTTACGAGTTAAGAAAATACATTTTTTTATAGCGTCAATTAGATTGTCAAAATCAAAATTACATACCTATTTCACCTATATGTTTCCTTTTTCGCGTAATCAAAAAATAGTAGAGACATCAGTTGAAATGTAGCTTGCAGGACGTAATAAGCTAATGAGTTTTACCCCGTTGTGACTTCACGAGTTCCCCCACCCCCAAACATTGTTTTTTTTTTATAAACTAATTGACGAACTAAATGTAGTTCTTTTCTTTCCCAAGAGATCATACCTATTCACAATAAAACTGGTTCTTTCATTATAATCAATTTTCGAAAATTCCAGAAGCGCTCCTAACCGGACGTCGGACGATAAATGCAAAATTTACAAATTAGGTATTTCGCTCAAACAAAATCCATCAGTGGACTTCATACGGCTGAAATGTACCTATAAACATTTTTGTCGATGTTATTAGAAGATGCAAAATAGACTAAAACCGTTGCAGATATTTCTTTTATCTTAATTTTATACAGTTTCCTGTTTTACTTAATTTGTACACGTTTAAAAAATACTTTAGAATACAAAAATGGTTTCAACGGTTCGTCTCACATGTCATTTATTTTTAGATCAACTAATGATGTATCACACATTAAATAAATACTTAATGTTTATATTTATCTTCTGTCGTATTACGAAATTAATCAGTGACGAGTTTTGGTCGAAAAAATTATCTAAAGTATTTGGGCCATACAGATCAATTAGGCTCTCGTCTTTCCTGATGATATTGTGATAGTTAAGGATTTTAAAGCCAAATATTTGACTCTAAGAAATATCAACATAAACCGCTCCCTCTCTTACGTAACACTATAGCACAAAAACGCAACTTGTAATCACATAAGCCGTTAACTATTGATAGCAAAAACTATAATATATTTTTAGTTTTAATCAGTCTCGTGTGTATGCTCATTTGCCTCGCTTCTGACAAAGTGTAAAAAATATTAACTGCCAATGATAAGGACTGGTAGGTAAGGTATTATGAGTATACAAAGTCTCTTGTCAAAAGCACCGGTTATCTAAAATAGGGTTTATAATTTTAACGCCGCCGCTAATGTTGAATATTTTTAATTTTCCATCACCTAAAAGCAACGGTGATAAAATTGTTTGCTTATATAAAGGGCATATAAACTACCCTTAACGAAAAAAAGAATTTCCTTTTACTGGATTATTAACCTTTACATATGTAGTGCTTTCCCCGAAAATTAAGCCTCAAATCCTTCAGGTTAAAGAAATAAAACGCATAAAAAGAAATAACATTTTTTTTACCCGAAGTACTTATCCGATTTCTTTGTAATTAGGATATGTTGTAAATAAAATTAAGGTCGCTTTTTAGAAAAAAAATATATTATTATATCTCCTCTTCCTCGCGGCTTTTAGAATTCATCCGATTTAAAATGTCACTTGTCACGTGATTGTCTGAAGTTAGGGGCTTGCCAAACTGGTTGATAATATATGATGCAATCCTAAAAAAGCTTTTTATTTTACTCAACATTTTGTTGTCAATTGTTTGGTCGAGAAGTTTAAACCTTTGCTTAAGTGCACCGTGGATTGCCTCTACAACCCAGCGAACTTTGGTCACGTAACGGGATTCATTAGCCTCTTTGGTACTCAACTGTTTACGTTTACCTTTAAAAGAGGGCATCATTACTCTGTATCCTTTTGACTCCAGCAAAGGAATAACATCTCTAAAGCCCCTATCGAGGACAGATATATCTCCGCTCTGAAGTAGGTTACCCATGTTCTCAATAACTTGTTTCATTATAGTTGCGTCGTTTTCGGTTGCATGATAAAGACCCCAACATATCAACAAGAAACCCATCCGACGTGCAAATTGTGAACGGTTTACACGTCGGACGTTCTATCAAAAAATCCACGGCCGAATGAAAAACTAACTACGCTTTTTAAAAATGACGGATTAAATGTGACTATCCAATCAGATAGTGATGATGATTGAGGAGTAATTTTATTAAAATTTGAATTATTAAAAGTTATGATTTTAATATTTACAGTGTGTATTATTTAATTCAGAAACAAGTTTTGTTGTTATAGGTAATGAGGTAATATGTATGTACGTATAGGTAAACTACCTTAATAAAGCGGCAATAAGGTCGTGTATACATATTATTAGCACTTATTTCGTATTGAAGTTTTGAGATCTGAGTGTATCTGTACGTACAAGTTATTAAAATTTAGCGTCTTTAAAGTGTCCTGATTATATATGACAAATATTATTTTGGTAAATGAATTATTACGCCGTCTGTGATATTGCTACAATTTGAATAGCTGATACAACTGCAAAATAATACAAATATATGCATGAGAAATTAAAACCCCGTAGCCGCAAAAGCAACTTATAGTCCGAGTACAAAACGTTACATTCTAAATTCAAATTCGTTAAGATTGCGTCCCAAATATACTTCATTGTCAACTTGGTTTTGCTTGTATGAAGAGAAAGCGTAATGGGTTGTTACAATTCAAGTTTATCACACCGTTAATTCCAATCTTAGTTATAAAAAAATATATATGTTAAACATTATTAAAATCTACATAAAATATGAAAATTAGGTAATTGTCGCAATCTAGTACATAATTTTTTTTTTGAAAATTGTTAACTCATTTTTTTTTTATAGATATAATGTTTTTTTTTTCTAAAAAGCTACCTTAATTTTATTTACGACATATCCAAATTACAAAGAAATCGGATAAGTACTTTGGCTAAAAAAAATAAAAATGTTAAGTAGGGCAAATCGCCAGTTACCTACTGGCCACCTTTCAATAACTGGCCACCATATACTGAAAATGGACTCTATTTACCTATAAACAGAGTTCATTTAAGTATAAGGTGGCCAGTAATTGAAGGGTGGCCAGTAATAGAAACCCCATTTGAAAATGTGTTCTATTTATAGGTAAACAGAATTCATTTTCAGTATAAGGTGGCCAGTTATTGAAAGGTGGCCAGTAACTGGCGATTTACCCTATTTCTTTTTATGCGTGTTTTTTCTTAACCTGGAGGATTTGAGGCTTAATTTTCGGTGAAAGCACTACATATGTAAAGGTTAATAATCCAGTAAAAGGAAATTCTTTTTTTCGCTAAGGGCAGTTTTGCCATACTTACCCGGCTATGCCCTTTATTGTTATACCATCTTTCAAATTTAATAATAATCGAATGATAAACCTCAACCTTTTCAGAAAGATAGGTAATCAATGAAAATTTGACGTACATTTATGAGAGGAGGAGGCACAGCGAAGTACCATCACGCTCGAGTCTGGAGAAGCCCAAATGGGACAGGACCTCCTTACAGAAGACCACAGCCATAATAGCACTGCTACCTTTCTGGTATGTAGTGTTGTGTTCCTGATGGTGAATAAGGGTCCCAGAGCTAACAACTTTTAGGGTAGGCATTGTGTATGTGAATCCTCTGGAGTTGCAGGGGTCCATAGGCTACAGTAACTGCTTACCATCAGGCAGGCCGTATGCTTGTTAGCCACCGTCGTTGTATAAAAAAGCCATAGGAATAAAATAGGACATTTCTCCCCCTATGCCTACATATACCATTCTTTGTAAGCAAAAGTGTGCTAAGCAAGCTGGCTACTCAGGTTATGGCGACGCTTTAGTGTTCCGCAATTTCTGGACACGTAATCTCTGCATGTTGCAGCCCACGTACCAACGTTCTTATATTAAAACATGCCCAGGTACACTCCAAACGTTTAAGCAATAATGTTACCGGCTTTGCGATTTTCATGCGAATGTCGCCAAAAAGTAGAATTACTTTATTGAATAAGATTTAAGTAACAGTGAAGTATCTTCGATATTTAAATCGGAAGAAAAATAGAAAAAAAATTACTCGATGCGGGACTCGAACCCATAACCACTGGATCACTAGCCCAGTGCACTACCAATTGTGCTATTCTAGTATCTCAATTAGCACAATTGAGTGAGTCCCGCTTCGAGTAAATTTTTTTTTTCTTTCGATTTAAATATCGAAGATAATCGCTAGCAGACGTTTCTGCATAATAAAAAATATGATGTAAAAGCTAACCATAATACCTTAATCTATCCTTCCGGGGTTTCGCAAAAGTGGCCACATGGGAAAATGTTTTTTTCTAATTTCGAATAGTCGATTATAAAACATTCGTCTACTCGTAATATGACTAAGGAGCGGTACCGCGAATATCGAAGTTCGTATATTTCGGACATTTTCCTCTTTTACTCCAATTAAGGTGTCATGAGAGTGACAGAGACAATTCTCCGAAATTTACGAATGTCGTTGTTCGCGGTAGCGCCGAAGGTATATAATTCGAATAGGTTTAAGGTTTGAGGCACCGAACCGTTAAGCCTCAAACTCTCACACGAAGCCTCAAGAAGGCTTTGAAGCGTCTTAGCACATTATTACCAGAACCCTACTTCCATGCAACAGCCGAAAGTAAAGCCGAAATTAAATATCTGCATCTTTTTCGCTGGTATTTACAGTATTTGACCGAAAAAGCAATATTCAAATACAGTTTTGTCATATTGGCATAGTAAAGTGTCATCACTATTCTAGGTTTATTTATTGTAAGTTGTCAAAGTTCTAAACTTTGCTCTCAAAAACATAACTCGATAGGACGTACCTACACATTGTGAAAGCCACGTAAAGCCTGTTAAACAAGATTTTTTAAATGTTTCTTAGGATGTTAATACCCGCCTGGACTGGAGTGTCTCTTAATTTTAGGTCAACTATGGCAACAACACAGAATCCTCACTTCTTAGAATTTCTGCTCCTGAATCCGGAAGTTACATATATAATGTGCCATTATGACTACGTATAACATTATTTAATCTCTTATTGGAAAAGACTGATACAAGGAAACTTGATTAGTTTAACATACTAACTGTTATTTTATTCACGCAGATTTTCCTGAAATGCTAAATGCACTCAGGCAGGCCAAGGCATCTCCGTACAACATACTAACAGCGATACGAATTGACTATCGGTAGACCTTATGCCATTGCAATAGGGACTACAAAGAGTCAGTTAATTGTATTGGCGATGCCACAAACGTGTGAACACCTACCTAATAATTTGCTACAATTACTCTGACTCACACGTGTAAAGATTAATGGTTACCGAGTTGATTGACATTTACTTATGTTTAGTTGGGTAACATATTTTATTTTTCTTAGTTGGCAAAAATTCATGGCCTAGAGAATTTATACTAATTGTAGACCTTGTGAGACTTGTATCAATGCCTTTAACAAGTAACGGTTTCCAGCGAGTAATGTCTGTGTTGTTTTGACGTACCTCTATCATTGTCATTGACTTTTCCTTCAAATTGTATGTTATTATTATGAAATCGTATCTTCATAATACCTGCATTACCTAGTCTAGTACCCGAAAAAAAGTATGAACTCGGTCGTGTTATTTTGAGATACCTTTACTCAAACCTTATACTTGGTACCTAATTGAGTTAGTCATGGCCTTACAATTTTTGTGCAGAGAGGTAATGCTGGATTCTTTTTTTTGTATAGTAATAAGAGGTGTTTATTTATTTATTTTTTTATTTATATAAAAGTAAAATATAACAATACATCTGAAACATATCAAAACAATAAAAATATTATAAAATTTCTGTTTATTATTAAGATGTTGTTTGACAATATATTTAGGTACCTACTTTAGTAATTGCCAAGGCCACGAGGGGGCGAACTCGGGGGGGTTAACTTAAATACATACATAATATTATATTTTTTCTGTAAACATCATTCAATAACACTTTAGATTCCTTATCGATTGAATTTACCGTCGTCCCATTTAAATCCATGGCATGGTAGTGCAGTCGTATCTCTATATTCTATCGTAATCGCAATTAGCGTCGCGTGTGAAGGCACGCATGTATGAAATGAAAAATGGCAAAGCTTATACAAAGTGTAAGCGCCTAATACAAGTAGACCAATATCAACAGTTGTTGCTTACGAATAGTCTTCAAAAGCATGTAGGTCAAACTATATTAAAGACAAGTTGAAAACGAGTAAAGTAACTTTTATGTATAGATAAGCAGCACCAAAACAATCTACGCCGCCGGCTCGCAATCACAAGGTTCGTAAGAGTAATTCATTTGGGCAACAAAAGATTGAAGGCTCAGTTTATCTCCCAGTCGCACGCACTTGCCGGGCTTAATTGGCTTGCAATTATATCATTCACTTTACATCAGTAACTCTATCATTAAAAAATCTGCCGCAGTTCACGGATTTACATTCGTAATAGCATCGGCAGTGTTGACAGCAATCAGTATTTAATTGCTTAAAATATTAAAAACTGTACTTTTATGATACCTTTTCAATAAATTATTATTAAAGTGCGATTTTACTAAGCTTGTTGTTTTTGGGATCTTAGGAAGTTTCCAATAAGAATGCAGTTAGATATCTGACACATCATTTGTGTACAAATTGAAGACAATATAAATTCCTTTAATGCTGGCAGAGACTAAGAACATGGTCCTCAAATTATCCATCCCACACATGAACTCCGAACTAATTCGTTAATGTTGTCATTAAAAAGTTTGACTTTAATAAATCCAATAACTGTTTATAGACGACAAATCCAAGTTGACCATAATTAAATATTGGAATTTGTTATGTGATACCTACATTAAAAAACTTGTTTTTAAATTTTGTACGATATGATATTAAAAACCTATTTTATATATGTAGAAGGATATTCACGACAGAAAGGAATGCCTAATAAATTTCTCTACATAATAAAGAATTCCTATATTGCAAAACCTTTTGTGTCGTCTCATTTATTTAAAACATCGACATTGAACTGTGTCGCAACTATGTTAACTTAATATTTTTTATACATTACCTTTGGCATAACTGAATAATGATCATGGCCAGTTAGAAATCTCCGTTGTTGTTGTTTAGTTTCGATGTCAATATATATTCGATAGAATTGGTTGTTAAAATCAATTTCCGATAGTTCTTAAACCGAATGGTCCGCTAACTGAAAATCGGTTATATCTGGGAGTTTTCAAAAAATAGTGCATCCAATTAGTGAAAGTTGTTAAGAAAAGTTAAATCACTGTCAGTTTCGTGACGACATCATCATGGTTCTGATGTTAATTTTATAAATTTCAATCGATATTGCAATTAATGGCAAAAAGTCGATCTTCATAAAGATTTCATGCTTACCTAATCGTCGTCACGAAACTGACAGTGATTAACTTTTTTTAACAACTTTTGCTAATTGAGTGTACCAAATTTTGAAAACTCCCATCTACGTCTGTCCAGATTTTGCGATGTCTATAGTAGGTATTACATCATATTGCTTTACATTCAAATTTGCAACTGATTGCAAATCTAAAAGCCTGTGGTCTGTGCTCCCTGTGGCGCTACCGCGAAAAACGATATTCGTAAATTTCGGACGATTGTCTCTGTCACCCTCATGACGCCTTAATTGGAGTAATAGAGAAAGATGCTCGAAATATACGAACTTCGATGTTCGCAGTACCGCCTCTGTAGCGGTTGAATATTAACACCCAAAAGTTCAATCTTAATCATGTTTGCTTAACCCTATTATAACACAGCAGACTTGGATTCGCCTTGACCGTCGTTATTTAGGCGCCATGCAATTATTACGTGAAGACGGGACATCATTAAACAGTAATTTCGTGTTAATGAGTCACAAATCGTAGTGTCAGGTCCGGTCGCGGCGGGGGTCGGCGCTCATCGTCCTTGCCAGGAATGCGAGGTCATCACGCCTTCGTCGGTCGCGTTCTTTTGTGGCGGTCCTCTTGTGAAACATAATTGTTGTTTTAGCGCTCATTCCGTATTCTATACACGCGATTCTGGCGGTTCATGGGTCATACCTTGTGCTGTCCACCTCGCGGCCGACTAACGCTATGCTAATGTAAAAGGTTGCACTGCCCAACAACTCTAAGCACACATACGCCCTTCTTGGATACAATTAACCCGCTAACAAGATGCAAATTTATTGATAATTGCAGGTTATTACTTAATTTGGTAATAATCGGTATTAACTTCGCAAGTGCCACTTACCTACTAAATTATGTGTTCGTGACTCTTTCTGACATAACGTTGATTTAAGTTTTTCTCCTTTATCAGCCACCGCGGCAATACGAAGAATTCGAGAACATGGTTTATTAAGTCGATAGCGATATCTTCAACATTAATTATTAATAAACTGTTTAATCTCTTTCTCTATAGGTACATTGTTTCGATAATATGACATACTATTATCTTAGGCTTTATTTAAAGCGGTTATGAATATATCATATGATCATATCTTACCAACGGCAGCCATATGTTTTCATTGTTTACTTACTATGCTTGTAAAACCTACGATATGTACCTACGTTACCATAATGTCAATCGCCTACGTGCTACTAATAATTTGACGTCAATTATGACTTATACATACTAGATCGTGACGCAGCGACCAAAACGACCAGGTCCGCTTTGAAATGCTATACCCTTAACCTTTAAATAACTCAGTGAATTGGCCGTTTCGATTCGTATCCGCGACACGAGGCACTATTCAAACTGGAGTACGCGTGATACCACACAAACAGTTACAACCGCTATTTGTAATTGACGTTACTAGCTATATATACTAGATACTGTAATAGTCTTATTGGGGATAAATATATTTTATGGTTAAGTCGAGAAGCGACCACTTGATGAGAGTAAAAATGCACTTCACCAGATAAATTAGAAAGAAAATAGGAAAAAAATCTCACCTTTTAGAATCGTTTCAGGGCTAGGAAATCCGACCCCGGATTAAAGAAAAATAAAATGTAAGCCCTAATTAAATACAAAAGTAATTAATATTTAATGAAGGAAAAAGAAAACTAAAGTTCGGGCGCCGTGGGCTTACAAATATCAGGGTCGGAGCCCCAATAGCACCTGGGAGAAATCAGATCTTTTAATCTCAAGGGAGGGGTTTAAATGTAAGAGAAAGACAATCTCCGGGATAGAGGGTAATTTTTAATACGGAGACACTAAATCGCTTTTACAAGGGTTTCCACTTCCAGGACATACTTAAACTAGCTAGACATTGGTTTACTGAAACTTAAGCTATTTACATTCCTGCTTTAAATATTTAAGCCTGTGACATTATTATGAGAGGTACCTTTCCTTAATATATAAAAAGACACCGACCTGTGTTTTAGTCACCGAGTGGAATCCTCTGTTGTCCACCTCGGAGCTGCCTTGGCTCGAGGAGAAGTAGGTGAGTCAATGCCTCTTGGTCGATGTTTACATATTAATTTCCTTAGAAGAAGTGAGCTATTAATAAAAAAAAATATGGGGAACACGTGTCCTTTATTTAGCGCATGTACGCGATGGTGGCGCTCGCCTTCCGCTGCGGCGTAGTCTCTGCCGTCGGGGTGTCAACCCGACCACACATGGCGAGTAGATAGAAGGGCGGGTCTGAATTCCGAGGTTACATTTCAAAGGGCAAAATGGGGGGGTTAAGAGTTTAAAACGCGGAGCTCAAAAAGAAGAGAGGTAGAAAAAAAAAAGAGAAAAAGAGAGAAAAAAAAAGAAAAAGAGGCGAAACGTTATCCCCCGACCTGTTGGCAAAGGAAACGCTTCGTCAGACATATTTAAATCTCAATGCGAAATTCTTCACCAAGACGAATCCGTCATTAAAAGAAGCAAAAACTTACGTTTGCCTCTTTTTAATAGTAGGGCACTACCTCGCGGCTGCGCCACATTGCAGGCTCCCGGAGTTCTGATGGCAAACAAATACGTCGCAATTGATATTTTCCATAGAAACTAAAATTTGGACAGAAGAGTACATTTGAAAGCGCGGTCGCGGAAATAAACTTACCCGACGATCACTGCACATCACCACGGCAATTTACACCGTTCAAATGTAAAAACACTGCAATAAATAAAGCAACTTTCTCAGATTTAATTCGACACCAAATAACGTCGACTAACCCGTCAAAGGCCGTCCAACGGAAGAAGACTTAAATTGTTGCCAGAAACCTAAAGAGGAAATTAAAATTATTGCCAGCACAAAAATACTGGGTCCTATAGACAGGTTCAGCCTTATGACAGCTCAGTACATTTGACATTTAAAATGTCAGATTGACACTCGTTATTGAGGAAAGGTTTTTTTTAAGGGAGGTTAGAATGAAGCGAAGGTTTATTTTCAATATTATTAACCAGAATACAAGAAACAATTTCAACATAGAACCATACATGTAACAGTGTCATTGCGACCTGTTACATTACCCCCTTCCTTAGAAAAATAAAAAATGAGAATCATTATTTTATGTCCAAGAAGGACTAACCAAAACAAATAAGAGAAAAATTCAAGACCAAACGAAGAGGTTGTCTTCCTCTGTAGTGAATACCTTTGGGCATGCGAAAAGAGACCTTCAATTCAAAACGGAATAGTCTTCTGAAACCAGGAGTTAAACAAGAATAAAGAAATGAAATCTAATTTGCTAACGAGAAATTGACGAAGTATCCAGCTTCCATGCTAGAACTAGACACTGTCTTAATTGTTATATAATAATACGTTTGAAACTAACTATCAGGCTATTAAACGAGAAATTTAAATTTAACTACTAGAGATCGGTTGAGCACACGGGCCTCCAACCGCTAACACGACAAATAAATTAAAGTTTGGTGCGGATGGGCAACTCAGGCCTCCGACCGAAAATACAAAAGGAATCTAAGTTTGGTGCGGATGGGCAACTCAGGCCTCCGACCGAAAATACAAAAGGAATCTAAGTTTGGTGCGGATGGGCAACTCAGGCCTCCGACCGAAAATACAAAAGGAATCTAAGTTTGGTGCGGATGGGCAACTCAGGCCTCCGACCGAAAATACAACAAATAAATTTAAGTTTGGTGAGGTTGGGCCGTACTATGACGTTAATGTGGGAGAGGAAAATAATTTCTAAACTGGGTTGTAAAGCATTAAGTTAGTTGAAGGCGTTTTACGCAGGTAATAAGCGGAATTTAGAGGGTGTTAAGTAATGTTAGTATCGAAGAATGACTAGGGATGTTTTTAAGCGAGGTTGCAAAGCGTTAAGTTAGTTGATTGCGTTTTAAGCAGTTAATAAGCGGAATTTAGAGGGTGTTAGTAATGTTAGTATCGGAGAATGGCTAAGGATGTTTTTAAGCGAGGATGCAAAGCGTTATGTTAGTTGATTGCGTTTTAAGCAGTTAATAAGCGGAATTTAGAGGGTGTTAGTAATGTTAGTATCGGAATGGGGATTTAAACAAGCAGGGAAAAATGTAATTGAATGTATGTTAAACTGTTAATTTGAATACGGGCCACCGACCTTAATTTAATAATTAATGAAATTTCGAAAAAAAAACTAATGAAATTTGAAAGAAAAGTAGCTCTGACTCGAAAGTGTCTATAGAAAATTTTTAAGAGTGTTCTGTGACTACTCTGTTAAAACCTATTTGTGACTGGCACAACACCACCAGATTTCCATACACAAGGGATGGAAAAAATAAAAATAAAAGAGTGTTCAGAGACAACTCAGATAAACCCTATTTGTGACTGGCACAACACCACCAGACTTCCATACACAAGGGATGAAAAAAATAAAAATAAAAGAGTGTTCAGAGACAACTCAGATAAACCCTATTTGTGACTGGCACGACACCACCAGACTTCCATACACAAGGGATGGAAAAAATAAAAATAAAAGAGTGTTCAGTGACAACTCTGATAAGCCCTATTTGTGACTGGCACAACACCACCAGATTTCCCCGCACAAGGGATGGAAAAAATATAAATAAAAGAGCGTTCAGTGACAACTCTGATAATATAAATAAAAGAGCGTTCAGTGACAACTCTGATAAGCCCTATTTGTGACTGGCACAACACCACCAGATTTCCCCGCACAAGGGAAGAAGAAAGAAGAAGAATGAGCGTGTACGGTGACAACTCATAAAGCCCGTTGTGGCTGGCGCAACACCACCAACCTTCCCTACACAAGGGAACGACCAAAAAAATAATGGGTATTTCCCCAGACAACTTCGACACAAAGGTCGAAGGGTCCTCCCCTTCCTCAAGGATCCTTTGATGTCGGGAGAAAAGTCAAAAGCCGAGATAATGGTACCAATTGTCAAATCCGAGAAGTTATAACAACTAAAAAGTAAACTAAATTTAAATTTTAATACTAAGTTAGCAACTAAATTAGCAACTAAGTTAGCAATTAAAGTTTATCTAAATAAAGAGCTAAGTGTTTATCTAAATACAAGCTAAGTTACGTCTAGGTTTGGCCATACCTAACTAAAGTTGTCTCTTGTCGAATTAGAAACAGGCACGGTTAGTCGACTCTTACGACACGTTTCCGGCACGGTAGGGACATCTCGTATTCTACCCCATCCCTACATGGGGAAGTCCTCCGTAGTACTTCTATTTTAAAAAAGTGAAAAAAGATAATAATAAAAGTTACTAACACGGTTTTATTATATTAAGTTTTTAACCGTAAGCTCTCACGGGATTATTTTAGAAAGAATTTTAAAAGTAGAAAATGTCATAAATAAGCTTACTAGTGTATATTTAATAATAAAGCTAAGAGAATCACTAAATTTCAACAATACCTCCAAACTATGAAAAGGCAACTACTATCTATGGAGCCTAAAGTGTAATTGTTCATAATTATGTGAAATCCGTTTCCTTTTAATAATAAAAAATGGTTCTATTTAATAGAACTTAAGGTAAAGTTACAAAAAAAAATCAATGATAATCCCTCCTTTTCTCAAAGAAAAGGACTAAATAATAAAAAAAGTTAATTATTTTCAATAAAAGGAAAACAAGTGGAAAAGTTAAGTTAGACCTTTCTCTTTCCTTCCAAAGGAAAAGAAAGAGTTTAAAAAATAGAAGGGCTGTGGAGGAAAACGCACGGTTAGTCGACTCTTACGACACGTTTCCGGCACGGTAGGGACATTTCGTATTCTAACCCATCCCTACATGGGGAAGTCCTCCGTAGTACTTCTACTTTCAAAAAAAGTGGAAAAAATAATAATAAAAGGTATTATACGGTTTTTTTATATTAAGTTTTTAACCGTAAGCTTAAAAAAATAGACGAGCTGTGGAGGATAACGCACGGTTAGTCGACTCTTACGACACGTTTCCGGCACGGTAGGGACATTTCGTATTCTAACCCATCCCTACATGGGGAAGTCCTTCGTAGTACTTCTACTTTTAAAAAAAAGTGGAAAAAATAATAATAAAAGGTATTAACACGGTTTTATTATATTAAGTTTTTAACCGTAAGCTTAAAAAAAAATAGAAGAGCTGTGGAGGATAACGCACGGTTAGTCGACTCTTACGACACGTTTCCGGCACGGTAGGGACATTTCGTATTCTAACCCATCCCTACATGGGGAAGTGTCAAGAAATGTAACAAATCATGACGGGGCCAAAGTATTAAGAAAAGACTACGGTACCAATTCAAAAACAAAAAAATAATTTAAGGCTTTACAAGACTGTAATTAGGAACTCAGCAAAGTGGAGATTCTGATTAGATTTTAATTATATCCTTAACATGGTATCTACCAGATGTACCCTTTGTGAGGTCTTTTAGAACATAAACAATATCCGAAATTTTCTCAGTTATTTCACACTTAATAAATTTAGGTGCCAATTTAGCCGAAAAATAGTGAGCAGCGTTAGACTGAACAAAATTTCTCCTCCAAACGACGTCACCAACTTTAAAGGTAATGGATTTTCGACCTTTATTATAAAATTTAGCGTTACGTTGAAAAGCTTTCAAAAGAGACTGTGTTACTTGTTCATAAACAGATTTTAAATTCTTAAATGAATCTATATGATTTTGACGATTACCAATCGTGAGGTCATCTAAATTATCTATATTGTCACTAAATCGATGGAGGGAGGCATCTATGATGACCTCTCGTCCAAACATAAGAAAATTAGGGTACGTTCAGTAGCAAAATTAATTGAACTATTTAGAGCTAACTGAATGTGAGGTAATGGTTTAGACCATAGACGGTGATCATCTTTTACAAAGCAAGCTATGCACGTCTCCACGGTTTTGTTATAACGTTCTACAGGATTATTTTGGGGGGTATACAAAGTATTATAGAAAATTTTGTCAATATTATAACTTTTTAGAAAATCTACAAAGTGTTTTGAAGTGAACTGTGTCCCATTGTCACAAACCAAAATTTTGGGGACACCGAATTTTAAGAATATATCTCGTTCTACAAATTTACAAATACTGTGGGTGGTAGCATTAACTAAAGGAAAAAGCCAGACATATTTTGTGAAAACATCCACCACAGAAAGAATATAACGATGACCAGAATAAGTACGAGGAAGTATGCCAATAATATCCATGGAGAGCATGATCATAGGGGCATCTACAATTTTAGGATTCACCATCAGGCCGTGGGGTGGGGCATTGGACGACTTGTAAGACTTACAAGTGTCACAACGACTCACATAATCTCGAACATCTTTGAACATTCTATTCCAATAATAATGAGTTTTTAGTTTATGCAAGGTTTTAGTTGTGCCCAAATGGCCTGAATTTATATCATCATGGTTGTCTCTAATAGTTTCTATAACCGAGTCACGGGGAATTACAATTTTCCAGTCTAAACGCGAATTCATTTTATATTTGGGCTTACAATATCTAAATAAGGTATCGTGTTCCACTTTGTAATTTCTATATTTAGTGGGACACTGTTGGCATTTTACAAAAATATTTTTATACCAAAGATCATTAATATCGTCACTCGGTAGGACCACGGGTGCTGATACCGTCATGGCCGCAACTTCAATTCTAGATAAACAATCGGGAACTACATGTAAGGAGCCCTTTTTATGAACTATATCAAAAGTGTATTGAGAAATCCGAGCGGCCCACCTTGCTAAGCGTCCGCTAGGATTGGTTAAACCCAACAGCCATCGAAGACTGGCATGATCAGTTACGACGGTAAATTTCATCCCTTCCACGTAGGGTCTAAAATGTTCAATGGAGTTCAAGATAGATAAAAGCTCTCTTTCCGTAGTGCTGTAGTTTCTCTCACATTTAGATAAAGTTCTGGAATAAAACGCAAGAGGGTGTTGTATGCCCTCGTCGTCTTCCTGGCAGAGAACACTGCCGATTCCAACAGAGCTCGCGTCACAATGTAAGAAGAAAGGTTTTTTAAAGTCCGTGCACTGCAACACTGGAGCAGACATTAAAGCGGATTTTAATTGATCGAACGCCTCGTCCGCCTCGGCATCCCAGAGAACGGGTTTTTTAGAATTTTTGCTACCTCCTGTCAAACGACACAGAGGCGCAGCTATGTCAGCAAAGTTAGAGATAAATCTACGGTAATATGAGCAAAGACCAATGAAACCGCGGAGTTGTTTTATGACTACGGGCTTGGGGAAGTCCCTAATGGCTTCTAACTTGGATGGGTCCGTATGGAGACCATCCCTATCTATCACATACCCTAAATAACGCAGTCTCTCTTTACAGAACTCGCACTTCTTTAGGTTTACAGTAAGACCCGCGTCCTTCAGGATATGGAGAACTTTACGTAGGAGAACAATATGTTCGTCGAATGTCTTGGAAATCAAAATTAAGTCGTCTAAGTATTTGAACACTATATCATCGAATTCGGGACCAAAAAGACGGTCAACGAGACGCTGCAGTTCCGCCGGAGCATTGGTAATTCCGAACGGCATACGGATAAACTCGAACAAACCTTTTCCAGGTACAACAAAGGCTGTTTTGCAGCGAGAGGTACTCTCTAAAGCTATCTGCAGGAACGCCTTTGACAAATCCAAAGCAGTTATAAACTTCGCGTCCTTAAGATTGTCCAAAATCCGAGAAGTGTAGGGTAGAGGATAAGCATCCCTTATGGTAACCGAGTTTAGACGGCGAGAATCCAGACACAGCCTAGCGCTACCATCCTTTTTCTCAACTGCTAGCACCGGAGAACACCAAGGGGATTTCGACGGCTGAATGATGCCTTCTTTTAACAACGTCTCCACCTCAGCATACAACTCGTTCTGCTTCGCAGGACTTAACGGCCAATAACGCTGCTTTAAAGGTTCACCCTTAGTAACAATCTTATGTTCTACCAAATGAGTCAGTCCCAAGCCTTTCTTTTCGTAAGAAATATCTTCGAACTCCTTAATAACACAGTCTAACTGTTCACGTTCCACTGGAGACAACCTGGCAGCTGAAGTTACAGTAGAAACGTGAGCTCCCTTGGGAGTTTTAAAAGAAATCTTCTCTAAAAGATCTTTCGCTATACCAAACTTTCGCCAAAAGTCAAATCCCAAAATAATGGGAGGTTCAAATGAAGGAATTATTAAAAAGGGTACTAGCTGAGTAGAATTATCAACTGTAATAGGGAGGTTCAGTACTCCTTCGACTTTACGATGAGTGCCGTCAGCAGTGCTAGCTTTGCCGAACATCCTAGTTTTCTCCAACTGGAGACCTGTCTCTTCAAAATGTTTGTGAATACCAGATCCTAAAACGCAAGTAGTAGCACCACTATCCAACAATCCTGAATGTTCCTCATCTTTAACATGAAAAGTCAAATATGGTCTATCATCATCGTCCTTGACATACAAGACTGGAGCTATCCGATGAACCTCAAAGAAAATCTTAACAAATCTTAACCATTCATCAAATTTCTCCCGGGGGTTTAGAGTTTAAAGTTTTATTGAATTTAACGTGACGAGCAGTCGTAGCACTACGCATTTCAGGTTGAAACGGTGTACGACCGCCGCCTACTCGTTTTTTGAACTACGAGGCTGAGAAGTTTTAGGGTTGCAGTTGTCACAAGTCAAAGTGGTAACATCCTTCTTATTACATTTAAAGCATACGGTGCCTCTAATAGTCTTGCACTCTCTATAATGATGTCCAGGTCTTTTACACTTTAAACAAGTAAGTTGGGTCTTAACCTCAACCGGATTATACTTCCTAGCAGGCTTATCAAAGTTCGAGCTAGGCGCATGGGGTTGTGTTGAACAAACAGTAACCGTATATGCGTCTACCTCTTTGCTAAGTCTCACTACTACATCAAGATTATGAACCATTTTTCCTACGAAGTGTACCATCAACGAAGGTGTCATATTATGTCTAAATATTTCGATTAAAACAGCTTCCGGCAAAGGGTAAGTTAATTGGCTATTCAGATCCAATAAGTCTATCAAGTAGTCCGACAAGGACTCCTTCGGTTTCTGCTTGCGCGTGCGAAGTTGAAATTCAAGCTGATAATCAAAGTCGTCTTTATCAAATCGTTGCAATAGGGCTAATTTCAGTCCGTACCAGGACGTGAACTGACCGCGCACGGTGCGGAACCATTTGAGTGCGAAATCTGAAAGTAAGCACGAGAAGGCCCTAACTAGGTACGCTTCATCGATGCGGCGCGCTAATTGAAGCTCTTCAACTTGAATTAAGAACTCGCGTACGCAAGTTTTGCCATTAAAGTTAATTTTACATTTGGTAAGATCAGGTTGTTTGGAATACATGTGGTTGACCCTATTGTCCATCATCATAGTCTGGTTCATTGGTGGAAGGTTGAGCGCGTTAGGGAGTCGTGGCTCACTACGGTCTGTACTGTTGTGACCGGACCCGCGGGGGTACCCAGAAAGAGTTATCAAATCCCCTTGAAGAGGCATAAATTGGGAATGGTCCACTACTCCGTCACTTCTATCCGGGTTGGATCTAGGAGCAGGTACAGGGCGCGGAGCCGCTATACTGGGATCCAGTTCATGTTCACCACTAGTCGACATTCTAACGGGTGGGTCTCCGACAGATGTGTAACAATTTCCCCAGGCTATGTGGATGTACGATAATGTTTACAATGCCAAAAAACTAAGTTAATTATAAGTCAACCGGTATTCTTACAATGTTTCTAAAATATTAATAATTATTTTTAAGTTGTAGCCAAATTTCAAACAAAAATATATTTAGATTTAATTAATATAACCGACCAGTGTACCCAGTGGAAGTCGTTTCAAATATTCTAAGTGTAGTTTAATATTCAAATCAAGGTGATAAAAAAAATAATTTAAGTTCAGGAAAAAAAATTAAGTTCAGGGAAAAAAAAACACCCTGTATATGACCGGTGAGTACCCGTATACACTATGGACTACTCCTAGTTCAAAAAAAAAAATTCAAAACATTTTTTGTTTTTTTAAGTTGATGTTTACACCCTGTATACTCCTAAGAAAAGCTACGGATTCACCCGTATAAGGTTACCCTTCGCTAAAGAATTAAATTTCGCAAACACAAAAAAAATCTTAAAAGTCAAAAATTTGATCCTAGGACACCCTGTATAACCTCCTATAAACACCTTGTATACAGTAGATGTGACCTAGGTTACAAGAAAAAAAATTCCAAGAAAAAATATTTTTACACTATGTGTGATTACAACCTGTATATTTGCCGAATGTCCAAAATCACCCTGTATACTACCGACGGTACCTTCTATACATACTGTATGAATTTCCAAAATTATTTGGTTCAATCTTCAAAACAGGAAGGAGTAAAAATTAAAATTAAGTTTTTATAGGCTCTCCGCTAGAAGCTATTTTTTAAATCTTAAATTAAATAACAAAGTAGGGTTAAATCTGTTTAAAAATATTGTTGTTCCCCACAAGCAAAAGGCGTGCACTTCTAAGTTAGCATGAAATATTAAATTTATAAGCAAAAAGTTTCAAAGTTAATGTTTTTTTATAAAGCAGCACAAGTGTACTATCTAGTATAGGTGATCTGTGACCAAAATATCAACAGATTTCTTATTTTATATTTAAAGTTAGACAAGCCGTAGTTTAAAATTGGTTACATGCCATTAAGCAAATGAGTTTTTGTAAGCAAATGCTATTAATTAAGTAAATTATTATAAATTAGTAATTTGTTTCCAAAAGTTTTTACTATGTGTACCTGTGAACACACACTAAAATAGAACACAGCAGGTAAAAATAGTTATATATACATTAAGTAAAGGTCACTATGTCCAGGAAAACCGTTCTAGAAGTAGGAAACCACACTTGTAGTAAATTTACAAAATAAGTCATGTCCCTGTTCACACCGCCAATTGTAATAGTCTTATTGGGGATAAATATATTTTATGGTTAAGTCGAGAAGCGACCACTTGATGAGAGTAAAAATGCACTTCACCAGATAAATTAAAAAGAAAATAGGAAAAAAATCTCACCTTTTAGGCTTAATTGTTTCAGAGCTAGGAAATCCGACCCCGGATTAAAGAAAAATTAAATGTAAGCCCTAATTAATTACAAAAATAAATCATATATAATGAAAGGAGGAGAAAAACTAAAGTTCGGGCGCCGTGGGCTTACAAAAATCAGGGTCGGAGCCCCAATAGCACCTGGGAGAAATCAGATCTTTTAATCTCAAGGGAGGGGTTTAAATGTAAGAGAAAGACAATCTCCGGGATAGAGGGTAATTTTTAATACGGAGACACTAAATCGCTTTTACAAGGGTTTCCACTTCCAGGACATACTTAAACTAGCTAGACATTGGTTTACTGAAACTTAAGCTATTTACATTCCTGCTTTAAATATTTAAGCCTGTGACATTATTATGAGAGGTACCTTTCCTTAATATATAAAAAGACACCGACCTGTGTTTTAGTCACCGAGTGGAATCCTCTGTTGTCCACCTCGGAGCTGCCTTGGCTCGAGGAGAAGTAGGTGAGTCAATGCCTCTTGGTCGATGTTTACATATTAATTTCCTTAGAAGAAGTGAGCTATTAATAAAAAAATATGGGGAACACGTGTCCTTTATTTAGCGCGTGTACAAGATGGTGGCGCTCGCCCTCCGCTGCGGCGTAGTCTCTGCCATCGAGCTTTCAACTCGACCACACATGGCGAGTAGATAGAAGGGCGGGTCTGAATTCCGAGGTTACATTTCAAAGGGTAAAAAGGGGGGTTAAGAGTTTAAAACGCGGAGTTTAAAAAGAAAAGAGGTAGAAATATAAAACAGAAAAAGAGAAAAAAAAGAGGCGAAACGTTTTCCCCTGACCTGTTGGCAAAGGAAACGCTTCGTCAGACATCTTTAAATTTCAATGCATAATTCTTCACCAAGACGAATCCGTTATTTCATTAAAATAAACAAAAACTTACGTTTGCCTCTTTTTAATGGTAGGGCTTTACTTCACGGCTGCGCCACGCTGTAGACTCCCGGTGTTCTGATTGGAACAAAATACGTCGCAATTGATATTTTCCATAGGAGCTAAAAATCGAACATTTGTGAGCTCGATCGCGGAAATAAACTTACCCGACAATCACTGCACATCACTAAAGTAATTTGCACCGGTTTAAATGTAAAACACTGCATTAAATAAAGTAATTTTCACAGATTTTATTCGACACCAAATAACGTCGACTAACCCGTCAAAGGCCGTCCAACGGAAGAAGACTTAAATTGTTGCCAGAAACCTAAAGAGGAAATTAAAATTATTGCCAGCACAAAAATACTGGGTCCTATAGACAGGTTCAGCCTTATGACAGCTCAGTACATTTGACATTTAAAATGTCAGATTGACACTCGTTATTGAGGAAAGGTTTTTTTTAAGGGAGGTTAGAATGAAGCGAAGGTTTATTTTCAATATTATTAACCAGAATACAAGAAACAATTTCAACATAGAACCATACATGTAACAGTGTCATTGCGACCTGTTACAATACATACCTACTATCTGCCTGTTATCCAAAGAAGTGTGCGCGTGCTGTAGAGATACGGAGTCGGGGATGATTTCAACGATCTTATAAAATTATTGTGTGAACATTTATCTTAAATTGCTGTACATGTAATTCTCGTATTCTATACCTAATTAAATTTATTGTAAACAGCACTAAATTACCCATAGGTAAATACCTCGATAAAGTAACCGGTGTTATTATGGCTCACACGGAATTTCTGAGAAGAGTGCAAGATTTAAATGGAACTTCTAATACCTACCTAAACATGTAACTTCTCGTATTTCCTAACCTCGTATCCTGGCTGGTTTTGCATTTCAATTCTGTTTGATATCTCCTTCCTTACATCCTTAATCCGGTTGGGTTAATTTTCTTACAAAGATGACGTTATAAAAACCTGTCTGATATACTTAGATATATTTTTTGTTTTCATGGATCAATGAGTAATCTCACATGTAGGTATCTACCTACCTATACATTGAATTAAGTAAA
This sequence comes from Grapholita molesta, assembly GCA_022674325.2. Lineage (NCBI taxonomy): Eukaryota > Metazoa > Arthropoda > Insecta > Lepidoptera > Tortricidae > Grapholita > Grapholita molesta. The sequence goes on from CP053126.2 coordinate 5,293,700, forward strand.
ATGTATTATATGTTTATCGATGGATTTCTACTATCAAGTTAAAACTTGATAACCTCAAACCAGGAATACCTGGCACTATGAGAAATCCTTCAGTGAGGTAGTATTATTGGTTATTGGATATTCCATAGAATGAATTCGTAGTCGTTAGTTGTAGGGTACATGTTGTAGAACGTGGATATAAAGGATTGATTGTTTACTAAATCGCCCTTGGATTGTAATCCAAGTCGATTACCAGTGCGAGGTGAAAAGGGTAAAAGGCTTGTCATTAATGTCATTATATTGGAAAATATATCCTTGTATAAAACTGCCCTTGAATGATATATAGAAATATAAAGAATTGTCGATAAAAACGCATACGTATAGTTATTAATACAAAATAGCTGTATATCAATATATGTCGCCGGCAAATCTTGTTGATACATCGACTACACAAGGACTGCAGCAAAGTTATGTCAGTCGTCTATCGAGTTACTAGTTTTTGAAAATGCTGTAATTAATAAAAAAAAATACATGTAGCGTTATTCTAGCTAATTGACGAGGTGTCCTTTTGTCCTCAGTTGCGAGTCCCACTGAGGCAGGTGCTGAGACCCCGTGACCTGACCGTGGTGATCACTAAGAAGCACCTGAAGATAGGCATTAAGGGCCAGCCTCTGATCATCGATGGCGAGCTCGACGCTGACGTCAAGATGGAGGAGTCTACTTGGGTGCTCCAAGACGGGAGGAACTTGCTTGTGAATTTGGAAAAGGTAAGTTTACATTTTTAACTTGCAGCTTTGCACTGTCGTTACGTACAACTCATGTAATTTGACGACCTGATGGGCCGTCAAAATGTTAATGTGGTATCTGAAAGTTAACCTCAAAAACGGCACCGATGAAGTTAACTTGAACGGTGCTCTACTACTACTATACTTTTAAACTTCTGGAAGGTAAGTGCCATCAAAGCCGGACGCTGATCTTAGAGAAGTTGGCTTCGAAAGAAACGAATGGACGTACATATAGGAGTTTCAAAATTGCTCATAGTAGGTAATCTCAAGGGCATACATCATTTTTCGCACCCTTTACTATTACCCCCAGCTACTATGTAGAAAATGACATGACCAGTCAACATCAACGAAACCTGATAGCATCAGACAGTGTATTTACGGATTTACAGTAACATCGTGTAATAAAACGTTTAATGTTTTTTGTCGGTGACGAATAGCTGTAGAAAGATTGAATAAATCAACAGAAATTAATTTTATGGCATCCTTTGTCTGTCTGTCTCCAGTTATAAACTATTTCTCAATGTCATAAAAAGCCGTTTCCATTTGGACTGCTTGATCAAATCTAAATAGCGGTGCGTTATTTTCTATTGTTAATAATGAATATTAAAAAGGCACACTTAGCATGACACTTTGCTGATGATAGGTTTTATAGATTTATCTGTAACGGGAACCTTTGACGTATACTAGACTTGCGCAGCAGGCTTTTTTAATGAATTGGCACTAAGCTTTAAACAATGTAGATGACCGTTCAGCACGGGGAAAGTCATTCGCATTTTAAGAGACTATTGTTATCGGAGCTCACTATCGTTTTACCTTTTCGAGTTTAGTCCAAACTCATTCTCATTTTAGTTTGACCGACCTTTCTTTGTAACTGCTTAACAACGTTCCTTTAGCTTGTTTGAAAAATAGTAGCATACTACTTATTTTTAATTGACTTAAAACACCTTGTAACACTTTGCTGTGAGACTAATTTATTTTGTTACTCGCAATTTACGCGAAACAGACTTAGTCTTCAATCAATTTTAATGGCTTGCTTTACAGTTACACTGTCTTTATTTTGTTTTAGGTAAACAAAATGAATTGGTGGAGCAGATTGGTCACGACAGATCCTGAAATATCCACTAAGAAAATCAACCCAGGTATGAAAATGTATACGTAAATGAATCTTACTAATTTAATTGCTATCTTCATTCGTGCAATTGATGTGACGTAATCATTGCACTGGCAGTGCTTATTAGCTTATTAGCCAATCTGAAAATTATTTTTAGAATAAACCTCAAATATCTACATAGAAAAAACGACCTTTGACGACAACCAAATCTGTAAAACACGCGACTTTATTATAGAAACTAGCCTGACAGGCTTTTTTACTTCAATTTTAATAACTCGTTTTAATTACATACCATATCAACTATATGTATGATGTAACAAAATAATTATCATATATTGCAAGTCCAAGTTTAAGTACCCACTCAGATTAACCTTTATAACGCCAAGAACAACCAAGAATAATGTTGTCATGTTCTATTCTAGCTACCACGCCAACGACACCCGAAAGTGTCATAGCAGACGCTGTCATAGCAACATTCCTGACATGTATCTTTTTATTCGTTAATTAGATAGTCGAGATATTGGCGTGTGTGTCATATAATGACTGGAGATGTAAAGCGTTGAAAAGATTAATACGATAACAAATTATTATTTATATCTATATAATAATTCAATTCCAGAACCATCTAAACTATCTGATCTGGACGGCGAAACTCGCGGATTGGTCGAGAAGATGATGTACGATCAGAGACAGAAGGAGATGGGGCTCCCGACCAGCGATGAACAGAAAAAGCAAGACGTACTTAAAAAGTAAGTCACTACAGCGAATTCTTACTTAACCCTTAATAGAGCCTCAGTTATACAAATAGGTATGCTACGTAAAAGTTAAATACACTCTGAATTTGGCAATACATTGTAGTATGTACTGGATCTTGGGGGTAACCCATATATTTAATAAACACAACTGATTTTGAAACTTATTGTACAGAGACAAGACTCGGATTCTAAATAATTGTAAGTGACACAGCTCGAAGAATATGTCGTTCACGTTAAATGTACAGCGATAATGTAAAATCAAGTTGATATTTTTTAAATCTGAATATCACTAGCTGTATCACAATTAAGTAATGTCTGGGAGGCAATTATCGAGTATCAAGTAGGCACTTACCTACTCGACTAGCGGCAGTTTAAACTCTGTCAGATATAGAGTCGTTACCGGTATTACGAAAAATCTAAATATTGCTGTTAATTTGCTTTTTTTTTTCTTTAAGTGTGCAATAACAAGTGAGATGCCAAAGTTAAATACCGGTTAATTTGTATGAAAGCAATACCGGTATTCGATCCCAGGTCAGAAGCAAAGTATTTTCGAAACATTAATGGTATCAAAGTTATATGTATATTTCGTGCAAAAACAATGGTTAGAAACTAGTGTACGAATTGCAGGACTCTAAAAAATCAGGACTTAAGTTGTTAGTTATTATTTCTGTAACTGATAAAACTGTCTTTACTTACAGATTCATGGAACAACACCCTGAGATGGACTTTTCCAAGTGCAAGTTTAACTAGTCTAAGTAAACGTAATAGTATATTAAAGCTAAGTTTATAATTTTGTTCGTTACATAACGCATGGTTCTCGTCTTATTAATGCCATACGAATAATTACATGGATTAATGTACATGTAGTTCCTTATCACATTAAAAGCTATTGAAACACACTCAGATTCTGTTCATTTTAAGTTGTAGAAATACATTTTCTTCACAAAATATGTATACCAAATTCGTACGTCAATTGACAATTCAAATAAAGAACTAATGTCTACCTTTAAGGCTTGGGCACATAGGCGCGTTTTGTGAGCGTGGCGGTAGCGCAGCGTGACACCGGTGTCTAATGTAACAAAATAAGGCACACATTGGGACGGCAGCGCCGCGCCGCGCCCCGCTGCGCTACGCTCATAAAACGCGCCTATGTGCCCAAGCCTTTACTTGGATCCGATTTTCCAATCCTTAGATAAGCACATATATCCAATAGATACTCATAAACTTATTCGTCGGATAGGGTGTTCAGGATATATTTGAAAATTTAGACCTTACTCTGAAAACCTCGTATCTGAAGTCTAAATAAATATTGCGATACGAGTTTTGTGTTTTAAGAGTATTGGTTACTTAAGTTGCTTTGTCTGACGGAAACTATTTGGTTGGTCAAAATATGTGTTAGTTCCACAAATAAATGTGCTTATTTAAGTTATTCAAGAGCATGAAACTCCTAATGAAATTAAAGTATTTATGCTTACTATTATGTTACATGGTGCGTTTTAATTTTAATTTATATTAAATTTATAGAACAAAACTTACCAATAAACCTAACAAGTATGTCATCATTCCGATTGTAAACGATTTCTGGAAATAAATTATACAAGTAAAAATAAAATACCTATTTAATTCTATGCGAATTTATTTGAATGTCTATAAATCCTCTAGAAATGCACATATCATATAGTATCTTGTGCGTACAGATATCAGGGTGCAAACAGAGAGCAGAGTGAAGTGACCACTCGGGCGGCGCGTCGCGTCTATATTAAAAACGCGCAAATGTAAGCGAGTGGCCGCAGCAGTAGACGCTGCTCAAATCCCTCGGAAACTTGACGCACCGCAATCGCAGAACGCCGGATGCTAGCCACGCGCAGTACCCATACTCAATAGTTTGTGATTGGGATTTAGATAAGTGATGCGGCAAAGGAAAAATGATACTTAACCTTTTGACAGCCTCATATATCTGTGGCCTTAGATATGACATTTAACTAGACGGAGCGTGCTAACAATAGTACCACGATCGAATGGGATGGTCGTATGTAATGTGCCATAGATATGGCAGAGACGGCGTTATTTTCGTCTGTCCTTGTCATGTCCTTGTCTTTGTCTCACATGTTTTTGTTGCCCTTCTAACTGTACCATTCAGAACTGTCAAAGTTGGAGGGATACAAACAAATACAATTGGAGTTTCCTTGCGTTTTCAATGTAATTTACGACAATTAATACAGAATAAGCTAATATTTTAGTTATAAAACGTGACCTGTAAAGCTAAACTGAATTGTTACATTTTGGGTTGTAAAACCCAAAATATCGTTGTCCCTTACTGGCGCTCGCGGACGCGTTCTCCAGTCATTATTCCTCCTAGGCTGTGGCCGTCATCGGAAAGTCGGGCCATGGATGCCAACGACGGCTATGGACGTCAGACTTTAAATACACAAGCCCTATTGAGATAAAGAAATAAGCTCTTTTGAAAAGGCACTCCTCATATTATGTACCGTGAAACCGTCGCAATTTTACCCTTAATATAAGTAACTATACTAACCATAACTTAGGTATAGCCAAAATCTAAATTCGAAACTTACTTAATTATCAGCTAGGTACGCTGTTGTACATAATTATGATAAATTTAGAGGACAATAGACGAGCGAACTGCACAATGTTGCAACAGTTATTAGGCCTCATTCGCACGAGCGCTTTCTCAACCAATATTGAATATTAGGCCGGAGCACCTATCGAGCAGGGGGAACGCACCAGCGAAGAAGCATTCACTTTCTTCATTTTAATATAAAATGCACTCTGACACGACAGACTCGACCATATCAAAATCAATATGTCCGGCAATCGGTCCTTCAATAAATAATTTACAGGTACGTATAAATTTGTAAGTATTATATACTTCGACAATCAAAATTAAACGATACGCTTAGAAAAGATTAGCTACTCCATTACTTACCAAAACAGCATCATGTAAACTAAGCATAAGATAGTCTGTCAAGTGACGTGACAGCCAGCATGACAGTTGCATGTCTGACAGTAACAGACGAATGTATTCATGCAGTGGTGGCACGCATTTGAGGCATCTGTGAAGTGAAAAAACCGTCAAAACCATATCGTTCATGTAAAATTTTATGAAATTATTGTAAATTCATCATCATGGTTAGAACAGTGTATTCCCCAGAATATTGTCTTCAGTACCTCGAACAGTATGCTTCAAAAGAAATCTTCGTAATAGGACTTATACTAGGTCAGGCACGTATCACAAGTGTGTAAGCTTGAATAGTTAAAGAATCAAATAATATTTAGAGCTACTTGTCAGGATAATAATTATTGTCAATTTACAGACAACGGAATTACGCGAGAATGTGATACATCTGGCTCGTACACCAGAAGAGAAAAGTCCTGAAAATGCATTGGATACTGAGGTGTTTTCGGACAAGCCAGAGGTTGTCAAGAGTTTGGCTGGAGTGTCCGAGGCGTGGATAGCAGACCACGCTAAACATGTTACTAGAATGCTTCCTGGAGGGATGTTTGTTCAAGGTAGGTTGAAACTTTAATGACAATTGCATTTAATTATTTATGTGTGTGGGAAGCAGATGACTTTTCCAATGCTCATTGTGTTTACAATAATCCCATACAAATCCAGTGTTTTAGGTTTTAAGTTTTTTATCGATTGAAAAATTGAGAATTAATGCTATTCTGAAGGTTACCCTATAAAAGTCACAAGTTGTACACATTTACACTTGTTAGGTTATCGCATTTGACACTAAAAATTACAGGTATATTCATCACAAGTGACGAAGATATATTTGAGGACCCAAACTGCTTCAGCAGAGTTAAAGCTATATTGAATTACACATACAAATCACTCAACACCAACCCGCACATGTACGGCAACTGCCCAGGATTATCGGAAAGGCTGGTCCTACACATGTCAACAAGCACAAAAGTACTTACTTGCAAAAGCGTGGAAGTTGGAGCTACAAAGAATGTACTCACCAAGCCGGTAGATTGGAAGTTTTTGCCGAAGCCACAGCAATGGCAAAGGTTGGATTGCTACTTTGAATTTGATGATGTTTATCCGGTCATTGTAAAAAAAAGTGGTATTTCTGTTAAGCAACAATTTCAAGTAAGTTTTTTTTTTGTTTATAAGGTTTTATTTTATAGTGGATGCAGTTGTTTTAGTAATCATAAAAAGGAATGTACCTAGTTTATCCCTATTGATATCCCTTGCTTCCCCCATAGTTTGAAAAGTGTTAAGTTCAATCATTTCAGGCCTCACTGTGTAGATCACCAATTTTAAACACAAAGTTATTAAGAGATTCAAACATTAATTATATAGGACTGTGTGACTCACGTTTATCAAGCAGCTAGAATGTTGTAGATGCTGCCAAGCCAAAAGCAAAACCAATCAAATTAACTGTGAACTTTTGGACAATATAGTTGTTCTGCCTTTAACCCGCTCATTATTTTAGTTATTGATAATGATAAGTAATCCTATTTCAATTTTTTTATATGAATTTAGAAATTATGTTAAATCATTTCCTGAATTATTATATAGTCAAAAGTTATTAATTATTGTTTTCCATTCCAACCAAGTTACTATATTAAATAACATTTCAGCAAATATTGGAATCGGCACAGAAGACAATAGAATCCAGTGTCATGTTTATTGACGGAGAGCTAAAGAATGGTTCAGAAGCTTTAGAGAACTTAAACAAGAAAAAGAAACCCAAAACAAATACAAAAGTCACACAACAAGAAGCCCTGAAGTCCATGCAAGTGTCATTGTTTGTGCCATTTGTGAGTAATAAACATATCAAGTATTATTTATTTACAGGTATCCATATCCCATAGAAACATATGTTACACCTTACTAACTTTTATCTTCTAGCATATTGTCACATATTTGTAAAAATCTCATATCTCACACTGCTACTAACAATAATTTGAAATGCAGTAATACATGCATCCCATAAGTAGTTATGATCTTTTTCTTTTGTCCTACAGAACAACTTATGGGGCCATTCAAAGTATTGACCATATGTTGAGTATAATAATTAATAACTTACACGTTAATCTCTTATAATATGAGAAAAATCTGTGATATGTGAGTTGAATAGTGTTATTAGTAACAATATTGATTATATTTATTTTGTTTTTAAAAATGAAAATGACAAATTACATTGAATATTTTCTAGTAAAAGTATGACATTGTTAGATGTCAATAAAGCCCACTTTAGACTGCATATTCAAAGTATCTATTAAAGACTAAGCATTAAATTACCTCTTGAAAACATTGCATATACCTATTTATACAGAGGTCTCTTTGAATGTAATTTCTATAAAGCAAAATTCATATAATCGTGTTTCCGAATAGTATGATTGATTTAGTTAATCGATAAATAGGTAACTTACGACGCACAAAGACTGAGATTATGTATATATATTACCTATGTATTGTAGGAAAGATTTGTTTACAAGAAAAACTATTGAGATACTTTTGTAGAAAGTATATATCGAATATCATTTTAATTATTACTTGAAATCACAAACTGAAGTAACAGGTTCCATAGACTTAGTTGTATAGGTGAAAAACTTAACTGAAGCACCGTGTCTATGTCTATGTAGTTGTGCAGAAAATTAATATGGAACTGACGTCAAAATTTGAATATAGTTCGCCGACATGCGTGTACACACACGTTAATACTACGTAGGCCAAACCCTTTAGCTGAGTTTTTTGCCTGTAGTGACAAAAACATGAATAAATGTAAAAATACTAAATTACAACCGAGACATTTAAATTCCGTTTTTAGTTTTTTTTGTTTCATGAATAATTATCACGCTACCAAAGACAATATGGGTAAAGTCAAGTTCGACTTTGAATATGATTGCAAACAATATGCATATATCAAATTAAAATCAGTATAGAAAAGCATATTGTGTTTTTTTTTTGTGTAAATAAAGACAAAAAAATTCCAATTCATTTAGTGCATTGTTTGCATCTGTTTCCTCAATATTTGAAGCGATTTGAAGATGATTTGAAGCAATTATAACAATGCAATAACAATAACAAATAATATTCTTTTTAGGTACTTTTCCACATGCACTTTTATCCTTCCTAGAGTCAAGTTCATAAATATATATTCAATTTTCCACCTTATTTCAATGTATTAAAGTATAAAGTATTAAAGTATAATTTTGAAAACTCGACTGTACCTTACACATCTATAAAGTTATAGGGTATCCAAAAATTACATTAAACCAAACCCATGGTTTTTTTTTTATCACTAGGTCTCACATGCTCACAAATCTTTTTATTCAAATTTCCAGTCTCCTTGATTGCAGCAATTTAATTTTAAAATGAGAACAGCCGTTTAAAAGTGATTATAGTACATAACAAGAAAAAATCTACCCGAAAGGCGTCAAAATGTTTTTTTGCCTACAACAAAATTTTATATGTATTTAATTGCTCCCATGAGTCATCCCTTGATACTTATAGCACTTTATCCGATGCTGGACATGGGCATAGCTTGGGGGCTTAATGCCATAGTCGCCAAGCTTGGCAGACGGGTTGGCGATAGCATGTACCACCGCTGTAAGGGACGTTGCTGCCTATCCTCCAGTGCTGCCAGCCAGTTGCTGCTGTCTCTGTGCGCGTCCCATGATACGGACAGGGGCAACATCCGCTTAGTGTACCCTTCACATTTCATTAAATTGTCGAAAAGGCCTCTCGATCCGGCTCCGCGTACCCAAATGTCCGGAACATCTAATGTCGGAGATAAAATTGTATACCATTTTATTATAGGCCCAGTAGCCTAGTACATTCTAGATTCCATTAAAACTCAATAGTCCTGATTTCTCTTCCGTACACGGAACAATGGTGTTCCGGAAATTTGGGAGGCGTACGCGGAGCCAGATCGAGCCAACGCGCAGAGGCCCTTTCGACAATTTAATGAAATGTAAGGGGTACACTATATTTATTATTATAATCACAATGAAAAATTAATTCCAGGAAAACTGTCTCCCAGATACGGTGGAATACCTGGAATGCGACGGCAGCATACATTTCAGCGGCGTCGTGTCGTCCAGCGTGTTCCTGTACCCGAAGGCGACGGTCAGCGAAGCGATAACCGCCGTAAAGCAGGACATTGTGCGCTCGCTGGCTTCCCGGTTCACGATGCACTGTGACGCCTTGATTGATGACAATCTGTTGCCTGAAGGTAATTTTTTTTTGTATCAAGCATTTCATACGTGAAAAACTTCTGGTCTATGTAGTAGTAACGTGTCTGTACACGCATTACGGCGTTCTATATTCAAATTTTGACGTAAGTTTCAAATTAATTCTCGGTACAACTACATCGACATGGTGACTTTCTTAAGTTATTCACCTATACGTGTTGCTAATGGCAACCTGACAAGTTTATACAGACAGGCAACAAGTGGGTCTCTTCAAGGCAAGAATGAGTAGGCTGTTACTGAACCAGCGTGCTACACCCTCAACCTCGACACTTACCATCAAGTGCGACTGAGGTCAAACGCTGGTCAGTCTTGTTAAAAAAGAATTCAAACATTTTTTTTTTCATTTAATATATTAGTACAGTCAGCAGCAGAAGTGGCTAAGCGTTTCAGGTGGTCAAAATGAGGTCAACACATCTCTATTGTCAAGAGAATAAGAGCGCGAGTAGGTCATTTTGAATATTTCAAACGCTTAGCCACTTTTGCTGCTGACTGTACAGTACATTAACAAACAAAACAATCAATTGTATCCTTACAGATTTTTATATGTATAATTGTTGTTCAGATATTTGTGACCACCTCGACAGCTCCGATATATTTAATGGCGACTGTATCACATCACGGTTCTGTAAATGAAATGTCAAATTACGTTTTATTAGGCGATTTGACGCTGTCAAAATATATAAACGTTCGTCCAACAGAGATGGCACTGCGCTACCTAATACCGATATCAGAGCAATGACCTAAATATAGTGAATATTGGTATTCTAGGGTGCTTAACGATACGATACTGGATAACTGGTACGATAAATCTAAGGACTTGTGTCATATGACTAATATTTATATAGTTTCGTACGGCTCAATGTACGGTAGTGTGATTGATAATAAGTAATCAAGTATTAGTACATATTCATTTCCTCAACATTGAAACAAAGGGTAATTGATCAGTTATATAGGTACTTAGTCCAAGTACCTAATTTGGTTTAAGTATTGCGGATTAAAATTACGTATGATTGGCGGCATTAGGAGAGACATTGACTCCTCTGGTGCTGCGAGTGTCCATGGGCGGCGGTAGTTGCTTACCATCAGGCAATCCGGCTCGTTTGCCTCCTATAATGACACAGTTCAGGTAAGAAAGCATATTAAAGTATGTCTATTTTGTGAAGTCGAATTTGTTTATACATTATTATTTTTACTTTTATATTTTAGTATTTTCTTATCTTGTAATAAACTGTTTGATATGTTTTCTTACCGGACTACGCATAATCATGTAAGTACTTTAAGATTTGATGTATCACTGTTTTGAAAAAATAAGTCCCGCCGTTGTTTCTTGCCGGTATCTTCACGGGTCAGAGGTGTAGGGTTTGAACCGGTGTAGATTTTTTTTTTTGACGTTCATAAGTGCATGTAATGTGCCTAAATTGAAAAATAAAGATCTTTTATCTTTTTATCTTTTATCTTTTTTATATCATAAAAAAACCGTGTAGTAATGTAATGCAAGTGTATGTCTATTCTTTAAATAAGGTGGTTGTCAAAAAATATGTCTTCTACCTACATTACCAACCAACCATCCATTAGTAACAACATTCTACTCGGGATCACGAGCTTGTTTGATCATCTAAGTGAACACATAATAGTTTTTTAGAACAGCAATATTTTTGGCCATCCATCACTCAAGCACCTGTATATTAGGAACAAGTATATCATCACTACCTAAAAAAACCGGTGAAGTGCAAATCGGACTCGCCCACCGAGGGTCTACAAACCTATACGGTTATAAGTAAAAGCTGAATTTATGCTTTTCTCAATTTTTACTTTGAAGTATTGTACGCTGGTGTTTGTAACATCTCTCACCTATATACTACTCTGACTAGCAATATTAGCTGTATTTTTTTAACTGTTACCAAGAGATGGTCAAATATATCAGAACTTGCACTATATTGCCTTAACAATAGAGGCGTTGTTCGGATATTTGTGACTTCATCCACTGCTCCGATATATCTGATGGTGCCTGTACAGCCAGAAGCATAAGTTGCTAAGCGGGCAAGGTGTGGAAAATGAGCTTGACACTACTTTATTGTTAAGAGAATAAGAGTATGTTAAGATCATTCCGAACACCTGGTGCGGTCAACTTCTGCTCTATAGGTCTTGATACCCTATATGGCTATAGGTTTTGATACCCTAGCGAGTGTCGAAAATTTGCGGCTGTATCTTATGATTGCATTGGCTTAGAAGTTTTATTATTTCATAGCACTACACAGTAGACCTGTGTATTTGTGGCATTATCTATGAAAAGGGAACCTTATTGTCGATGGCGCTTACGTCGAACCGCGTTGCGTTTGTATTGCGGCATCTTGAACAACGGCGTAAGCGCCATCGACAATAAGGTCCCTTATCATAGATAATGTCACATTTATTTAATATGAATTTGAGCTTGGTACCTCCACGTGTGCTAGTGAAAAAGGGTCTTGACAGACAGACTGGCAACAAAGTGATCCTAGAAGGGTTCCGTTTTATCATTTTTAGGCAAGGAACCATAAAAATCAATCAATATAACCATTTCATTTCTTTTCGACATAGGGTAGCAGTGTGTGATACGAGATAGTTATAAAGTTGTCACGATATCTATATGATAAATTGATACATGTCCGTGACGGTGACAACCACTGCTCAAGGAAAAACTTGACATATGGCATGGCAGTTATAACATTACGTATATTACTCACACGTGTCACACGACTTATAGGAACAAAGTGTCTGGTCACTAACCCCATTCTTAGTCATATTCCGAGACAACATGATTGATCATAAGTACTAGGTTTTGCCGAAAGGTAAAACAAAAACTCTGGATATACGTTATCTTTGAAATCTTAGATAAAAACTTCAGGTCCGACACGTCATACATGTGGGAGTGACCAGGTGTTCAAGTTGACAGACTGTTAACCATTAATCATGTTTTTTTTGCTTCGAAAAATGATTAACTTTAATCATCATCTTCCTCGCGTTGTCCAGGCATTTTGCCACGGCTCAAAGGAGCCTAGGGTCCGATTGACAACTAAACCCAGGATTTGGCGTAGGTACTAGTTTTACGAAAGCGACTGCCATCTGACCTTCCAACCCAATTATTAACTTTAATGATGGTTTAAAAGCCTGTATATTATTAAAATTAGAGCATTAATATTTCTCAAAGTCTATAGTTTGAGATATTCCTGTGAACCTCGCTTTCTGTTCCGTTTCTGTGAATGTCCCTGTACTTTGAGAAACACACTTATAAAGGACTAGTAAGTGCTATATTTTTTTAAATAGTAAATATGCCACGTACAAATAAAGTCACTTTAAGACGTTCTTTAAGTACCATTAAATGTAAAGGTCCCTAAGAGTCACAATCACAAAATTTGTGTGTACAAGATCACACTGGGACCACATTGGCAGAGTCTCAAAGCACGAGAGGGGAGAGGGGAACACACTTTGCTACCGAGTGAAACACACAAATTTTCACTTGTAGTGAGGTGAAAATGGACTCGAAAACTATAAAAATATAATGAAAATTATTGGCATCCATCATTTATCATTCAAAAACATTAAATAAAAGAACATCCAACCAGCTCACGTCAAAAAAACACAAGATTAGTAATAAACAATTTGTACGAAATGACTTTGCACTCTTGTGAATAAAATGCAACTTTTATATCTGTTGAAGTCTAGAACAAAACAGTTATTTCCGAGCTAGTGAGGTGAAACAAACTATTTAATCTTCCAGAGAAAGTGTGCTTCAACGAGCCTCCTCGCCGAGTCTTAGTTCCCGTTGGCTCGCTGTTCCTCTGCGACTACCTGTTCCCCGGTGAAGCCCCGGCGGAGGCGCTGCTGTCTGTTCGCGAGCTGCTAGACCTGAAGATCACCGAAGCCGACGTCGTTTGTGATGTGGAGACGCCCGCAGGTAAACAATCTAAAGACATCCTCGTTAGGCTCACGGGCCTAACTGTAGTGCTAGAGTTGAATTTCATTTGTTTCCTTCGATTTTGACACAAAAGAAATTATACTCTATTTCCTATACTATAAAGAACGAATTCGAGAAGCTTTTTACTTGTATGGTTGGCCTTAGGAGGATACAGTGAGAAATTATTTTCCTTCGGGAAAACTCGGATCTTTATCGAAATACGGTGACACCCGAACTGTCGTGAATGATCGTGTTAAATGAGTGTCATTTTCATATCCATTAATATGGAAATTTATTATTTGGTGTCAAATGTCGAAGTGAAAAATGATATGGGACATTAAACAATAGTAGGTATCACTTTCTGTGTATGTGTGCTTGGCCCTGCTAATGCTTACGAATCAACCTGAATACAGCTAATCGTGAAAAGGTTTCGGAATTAAATACTTTCACATTGTTCTCTTTGAGTTTCGTAGATTGTCCAAAAATGCAAAGAAACGAACGCCTTAATTAAAATACTATAAAATATTCTTATTGGCGTAAAACAATCGTAACCCCTGCGCATTTAAAACGACCTCGGTGTTATAATGGCGTTATATGACCAAATATTCACTTTATGACGCTTTACGATACGAATATTATTTCCTTAACGACTCCGTAAACAATAAACAAGCTTTTATTTGTTGAGTTCCGCCACTATAGAATAAAAACATTTGAAGTATGTATAAGATTTCTGTATACGGTCTTTAACCCTAGGTTGTTTGATTACTAATGACATTTGACCTTAAAACCTACTAGGTAACTATGGTTGATGAGTTCCGATTGTAACTATAACAAATTTGCTGCAGCATTGAAGCCGACCTAATAACGAAGTCAATTTCAATCTCCTTAATGTGTCACAAAATTGAACTATCTAATCTTGACTATGACGGTAACTTAATTTTGTTTTGAACATCCCAAAACCTATTTTGGCATAACGTCGGGGATAGTGCAATACCGCGTAACTACAATAGTGTACAATACAATAGTGTTAAAGAGAGGTCCCTATACTAGCTCGTTATCGTAGACAGGGTATAGAGTCGTAGTGTTTTACAAGTTAAAATTGTGCACGTGCTCACGGTTCTTGTAAACTCTGTTTGTGTAGTGCAATGTAATTTGAAAGCCCATTTGTTCTAGATACTTCAGAGTTCGATGCACTGGATCGCGACTCAAGCAGCGAGGAACTACTAGCGACACCGCAGGAAGCCAGCCAATTCATGTACATAACAGGCATTTGTTTCGCACTCTTCGTCCTAATAGTTTCTATATTTGTACACTATTACGACTCGATAGTCATGTATCTGCGCAGGCTGTTATCCAAGTCTAACTAAACGATGCTTCATCGGTGTGATGTAACCTGGGTACCACTTGGAACCACGTTCGCTGCGGCAATTAATTAACTTCATATTGTACCGTGTCGAATTAACCTGGTGTCGCAGTGAACGTGTTAAGTCGCCATAAAAGTTATTAGATGGGTGCCTTTTTTGTAAAAACAAACTTTAAGGGCTTGGGCAGATAGGCGCGTTTTGAGAGCGTGGCGCAGCGGGGCGTGACAGCGGTGTGGCTAATATAATGAAATAAGGTACACATTCGGACAGCAGCGTCGCGCCCCGCTGCGCCACGCCACAAAACGCGACCAAGCCTTAAGATGCGTCCAGATTAGTCGCATCAAATGTGATCCGTTTTACCGATTTGTCTACAGTTTTTTCGTATAACGCCTAGAAGTGAACCGTACTAGGACGTCCGAAGGTTCGTTTGCGTTGAAGATTAGAGTCAAGTCGTAGCTCTCAAAAAGGTGAAAGAAAGAATCGTTTACAGATCTAACGCTTAACTGGCTCTGTTCCTGAGGCATGGGTGCGTAACGGGAGGCGTGACAAATGACATGTCCTAAAAGTTTCGTTATACACGTTTGACATTTAACGTCCCATAAACACCGGCGGCGGCGCGTCCATACAAGTCGATTTCCGCCGGCTTAACTAACATTGCCACAGTTCAACATTTTTGTTTGGGCTCATGAAGAATAGGCACAGTATGACTCTGTCATGCTTGAGAAAAAATGAACTCTTCGCAACTGGTAAACACCCCCATATTTCAGGGACAGAGTCAGTTATGTGCTAGGCCTGTTATTTTTGAGTGAACTTGCGAATGACATGCCATTGGCGTATTCGACACATCTGGACGCATATTTGGGCTCGTAAGGGAGTTTTAAAAATTTGGTACCCCCAATAGCGAAAGTTGTTAAGAAAAGTTAAATTACTGTCAGTTTCGTGACGACAATTGAGCATGAAATCTTTATGAATATCGACTTCTTGCCTTTAATTAGGTTGTAATATCGATTGAAGTTTATAAAATGAACAGCAAAACCAAGTTTTTATCGAAATTTAATGCTTAATTGTCGTCACGATACTGACAGTGATTTAACTTTTTTTAACAACTGTCACTAATAGGGTGCACTATTTTTTTGAAAACTCCCGTAAATAAATTATGTGATTGTTTTTAGCCGTCTTTTATCACCCCCTCTCCTTTAGTGATTATCGGTGATCCTAACGCTACACTCCATTACATGGTTTTTATATTTTTATGTCGCAAAATCAAGTTGTTGTTGGCCATTTTGCTGTGTGAAAAAAGTACACGTGATGTGGTTTCGGACCTCCAAATCGAGATCAATCGTGATGTTTTTCTGACCCCCTCTCCCCTATAAAGGATCACATGATTTCTGGATGAGTTCTATACATTAGATATCCATAAAACAAGTCACCAAAAGTGTCTGTCGTATGAGGATATATTTTATATATCAACAGTTCGCTATCAGCAATTTTGTTCAATTCCAATTTTTTAACGTGCAGAAATATGTGCCTTTTTGTAAAGTTATTTGAGAATGATAGACTTTTGGTGCATATTGTTTCATACAGTCAGCGTCATATATAGTCAGTTGCAGCCAGTATGGCCAAATATATCGATACGGATCTTTATTTATGTGGCAGTAAGGATGTGTATCGATATATTTGGCCATACTTACTGTAACTAAATATGTGACGCTGACTGTACAAGACGTTAATTCGTCACTTTCAAACAAAACCACGTTCCATTGCATTTTGAACCGATTTAGGTATATACTAGGGTGTTAAAAAACTCAAGCTTTTTAATGGGTTCACATTAGATTTTATTTTGGAGTAACCGATTTACTAAAAAATATATTTTACGGGCTTTGAAAATAATTCTACGCTAGCGAACAATTCTTGCATAAGGTGAGGTATTTTTTCGTTTTATTTTTAGTTACAATTGTTCGTTCATTTATCATTCAAATAAGTACTTTGTAATTTTTTTAAAGACTCCTGTAAATTAATAAAGCCTTTTTAAATAAAATAATGAAATGATTTTATAATAATAGAATTAAATATTTTATTTGTGACGAGAGTTGTGTATGTAATACGGTTGTTTTATGTACAGAGGTTGCTGCGTTGATTGTGTAATTTTACTTATTAAAATAATGTCTGTTTCGTTTCTCTTTTATTTTATTCGTTAATTATATACATCACAATACTTTAATATTGTCAAGTGACAACCAAAACTCACTAATTACAACCACAATTAATAGCCATAGTGAATCATATTAATACCTTAATAAGGTTGATTTTTGTTTAATATTTTTTTTGTAGTTTGGAACTTTTGGCTGTTACCTGACGATATGCAGTATGCACATTCATTTCACACCTTCAACTGTAGGTTATATCGGTGTACTAAATGAATTGAAGTACGTTTACATTCTATCCGCTGCTTTTATAGTTTGTCATTGTTATTCTCGCGTAGTTCCGCCTAATGGACGTGTATTATCTACGTGTACGTATGTAGCAGCCACCTTATAGAATATACCTTATTAGTGCTAGTACTGAGGTAAAATTGCTGGTATTCGGTTTTGGATCAACTGGCTTGTGAAGCTGACGTGATGTCCGCATTAAGAACATTAATAGGCAGTGAAGCTAGAATTTATTTGGCAGGTAATAAAAACCATTTAATAAAGTCAAGTACCTTTGCCAAAGATGGCCCGGTTCCTAAGATAGCCCAACCTATACATTTTATGTTTAAACCGTGGGTACCTGAAGTTAAATAGTAACGGACTAAGGACTCAACCTTGGGGAACACCTTGATACCTCGTAAGCTTCGCCGTGTCCTGCAGGAGTTTTAATTCTCGTCGATAAAATATGTTAGCAACTAGTAACATATCTAATTAGTTGATTGAATATACTGCGTTAGCCGCAAAAGTTGAAGACCGGGTTCAAATCTTGCCCCCAACTTGGATCATTGGATCAGTGTTCTTAAGTATTTGACATCTATTTCAATCTATGGTAGGTACTTACATACTTACCTACAATGTCCTGTATAAGTTGAACGTAAAAAGCAAAAGTTTATATGTAATACTTTAAGTACTAATGTTAAATATATTTAAGTTTAATATATTTAAAAACAAGTATTTAATTTATTTAAAATGAAGTAATAATAACATCAGGCGCTCAAAGGTTTACGTAGGCATACCTGATACAGCATAAACTTACTCTGTATCACTTAATCTCAAAAATAAGTGATTCGCTTATCCTTACCATAAATTATTTACTTATATGGGGGGCACAAAGCATTTAGTACATTTCGATACTAGTGAAAAAAAATATTTTTACGACGAGGGTTAAAGTTGGAGCCCGAGTGAAACGAGGATGACTATCACCCGAGTCTTAAAGAAGTTTTTACACGTGTATCGAGCACCATTTTTCATAACAAGTGCCTTAAAAAGTGAAATTTACGCACGCGAAGCGTGCGCCATGTGCACTATTTACGCACTAGTTAGGAAATAGTTATTTGTTATACAAGGGTGCAAAATTGTATTTTAACTGCGAGTGTGGGATTGAAACTCGAGCAAGCGAATGGATTCTATAGTTTAACCACGAGTTTTAAAATAGAATCCTGAGCGTAGCGAGTGTTTCAATACACGAAAAGTAAATTACAATTGCACCCGTGTGTAACACAAAACTTTTCCCCTCACTACAGCGAGGAAAGTGAACATGCAAAAAAACGTTTTGAAATCGCATTGACTTCTTCTTTGCGTTTAGATACATTCAACATTTTTACAAAAGGTGCCTTTAGCTTGGTTTGCTTGTGGTGGCCAGTACGATTTTCGAATTCAATTTTCAACTCGGTGCGTTAGCGAGGCTCGCCCGCGCCCGCCGCCGCCGCCGCGGGGGCAAGTGAGCTATACTTCGCGAATTTAGACTTTAAAACCATAGCAATAAGAGCTATGAGAAGTCAACTTACTTTAATCACTAGTGGATAAAATGCGTTTTTACCCTCTCGTATTAAAGGATAAACAAGCGCTTTACGAACTAGTGAGGGGAAAATTATATTAATATCCTTATAGATAGGGAGCTGACCCAGGACCGATACTACCTGTATGACAATGTGAGCAAACGAAACCTTTTTTTTAGTTTCAGTAATCAGTATAAGTAATTTATTGCTTTCATAGGTACACAAGATATTAACATAAAGAAGTTCAGCTATGAACCCTGTATGGGCACTACAATTTGTAAATCTTAGTTACTAACTTGACATACTTAGTTACTAAATTGTATGAATAGATACAGCTAGACGACACTGATCTTTTAGTTTCTTTAACTAAATTCATTAATAATGAATTACCTAATGACATTAACGCATACGTTATGGAGGCTATTGCTGTTCTCAGTGTCGTATAATATCTGCTGTGCAGCTCTTCGTCTATGAGTTATTTCATTTCGTTTATATATATTACGGATTTAGTATAACTTCGGGCCAGTTATGTATAAATTTGTGCGCTCTTGACGTTATACGTTCGTTAGTTCTATGAATGTAATGCGCGTCCATACTAACCGATACCCATCCCTCAGCCCGAGTTCAACAGTTTGTTTGCTAATGAAGAAAAGGCAATGTCATATTGGATACAAATTGATGCTCCGCCACTGATCTCTATGATTCAGTGGTAACACTGGTAACGCATAATCATACCTAATCATAATCATAATTTATTAACTTATAAACGCACTAGTTTATATTACTCAGAACGGTTAGCATGGTTGCCATTTTGTCATCTATCGCGCTATCCGTCACTTTTACACTTACATACTTGTTGGAACGTGACATATATTGTGATAAATGATAAAAACTCGACCATATTAGGCTTAATAATACATTGGTTCCTTCACGGTGCCCATTGGACCAAATAAAAAAAAGTTGTTTATTTTACGAAAGCGTTTGAACTCTTCTATTTATTTGATCCCAATATTCTGCGCAAACATTCGTACCGTTACCATCAATCTGTATTTTTGACACGTTCTACAAATCAGATTGGTCAGATATTTTTGCTCGCTTATTCTTTGTAGTTGTACAGTCCGCGTCATATCGTCCGCGTATAGTTATGGCCAAATATATCGATACACATCCTTACCTACTGCTATATAAATAAAGCTCTGAATCAATATATTTGGCTATACTGACTGCGATTAACTATATGACCCTGACTGTACGGGTAGAAGCGGTTTATGTGAAGTGGTATCAACGATCGAACTACCTAAGACAGAGTTTGGAACTCAGAAAGTTCTAGTCTGAAAGCTAAACCGGAGACTACGAAAGTGCCATTTAGCTTAATTCCAGTTACTAAAGTCCCATTCATTATTTTAATCCCGTCATAGCTACGATCATACCTAATTGCTATTTAAGGTAATTAAAGCCAGTGTCGGATCACATTAATGTTGAACTATACCAGTAAATTGTTTGCGGTAGTTTGGTAATACAAAGATTATTATACTAGAGATTAGTACCTATCTGCATTCGGCATTTATAGTTTTCAGCCATTAAGTAAGTAGGTACTTTTAGTGTGAATTAAGAATAAGAGACGTTTCTCACTTAGAGCATAGACAGAAAGGATT
The DNA here is from genome assembly GCA_022674325.2 of Grapholita molesta. Taxonomy (NCBI): domain Eukaryota; kingdom Metazoa; phylum Arthropoda; class Insecta; order Lepidoptera; family Tortricidae; genus Grapholita; species Grapholita molesta. Next base: position 5,314,483 of record CP053126.2, read on the forward strand.
CTTCTGTCTTATTTTTACATTAATACATCAACTACTGCTACAGACACATCTAGTTTACAAGTTACGGATTCGGTTATAAACATAATTAAATTAATATCGACTTAACTCTACAATCTATTTGTTATTTCAAGAAACGCACATATTTGTCGATAGATGGCAGTAGCTTAACGTAAAATTACATATGGTGTATAATACGACTAAATACGAAATACCTTTGTGTATTCTCAAAGAGCGCTAGTGAGGCGTGATTGTGAATGAGGTTAGTACTTCGTGTGAAAGAGACAACCTAGTACTACAATTTAACGGTTGTGCTTCGTAAATTAGTCGCGTTTTGCATGTTTTGATAGTGGGAAGTGACAACTATGCGCTCATTTATCTACACGGGTTTCAATTGAACGAATAAGTTAGACTCGTTACACGGTTGTTTTAACGGTGTCCTACGCGATGTGTGAATAAAGTGATAATTTAATAAGTGTACGTAGAAATATGGGTGGCAAAATATTATTAGCAAGTACAGTGCTGGAATATTGCATTACGTGATAAATTATTCATACAAACCGGTTTTCGTTCAGTGTGATTAGTGTGAAGTGGAATATTTGTTTATCATGGCGTTTTCGCTGAATAAATTAAAGAACATTTTAAACACAAATCGGGACAGTCAGCTCGCTGGGAGCGGGAGCCTTGAGCCAGAAATTGGGTTCAAGTTGGCGCTCCACCCTATCTCCAAGAACCTGTATGTGACTGTCATCGGGGCAAGACACCTTCCGTCCTTGTTTGGGTTGAGCCGCGCACATGGATACCTCGTTAAGGTAACTTCCAGGCATTGTTTTGGTTCGCACCGGAACATAGCAAAGTTGGAATTTCAATTGTTTCACTTGCAAATTGTTAAGATAAGTTTTCAACTTAGGTACATCTAAATCTTGGCAGAACAAGGAGGCAATTGTGGGAAACTTGCTTAGTTTAACTCATTAGTTAACTAGGGTGGTAAAATAGTTTTAGTAAGTAGTTAGGTTTTTAGTAGGCCTAGTAGGTAGTACCTATACCTACCTATAATAATATATAAAGCCGGCGGTCGTCGGTTCAAACCATTAAGGACAGTTATTGTGTATAATGAGCACAAATATTTGTTCTTGAGTCAAGGGTTGTTTTCTATGTAGCCGAGTAGGTAGGTAGGTACCCACAATACAAGTCTTCTTGAGTTTACCGTTGGGATCACTCAAATTGTGTTAGAATGTCCTGTAATATTTATTTATTTATATTAAAATTACGTAACCGTTAACACTAATTAAACTATTTTCTTGTTGAGAATAACTAACTGTAGTAATACTTAATAAGTAATTAGCTCGCCGACAAATTACATAAAAAAACGAGGATATGATGTAATTCAGTCGTATAAAACAATGGAATAAAAATGTGGGTACGGCATGCCAGCGATATCCGTTTATTCATTCGTTTTCCTGCCAAGGGCAGTCTTTCCTCTTAAAACAAAATTGACAAGATAAAACTATTGCATACGATGTAAAAGAAATGAGACCTCATTATCAGCCGAAGGACGTCCACTGCTGGACCTGTGCTTTGACCCACTGTGACCGGTTTTGCGCCACACGCATCCAGTGGATTCCCGCATCTAGCATCCGCATCCGCGTCTGCAGTGTGACCTAATCGATATACCTAATTATTTCACTCTGTACTGGATGCTTGATTAGGTTTTCCTATTTATAGAGCCTTGTACAATGTATCATAAATAATATAACTACGTACATACTTTAAAATATATCTATAGGCATTTTGATCAGTCAATACCTAGTTGTCATTTCGAAATGAACTACGATAGCTAAACGTGACTGAATTATTACAGGGACGACTTTTTTTTTTACTGTGGTTTTAACGTCTAACTTTGATAATACGAAAGATTATAGGTCCTATTTAAATAGGATATCGAACCACCAGCTTAGCGAGTGATTCAAAGGGTGGAATCTTGAGCGTTGGGAAGGTTTCACAAATGATACACAATTTTATTCACCTCACTACCGCGTGGAAAATACTAACTTTTTAAACATTAAAAATTACTTCAAATAAATATCAAACAATTATCATTCAAAATTGCATCCAACCCAGATAACGGAAAAAACATTTATAATTTGTATATAATTACTTTGCTGCCTTGTGAATAAAATGCAGTTTTGCTATGTTTTTAAATAACAAAAACGAACTATCCGAGGTAGTAAGGTGAAAAACATAACTTTTATAACCGTTTTAAAACTATCAACGTAGTCCCATAATCTCAAGTCACGCCGTTTCGCACGGTATGAGTGATGACAAGATGTGACTAACTATTAGTAAAGTACAGAGGCCGCTATTATGTACTTTAAAAACAAGACACGAATCTAATTACCAAACCAAACGGCCTTGCGTAGTTCATTAATTCTAAACAAACCTTTTCAGATCACGGCAGTAAGATATTTTTAGCGTAACACAGTTTTGTTTATGTGCCTAACTATGTTTGGTATGAGTATTGGATAGGTATATGAGAGTAAATATAGATGTAAGCTGCTATAAGATAATAATACATATAGGTAATAGATGGAAAAAAATGTACACAGGATGAGCTGTGAGACGTACGCTACACCAAGCTCACAGACAAAGTAAGTGATACTGTATCGTTCAGTTTAGTATCGCACTTGAGTGAAGCTTCGTTTTGTTAAGAAACAATTTCGTCCTCAAAAAATTATGGTCACCCTACAACAACTAATTAATCAACATAAATCCTATATAGTTAATATTATAAAATAAAAAATAAAATAAAATAAATGTTAGGATAGATCTTTGATTGAATATTAAGAAAGTATTGTCGAAAGTAGGTTACCAGAGTTGATGACATTTAATTTGAATGAATGCTACTAATTTAAATTGCAGGGTGTCCATGTATTTTGATAATAAAGTAAAACTTATTTTTTTAACACTAGTGAAAATTCATTTCACTAAGACTGGTGCGAAACAGTGGGATACTAATCTTGCTCACGTCTCCTGAATCACCCTGCATATTATTTAAAATGTAGTTATATTATATCATAGATATAATATTTAATATATCATAAGATATAATATATCATAAATATAATATTTATGAAAAATTTTAATCGCGAATTTATCGAGTTTCGTGTAGACATTGAAACTGTCGTCAGACGCAAAGATGCTCAGCTGTTTTCGATTTATTAAATTACACTCCACAAAAGTAACTGATAATCAGTGTAACCATTAGGTACTAGAGACTACAATAATGTATGTAGGTGTACATAACTTTGTATGTGAACATGTTTAATCTCAGAACAATTATTTGAAATGTCATATTTTTAACAAATCTGCCTGAATTTCGCGTGTATTTCCACTTGCAGCTGAAACTCGATATAGCGGCCATTCAACAATTGAACTAGCTAAAACATTCTTTAATTTCAAATGATTGATAACAATATTTTAAAATATAACTAAAATGTCGCTAGTTTACACGTTATGCTAACTAAAAGTTTCTTAAAAATATATAAAATTTAATTGATAGGTGACCCGGGTCACCTATCAATTGACATTCTTAATAATTACCATTTTTATTAATTAAATCCATAATGGCCGTTATAGATATAATTAATAAAAATGGTAATGAAGTATTAAAAATGACAATTTATCTTTGTGCAGTAAGTAGAATATCGAGCAGAAATTACACTCGACAAACTCAATCTTTCCTTTTCAAACTAAATTAACTAACTATTAATAGCTTCGTGTAACTGGAACAAACTCTTCTTCAAGAAAGTAATGGATGCATAATGTAAAGGGTATCCTCGGAAACAAAGACCAGCGTTACCTCTATAATAATTACTACCTAATTGCCTATTCTACGCTGATAATAAGATGCTAAAAATTCTGTGAAAATGTAGGTAATAATTTATAAGTAATAACGCTATATGCCTATGCCTATCTGTTTTATACAAATTTATAAACTCAAGGCAAAAAGAGTTATAGATTATCATTATTAAACGTAAAAAATGTTTAGTAGGTTAATTAACCTTAATTAAGTATTTCAGTAGTTACATACATATTACGTCTTTCGTGGCAAAAGTGACCAACACGAATCCCAAAGTGTCGTCATGTCAGTCTAGTTATTCGATCTGTATGATATCTGAATAGCATCTTCGTATTATATAACGACCGTTTCATCCATATTTTTCTTGCAAGACCGTATTTTTATTTTCTTAACAACCATGGTTCATAAGATTCGGAAAACGCTGAACAAAAACGAAGAAAATTAAATAGGCTAGAAAGATATTCCAAAAAATACTTACTACCTTGAGGTTGATGACTAATTGAGTATCCATAGGACATGTTGTCGAACAGAGTATTGGCAGGTTGTCGAGAATGTTAACATTTTAGCGGTCACTTTCGGATGAGAGAAGTCTGTGGCGTCCTTTAGCTCGATGAAACGTTTGCCTGCCTACACGAGAGGAGGCCTCTGCTCAGCAGTAAGCGATAGAAGTGTGGTAATGACGATGAATTCTGTTCTTCAGAAAACAACAACCATAAAATGATAATCTTTAAGGCATTTATAGGTTGCCCTGATTGTCATATTGGCTCTTCATGAGCACAGCTGGTACAGAAATCGTGTAAGGTTTCGACTTCCGAGAGAGTTATTTCGCTGCCAATATACAGGTAGAGTCGGACGTTTGATGAATATCCTACAATTGCTTCTTTCATTTCTTTTACTTAGTTCAGTTGAAAGATATCCCAAAAAAATGTATAAATACATTTTCCACCGTTCTCAAGGGACGTTGCGACCGGTGGTTCCTGAACTTCGTGGTCGCATTTCGAGGATAATACTCTGGTCTCCTAAATACATAAAATATTCTTATTTCTCTTGCATCTAATGGCTTCCAGAAAACTACTGAACCGGCAAGGGAAACGTTTACTTACGTGTTCTATCTCAGTAATAACTATTTACCCTGGGAATTAATAGTTCGCAGTACGTCATCGATTTGGTATTATAAGCATGGGAAGTTTCAATGGATTTGTTTGTTTAGGATCCAGTGGACACATATCACATTCATCTTCTTTGCATATATTTTTGGAATGATGTCTTGTTTTATTAAGGACGGAATAATCTAAATATAAGGGAACTAAATTATGCCGGTGTAACGCTATATTGATGATTTGTGTAGGTCAGATTTTGAAAGCATGTAATAAATCTTCTGTAACGTAACGAAGTACCTATGTAGCATTCTAACCTTGATAAAATTTTATTTCAACTTTTTATTCAAACTAAATTTTATTTAAGTGTTCTAGTGTTTTCGTTCCCCTTGAAAGTTTTTTTATAATTTTACCGTTTCATAATTTTACACTGAACAGTAGGAAATCCCATCTTATCCCGTAGTTGGGATGAGGTGGGATTTCATACAATGGTGATTTGGGGACGGCTGTCTATCACGGTTCGGAAACGTACGCGTTCGCCTAATTAATTATGGATCATTCACGAAAAATTTGCGAAACTCGAAACACCCAAAATAGTTCGTCTTTCGTGATTTTTAGTCCCTTTAGAGACCTGCCACTCGACTATGGCCTCCTCTAGGGAATAAATTCCAGAATCAAGTAATAAAAATTACAGCTACTTAATTTAACATATTTCATTACTCTCATTATCGTCGACAATGTTCCGTGACCTGTTCTACGCGTCAATAAAGCAATTGAATTGAATTTTTTTTTTATTGTAATTAGTTTATAAGTTCTTTCTATGGCAAATAAATGTATTTCTGATTCTCTGATTCAATTGGATCAAATTCAATTGTACCAGTTAATGGAACAATTAAGAGGTTACGGAAACCGTATATATGTTTGCTAATTCTTATGAGGTAGGAAACATTTTGGTTGAAATGGTTATCAGGAAAACCTTATCAGGCTCGTAAATGTTATCATCGCTTATCTTATTGGCAATTGTGGAAACGTTATGCTATCGACGCTGATGTATGATCTTAATTAGGTCTACCTATCCCGCCCATCGCTATGGTCGTCCACAGCTGGACATATACTTAGCCTCCTTTATAATAATACACCGCCATTAGGTAGGTATAAATAGAATCGTTATCTCTCTTTAATATGTGAAATGTGCTCTTATTATGACTAGATGTACTTACCTTAAGTTTATTTAACCGAAAATAGAAATCAAAGAGGAAAATTATTAAAATGTCGAAATAACAATAGCGAGCAACAGTCTCGCTATTGTAAACGATTGTGTTATATGCGAATGACAAATAAATAAAATAAACAAATACATATGACTATAAATAAAATTGGTTAGAATTTTGAATACACAGTTAGTAGAATTTAATTTTTATTTTAATTATTAATTTTTGTTCTAGGTATATAGGTAGTTATTAAACAAAGTACATTTATATTACCTAAGTTTATTGAGGCTTATTGTTAGTCATAGAGGGGAGAGGGAATTAAAACCAATGTTCGGGCTTTTAAGCTACTAAGCTTACCATAGTTCCTGTGTTATCTACGTCCATTAAACATTCCTATTTAATTTCAGGTCAAAGTGTTCCCGGGTGAGAGCAAATTTGAGACGACCATCCAGGAAAGTTCATGGCCGGTTTGGAACGAAGATTTTAAATTCCAGCTAAAACAGAAAGAAATCAAAAAGCTCGACAAACCCGACCTACAAGGTCTACTTGCCGGGCATTTTTTGTCTCTCACAATCTACGCGCTACTCGAGGCGCCCAAAACCGAATCAGATAAAAGAAAAAGTGCAAAAACCTTAGATAATAAAAAGAATCCAAAAGAAGTCGAACAAGAAGAACCGAAAACGAAAACCGGCTTTTTAGAAAAGACATTTGGTAGTTTTAAATCGACTAAAGCCGAAGCGATAGCGCAAAAATCTGTTCTACAGAAGCGTAGAACTGTCGGAGCGGCGACTTGGAATTTCGACTCAAAGTTGTTCCAGAATGATCTGAAGAATGGTTTAATTGGAACTCCGGACATTTGGAGGCCAATTAACGCGATAGCGAGCGGGCTGGCCGCCGCCGACACAAGAGTAAGTTATTTAATTATTTTATGGTTTGAATAATTTGGAACACTTATTCCGAATGCTCTGTTTCTTATGGTCATGGTTAAACAGTGAACAAGTATCGCTAAGTTTTATAGAAACTGGTAGGTACCTACATCTGAAATCTTGTTTTAAAATTTTCGCCAGAAGATTAATTAGAGATCACAAGCTTTAAGTCACGTCCAAAACAAAAGCGAAATTAATTATATGTTAAATGCTGTTACATACTTGGTTCGATTATATGGAACATCAAACAATCTTCTTACTTATTGCTAGCTAAGGCGGTTTAGCATTCATTAATTATCTGCATCAAAGAATTTATCTGCGTGTATGTGTGCCGGCACGCGACCAATCAAATTATGAGTAAATATATATACCTAACTACTTTATACCTAATATGATTAATATTTACCTGTTAAAACGAAAACTACAGAATACTTACACTTGAAAACAAATTGGATACAAATACGAAATAAAAACAATAACACCTAAATGTAAATATTTTGCAACTTCAGACTTATATATATATTACTTATTTAAAGAATATTGTTTCCATGATTTAGGCAAACTTTTTAATTATACAGTGTGTTCATTGTCCATGCCATTAGACATATCCGAAATGTACATATACATTTGGGTATGTAGAATCAGTAAGTATACAAATTACAAAGTATCATAACAACCGGAGTAGCGGTTACGGAAAAAATAACAAATTACATTTTTCTACATTGGAGCAGCCTGTATGTGTTAGTAGCTTCTAAGGTATAATACAGCCAGAATAGTATAAAAGATTCTTATTTTTTTTAATGAAAATAAGATTGTCTTTTGACAAATGTCAACATTGACGTGATGCTGATGTGTGTGTGTCACTCTTGACTGTAATACATATGATATTGTCAAAAACACTGCCAATGATTATACAGAACGATAATTTTTGCTGCTGATTATTTTAAATATTTTCACTTATGAATTCTGTGTCAGGCCTTGTTCTCTCGCTTCACGACCCCTTAATCACCCGTATATGAATGGTGCACAAATTTATGTATTTATTAATTGTTTTTTTTTTCCTGGATGTATCTGGGAATAGATACTGTTTCTTGAAGTCGATCTTTTTTATATTATTTTTTCACCGTTACACATTAGGTACTGTTGTAAGCAAAGCTGACCTATTTCATTTCAATTCCATATTTTAAGTAGGCTTTGCCATAGGAACTTTCGAATATTATCTTAAGAAAATATTAATATCAGATCAAACAAATGATGCAAACCACCAAGTAATTATATGTTATAGGTATTTCACACAGTAAACAATAAAATCGTCAAAAACACATTTAATTATAATCCGCATTTTAAACTGCAGATGCAACCGATAGAAGTATTGTAAAAACATGACCTATAATCCATACTTATATATAATATTATAAATATATATATATATATATAATATTATAAATGTGAAAGTGTGTCTGTCTGTCTGTTTGTTTGTCCGTCTTTCACGGTCTAACGGGGCGACGAATTGACGTGATTTTTAAACTGGAGGTAGATGAAGGGATGGAAAGTGACATAGGCAACTTTTTGTCCCTTTGTAACAGCCTACTTTCCTAAAATGGGGGGTGGAAGTTTGTACGGAGCTTTCCGCAAAGGGGAGGGGGGACTCTTATTTCCACTTTGGAAGTGTCTCTCGCGCTAACTATTTAGTTTTAAAATATCAACATTACATTTATTTAACCATAAATCAATCAGGTTTTGAGAAAAAAAACATTGGAAATATAAATAAGTGTTTCTCATGGATCCCAATAGATGGCACTGATAGGGTTATGAAACATGCTAACGTTGTGTGCTCTCGATTTGTACTTAAGTGGGGGGATCGGCTCGCGCTTCGCTATACAGTTCATACGGTAATTCAAGTAACAGAGTGTAGGTATACACTCTGTTACTTGAATTTGACGATTGATTAACAGTAGTATACCTACACTTATATTCTTGATATTCTTGATTCAACTGCTTATGCCTGCGGCTTCGCTCGCGTTAGAAAGTAGCCTTTGTCACTCTCCATCCTTTCAAGTACCTCCACTTAAAAAATCACGTCAGTTAATCGCTCCGTTTTGTAGTGAAGCCGGACAAACAAACAGACAGCCAGACAGACAGACAGACACACTTTCGCATTTACAATTTAGCTTTTACCTGCGGCTTCACTCGAGTTAATTCCGGGTAACACGGTTCCCCTTTCCTGATGTAGAAATCGCAACAGATTATTATTTTAATACGCTTCTGTAGACGATATTATATGTCTTACCATTTGTATTGGATTATGTAATGGGACGAGACTTCGTGTCACACAACTTGGCCGCAATATCATTAGCGCCACTATCTTAACCGGTGTAGGAAAGGGTGAAAATGTGATGATCCCACGAATCCCAATAATTCCTACAGATCTCCCGTTCCAATTTAAAAGACTACAATTTCCTCTTAAACTCTTTTCGCAATGACTATCAACAAAGCGCAAGGACAAACATTAAAGGTGGCTGGGGTGAACTTAGAAAAGCCGTGCTTCTCCCATGGACAATTGTATGTAGCATGTTCGCGTGTATCCAATGCCCAAAATCTTTACATTCTATCCCCAAATGGTAAGACATATAATATCGTCTACAGAAGCGTATTAAAATAATAATCTGTTGCGATTTCTACATCAGGAAAGGGGAACCGTGTTACCCCGAATTAACTCGAGTGAAGCCGCAGGTATGTAAAAGCTAAATTATAAATGTGAAAGTGTGTCTGTCTGTCTGTCTGGCTGTCTGTCTGTTTGTCCGGCTTCACTACAAAACGGAGCGATGAACTGACGTGATTTTTTAAGTGGAGTTACTTGAAAGGATGGAGAGTGACAAAGGCTACTTTCTAACGCGCGCGAAGCCGCGGGCAAAAGCTAGTAATTAATAATGTAATAAACTTCCGGCAACGTTGTTATAGCTTTGGTTTTAAAAGTACGTTGAGTACCGCACCGGGACTAAAAAAAGTTTTTGTTTCGCACGGCAACATAAATTTACACGTAACGACATGCGTGCACGTAGTTTTGTAACTTTTTATTCAGAAAAAGTCCCTGTACAAAATGAATATTGCTTTGAATGCCATTTCATAATTGTAAATTATATGCTTTCAAATCAGAAAATCAAAAGCTGGTAATGGCATTTATTTAAGTGTTTATCAGGGATAAGTTATACAGGGCGTCCCACGACCATGCCACATGGAGGGAAAGTACCTTTAATATTGTAGATGGAACATTTTACTAAAAGAAGACATTCGGTCACGGTCTTCCTTTTATTTTTGACATTATATTATTTTGTAAGAAATAATCTTTATGATGAAGCCTTTCGATCGGTATGATAAAACTACAGGGTATTTTTTTTTCTTGTGTAGCAGGTTCGATTCCCGGTTCAACCGTGTAATTATTTAAAAATCTATGAATGCAGTTTAAATTGTTTTTGAAATTGAAATAATGTCTTCTTTCAGTAAAATGTTCCATCTCCAATATTAAAGGTACTTTCCCTCCATGTGGCATGACCGTGGGACGCCCTGTATATCGATACCTCCTACGTATACTGAGACAACTGACAATTTTACGATTTTCGTTTTTTTGCATTTTTGGGATCAAAATACTTATATCTACGTGCTATAAAAATTTCGTAGCGAAATAACTGTTAGTTTTCGAAATAAAGTGACGTATACTGACCCAACTAACACTATTTTTTAAATTAGAACGTCGTATACTGAGCTAAGTCACTTGTACCAGTATACGCGGTACATCTAGCGGGGTAGGGCGGCGCGGGCGCGGCGCAAGTGGCAGTTGTCTCAGTATGCTCGTTCGCTATCGTTGCAGGTGGAACTTGTCTCACTATGCGCGGGCGACAATAGATGCGGCATACGTCTTTTCTACCCGTTTTCTACTTACTACTTATAAAATAAAGCTTTTTATATTATGATTTTGTTATTATGATGTTGTGTAGTAGTTTATTGTTTAATTAAACACAAAATACGTCAAAATTAAGCAGACGAGAGGAAGAAGTCTGATTGCACTGGCATTAAATAAACCATTTTAACGCGAAACGAGCGGTAAGTAATAAAATTTAATTGCATATTTTTGAGAACATTAAATTAAAAAGCTAATTTGAACAACTATGGTGATATTTTCAGATTTTTTGTTAATTAGTCCAGTAGACGTGGTTTCAAATGAGAATGTTATTGACTTACTTATATCAATGCACGTTTTCAATGGTTTTTTTAGTAATTATTAATGATAAGTAATTAAATTTGGTTTCATATTTTTCAGTACATTTAATTAAAACGTAATTTGAACAACTATGGAGATATTTACAGACTTTTTGTCAGTTAGTCCAGTATAAATACGTGGTTACAAATTATTATTGACATGCTTTTATCAATGCATGTGGATTTTCAATGGTTTTGGTAACTTATTTTAGTGTCCCCGTTGCCGCTGGGAGTTGAGGAGCTACGAAAGGAAATATAATTTTTATATGTGGATCGACGAACTAAGAAAATAGAACGTTAATCTACAGTGGAGTCCTCATATAACTAAACTCGCACATAGATTAAGTTCGGCCGCTTTCACCCTTAGGAAAATTAGACAACTGTCAAATATTGAGACAGCTCGATTAGTTTATCATAGTTATTTCCAAAGTGTAATTTTATATGGTATTCTGGTTTGGGGCAAAGCAGCTGACATACAGATTATATTTGTGTTATAAAACAGAGCCATTCGTTTTATGTATAACTTAAAAGCAGGTGCATCTGTTAAAAGCTTATTAAAGAAATTAATATAAATTAACTGTAGCTTGCCAATATATATATGAAAATTATATGAACATTATTAATATTGTTCATATTGTTATTTTATTAATTATGAAAATATTAAAAACCTTCAGTTGTGTACCAAAAAATGTGACATCCATAATTATATCACTAGAAATAAGAATAAGCTTGCTATCAGAAAAAGTCGTGTGCGTAAAGTGTATAGATCATTTTTTGGGCAATGTATATGCATTCATTTATATAACAAGTTACCTGATGATGCCTTAAAATTACCCTTCCCAATACTTAGAGAATTAATTAAAAAAGTCTTTGATGTCAAACGGCTACTACAGAGTGTGGATTATTTGACAGATAAACATGCATGGCCCAAACCAGGAACTAACTAAACCGCGTAGCAGTTAATTCAACAATTGTATGTACTGCTATATCATGTAAATGACACAGTTCACTTTCAGGGAAGAAAGCATATCAAAGTATGTCTATTTTGTGAAGTCAATTTTTTTTACATCATTATTTTTACTTTTATATTTTAGTATTTTCAGTTATATCTTGTAATAAACTGTTTGATATGTTTTATTTTCGGACTACGCATAATTATGTACTTTAAGATGTAATGTATCACTGTTTTGAATAAATAAGTCCCGCCGTAGTTTCTTTCCGGTATCTTCTCGTCTCTTTTTTTGATTCTTGTTCTTTATGCGAATGACTTTGGGATTAATAAGAAGTCCTGTTTTTTATGAGGATTCATGTTCTATTTTACCTTTTAAACTGATCTCAGTTGTTATATTTAGAGTTATTCATTTTAATTTTTATTGTTAAAATTAAGAGAAAGTGTTGTTTAATAATTTCGGAGATACACTAAGCAATGAGAATGAAGACTGTAAGGAAACATATGAAGTAAATGGTCAATCAGTACTACGTTGATAATAACAATGGCTCTCTGTAATTCATTATAATTATTACCTTTATAAGAAACGCAATTTTAATATACACTTGCTTTATTTTTAGTTTCACAAACGTAACTTGCCTAAATATCTTCATTATAATTCTTTAAACTTTCTAGAATGAGCACAACATACAAAATAATGTTAGTTGTATACTGGTACATAATTCATTCATTCAGTCATTTCTCAGGCGTATACTGGTACAAGTGACAAATCAGGCGAAATTTAACCGATAAAATCTATCCGAACTGGATATTGGAGTTTTTTAAGATACCTAAGAATGATACGTGACTCATGGCGTTTAGTTTAATAAGATTATGTCCATATTCATCAAATAATAATTTACTACGTATACTGGATCAAGTGGTAGTTATCTCAGTTTATCAAAAAATTGAACTCGTTAATTTCATGTATACTGGACTAACTACAGTTTTTTCAAAAACTACTATTAATTTTGAAATAGTAATTATGTGGATTTAAGCGAAATACATTCACCATACATATTTGAAAATTTCATGAAAATATGTCAAAGTATGAGCTAGTTATGGAACTTTGTACCTTTAAACAGCTCCTCTGTAAAATCGTGGTTTTGCACTTGTCCCAGTATACGTAGGAGGTATCGATATATCGATAACGGTGTCTTCACAAATGTGACATTATCTATGATAAGAGACCTTTTTGTATATGGCGCTTACGCCGTTGTTCAAGATGCCGCAATACAAACGCAACGCGGTTCGACGTAAGCGCCATCGACTATAAGGTCCCTTTTGCTAGATAATGCCACAAATTTTCTTGAGCCGACCGTAGGCCTAGGTTAACTTCGTAAAATTACCTGATAATATTAATTTAAACCGGTGGCTCATGATGAATTAATAGGAAATTTCATCGATAAGTATTTTTAAATATTGTATAAATAGTTATTCACGTTTTCACTCTATTAATAGACTACGCATTCCCAAAGTTTAAACCAATCAGAGCCAATTAAACGTTTGAATTGGTAAGGTGTGGTTTGAGTCATCGCTCAGAGATCGAATAGATCATGCCTATCATGAGTTCAGACCGGCGTCACAATAGAATAGCTTTGACCTCGGCACTGCGCACCTACTCAAGCAATTATGTACCTTGAAGACGTCATGCGGGCAACTGATGTTTTATTTAAATTATTATACTTACTGAAATCATAAAACTATTATCGTTGGTTCGTGCGCCAAGGATACTTGAGTTTTTATCTCATACGAAACATGCATTAGTTAGACAAACGTGTTATTGTAGAAGCGAGAGGTTATTCCACGATATTTATAAGTCGTAGTTTTTGACTTGACGCTGAGCAAAAATAAGTTAGGTATGTAATTATGTAACTAGGTATAATAAGTAGGTAAAATAAAAAGAGCTTAGTCACAGTGTAAGAATGTGAGTATGTAAGTATGTAGGTACGCATGTAAAAACAAGACAAGGTAATGAGAAGAAGATTGTATGATGTGCGATTGAATTCGCTCACTGAGGGTTCTGTTATACAGATATAATCAATGGATAACTAATTTACTTATTAATCATATATTATTTATTATGTATGTTAATTTGTATAAATAATTGTAATCCAAACCGATATTTCTTAAAATGGCCCTATAGCGTCTTCCAGTATGTATTATTATTAAATTACAATTTTACTGCAGAAAATGTATATAAATATCAAGATAAAGAATCTATAGGTATTATGACAATTAATGTGTTTTTTTAATATTTTCCGTCGTAAATGAATTTAATCGATGTTACTCAAGTCAAGCCCTTTCATGTTATTAGAAAGAGAGTGAATTGTCAGGTTCTTTAGTACCTACTTAAAGGTAGGTATATATTATAATATCTCGGCCGTTTCGCTACTTCTGATCAGCATCAGAAGTAGCGACGCGTACTGGTATAGTGATATGTACAGTCAGCACTGTACATATCACTATAGCAGTATATTACAAACACTGAAAAGTTAATCCCGTAGGTCCAACTATCAACTACAGAACCATGGACCTCGTAACTTATTCTGCCGATAATTGCATTTACCAGTATCACCACTCACTATCAACATGACATAATAAGAAAGTAATGTATTTTACTTATCATCCTTATCTTATCTGACTTTGTGGTCCCTACGAGACATCAAAAGCCGAGTTTGTTCGATATTGCATTTAGTAAGTAATTTTCGTCATCGCACAAATAAATAAAATGACCATCAAGTATGGTTTCGTTCCGTTATGATAACCTTTAATAGATAAAATATATAAATATATGTCGTAATGTTGTTGTATCGCTAATATTATAATGTAGTTTACATAAATCGAATTAGTCAAACAGTAAGCCAAAAATTGTAAACACAATTATAAATATTACGTCTCTAGTAAGAGTCACGGACATTATGAGCGATACCAAGCTTTTTACGTATACGATAGAAGTATCAAAGTATCAGTACCCTTAAGTACCATGAGTTGTGACTTTGAGGTTATCGATAACATGTTTCGAGTTTACTATCTGTGCATCTCGTTCACACTAAAATAGTACAAGCAAGATGCACAGATAGTAAACTCGATACTCGTTATCGAAAACCTCAATGTTACAACTCATGGTAAGGCCGCAGTACCCGAACCATGAGTTGTGACTTTGAGGTTATCGATAACGTGTATCGAGTTTACTATCTGTGCATCTCGTTCACACTAAAATAGTACAAGCAAGATGCACAAATAGTAAACTCGATACTCGTTATCGAAAACCTCAATGTCACAACTCATGGTAAGGGTACAGTGGATTGATGTTCCAGAATGCATGCATGCATGAATATTTTTTTATTAATTAGTGTGTAAGAAGAGAGTGAACGCGCCATTTTACTTTTAAATTCTGCGTTTACAAAACCGGTAATTTCCTCGATATTTCAATTTAAATTTTGAATAGACACATAATTAAGTTTACATTTAAAATTATCTATACATAAGCTTAGAATACATATTTATACATGTATATTTAAAATGTTTAGTTGTCAACCACGAACGTCAACTGCGGACACATTATGGACATAGACTTTTAGGGACAATACCCGGGAGGGAATATACACAATACAATACGCAGTAGACATGTAATTTCAAGGAAGTTAATGTGCATATGCATACCAATAAATATGTTACAATGCTATTTATTTAAGTACCGTGATGTGATGTGATGTGATGTGATGTGATGTGATGTGATGTGATGTGATGTGATGTGATGTGATGTGATGTGATGTGATGTGATGTGATGTGATGTGATGTGATGTCAAGCCAAGAAAAATGTTAGGTTAGGTTAGTCTTTTGTTTGAATGATTAAAATTTACTTATTCCGTATTTTATATAAGTAAAATGATATACCTACTCGAACTTTCATTTCATAAAGTAAATCATTATGGTTTTAATAAGTATATAAGCAAAAAAGTATATAGTATAATAATAAAGGATCAAAATGATTTGCAGTTCTTTGCTCTTAAAAACTTTTGCTGTTTGTACGTACGAGTACACACAGCAACACACTTAACTGTACAATCAGTGGACCTTATGCCTTATATAATAAGGTCCACTTACGTACAGTTAAAGTGTTGCTGTCTGTACGATCGTAGCGCGTAGGCGTACACACTTGACAGGCAATTGAATTGAAAGCCTTTGGTCAGGTAAAAACAATTGAGTTTAAATCAACGGATTGTGTGAGAGATTTAGTAGGTACTAGGAGTAATTTTTATTCCTAATTCAAATTGCTTCCGCACCACCTATTTGGAAATAGTAGATTGTTTGACAAGGGGCTAAAGTAGGCCATAGTACCACGGGATGGTTATTTTCCCGAACGAAGTGAGGGAAAATTGTTCGAGGGGTAATATGGCGTTTAGACCCAAGTTATACATACTAGTTTTCACTTCGATTGCGAGAAAATAAAATAAAGTAACATTTTAACAATATACTAATACAATTTTATCGCCCGCAATGAATTCTGAGTCAAAAATGTTTAATTTGGCAATGTATGTATTTTTTTCAGTACTTTGATACAGATAGGATATATCTACGCCGTGAATAAATGCCATAGACAATGTATAATTTGGGCTTCAAAGAGTTTGCCAACGATTTAAACTTTTTTTTAATGCTTGTGAAGTAGGAACTAAAAAGCACCTAATGCTTTGAGATTTAGATTGCGTTTCCTCATTGGTCGATTTTAATATTGCGGTATATCTGATTGGTTGATACTTTATACAAAGTTTTGTTTAATGATTTCACATTTTTAAACAGTATTCGCACCAAAAAGGAATCTAGAGTTGCAATTAACTTCGATATGTGTCGTGATTGGTGGATTTAATAAGGTGAAGCGTTCTGGTTGGTCAATTTAAAACGTTTTGTATATCATAAATATGTATACATATTTTCCCAAGAGGCTAAATGTACTACTTTAGTCCACCTTGGCAAGCATAATATGACACACTTTTAGAGCATGAGAAGTGAAAAAAATATTGTGGACATTGAATTTAGGGTACTTTTTAACTTAAAAATATTTGGAACTATAAATGGTCGGAATTAGGTATTACATTTACTACAAAACTTGTATAAGGCACTGAATATATGCTACAAAAAGTCTAAACCGGCGCGTTTATACAAGCCGATTCCCGCCGACTTCACTAACTTTCCTGCAGTTCAACGGTTTTCCTTGGGCTCAAAAAGGAAAGGCTAAGACATATCGACTCCGTCTTATCTAAGAAAAAAATTGGCGCGCCGCCACTGAAACCTACTCCTAATTAATACAATACTTGCCACATTATTATAACTTACTAATAATGAGGACCTTTGAGCTGGGGACGAATTATTAATTATTTTAATTGTGGATGTAGTTTTTTAATAGATCCTACATAATCTTAATTTACACATCGCTCACTTTGACTTTGGTTTATTTTTACTTTTTGATTTAAACAATTGTCTTGTGAAGTGTTACCTTTATCTCGCTTCGTTTGATATCAAAGTAAATATCTAGAATGGTAGAACCCACTTGATATACTAGTTACAACGAATAGAGTCCTCGTCCTAAATCAATATACCCACATTACCTGTCAATTGAACATCTATTTTTACCCTCAACGAAACGATGAAGGTACAGACCTATGTAAAGTAGCTGAGGTCCTGTCAAACCTGTCATTGATTGATATCGACATGCGTTTGGTCTTTTGTTTTCTTTAATAAGGGTGTACACATACACACACACACACAGCTTGGCACACAGCAACACTCTTAGCTGTACATCGGTGGACCTTATGCCTTATATAGTAAGGTACAGCTAAGAGTGTTGCTGTGTGTACCAAGCTCATCTTGTACACTTCGCCGGCTTATATACTGAGTGCTGGTTGTTTACATACGATTTTCATGTGAGCATGGGAACACTAGTGTTTCTCTCCCGCGTTTTCTAAGCGTTCCCATAGAAAATTGCATGATTACTATGGACTCGCCATGAAAACGTCGAGTGGCCGCTAGAAGAATGTCCGGGCCCTTTGATTCAATGTGTCTCAATATCTGGCGATTCTGCTGCGGCTCTGTCGCTTCAAGCGTTGCGGTAATGCGCGAACTACTCTTCGAGAAACTAAATGACAGCGCTGGTGGCCTAGTGATAAGAGCGTGCGACCTGCAATCCGGAGGTTGCAGGTTCGAACCCCGGCTTGTACCAATGAGTTTTTCGGAACTTATGTACGAAATATCATTTCATATTTACTAGTCGAGGAAGGAAAACACCCTAGGGCCTTGTTTACCCTCTGGGTTGGAAGGTCAGACGGCAGTCGCTTTCGTAAAACTAGCGCCTACGCCAAATCCTGGGATTTGTTGCCAAGCGGACCCCAGGCTCCCATGAGCCGGGACAACGCGAGGAAGATGATGATGTTCGAGAAACTAAATTACTTGCACTTTAAATTTAAAAAGTATATCTTAATGTTTATTTCTATGTAATACTGACTGCAACCAATAATTAATTCAATAATATGCTCCTTAACGATCTAACTAAATGTTTATGTCCACAGAGAGAGAACAAGAAAGGCCAATTAGAAGTGACATTGCTGTACACAGCTAGCGAGGATGGCCTCAACGACGTGGTGACGCTCACTGTCAACAGACTACGGTGCAGCGTGCTCACCATGCAGGAACAAGAACAATTTAAAGGTAAATATTACTTTGTCTCCACTGAATAGGACGGGTCAACTAGAAGTGACATTAAAAGTTGAAATAGATGACATATACTTAAGAAAAAGCGACGAGGCCTCCGGCGTTCGAGACGGAATTCGAACCACCATCTCCAGTTATCCCGGCTGACGCCTTAACCAATTACCCGTACACAGCGGAACCCGTCGAAATTAATCAAGTATATGTAATCTTGTTTGTTGTTGTTTTAACGGTTTTTGGCACCGTTTTACCAGCTCTACGGTGAAACACTACGTGTTTGCGCCTCCTATGTGAATCCCTTTCGGGATTCTGATATGCTAGAGAAATGGTGCTGCCATCTATGAAAGTAAGAACAAATCAAATAATTTTTTATGAAATGTTTTGATTTGCTTTGATTTTTAAGTAGTAATACTACTATATAAATTAAAAGTTGAAATAGATGACATATACTTAAGAAAAAGCGACGAGGAATTCGAACCCCCATCTCCAGCTATCGAGACTGACGCCTTAACCAATTCGGCTACCCGTACACAGCAAATTAATTAATTAAAAATCAAAGCAAATCAAAATACTTCATAAAAAATAATTTGATTTGTTCTTACTTTCATAGAAGTGACATTGTTTCTACACAGCAAGTGAAGACTCAACGATGTGGTCTCCATGAGAACCAATAAAGTAAATTGTCAGTTTGAGTCTACATATCATTACGGGGCAACTACAAGTGAATTTTACACAGCATGTGAAGACTTATGAGGTGATCTACAAGTAAATACTACTAAGACCAAATTAAAACGAAATAGAAATAATATTTATTCACCAGAAATACAGTAGAATACACGTCTTACAATTCGGTAACGAGTACTTATTTATTTAACACAATGTTACATCTAAACTAGGCCACGCCTGTACGAGTATCTTAGTTGTTAGTAAGTAGATACCAAAAAAAGAGAGAGATATAAAGGTTAGGTAAGGCAGGCCGCTTGTTTACAGAGAGAGACGAGTAAACTAGTAGTGACAATACAAAAATTAAGACAGTGAAGAAGTAAATAGTAAATAATGCTCATGTGCAGATGGGTTAACTAGATGTTACATTTCTATTTAAAGTAAATAGTCACTTCTAGTTTTTAAAACATAAAAAAATCAAACGAATGCTCTTAAAATTTTATCTTAAAAAGTATTACTTAGTTGTTCTTCCTACTTGACAACGTAAATATAAAAATCAAAGGTAGCGTCAAAATACGAGTACCCTTCACATACATGTTTTTTCCTCAAGTTTTAAAGGATAAAGAATGTCTTTCTAAGCGCGTGTATTGAAAAGATAAATAGTGTTATATCCACACGGTTAACCAGAAGCACTGTGTGTCATTACAGATAACCCGGATTTTTGCTAATGTTAATCGAATTTCGAACTTATTGGACAGTAAGACTGGTGTTCAATTACTGATAGGACAGATTAATCAGTTCAATAGAGAGCATAAAAGTAGAGGCCCATGTCTCGCTCGGACTTAGCGAAATTGTCATATTGGCATTATTTATTGTCTTACGACTTCTATTCTAACTTAATCGAAATAATAATTGACTGTTACTCACTTATTGTTGAAGAGCTTACCCATACCTCTATAACTAGGAGTGAAAATATTGTAAGCCAATGCGTTAAGCAAATAAACACTGCGATTAAACTTAATGTCAAATAATTATCCTAATGTCGTTTATACAAATACTAGCTTTTTCCCGCGGCTTCGCTGGCGTTAAGAAGTATTTAAGTTATTCTAGCACACTATCGTTCAAAACGTAGTTTTATAGTTATGCATGCATGCTTTTTGTTCGGAAAATGCGTTTTATCCACAAATGCCTACGTCATAGTAGCTTTATGCATGCAAAGTCTCAGCCCCATCGATTTAAAATTGTCAAAGTTTCCTACAAACTTTCATCCCCTATTTTATCCTCTTGGGGGTAGAATTGATCAAAATCCTTTCTTAGCGGATGCCTACGTCATAACATCTACCTGCATACCAAATTTCAGCTCGATCCGTCCAGTGGTTTGGGCTGTGCGTTGATAGATCACTATGTCAGTCAGTCAGTCACGTTTGAGTTATATATTAGATTTCAAAGTTCGAAAAAGGCTTTAGATGTAAAAGCTATTCGGTAAACGTCCAGGTGCCCGACAGCGTCAAAACGAATGCCACTTTCAATGTTAACTCATTGACAATAGAGGTGAAAGAAGCCGTGTCATCCATTGGTCATTGGCATGTCGAGCACTGGTAAGTTTAGCTTGGAACTTCTGAATCATGTACTATTTTGCTATTTCGTCAAAGCTATGATAGTCATTGCATAAACAATTTTAGATGTTTGTACGGTGGATTTGAAGTTTAAACCAAATGACTCGTAAATGTCAGTAATAGGTACTTTATAAATTACTAGCGTTATTCTATTGATGTTCCCGAACACACTCCATCATTCGGTACAATATATGACTCAACTTACGTGTATACAGAGAGAATGTTAAGTAGGTATTATCCTTTTCTTACACTGTATGACCCATAAAAATGGATAATTTTATTTTATTTTAGCTACTGTTACTTACTTTCATTTACACGACTAATATATATAAATATGTTATATATATAAATGTTGCCACTTACCGTGAAATAAAATGAATGTACATACAGTAAAAGCAATAACAATAACAGCAAACGGCACACATAAAACACAAAGCATGTGTCACCCAATATTACACCGAAAGGTACGGTGAGCACTAACAACAATGATCTCAACTGACCACAGGTGGACTTTATGTTCTTCGCAAGAAGGTTCACTTTTTATAAGTTAACAGAGCGGGTACCACCGTACGTGCCTATACTCGCAGTACCGACTTCTAAAGGCTTCTAATCTTCTTTTATAGGTTCGAAACACGCAAAAAGCACGTCGACCTTT
The DNA here is from genome assembly GCA_022674325.2 of Grapholita molesta. Lineage (NCBI taxonomy): Eukaryota > Metazoa > Arthropoda > Insecta > Lepidoptera > Tortricidae > Grapholita > Grapholita molesta. The sequence continues at coordinate 5,336,457 of CP053126.2, forward strand.
CTTGTTTATGTCCTTTTGTAGTATTTGACGTCCGATGAATAGAACAGAAAACGGCTAAGAAAAACTACCATGTTTTAGCTAAGTTTCGTAAATACTGCTACAGACATGCTGCTGAATATATTCACAATTGAAAACGCTTATGTACTTGCATTTAAAAATAATTCGTCGGACGTTTCAATCATAACATGGTACCATCTCATTTTCGCTAGAGTCGCTTTATCAATTCAACACGCTAAAAATTCTAAGCCTATCTGCCCAAGCCTTAACCCTACATCTTCCGAGTCCTACGGCTTAGAAGATAATTTATTACCGGCAAAAATCTCAGCAAAACTAATGTTTTAAACACAATTATTTACTACATATTTTGAGCAGCGGTGTGGGGATAGCGTCCTGGTAAAAACGGCGTGGATACGATGCGTCACTGCGATTCCGTACCGTTTGCGTATATTGTGAGCAGCGGTGTGGGGATAGCGTGCGGTAAAAACGGCGTGGATACGATGCGTCACTGCGATTCCGTACCGTTTGCGTATATTGTGAGCAGCGGTGTGGGGATAGCGTGCGGTAAAAACGGCGTGGTTACGATGCGTCACTGCGATTCCGTACCGTTTGCGTATATTGTGAGCAGCGGTGTGGGGATAGCGTGCGGTAAAAACGGCGTGGTTACGATGCGTCACTGCGATTCCGTACCGTTTGTGTATTTTGAACAGCGGTGTGGGGGTAGCAATAGTATGCGGTAAAAACGGCGTGGTTACGATGCGTTACTGCGATTCCGTACCGTTTGTGTATTTTGAGCAGCGGTGTGGTTGCACCTTTATTCGTTTGATTAAAGTAAATTTAGTGTCATGCATGGTCTTTTAATAATTTAATCCATTTTTGTCTATTTACCAAGTGGTATGTAATGTACCTACTGCCCCATAGATAAGTTCTATAAAATGGAATAAACATTTCCATTTTTTTTGTTATGCATATAATAAATTATATACGCAAAGATTGATTCTTTTCAGTGTTGTTTGCTATCTTTTAGGGTACTTTCCCTCCAGGTGGTATTAAAAATTTTACACTGTATACGAATTGGGAAATTGTTTTGACTGTGTAATAAATAAATTTCTCGGAAACTAAATGCTTACAACGAAATATATATGAGACCTTCATCCTTCAGTACTTCTGTCCACATTTATATGCAAATCCCTGGCAATATTCCCTAATATCGTATCGGTTATTTGGTATGGGTATTGGGTACGAAATTCTTTGACATACCAGAAATAATATTATTATGAACAGTAAGTAACTCCGACAGCAATGCATACTAAAATTAAAAATCATAGCGAAACGATTTTCATTTGTTTAACTCAAGGATAAATTAAATACTAAACTTTACTAAATATCATTCACTATAAATAACTAGGAACAAATACAAAGAGTTTCATATAGATATTTTGATTAGTATTAGTTCTTATGTAGTGACACTAGCTACTATTTATAAATTATAGCGCACGATGCAATAGAGACGCAGGTTCAAATCCTGCGTCGGACACCGGTGAGCTTGATAACTTTTCCTTCAGTATATTGTCATTTACTTAAAATTACCAACTCATATGATGTTTCGCCATGTGCCTTTTAATTGTCTGTATCCGGATTTTTTTGCCGTGTGATGCCGGCTGACTAGAATAGCACCACCCCATCTCCTCCCACGGGTGTCATAAGAGGCGATAAAGGGAAAAATCCTACGGACGAGCGTCCGTCGAAACCCAATCTACAGCTACTGCGGTTGCCAACCCGTCTACCAAGTGTGGCGACTATGGCAACTACCCCCAAGATGATACAAGTCATATTTGTGGGAGACCTATGTCCAGCAGTGGACTGCATACCGCTGAAATTTGGATGTATCCTGATTTACTGTTAGAGAATACAATATTATTCATATTTAATGTAATATCATGTTTACGGATGAATCGGAAGAACGGAGTTACAGGCATCCATAGGCTGCGGTGACTGCTTACCACCATGCGGGCTATATGCTTGTTTACCACCGTTGTATTATAATATTGATAATTAAGAAGCCAACGATCCCAATTGTTACTGAAGTTTTCACATAAAGTCACGAAATATGTCTTCGAACGTACAGTCAGCAGCAGAAGTGGCTAAGCGTTTGAGGTGTTCAAAATGAGGTCAACACATCTCTATTGTCAAGAGAATAAGAGCGCGTGTACGTCATTTTGAACACATCAAACGCTTAGCCACTTTTGCTGCTGACTGTACATTGGAAAATGTAACTGATAAATTGATAAAACATTGGATTCACGTAGCACCCAAGGCGAGAAAAGGCCTGACATTCGGCCGTTTTAGGACCTTAGTTGTAAGGTCAGATAGCAGTCCCTTTTGTTAAAAAACCTTGGGCGAAATCAAACTATCCGGACTCTAGAATCTAACATAAGTAATTCTCAATCGAGTTTGCGGATCGGATACGGATTGAAAATAACCACTTGTATTCAATAACCTAAACCCTAACTTAACGCCTAATAAAATTGTAATATCCATAACTGTAATACTAGAAACATATATAAACACGCTAACTTATAGGTAGCAAGTGTCGTGCAATTATTTGGACAATGCATTAAAGTGTAGGTACAGTCACCATCATATAATTAGTTACAGTCAGTATGGCCAAATAATATATATCGAGACACATCCTTACTGCTATATGTAGAAATAAAGATCCGTATCGATATATTTGGCCATACTGACTGTAACTAACTATATGACGCTGACTGTACAAGTAACCTGATGATGCTTAAAAATTGCCTTTACTACTTACTAAATGAGAATTATTTGAAATATTTTTTATGTTAAATGACTATTACAGTGTAGAGGACTTTGGTATAAATATGTACATGCATAATAGGGCCAAACCAGAGCGACTACCGCAAAAAACAAAAATCGCATATTTCAAACGATTGTGTCTGTCACTCCGATTATGTTACCTCCATTGGAGTAAAGGAGAAAGATGCTGAAAATTGCACAACTTCGAATTTTGCGGTAAGGTTTTCATATATACCATAACGTCCATAACCATAACTCAAGTTTAACAAATATACTTAACTGACAACTGAATTTTGAAGCAAAACGAGCATTCAACAGACATGAAAAAACATGAATATAAAATTTATTAAATAAAAGATAAGGCGCTACAAAAAAATTTATCTACCTATAAAAATACAAGTACCTAACATAAAAATAGGCGGGGGCGGTGGCCGACGCCCGCGAACGTTTCAAAATTAATAAGTAGGTACAGCAGCTGTCTCGGCGCCAACTACGAATATGTAGCTTTTGGCGTCGAGACACTCTGTCCGTGGGGCAGGGGCGCCCGCGGGCTCCACAAGACCTTAAGCAAACGTCTGCGGGAGACCACTGGTGACCCTCGCACGGGCGGCTACCTTGCACAAAGAATTGCCATAGCAAATCAGCGCGGGAATGCCGCCTGCGAGATGGGCACCTTGCCTAGAGGGCCAAATTTAGATTTTAATTTTGCTCTAGTATTTTTAAGTTACTTGTATTTATGGGTAGATATATTTTTTGTAGCACCTTACCTTTTATTTAATCATTAATAAATGTTATTAAATTGAAAATAAAGTTCCATATTAATATAAATAATATTTATATTGTTTTGTTTTGAATTTGGTTTACTTACTTGTCTTGTCTCTGATCGCTGTTTTGAACGCATACATTCCTATGATTTTTTTGCCGGTATTTTTTATATTGTTCATAAACATGTACGAACTTAAAGTAAGTATATATGTATATGCCAGTGGCGGCGGGTACATATCATCCGATTATCGCCGACTTAACTAATTTTCCCACAGTTTTTTGGGCTCATGAAGAAAAGCCATGTTGGCTCCGACTAAGAAAAAAAATCTTGCATTAGAGGGGATCTGTCCCTGCAGTCCTAAAAGTATATATCATATGCGTATATGTATAAGCTCACTTATTATTATCTATGGGTCTATTTCTCCACCAGGATACAGGCGCGCACTTATAACTTTACTAATTGAAATAAATTACATTCCCTTCGGTAACTTTTGGTTTGTAACTTAAGCAAACTTCAATGATTTTGGGCAACTTATGGTTATATTGGGTAACAAATTTTTAATCAGTTAAAGAATATAATATATAAATAATATGTATGTATAGTATAGAATGTTTAGATTAAGCAGTGCCTATGTAAAAGAAATTTATTTATTAATACAATTAATTAGGTAGTACGTAAAAAACAAAAAAAAAAAAAACAATGCCATCTTAAAAGTCTAATTACACACAATATTAACACTAAATCTTTAGATTGGACTAAATATACTTTAGTACAAGGGACATACAAGATATGAAACATAACAGTCCCATTCCTCCGACATGCTGGCTATTTCTCTCTTTTCGGTACTAAGTGGCGAAGCGCCATCTATGGATACATGTGGAACTATTTTGACAGCGAGACATCTCCATAGAACTATTATAGCACTCAAATAAAATAGATGTCGCTAATGTGTTTGCCAGTACGCGGGGAACCCGGTTTACTATTAACATTGCATTCCATGTCTCCTTGCTTTAGTGTAAAGTAATATCATGAACTATAGGTGAAAAACTTAACTATATCACCATGTCTATATAGTTGTGCAGAAAATAAACATAGAACTTACGTCAATATTTGAATGTAACGCCGATACACGTTACTACTACCTAAACCAGGTCCTTTGGCTAATTTTTTCACCTACCTCACGTTTTTATAATTGTTATTCTCTATGCCTGTATATTAAGTAGGTATGTATTAACATTCATATTTATTCGAGGGAAGATTATTACGAAGGGATTGACGAGTCGATTTGATGAAGGGTGACAGGATTTAAGTATTTTCGTCCTAACGAAATGATATAGACACCTGAATACGACCTGAATCATACATGGAATATTTACCTTCACTCGACTCATAAATATTGTATTTTTTTTTATATTTCCTACTGTACTGTGTTGTATTTTGGCATCAACCGACTTCTTACAATTTTTTTTAGTGAGGTAGTGCCTAATACAAAATAATGTTTACATTTATCTTGTAAATGGCTTGTTGTGTTACTCTTTTGACATGTTTGTACATGTTACAAAATGGGACTTGATACAAAAAATACGGTTTCGAAGTATTTTTTATTGTTCCGCCACTCACAAAATACGCGAAAATGTACAAAATTCAAAAAAAAAAACTAAATTCGTCTTAAGATTACGAATATTGCGTTTAAAAATATCTGAACATGACGTTCTTGCCCAAGTATTATAGAGAGTCTCTCAATACGTTTCAAGATGTGTCTAGAACCCCGCCGTTTGTTATAGATATTTAATATCGACTGTTAAAGTAGGTCAGCTCTGCAGAAAAAACTAACTTCCTCACACACCTAAAGGTATATATAAACATTAGGTTGAATGAATATTCCCTTTAATTACGACTATACAATTCTTTGTATAAGTCTCAATGAATCGGCCAGCAGGGAATGATTGCAGTGAAAAGGCCCCACGACTCGCGCGATGCTCTTTGCTTATTAAAGAGGAGAGAGTTGTCGGGCGTCTTCAATCATGACACGATATTGGAAAATAACCTCTACGACTTAGAATATTAGGACATTATCCAATGAAATCAGTAGGTGTGCATTACTTTGTGGGAGTTATTACGAAATGGAAAGTTCAATGCGATTAAATGAAAGGATGTGAAATAAATCAACTGAAACGGGTTACATCGCGTATATTAATTTAAACGTCATCTTGACGTTTCGAACCCTTTAGTAGCGTTCGTAGTCATCGGGTGTACTGAGGAAAATATTAATTGACCTCCATCCAAAATTACAATATGCAAACCTACCCACATATAAATTATTAAATTTTGATGCTTGCACATGATAATTGCACACGCCAGGTGGGCTTAAAAGAAATAAAAGTCCAAAAATTATAAACTACTAGGGACAATGTCCACACTGTCCAACGCTATGGCCTCGCAGTCTTGCCTGCTGTTTTATTAAATGAACCACACATCAATTTATTAACCGTGAAAATGTCAACGATAAAAGTCAAATAATGACCTGGGGGCCACGAAACACCGCGGCGTGTTTTGAACTTGCGGTGTTTTAGGATTGAGGCTATATTTAATGGCCTAGGGCTACAGTATGCGGTTCTTCAAAAATCAAGTGTATAGGTTCTTAAAGGGTAGGCAACCCACATGTGTATCCTTTGGCGTTGCAAGCATCTACATATGCTACGGTATCTGCTTACCATCAGGCGGGCCGTATGCTTGTTTGACACTGTCGTTATATAAAAAAATATAATAGGACACAAAAGCATAAAGCAGAAAAATTTCATAAATTGTGGTCAACCCGCCTACAATGCGTAGCGTTTACGGCAATACTTCCGAAATTGGTGTATGTAGTTTAGAATAGAAGCAAGACATGTGCTTCTTTGCATCATCTACTCCATTCTGACTATCTGTCACAATTAATCCACTAACCCTAATGTTGTCTGGAAGAGATCGCTCTTTAGCGATAAGACCACCCATTGTTATACTATAAGTTTGTGATTGTTCTGTTTATATTTTGCTTGGGTTATGCAATAAAGAGTATTATTATGTTACATATGTCGTTGTCTAGCAGTCAACTTATTTCGACAGATGGTGATGAGGTGATGACAGTATTTTTCCGAAACAGCTGTTTGTCAATGTTACAGCAAAAACCATGTTGTTCAACAAGTATGCGATTTATGCAAATATAAGATTTTTATTTTCCGATATATTTATACACGAGTATAAGAGGTATAATATTTGATACCTGATTTTGGTTTAGTCGACTAAGAAATAAGATCTAAGTTTATTCTTTCGATACTAAAATGGCAGTTACCTTAATCTGCATTCCTATATAATTCCTGCAATATCTGACTGTATAATTATCGAATAGTTAACTTAGTACTTTCCAAGTATAACCACATCAAGTCTTTCACCTTAAATTTAAACCTTATTTGCAATCGGGTATTGTTTTACTTAATAAGAGGCACAAATAATCTAAATGTACACTGTAAATTACTGTTGACTGAATAAATAATTTTATTTATTTATTTTTATTTATTTAAATCGTAGCGCAAATAAACAAGGAGGGTTTTGACAATCTCAAAAGGCAAGGAACCCATCGCGAACATGACAGTCCTGACATACAGTGAGTGACAATACCTTAGGCCAGGCGTAAGACATAAGGGCGGTTATACATTTATTTATGCTTTAAATACGTTACTAATAATTGATACAATATTAATAAATAAAATAAATGTTTCGGAACAATCTGACACAAATTGACCTAATCCTACAGTAAGTTCAGTATCGCTTGTGTTGTAGGTACTAGAAGACGATATATATAATAGATAGATACATTTAAATACTAAAATACATAGGAAACACCCATGACTCAGGAACCAATATCTGTGCTCATCACACAAATAAATGCCCTGACTGGGTTCGCCAGGACCATCGCCTTCATAAGCAGGGTCACTACCCACTAGGCCAGACCGGTCGTCATATTCCTTGCCACATTCGTAAAATTATTAATGATGCATTAACATTGTTTTTTCAAATAAATAATTACAATGTATTAGCATACTGCATGTCGATCGAGACGACCTCATTAAAGTCGCCGGAAGACGCTGGATGCAGGTTGCTTCCAACCGGTACATGTGGAGATCCAAGGGGGAGGCCCATGTTCAGCAGTGGACGTCTTATGGCTGAGATGATGATGATGATGATGTCGATAAGACAGGTACAAAAGGCATATGCTTCACTATGTTTATGTACGTATAGCTATAATATATATTTGCTCATGGTGTTTGATTAATGGCAACCCGCACTCACTGTGGCCGTCACAACGATCTATCAAAAGGCAAAATCATATGACGAAATCGGGGCAGCGTGGAAACCCCGGGAAAACCTTTTCTATACAACGTTTTTGGATGACTATGCTGTCGTTAACAACATATAATACGATGTATTTTATCGGCATATCAATTCACCTTAAATACTTTGCTCTCAACCATTTTTAGATTGCACTACGCTTAAAATTTTAATCGCAATATTCGATTTCACTTAGAAAATTTTCAATTTTATTATCTGTCATAATACATATGTAAAATATGGTTAGGTACAAATGTGTAATAATTTGGCAGTTGAGAAGCTAGGCCATAAATGTCACAAAAAATCAAGTAAAAGTAACTGTCCCACAGAAACTGTTCATGCAGTTGTGTGAGAAGACTAATCATAATTATAGTATTTAGCAATCACAAAAAATCACGTAAAACTGCCTCACAGAAACTGCTCATGCAGTTTTGTGGGAAGACTAATGCATTTAGCAAATAAAATACATAAATAAAAATGCATTAAAAATAACTTCATTTAGTTTTGGAATTAGGTATGGATGGAGGAAATACATAGGAACATTGTTTTGTTGTAATGTTTGCGCTAGCAACATAGTTTCTGAATGCAAAACATGAGATGTTTCAAAGAACGAGTGCTGAATATGAATCAAAGGGTTTTGGAAGCATCTGAACACAAAGATGACGGCAGTTACATAAAGTACATCATGATTTAACGTTTTCCTAATGTTTGTATTGTATACGTAAGCTTTACGAGAAGACGCCAAATGATGTTGGAAGCGTTGTGTGCTCTAAAGATTTGACATTACGACATAATATTCTATAGGTACTCTCTGTGCAAATAAATACCCCTCTTACTCGGTTTTAACATTCGGTCATTGTAATATCTCCTGATGTTTGATGCTATTTGGATTGTTAAATATCGTACATTATATATAGGACTTACAAGATAGGTACAGATAACATTTAAAATGGAGTTCCATGTGTTATAAAAAGCATAATTATGGTTAACTACTGAAGTTGTCTTAGTGGGTAGTTCTCCACAAACGTCATTGTCATCTTGCGATTATCTCCGAACATAAAGAAAAAATTTCGTAAATTATGATTAATTAACACTAAGCACAAGTATTGTTACAGGAATTCTTCAAATGTTGAGTGTAGTTTTACGTTATTTAGCAAAATATTTACAAATTCGACAATTACATTGTAGAGAACTGCCCTAGTACACATTAGAACGGTATATTCTTCAAACGCACACGCCAATAATGCTGTTATATTGATATACATACATAAAGATATATTTAGTATGACCAACATATGATCGAATTAGCAATGCAAAGTAAATAGTAAGTATGGTAGGGAGTTCTTCAGTTGGGTAACTAGTGGGTACTAGTACATAAAGCGAATATCTAACGAAAGCAACCTTGCCTTTCAGTGGCACTACAACTGTTAAAAATAACTAGACGATTAAAACCTAATCCCCAGGCAGCAGCAATTTTAATATAATACATACCTATTTAACTAACTTTTACACTGCATTATGCCTTTTTGTTTTGTAATATATAAACTGATAAAAACGAATTCAAATTGAATGTTTAACACTTGTCGGTGCTGCTGGTACGTCTTGCTTGCGCTATCTGTATAAGACTGGTGCAATCAATATAAACATATTTAATGTAAAATAAACATTAAATTGCTTGTCACAATAGTACAGTGCTTGATTACAAAGGGTTTCTACTCACAGGTGACAAAATTGCTTCGCCAAACCATAAATACAATAATTAATTAACATAATTATCACGTCTTGTCATCCATTTCAATCCCAAATTTATATGCTTGGTGACATTATCAATTTACATGTACAGAAACGTCTTTGCAGCAAATTGGTTTAGAAACGGTCAGCAAATTTGATCTGCTTACTATAAGTTTACACTATTGTTGCTGACGTGGATATCCAACATCCACATTTGACCCAAACTAGTTGACAAATTAATACGGATTTTAAGGCTCCACTACACAGTGGGCCATCATGGGCCGTTATAGAGACACAGCTATGCGTTAGGGAGAGCAAAGGATATTGAGGTCTAGTCGTCGAATAAATGTGTCCCTTACACTCGGCCATGATGGCCTATTGTGGAGAGCAGCCTTTAAACATAGTAGGTATCGTAAGTAGTTTGAGCTGGTATACTTGCCAAGGAAATATGATTTTATGAATATATAAACGTGTTGAAAAATATTGTATTCCCTTCTACAAACAATAAGGTAGATAGTAATGGCTCCCAATTCCCAAATATTTCTCTATAAATATTTTTTTAAATAATGTGATAGATCCAAAGAAGTATTATAAAGGTTTAGGTGAATATTTTATAAGATTTAGTGTCACCAAAATTAAAGCCTCACAAATAGCCGCCTTTTACTTAAAATGTGTTCAGAGCTTACTAAGACACTTTTTGTTACGCTTCCGTCTTGGAAACAAAAAGTGCCATATGAAGGAAATATGAATGAGGGCGAGCCATCACTTTCAGGTTCTCATCATATTTGTTATGTAAATCTAAGACATAAAAAGTCGTACAGTAAATACTTACAGTTTTTTAATGCCGTAATGTTTGGTTGTGTCTTTTTTATGAACAAGATTTATTTTTGTCACTGATGAGACGTTAGCGTGTATTTACTCGTTAACTATTGTCAGTAAACGTGTTATTTTAATCGCGTGGCTGCCAGCGTAATTTACTTGCCAGACGTAATTTACTTTATATGATTGTCATTTTTCTTAAACGACTTTTTTCCTGTCTGTTTCAGTGCCGCTGTATTTGAAAGCCACGATATTGGAAGCCAACAAAGCCGAATGTTATTGGAAAAGTGACAGGTTCGTTCCCACTATATCGGCCAGGTGGGACCCGAAGTCTGCGACGGTAAAGCTGTCAGTATTCAGAGCTAGTTTGAGCAAAGTCAGCATTTATATAAGCCTCGGTTGCAAGACTAAGATGGCGAAGAAGGAAATACTCGGCAAGGCGAGCATCGACGAGAAGTCAGTTAACGCCGAGGCATGGAGCGAGTGTTTGCGACAACCCGGCATTCCTAAAACATTTTGGGTTAACTTTGAATGAGTAAGGAAACGAGAATTCTCACTGCTTATTAGAAAAATATATCCGTCCTTTTAAGCTGTTGTGATATTTAAGCGGTTGTATTATGACTGAAATGTATTTTGACTGAGTCGGACATGACATGCGAAGTATCTAAAAATTGTATAACAGTCTTATTACTTCTACTCATAGACAATAATAAAAAGTTATTGAGATTAAAAGCACGCGTAGATTAACAAAACAAATGTACCTTATGTTTTAAATGTAGAAATCAAGACGTGCATTATGCAACCAGGTCAGTTTATAAGACCTTATTAAATAATCAGACAAGACATGACGAGGATATGAAAGACGTGAATCCACAAAGGAAAATTTGTATTAAAATTTAAAGTAAAATATTCACACAGCTTTATTTGACTTGAATTCTGTAGACAGAAATATGGAAACTAGTCTGTCAGCACTTCTTAAACTTCAACATCTGTTTTAAAGTATCTGTTCTAGGTTTTTTTTAAACGCTTTACGAACATAAAAGTTACGCGTACCACTGAATTAATATAAATACCAGAAAAGGTACCAATTTTTATATGCGCTTTATTAAAATTTAAAAAGGCAGTCAATTGTTTATTGTTTATCAACTTACGGTTGCAATGTATAGTGTGGTAGGTGATAATAATAATGTCTACCGTTTCCAATAACAAAAATTACCCACATATGTGGTAGGCCACATGAAAAGGTACCTTATGGCGCTTGGCGCTTAAGCTATTGTTCATGACGCTTCAATACTAATGTGACACTTTGACTTTGACTTTGACTAATGCGAGTCGCAATGAGATACATTTTTGTGGATTTTTTTGTAGTCGTTTCATATTATTAAGAACTGCTAACACCACAAAAACGTAAATAATAAATTACTTAATAACTTAATTATATTTCTTCTCCATACACGGACATACTTTCACTCACTTATTATATTATAACGTAGTATATATACAATAAATCATGTTTTTCCATGACGTATTTTACACAGATGAATGGTAAATCAAATGTTATGTGTCAAATAATTGTAAATAATGGTGATTATTTGTAATATGTATTAAAATGACAATGTTTATTATTACATGCTAAACTTGTACTTTCATAACCTTTGTATTAAAATGAATGTCATGCTTTTCTATTAATCGGTTTGTATTTTTCCATCTCATTTATTGCCAGATTTATAACCTGCTAAGGCCCACGAGCCTACATGTAGTTCAATTAGTACTACTTTAAGGAAATTTGAATTTTATAAAATTGGAACTGAGTTGAATTTTATTTGTTTCCTTCGATTATTACACAAAAGATTGTACGTCTGGCAAGAATAAATACTTTTTGTTTTAAGAAACTAAAACTAAATTGTTACTTTATTATTATTTATTAGAACACATGACGTTTTAAACGTCACCTGTACTAGTGAGGACAATACACGAAAAAATTATCGGTTAATATTTAGAATTTTATATTAATAGTGAACTTCAGTTAGCGGGTCTATTAGATCTTGATTAAATTCTTACAGTGTTGCAATCCCGCAAGAATGCGGGTTTTGCCAGCATGAAAGGAATTTGAGTTAGTTTGTGCGTCAGATGTGGCACAATCAACATTTGTTTTGTACGAATCCCACCAAAACTATCGTTTTTGTTACATTTGGCGCTATTTTTTCATTTATTCCAGCAATAACGATTAATTTATCTTATTGAGGTTTTTCACGGAAAAAATCAAGGTGTCGTTTCCGTTTAATTCACACGTCACATAGCTTCGTACATTCAAAAAAGCTATTCGGGGAATTACTTTTTTTTTATTCGAATATATTTTTATTTCTTGTTTTTACTTTCTATTAAACCGATTCCAACCTTAAGTGACACATATTATTAATATCGAGACGTACGTATGAAATTTTTAATAACAAATAAATTGTAGGTGTAAGTAGGCAATTGTATTTAAAATTGAACCCACAGAATCACGAGCCAAATTATTTTTTATTGCTTTAAAATTTTTATTATCATTTCATTCAATTAATTTGTGTAAGAATGTCCAGTCGTTATATATTTATTTATTCATATTGCGATAATGGAAAGGAATTCGGGAAATGTATTAAAGTTTTGGGATATTTTTCTCCTATCTGGTTCAAAAGACTCGCGATGCGGTTTCCGATCCGGACTTAAATAATCCAATTTTAAAAAAAAGCTCAAGGACATAAACATACTGGGTCTAACAAACAAACAACGTGATGATATACACGCGTGCAAAGTTTGACAATGATATCGAAAAACTTTGATTGCCTGTCCTATTTCTTGGGTCTGTTACGTGGGGTGTATCGTTGGGTACGACCAGGTCATAAATATGTATACAATTTTTCACCTGATATACCCTACCTCGTTTTTTTAAGATTAAGAAAATAACGATCGATTTTGTCTAAGTATGATCTATTATTTCAGTAACAGTAAATAAGATTTAAAATTCAATTGCTAACGTTATGATGAAGAAAATAAGAGGCAACTATGGGAGCTTTTAAATTGATTTGCTAAAAACCCCACGATTTTTCTAATCCAAATAAAAACGAGCTATATATAGCACTGGTAGGGTGCATTAAGTTTAAACATATATATGCACTTCAGGTTAGTTCAAAATATGTTACCGCTTTGTCAGCTTGTAGTTTGCGTTTATGGCTTAACCCTCAATCATTCTTTATCACTCCAGATTTATTTGATTATTCGGGTTTAAGACGATGAAAAAAAAAATATGTTTTCCATTTTTTTTTTTCATTTTTTTACTGTTTTTTTTTTGTTTTAAATCTCAAATTATGACAGGTAGTAACCTTTAGTTGTAAGTTACGTTAGATACGAGTATAGACTGCAGGTTACAGTGCAGTAGAAACGTTCAGAAATCTTTGTATTAAATTCCGGGGCCTTTGAACATTATGTACAGTCTACACTATGATACGGAGGGTTAAAGTCATCAGCATGGATTGCATGATTGCCATTTATCGTCTATCGCGCTAGCCGTCACTTTCGCACTAATATACTTGGTGGAGCGTGACAACTATTATGACAAATGAAAAAAAACCAACCATATTAGTCTAGCAGGTCACGGCTTGGTTGCACCAAAGACACCAGCTGTCTATCTGGTAATTAACTTTTGTAGACGGGGAAGGATCCACGTTGTATATGAGCAGTCATCTGTAGCGCTAAAATATTTAAGCTGTTTGTTATGGTTGGTGCCATGTTAAAAATTCAGAGAATTGCTTTCGACTAAATTAATTGGAGTAAAATCAAAGCCCATTTAGTCTGATTCAACGCAGTTTCCGTCATTTCTAGAACCAGGGTTCTAATTACACGCGCGGACAGGTTCACTTTGACTGAACTTATATTGCAAATTTCGATCATCATATATGTGTATGTTAAACGTGATATAGCTTAGAATCTTACCCAGTCATCATGGAATCAGTTTAATACTTAACCTGGGAAGTTATGGGGGGTGGAAAGAGTAATAGGTTGTGTTACAAGGAAGCAAAATGAAATATATAGGTACGGGGAGGGCGTACATTGAATCCTAAACGAAGGTATGCTGTCTATCAGTAGAATCCCGAGCGCAGCGAAGGTAAACCGGTGTTTTAATGTTAATCAAGTACATTCAAGGATAAGGTAAGACGGATAAATATTTACTGATGCTATTTTATTTTACTCGTCAGTTAATGCAACAAATGATTGAAGATTGTTGTTTTCATATTAAATGTGTATGAATAATTATTTTTGTTTTTAAAGTAAATATCTGAGCGTGTTTAGATAGCTCACCCTTCTTCCTAAGTTACGAAAATAATGTATTAAATTTAGTGTTTAATGCTCATCACGAAGAGTGGCTGTGCCCATACCAGTTCACTGACCACGCAGGGAGAGAGGCGCGCAAGTTTGCGTTATCGCTGGATCTCTCTCAGCTGGTCGACCAACCAACCCGCATTCCGGATGTTGCGAGTCACACGCCTAATTGCCTGGACCTTCTGCTGACAACCGATCCGGACAGATATAACGTGTCAGTGTCATCCCCATTGGGAACTTCTGATCACTGTCTGGTGAAATCTGTGTCGCACCACTCACCTCCCGTCCTTAGCCCGAAGGGCTCGCGCCGTGTGTGGCGATACAAGTCAGCAGATTGGGACGAGATGCGGCATTTCTTTGCATCCTATCCTTGGCAGCCAACTTGTTTCAATAGCGATGATCCGTCGAGCTGTGCGGCAGCCGTTACTGACGTGTTGCGGCGGGGTATGGAGTATTACATCCCCTACTCTGACGTAGCTGTTGGTGGCGCAGCTCGCCCGTGGTTTAATGCAGAGTGTGCTCAAGCGGAAGCGCTAAAGCACGAAGCGTATTTATCATGGGTCGATGCTCGCAGCTGCAAAGCTCCGGATGTATGCATTAAGAAACAGTTATTTAACAAAGCTGCCAAGTTCTGCAAGAAGGTCATGCAGAAAGCTCGATTCCTCCATGTTCGTCGTCTAGGGCCAAACTTGCCGCATACCCATCTGGGAGCAAAGCGTTTTGGTCACTCGCGAAATCGGTTGAGTTGAATTTCTGTCGTCCATCACTACCTCCGCTGCTGAAACCAGACGGTTCACTGGCCCACACTGCGGAAGAGAAAGCGAACTTGTTTGCCTCTCTATTTGCGGAAAATTCACATTTAGACGCTGGTAGTGCCGTACCTCCCTCTTTGCCCCGCTGCGAAGTATCAATGGCTGAGGTGCGTATTCACCAAAGGGAAGTACTGAAGTCACTACGCTGTCTAGATGTGAATAAGGCTAGTGGTCCCGACGGAATTCCAGCAATCGTTTTAAAAATGTGTGCCCCTGAGTTGTCTCCTGTTTTGACGCGCCTGTATCGACTTTCCCTAAGGATGAGAAAAGTTCCCGAAGCGTGGAAGCTTGCTAACGTGCAGCCTGTGCCTAAAAAGGGTAGCCGTGCTGACCCCTCGAATTATCGTCCCATCGCAATCACTTCCATACTCTGCAAGATTATGGAACGTGTTTTGAACAACAAGCTCCTTGCGTACCTTGAAGGTAACGATCTCCTCAGCGACCGGCAATACGGCTTCCGCCGAAATCGGTCTACTGGGGACCTACTTGTGTACGCTACCCACATTTGGAGCGAGGCCATCGAGAAGCGCGGCGAAGCCCTCGCTGTGTCTCTCGACATTTCCAAGGCCTTCGATAGGGTTTGGCATGACGGCCTCCTTGGCAAGCTCTCTGCGTACGGAATCTCCGCTGGTTTGTGCTCTTGGATTTCCGATTTCCTGAGGCAGCGATCTTTTAGGGTCGTAGTGGATGGTTGCACATCAGATCGCATGGCAATAAATGCCGGAGTGCCTCAGGGTTCGGTTCTTTCAGCCACCCTCTTTTTGCTGCATATAAACGATCTGCTTAAACCCGGTATCTTTGGGTATGCAGACGACAGTACGGTGACTGAGAGATATTTTTCTGAGGCCCAAACTACCGGTGGAGAGACTGAGTCCTTTAGGAAGGCTTTTGTTGAGCGAACGAACCAGACCTTGAAGGCCGTTGATGAGTGGGGCGAAGCTAACTTGGTTAGGTTTAACGCCTCCAAAACACAGGCGTGTTTATTCACCGCCAAAAGGAGTCTTTTTAACTTGACTCCTGCTTTCCAGAATGTGTCCTTAACAATTACGGACCACCTCGAGCTGCTTGGGGTTAAATTTACCACTAAGCTGAACTTCGGCGCCACTATTGAGGCCAAAGCGAAATCCGCTGCTAAAAAACTAGGAGTCTTACATAGGGTGAAGCGGTACTTCATGCCGGAACAGCTCCTAACACTTTACCTAGCGCAGGTTCGGTCGTGTATGGAGTACTGTTGCCACCTTTGGGACGGGTCTACCAAGTATCAGTTGGCCGCTTTGGATTCAATAGAACGCCGAGCTCGCAGACTCATTGGCGATCCTAAATTAGTGAGTGTAAGGTTGCAGAGCCTTGAGCATCGCCGCAAGGTTGCTAGTTTGTCTGTGTTTTACAGGATACATTTTGGAGAGTGTGCTCAGGAATTGCACGATTTAATTCCGCCATCTCCGTTCCATCACCGGACGTCCAGGCGAGGGGAGCAGTTTCATCCTTACGTTGTGAATATTCCATTCATTCGCACGAAGCGATTCGCTTCTACCTTCCTAATGCGGACTGCTAAGGAATGGAATTCGCTCCCTTTGTCTGTATTCCCGGCAAGATATAATTTGGGTCTCTTCAAGTCGACCTTCGACCTCGTCGTCACTTATCATCAGGTGCGACTGAAGTCAAACGTTGGTCAGTCTTGCATAAAAAAAAAAAAAAAAAAAGTTCACAAGTAGGAACATCTCCATGGCTTCCTTTACGAACAATCATCACTCGTAAACAACTTGAAACCGGGACTCGAACTTATATACGAGACTGTGTTTTCTCGTAAGAGGTTTCCAATGTTTTATTAGGTTCAGTCAAGGGCAAAACTATGTACACAAGCTTAGACCTTATTCCAATGGGTTAAGGTCAGTACACGTATACATGTAATGCTCTTGAATGTACTATACGCTTATGAGTGCTTATACTTTTTAAGCTCATGTGAGTCAGGTAAGTGGGAAGAAAAGTCAAACAATTATGTATTACCTACTCATAAGTTTTAATAGAATACCAAATATCTCACGACCGCCGACATTACACCGCTACCGCTAGCGCTTTAAATGTAATAAGCAGAGCCCGGAAAATCCATAGCAAAACAAAACACTGTCGCAATCAAACTAGTGTAAGAAACATTTTTTTATCGATATCGAGTTTATCGATGTCAATACTGATTCTCTGAAGTCTATTATTTTCAATGAGATTGATTACCTCTTTGTCACCAGACTACGGCTAAGCCAAAAGGTAAGGGTTACTTAATATGAAATATAAATAACGTTTATGATTAAGTTGCGTTTTAGATGAAATAACAATAAAACAAACCCTAATTTTACCACTTCTTTTACGTTTGGCGTGCATGATTATAAAATAATGTACCTAAACATATCGGTATGATTTTTTTTACACAAAACTCACTCGATATCGATAAAAAAATGTTTCTATCACTAGTTTGATTGCGACAGTCTTTTGTTTTTTTATAGATTTTCCTGGCTCTGGTAATAAGTTAAGAAGTAAACGAGGTATTTATTGAACCTTTATTGTACTAAAGAACATCTTAACATTAGATACACTAAAAAGCATTCTCTTCCAGACAATATCGAAGGTAAGACAGAGAGTGGACGGTGCTGCTGAGAGTTATGTACGAGTACATATATATATACATGTACACCTTTTGACGACCGGTCTGGCCTAGTGGGTGACTCTGCCTATGAAGCTGATGGTCCTGGGTTCGAATCCCAGTCAGGGCATTTATTTGTGTGATGAGCACAGATATTTGTTCCTGAGTCGTGGGTGCTATCTTTGTATTTAAGTATTTATATGTATCTATAAGATTATCCCGAAATATTTAATGTTTATTTATTTTTTATATATACATATATATCGCTACGTGTAGTAATATTAATATCGTGTGCCTGAATGTTAGTAAGAGCAATGTGATATAACGAGAAAATGCCATCAGCATCCTTCGACCAATGTCTAAAGGACCATTATTAGATTTAATGTAGTACGTATTTATTATAATGTTTTATTGTTGTATATTTATTTGGTAAGGTTCAGGTGAAATCTGGGTCTTGATCCAAAATGTCGTTAAGGATGATCGTCTTTATTAACATTGTTGAAAAAGGTACGTACTAGATTTTAATTTACATAAACAATAAAAACATAATAATTATAATAAAGAAATTAAAAATCTTAACAACTTATCCAACTACTTAAATAAAATTAGAGATAAAATTGGCCGAAATCGTTGTCAACGGGCAGTTGATAGATACATTCACAAGAGCCAGAGCGGATAATCTATGGCAAAGACAATATCGCGCCAGCTTTTGTGAATGAAATTATCAGTCTCTGCTTGTTACTGAACATGGTTTCTATGGAAGACATGGTTAAACCATGCATGTATTTCCCGATGTTAAAGTTTTACAGATCTACTTCAGAAAAAATTCAATAGGAAGAACCCAGGGCTTCAGAGGTTCAGCGGACTATCGAAATAGTACAAAGAAGTTATCGTGGTGATAGATGAGCTAGACCTCTAGAACGATAACTCTATTTCAAGTGAAACAATACAAAATTTTAAACGAACTGTTTCTATGGTACAGTTCAAATCTTTGTCAGATATTTTGTATGGATTATCGAACCATCATAGGCATATGCAATCTCCAATACTTGTTTCACATAGGAAGTTGATCATCGAACCTATATTTAACAACCTATGTAGCGCTATAATAGAGGCGGTTGGTAAAGTTACATGGTGATTTTCGACTAGAGGGTAGCTTAATTTTGGGATAAATACTAGTTTCATTTTCTTTAATAAATCTAATGAAATAAATAGACTGATACCTACCGTAAAAGCATGATGTTATTAACATAATGTGTCACAAAATAATCCATTTTAAGCTTTTATTTCGTGATACGACAGTTGTAGTAGATCTTAGCTGTCAGTTTCCAGCATTGCCAGTTTCAAAGTTTTCATAAGTACTTTTGAGTTTGCAGGTTAAGATGGTAAGCGCATTACTATGTTTCAATGTACTCGCACAACTTGGTGATCTTATTCCTCTGAGTTCACAATTCCTTACGAGCGTATCTGCTCAGACCCGGTACCGCGAACATCGAAGTTCGTAAATTTCGAGCATCTTTCCGTTTTAATATAATTAGGGCGTCATGAGAGTGACAGAGACAATCGTTCGAAATTTACGAATATCGATTTTCGCGGTGGCTCCGCAGGTGGAACTTTCTGTATATGCGTGACCACCAGTTATGTAATATTTTTTACAGAGCTTATATTACCTCCATCGCATTAGCTGTCTAAAACGGATAAAAATAATCTAGTGTGTTTTGTGTTGTGACTTATACAAATATCGTTGATACTCGTGATAGACCTGAGAGAACAAAATGTTTTTCACGGATTTCAAGGTCATAATACAATTGGGTACGAGTTCAATGAGCCCGAGCTCAGGTAAATATTGAGAATACCTATGGGCTCAATTCAGACTCACTTGAAGTTCATTAACAAGTGTTAATAGTTCGAAGGAATCAAAAGAGAAAGTTGGCAATGGCATTAGTTCTGCAAACTGTTATAGCGGGTAATTATAGTACTTAGTACATTTCGCGGTATGTTAAGCGAGTAACAAGTAACAAGATAGACTAAGTGCGATTAACAAACAAGAAGAAATAGGGCAATCAAATTTCCTTAAGATGTTTATATAAGTGTAATAGCACCTTATCATGGCGTTTTGGATTAGAAAATATTTTTTGGTTTCTCTAATGTTCCGTTGAATTATGAAAAAATAAACTAGTACATACTTTATACCTTAAATAGCATACTCAACTATATTACAAATACCTTGCTCCATGTACCTTTCTCTTTTGTTGGTAATAATACAGGTATAAAACTGGAAACATACCTTTCCACTTACCGTCGACCAAATTTTCAAATATTATACAAAATAGAACTCTAAACATAATTACTGTAATCCTTAACTAGTTTAAATCTAAAAAATGTCCTTGAGGCATTCTACCGAAGATTCCAAGGTTGATTGTAGTGCGAGGAAGCAGCTAGCCCTTCGGTCATTAGTTAGGTCAATCAGACGCTTCGCGACTACTGCAAAAAGTTTGTGCGCGCTGGGACCCCATGGACCTAGTGTTTCTACGTCTACATTGCCTTATTTAGAAGGAATATGATTAAAGCCTTAAAAATGATCCTATACTATAAGTAAGAAGTTGTAGAAGAATGGAGGGGCGAACTGACTTTAATTTTAGGTATGTTCACAGTAGTAGTACTATAAATTATTATAATTTTATTAATTATAAAGAAAAAGATTTTCGAGAACACATCAGATACTTATGTTTTACTGTTTTACGAGGATTGTCAAATCATTGGGTAACTTACTTCAAATAATAAGCAGCACAAGTTCAGAGAAGCCAAACAAAACCAGAATATTAGCAAAGACGGAAAAGTGAAAATCCTCATACTCTGCAGCTTAAATGGGTATTTCATTTTCCGTCTTTAACTGAACTAGAATAACACCTAATAACATAAAAACTAACTACTAAGATATCATATACAGAACAACTTTATTGGAATTTAGTGTCGAAAAATGCCTAAAAGTTACGTTTGAACTCGCACTACTTTTATGCGGCGATGACTTTTTTCACACAAAGGTTTGGGAGTACAGTCAGCAGCAAAAGTGGCTAAGCGTTTGAAGTGTTCAAAATGACCTACACGCGCTCTTATTCTCTTGACAATAGAGATGTGTTGACCTCAATCTGAACACCTCAAACGCTTAGCCACTTCTGCTGCTGACTGTACTGCTGACATAGTAAAAGGTTTATCACTTCGAATAACCTCTCCGGTGACATATCGCTTCCTTATTGGTCTTAAGGGCCAATTAGCCAATTATATATAACTTGACTGTAAATTATAGAGAGTTATTAATATAGAGTTGGTTTTCCTTTATTTTAAACTTAATGGAAACAAAGAATGTTCTTAAGAGAGACTTGTGAGATCGCCGGCAAACGCTAGCGTATGCGTATATACATGTGTATATACGCATACGCTAGCGTTTGCCGGCGATCTCACAAGTCTCTCTTCTTTAAGTCCCACAACAACTTAATTAAAGTTTAATTTCCATTGCAGCAAGATGTACAGTATGCTATTGTAGATTGAGTGGTACGAGACTGAGAGTTGAGATTTCGAATTGTTTTAAAGTTTTCCCCTACTTTAATAAGCTGTGCCTATTTGAAATATGTTGACGAAAAAGAAACATTGGCTTTATGATCTCAGGTTAACCCAAGGTTGGCGAAAGCTTATTCAAAGTTATTTTATATCATGCTATGGGTCAGGCGTAATACACATAAGACCGAAGTAGGAATCACCTTACCGATGAGATAACTATGTGTAGTTTTAATGTTAGCTGTTAAAATGTAGAATGATATAGATACTGAGAAATTGTGCTGGGAATTTAATTTGCCTCTATTTTTGTCTACAGTGTAAGCAATTTTAAACTTGTACGATTCGGAAACAGGCACATTATAAGTACACCGGTGTACCTCGTCACACGTTGGTGTAGTTGCGCTTATATCAATACTAATAAACTTAAAATTTACATACTTAAAATTTTGCGTCTAACACAAATATCTGGCAGGAGCTGGATGCGAACAGCCGAAAATCGAACACGATGGCGTGAAATTGGGGAGGCCTATGTCCAGCAGTGGACTGCAATAGGCTGATGATGATGATAATGATAAAAGTCGTTGGTCATTTTTATTCTCAAATACGCGAGGTGTTGTATACCCTTAATGAACATCAGAAAATGTTCTGTTTCAGTTTGCCAAATTAATACGAAAGTCGCTCAAGTGTCATGGTGTCCGGATAGCAAACATATCGCCGTCGTTGTCGCGCGTGCGGTAATTTGAGACAGCCCTAGAGGCGCTCGATAGCCGCTTCGAAATTCGAATACGGTAAATACGTCGTAAAGATTCTTTATTACTAGTTAGGGTTGCCTTCTGCTTTTGTGCGGCTTATGTATATGTATGTGCTGGGAAGTGGAACTAAAATATTGTAGCATTGTATTTAGTGTTTATGTAAGAAATAAATAGGTAAATGTATAAACAACCGTAACAACATACCCTGCCATAAGATATAACCAACTAAAAAAGGCAGTTTTTATTGTTTATGAAAATAGTGGTTGTCACTTTGTGAAGAAAATGATTCAAAGGCTTAGAATAACAAAGTCTAGAAAATAGGCACTTACAACCGAAGGGGAGCCAATTTTCATTCGTTCGGAGAAGGTTTCAACATAGATATTGCAGTGTCGCTTGTTCGTTCAATCATTGTAACAGCGAAAGATATGGAAATATTGGAAATCATTCATAGGCTCAGTGGAATTAGTTTACGGGTAAATCTGTATGTATAGATAGATAACATTTGAGACTGACGTCGATAAATTCTCACAATGCATGCACAAACGAAATGTCTATATAATTCACTATGTAGGTATCTATATTAGTTATTTTCTACATGAAATATAACTAGGCACACCTGGTAATTCCTTACCCTTACCCAAAACTCTGATAATTACTGTTAGAAATGACTTTAAGAAACGTTTCACTATCCGAAACGTGACTGAATTATTTGATTCACTCATTTCAAAAAAGCAGGTAAAACCTTCATCACTTGAGAAAAGTCAAGGCGAGTTGACGGCCATTGTTACAAGTGTGGGGCTTGCAGAGTACGCTCGGAAATGGTTGCTTACCTGCTTCATTTCACGGAACGTGAGTGTATTGTTTTCATGCCGCGTACCTATTCTAAATTAATCGTGTAAGCGGAACGAGTTGTTGTGCGCCCTGTAGGTACGCTGTGTGGGGTTAAGAGGGTCACCGGCTAGGTTAAATGTTAAAGAAGGTTAAACGTTTGTATGGGAAGGTAAAAATAACTTGAATCTATAAACATGTAAACTTCAAAATAATACTTCGATATTTAAATCGAAAGAAAAATACCTAGATAAAATTTGACTCGCAGTGGGACTCGAACCCACTGGATTACTAGCCCAGACTAGCAGACGTTTCTGCATATTGTTATCGATGAATTCTCAATGAAAATTGAGACTTCGATGTCGTTAAGTGTTTAATACGCTGGCGGTAGATGTGTTTACACGTCACCCATTATACGACGAGGGATAAATAGAAAAAAATTGACAAGTCTAAGCGGTACTCTTATAGCACAATTGATAGTGCACTGTGCTAGTGATCCCGTGGTTGTGGGTTCGAGTCCCTCTGCGAGTAAATTTTTTTCTATTTTTCTTTCTGTTTAAATATCAAAGATATTCGCTAGAGCAGACGTTTCTGCATAATAAAAAGTAAATCAAAATAATATTTTTAAGGAAATAAATTAAAATTTGCCTCATTTTTACTTAGTTAAAAGCAAACAAGTGTACCTAGTTTTATTAGAAGTTTCTCCCAGGATGGGTGGGAAAGGGAGTTATTAAGCTCTTGTTTTGAGATAGCGACAATATTCGTTTTTATAAAATGTTTAAGCAAGAAAACGCGATCTCGAGGCCGAGCTAAATAAATATTGGTATTTATTTTGTATGCGTAGATTTTTATATTATAAGTTAGATTTAGACTGTTATTAAAAACTAGAAGTGGTGCTGGCTGAGAATAGCACCACCCCATCTCCTTCCGCACGTATCGTATGAGGCGGCAAAAAGAAAAAAACCGGCGTATAGGCAGCAGGGTCAGTCAAACCCGAATCAATGGTGCGGTCGCACATTCGCCTGCCAAACGTGGGGACTATGGCAACTCCCCCCCCAAAATGATACAAGTAATATTTGGGGGAAGCTATGGCCAGCAGTGGACGTTTTAAGGTAGAAATGACGATGACGATGATGAGAGATTAAAAGGTACTGTAATATATTCATTTAGTTTACTGTAAAGTCAATTTTTGTAGGTTGCCTCCTATTTTTATTTTTGTATTAATACAGTTAAAACACCCTAGCTTCGTCTTTCCTGATTTTTGACTCCTTCGGGACTCGACCTAACTTTTAAGATATTACGTCAAAACTTGAGATCCTTATAAAAGTAATTTTTTTACTGTTTTTAAATAAGTACCTATAAAAGTGTAAGAGCAGGCTCGTATTTCGTAGTCGATCTCTTCTTATTTAGACTAATAAGGCGGTTTTCACGGTGCCGCAAACGGATGCGGTGATGGTATGCGAACAAAACAACGCTACAGTAGTAAGGTTTCGATAGCGAGTATCGAGTTTACTGTCTGTGCATCTCGCTCGTACTATTTTAGTGCGAACGAGATGGACAGATAGTAAACTCGATACTCTTTATCGAAAACGTCAAAGTCACAACTCATGGTGAGGGTACAGATAGATGTACTTACCTACAGGTAAATATCTACATACAGTATTACACTCGTAAAATGTCGATCATCATTCCTACCCAAGGATTGACAATACGGCTAATCCTGCGCTGTGTGCTTGGCCACCTTGTCGGACCACCTTGTGGGAGCTACACCAGGTCTTCCGTGGTAGCCAGTCGTTTAGTTTTAGGCCCCTTCGGTACTAAAACTTCAACATTTACTAATATAAGCCGCGTAAATAGAACTACTATGAATCAAAAATTTCATTTAAGCTAGCTAATTCATCACAACTTGATTGCTTTTCTGGTTCGGTAAAAACGAATCCATCTGATTATCAAATATTTGGCTTATAAATTGCCGGCTCTCGAAAAACGTCATCAATATCTGCTATTAAAATTTATACAGTAACATTTCGGTGTCATTTGAAGATAACGATATTGGAAAAATGCCTAGATTAATGATTCCTGATTCTGAATAATGTCGAAATTAACGGAAAAGTAATTCAGGTTCACGAGGTTGGAAAATGTTAAGGAGGTCATTTTAACTGTTGATGACCTTAAACTTGACAGTCGATTGTAGAAACGCAGTCGAAACGATAAAATAATTCGAGTACCTACCTATATTGGAATGTGTGAAAATGAATGAAAATGTCTGCCGTGTGATGCCGGTTTGTACGATTTCCACTGACCGGGCCAGGCGGAGTCGGCTGGAGCCGCGTCGAAACGGGCGCTCGGGCAGACGGCCGAATCCGACTGCGTCCAGTGACCAGGTCATGCGGCGTCAGCTGCCGCCACGTGTCAGCGGCTGCTCGAGCGCCCGGTGATAGATGACCGCGTCTCTCGGGGCGAATAAATCTATCGCCGATCGGACGTCATCGGATGTGCCTGCGCCCGACGGCGTGCGGGGGCGCCCGGCGGCGGCTGAACGGAGCCGATTACGCGCAACGACGGCCGAGAACCTCCGTCCACCTCCGGGAGCGTCCAATCGTCAGCCAACCCGCCTGCCGAGCGTGGCGACTATGGCAACTACCCCCAAGATGATACAAGTTATATTTATGGGAGGCCTATGTCCAGCAGTGGACTGCATACGGCTGAAATGAATGTGTATGTATTGGATAGTCAGATCGAACGACAAGTCACGTGATCTATTCGATACATTATTTTTCGACTTGATTCCGTCTTGGCTACAGCCCCTGAACATTCCTCCAGTCAAGTCTTGCTTCAAAAATTATTTAAGTAAAGCTACTCATTTTGGTGAAGAAAGAAAAATATTAGGTAGAGTATGGCTAGGCAGATATTGTTGACAAATAAAGTCTGGTGTCAATTTACGTCATTTATTAAAATTGTGTCCGGTTTATTATTTCTTAAATAATATAATCGTAACGATACCAAGTGAAGTCCGCCATTTACTATTTATGCCAGTAAATAATTACGATCAAATGCGAAGTCAATGGGAAGCGGTATATAACGAAAAACTGCAATGTTTACATGTCGTAAGTTGTAGTTATCGGTGCACTATTTTGATACTTCAAGTATTAGTTCCAACAACTTCGATTAAGTATATGAATTTAATAAAAAGTAATGTTTTTTAAGCAGTTTTTTTGTGTTTCAACTTAAAAATATACGAAAATTCTATCATTTAAAAAAAACAATAACGAGGACTAGAATCTAAATTTAAAAAAATATATCATAATTGCATTTCTTAATATTAAAAAAATATACGTAATAGATTTAAAGAAGTCAGAGATTTAATTTAGCAAAAAACGTATTCAAGTACTCAGTCAAAACATTTTTTATTTTCGGTCTTTCCTATTCCATCTTTATCAAATCGAGATAAATTATTTTCTCTATCCCAATGTCACCAACTTATGTTGCTACGTTACTTTCACTGTTTTAGTCCGATTAGGCTCTGTAGAAAGTTCTCGAATATCCTGTCACTACAGCGTAAACTAAGCTTCAAAATGCTCTTTACTTACGCTCTGTTAGGTGTTCTAATTTACCTCCCTTTATCGTGCTCTCCCAGCCAGGACCCGCTGTTAGTTATTACTTCGATAACGATGATACAACCTCTAAATTGCGCATCTTCGTTTTCGCCGCATTATATTTTCATTTTTCTGAGTGACTTTGGAGTTCGGAAGTATTACGCAGGTAAACTTAGCGTCATTTACTATTATAAAAGTGGTATACTACTTTTCACGGTTACCATTATTCTCGATTTCAATCAACAACACGGAGTGGCCATATTCACTTTAAATTGTGTAACAACCTTACCGTTTTCCTTTAGCTTTTGAAATTATTCGATCAGATTGTACAAGATATGTATACCTGGCGATAAAATATGTTTATGAAGTTGACAGTTTTGTAACAAATAATTAGTTAAAAATAAACAAAACTTAAATAAATTATTAAATAAATCTATCTAAATTAAAAAAATTAACTACATAATTAAAACTAAAAACTTAACTAAGAAAATTAAAATATGCCTACAAACTAACTAATCCTGGGCCCCTTGGTAGGGTGCCCATTACGCAGGCAGCATTGTTTTTACTTGTATCGTAAATATTGTAATATCATGGGTAAGTCGGGCTATGAGTCAGCCAACTCAGCCGATATAAAACACAGATTACATGGAATCTGAACATGGCTCCTGAGTCTATAAGTTTGGAGATCCCTGTTAAAGATGAAGAAAACTAGTTTTGGTAAAATTGAGAAAAAAATGTTTATGTGAAGAAATGTATAAGATGTTTAAAGAATTGTTTACGTAAGAAGAATAAATGTTTAATAATAAAAACGCAAGACGTTGCATTTATGCTGCAGTATAATATATTTTATAACGTTCCTTACTTCATAATAAAATAAAAACGAATTAGAAAAGCTAGAGCTCTTAGTCATAAAAACTCTAAGAACGAGACGTGCTAATGTTAACCTAAAAATGTCTTCTCTGGCTCTTAAACAAAGTAGGTGCCTTCGCATGCAAATAAACATAAAATCAAATTATACTCCCTCTTTTATTTCTGATTTTTCTTAGCAAATATTTTATCATAAAACGTCATGGAAGCCAGAAGGCGTACCCTGAACATCGAAATATGCAAATTGAGTGTTTGCCTCTCTATCATCATGCAAATCGTGCGATAGAGAGAGATAAAGAAGTCTCCGTCTTCAATGTACGCGGTAGGCCCTAATAAACGTAAGTTCAAATGAATACTTACAGCTCTTAGAATACATTTGCCTGAAAACAAAGGGCTTATGAAGAAGATTTCGAGTAAATTAGAATGACAAAAGCTTAAGAGGTTGCTTATTTTGCAAATTTACACAATATTAGCGGAGACTTAAGTTTGAAATTTTGATAAAGCGTATTTTAAGATCACTTAAAGAACAGGGTATCAGTAGCTGCACACTGTAAAGTAATTAATTGTTAACAAATTGGACTTGTATAGTTTGGCTAGGCTATCTTGCAATTAGAGTATAGACTGAGAAAATCATACTGTTTTTTTATGCCTGTAGGGTACTATGCTCCCGAGGAGTGAGGGTCTTTTTATAAACCGGAGTGAACTACTAGCGATTTTGTTTTTTTATTTTTATTTCCCATGAACATTATGTTATTTTGAAAATTAAGGAACCACATGAAAATGTTGGTAACAGGCTACAAAATTGCTTAAAAAAAATAGAGTGCACTCTATAGTATATTTTGGGAAATCTTTGAAAACATAACGTTCGAGGAGCTACCTACTGCCGCACAAGAAATAATGTTGTGTTGTGACTATTTTGTCACGAGACTAGCGTTACTGAAGCATACAATTTCGAAGGTCATGCCAGCTTCTCTTCTAAATCACTGATCTTAAAACAAAGTGTACCAACAATAGACTCCTCATGTTTTTGTTTAATAGTATTCATACTAATCATATTAAGATATATTACTAAATATGGTATGCCGATAACTATACAAGACTTAGGCATGTTTAAGATTCCTAACTAATGGTACAACAAAACAAATTAAAACAGTTAATTTGGTTTGATTTTACAAATGTTTTTTTTTTTGTGAGTACGTGCTTTATTTTACTTTATATTTGTTCATGGAATTCTTACAACGGAGGCGAATGTTATAAAGACATTGAAATCTGTCAAACGGTTTGATCTTGCTAAATTCATACATGGATATTTAACCCTCCTTCGGCAGTTGAGTATGAAAAAAAGATATAGACAAGACTTGAAGACTCGATATAACTTGATAAGAAGAGAGAAAAGAATGATAAGAGAGTTATATGCCTTAAATTGAGGTTCTCGGTTGCAACTTACGTTACGTATGTTGAATTCCATGAGATATTTTTTATATTACTTTTACTACAAAACCACAGACATAATAAAGTAGGGGGACTTAAATAGACTTAATATTATGTTGTAGCACAGCGTAATAATGAAAGTGGAATTTCTCCATGTATTGAGTGTGACATTATATGCAATCTAGTGTTCTAGTGTGTAAGTAATCTGTGTCCAATACAGAGGCCCAAGACAAATAGTTCCCGATAAACGTAGGTGTTCCTCCAGCGATTTGTTTCTGGTATATGTAGGATAGTTTCTGCTCTCATTGAAATAAAATAGGCAAAAAAATAAAAGAGATTGCTTACATATTACGGAAGTATTTCACGATATCGAACATAAATAGGATATATTATGCATACTAGTTGGGCATAGCGTTTTGTCGATTCTACCTTTATTTATTTGTAGAAAGACAGTGTTGAAAATATCTACTATTCCACGAAATCTGTGGTGACTGGATTACGCACACTATATGAAGTACTGATTGCAAAAGAGTGAATTAATGGTATGGATGAGTGATTGTAAATAAAAATACTTAAAAATTAAGTACTTATTCATAAATAAATACTATTCAAATATTTTCCTTAAAGTTACTTCAGTCGTGCTTAAAAAAATTAATACCGAAATAACCAAGTAATTAAAATGTACGTAGACATTCTTTAAAGGAAACTACTTGAATAAGTATTTATAAATAATTAAGAAAATAAATCATTAACAATTCATATCATAATGAATTATCATCAATTATTTTCTTGTTTGTCTGAATTTATCTAGGCTATTGATTATTTCAAATAATATTTAACTAAAAACGTGTTGGTCTTGAATTGCAATTTACTGCCGAAGTTGTTGTAGGTATGAAAAAAGAGCTGCAATTTCAAAATCTCCCTATCATTCCATGAGATTTGTTGCGTGACTGCTACTATCGTTAAACTACCTATGACTACCTTAAATCTTGCAGCAAATCAAACTCTCATCTCTCAAATCTTTTATTTTATTACAAAGTTAATTAACTTTAAAAAGTCCCGTTTACTTTGCAATAATTTGTAAAAACATTGAAGGTTTAAATCAGTATCTTTTATTTCTAAAAGAAAACAATGCATATTTCCTACGATCCCACACATCCACATTTGAACAGATGTAGCTCTTTACTAATTAAAAAAATAAACACTCGCCTAATGGTAAAATGTCTCAAGCAAACATTAAATCTTCTTCTTACACTCGTTTGTTTTACAAGAAATCTAATATTCATATAGTCGTATTTAATACAAGAGGTTTAAGCAAAATTACTTAGAACTGTTCACTTTCCACAAGTAATAGGAGCAGCAGCGACAGTATAGTTATGACTTTGAGGTTTTCGATAACGAGCATCTCGTTCGCACTGAAACAGTACAAGCGAGATGCACAGATAGTAAACTCAATACTCGTTATCGAAAACCTTAATGTCATAACTCATGGTAAGGGTACTGTAGGGCTTATTCACACGTTTACCTTTCGCGTTATAGCTTTGCAAGTCGTTTCCAGTTTTTGTGTCTTGCGACCCTGCTTATTGCAGTGACATATGTACACACGCAACAACGCCACTTTGTTACTCAAATGTAGGTACCTGTGGTAAAAAAAACAGAAACAAAAATTTGAAACGTATTGTCCGACACGTTTATGCTCAAAATATTACACCCTACTGTCATCTTTATTTCGAATGACATAAATTTCAAAATAAGATGGATATGGACAAAGGAACATACAAGACATGGACATGTCTACGCAAAACCACGTTCCTCGCATCCTGCCAAACACATTAGCGACATCTATCATCTTTAACAGCAGCACGTCTCAGTGCCATACTAGTTCTATAGACATGTCTCGCTGTCAAAATAACACAACCATAGTATCCATAGATGGTGCTGTGCCACATAGTACCGAAAAAAGAGAAATAGCCAGCATGTCGGAGGATGGCGACATTGTATAGACTTTGTCATTCCAAGTCTTGTACGTTCCTAGATTATGAATATGTTAGTCTCTCAAACGTTTACCGTATATAAAGTTTGCAATACGGACACAAGTGCGTATGATACATAAAACCGTAAATCAGAAACAATACGCAATTACTTAGATTCAAATAGTTTTACAAAAGGTTATAAAACTTTAAAATACCGTTTATTCGTTTTGGCATTCGCCAATAGTAAGGAAACGAGCATTTACACTCACTAATCTAAAAGCGATAGCTTTCTCATTGTTTGAACATCCAGCTTCACCTCATAACCTTATAACCGGCTGATAACAAACAAATTCATTACAACGTTCTAAACTGTTTATCAAGTGTTTAAAATTCAACGGTATTTCACAGAAATTAGAGATGTTTCATGAATTTGCAAAATAACTATACTTAAAACCAGTAATTTCTCATTCGCTAATATAAAATGGTGTAAGTATTAGTATAGTCTAAGCACTTATATCCTATTTATAACCGCGGTTTTTCGGTTACCTATCGTCACATGGATCTGAGTTGGGTTATTCCAATTACTAACGAGTGATTCACTCGTGCTGACCAGTACACGAGTGCTCTCCGGTCATGTATATTTATTAAAGATTATGAGTAATGTTATACTGGCTCATTCATTAACGCACTTGTTAGTGTACGCACTACCAGCTGTATAAATATTTGATTACGGCGGTCATTGCGCCGCTTATCATTCGAGGAAACGTTTACGGAGCTGACTGCTTCTTTTAATCGGTTAACGGTTTAATATTCGAGTGCCGTAATCTATGATTTGTGGTTATTGAAAGCCAATTTAGTGGGATAACGTATGCTTGCAAAAAAATGGAGTCATAGACCTGCCACTTATCTTAAGTGTCTTGGTGTAAGTAGCGATATTATTCTACATAGCCTCATGGAAGAGTTTTTAATGTATTTTCATTTATTTGTATTTGTTGCTAGGGACAAATTCAACAATCGAAAGCTGACAGTCGACAGCCAACGTCTTAATATAGGTACTTTAATGACGAGGTATGGATAGAACTATGTATCAAAATAGGATACTAAAACATTTTATATTTTTGACAAGAGTAATCCTCTGGTAACAAACAAAAGTTTATGTAGTAAAAAAAGTTAGTTTCAATACAAGGTGGTATTGTTTACTATCGATCCACATACGTATTTGGCATACGAGTACCTAACGGTGGACAACGTAAGCAAACTGTTGCCGTATTTGATCAGTCTGCTACCATTTGGAATCTCTATAGTTTGTTCTCTAAATATAGGTAAGTAGGTACATTTCAAGTTTACATTTTCTCGCTCGTTTGTTCTTGTTAACAAAATATTTTCTGTCTTTAGGTATTTTTACCTATTCAAATATTTATCTGTTTAAATTTTTAGATAGTGACACGATTAATATGATTAGAACAACAATATATGATTAAATCAACAAAATAATACATACAATATAAAAATAGGGAACAACTACAAGTTCTCAGTTTTTGCATTTTAAACTTAACAACTGTTAAAACATACATACCTTACAAAGTCGTCTATTAATATACTAGAATTTTAACAGTAAAATATAATTGCATGCTTAAAGTGCTAAAAAAGATACATATAATTTTAAAGCTTATTTTAAATCGAATAAAGAACAATGAATGTACAATATTACAACAAATTTAATCTGGAGTAATATATTTTATGCAGACTTTTAAACTTTGTAGACTTTTCGCGTTATGTACGCTATCCTTTCGCGTTATGCAATTTTAAAAGAATCTTAAAAGGAAATAAAAATAAACTGACGCTAAAATCGGCTTAAACTGGAAGAGTGAATTTGATGTGTTTTTAATACCTTTATATTACGAGAAATTTCGTAAAACCGAAGCATCATTTTAGATAAGATTTTATCGTAAGTTTAACAATATGGAATAAGTATGATTAAACCATATGTGTTATAGTATAAAGACAATTCTAGTATTCCTATACAAATGAACAGTTTTGGACCTTGGCATAGCTGTTACGTTACAATTTTATTTAATTCAGCTCTACTTGATACGGGAAAGTTGTGTATCGTAATAAACAAATTATTTTTTGAAACTACTATAGCATACCTTCGGGTATTTTCTTTTAGGGTTTCTCTTCCTCTGACGTAACAAGTTGTATACTGAGTAAAGACAATTTTTATTTCATTCATGGAAACTATGAACATTAATTGGTTTATTACTAACTTGGAAACTTAATAGTTATTTGTTAAACAAAGGAACAAAGTTTGTGTTTACCTTCTCGTGCTAATGATGAGACCCGAGCTAGCGAGATGTTCAAAATTGAATAACAAAGCACAGCGAGTTGTTCAAAGAGTTGGAATCTTGAGCAAAGGAAGGGTTTCAAGTCACGAGTTGGGAACACACTTCTTCAGTGAAATAAAAAAATTACCTTACTAATGCGAGGAAAATACTAGCTTCAAAACATTAAAATTTACTCCAAATTATTAGTATCAGTCATTTATTATTCAAAATCATTATTTAAAATTACATACAACCCACTCAACCCAGCTTGTGAGTAAAGTGCAGTAATGCATGTTTTTAAAGAATTATAAAGTACATTCCGAGCTAGTGACTTTAGGGAGGTGAAAAATAATAAACATTTCTAAAGAGACTAACCCACAATGAATATTCTCTCTATATTTGGTCGAATTAGGTATAGTGGAGTGAGTGCGGGCCGTGCGCGCGCGCCGCCGCAGTACTGATCGATTCCTAGTAGAGGACGGAATAACCCTCGCAGTCTGTGAGTGCCAGTGACCCGAGTGGTTCGCGAGTGAATGACGTGATGAAAGTTCGCTGAGGTGAGATAATTTCGGTAAAATCTACTTTTATCATAAATTCATTTATTTTATTTACAAATAGCTGTTTGTACAAATATTACATGAAGTGAAAATTCATGCTTAAAATAATTCAAATTTTATTTACTTCATCTAAAAATTAATTACATTAAAAAGAGTTAAATAAAAATTGAAATAGATAACATATACTTTTTTTTTGATGACATATACCTAAGAAAAAACAACGAGGACCTCCGGCACCCGAGACAGAATTTGAATCAGCATATATATATACCTACGTATATATATATATATATATATATAGTATATATATTTAAATTTTTAATTTATATAGTAGTATTACTTAAAAATCAAAGCAAATTAATAACCCACAACATTAAAAAATGATTTGCTCTTAGATGAACAATTAAATACCTAATAGTTAAATTAAACGAAAACTGACACAAATAATAATATGACTTTTCTCATATACCTACATTTGCATTTTTTTGTTATTACTTTCATTGTTATGATCTGAAAAAAGAATGTGAATGAATGATGACTGAATATCATCGCTATTCATCTATTATAAAGAAAAACCTGGAGAATAGAGATTGCATACAATAACGTCAATCTTCACATTATGCTTCTTTGATTTGGCAAACAAAAACAAAAGAGTTAATAAACATTTTCAGACTAAAGGCAGTAAAAAGCGATTGTGCACTAAAATACGCTAAGCTATTCATATTAAAAATTACTGGAAAACCGCTGCAAATCCGAAATTTAATCCGGAATTCGGGAAAGCGGCACAATTTAGCTTCACAGCCAGTGGCAGGCACTTTTTCGCAGTGTTCGGGCCACAAGCTCTGCAAGTGATGGCGACCGATTAATGAAATGCCTTTATTAAGCCTTTGAGAGCAAAAGTTGTTTATATAATCCGATAGGTGAAGGATCTCAGGTCTTGGGTTGTTTAGAACCCATGGGACTGCGATATTTGGAACTAGAAAACTTTTGTTCTGACTTTGAATATTTAATTTTCAGTATAGACTTTGAGGCTCAGGGTCCGCCCTTACTTGTGACAAAATAAAAGTGGCTCAATATTAGTTTAATGAAAAAGGAAAATAAGTTCGTTTTTTCATTTTCTTTTTTTTAGAGTGTTTTATAAGTTTTTACTTGTGCTAAAAGCCAAAACTTGTCATTATAAAGAAGTATATCAAACATAAAAATAATTGAAGCATTAGCTCAATTTTACTAATTGCTGAGAACATGAATACTTTACGTTACAGACCATTTGGTACGACGCAAATTGCGCGAATTAGCCCAAACTTCTTCTTGAAGAAGTTTAAGAAGAAGCTTTGTGTTTAAATACTTGTTAAATGTTGGGTTATTTCGGTAACCTATTTTGAACCTTTTTATTAAGAATTTTAAGAATATAATTGTGTAAATGTTACCGGATTTTAGCTGAGCAAACAATACGAGTAATTTACTTTTTTGTACAGTAAGAAACAATGATATAAACACGTACCAATACCTAATCTAGGCCGTCCCGGGATACAGCCTTCTGTATCTGACCCCTTGTAACCACAATCACGTAGCTGAAGTGGAATAATAAATAAATATTACAAGACACAATTAACTTACACAAGTTAATTGT
Source organism: Grapholita molesta (assembly GCA_022674325.2). Lineage (NCBI taxonomy): Eukaryota > Metazoa > Arthropoda > Insecta > Lepidoptera > Tortricidae > Grapholita > Grapholita molesta. The sequence continues at coordinate 5,372,280 of CP053126.2, forward strand.
GCCCCATGGTTAGCTCAAGAAGACTTGTTGTGGGTACCTACCCAACAATATATATAATAAACAAACACTTAAATTCATATATAAAACACCCATGACTCAGGAAAAAATATCTTTGCTCATCATGCAAATAAATGCCCTTACTTTACCCAGGTTTCATAGGTAGGGTCACTAGCCGCTAAGACAAACCCATCGCCATTATTATTATTATTATACATTCCTAAAAAATGTTTTCGTGTCATGAGTCGTGTCATACGATAACTGAAGGTACACACAGCATCACTCTTAGCTGTACATCGGTGGACCTTATGCCTTATATAATAAGGTCCACTAATGTACAGCTAAGGGTGTTGCTGTGTGTACCTACCTAACTATGACGCCCCGTTTTTATTACTCTGAACTCTCTGGAGTATATGTCAAATTCTCGACTTGATCAAAAATGAACCCGAGCCGCTTAACATAATTCGGTGACACGGGATAAGAAAAAAAGTCAATTCATCAATTTTGTATATACAATATATTCTATAAAATATGATCATCTGGAACATCTCATTTTGTATAATTATATTGAAACATCAAATAATTAAGAGATTTTGACTGATAATCAGACCTAGGATAACTCGGGGCAAGTTATAGTGATTTGAAATCGATAAAAAAATGTCGATATATATTACTTCTCGATACGTCACTAATTTTTATTACTAGAGTATTCAATCAGTAAATAGTACTAGTAATAGAACGTTTAGCTGTTTAAAATTAATATTTTCATCTAGGCTAGACGGCAATCATTAATACCAACGAACGTAGAAAAAATATTGATTGTATATTATGAAAACTATTTTATTAAAAAATTACCAGAAAATAAATAATATTTATATATGTCCAATAAAATTTAAATGTTGTCATTAACATCGATATATTTTTTCATCGATAAAATATTTGGTCATACACTTATACATAGATGCCCCGAGTTATCCCAGGTATGCTGATAATATAATAAAAAATCCAATTCTGACATTTTGACCTATTCCTCGGAAATAGAGTTACCAGATTCTGACTACCAAGAATGCTGAGTCTCACATAGGCGTGATATTTTTTAAACGGAAACTTTCGCCCTTCAAAACTACGATATACATACAGTGTGGAAGTCTTATACGGGCGAATCCCTTAACGGAGGGTAGAATAGGACATAAGAAATATATTTAGATAACTTTTACTTAGAAGTGCAATTAAAATTTCATCCATATAAAAAAAATCGGCCCGCAATGTAATGCAACACACTCGAGTTAAACATTCGTTGACAGTTAGTTTCAAAAGCTTATATCGCGTAATGTTCGCAGTACATTACTGCTCAGAAATTTTACAAAAATTAATTACATGTGTATAATAGGTATAATTAAAGAAAAACCTTTTGGTTAATGATTATACTGGTAAATCCTATGTCTGGTTTAATTCTTCGCCCGTATTAAACTTCCACACAGTATAACATATACACGTATCACAATGTACCGTCTAGACTAGGAGGCCGTTTCTAGATTAACTGATGATTGTATACTAGTAAGTCGATAAACGTCTGTACTTTTAATTGTTCTATAGTCGGTAACAGAAGTTGCCGAATTTCAAGTTGCATCAAACTCATTTTAAACACCTTTTGCTGCAGAGTACAAATTATCGTGTAGCTCAAACGGATTGAAAAAATAAATGTAAATCATGAGTTTCGTTTTATATGACGGTTATGTAATAGCAAATATTATTTTAATTCAGTTAAAGTTACTATATGTTCGGTTCCTCGTGACAGCAATAATATCTTGCCAAAAAAAAATCTTATACAATCTTGTTTGTGCGGGCATAACAGCGAGTCACATAATATTGCAGCCTTTGTTGTACAGATATTCACATCATAACAATAAATGTAGGTAATTATTAGGCAGGCGTCCGGTTATTCATCCAATAGCCCAGTAGCTAGTCCATCATTCAACCCAATAGCCTAGTACATTCTAGATTACATTAAAACTCAATAGTCCTTACACCACGGCGGGTGCTGTCTCTGTGCGCGTCCCATGATACGGGCAGGGGCAACATCCGCTTAGTGTACCCCTTACATTTCATTAAATTGTCGAAAGGGGCTCTGCGCGTTGGCTCGATTCGGCTCCGCGTACGCCTCCCAAGTGTCCGGAACACCATTGTTCCATGTACGGAAAAGATAAACAAAAATGTAATTGGATGCTGTTAACAATTCACTAAAAGCCCACCGAGAACTATGACGGTTACCTTCATGTTATGTTAATTGATAACCATTTGCGTTTGAGGACAATTCGCAAAAACCGCAATTCGTGTATCTATACCCTTTCCACTCCAATATTGCAACGGGGATACAGAAGACAAAAGACGAAAATCGATTTCGATGCAAACCTTCCATAAATTAGATTCCTGCTGCAGTTGTATCGAATCCAGTTTCAAATAAAGTTGAATTCAAGGTTGACTGAGAATCTAATATCGAGAGACTCTCAGCTTTAGTGGGCGATCAGTTTATTCTAATGTTCTGTTCAATATCCAAATACCAACTTTGAATCTATGCTTTACACACGCTTTAGTGGCCGAGTGTCAGTTTCACTACTACTAATACACATATGGAAATACAAACATTTTTCACATTAAATGAAACTCTACTAGTAACCGAAGAGTTGGCTGCTTCCTCGCACAACGTATCATCATTTTGACATCAGACTGCCGCGATAATTTCGGGCATCCGGAGTGACAGAGACAATCGTTCCAAATTTTCATTTGCGATTTTCAATATTTCGCTTTGGCTCGGTCAAGTGGGTAGTGCCTGTAACCTCTAGCCGCCCGAAGACCTACAAAAAGGTCTCCCTTTGAATGCCATTTTGAATTTTAATTATGACAAACCATAAATAGTTGCATTTGGCCTAGAAAATTTTGATCTCTGGGCGCCTAGAGGTTAAAGCAGATGGTCCTGGGTTCAAATCCCAGTAAGGGCAATTATTTGTGTGATGAGCACACATGTTACTTCCTGTGTCATGGCTCATGGGGTCGATAACAACTAAATGAAATAAACAAAACTTAAATAAATTACAACATTATTAAATTAAATCTATCTAAATTAGAAAAATAAACTACATGATTAAAACTAAAAACTTAACTAAGAAAATGAAAATATGCCTACAAACAAACTAATCCCGGGCCCCTCGGTAGGGTGCCCATTACGCAGGCAGCATTCCCGCGTTGTATTGCGATTGCAATTCTTCGGATGGCTCATGGGTGTTTTCTATGTATTTAAGTATTGTATATGATATGACATATATTTTTGACTGAGTACAAACTACAACACAAGCCTTCTGAGCTTATGGAGCTCAGTCAATATGGTGCAAATAAATAAAAATAGCTTGTAAATAAATAAAGTTTATTTCAATACCAAAACTACTTACAGAAAGTTATGAATGGTACAATAGTAAAATAATTATTATATTCAGCTTCAATCTTGATCTAGGAGACATGTAGAGATAATTACTGCTACAGATATCATGAGCCATCTCACAGAATAATAATATTTTTACGATCAATCTGGAAATGATCTAAGCGGATGATAGGCCGTAATTTTATTGAGGCATAAATTCATTTTCGCTCCAGTTAAGGACCCGGGCTTCATTACCAATTAATTTATGTAATTTATGCAACAATGGATAGAATAGGACTGTAAAATGTGGTGACTAGGGATTTCGGGGACAGTTGGGTTATGATAAGAATGGTTTTTTTTTTTTTTTTATGACATAGGCGGCAAACGAGCAGACGGATTGCCTGATGGTAAGCAATTACCGTCGCCCATGGGCACCCGCAACACCAGGGGAGTCACAAGCGCGTTGTCGGCCTTTAAGGGGGGTTGGAGCTCTGGGAACCTTACTCACCATCAGGAACACAACACTACATACCTGAAAGGTAGCAGTGCTATTATGGCTGTGGTCTTGTAAGGAGGAGGTACTTCCCCAGTTGGGCTGCCCCAGATTCAAGCGTGATGGTCATCGCTGGGCCCTACCTCTCATAAAAGGGTAGAGTAGAGATAGCAAATAGGTGAGGTTTTATAGGTTACAGCTACAAGTCGATACACAATAGTTGGCGTGAGCTTTGTACTCAACTGTCAAGATCTATATAGACATACGGCTCAAACTCGTGAAGCGACCTGTACCTACATACTCTGTTAGAGAGCATTGGTCTCCATTTTAAGCACTAAGAGTGCCGAGTATCCGTGCCCATCGCCGCTCGCGTCGCCGGCCCGTCACGCGCTGATACCCCCCATACGCACCATACGCACTGACCTCATATGCCCGTGACGCATATTTACGAACTATTGTACCGATTCATAATCTAAAAGTGTCGATCTAACAATTTTCCGAAATCACCTTTGTATGAAATCCCAATCCCAAAATTATGGCATGGCATAAAAATATACCGGTCTTGCCTAATAGTGGCTAGTGACTCTGCCTACGAAGCCAACGGCCAAAGTATTTGTGTATTATACTTATATCTTCACTTAGTACAACACAAGCCTTCTTGAGCTTACAGTGGTGTTACGTCAATTTGTGTAAGGATGTCCGATAATATAATATTTCTTTTTATTATGCGTTTTAACAGATAGACAGATGAGCAGATGAACAGACAGAGGGCTGGTAGACAGACAATGCGGGCAAACTAGTAGGGTTCCGATAAGCGTCCTTCATGAGGAGAATTAATCCTAAACAAATATATACCCTCGATATTCATGATACGGTGACCCAGCCCGTGCGACGTCATCTTAGCGTCATTGGAGCTTACGATTATGACGCATTGTTGTAAAACTGTCGTGTGTTATATAACCAGGAAAAACTGGCGACCATGCAGAGGTAGTGATGCGTGTTTATGGCCGTGTGCGTTGGGTCGCAGCTATTGAGGTATACCGCCGTAGTATGACAAAACGCTGTATCCCGGTTTACAGTGTTCTGCGCTATATCGTTATTGATAGTCTGGCTAATGAAATATTACCTACATTCTTGGTGGGGAAATCAAAAAATACTGGACTCACACATGGTGCAGAGAAAATTATAGTTTTGATACTAGAAACTATATTCTTAATTTCGTTACACACACACACACACACACAGTGTATTGAATTGCAATGGAAATAAAAAAAAAGTATCTGTAAATAAACAGACAGAATGACGATCTTTTAGCATTTGACGTATTACCAAGTTTTACAGTGGGTGTTTCCAATTTTTTTACATGAAGAATTATCGCGTCAACCGAAAACAACATAAAAAAATAATGCTAAATATTTAATATGACTCTCGCTCCATATTTTTATGAGCACTGCTTCCAAAAAAGATGCGATTTTTTAAAACAGTTTTTCAGATACACAGTTTTGCCATCTCGGCATAGTCCCGCAGTATGTTAGTAGGCTGGTAAAATAGGTACATTGCGAGGGACGAGTATTGCCACTAGTTTCCGGACAAGTGCGTGTGATTTACTGTTATCGGTAGCCGAATCACCACACCCGTCATTATTGGAAAGTTTATAGTTCGCACGGCCTCAGGATTTTAGGGATCTTCAAGGTTATAAATTGTCCTTCAGTTATTGTACTGTTGTTGTATACAAATTAGAATTGTGATTGCTAGTTCAGTAACCGGAGCGCTCCGATGTCGGTTAATCGGTCGAAATAACTAGTTCAGTCTTTTAGTTCCTTTGCCCCTTTAGTTCTGTAGGTGGTTTTGTGACGTTGGTGCCCGAGCTCTATTACCGGTCCTCGTCGCACTCGCATAATTGTGCACTCGTTCCGTTTCGTTTCTGCTGAACTAAAAGGCCAAAGACCGATTTAAAACTAAAGAAAGTAATAGTTCGGAATTCATCCTTTATAGTTCACAGACTTCACAGCCCCTGACCGACATAAGCCTATAATACACTACCAGTTGTAAAATTTTGCAGGTATACTTAACAGGTCTAAGAACACCGAGTGTTAGGTGTATGGAATATAAAAACTATACTCCCACTCCATAATTTCGTGGCGTTGACATAACATTGACGCCACGCTGCATATAGGCTGATTCAATAATCATTAGTTCAGCCTCTGTAATTTATCCGTTATCGATATTTAAAATGGGCAAAAATAAAATGTCCATGATCAACATTGACCGATTGCCATCATCGTCATTATATCAGCCGAAAGACGTCCACTGCTGCCTGCTGAACATATACTTCCCCCAAAGCGTCCCACGATGACCGGTTTTGCGCCACTCGCATCTAGTGCCTTTCGCAGTAATGAGATAATGTAAACTCTTAAAAAAAACAGTATTTTAAAAGGTTTTTTTTAATACTTCTCAATTTCTGGTGTTGCCTAAATAAGTATATATCTATATTACTATATTTTAAATAAATAAATAAATATTTCGGGACAATCTTACACAAATCGAACTAGTCCTACGGTAAGCTCAGTAGTAAGGCTTGTGTTGTAGGTACTAGACGACGATATATATAATAAATAGATACATATAAATACTTAAATACATAGAAAACACCCATGACTCAGGAACAAATGTCTGGGCTCATCACACAAATAAATGCCCTGACTGGGAATCGAACCCAGGAACATCGGCTTCATAAGCAGGGTCACTACCCACTAGGCCAGACCGGTCGTCAATATTTTATCGCATTACAACGTATGTTTTTTTTTTTTTTATGACAAAGTTGGCAAACGAGCAGACGGATTGCCTGATGGTAAACAATTACCGTCGCCCATGGGCACTCGCAACACCAAGGGAGTCACAAGCGCGTTGCCGACCTATAAGTGGGTTGGAGCTCTGGGAACCTTATTCACCATCAGGAACACAACACTACATACCTGAAAGGTAGCAGTGCTATTATGGCTGTGGTCTTCTGTAAGGAGGAGGCACTTCCCCAGTTGGGCTTCTCCAGATTCAAGCGTGATGGTACTTCGCTGTGCCCTACCTCTCATTGTTGGACGTAGTTTAAGGACATACCCGGGTCCATGTGTGCTATATGTGCTATGGCATTTGTAAAGGCCATTCTATATAGGTATTTATAGTTACGTTTACAATCTATAAAGATTACTTTATACAATTTAAAGGTTAGGGGCAATAAAAAAATATGTTATGAATTTGTTAAGTATAATGTAACTATGTATATTAACTTAATGCTATGTAAATGACACAAAAAAAGAAAACAAAACAGAAACGTTTTTCATCTTATCTATTTCTGTGTTTTTATCATGACAGATTTTAGTAATAAATAATAATGTAACCTCAGCCATGAATAATAACCGATTGTATCAACAATGTATTTAATTCATGCGATACATATATTTCTACGTACATAAATGATTACCCATATTCAACCTAAGAAGCAAGGGGATTTAGGTTTTAATTAGATTAAAATTGTACTCGGTATCTGAGGAATATAACCTACCAGTTGGTTTTATGTCATTACCGTGACTATTTCGGTATATAAACTAACAGCACAGAGATAACACTCGTGCCATTAAAAGATATGTGATGAAAGAAGGGTTTATACAACGTCAGCGCAAAGATATAAACCCGTAGGAAGAATCTATCCAGTATCTGTGCCCAGTATTTAAGGTCGGGTTAACTGTCGATGACCTTGAAATATAATTTGGAAGAAAAGTTTAAACAAAAACTACATCGATGAGGTAAGAAAATAAATGATAATATTGAAAACTGCTAATTGCTATGCAATGTTTTTCTTTCACTCCCGTGCAAAAAATAGAAACTGAAATTAGCTTTAAATAATAATAAATAAAATTTATGTGTATTTTATATTTTACTTTTATAAAAATGTTATAAAACCTAACCTATGATGTAAAATGAATAAAGAGACAATACAATTTATTTCAAGTAACTTTACAGACTCATAGGTATAGTTAGTATAACTTACAGCTAGGTTAACTACTCGTATATAGTTAATTATATATTTATAAAAACTAATTAGCGTTAGTCAGCACCTTAAGGCTAAGTGTTCAAATTCATCGCTACGCAAGAATGCCGTTGCAGTCGCCGAGAAAAGGGAATTCTTATTAGAACCAGAATAACTTCTGGCTCGGAGGCGAGATTAAGGCTTGGTCATTCGGTTAATGCCTTTCCTTTATTTAGTTCAGTTAACTATGTAAGTTTTCTACAAATGAGGTTTATAACGAAAGTTAAGGTAGGTAACTACTTAATGTTAAAAGTTATTTGTGTTGGTTTATTGATAATTTAGTAAGGTCGTACAGTCACCGGCAATAGTATCTTACGACATCACGACTGCAAAAATATCTAACATCACCTTGTGTCACACATATGTACATACATAACAGGCACAAAAAAACTAAGCACTAAACATTATAAGTTTGTCTTATTTACAAATTTATAACAATTTCAGTCATGATCGTCACATTATCAATTCAAAATCAAAATAGTGATATAATTTTGTACAGTAATGGATATAATTGTATCTAATAAGGATCGTCAAACAAAATATAAAACATCATATTAAGTAAATATGTAGGAACATATTTCAAAATTCAATTGTAAATATTGTCATAGCATTACCAAAATAACTAAATCATATCTCCCAATAACAATTACATATCATTAAAATAGGTACCAGATTTAGTATATCTATAAAAATGTGGCCTGAAATAACAAAAGTGCGTAAAACTATTTGTTTATACAACGTAAACAAATAAAAATTCCGAGCACTTGTTAGATGAATTCCAGTAGGTACCAGAAAAGATTTTGGTTGAAAAGCAATAAATTTAACAAATACAGGAGGTCGACTATTTGCCAAGAAACCTTTTAACGGAAACGAACGGAATACCAAAATAGTTTTACAAAAGAGGGTATGTCTATCTAGCGAACCTTCGCTTACCATACTTGCTCGGATAGTATTTCGTCAAATATCAAAGTTTACTACCGAAATTTAGATATTTGCGAAGATGTGTCTGGTGGGCTGAAAACTAGTGTATTTTGACCTCAAGATTTGACTAAGTGATATGTAATAGGAGATCTCATTGATTTGAGATGCACTCAGTAATAGTTGCTAAAAACACTTCTTTGCCAATACGTCGTAGGTGCAGCCCACCTATCGTGTATTTACTAATTATATCTTAGGTGAAGGCTGCTCTTAGAATGGTAACAAATCTGTAATTATGAAGCTACATGTATGTCTTTTTGTTAGTATCTCAATTTAGTTTTTTTTGCTATTTAGTGGTTACACGAAAACGTATTTTATTTTGCCAACTAAATCCTAAATGATAAAATGTGTCTCTAAAGAAATTATAATCGCATTCCGTCACAACCAAATAAAATTATATATTTTGGTTTTCAAGATTGTATTACAGAAATTACTACGATGATTGCATATCTAAAAGTTAAACCAGACTTACTAGTACTTCTCTAGGTATTAATTTCTTTTCCAGTTTTTGATAATAATAAAAACTTGTAACTTTTACCCAAGTTATGCTTTCCTCTTCAAATATTATAATAGTTATGTACATAACTTCAATAATGTTTTTAGTTTTGAATATACCTATAACTTTTTCTCATACACATTTATTTAAGTAATCACGCGAAATATTTCGGAGAGCACAGTGCTGAGACCTATGCACTCAGAAACATATGAGGGACTAAATTAACGTGAACGAGGCCGTTTTATTTATAAAATAATAATATGACTAAAAAAAAAACTTAAATACAATGAAAGGAAATCTACACTAATATTATAAAGGCGAAAGTTTGTGATTGTGTATGTTTAATTGTTACTTCTTCACGTCTAAACCGCTGGAGCGATTTTAATTAGATTTGGTTTTAATAAAAATGGAGTAAGTTGACACCCTTTATACGTTTTTCCCTAATAAACCGCGGGTAACACCGCGGGGCACAGCTAGTTGTAACTAAAATTGTAATGAATATGTTTAATATAATTTCAATCGACAACTCGAATGAAACGACTCGCCATATTATATAAATAACTATTGTAAAACCAACGAACTGATGTGACTGATGACTTTTTACGTTTATATGAGATATCAACAACATTTAGCTTATCCCTAAAGACTTCAACAAGTTTACTTGTTTTCTCTTTTCATTATGGTATTAGTAATAGTTCTTTGCAAAGTTTATGAAGTAAGATCCGGCGGACGCAAGCCTGAATCGCCAGAGAGTTCTGTATAGTTGACTGTCTCAATTAGCTGATACCATCCCTATTTTCTTTCGGTTCCCTAATTTGCTCACTAGCGTTTTTCCCCTTCACTACTGTTTATTGTTCGACGTCTATAGATGTGTTAGTTTGGCTAATTTGATTAATTATGCCTTACTAAGGATTACTTTTTGTTGGTACTCATTGTTAGAGACGTCTCATTTTGTTACAATAATGTGATAAAAGTATACAACATGCTTATATGACAGAATTTGGAAAATAATATTTGCTATCGATACATATTGGACTTGAAAAGCTATAGACAAAAAGTCAAATACATAAATAATTTCTCTATAGAGATGAAACAGAACTAGTAACAATACCTCAAGTTTATTTTATAGGAAATACCATAAACCGGGCCGTACCTACATAGATTACGATGAAAGTAGTGTTATGAAATAAATGTTTTTTTTTACAGATGCCAGATTCAGACGGTGATTGATATTGTGTCGAAGAATGTACCGGACATGCAAACTAGTATTATCTCTTTTAATATTCACGGAAATTGCAGGAACATATTATGTAAGTAATTCTCGATGCAGTCAATGCATCACTATTCAGCGTCACGGCTGCTCGATCTTGCATAGCCAATGCAACTGACAACGCACCTTCCATAAAAATGTCTGGCGCATCGCCAAATTGAAATATGCCCGGCTTGATCAACCGGCGCACCTATTGTATGGAAAATAGAAGTTGAAAAGAGTAACCTAGTTACCCGAAATGGCAACAAATTGCTGTCGTAAATCACAATGGCTTATTGTTAAAATGCCGTTTAATAGCGAGAGATTTGTCAATTCCTTTTCAGGGGCGAGTAGAAACGGCAGACATGAGTGTACACAATTATGTTGAAGAGAGGAAGGGGAATGTTAATTTAAGACATAGAAAAGGAAGTTACAACTGGAATCAGACCGGTAAGGAATATGAATACCTACTAAAATTATAATATAGCTACAGAGTTACAGTTACGGCAATAAAAAAGTTACGAAATAGGGTTGTTACAAACGAAACAATAGACCATAAAAAAAATGGTTTAAGTGCAGTTAAGAATTCCGGCTGCAGTAGTGCCTTATCCGAAGATCACCATTTTTGTAGACCTCAGCGAAAAAATAATTTCAACTTAAGTCGAGCGCGCACTGTGCACTGTGTAAGTTAAGTTAAGTCAGCACTTTAGTCCAGGTGTTAAATATGGATTGCATGGCAGCCTTATTCCACAGTCTGCATTTATGTTGTCTCATATGTGTCCTCACTTGCTTTTAAATAGTAGTAAAGGGCAAACGTGCTAGAATACAGTACATATGAACTTATTTGATGTAAACATATCGTCATTTTGGCACATTATTCCATTTTTTTATACAAGACTGACCAGCATTTGACCTCGGTCAGACCAGATGGTAAATGTCGACGAGGTCGAAGGTGTATCACGCTGGTTGAGTAACAGCCTATTCACTTTTCTGAAATAGGTGCATGTTATGGTAAATTTAGAACATTAAACACGCATGAATTCACTCACATGTGGCCCCGACGGAAGACCAGCGCTGGTCCCCAGGTTAGCACCATGCTGAGTCGGGTCTATTTCGTGGCACCCTAGTTTAGTCTGTTAGTTCTAAGTATGTAATTGTGTACGTATGCATCGAATGTTTCTTCTTCTTCTTCTTCATTGTGAATCAGGTCCCTGGTTGGTGTGGAGTGCATGGAGTGTTTGCCGTGGTGGGCGGCGGTCGCGACGACGCCACTGCTTGGACCGACGGCATTGCGGCGACGCGCTAGAAGTCCAAGTGAGAAGGTGGGACTTTGGGATTGTTGGGCTTAGCCAAATGAATTACTTTTACACTCGGAAAATGCATATTTACGCATCGAGATATGACGGATCTTGAAGATGTTAAGCGAAATACCCACCGAATGCCATTTCCATCTTCAGCCGATCGCTTTAAACATCTAGATTGATAAAATCTATATGTATTCTCATTTTTTCAGAACACCTGCTTTTAATTTGCTTCGATAGTTATTAAGTAGGTAACAGAAAAATAATTGGTTAAATTTGAACTTTTATTTACTACAAATAAAATTGAAACTAATAACGGCCATAGGTATACAATAGTATTGCTTAGTATGAAATAAACGGTCAATTTGAAAGCTTCTAAATGACCGGTACAGCGAACATCGAAGTTCGTACATTTCTTCATGAGGGTGACAAAGATAATCGTCTGAAATTTACTAATTTCGTTTTTCGCGTAAGTGCCGCTGAAATTTTATTACGTTTCGAAGCTTCCTGTGTGTGTAAATACATGCACAAGCAAAAAATGGTAACTAACAATAATTTGGTATTTTGTCATCAAAATGACATACGTATGAACAGATTGTGATTTTGACCAAATTCGGTCAATCAATGTCAATAAATTATTTGACGTATCATATTGAAGTTATACGATTTTTTTAGTTATCATACCTGACGCAACTTTTGGCAATTATAATCCTGATCCCTGTAAGACCAAAGTCTAATCAATAGCGAGGGTGTGTCACTCAAACCCGTACCGAAATTGAGATTGTCGGCAGTTCATTTTTTGATTTAGGCAATGGCCTCAGATAGGATAATTATACGTAAATTACTGAAGAAGTTTACAGTAGATATATGTATTGTATTAAAGTGACAATGTTGGATTTGAGAAATTAAATAATAAAGTCGACATGTATCTAGTTTTATATTGAAATTACTATTGCAGATTGAGCCGGATTGAGACAGATCGCGATGTGTTTTAGTAGTTTGGAATGATTCTCTCGCTACTAAAATCACATCTTGATCTGCGCTCGGACTGACTCTGTTGCGTTAACTAATCAAAGACACAGGAAAAGTGTTTCTCGGATAAAAAAAATATCTTATGATCGTATTACTGTATTTTTGCCAATCCTGCACACTTGAAAAAAATATATGTGTAGACCTAAAGGACGTTTTGTTTTAGCAATAAAACATCAGAGAGACATAACTAAGTTAGGTACATTAAATAAAAAGTGTATTTTTTATCCAAATATAAAATTTCATTAACATAAATACAATTATCTACTTTTATTGAGATGTTAATTCAAATCCATTAAATAGTTGGTGAAGGGTCCTCAATGTAAGAGACTCGGAGTTGCAAAGATCAAAATCCAAGCATCAAAATTTAATCTATATTAAATAAATGTCCAAAATGATACCCTTAGTTGTTACATAAAATTGAAACGTATTTTGAAAACGACAATGTCTAGTCACAAAGCAAGCCTGCCAGAAACAAAGCGTTATTTTAAGGTTACTTTCATAATGTATATTTCAGCTGCTAGTCTAATGCTCTTTTAAAGTGCCTCGAGAACGAACTTCTAAATGGCTTAATATAATGCCTTGCCTGTATGAATATATGAACAGATGAAATCGGGAGTATTAATGGAGGGGAAACATTTGTTATTATTATAGTAAAATGTAATTTGTATTATTTCTTGTGAATTATATAATTTATCTATCATAAGTTAAGGATTCCAGTTATTTACGTTATCATTGAAGTGTCCCCGTGTCGCTTGAAACGACACAATTATAAAAGTAAATCCTCATTATAAATTCAAATACTTAAATGCTAAAAAGATAATTATAACCCTTGTTTCTAGTTAAATCATTATTTCTCCGGATCCGGAATTCACTGAATCTATCACTGCACTATTTGTTTACAAACATGGCGTGTTGACTATAACTTTGTTTACAGATGCGAGTTCCCCCAGAAAGGAAACCTCTCGCCAGCTGCGCTGCATCTACAAACAGTAAGCATTCAACTGATAATTTGAGTTGAATTCCGACTTTCAAAAAAGAGTTTGATTAGATATATTCTTCAGTACCGTTCCCACTTACACTGTACGTAAAAAAAAACGAGAAATTAATTAAACCAGACATAGGACTTATTTGTGTAACCATTAACGGAGAGTTTTTTTTTTTCAAGTTACATTTATTATGCCTAAAATCTTAAATCTAAATTAATTCTAAATTTCCGAACAGTAATGAACTTAATGCAAACATTATGCACTATGATTTATTGAAAATACCGTCATCGAGCGTTCAAATGGAGTACCATGTTGCATTGCATTACATAATTTTAATTTTTATTTTAAGCAAATTATCTGAATATAATTCATATGTTATGACCAATGCTAACCAACTTTAAGAAATTCGCGCGTATGAATAATCGTAATCAAATGAATTTTATTTCTTAAGATGAAACGGACCAACAAACAGAATAAGAAAGAATATTTTATTATTCGTCACAAATAAACATAATAGCGCGACGAACGATATAAAAAGGCGGTAAGTAGTTACCAGACGGTTAAATGGACCACGCCATGATAAATAGTAAAACATGAATTTGTTCTCCCTCTTTTTGTACATGTCTCTGTTTAGCCCCATGGTTGACTGATAGAGTGTGCAATTATCAGTCGCATTAATTTTGTATATTACGAATAAGATCGTCCACAAAAACGTGGCCTAGTTCTTATTACATTGAAAATATATCTCAGCTTAAGGCTTGGTCACATAGGGCGCGTTTTGTGGCGTGGCGCAGCGGGGCGCGACGCTGCCGTCCGAATGTGTGCCTTATTTCGATACATTAGCCACACCGCTATCACGTCCCGCTGCGCCACGCTCTCAAAACGCGCCTATCTGCCCAAGCCTTTATCGCGTTTTCCCTTCTTACCATTGTTGTTTAGTTTTTTGATAAATGTAAATCGATACCAGGAATCGGTCAAGTAATTTATTATCAATTGTACATACATACCAATAACAAGTCTGAAAGAAGTATTTTTCACAGACATATACTACCTTATTCTCTTTTTACTAAAAATATTTTGTATTTTAGTTAGTGCCATTAATTTGGCGGACAAGATTGACACATAATTGATAGGAAAAAATGTTGCCATGAATATAAAAGTACTAGTAGTTAGGTGTATATGTCGATAAAATAATATCGATGACTATAATTCCGCAAAACAATTTTTATATAAAGTACCCTTAGTGTGCTTAGTACATCCACCTGGTAGGTACCTAATTCGCATCGCTTTTGGTTAAGTTTAAATACATTTTGCTTACGTTTTTCATATATAGTAAATAAATACTACTTTATAAAAGGTTATTTTGTTGGTCCATCGTCAATGTTTAATCTGTAACACGCTACACGCGACAATAATATTAGGATGAAATGAAAAATCTTGTATAACTAGTTCAGAAATTAAATTACTTTACTTCTTTATTGGTGACACGAACCTTGTTTATTAATAAATAAATACAGAATATCTCAATAAAAGTATGAGTTAAAATTCTAGTTTTTTAGGGCTGACTAGAAGAATTTTCCTTTATATCGGAAGTAAACACGATATAGATTCTAATAAAAAACATTGTTTGGATGAGAATAGGACACCCGCGGGCCTCTCGCCTGCTCCATAATTTATATTATATAACATTTTATTTGATTTCTTAATTGTTTTCTGAATTCTTGGGTTGCGTTTTGGGTACAGCGGCGCTTCTCATGACGCCATAATTGGAGTAAAAGAGGAAACTGCTCGAAATATACGAACTTTGATGTTCGCAGTACCGGGTCAGTTTTTCGTTTTTGTTCCATTTGATACACAATATACTTGTAAAATTTTACATAAGCAGCAACTTATAGCTGTATAAAACCCAGATGTACTGAGCTATGCATTTAATAAAAATAGTAGGTATCGTTGTGCTTGGCTACCGTGATAATTATCGTCGACCCAGTGACCACGAAAGCTACAAAATCTTCGATACTTTATCTGACAGTATTGTATGACAGTCTGCGTCGTTAAGCCAATAACTACCCCACCTGTCGATGTAGTCAGCAAACACGTTAAATTCAGTACTCGAAATATCCTCCATTATAAATCGTTTTATCTCACAAATAATATCGACACGCACAACACTGTCCGAAGTCCGCCAAATTATGGAGTTAATTTCAGCCATTCTCTGTGACTTCGTTCGCGTGGAATTTTATTTAATTTGTTGTCATAACAAAATAAAGGGATAGCAAGTTATAATTTATTCCAATGAGGTTTTTAATGAGTAGTCTTAAACAAACTTTTAAGTTCCGCAATTAAAATGTTCATTTTCTTTGTACAAAACATCAACTAACCTTCTTTTAACCCCTTTAGAGACTGAAAAGTGTTAAAATTTTCCCGTTTCAGTCATTTTTACTTAGCATAGTATCCATTCGGTAATATAATTTCAATTTAAGTATTTATTAAGTATAGTATAGTATATTTGAATTCATCTCAATTAAGAGTAATTTTGTAGTTCAAATTATTGTTTAAAAACCAGCCAAGCACGGGTTGGACTACAACATATACAACATTAGACACTATATAATATATACTTATGTATATCGCCGGACTTAATATCGAGCAAAGTAAATGAGAGGGTTTATTCTTACAACTCCATATTTTATAATCTTTCCTTGTACAGTAGTACGATTTCGTATTTTGATACGAATAAATTTATTACAAATTTTATTATGCCCTATAATAGAACTTATCTTCCGAGAAGATGTATTATTGATTGTGCTAACCTGTTAGCATATAATATTGAAGGCCCCGACGTGTTTAATTCGGTGGATTTAAAGAAGATGCCGTCTGGTAATGTTAATAATTATACAAATGAATGTTTTAAATATTCTATGATGCCCTGTAATAGAACTTATGTTCGCAAAAGATATCTAATCGACTGTGCTAACCTGTTAGCATGTAATATTGTGGGACCCGTCTCGTCTAACACGGCGGATTTAGGGAGGGAGCCGTCTGGTGATATCAATTTAAACTAACTCCTACGACAACGTGTGCACCGACCGGCTCCGTTCCCGTACATAACTGCGATGCTAGTATGGGTAATAAAACCGATGATTTGTACTTAGTTCACCAGAATATTCAAGGGTTTACCAGTAAACAACTCGAAATTGATTTGTTCGTACAGCACTCAAACATTGACGTCCTTTGTATAACGGAGCACTGGCTTAAAGGTCATGAATTTATGTTTAATTTCAACAATCATAGTATAGTAAGTTCTTTTTTTAGGAAATCGTGCATTCGCGGCGGGTCATTAATCATGGTCAACAATAATATTAAAAGTAAGGAGCGTAGAGACATTGTTGACTTGTCTGTGGAACGCCATATTGAACTTTCTTGTGTGGAGCTTGAACAGTTTATAATCATATGCGTGTACAGGCCTCCATTGGCAAACTTTAATTTATTTGAATCAGTGATAGATGAAGTTCTTACTAGTGTGTTCAGTAGTAATAAAAGTGTAATTGTGTGTGGTGATTTTAATATTAACTTACTTGAGTCATCATCCATGTCTGTGAGGTTACTTAGTACTTTTAAATGCTATAATCTAGTAAATTTATTTTGTGAACCTACGCGTATTACAGCGACCAGTGCTACATGTATAGATAACATTTTCAGTAACAAGGACGCGATTAGTAAATCTATAATAAACTCCTTGAGTTCTGACCACTGCGGACAAAAGGCCTCTCTCAGCGGAAAAACTGAGGTTGTTCCACAAGACACCATGTGCAGACCAATATCAGAAAAGCGATTAGATTTATTTAGTCAGAATATAAAGAAACGATTATGTTATCTTTCATTTACCCAGGAAAACCCTAACCGTATGAGTATCGAGCTGTTTAACTGTATTAAAAGGGAATTTGATGCCTGTTTTATTCCGAGAAAGGTGAAAGGCAGGATCAAGGCGAAATTTAGCGACTGGGCTACGCCGGATATTCATGAGAAAAGACGCCAGCTCTATGATTTGTATGATTTGAGAAGTACTAATAAAATCCGGAATTTCTAGAATATGTCAAGAACTTCTCCAAATCATTCAAGGTGTTGTGTGCCGCTGCTAAAGCTGATTTTTGTCCAAAAGATCCAAAATTCCAAGGACAAAGTTAAAACTGTATGGCAAGTAATCAATGACGAAACTGGGAAACGTAAGATCAAAGATCCACACTATAACCTTCGTATTGATAATACTTTAGTAAGTTCTGACCAGGAAGTAGCGGAGCATTTTGAGCAGTTTTTCTCTAATGTACCGGTAGAAACCACAAAGTCCCTTCAATCATCGCCTGACGTCGCTGAGGCAATATTGAAAACAAATGTAACGGAGTGTACAGAACTCTTCAAATTTTCTTATATTTCTCCGAACGCAGTCATTAAAACTTTTAGATCTCTAAATTTAAAAAGAACTGAAGATCTTTGGGGCCTATCTATTAAAGTACTACATTCCATTGTTGAATCGATTGCGCCACACTTAGCTGATATTTTTAACATGTGTGTTGAAACAGGAATATTTCCAGATATTATGAAGCACAGTAAAGTTATCCCCCTGTTTAAATCGGGATCGAGATTGGAACCAACCAATTTCAGACCAATTTCTATACTGCCGGCATTAAGCAAAGTTTTCGAGAAACTTATTCTAAATCAACTTTTGACACATTTCAACCGAAACAATTTGCTTGATAGAAATCAATTTGGTTTTACCAAAGGTCGCTCGACCACTGATGCAGGTGCTGTCCTTCTTAATCACATATTTGCCGCCTGGGAAGCAAAACAAGATGCTGTTGGAATATTCTGCGATCTATCGAAGGCTTTTGACTGCGTTGATCACGAAAGTTTGAAGCGAAAACTATGCCATTACGGGATAAAAACCAGGGCCCTTGATCTTGTTTCATCTTATCTTTCGGACAGAACACAACGAGTGGTTATTAATGGAGCTCAATCACCCGGGTCCACTGTAGCACTTGGCGTACCTCAGGGCTCAATACTTGGCCCGTTCCTGTTCTTGGTCTACATTAATGATCTACCAAAACTCGTTAAAGATAAACATGACATAGTGCTGTTTGCAGACGACACATCGCTGGTTTTTAAAGTGGACAGAAAGGAAAATAGCTTCGATAGCATTAACAGTGCGCTGTCCACAGTAGAGAGCTGGTTTACGGCAAATAACCTACTGTTGAACGCCAAGAAAACGAAGTGCATCAAATTTACTCTTCCCAACGTAAAGCAGATTAACAACAGCAAGATTGTAATAAACGGTGATTCAATGGAATTTGAAAATCAGACTGTTTTCCTGGGAGTCACTCTGGACTCAAAATTGCAATGGCATCCACAGATAGCCACCCTAGCAGGCAAACTTAGTTCGGCAGCTTATGCAGTGAGGCGGATCAGCCATTTAACAAACTTTGAGACTGCCAGGCTGGTATACTTCAGTTACTTTCATAGTGTTATGTCGTATGGAATTCTGTTATGGGGTAAAGCGGCTGATATTGAGACCATATTTGTGCTACAAAAGCGAGCTGTCCGCGGCATCTATAAAATGCGCGGTCGAGCATCTGTAAGAGGAAAATTTAAGGAAGCGCATATTCTTACTGTAGCATCTCAATACATACTAGAAAACATAATGTATGTGCGAAAAAATATCCAGGAATTCAAGCTTAACAGTGATATCCACAGCTTTAACACTAGAAACAAAAATCAGATTGCTGTGCCCGGCCACCGTCTCGCCAAGGTTCGTTCATCTTTCGCTGGAAACTGTACACGCTTTTATAACAAAGTGCCTACTGAGGTAGTGAATTTGCCACTAAATCAATTCAAATCATATGTGAAACTATATCTACTAAGAAAAGAATACTATACTTTAAAAGAATTCATTGGAGATAAAGATGCCTTTAAGCCTGTAGCCTGATACTGTAGTACAATCAGAGTTAAAAATTACTATTTTTTTATTTTTTTTAACGATATGGCTGTTACCTACTAGCTTCCAGTATGTCTGACACGAGATATGTTGAACTCGTTCTTTTTTCCTTTTTTTTTTGTTATAATGTTTTAATTCTAATCTAGTCTTCAGACAGTTAGGGACATTATACATCCCTAATTATATATTATATATATATATACCATTTTTTTTAATTGATTTATATACTGATTCTGACGCATAGAAACATCTCCAACTCTATATGCCTTTTATTATTAAATATAAACTTAAGTAACAGTCTGTAATGGACCAGCACAGAATGTTGCTTCTCACCATGATACATGTCACTAGTTTTGTTAATTAATAGAGCCTGCCAGCCTGAACATGTCATGCTCACTTAAAAGTCTTTGCTTACGGTGGCGTTGTTGATCGGGTCGCCACTTTCCCGAAGAAAGGTTGAGGGAGGCGATGGCTGAGATACGCGTCGTACTCGTGAACGGGTGCTGTTTGTGGAGACCGGTCTGTTTTGGCTATATGGGGCTATAATTTCCTTCTAATTGTATTTCCTTTTGCTTATAATATTTAGTGTGATACACTTCATTCGGTGCTTGTTTATTAAAAAAAAAAAGTGTTTTAAATAATATATGTAGATCTAGACACCTGGAGACCTTTACATCTCTAAGGTTAATTTGTAATAAGTATATTTTATATTTTTGTCAATAGGGAACAAAAATAACTCAGATAAGAAAGCATACCAAACGTCATGTAAATTTAATTCTAAGCGGTCATATTTGGACTGGTAGGTAATTTTCTTTTCTATATATTTTTTTGCGGTATTTAATTACTGAAATTGTTTGACATGTTTTCTTACAGAATTACGCATGTATGTTTAAGATTTTTTTTGTAAACTGTTTTGAAAAAATAAGTCCCGCCGAGTTTCTTGCCGGTCATAAAAGTCAAAATACTTCTCGGGTCAGAGGTGTAGGGTTAGAACCGGTGTAGTTTTTATTTTTCTCTTTTACTTTTGTATACTCGACGTGTAAAAGTGCCCTTGTGGCCTACTTACTGAATAAACGTTTGAGTTTGAGTTTGAGTTTGAGCAAAGACTGAAAAAAAACGCGGTTTTGTATTTAATTATGTTGTTGTATGTGTTGTGTTTCTTTGGTTCTAGTTTTTGTTAGAGCGGCATGAACACGTCGACAGAAACAAATTGTCTGTGAAAATATCAACTACTCGGTTTATGTGTTATAGCCTGGTTACAGAGAGACAGATAGACAGGCATTTTATTGTAAACATATATAAGGATTTGTAATTTTTTTATATGTTCGGTTATATTACATACATTTTCCTTATACAAGCCTTAACACCCTTTAACTGTTTTTGAAGTTAAGTTAACTGTTAATGAAACCTCTTCTTATTCCTTTTAAACTTTACATACATAGTCTGATGAGCAAATTCTAACTTTATTTTTCGGCCGACCTTTCAATAATGCTTGATTTTGTTATTTTGCCCTTTAACATACAAAATGCGAAATCTTCATAACTTCTTATTAATAATTATTTCATCATGGAAAATAATAATACAAATATGTTGTATGACTCTGACTTAAAAATGATTACTATGTCCATACAAACTTTCAACCTTCAACCACCTCTAAGTGGATGAGTTTTCCAAACGGTTTTTATTTTGGTATACATTTTTCATACTAATGTTCAAACTTCTAACCGTCAAGCTTCAGTAATTTCGGATTCCGATGATTAAATCAGTCAATCACCATAAGTATTAGATATAAACACTACGTGTTTGCGCCTCCTATATGAATACCTTTCGGGATTCTGATATAGCTAGAGAGTTGGTGCTGCCATCTATGAAACTAAGAACAAATCAAATTATTTTTTATGAAATATTTTTGATCTGCTTTGATCTTTAAGTAGTAATACTACTATATAAATTAAAAGTTGAAATAGATAACATATACTTAAGAAAAAACGACGGGGACCTCCGGTGTTCGAGACGGGATTCGAACCCGCATCTCCAGCTATCGCGGCTGACGCCTTAACCAATTTGGCCACCCGTACACAGCGGAACCCGTCGAAATTACTGAAGTATATGTGATCTTGTTTATTTTAACGGTTTTAGGCCCCGTTTTACCAGCTCTAAGGTGAAACACTACGTGTTTGCGCCTCCTATATGAATACCTTTCGGGATTCTGATATAGCTAGAGAGTTGGTGCTGCCATCTATGAAACTAAGAACAAATCAAATTATTTTTTATGAAATATTTTTGATTTGCTTTGATTTTTAAGTAGTAATACTACTATATAAATCAAACATACAAGAATTTAAATATATACAGAAAAATACAACGTAAACAATAAGACTAAAGAAAAAATAATAAAAGAAATTTAAAAAACGTTAAAATTGGGCCCCTTTGGCATAGTGCCGAGTATGCTGGCAGCATTCCCCCGCTGTATCGCGATACTGATTCGTTGCGCGAGAAAGCTGCCAGCTCTGCGGTCACCAGTGGAGTCGACGAGCCTTTTAGAAATGTCTTTGAACATGATATGGGCGCTGGGACCCCACGGGCCTAGGGTTTCGACTCCGAATGGCATAAAAATGTATTCGGAGCCGAGACCCCGGTATTTGTAGTGCTTCAGCTTTTCGGCCGCTTTAGCCGCCGCACCAGCTTCTCCAATGGTTCCAGTGAGGTGAGAAGGGGCCAGGGTGTCTGTGCAGGTGGCGTCCCACACCAGCACCCTTCCCAACCTCCACGGAACCAGTGACATGCCGTCCGGTCTCTTGCCATCGTCCCTCGCAACGCCAGTTGGCTCGAGTAGAGCTGGCACATTGGCTGTTGCAAGAGACCGGCGGATTATGTCATTTAGTGCGGCGTGTCTAGAATAGCGGCCAGCACTTTTTTGGCATGATAGCCCGTGGTGTCCCAGTTCGTCGACTTCACTGCCGCAGGGGCACACAGGGGCAGGCAGGTTGCGAGGCGCAGAGTATCGGGCGTAAGGAAAGTTCCGGTGTGTGGCGACGGATAGGCCCGGAGCCACTCACCGGACTCCCTCGTCATGGACGCTAAAAGTCTGGCCCGTTCGCAACCTGCGCTGCGACTTAGGAGTACAGTCATTGAATTTTGACAAAAAGCGTCGTCCCAGCTCCTTTGGCAATTTGGATTGGTCGGGAAATCCTTATTCGGGCAAGCACTTGACCAAGCTTTTTTGGCTTCCTCCAAGCCCGCAGTCTCATAGTTTGGGGGAAGGCCCTTAAGGATTTTACCTATGAGACTTGCTGACCTGTGGGTAGAAGACAAAAAAGCTGGCAAGGATACATTAGAAATTTTTCTGATCCCTAGCCCACCATGTCGGATGGGAAGGGATCCTTGGGTCCAGGCCTGATCGGTGAGCTGAATGTTAAGAATTAATTCCAAAGTTGTCTTGACAAGATCGTCTAAAGCTAGTAGTAAATTTATATAAATTAAAAGTTGAAATAGATAACATATACTTAAGAAAAAAAAAAAAAAAATTGGTATTAGATATAAACATAATCAGATCTACCAATTTCAATTTTCTAGATTCATAAATTTCGGTTCTGCGTAATGGAAGAGGCAGTCAGACACGCTAAATTTGACTACGTATTTATATTTGAAAATGTGCTTTTAGGGTTTGATCACCATCTACACCAATCACAAAATATAAAATAACGTGTTATTTCAATTATACGAATCATGACTTAGTAACACATACAATGTAATGTATATATGTACAGGGTGTCTTATTTAGATCAGTCACTATGTGGAAATCAGGAACTATAAGACATACAAAGATTTGTTCTTAGGAACCATGTCATCTATTTTAGGGACAAGAAAAACTGCATAAATGGATAAAAAAAAATGTGTTCAGTTTCGGAATCGACACCAGTTGTTAAAATTAAAAGATATTGAATTACAATGCATTTTATTCATTTGAGATATCATGTTTCATGATAACTTTTGCTGCCTACAACCTACACAATCCATATCCAAATGGAAATAATTAACAGTTTCATTTTCCAAAACAACCCTGTTCGATTCTCGAACAGAGTACAAGTTTTTTTTATTATCTTAGTATGCAGTTTTTCCTCGTCACTAAAATCGATGACATGGTTCCTAAGTACAACCTTTGTATGTCTTATAGTTCCAAATTTCCCCATACTGACCGATCTGAACGAGACTCCCTGTATAGGAAACAAAGAAACCGTGTAAATCGAGAACAAAACGAACATAATGTAAATAGATGAATAGAACATGAGCGAATGTTTGTTTAAAAAAAAAAGTCGATGAATGCAGAATGTTTGTAGGTAATAATAATATTTGTAACGAACACATGTAGGTGCTCAATTGTTTTCAGCGAATCACTAGAAATATCTATTCAAATTCGTACATTATTGCAAACAATACCAACTAATTGCTTCTCAATTAGTTAAAATTGCTCACTTCTCACACACACGGGAAGGGCAAAGAATATTCGGTAATAATGAAATTAATTATTAAATAATATTACTAAACAAGTGATATATAGTATAGGTAACTATTATATATACATTTTATCCTTCTTGAATATTAGTATTTCTATGAAGAGTTCTGGTCTCTTTTGTATGAAGGTTTCCCGATGGCTTAACTCTCGTAACAATCCTTCGACAAACCAATCTAATTTGAAATTTATCATAAATCAACAAAGATATTCATAGGTCTACTGTAAGGGAAAAACTTAACTGCACAACCATACAGAGACATGGTGAATGCAGAGGCATGGTGACAAAATGAATATGAAATTAACGTTCTGAATGTAGAATGCCAACATACTTGTACAAACACGTTACTACTATATGTATAGTCCAGGCCATTTGATTATGTTTATCATCCACAGTGAAAATAATCTGAAAGAGAGCTTCAAAGAAGAGGCGGGGGTCTCACTTGCACTCGTTCTAACATTGACCCTTAATCAAAAATAAATAACTGACTTTGGTTTCTCTATAGCTCTTACTTGTTGGTCAAATTAGGGTGAAGCCAAACGAGCGTAGTTTTGTGATTTGTGAGCGGCGTAATTTTAGCTGCAGTAACTATTATTATGTTAGTCAGACGTGCGTACTTTGTTCAGTTGTTATATAACATCAAACTTGTCAATATATGACTTTTCTGATAAATTTAATTTCGATTTCTTTGCTATGTCTCTCTCTTAAAAATAAATGCTTATTCTTTCTTTCTTTATTTCTTTCTTGCCGTAAACGCAATCCGGCCGGGATTTTTGTGCTTGTGAATTGATAGACAACTCATTTTGCGTCAGCGTGTGAACCAAATAGATATTTATGATTCTAGCAGAAATTGACTTGTGGGCCAAGTTAACCACGGAGTGGGTGCCCACGCGTCAAACCGGGAATCCGGCAGGCCCCGTCGGCGATGGCGGGATAACTTAGACTCCTTTTTGAGAGACTGGCCAGATGTAGCTCAAAACCGGGACGATTGGAGGAAGAGGGGGGAGGCCTTTGCCCAGCAGTGGGACACAATAGGCTCACAATAATAATAATAATAACATCCGCTTAGTGTACCCCTTACATTTCATTAAATTGTCGAAAGGGCCTCTGCGCGTTGGCTCGATTTGGCTCCGCGTACGCCTCCCAAATGTCCGGAACACCATTGTTCCGTGTACGGAAGAGAATAATAATAATAGCAGAAATTACACAATTTACAATACAACAATATTCACTCGTTTGGCTAATTAACAATTAAACCAAAATAGTGCACTTTTATTTGCTAACAGAAAATCACTAAATTTACTTCCCTATAACAGATTCAAAGTCGGCAGTTGGACATGAACGAGGATATCCAGAAGAGATTCCGAGGTTTCTCGGCGTGGACTCCGTGGAGTTCCTGCTCGCGGCGATGTACTACTGTTAGAAAAAGGTACGCATAGGTCTTATCTTAAGTGAAGTGCTCTAATAAATAACGTTTCTCACTCGCGATTATCACTGACATTAGTGATCCATTATCTACACTAATCTACACTTCTACACTATCTAAACTTCTACACTAATATTATAAAGGCGAAGGTTTGTCTAAACGGTTGGAGCGATATTAATAAAATTTGGTAGAGTTAGCTGACAACCTGGATTAACACATAGGCTACGTTTCGTCCCCAATAAACCGCTGGTAATACCGCGGGGCACAGCTAGTAATTATATAATCCTTAGGTAAATGTGCGATATTACATATTTTTTTGCACCCAGGTTAAACTCAAGTAAAAATCGACCTTTAGATGATAGAAAAGTTCATCATGTTTTTTAGCATTTTGATGTCAATCATATACTAACATAAAATATAAAACTATATTATTATCAATTGCATCAATATTTCATTAGAATACAAGATTAGATAAAGTGATGCTGATGCGACACAATAAAGCCCTAAAGGCCAGTTGGTTTTTATTTCTCGGTTCGATTTCCCGTGTTCGAGGAAAATAGATTTTGCTTCTGAACAGGAGCAGAATATAGTTTCGATGACGAAGAAGATCATATTGATTTTACAAACAAGATGGGTTTGTAAAATCAATATGATCTGGTTGATTTTACAAACCCATCTTACAAAATATTAAGATTACGTAACGAAACGAAAATATTTTTTGTACAAACGCAAAAAATATGTATGTTACTTAGTATGGTCTGGTTTTTTTTTAAGTAATGTGACTATGATGGGCGTGAATACGAATAAACAAAATAAGAGAAACATGAAATAATAATATACGAAAATTTTCTTTATACCAGCAAACTTTTAGCATTTAGAGCAGAGAGAGAAACAGTTAAATTTTATTTAAGAAAACTATAGCCTGCATACAATTGTAATTTGTAACCTTTGACACTTTGTGTTTATCTTTCAATACACGATCACGTATTTATTTAGATTCTCTTGGTGCTCAGTTAAACTGTAATTTTATTGTCCCTTTTTTCGCCTGTGTGAATATAAAACTAGCGTTAAATAAACTTGAATAAAGTAATTTATTCGTCAACAAGCAATTCTAACAACTTAAGTATTGTTTTATTAATGTTAATTTTCATGTTGTATACTACTTACATTTTTACTTAGAGTTAGTCAAACAAAAGTCTTCACGTATTTGCTGGAATACCCAAATCCGCCGTTACTCGTATATTCGCTGACACATTACGCTTAAAATAGGTTTTAAAAGGCAAAAAAGAAAACATTTATTTATAACATGATTACAACTTAGGTCATTTCAAATATTTTAATATAGTGAATTAAAATTACTTTTTAAACCTTGAACACTGATATTCATGTTATGTTATTTGTAATTTTTGTATATTTATGACTTAAAAAGAATATTCAGTATATAAACAACCCATTAAACATAAGAAATCTTTATATTTCCTACCCCATCGGCCTTCGCTTATCTTGCTTAAAAAGTAAAGTCCGTAAATTTAAATTCGCTCCAGTCGGGTTTTTAACGGGTATTTTAAAGTTGATTCTATCTTTTAATTGCAACGCAGCAATGCCAACATGATCTCGGGTGATAAGCTGACAATCACTGTTGTTTGTTGTTTCCCTAAAATGTACTAAACATCTTATCATTTATGGAGCCTGCGGCGATAAATCTTTTCATGGGGGTATAAAGCTCACTGCATTTCCTAAATTAAATATAAAGGTAAATTAAACATGAAATGAAATGGATATCACTGTTTTTATTTCTCATCTCGTTTTGATTTGTTTAGCATTAGGGTCCCGATTTTACTAAATTGACTAACATCTGATCTTGTTACCCATATTAGATGAAAAAAAAAAAATCTATTGGTTTACGAGTAGTTTCCTTAAGATGAACTCTTAAACTTAACTCATGAAATCCGATTTGAAACCGCAAATCAGTATATACTAATATTTATATCACTGCCTTAATAAAATCACAACGATGTAGTTTAATCTAATAATACATTTTGTAGTTTATAGGTGTGTCCTTAGTCCCTGCTCATAAATTCGCTAAAGCTATTCGTAGTGGGAGGAATAAATTGCGTAAATCGACTCCCACCGCACTTAAAGCATTTGATATGAATGGATTACACTGATACCTGGGCCGCAATTTTAAACCAAATTTCAACACTAATATAATATAAATTCAATATTAAATTTGTTTGTCACGTTTGCACACCAGTGAGACGTGCATATATCGAGAGGGTTCGCGCACAACCAGAACATTTTTGATATAAGTTTGATTCATTTTTCGGAATAACGTTTCCTGTTAGTGCCACGAGAGGTAATTTCTGATATTCGTGGGTATCGTGCAAAATTAAACAATCGACGATCATTTGCGAAGTAATCTGCTTGAACACTCATTGTAACCGTAACTGCCATAGGAATACCAATGCGAATTGGGAAGTTATCGCGCGGCACAAAATTGAAAAAGGTTAAATACGGCTGTTGTGCGTGGTTGATAGTAATCTCTTGGTTGTTATTATAACTCCCTAATACTGGGTGTCGTTTTTGACTATTCAGCTTAGGTACCTACTATTGATTATGTGTATTTATTCAGTATTGATTTAACGGCCTTTTAGGCCCCTTACACACTGCGACTTTTAGCAGCGATGCAGTCGCGCGTTTCTGAAACGCGCGACGGCATCGCGACACCAGCAATTTTGCATCGATGCTGTCGCGCGTTAGTATCGATACAGTTGCGCGTTAGCATCGATACACACGCGCGACAGTATCGCGACATCATCAATGAAAATTTTTTTGCATCGATGCTGTCGCGCGTTAGTATCGATACAGTAGCGCGTTAGCATCGATACACACGCGCGACAGCATCGATACAGACGCGCGTTAGCATCGATGCAGAATTGCAGACGCGGGGTAGTGGGCAGTTTGCTAAATCTACTGATAAAGCAGTTCTAAAAGCAGGTATCTGATATTAGAGCTAGCTACTGACATATGATACATAATGACCACTTCTTAATCTTTCAAAATTTTTTTTTATGACAAAGGTGGCAAACGAGCAGACGGATTGCCTGATGGTAAGCAATTACAGTCGCCCTTAGGCACCCCTAACACCAGGGGAGTCACAAGCGCGTTGCCGACCTTTAAGGGGAGTTGGAGCTCTGGGAACCTTACTCACTATCAGGAAGATAACAACTGCTACCTGAAAGGTAGCAGTTCTATTATGGCTGTGGTCTTCTGTAAGGAGGAGGTACTTCCCCAGTTGGGCTGCCCCAGATTCAAGCGTGATGGTCATCGCTGTGCCCTACCTCTCATTGTTGGACGTAGTTTAAGGACATACCCGGGTCCAAAATGGGTGGACCAAATACTTCCTCTGTTTGCGTTTACGTTTCTTTTTTAAAAGTAATAATACAGAGAGCGTGATTAAAACAGTTTCAATCGAACTCATCGCGCTGTGGCAGTCAATGAATGACTGATCAAAATACGTTTCGCTTCGAGGCTCACGTTAGCATCGATACAGTCGCGATGCTAACGCGATACAGTAGCGATGCTGCATCGCGATTGCATCGATGCTGCATCGCGATTGCATCGATACTGCATGGCTACAGTTCAATGGCCAGCATCTGCATCGCGACAGCATCGCTACTGTATCGCGACAGTATCGCGACTGTATCGATGCTTAAAGTAGCGCAAGTGTGTAAAGGTGGACCAGTTGCGACTGCATCGATGCTGCATCGCGACAGCATCGCGACTGCATCGCTGCTAAAAGTCGCAGTGTGTAAGGGGCCTTAGCTTAATAATATCAAGGTAGATTGATTTTTATATGCATGCATGTCTTTTTTGATAGCATTTCCAGGCTATAGCTGTAAGTAATCATGGTTTTTAAATCAAATGTACTTAATTCAAGTCCCCGAGGAGTAGCTGATGGCCTAATGGTTTAATCGACCTGCAATTAGAAGTCAGATGAAAACTTTTAAATACACAGATGTGACATTAGTTCAAGAACATAAAATAATAAAACTAAGGAACTTTTAATGTCAAGGGACTAACTAGCATTTCAGCGCATCATTCGTTTTTAACTAACTTCATAAAATTAGATGATTTTCAATAAGCCTGTATGGTTTTCATTACAGTAAAGAGTCTCATTATTTTATTAAATAATGTTTATTACTTTTGAACTGGAGATCAGAGACACTTATTACTACAGAATACAACAATGTACACAACTATTCATATATTCTGGTCGTCTATTGTACGAATAGAAGATCTATAATGGTATATTAAATTATCTTTAAGGGTCACTAACGAAATTAACATTTGGCAATTTGTCATGTAAAATTTTAAGTACTGTCGTTTGGTTATTATGCACACGACAGGGCCTCGGTTCCAACGATTTATAAAATAAAAATAGGACATTGTATACAACGAAATTTGTTTAATTTCAACCTCTCTTCGCTTATTTATCACTTAGCTTAGAAATGTAGCTTTATATTGTGAAACTAACTGTCTAAATACTTTAAGTAACGATACTTTATGTAAATAAATTAGTTTCTGTGATGACTTTAAAGGACAGAGTACCATTGTCAGCTTTCGATTAAATATATATTCCTAATGATCTTTTACTACTTTGGTCTAAAATTGACCTATTAAATAATACATTTTTAAGCATAAATTAAACTACATTCATCAATTTTCATATGAAGCACATATAGTGCTAATAATTTCTTAATCGCTTATTTACAAACCCAAATTTTGGAGGAAGGAAAATGGAAGACGAAGGAAAGACGAGAATAAACAATTGAGGTACAAAACTAGATAAGAAACGTTGTCTACACTGAGAAGCTTGTCAAAGCCATTTAAGTTATTCCCAATTAGTTGGTATTATATAAATAGTTAGGTAATCTGCTTATTCAGCCATTTAAGCACAACCGTAAATGCCTCTAAGGACGTACCTAGATTTAATTAATTAATTTAATTTTGGACACGTTAAGTGGCAATAGAATAATAACTCGCACCAATTATTAATATACATATATCGGCGTTGATAGTTACTGTATTACGTGTAATAGAAGAATTTACGGGATGATTTCTGGTTCGTGATTCAAAATCAGTTTTTCTGACTAAATTATGTTACGATAGTATAGAACCTAACCTGAATGTAACAAAATTATGTACACACGATGACTTTTGATGTATGCATAAGAAGCCACGTCTTGACGTCACATGTTGCGTAGGTTGACCAAATTGAAGATTTTTGTACTTTACCTGGAAAAGACTTATAATTTTAGGTAAAAATTCATGATATTTATAATTCAAACTCAATCTCAAACGTTTATTCAGTAAGTAGGCCACAAGGGCACTTTTACACGTCGAGTATACAAAAATAAAAGAGAAAAATAAAAACTACACCGGTTCTAACCCTACACCTCTGACCCGAGAAGTATTTTGACTTTTATGACCGGCAAGAAACTCGGCGGGACTTATTTTTTCAAAACAGTATACAAAAAAATCTTAATCATACATGCGTAATTCTGTAAAATTAAATTAAATTAACATGACGTTTGGTATGCTTTCTTATCTGAACTGTGTCCTACACTCTAATTTCCAAATTATAATAATTTATCATCAACACTTTAAAATACATATCGATTTTTTTATAGTTATTTTTGTTCCCAATTGACAAAAATATAAAATATACTTATTACAAATTAACCCTAAATCTACATATATTATTTAAAACACTTTTTTTTAAATAAACAAGCACCGAATGAAGTTTAATTACAATAATAAGTTTCACCTATGAATTCTGTATTTCTAGCTCCGCGACCCCAAAATCTTCCTGTATAAGTCATGTATCATGATTCCCAGAGGCCATAACATACTAAGCCGTCGAAGAAAAAAATATTAACTCCAAATATTACCCAGGTACTGCCGCCGACCAGCGTTATGTGGGCGGAAGGTGATCCGACAGAGTGCTCTCTGCTATCTCGAGGGCAGCTTCTGTCACCGCTGGATTCGAACCCGTATGCGACGCAAGGATCCAGGTGAACTTGCACGGTACTCTAACTTTACCTAACCTAGGTTTTAGTTTAGTTGTATCAAAAATATTTTGTTTCTTTATTTTTGTCAATTAACAATTAACAGCTTTTGTGCATTTAAGTTTTTGTTACACATTAACACGTTTAGTCCCGATAACACAAGTCTATGATCTTAATGAAACTTTTCTAATGCCAGTGACACAACGTATGTGATCAAAGTTATCGATCTCCAATGCCAATGACACGTATTTGTGTCTAAAAAGATTGTTCTCCTATTTATGACATAAGTGTGTTTAATGAAATTTACCGCCCAATGCTGAAGACACAATAGTTATGTAAAAAAGATCATATTATTCCTGTACCACTGGCATGGAGTAAAAATTTGACTTAAGACAGCGGCATAGGAATAAAAATTTGGTATAATGCCAATGGCATGTTCTGAGTGATCGACATAATTTTTATTGGCATGTTGTAAGCATTTAGTAAAACAGTCAGGGGGTGAAAGTGTTAACATGCGAACACGATCGAGCGAAATTTTGTTATTGACCCAGTTCGAGCCTCATACACTAATATTGCTTATTATATACAATGTGTCGCCGTCATAGGAGCTTTAACTTTGAGCATCGCTTCTGCACCACGAATGTAGCAACATTTGTTTTACAACTTTGAATAAATATTTAATTTATTACTTGTGATTTTTTCGAACAAACCAAATAGTATTTTCAATAAACAGCATTCAATAATCTAGTTGACATTTACATAGTTTTCGCAGTACATTGCATGCTTGAAAAATCTTCTTTTTTTAACATTAAGTAAACTATAAGTTATTTTCAAAAGTCGTAGAACAAATGTTGCTACGTTCGTGGTGCAGAATCGATCCCCAAAGTTAAAGCTCCTATGACGGCGACACACGGTATGATGCCTGTTGGTGATAAAAGTAGCCTTGGCATAATGCATTTCCAGTGCCACTCGGTAGTAAACGTTAAACACAGTCAAACATACAATCTTTCACAGCGAGGACTGCAATAGTGTGTAAAATCTCTTAATGCTCTTTTTCGTAAATAGACCTTACACACCGTCTAAAAATAAAACTACTTCTAGGTTGTAAGTGACGTAACAGTATAAAAAATATTTGACTGCTATTATATTTCGCTGGCCTAAGTTGTCACAGAAGTTTGCTATAACATTAAAAATACATTAGTGCGTCCTTTTACAAGAAACTCGTCCTTGTGGCATCCGGTTCGACGCGTGTTACTGACTGCTGACGAAAGCCGCGAAAATTGGTTTTGGCCTTCTCTACTGAGCAGTATACAACTATCCCAATTTTAATTTATTAAACAAAGTTTAATTCTTTGGCCTCCTAGCTTAGTTTTAGTGACCTGTTTGTAAGGAAAGAGGCTCCGGTTTCGAATAATTTGTCATGTTTATGGGTTTATCACTAATATTTGCTCCAGTTATGAGCATCATCTACCTATATTTACTTATACATAGTATACTTGAATATACCATCTCTTTAAACCAGTTGATGCTCATGTCGTGTTTAGTGTTTTATCACAGTTTTGTTAGTATTTGTGTAATATTTATAAGTGTATCATTGTCAGAGATCGGACAAATTTGCGACATTGCTCGCACTAATGTGGACATGACTCCAAAATAAATCAAAATGTTATTCAATTTTTTATTTTTGAAATAAAATTTTAATTTCTTATATTTATTATGAAAATGTTATTTGATGTGGTTAGCATATTCGTCAGAAAAATAAGAAGATTTACGATGTTAAACTGACACGATTATAAATATCCTGCTATGATATTTATTTCTGACGAAGACGTTTTTTAGAAAACCTTCGTGGATATTCTTCTTTAATTCCTTAAGTTTGCTCCATTAACATCAGTGGATTTCGAGCGGAGTTTTTCAGAACTTAAGTATATTTTTGATGTGTAAAGCAGTGGAATTTGGACAAAATACTGTTTATTTTTTTTTTAAATCTATACTTTAACAATTTTTGTAATTTATTGAACAAGAATCAAATTATATGTCAAGTAAGAAAATAATTAAATGATTACTTCTATGATTAATTTTAAAGTCACGTCCATATTATTGCGAGCAATGACGCAAGTTTGTCCGATCTCTGATCATTGTAGACATCTTAAGAGTACCACCTGTGATGTAATGTTTACGTCGTGACAGATGACCGCAAATCCATTGTTCTACGTTTCATTAGAATACTTCTATTTTCACATAACTTTCGTTTCTTTATTATTATTATTATTTGTGTCTCCTTTACGGGTACTCAGGCCTATAGATCCCGGGCTTTTGGAAGGCTAATTTAATTTAATTTTTCTTTTATTTACTAAATCTCATCATAATTATGTTGTTCTAGAAAAAACCAACACACACTCGCATGCGGTAGAAACAATGCCACCGCCGGCGCTGGCGATCCACCCTGAAGACACGAGGGTCACTCCCATTGTGAAGATAGAATGTGGTAGGATAGGACAACGCGGTACGGTGCGGTCTCGGCTGCGGAGTATGCTGCGGATAATTGGGGGCAGACCGGCGCCCCCGGGCAAGTGGCCGTGGCAAGTCGCGGTACTCAACCGGTATAAGGTCAGTTAAATAAACTGTTTATTTTGAGGGTATAAAGTTAGGTACTTTTACATACATTTCAGCCGTATGCAGTCCACTAGTTGCCATAGTTGCCACGCTTGGCAGGCGGGTTGGTGACCGCAGGAGGGAGAGAGCCGCTTATTGTCGATACCTAAGTTCATAGATATTATTTATTGATGTCATTAACATCAGGTAAATATATAATGAAAGCCATAAAGTTTGACAAATATAGAGGTCTCAGCGCCGAATATTGCTTTGTCCCTTTTGGCGTTGAGACCAGGTCCTTGGGGCCCTAGCGCTCTGAGTCTTTTCAAAGCTATTTCGAAGAGACTCAGAGACGCTACAGGTGACCGGAGAGCTGGCAGTTACCTCGCTCAACGCATCTGTCTCGCAGTTCAGCGGGGTAACGCAGCCAGCGTCTTCGGCACCATGCCGAAGGGACCTTTTTTAGATTTAGTATAGTTCGTTTTTAGTCCTATTTTTGTATTATTTTAGTATTTGAGTTAATGTTTATATACTGTATTTTTTATACTTATCACAAATAAAATTTTAAAATTGCAAAAAAATATTTTTTTGCAAAATGTTGAAGTTTTGTTATTTAGCAATAAATTGGTTCCTCTACAAAAAAAAAATGAAAGCCTGTTTAAACTGACTGCTAGCTATTTAACTGGTAGTAAAGTAGAACCAATGAATTTCAAATTAAATAATTTAAATATAAGTAAAGTACTATTTTGTTTGCGAATACCCCCACCTACTAGAGAAGTATTCTAATAACATACAAAACAGTTATTATCAAATATCAATTATCTCGCTGCTCAAGTTAACGAAATTGAGACTCTGATAGATAACAATATCATATGTTATAGGCAGAGCCATAAACCGTTAATTAACGAATATGTTTCCTCAGCTTCATAAACGGCGTTAATGTCTGTATGAATATATATGTAGGATTTACACCTATCTACACTAAAGTAGGTTTGGAAATAAGCTAAGAGCATAAAGCTATGGGTTGTAAACTTGAAAACTTTCTTAATACGTTATAATTCGATATTTAAATCGAAAGAAAAATAGAAAAATTTGACTCGCAGCGGGACTCGAACCCACAACCACTGGATCACTAGCCCAGTGCACTACCAATTGTGCTATACGAGTACCGCTGAGACTTGTCAAATCTTTCTATCTATCCCTCGTCGTATACGTCATCATGGGTGACGTGTAAACACATCTACCGCCAGCGTATTGAACACTAAACGGCATCGAAGTCTCAATTCATATTGAGAATTCATCGATAACAATGTGCTACCACTTTCTAAATTATTTTAAATTTTGATTAATTTAAATATCGAAGATATTCGCTAGCAGACGTTTCTGCATAATAAAAAATAATTTACGTTATAATTACTGCCCCTTGGGCGGGAAGCTGTAATAGCAATTGTAAGATCGTGAGTTACGGTTTAGCGAATCGAAAGCGATATGTGTCTTAAAGTTCCTGTTTACTTATTTCATAATAACCATTTGTTTATATAATAATAACCGTGTGCGACTTAATTTGCATGAATTTGTTTACAAATTATAATCCCTTGTTAGCCGCCAGAAGGACGCGCTTCCCTTCAAAAACTTTACAAGTTTCTGATAAATTGTTTCCTTTTCTGACAAATATAAATTTCAGTAAGACAGGAAAGGACAAGTGATTATTAATTATGAATGATAATAGGCGCCTGTCAAATAACTTTTTCACCTCACTCGCTCGGAAAACCTTAGTTTATAGTGCGAAATCTGCGTGGAAAAGCTTATTTTATCCGCTAGCGTGGAAAAGTCTTTCGAATTTCGAAGCCGATTGTTGTAATTCGCTGTGGTGCAAATAACTTTTTTTTAAATATAAAACTCCTTCAACGCTTGACTGACGCCGCTACCGCGAAAAACGATATTCGTAAATTTCGGACTAACGTCTCTGTCACTCTCATCGGAGTAAAAGAGAAAGATGCTCGCAATATACGAACTTCGATGTTCGCGATACCGGGCCTGACTTCATATTAACCATAGATAATAACCAATCAGAAACATGTTTTTGATTACAGATTTTTAACTTCTTTATTTTTACCTACACTTTATTTTATGTCAAATAGGTTTTATTATAAATACTAATATTTTATGTCAAATTGGTTTTATTGTAAATACTAATAGTATTTATGTAATCTACATATTTTGGCTAATTAATCCATTAAATAAAACACAATTATATTGTTTATTTGATAATATAATTGACCTACTTAATATTGTAATATCTGAACGCAACCGAAAAAAAAGAAAAATTTAAAAAGTTTTTAGTTATCACAATTCACGCAATCGCAAATTTGTCGGATTTGTCCTGTGCTAAGCTCTTTGGAATTAATGTTTGATCGATAAAAATGTGTGGTTCTAGCAGCGATGCCGATATGATTTCCCTGAAAAATCGCGCGATATGTTTCTTTTATTGTTTTTCTTGCCGCTCGAATTTTCCTCGCTGTAGTCAGGTGAAAAGATTTGTGTTCCGCATGGCTGCAAAATTATTTGGCGTCTCGTGTCTTGAAAGCCTCGCTACGCTCAGGAATCTATCATAATCATAGCTTCCTTCGCTTGCTCTGCTTTCAATTTCAACACTAACGCCAAATAACCACTTTGCAGCCTTGCATAACAAATAACTATTAACTGCTCCATTCAATTTCCTACATTCGCACTTTACATGTTGTAGGTGCATTGCGTATTGCGTATTATTACTGATGCACTTGGTACAGGGCTATGTCGTGGTAGGGGGGTAAACATGTTAGACAACCATTCACATATTTTTTATGTATTTATCATTAATTTTAGGATTTTTTTTTTTACACTTTACAAATAACACAGAATACATTTG
Source organism: Grapholita molesta (assembly GCA_022674325.2). Classification (NCBI taxonomy): domain Eukaryota; kingdom Metazoa; phylum Arthropoda; class Insecta; order Lepidoptera; family Tortricidae; genus Grapholita; species Grapholita molesta. Next base: position 5,409,811 of record CP053126.2, read on the forward strand.
ACGAGTTTTACCACCAAAAACAAATGTAAATAAGGAGAGCCAAATTCAATACAAAAATTATGCTTGGCTGTGGTCGAAGCAAAAATAATGGAGATCTAATTGAGTGCCATGTTCTATGCAAAGTCCAAATATGTAGGTAATATCCTCGCGGGGTAGGCAGAGTATCAAGGATTGTATGTGATAATTAGACCCCGGATTCTTCGATGACGTCACAATAGGGTAACGTGTGTGTGAATGGCATGGTGGAAAAAAATACATAAACAGAAAATAAGATATATGAATTGCACTAGAAAAAACGGTTGTTAAACGAAAAAGTTTTAATCAATCACAATAGAAATTGGTCAGTTAACGAAAGAACAATGTCGATAATTTAAAAAACTATAGGAAGTTTCGGAGTAATATAGGTATCATAAAATAATAAGTAGAACATCTTTTTATTAACAATTTTTATTTTATCTTATCGTATGTTAATAAATCTGTATTCGTTACTACTGTTCCATTTACACCCACGTTACCCTATTGTGACGTCATCGCCATTAGAATCCGGGGTCTAGTGATGATGAATCTATTAGTTAAGTACCTACCTACACATTTTTTAAATCCTAAGTGGCAGAAACATGGGATGAGTCCATCCGTTGGATTTTCCCCTCTGCCTCCTTGATACTTGAGGAGATGAGATAGTGCTTTTTTCAGTAGGCACTACACGGCAAAATATTAATTACATTCTACATACATATGTGTTCAACTTTAAATTTACAGTTGCAATCCGCTGACTTGATCAGATTCAACTTGGTTTCATAATACAACGTTATTGTCAACATCCCCTGCAGTTTACTGTATAGTATTGGATCGGACCTTAAGTAATCCGAGAATGATTGATCCTGATCCAATTTACGATGTTTCCTTGAGCTCTTCAGCATCATTGCAATGCAATAACGCTGATGTTTCATGATGTTACGAAACATTTATCAATTAACACAGTAATATTCTAAAGATTACAGGCAACTAAGCTAACATTTCAATATGAAGTCGTTCTATTTCCAGTCGTTCTGACTTTGGTATGAAGTCGTTCCAACGTGAGGCGGTACGAAGTTTGCGTTAGTATACATATTTATGATATTTATATATTAAGATAAGCCTCAACATATATTATCTAGAGTAATTTAGTCTCGTTGAGTGAATTAAAAATATCCAATTAAAGGGTGACGATACACCGTCGCCCTTCTTACACGTCGACCCAACGAGCCCGAGCTCACCGTCGACCCACCGGCCCGTTCCATCCAGCAATTTATTGCGAGGAGACGATTATCACACGTCCGTCGATATCGTGTGGACATCACGTCGCCTTTCCATCACCGGGCCAAGCAGTCTTTTTACATAGCTGTAACGGCCGTCGCAAGACCGGCCCGTGTCCGGACCGAGTGACTCGGGCGGCTAGTCACGTGATTCATTCCATACAAAATGTCACGAGTTAAAATCAAAATCAATAGTTTATTTGTCCAACACAGGTATAAATAGTACAATTTAACCTCTAGCCGCCCAGACATCAAAACTGGCCAGGCCAAATGCAACTATGCTTTGTTATAATTAAAATTCAAAATGGCATTCAATGGGAGACCTTTTTATAGGTCTCCGGGCGCCTAGAGGTTAATATTGTGTCACTATGTGGTGCCGTGAGGCATACAAATTATTTCTTACTTGCCTTCAATGGACTCTGTTACTACATGCTATTCACAGTTCTCATTGGTTGCAGTCTGAAAAATATTCTTTAATAGTGTAATATGTTTTCTGCTCCAAAAAATCAAATAGCTTATTTTTAAACCTTGTCATATTATCTATGCTTCTTATATGGTTTGGAACTTTATTATAGATAATTGAAGACATGCCAAGTATACTTTTTCTAAGAAATGCTTTACTAGAAGTTATTGAACCAATTCTATATTTAAGACGAATACTCTTGAATTTTTGAAGAACTGCGGGTTGTTTTTAACAGAAATTGACAGCTCTTAACGTTTGCTATTATAAGTTTTAAAATCAGAAACCTAGTGAAATTTGATCCTAAGGGATTACGGAAGATAAGTAATGTATAGTCAACCAATTTGATTTCTAGACCACTTGGTACTTTGTCACAGTGACGTTAATAAGAGATCTTTTGCGTCTTTCATATAGATTTTCACTGTGACAAGGAACCAAATGGCCTATAAATCAAATTGGTTGACTGTACCTAATGTCACGCCCATACACGTGGGCCAATTCATGTGGGCGTGACATAGTCGCCCACTGTGTGGGCAGTGTTTTGTTATTGTTTATTTTTATTCATCGGCCCCAAAATATTTATAAGTAATTTTATACCTATGTTTCAACCAATCTCAAAACTTTGGTTCTGTGAATTAATTGTTAATGCTTTAATTATATTCCTTGAAATATTCCGACATTTTCTTATTAGGCTTTACTTTATTAAACCCTATTCTGGATGATGCCGATATCTCTTACTTTGACCACTAAAGATCCACTTGAGTCCACATTGGAGCGTATTCGAAATTTATTTCACTATTCAGATTACGAAAGTCATTTTTCCAACTTCCATTACTAATACTGTCTTCGGTTGCCGCGATTACTCATGTAATAAAACAACTAAAACGGACTATTCCGCGTATACTAATTTAAACTTCATCAGAAGACCACGAATGCTGCTAAAGGGTTTGAAACGTCGGAGATGAAGTTTAAATTAGTATACACGATATAATCAGTTTCAGTTGTTTTATTCCATTACCGACTCATATGGTTTCATATTCTTCTTCGGCGTGATTCCCGCACTCTGTATCTTATATACGCCAATTTCGTTCACCGCACAACTCCCCGTTTTCTTAATAAGTATTTTAGTTGCATTCGGGTAGAACCTGTGAAAATCTGCTCCTTAACGTCCCGCTTTGTTGCTAAATGTTTTATAATAATTCTTTTGTATCTGATTAAAAATGTAGTTACATCGAATTTTCTGCCGTTTTCTACTGACGTATTCAATGGTTTACCAAACTAAATAATAATAACAGATTGATTCGTGTTTACACCAAAAATCATAAATTACGACATATGCGTAAGGTAAATATTTCATAGCTTTACAAACAGAAACTGTTGGTTCAAAAAAATATTATTTTTTCCTAACCTTTCCTAACCTCACGTAAACATTCTTAATGTATAACTGGGCCAGATTTTCCTGCTTTTACGGAATAAAAATGTAATGGGACCCTCAATGAAAACATGGCTGCAGACTGAATTTAGACCTTAATAACCGCATCCATTTAAACGAAAATGGCGAAATAGACCGTGATACGTACATCAGGGCGCTTTGCTAATTAAAATGCAAAACAGTTTCCCATTTTCTTTAATCGCTTCCTGAAAAATAAACACACTGTTTATATAAATTGTTTATTTCATAATGTTAAGCACATAGCTACATAGCAATCTCCGAAATTCAACCATAGGTCTTAAATAATGTCACTTATAAAATGATTTCAGTATTTGTACAATGTCACGGATTTCTCGAGGAGCGAATTTTTGCTCTCATATGATACGACTAATAAGAAGATGACTGAGTAAACAAAATAAAAGTTGTTATGTCGTTCGATACTTACATTATCAGAAATATTATACACTTTTTTCACAATCAAATAAAAAATGCTAAGTTACAACGCTAGAAAAGTCAGGAGTGGGGACCCATGTCTTCACTTCTAAGTAAAAATTGTATCAAGGCGTGATGCCATTACGTTACTTTATTTGACATCCTTTTTACGCGTTGAGAAATTTAGACAGTGTATTCGTTTTAAATAACCTATCGTTTTAACATAAGATACTAAGCATACTATACTAAGCAATACCTAATGTTATATTAATTGACACCCGCCTCTTTCATTTTTGTATTTAACCCTTTGCACTTTTAAGCTTGTGTGAAGACATAATAATTTATTGATAAGATCTCTTGTGGACTCAAAGCTGGGCATAAAATATATGACCTTTTTATATGAATGCATTGCGCATGCCGCTAGTATGTGAAACTCGTCAGCAATCGACCGACACTCAATAGAGTTTTCACCTCTGAAATGGTAAACTGCTTTCTTACCACCAAACTAATTCCTAAAACGAGTCGTGATGTAGATATAGACTAAATGATTGATGGTGGTTCTGAGAGAAGTCCGGTCACGGTCTTTCTTGTTCTAGTCTGCCTACGCAGAGGTGGCTTGTTGACAACCTTACATTCTAAGATCTAAACTGATCTTAAAATCAAGCACGTCCCTAAATATAACAGACGAAATTCTGAAATTCCAAAAATACGCTTAGTGTTTCCGGGTGGAGACCAAATATGACTTGTAAGGGTATAAAAACCCAAGGGACGGTTTCATTGCGTATTCGGAACGCAATTTTATGCTAATCGCCTATAAAGCAATAAACGGTTGGCCATATTCTGTATTGTTAGATTAAAATATTCTGTTGTTTCAAAAGTATACGAACAACGAGAGCAAGACGCACCCATCTTAATATTTAATTGTATTGTCGTGGTAATTTATGCAAATACAGTATGAGAATGGTAAAAAAATCCGAGTGGCGAAAATTTCCATGTGAGCTATACGCGAAGATTGTAAAGGAAGACACCATGAGCATGATTTAACTGCCCGGGAAAGATACCAACTGTCCGGCTCCGATTTGATTTAATTTGATATATGTAAGAGAGTAGCCGCCCAATCTCAACCTATTGGGAGAAATTATCCTCCAAAGTACTAAGAAATTACTAATCCTTTTAACTCCTATAAATAGTGATGCACAGTTGTTAATCAACTTTGCATATCAGTTATCAACCACACCGTAGCAACAGCTACAAACCGGGATCGATCGGGGACAATACTGAATAAATGAAAAACCGAACATACTCCGTTTTCTCGAGGAATTACGATATGGGGTTCTTCATAAAAGGAGTATACAGATTTATAAAAAGGTCGGCAACACGCATGTAACATCTTGTGTCTGGTGACTGCTTACCATCAGGCGGGTCGTATGCTTGTTTGCCACCGACATAGTATTAAAAAAAACTTCCTATGTATATGTTGCTGGCTACCAAACGATACAATTATACATGGGCACAACGCGTTACAAACCAGGAATTTCGTTATTCATTTTGATGTAGCTGGTTAACAAAATTTAATTACTAAATGGTACCAAAGGGAATCGGCCTGCGATTTGCGGTTTGCATATTTATTTATGCACAAATCTTTACCCGCGATTTCGTCGGCGTATATTGTATATTCCCGATTCCCTATAATACGTATTTGAATGAAGATTCCATTCAATTATTATGTAATCTTTCAATGTGGGTTAATAATGATAAATTATTAACCCTCTTATTGATAAACGTGCATAAAGCCTACATCATTTCAGCCGTAAGACGACCCGTTGCACGCGTCCACTGCTGGACTTAGTTCTCCCCCAAGAATTGCCGGATTCCCCCAACCCTGTTAGTTCTTCCAACACTGCGTCTTCCGGTACATGCTCGCCAATCCGTTTACACGGACTTGACGTCTTTAGTCTTTGAAGTTGAGGGTCAGGAAGTGTAATACTGGGTGTGATAATATTTCGTTAGCCTCACACGATTTAGGTCACAACTATCCATCGTTGTCATACATCAACATGCGCTGCTACATCAGTAATTAAGGGCCGATGGTGTTTATTTACTACGTTTCTTCATTATCGCCCTTGTATCTTAATTAACATCACAAATATCTCCAGACGGTTATACTACGTGTGACTCTTAGACGCTTTTGATCTTTCAAGCGCTTACTCTCTGTAATGAGATCAAAATACACATTTTGTAGACAAATTCTACATTGTACAAACAAGTAAGTCTTAAGTTTTTGTTAATGTTGGCCTGTAGTTACACGTGATTAATCAAATTTTCTTCTAACTTCGAGACTCAAAAACAAGGGTTTGTTTTGAATTAAAACTTTCTACTACGAGTTAGTACCTAACGAAAATTTACACTACCTAATATGATAAAGGCGAAAGTTGAGTGTGTATGTCTGTGACTTCTTCACGTCTAAACGGCTGGAGCGATTTTTGTAAAATTTGGTATGGAGTTAGCTAACACCCTGGATTAACACATGGCTACGTTTTTTTCCTGATAAAGCACGGGTAATACTGCGGGGCACAGTTAGTTGAAAATAAACCGTTCGGTTACAAATTTCGTAATGGTCACGATAATGTCAATACTTTATTTTCAAATAAAATACTTAATCTAGGCATTACAATAACTAATTAACTAATCTAGATTAAATGTAAAAAAGTGAGGCATTGTACCAAGGATGCTGACGGCATATTCTCGTTGTGTCGCAATGTCATACGTTGTGCAAGGAAGCCGCCTACTACCCGGGCACCAGTTATGTCAACCAGACCCCGTTTCGATGTCAAACGGTACAAAATGGTACTCCCTGCCCAGAACATTTGTTGCGTTCCAAAATTTCAGCGCTCACCGCCGCTACGCCCGCTTTTACATTAGTCCTTTGGAGATGGGACGACCACACCGGAATCCGTCACAAGCTCCAAGGAAGCAAAGACATCAGGCCTCTTGTCATCATCCCTGACAATGCCGGTCGGTTCAAGAGCAGGTACGTTGATGGAGGCAAGAGTCTGACAGATTATGTCATTAAGCATGATAACAAATGTCGCATGATGACCAATGTCATCCATGGTGTCCCAGTCGGTCCACGTCTGTCACAAGAAAGTGAATATGTGGCGTACACACCAGAACCCCGAGTCGCAAATCAGTCGCCAGTAAAAGGGAGGTTGGATCCAATAGATAGTACTATATTTGGTGAAGGATGGTCATGTAGCCAGTAACCTGCTACCCGGTCTCCGACCGATAGTTGGATCGCACGGTTTGAACCTGTAAAGTTGTCTAGATGAATATTGTAGGTACACCACAGTGTACATTGTCCCAGTTTCTTTGTGATTTTGGTTTGTCTGGAAACAATTTCCAAAACATGTTTTGGGGAAAGCTTTTTTGATTTATTTTACAGGATTTTGTTGCGATTAATTGAATAAAACATAATTAACATAGGCGAGACACATTCTGGATCGCGTTCTATCTAAATAAAGCCGCTCTTTAGAATTTTGCTGTTTGCTATAAGCCAATAAATATGGTTATTGTCTATGCGAAATAGTTCCTGTATTATGAATTTAATTAATAATAATAATGCAGCGTGGAAAGGACTCTACGGATCTTGGAAAGCCCAGATAAGAAAAAATAAAAACAATATATAAATTTTATAATACTTTTAAATAACTGATACCGTATTAATTTTAAGTCGAGGAAACATATTTTTATTTCAAAAAGGAGATAATGATAACGGTTTTTCTTATTAAAAGTGAACAGTTCCAGGTAATGTTGTTTGAAAGAGACTCTTTTTACTGTGTTTTAGATTTCATGGGTATCATGTACGACAGACACGTGTAAAATCTAATGTTTCTTTATAAAATCGGTGTACTAGTCTTCAACGTAAACTTTACATAATATATATAGGCGAATGATAAAATAGCGAGTGTTCTTAATTTATGTTATTAGTATTTTAGATATATCTTGTTATAAACTGTTGGATATGTTTTCTTATGGAGCTACATACGTAATTATATACTTTAAGATTTGATGAATCACTGTTTCGAAAAAATAAGCCCCGCCATAGTTTCTTGCCGGTATCTTCTCGGGTCAGAGGTGTAGGGTTCGAACCGGTGTAGTTTATTTTTTTCTTTGACGTTTATAAGTGCATGTAATGTGCCTAAATTGAAAAATAAAGATCTTTTATCCTTTATTTTTTTGTTATTTTTTTTTTCGATTCGCAATTCTAGTAAACTAGAATGGAATTACATATACATTCGCAGATTTACATATATATGCGGATGCATCGATACCTTTTATAAACAATCTAGCAGTACGTTTTCGTAAGTCTCAGTTTCAGCAGTTGGGGACTAAAATAAAGCTTTATTGTAAATACAATAACAAGATTACAACAAAGTTAAGTCGAATATTGCTCGACATGTTTCATTCCGTAACGAGAAGCATATCTAATCATGAGCCATTCGCGGTGGCTAACCGACGCAGACTAATAAAACATGAGTTACCCGCTTCTATACAATTAATATGTTTGAATTTCACGATAGTTTTGTGTTTAAAGTTTAAAAGTCAATCAAATTACCCAATTATATTTTATTTTACTGTCGTACAAATGAAGACCTGCACCGATTTAAGGCTACTTTGGTAGCTACTAAATATTCTACGCAGACTGTATACTTAATTTTAAAATTCCAGGAGGCATTCTGCGGAGGTACGCTCATATCGCTCCGCTGGGTAGTGACCGCGGCGCACTGCGTTCGCAAGCGGCTCTACGTTCGTCTCGGCGAACACGATCTACTCGTCCGTAATCGCGGGGAACTGGAGATGAGGGTGACCGAGGCCCTGATTCACCCCCTCTACGACCCCGACACGGTCGTCAATGACGTCGCGATGCTACGGTAAGGATAACTAGAAACAGGGATTCAATCGGGAAAGATTTGATTAGAGAGCTTCAAGAGGGCACTGACACGTTTTGTGTGTATTTTAAAGTTAAATATTTATTTAAGCCGTCTAATTTAGAGACAAAAGATCACGTTGAAATTGCGTGACTGCGTTCTAAAAGTGTTGGCAAATGTAAATAGTGAGTAACACAAAAGAAATCAATTAAAAAAACTCATTATATGTGATCTTTTTGCATGGTTAGATCAGTATAAAAATAAAGTGTGTAAAAAATTAGAATTTTTGTACATGTAAAATATTGAGCGTGATATAGGTATTGAGAAAGAGATGTAGCCAAGCGCGCACTACGGTTTCTGTCGAGCGATAATTTTGTATCAAAAATGCCACAAAATTATCGCAGACAGACAGAATGTTAACAATTATAATTATAATTACACACACAGTAGCGATGATAACGGGTGCATTTTGTATAGACATTTCCGTTCCTATTGCTCTTGAGTCAGTATGTCAGTGTGTATGTCAATATGTCAGTGCGCAGAAATGCGACAAAAAAATCGCAGTGTTTTTCATATAATGATTTGTCACATTTTGTCGCGACTGCTTGAGACTCGATTTATGCATAACTAAATTGCGGCATACGGAGTTGTATGGCCCCGCGCGCACAGCAATAATAAAATCGCACCCCGGACCCCGCGGCGGCGCTCAGTCAGCTCAGTTTCCAAAGAAATCACAGGACGATCCCCAAGATTGAACATTTACTACAGATATAGATCGATAGAAAACGAAGGGGGATCACCTTTGTGTGACAAATACTCGAAAATCATACAGCGATCACATATTGAAAACAAAAAACCTTTGATATGTCTCTCCGAGTCCGATATTGACAATTTCTTTTATCTTTTTTTTACTATCCCGAATGAAGGTAAGACAGGTGACTGGTACAAAATCCATATGAAAGTGAATAAATTCGTCGCCTTTTTCAAGGCAGTGCGCGCAATGAAATTTCTGCGACATAATAAATAAAAAAGTGTCGCAGAAATAAAAATCGTAGTGTGTGCGTGGCCTAAAAAGCATTCCTATATTTTTGTCGCGCCTAAGGTCAACAGCTCGTATGAATAAGGAATGGTGTCAACGCGGCTATAAGTGTCATTCAAAAAAATTGCCTGAATTCCCTTAACTTTAGGCATATCCACAGATAACACGCGACCAAAATGTCTTTTCGTCCCATTAATGTAAACAATTGTAGAGTTCCGATGTACTATTCCCTGTAAAAATTCCATGATGACATATTTCCTGGCTTTTCTTCCTCTATCTTGACAAACCTACATCTGATCTGACATTAATAAAAATAACAAGTTAAGCCTTTGCTACACCGAGCAAATATTTTATGCACTAGCTAATAGAGTGGAAAGATATACTGTAAGAATAGCTTCATTTATCAATAAGGTCTTTGTTATCTGATTTGATGGTATGTGAAATGGAACGAGACGGTATGTGCCCGTGGCATACAAAAGGACAGCGTCTTAGTTTTACGACAGTAGGTAGGAAAGTAACGACTACTCCTAGAAGGTGCGTTAAAAATGCTTAAGATACTAAGGGTGGTGACCAATTTATTTATTAGCTGGTTATATTTCCGCCTACTGAAGGCAATAACATTAAATTGGTTTGGGTGTAGGAGTATTTACCAACATAAATCCGGATTTTCATGAAATCGCATCGTTCCACTAAATAAAGTTGACTTATTTAGCTGCTTAGTAGAAAGTGAATTTATACGATGTAATATTGTTTAATAATGGAGCAAATTTACTCTTAAGAATACGAATTCTCAGAAACACAAATGACATAGATGTACTGGTACTGGTATATAATACTGGTAATACCAAAAAGCTTCTAATTACTAAATATGTCACGCAAAAGAATCATAACAGTCATTAGAATACTCGTTCAATTATGTAACGTATTCTCGCAGAATAAATTCCAAAATCACATTGTTTTATTATTTTTTACTTAAGGCTTGTAGGGCTTAACGCGGAAGAATTTGAGGTTTTTTGTAATAAAATGTAAATGTACTGCGAATTATACCTAACTATAAGCCATTTATAAAGACAAACTGATCTGATTCAGTGGTTAAGTCGGAAATTGTCGTAAACTGTACTTTTGCTGCTTTTTCTTTGAATATGGTCCGTGTGCGAACTGCGATCTACAATAAAGTCTTAGGTATTTCAATATGTTTTCTGTTCAAACATTTATTTTGTTAAGTTACAAAAAAACTTTCTATGCACAAATAATAGTGTGGAAATACATAGCGGTACAGTCGCCATTAAATATATTGGATCAGCCACGGTATTAAAACATGCACGATATCGTCTTGATAATAGAGGAATTGTTTCGATATTTGTGACCACCTTGGCCTTTCCGATATATCTGATGGCGACTGTGTGAATAGATGATATTAATAACTAGTATATAATTATTTATTTAAAATTTATAAATATTTACATGCATAGGTAACGGGTCTATATCGGAGCGCTTAATCTCGCTTGTCATAAAATCATTATTTGGCATAATGCGATTTAATCTTTTCGGGATTACTATAAAGAAACCTAACCTAACCTATTAAACAGTCTCACACCTTAAATTGTCCTGAAAACTCTCACAATTTTTGAAAAAAAAATGCACTATGTCAAATGATGAGTTATGCCAGTCGAAATTATGCGACTCGACACCATCATATACCGCGATAGCCATCAAACCGTGATAGACATCTATTGATACGAATATTATCAGGATTCAGGATATCCAGCTGACAGGATACTGCCGGTAAACTGGGGTTACTTTGATTCGCGGGGTAACATTGGTCACCTGTTTTTACTAGAAAAGGTTGGTTTATTAACGAGAGCTTATTTAAGAGTTTAGTAATGTGGGTTGCGTGCCAACATAAATACATTACAAACACTGTTAAAAGCACATTTTTTATAGTTCAAAAATTGATGACCAGTGATTCAAATTAACCCCAGTTTACGATACTAATAGGCTACAAGGCGTTCAACGGGCCGTAGTGTTAATGGATATAAAATCTGTACCAGGTTGCCCGGGCCCGCACGTCTGGACATGGGGCATGGCATCGCGTGCCTGCCCGGGGAGGATCAGCCGCTGGTGCCGCATACGAGCTGCGTGATCCTCGGCTGGGGCAAGAAACGGTCTACCGATGTCCACGGTACGAGGATACTCCATGAGGCACAGGTTAGATCAATACATATGTGTCATTATCTAGGAAAAGGGACCTTATTGTCGATGCCACTTACGTCGAATCGCGTTGCATTTGTTTTGTACCGTCTTGAACAACGACATAAGTGCCATCAACAATAACGTCCCTTTTCGTAGATAATGTCACATATACGAGTAAGTAAAGGAAGACAAAAAATAGACGTAGAGCAGATTATTTCAAATATGTAAGATCCTTCCAGATAGCCTTAAGCACAAATTTATTTATTTATTTAAAACACCATAGCAGCTCTGAGCAAGGGCTGTCGCTTGTAAATCATACTTATTGCACCAGGTCGATGCGGGCAAGTATGTTGTACCAAGGGTAATCAACTACTAAGGCGATAGATGCCTGCAAAAAGTCTTCCCTACTTTTTAAACTGTCTGCCTGCAGATTTCAGACTGGAGGCCGACAAAGCAAGTTTTAAGACAGTTATTTGAGTTTTATGTTAACAGTATAATTATCATTATAATAATTAAAATTGGAATTTTATCACAAGTACGTTGAGACTCAGATCACAAAAGTCAAACTATGCAAACAGTTTTGGGGACATAAGACATAAGTAACGGTTAAATTGTACCTTTTAGTGTAATGAATAAATTATAAATAATAAAGAGTATAATTATTTAGGGCCTATGGTAGTGCACAATCCGTACGGTGCCCTAAGGTAGTGGTAGTTACAAGGATCTGTTAAGAATATACGTTTTTACAAAAAGACTAATAATAGCAGTTTAACACTTAGTTATAGTAATGTAGGGTGCACTAGTGGTCAATTTCACTTCTTACTAGTGACCATATTGAGTGATATCTTAATGTAATGCTATTAATAGCATTAACACCTTCACAATGGCAATTAGTTAACGTCGCAATTAACCATATTTGCATCTGGCCTGAGCGACCCCATGCCGTGGTGAAGGTGTTAATAGCATAGAAGTATAATAATAACTAAAATCAGCGTATACAATTACCTACAGCAGACAATCTTAAGCGTGAAACAAATTTCAAAAATAAATAATATTTGATAGGTACCTAAAAGTTTGACAAATAAAGAAAATATAACTGAGCTGAATTTAAATCACAAAGCGAAATCATTGATGATTGTAAATCGGTTGAAAACTTTCAATCAAACTATTATTCAATATGAATTTACATCGGTCTTGGAAATTGCTAGTGCAAATTGGCGTCGTGCAACCTCTGAGGAATAGAAATAGTGACGTGCTATGAAATATTTTACATTTTTATTCTAAAAATCGTTTGGGGCTTGTCGCTACCACTAGGTAGCGCGGTAATTTTCGCGAATTTTCCCTTTCTTTACCACCATAAAGGAAGTGTAAATTCGCGAGAATTTTCAAAGGATATTAAGACCTCAACCCGCCTCGGATAATCCTAACAGATATGATCCTTATCCTTTTCATGCATATGATAACACGTTTACGTGTAAAGTATAAGGAATATATTGTAGGTATATTTGAATTATATTATTTTTTTATGTATAGAAAGTTGAAATCTATGTTCAGGGTTGTTTACTGCAGAAAGCTCGAGAGCTATACATAAAATATTATATTCACAGACAATTTTAAAAGTTATTTTTCGTAGAGAAAAGTTATGGTGTAGGTAATACATATAAAAACGTATACCTACAAAGTACAATCGAATGGAATACCTACTCCTTTTTTAGGATTCGGTTAAAAAGACGGGCGCGTGTAAATAACAGTGGCTATATCGCACGTACCACGTTTATACAAAAGTTTTTTTCGCACCACCTGCTCAGGTAAAGGTTCTTTTTCCTGATAGGAGGAAACAAAGGGGCACTTTTCTAAAGTGCTTTAGGACATTCATTTTTTGCAGCCAGTCCGTCATTACAAATATATTTAAACAGGCAGTAACTTTTCAAGATAACTAACTTTTTTTTTGAAGATTAAATACGCCCTCGCCGTAAACATAATATATCATTTGCCTTCCTTGTGACACCATCTAAATACTGTTTCTAATTCTTTAATTACTTTTTCTTGTGGGATTAAATGGCTGAATCAAACTTTTCCCGTTTCGCCATGGCAAGACACATTTCCAGCTTAATGTATTTTTTTATTTAAAATGATTGAAAATGTTACCACATGCTGGTCTCTATTTTGATTAATAAATTTAAAACCAATGTTCTATCTCATATATCATTACATTTCTTCTTCTTAAAAAAATACGTTTTTTCCAATCGATGGAAGTTGTCACGTCTGGAACAATTCAGGATGTTTTTTTTTTGTTTAAAGGTATACGCTTCTAAATTATCATAATTATTGATATTCCAGAAAAATCGAGGGTAGCTCTCAATTTTTATAGGGATGCAGATGATGTTGTACTTAGTTATAGATTTTTTCATGTGCTAATTATTAGTATCGAAAAAGGTAACTAACGAGAATTGCTCGACATGTTTTACTCCTCGTTACAAAGCGAAACATGTCGAGCAATATTTGGCTTATAAAACATGAGTTACCCGTTTCAATACAATATTAATAATCATGGTTGAGTCTCACGATAGTTTTGTGTCGTCCCCTGCTTATCATCTGATGACGTTGTTGCTAATGAGGGAAAATATAACTCCTTAAATATTATTAGGTAGTGCATAATGCTAAGTAGTTAATAATACGTAGGTATTATAAAGACAATTGATTCAGGTATACGTTCATTTTGAGCTTTAACTGAACATAGCTAACAGATGATTTCAAGGCCTTGAAAATAATGATAATAACATATGTATTAAACAAAGGATAGATTGATAATTTCTGTTATAATGTTATAGTTTTGGACCCGGGAATGTCCTTAAACTACGTCCAACAATGAGAGGTAGGGCACAGCGATGACCATCACGCTTGAATCTGGATCAGCCCAACTGGGGAAGTACCTTCTTCTTACAGAAAACCGCAGCCATAATAACACTGCTACCTTTCAGGTATGTAGTGTTGTGTTCCTGATGGTGAGTAAGGTTCCCAGAGCTCCAACCCCCCTTAAAGGCTGGTAACGCGCTTGTGACTTTTCTGGTGTTGCGAGTGCCCATGGGCGACGGTAATTGATTACCATCAGGCAATCCGTCTGCTCGTTTGCCGCCTATGTCATAAAAAAAATGTATTTTTAGGGGATGACAAAAATATCAATGTAAAGAAATCGTAACGAGGCCTTTTAAATTAAAAACCATACCTTTAAAAATCCCTTTTATAATAATTATGTTTGATATTACAGTCACAGAAGACAATATTCTAAAATGTTATTGTATGTACTGGAAATCCCATGTCATGACACATACCCAAACATTCAGACATACACACATACATAATCGTACTTAGATATGTGGGTGGGTGGATAGAGATGTGGGTTCAAATCCTGCCTCGGACACCGGAGGACCTGATCATTATTTCTTAAGTATATGCTATGTATTTCAATGAATAGTCAGGCATATTAAATATTATCAATAAAAACATATATGTAAGTATGTCTATTAAAAATATAAGACAAGGCCAATGAGTTTGCTCTGCCAAAACAAAAGAAACATCGGATTTAAAATTTCAATGGTTGCGAGCCAAACCGCGCCTGAGTGTACACGATCCATATTTTTCAAGCCAATATGATACGTAATAACAGAAATTATTGCACAATTTCATAATGAGTCAGACGTTGATTAAAACTTTGGAGTACGAAGTTGGAGTGTGTCACCGCATTCAACTATTTAAGAGTCTCCGTGAATTATATGCGAAGAGTTGCGGTAGTAACATTGCGAAGTTTACGAAAATGTGACATGTGATGTTGCTTAAGTAGTATTCTTGATACACGCCGGTGCAGTGGTTTTCTAACGAGTAATAAGCAGGCAGCGGAACTTTGGTGCCGATGACATCATTATGACGCAAAATAATAGGGATATAGGATGTTCTTATAAATTATACACAACATAACTATTAAATTTTTTCACGCTTTGACAGATGCAACAGTTGTCACTAGCTCGCCGAGTTAATAGCAATGTCAAACTTGATATTCAACCTGACTCAAATGAACTACGGAAACTTTCGACTTGCGTGATTCGATGTATGTTTTTCTATGTTACTAGGTTTAGCTGTTATATTTTGCTGACAGCAAGAGCAAAACATTTTTTTATCTTTAACAACTAAGAAAGGAAATGTCTGCAAAAACGGTTGCATCGACTCCATGGCGACTGCGGTCAAGCGATATTGATAATGAGTTAATTATAAATCTTGTACCTTATCAATTCACATTTCTAAAATTCACTAACAAAAAATCATATAACGATGTACAATATTGTTTTCGATAATTTTCTGATGACAATGACAAAGACAGTTAAGTGATTATGTTTTTATTCGTCAATAAAACATCCGTGAACTAAAGAGGCCAATAACTTGTTAGTGATTAATGATTATCTATCATCTAGATAAAAACACTCTGTGTACAGCCGCTACGTCATGCGTCTGTCATCGGCACCAAAGTTCCGCTGCCTGGTAATAAGATATTTCTGTGAATTTCATAGGTTATAATGAAACAGGACCTGTTTTTGTGGAAATCACTAGCCCTTTTTCCAGCAGTAGATGTCTTTCAGCTGATGATGATAATGACATTACTGTTTGGAGACGATCTCGAGTTCTTTTATCAGAAATAAAGACCAGATCACAGACCAGACCTCTGACCAGATGGGAGGATGACATAACAAAGACGAAAGGCCTACTTTGGATCGAGTATCTTGGAGAAGGATTAGAGAGGCGTATGCCCAATAGTAGACGTTTTTGACGACCAGTCTGGCTTAGTGGGTAGTGACCCTGCCTATGAAGCCGATGGTCCTGGGTTCGATTCCCAGTCAGGGCATTTATTTGTACGATGAGCACAGATATTTGTTCCTGGGTCATGGGTGTTTTCTATGTATTTAAGTATTTATACGTATCTATCTATTATACATATCGTCGTCTAGTACCTACAACACAAGCCTTACTGAGCTTACCGTAGGACTAAGTCGATTTGTGTAACATTTTTCCGAAATATTTATTTATTATTTATTTATTTATATTTATTTATTAAAAAAAAATTGTTGACGTATACGAGCTGAAAAAAAAACAAAAAGAAGAGATAACTACTAACATGTCACTGTCACTTCACTTCACTTTCCTTTATGCCAATGTCCGGCCAAGACAGGTGTGGTCGAATACGAGAAAACAGGTCCTGTTTAATTATAACCTATGTCTTCACAGAAATATCTTATTGCAAGTGGCAAGCGTTTTCTATGTTTTTTTATTTCAAATTGTTTTCATTATACTGTGTTACTTTATTTTATTTATTTTATTTTTATTTTGTTTTATTTTATTCTATATGCGCTTTTGTGTTTTGTTGCCTTCTGTGTATTTTTTTCACTTAGTGGTTTCTTCGGAAGATCAGCGCTGGCTAACGCTGGCAACATGCTGAGAAGGGACCAATTCGTGACATATTTCTGTTTTCTGTTTTATTTTATTTTCTATTATCTCTTATTTTAATGTCATGAATAAAGATTTTTCTTTCTTTCTTTCTTCTTTCTTTCTATAAATAACGTTCATAATCCAGAAATTAATATTCATGTAAAACACATCAATAAACGTCTTGACCAGAATTGAAATTCGGTTCACCTGCTTCGTAAGCACTTCTACTACTTAAATATTTGTTTTATTTGTCAGGTGTCGACAATTCAACAAGGCGTGTGCCGGCGATCTTACTGGCAGTACGCCATCACAGACAACATGGTGTGCGCAGGGCGTGGGCGCCGCGACTCCTGCGCCGGGGATTCGGGCGGCCCGCTGTTGTGTCGGGGGCAGGACGCGCGCTATTACTTGCAAGTAAGTCTGACAAGTGATTGTGTGTGCCGCTTGGGCCGGCTGAATAGAATAGCACCACCCCATCTCCTCCCGCGGTGTCGTCAGAGGCGACAAAGGGAAATATCCTACGGACGGGCAGCAGCGGCCGTCGAAACCCAATCTACAGCTACTGCGGTCGCCAACCCGCCTGCCAAACGTGGCGGCTATTGCAACTAACCCCCAAGATGATACAAGTATTTGTGGGAGGCCCATGTCCAGCAGTGGACTGCATACGGCTGAAATGTATGTAATGATGTATGTAAGTTTGTAAACCTTTCTGCCCTTTTCAGTCCAGGTATCACAACTAGGTATTAGCTACCAGGTACCCCCGGCATTTAATTAATAATTAGTCTAGACTTGCTCGGAGGGTGTAATACAATTTACATTTAATATATTTATTAGGAGTAAATTACGAGTACCTTAATAATAAATTAGTTTGTAATTTATTGTATATTTATTAAAATGCTTGCATGTTAAAAAAAATTGCTAAATGAAAACAAAGTTTTTAAAATCCTTTGAAATGATAATTTGAAAAAATAATACCAAACCATAAACTTTTAAAATTGTATGAGATAAAAAACAATGATAATATATAATGTCAATGTTCTTCTTCACATTTCACTGACTAATAATTTATATAGCAACTACATACTGGTATTAACATAAACATAATATTAACAACGATGAAATGAAACAACTGAAGACGGATTATATCGTTTAAAGTTCATCCCGATGTTTCATGAATAATAATCTCGGTAACCGAAGACAATATTATTAACAACAATTTTATTATTGTCTTCGTCTGCTGCGATGACTACCTATTCATGAAATAAAACAATTGAAACGGATTATATTGCTTGTACTAAATTAAACTTGACTCGATGTTTCGAATCCTCTTGATGTGGAATCATCCCGATATAATCCGCTTCAGTTGTTTTATTTCATGAACAATTTTAAAGTATATTATTAAAGTGGGCGACTATTTAAAAGTGACGTCACAGTTTCATAATATAGTTTAAAAATCAAATATCGGACTTCAACTCTCATTTGTCCCCTTTGTATACATTTTAAGAAAATGGTTAGATAAATATATGATCCTCACAATGAAAAGAAAGCATTGATACCAACCTTCTCTGCCAACAAATCGCTGCTTTGGCAGATGTATCAGTAATTAGGTAAAATGATAATACTTTACGTAAATTGATCCTTTGTACTTTCCACGCCGTTTAATTTCGCGAATGATTCACCGTATATTTTACAGCACTACACAAATTAAATAATTTAACATCGTGTCTCTTTGAGTAGCTTTAGATAAAATCCCAACGATAAGCTATTTGTAACAAACATCTTAGCTTAGACAGATATTAACGTCATAGATAAAGCGGAAAATCCTCCTCAAAACTGCAAATCATATTCGCATTTACTCTAAGAAAAGGTCTTAGCTCTAAGTACTTATAACTTTGATATAACTAAACCCTGATTTAAAATTCAAGAAAATTACTTTTCAAGCGGTTAAAATGAAAATGGATTTAAGGATATTTTTTAACAAAATGGCGCAGGGAGATGTAATTATCACGTCTTGGAGAAAAGCCGCTGGGTTTTTGTGGCTATCTTCCAAATTGCCGCTGGAATTTATACTCACCGCGGGATTTTTTACTTAATGTTTTACGTATCCATAAGAGTACTATGTAAATGAATCGTATACGTAATATAATAAAGAATAGGTTCATAGTTCTTGATTTTACACTACTTAGTAGCTTTATTTTAATTATTCTTTGATGTAAATAGCGATGGGTCAATGTTCTGTGAATGTCAATTGTAATATAATATTATCTAGCTCTAATGGTATCCTGGTGCATTTGCGGAGAGGTTTGATTGTCAGTATTTGAATTATTGTCATAAATGATTCATGTAATAAAGTCAAGACTTACTAAGTGCTGTCCTTATTTTTACAGATACTTGATTGGGTTATAACATAGGTTAAATTATGTGTTAATCTTAGGCTAAGAAATTGTAATTATAGCTATGATCCTAGTTGGTCGATTTTTTTAAATTGAATATAAAAATTAAATCATTTTTACGTCTCGACTTGACTAACGCTAATAACGAACCTTTTGTAAAGGTTATTTTAGTGAACCACTTGACGTAAACAAATCTATTTCAGAAACAGTCAAACTTTCATCGCTACGAAATGCTACTTCAGAGTTTAATTGTTACGTATGTGAATAGAACGCAAATACAAGTATTTTGAGTACGCGTGTAGGTGGTAGACGTAAGTTGTATCTAATACACAAAAGAAATGGAGGTAACATAATGGTTTAAAGTTATATCATTGGTCGAACCCTGAGTTTACAGTTTTATACAGACATACAGATAGATGTTTGTGTAATGTTTATATAACATATGTCCGTATTATACATATGTATAAAACTGTAAACTCAAGCAGCAAGCACCGTGTTACACTAGCAGATGACAAGTTTAGTCCCAAACCGAAGATGTTGTTTAACTGGTTGCCGTCAAACCGGGTTACCATCATCTGGCATAAAGTTGAATTTCAGAAATCATAATTTAGCATAATTTATCATAATAATCAGTTCCAAACGGATAAACTCACGTGTAAATATATTGCGCTGGATGACATGTTTTGGATTAGCCCTGGTACCCATCTTTAAGCCGAGTCAGGACACACCACTCGCGGTGAGTGTGTGTGTGGCGAGATGAGTACCAGAGCTTACCAGAAACATGTCGCCTAGTGATATAAGTATACGTGACTTATCCGTTTGCAATTAATTAGAAGTAATATGGCTTTCAACGCTTTTAATAATTATACAATTTTGCAGAATGTGTTGTTTCCTAAAACTGGATAACTTTCAACAGATTTTAAAGTATCATCCTCTTAAATATATTACAAGGCCAAGTTTGATTCCTTTTATAATAATATTAATAATCCTGAAAAATCTACGACTTCGCATTCACAAAAAACACATGCGAAATAATTAATTATGTTACAAAATTTTCTGCAATACAATAGTGAAACAATATCAAATAAGAAAACTAGGCTTGTGCTGTGGGTAATAGACTATAGTTTTGTTTAGTTTTACAAACTATGAGTCTTGCTCTTGTACTTAACCTTACACGATATAACTACAGATATGAGTAGAGTAAAACTTGTACGTAGAGTTAGTGAGTTTTCCACGTTTGCATTAACCACGCTAAGTTCTAAGTACTAGTATTTGGAACTGGAAAGTATTTAAGTACTTAAACAATATGTTCAGTGTTCCTTTTAACACGTTCAAGGACAGTACGTCGACAGAGGTGACGGAGTCATTTGTTTCCTTTGGCCTATGACACATGACGTCACGCAGTATCCGTGAACCTTGCAATTAAAATCCTGCGCCATAAAGTTTAGCTGACTCTACGACGTATAAGTAAAAAGCTGTCGCGTCGACTTGGCAAGCTTGAGACTTTAAGCTTTGCAAGTTTATTCCTGATTGGAGAGTTCGCTACTACCTATGCCAACTGTCTAAAATTGAATAAAAATCCGAAAATTTATTAATGCAGCGTTACGAATTTATGTCACTTTGCTTGTCTCTTGCTTGATCTAGAAATAAATAAAAAAATATGCTTAATTATCGTCACAAAGCTGACATTATTTATATATTCCACAAGTCACGTTCATTGGGGATATTTATTTCTGAAAACTCTCAGATATCCTTTTGGCACTTTTATTTTTATTCGATTAAAACATAATATGTATAAGCGTTTAGTGTCAACTTCTCTTCAACACAAGCTAAGTTTGTTCCGCTGTTCAAATAAATAGGTAAGGTCAACTTAAACTTTTGAATTATATGCAACTTCCTACTGCTGTCGAGAGAAATTTCCTGATATAATGAAAACATTTCATTTCAATTCCTAATGTTTAAAAGAAACAGTGCTATTTGCACATCCCCCGGGTATGTCCTTAAACTACGTCCAACAATGAGAGGTAGGGCACAGCGATGTCCATCACGCTTGAATCTGGGGCAGCCCAACTGGGGCAGTACCTCCTCCTTACAGAAAACCACAGCCATAATAGCACTGCTACCTTTCAGGTATGTAGTGTTGTGTTCCTGGTGGTGAGTAAGGTTCCCAGAGCTCCAACCCCCCTTAAAGGCCGGCAACGCGCTTGTGAGTCCCCTGGTGTTACGGGTGCCCATGGGCGACGGTAATTGCTTACCACCAGGCAATCCGTCTGCTCGTTTGCCGCCTATGTCATCAACTGAACAGAACATATTACTATAGCAATAAAAGTAGCATGTAGCGTTAACCGCTAGTAAATGAAGTACAGACTATATATTATTAAAATTTACTCTAGTGTGGTAACCCGTTATATATAGAGTAATAAATGCATCCGGGTGGTTTCAAGATAAAGCGGGCGACGGAAAATAAGTTCAGCCATATTTCCCCGGCTTAACCGCGAAACTACCTCAGCTCGTAACGGAACTAACTTCACCACGTAAACATTTAGTGATCCAATATTTTCAACGTGTAACCTTGCAAGTGGTAGATTTATATGTAGAACTTTCAATTGGCTACTTACAACTATAACAGTATCCGTATGTGATTGGAAAACTAGTTAGAACTTCGATTGATTGCTCGAAGTTTAGTAACTTCTGCTGCTGACTGTACGTTGTCACAGTGATATTAATATGCGATATTTATAGGTGAAAAACTCAGCTAAAGCATCGTGCCTATGTAGTAGTAACGTGTATGTACACGCATGTCGACGTTCTATATTCAAATTTTGATGTAACTTCCATTTATGTTCATCTGTGATAAAATTTCCATCGAATAATGATTGGTGGTAATGGTGTTATATAATTTCTTCCCCTTTCCTAGAATTTTTAAGAACACATAATATTACTTGATTGATCAATGGGTTTATTAGTATTATAAAATAAAATATAAATAAATGTGGTTTATTAAGTAATATTGAATGAAAACTTTGTCGATAATTTGGGTAAACTGCTAAATACTTGTCATACTAATTTAGATGACTAGGTTTATACGAGTATATTTACACCTTCACGCACTGTGGCAAAATACAAATATGGCCCTTTTGAATTCAAACTGCTTTTCAGTACATAGTTACCTTAAAGGCATGCAGTTCTATAATTTGAAGCTCCTAACACCAACCAAAATTTAATTTTCACCAAGTTTACTTAACTTGTAACAGATTGCTTCTTTGATAAATTACAAGGTTTAATCATAATTTAATCATGGCACGCAAATCATTATTTTACTCGTAAAACAAGAATTTATTTAAATGTGCAATGTTTTCTGTATTGATGTATCACTTTCCACTTCAGTGGATAATACGCATTATTCCCCGCTTTTGAGGGATAAAGAGCGCCTTTTTGAGCGGGTGTAATGAAAAACACACAAATTGATATTTAAAATTGGGTGGTTCCGAATTCTCGAATAAAGGTCACTATTTTTGTATAAATAGGACGTAAGTCACAAATTTGTTTTTTTACCAAATTGAACTTTAGCAGGTTAGGATTAGGCTTATCTATCGTAGTTTGAATACTCTTTCTGTCAAGTTGGTATTGTATGCTTACAGATTAACATTTAGTATTCGAACACAAGCAATTGGAGAACGGCGAAAAAGCGGTCTGTTTTATGGGAAAGTTTGTACATTTTTGAACCAGAGTGCATGTTTAGGCCGACAAGTCGGTAGAAAAAAAGAAGAGAATGTAACACAATTAAGTAACACAATAAATAAGTAACACGCTATGCAACGTAAACCCTTTACTACCAAACGCAACTAATGTTACTTACTCTCCATGCCTTAGATATTTCTGCATGTTCTTAACTTAGATCGCGCATAAAGTAGTACAACGTAATTTTATGACTCTTGGAGTCTTACTGGGATTACTTGCAAAATCCCTTTTAGATTTTTTCCTGCTATGTAAGGCATTTTAGTGTCATCGATCTTAACTAGATGTTACGGGTTTGAGTATCAGGTCAGTAAGCACCTTTTGTTAAGCAGCGTCTGGCTAACGCTTAGAATAAGCGCAACTTTTAATTTTTGCAAAGTCAATGTCGGATATATGCAACCAAAATTAGTGACAACGTAAATATGACCCCTCGGTCGATTATGACCAGCCTTTGAAATGGCGAGTTTAATTTTGACGTATGGCGGTTAAAAGGCATGATACAAAGATTTAACGTTTGCTAGCTTTATGTGTCAACATTATCTAGAAAAAGGGACCTTATTTTCGATGGCACTTACGTCGAATCGCGTTGTGTTTGTATTTGTCTTGAACAACGACATAAGCGCCATCGACAATAAGATCCCTTTTCATAATGTCACATGTTTACTTATGGTGCTTTTCACGCGTGGTTAGTGCAATCAATGGTCCTAGATGTCTCCTAGTTAAGATATTTAAATAATTAATCGTTTATTGTAAACGTGACTTTTCGTCTCGACTTCCTGCCTCCTCGCTCTTTTCTTTAATAATCGAATTGCGTTGAATTTGCAATATTTTGAAAATAAAATAACGGGGAATTCAATAGAATCAGTGAAATTGAAACAAAGATACTTTACAGAAGCTGTCAAGATTACGTTACTTATAAAATAGCATTGAATACCAGAAATATTGTGGTATTGTTTATAAATCAGTACGATATTTATATATAAATGAACATGGTGTTTAGAAATGAGAACAACTATTATACTTACAGTTATGTGTCGCTCATACTAAGTAGCAACATTACTTAGAGTGTTCATGTTACGAGTATTACTCTGTAAATAATCATTTATTTATAAGATGCAATAAAACATGCCTCGTTGAGTTCGAAAACAAGGTTACGAGTTGAATGGCCCTGTACCATCTTAAATAATATTTTTTTGTGTACTAAAATCATATGTTAAATATTTATTTGCTGTGTCTATCTAGTAGTTTATGTTACTGCTACATAATGTTAAGACATAAAATACAAGTTTGGTTTTATGATAAGAAATGTCTCGATTATTATCTAGACTTATAAAAAAGGATGATGACACGACGTACTAAACTGGCTTGATATATATGTATATGATCACCATAATCCCTATAAAGGAATAGTGATTATGGTTATATTTATTTTTCCTATTTGACAATTACTCGTAAGAACCGAAATTATTAAAAAAACATTTAACACGAAAACTTTCTTACTTTCTTTTAAAATGGATATGCAATGAATTGTAATTTCGCATTACGTCTCACGCCTTTTGGACCACAAAGCTCCCGATTTTTTTAATAGCATTTTTTTGTAACAAAATCACGAAAGTGTTCCATATTGATTTATAATAACACTGGCAGATTAATTATTAACGTTTAACACGGTTCTACTCACGTTTTTTTAGTCACTCGCGCGACATGTTTTGGAGAACATAGGCCTCCATTTTCAAGCACAAATGACTAAATAGACGTGAGTAGAAATATCAGGAAAAAGTGTTCAATATTTATTGATAATATCACTGGCAGACTACATATTATTTGATTTTCTTTACAAAGAACTTATTACCTGAATAACAAAAAAAAACATGATAATTATGACTGTAGCCCAATATTCAATAGCACATGGCCAGTTTGACCAAGACATTCAAAATCAAATATGCGGCCTTTTAATCAAAATTTACTGCTATATTCATGTCCCTGAGCAACTTGACCCTTTATTTATGGGTTATTTTGATGTTCTAGGGGATCACGAGCTTCGGCGACGGCTGCGGCAAACGAGGGAAATACGGGATCTACACGCGCACCGCAGGGTACGTCGCCTGGATCAACAATGTTATGGACAATAAATACTTCGATGATTGACGACGACAATGTTCTTGTGACGTTACCCGAGTTTTTAGTTTTTGTAATGTGAACTTGATTTGTAAAAAAAAAAGTTTTCTAAAAATTGTAAATGTTATTCAGATTTGCAAAAACTATAGTAAATTAAATTTTTTGTCTTTATAGTTTGAATCTCTGTACAGTCAACCAATTTGATTTATAGGCCACTTCGTTCCTTGTCACGGTGAAAACCTATATGAAAGACGCAAAAGATCTCTTATTAACGTCACTGTGACAAGGTTCGTAGTGGCCTAGATTCGTTCGTTCGTAGTTCGTAATCAAATTGGTTGACTATATAATATAATAAGTATGACATGTTTTCAAAATGTTTCCATTTTGGAAACTTTGCATATGCACATAAATGAAACTATGAGTGTATCAGGATAAACTGGTTTGCGGACATTAGACCGCATTATGTCGTCGTTATGTTCTATAGCCAATTAGGATTTATTAAGATCAATTTTTTTTAACACAACATCTACTTTAAATGTATTACGGCAACCTGTATAAACTACAAGTTTTTAGAAAAACTATACGCATGTAACCAGCTAAATGGCTGGAACTTCTTTATTTAAGCGAGAAGCAATTGTACCATAAGTTATAAAACGAAGCCAGTGTTTAAAACATTTTGGCTAAATCTTTCTCGTCATTGTCCATTATTCAAATCACAGTTCCGCAAAGATCGAGACATGATTTTTTAGATTAATACTTTATGAAGCGAGAACTGGATAAATATTTTCACGGAATTTCTATTTACCAAATAAACGGGACTTAACCGCGTATAATTTTTAAAAATTACCTCCGACGTTTTGAGAACAACATTGTCCTCGTGGTCTCGGGTGGGATCGGAGTCCTATTCATTTGTAATATGTATAAACCTTGACAGATAAAATCAGTATTCTATTTACAGTTTCAAGTATAATTAGTACAGTAAGAGATATAGGTGAAAAACCTAAGGAAAGCATCGGCCTATGTAGTAGTAACGTATCTGTACACGCATGTTCGTGTTCTATATTCAAATTTTGACATAAGTTCCGTATTAATTTCTGCATAACTACATAGACATGGGACCTATTTCTCTAACATTTTGATGTAACTTATACAAGAGATGTTTTTTTCTAAAAACAAAACTGTGTGACTTCTGCTTGTATTACAAGTTACATGTCTTCGAGAAATGAGCCTATAGTGCTACAGTTAAATTTTTCACCTATAGAACAGCACTTGTTTCTGAAGATCAATACGAGGCATCATAAAAACAATTTGTAGCTCTTATATAGTTCAACTAGAGTTACAATTCACATAGAGTTACTAGCGTGTTTACTTCCCATCAGGCGAATCGTACACAAATTGTACCATTTTCTTAGTACTCATATGTTTATTTTAGACACAGAAGTTGTAAGTGTATTAATAAACAAGGGAATAGTTGTATTGAAACGGGTAACTCACGTTTTATAAGTCGAATATTGCTCGACATGTTTCACTAAGCAGTGAGGAGAAAACCGTTCCCGACCGCGGACCGAGAGAAGAGAGAGAAAGAGAAGCAAGAAGAGAGTAATATTCGACTTACAAAATGTGAGTTACCCGCTTCTAAACACTAAGTATGGATGAATCTCACGAGAGTTGAAATTATTATTCACTCGAGGTCGAGCTTACACCGTTGTCATCTTAAGTACAGTTGGACTGAATTTCATGATCTTTGATTTGTTAGATTTGACTCCACCTGGCATAGCAGAATAATTGTTAAAACCATCTGACCTGAAGTGCGGTAAACCCCCTACCTAATACCGTCGAGTTAGACTGCAATGATTGTTGAGTTACCTTTATGCCATACTCCTACTAAATGTATTAATTTAATGTATACAATATATATTAAGTGAATGTTATTAATATATACATGTATAATATAGAGTAATTAAGTAAATATTGTAATATAATTGTAATTTCAATTTTAGGTTGAATAAAAGTCTTTTTAGGCTGTGTATGCACTATCCGGTTCGCCGCCTGCGGTTGCGGCTGGCCGCATAGTGCGGTGAGTGTTGATTGTCGCGGTGTCATATATTTTTATACATTATGCGGTTGACTGTATGTGGCTACCAGGAGAGTGCGTACATAGCCTTAGCACGCACTGCACTGCGGCAGTCTCTTATTAGATGTATATCAGTTAAGATTCGTCTCTATTTCAGCAAGACGTTTGCTTTGTTGAAGGCATGTATACAAGTATAGCTGCATACATTGCACTTAGGTTAATTATCTACATTTAAGCCGATTACATGTTTGTTTGTGAAGCAGTCTTTGAACAATATCCATTTCTGATTACTGAATAGATCTGGTCGATTGTAATGACGAACATGACAAATAATCATATATGTAACGTGAATATATACGTAAGATATCAGTGTTCTTCTCTGCGGTGGTTTAATAGTAAATCGACCAACATTAGCTATCTCCCCTGTGGTGCTAATTGCATCGCGTACTTCAGTTGTTTATACCGATGAGCAAAGTTAAATTTGGTTCAACTGAATGAAAGTTAGCAACTCCGCTTCGATTTTGGCGTACATTCCGAGGCAATATTGCAAGATAATCCATCCAATCGTAGCAAATTGTTAACCTTATTGTTATTATTTGTTACGATGTTTTTAATAATTGTATCAATTGAATTAAGTATTTGGTGATTTTCTACACCTAAATAGACACAATACAATTAGCTGTACCTTAGAAATATACCGGAGTTTTGATGCGATAGAGTTATAATACTAAATCCCTGAAAGTATCCTAAAGCATGTTTATATTTATATATAAACTTTTAGATGTTGTATTTTTTTGTTTAGAAATTTTAATAGCTGTGTTATTATTAGAGATTGAAATAAACCCAATATATTTGCTGCATTACTATTTCGGGCTATAAACTATTTAACTATCCCAAGTTTGTTGTAGTTTGATAATTATTTGAGAATCTACTTTTTTCTATTCAACGAATAACACTTAGGTTGGTTTACCTTACCCATGTCAGGGCCACTGTGTATTCAAGTGTTCATTCATTGCTCATTACCATTATAGTATTACTATACAATACAATACAACACAATACAGTACAATATATTAGCATTAAAAGTAGTGTAGTGTATGAAATAGCACACAAAGATATCTACCGTTTTTTTAATTGCTTAACAAATAGACACAAACTTCTGCGTGTTTATCAATTAAAATCCAATAGAAACTTTGAAACGCGAACTGTAGAATATATCTCATTTGTAAAATAAATACACATGATGGCAGATACTTTTGGTGCATTGTTACTATTGTTGCTGACTGTACAGACATTATACTGTTCATAACAACAAAGTTTATTTTGATGCATTGATTATATACATCTACATTTCTACACTAATATTATAAAGGCGAAAGTTTGTGATTGTGTATGTTTCTTACTTTTTTACGTCTAAACTGCTGGAGAGATTTTAATGAAATTTGGTATGGAGTTAGCTGACACACTGGATTAACACCAGTGATCGGTTATTTGGATTCTCCCTCGCGGGATATCATGTAGAAAAGTTAATATCGATACGACAGTTTCCGGCGATACCGAACAATTATTCAAAAATAAAACAATTTAAATTGTCTGTAAGGGATTTTTTACTTACTCGTCGAACTTTTATACAAACGGTACAAAATATGCCGCTTTGGTTGCAGCAAATAAGCTGTCAGTGTGAACACTTGTGCTCATTTGTTCAATTTCGCAAAAGAACGGCGAGTAAGTCGGTTGTCTATCAGCTACTGAGATGTTTTAAAGTGTAATAAAATAAACACTTTGTATTTTTTTGTCTTTTCTAACAACATAAAGCCCGGTTTTCGGGGCATATCCATACTAACATTATGATTGAGGTCGTTCACCCCATGTCGAATCCAAAAAACCGATCACTGATTAACACATATGCTATGTTTTTTCCCTAATAAACCGCGAGTAACGCCGCGGGGCACAGCTAGTTATTGCAATATTTTCACGAAGACATCAATCAAAGAATATTACAAAAGCCAAATGTAGATATATTCTAAATAAAGCAGTAATTTAATCACTAAGCAATATGTGCGAGCACACCTACGCAGAAACGTGATGGAATTGGCATTAATTTCGCGTGCATTATCTGTCTTCTATGCTAAAGGGGAAATATTTGCTTATATCTTTGATATCAAATGAATCCATAATGATCTCAATATGAGATTTCATAAAATTTGCTGTGCCCCGCGGTGTTACCCGCGATTTATTAGGAAAAAACGTAGCCTATGTGTTAATCCAGGGTGCCAGATAGCACCATACCAAATTTTATTAAAATCGCTCCGCTCCAGCCTTTTAGACGTGAAGAAGTAACAAACATACACACTCACAAACTTTCGCCTTTATAATATTAGTGTAGAAGTGTAGATAGTACAGTCGCCATGAGATATATCGGAGCTGTAGCGGTAGTCACAAACATCTGAACATCCACTATATCACCTTGACAATAGCGATGTTGCTCAGATATTTGTGACCACCTCAACATATCTGATGGTGACTGTATAAAGAGGAGGATTAATAGGAAATGTACATGTGTTTCTAAAGAATGAACTCTAATCTGAAGCATGGATATATATTTATAAATATATTTCGACCATTTTATTTATGAGAAACATAATATTCTCTATTTATAAATAACGCTACAGAGCATGAGTTATTTTTTAATATCAGACGTATGATGGAGTTTTTGTCATCTCTCATCGTTGTCAAATTCTGAGAAATATGATGAATTGTAAAGCATTACATATTTGTACAATAGATATAATATTTTCAAGATACAGGAAAAAAACACGTTACAACATTGACATATTATACACTTATTATTAAATTACGAGTAACTTTCAAAAACTCTAGAGCTCCGTATAGCTTCGATAAAGCTACCCTG
The DNA here is from genome assembly GCA_022674325.2 of Grapholita molesta. NCBI lineage: Eukaryota > Metazoa > Arthropoda > Insecta > Lepidoptera > Tortricidae > Grapholita > Grapholita molesta. Next base: position 5,440,299 of record CP053126.2, read on the forward strand.
TATTTGTAGTGTATTTTTCACTTAATAAAAGAAAGACCATGAATTTTGATATTTTAAATTCAAAATTAATCAATTTAATTTCTAAAATGATCAAAACGACTCTCATTCTGTTAAATACTCAATCTTACTCTTTTGGTTATTCCGTCTTCCTTTTAGATTCAAAGATTCAAAGATTTATTTGTGCAACATAGGTACATACAGGTGTTAGAGAAATATTTCGTATCACTATGTCGTGCCTGATGGCATACAAATGCATACAAAATTTTATTTCTGACACTATGTAATTTAGCAGAGAAAATATTCCTTATGATGAAGTCTTTCTATCGGTATAATAAAGCTACAGGGTACTTTTCTCGTGTTGTGGGTATATTTCCCGGTTCAACCATGTAATTATTTAAAAATCTATGAATGCAGTTCACATTATATTTAAATTAAAATAACGTCGTATTTCAGTAAAATCTTCCATCTACAATACTAGAATTCATCTACAGTACTTTCCCCCCTTGTGGCATAGGCATGGGACGCCCGGAATACTTTGTAAATCAAACTTCATGAAAATATAATTAAATATAAATATTCTCAACCGGTCCCACACGGCAATGTTTAGGTATACGTATACATATTTTGGAAACTGATCGTATCGATATATTTTACCTTGACTTTACCGTTGTAATTCTAAATTTGAAAAACGAGTAAAGCCGTCAAAGTTGTCGGCAAAACGGAACGATGCACTGGAATAAAATTACTCAAAGAAAATATATTTAGTTACAATATGAAAAGACGGGCATGGCAAGTATTGCGAAACCAGAAAGGGGCTTTAATATTGACAAAACATAATAATTATGGTACACGTTGGTATTTTAGTTAACATAACAACAATTCTTGGAGTATTTATAATGTAATATATTTATGTGCAGTATCTATTATACAAAGTTGATACTTTTAATTCAGTTTATATGCAAAATGTTTATAAAAGTACTTCCGTAACTTATCCAATATTAAATTAAAATTAAAAAGGGGAGTTCAGTCCTAAAACTTTTGTTGTAACAAATATGGATACTCACTACGAATATTTATCACAATCTATTGGCAAAGTGGGAGTTTAGTGGGACTTATAATTTATACTCGGTCTAACTTGTAGTCTTTGTTATGCTGTAACATAAATCTTTCTGTAATATTTCTCTGGAATTCTATTTTTATTTATTTTTTGTCAGTTTGTTTCACGTACGCAACTTACAACTACTTCATAATTTTTTTTCCAACTAATACTCAGAGTTATTGTTTTAAAACTCATCTATCGGGTATAGACAGCAGCGGCAGTTGTAAAGTGAGAGAGGTGTATTGTTAAGAGAATAAGAGCGTGTCAACATCATTCTGAACACCTCCGCTTAGCAATTTCTACTGCTGACTGTACATATCGGTGTCAAATAAAGATGTCCAAACGCCCACAATTTTAAATTGATGAAAAAGTATTGATTGATTTGCTTCATTGATTTGACGCTCTAGATGAAACTTAAAAGAATATCATTATGTATTATTTAAAATCTAGCCGCCCGGAGTCATATAAAAAGGTTTTGCTATTCCATGTCAATATGAAGTTTAATTATATCTATCTTAGTAATTATAGGTATCTTTTCATCTACTTGGTATTTTTACTCTATGGACGGCTAGAGCCAGCGGTGCTACCGCGAAAAACGATATTCGAAAATTTTGGACAATTGTCTCTGTCACTGTCATGACGCCTTCATTGGAGTAAAAGAGAAAGATGCTCAAAATACTCGAACTTCGATGTTCGCAGTAGCGGGCCTGGCTAGGAAATGCGTACCGCGGGCTAAATGTATAAGGGATTCTTAAAATGTATAAAGTGTTTCATTGATTTGACGCGCTAGGTGAAACTTAGAAGAATATCATTATGTATTATTTAAAATCTAGCCGCCCGGAGTCATATAAAAAGGTTTTGCTATTCCATGTCAATATTAAGTTGAATTATATCTATCTTAGTAATTATAGGTATCTTTTCATCTACTTGGTATTTCTACTCTATGGGCGGCTAGAGCCAGCGGTGCTACCGCGAAAAATGATATACGTAAATTTCGGACAATTGTCTCTGTCACTGACATGACGCCTTCATTGTAGTAAAAGAGAAAGATGCTCGAAATACTCGAACTGTTCGTGGTATCGGGCCTGGCTAGGAAATGCGTACCGCGGGCTAAGATACGCTCGATTACGAGTATTATTTATGCCGTCTCACCTTGCGTTTACGTTCAGAACTTGTTTTTCGGGGCCTGTACGATAAAAAAGTTTGTAAATTACTCCTAGTTTCTAGTAAATAAAGTCTCTCTACGATCCTATTGTTTTATTTACTCCCTCGTTGGAGCCTGATTTAGAACAAGGGCTTAATCTGATTAACCTTCTAAGACCCAAAAGCTGTTGTTTTGTTTATAAAGGAACTGGAATTAGCGATGTAGCTGAAGCTGCCGCCAAACTCAAATGGGACTGGGCAGGACACGTCTGTCGTATGCCCGATAACCTGTGGGCCAAAACATCTACCCGTTGGATCCCACAAAGGAACCCATATTTCAAGTTATTAATAGATTGTCGAAATTTACCTAGAAATGGTGGACGGGATAGAAGGAGGGAAATATATTAAAATACCTACCTAAATATAATGATTAAAACTATAACTTTAGTTTCCACAAAGAAAAAAAAACAATGCGGTTCAGAGAACAATAAAATGAAATTGACACGGAATAAAATAGAAGTGGAAGCCACACTACATTGCTGTGAAAACAGGGTGAACAGAAAAAAAAACTTCTGCGATAAAAAGCGAATAGAGTATGAAGCCGCCCCGTTTGCATTCATACAATAATAGCTTGTGGCTTGTCGAAGCTTTGTATATAAACTAGATACCTACGAAACTATCAGATATGTGAGTGATTAAGAAATATTAACTCATTTTAATAGAGCTGTGTTATTTTATTCATAATACACTCCATATTCCCTTATGTTTGCTATTTTTTTTTACTCTTGAAGCATGTTTGAGAATACATTGGTTTTATTTAGTAATTTAAACAATGGGAAGCGAGACCGTGACGTTGAAACCTAGATTTAATAACACAAGTAAATGATTACGTAGTAATAATTAAGGAGAAAGTCATACCAAAAAATAAAAATATTTATTACAATTTCAAAACAATAACTCAAATAATACAGATTTTGATATAACAAAAAATGGGATAAAGGCTAGGTTAATTTAGTACTCATTTTCGTGGAAATTATCACACTATTCATAGATGTCTGAAATGGTTACAGATTTAGCGAATCTAAAATCATTTATTATCGTATTTATACGCGATATACATACATTGACTAAGCGCTTAACGACGATTGAGGCAAATCCGAGCGACGAGCACGTGTGCGTATAAAACAGCTTCTGAGGACTGACAATTTTATTACAGTGGCACGGCGTCCATTATTAGTTCGTACGTCCATGGACGTGCTTCTAATAAATAATATAGGATTAAGAGAGAAAGCCGGGCTTTCACGTCTGTAAGCTTAAATCAATAATTGGACCCTGTTATCAACAACATCAACGTATTGTTGGTTAGATAATATGTTTATAGCAATAATCGCGTATTTTTTAGCCTAGTCACATAAAATTTTGACAAATGTAGAACTTGTTATTCCACTTTCTAAATAATTGTACTCTATTAACTAGCAAAATACTATTAGACTAGTGTCCGACTTTACAAGAGATGATTGGGGAGTAGTAAATGACAAGTTTTTCCCAAAAGGAGGCGAGGTCGTGTGTTAAAAAAGAATATACATACCAGTGATGGCGGACTTATCAGCTGGCCATGATTTAGCAACAACGATAGTGGTGATATCAGAATGTGTCCAATCGAATAGGTTGGTCGGTTGTCGCGGTCAAACAAATAAGTTATTATTGATGTATTTATTAATTAAAAAAGATTAAAAAAGAAGAAAGAAAAAAGAAACAACCAGGAAAAAATAATCGTCACAATTATAATAGAAGTTTGAAAGATTTTCAGCCAAATTAATAAAGAAATGTAAGAGAAAATTAATGAAAGTTTGAATTTACTATCAATCGTGATCCTGACGAAGGGATACTCTAAAGTACCTGATGCAGATATTGATATTGGGATATTGAATATTTAAAAAAAATGGCGTTTCTATCTATGTACTGTGCCACAACATAATTAATATTTATGCGTCTCTTTTATTATCGAAGTTTACTATCTTAATCGTATAATATGTGACATTATCTATGAAAAAGGACCTTATTGTCGATGGCGCTTACGCCGTTGCTCAAGATGCCGCAATACAAACGCAACGCGGTTCGACGTAAGCGTCATCGACATAAGGTCCAGGCCAGGTAAGGATAATGAATGTCACATATACGATTCCTTTATTGGAAATAGCCTAGTCAATCACTTTTATTTGTCACCGGTTGGACATGTTGGGACACGTTAATTGGCAAATTTGAATAAAAAAAGTAAACGGATTCTGATGTTTTGCATCAAATAATTAAACGTCGAAAGTCAGATCCGCATCTTCAGGTTCGTATGCCACGTCCGTAATCCACGGAAGGAGACGCCACACGCCTGTATACTGTGCCGATTGACTGCCCCAACCGCGCCGCTCCTCCTGCAATATATTCCTTGTTAATCAATATATGTCTGCTTATTTTTATAAACGGAAAGTATTGTATGACTAATACCTACATATAAGCAATACAATTAAAGTTGGAAGGAATAAAAGAGTTATCTAAATCTGGAAGAGACTTCCGTTTACGTCATTTGATGTTTGCGTCAGTGAATCCAATGAAAAATTATACAAGTATTGCGGTGTTAATACTAATAGTATTGAAATTCGAGTACAGTCGGCGTCATATAGTTAGTACCATCCAAAGTACTCATAAAGTTCGGTACACCATAGAATTTGTATGGTGTACCGAACTATTTGACTACTTTGAATGCTGCGAACTATATGACGCTGACTGTTCTGTTTTAAAAGAAGTTAAATATATTTATCTACTGCCGTACTTATGAAAAACAGACTTTTATACAGGTTAATAGGTCAAAACACGCGGTTCGGGTTGACTAAAACATGCATAAAAACTCACAATATCAGAACAAAATGTCTTTCTAAATACCAACCTTGTGAGAGGAACATTTCAATGTGGTTTTCAAAAGTCAACCCATTTAAGCGAATGACAGTCAGAGTGCTGGCCGAGCATGGTACGGATTTAATTTAAAGATAATTGCTGACTCAGTTAATTGTAACCACAGACTTCTTTAGCTGCGTGGCCGAGTAGAAAAATCGATCGACATGCAACTATTCTAGTTACTGTATTTACCACTACGTGCTAAACCTAAATTATTTTAATAATTATGTGTGTACCTAATTATAATGTTTTCAGGCTGTTACGGTCTTAAATCCGTATACTAACTGTTTTATATCCTTTTAACATACAAATACAAAATTATTCCAAAATGTTTTGTGGCTACTTTTCCGAGACAAAAAAATTACTAAACTCGAGATTTTAAATTTGACAAAGTAATTAATGTACAGTCAACTAATTTGATTTTGTGGCGACTTCGTATATTGTCACGGCCAAAATCTATATGAAAGCCATTAGAGCTACTAATATTAATTTCACTGTGACAAGGTTTGAATTGGTCTAGTAATACAGTTGGATGGGAATTGAAATTCTTTTTTAGAGCCTTATGCTTTTAGCTGTATTTTTATTATTCACTGAAGAAAATGCGCAAATTCAGCAAATTCCGTTTTAAAAAATCCGTGCGTGATTTCTTTGCTGGCGGCTATCAAAAGTAGTGTGTAGGTATCTGTGCTTCTAAATTATTTTTTTCTTGAATAGTACCATATTTATTTTATATGTATTAAGTATAGTATGTATGTATATTTGACCTCGTGTTAATGTATTTAAGTTTATTTGGTAATGTTATTTTTTACACTCTTGCAAATGCACCGCCTACAATCTTCTCTGTTTTGCCCAAAGGTTAACTGGTAGAAAATGCTTCATAGCATTAAGTTCACCTTTTGTACATTACTTTTATCTTGTGCAATGAAGATTAAATAAATGAATAAAATGTGGGCTATGACGAGACGAGAGCGGTTAACAATGCTTTTAACCAACACTGACTACCTACTAACATTTCATAAAGGAGACCTGCAAATATAGAGCCACCAGTTGCTCGCCGACCATCAGCAGTCCACCATGCACGGGGTCGTTCTCCTCTCCTGAGTACGGCGGCAATAGCAGACAGTACACGTTCCCCGCGCTGATGTCACCTTGGCGTTTTGCGATGCTGTATAAATGTAAAACATGTAAAACATGTGCATTAAGAGTCTTCTCTTAAACACATAATGACTTTTGTCGATATGTTCCCTATAATTGACTCGAAAGCATCCCGAGCCGAGAGACTGGCACTTTATACTTTACAAAAATCTGATCTGTATAACTTTACTACTCAATTCAATTAATCAATTCAATTTCAATTGCCCAACATCATTCGCAGCGTCAAAAATTGCGACCGCTTTGCAAATAAGTGCCCAACTGCCATGTACTCGTATGTTCTTAAGAAAATGTCGATTATAATTTATAATAAAACCAACCAAGAGTAGGTTTCTGTAGTATTCAATCAATCAAGTTCAAAATATATTTTCTTTGAAGGTTTTATTTAAGCTGTACTACTTAGTTACAAAAATCACTCAACGCGAGCGATACACCCTTAACGCGATCGGTGTGTCCTGACCAGAGCTTACCCGAAACATGTCGCCTACTGCGATAAAATTACACGTGAGTTTATCCGTTTGTAACTAAGAAGTAGTACGTAACATGGCTCACAACAGTTTTAATTGTATTACTGTACTCATATATTTTTATTTTATTTTTGGATTTTGCGGTTTTAAGTTACAGGTTTTTTTTTACTCACAGAACATTTTTTTCCGAAAATATTCAACTTATTAAAAAATGTTTAAAGCAACCCAAATACTTTAAAATACTTATGTAACGACTTGACTAGTACAGTCGCCATCAGATATATCGGAACTGTGGAAGTGAAAGCGGAACGCCTCTATTGTCAATGCAATAAAGTGGATGTTCCGATATTTGTGACCACCTCCACAGCTCCGATATATCTGATGGCGACTGTACCTGAGTATATACCCCAATTTTTTTTTCACTTTACCACTTTGCATGATTGATTTATACAAAATTTTAGCTTTCTAGGGCCAACGGTAACTCAGTAAACGGTCACGGAACCTTAAAAAGGCAAAACAAAAAATTTGTCTCATATTGTATCGTGCAATATAAAATCAATACTAATATTATAAATGCTCTTCGTGCTTAAACCTCTGAACCAAATGGGATGAAAGCTATGGAGAGAGTTTGAGCTACGAGAAAGTTCATAGGATAATTTTTATCTCGCAACCATACTATAAATCAAATAAAAAGTTTCCTATGTCCTTTCTCGTAGCTCAAGCTGTTGTGAATGAATGAATGAAATACTCTTTATTGTACAACCCAAATAAGAATATATACAGAGAAATAGTTAAGCAAACCTGTTATTTATTATACATACGTGTAACTTGGACTCCCCGGACATATGTTATGATACACCACAGCATTGTATATACTCAGAGGCCATAGCTTTTCTGTCGTATATTGCGATCCGTATCTGAATAAATGAAAGACTTGAGAGGACTGAACTAAATATTTTTCCCCTCACTAGCTCGTAAAGCGCTTGTTTATCCTTTAATACGAGAGGGTAAAAACGCATTTTATCCACTAGTGATTAAAGTAAGTTGACTTCTCACAGCTCTTATTGCTATGGTTTTAAAGTCTAAATTCGCGAAGTACAGCTCACTTGCCCCCGCGGCGGCGGCTAACGCACCGATTTGAAAATCGAAGTAGAACAATCGAAAATCGTACTGGCCACCACAAGCTAACCAAGCTAAAGGCACCTTGTGTAAAAATGTTGAATGTATCTAAACGCAAAGAAAAAGTAAATGCGATTTCAAAACGTTTTTTTTTGCATGTTTCACTTTCTTCGCTGTAGTGAGGGGAAAAGTTTTGTGTTACACACGGGTGAAATTGTAATTTACTTCTCGTGTATTGAAACACTCGCTACGTTCAGGATTCTATTTTAAAACCACTCGCTTTGTTCGTGGTTAAACTTTAGAATCCATTCGCTTGCTCGAGTTTCAATTCCACACTCGCAGTTAAAATACAATTTTGCACCCTTGTATAACAAAATGTAAGAATGTTAGCGTGAAATTTTAAAAACTCAATTTCGGAGTCTCTTAACCGTTTGAGCTGAAATGTTGCACACATGTAAGTTCGGTGACAATGCAATATTGTGGTATGACTGATCTGATCTGATGCTGGATCCAACTTTGACACTGGCAGACAATGCTCATCCAACCGTTTCCGCAACTGCAATACGCAAACAGGTGCAACTTAAGAATTTCCACTCTTTTTTTGTAACAAGTTATTGCGATCATATTTCGTACCAATCGAAATCTAGGAATGTGAACCTCGCTTTGCGGAGCTCCTATATCTGCCCTATTTGCTCTTCCGGCATTCAAAGCTACTTAACAAGCCTAACCTATCGTTTTATTTATACTTTAATAATATCATTTTTCCTTCTAATAATATAAGTTTTTAGTTCGTAACTGGTTAGGACAAAAAAGTGAAAAATCTTAAGTGGCAACTGGTTACGAATAGCAGTTGCAAAAACAGCCAGAGTGGACACTGCTCGACCTTAACAAAAACATGAATGATACTTCATTCTTCAGATTGCGTCGATATCCATTAACAAATATTTTTTTATAAATTATAAAACTAATAACCGTATAAAAGCTACACAAAAAAAGCCGAAACAATTTATAGAAAAAGTATGAAAAGAAGGTATATAAAATATATTGGAAAGATCAATGAAAACTCACGTGATATTTTCCATAAATTCACTTCGATTGCTTTTTCAAGTCTTATAGATCGTAGCTACGGCCCGAGATGAAATTGAAAATCTATTTTTACTAGCCATTAAAGGCTGTCGCCAGGAAACCAGAATACTTCATAACAGCCTTTCCATAACTATGTATGAATAATTTAATGGTCACCTGTCTAAGCCCCATCCAACTGCGGACGCCACTACGCCGGCCGGGCCCGCCGTGAACTGATGCGACATCAGGGAGATCGGCTTCCAGCCTGGGCAAGCCGCGGCCATCGAACTTGAAACTTGAATTAAACCTGTAAATATGGCTTATGGGGACTTCATAATCTTCGCACTAGATCAAAGTAGACAGCTGAGATTTAAAACCAGCTGCATGGAAATAAAATGGATTTAAAAAGTTATTTTTTTGTTTAATTTCAATCGAGTAAGTATGTAGTTATGAATAAGTGCAAAGCGAAATCATGTCGAAACATGGCTATTGTTCTGTAACTTTGCAATCCTTTAACGTCAAAAGAAAAGAACAAAAAAATATTTTGCAAGGACCAAAAGTTAATTACTGAGCTTTACAGGCGTTTTTTGGTAATTAGTAAATTAAAATCAAGTTTCTTTTAATAAAAGCAGCTTGTTTTCTTGGTAAGACGGAATGTTTACATCACGTTAATTCATTTTCAATGGGATTTACTACATTTTATTGCTGTTATGATTTTAAAAACGAATTTATAATAATTAGATTGTATATTTTTAGTCTGCTGAGCACGGTTGGGGCGCTGAGTCGCGGGGAATGGATTTCATGGATAGATCCATGGATATAACCTTTTAGGTTTTCGACGGTTCGACGTTGGTTGGGTGACCACCAATGCACGACCCCGGAATGTACAGCCCAATAATTGACGACCATGATGTACTCGGCTTGGTGGGTCGTCAATTCTCGGGCTGCGCGTTCTAGGTTCGTACAAACGCGTTGCCTGGCAGCAATCCGAAGCCACCTTTTGTCCAAGGCAACCATGTTCGACCCAACAATCCGCATCCAACAATCAGTCTTTAAATTTTTAGGATGTGCATTGTTGGTAAGGATTGATAAAGTGCGACTCAACGATTTACAAACCATCACATGGAAGCCACAGAAATATCATATGTGACAGAGCCCAGATAGGTGCGACGACGAGCGAAACGAGGAGGAGCGTGTTAGGTTAACCGCGAGCAAACAGCCAAAACCAATTTTTTTCGAATTTCATATTTATGAAACTCGAAAAGATTTGGTCCCCGATTGTTGGGACATCGATGATTGATGGGCTGAGTAAGTAATCCGGCGTCGCGCGGTGTTGGTACGGCCCGAGAATGCGCGGCCGATAATTTGTGCCACCTGAATTGCCGCCGATTGTTGGATCGTAAATTCTTGGGCTGCGTGTTCTCAGTCCTTATAAACGTGCCGCGGAACAGCAATCCGAAGGCACGTTTTTTACACCACAATCTCAACCCATCAATCTGCGTAAAATAAAATTGGTCGCCAATCGATGGGTCGTCATTTGCGTACTACCCGGACTGCATAGGTTGCACCCGTCGTTCTCACGGATAAGGGACGTCCCAAGTGTGAAATCAGAATTTGGTGCGGGTCAGAATTAGTGTTCTGACTACCCGACGAATGTCTACCCACCGTAATTATGTTAATTACTGTCAACAGTCCGGCACACAATACTCACTACATCCGCGCACAGATACAATATACAATTTTAATTCACCATAGACCCGTTCTACAGTTTTTCTGGTCAGTTTCTATAGTTTAAAGCGGTGAGATATTTCAGTCTTAGTTAGAAGAAAATATTATTGCACTCGTACAAAAAATTGCCATACCTATATTATAGAGAAGTCTTCTATCTTTATCCCTGGGGTTAAATTTAGGGTGCAACACGCTTCGTTTGACGTATGCGATGCGCTCGGGCCAACGCCAGTGCTCTCCGCAGTATGTCACATACGCCGACCTTAAGTCGACTGAATATACCAAGGAGTGTCGCGACAGACAAGACCCGGCAGCTAGCAACCAGTGTGGACTTATACCCGCTGCATCACAATGAGTCTAAAAGATAAATTGACAATGTTTAAAGTGTAAAGCGTCATTATCTAACTTGTTTAATCATTCTCAGCCATAAGGCACGTCATGTGTAGAATACTCATAACTAGACTAAGAAAATTGTACATAAGTTTGATAGATAAAAAAATTATAGTGGAGGCACCGTAGTTTTAAAAAAAGTCAGTTAATGAGTGTTAAAAATTGTATACCTACCTCTGTGGGTTTATAGACGTAAACAGACGCAAAAGGAAAACTGTACCAATGAGCTAAGGTTGCACTAGTTATGGGATTTAATTTAGAAAACCCGATGGTACTATTTTCTACTGAAGTGCTAAGTGATTCCAAAAAAATACTCTTTTGACTTTTGTATACTTTTGTCAAATTACGGTATCCTTGAAAGGAGGGTTTCTCTAAATTTGTATACTGTCTTTCAACTCTCGTTTTATTCGGGCTACCTACATGCCACAAATTTTTAAAATTTTGAGTTTCTTGGTTTGTTGTATTATTTGTAATATTGCTTAGCTTTGAGCTTTGACATTCAGTGCTAATATTTAATTTTATTCTTCTGTTGGGAGGTGTATTTACATCATACATTTCAAAAAACTTTACTCTGTCGTCAGTAGTGACATTTCTGGTTTTCAAATCTGTAGTTGATTGTATTGGTAATTTAATAGTTGTTTTGGTCTTTGTCGTAAGTTCATTCTTAAGTTTTACTGGAAACATATTTTGACCCAAAAGAGCTTGATTGCTAATTAAATCACTTGTTCTGATGTTATTATTGATCTTTTTTTTCGTTTGCATTATAAGTGGATTGATAGTTTGACTTTGGGAATGCAAACTATGGTCTTGAATATTCTTTAGAGGATTAGATAGAGGTTTAATTCTCAATTCCTGGTCATTGTATAGGTTTTTAAAGCGATATGACACAGAAGATGATCGCCAAATGAATGGCAACCTCGTCTTATCTAATTCCGTTCTTCTGACTTTAGGTTCAATTCTGTGTAATTTTGTCATACTGGTGCTCTTGGCTTCATTATGACCATTATGACCTACATATAAATAATCAAATTCTATGTATGTCGGAGTAGTTGATCTGTGACGGGAAATCGAAGAAAATAAAAACATTTTTTCCCTGTAATTACTTTGATTGGATCCATTTCTATTATGTTTCCAATAATAGGGTCCCCTTGAGGTGTTTATTATAGATTGGGCTTGATTATGAGCGTTTGGTTTATTATTTACGTTAGCATTCAGAATCTGTCGAAATTGTGAATTTAACGGCAATCTTCGGGAACTTCTTCTCTCTAAATCAAATTCAAAACAATTAACAACTTGTGATAAAAGGACAATGAACAAATAATTTATAAATTTACATAGTTCCATATTTGACAGGAAATAAGGTTTTTCAATTTATGGCAAAACATTATTTGGAATTGAGATAGGAATGTTAAATTTTGTTGCTTCTAAATGTAATCATACAAAGGTTTTCGATTTAAACTTAGTTTCTGAACAATGTCTGAATAACATACTTGATTGATACATGACATTTGGACTTATGAGATGGATTTGTGAAATAGATTCACAGGAATTGACCAAGAAGTGGGGTTGGGAATTCAGATGTTTCAGCTTTCTTGTGTGTTGCGAAACATTACAAGTTATTGCGAATGTACATAATATATATTGATATTTTGCATTCACATAATAAATTATATTAATACCTCTATGCTTTTTAAATTATTAAATTTTGTTCATACTGGTAATAATGACATGTAAACCCTCTTTATACATATGACGTAATAGTAAGGATATTATATTGTCTTTACTCTTTGTATGACATCCATAGATATAGATATATTAAAAATTCCTTGATGACATCGCGACCTACTGATTTTCAAAATTGACAGTTTAAACAAAATTATATCTACATTTCTTGCGATGCAAGAGTCAAATTAAATGAAGTGAATTTATTCCAAATTATTTGGTAAGTTTTTACACACTCGTGACGTATTTGTTAAGCTATATTTATCTGTTAAGTTAGTACATTTGGCTTCCTTCGTTGGTAACCAGGTGACCAGTATGAAATCGAGTTTTATTAAATATAACGTAATAGAATGCATGCCTCAAAACTTTACTTGAACAACTCTTCTAAAAATTTGGCAGTGGCCGAGAACGACGTTTCAAAAATTGTTACTTCCAAAGACTTCGTCAAATGTGGTGTCATTATAATCTAGTCATGAAAATGCATAAGACATCTACATAATTACTCGTATAAATTTCGAAAAATAAAGCTATAGTCCACCGTTCCGCAGTCTTTGCTGTTTAGGAACAATTTTTTTCATGAGGTGTGCAAAGTTATCGACAGGTCAACAGGTCTGGCCTAGTCAGCAGTAAACCTGCCTATGAAGCTGCCGGTCCTGGGTTCAAATCCCAGTAAGGGCATTTATTTGTGTGATAAGTAGGTTTGCTTGCCATGGATCTAGAATCCAGGGAGTCGCCATTATGTTAAATATTTTTTTCGAAGTCCAAGCCATAAATATGTCATGCTACTCTGTCACATCTGTAAGGTACCTACTGTTATTGTTGTATTCTTTGGGGTTTTAGATTGTTATGCAATTCTAGACTAAATATTAGCAAATGGGGCAATTTGTGTAGTTTGACTAATAAGGAGATACACTTCATTAAATAATATTAAACGTATTTTTTTTTTAAATTATGTATTTATAAATCAAAATAGCATTGAACCCTTTTTAGGTTTCGTTTGTTTGTGCTAATGCGAAACCCAAAAATATATATTTTCACGCGTAAAAGTATAATCATCAAATAAAATCAAATGTATATCTATCTTACTTTATTAAGATATAATAAGGCTTTTTGTCAAAGGAATATTTCTAATAATGTTAATAGCGTTCCACTTGAAAGTAAATTTTAGTGCCCTTGATAGAATAGAATTTTTCAAGGCGCAGTTTGAGATTGCGAAGATTTGTACCAATGAAAAGGCGTTTGATGCTGCCGTAATGGAGCTTAGAAACGTATCATCTGTCAAGAAACTCAGAATTTGGCGTAATCGAAACTTGACTCAAATCAATTTGAATCTAAGATTGAAAAAAAAACTAATAAGACTTAGTCTTAAAGCACAGAATATAAAAAAAAAACATGAATCATTGCTTCGATTATGCCAATAATTTCTAACTCATTTTTATTCCTTTAAACTTAAAATATAACCGTGCTCATTTCGACACAAGTCTCTTCGGTAGGTTCCCAAATTTTAAATAGATTATTAACACACCTGCCTAGGTGTAGGAGTTCGTACACAGGAGAGGGACAAAATCAAAATAAAAGTAATCTATAATCAAACACCAGATTGACGGGGGCAAATCTGAACTGACGTTTAATAGTGCGAGCACAAATTAAATTAATTTTATTACTTGATATCGATAAAAATGACATACAGCCGTTGTGTAATTTTTAGTATATGAAATAAGAAGAGAATTTCTTGCAAAAGTAAGTTGTATCTCTATCTTCTATATCTGAATAGTCAGTTTTTCATGAAAATTAACGATCTTTTTTCTTGTGAGACATTTTTAACGGACTTCAAAAAACAAAAAGGTAGGCGTAATTCATTGGAATGACTAAATAATATTGTTGTACTGAATTAATTATTCAATGTAATTTCAATACATGTCATAAGTGACTTGACACCGTTAATGTCAGATATCGGTTGTTTATACTTGTGGTAAGTATAAATGAAAGAGGTTTAAACACAATTAAAAGTATTCAAACTTAGCCATTAGCCATTATGATAATGATGGATAAAATTTAGTCGATTTTAAATTAATCACTAGCAGTGGTGCAATTTTGTCCCCGTCAATCCGGTGTTTGCCTATGATCCTTTTTCGGTCACTGGACGCATTCATCAGACGTGCAAAGGAAAGCGCAGCATGGGCCACCACTGCGCTTTGGCCGCATTATTCATATATACATTAAATGATATTGTAAGACTAGAAGAAAAAAGATAAAAAATATACGGTTTTACACACTGGTGTGAAGTAAAAATTATGTTATTCTGAGCTAGTTTGATTTCTTTTCAAGCTATTCATTTTTATCTTTATAATATATATATTGGGAACATCTAATAAATAATTAAGAAAAAATTATTTAATTGTTTATTCCAGTGTTTCGTTTGAGAACTGACTTCAAAGCAATAAGGTAAGAAGATTTATTATTCATTAAAAAAAGTTAGAACGAGGTTATTAAAGGGACTAACTTTTGTTTTTAATTATTAGAATAATAAAATTGTGACTGCAAAGTATACTCGTAATATGAATTAAGTGAAAACTTCATAATACGATTGATAAATTAATCATACTTTTTGTACTCTAAAATTGTCGCATCATTATCATCATTTCATCCATAAATCGTCCACTGATGGACATAAGCCTCCCCAAATATGACTTGTATAATCTTGGGTGGTAGTTGCCATAGTCGCCAAGCTAGAATATGCTTATGGAAAATGCCTACGCTCAAAGGCTTAGTATAAATCGACGAAGTAATATCTTCTCTAATTAATAACATCAAGGTATCAAGATGAACGCGGTTCCAATAGCCCTGAACAAGGCGGGCATGCGCAAGTACGAAGATCTGGAGATCCCTTGTGAAGACATCTTGGCTTCTTATGTTTGGGTGGACAGCAGTGGCATTGACCTTCGTTCCAAGGACAGGACTTTTGACTTCGTCCCAAAGAAACCGGCAGGTAATTTGTAAGAATGGCAAATATACATACATAGTCTTCAGTACTACTTAGTTAAAATCGGATAAACTCACGTGTAATTACATCGCACTAGGCGACATGTTTCGAGTAAGCTGTGGTACCCATCTTCAAGCCAAGTCAGGACACACCGATCGCGTTGAGGGGGTCTCGCTCACTGCTCACGTGACAACTAGTAGCTCACGTGAGTTAATCCGTTTGTAACTAAGTAGTAGTAACATGACTCACAGTTTTAATTGTATCATAGTTTTCAGTGATAAAAGCGATATAGGTTAATACCAACAATATGTGTTATGTGCATGTTTAAATTATTCAACATAATTCATTATATCAATAAAATTTATCTAATCACCAGAAGCTCGAATGAACAAGGATTTTTTACATAGACATATCGATCGATTATTTATCTTAATTGTGTAGAAACCAAATTGAGGTAACTCGGTATACCGAATTTGAATTATTAAAATTGTTCACGTACACGAGAGTAATTATCCTACCTACTGCTCAGCAGAAGAAAACTACCTACGAGAGTGTTGGCATGATAAAAATGTTTGAAACCAATAAGTGCGTAAGTAGTAACCATAATGTAAGGCTCAATATAAAGGCCTATTTGGAAAGCCCTATCGTAATGTTACAGAATCGAGGTTCTCAAATTAAGGTTAACGGTACATTCACAATTTACTAGATTCCATTCTAGCCTACAAGCCTTTACCTAAATCCCTTATCTGTTCTATCAATCTTATTGACCAATAACCACAACTATGTGTCACGTAACCTATCTATTGAACGTAATAAGTATTTGATTAAGGGTCAAGATGTTACAAAAAGCTATTGTATACAGTGTGTAAATCTTATACGGGCGAATCTCTTAACAGAGGGTAGAATAGGACATAAGAAATATATTTAGATAACTTTTGCTTAGAAGTACAATTAAAATTTGATCCATATAAAAAAATCGGCCCGCAACGTAATGCAACACACTCGAGTTAATCACTTGTTGACAGTTAGTTTCAATAGCTCAATCGCGTAATGTCTGCAGTACATTACTGCTCAGAAATTTTATAAAAATTAATTACATATGTATAATAGGTATAATTAAACAAAAACCTTTGGTAAAAATACTGGTAAATCCTATGTCTGGTTTAATTCTTCGATGTACGTATCAAGTAGTTTCTACGCAGTGTATAAAATAATGCTTAAGTGCCGTTTGGTAACAAAAGCATTGGAACCAGCTGTTATAGAATAAATCTGTAAGTGGGAATCAAGATACTCAGTTTGCAACCAAACAACATCGTAAGTTGTTCGTAACCAGCAAAATACGAAACCAAGCCGGTCACCAACCGTCATTAGTCATTACGAATCGGTGACAGAAAAATTCCAATTTGCAACTGGTTACCGATTGGGATATTTTTCCCGTTTCAAAGCTGGTTTCTAATTTATATTTTTAAACGGCACTAAAAGTAAAAAACATCACGTAATTAAAATATGTATGAAATAAATACGTACACCGCGCCATGAAAAACAAACTCTTGCTCTATTTTAGGTATGCCAATTCTGCATACTCACTTATCGAGTTTCGACCAATCGACGTTCCATCTGTTGTGAATATAATATACAGAATGTAATTTTTGAGATGATACAAAATATATTTGTCGAACTACATAAACAACTTGCAATTGAATGCTTCTACTCTCGCTGAAATCAGACAAAATATTTGCTGAAAATACTAGAAAAATCGACTTAACATAGAGTAAGGTTTGTTTCTAAGGGCGTACCCACTATCGTTATTATTTAGTAGGTCCATTATTTTTGTCGTTGATTGCGGTGCCGGGTGCGAAAAACATAAGTCTTGTTTTTATTCAGCGGAATTGTAACATGTCCTTTATTGTATTGGTTGCTACGTCGCCTATAATCGCATTACCCTAAGACTACTTTTAACAAATGGCATTTGATGTTTGTAGTGCTGAGACTGAGGTAATTATAATTATATTAAAATATAGCGATTATTTTGAAAGGTTAATCGGGTTGATTATATGTGCGATTTTTATTAAACGTTTATCTTTTAGTTTCAGTGCTATATTTTATTTTGTTGTATTTCTTTCAAGTGAATTTATCGCTTCGTTAGAATTTATTGTTTATTTCGTTTTTTACCCTTTCAATTAACTGTATCCTTACCATAAGTTGTGACTTTGAGGTTTTCGATAACTAGCATTGAGTTTACTATCTGTGCATCTCGTTCGCACTATAATAGTACAAGCGAGATGCACAGATAGTAAACTCGATACTCGTTATCGAAAACCTCAATGTCACAACTCATGGTAAGTTCACTGTGCAACTTTTACGTTATAGGGGTGTCAAAATTAGGTTCTTAGAATAATCTGACTATATTATAGACCGACTGTCTATATTCTTATTAAAATTATGATAAAATGATGAAATGTTCCACAGACCTGCCAATCTGGTACTACGACGGTAGCAACACAGGCCAGGCGTCCCCCGACAACGCAGACACTTTTATCTTCCCGCAGAACATCTACCACGACCCCTTCCGTCGAGGCAGCCACATCATGGTACTGGCAGATACCTATCAGTACGACTACCAGCCAACAGGTTTGGGATATTTTAAATACAAACCCTCTTTTGGATTCTGGCAAGAATGGTTTTGCCGTGTTATATATGTCTCTGGCATATAACATATCTGGTATATTTTTTATGCAGCATCAAATCATCGGAAGGCCTGTATGTTATCATGCGAGAAGAGCGAAGTCGAAGAGCCTTGGTTCGGCTTCAACCAGGAGTTCTTTCTTACTACGACGGATAACCGGCCACTGGGCTGGCCACCGGGCGGCTTCCCTTCTCCGCCCGGTCCGTACTACTGCGCGATAGGCGCGAACAAGATCGTGGCCCGAGATCTTATGGAAGCTTTCTACAGGTACGTTAACATGGTTTGATACGCTACAGTGATCGCCCTGTTCTGAGCCGGGTAGTGTTCTTAAGTTGCGACTAGAAACCTCCGTAAGACGGGCAGCAGCGTCTCTTTAGAAATCATAATATTAAATATTTCGGGACAATCTTACACAAATCGACCTAGTCCTACGGTAAGCTCAGTAAGGCTTGTTTTGTAAGTACTAGGCGACATTAAATACCTAAATACATAGAAAACACCCATGACTTCAGAAACTAATCTGTGTTCATCACACAAATAAATGCAAATAACTGTGATTTGAACCTAGGCTCATCGGCTTCATATGCAGGGTCGCTACCCACTAGGCCAGACCCGTCGTCAAATAATTCGTACTGCGATCGCTAAGCCGCCTGTCACGTGGGGCGATTATTGCATTAAACCCCGATGCTCAGAAATCGCTTTTTCTGTTGGTTTAAGGGGTACCCACTGTAAGCATCATATAAATCTTAGTTCTTGATTACGAGTAAGCGCTTACCCAATTTGCTCGTAATATCTCAGTAATAGCCAAAAGACAAACATTAAGTTGTCTTTTTTTTTTTTTTTTTTTATAAATGATAGGTTAGCATTTGGCCCCAATCTCACCTGATGGTAAGTGACGATGAGGCCGACGATGGAACATGCTTACCCAGCAAGTGCTTATTCACTCTCGACTTGAAGATACCCAGGTTGTATTGCTCCGGGAAAAGATCAGCTGGAAGAGAATTCCACTCCCTAGCTGTGCGAATCAGAAAAGTAGAAGCAAAGCGCTTTGTTCTGGTTGAAGGAATATCCACAACATAGGGATGGAATCTCAACGCACGCCTCGTCCCATAATATTTAAATGGAGATGGTGGAATGAGTTCATGCAAACCACTCGCACACTCGCCGAAATGTATCCTATAAAATACCGATAGGCATGCGACTTTCCTTCGGTGTTCGAGGCTTTGCAGCTTTGCCCCCACCAGATCAGGATCGTCAATGAGCTTCTTGGCACGTTTATCTATTGAATCTAAGGCAGCAAGTTGGTACTTCGCGGATCCATCCCAAAGGTGGCAGCAGTACTCCATACACGACCGGACCTGCGCTTGGTAAAGCTGCAGAAGCTGTTTAGGTGTAAAGTACCGCCGCACCTTGGAAAGAATTCCAAGTTTCTTGGCTGCAGTTTTAGCCAAAGATTCAATATAGTGTCCGAAGTTCAAATTGGATGATAAGCTCATTCCAAGAAGTTCCAGGTGATCAGAAATGGGTACGGATACACCCCGGAAAGTTGGAGTCAGTTCAAAAGGACTCCGTTTAGTGGAGAACAGACAGGCCTGTGTCTTAGTGGCATTGAACTTGACTAGGTTGGCTTCTCCCCAGTCGGTTACCGCCTCGAGAGCCAAATTCAATCGATCCACCATGCTCTCACGACAAGACTGGACTTCATCCCTTTTGGCCTTCGCACTGGACAAGTACCTATCTACAACCGTGCTGTCATCAGCGTACCCAATAATTCCCGGGACTAGCAAATCGTTGATGTGCAGCAGAAATAAGGTTGCAGATAAAACAGATCCCTGCGGAACACCGGCATCAATATCCCGTTGGTCGGAAGTACACCCATCTACGACCACGCGAATCGATCGCCCTCTCAGGAAATCTGCAATCCAGTTGCACAGGCCAAAAGGAATTCCATATGCTGGAAGCTTGCCAACTAGACTGGCGTGCCAGACCCTGTCAAAAGCCTTGGAGATATCAAGGGACACAGCAAGAGCTTCGCCATAACCCTCGATAGCCTCGCTCCAAAGATGAGTGACATAGGCTAGAAGATCACCAGTCGACCGCCCAGAACGGAACCCAAATTGGCGATCGCTGAGTAAATCGTTGTCTTCTAGGTATCTTAAGAGGCGTTTGTTCAGTACACGCTCCATAGTCTTACAGAGTATGGAGGTGACCGAGATCGGACGATAGTTGGCTGGGTCTGCCCGACTGCCCTTCTTGGGTACAGGCTGCACATTGGCAAGCTTCCAGCCCGAGGGAACGACTTCAGCAGCGAGTGAGAGGCGATAGAGGCGAGTCAAAACCGGAGACAATTCGGCTGCACAGTTTCGCAGGACAATGGCTGGAATTCCATCTGGACCGCTAGCCTTGTTCACGTCCAGATTCCGCAGGATTTTTAGCACTTCCTTTTGGCGTATATGAACCACGCCCATAGAGCAGTCCACTTGCGGGAGAATAGGCGGTGTTTTTCCTGCGGAATCTAATCGTGAATTCGCAGCAAATAGCGAGGCAAACAAATTAGCCTTCGCGTCAGCAGTATGCGCTAGCGAACCATCAGGCTTCATCAAAGGTGGCAGTGATGGGCGACAAAATTCGCTTCAGTCGCCTTAGCCAGGGACCAAAAGCCTTACTTCCAGGCGGATAAGAGGCGAGTTTAGCCCCGATATGGCATATGTGGGCGAAGCGTGCCTTGCGAAACTGCTTTTTTACAGACTTAGCGGCCTTATTGTAGGCTTTCTTCAGCTTACGAGCATTGGGTGCTTTGCGCTTGCGAGCATTAACCCAAGCCAGGTACGCTGCCTGCTTAAGTGCCTCAGCACGGTCACACTCAGCATTGTACCACGGGCGAGCATCAAAACCGGTCGAGACATCAGAGAAGGGAATATAGTATTCCATACCCTGCCGGATGACATCAGCTACAGCGCTAGCACAGCTCGAAGGATCATGGGAAGAAAAGCACGAGGCACGCCAAGGATAAGACGCAAAAAAGTGACGCATCTCATCCCAATCTGCTGACCTGTATCGCCACACCCGTCTCGTACCCCTAGGGCCCTGATCTGGTGGGGAATATACGGATACAGCCTTAACCAGACAGTGATCGGAGGTACCCAAAGGGGCTGTTACTGCCACCGAATATTTGTCTGGATCAGTAGTCAGCAGAAGGTCAAGGCAGTTTGGTGTATGGGACTCGACATCGGGTACCCTAGTGGCGCAGTTTACCAACTGGGAGAGATTTAGCGTTAAAGCAAATTTGTGAGCCTCTCTTCCAGCATGGTCGGTTAATTGGTATGGGAACAGCCATTCTTGGTGGTGAGCATTAAAGTCCCCCAATATAACTAACTCCGCCGCAGGATACCTAATCTGAGCCTCATCGACTGCCTCACTGAGATAACTGAAAAGCCTTGTTGTCTCCTGATCTCCACTATGCGAACGGTAAATACATGCATAGACAATTTGTGCAACTCCCGTGTCCACCCAAATCCACACAACAGAGAGGCTGGAATCTTCAAGATTTTGGAGACGTTTGATACAGATATCATCGCGAGCATACACACAAACCCCGGCGCGAGGAAGAAACCTGTGCTCGAGAGTATACCCAGGGTAGTTGAGGTATGCCGCGTCATCCGGAGATCTGATCTGCGTCTCGGTGAGGAACAGCAGTTGCGGTTTTGCAGTCTCAAGGTGGTGGTGGACCGCAGTGATATTTGAGTGCAGACCTCGTATGTTAGTGAGGTGCACTTTAAGTGGGAGGGAGTGCAACCGCTGTTTAACTTTTTCCTTTGATTGTATACCATTAAATTTGTGCGTGGAAGTGGAGAGCGAATAAGCAGGTGAATGTAAGTGGAGCAAGGCAATTCCGCCATTATGACCCACCGTATGTCTTTGCGCGCCACACACAAAGACGGCTGACCCGGAGACCGCGGGGACGCCCGAACCCCTGAATGGTCACCTGGCCCTCCCATCCGGTCGCCAACCGGCAAGGTGAAGCCATCCCGGGATTTTTCGCTAGTTGGCGGGGCAGCCTTTCAAGGGTGGCTTTCCCTTTACTTGGGCCCCTACTAACTGCGGTCGGCCAGCGGAGCACCGTGCTTCGGATCCCGCTGAGCTCCAGAATCAGACGCTAAGGTGTGGCACACAAAGACAAAGGCAACGGTATCCAAGGCAATCGCAACTGCTCGGACACATCCACCTAGAGGCAACCTCAGACTAGGTGCCGGAACACGGAATCCGTTTGGCGGCACGACTTAGTCTGAGGGGTGGTAACCAGCCACGGCCGAAGCCTACCACCGGTAAGTTTGGTTGTCCTTTTAGCACCACCCAGGGGTCACTTGTAGGGTTTTACAGATTTCGGGTAGTAATTCTAACCTACGGAAGCGGACAACATCGACCCCAAAAGCATGGCTTTATGTCGTCATGGTTGAAGTTAAACACTGAACTTTGCACTTCTAAATTTAAATTAGCGACCGACTGTCAATAAAGCGAAGTATTTTTGGTGAAATTGGAGAAGATAAAATTTAATTAGAGGTCTTAAAAAGATTAAAATTCCAACTGCTGTGTAACTTAGGAAGCAACATAATTAACAAAACCCATAAACAAATACATTTTTGTAACCTATGGAAAGTGGTAAGTATACGGTGGTATTTTGTTTGTGAAGTCTTCGAAACGACTTGGGTTTTCGTCTACGGTATTTATCATAAATCAGGGCTTACGAAATTAAGATTGTATGTATTCATAATTTATTTTATTACATACATGTAGGTACTTATACATAAATAATTTGATGAAGAATATTAAACTGCTGTTATTAACTTCCCTTGTCGCCTGAATAAAACGTGAGCAGTTTCATTTCTTCATAAAATTATTCTGGTGTATTATATTTTATTTCTGTGGTGGTGGAAAAACGATATAAGTTTTTACTAGTTGTTCGTCACTTGTACCCTTTTTCACAAGGGTCACATATTTGAAACCGCTATCAAATTCTGACCTGGTGGTAATGGAAGTGAAATCCTGTGCACCTAAGTTTTATTGACGTCGGTTTAACCCTTAGGTACAATCACACAGATGTAGCATTTGACACTCTGTATAGACATGTCACATTCTATAATTTACATTCGTTTGAATACGACTTGTGTCACTTCAGTTTTGATAAACGGTATCATTTTTGATACTGCATGCACTAAAGGGTTAAAAGTAGTAAATCCCTCACATAAAATATATTCGTATATATGTATACCCAGTGTGAAGCGGTGGTAGCCCGGCGGTAAGAGCGTGCGACTTGCATTCCGGAGGTAGCAGGTTCAAACGCCGGCTCGTACCAATGTGTTTTTCGAAACTCACGTACAAAATATCATTTGATATTTACCAGTCGCTTTTCGTTGATGGTAAACATCGTGAGGAAACCGAACGGATCCCAATAAGGCCCAGTTTATCCTCTGTAAAACTAGTCCCCACACCAAATCCTGGGATTACTTGCCGAATGGACCTCAGGCTCCCATGAGGCGTGGCAATATGTCGGGAAAACAGAGGAAGATGCTGATATACCCAGTATATAATATATATACCTATTGATTTTATGACAAACACCGAAGACAAGTCTAAGAAAAAAACTGTTTCGAATTAGATTCGACATTTAATGGCCCCTTAAGTTTGTTTGTAATAGTTAAAAAAAAACTTACAAATGATAATAATTTAAATTTGATGTAGAAATAAAACTTAAATATAAATGATATTATAAATCTTTTCCTAGTTACTAAAAACCTACAACTACCTACAACCACATCACCGCAATCTCAAGACACATGCTTCTTAACCTCTAGCCGCCCAGAGTCCTATAAAAAGGTCTCCCATTGAATGCCATTTTGAATTTTAACTATGACAAATCAGAGTTGTGTTTGGCCTGGCAAGTTTTGATGTTTAGGCGGCTAGAGGTTAAGGTTATTGTGGGGTTCAGTCAATTTGTGTAAAGATGTCTTATTCATTTATTTAAATATTACAGTATGTTTTTTTTTCAAACTGCCTATTGGAATTTGGTATAACCATTTGTAACTTATAAGCCCTGTCAGTTTATAAAGAGAACATATCATATTGCTCCATAACAAACTAAGTTGGCGTGAAAATAATCGGTGTTATTTACTTACGCAGATTAAACTCGAGTTTCATTACATGATTACATGTATCTTGAGTTAAATTGCTATACGACATATTTGCGGTGTCAGTAAACTCTGGGAAAGGCTTCCTATTCTATAAAGTTCTGACGGAACTGTCTAAGAAACTGTTTTTGTTTTATAACAAGTAAATGCTTTACCTATCGCTTAGGTTAGTAGTAATCGTATTAGTCGCCATCAGTTGTCAAAAATATCTTAACACCGCCTCTGGCAAAGTGCATGTTCAGATATTTTTGATCACCTCCACAGCTCCGATATATCTTATAGCGGTAAGTATTACTTACTATAAGAGCTCTGAGTGTAAGTTTTTAACGTAACTTTGCGTCACGAACGCTATAACATTATCACTTACGCGTTCGTAAACGTTTTTTTCTCCTCAGACTCTTTTAACAAATCATTAGGAAATGATCATAGAGATTATTCAATTTTATCACCACCAATCATCTTTAATGTTATGCCCAGAATAAATCTCTTTTGATGGACAAGAAGGAAAATATTATGTAAAGATTCTAAATTCACCGAGCGTCTTTATAATAAAGAGGTTATTATCTTCTGATAAAAGTGTCGTTTGGAATACTGAACTCGCATTTTTAATTAAAACAGTAGTGAACTCGTTAATCATTATTCTATCGAAGCTATTATTCTACCAATGATACCTACCATAACTTAAAAACTTGAAGTTTAAGGAGATTTCGATTGACAGACTTACGAGTAAACTGGGTAATATTAACCTAAAACAAACCGATAAATTACAAACGGTACCAGCGTTTGAAATAAATCACAACTCGTGTAGCATATGATTAGGTTAGCGGTGTGCCCCTGACAGGGCCGCGTTTGCCTAGAATTAATTACTTTTCAGCCTACGCACAAACTGCGCATCTATTACACTAATTATAATATTATTGTCGACAGATGTTGTCTTTACGCAGGTGTCAGTTTGAACGGTATTAATCCCGGCACGACTCCGTCTCAGTGGAATTTCCAGGTATGACTGACGACGAGAAATTGTACCTAATATCAGATAATTGTACAGTCACGTTCATTATTTATTACCCATTTCACAAAAAAAAGAACTTAAATACAGTTTGACAGGACTGTTAAAAACTGTTAAGTGGGTCCCAAATAAATGCACGCGATCGTACTGCAGATATTAAGACAATAAGGTGCATGTATACTGTTGTTGCTGATTGTCGAAAAATGTTTCCTGTTAAGAGGTAACAGTACCGAAGCCCTTTCTCAGATTTGAGATTTTTGAACGACTATATCTGTCGCGCTGGCGCGCGAAGTGCCCCGCGGCCCCATCGTGCCTGTGTGTGTGGCTCACGCACACAGACTGAGCCCGCGTACTTTGGCCGCAACAAGCCACTAAGCCACTCGCTATTCTATTCATACCGGCACGCGACGCGAAAATATTGTTTGTTTTAATTTTGACCACGATTCCGTTTATTGATACTCGAGATTTAACTTTATGCAATTAAATTTTAAATCTATAAGTACTTTAACATTACAAGCTGCAACATTATCAAAACCTTTCGTAGTTACTTGAGTAAGTAGGTACCGACTCTTTAACACTTGGGTATGTTTTATTCGCTTTGCAGGCTGATGTTGCCAATTGATAGAGATAATTATATACCTATATGCAATAATAGTTTTCCGTAAGGGATTGGAATTATTTACGTACTAAATTTCATAATGCAAAAGTAACACCACCACCAATGAGTTTTTCGGAATTTATGTACGAAATATCATTTGATATTTTACCAGTCACTTTTCGGTGAAGAAAAACATCGTAAGGAGACCGGACTATTCCCAATAAGGCCTAGTTTACCCTCTGGGTTGGAAGGTCAGATGGCAGTCGCTTTCGTAAAACTAGTATCTACGCCAAATCCTGGGATTAGTTACCAAGTGGACCCCAGGCTCTCATGAGCCGTGGCAAAATGCCTAGACAATTTGAACTTGCGACCTTCGGATTGCAAGTCGCACTCTCTTACCGCTAGGCTACCAGCGCTCCAAAGATGAAATTTATAGCATTATACAGGGTGTCTCATTCAGATCGGTCAGTATGGGGAAGTCTGGAACTACCTATAAGACATACAAAGATTTGTTCTTAGGAACCATGTCATCGATTTTAGGGACAAGAAAAACTGCATACATAGATAAAAAAAACAAAACTTGTACTCTGTTCGAGAATCGAACCAGGTTGTTTTGGAAAAAAAAAATCTAAATTATTTCCGTTTGGATAT
Source organism: Grapholita molesta (assembly GCA_022674325.2). Classification (NCBI taxonomy): domain Eukaryota; kingdom Metazoa; phylum Arthropoda; class Insecta; order Lepidoptera; family Tortricidae; genus Grapholita; species Grapholita molesta. The sequence goes on from CP053126.2 coordinate 5,467,242, forward strand.
GGATTGTATTGGTTATAGGCAGCACAAGTTACGATGAAACATGATGTCTCAAATTAATAAATTGTATTGTAATGTATCTTTTAATTCTATTTTTAACAACTGGGGTCGCTTCCAAAACCGAACACATTTTTTTTAAATCCATTTATGCTGTTTTTCTTGTCCCTAAAATCGATGACATGGTTCCTAAGAACAAATCTTTGTATGTCTTATAGTTCCAGATTTCCCTATACTGACCGATCAAAATGAGACATTCTGTATACATATAATTAACTAATTAAAAAAAAAACTTATAAATAGTAAACCTGTCCGCTACTATGACATGGGCCTCCCCCATAGTCTGTTATAAGCAGCATGAGGGGTTCTGATCGAGTAAATAATAATGTTTCAATAAATAAATATTACTGGACATTCTTACACAAATTGACTAAACCCCACAGTAAGCTCAAAAAGACCTGTGTTTTGTATGAGTACTCAGCCAACGATATATATAACGATATATGCAAATAATTTACCTATAATAATTGTTCAATGAGAAAACGCATTTTATGCTCGTATTAGCATCTATATATATATACAGTGGTTCTCATTTAGATCGGTCAGTATGGGGAAATCTGGAACTATAAGACATACAAAGATTTGTTCTTAGAAACCATGTCATCGATTTTAGGGACAAGAAAAACTGCATAGATGGATAAAAAAATGTGTTCAGTTTTGGAATAGACACCAGTTGTTAAAATTAAAATTAAAAGATATTGGATTACAATGCATTTTATTCATTTGAGATATCATGTTTTATGGTAACTTTTGCTGTCTATAACCTACACATTCCATTTATCCAAACGCAAATAATTTAAAGTTTTATTTTCCAAAACAACCTGGTTCGATTCTCGAACAGAGTACAAGTTTTTTTTTTCTATGTTTGCAGTTTTTCTTGTCCCTAAAATCGATGACATGGTTCCTAAGTACAAATCTTTGTATGTCTTATAGGTAGTTCCAGATTTCCCCATACTGACCGATCTGAATGGGACACCCTGTATATAAACGTTAGTCCTGACTAACCGATCGACGCCCTGCTCAAACCGCTTAACGTAGATATCTGATTTATTCATAATAGGTAGTTTATGTATCGCAAGGACTCACTTAGAAGGGATTTTCGGAAATTACACCATTGAGGGAGTAAAAAGGGGGTTGAAGGTTTGTATGGGGATTGTAAAATTTTAAGCGATAGACTTGAAATTATGTGTAAATACTCGTTAGTTATATACAAGAAATGACATATCAACGTTTTTTAAAATTCATCCCCTAAGGGGTCAAAAACGGGGGTTAAAAGTTTGTATGGAGAATGAGTCATATGTCAACTGTTACAGGTATTCTTTTGCGCGTGTGAAGCCGCGGGGAAAAGCTAGTATAGTATATTTTATAGACTTCTTACTACTACATGCAATACAATTGACATTGTTACTTCAGTAACATTTACTTGTTACTGTTCTTCAGAATAGTTATTCCGATGGCATTAACTGTACCAAAATTCGGTTTATCGATAACCCATTACATCACTAGATCATCGACATTCAATGTCGACTATTGCTCATGACTATTTGACTGTGTACATATTTAGTAGATTGCCTACTCCTCCAAAAACAGTGCGATAGGGACAACTGCAGCTCAGGCGAAAAATCCCGCGTAAAAATCTCAAAAATCGAGGTTTGGCTCTCGACGTTTTCCTCCTCCAAAACTTAACCAATCTGAATAAAATTTTTGGAACAGAATGATGAAGAGTTATTCTGTGTCGGTACGTTTTGCTTTTTGTGTTTTATGCTATATTATTTGAATAATAAGTGAATGTTTGCGAGATAGTTGAGTGAGCCGTTTTTAGCAATGTTTACATAGCTCTAAATCTTAAAAAAACTAAAAAATCCAAAAAAACGAAACATACCGACACAGATATTGATGACATCAATCTGTGCTGAAAAAATCACTGCTCTAGGGTTAAAAACCAGGGAGGAAACAGTCGAGAGCGTTTGTATGGAAAATTGCATACTACCGTTTCCTCTTAATCCTTAACTTCCTCCACGGGACAGGCCCCGCTTATTGTGGAGGTCAGTAATAATTTGTACCACTTGTTACTCTTTATGTGTAAATAAACAATTTGTATTTATATTTGCATATGTCGGCGGCAGATCGTAAGATCTACCTAATCATATGTTACTGTGTAATATTTTGTTGGTAGTCCTCACATTCACTTAATAGATAGGTAAGTTAGGTTTGGTATGAAAAAATCTCTGGGAATGAAAAAATCTATTTAACGTATTTCGATATGCCCCGGTATTTCATAGTATGGTAGACATGATGATCAGACGTCGACATATATATATTTGTATGTATCTTTGACATTGACTGTACTGTTTTGACTACAGACACAGAAATGTATCTTTTGAAATGAATACTTGGACTACAAGATGGCAAATGAGCTAAGCTTTATGGCGTTAAACCATTACACGTTCGTTGGCGCTTGTAAAGAAAATAGCTTTCTGTATTTGAGATTGTCTGTGAAAGTGTAAATTGGGGGACAAATTGCACGATCGTTTGAGTAAATTGGTCCTAAAACGTTCTGTCATTGCGGAAGTGCCGCGTGACAATTGGTGTTTGCTGTATCAACGAAATACAAATTAACCACCAGTGTTATCTGCTTATCTGCACAACATTTCTCACGGTACTCATTATCATTATTTATAATAATTAATAATTACAATGTTATGCTATGAAAACTACGAGTAAATAACTAGTTATTGCATTAAATGTACAAAAGGCTCTTGAGGCATTGTACCGAGGATGCTGGCGGCATTTCCTCGTTGTATCGCAATGCTATTACGTTGTGCGAGGAAGCCGCTAGCTCTTCGGTCACCATAGTTACATCAACCAGACGCTTTGCGATTTCTGCAAAAAGTTTGTGAGCGCTGGGACCCCATGGACCTAGCGTCTCTACGCCAAACGGTACAAAATAGTACTCTTTGCGCAGGTTCTTATATTTGTTACGTTTAAAAATTTTGGCGCTTTTCGCCGCTGCACCCGCTTTTACGTTAGTATACTAAAAGGTACCTATTTAGTTAGTTATTATACTTATTAGTAACTGGTTGATTTATATCATATTAGTCTTTAAAATAAAAAGGTCGTCGTTAAAAAAAAATGTATTTCACATCTTAATAAGACTATGGTTTCACTCACACAATGAAAGACTTCATAATTTATCTCAATTGACTTAAGTCGGGTTTTGGTGATGTACGTAAGCAATTCTAGAATTGTACATTTAAATAGTATTGCGTAATATATCACGATAATGGTACTACTTTACTGGATCGCTTGATCTATTGAGATAAAGAGATGGCGGCATCTTTTGCTAGAAAACACGGGCTAACCTGGGTTTTATTGCCATTATATGCTTTATAGTCTCTTTATTCACTTTTGAAAAGATAGCTTTATAATATTGCTGAGTCTGCTCATGTAGTATGTGCTCTATTTTATTTAACAGTAAATCATCTGTACCCTTACCATGAGTTGTGACATTGACGTTTTCGATAACGAGTATCAAGTTTACTATCTGTGCATCTCGCTTATATTATTTTAGTGCGAACGCGATGCACACATAGTAAACGCGATACTCGATGTCGAAAACGTCAATGTCGCAACTCATGGTAAGGGTACTGGTATCGTGTTAGTCATTTTTTAATGCTTTACCATGAGGCTTTGAGGCTAGTAATGATTTGTAAATTTATTTTAACCACAACTCTATAAAGGCTTTTTTTTACTAACAGGGGACAATGCAACTTAACGCTGTTGCTACACGTTTGATTATTTACATCTAAAAATATTAAATATTCAACAATACAAACTCATACTATTTTTTTCCTTCAGATAATGATAAATCTATTTTATTTTTAAGTTCATGCATACAAATTGTAACTAAAATTTTATTATACCTACCTATATTATTTAGCTTCACTGCGCTGCGTTGAAATAATTTAGTATACCCTGCTACTCTAAGTCAAACATGTAGTAAATATGTATAGATTCTAGGGCTCCTGGTATCCGTGATGTACGCCGACCTGTAGCTACGTGTTCTTAACACCGCCGGTACTAAGATCACGAATTTCACGAACACGGCCAGGTACGTGTCACGTACCTGCGTTCGCATCCGGATTCACGTTACACGCCGTGACACGCCATGATACGTAGCCCGTACCTGCGTCCGTGTGTGGAGCTTCGGGCTTCGCCACGCCCGGGAGAAAAATAAATAATGACTAAGTTTTATTGAATTGAGTTACCATTTAGTATATATTACGGCCGGACCGAACCGGCGTGTTCTTAAGATACGTGAAGGCGTGATCACGCCTACACGGATCTACACGGATTCACGTACCCTAATTTCACATAACCGAATGTCATGTGCGGAACGGACCAGAAAACCGTTGCCGTGATTCATGAAACCGGGCGCACGGCTACGGGTTCACGAATCACGGACACGACCGCGAGCCCTAATAGATACATATTATTTTTAAATATAGTTACAACCTTTTTCTACTGATTGACAGATGTTACGTGTTTTTTTTTCAATGTGGGTCGAAATGTTACTACTAAGAAAAACGTCGGTAGCTGAACGTGCAATTTTAATCCGACGGTTGATGGTTTGATCCCCAGCTCTTACAACTGTTTTTTTTTATTCGAAATTTAAGGACGAAATTTCCTTTGATATTTTTCGGCGATTTTCTATGTAGAGAGACGTCGCAAAAAACCGGTCCTAATCCAATAAGAATGCCACAATCGAATTAGGTTGCTGGGCGTACCTCAAGTTCCATTGAACCATAGATGGCAGTTCATAAAAAAAGAACCTATATAGAGCTACTTTAGCACACAAGGCATAAGATATAAATTGATTTATATAAAATATAACCTTAAGAAATCAGCCTTTAATTTATACATGTTGAAGAAAAATTTTAGATATCAATTGAACTTCCAAAGTTATTGGAATAAAGTTTTTAACAAAATGTTTATTACCGTTTTATTTCGTTTTTGTTCAAGTTTTTGATACTATTTTGGAGTGACTAATATAATGTATCTGAGTTTAAATATGGATACTGTAGAAACATTTACAATTCAAATTTTATTTATCTATAAGCTTAAGCTTTTTATAAATTGATTTATTTCCTAATAGTTTACTTATCTAACAGCTGCTTATCCATTTTCGCTTGGATTTAAGTGGAGATTGTTTGTTTTTTTATTATTGAAATGAAAGCAAACTGCCTATTATTGAAATGAAAACTTTAATGTAAACATCGCATGAGTCGTCTATGGAATACTTCTAATACTATTGTTAAATTTTCGATACATTTTTTTTGTTAAAATTGACGTTAGTTAAAACTTTACCCGGGTAATGTCACAAAACTGCGACTAGAAATCAGCGGAGGATGGGCGGTATACTGCGATCGCCAACCCGCTTGCGTGTTGATTTTAGAATTAAACCCCTATAGCATGGGAAAGGTCTATCTTCAGCAGTGTACGTCAGTGGTTGATACGAGTAATTGTGAGAAAGAGTAAAAAATAATCGGTGAATTACACAACTAAAAATGTAATATATTATCTATCACGTATTCCGATCCGACGTTTCTAACGCTGAAAACATTATAACTATGTTAATCCTTATACCCTAGATTTTTTATACCTGATAAAAAAATACAAAAATATGGTCAAATAATGTGCACCACTAGAGGTACATTGCCAAATTAAGGGTTAAGACCTCATTGATTTGGTATTTCACATTCAATTGACATATTTTTTCTATATGTTTTAAATTTACGATAATTCCTGAGGTATCCGTTTAAATTGTGTAGTGTACAAGTTTTAATGGTATGCTTAAGGTAACATAATTAATTTGGAAAGGGTTAATGCGGTATTTGTATAAACGCTTGCAAAAACTCATTAATACAGGTCGGAGTTCTCGTAGCATTTTTGAACTGTCATAGAGACTTTTCGTTTATCAACTACCGATATGCATAATTATATCGATAAAATATAGAGCACAACATATTAAATAAGATTAAAAGGGGTAAACAACAGCCTTACCGCTAAATAGCGATATCTTTTAGATTAACATTTGAGTTTCACTTCTAACTTCAATTTATAATTTCCTAGATATGAATCGCAATAAAGCTGCATGTTGTTTACTTCTTCTCGTACTTATATTTTACATATATTGTGTTATGTATTTATCGATATACTATAATCGGAAATCGATAAATGAGAAGTCCCTATGACAGCTCAAAACTGTTACGAGATTTCCGATCTCTGCTCATTCAATTTGATATTTTTATAAGTATACCATACATTGTTTTCTTATATCTAGATTAAGGCAGCGGTTCGATGAAAGCTCGTAAACTTCTTAGTTTATGGAGACATCTCCATAAACCCAATCTTCATATTTCCATAAATATTTAAATTTTACTCTAACCAAAGACTTCGCCAGCTGCACATGGGAATCTGTTCTGTAGTTCTTGATCGCAAACATACAAACAGACAAACGCAGGTGGCTAATGGCATAAAAATAAGTACAAATTTAAAATAATAGATATTTTCAATAAAAAAATATATTCGTATTCGTACGTAGTATTCATATTAAAGAACTTTAAAAAGTTGATTCAGTTTTTAGTTTGATTTTTCCTTGACACAAGAACTTAAAATGACTAAGTAAACACATTAAGGAAACTGTAAGTCCATATTTATGTACCCACCTAATAATAAGATTCATAATTAATTAATTTTGCGGGTAATGTCTCTGTGGGCGTCCCATTACACGGATACCACGTCCGTTTAGTGTAACCCTTACATTTCATAAATTGCCAAAAAGGGGTCTGCGCGTTGACTCCCAAATGTACGGAACACCCTTGATCCGTGTACAGGAAGGTAATTCATTAATTTATATTAGGCTAGGCTGATTGTTTCTGATTAAATAAAATAAAAAAACCATTTCGGGATATAAAAGAAATAGTCTTATATCATGACTATCATGAGACAAACTTACGGTAACGGTATTTTAGGTATTAAATAATAGTAGGTAAGGAAATGTAGGGAATGATTGAATAGTTTTGTCTGCGGGTTAAGATAAAAAATCGTCCGCATATATTACAGGCCACTTTTCATCTCAACCCTCGTAAAATATTATCCAATCTTGGAGGTGGAGACACCTTACCTACCAAAAATATTTTTATTCTTTTTTCAAGGGACAACACACAAAATATATACACTATTTATTACACCAAAACAACATGTTCCTGTTCAATTAACAGAATTATCCACTAATAAGTGTTTTATTAGTTGTAGTACAGTTAGTGTCATATAGTTAGTTCCAGTCAGTATGGCCAAATATATCGATTCAGATTTTTATTTATATAGCAGTAAAGATATATTTGGCCATATTCAATGTAACGAACTATATGCCGCTGACTGTACATAAGACAACTCCGAAAACTCTGTATGAGTACAGTCAGCAGCAAAAGCTGCTGAGCGGCCGAGGTGCTGTGAAAAGTGACCTTCATCATCATCATCATTATCTCAGCCGTAAGACGTCCACTGCTGTACATGGGGCTCATCCAAATATGACTTGTATCATTTTAGGGGATAGTTGATATAATCACCATGATTTTCAGGCGGGTTGGTGACCGCAGCGCAGTAGCTAATAATGATTAGTTAAGAGAATAAGAGCGTGTCATGTCGATATCATTCTGAACACCTGTCCCGCTTAGGACATTTTGCTGCCAGCTGTACTTACATATGTGGAAAGTATACATATAAGTTTTAAATTGAGTAACTTTTCAAAGCAGAAAAAAATAATAAAGAGTGACTTATGAACATACTGGGTGCAATCAAAATGGTGATACAAAGTTATATTTTCTGAATCTATTCATGATTACAGTCAACTTTTACTATGGCGCCATAACTGAAAAAACATTAAAAAAAATGACCCGCCCATACTAACAACTACAGCTAGCTAGTATCGGAAGGTCTCTTTTTTTAAACTGATTTTTAGGTTGTGACCCCATAGTAAAAGTTGATCGTAATCATGAATAGAATTTGAAAATATAACTTTGTATCACCATTTTGATTTCACCCAGTATATTTTTGTAGGCGTAGTTTACTTAACCTTTCGAGAGCTACATAGGGCCCTAGGGCATCGAGCCCTAGAAAGTAAATCAATGCTTTCAGCTTAAAATGAACCTTCGGACATTTCAGTATTGTTCACTTCTGTGTGTTGTATGAAAAAACCGTGGCTGTCAAAAGGTTAATGGTTTTTAATAGGGATTTTCTATATTTAGCGGTGAGCAAATGAAATATGCATATCTTTTAGTATAGTCTGTTGTAAGCAGAAAAGTTAAAAAAATACTTCTTTTAAGTAATTAGATATTAGCTATCTTCATATCTATGCCGTGTGATGCCGGCTGACTAGAATAGCACCACCCCATCTCCTCCCGCGGGAGTCGTAAGAGGCGACAAAGGGGAAAATCTTACGGACGGGCAGCAGCGTCCGCCGAAACCCAATCTACAGCTACTGCGGTCGCCAACCCGCCTGCCAAGCGTGGCGACTATGGAAACTACCCCCCAAGATGATACAAGTCATATTTGGGATGGGAGGCCTATGTCCAGCAGTGGACTGCGTGCGGCTGAAATGTATGTAGGTATGTATGTATGTATGTATGTATCTTCATATCGGCTAAAATAATCACCTTTTCTGAAGGAGTAGCCTTAATAAATTGTGAACTTTTAAAACACAAACGTCGCGTATATACGACAAAGTGACAACGTAAATAACGCTTTCTTAACATTTTTTCATTTTAGTGATGACAAAATTAAAAATGGCGACTCTAATTTCTGACCGTGGCATTAAATTATTAATGGCGTTGATGATGACAGGTTGGTCCGAGTCCGGGAATCCGTGCGGCGGACGACCTGTGGATGGCGCGTTACATTCTGGCACGACTGGCCGAAGAGTACGGCACTGTGGCCTGCTTCGACCCCCAGCCTGTGCCCGACTGGCCCGGCAATGGCACCTTCGTCTACTTCTCCACTAAGGACATGCGAGATGAGGACGGCATACTGTAAGTTATGAAGATGTCTCTCTGTCTGTGTTCAGCCAGGCCGTAATTCAGCCGATGAATTCTAGAAAAGAAGGTGCAATAGTGTGACTGGCCGAGAAATTCGGCACTGTGTCTTTCTTCGAACCACCATTAGTGCCTTAACACCTTCGCTGCGAAAATTAGTTAACACCGCAGTTAACCATACTTTGTGAGGGGTCAATAGGCCCCTACCGCAGCGAACGTGTTAATGGCCTGGAAACGGCACATGCAAGTTGAGGTTGACATTCTGTGAGTTACGTATGCCGGGTAATCAATCCAAATGGGTTAGTAGGGGGAAATCAGAAACTATGAGAGATAGCGAAATCTGTTCTTAGGAACCATGGCTTCGATTTCAGATTTAATAATAATGGCATTCAAACTTTTTTTTTAATCTCGCATAAATAACCGGGAATCGAACCTGTCAATATTCTCCTGATCCATTTGGATTGATCATCCTGTATATATAAGGAAGTTAGTCCTGCTCTGGCTAAACTGATAGGTTCTAGAACGGGTGCCCATTCGAGTCGAGTTGGGAGGAGTAGACGGCACTGTAGCTTGTATCCTGTGCCGAAATAGCCCGAAAATGGCACTTGAAGTTGTTACTTCTCCTTTAAGGATATTCCCTAACGACTCCCAGAAAGAAAATATTGAGACGACGGGTGCGATTCTGTCCAACCGTCAAAGATGGAGATGTTACATGATTTTAATACGAGTCTCGTAATGTATTTGTTCATTTGTGATTGTTTACTTTTATTAAATTACCATAGCGCTATTTACTGTTTTCATCTAACTAAATTTATTGTGCAATAAAAAGGGAAAAAATAAATTGTTATAATTTGAATACGGCTTCATTGGTGGGTGGAATACAGAAAAAGGTAATATTAGAAACAAAGTTAATTTAGCTCGATATTGCTTCGCATCGTTAGCTGAGAAACTTGTTATGCATTCTCGTCACTATTGGAACACCGTAAAAACTCACCCTGTTTCTTAATTGACACCTTCTGTGATGCAAATTGGTTGTACGCTGTTCAATTTGCCTGTTGCCAGAGTGAAGGAAGTAAGTAGTTTACTTATGAACATGTATGGAACATGTGATTCAAATATACGAACAAATTGTGTACGTACTTTTAGAGTACGATCACTAGCAGATGGATGTAAGGCAAAATCCCGCTAAAATATAGTAGATTATCTAAATGTTAGTTTAATTATCAAAGCGGTTGATGCATATGTAGTTTTTTAGCACTCAGAGAAAAACTTGCTACTCCGGTATTTCCCATACGATACGAGTACAAAGAAATATCTGCATTATAGCGATTCTCTAAAAAATGCCACTTTTGGAATTCCACGAGGTTTTTTCAAGGCAAGAGTGAATAGGCTGTTACTGTACCAGCGTACTCGACCTCGTCGACACGTACTATCAGGTGTGACTGAGGTCAAACGCTGGTCAGTCTTGTATAAAAAAATACTAGTGCTACTGAGATGTCTCGCTGTCAGAATAACTCAATATGTATCCAAAGATGGCGCTGGTCCACATTGAAAAGAGAGAAATGACCAGCATGTCGGCGGAACGCGAATTTGTATAGACATTGCCATATCTTGTATGTTTCTTGAAACTAACTATAGAGCTACTGTTACTTAAAATAACGAGTAATACCTACCTAAGTGATACATTTTTCTATTATAATGTCCACTTCTTTTTTTGTCTTTATCTGAACAGTACAGTTTCATAATTAAAACTTCCACATTTATAGATTGACCGACGTTAATAAAGACGCTTCGCAGACGTGCGGGGGCGCACGCTGTGGGTACAATTAAAAATAATTGGGCACGTGTGCTGTCAGTTAGCACTGATCAATTTACAATTAGGTGTGCACCTTGCAACCGCTTCAACCCGCGTAGGACCTAAGTATCTAAAATGGTCGCAATACCTTACTTATTTGCATTCAACGCTGATATCGCAGGGTTATCGAGCGGGCCATAGACAAGCTAGCCCGCCGGCACGGCGTGCACATTAACGAGTACGATGCACACAATGGCGCTGACAACGTGAAGCGGCTCACTGGCAAGCACAATAACTCTCATATCAAGGACTTTACTGCAGGTAACTCCATCCCCTTTATGGCTCTTGGTAAAAAGGGTTTTGTCAACGCGTAATGGTCCGACGGGACGTTTTCGTTGACAAACAGTAACACCCGTTAGTCTAATTGAATATCTGCACGTCGGCTCGTCGCCCGTTACTAAAGCCGTTAGCAAAAACCGTCATTAACACGAGCCTTTACACTATATGTAGTTAGTGTAGCAAACTAGTCGACATTTCACTGCGTATTACGGACTAATCAAAGGGATTGCAATATGTCAAGGATCAAAGAATTGAAGAAACACCTGGATAGAGTAAACATAATCTTGTTCCCGTAATTTGGGGAAACGTAATAAGCGCCACGTACAGTCGCCATCAGATATATCAGACCTGAGGAGATGGTCAAAAATATCTGAGCAACGCCTTTATTGTGACTACCTCCATGGCTCCGATATATCTAATCGCGACTGTACCTACTTATCGTTTCAAAAACGCAGTCTAGCTTATAGTTCTATAAAAAAAACGAATTTCAAAAAACGCTGAAATCACTTTTCTTGTAATGGAATAAGGAGTTTTACTCAAAATTTCAAGTCTTTAGCTTTAAATTTTACACAATCCCCATACATTTCAACCGCCTGTTTACCCTTAAAGGTAGAATTTGAAAAAAATCCCTACTTAGTGGGTCCTTACGGTATATATACTACCTATTGTGAAAAATCAGCTAATAATTTAATTTCTATTCAATGCGGCTGTAGAATCTATATTTGATAGTATATAGTGAATGGATGCAACTGGCACCTGTTACGTTCAGGTGCTGTCAACAATCACTGTCGAGCATATATATGTCAAATGGAAGGAAAGCTGACCACGGCAGATGATTTACGGTATTACGAGTAACGACCCACTTAATTGGATTGCTGCGTGCTGTACACTTGTGATTACTTAATCTGGAAATCTGAAATCTTTTCATCGGCGGCAGAGCGACTAGCAGACCTATAAAGCGAGCACAAAATATCAAATACCGAAAAATGTTGTAAACTGTTTTTTTTTTCCCTAGGGACTACAGTATGAGGTTCTTAAAAACAAGGGTACCTGTAGGTTCTTAAAGGGTAGGCAATGCGCATATGAATCATCTGGAGTTGCAGGCGTCTATAGGCTACGGTATGGCGGTACATTAGGCGGGCAGTATGCTTGTTTGCCACCGTCGTCGTATAAAAAAATGTCGTGTCAAGACAAATAACTTAAATTAGCGGTACCACCAGTCTGTTTAAGTTTATATATGAAAGACATTAAAAACAATGGGTAACTTGTCAAAGTTGCCCTTTGTACTGTTGCCTAACTGGATAAATGTGAGAGCTATTCATATGTTGGTTGGTGGCGGCATATTGAAAAGCATATTAGTCTGCGGGAAACTTTTCAAAGTTTTGATTATTGCTATGTACACAATTACGCACTCAAGGCACTTTGCATAAGGTCAATGTGGGTAAGACCGTCTATCAGTACCCTTACCATGAGTTGTGACATTAAAGTTTTCGATAACGAGTAACGAGTTTACTATCTGTGCATCTTGCTTGTACTATTTTAGTGCGAACGAGATGCACAGATAGTAAACCCGATACTCGTTATCGAAAACCTTAATGTCACAACTCATGGTAAGGGTACTGGAAAGACCGTCTACCAAACAATTTCCTACATTATCTCATAGGTATTTAGTGTCATATGACGGACTTCCCTTAAAAATATAGTGCTCGTCTTACCCACATTGGTAGCCGATATTAGGTACCTAATACGTATGACACGTACGATATGATAGTGAGACACCTAGAACGATATTTGTCAATTTTCTGTCGACCTTACACATGTAGACGTGATACTATTTCTTGTAATATTGCCAGTTGAGCATTTTAGCAATCGACATGATTCCGTAATTCAATTATGAAGATTGGAGTAAAAAAACCGTAAGAATGGTAATGTCTTTTTAATGGCCAATACTAATTTTGGATAGTCGATTCTCTATTTGGCCATTAATTTTAGTATTGATTATGTTTATGTCCTTGATCACAAACAGGCACATTTCATTTATATTATTTACGCCATAATTACACCAATTATTACCAAAATCGTTTTATAGAGATCGTTCCTAAACTAGTGAACATACGATAGTAATTTAACAGTCGTTAGAGTTAACCTCTAGCCGCCCTATAAAAAGGTCTCAACTAATATTATTAACTTTCCGTAAAGTAACGCTTTGACGTTTAATTAAGCGAACTTTTGTGTAACGGAAGGATTAAGGATTAACAAATTACCCATCTGATAAACGAGTTTTAGGTATATAGGTGTTACATTGAAAGTATCCAGTTGGGAAATTAAATGTGTTTCTGGTTTGCCTTTTAATTGTGCCAATGTTATCTCAGAAGAGGAGGTTTTGTTTCTACTTACCCTGTGCTCATATCTGTCCTGCAAAAAGCGTAAGCTGATGAGATGTATCAAAGTAACAAATCTCATATATAAAAAAATTCAAATGTTTTATAATTATCCTTGAACATTTCAGTTGCTTCCGCATTATAAGGTCTGCATTACACTATTCGACTTTTTATGGTGCTTGACTTGGCATTAACTGCTAAACAGATCCATTACGTTAATATTTGTTAACCCTTTTCCAGGCCCCATCAATCCGAATGGCTTCCCCAGAAATCCCAAACATATTCAAAATAGTTACGTTACAGTTCTTTATTTTAAATAATGTAAAACTTTGTGATCGTCCAATCTAATATAAACCTTACAGTCGAATGCTTAGGTTGAAATTAGATTGACATGCACGTTGTCGATATAATATATGGCAATTATGCCTGGAATATATTTTTACAATTACTTATTTTGTGCCACCATCACCAACTGCTGTTGAAGATTTTCATTACCTTAAGACGAATATTTGTAGGTACTAAATACTGAGCAGTGTAAATAACTTCCCTAATCACACAAAGATGAATTATGCAACTCAATTTTATTGTAAGAAATATGTAATAAAATGGCGGTACGGAGCTAAGTAGATCCAAACTATGTGTAACTGCCATGGCCAATGGCATTTAAGATGGAGGATTGGAAGTAGTATTGGAAAAGATGAATGAGAAAGGATGAATAGATGATTGAAATACTTTTAATGATAATTTAAGGGAAGGGAGTTGGATGCATCGTCATCTGATAGCAGTAGTCAGAAACCCTACACTGCTCTCCTTGACAAACGAGAACTGGCGCAAACCAGTAGTACTTAGCACCGAGGACCGCAAGGTCGCAAAAAAGAGTCAGTAGCTACACGGGCTGTTCTACAGGGCCCTCAGGCAATTGCGGACTGCAATAGCGGACAAAATTATCATGGCAAATAACTACCGGCGGTATATCCTGAAGGAAGGTGGTACAGTAGACATTTGTTGGGCATGACGCCGTCCTAGAGAGTCACTCAGGTATACATATCATTTCCGGTTGTTCTCATCTTACTAACGGCGAGTACTTGCATGGACATAACCTTGTAGCCAGGATTACACACCAGCAGCTTGCTCTTATGTACGGATTTGCGGACCTAGAAGTGCCGTACTACAAGTACACTCCTGCGCTGACTGTACCTATATGTTAAGGAATGCTTTGCATTCGAATTTGAAAACACTGAAAATGGCATGTCACCGGGTATCATTAGTTATGATGGATAGTAGTCTATAGCGTGCAAGTACATTTTCAAATGCTTCGTTACGTATTATACCTACCTGTTTACGAAGACAGGAGTTCTTACAGGCTACAAAATATGTCAGCTAATATTGCCGCCGCTTAATAATGCCATGTCTAAAACCTACAGTTTATCCTGACAGTAAATGTCATTACGTCTAATGTTTTCCGAAGTTTATATTTAATTCTATGTGGAGGCGGGAAGTAACTCCAATTAGCGAGGATTATATGTCTCATATCATCATCTCCTTTCACGCGTTGTCCCGGAATTTGGCCACAAACCTGGAACCTGGGGTCCGCTTGGCAACTTTACCCAGGAATAGGCGTAGGCACTAGTTTTACGAAAGCGACTGCCATCTGACTATACAACCCAGAGGGTAAACTGGGCTTAATGGGATTTTTCCGGTTTCCTCACAATGTTCTCACCAGCGCTCAAGCAATAATCTTTTTATACAAGGATTGTAGAGTCGGTTTCGATTTATATATATACCCATCTCCTCCCGCGGGTGTCGTAAGATGCGACTAAGGACAAAACCGACGGAAGGGCAACAGCGTCCGTCGAAATCTACTCTACACTCCATCTTTTATTGGAGGATCGTGAAAATAAAAGCAAAATTTAAGTATAATATTATAAATAGTAAGAAGTTCAGAAATATAGAAATTAAGAACAAATCAAATTATTTTTTATGAAATATTTTTGATTTGCTTTTTATTTTTAAGTAGTAATACTACCCTGGTCCTCGTCGTTTTTTCTTAAGTATATGTTATCTATTTCAACTTTTAAATATAGAAATGTTTGTATTTTCAAATTTAAATAATGAGTTATGTAACCAATTTAAATTGAGCAGACCTAAGTGTTCAGTTACACGAGCACGCGGCTAAAAGATTTGATAGCCTTTCTAAATATTTGTAATATTAATATTTTAAAGGCGAAAGTAACTCTGTCTGTCTGTCTGTCTGTTACCTCTTCACGCTTAAACTGCTGGACTAATTGGGATGAAATTTAATAAATTTGGAATAAATTGTCGTGTGCAGTATTTCCGGACCGATATGACATCCAAACCTTCAAGAAAAGAGCGTTTAGGGATCTTAAAGGCCGGCAACGTGCTTGTGACTCCTCTGGTGTTGCGAGTGTCCATGGGCGGCGGTAGTTGCTTACCATCAGGCAATCCGTCTGCTCGTTTGCCTCCTATATCATAAAAAAAAATGCAGAGTTTGAGCTATGAGAAAAGACATAGGATGTTTTTTATCCCGCAAACAGCCATTGAAGACTGCATGGCTGATGAAGTCTCGAGGAAAAGCTAGTATGTATATAAACATTTTTATTTTCAAGTACTATAATTTTTACTGTCTGGCTCGAATGAAACCAATATTTAAAACTAGCCGTGTTTATTTTATTTTTGCGAGACTGATTTTTCGTAGTTTGTTAGCTGTTTTAAAAGATTTTGGTATATAAGTCGTTGTTTGGGTGTGTACCTGGACACCGTTCCGTGTCCAATAATATATACATGCATTTCGGTGTCTAACTCACACACCGGACTGTTGTGAGGTTACGGTTAAAACGGAGTAACAAAGCCTATTCTACATACCTAAGTGACTAATAGGCTTAAATAAGTTAAGTTTCATTTAAAATTGATGTGTGCATATATGTAATAATGTACAAATAGAGAGACAACACTTTAGTCAAGTACTATTCCTACTAACTAAATTTGAACTAGTAATGTATTGTGATGGATCAAGTGATGTGTGAAATTGGTTCAGCGAGGTATGGAAATTTAATTTATATTAAACTAAGAACAAATCAAATTATTATTTTTTATGAAATATTTTGATTTTGGTTAAGGCGTCAGCCGCGATAGCTGGAGGTCGGGTTCGAATCCCGCCTCGAACACCGGAGGTCCTCGTCGTTTTTTCTTAAGTATATGTTATTTATTTCAACTTTTAATTTATATTGTGCAGGTGTTAAGAAAATTTGGAATGTCCAGTAAATTTTGACAAAATATTGTTTACTTAAAATTAAATAGATGATATAATATATGTACTTGAAAAAAAGCAACGAGGACCTCTGGCAACCGAGACAGGATTAGAACCTGTATCTCCAGCTATCGCAGCTGACGCCTTAACCAATTTTTTTCAAGTATATGTCATCTATTTCAATTTTTATAGTACTCGTAGTATTACGACTAAACATCAAAGATAATTAAAATATTTCATAAAAATAACTTTATTTTTTCTTACTTGTATTGTTTACTAACTTTTAATTTCCTTCAACGTACAGAAATTTAACCAATAATTTGTTAAGCGACATATGAAACTCTATATTGTGCAAGTGTTTTGAATGTTTGGATTTTTTCATCAACTTATTTCTTCGACTGCAAGTTATGAAGGCTTAAGCAAATGAAGTTTCATTTTGTTTACATTCTGATAAATATCGTTTATTAAGATGATTAAGTTTAGAAAATTAATTCAATTCAAATTAACGTTTCCGGAAGAGACCGAAAGATTGATTAGGCGGAATAAACAGGAAGTCTTTTGTTCATTAATTTTACTAAAAGCTGTCCGTAATTAACGACCCGTGTACTATTTTATAAAAAACTTTTAATTGAGAATACCATTTAAACTTTATTCCTAAGTAATATAGGAGTTAGAAGAGGTCATCGCTTGTATTACCAAGTTATAAGCCTTTATGAAATGGGTTCATGAAAAGATAGGATTAAAATTTATAGGCAGCTTTATTAGGCTTGTTATCAACCGTTGTCGAAAATTGTTTAATGTAAAATGTTTTCGTATAACAGATTTGCAATAAAATACTTATAATAAAATACTTTAAAATAAAATATTTTTGAATCTGGGGCAGCCTAACTGGGGAAGTACCTCCTCCTTACAGAAGACCACAGCCATAATAGCACTGCTACCTTTCAGGTATGCAGTGTTGTGTTCCTGATGGTGAGTAAGGTTCCCAGAGCTCCAACCCCCCTTAAAGGCCGGCAACGCGCTTGTGACTCCTCTGGTGTTACGGGTGCCCATGGGCGACGCCTTCGATCGTTTGCCGCCTATGTCATAAAAAAAAAAAAAAAAAATTAGTGCTGGTGAGGGTCGCGGGTGATCGTTGGACCCGGACGAGACAGGACCGGTCGTTGTGGAAATCATTGGGGACGGCCTCTGTCTAGCAGTGGACGTTTTTTGGCTGATGATGATGAATTATATAATAGTTGTTTTTTTTACTTGTCAGAAATTAAAATTATGTTAAAAATAAAACTTTTACTGGCTTCTATTATTAGGCACAGGTCCCATCGCGAACTAGTAAGTTATGAGCTTATGAATTATCCGCTATTCAAGGGACAAAAGATAATCGATCCCGTGTAAATAAAAGAGATATACGAGTATATGTTATAGCCGGGCGATGAGCTTTAAATATATATCTCTCTCTTTTATTTACACTGGAGCAATTATCTTTTGTCCCTTGAAATAGCTGATAGCTCATAGATTACTAGCTCGCGATGGGATCAGTGCCTTAGCCTGATATCTCCAATTTGATTGTAAGATTACCAAAGAAATCATTTTAAAGATAAAAAGATAAAAACATCTTTAATTTTCAATTTAGGTACGTTCTGAAAATTCTACCACTGGTACCTTACACCTCCGACCTGAGAAGATTAATACCGACAAGATTTTTTTCAAGACAGTTATACATAAATCTTTAAGTTGATGGTAACACGTAGTCTAAATAATATAATTATATCATTATTATTATTTTTCATCTTTATTCATTTTACATCTTAGATTAGGTTATTATTATTATTATTATTATTTTTTTTTTTTTTATTATTATGTAGAAACGTCTGCTAGCGAATATCTTCGATATTTAAATCGAAAGAAAAATATATGTAAATATATATGTATAGCACAATTGGAAGTGCACTGGGCTAGTGATCCAGTGGTTGTGGGTTCGAGTCCCGCTGCGAGTCAAATTTTTCTATTTTTCTTTCGATTTAAATATCGATAATTATATCATGTCAACCATAAATTTGTCTCAGCTTCTCCTAGCATAATAACATAAATGCCAATTTCACTTGTAACGATCAAACATATTATTGAAGGACCCGTTTTCTGTCACTCATTTATGTCAATCACAATCAACTGTCACAAAGAAAATGTCTGAACTCCTTGAGCGAGGTAAATTGAGCAGTTAACGATAATAAATGATTAGTAGAAATGTCCATAATATAATATGACACAATTTTTTTACATAAAGTAATTTATAAATATACTTACCAGAATAGTACATGAGTCTCAGTACTAGACTGCGTCACTGCGTTATCCTAACCTGATCAGTGATCACTATTATGTTCATTTTTTATTTGTCAAATTTGTGGTCAAATATTAATTTGGCAACAACATAGGGAAAGAATCAGGGCGGTGGGGCAAAAGCAACTATGTCAATATTAATAAGTACTCAATCCATACTAATATTATAAATGCGAAAGTATCTCTCTCTGTCTGTCACCTCTTCACCCTTAAACCGCTGAGCCAATTGGGATAAAATTTGGCATGGAGAGAGTTTGAGTTATGGGAAAGGACAGGATATTTTTTATCCACAAACCATACTTTAACCTTTTG
The DNA here is from genome assembly GCA_022674325.2 of Grapholita molesta. Classification (NCBI taxonomy): domain Eukaryota; kingdom Metazoa; phylum Arthropoda; class Insecta; order Lepidoptera; family Tortricidae; genus Grapholita; species Grapholita molesta. Next base: position 5,486,817 of record CP053126.2, read on the forward strand.
AACGCCAAGCACCACTAAAATGGTCGCGTGATATCGTGCCTGCCACGCCACCGACCATTAATGTGGCTATGGCGGACGCTGTCAAAGCAATAGTCCTGCTGACAGATAAGGTTTATATTTGTTCTTCACAAGTCATACCATGGCGTACACGTCATATTTTGACGCGAGAGGAAAAGCGTTCAAAAGGTTAAAGACATGGCTGGGGCATGGTTGGTCCATTAAGTTGGTAGGCTAGAATTGCATAAAATTCTCGTTACTTTCTTTTTCTTAAGTATATGTCATCTATATTCAATTCAACAAAAATAAGATTAGAAAAAAAAAAAATGGATTTAAGCTACATGAATCCATGGTCACTCTCTCTTGATGGAAGAACCAGGGGTATTTACTCAGTTTTGTTTAAGCTTGTGTTTTTGACTAATACCTACTCGTTTGAAAATCATAGCGGAATAAGCTTTATAAGTTCTGCTATACTTTGTGATATGCATTATAGTACGAGAGCCCACGACCAAAACCATGTCTCATAGCAATACGGCAAAAACCCTATAAAATCGTTAGATTGTATGATTCTGAACCCGACTAGGTGTGTAGTAACGGTCGAAAGTGTAGCAACTGCGTGGGAGGCCATTTCTGCTGTGTCAAAAAAAAAGACAGTCGGTATTATAGCAATACATCTGATAGTGAAAATGTACATAGATTTTATAATTGTATTACGAAAAAGTTTGTTTTCAGACATTTTGCGCGTAGCATATAGCCTGAGCGCATTTTTGAAAATGTCAACAAATTTAGCCGACCTGTATCATAGCAATACGGATAATTTTTTTTTTCAACTTTTCGTATTGCTGCCATGATTACCAAAAACCTGTTTTCAGACACTTTAAGTGTAGCATAAAGTTGTCTGATAGAGAAGGTGCTACACTTAATTTGTCTGATATAAATTTATTGCATATGTGGACAACTTATTTTATCATGTCCAACAATTTTCAGACATATTGCTATGATACCGATCGGTAAAATTTGTTAACATTTTCAAAACGGTCTCAAAATTTAATGCGTTCACATTTCCATCTGAAAATTGTTTTGTTCGCATCAAATAACCAAAATTTACTAATAAAAACGATTTTCAGACGTATTGCTATGAGACATTTTTTTTGTCTCATTTTTAATTTTTTTAAGTCATTTTACGGGTTTGCGCTACACCACTAACGTCTGAAAAATATGTTTCCGGTATCTCAGAACTATCATTCAACTACAGTCTGCAAATCAGACATATTGCTATGATGCAGTTCGGTAAAATTCTTTGACAATTTTGTAAATTCGGTCAGATCAAACGCTACGCGGAAAATGTCTGATATTGGTATTTTCGAGTTCAGGATAATCGTATCTATCGATTTGATGCGGTTTTGGCCGTATTACTATGAGACAAAAATTTTGGTCGTGGGCTCTCGTACTATTAATTATGGCGATCGCCCAACATACTTGGAAGAATTTAGGTTAAGAGATTGCATTATACTTTTTTTGGCGGTTGGTAAGGACTCCATTTTCAAGCGCTAAGATAGGACAGGATTAGAATAGTGCCGGCGATGCATTAAACTTGCTGCCTTGCTGCTTTAGGTGTGAATGAATATGGAAACCTAAGTTCTCAGAATCATGTCGCGTGACTTCCTCATGAAGGTGCTCAATATTAAATTTACTACCTTCGTTGCACAAACTACTTTACTCAGCCGGTATGGTACAAGCATGGTAACTTCAAATTAATGGACCGCAATTAGAATAGTAGCAGTCAGATTATTATATCAATTTTCCATTTCATTTTGTTTCATTATTATCGTAACAAAATAGTATTAGTTGCCAATGAGACCCCTGGCTCCTATGAGCCGTGGCAAATACCGGGATAACGCGAGGAAGATGATGATTATCGTTACAAAATAGTAGATACTTGTACACATTAAACCTACACTCAGAATATACTTACTTACCCCCAGAAATATTATATGGCGTTACATATATATAAAACTTTTAAGACTTTCTGAAATATTAAATTACGTTTCAACGAGAAATCGGTGGTTAATTCCTCACTAACTCGATTGATCTTTGTTCTAGGTGTCGCCAATAGAAGTTGCAGCATCAGAATCCCTCGCCAAGTGTCGGAGGACAAGAAGGGGTATCTCGAAGACCGTCGACCTGCTGCCAACGCAGATCCTTACCGCGTCATCAACATTTTGCTTAAGACTTGTATTTTTGACGAATAGACCTGCATAGGTAGTTTAAGACCCCAACTATACCAAAAAGCTATGAAACTAGGAAAAATCGATCTTCGAATTTGACAGCTTAACAGGTGACGCTCGCATGATGTCAGCAGTTGAAGTTGCTAAGCGGGCCAAGTGTTCATAATTATCTTGACACGCTCCTATTCTCTTAACAATAAAGTCTTGTCAAACTCATTTTGAACAACTCTCCCGCTTAGTTATTTATGCTGCTGACTGTACCAGCGTTGGTTCCCATCAGTTTACGTTCGATAATCTAATACCGCGAGACATATGACGCGGGACAGCCTTATTGATTTCAACTTTAAAACCCGGTTATCGATATATTCTGAGGATTATATTTTTTGAGAATCATATTTCGTATAAGGTCGTCTGTCCATATTGTGGGTGAACGTCGTACGCTGGGCTTGTTAGTCTGTGGTCTCCACTCAAGCATTTTTTGACCCCATTGACCAGCTGCTTTATGTGCAATGTGGCCTGCCACTTTAGCTTGGTAATCCGGTGGGCGACATCGGTAACCTTAGTTCATCTAAGGATCTCATTTCTGATTCGCTTACGTAGAGAGACTCCGAGCGTAGCCGAGAGGTAAAGGTAAAGATAGCTCGTTATCGTTCATCCATAGCTCCCGGATAACACTGGATGCAGGTCGCTTCCAACCGATGCCTATGGAGGTCCAGGGGAGAGGCAACAAGGGGGAGGCTATGTTCAGCAGTCGACGTCTTATGGCTTACATGATGATGATGAATATATCTTTGGTTTAGAGTAGACTTAGCCTTTATGCAGAAGAATGTTTATGCTTACCCAGCTTAACCCTTGACCCGAAATCGGATGAGATCAAATTATTTTCTACAATAATCCTTTACATTGGATTTGAAATTAATTTACCGAAGTTTTAATTGCTAATACCATGCCATGTCTAATAGCTGTCAAGAAAATTATGAAAGTTTTTAATAAATTCGCGTTTGACTATAGCTGTTCAAATCGTCAAAATAAATATTTAATCTTGTTTAACTTTACTCGCTGGCATTACTGACACGGAATTGTGAAACTGTTGTTAATTGTAAAATTTTGTAATTATTGTTTATATTGTTGTTTACATTGTAAAATTGTTTTGTAATGTTTCATTGTATAATATTGATGGTTTGATGAATACTAGGTATTTTTCTCTGTGTGTACACATTTTTTATCACGGAATTCAGTGAAATAAACATAAATGAAGGTAACGCATGTGTTTTTAAACCTCTTGTCTTGGCATCAAACGTTAAATAACTTGAATTCAATGGCGTCAGCTATAAGTGCATAGTAATTTGAGAAAACTCGAAATTTATTAACCCTTACATTGGTAGCGGCAAGATATTTCCCATCGTATGGTCAAAGGATTAAAAATATAACCGATCTAATTAAAACTATTTAGAACTGTCGCAACACCTAGAGACTTACTACGCGCGGGCTAAATAATTAGTATTATTTCTGTCAGTATTTTTGAATTGATCATCGTTAGAAAGGGGCAATGCTATTATTTAAAATGCTAAGCATTATAAGGGTTTACAGAAAAAGTTTACTCATTAGCGTGAGTATTATAAAAGTTAAAATTTTCAACGCTACGTCAATAAATCTCTGACGTGCGTCACACGCCAAAGGTAAGTAAGCAAGCAAGTAAGCGACAATAAATCTTACCTCTCAGTACGTAAGTCCATGGCCTCAAACTTGATATCAAGTAGTGGCGTGTGAGGCACGAAATGTTCTGACTTCATATCAAGTAAATGGCGTCGAAAAAGTTAAATTTAGTCAGTTTTGTGACGATAATTATAAGCATGAAATCTGTATGGGAATTTAATTTTTGCCTTTTTTGCATTATAATACAAGGGGTGATCCAAATGTAATGATAATGACTATGATCTAGACATATTATGATAAGTTTTGATTACTGGTCTTGTTATGTCACTTATCATCAATAAATTATAAAAATAAATATAATAATTTATTAAGTTGTTTTTATGTTATTAAGAAACAAAGACAGTAGGGTAACACATATCGAAATTTCAGTAAATGCGCTCGCGTTTTTGTGTCGGTTAGGAACGATGCTGTTATAAAATTTAGTACGTAGTAAAATAAAATGTACTTAGAATTAAAATTTACGTTTATTGTGATGGCGTAGGGCAAAAAAATATACTCGTAAAATCTAATTTTAGGGCTCAAGGGCCCTGCTTAAGTTAAGGTTGCTAGTTTTTGGTCTTTAAAGACGTTTTTGTTTAAACAAGTAAATTTTGTGGACAAAATCCATCAATATGTATAAAAATAAATAAATAAAGGTCGATATAACATAATCCTATACCAAACCTAAAAGGTTGACAAATAAAAAGTAAATTAAAAAAAAAGGAAGTTTGATGGTTGTTTTTCCTCAGTTATCTCGCAGATCACCAAGGATGCTGCTCAGTACCTAGTGCTTGAACTTGTAAGTTGCCTATTGTGTAATCAAGTCTAAATCTTTGGCAACAACGTACTATACTTTGATTCTAAAAACTCTTCCAATAATTCGCTATACTAGCGGTGAAAGAAAAATTAACGCAAATTGCAACCCACAAAAGTTTTTCTTTTTTTTTATTAACTAGATGACAGCATGTTCTCGTATAATGTATGTACATACACTAATAAGGAGATTATGTAACAGTAAAAATATATATAATACTAACAACTTCGTTAGATCATAGTCATTATCATTACTTTTGGATCACCCCTCGTACTGCTTATATTTCACCATATCAAAGTATGTATAGAAATTCAATGACATTCGTCACAAAACTGACATAATTTAACTTTTCCACAACTCACGTTAATTGATTTTAATATTTTCTAAAAACTCCCGTATATCTTATAGGAGAAAACCATGGAATAATTCTCAACCTTTTCGATGCCAATGACTCATATATCGGCACCGCAGATCCAATGCAAACGACGGATGTAAAGGTCATAGTGCAAAATATACCTATATACATACACATCTATAAAGTTCAACTTCAGTTTTGACATTTCGGTGACGTGGCGTCTTATCGGTAGCTTTTCCGTTTGACATGGCTTTGAAAAGGTTAACTTACTACGTGCCTTTATAAGGTAAACATTGTGTTAATACGATTTTTCGGTACAGTTTCAAACACCATAATCACAGAATCTTACCTTAATAAATCCGAATTCATTATTACTGTTCCATTTACTCTCCGAGTTACCCCATTGTGACGTCATCGCGACAAGCATCCGGGGTCCACTCACAAGGTAACACCTACCTTCTTAATGGAGTGTTATTAGTGATGGCCAGAAATTTTATGGACACCGTTAATGTTTAATAGTCGAGGAGTTTATGATTATGACTTATTGGATATCGGTCCCTAAATAACTATAGTAAATTCCTATCAATATTAATATACAATTTACATTAACTACTTAACACGTTCACAGTCCAGTGCCCCATGCATGGGTCATGACGAACTATCTTCACAAGTCCGTGCCCACACGTGGGTCACTATAACCGACCAAATACTGGCACTGAAACCAAATTACTTCCAACTGCATTCCATCGTGCTCATAATATAAAGATAATTCTGATGTCTCTGTTAATATTTCTGTTAAATAGACAACGGAATTAAGTAATATAAACATTGTAGTAATCCGAGTATATATATATAACTGGGCAGTCTTTAGTGACCCATTAGGTGGAGCACGGACGCGCGATGGAAGTAATTTCCTTGGACGTGTGAGGAAAACAATACATTTTATATGGGGACTGTGAACGTGTTGAAAAACCACAAAAGAAGAACCGTTGTAAGATTGTCATAGATATACAAAATGCCTCCCCGAAATGGAGGTGGAGCAAGAAAACAAGGCATGAAATAGAATTAATAGGTAAATCTAATTATGTTATACATTATTTTTTATCCCCGAAAATTATAATTATTTTTCAGATGGTAAGTAGAAAAATACAATTTACTTGCAGTTGGATCACCCTATTTATTTATTTAATGTTTATTGCACAAACAAATACTTATTGTACAAAAGGCGAACTTATAGTCATCAGCAAACAAGCGCATTTTTTTTATACAAACTGTCCACCAGGGTTTGACCTCAGTTTCCTTACTTTAACCCTTTGCCTACGGGTGTCAACTAGAGTTGACAACTATCAGAGTCAAAACTCAACTCTGTTATAAGATGTCATTTTCAATGATAAATAGTAGAGCCCGTAGGTAAAGGGTTAAAATTAGGTAAAATTTAACTGCGACTAGACACCACCTCAGGACGGGCATTTAACCCATCAAATGCTGCTTATCGCAGTCTATAGGGGAGTCCCATTTCCAGCAGTGGACGTCCATGGCTGAAGTAAGGTAATATTATCTGATGCAAGTAAATTTACCGTAGAAAGAAATTATTTATCCAAATAAGACAGTCTAGTGATGTAGTTACTTACTGATATGGTTGACGATGACTGACATTATCGCTGTTAAAATCATACAAAACATTTTTTTATATTTATTCTAGTTTCAGGTGTTTTATAATGTTAATTTTGTTTGAGCAAATATTATTAATTTTGCATCAAGGTCGAATGTTTCGTTGTCGGTCACACGAATCAAATTTTCCTAGCAACATTTATACACAGCATAACACGTAAATCGGAGGGGTGATGACTGATGATATGAAAACATAGTTTAAAAACTCAGCGTTAGCATGTATTTATAATACATATTAGAAATCAAAATTTGCAACAAATCTAGTGGGGCAAAAACTCTGTTAGGCTGCGTTTCCGCCAGAGATGAGTGAGGATGCGTTGTGAGGGAAGAAATTAATGGCATTTTAGAAATATGAGAAGAAAATTTTATTAGAAATAAAGAAATTAAAAAAAAAAACTTTTTTATAAAAAAAAAAAACAATTATGACAAGGCTCAAGAGCGACTGATTCAATGATTTTGGACGCTTGAAACTCCAGTCTCAAGGGTCTACGCTAATTCAGTTACTACTCTTAAAGTTAGCTACAAAGGAAGATATTCCAGAGATAAGTTCGCATTTGACCCCATATTTCTTTGAAATGGTTTGTAATATGTACTACAATATAGTGCTTACTGTTACTACTACCACTGCGATTTAAACAGTAGTGACATAATGGCGTATACGGAACCTTTCCTACCTTTCCTCCTGTATATTTCGCGTCCGCTATAAATTACCTCATGAGCTCTAAAGCGAAAAAACATAAAACATACTGAACCGACTCGCAGTTTTATTTAAAGGAAACTGACTTTTCAGAAGACGGCAGCTAAATACTAAGCTTCCTATATTTTTAACTAAAAAGTCATACTAACAAAATACTCATTCATCCTTCATTCTAATTCATTCTTCTATCGAAATAATATTTGCTCGAGTTAACGACTGTTTGATTTAATCACAAGAAAAGTTTTATTGGTGTCCATAAAATCACGAAGTATGTGGATTTGCGGTGTTTTTTCCTCAAACTATTACTGAAACATAAAAAATGCTACAAAATATCAATAAAATACGACGAGCAGAGTTGTGAATGTTTATTTTCACTTTAAGTATCATTTTTGGCTATGATATAACTGGTAAATCGTGTCTATTTTACATAATTTTATATGCTGTTATTACAATCTGTTCTTAAACCATTCTCCATAGACATTATTTTAAGAATACTAGAAATTTTAATAAGTCAGGACAAAAATACGGCATATGAAAGCATTTTCATATAACAGATTTCCTGTACTTTGCAATACGTGCCATTTATAAACTCAGCTATTTTCATGTTCTAAAACACTGATCAATGAAATGTGATAAAATTTCTATGGCTTCCATTAAACGATTGAACTTTGCACGTTTCACGTCCCTTTGATCAAATTTGATATTTATTGAACAGAAACTATCATGACATTGATGACTGTAGCGCTGTGGTAATACAGATAATTATAGTATATACAATAAATAATTAAATGTCACTGAATATAAGAGCATACAAATAAACTAGTCTTACGGCATGATATATTAAATAACTGTTGAGTATGTGATCACATGTAAGGTACACGTCACTTGATAATAACCACATGTCAAAATTAAGCTGTGAATAAATAACCACGTAAATGCATAGTTGTTTGTTTAAAACATAACTTGTGTAAAGATGATGTTTCTAGGAATTTCAAAATTTGGTACACCCAATTAGTGAAAGTTGTTAAAAAAAAAAATCACTGTCAGTTTCGTGACGACAATTAAGAGTTAAATTTCTATGGTTTAACTTGGTTTTGATGTTCGTTTGACTTTTCTCCTTAATTATGTTGTAATATCGTTTGCAGTTTATAAAACGAACATCAAAACCAAGTTAAACCATAGAAATTTAACTCTTAATTGTCGTCACGAAACTGACAGTGATTTTTTTTAACAACTTTCGCTAATTGGGTGTACCAAATTTTGAAAACTCCCTTCTAGAATACTGTTAAGTGAAGACGTATACCGGCCTACCATTCAACCCACTATACTACAGTATAGTTGTTAGGTTTCTTAGTAGTAAGTAAGGCCAGCTAGAAAGCTATCAACTATACTAATCGTAGAGCTTACAAGAAACATCATGCTATGCGATATAAAGATACATATAAATATTTATCCGTTTTAACTTAACCTTTTCGCCGCCACGTCAAAAAAATTCTGACGAGCATCACACGCCAAAGGTTCTTGCAAGCAAGCGAAAATAAACCTTACCTCTCAGTACGTAGGTTCAAGGCTTCGACTTGATATCAAGTCGTGGCGTGTGGGCACGAAATGCTCGGACTTCATATCAAGTCAAGACGGCGAAAGGGTTAATATTGGTAATGTGACTCACAACGGTTTTAATTAAAATGTTTCTAGAATTTTATTCAGTATTCGTTTCCAACAAAAAACATTAAAATATTTACAGTTACCACATCCAATGAGCTCCGGAATCTGGATGATTCCTGGCAATCGCGATGTTTATTGTTACTGCTATTTTTACATCGCGCAGTCACTTTTTGATTCACAAAACTTTGTAATAGTGTCGAGACTGTATCTATGAAAGCAGTTCTATTGTCCGTAACGTAGTTACGAAATTCGATAGCGATATCTAAGATAGAATAACAGGCTACTTACTAGAAGTGGTGTGGCAACTTGCCAGAGTTTGGTTGCTGAGATACGTCGTCTTTAGTAGAACGCTGTTCTTATCTATGGAAATGCTAATACAAGGTTGAAAAGTTAAATTAAATAGAAAATTTAATTTTAATTAATGACGTGAATCTTTCTAAGAATAGTTTCTCTGTATTTTTTTTTAACTACGACAAAGGAGGTGCCTTATTGTTAAACTACGTTGATAAGTTTGATAAATGATAACAAACAAGTGAGGTTAACAAAATAATATTGTAGGTACAGCGAATACAATAATGAGTGTACACAATGTATTGAAAATATGTCTTATTGCTCCTGTTGCAGAGAAAGTAAGTCGTAAGATAGGTATCTTATAAGCAAATTAAATCGATTGGTACCGAAATAATTTTGTACTCGACTGTAAATTGCCATCGGTTTAACGAATACGAGTATAATTACAGCGTGAATGAAAATAATGACTACCCGCATAATTACATTGAATTTATGTTTAATAATTTACAGTATTGTATTATTGTATTGTTTGTTAACAACTTACTGACTAACGGGAAACGGATTTAACTAATTGCTTATTTCTACACGTTTTACAATAATCTGGAATTATACAGTCTTTTGCAAACGATCTCTTCACTTTGAATTAAAATTATAAAACAACTATTATTATTTACTAAACCTTATATTAATCTAGTTAAGTACATGTCAACTGTACACAATTTACATTTTTATTAGCTTATTTATAGTTCACTATCTTGTGACACTTTGTGTCGATTACAGTTAGTGTACTTAATAAATCACATTTCTTAACGACTATAATATGGTTAATTTAGGACAAAGATCACATTTACTCTATGGAAAGTTAATATTAGACTTTATCGTCGTAGGATATGTCTGTGAATTCGACAATATTACTGTTAGGGAAAATGTACAGCTCGCTGACTCGCTCGTCGTCGATAGGCAGGTCGCTGTTTCGGGATATTTTCGATTCCATCCGTCTTTTAGTGCCGTTGTTGAACGTCTGATTTAAATTGTGAGCATCGAGGTCCTTCATAGATCGGAAACCGTTTTCCCGTTGTGAGTCCTGGTTTCGGAGACAGTGGCAGGAGGAGCGGTTGGTGCGCGGCCCGTCGATAGGCGCTAGATTGAGTGATTTTCTCGCCGAGTAAATGCTTCGTTCATTCGTGGAACGGAACGATAAAACCCGGGTGCGGTACGATTGACCATCCTGGGACAATGTAAATATAAATATTAATTTACAAATATAGGTAGGTAGGAATGTCATTTTACAAGCCAATAAAAGTCAGGAGTGTCTTGTGCAAAATGTATTTCTTTTTTTTGGTAAATTTCAAAATTTCACTGACCTCGCAACATTATTAGTAATAAAGATTAACACGTTCGCTGCGGCAGGGGGCCTATTGACCCCTCACAAAGTATGGTTACTTGCGATGTTAACTAATTGCCGCAGCGAAGGTCTATAAATTAAATTGCCAACATCACCCGTTTAAGTAAACGTAGATAAAGAACTAATTTTTGTCACACTCACATAATATTATACTACATATGTTGCTTTTAATAAAATAATTATTTATTTTAGTTCACCGTTGAAAATAAAAGCCACCCAGATAATCTTTTAATACCCTTGAATAAACGCAATCCTTTTTATGTGACATTGTGACATGTGAAATATGGATTAACTAAATATATTAATATGACGAAGTGTCAAAAATGAATTCAGCTATATTATTTCTACTAACACTACATGTAAAAAAAAAATTAATAACAACAAATACACTGTATTTCAGCGTATTGCTGTACAGTCAGTGTCATATCAGGTAGATAGTAGTTAAATAGTTCAGTACACTCATAAAGTTTGGTACACCATTTAATTTGTATGGTGACTACTTTGAATGCTGCCAGACGCTGACTGTATATCAATACTTGTGTAAAAAATAGCACACCATTCATAATTATTTTATTATTGCCCAAGAAAGCTTTCAAGAACACAAGATAATGAATTAAGTTTTTACTTCTAATACTTTATTCAAATCACCCTTAAGTATTCATAGAGGTGTTTTAATAAACACTAGCACAGTCATGCATAAGAGTACATCGATACGACCACAGTGCACTTTCTACTTTTTTATATACATACAGCGAGAGCAGCGGATCGGCTTACACAATGGAAGTACCTGTAATCTAAACTGCCGAAACGTAAAAATGTGTCATTTATATGAAAATAAATTTGCATTATACAGATATTATTCGCCATGGTCATGAAGGACGTGTGTAGAATGAAGAGATCGTGACACTGATTGATGTCGACAGCCTGACTGACCCCTGGCTATGTACCGCGAACACTGGAATTCGTATATTACGAGCATTTTTCTCTTTTACTCCAATTAAGGAGTCGTGAGAGTGACAGAGACAATCGTCCGAAATTTACGAATATCGTTTTCCGCGGTAGCGCCGCTTGGGTGTGAGGTGTGGTTGGCATCAGTGCCGCATAGTTGTGGACAAGCCGCTTTCGGACATATTTTTATGAATTCCTTTTTTGCGTGATGTGACAGGAATGGGACAGATGGGTCACAGGGATGCGTAACTGTTTGAAGAATATGCCGTAGAGATTTTTAGAAAACAAACTATTTTGCTAAGCACAACAATTACATATTTTAACAGTTACATTTCTTAGAAGCTTCCTTGTTTACGGACAATTACAAGATAATATTAATAAATCTTTTGTTGATATGTAGTTAATAAAATGAAGAAGTGGAAACTAAAGCGCCTTCCTTCGTTTGAGGAAATCAAAACAAGTCTACACGAAAATGCCATTAAAGAATATTGATAAAAACTTAATATTCAAGAGCCGATACCGTGAAATTCTTACCTCGTAACTGTCAAATCTCATTGGTTTTTTTCCAAACGTGAATCGTTGTTTAAATTCTTTTTTGAATTTTTCCTGTAACAAAAAAGGCAATAAGGTTTGAATTAATTTGAAATTAGATGCCAAGTAAGGAAAATAATTTAATCAATTCGTAACAAATAAATAGTAATAAAATAGATATTTGATTTTTTTATCAGTCACAAAACTGGAACAAGTTTAAAAGCATGTGAAAATACAAAAACATAAATACTTTAGTTTAAGAAGCGGAAGATGCCTCATAAATATAATTATTCGAAAATATCTCAAAACTCGTCATTAAGATATTTTATGTTTAAGAACATGTGGATTTGCTTCAGTTATCATTTGAATTATCATTTTATCCATGATCCAAAATAGAAACTTCGTAAAAACAAACATTAGTGCAATGAAATTTTCTAAAACAAGGGTACCGTACCCCATTAATCTAACTTAGTGTGTTATCGTAAAGAAGGAACTTTACGACAACCCACGTACCATAAAGGAGCTCAGACTCCATGCGATAAATATCGATGCTGGCGAAATTAATTTGCAAATGAATCTCAAGACACCTCGCTGCGATTAATAAGAAAACGGAACCTACACACTGGCGTAAATTAATTTTACTCCGTATATTGTAAACGTACTTAGTAACATAACAATGACTATACAGCAACTTACTAACTTAACAAGGTACTTACATTGTAAATAGCGTAGATAAAGGGGTTATAACATGAATTGCTCATAGCCAGCCAGTCAAAACAGAAGAATATTACGTTTATGTATCTGTATCTGAAAAAGAAAAAGTCATGAGCACAACTACATTATGTGATGAGCGGCATTAAGTTTGCATTCGCACAATTGGCACCTGTCGCTCACACTAGATATCTCACGCCGGTTTTAGAATATTATTCTTATTTTGTATTTCGAATGAAATAACAACATGGCGGGCGAGAGAAATGTAAAACTGTCAGTAAAATATGCTACTTTCATTTTAAGAAAAGATAAAATAGGAATGGAAATAAAAAAGAAAATATAAGTAGGTATTTAAAGTCGTCCAGAACCACGACTAAAAATAGAAAAAGAATATTAGGTACGTAAATAAATAAGTATTTGCATCTGAAAAGGTATAAGTTGTATAAGGACTACATAAACACTAGATTATGCAAATACGTACCTACTTGTTTAACATAAGTTGTATTTTTTGATAAAATTGTAGGTAAATTTCGTTTATTTTTTTGCCAATACAGAAACTGGGAAGTAAGGAATCAGTAATGACTTATTCACAATTTTTTTGCTCCTTCAAGATAATCATAGTGCAAGTTTTGAACATAAATTACGTTCAAGGATGTTTAGAGCACATGATATAGAATTTCCCACACGCTAAACAGCTATATTGAAAAATCGATAATAATCACAACTAAAATAAAAATGTGTTGTTTGTATTCCTTCGTCTATAAAATATCAAATCAATAACATTTTTTATAAACTTACTCGTTTATTGAAGGGAAAAACGATTGAAGCAATAAATAGCTCTGCAGAGGAAGCCAGCAGAGCGCAAACAGCGCCACGACCAATACCAGCATTTTTATAACCTGCACAAGAAATATAAAACATGATTTATAAGCGGTAAATTATGATTTATTTGCATACATTATATACGTATAGCCGCCGCAGCTTACATTATTACCTACGTTTGTGAAAAAATCGGATTGACTATAAGTAACACGAAGTTTGAATTTGTATTTACACTAAAGATTATAGTAGATACTCGTATTGATTCAAGTGTGCAAAAGTTGTCATTAGATAGTAAAACATGGGATACATAAGTGAATAATGAAATTCCCGCACGCATATGAAATTCAGTTTCTGATTACATTTGCGAGGCAAATCGAATGATAATAATTGATAATAAATCGTTTGGTTACTGTTACTGAATTTATAGTTTTTATCTTGAACATACACCAAATTACACATTAATTACTTTTGCGAGGTTTTATTCATTAAAAGATTTAACACGGTATCTAATTTTATTTTTCAACTGAACGTGGCAATAAAAACAAATAATTATATAACAGAAACAAGATTACATAGTTAAAAGTTTTCCTGACATCGCCAGCTGTACAAGTTTCAAAATCGTAACTCCTCAACGTAAGACTGAACAAGGAAAGTTGACATCTTGGCATTGTTAAGCTTTTAAGAACGAGAAGGGTACTAAGGGTAAGTGAGTGAAATACGAAGCCTAATTTACGTACATTACGAAATAAGCGTCGCGGGTAAAAGTGAGACAAGTTCGGTGATTAATCAATGCTCCTTGTCACTAAGCGGTGGGCAACAATATGTCTTAATTACGTTACTAACGAGAGTTATTTTTGTTTATATATAAAACACAACGGGTTTGCGGGAAAATCATAGTAGTAAAATTAATCAAATGGTGCATCAAGTCGAATACTGTGGACTTAGTCGGGTTCCGTCCCATCACATTTGCATAATTTTTAAGGTTGTTAGGACCGACCTGCGCTAGCCAATCTTCATGTATACTTTTCATTATTTTCAGTTGAGGTAATAGGGTACGTACTGTTATGGTGCTTGAGATAACTAAAACCATGAAAGGTAGACAGCGAATAAGTTAAAAGATTCAATTTATCGTGGCGGGATAAAGAGATATGATATGGCCGCCTCGCGTATAGACTATGTCAATTCTTGAGGAATAAATATACCTAGACAGTGCTTGCCTCAATAGAAATATCGCCAATCCTGTTATCGATAAGTACGTAGGTACTACTTCAACAACAAGAAGACGTCTTATATCGGCTTCCTACCTACCGAGTGCTACCGATCTTGAACGTAATCCTTACACTTTTGATTCAATTTACTTTTATTATCTGCAATGAATAATTCGAAATTGTTTTCTGAAGTATAGTAAATAAATAGATAGTTTTGTTATTGTTATTTATTTTTAATCCTATGACCGTATATTTGTCTTTGTATTACCTGTATGACTTTGGTGTAAGTGGTACTTATCGATAACAGGACTGTCGATGTTTTTATTTTGTCAATCCCTTACAAGAAATCGTTTCAGCTAGAAAAATATCTAGGTATAGTGATTAATGATAAAGATACCAACAAATTCGTTAATATTTTACGCACGGGTACCCGTAACGTTATAACAGGCTCTATTATCTTGACACCTAGTTGCTTCTCTTGAATATGTTGTTCACAACATATTATCAAATTAGTATAATAATATTTAGAATATTATAAAGGGGCCCAGTTAAAGCAGTGGGACAATCGATAGTGATTGGCTAAAAAAGTGTAAGTAACAATATAATAATGAATAATGATGGTTTTAAGATTTTATCTAATTCAAATCCGGCAATCATCTTCGATGTTGCATCATCAAAGACACTCCGATCAAGGATGTCGTGAGTGTTATCTGACAGGTCTGCAAGTATGTATGAACACCAATACTAAGTAGTTAGAAAAACTTTCACAGCAAGAAGACGTTGTCGCTCGTTAATACCGGAGTTCAGCACTTCCGAAACATTGGCAAAAATCAACCTTTTAATTTTAATTCTAACTAATGTAGGCAAGTATATTACCCATTTCCAGAAAATTGGTAATTAAAACTTAACACGGTAAATTTATAGAGGGTAATATGATAATATCCCCACGGTCCAAAAATTTAGGCATTTCCCTACGGCATATCAATCAAAGCCTTCGCCCGAGGTCGATTCGTAATGTACCATCGACTGTAGGACCAAAGCCACGTCTATTGGTGACTACATATTTTGGACTTTATGTCTGTGCGATAACATTTAAAATTGTATTCATGTTTTTAGAATGCACAGTAATCCTTTAAACCGATTACCACAATTAACAATCGTATGCACAGTTACATCCGAGCATTCATTAACTGGAAAGTGTAACTTATATAACATACCTACAATAATTAATACAAAATGAAAAAAAAAACTATAAAGAAATATCGCTACTATATGATTTACTTTCTATATCTCGGATATTGCATAATTTCCCATTTTATTCGGCAAATCAGATAATATGCCTTGACAATAGAGGCGTTGTCCAGATATTTGTGACCACCTTAACCGCTCCGATATTATCTGATGGAGACAGTGCAATCCACCCTGTACCATTTTTTTAATAAAGGATTTTATTTACGATATTTAAATCGAAAGAAAAATAGAAAAATTTGACTCCCGGCGGGACTCAAACCCACAAACACTGGATTTTTCTTTTTTGGATGTTTTTGTATTTTTCTTTTTATTGAAATATCGAAGATATTCGCTAACAGACGTTTATGCATAATTAAAAAATATATATATAATTAAATATATAAAAAAAAACAGGCGAGTCGGAAAATGAGTGCCAATGTCCACTTTCGCTATCGGAGTACAGGGCCCCAAACACTACCATACTAATATTAGTAACCTGATATTACTTGCTATATAGCAAGTAATATCAGGTTAATGGAATTACTGAAAAAAAGCCATGGCTAAGTGATAAATATCGCCTTATCATAAAATAAGTACTATGTAGCAAATTCCGATTTTATTCAAATACGATACTAATATGATGTAGAACAGAGACAAAAAAGATTTAAGTAAATCCGAATTCTTTCGATAGTTTATAATCTCGCGAGAAACCATTATACGGTGAAATATAATATATATACCATTTAAATCTTCATGAAACAGTGGAGTATCCTAGCACAAGCTAATTATTATACGGTCAGCTGCAGAAAAAAGAACCCCCCATGAGCCAGCATGTACGACTGAGGGGGTACATTTTCTCTGCAGCTGACTGTACATACTTAAAAGATAGTTGTAGCCGTAATGTTTTTGTAACTGGTTAGAAACCAATTTTCATAGATATTATGTTTGTTTTTTTTTTTATGCCGTAAAAAGGGTTCAATACTCTTCGGTAGATGTCGCTACACGTCACCCGTAATGACGTATACCAGGAAGGATAAGATAGAAAAATTTGACACGTCTAAGCGGCGCTCGTATAGCACAATTGGTGGTTTCAAGTCCCGCTGCGAATCAAATTTTTCTATTTTTCTTTCGATTTAAATATCTTTGATATTATGTTTGTGAAATCTGAATACGTCGCCTGTATTTTCATGTTACATTTCCTTAGTGATCACGCAAACAGCGGTGACGCAATCTTAACGTCACATCTCAACAAAGTACTGATATACATTTTTCTGCTTTTAGTTTTCGAACACGAACATTTGGAGCGTTTTTCATTTATTTAAAAATTAAGCTTAGGAGTTTATTAAGTTGTCTAGGCCTATATAGTTATAAATTTAGGATTCTAATTCTCAGGATTAGATTTGTAGGAGTATGCAAGTCAATGGTCTTAGAAAATGATGTGAGCAAATGATCGGGTAGGCACAAAATAAAATAAGGGTACAATAAAATAATAGGTACGAATAAATATCACAGCTCCTACAAGAAGTGACAAGAAATAATTATTTAGGCTTTTATTGCAAAGCGGTGAAATCAATCCCTTTACGGAACGATTACACGATTGGTTTTGATGTGAATTATTTCGCGCGGAATATTAAGGTCGCAAAAGTTATTGTTATTACAGAGTATTTGTCTACCATTATGTCTTCAAACATAATATGTTTAAAAAATAACTAAAAACTAAGTAAGTAGTACAGTCAAGTGTAAAAATTCGTTCACTGCCAAAGTTTCAAAAATATATACCGAGCAACTCTATTGTACAGTAAATAAGGTTGTAGGACGTATTTATGAAAGGATTCTTTTGGTACGTATTTTTGCACTTGACTGTACGCTGTACATGTCCTTTATATGAGTATACTAATTTGTAGTACATACCTTTTTCTTGTTTTTCATGTGGTTCGCGTCGCGTATTTCTAGAGCGTTCCCGGGCGCTCGCGCACCCCACAGCTTCAATGACATGTGCGCATACGCAAAGGTTATTACGCACAGAGGGATGATATACTGCGGGAGAAAATTTTAATTTAATTTATTTTATTTGTTACCTGACCGTGGGCTATATAGTGCATCTTTAGGCAATAAAGGGGTCTATGAAAAATATTAACCTTGGGAGAGGCGAGGTACCCAAGTTTTATTAAGTAAATTAAAATTTAGTATTTTCTTGATATTATATATCACAAAAATGTGTGCTAAATGTCACGAGATGCCACATTTATCTCTTAACTGAAATCTGTTGGAAATAAATTATTCATTAATCGATGTATTCTGGCGGCTGTGTATACATCAAATGCATAAATAGCCACATTATCTTAATCAAGCGCTTTCGCTATTATAAGAATCTGGTTATTTTTATACAGGACTCATCCACTGTTTAAAATATACATCATATGAAATGATTGGATGACAGGTCTGGCCTAGTGAGTAGTGACTCTGCCTATGAAGCCGATCGTCGGGTTCAAATTCCAGTAAGGGAATTTATTTTTATGATGAGCACATATGTTTGTTTCTGAGCCATTTTTTAAGTATTTAAGTATTTGTATATTAAGTCTATGTATATCGTTTTTTGAGTTTATGTAGACCCACAACACAAGACTTCTTGCGTTTACCGTGGGGCTCAGTCAATTTGTTTAAGGATGTCCTGTACTATAAACCTATGAATTATGAAATAGAACTTACCTGACAAATGTATAATATTAGTCGATAAATTGACAAGGAATGTAAGCCAAATTCACTGGGAGCACAAAACGGTTTTTTGTAGTACAGCTTCGTAACTGAAACAAAATGTTATTCATTACATTAAATTACAATTGTTAAATACCATAATTAGCATAATTTTTTGATGATAAAAAGAAACGTCACCGAGAGAAAGAAATTGTATTATGTAACATTGCTGTTGTTATTTAAAAAAATGATAACTCGTATGTGATAAAAACGTACTAAATAATGCGACGCGCCGGTCATAAAAACTATATACAGTGTGTAAATCTTACACGGGTGAATCATTTAACGGAGGGTAGAATAGGACATAAATATATTTAGATAATATTTGCCTAGAAGCACAATTAAAATTTTATCCATACAATATAATTCGGCCCGCAATGTAATGCAACACACTCGAGTTAAACAGTCGTTGACAGTTAGTTTCAAAAGTTCATATCGCGTATTGTTCGCAGTACATTATTGCTCAGAAATTTTACAAAAAATAATTACATGTGTAATATATATATAATAGTATAATAAAAAAAAAACCTTAGGTAAATGATTATACTAGTAAATCCTATGCCTGGCTTGATTCTTCGACCTTAGATTTACACACAATATACTACGTGTAAGTACATTACTTTCCACGAGTGTTCACTTTTAATATGTTAGTACGTACTGAAAAGCGAGATCGATAACTGATTTTTTATATCGTTTGTATGTTTGTTACGAAATAACACAGTATACATGTCACACAATCGTGGCAATATATTTTTAAATAGAAAAAAAAATACGACTCCCTTTTCCAAGCCAAAATTGTGAATAGTAAAGGGCCGAAATACACATCTTAACCAATTACAATAAAGTTCTGTATTGTGTACATATTTATGCCCTAAACTGTACTTTATTCATAGCGCAAATTACCCTTTCAATTTCCTATATAAGTTTTATGCTTGTGGCGTAGGTGGCTGTTTCTGTTATTTGACTTTCTTAGAATATTCTTCTCAGTAAATGTAAAGGTCACATAATAAATCCTCGATGACCTTTTATAGACACACCTGTGGGGCTATTTTACCTGTGGGGTTATTTTTGTGTAGGTGTTTACTTTGAACACAAGACACAATCTACATAGGTTGGTCAAAGGTCCACAAAACAGTAGGTACATTTAAAAATACCCGCTTTTTTACAAGCGTTTATTTAACTTGCAAGTCTTTTCCGTACACGGAACAATGGTGTTCCAGACATTAGAAAGGCGTACGCGGAGCCGGATCGAGCCAACGCGCAGAAACCCTTTCGACAATTTAATGAAATATAAGAGGTACTCTAAGTACTGTAACTTGTAATATTATTATGTAAATAAGTATGTTCAGGTGAAATCTTACAAATAAATTTTGTAGCAGATATATATATAACTGATTGAGCTGAAATTTAGCACACATTCTTTATTCTTTATTCTTTAAAAAAGTATAGTCGACAGTAAAAGCTCGTACTAAAGATGCATTATTTGATAGTTTTTTTTTTACTCAGAGTGCTTTCTACTCAGAATTACAAGCTCTTATGATCCTAATTGGAGAGAAAATTGTCTTAAAACGGTCGTACATTATTTTTTATTAATTTTCATTAAATCCCAAGAAATCCATGTCTCAAATTATGACGATCAAAAGTGTAGAAGATTTATTATATATAGTATAAAACTGAAAAGAAAACGACTATGCAAAATAAAACCAGACAGCTAGAAAAGTATCTACATAGTTGTATAAATAATCTCTAACCAAACTTATTATTATTCAGTAAGACTAGACGTCATCTTTATTATGCCCACGCATCTGTCGCTATATTTCAGGATAACATAGCATACTTTTCCACTCAATAGTTATGACGCTTTTTTCTCAGTAGTTCTCAGTAGTTCTTCAAAGTAGTCAAATAGTTCGGTACTCCATACAAATTCTATGGTGTACCGAACTTTATGAGTACTTTGGATGTTACCAACTATATGACGCTGACTGTACATAGAATTCGATTTTCATAGGCTTCTCTGGATTTCATAAATTTGGATAGTGTTTATTTGCCTAATAAACAATACGAAAACCATATTGGTTTTTGTTTGCCCGTGGCACTAATTAACCGCCACTGCTAGGCACTCCGAAACATATCACTCCGGTAACTAAATAAATTTTGTGTTTAATAAATGTAAAATCTGTTATCACTATTCATTAATGAAGATTAATTATTAACTTCTTATTATTATTTACTTAAGATCCTCTGATAATTGTAATTATTTTTCCTACATGACATTACTAAACTAGACTGAACTTTAATGAAAGTAGACTGTGATTCATCAGCTGATAAATGCGTAGTTTAACGACTAGGAACGCTTAACGACAGAAAAAAATGGTTTTTATATGAAGCAGAAACGTCTGCTAGCATATAATCGATATTTAAATCGAAAGAAAAACTAGAAAAATATAAATATCGATGATATGCTAGCAGACGTTTCTGCTTAATATAAAAACAATTTAGAAAGGGGTAGCACATTGTTATCGATGAATTCTCAATCAAAATTTGAGACTTCGATGCCGTAAAGAGTTCAATACTCTTTGGGTAGATGTCGCTACACGTCACCCGTAATGACGTATACCAGGAAGCATAAAGTAGAAAAAATTTACAATACAAGCGGTACTCGTATGGCACAATTGGTAGTGTACTGGGCTAGTGATCCAGTGGTTGTGGGTTCGAGTCCCGCTGCGAGTCAAATTATTCTATTTTTTCTTTTGATTTAAATATAGAAAAAAAATGGATTTATTATTTACCTGGATCCTGTTCTGGTGCCATGGTCACCTCCCACGACATGGCCATGGGGGCCGCGAGCAGTAACGCCAGCAACCATATAAAAAATATTATAACCTTCGCCACCCGTTTGGATGTATGTGCACTGCAACAAAAAAAATACTCTTTAATATCGTCACAAAACTTTATAGCTTTCTGACTAAAATATTAGCAGTTTGGGATTAATCAATTATTACTTTATTTCATTGTTTTTGTATTCATGACGACCGGTCTGGCCTATTGGGTAGTGACCCTGCCTATGAAGCCGATGGTCCTGGGTTCAAATCCCAGTCAGGGCATTTATTTGTGTGATGAACACAGATATTTGTTCCTGAGTCATGGGTGTTTTCTATGTATTTAAGTATTTATATGTATCTATCTATTATATATATCGTCGTCTAATACCTACAACACAAGCGTTACTGAGCTTACCGTAGTACTAGTACTACGTACGTACTAGGTCGATTTGTGTAAGATTGTCCCGAAAAAAATATTTATTTATTTATTCATATCAGATTTTGTGGCCAAGTTTGCATTCACTTATTTATTAAATAAATAAGCAATCAATCAATTATGTTATTGCGAGAACATACAAGTAATTATTTAAGATGTTATAACTTATATTCCATCAGAAAAGGCATGCGAAGTTACTGATAAGTGTTAAAACAATACAATATTTTTTTATAAAGATGATGTAATATAATGATTACGATATAGGATTGTAGTGTGTAATGTATTGTAATCTGTTTCTGCATATAATGATAAATAAATAAATATTATAGGATATCTTACACAAATAAATTGACTGAGCCCCACGGTAAGCTCAAGAAGGCTTGTGTTGTGAGTACTCAACCAACGATATATATAATATACAAAACACCCATGACTCAGCAAAGAATATCTGTGCTTATCACTCAAATGCCTTTACTTTGAACCTAGGACCAGATCAGTCGTCAAACGAAAATCAAAAACAACGTCAAAAAAATGTTGATTTCGTAAAATGATGACACGTAACTCTTTTTCACAATCACACAACCTGAGAGAGAAAAATAACAATAAAAGTTAAGAACTCTGGCGTAATAACGCAATAATTATAATATACATTGTGATTAGCGCAATTAACACAACATTTTGTTGTACCTACTATACAAACGCTTAAGACTTCGCTCCAATAATGTTGATACGACCCGACCCACTTTGTATTCGAGTACTGAACTCAGACTGCCGCATCAAAACAATAGACAGCCCTACAACTTCAAAACATTAGCTGCTCAATGGCTTGTATCTATATAAAACGATGCGAATGTAAAAATTACATACAAAATAGTAAGTGTAATTTACCATTACCTTAATTATACTAGAAGCATTAATTTAATTTCAGAGCAAGCAGTCAACGTAGGGCTTGTGGCAAGCTGTCGGAAAGTCGCGACTCCACGTACTTGAGTGCCCCTGGGGTGCTCTGTCAGATGGGTGGGCCAGGTCCCCCGCCTCTGGCAGTCCAGAGTAGAGTGACTAGAGCTGCGTTCTCTACAGTACGAGAGAGAAACGTGGCGAGTTGGCTATATGTTTAAAGTCCAGTGACACCTCAGCCCTTTGCACCGGTGTTGCCCTTGAGCCATCTTTTGTGTCGCTTTTTCACCGTCTGCCAGTGATATAATTGTGTTGGTACCATTTATTAGGCAGACGTCAGGTTTTTCACCCAATAGCCTAGTAACTAGTCCATCTTTTTCACCCAAATAGATGCTGTACATTTTAGATTCCATTAAATAGTTTTACACTATGGCGGGTAATTGTCGACTGTACTTTTTTTGCATAACATTAATAGAAAGGATTCTAACGAGCCGTATACACCACGGGTTTATCTTGTGTATATTGTGGAAAGGGCCTGTGCGCGTTAGCTTGATTCAGTGATGCCATAAATATTGCATTGTCGCCAAATTTAAAAGTGTGCGAAATTCAGCTCAAGTTGTTAAATAAATTTCTGTCAAAAATTACATTTTCGGTACAATCTTTAATTGTCGACTGTACTTTTTTGCATAACATTAATAGAAAGGATTCTAACGATCCGTATACACAACGGTTTTATTAAAAACCTTTTGGTTACTGATTATACTGGTAAATCCGATGTCTGGTTTAATTATTCGCCCGTATTAGACTTACACACAGTATATTTACCAGGTATTTGAATACTAACATACTTTTACGTATACATTGCAAGTTTAATAAAAGCCTGGAAAAAAAGTTCCCGACTAACCCAAGTGAATCGAAAGAACCAGAACCTCAAAACTTCAGGTATTTATTTATTTAAACTTTATTGAACAAAGACGAACTAAAAGTTCAAAAGGCGTACTTAATACCTAAAGGCATTCTCTACTAGCCAACCATTGGGCAAAGCAGAGAGGATTGTAGGCGGTGCATTAAAATTTAAAATTGTATACCGGGTGTGGCCTGTAATAGGAGCTTTAACTTTAGACATCGTTTCTACACCAAAAACGTAGCAACTTTTGAAAATAACTTATAGTTTAATAAATATTAATAAAAAAAGATTTTCCAAGCAAGCAATGTACTGCAAAAACTATGAAGTTTGTAGGCTGACAGTAAACGTCAACTAGACTATTGGATGCTGTTCATTGAAAATACTGTTTACTTTGTTCGAAAAAATCACAAGTAATATATTACCCAATTATTTAAAGTTGTAGAAGAAATGTTGTTACGTTCGTGGTGCAGAAGCGATCCCTAAAATTTTTGCTCCTATTACAGGCCGCACCCGGTATATATGACGATTCTTGAAGCAGATACTTAAGGCTTTTTAGAGCTACCAGCAAAGAAATCACGCACTATATTTTTAACCTACCTATATTAACCTAAACATTCTAGTGGCATCTCTTTCCTTAATATGGTTAACGAAAGTGGCGCATTTGGTTACCTTATTATAAAATATACTAAGGCAACCAAATACAAAAAGGTTTCGTTATGGATTAACTCAACATTATGATTTATATGCAGCGACTGAATATACATCGATTTCGTTTGCAGTAAAACATGGGTCCTAAAAATAACCCCAATATTCAATTGACAGTAATCCCTACAACCCTTCCTCGGTTTTAGATATTATCCAATAAGCAAATTCCCGCTATAAAAAAAGTTATCTTTGGTTTCTAAATGTTTTGATTGGCTAAAAATAAAATGGCATACGTCAAAATTTATGCGCGGTAGAAGGACTGTCTTTTAGACCCCGCCTTTGTTGACTATTTTTTGTAGGGTGATTCGTTATTGGTGACAGGCAGACTTCATTCGTTATCTACGAGTATGTATTTTCCGTAGGTACACGAAACAATGGTGCTCCGGACATTTGGGAGTCGTACGCGGAGCCGGTTCAAGCCAACGCGCAGAGGCCCTTTCGACAATTTAATGAAATTATTGGGTACACTAAGTGGATATTGCCCCTGTCCGTATCATACGACGCGCACAGAGACAGCACCCGCCATGGTGTAAGGACTGTTGAGTTTTAATGGAATCTAGAATGTACTAGGCTATTGGTTGGAAAGGATGGCGATTGGGTGGAAAGGATGGACTAGTTACTGGGCTATTGGGTAAAAAAACCGATACGCCTCCCTAATAAAATGGTATACAAATTGGCAGACGGTGACTCGCCCTATGCGAGATGGGCCCCCACAAAAAGCGACATCAAAGATGGCTCAAGGGCAACACCGTGCAAAATCCTAAGGGTAGAGAGGTGTCGAGTATGTATATTATTAATCGCTTTATATATGGTTTTGTGTACATAAGAGTATCGTTTTTTGTTCGAGAAGCTTTCTATATTTCATTATTAATATTTCTATATCATTTAGGAAACACTACGTTAATTAGCGGTACAATGAATAAGGTATTATGTTTATAAAGATATTACAGAAATGCTTACGATTAAATGTAAAGAGCCTTAGGCAGGACCGTTGTTGGCTTTGTGAAAAGATACGGAGCTTTCGTATGTATTGTATATTTAATATTATAAAAAGGTAAGGTAGAATGGCTGGTGGCCTAGCGGTACAAGTGTGTGACTTACAATCCGAAGGTCACGGGTTCAAACCGCGGCTCGTACGAATAGGTTTATCGGAAGAATAATTTGATGTTTATTAGTTGACTTTTGTTGAAGGAAAACATCGTGAAGAAACCGAGCTAATTCACCGTCAAAGCCTGGTTCACAGTCTGGGTTGGAAGATCAGATGAAGAAAACTAGTGCCTACGCCAATTTCTGGGATTAGTTGTCAAGCAGACCCGATACTTGCTATTGCTGGTGGTTCAAAGAGTGGAATCTTGAGCGTATGGATGGTTTAAGTCACGAGAAAGTAACAAAAATTCCTGCCGAGTGAAACAAAAATAACTACAATACCGCGAGGAACATTGTAACTCTAAAACAATACAAATATACTCCAAATTATAAGTATCCATCCATCCATCATTATATAAAATTACATACAACCCAGCTAATGGTAAAAAACATTTATAATTTTTAAATTAATTGCAGTTTTGCTATTTGTTTTTTAAGCGTGATAAAATTAATTGTTCCATTTCAAAATGATTATTAAGTGTAGTGTACTCGTAATAAGAATTAACATAGTCATTAGTTTTTTAAAGTCGACAAAGCATTATATAAAACAACGAGTTGTTTCTGTTAATTAATAAATAAAATTAAAAATGGCGGATAATTCTGAAAATGAACTCGAATGAAGAATGAATTATTTTCAGAATTGTTTAATATTAAGCAGAAACGTCTGCTAGCAAATACGAGTATCATCGATATTTAAATCGAAAGAAAAATAGAATACCATGTGAGGTACTTGAATCACTAAATACAATATTGCTACCCGAAAACACAGTTTATCACTAACATGTTATCTGAGTGTTTTAGATAAAGGAGTGATGAATATGAGCACATTAACCTACAAAGGTCAAAATGTTCGTGGTTACCGATATTTTGGTTGAGTGATGTTTTATTTTACGTTATCCCTTATAAAAGGTTAAATTATGTATCAGCCGTTTAATCCTCCCTTAATTATCTATCAGGTTTCCAACCTTTTTGGCCGTATTTCCGTAAGTATTGATACCATGTTCATTTTGAAATGTACTTTTTCAACTATCTATTATCTATAGCTCGTTTTTATTAGGGTAAGAAAAAGCGTGCGATTCTAGTCGTGCAATTTCTAGGAAAAAAAATTGAAAAGCTGTCATATTTGCCTCTTATTTTCTTCACCATAATGTTACAATTTAATCTTAAATCTTATTTACGAGATTATTCATTACGAGATTACTAAAATAATTGATCAAACTTAGGCAAAATCAACCGTTTTTATTGTCATCTAAAAGAGTATAGAACGAGGTATAAAATGGAATTATTGTAGAATATAATTTAAAAGTTCGAAAGGCACCACGTACTGTCGCGATTAAATAATCGGAGCGGTCAAGGTAGATACTCAAAAGTATCTGAACATGCATTATATGGCCTTGACAATAGAGGCGTTATTCAAATATTTGTGACCACTTTAGCCGCATGAATAAACCTAATGTTGACTATACCAAGACCGAATTTAAATTAAAACCTATTCATACACAGACCGGTCTGAATTTATATGTAGTGTATAAAAATAATCTTCAAATGCCAGTTTCAGTTTACTCATACTATTTAATACTAAATAAATCATTATGTTCATTGTTTACTTAAATAAAGTCTATGTTTGGAAACTGATAATCTACCTATAAATAAAACAACTTTATACAATGCACAATGCACCCAAAATTAAAATTTTGCTTTAACATTTTCTGCACTGAGAATCAAATATCATAAAGTTTTTATTACGCAGATGCTAGGCAAAATACTTATGTGCTTTATTTTACTTTTTATTACCAAGCTTACTATACAAACTTAAACTGAAAATATCTAGCATAAAATGGAAAGAAAGCAATAAATTCAATATCTCTTTTTATTTACACTTCACGTGAATAAATTTACTTTATTTTCGATACTTCTATCCCATAATTGCTTTAAAAGTGTCCGCCTTGATACTTTTAGTTAGGTGTCGGGAAAGTGTTACTCGACAACATGCCACCATTAGGTTTAATCAATGAATAGCCACATTTGCGACTAACGATTATAACATATAAAGAGGGATTGGCAACGCCTATACAAAACCGCGTTCCTCCGAACTGCTGGCTAAAAGTAAATTTTGATACTAAGTGCGCAAAACGCCATCTGTCGAGTATCGTGTGTAGTTACTTTAACCAGCAAACTAATTTTATCCAACTGTGATCTATTGTGGCTATGAAACGAACATACATGACTGTCAAATGAGTCAAATGGCACTTAAGTACCTATAAAAGTTTCCGAATATTAATAATCAATACAGAAGTTTCATATTTAGTAATTGTACATTTATTCAAGTATTGATACAAGTAATACAAGTCTATGAACTCGAACATGTTGCCACTTGCATACAAAACAAATCATTTTTAAAACTTTCAGCTATTAACTTGATTATTTTTACTTAGATAGATTATTTATATTTTATATCTCGTTTGCGGTGTCATGAATAACTACTACCTATGTACGGCTTAAGTTGTCCCATTTAGCAGATAAGTACATTCACAAACAGAACATGATAGTATAAGTTTTATACTTAACTACGATACAGTGTGACGGTTATATGTAGGTTGGTAGGTGCCTTTATGTAAATACCGAAGACTTAAATGTGGAACTAAGTCCTCCTATAACACGTCGTATAACATTCCTAAAAGGACAAGCTTACTCAGAATTTCCTAAGGCTCTACCCGAGGCTCAACTAGGGACTTCGTAGGCAAGTAAACTGGCCGGTACTGCAGGTCCCGGTGGGCCACTCAATTTATCCAACGCGTGGGCCGTGCATAAAGTTCAGGAAAACCCGGATTATTTCTTACATTGCTCAACCGACAGTGAAAACGCCTTTACCAAGTTCTGTGCATTGAGGTTTATGTGGAGTTATTTTTGTAATATACTTTACAAGCTGGAAAGGTCACTTTTTAACATTTCCAAGTAGTTTTTTATTATGCAGAAACGTCTGCTAGCGAATATCTTCGATATTTAAAGCGAAAGAAGAAAAGAAAAAAAATACTGGAAGCGGGACTCAAACCCACAACTACTGGATCACTAGCCCAGTACACTACTAGGCTAGGATTATTTTGAAGTGACATGTTGATTGTGCAGTTTTTTACAAAAATTCAGTTTGATTGTCAAAACTGTGACCTAGATGGCAGTTTTAGAACGTTACAAATGGCTAGTTATTTATTTTCAAATATGTTTCAGTTGTAGCTCGCATGATATTTTCTGTCGCAGGTGTGTGGCAGTAGCTATTAGGCTATTAGGTACCTACTGCACAGTCGGTACAGTGAGATACAAATATTCTTTAAAAGGGAATTTTATGAATATCGTGTTTTATCAATTTATCATACAAATATGGAATAAAAAAAACTTGATATACAAACAAATATTACATTTGGGTCAAATATTCTATCTGTAGGTTTATTTAATTAGGTTAAGTTTTTAGGGTTTTTATTTTCTTTGTTGTATTTTTATTGCTTATTTACGTAAATAAATGAACATATAATAAATAAATTAAAATAATGTTATTCATATCAATATACTTTCGAAATTTGATATGATAAGGAAACAGGATAATAACTTCGTCCACAAAATAAAGTATCTCGTTACATTTTTATCCAAGACCAATTTATTGTATCAAATAAATATTCAATGAAAAGAATAGATCAGTTTTGGCTTAAGAAGTAGGTATACTCGAACTAATAAAATTAATATCTCAAGATTTTCAATATTTAATTTTAATTAAGCATTCTTGAACGGTTAGTGGGGTTATTTTAGTCCAAGGTATATACATTATTTATATTACATTTTACAAGATTTATCAGTTGAGATATATCTGAATTTTCATATTTTTATTTCTATGTGTTGGTGATATTTGACTAAAAAAAACTTTGTTGTTGGTGTTCTACATACGTAATGAAAATTTACATATCTAGTGAGAAGAAAGGTAAAGCATGTCTGAGCTGTTGCCTCGATATAAAACGTATTAAGACGCAACACAAGAGAATCTCAGCATCTGAGCAAAGGTGTTTCTATACGTATCTGACGATAGATCTCGAAGTGTCAATATGAAGTCATTGCCGCTAACAAAGTTTGCTAGGTACTTTCATCACACGTCCACATCACGTTCACACCTTTATGTAAAAATCTTTTGTTGCTAAAGCAATAAAATTAATTAGTTACCTACAGACGAATAACAAAGTAAATAGGAAACTAATATTTGGGTTTTGTAAACCGAAGTTAACCGGTTAAGTACATACATTTGACAACGTTTAACTCTGGATTAGCGGCTAACCCTGGATGGCACAAGTCGCAAGTCGTAAGGACTAAATTTCGCAATTTATGTTTATTATAAAATTCTCGCCCTCAGGCTTTTTGGTAATCAAATGTACAAACGTTCGCAAGCGTTAGGTCTTAAAAAAAGAGTCTAAGAATAATTTTATACATTGTGATATAAGATATTAAGATTCTTCTTCATTGGAGCTGACGTACTTTCGAAGCAGATTATATAATGTTTATCAAACTATTGTAAACAAAGACTATAACTATACTAAGAGATTTCAATATTTGTTTATACTCAAAAAATGGTAGATATAAAGACAAACCTTCCTTACCTTTTTCAAAGTCGTTTTCGCGAAGTACTTTTACATCATGCTCTAAACTTAAAGAACAATATCCTTACAAGAGGAAATACAGTGATTTAATACGTATAACCAGCTAACCGCAGGCGCGAAGCATTTCACTTAAATTTTGTGTGGCTCTGTAAGCTATTGATCGTTATTCTATTAACGGGCTTTATTTATCTACCCCACTGTGCATGACAGTCGTAAGTATATTTGAAAATAAATTTGAATTTGTCATGTTACGCGCATATTATGATAAACCTTTGAATGAGGTTTCCATTCGTTTTAAAGCGGAGGCCATTAAGGGCGTAGATGATGAACTTGATGAGAAAAGGATTCTATATGGGCGTCGGAAGTAATAAACTCATACTCACTTTAAACCAATTAGTAAAGAATTATGTAAAATTTAACTTTAACTGCCTTTTACATATAAGTCCGAAAAATAAATACAAGACTCCCAAAAATCCTTACTCTTGCTGTTCTTTCATGCTGGTGATTTATACCTAAGCGATTTGTAGCAAACAATATCATTTTGACATGCCTCCCTCTACGCCTCTACATCAAACCTAATTTTCTGAGACAGCAAACTTACATTATAATATATATTTGTAACAGGAAACGTCACCACAATTCATGGGCAATAACGTTTCAAAAGAAAATACGATAACGATATCAAAGTTAAACCTCTCCCTTTATGCGCATTTCTCCGATTTCCGTTCGAATATTGCGTTCCGAAAAATTGTTGTCACAGCGTATTTACACTAGCACATGCCCGCGACTTTATTCGCTTGAAACTCGTTAGTAACATGGCCATAAATTGTCGTCGATCGTTATCATTTGATGAAGCGTCTTTAATTACAGCTGTGGTGTCATCGGGACTATGATATCAACGATGGAACATAATCGGTTTGTGCTTAATAAACTGAACTTTATCAACATAATACACGCGATCTCCTTTAACAACGAAAGAGGAGGGTAAAAACAAATGACAGCAGAAAATATTTATACAGAATTCGAATCGTATAAATTGCGATTCGTAATTCGTAACACGATACAAAACAATTCCAATTATCGACGAACCGTGTAACTTTGCTTAGCATAATCATTTTACCCTCTACGTTGAAAAGGGTAGTGCAGTATTACGCTGCATAAGAAATGTGTTTCGTGATCTACTACCATTTTAGTAAGCCGATTTAAGCTGACACAATTATACCTAGCCGTGAAATGAGAGGATTTCTACAGTTCGACTTGACTTTTAAAAGGTATTAAGTAAAAATGATTAGAGGACTATAAAAGCTTGTAATTTGAAGTACTGTGTAGGTTGTGACCTTCACAGACTCCTTGATGATTGAGATTACGGGCTGGCCTAGTGTCAGTTCTTAATTTAGTACTTACTATTCTCTTCCGAATATCTATGTAACAAGAGAGTTTCTAGATGATTCTGCGGGAGACAATCAAAGCGAGTAGTCGATTTGTCTTGTATAAAATAATCCCAAGAAAAGAAAGAAGAAGACGGAAAGGGGTGTATCGTTACTTTGGTTCTGCTGCGAATGATATAATTTCTGATGTGATCGCGCAGACACTCCTAGCATAGCCCTCTCCATTGTACTAAGAGTTAGTTGAGCAATATTTACGAATACTGTTTTTTTGCTATAGGCAATTTCATTTACTTTCATACGAAGTATTCATTAGATTGTCTTCGTTTATTTTGCCGGTTTTCTAAATACAACATATTGTACCTAAATGTTTGTGTTTCGCAGTCTGAACATTAGTGATAAGCGATAGCATATAACTACCGATCCTGCTCTAAGGCCTGACTCGTTTCTAGAGGCATTTCAGCGTAATAGTACCTCGTCGCCATGCGAGTTCAAATTACGAATGTTTAGTTACACCCTCGCAGCCCATCCAAAGAACTCATGGTCAAGCTAAGTAGTTTTTAAGCTTGCCAATTGAATAAAAACTTGTAATGAACTATGTGTAGTATAATATAAACTCATCCAATTAACAATTAAATAACCCTCTAATTAGTAATAGTAGTGTATCGTAAAAAGCTAAATATTTAAATTGGAGCTTTGCTCCTGTCATATAAACTTCCGTAACGATTTTATTAAACTACAGAGCCAGTTCTACATAAATGGAGTCTATTGCCTAATTGAAAGTCTATGTGCATGTGCCTATCCTAGAGATACAAGCATAGTACAGAGCAACCCAAATTAGCTCACATGATGATATGAGCTAATTTAATCAAACCTAAACAAACAATTTGGTATTGACCAAAGCTCTCCCTCTAATACAAGATATTGTGGTTCCAGCGAAGTTTTTGCGATTCAAATAAGTTTAATTGTTTTTCACTACAACATTTTAGCATTAGTATTTTGGAGCTGACTGCAGTTGCTTCAGCAAGCCTTATATCGGGCTTATATCATTTGTTACAATATATATCATGAAAGTTAAAATAGATAACATATACTTAAGAAAAAACGACGAGGACCTCCGGTGTTCGAGACGGGATTCAAACCCGCATCTCCAGCTATCGCGGCTGACGCCTTAACCAATTTGGCCACCCGTACATCCTTCGGAGGTCCTCGTCGTTTTTTCTTAAGTATATGTTATCTATTTCAACTTTTAATTTATATAGTAGTATTACTACTTAAAAATCAAAGCAAATCAAAATATTTAAAATAATTTGATTTGTTCTTAGTTTAATATATATCATGCTCTAACAAGTATTTGTAAGTGCACTCATGGCACTTTTTTTTGTATTCTGTTTTATTCCTATGTAATATGCCTGTGTTTGTGTCTACGAATAAAAACAAAAACTAAAGTGACGGATAGCATCATAGAAGATAAAATGTGTCGCTTAACTTCAAACTCGGGTAAATCCATTCTGCTTTAAGGTTGATTATCTAAAAAAAATGTATAATAATCTGAATGCTTATCAACCTTAGAGCAAAATGAATTTACCTGAGTTTGAAGTTAAGTGACACGAAAGGCAACCATGCTATCTGTTGTGAATTCAATAATTGATCCGCACCGACATACTAGTACCCTTGACTATTTCTAACAGTTAAGATCTTCACTACTTTGAAAAAAATCTCGTATCTTGTTCTTTCAATGAAAAAGGTCGTATCTAAGTATACCTAGTATGAATACCGAGATAATATGTTTTGTCTTGAGTACCAGTATGAGATACATTTTGTTTAATAAGTAGTGAAGGTATGTTCCTTCACCCAAGAGAAAAAAAAAATATTGTAGAAATTTCGTTTGTACATAATATTTTTTTTATACGGTCCGCCTGTCTGTCCGTATGTCTAGTAAGCAGTTACCGTAAATTATCATTAAACAAGAATGTACTTAAGTAATAGTATACACAATGACAATGGACCACAACCCATGGTTGATTTTTTATTATTACGCAATTTCGAAGCTATGCTGGTAAACGGGTTTGTTCACATCATTTTTCTAATATGGTAGGGTTTGTATCATTTGTCACAATATCCTGTCACGCTCCAACAATTATGTGAGTGTGGAAGTGACGGATAGCACGATAGAAGTTAAAATTGCAACCATGCTATCCGTTCTGAATATAGTTGCGATCAATTCATAGTAACCAATACGCGGCACGCACATTAGGTTTAATAGCAAATTGGTATCATATTTACCCATTTCCGAATCGTCCGTAAGCCTATTAATTTCAGAACTTGTATACTAACTTACGGCATTATTTTCCTGGGTGAATTCCCGGGGGATCTAAACATATTGCCTGAAATTCCCTTACGGTGGTGGATAACGAGAATTTTCCGAACTTGGCTCGAAAGATTGTCGTCTGGTTTAGTTTTATTATAAGAACTTTATTCATTATCTTTTCTACAATATCGATGGTTAAGCTCCTTAGGGTACAGTCGCATGATGTTTAATGAGGGGTTAGTCTAAAACAGACTTTATATTGGATTATATTAAACGGTCAGATGTGGGCCCTTTATTCCACTGACTGCTTTTAATTGAGTTCTTTAGTAATTATTACCTCTGTATATGACTGTTACACATTACACACACTGCAATGCATGTACAGTCACCATCAGATATATCGAAGCTGTGGAGGTGGTCACAAATGCTGGTCACAAACATGCACTTTATCGCCTTGACAATAGAGGCGTTGTTCACATATTTATGACCACCTCCACAGTTCCGATGTATCTGATGATGACTGTACAGTGGTGGATGAAAACCATTTCAAACGCGAGTCCCATTGTGTTACTTTATGACATTATGGTTAAATGTTCATTTGTAAGGCCACGCAAATATTTTGATTAATTCTATGCTCCCTACCTCATAAGGTATTGATGGTGTAAATGCATACACTAGGAAGTCAAATAATGATATAAAACTTTGTTTGTGAACACTGGAACTGTCGTTCCAGCCTTGCGTTGAGACACAGTCTATCAATAGTAACGAATGAAACAATACTACAAAAGCATATGCCACCCTGTGTATTTTTTTACAAATAATATATTTTCGACAGTTCGAAACTAAATAGTAAAATTAAGTTTGCATTAACTGTAAAATTAAATTTTATTAAGGTTTGTATGTCAGTTTCGCCCTACTCACCCCGTTTTACGGTACTTAAGGTTACGTTTTGCGCGCAGACGTCAAGTCACACCTTGAGTGAAATACATTACACGCGGTCTAATGTAATTGAGCAGTAAATCTCACATTATTTATCTGTAAGTCTGCTTTGAGTTTGATTTGTGGAAAGGTAAACGACTAAGCTGAACCTGGATGCGTTTCAGTGTTGTTTACCAATACTATAACGAAACCGACCTACACTGGTAAAAGGGGTGCTCTAAAGAGATCGAGACTGGTGTCATGTTTATATGATTTTTGGTGAGAAGATTTTGGAAAGACATTTTATTCTTAGAAGAGTACACATTACAGAACAAAATCAGTAATGTTGGATAATATTGTCTTCGGTTGCCGCGATAATTACTCATGAAATAAAACAACTAAAACGGATTAAATCGCGTATACTAATTTAAACTTCATCCCGACGTTTCGAACCCTTTAGCAGCGTTCGTGGTCATCGGGTGGACTGAGCAAAAATATGAATTAATCTTCATCCTTAAAAAATTACAAAATGCAAACTTACCCACATATAAATTATTAAACAATTTTGGGGGCTTACACATGATAATTACACACGCCAGAGGGGCTTATTACATTTTAAAGTCCAAACATTATATAAATTACAAAAAAAAAAAAAAAATTAGTATACGCGATTTAGTTGTTTTATTTCATGAGTAATGTTGGACTTAAGAAATAATCATATTAAATAAAAA
Source organism: Grapholita molesta (assembly GCA_022674325.2). Classification (NCBI taxonomy): domain Eukaryota; kingdom Metazoa; phylum Arthropoda; class Insecta; order Lepidoptera; family Tortricidae; genus Grapholita; species Grapholita molesta. The sequence continues at coordinate 5,522,731 of CP053126.2, forward strand.
GGATGGTTTAGGAATAATACAATATAAAGGAGAAATGGTGGTAAAGTACGTTGCACAATGTGTACAGTAAGAACAGGCAAAGACTCATTATGATCATGATAAACTTTGCTTGCTTTCTGACCATCTGGGTCTTAGATTTCTCAAACTCCAAATTAGCTAAAAATATTTATTAATTATTTCAGTTTCTATAATTGTGTAATGGCATGAACCTTTGGATTAAATCTGACACGCACTTTTCAGTGGTTTATATACTAAAACACGGAACGTATCTCTCTTCCCAAAATTTCCCATAATTCACTAAAAGCTTTTAGCACCAGAGTTTGTTTTGAGATTCTAAATATTTTCTCACGTTAAAATGTTATGTGTGTATCGTTATTTGTGTAGGTTATATAAGATAAAAGGTCACAATGATCTGTGATATGAAATAATAAAATTAAAAATTGCAACAAATTTTATTTTAAATTAGTTCTACTTTTGACGATGTTTAAGGTGGAGGTCGCGCAGTGTTGCAAGTATTTTTATATTGCATATATTGTTGGCTGAGTACCCACAACACAAGCCTTCTTGGACTTACAGTAAGGATGTCCAGAACCTAATATTTATTTATCGTTGTTTCCATTAAAAAAAACAAACGCCTTCCTTGTTTCATGAATAAGATAAGATGTTTCTTCAATAAAGCTCACATTACAACCATAAAATAGGTATAAGTTGAGATATTTTACAATATTAATACCTTTTACGGCACACATAAAACACCTGCTTACTATCAGTTCGGCAATGTGCGTGACAGAAAAGACCCCGGCTCAGCATTTTGTTGCTAGACCGCAAGTCGCACCCGCAGTTTCCAACGCTGTTATTACGTCTTGACCTTGCCGAGTCCGACCTACGTATTCCCGATGTAAAAGAAAATAAAAAGAAAAAACTAAAAGAGTAAAACGCTGTTTCGATCTTTCTAAACGTGTAGTAATAAATGCTATATTATTATTATTACCCTTAATAAAGAGATAAGTTAATAACCTGAAACATTATTTAGTTATTGAACCAGAGCGGAGATCGTTAGCCGTTCGTATACTGTATCTCTTTTACACATGCGGCCTATGGATTGACTACTCTCGGAGTATTTTTTTTTTTTATGACATAGGCGATAAACGAGCAGACGGATTGCCTGGTGGTAAGCAATTACCGTCGCCCATGGGCACCCGCAACACCAGGGGAGTGACAAGCGCGTTTCCGGCCTTTAAGGGGGGGTTGGAGCTCTGGGAACCTTACTCACCATCAGGAACAAAACACTACCTACCTGAAAGGTAGCAGTGCTATTATGGCTGTGGTTTTCTGTAAGGAGGAGGTACTTCCCCAGTTGGGCTGCCCCAGACTCAAGCGTGATGGTCATCGCTGTGCCCTACCTCTCATTGTTGGACGTAGTTTAAGGACATACCCGGGTCCAAAAGTTGGGAGTTGGGTTCCGAGTGCTGATGGAGCTGCCGCGCTGGTTTCATGCACTCGGCATATTACGGTGGCGCGTAATGACGGCTTTGTGTCCTTCATAAACAAGAGGTGAAGGAGAATCATCTCTCGCATAGCACGACAGTCCCAATAGCAATCTGAGGGACAGCCTTATGCTTGCCCGCTGGATAACTAACTCTTCATGCACGATTTTTGAAATTGGTTTGTTTTGTTACCTTAATGGTGTGATGATGGCGCGGTGCCGGTCGATGGCAATGGCCGTCAACGTGAACACGCTGACGTTGACGTTGAGTGCTTGCACAAACGGGCAGAAGGGACACATGAAATGCGGCAACACCCATCGCTGCAGCAGTGCCGCTTGGAACTGGAGACAATTGATACACGTTTTGTTATAGTGTTAATATTCACGGTTACTAAATTTAAAAAGTTACTATTACTGGCATCAAATACTACAATTAAACGGGACAAAAAGATACGAGAAGAAAAAAGTATTTTATACTAAAACAGTCCGTAAAGCCATTGAAATAAAAGAGCATTAGTTATACTTTCACGAGACGATCGTTTTAGGATACGTACGGAATCCAGTCATTTGTAAATACATACGTCAACAAATACCACAAATGCCGATATCGGTGCGATATTGTTAGTGTAGTGTGTCGACCGGGTGTCGTCCTTAGTGTGCAAATCGTTTAAGTTAATAAACAAGACCGAGTGTGGGAGATACTCGCGTGGATATATAGAAGATTTCTCCGGAACTAGGATAACATTCTTCTAGAAACATCGAAGATTTATTTATTGGTTACTAAACCGTTAATATAAATAAATTCAATAGATTTAAGACCCATTTGGAGTGGTATGTCTCGGATACTCGATCAAAGAAAACAATGTCCTTATACGATATAGATTCTTTTACAATAGAATATATCTACTTACCTCTTATTTAACTTTTACGTAATATTTCATTTACTTAACGTTACTATTCCTCATAAAACTCAATTATGCCCTAATTAAACAATAAAATAAGATTACTGATTCATTAAGAAGGCGACGACCGTCCAATGACGCTCTCATTTCTTATCAAAATCCCCCTGGATTATGTTTCCTAATAACCCAATCAATTTCTATATAATCCTACAGTGATTAGTTCGAGTCATTCCGATTCGCCAACTTTTGGTTTTTGTCACATAGTTATTTGTTTCATCATATAAACGACTTTTTCCTAAAAACACATTAATCATCATAATTATACAGACATATAAATTAAAAAAAAAAAAATTATAAAATTTCAAAAGTAAATTGTCAAATAAAACAATATACAAACATTCCAGCTTTGGACAGGGGATCCGCCAATATTGAATGGAGTCTTCCATTCATTCCGACATCAGTCATTGAGTAACCTCAAAATTGAAATGACTTCCGTCTTAGCTCGAGTTCTGAGACATTCCACAAAGAAATGCAGCACATTCTCATCTGTCCTTCGCAGTTTGGGGACTCTTGATTTTTCATGAGGTGTGAAAAATTGCTTAAAAATGGAATGTGTCCGAATCAAACTCTGTGGGCATGGACAATCTTCTTTCGGTCAATTTGAGCTTTCCACCACGAAACCCGAGGAAGCTCGCACTGTATGGTCCTGTACCAGATGCCTTCCTCTTGAGATGTAACGCCAAAATATCCTCAAAAGATGATACAAATCATATTCAGGGGAGGCTTATGTCCAGCAGTGGACGTCTTAAGGCTACCATCAAATGAATCGTTTGTATGAATTTAAATTTCGCGCCCATGTTTTGATACATTACCTACCATGGACTACTGGCCTTACCGAACATGGACACAGAATTTAAATTTATTCCAACGCTTATAATAATATCATTTGATTTATAATAATAATTTTTCATGAACTTAACACGTTCACTGCGATAGCCCCTTATCGACCCCCTACTGACCCCTCACAAAGTATGGTTAACGGCGATGTTAAGTAATTGCCGCAGCGAAGGCGTTAAACAACTAATAACTGATTATATATCGCTTGTACTATACTAATGTATTATAGTTTTATTGTTGTCACGAAAATAAGATTTTTACTATATCGAAATTATAGAATGATCGATCTCGTAACATCGTCATCAATATTTATGGAAGAAATGATCATCATAAAAAAAATGATTGAAAATATTTTTTTTTTAGAATTACAATTACTTAATCTTCTAATTAGTACTTATTATAATAGTAGTTTATGTATCTGCGCATAATGCCTAATTATGTCTAGTTGCATACACTACTTTATCTACACAAATATCATAAGTGTTTTAAGATGGGTTCAGGAAACGTGGGGAAATGACCTGTATTATTACTAGTGCTACTTGTAAACATTAAAAAGTCAACGAACATAACAAATGAAAGCTTGGAATGGCGGCGTTTGGTATTTCGTATCTCAGTATTTTTTTTAAACCATAGACAAGCGAATGAACTCCCTATTCTATTGTCACTCGAGTTCAAATGTCGTTCGATTTATATTAAAAAAACATAACGAATTGGCGTTTCGTATCAATGGCTGTTTTAATATCGATAGATACTAGAATAGACACCCCACTTGAATTTGACAGCTGTTCCAAATTTAAACTCATAACCTACTGTTTTCAGTAGGTAATGTTAACTTTACATCTCCATTAATTTTTGATGGTTGGTAATGCTGGTCATTGCCTACTGTTTCTGGACGCAGTTTAGAGCACTAATGATATGTACGTAGATAAAGTTTTTAATGTACGGTTAATGTAGGTACATGTAGGCATTTAACTTTAATTATTTTATTACACGCTAACAACGAATTTCAATGGGTAGTAAACAATTGAACGAATACTTTTCTATTACTTATCTAGAATTGAAGAAATTCCGGCACCTTGTCACAAATATATACATCGCCAGCTTACGGGGCGTAGCAAGAAACAGCTGTTTATGTCCCTACTTTACAATGGTAAATCTAACGACTTGCACTAAAAACTTACTCCCATAAACTAAGAATTTGCATATTTCTTCTTCACTATGTACGTCGGAGTGCTGGAGGCACTTGCTCGCAAAATTATCTGTGCCTTAGTCTGGCAAATCTAGATTGTCAGTAACAGTAGAAGAATATGAAGTCTTAAAGCACTAATGCTAACATATCCATTTTATGCCACCACAGTTGTCAAAACCGTAATTTCTTAGATTTGTATTATACCTTCATATTACGTTTTTTTAGCATGATTTTCTGTCTGCTGTAAGTGGAACTCTCTGACCAAATTGGAGTTAATCATTGGAAGTATATGGCTGTAGTCTGCAAAGTGCGTACTGCAGATATTGTCAAATATAATATTGCTTGCTGCGGTAAAAGTCACATTAAATATTAAACAATGAATAATCATGATTCTGTGTCCAATAAAATGTATGCAATAAAAAAATGTAAAAACGAATACGTATTACAATATATATACGAGTACATATGTATAAATAAATTGTAGGCTAGACACCCTTCTCTCACCTGAGATATTGACAAAGACTTAATATTGAAAGTGGTATCTATTGGGACGCTGTTGGGCATTAGGACTAGGTACCTTAATAAAAATGTATTATACCTATATTATATATATTTTATCTTAGTAAAAATGTTAAGTTCATCCTCTTTAACGTATAGCTTAAGTATAACGAAACTTTATGTCAATTTTAATTTTAATTCAAATTGATGCATACAATGTTAGTTAAAAATGTATTTTCAAATAATATACAAGCTCAGCTAGTATAACAATAACTACTTAACTACTCTACATTAAATCTAAGGGCATTGTAACGAAGATGCTGGCGGCATTTCCTCATTGTATCGCAATACTGATACGTTGCGCGAGCCAGCTCTTCGATTACCAGTTACTACTTTAAGTGTGTTCAAAAATTCACTATTTATTTTTGTATAATATTTTACCTAAGTAGGTTAACTAGACTATACTTAAGAAAGGTGTATTTTTTTATATGGACGCGTGTATTTTATTATGACACATTTACTCACAAGAGACAGTCACAGAGAGGACTATCGGTACGCCTTGACCTTTAGTTGGGTAGCTTGGCATTATACTCCTGGGATTCTCTAAATACACCCCCACATTTTACGGGTCTTTCTCGCCTTAAAACTTAAGGTGTTAGTACCTTTGTCTTATTGACTGTTCTGAACTTAGCTCTGGGTTCGACAAAAATCCAGGTCATATCTTAGTTAAGTTTTAACGTTATTAGATTCGTTTAATTAATTTACTTATTTATGTGAAAATAATAAAAGTATACTATAAAGTAAACGTCATTTTCGATTTTAATTCATTGTCAATAGAGGTGAGAAGAGTGTCATCCATTGGGCATTCCCGTGTCGAGTACTGGTATGTTTACCTTATACTTATAGTAGGTACTTCCTCTTTCCTATGAAAGGGTCAAAAATATCTCTTTGTACAGTGTGGAAAACGTGAAGAAAATCTAATAAAATAGGTTCATTATTCGTTATGTTCTGTTAATAAAATTAATAACGGCCCTCTTGTAATGGTTGTTGGAATGACGAGCAAACTTAATGACCAATGTTTTTGGAAGGAATGTTAATGAAAGCTCGTAATTCAATAATTTTATTCATTAGATTTTTTATTTATTTTCATTCGGTATCTATTAAGTATGACTGGTTAAATATAAGGATTGATATACATAAATAAACTTTACTGAGTTAGATATATTTAAAGTTGTATTTTTTTGACAAAGCTCGTTACTGATTACTAATTAGAATTACTTAATAATAAACTGGGCGAAATTTATAATGAATGTCATGGTATATGGAGACTTGATTGAAACAAAGTCATAGAGTTTAGTTAACACGTTCAATGCTATACGTCTCAAAAATAAGCGATCGTTTACTTTGCGTCGGTGCGGAAGCGATGAACTGTGTCTGTCCCAGCTTGCGAGAGCCATATTAGCCACAATTTTTAAAATCAAAAAGAGACAAGTATACATTTGGGCATGATTATTCAAATACTACTCGAAAATACTGTTTTAAGAGTACGAATCATTTTTGATACTAACGCACTGAATAGCAAAATTTTCAGTTAAGTGCTATACGTATCAGCTTTTATAGGTTTACTTCAGTGCTATACGTATTAGTTATGATACTTGTTTTGACGAATAGAAAATAGTGCAGTACCTAATGATTATTAGTTGTGATATGTTGTGTGCTACTTTCTTCCGCCGCCAATATGAAACGATCGCGTAGAATATTAGACAGAGTTTTGGAAGAAAATCGAAATGCCGATTTGAGTTCAACCTCAAGCTCAAATAAGCCAAAAATCACGATTTTAGAAAACAGGGTGATAAAAGCTGCCAGTGTCGCTGTCCATGATCTTGGTACAATAGAAAATCAACCTAACCCTTTATACAACAGTCCTAGTACCGGCAAAAGTTTCGCTGTTTTGGCTAATGCAAAATTAGATTGTGATAACGGACTAACGAGTCGTAGTAGCTCCCTGAGTGATATTCCTGTGTCCAGCCTAGTGCCACCACTTGAAGGGTCGATAGCTGAGAATTATATTGAAAAATTTCTTCGTACTCCTAAGAGATCACGATCCGTGTATGATAACCCGACTCCGTCAACAAGTCAAGCAAGGCACCTTGAGAGCCGCATTTGCACCAATGAAGGAAGTGTTGATTATTCTAAAAAGTCACCGACAACTATACAATGTGACGACAGCAACAATTCTATGGTGTCTATAGTGGACCCTATACACCAACTGCACCTGCCTTCAGCTTGTCAAATGGTTGAAGAGTCAAGCCAAAAATTGGGTTCTATTCTGGACAATGACCGGGACACAGTAACAGACACACCCGCGGATTACAGCGATGATGATGATGACAGTGACTATTCTCCTTCAAGTTCTTCAAATGATTCAATCAATTCAACATCCGGGGACGAATCTGACACATTAGAAAATAGTCCCAATCATATTGACAGTCAAAATGTAGACAAAGCATATTCAGAGCAGACAGAAACGCACGGCGAGTGGATAGATATCGATACAGAAGCACCAAAAGATATTCCTGATTTTACCAGAAAATTCAAAACTAATGTTCCTGTTGACGCTAACACTCCTTTCGATATCTACAGAATGTTTCTAACAGATGACATCATAAATAAAATGGTTATTGAGACTAACAGGTATGCAGAAAAACATATACACGGAGAACAGTTGAAAAAAACATCAAGATTAAAGAATTGGAGACCTACAGATCACAATGAAATGTCCACTTTCATGGGAATTATTATAACGATGGGCCTTGTCAAGTTACCATCGATTTACAGTTACTGGTCAACAAAATCTTGTTACCGCAATGAGTACATCTGCTCACTTATGTCAAGAGATAGATTTATTTTGCTTTTAAAGTTCTGGCATTTCAGTGATGACAATGATATTGCTCCGGCATCTGATAAATTGGCTAAAATCAGAGTTATTGTAGAAATGATCCTTAAAAGATTTGCAGAAATTCTAGAACCCGGTAAGTTTCTGGTCATTGACGAGACTATGATTCCTTGGAGGGGACGCCTGAAATTCAGGCAATATATCAAAAATAAAGCACACAAATACGGTATCAAACTGTTTAAATTATGTACACCAGAAGGCTACACCATTGCAATTAATGTGTATACTGGAAAATTAGAGAATAAACCAGAAAAGGGACAGGGTCAAATGACTGTTATGAAGCTAATAAAAGGTTTGGAGGAACAAGGCAGGGTTATAATAGCTGACAATTTTTACACCTCAGTTGATTTAGCAGAAGAACTATTGCGAAAGAAAATGATGCTATGTGGGACTATCAGAACGAACAAAAAAAGGCTGCCAAAAGCTGAAGTTATTAATAAAAAAATCAAGAAAGGACAAGTACTCGGGAGGATGACCAAAGACGGCATTAAAATAATTAAATGGCATGATAAAAGACCAGTCACTATGATAACTTCCTGTCCAGGACACTCGGCAACTGTTGTTAACACTGGAAAAAATAACAAATATACAAATGAACCTATCAAGAAACCCGGGTGTGTCATCATGTATAACGACAATAAAAAAGGAGTTGATTTTTCTGACCAAATGACCGCCTATTATACATCATTGAAACGAGGTATTAAATGGTATCGCAAACTTATAATGAGTATCCTATTTGGTACTTGTCTAGTTAATGCCTGGATAGTATACAATAATATTAATGAAAAGAAATTGAACTTATTGCAATTTACTGAAAGCATAGTTCAAAACCTTACCGGAAAGAAATTTAAAGACCATAAAGAGAATGAAGCTAAAGGTAAGAAAATACACACATTTGATAAACGACCTAATCGAAGGCGATGTGTATTATGCTATCAAGAATTTAAAAAAAACATGAAGAGCCGTGACGCAGAAAAAAAAGCCAAGCAAATAAATACAATTTGTGTGGAATGTGATAAACCTATGTGCCTAAAATGTTTTAATAAATTTCACCAAACCGCGAATGTTTCGACTAACAATTAGGCAACTAGTAATTAGGCGTAATTATGTTTTGTATTGTGTTTCAAGTACTTGATGTACTTGGGTTAATTTTTTGAAATTATTTTTTTGTTTTTTTATAATATATAATTGTCATCGACAGTCGATACATATTTGTTTAATTTTAAAGTACTTGATATACTTGAGTTAATTTTTAGAAGTGATTGTTTTGTTTTTTTTTTTTTTTATAATAAATAATTGTCATCGACAGTCGATATATATTTGTTTAATTTTAAAGTACTTCATGTACTTGTGTTAATTTTTAGAAGTGATTTTTTTGTTTTTAATAAATAATTGTCATCGACAGTCGATATATATTTGTTTAATTTTACTTCCCTATTTATTTATCGATAATTTTTAAATAGGTGCGATACGAATCAATTTTAACTCGTAAAAATGGCAAATGTTGATACTCCTGTGCTAGACGAATCAAATTGAATACGTAACTTTGATACCTATTAACTCAGAAATTATGTTTAAGACCCTTGTGCTATGAGAATAGGGTTTAGTATGGTTCAATAACATCCCATTTTTGGAATAAATACCTACAAATATAAGTTTTTCAAAGAAATACCGACCTGTGAAGGTAGGTCTAGTTACGTATTGAAACTGATGCGTAACGTAGGAAGGGCGAGTCAGTAATGAGTCAAATTTAATACGTACCGCATTTGTGGATAGTTTTTAATATTCAGAGCCGCATTGAACGTGTTAAAAAAATACTGAATTAATACGTTTTAGTGGGGAATCACGATGCATGTAAACTCTAACAGTTGCAAATCCGTTAACATCTTATTATCGACGAGAATAGAATTAATATCCGTACTTATGTTGTATTTGCTAACAAGAATATTTTTGAGTGTGCAACTGTAAACTATCCTTAATTTAAGATACCTTTGAAAAACTGGAAAGAATGTTATACTTATAATGAAGGACGCGGTTAACCCCTGTTTTAATTGTAATGTGTTAAAACTGTGAAATTATAAATCAGTATTATGGTCTCCTTGAAAGTACTTTTGTATACAGTGTGTAAGTCTAATACGGGCGAATCTCTTAACGGAGGGTAGAATAGGACATAAGAAATATATTTAGATAACTTTTGCTTAGAAATGCAATAAATTTTTTATCCATATAAAAAAATTCGGCCCGCAATGTAATGCAACACACTCGAGTTAAACACTCGTTGACAGTTAGTTTCAAAAGCTTATATCGCGTAATGTTCGCAGTACATTACTGCTAAGAAATTTTACAAAAATTAATTACATGTGTATAATAGGTATAATTAAAGAAAAACCTTTTGGTTAATCATTATACTGGTAAATCCTATGTGTGGTTTAATTCTTCGCCCGTATTAGACTTACACACAGTATAATAGTAAAGTTTTAAAATCTGAATGCGGCTTTTATAAGAAGCTAAGAACTTGCCATTAAATATTTTGATTTACTTTGATTTCTAAGTAGTAACATTACAATTTAAATGGTAAATTGAAAATCGATGGCTTTCACTTAAGAAAAAGTGACGAGATCCTCGTATCGGATCGGATTTGAAACCGCATCTCCAGCTATCGCGGCTGACGCCTTAATCGAAATTTGTTATGTACATATACAGTGCGTGTCTTTTTAAGGATGCTGCAAGTCTTTTTTGAGAATCCTGTGAACTGTTTTGTGCTTCATTTGAAAATGTCGCCCGGCATTTCTTGTACTGCACTCTGGATTTTCAGCAAAATGTTCCAGTATAATTTCTTCATTACGCACATGAAGACGGGGTCCATTTGCCAACGGTTGGATTCTCCCAGTAATGGGCATGTCTTCCCGGCACGCTGCAATGCACCGACTATGACTCTGGGGTTTTACGGAATTAGGCGATTTGGAAATCGCTCCCGATACAATCTTAACGCTAGTCTAGCATCTTGCATAGCTTCGCCATACATTGAGGTATAAGGCGATGGTCGTGGCATTTTGGCAACAATATTATGATATGACAATTTCATGAAAAAAAATCACCTAAATTTTACGTCAACCTACCTGCATCCTGTCACACCAGCCAGTGCAGTCAAAAGATTGATGTAAGTAGGTAGGTAACTTTGTGTTAACTAAGATTACTAAGAAGGTGGAATTTCGTTTAAGTACCGATTGATAACTTCACATTGATTGGATTGAAGTATCAAGATACCGTCGAGTTTGTTGATCAACACCACATTCCTAATAAATTTAATAAGCATGTTTAAACTAGGTAATGTGATTTCTAACAAGTGAAAATAAATGTAGGTGCAGTGATTTTTGATATCAGTCTAGTTCAGTGAATAATGCGATTCATAAATGTGGTGGCTAAAACACAAAAAGATTTGTTGTAGTAATTTTTTTTGTGAGTGTGGTCAAAATCGCGTATGTTTTAAATCGAAGTGTTTTCTAGTAGTGAAATATTCAGTAAATCAGTTAACGTCGGCAACAGTTCCGAGTTACTTTAATGTTTCGATCGAATTTAAATGGAAACGAAACTAGCTCGTCCTCTCTTCAAACGTCAAATAAATGTTTGCATTACATTGCTGCACGAGATTTTTTTCTAAATTAATTACTCTTAATTATAAAAGTTAATCGTTACATTCTTTTGATAAAACTGTTAACAGCACTTTAAACCATCGTTCCTTAAAACCAGTGTCGTTATGAAAGACACTCACTGTATATGTAATCTTAATCTTGTTTATTTTTAATGGTTTTTGGGTTTCTATAAGATTTCAATTTATACATTTTTTCTTTTATATACACATATCTAAGTCAAAAATATGTTTACACTATTTTTACCTTAATCCTTTGGAATTCATTTTTAACAAAAACTTATTGATAAAAATTCCAATTACTAGATAACGTACCAAGAATATTTAAGCGAGTACGCCAGCGATGTATGGTATTTAGGCTGGTATCTGCTAACGGCCCTTAAGGGTAAAACTCTACACGCTGAGGGCGAGGACGGCTCCATCACATGTAGGTATACGTGTTCAAAATCTCAACCGGACTAATCCAATAGGGGAAAAAACAGGTTACAATTGTATCAAAGAATTGGCCATTACTTTTAAATGGAGGGACAAGTGAAATCCAATAAAAGGTCCTTCCATTTCAGTACTTCCCTCATTTACGGCGAGATAATTTGCGCGTTACACTTCAACCCATATTCTACCTTTGTAGCAAAAACTTGGTAATCAACTTTTTGCTGGCTAGTGTTATCTACGAGGCGAACATTTTCCTTAATCTGAACATTTACTGATTTTTCTTTCAAATTATATTAAGACATTATTTCTCATACTTATTAGTATGTACAACAAACAGTTTTATTGATTATACTTCAAATATACATACAATAATGATAAAATATTACTTCTTCCATTATAAAAGACGGGTAGTATCGAGTTCGAGTGTTCTCGGTATTTCGATTACAATCTCAATACAAAGATAAACTTCTCATTGTCAAGACCAATTCTTTAATTCTTGAATGGATTATGAATATGAAACACATATTCTAAAATTCAAAGCAAAACAAAAGCTTATAAGCATCAGCAGTATAGAGATTTTATGAAAGATAAGCAACTGGGCCTCTTGTGCTTAAACTTCGCGTGAGAACCTTAACTTTGGTCACAACTCGTTGATTATATTTAATCCTAAATTGCCTATTAGCGTGAGCAACAAGCGGACGTCGGTAGTTTCCAAGTAACTAAAATGGCGAACGTTGGCGATGGAAAGGAAGGTACCTATAACAAAAATGACACGCCTTTACGAGTTTTAAACATATATTGTCGAATTAAACTCTATTTGGAGTTACAGATATTTTGCTAATAGTTATTTGTTTTTAATATTGTAAATAACTAAAAACGTTAAATTGTACTGAAAACATAACATTACGAGTACATGTAGATTTATCTTCCATCAAACCATTTTATTTTATTCGAAAAATTACATAATATTAAACAAAAACGCAATAAAAGGCGTGAGCTTTTTTGATTCATTTTATTCAATTTGCTTAAATAATGTAACGAAATGTTAAGTTAAAATAACTGAATACTCTTCGAATATTTCAATTCAACAGTGTGCAAGAATCAATCAATTTGGAGTTAAAATATAGTATTTATCAATTTTGTTTAATACTTATAAATTAATTGAACCATACTTAGTTTTTAGAATGTTTACTACAAGTTTACTAGATGTCTTTATAAAAGACTTTAGTTTTATTGATTTCAAGATAGGTCTGGCCTCGTAGGTAGTGATCCTGGCTATAAAGCCGAAGGTCCTATGTTCAAATCCCAAGAAGGGTATTTATTTGTGTGAGCAAAGATAATTGTTCCTAAGTCATGTGTTTTCTATATGTTGAACTATTTGTGTATTATGTATACCGTGGAATGAGTACCCAAAACACAAGCTTTCTTGAGCTTTCCGTGTTGGGCTCAATCAATTTGTGTAAGGATAGCCTATAATATTTATTTAAATGTTTATTGGTTCACAATGTCTTTTAACAGAGGTGAAAACTAAATATCTCAAGCTAAGCGAGAGTTCAGAGCTAACGAAAACCCCTCGAGTGCTTATGCTTGCATAAAGCCAAGATAATAGTCGTTTATAGAATACGCCAATCGCACCAATACATATTAAATTTAATGCATGGAAAAAATCGCGTGACATTTTGTTTTATCTGTCATTCCGGCGCTTAGTTTTCGATGAATTATTTTCATCATTGCAAGTATTCGCTTGGTAAAGCATATAGCACACTTCTTTTTAAAATATGTTTTGTTAATACGTTGTCTCTAAAAGCAGAGCTTCGTGAGGCCTATACATTAATACATTATCATCATAATTCAATAGTTCAAAATTGACATTTCATTAAATACTGGGTGTGGCCTGTAATAGGAGCATTAACTTTAGGCATCGTTTCTACAGCACAAACGTAGCAACATTTGTTCTACGACTTTTGAAAATAACTTTTAGTTTAATAAATATTACTAAAAAAAGATTTTCCAAGCAAGCAATCTATTGCTAAAACTATGAAGTTTGTAGGCTGATAGTAAACGTTAACTAGACTATTGGATGCTGTTCATTGAAAATACTATTTAGTTTTTTCGGAAAAATCACAAGTAATATATTACCCAATTATTTAAAGTTGTAGAACAAATGTTGTTACGTTCGTGGTGTAGAAGCGATCCCTGAAATGTTTGCTCTTATTACAGGCCACACGCGGTAGAATGACACTTAATTAAATACCTAGTTAAAAATTACGCACCTGAAATGGAACAGCGAAGAGTCCAATAACGATGTCGGCAAGCGCTAAGTTCGCTATGTAACAGTTAGTGACGCTCTGCATGCGTCTAGATGTGGCGACCACCCACATGACGAGGAAGTTGCCGACGACGGCCAGCACTGATATCGAGCCATACAGGAACGACAGCAGCACGATCATGCCCGTCGGCACATCGTACAACGTCTCTGTAACAATGACACTTCTGTAATACATTATAGCAGATGACGTTAATATCACAAGATCAAATATATGTGTCATTATCTAGGAAAAAGGACCTTATTGTCGATGGCACTTACGTTGACACGCGTTGCATTTGTATTGTATCGTCTTAAATAGCGACATAAGCGCCGTCAACAATAAGGTCCCTTTTCGTAGATAATGTCACATATGCAAAAAATAAATCCCCATAGATGGAATCTGCTACTTATAAAAATAATACTAATAGCCATTGCCACTGCGACTAGGCAAGGGAGCGATAAAGTTAATTCTTGTAATCCACCAAGAAGCTAAAATTTTGAAGATTTTTTTAACGTGATAAAATTAAACTCAGTCATTATCTATGGAACTAATTCTACAGATATGTCTTAAATATGTCATTAGATATACTGTTGTTGATGAAAATTTTGGTATATCACCAGCAACAGATATGCAAGATAATAACGTCTGTCTTGAGCTGAATACGAAACGACGGCAAGACGGGTTTATTACCATAAAGCATTCTCTCGTATCATTAAGATTTGATAAAATGGCGTTTTTTATATCTCACATTGTACCCGAATCCCTAACCGATTCAATGCCGTCGAAACAATTGATAAAGGCACCTCGTCGTTCAGAATATACATATATTTGTGAAATTTCGACTGTCTGAAAATGCCGCATCTGGCCTTGTATATGGGAGGGCTTAGTGACTTAAATGTAAAACATCTATTTCAGTTTACAATATAAACATTGTCTTAATTTTATATTGTCCAAATAATGGTTTAAAAGCTACGATAAAAGTAACTTTCTAGATTTGTCAAGTGAAACGATTCATGCAAAAGCGATGTAAATCTTATACGGATTCAGTTAGCGTAGAAGTTGTACTGTTGTCGAAATTTCTAGAAATGAAATATTTCATTACATGCAGACATGCCACAAAAGGAAGTCCCTGCGGAGCACAACTAAAATTCCACATTTTATGAGAAAAATGTACCCACGCATTCAACTAAAGCTACTCTCCTCAAATCTCAACAATACGAATAACTCAAACGATAGCATATATTTTAAAATACGAGATAGGGCTACAGTGCATTATTAAATTAAATGCACAGCTCAGGTGACGTCATAAATTTGCTCAAGCACTTGTAAGGAACAAGAGAGGCAATAATACAACGTACGGAAAACAAACTTGAAGATGTTGTAAAATTTATAGCTTTTACGTTAAAGGTTAGATAAATATAAAATAGCACTCTCGTAAAGTAATTTCTTTTAAACAAATACTTAGGTACTTACTTACCCAATGTATTGTTTGTGCCATTTTGACCCAAATATTCTTCGAGTAACATACTTCTCGGCCAGTCTGCATCGTCATCTTGTGAAGAACTCGTTGTACTGCAAAAAAAATGTTCGTTTATATTTGGTTATTCTACCTATTAGTTCGGCAAGGAACTTTTTCAACTAGAGCCTTGACTGATATGATAAGTGATCATATCAGTCAAGCAGTTTATTTTTTTACAGCTTGTTTATTTTTTTAGGAATATAAAAATCGTGCGATTAGCGATGTGCAATTTTTGGAAAACAATATAAAAACCTTTGCCTTTTATTTTTGTCACTATACGTTAACAATGGAAAAATAAATCTTAGTAACGCAATTACTGAAATAATTGATGAAACGTAAGCGAAATCGACCGTTTTTTTTATAATCATTAAAAACACACAAATACATTGTTAGGTTTAATATTGTTTAATACGTAGGTTTCGTCAGGTTTATCTTGATATTCGTGTGTCCGTTGATAAAAATATGTCCCGTTCCGTCTTTTTCAAATTTCAGTTTGTTCGAATACGATATATTGTGTGTAACTAGTACGAAGTGCTTACCTAGTTACCTAGTAGCCTATCCGAGTTATTTTGGTAATTCCAATATTAAATTTGACGGCGCTTTGAGGAAGTAAAATTAATTCCATATTTTGCTTCAAACCGACAGTTGTACAGTTTTGCAGTACGAGTATCGCTCGTTAATGACTAATTAAAATTTTCGGCATATTCGTATGTTTCGTGAAGTTATTAAAACAATTATTAAAATAAAATAATAACTGAACACGTGACACAACATAATTTAACGGCTTTATTGACAAGTTATTTATCATAAATCACATTATTCTAAGATTCTACATTAATGCATTTGATGTTTGTACTCGTAAAGGCAA
This sequence comes from Grapholita molesta, assembly GCA_022674325.2. NCBI lineage: Eukaryota > Metazoa > Arthropoda > Insecta > Lepidoptera > Tortricidae > Grapholita > Grapholita molesta. The sequence goes on from CP053126.2 coordinate 5,539,436, forward strand.
TGTTAAACTGTATACGATTTTAAGTAAACATGGTCGTTCACATTATAATTATTACTTAAAACGGGATAGTTACCATGTATGTTTTTTTTTTCGGTAGTAGTGAAAGTGATATTCAACAAACAAAGCGTATCAGAAAAAGGGTAGATCGCTACGGAGTGTGGTTTGACCACCGTTAAATCTCGCAGTACTTCAGTTATTCAGTGAGGTTGGCGCTTGCAACAGTGCCGAAATATCGGAAACTCATTCAAATTAACAAACATGGTAACTTTATGGTTTTAAGTAATTATTGTAAAATAACAAAAGGGTAATTTTATTAAACACACAAAAAGATAAACATATAAAATTCAATTAAAATAAATCTAACTTAAAAAATTAAATATTATTAAATATTCACAAATAAAAAACTGGCTCAAGCTCGGAGCCTGACGGAAGGGTGCCCAGAAGGCTGGCGGGGTTGCCACGCTGAATAGCGATGCCAATGCGCTGGGCAAGGAATGAACCAGCCCTCTGGTCACCCGTAAAATTAGTGTAATTATACTATATTAAAATCTAGCGATCACGAATTTTGATAGGTTAATCCGGTTAATTATGCTTGCTATTTTTTTAGTAAGCGTTTAATTTATGTAAATATATTCTATTTTGTATTTTTTTATGTCTACGTATTGTTATTTTTAAGTAAATTTATCGCTTTGATTGATTTTTATCAACTTGCAACTGATACCTAAATCAAGAAAATATACTTAGGCATAACGCTGATTTTGAAAAGGAAGGAAGGCGTAGTAAGTGACAACTAGTACAAGCGAGATGCACAGATAGTAAACTCGATACTCGTTATCGAAAACTTCAATTTTTTTTTTCGGGACAATATTTCGGGACACTCTTACACAAATCGATCTAGTCCTACGGTAAGCTCAGTAAGGCTTGTGTTGTAGGTACTAGACGACGATATATATAATAGATAGATACATATAAATACTTAAATACATAGAAAACACCCATGACTCAAGAACAAATATCTGTGCTCATCACACAAATAAATGCCCTGACTGGGAATCGAACCCAGGACCTTCGCCTTCATAGGCAGGGTCACTACCCACTAGGCCAGACCGGTCGTCAACAGACAAACAGTACACAGAATAATAAGGAGCAGCGGCGGTGCGTCCATACAACCTAATTTCCGCCGGCTTAACTAACTTTCCCACAGTTTAATTGGGCTCATGAAGAAAAAGCATAGTCACATGGCCCCGTCTTGCCTAAGAAATTAGTTTTGGGTGATTATTCGGGCGTTTGAACCGTTCTTATTACTCTGTCCAGATATCTGTAGAATTGCCTGCATTATATTAAGTAGGTTTTGGTTGTCCTTTAGCCAGCCCAGCTGTCTACCAGTAAACCAAAAATAACACCAAACTGTGTGATAATATCTACAGTAATTTGGACAGAGTAATAAGAACGGTTCAAACGCCCGAATAAGCACCCTTTTACGTACCGCTGATCTAAAAATAAATTGTATCTGTTTTTATTTATAATTTCTTTAATAGATTTTAACGTTATGGGTAATATTCGTACAGCCGTATGTCATCGCGGTACGTGTGCGACCCTAGCTTGAATGCTTGCAGATCGCTTCCCGCAAACGTTCATGCGATAATTTTAGTTTTAGTTGCGAATTTTTTTTATTTTTTTTTATGACAACAGGTGGCAAACGAGCAGACGGATTGCCTGATGGTAAGCAATTACCGTCGCCCATGGGCACTCGCAACACCAGGGGAGTCACAAGCGCGTTGCCGACCTTTAAGGGGGGTTGGAGCTCTGGGAACCTTACTCACCATCAGGAACACCACACTACATACCTGGAAGGTAGCAGTGCTATTATGGCTGTGGTCTTCTGTAAGGAGGAGGCACTTCCCCAGTTGGGCTTCTCCGGACTCGAGCGTGATGGTACTTCGCTGTGCCCTACCTCTCATTGTTGGAGGTAGTTTAAGGATATACCCGGGTCTAAAAAGACATACCCGGGTCCAACTATTAACGGGCGAATTAGTAATGACGTTTTGTTCTCAAGGAGATACGAATACGGAAGCAACTATATTAAAATACTCTCCGGACTCGAGCGTGATGGTACTTCGCTGTGCCCTACCTCTCATTGTTGGACGTAGTTTAAGGATATACCCGGGTCCAAAAAGACATACCCGGGTCCAACTAGTAACGGGCGAATTAGTAATGACGTTTTGTTCTCAAGGAGATACGAATACGGAAGCAACTATATTAAAATACTGTAATTTACTGTAGTGTAATTTTAAGTTATGTTCATCTTATGTACCTATGTTTTCTGTGTTTTCTCTTCAATAAATAAACAAGTTTTATAAAAGACAATTGGTTTAATATCTACGTATAGTAATAGAAAACATAAAGACATGAACAATGCCTTCGTATCTTTCAACGTTGAGAATAGCTGTTAATGTATTCAATAAACAATACTCAGCAGCAAGCATTTGACACCTCTGTATCCTTTATATGTATAACATGACGCTTAAATTAACAACTTCAGAGATGCCACAATGCTTGTAAGATATAACTCTGCCAGGTAGTTTGAGGCCCCGTCAATTCAGGATAATTTCTGTTTTTTTTAAGTCTAATCCATACTATAGTCTATTATAAATACAAAAGTGACTCTCTCTGTCTATTACCTCTTCACGCTTAAACTTGGTGTGGATAGAGTTTGAGAAAGGACATAGGATAATTTTTATCCCGTAACTATAACTTATAACTAAATTATAATTAAATTTTAATTTAGAAAAGGGTAGCACATTGTTATCGATGAACTTTCAATGAAAATTGAGACTTCGATGTCGCTAAGTGTTTAATACGCTGGCGTAGATGTGTTTACACGTCACCCATGATGACGTTTACGACGAGGGATAAATAGAAAAAAAAATGACAACTCTAAGCGGTACTCGTATAGTACAATTGATAGTGCACTGGGCTAGTGATCCAGTGGTTGTGGGTTCGAGTCCCGCTGCGAGTCAAAAATTTTATATTTTTCTTTCGATTTAAATATCGAAGATATTCGCTAGCAGACGTTTCTAAAAAATATAAATAATAAGAATCCTTAAGGATATTTTGAAAATAAACAATTTTTAAACAATTTCTGTATTTTTTATTTGTGCAAATTATTGGAATCCAAAATTAAGTACCTACAACCGGATACGGGAATGGTAGAACTATGATAGATGAGTTAGTGAAAGACAGAAACACTTTAAATAATTATTGAAACACTTAAAGGATTAAACCAGAGGGTAAACCAGACCTTATTGAATGGAGCTACAGTAGTATTCATAACCAAAAATTCCCGATACAACAATTCCCTCAAATCACTTTTTTGTGAAATCCCATGTCCTACAATTCTGTGTTTATATTTAAACTTATGAAATGAAACTAGCTTAAATCATAAATAAACTAAAATACAATCGGCCGAAACACTTATTAATAAAATAAAGTTTGCATAAAATATAAAAAAACAATATCGAAATATGAAATTCAGTTTTGTCCCATGCTTACCCCGTTATATACTTATATAGATTAACCATAAATTACCATTAAGTTATGCCATAGCACTTTTACGTAAAAAAGATAATATAATATCTACAATGTATATATTATTGTGCAGTTCGATGAAAGCTTAAGCTCCCATTATGATTAAATGCTCAAAGTTATCAAATGGATATCTCTAATGTAAACTAGATAAGTTCATGTCAAAATATTATGAACCTAGTTAGTGCAAATAATAAATAAAAAATACTGTTGAAGCTCTCATCATTATCATTATTATTTGACGACCGGTCTAGCCTAGTGGGTAGTGACGCTGCCTATGAAGCCGATGGTCCTGGGTTCGATTCCCAGACAGGGCATTTATTTATCTAAGCCAGACCTGTACTCAAATATAAATATGTATCTATAAATTCTTATACATTCAACATTCGTTTAAATAATATTAAAACAATATGATACTTAAATAAATCAATAAATGGTACGGGTATCCTTACACAAATTGACTGAGTCCCACGGTAAGATCAAGAAGGCTTGTGTTTTGGGTACTCAGCCAACGAAATAATATATATGTCATATACAAATAAGAACAAATATCTGTGAATAGGCTTTATTACATGTATACATATTCTGGCTTATTGTTGATATTTTAGGTTAAGCGACATCAATTATGTTATTGTTGTATTTTGAATGGCCATATACTGGCATCCATCTTAGGATATACACGCACGGATATTGTACGATATATAAGGGAAGAAAGTTTGCCTAAGTCTTCTTGCGTTAGTAGGTATTTCGTAATCAATATCCGTATCAACAATATTAATATGTATTACAAATATAGCTTAGGATTCAATAATTTAATTACCATTAAGGTTAGTTTATATTTCAACAAAATTTGAACGGTTACAATATGTAAAAGTTTATCTACATTAGATTTTTATACAGAAAGTCTTACGGAGATTACGAACGGTATATCATTTACACCTACTTTATTGTTAGTAGGTAGTTAAAAATGATTTTTTTTTGCATCTGTTTTGTTTAGGACTTGGAGTATTGGCTCCGTTACGCCTCTACATAACATACATGAACATCATCATCATCAAAAATATTTTCACATGTATCATTTAATCTCACACCGCACCTAAATTATGGTATGATTTGTTCATCATCTTCCTACAGCTTGTTACGGTGTTTTAACGATGCCACAATAAAGGGTTTCCTCGGCAAACGAATCCCATTTGTCGTAAACATTAATTTCTTCGAAAGGGACTATGATCTGACCTTCGAACCCGGCGGGATAATTAGGCATTTGTAGGATTAGATCCGGTGGTCTCACAAAGTTTTCCTCAACGATAAGCCAATTAACTAATCCAATCACATATGTATAACAAATAAGTTTTAAATGAAATATATTCGTGGTAACAGATTTTTATCGCGCGATTAAGTACATTCCTTAGTAGAAGTTGCAATAAAATAACTATACAGAAAAATGTGAATACATACCTTATTGTCATAATAAAAGTACGTACATGTAAACGTATTTCGGAACTCTGGTAGTATCGATATTTTTGACTTTGACTGTATCGATCATATGAATGCAGTCATAGGTAGGTACAATCAGCAACAAAATTGGCTGAGCCGGTGAAGTGTTCAAAATGACCTACTCGCGCTCTTATTCTCTTGACAATAGAGATGTGTTGACCTCATTTTGAACACCGCCAGCGCTTGGCCACTTCCGTTGCTGGCAGTACGTATCGTATCATCGTATGTACGAGGGGCATCCATAAAGAGAAAATGAGAGACTGGCCCGTAAAGCTAATTTATCCCAGCAATAAGCTATTTTTGCGGTTAAAAAATAACTGTTTTTTGTTAAAAAATAAGGTTATTATATTTCTTTGCAATGCTATTGACACTCAAAAACAACGACTTTTGAGATTAGTCAAGAAGCTTTAGTCTTGTTACAGCAATACTGGGAACTTTTTTGTCGTAATTTATAACAATGTAAGAAACATGGCTCTATCATGACTACCTTAAAACGGAACTGCAGACATAGAAAAGACTATCATCTCCAACTCCGAAGAAATTCAAGGTGAGCCCATCTGCCGGTAAAGACATGGGCTCTTTTTTTAGTAAAAGGAGTTCTAATGATTGAGTATCTCGAGCATGGAGCCAACATTACGGGCAATTTATATGCCAAACAAAAAGCAACATTGCGCAATGAGATCTGCGAAAAACGGCGAGGAAAACTCGTAAGTGGGGCTATTCCATCAGGACAATGCCCCGACAGATAAGTCCGCCGTTACAATAGCCTGCAATTTGTGATGCTGGGTTCGATATCGTTAAGCATCCTCCGTATTCACCTAACCTTGCCCCCAGTGATTGAAAAGATAAGTGTATTATGCTAAAAGGTGACTATGTGGAAAAATAAAATGTCATTTAATTAATGTTTTATAAAACGTAATCATTCTCAGTTTTTATTGAAGGCCCCTTGTAGGTACCAAATTTCAGTGGGTCTGGCTTGCAAAACCGACAAACATTCCTAAGTTAAATAAAGTAAAAGGGATAAAAGGTAGTGCGTTTAAGAAATGAAATGAATTCAAACAGAACCTACAAATACTTGAATTTTATGTGGACTCATTTTAATCTTGTTTAGCCACTATTTATATAAGTACAGAACAGAAATAGATTTTCTCTATGTAATTGGTCTGGGAATCAATAGATATTTTAGAACATTCAAATTTTACTAATTTAATGTTACCTTCATCATTATTCTTATTAAAATATATAAAATTACAAAAAAATATCCTCCATTTAAGCTTATTTAGTAGTTTCTTTGATTCGTTAGGGTTTCGGTGAACGAACTACGAGTATGAAGAGAGCTAACTATGTTCGGAGTTACTCTGAAGGATGGGTTTTGCAACGAATATATCCGACAGGGAACTAAACTTATGGAAACAGCGTAATTAGCACCGGCACTTGCATCGGTACATATAAGGTGCTACCAAATTAATCACGGATATTTTTACAGCTCATAGTTCTCGGTTCTCGAGTACATTAAAGTATCAAACATGATTGGATTTGTTATGTTAAAACAACCTGTTAATAAGATAATTAAATGAGGCGTCTTTAGACATTCCAGAACCTATAAGATTATTTAAGAAAAATATTATAATATTTTGTTTTGATCGGTAAATGAAACCAAAAAAATTATAAACAAAAAAAAAAATTGTTGTATCATTTCTTAAAATATCCTTTGACTATTTTGTTAGCACCTTATATATTTACTGTTGTAAGTGGTGTATAGGCAAGTGGTGAAATTTTAAACAGAGCGGGGAATGAACTCCTTATTACAATAAATTCACACTTGTAGCTACATATTATGTTTCTTAATTATGTATTGTTATTTTTACATAACATTTGTCTGTGTTTCCCACTGATACACATGTAGTACTAATGATTGTACACATACATGACTTTATTTATTATTTTCAGGGTAATTTATGGACCGTCTTATTCCTCTAGATTAGACCATAAAACTTATGAATTTATAGTTTCATTTTTTACTACCTTTGTTCCTGGTTATATTGAGGCATTAAAATAATATTTTATAGTCTAAAAAGTTTGACACTACTTGAATAAGAATTAAAAACTGTAACAAAATACGTTTTCGAAAAATAATTTAACAGTTATTCATTAATTCATAAACTGCACCAAGGCGTCTCAATTGTCCCCTAATCTATCCAAAGTACCCCACATGTCCGTAAGCTATTTATAAGTTACAAATCCATTTTCATTTTCATTCAATTGTTTAAAAATAAAACGTACCTACTCTAAGGCCTAAAGCAAAATAATTATAGCTAAAGTTACGTGAAGTAACCTTAAAATTTAGGCACGTGAGTTTCGTGTCTATATGAAATCGGTATGTAAGTTATTAAGTTCTATGTATAGACGGATATATATATTAGACGGCGTTCGGGTAGACCTCTACATTTTCATTAGATCGGCCAGCTCGGGTTACACTGTAAACTGGAATTAGAATACATAATATTTTGATAACGCAGGGGTTAACTGGCTCAATCAACTATTTTATGTCACACGTTGCCATGGTTACATTCCCCTAGTCACTCTTATAACCACAGTTTTATGGCATCTAAATACACAAAACATGCATATTTGAGTAGTCTTTTGTCCCTTCCGTAATGGATCACCTACCTACCGTGTAAGTAAATCAGTCGGCAGAGCGTGGGGGTACACCGGAGTTGCGGGTTCGAGTCTCGCACGAGAACTCTGCTTTTGCATTTTTCTTTATTTCTACGCACTGTGGTATCGTAGTGGTAGTTTGATAAAATTAGCAAATAATACACCACGTGAGAATATTTAATTGCTGATATATTATGTTGAGATATGCAGATACCAGCTCCTAGCCTTTTCACAGACTGCATTGCTTTGTATATTTACTACAAAACGGACGCTCCAAAAGAGCTCAGAGTGCGAGCGTCAAGTCACTTAACAGCAAATATGTAGGGTAAGGTTTACAATTCGTAGTTTTTTGATTTACGTCGGGACACAATATGTCAGGAAATACATTGCTGCGTTTACTGCGTACATTAACTATTACGTTTGTGGCTTTGTTTATCAGTTTATCACTTCCATAGCGGGCAAAAGATATTTACGTTAGTAACCGTCACTTTTTAACACGTGCCATTGAAAAAGACAAAGAGCGTAAATGTACTAGCGTTATAGTCCTGGTGCCTATATTTGACTTAATTATTTTTTATATAAAATGTTATCGATTTTACTACATTACCTACTACATAAAAATAAAAATATCTTTATTAATTAACTAAGACACATGTTTGCTTACAACACAATGTATAGTATACTGCGGATATGACTACATGCACCTACTGAAAGGCACAGCGTGTGCAGAACTCCCACAAGGTGGTCCAACGACCTGGTAAAGATTACGGGAATTAACTGGATGCCGGTGGCGCAAAACCGTCACTTTGTGGAAAATCCTATGTCCATTAGTGGACGTTCTTCGGCTGATAAGATGACTACACTCAGATTAAGCCCTTTTAAAAATTGAAATTCTGTTTCAAATTTAAGTAGCGTAGTTTTTTAAGCATAAAAAATACTTTCAATGTTTGCTTATAAGTAACATTTTTTACCCTAAATTACTCAGCTAAACAATTTAATTTGCAGGCATTCATAAAGTTAGCCTGTCTGCCAAACTTTTGACTGATGTCGCTAGCGTATACCATGCATATGATATTGATTTATGACTTAAAACTTTCTACGCAGTCTTAAAAAAAGGTTTCGACGATCCTAACTTACTACATTCCACCCGTCTGCAAATGTTTGGTAACTATATTACGAAAAGTAACCACCAAGGTCAGGTGAACTTGGACTATCGGAAACGTTGTTGCCAACCATGTAGAAGGCTCTTAAAGCTAACTCAAGTACCGGCTCGCCCTCCGGCATATAAAAATGCGGTAAAAACCGCACCCCATAAAGCCAGCAAAGTCATAACCTAATGAACAAACCCTCGGATGGGTAGGTAGTTCGCTTATACAGACTATTTTTAGATTTACGATTGTTTTCAAATATGTGGAGGAAAAGGAAATTGAATTGTTGTCAATAAACCATCGTTTAGAAACCATTTAAATTATTTTAAATGAGTAGAGATTTCCGTATATACTTATTAGTTACAAATCGTAATGAAATAAGCCCCAAGGGTTGCCTGACTCATCGAAGACCTGCATAACAACGAAGTAAATTTTACAGAAACCAACAGCTTAGTATCCTCACATAAGAATCTGGTGGCGTTGCCTTGGTGAAACAGGACACCAGCTCAGAGATTACTCCACTGCTTTTCTTTGATTGAATCCCGGAATTAGATTTGATGTGCGTGAGAGTCCGTAATAACTAGTAACCCTCGATCGAGATGTTCAATCGTTATGACTCCATAGGGAGTCCAGAATAGGATCGCCATAACTGAGCTTCCGATCGGGATTACTTCTTCTTCTGATTGGTGTTTACTATCTGGCTCTATATGACTCGTCCAAAAAAAACATCGTAACTAGTATACTTGTTACGATATGTAAAATACACCACAGTTTCGCATTTTACTTGCTTGCATTTGTCACACAAGATTCTTGGTAGCTACTGATTGGACTTTCTTCATGTTCAGCTAATAGATTAATCAGGGCACTTAGAATGCTACCAGTGCTCTGTTTAGTCTTTTTGTTCCTTACAAGTATGTTGAACGGTATAAGAAAGGCGTGTGCTTGGTTATTAAATTACACTTATTACTTACAGGCGTTTGCATATAATGCCTCCTCTGTGAAAACAAACCTACCACTTTTGTACTTTAATATCATAATTAACTGAGTACAATAAAGCCTTACCGCTTTTGTCACTAGTAATCCAAGATACGAGTAGTAAGTAATAAATCCGTTAAAAGGCTTTAACCGAAACATAACGAACAGTTGCACTTTGTGTTTGCCAGAAATATTAATAGTAGTAAGCTGAACGATGTTATAGAATATTTAAACAAGGCTTACGAATAAGAGTTATTTGCTGACATTTTTATGTAAGTGAACGTATAACTAAGACATCAGTCCTAAACTAGCCGACTACGTAGCAGCAGGTGATACAGTACACAGCTTCCTCTAACCATACATTTGATATTTAAATAAACGGAGTCACTATAGAAACTATTACGTATGTACTATCGACGTCAAACTTGTGTTAACAATTTTGAAACGTAAGCCTTTGTAACAGGGTTCAAAATTGTAAACATATCTTTAACGTCCATTGCCCAGCTTTTGTTTACCTTAGATATCGCGGCAGACTATATCTGTGAATATTTATTGCACGGAGTAACTCCGCCTTGTATTTACACCGGCATAATTAAAATAAACGTAGCTAAATTTATGGTTGCACTTAATTACTGTGTACATAGTTTAATCGACGGTGGAAAGGAAGAACCACTTAAGCGACATTTTGGTCGAAAATGAGTTATACATATCATTGGAATCAGCGTTTTTTTCTGCGTCGTTTGAATTGGGTTTCACGTCGATCTGATGACTTATATGTCGCTTAAAGTAATTCACGAATGAGGTCTCAATTTGAAAAACCACCCCTTATGCGACACACAATTTGAATAAAATATTACCTGTGTCACTTAAAACCTACTCCAATATTACCAGAGTCGTATAAATTATTTTTAAAAAGAGTCCGTTTCCGGTGTAATGTCCCTTAATTGATTATTCCGGGCACATATATCTTGAATTCTGTACTTAAGTGGTTCTTCAAAACTGCTTAATAAAACGATTGTCGGTTAAATGAATGTTACGAAAAATTACGTTGTTATTTAATTGCTTTAAGCGACACTCCTTACCGCGGCCGAACCTGTCGCTTAAAGTATACTTTATAAATGCAATACGTCGGTTAAGTGGAGATTGAAAATGGTATGATAACGGTTAAAGTGTTGCTCTAATCTATTTGATGTCGGTACAGTGAACAATTTTTGGCGCGAATTTCACGCGAATGGTCCTTTACTTATACAATGGAATGCAGTGGGTCGCTTCAGTCAGCGACGAACACCGGAGTGTGGCGTAAAAAAGTAAATAAGTAAGCTAGCTACTTATTCTTAATAATTTCTAAACTCAAAATGATTTTGATCCAAAAAAGTGCATACTTAATTAAGAGTTATTTGTTAGAAGTAGATTTATTTTATTAAAAGAAAATACATGTTAATTTCGTATAAGTATTTTATTTTTCTCCTTAAAAAACGCATAATATAGCGTTTTTTAACCGCAAATATATTCTAAATTTATCAATAATATGAAATAGTTTAAAAAAATATTAATGCTAGCGAATATCTTCGATATTTAAATCGAAAGAAAAATAGAAAAATTTGACTCGAAGCGGGATTCGAACCCCCAACCACTGGATCACTAGCCCAGTGCACTTCCAATTGTGCTATACGAGGTACGCTAGCAGACGTTTCTGCATAATAAAAAATAATATTAAAGCTAGCGTTGTAATTCACAAAAAAGTGTCGATTTAGTTTCAAATTTCTGGTACCACTTCAAATTGGCACGTAATAACTGCCCATACGACTGTTGCTTAATTGAATATCTTAGAGACAAGTTAAAGAAGGTAAGTTGCTTCAGTGAGTTTTATAGTACTATGATGATGTCGCTTAAATGGTTCTTCCGGGAATATTTTGAGGACCTTTTCAATTAAGCGACAACATTTTCAGGATCCTGTAAGATTTTGGGGTAAATGTTTATTTCAAAAAATAGACAAAAATTAAATAAGATTATCGTCTTAAGAACTCGTTTACCTATTTCAAATAAGAAAAAAGTTATGATTTTTTTTCTCAAAAAGAAAACTTTGAAACGCTCTCCTGTACAATTCACTAAATGTCGCTTAAGGGGTTCTTCCTTTCCACCGTCGTTAAATGATCATAGTCCCAATAACATTTCTGCAAAGGTATTTAAATTAAGGCTCAATTTGGCGTAGAGACGCTAGGTCCATGGGGTCCCAGCGCGCACAAACTTTTTGCAGAAATAGCGAAGCGTCTGGTTGATGTAACTGGTGACCGAAGAGCTGGCGGCTTCCTCGCACAACGTGTCAGCATTGCGATTCAACGAGGAAATGCCGCCAGCATCCTTGGTACACTGCCTCAAGGGCCTTTTGTAGATTTTATACTGTAACTAGTTAAGTACTTGTAGTTATAATTATACAATTGTAATTTCTGTAAATAAATGTATAGGCTCAATAAAATTGTTTGGCATAGAATATTAGTATGTAATTATAACGCGTCAGGAAAGAAGTGAAAGATTGTTGATTAAGGTGAACGAGGAAAACGTAAGAAAAGTTCCACATTGCCAGTTATTGTAAGCCCAGTTTGGCTACTAAGGGTGGCAATTAACGTTGGAGCTGCCCTGCAACTCACATATTTATTGGATACTATTGTGATCTTCACGTGCTAACTGCGTCGTTCTATTTTTCTTCACAGAAATATTTAAACAAGATAATCAGTTAAGAAATATCTGCAACTGATATTATTTTGGACTCAGACAGTCTCTAACTGTTCAAAAGTGTCATATTATCAAAATTCATAATTGGAAATTTTGTGACAAGAATTTTATTAATTTACTAGGTTCAAGAAATATTTCTTAATCAAGTATTATACATTAAATTAGTGTTCGACATACTTAAACATACATACGAGATATGTAATACTAGAAATTATATTTCTTGTACGAAGTCTATTTCGATTTTCCTTACATAAAATCGAAAAGATCTGTGAACTTTTTTTTCACATAAGTACAAAAAACATGTTAATAACATATTACACTACTAAACTAAGAACAAATCAAATTATTTTTTATTAAATATATTTGATTTGGTTTGATTTTTAAGTAGTTTTTCTTAAGTATATGTTATCTATTTCAACTTTTAATATTACACTACTACTTACTAAACTAAGTATACATTACAGTTTCACAAAGTATAGGTTAGTTAAACAATACATTCAACTGAGGCAGTTTGTACGAAGTTATTACCGTAACTTTCAATTATTGTGAATTGGAAGTTTTCACGTTTGTGTCAATTTATGTATTGTCCTAGCCCCACGCAATTCCGAATATACCTATTCAGATTCGTGAACGAATTGATTATACGCGGACACAACAACTGTCGCTATTTTCATATAATTTTTCCAAGTTGTATATGCCATCCAACTTTCGTAGGAATAACCATCTCTCGAACTAGACCTTGAAATTTTAACGAAAAATATAATATTCTAAATTCAAATCTACCAAATATGTATTGATCATTTCGCGGAAGTCAAAGTTATTAAGTAAGATAAATGAGATTTAGAGCCATGCGATTTGATAGATGTGATTTTTTCGGTAGGTAATAAGCCTTACGTTTTGTAAAGTAGTTGCTAGACTTTAAAAAAAACCTAACCCTGAACTGGCGGGTGACAAAAAATTTGATTTTTTTTTCGTATTCATTCTTTATTAGTTGCATACATAGGATCCCTGCTTAATAAGTACAAACTGAACGTTTATTAACATGAAACAAACATATCTTTAAGACGACTACGCCGTTTTGTGGCTCAACCGGAAGTCCGGAAAAACTTGGCAAAGTTGTCATCTATTCTATTCGTGCGAGTTTCGAACTACCCACACTTAGTCTTGTTTATCAACTTGAACTTTATTCACACTGGGGATGTCATCTCGTCGACTCACAAGACTCACGGTATCAGGCTCTCAAAGTTGGGGTATTCGTTGACGCCTACACATTCAGAGATAACTGGATACGATGTGGACGACACGCCACCCATTACTGGGATAATGCGATCCAATATATAACTTTCATATGGATTCCGGCTGTTTAATGTCTGTATTATGAATCAAACACCGGATTGACGATCAATTGTATTACTTAATATCGATAAAAATGATGTACAGCCGTTGTTTAATTTTTAGAATGTCGACATACAAAAATAAATAAATAAGTAAGTATAAAGAAAAGAAAGAGGTAGGCCTAATTTATCGGAATGTTAAATAATATTGTTGTACTGAATTAATTATTCAATGTATTTTCAATACTTGTCACACGTGACTCGACACCATCAATGTCAGACATCGGTTGTTTATACTTGTGATAAGTATAAATGAAAGATGTTTGCGCACAATTAAATATATTCAAACTTAGCCATTAGCCATTTTGATAATGATGCATAAAAATGTTTTTTACGATGTCGATAAATTTAGTAGATTTTTAATTAATCACTAGCACTGGTGCACTTTTGCCCCCTTCAATCCGGTGTTTGATTATGATCCATATTATGATAAAGTAATAAACAAATAATTAGAGGATATTCTTACACAAATTGACTGAGCCCCACGGTGAGCTGAAGAATGCTTGTGTTGTGAGTACTCAGCCAAAGATATATAAGTACAAATACTTATTAAATACATATATAAACCACCCATGACTCAGGAACAAATATCTCTGCTTAGAACCCAAATGCCCTTCCCAAAATCTAAATCTGTTTGACTCTTTAGGCTTTTTAATTAATTAATTTTTTCAATGCGTCATTGCTTAAAATACAAAGTTTATTTCGCAGACATTTTATGTGATGTAATTTATATCGTGGAATATTGAGATGCCGTGGTCATATAAATGAATTATTAATACATCCAGAGAACTAACCCGGCTCACGGGTAGGTTTCATACGCTTGACCTTTCGTAAAAATACAGGGAAGAAGTTCCTTGTATGTAATTTATTTGTGGTAACTACACCCAAGCCCCATGTTAAATAAAAATGTAATAGGTACCTAAGTTACTTACAAAAAAAAACTTTAAAACATTATAGTTGAGAAGAAAGACAACTTGGCATAGTCTGTTAACTTTTTATTTTTTGCAGTATGTGCGGTTTATGGCCTGGGTCGTCAAGAGAAATCAGTTTATGCAAGAATCGTCAAAATGCGATTACGCGAATGGCTTCTAGTAGTAAAATACTTTTTTGTACTAAAATAAGACAGTAAAAGTCATAAAAAAGAACAAACTTATGCTGTAAGGGATCTAGTTAACCTTAAAGCAGTTGAGAGAGAATCAGAGATGTTAAGCAGACCAACCATATAATATGGTAAAGTAAAGAAGTGAAATGTAGAAACATATTATATTAATATATAATTACACAAGAATTACTTTGGGTAAAAAAATTACACATAACTTCTTTCTAACAATTATATTGTATAATAAATGTAGGGGCGAGGCGATATAATTATCATATATAACTGTCACGTTACTTATTATTGACTATTTATGGACTAATCATATTTATCTCGCACGGGAAATGTTTTTTTATTAATATATATATATATATTTTATTTTACTACTGTAAAACCAAAACTAATTTTTTTTTTTTTTTGGGAACTGCCGACATATAAAAATGAGGTTTATATTGTTTGCTACAACCCTCTTGTTTGGGGTGTGTTAAAAATTATATTATACGTAAATCAATCTTTACACATACTTTAATGAAAACTATATGAAATAATATTATTTGAATATATATACTCTTAGCCAGTTTTGTATTAGTTCTTGTGTGATGATTTTTTTATGGAATTTATTTAACATGAACAACTGTTAGCTTTATTTATCTATACAAAAATCGTATACAAAGTAAAATCTTTTTTTTGAAGTTGTGATAACTATTGATTAATATAAGTTTTATTTCAAAAATCTTATTTTTTTTACATGGTGGATTCAAACTTTAATGGCTTCTTCTACTATTCGTCTTTCTTTATTTCTACTAACTATAAAAGTTGAGGTACTTGCCTAGAATCCATGGTAAGATAAGAGGTCACGGCAGAGAGTTGAATCGTAGCTGATAACGGATACGTCCTTTGTTCTAGCGGCGAGGCCTTTCGCGGCCTACCGTGATAACACTCGACACACACTCGGAACACTGGCTACGCAGTATTTACACAACGATTAACACAGTTAGACTCACAACCAAAGTTGACATTGCACAGATTTTCCAACCTTGCCACTGCTGAAAGAAATTATTTCTGCAAACTGTGATTTTATTTAACACTAAGACATGTGCACTTGAAACACTTAGTGTTTATCGTATTCACACTTTTAAAATTATTAACGCGTTTATAATTTCCCTTTTTCTTAAATTTAATCAAATTAAATGACTAAGCTCACCAAGTATATATAAACTACTTTTTTTTAGTATATACAAAGTACTTATTTAATTAAAGTATTACTTATTATAATCTAGTTAAGACAGTCATTTGTCTCGATGCGTTGTTTAAAATGTAGTTTCGTATGTTTGGGCGGGAAGCGTCTGAAACTTTTCAGCGCTCGCTCGCGGTCGCGGTGGCACAAGCGATATGCCGCGTCGCTTGGCAGGCGGCGACTGCCGCTGCTCGTCAACCACACCAACCCTCTGGCAAACATCGCTCACAAAACATCCTTCACAGGGAGTCATTATATTTTTTTAACTCCATGAATTAAGTCGTATGAAAGCGGTGAAATAACAATACCGCTGCGTTGTTAGTGAGATATTATTTTTAGTTTGATACTAGTAATGTTAAAGTTTATACAGTATATTTTACTAATTAAAATATAATTTATCTTAGTTTTTCACTATAAACTATTTTTGCACAGTGTGAATATATGAAAATACTTATTGTATTGATCTTCAAAATTTATAAACTACCCAACTAGATATCAATTACTGAGGATTTATTCTAGTTTGGCATTAGAATCAATTTTGAAATTAAGAGTCTTTATAAAGTAAATATTACATACGAATACAAAACATACTTATCAAACGTTATAATGATAAATTCACAATAATATCATCAACAAAAAAATAACTAATAAAAAATTGTGTACTGATAAAATCACACAAACAATAAATTTAAATCTATTTCCAACTGTGGTAAATGGCCAGCCTAGTGGTAATGTGTCCCTTAGGAGAGAACATTAGTAATACTCATAAAACAACGATTAGTAAAATAATTAAATATTGCTCGGAGCGCACCTGTACATTCAATCTTTTGGTTATTTATAGCCACCACATGGGGCCGCCGGCGGTCCTACCTTAATATTCTCATGTGAAAACAGTATTTTCATTAGAAAATAAGAGATGAATTTATATGTTAGGATATTTATATATAGACATATATATACAATGTACAATGGCAAATGGCAAGCCACGCTAGTTTTCAGTGGGGACCTACGTAATCTAACTTAAAACTAAGTAGTGGTGGCGACACAAACGCCAACGATACTCAAATATAAGAAAATACCAAATAACTAAAAACAAAAAAAAACACAACACCAGATACTTAAAGAAAAAAATTGTACTCGCACTTGAATCTTTCATTTAATATTTGTAAATAAATACTACCGCACGAGCCCGTTCCTAATGGAAAATTTTATACCGACAATTCAAATTGAGTATTCAATAAATACATATATACCGGGTGCGGTCTGTAATAGGATAGACAATTTTTAGGGATCGCTTCTACACCACGAATGTAACAAGATTTGTTCTACAACTTTACACAATTTGGTAATTTATTCAAATAAAATAAATAGTATTTTCAATGAACAGCATCCAACAGTCTAGTTGACGTTTACTATCAGCCTACAAACTTCATAGTTTTCACAATACATTGCTTGCTTGGAAAATCTTTTTTTATTAATATTTATTAAACTATTTATAAGTTATTTTCAAAAGTCGTAGAACAAATATTGCTACGTTTGTGGCGTAGAAACGATGCCTAAAGTTAATGATCCTATTACAGGCCATACCCGGTATGTTTGTAATCCAGAATATCGAGAAAACCCGATTTGGGTCATGATCGCTTATGTAATTAACAAGGACCGGAATTCTTTATAGCAAAAAATCAAACTTCGAGGGGGATTGACCGAGTTATTTTTATCGATAGTCGATAAAACACTTGGTCAACCCCTCTCAAAGTTTGAGTTTTGCTATGAAGAAGTCTGTCAGTTCTTGGTAATTCATTCAAGTAACCTATAAACATCTGGTTACATTGGGATATCCCAGAAGTAATAAGACAAAATCATTTTCAAATGATTTAATATAAATTTAATAAGTAATCAATTAACATATTTATATTGATTTAAGATAACAATAGGTATAAGTATAACAAGGTAGTAA
Organism: Grapholita molesta; assembly: GCA_022674325.2. Taxonomy (NCBI): domain Eukaryota; kingdom Metazoa; phylum Arthropoda; class Insecta; order Lepidoptera; family Tortricidae; genus Grapholita; species Grapholita molesta. The sequence continues at coordinate 5,557,716 of CP053126.2, forward strand.
AGTTGATCTTTACCCTCTCGTGCTAATATTGCGACCCGAGCTAGCGAAAGATTCCAAAATTGAACCACAAGCGTAGCGAGTGTTGTTACTAAATGTAGAATCTTGAGCGTTGGGAAGGTTTCACGGACCGAACGGGGAAATGTAATCTATATTATTGGTATAAATCATTTATCATTCAAAATCATAGTTAAATGGTCCATCCGACCTTCCAACAACAAAGGTTCAAACAGTCGTTCAAGAAGAGTGTGGGTACTCTAGCGTTTCTGTCTCGTGTTTTCTCAGCGATCTCACATAAAATTGCACACTGCGGAGACGCCGCGTTCACGCGGTGTACCGCCAGGAAAACGTCGAGTAGACGCCCCTAGTGTGCACGGGCCCTAATAAATCCAATGTGATAGACTTCTACGTTCATATAGGCTGAGGAAAATAAGGCTTGGAGATATTATAAAAAATATTTATAGCTTTTTCATAGAAAATGTTTTCTGAATTTTGTGATAAGTTGGCATGACCATTATGTTTAGGAATAAAGGAAAATAGAAAAAATCCACTGCCTCAGGCGAGACTCTTATTATTATATATATATATTAATTTTAATGGTTTCGTTAGCAGACATTGGTGACTAATACATTCAATTTCAGAATAACTAGTATCGTTTGCAAACGCGGGAAGATAAGTTACATCGTCAATACTTCTTGACAATAGTTCTTGGTTGAACATTGTATCCTCTTCGCGCTTTCTTATTTTCTTCTTGGTCGTTTTTCTATTTAAGAGTTGATTATCTCACAATACATTATTTATACCTAACACTTAATTCATCTGCTACCGCTGTAGGGAGTTGAAGGACTTATAAAAAATTAATGTAATTCGATATACATTTCACGAGCGAACCGTCACTGTCATCGTTCTTCCCAGAATTTTCTTAAGACTAACCTGACCCGCGTTTTCATAATGTTTTATTAATGTAAAGTCAGCAGTTTCTTCTTTCTTTCTTTCTTATTTTGAACACCTCAATCGCTTAGCCGCTTCTGCTGCTGACTGTATTAGCCTTTTCTTGTTAGTTAATTTGCGCCAAATTAATATTACTTAGCCTAGTTTCAGTGTATGACTACATATAAAATAATTAATTTACACAATACCGTCATAAATTAAGCCTTTTTGATAATTAGATGTCTAAGATGTATTCAAATCCTTTCATTAGGTTTTGCATGAAAAAGTAACAATTAACTATACATAGGTACTCACAAATTTTCACGTTAATTAATTACAAAATGTGAAAGGTTTTTAAATTGTCAAATTAGAATTATATGACGTTTGATTCTAATAGTTAAAGTTATAGGGCTAGAGAATCTGTAAAGAATAAAAAGCAATTAAGAACTTTTGCCTAATACAACGCTATTTTATAACTTAAAAGTTGACTAAATTGTCCGAAATTCACAATAAACTTAATTGTAATATTTTTATACCCAAAAACATTTAACCGACTTTACTGCATTATGAAACATTTTATATGATGAATACAGGCACCAGCTTTTAAAAAAAAAAAAGAATGATCACTTCAAAAATTTCTATCATCAATCACACACATAAAAAAGTAACTCTTATTGTTTCACTTGCACCTGCTCCATCTTACTATTATAATCAATTATTGCAGGATCTCCATATGTAAAGCCTGAAAGCCATCTACATTAACCGTAGTTGACGGACCGACCAGAGCAAATATAGAACAGAACTTCCCATACAATCAAAGTTCATTTTAACCAAGGTTGATATAAGACTTGTATAAGCAATGCCCATACAATATGTCTTTCCGGAATTCCTGGCTAAGGTCTAAAGTTTTCTTGGTCTAGTGTTTCACAGCCGCAATCGATCTCATTTGCTCACAATTTGTTCGCTGGCAAACGCCCGCAAAGTAACTACATAACACACGATACACGATAGATGGCGCTTTGTGTACTTAGTACCAAAAATGTACGTTTAGCCAGCAATTCAGAGGAACGCGGTTTTGTATAGGTCAATCCCTCCTTATATCATACAGTGCAACCGATCGTTACCGGAGATTTGTAATGCAATCAAGGTAGAATATATGTAGTTTGAAATCTGTCTCATATTTTTTACATTTGGTATTTATATCAATTGTCCTTTTTAGGCTCAGATTGAGAGAAATTTCTTTAGGTTTAACGCCAAGCCATGGACTCTTATTTTACTGACCTTATTTTTGCCTCATTTCGTATCGCAGGAAATTATTCCTAGAATAGCGAATACACAAATTTTCAATCTTACAATTTAATTTCTTTAATTATTCGTTACAGAGAAATTTATAATTAAAATATATTAAGTGTTTTTGTATATATTTCGCGATAGAATAAAGATTTTCCGTAGAATCATATTCATAAAGTTATTTATGTTTCATAGTACCTATTTTTAATTAAGTAAATTGCTGTTTATATTGTATTTAGTAGAAGACACACTTCAATAATCACATGTCGCGCGATTGACTAAATAAACATGACTAGAAACGTGTTAATCGTTAATTATTGTCTCACGAAAGTTTAAATTTAGATATCGTTTCTCACGGTAGCGCCTCTGACGGTACATCAGCTCTACAATTCCTTGGCAACAATTTAAATGCGCGACTCTGCTCGGTCGGTGGGAATCCTACTTAATAGGACCCCATGAATACGAACTGTTGCTAGGAAAGGTTAAGCTGCCATTTGGTAAATTGATTTTCAGTTTTTTTTTCTACGAATCTATGATACTTTTGTGTGACATGAAATTGTATAAATTATTTTTTTATTAAAATAATTTATGTCGAACATTTTGTCAAGAAACAAAAATAAACCTTAATAATTTTCTTTAAATATGACAATTATTTTGCAACAATTAATTAGTTTATGATTTCGGTAAATCGATGGAGAACCCTATAAATTATTCAATTTAAATATTTCTTCAGCTTACAATCAATACTGAATCGTCTATTAGGTCAGGTTCATTTAACCATCTTGGACTTCCAAGAAACCGTCTTGATGGTGTAGTCATATGCACTATGGTATAGTCTAATGGCGTAGTGATTGGTATTGTCGATTTTGAATTTAAATTCAGTCGTTCTAAATATATATGCCAGATATCTAATAAGTTTTAATCAAAAAAATCAAAATTACAATATAATAAACCTTATAAACTAAACTTATATTAATAAAAATACAACCAATTTAACTAAACTAAAAACCTAAATTAAAACAAAAATTCGCCACGTGGCATGGTACCGTAGATGCTGGCAGCATTTTTTTTATGACATAAGGTGGCAAACGAGCAGACGGATTGCTTGATGGTAAGCAATTACCGTCGTCCATGGGCACCCGCAACACCAGGGGAGTCACAAGTGCGTTGCAGACCTTTAAGGGGGGTTGGAGCTCTGGGAAACTTACTCACCATCAGGAACACAACACTACATATCTGAAAGGTAGCAGTGCTATTATGGCTGTGGTCTTCTTTAAGGAGGAGGTACTTCCCCAGTTGGCCTTCTCCAGACTCGAGCGTGATGGTACTTCGCTGTGCCCTACCTCTCATTGTTGGACGTAGTTTAAGGACATACCCGGGTCCGAATCCGATTTCCCCGCTGAATTGCTATACCAAATCGCTGCGCGAGAAGGCTGCCAGCTGCCTACGGTCCCCGACGCATTCGCCAGCCTTTTAGCCAGTGCCCCGAAAAAATGCTGGACGTCGGGACCCCAACAAGAGACGAGCGTTTCACCGCCAAAAGCTAGAAAACAATATTCTCGGCTGAGATGGCTGGACGCATCCGCAGCCGCGCCCGGTGCAACAGAGGTACCGTGCAGATAGGAAGGGGGCAGGGTATCCACACATGTCGCGTCCCATACAATAACTCGGTTTAAGTATTTTTAGCACGGAGGTCGGAAACCCGGACGTATGATTGACATAATAAAAGATACATTAGGTACTATGAATAGATCTAAGCTCAAATATCAACCCTAAAATGACTACATTCTCATGGAACAACGCCCTTTACGTACAATTGTTAGGAAAAATTATGATCTCTTTTTCATCTATTATCATCGATAAGCACTGAAACTCGTAAATAACCTTTAGTCCAATAATTGTATAAAAACGGGTAACTCACGTCGAATAGCATAATCATCAGCCGAGTAACGCACACCGAATTACAAATTGATAATCAAAATTATATAGCATTTTTATTGACTGTTGTTATATAATCTCAGAAACTCGATATTTTAGTGTAGTATTTACATCTTTTCTGGTGACATTTTATCAATTATTGTCGTTTCGGTGACTGGTGATTGCATAGAAAATTTTCAATAAGTCAGTTTTTGTAGATTCGACTTTTTGGTACTTTTCGTTTTCGTATTAAACACGTATTTTCAACTGATATTTTAGTGTTGAGTACATATATTATATTAAAGTTTGAAATATCAGAAAATTGTTTAACTGCATTTAGAGAGAGGTGGTTTTTAGAGTCGGAAGAAAAAAATTGTGTTCTCAATGCTTATGGCCAAGGTCATAGTTGATTTATGTGCAATATATAACAACATATTAAGACATAATATTTAATATCATATTAAGACATATTTACGTTGTAATTCCGAAATAAACTGTGATAGAAGTATTTTCTATTTTCCTCGAGCGTTATATAACTATTAGGGTTATTAAATATTTCCCTTATTTGTCTTAATAATGTTATTAATACTAAGTAAATATATTTAAGTATTTTAAATTGTACGGCTATTTCTGAAGTTGCTTACACGATAATTTAAATGTCCGAATGCTCCGATTTACCAAGGTGAAGTTAAAATGCATTTCTTTGATATTATAATGAAGATGTCAATTATTGGTTTATTTAAACCGACATACAAATTACTCACGGAAGCAATACTTTGTTTCAATGCAGTTTGATGTGAAATGTAAACATTTTCTTTTTGCATTTTAATCAGTTCTTAAATTAACTTCACATTTTGAATAATAAAAATAAAACGTACATTCCCATGATTACGTTCCCCTGGGTAGTGACCCAAGTTTGAAAGTGTTAAAAGCACAGTTTAATTGCATCTAAAAACACTAAACAAAGATATTTGTATAAGCTATATGCCTTCCATAGTGGGTTACCTAACAAGCGCGTCAGTAGTACGCTGGGTCACATTTCTTGTACAAACTATGCTTCAGTTGTCCCCTGGCTGATGGGACAGAATAACAATAAAAAATAATTATTTCACTCACCTACATTAATTAGGTAATTATAGTTTTAGCAGTAGTATGTTTTTAGCGCTTGAATCCGACAATATACAGATAAATAGACATACAGTGTGTATTTTTCATACGGGCGTATAATTTGCCCACATACAGTAGCCAGTAATACGACTCGTATTATGTTAATAATTTTGTTAAATAGTGTTATAACATAGTTGTAACGATTGTTTTAAGTCTGGCCGGGCAGCATTGTACGCAGTCCAACTTATTTTGATATGACAAGCAGTACTGACATGACATGACGCATCGATACGTTAATTACTATGAATGCAATACATTGCGTGCTTAATTTTTATGTATAAAATTAAAATATCCTATTTTTTTTAACAAAATAAATGTAAATAGGTTCTTGAGGTCCAATACTAATCGCCACTATAATATACGCCCGTATGAAACATACACACTGTATATTGGTTAATAAATTGTTTTCACTAGCGTAAAGTTAAAGCAACTATTTAGGATAGGGCATAATTTTTTACTTCCCTAAACTAAAACTCGTAAAGACGTCTTGGTAAAGATCAGGAAAATCCACTGGATGTGGAGTGCGCAAAACCGGTCATTATGGGTCGTTTTTGGAGAGGCCTATGTCCAGCAGTGGATGCCCTTCGGCTGATATGATGATAATAATGAAAACTATAACTAGTAATATAAACACTGTATAACTTGTTACCGAAGAGCTGGCGGCTTCATAGCACAACGTATCAGCATTGCGATACAAAGAGGGAATGCCGCCAGCGTCCTTGGTACAATGCCTTTTTTAGGTTTAATGTAGTAAGTAGTTATAATAATATTGTAATTGTTGTTTATAATTATTTGAAAATAAATAAAGATTTCGTATTTATTTTTATTGTAATCCGTGAAACACGTTCCTGGTTGTTTTTAAATAAAAACCAATAAAGTGAGCCGAATATTCAGCTTGATTTTGTTTTTTATTGGTTTCGGTGAAAAGTTGTGAGGAAGTAAGTAACACAATTTGTGGCCTTCAGTGAGTTCCTAGAATGCACATTGAATACTGATTTTTCCATACGGGGCTCAAGTACTGAATACAAATCAATAAGGCAATGCCACTGAATTTAACGAATACATTCTTAATTCCACTTCAGATAATGAAGGGAGATGCATTTTGGGTGCTATTCTGGGTCGAGTACGAGTATGTAGGTCATATTTGTTTGGATGTTACTCATCTACGTACCATGAGTTTACCACAGAATAGATAATAGCACGTGCTGCTGTTTAGTAATAAAAATATCGACACTAGAAATATTAAGTCGTAAGTCCATCAAAATACTATTGAAATGGGTATATTGTGTTAATGAACAGGAACCTATCTGTATAATAAAATGTTTATAGCTCTTAAAAACAAGCTACAATATATGTAGTTGTGGCGGTGATCCATTTTTTCTTCAGGTAAGCAGGGCCCAAGTTGGCTTGGCGTTTTCTTCATGAGTCTAAGCAAAATTGTAGATTTGCTGGTAAGCATGCGAGAACCGGTTGGTATGGATGCACTGGTACGTATACCGTGTGTGCCCTGTAATAGAAGTAATAATTTTAGGGATAGCTTCTACACCACAAACGTAGCAACATTTTGTTTTAAAACTTAGGAAAAATGTGTAATTTATTACTTGGGATTTTTGCGAACAAGCTAAATGGTATTTTCAATGAACAGCATCCTCGTTTCTTTTTACATAGGTTCATAGTTTTTAACAACAATTTCGTTCAATTTTTTTTTATATTTGGTAAACTTCAAGTTATTTTCAAAAGTCGTAAAATAAATATTGCTACGTCTCTAGAAAAGATGCGTAAAGATATTGCTATAATTACAGGCCACACCCGATATACACCAATAGTTAGGTGTTACGATTTGGGTATTATAATGTCGTATTTAATAAGAGACAAAACAATATCTTATTGACTAAATAAATAAATGTATAAGCAAAGAATTAATTTGTTTATAGATTCAGTTATACCTGATTTTTAATGCTATAACGATAAAATCAGTTTGTCTTTGAAAGCATTAGAAATATTCAATGTCGGTCATTTTTCGTAAGAAAGGTCACTTGAGTTCTGACAATATACATACATACATACATACATATAAATCATACATTTCAGCCGTATGCAGTCCACTGAGGGACATATGTGGGCCTCCCACAAATATGACTTGTATCATCTTAGGGGTAGTTGCCATAATCGCCACGCTTGGCAGGCGGGTTGGCGACCGCAGTAACTGTAGATTGGGTTTCGACGGACGCTGCTGCCCGTCCGTAAGATGTTTCTCTTTGTCGCCTCTTACGACACCCGCGGGAGGAGAAGGGGTGGTGCTATTCTAGTCAGTCGGCATTACACGGCAACAATATATAATTATTACGGTTATTATTAATATTCTCGTTACCCAATATCGTACGTATATTACTAACTCGAGAAGTTAACTAAAGTTTTTTTTAATGTTCAATTTTAATATTCCTAGTAAAAAATAATGTTCAATTTAATTAAACAATTTGTTAATTTTTCAAAAATATATGTCCAATTGAAATGATCAGAATACGATAAAGAAATTTACTGAGAACTGAGCATGGTGGCTTAGAATATGTTGGACACCTTTACGCATGGTGCTGCTTCAAGCGTGTTTATTCTATAAGTCCTTAATTTATTTCCCCTTAATTATGATTTTGAGCGAGGGTCAATGTATCCCAGAGTTGCGAATTCGAGTCTCGCCTGGGGCATAACATTATTCCATTTTTCCTTTTTTTTTAAGAATTATGATTTCGTTAGCAGTATTTTTTATTTAAAGAATTACGGTCTATAAATTAAAAGATATTAAACAGAATTTCTTCCAATTAGTATGTTGATACTTAGCATAAATATTATTCAGTATATCATTACCGCTGGATGTGGAAGGCGCAGGATCGGTCTTCTTGAGTCGTTCTGGGGGAGGCCTATGTCCAGCAGTGGACGTCTTTCGGCTGACATGATGATGATGATGATAAAGATGTACGTAACAGCCCGGATAAACGGAATTTGTTTAAAGGAGGGGCCATCTTACTGGATAAATCTATCGCTTATCGCTTGACAGTAGCAGAAAAAGAAAAAAAAAATACATTGCCCCTTTTAGGAGTAATAGTAATAAAATACTACTAGTATTTGCTCTTAGACAATTCATGGCTAAACTATAACAAGGCAGAAAAAGCGCTTGCCATTTTAATAAATAAGCATCACTGCTAATCTCACAACTCCAAAATTTGGCGCCCATTCAATCGAGACTTTTGAAAAAGTTAATCTTCTCTCAAAAACATATCAGTTGAATGTCTGCAATGGAAATGAATGAGAACACGGTCCATTGATCGCATTCCTCGGAACTTTAGAATCTAAAAGCCGCACTCGCCAGTTGTGCAGCCTTCCATTTCTGACGCCCAGTTGGAAACATTTTATCTCGGAGGACTTGAGATTGGCTCGTATGATTGAAGAACCACTGGAAAAAAATATAAACATATAATATTCATCAGTCTCTATCGGGAAGTCGATTTTGCAATTTTTCCGCGCTTGAAGAGTAAATAGGTACAGCCGAGTTCATAATTAACTATATATACAATTTTACATAAATATACCTTTTACAATATTTTATTTTCAAATAAAATACATTAAGCTAATATAGGCATTACAACAACTAATTGTAAGTATGAAACTTTAAGCGTCTATGGTCATCGGGTGGACGAACGCTGATAAAAGGTTCGAAACGTCGGGATGAAGTTTAAATTAGTATAAGCGATTTAATCAGTTTTAGTTCCTTTATTTCATGAGTAATTATCGCGGCAACCGAAGACAATATTAATTGTAAGTAGTTTTTGGATGTATTTTATTTTAAAAAAATATCTAAAAAAGGCCCTTCCGACAATGTACCAAGGATGCTGGTGGTATTTCCTCGTGTATCGCAATCTCATACATTATGCGAGCAAACAGCTATCTCTTTGGTCACCAGTTACGACAACGATATTACTATTATATTTCTTGCATTTCAAACTTTCGACGCTTTTCGTTCACTGCGTTCACTTTTATATTAGTGCGTAATCGGACACAGGAGTGGATTTTCCATTATTCATTTATTTCTAGTATTATAGGCTCATTAGCAGACGGTTTTGCTTAATACAATTTTATATTATATTTTAATAAGACAACTGACTGCACATTCTAGCGATTTTGTGTCTAACTATATATTTCCTATAAAAATATATATATATTATGCGTACATAATGCATATTTTTAGCCTTTTTAAATTTATCTATAGTTTCTATATTGTAGTATAGTATCAGTAAATATTATAGTATCGTAGTCGACATTAGTAACGTCGTCCATTTTCTTATAAGCAGCACTAGAGATAATCTGAAATATGCATCTCCACATGTAAAAAAATGTCCATAATTTGTGCCTCTATTTATCCACATTTCAGACTCCAAAAGATCTAAGTTTTTTGCAACGAATAAAATATACTCGTATTAAATAGAATAGTTACCTGCACAACAATGCAATCAAGTACAAACAGTCGAACAATAAAAATAATAAACTTACCCATTTATTGCACTTGAATCGCTTATGATCTGACCAAGGGCCGTAGTGATTGCATTTTCATCCGGCTATCTAGCGCGTTACGCATACTGACGAATAAGTACGTACAGTCAGCAGCAAAAGTTTCTAAGCCTTCGAGGTGTACAAAGTAAGGTTGACACGACTTTATTGTCAAGAGAATAGTGTCAAGAACTTTCTCAACACCTGGCCCGCGTAGCAACTTCTGCTGCTGACTGTACTGAATAGCACTGATTGGTTCCTATTCAACGCTAAGTATATGCATGAATGAGTAAACTCCGAGGACTGATGATGGCTAAAGGAATTTGCGTGGCTTCATATTTCAAGCTGTTATTGCCTAGCACCACCTATGGCGTATGTAATGCAGCAGCCTCAGTTCCATAGAATTAATTCGATGCTTTGACCTCTGAGCAATATCATTGGATAACAGATGTTGCTGGATCGTGTGCAAAGAGCAGACCGAGAAAATAGAAGTTCGAAAATTTCGGGCATCTTTCTCTTTTACTTATTCAATCGTAATTAGAGTGACAAAGACAATGGTGCGAAATTTCCGAATTTCGGTTATCGTGGTAGATCTTCAGAGAGACTTTCTACTTATACTAGGCCCCTAGCTAGTATAAGTAGAAGAAATTTTGGTACGGGGAGCTACTTGGTTGAACGACTTCAAAATGACGGCAAGACTGCCATTCAAAGGATTGCCACATCAAGAACGATATGGAATTCCAAGATAGAGGCGGAGAGGATTCATCTTTCGGGTTCCATAAAAGTTGGCACGGCCCATAACTTAACATAACAAATAAACTGAGACCTGCTGCGTTAGTGACGCCCTCTTTCAAAGGCCTGGACCATAGAGTAAGGTAATATAACAAAGTACAGAGATTAGATCCTTTTATGACCTCATTCATAGCATGTTGCAAATAATCAATAGAACATAGTAGCAATTGGGTTTCTTCTCTATAATTAAATAGTATATTACGTACCCAGGGCGGTAAAACAAAGAATGGCTTAGATCGCGGGTATTTGTGGCCCGAACCGGAGGTGAGGCCTACGATCTGAGCCATTCTTTGTTTTACCGCCCTGGGTACGTAATATACTATTAAAGTCTCATAAAAACAGCATTTATCTTACCATTACCAGATATTGGCATTGCTAGCAATATAAATAGATAGCACAGCGTAGCTAATTACCTAATGCAAATTGGAATAAAATTGGGAGTATTAATGACAGCAGGATGATATAATTGTTGGTTCAGCAATTCGGTTGACAAACAAGGACCGGCACCCTCCAACGTTCATTCGGCTATCTGGCGGACGTCATCCATTTGGTTAACTGGTTAATTGTACATCAATGGATTATAGACGACATTGTGTAATACAAAGCCTATTATTATAAATATTTGAAGAAAAGCTAGTATATGAGGACAATTAAATTTTTATTTCAGATGACGCTGATTCAGATAATATATAAAATTAACGTCTATTTCTTATACTACCCTTTATTTCTTAATGTAGTTCAAAAGCTGTAAGTGGAAAAGAGAAAATATTCAATAAAATATTTATAAATACGTATGGTATTGACAAATATCTCTTTTCTGACCATGTTTAAGAATGTGAATATTCACATATGGACCTATTAAATACAAGATCTGTTCTTAGGAACCATGTCATTGATTTTATTATTATTTTATCGACAGTTTTTCTTGTCCCTAAAATCAATGACATGATTCCTAAGAACAGATCTTTGTATGTTTTATCGATAGTTACAGACTTGCCTATAGTGACCGATCTAAATGGGCCAACCTGTATCTCGGTAGAAACAACTGAATGCATTGTATTATTCTAAGTGCATATTAGGCTAAGGAGATATACAATTTGCACGAAGGACTTGGAGTCTTGATCCTGTTTAATAATCCCTAACGAGGAAACTGGAGAAACCGAGGAAATTAAGTAGGTAAGTACTTAATCGCCTTATACAATTGAACAGATTTAGGTTCTTAAACTTTTGATTCTTGCACGCACACTGATTTATTACTTTTACACAATCAACGAAAATGATGCAGCTAATAAAAGAACATAAAACAAAGTCGAAGCCATCAAATAGTTAATAGTTAGTCATTCACATGTCGAATAGATATAACTAATCACCTTATACAATTTAACAGATTTAGGTTCTTAAACTTTAGATTCTTGCACGCACACTCATTTATTACTTTTACACAATCAACGAAAATGATGCAGCTAATAAAAGAACATAAAACAAAGTAGAAGCAATCAAATAGTTAACGGTAACTCATTCATATGTCAAATAGATATAACTAAAAGCGCTTTTACTAACGCAGGGTCTCCAAAACAACGTTATAGGTATTTCTAATCTGTATCTAAGAGTCTGCAACTTTTAATTGATTGAATTTCTCAACCTTTTGGGATTTCTAACGTTGAATAAAGTTTACCTAAGGCAATTTATATCCAATGCCAAGAATCGCCCTTTAATTTATACGCAGGGAAGGAACATTCTTGCAGTAGCTGATAATTCTCAATTTTATTATAATTTTTAACTAATACAAAAGGTAAATTTTTTACACAGTTTAAATTAAAAAGGAACCATTATTGGTTCATATGACGCTGTAGGTGATAGAAGTTCTCGAATTTCCACCCGTACTGAAATGATTTTATTTTCGCTATTCTTTTCTTTTTTAGGATTCCATAGTCAACTAGGAATCTTTATAGTTCTATGTCTGTCTGTCCCCGGCTATACTCAGTGTCGTTAGCTGAGCTGTATTTGTTATGGATAATACTCGTATGTAGATCAATCACTTGGTCCGCATGATTGATTTTCATATTCATAAAAAAAATCCCTTACTATACATGTTGGGGAGGTGAAGTATGGGGTATTTTTTTGGTTTGACCCTAAGGTGTGATAGTTTTATTCGATAGGTTTTCAAAGAATTGGGGTTTGCCTAAAACATATTATGTGTATGGAAAAAATCGGAAATAATCGAACTATATATTTAAAAAAATGTGTACCTCTACATACATATAATAATGTGTACTACTTGTAGTCATGATTGTAGATCTAAAATAAATTGTTCAGTCTCGCATAGCGTTCACCTAACATGTGTGCAAGTGGACAAAGTGAATAGTATTACTGTGTGGTCAGTGCCGTGGTCATAATGAAACAACGAGTTTTATATTTTCTTTTATACTTTTTGTCTGTCACAGGTAATTATTCATTATATATAGTTACCAAATTGTTTTATATTTTAAATGAGTCACTTATATTTCATTTGTTATTTTGCAATTTTTGACGTCAGGTTTTAACGATAAAATACCTATTTTCGTTCATGTTAGTAATTACAGTATACTAAGGCACTTTTATGCGGGGTCAAGCGTCGAACACTGAAACAAGCACATACGAAAAATACTACCTTTCAGCCTAACACACCACTTGGTATTAATAAAAAAAAAGTCATACATAGTCGTTCACTTTTTAGTCGTATATTTTATATTCGTTAATCCAGGCGTACCAATCAAAACAAAAGCATGTTGTGCATTTTGAAACAATTTCCATTTCAATATGATTTGACGTTGTTTCAAAAGCATTATCGAGGAAAATCCACTTTTTACTTGCCGTCTTTTCTAATTTTGAGCGGATACGTTTGACTGGAAAAATATTCGTGCGTCTTTGGGTGCACCAAAAAGGAATAAAACAAATGTTTTTATTTAAAAAAAATATTTTTATTACTAAATTATACAAAGTAAAGGTAAACATAGGAAGTCATCAGATAGCTAACAATATCTTGATATGAAATATAACACTCATAATTTTAATAATGGAAAATTTAACTCATAATTTCATAGACAGGTTTTAAATGTTGAGGTTTCATTGTTAGACAACTTACCGTACAGGATATAACATTTATTAAAGCATGCCAACATTAAATATTTAACATACAAAATGTTATGGTAGCGATATAATTAATAGACCTTTTTTTCATGAAAAGTTTAATTAACATGTTGATTGGAAGGAAATTATTTGCAGATCGTTATCCCGCAATGTATTTATACAAATTTTAAAAAGATTTTCATTAGTTTTTGGTATCCTTCTTCCTAAAAACAAAATAAACGCTTTAGGATTTGAGCAAATACATAGCCATAGCCTAGAATTATATTGATGTATCTTTAGCATCTATATTGCATTACCTCAAAAAAATGAACTACTAAAGTTTGCATGTAAGCAAAATATGAATCCCAAAATCCAAAGTAGCTTATCCGAAATCCTTTAATCGAAATCAATGTTAGATATTGCGCTATCTGCAGTGAAATACATAAACTTGAATGTCAAAGCGCAAAACATGAATGAATTAAATTAAACATGGTAAAGGTGACTGCATCATCCATAGGGAATAATACCATGATTTTTATTTAAGTCGAAAGAAAAATAAAAAAAATTGACTCGCAGCGGGACTCGAACCCACAACCACTGGATCACTAGCCCAGTGCACTACCAGTTGTGCTATACGAGCGCCGCTTAGACGTGTCAAATTTTTCTATACCATGATTTTTACCTTGATTCAGAACACGAATTTTCTTGTGCGTGCATACTGATTTTAGATGAAGAAAATATATATTTATGTACACATTTAAGTCGCTTCTCACCGTGCTGGTTTATCGTAGATAAAGAGTTATTGTTCACGTCAACTGTTTTCGTCACATCAAATTCAAAAAGAAAGAAGGCGTTAAGGCGTTATATTTGAATTCATACTTTGACGACAGATCTGATCTAGTGGGTGATGACCCTGCCTTTGAGGCCGACGGTCCTGGGTTGAAATCCCACTAAGGGAATTTATTAGTGATTTTGTTCGTGAGTCATGGGTGTTTTCTATGTATTTGTACCTTTTTTATGTATATCGTTGGCTGAGAACCGAAAACACAAGTCTTTTTCATATTAACGTGGATCTCAGTCAATATGTGTGAGATTGTCCTGTAATGGGCGACGGTAATTGCTTCCAATACGTCAGCTCGTTTGCCACGTTTGTAGTTAAAAAAAAATATTTTTTACAAAAAGCTTGAAAAAAGACGCGTAAAAAAGATAATAATAATCAGACAATTGCGTTTCTGTAGATGGTGGTGACATCGCCGTCGATATTGTGAAATGAAAAGTAAATTGGTTTCATCAATTACTTAATGAATAGAAATAATGTTGCTCCCAACACCGGAATGTAGATTTTAGACATAAAGGAACACGTCAACGAGGGTAATGTGATTAAACGTATTTGTATAATGTTTAAAAGCAATTAGGATTCCCGATCGGGGTCATTCCTAGTAAAAATCGGGGTTCAGTGTGAAGACGCAGCGAGTGTCCTAGGGGCCGATTGTTGAGAGTCGTACAGTCGAATTCATAAAACTTTGAGAACGAAAACAATCACACACAAAAGTTTCTTACCATAATTTTTGCACAAAATGTGTAGTTTTGGAACCCACAATCATTTATTTATGTAATTCATGCCTCTTAAATACCATTTCTTCGTGTAAGAGAGAGTTTAAAATGTCACGATTCGAGCGTTGGATGCTCAAAAATCGCCCCCCTGACACTTTTGCGCCTGAAGTGACAAGGGGCGGGTTATTTGATTAAATGTAATTGTTTTTGTTTTGTGATTTATTATGTTTCTGAATTGTATTGTATTGTTGTGATATATTGTAAATAATCTTTTGTAAGTTGTTAGAAAAAAGTACCTGTTCTGAGAATTATTTTATATAGATCACGTAACTTTTCATTGATCTTTCTAATATATTTCACTAACTGTGCCCCGCGGTGTTACCCACGGTTTTTTAGGAAAAAACAGAGTTAATGTGTTAATCCAGGGTGTCAGCTGTCAGCCGTTTAAACATGAAGAAGTAACACACATACACACTCACCCAGTCGTCTTTATAATATTAGTGTAGATTTCATGTATTTTATGGTATTATTACTCACAATTTCGAACACTTTATCTGAATACAAAACAAAAAGTGTCACATTATTGAAAAGTTATCAGTATTACCTCCATGTAACATAAATAAAGGAAATACTAACACATTCAACTTTTACATTGTTAATAGAAGTGCCACAGTTTTGAAAATAGTATTTTTTTAAGAAGCCCGTTTAAAGAATGTGCAACTATCTTAAACTAAATGTTTTTGTGTCATTGAAATAAGTGATGTATACTTTTAATCAACAACGACATACCTCAAAACCATACATTTTAACATTAAAATACTCCGTGTGTTTGCTATAAATTGTTTTTTTTTAAGCAGTTTCGAACTAACGACTGGGATTTCGCTCTACCACCTAAGCTACAGAGACTTGCCCAAAGATATGGTAGAGACATTCGCAGTCTCACCCGGGGCAGTTGAATTTTCTATTTTTCCTTTATATTCTGAATTATAATAGATTTACTAAGAAAAACTTAAGATAGAACTGACGTACTTACAAACAATACATACGTTTTATCGAAGATCGCGAAACGTCTGGTTGATGTAACTGGTGCCCGACGAGATGGCGGCTTCCTCGCACAACGTATCAGCATTACGATACAACGAGGAAATGCCGCCAACATCCTTGGTACAATTCCTCAAGGGCTTTTTTATGCATTAACTAGTTAAGTACTCGTAGTTCACATAATATTGTAACCATACATAAATTCATTCTCTTAATTCTTTTATAAAACCTATCTGAAAAAGGTAGGATTTTACGATTATACGTACATTAATCTTTCGTACTCAAGCACCGTGTGCGATTCTTCGTTTTCCCGAGGGAGCGCTTTATCCCTACATGTAAGGGATAAAGTATTGTTTAGCGACTTGTAGAATACATATTTACTTATTTGTAGGGATTCTACGCTCCTTCCTCTGTGAGGATACCAGTAAAGGTCACATAATTTTGGAAAGTGCAGTCATCCTATATGGGCCCACACTTCGTACTTCATCACACTATATGAAAGCCACTATACTAAAAATACACTATAAAAAAGCTATGTATCTGACACTTGTATTAATTTCACCGTGACTAGTAACGAAGTGGACTAGAAATCAAATTCGTCGGGTGTACATTAAGATTCTTAACAACAGTGAAACATCATATTAAATTTTGTGATAGGTACCATTAAGTGAAATATACATAACAACAAGTAATAAAAACCATAAGCATAAGTCGGGTTTAAGAATAAAAAAAGAAATATAGTATTATGGCACGAAATCCCCACAACGCAAGTCCGTCACGTACTTGATCGAACTATTATATATTTAATAGGTGTTCGTTTGGCGTTTTGGAAGTTCAAATTAACTTGTACATTTCTATTTATATTGCTGTATATTTTTAATAAACTTTTGTATATCCACTGAATTATAAAAAGCATATTACAGCATTGATTAGCTAAACCGATAATTTGAATAAAAAACACATAATTAGGTACGAGTAGCCCAAATAAACTAAACTAGGTCAGTAAATTATCAAGGAGAGTAATTCGTGCATTAAAATAACCATTAAGATTATGATCAGGAGTTAGTAATTAAGTACCTACACACTCGCCCTATTAAACGAATTAACTTCGAGATTCTTTGTGGGATTTTTTATTAAGTAGTTTGCACACTGGATCCGTTAGTTTTGTAAAAGTAATACATAAAAAAAGACAATATATTGTAGTTCTTTTTTTCCATTAGAGGAATATCGTTCGCCTTTTAACCACCAGTTCCAATGTATGACGTAAAAGTTGCTAAAGTTTGTGTTTATATGTTCTCTTCATGTTCTATATACATATAATAGAGAACGCAAAATTATTAAAATATTTTCGTGTTATTTATGAAAGACGTGCACTACTAAAATCGTAAGTATCATAACAAAATCCATGACCTTCACAGATTTTTGTAATAAATAAAAATATTCAACAATCATAAATTTGGATTATTTTTTTATGTGCTTTCTACTCAGAATCACACGCTCTTTCGACCCTGATAGAATGATCAAAGTGTCCCAACATTTTCATACATTTTTATTTATCTCTTTTTAAATCCCTAAATTATTATTTGTATAATATTTATAGAAAGAAGAAATATATAAGCGTATGTTTAGCGACAGTTTTGTAGCTAAAGTCACTATGAAAGCCATATTTTTTTAAAAGAAGAAGAAGAAAGAGACCAAAATACTAGTAAACTCGATATTGTGTTAAAATTAGGTGGCCTTACGCTGATTCGAAGTAGATGCCATATATCCTCCGGAATCGACATCCACATCATCAATCAACAAGGGTCATTAAACCCCGATGATATCGAGAGCACCATCGCAATCTGATCAGGTTTGCGAGATATATGTTATTATAATCACACATTTATTTAGTTAAAAAATCTGTAAAACTAAAATACCACCTTTATTTAAGGTATTACAATAATATGTACATAGAAGAAATAATGAAAAATAACGATAAACTATACTAGGTTATAAATAACTTAATAATAAAATAAACTACATTAAAAAATAATAACTAAAACTCTAAATTTAAGGTAGGCCCCTGTGGCATGGTTCCAAGAATGCTGGCAGCATTCCCTCGCTGTATCGCAACGCTTAGGCGTTGGGCGAGGAAGCTGCCAGCTCTTTTATATACCACCGAATTAGCCTCTTGATGTTTTTAATTCTGAGTAGAATGAGAAAAGAACTGTCATATGACGTTAAAGAGTTTGAAAGTATTACGTTCGATTGGTTTTAGTACGTTCCTCATCCTACGTATTCAGACTTTACTAATATATAAAAGCCACCGACTCAGATACTAATCGCGTAATTAGCACGATGGACTAAGGAAATAACAGTGCATCATGGTAAACAAAAAGGTACATAAATCTTTCTTCAAACATCTGGAATTCAATTCAAATTCTTTAATCAGGTTAAACCGTATTTCATAAACACTCTGGTTGGCGCGCTAAAATTGCAATTATTAGACCCTGCTACAAGTATATGAAACCAGCTATAAGATTTTAGTTGTCAAGGGCTCGCGAACGTTCATTTGAAATAGTTTTTTGGGTTAAAACCTTGTGTATCGTAATATCAATTTAATATGCAATACATAAATATACTAGTAAAACGCCCTTCGCACGGAATTAAAAAAAAATATTTCCTGTGTGTCACGGATAATTTAGGATTCTAATGGATAAAAAGCTTTTCAAATCGGTTTAGTAGTTTCGGAGCCTATTCAATACAAACAAACAATCAAATATTTCCTCTTTAGAATAGCAGTGTAGATGTTTATTATATAAAAAGATTTTCTAACAAGGTTTTCATATTTAAGCATATGCACGCTTGGCGACTATGGCAACTACCCCCAAGATAATACAAGTCATATTTGTGGGAGGCTTATGTCCAGCAGTGGACTGCATACGGCTGAAATGTGATAAGGCCAATATATTTCTGTACCCTCCTAGATATTTGACAACCAATAAAACTGTATAAAGAAACGCAAACAGTTTATTATTGAATCGGAATTGTTGTTTGTATTATTTACATCGCGTTATTTCATATTAATATTATTCAGCTTAGGCAAATATTTAATAATGTAAATTATTGAAATTGTATTAGTTTTCCTCAAATTTTAACTGGACTAATTAATAGTGCTTCGTTTATACACACAGATAAATTATAAGTTATATCTTAAAATTTTCTATCATTACAGACTAGAGTTTTGATAACAAAATAAACTCAAATCTTTACATCAGCTCAGTATCTGCTGTACCACAGAGAGATAGACAAACTTTTATCAATCCTTATTTCCGTTAAAGGTTTAAAAGAGAGTTTTATGCAATAAATCGCAAAGCTACTAACTAGTTACTCGCAGACTTAAACATTATGACATTTTGATTTTTATTTTTAGTGCATTAACAACATTATTGTATTATCAGAATAATTTATTTTCTTAAAAACTTCGATATAATTCGAAAATATGCTTTGCATTATTACAAAAATATACATCTCTCTGAGATTTGCTTTATTACATCTATTACATTTATTACTCTGTTAGGTTTTAAATTAATTATGTCTGTAAAAATACCAATTTCTTAAAATCATCATTTTTTTTTTTATGAAATAGGCGGCAAACGAGCAGACGGATTGCCTGGTGTTAAGCAATTACCGTCGCCCATGGGCACTCGCAACACCAGGGGAGTCACAAGCGCGTTGCCGGCCTTTAAGGGGGGTTGGAGCTCTGGGAACCTTACTCACCATCAGGAACACAACACTACATACCTGAAAGGTGGCAATGCTATTATGGCTGTGGTCTTCTGTAAGGAGGAGGTACTTCCCCAGTTGGGCTGCCCCAGATTCAAGGGTGATGGTCAACGCTGTGCCCTACCTCTCATTGTTGGACGTAGTTTAAGGACATACCCGGGTCCGGGTCATATACCTTAATATCAATATACCCGTCGTAAATCCACCTTAACTATTAAAATACTGAGTATAGTCTTAGTTCTTTTAATGGACATTTACAGCACAAATAGAATGTACTTATACGTTGATTTCTTGAATACTTACAGTTTTAAACTAAAGTTAATAACAATAATATTCATGGTTGGATCAAGGGTCAGATTCAGAAGTCGGTAATCCTGGACACGCCGCGCATAGTCCGGCGGTTCCTCTCTGCAGCCCTAACCACCGGCAGCCTGGCCCCGGCTCCGTTGCCGGCGGCACCCTATTTAGGTTAGGTTTTTTAAAATGTTTTATGTCATATCGCGCCCACTGAGCTTAAATTACATCCCAACGTTCCGAACGCTGCAAATTATAAATACCTAGTTATTGATTCAACCGAAGTCAATATTATTATAGCACCTAGTTACGTAGTGACTCTGTACAGCGCCATGGGCACATACGAATAAGTTGCAAGTCGGGAGTACCCAGTTAATTATTCAGTAAGGTTATTCCGTAAGGATGGCGCTTGCAACAGAGCCGAAATATCGGAAATTCATTCAAGTATTCAAGGCATGTTAATACCTGGTAACTATCCCGTTTTACGTAATAGTTATAAAGTGAACTACTATGTTACGAATTTATTGTCGATATCTGAAATTACGTTATTCAATATAAAGCCTTTTTAGACTAATGGTAAAATTCAATAAATATAGGCATCAAAATAGATGATAAAAGATAATGACTCCAGATTCATTAAAAGTTTTTATCAATAAAATTACATTCGATCGTCCAAATATCATTTAAATATTTATAGTTAATGTTACAATGGTCACGTAAATACATGAATTAATTAATTACATATTTATATGTTCAATTATTTACTTAAACGCGAATTAATATTATATTATGTGGAAACATTGGATCCATGTTAATTTAGCTCTAGGCAAGCGTTATCAATATTTCATTTGAATATCATAGTTATAGCTTTAGCTTTAACTTTTTCGCTTCGACTCGATAGATCATGGGGTACAGTCAGCAACCCAATCAAAGTCAGTAGTCACTAATTTACGAAAGCATTTCCATCTGACCAACCAACCTCACTATATATTCCTTCACTGAAAAGCGATTGGTACCCAAAATAATATTTAAAAAAAAATCCGCGAAACCTGTCCTATATGATCTAAACTAGTCTGAGCTCATTATTTGATACCTACTCTCTTTGATACTTATGACCAGGCCTCAGAGTATTTTTAGCAGTAAAACTAAGAAAAGCTATGGAGTCGTTGTTAACATTAAAATTATATTCATACTCATACTCATCCTCATTAATTAAGTTCGTCCGAAACGTTTTATAAATACTTAGACTACTTATATTTAATTAATTTTGTTTACATATATTTAATTAAATGTTATAATATAAAAATGTAATATGTTAATATAATTATATTACCTATATTGCAGTGTCATTTCTCCAATATTTTATTTAAGTTTTTAACGTTTTCTACATACTATAATTTAATAATATTAACATTTTACATTTTTATATTGTAATATTTAATTAAATATATGTAAACAGAATTAATGAGGATGAGTATGAGTATTAATTTGATTTTAATGTTAACAACGACTCCATAGCTCTCCTTAGTCTTACCGTGTTAAAAATAGTCCGAGGTCTGCTTATGACATTAGATTCCATCAACTCGAGCATGGGGCTGAAACCTAGTTTAAATCTACAACCTTAATACAAAAATTCGATGGTCTCATCGCTCACAACAACACTTCCCCAACCAACCAATTTGAACGAGCTGTCATTTGCCTAAGACCCTTATTTACCATTTCGTCCCATTCAAATCTAATTAACCCAGTAAGGGTACGGACCGTTTGTATGATGAATTGAAAATCATTTGTGAATATATAGCATATTTGTGTAATTAACATATTTGATATCTATTATTCTGTAGGAATTAAAATCCATCGAAATATCCTTACCGGCACAAAGATTTATGTAGATTTACATAGTTTTTTTTCGTCATATTTGTTATGAAAACGCAATAACTAACAAATAACAAAGCGTTTAAACAAAATAAGTACAACTATTACAACTTGTTTCTAGGAATTTTAGACATCCATCACCCGCGCCATACACCTTTGAGAGTTTGTAGCTTTAAGTGTATAATTTACGAACAACAGCAGCAATATTATTCTTACGTATAATAATATATTCATATCAAATATAATATTTTCAATTGACACATCCTTAGCAACGGAAAAACACAGTCCGAAACTTTTTCTTTATTCTTAAATATACATAACAAATTATTCAATAGTATCATGAAAGTTGTTTAAAACCTTGCTAAGCCTTCATATTTTCATTATATACCGTTGAAACATAAACCTCCATGCGGATACCGCAGCCCGAGCACACTAAATGTGCCCCTGCTCTGTTTGACCGTCATGACAACTGGTTGTCAAACAACAAATATTTATAAACAAGAGTTGTTTTCATAAATTCTGGTGAAATAAACATATTTTCTACGGGTATTTTGTGTAGTGATGTTTTGGTGTAACATATTATCAATAAACTGCTTCACGGCATCGCGGTAACGACATGTTCAGATTCGTGCATCGAGTCTCCGGCAGCCCCACCCTGCGCGTTGTGTGATATTTATTATGGACGATAGTTAATAAGATTTTTTATTATCCTTTGGTTATATAAGGCCTTAAATATAATTAGTCTTAGTTTTATATTTTGATTTTGTTTAATTAGTGTATTTTTGTTTATTATTTTCTTAATATTACTGCCATACCTTATATTAGTTATAAATTTAATATTTTTCATGCAGGCTGCGTCCCAATCACTGTGTCCCCACTGCCCTCACTCCTCGCGCACCTTCTCTACACACGGGCTTAAGATACATATAGGCCGCAAACACAAAGCTGTGCCTCGGACAATAGCTTCCAGTCACACACTCACAGCACAACAGCAGCAGGGGCATCAAGTTCCTCCAAACGATATCAACAGTCTAGACTTGGATGATCTTGCCGCTTTGAAGCAATCTGTGCGAGTGCTGCGCCACATACCTAAAGGTGCTCGGAACCTGGCTGCGGGCAAATTGTGTGACGTGATCCACAAATGTGTAAATGACAATGGCACCACTGAGTGGTTTGCTTTACTTTCATTTGCCTACTCTGCACTAAAGGCTCCTGACAAAACAGGAGCTGGTAATTTGACAACAAAAGTAAAACGGAATATCGATTCATCTAATGTGATTAATTCTCTTTTCGTTGAAGCCGATGCAGCAGCTTTAAGGCCACCTTCGGTTCTTAAGACTATTGAGTCTAAAGTTTTTGAGGGTGATCTTAGAGGGGCGGTTCGGGTTCTTATGTCGGATGATTGCGTAGCACCGTCCAACCCCGAAACTCTTGTCAATCTAATTATGAAGCACCCTGCCCCATCCAGGCCACTGAGGTTCCCGCCTGAACCAGACAGATCTTGCATCCCCCTTTCCGTCAAGCCAGTTGACGTTGCTCAAGCTCTTAGCTCATTCAATAATAGCTCTGCTGCAGGTTTGGATGGTATCCGTCCATCACACCTGAAGGAGCTTACTTCTGGCTCTGCCGGTGATAACGGACCGCGATTGCTAGATTGTTTAACAAAATTATGTAACTTTCTCCTTAGTGGCCAGCTGAACCCCGCGGTTTGTCCATACATGTACGGTGCATCCTTATGCGCGCTTTCAAAAAAAGACGGTGGCTTGAGACCAATTGCTATTGGAAGCGTGTTTCGGCGTTTGACTGCTAAAGTCGGATGCCAATCAGTGCGGGATGAAATGGCGTCCTATTTACAGCCCTGTCAACTTGGTTTCGGGACCAAACTAGGCTGCGAATCTGCCATTCACGCGACCAGAGCTTTTGCACTCGACCCGAGTAACGCAGACTGTGTGGTAATCAAACTAGATATTAAGAATGCATTTAATTCTTTAGAGCGCGATGTTTTACTAACACAAGTCTTAGAAAAGTGCCAACACTATATCCTTTTTTGTTCCAAGCTTATTCGACCCCTTCTAAACTGTTTTTTAACGAATCCCTTATAGTTTCTCAGGTAGGCGCGCAACAGGGAGACCCGCTTGGCCCGCTTATTTTTAGCCTCGCCATTCAGAAAGCCATTACAGTCCCTGATTCCCCGCTGAACGTGTGGTATTTAGATGACGGTACCCTGGGTGGCAAGCCAGAACAAGTTCAACAGGACCTAGTCACGCTCTTGCCTCTTTTCCGGGAGCTCGGTCTCGAAGTCAACTCCAGTAAATGTGAGTTTTTCCTTGCAGCGCAAATTCTCTTTCGTCATTTCCCTCATTCAGCGCCGTACTCCCAGGACTAAAACACCTTTCGCCTCAAAACTTTAATCTTCTAGGCTCCCCTATTTTTCCCGAAGCTATTCCCGAAGCCTTTAAGGTAAGAGAAGAGCTTCTTCTTTTTGCTAAGGAAAGGTTAAAAAACCTTTCTGCACACGTCGCACTCACTCTGCTGCGATTCTGTTTTGCCATTCCTAGGGTTACCTATTTCCTCCGTACTGTACCAGTCTGGCTATTCCCTGAGCACATTGACTCCTTCGATCGTGCACTGAAGGAGGTAACGGAGTGCCTACTAAATGTATCCCTCAACTCAGACCAATGGGACTTGGCTTCTCTACCCATCCGGAACGGTGGTCTGGGTCTACGACGTGCTCGGGATATTAGTCTCCCAGCCTTCTTGTCGTCTTCGGCGGGGTGATAGAACTTGTCTCTAAAATATTATCCTTCGATGGAGACAAGGCTTCTATCCCCTTCGCCGCGGACGCCCAGTCGGCCTGGGTGACACTCAATCCGACTTCGCCGCTCCCCGAAAAACCAAATAATCAGCGGTCTTGGGACGACGCAGGTGTGAAGCGAGTTTTTAACCACTTGCTGGCAAACGCTGTTGGGGTAGACAGAGCCAGGTTAAATGCGGCTGCGAGTCCTGACAGTGGTGCTTGGCTTCACGCCCTTCCATGTCCCAACATTGGCACACTACTCGACAACGACTCACTGCGGGTGGCCGTTGCTCTCCGTCTGGGCTGCGATGTGTGCGAACCTCATTTATGCATCTGCGGTTCCACGGTGGAGAGCAATGGTCACCACGCGCTGAGTTGTTGCCGATGTGTTGGGAGGTTCCCACGACACCACGCACTAAATGACATCATCCGCAGGGCGCTAGTCTCGGCTAACGTCCCCTGCATGCTAGAACCACCGGGCCTCAGCCGATCTGATGGCAAAAGGCCCGATGGCTTGACACTGGTGCCGTGGGAAAGGGGGAAGTGCCTACTGTGGGACGCCACGTGCGTAAGCACGTTTGCCGCTTCGCACCTGAGTCACACAATACGAGCGGCGGGCGCAGCCGCAGAGCTAGCGGCCCTACACAAGAGGGCCAAATATTCGGCACTCAGCGGATATTTGTTCGTTCCGCTGGCCGTCGAAACTTCTGGTGTGTGGTGTGGGGAAGCCAAGGTTTTCCTTAAGGAGATGGGACGCCGCCTACGAGATAAGGGCCTCGACCCCCGCTCCGGGTCTTTCCTCTTACAAAGGTTGTCCATTGCTGTTCAACGTGGCAACGCAGCGAGTGTAATGGGCACCTTTGTACCTGGAACGACGCGGGGTGGGCTATTTTAATAGTTTAGTTTATTATTATTTTTACTTTATTTTTTCTTGAATAATTCGTGTAATTTTAGTAAACTTGTTTTTAATAAATAAATATTACAATATTTATATATTCATAAACATTATATTTCGTAAAATACATATAAGTTTCAGACATCCCAATACTTACTTTTTATTAAAAGCTAATAATGAATCACTTTTTTTTCTTGACACTAAGTGATACGCTGAACGCTGTGGGCGTCGAGCCTGAATGCCTAACGCGAAAATCGAAAATAGCAAATTTCGAACTCTTGTCTCTGTCACTTTAATTATGCCTAAATTATGTTAAAGAGAGAGATAAAAAGATAAATTTTGAAACCTCGATTTTCACGGTACCTATACCTTCTGTTTTAAACCAAACGTATTGGCTTCCTTTATTTTAAAATTATTAAAGGATATAATTATACAATACGATATTAAAAAAATAATTTTGACGATTGTTTTCTATCAAGAAAACAAAGTGTAAATTTTGGGACACTGTAAAAATCTGATATGGAGAAGCAATCATTGATAAAAAACGATTTGGGGGCAATGGTAGGATAAGGCACTATAAACGCAGCACTTGACGATTTAGTCAAAATATTTGATAACGGCAGTACACAATTGTAAATATTCATTGGGAATGCGTAGGAATCTAGCACCCAACCTATAGACCGTGCAAACACTAAATACATAAGATACTACGAGCATGACACCCGTATGGATACTGCAGTGTATGTACTACGCCTTACCCACACACGTGCTTAGCTTAGTATATAATAGCATGTATGCGTTATTTAAGACAGAATAAACCTATACTCCACACGAAGTGGTTTACTTTAACACCCCACATCACATGGCGACCCTGCCAACTAAGCGCTACACTTAATCGCTTAAAAAAATCGTTTAACAATGGTAGCTTGGAAACTTGCTGGGATGAATTCTTCGTAGCCAACGCAGAAGTAGGCTCCAAGCATACCCGATCAATTATTGATTTGGCAAATGAAACATTTGCTAAAATTTATTTGGGTAATGAAATATGACCAAAAGAATTTTGGTAAAACGGCAGGATCTCCCGATCAACGCTTAAAAATACCACTATGGTTGACGACCATTTTTTTAAACTGTGTTGTTAAGAAGTCTTTGCCGCTAAGAACAGGACAATCTTTAAGTGTGAACCTTGCATTTTGAGGTCGAAGAGTAAACTGCGAAAAAGAATGGAATGGCTTAAAATTTCTTCTTTGTTACAATTTGCTCCAAGCGCTTGTTTAAAGAACCTTCTAACTTTTCCTTAATTGTTAACTTAGTTCCAATTTGTTAAAAGGAGGAACCCTGTTTTTTCATTCATTCATTCATTAATAAGGAAGAATAAACAGACCCGTTTGGGATATTATGGTTTTGTCAATAGAAGTCTCAAATCATAAAATTAATTCTGAAGCCAAATTACCTAATTAGAATACGTAATCGTATAAATTTATTACAACCAATTAAATGTTTTTTTTTTCTACTCCAGTACTTCAGTATGCCGATCACATAGCTGCTCGCGGTACTGAACTTAGTACAGTTGCCAACGGATATATCGGAGCTGTGGAGGTGGTCATTTATATCGGAACATGCACTTTACCGCCTTGACAACAGAGGCGTTTGTTGTTCCGATATTTGTGATCACTTCCACAGCTCCGATATATCCGATTGTACATTTCGGGATGAAAGCGCCGATTCTACTTTACACAACTGCTAGGTCTGCTAGCAGTCACACAATAGATAACATTATGGAACCGGCCACTAGGCCGGTTCCATAATACGAACTATACGAACATAATACGAACTTCAACGTTCGCGGTACTAACCGCGAACGTTGAAGTTCGTATATTTCGGGCAACTTTCTCTTTTACCCCAATTAACACCTCATGAGAGTGACAGAGACAAAATCGTCTACGAATAGTGTAAGTATTCGTAAATTTCGGCCTCTGTTTTTTTTTTAAAGTGCGCTGACTTCCAGGTAGTCTGGTTTTTGTTTATATCTATATGGAACTGCCTGAAACGAAGTGCTGGAAATAACTAAAGTATTTCTTTTTGAATTTTCACTTTGGTATATTACATATAATCAGTGATCGGCACTAACGGTGCAAAACTTTAACAAAACTTGTTGAACTGAGGTATAGTAATACTTCAAGAAAAATACGAATAACTTTGGCAAATTAGTGTCCAATTTAATTGTATATCGGAATCTCGACATGCCAATATTTGGGTGTAAGAATATAATTGTTTTTATGGTTATATACATTCTTTTATGTCCGCTTAACGAGTTTTGTTAAAGTTTTGCACCCATAGTGCCGATCACTGCATATAATACTTACATATATTGTAAGTTTAAAATATTTACCTGCCCTAACGCTTTTATTATATTTTACTGTTATCTGCATTTATAGAAAAAAATAATGTGTGCAACGGTACCTACATAATAAGGTTTTGAAATTCTCGGGACTATTCCTTTCAAATCCTAAGACCTCCTATTATATAAGTGTGGCACAAACTACTATTACCTACACACATTATGGATCAGTAACATAAACTACTATATTTTAAGAAAGGTGATGTGGTTGTTGTTGTTTAATATGGTTTATATTTTCATAACTCTCATATTCTACATTGTATGTAGTATATATAAATTGCATTACTAATACCACCTATTATCGTGTTTCATTGTTGATATTTATAAAAATAACATAAACACAAGAGAGTTAGAGTGACAGCTTGTCCTTCCGTTTAAGGCTATCGCTGTCCCAAATTCATGCATTTTTAGAGACCTTTTATGTTAAATAGACCTGAATAGAAAATGCTCGGTCACCATCCTAGGGAGCCGCTGGGAGGTGACAAACAAAAAGCTATCTGTCATCGTTAATCTTTTAGTGTATTGTTATAAGGACACCTCGTTCAAATATGTATACTGAAGCACTTTTAAGTATCTATATAGTCTATCTAAATATACAGGGTGGCTCATTCAAATCGGACAGTATGGGGAAATCTGGAACTATAAGACATACAAAGATTTGTTCTTAGGAACCATGTCATCGATTTTAAGGATAAGAAAAACTGCATAAATGGATTTAAAAAATATGTGTTAATTTTTTGAAATCGACCACAGTTGTTAAAAATAAAAAAAACAACCAGGGTCGATTCTCGAACAGAGTACAAGTTTTTTTTTAAATCTATGTATGCAGTTTTTCTTGTCCCTAAAATCGATGACATGGTTCCTAAGAACAAATTTTTGTATGTCTTATAGTTCCAGTTTTCCCCATACTGAATGATGATTTGAATGAGCCACCCTGTATACTTAAACTTCTTGAAAATAACAGTTTAAACACAACCCACTTCTTTTGAACACAATCGTTACGTTTAGTTAGACTATACTCATACGTAAGTTTAGGCATAGGAGTAGTATCTATCGCAAACCTAAAATCTAAAATATCTCTACGGCCCAGGGCCATAGCCCAAATGATAATCGTTTGTAGAAACCGCAATCAAAACGAACATAATTGCATGGAAACGAATATAATGTATTAAATTGAACAAGTTTTAATAACCAGTTTTTTTGGACATACCCGGGATGTCCTTAAACTACGTCCAACAATGAGAGGTAGGGCACAGCGATGACCATCACGCTTGAATCTGGAGCAGCCCAACTGAGGAAGTACCTCCTCCTTACAGAAGACCATAGCCATAATAGCACTGCTACCTTTCAGGTCTGTAGTGTTGTGTTCCTGATGGTGAGTAAGGTTCCCAGAGCTCCAACCCCCCTTAAAGGCCGGCAACGCGCTTGTGACTTCCCTGGGTGCCCGTGGGCGACAGTAATTGCTTACCATCAGGCAATGCGTCTGCTCGTTTGCCGCCTATGTCATAAAAAAAAACAGGCTATTATTTATCGTTCCATTTCATTATCTGATGAGACTCTATTTTGAAAATAAAGCTAAAAAGCATGAAATACAGGCTTCGGATATTTTTTTCCGTTCCAGTGCACGTCGCCGGTTTAACGACGTCAAAAAGATTTATTGAAACGAGTGGTGACCGACGAGTTTACTTGACACCGTGCCGGAGGGGCGCGACTTGGACAATTTTTAGCTTTAACTCAACAGTATTTACGAAATAAAACAACTGAAATGCATTATATCGTGTGTTAAACTAAAAAAAATACTAGTAAAATGATTCGAAACAACGGTATGAAATATAAATTGGTATACGCCAAATGTATCAGGCTGTCAAGGAGAAAGCAGAGGACCGGCACACATGGACATTGCTCCACCGACAAGAGTCTTACTCTTAAATATATGATGATGATACGCCAAATAATCCGCTTCAGTTGTTTTGTTTTATAAATTATTTTTTAACTATGATTGTCTGTTATGATTATGTATATCAATATTGTCTTCAATTGCCGTTATAATTAGTCATGGCATTAAACAATTAAAATCTGATGAATCGCCCCGTACTCTTCTGGCACGAAAGCCAGTGGTAGTCGTGCACATGTACTTCAACACTATAGAGGCACATATGTGAAGCACACATACGAACCGTAGCCGTAAACAGGATACCACACACATGGTGTCAGGTTCCAAAAAAGTAGCGGTGTGGGGTGATTATTCGGGCGTTTGAGCCGTTCTTATTACTCTGTCCAGATTTTTGTAGAAATGATCACACAGTTTGGTGTTATTTTTGGTTTACTGGTAGATAGCTGGGCTGGCTAAGGCTAAAGGATAAACAAAACCTACTTAACCCTTTATAAGGCAGAGACGATTTGGAAACCACTTAGTTAATAAACATTTACAAAGAAAGAACATCCTCTTTTTTATTTAACTATAATGGTATTATGTAGCAAATATATCAGGCTATCATTTCTTATTTATACTTTTTCGGTCATAATTTAATTTTAGTGTAATTAATTAATCTAAAGTTTGTGGTCAATGAATGCACTGTGCCCGTTAAGGGAAGCAAACATTTGTCACTGTTTCCATTATACTATTAAAAATACAGAAAATACTCAAGTCGCTGTATCTAATAATTTCAATTATAGCTCTTGTAATTGCGAGTGGCGAGACTGTTATTGGTATGATAATAAGGTCTAATTTTGATAAATCCACTCTCCATCGTGAATTGCAATATTTGCAATAACTGAACTACGTTGTTTGTAGTATCAGGAAAGTGTATCATTTGCCACTTAAGATTAATAAAATTATAAAAGGTTACATGCTATATCGATAAATATTGTAATTAGAACTATTTGCATGAAGAAGTATTGAGTATTGCATGTCACATCTGTCAATGAATAGGTGTATTGGAAACAGATCATCTGAAAACTCGAGTGCACCAACGGGCTGAGTGCATATAATGACCACATGTTTTTATTAATGATTTCGGTTTTTTTTGCCTTAGATGTGTTCCCCAGTGCATTACAGACATGGGAGTGTATTTAACTTTCACGTAGCATATCTGTATAACTGCGGCCTTATAAAGGGTTAATATAATGCAGGCACTTCTACAGAAATTTGGACAGAGTAATAAGAACGGTTCAAACGCCCGAATAATCACTCCGTGCAACGAAGGAAAAGCATGCAACCAGCCTCCTTGGTTCCTGCCGCTAAATATAAATTACTTCACGACGTTTCAAACACTTCAGCGTTCGTTGTCACAGTTCACCGTTGGTGATTGTCGGATTGTGTACGTTTAGTATTACAGATGACACGAGCACAATGTTCCTTGACCGCGTGTGAAGTGCTGGACATGGTGGCTCGAGGGCACCAGACGCAGGATCCAAAAAGCCCTGGAAACTGCGTCGAGGACCTACAGTGGAGACAGCTGGACCGCCGTCTACGCGCCATTGAAGAGTCTAGTATGCCTTAAATCTTAGTATCTAACAGATATTTGCTTGTATAGTCAACCTATTTGATTTCTAGGCCACTTCGAACCTTGTCACAGTGGTGTTAATAAGAGATCTTTTGCGTCTTTCATATAGATTTTCACTGTGACAAAGTACAAAGTGGCCTATAAATCAAATTGGTTGACTGTACTTTAGTATCTCTTTTTTCTTTAGAGCGAGTTACAATTAATTTAACATCAAAAAATGATTATAAATGACTTTTTGTTCTGAAATACTTTGATTTATTGGTCATAATCGCTAGGTTGAATGTTGGGTACCCCACATTCATTCCCTTTTGCAATTTTTGTTTAATAAGCATCGTGGAATTAATAAATTACTTCAATATTTCACCGAAATTACAAAATTTATGACTTTCCTTATTTAACTTTATTTATGTTAAATGTAAGCTTTCACATACATTTTGTTTATAAATGATTACGTAACTCCGAGATCACTTAGTTTCTTACAGGTATAATAAGTATTTCAAATTTGAAACTAAGTTTTTGAAACTTATACCGTGAAGAAAATTATACCGTGTGTCGCCGTCATAGGAGCTTTAACTTTGAGGATCACACTTCTGCACCACGAATGTAGCAACATTTGTTTTACAACTTTAAAAAGATATTTTATTTATTACTTGTGATTTTTTCGAACAAACTAAATAGTATTTTCAATGAACAGCATTCAATAGTCTAGTTGACTTCATAGTTTTCGCAGTACATTGCGTGCTTGAAAACTCTTCTTTTTAAAGTCGTAGAACAAATGTAGCTACGTAAGCGATCCCCAAAGTTAAAGCTCCTATGACGGCGACACACAGTATATGTATATGTACTATTTCACAGCATGGACTATTAGTGTTACTCAATCCCGGTGGCGACAGTGTGGGAAGAGCGTGTGTCGCTGCGACGTGGCTCGGCGATCGCTCAACTGCTGGCGCGCTGGTCTGACCACCCTCACCTCGGACCTTCTGGTCCCATCTGATCTCGTCAACATGTTAGTATTCTATACACAAGTTCGTCTGAGGTGCTAGGAAATTTAGTAAGCTAGGATCTGTTCCTTGTTAACGTTTAATATGTTATATAATCTGACCTTGATGGGTAACTCACGGCAACTAGCGTAATAATATATCTGTTAAATAATATTTAGTTTACGGTACCGCTAGCCTGTAAGTTTTAGCTTACGTCTAAATTGTTGTTGGCCTGAATAATACTTCAAGTGTGCTAATGTAACTATTACAGTAGTGATAAATATATGAAATGCACTTAAAAAAGAAAAAAACAAGTATAAAGCAATTAGTTGGTTTCTAAGAAATATACAATTTTAATAGATGGTTTCGTCGTAGCCAAAGATCACAGGAGTATCACATGGTAAATATGTAAACATGAAATCATTTAATGTATGTGAGTACCTATGTATGTATTAGTAGTATCATAAATTCTAACTACGTACGACAACGAATACTATCGAAACGATAGGTTTGTATTTGTCTAAAATAAATGACTACAAACATCAATCTTACTGCACACTTAAATGAGCGGAAGCAAACCGAATTGACAAAACACCAAAAAACATTTGTTTCAATTTCAGAGATTTGGGCACGAATAAACTGCGCACCCTTCACAAATCCACATTCAAATGCATGAGATCACTGACTGAACTGGATATGTTTGACAACCATGTTGAATATCTGCCTGCTGGCATTTTTGACTCCCTTATTAGTCTCAGAATTCTGTAAGTACGATTCGAAACCTTGTTTTTTTCATCCTGTGAGATTGATAAATAACTGCAATCATATTTAAGTAAAATTGTATACGCATTTTTTATGACACTAAATATTTTTTAGTAATTCAACCTCTAAACAAGTTAAAACGGGGTTGAAAAGTGCTTTTATTTTCAACAAATAGGACATTTTCATTACTTAAAGGATCATAATACAACAAGTAAATCACTTTGCTTTTTGGCATGTACGTTTGTTTCATTTTTGTTTTTTTTTCGGATATATAATTTAGTAGCCCTCGTATTATCTACTGAAAAAAATCTGTTCTAACTGAACACCTACTTCTATATTGACAATATCTGATTACATAGACAGTTTCAATTATTTAAATGGCAATTACAAGCACAAACTAAACTCCTAGCTGATATAAGTACCCGGTTATTACTTACATTTTAATGAGTTATTTATAACAAGAATGATGAGAACCTTTATAAAAACATATTTTCTTAAATGTATGTCATCTATTTCAATTAATAAAATCTCTTAATACTTCATGCAAAATGTAGTCTCAATACAAGTAAATATTGTGACACTCCATACAAAATTGAATAAAAACCATCACACAGCTGACAAAACAAGTCGTTAAAATCTTTCAATCCCGTTGCCATTCTCATAGAGGTTTAATTCAAAAAATCCTTTTTGGTGGAATTCTATGATGTATAAAGAATATAGCCATGCTTTAAAATTCAAGGTTCTACCTTTAATTATTTAGGCTGTGCGCCATCCGTCGTAAAAAAACGCCACTGTTTTATAATTATAGATAAATGAATTGAGCTCTTAAATTTATACCGTCTAAGGCCGCTCGTAAAACAAAAGTGGGGTGATCTATTACCAATTTAAAGCAAGAAATATAGAAGAGGGAAGAAAATTTATAAACATTAGGTATTTTGGTACTAACACTAGAATCATTTTTATTTCCAGACGACTACAAAGAAATTTTCTAGAAGAAATAGACAGTGAAACTTTCCGAGCCACTAAGAAACTATTCCACGTAGATCTGTCTAATAACTTCCTCTACACGCTGCCGGAAAAGTTGTTCGCCAATAACTCATATCTAGAAACCGTCGATATTTCAAATAATCAAGTTGTTTATATACCGTCAGACAGCTTCATAGGATTGGAATCGTTACGGATTTTAGATTTATCTAATAACAAAATCCAACAAATACAAAACGGCACCTTTTTGCTGAGGACTTTAGTAATATTGAAATTGTCGGAAAATAGGATCGCTAATATAACCGAAAATGCTTTTGAGAGTCTCGTTTCATTAGAGACATTGCTACTTGATAGGAATAATCTTGAGATTATTCCGGAGCGGTTGTTTAGCAAGCTAAGCTGTCTAATTTACTTGGATTTGTCCGATAATAATTTACAAAGCGTAAGTATTTTATTTCAATATTTTATTTTATTTATTTGGAGATCCAACAGCTTTTACAAAACATGTTAAACATTATACAGTAGATTTAGGTAGCCTATGACATGAACTCACAGGTAGTATTGTATAAACTATATGATTCTTAATTGTATTTCGGACTGTTTGTTATGTCTAGATAATATGAATGAAAACCGTTCTCCTCTATTAATTAAGACAACAGCGATTGTGTACAGTAGTGGTGAGGATTGAGCTGCTCAGACCAACTTAGTTAATAACATAAGCAAGTTTGCTGATGAACGAACAAGAATTTAGAATTGAAATACTATTATATTACAATACATCAACGAAACATTAGTAAAATCAATATTGTATAAGTTGGAAACTTGCCCTCAAATATATCGAAGCGGCCACGGTACTCTAAAATATTTTAACATGCTCTTTATGGCCTTGACAATAGAGGCGTCGTACAGATATTTATGACCACCTTGACCGTTCCCATATATCTGATAGCAAGTGTACTACTAATAATCCGTTAAAACGTATTGTTTCAGCTCACAGGCGTTGAATTTGAGAATCTAAAGCAACTAAGAAACTTGGATTTGAAAAGCAACTCTATAACAGTTCTGCCAGATTATACATTTTCAAATTGTTCAAAACTTGAAAAGCTGGATCTATCTAAAAACAAGATGCGTTATTTAAATATTACAACCTTTCACGGACTAGACAACTTGGGCTCCCTTCTTCTCTCGGAGAACAAGCTGTACGAAGTACACTTCAAAACATTCTCAATGTTGAAAAATCTTACTACCTTGTAAGTACTCGTATTTATGATTTTTTGTAACTTACGAAGTACTTATTTACTTTACAATGTAGTTCATGTTATGATTTTTTTTACTTATTTAAATTATTTCATATTAAAATTCATTACTAAATGACTGAGATAGTAAACTATTTTAAAACTTATATACGATATAGTTACAAATAAAAAATGTTCTCTGAGTCGCCATCAATACTCCAAGAAGGCTGACAGCATTACCTATTTGGATGGCCAGGTTTATCCTCTGTAGCTGATACCCCTCTGGTGCTTACCTGACGTGTCTGTGGGACGCTGAAAGTATTCTTGAGATATTCTATGTTTAGCAAAAATAAGAATGTTTTCTAAATAGTCGTCAGATAAATAATGAGTGTGCTAGGAATTTGTAAAAAAAGTTTTCCTTAAGTATAAAACAATTTTCGTCTTCTTGTATATTTGACACCCTTTATACAACGACTATTATTATTACTAGTCGGTATTTTGTATTTAAGTATCTGTTAAAATAAATCTCTAGTTATCCGCGTATTTATAGAATCATGAAAAGTTTGCTCAACATATTTAGTTATGCCAAGACTTTTTTTTTATAAACTTCTGGATGCTTCTAGAGTTTTTTTTTATTGTTTGGAACTTTCCGTTTGAGCTTTATAAGGTTCCACACGTAATTTACGTAATAGTGGCCAAGTGGTCGCCTACGAAGGTGTGATTCTTGGTAAGGTACATTTTTCTGTGCTTCTCGTGAATTTCCTCTTCTTCTTCTTGTTCCTGGATCATGGACGTTATCTGAGCATTTGAGTATGTTTACGCAATTAATATATACGTCCTCGAAAAGTTACTACAACACAAGCCTTATTGAGTAGTAAGATTAGGACGATTTGTGCAATTATTAATCTAATTTATAATATAATACTACTGATTGAATCATAGACTAATATCTACTATTCATAAGTAACAATATGTATAGGTACTTGGATGGCAACATGTTTCCATCTCTGCCGTCGCGCACATTAGACTACATGCCAAAGTTGGCGATCGTCAAACTCTCTGGCAACCCTTGGCATTGCGATTGCCACACACTTTATATCTCCGCGTAAGTACCTACTACCTATTATAAGACAATTTACACTGTAAATGTTAAGTTCACAACTTAAAAGTTTCAATACTTGGTGCAATGTACTACTTCTGATTCTCAATGTATCAAAGTCACATAACTTGAAGTAGTACCTACATTTTAATGTATTTGGGTTGTACGTAACCTAAGCAGATAAAAATAATATGTACAAGAATCCAATCTCCTGTACCGAAACCAAGACACCCAACAATTTTATCGATTTACTTGATTATTTTTAGATGTATGACTAAATCAGTAATGATGATAATTATAATCACTCATTTCACTGCGCGCAATTCGTAATAATATTTTCTGTGTTCAGGCAGCTTAATTTAAATGAATCCTTCACTTATTAAGAGCACACACATTTGACATACATCGTTGACTGCGTTACAGATGGGTGCGGCTAAACGAGATGAAAATATGGGACTACTCTCCAACGTGCGTGTCGCCCTGGTATTTGGAGGGCCATTTCCTGAGGAAACTCAAGTTTCCAGAGCTATGTTCGGGCCAATGGGCAAGCATGGTTAACCTGTCCCCTCGTCTGCCCATACAACAACTTCTCTCCCTCAACGTGTCAGTAAACAGGAAACCACAGGAAAGCATGGAGCAAAATCACGATGTCACAACTGTTGATCCTTGGCATTGAAATAACCTCTGAGCTACATTTTTCTAAGACGGCTTAGGGACTACTTACATATTGCTTTAGTTAGCACTTTAGCTGTGAACTACACAGTTTACAGGCGATAAACTAAATGGCCTTGTTTGTTTCGACGCCAAAAAGGATTTCGCTACAAATATGTTTGTACACATCATTACAATATCGGTATTATGTATTTGGCGTGTATTGCAAAAGTAAATTATTGTTAGACATTTGTTAAGAAAATAAGTTTAGTTTAATATCGTACCTATATATTAAGTTACCTGGACAAATTGTGGTCTCAAGTAAGTAGTACCTACAACAAGTATTGTGATTAGTCAGTAACCAGACATACAAGAGAGGGCCAATTTGACTAAATAATGTGGTAATCAATATAATAGTTTCCCATTCGTTACTAATGATAGGTAGTATCCTCACACACAAGCCTGAAACAACCACAAAAATGTTGCATCTCATTGTTTGACAAAATTGACGAGCATTTAATATCACATTCGGTAATTCGGTCGTTGTCAAATTAGCCATGTTGGCTTTGAACTGTATGCTGTTTAGCACATAGTTTAATATATTCGTTTTTATATCTGTATTATTATTTTAATTTATTTTTGTGATTATAGTGTTTCGATTTGGTTTGTATACTGTTATCATCTATGTGTGAAATAAACGAAATTAACATTGTACTGGTTAAATAATGTTACAAATTCTGAAGAAATTAACAGTTAAAGGCCTCTATGTACTATTACAGACGACAAAGGATAGAACAGTTCGATCATGATATTGCAACTATTTTATCATAAAAGCGATATGATGTGGTAGCCTATCACTTGATAACCGTGTCACTTAAATTAATTGTTTGAGCTCGCTAATCTTGTGTATTTACTATACATTTTAGCTTGGTTTTTCAAATATTAACTTACTTACTTATTATTTGCCCTATTATTCAAGGTATTTCCCCTAAAATTAACCTCAGATTAATCAATACAGTCTTTACAATTATCACCAGAAACTTCTTTAGATAAAGTCTTATCGATATACAGTATGTATATCAAGATAGTATCATATAACAATCGGCTTTTATGTAAATATCAATGAAATTCATATCACTAATAATAATGCTAATTGACTTCTAAATTCCACTTTGTATGACACATGGCATTATCATCACATTTATCATTAATTAACTTCAGAAAAATTATTTGCTTTCTGCTCAAACGGATTATTTACATTCTGTTCATACGGACCAATC
Source organism: Grapholita molesta (assembly GCA_022674325.2). Taxonomy (NCBI): domain Eukaryota; kingdom Metazoa; phylum Arthropoda; class Insecta; order Lepidoptera; family Tortricidae; genus Grapholita; species Grapholita molesta. Next base: position 5,596,578 of record CP053126.2, read on the forward strand.
CAATGATAATCCAAATCAAATCGTCGATGTAACGCAAACATTGACAAATTAAAATAACACAATTGATTTTTCATTTTTAAAGCAAATTACCTATATACGGTTTAAATAACGGACTGGATTTTTTGAAATAATAGTAAATGTTGTCAAAAATCTTGAAAGTTGAAAAAGTTATTTTTAATAAGAATTCTTCGATATTTAAATCGAAAGGAAAATAGAAAAATTCAAATCCAGTGGTTGTGGGTTCGAGTCCCACGGCGAGTCGAATTTTTCAATTTTTCTTTCGCTTTAAATATCGAAGATATGCACTAGCAGACGTTTCTGCATATTAAAAATATAATGTAATAACAATTGATTACTTGTATGCATTATTGGTATTTTATTATACTTGAAAGCTGGAGTTTCTAATGTGGTCTCATTTGAAGAGCGTACAACTAACTTATTGTTCTTAATAATGCATAAAAGTATGCTAGTTATGTGAATTCGGTTAATACAATAAGATCAGGTTTGCAATAAATATTCGAATAAAATAATTATGATACTTGTATTTAGTCTTAATTATTATTAAATGATATTAGTTATTGTACAAATATGACAATGACAAATAAATTATATATAATCACTTTTTAAAACTTAAACTATTGGTACCTGAAATATAAATACAAATATCTCTCAGTTCGCTGTCACTTATAAAGTTACCAGTCATACTTATGGCTGGCTGCGTTGCCCCGCTCGGTGGAGACACTCAAATTTGGTTGAGACAGCCTTGGTCTCGCTGGAAGTGTAAACTCAATAGGAGTATACCAATGGTACAAATCAAATCTGGCGTGGAAGGGTTCTGGATTTTTCCAGGCTACCTCCCCCCTACATTCCGCCCGCTGTAACATGCCAAACGGTTTATAGAGCGTAAGCCAGGACAAAAAATAAATTAACAAAGTACTGCTGGATGGAGGTACAGTCAGCGTCATTTAGTTAGTTACAGTCAGTATGGCCAAATATAGCAATACACTTCTTTCCGCTATATAAATAAAGATCTGTTTCGACATATTTGGCCATACTGACTGCAACTAATTATATGACTGTACTAATAATTCGCTTCGGCGGGGAACGAGGGCATGGAAATACTATTACATGCTACGATTTTTGTAAATACAGCATCTAAATACAATAAACTAACTGTGAATATATTATTTATGTCCCTAAAACATAATGTTTCAGTCTTAAATGGTATGGATTGGTTAAATTTGTATGTTAAATGTAATTACCTTGTGCCATAATGTGTTAAATATTAAAACATTCACAAACATCGTAATGTTTAATTTTAGTATTAGTACATATATTATGTAAGTATAAGTAGTTATATATGTTATATATATATATATATATATATATATATATATATATATATCATATAAATATATGTACTTATACTAAAAATAAACATTACGATGTTTGTGAATGTACTTCTATATTATATTATATTACGAGTATATTTTATGACACAGGCGGCAAACGAGCAGACAGATTACCTGGTGTTAATCAATTACTGCCGCCCATGGGCACCCAACGCAATACCAGGGGAGTCACAAGCGCGTTGCCGGCCTTTAAGGGGGGTCGGAGCTCTGGGAACCTTAGGAGTCAGGAACACAACACTACATACCTGAAAGGTAGCAGTGCTATTATGGCTGTGGTCTTCTGTAAGGAGGAGGTACTTCCCCAGTTGGGCTGCTCCAGATTCAAGCGTGATGGTCATCGCCTCTCATTGTTGGACGTAGTTTAATGACATACCCGGGTCCAAAATACATACATATGCTAAAAATTAAAGTTATTATTATTTCCGGTATAATTAGTGTGATATCATCACATATCATTCAAAAACAAATGCTCAATAATCACATTAGTCGCATTTCCAATGTTATCACTTCATTATCGCTCAATTTCCTCTTAAATGATATCAATCGGTTGATAACATTGATTATCTAACACGAAGTTAGTTCCATGTACATTTTTATACATATTGACGTTTTCAATCAGTCCACTCAGGGTGCGATAGCCAATATTGTGCAATAAATAAAACTTATTCATTTTTCAACAACGCATTTACTAAAACGCGTTACATCGGGTGTAGTTAAGTGCATATAAAAAAGAGACATAGATAGAGAGATATTGTACCTATTGTGTGTTTATAGTTCAGTTGAAAGTGGTTTCCAAATAATGGTAATACTAACGAAATGGGATCAAGGATGAATTTTATATTCATCTGGTGCCTTTTGGCACTTTTTTACGGTAGCAATGGTGAGTTTATTATTTATTGTGTTTTAAAATTCAATGCTAATGCATATTATAAGTAACTACGATTCAAAATGCCGTATATAATATTTTACCTGAGAAGACCAGTCTGACCTAATGAGTAGTGAGTAGTGACCATACTTATGTAATCGGTTTCATTAGTCTTGGGTTCGAATCCCAGCAATATTTTTATAATAAGCACAGATATTTGTTTTTGAGTCATGGGTGTTTTCTATGTATGAAAGTATTTATATATTATTAAAAACATTTTCTACGTGTTGGCCTCAAGTGCTTTCTTGAACATCTCAATAATAAAATAACACATTTACTAAGGCATAATTTAGTAGCACAGAAAAGTATATTGCAAAATTAATTCTTAGATTATTCCAAGTTATGCCTCAGTCAGTTATTTAATACATTAAGTGGGTGTAGGGTGACGACCCCAGTAATGGAGAAGGAACCAATCATGGACATTATTAGTACTTATTTTAAGGATCAAGTGTTGTGCATTTGTTGGTAAACAATCAATTTATAACGGTTATTGAGAACTAAAAAATAAATAAATATTTCGGGACAATTTTACACAAATCAACCTAGTCCTACGGTAAGCTCAATAAGGCTTGTGTTGTAGGTACTAGACGACGATATACATAAATCATAATAGATAGGTACCTACATAGAAATACTTAAATACATAGAACCGACCCATGACTCAGTAACAAATGTCTGTCATCATCACACAAATAAATGTCCCGACTGGAATTCGAACCCAGGACCATCGGCTTCATAGGCAGGGTCACTACCCACTAGGCCAGACCGGTCGTCGCTAAGTGTCCACCATTGGTGCTATTCAGCTTAGTGTTCAAAATTGGTGCAAATGCCCAATCTGTACGCAAAACGAATTTCAAAGCTGTATGTATACCCATGTACTTACATATTATTATATATTTACTTACCTACCTGTAGATACTAAGCAATATTGCGTAATTTTCAGCCACTGAATGACTTTTACTAAGCCCCATGGAATTAACTTCGGCTTTGGCTTCGGCTTTCGGATGTGTTCCGAGTATTAATATACTTATAATGATGCCCGCGTTGTGGATGTCTATTTTTTATTAATTAGTTTAAATATAAGACATTAATAATTAATTCATTTTGTTGTGTTATCGAATCTAATAAATTAAATAAAGAATTTAGATGTTATTGCAAGTTTTGTTGTATTTGAGACTAATACGAATAAGCAGATAACATTGTTTCTATTTCTTATTTATTTAATAGAAATACTGGTATGGTATGTTAATTTCAAAGATGCCCTACACTAGGTGTCTTATAAATGACACATATAGTAGTCCCTTATCAACCTGGTACCGCCGTGTACCGGATAGTCAACTCTGACAACGGCCGGGCTTAGCTGAGTTTCTTGCTCAAGTTTTCTTAGTGGGCTATGGTTAGCGAACTCTCAAAAGCCTGAGACCACACACTCAGATTCAGTTGTGACAGTCCGCCCGTTCTAACATTCTCAACGGACGCAAGCGGCATTTATCATATCGTCAGCTTCTCACTAGAATGATACAGCGCCGCCTCGCCATTATTGCCAATACAAAAACTTATTTGACATGCTTCGTCAAATTAACAACACACAATGTCGACTACATCTAAATACACAAGTTCACACCCAACTGATACTAACCCGGCCCAAAAATACTAAAATTACTGGCGGCCGTACCTTTCTGAACGCCCACTGATACTAGTTGGACCATAAAATTACCCCTGAATAGAAATAACTCTTAGGCACTGGTCCCACCGCGAGCTAGTATTTAAGCTATGAGCTATCAGCTATTTCAAGGGACAACAAATAAACGCTCCCGTGTAAATAAAAGAGAGAGTTATATATTTATAGCTCATCGCACGGCGATGAACTACGATCACCCAGCTATGACATATGTGTCTCTTTTATTTACACGGGATCGATTATCTTTTGTCCCTTAAAATAGCTGATAGCTCATAGCTTACTAGCTCGCGGTGGGACCAGTGCCTCAAACGGGCAGCTTCTATGTTCTGCGGCAAATTTAAAACAGGCTAACTCTAGTTCATCATTGAGTACTCAAGTATGGCTCAGGTCACTTTTTTTTTAAACATCATAATTATAAATTCCAGGCTGTACAATGGAAGGAGTAACAACATGGCAGGTGCCGATTGTCGTACGCATCGAGGATTACTTCGACGGCATTGTTTTACAACGCGACATTTCTAATATTGGAGGTGAGCTCTAAGTTTTTTGTCGGAAAGTGTGATACAGCTTTTTTGTCTCGATTATTTCATAGAGACAAAAAGAAAAACATTAATTATTCATTAATATTATGTTAGTAACTTAAAGCGTGTTTTACGAAAAAAAAATGGTTATAATTTAAAAAAAAATCCACTAAGTACGACGGGAAGCGACCCGATTCCCTGGTTCCCTGCGAGGTAGGAAGGTCCCTTTGCGCCTTCTCATCTCCCAGTAACCTCTTCCAGGGCTGGAGCGGCTGCCAATGCGGCCGAACATCTCTAGCGACGCAAATATGCAGCCATAGATTCAAGCTGCATGTTTGAGCCGTTTGGGGTGGAGACCCTCGGTCCGTGGGGTCGTAGGGCCCATTAAATGTTTAATAAATTAAGAAAAAGATTCATAGATACTACGGGTGACCAGAGGGCTGCTGGCTTCTTCTTTGCCCAGCGTATCGGAATAGCACTCCAGCGTGGCAATTCCGCCAACATTCTGGGCACTATACCATCCTGCTCAGACCCCGTTTTGTACTTGTAAATAATATATTCTTAAGTTAGCTTTTTATTTTGTATTTATGATGTATAGTATTATATAGTCTTTATACAATTTTGTTTTTAGTACAATTCAATTTTTTTTTATTAAATATTTTCAGGCTTCACCCAGACATCATCTAATGACCTTAACGGAGGTCCATACATTGTCGCAGCAATTGAAGACTCCACCTTTGTCCTTCGTACAAATGATGCGTACAGACTGTTTGAAGAACAAGAGACTGCTGATCTTATTACCTTGACGTACGCTTTCACGTGTACGAATGGACAAACCCCATCGTCTCCTCTTGTAAGTAATTTAGTCAGCATACAAAAACCAAAGACTTGAAATCTTTGCGCCTACCAAAAATCGTTTTTTAACGAAAAATTTATCGAAATCGAAATCGAAACGTAACTTAATGTATCGGAATGACAGATAGAACGAAAACTCACGTGTGCATACATTATATTGATTCCAAAAACCCTTCCTATGTACAATATACAATTATCTTTTGCCTGTGTCTTTATATGATCACCCTTGAGCAATGACTAATGAAAAAACCTTTGTCCTTCTTGCTACAAAGTGTCCGATAAAAAGGATTTTATTAAAGTTCTTTATACAACTTATACTTGCTTTGTATAATTAGGATTGGGACTTTAGAATGCTCGCTATGTTCTATAATCCACGGAGTTGCCATTACTATGGGAAAATAAGATTTATTTTTCAAAGTCAAATATGGAGCATCCAAAAAGTCAAGCCAATTATAATTTTACTACTATATTACTCATTTGTGGTGGTAGGTGGTGTCATTTTCGTAGTAGGTGAAAAACCTACTACGAAAAGCGTACTAGACTCATGTGTTCTGTATTCAAATTTTGACGTAAGTTCCATATTAAATCTCTGCACAACTATTTATTCATAGACATGGACCTTCAGTTAGGTCTTTTGCCTTTACACTCTTAATCAGTGATCGGTTTTTTGGATTCGACATGGGGTGAACGACCTCAAACATTATGTTAGTATGGAAATGTCCCGGGAATCCGGGCTTTAGGTTGTTAGAAAAGACAAAAAAAAATACATTGTGTTTATTTTATTACACTTTAAAACATCTAGGTAGCTGATATACATGCGACTTACTCGCCGTTCTTTTGTCCAAATTGAACAAATGAGCACAAGTGTTCACACTGACAGCTCATCTACTGCCATCAAATCGGCATATTGTACAAAAGTTCGACGAGTAAGTAAAAAATCCCTTTCACACAATTTAAATTGTTTTATTATTGATTAATTTGTTCGGTATCGCGGGAAACTGTCGTATCTATATTAACTTTTCTACATGATATCCCGCGACGGTGAATCCAAAAAACCGATCACTGCTCATAATAAATGCTTTAATGTTTCCGAAACATGTTGCGTAATTACTAAGATACTTGAGGTAAAACATAAGATCATTTTAATATTTATGTACAGTCAGCGTCATATAGTTGGCAGCATTCAAAGTAGTCAAATAGTTCGGTACACCATACAAATTCTATGGTGTATCTACCGAACTTTATGAGTACTTTGGATGCTACCAACTATATGACGCTGACTGTAGATATATCACTCACGGCAGTTGTTTCTATTAAAAAATGTTTGGTGCCCTGATTCATTATCATTATATTCATAAAATACAACGAAACAAGTAAGGGTAATTTATATTGTGTATCTTAGGGCCTGATTACACATTGATTAGTTAGTGCGAGTTCATACATTTATCACTTAAATTGTGTTTAGTAAACGAATGTATAAACTGGCACTAAACAGTAATCAATGTGTAATCAGGCCCTTATTAACAGAAAAAGCTTTGATATTGTTAGAACTATTATTTGATAATTTAGAAGTAATTAATGAGTACGTCTGTTTTTACTCCTGTGATATTTCACTAGGAATACAGTACCCTCACCATGAGTTGTGACATTGACGTTTTCGATCACGAGTATCGAGTTTACTATCTGTGCATCTCGTTCGCATTAAAATAGTACGAGCGAGATGCACAGATAGTAAACTCGACACTCGTTATCGAAAACGTCAATGTCACAACTCATGGTAAGGGTACAGGGTACTCACATCTACGCAAAAAATGGGTATTTTTAAACTACAAGGCATATACATGACGTATGATATCGGTTAACTGGGCCTCTAGCCTAAGTAATCGACAACAGTGAACCCTGCCCACGAAGCAAGGGGTCAAGTATTCAAAAGAAAGAGTATTTATTTGTATATATTCTCCTGAGTTACGAGTATGGGCATTATCTAAGATTTTTTTATGTTTCTAACTAATAAAAAATCCATACTTATATAATATTCTACCTACGCACAATACAAACCTCATTGTAGGAATAAATTGTGTTCTCGCGTTCGCGGATATAATAGCAACTTTAGTCTTGTTGTGAATACGAAAACTTTCGGTGAAATGCCATCCGTAGGTTAGTTAGTTATTTCAAATTTACAATTAGATATTGTTGAAGACCCTACTATTTTATCAATTGATTTGTCGATATTATTCCGTTTTGATTGCTTTCAATTGTTTGGTTAGTTTGACGACAGGTCCGGTCTAGTGGATAGCTACCCTGTTTATAAAGCCGACGACACGGTCTTGGGTTCAATTGTCAGTAAGGTCATTTATTTGTGTGATGAGCACCGATATCTGTTCCTGAGTCATGGATATTTTCTACCTGTATTGAAGTATTTGTAGATTGACTGAGTGATATTTTTTTATTTGTCTTATAACAATTGGATTGGATTTGTGTTTTTAGATTCATTTGTATCCGACTGCCAGAGAATATTTATAACAAGTACTACAGTGTTTAAAATATTTATTACAAGTGTCTCCATTTTTGTATTTGTTTTCAAGGGAGTTTTGAGACAAGTGAGCGTGGCGAAACAAATCCATCACGTAGAGGTCGTTTGGAAATTTTCATAATAATTCTGGTAACTGAGTCGGCCAATGAATCGTGAAAAAAATTAATTGATAATATTAATGATTTGTTACAGACTTTCCGTATAGAGATAAACGATAACAATAACAATGCGCCGCTATTCAAGACACCAGATACCGCCGCATCGGAAACCACTACGTACGATTTCACCATCGCCACGCCTGTGCCGCCCGGATTCCTCATCACCAACTGCGTCAGCGATATAATTGTACGAGATATCGATCTCACTACGTACAGAATCGATTTCACTATCGAGGACAATCCTTATATTGGTATCGAGTATGATGAGGCGGCCTCGACCGATGCTAAAGAGTTTAAAGCCGTATTGAGGAGCACAACATTTATTAGGTCTATTCCTGAGCCTATTACACTGACAATCAGTGCTACGGTAAGAGTTAATCATACGTCGCATTTACTGAGAAATTTGGTTACAATCGAACCACGGTTTGATCATTATAAGGTAAACGTACTAGTACTCGACCCGCGAATGCCCTTGATTAGGATAACACCTTTCTGTCATTTCTATTGACAATGACTTAACATTGAAAGTGGCATCCATTGGGACGCGTGGCATCGGTCACCCGGACGTTTATCTTCATCAATTTTAGCATTCATAAGATACAAAAGCAAGCTACATATCCCGGTTGTTACTAGGACCCGATTTTTTTTCGATACTTATAATATTATACTATTATATTAAATTTGTATGTCTCAACTGTTTGCTTACTTAAATCACTCAAGACTCAATTACCCTGAGAAAATCGAATTCGGTTTTATGCATTTATGGTCACCTATTTGTTTTTATATATTTATTTATGTTCTACAAATTTACAGGACGTTGACCAAACTGGAGACCCTCCAATAACAAGAAGCACAACGGTTACCATACACGGTGACTCCGACTTCGAAATGCCCCTGGAGCCCATTTTCAGTCAAGCGTTCTATTTGGCAAGTTATACTGAAAGCGACCAAGTAACTGCGACTCAACCGATCACATTGGAACAAGGCTATGATGAACTCGTACAGTTTAGTTTGGAAGGAGGTACGACACCTTGTTAACATCGTTCTGCTAACTCTGCACAGAGGAGTCGTTAAACAAATGACAAGCGAAACTAAACCATGATTCTTAAAAGGAGCATTTGTTTTTCTGTTTGTCAAATAGTTCGTTTAGATTTTTCTGTGAGATTTTATGATAAATTTATAAAATAAAAATAAAATGTTAATGTAAAAACTGTCAGAAAACAAACAAATCCATTAATTTTTCTTAAAATCTTGGTTAATGCTAATTGATATCGCTGTTGAAATTATTCAATTTCCTCATGTTACGCGGTATATAATACAAAAATATTTTAACGCATTCCTGTTTTGCCCTATAATTGACTGGTAGAGAATGCCTTATAGCATTAATTTCACTTTTTGTACTTTTTTTTTATGTGCAATAAAGAATAATTACTTAAATCCATACAAAACACTCATGACTCGGAAACAAATACTTGTGCTCTTAACGCAAATAAATGGCATCCTAGGCAAGATCAGTACCCACTAGACCAGACCGCTCCGTCATTTTAGAATTTAGAAAAACGCTGAAGTTGCTAAGTAGAACAGTACCCTTAACATGAGTTGTGACATTGAGGTTTTCGATAACGAGTAACGAGCTTACTATCTGTGCAACTCACTTGTACTATTTTAGTGCGAACGAGATCAAAGTCACAACTCATGGTAAGGGTACTGAGTACTTAGTTACACAATTTAGCGTAGGTACACCTTGATATACCTATTATGGACAACTGAATTAGCAACATGAATTCCGTTTGTCAAATTCAAGAGTTTAAAAAAATTATCAACGTACATGAATTTAATACTTACTAGTTGATTTCTGAATATTTCGCCGAACTTATTTCGTTTCATCGTAAACATTTATATAAAAAAAATATTTTACAGATTACGCTGCAGACCATTTTGGGTTTTCCGTTGGTGACAATTTAGTGACTCTGACAGTAACGAATCCACTACCCACATCAGCGTTGCAAGAAGGTCAAATTTTACTGATAGTCCGTGCTGCGCGGGAGTACACCAGCGGAGCATCTGCCACCGTCATTGTACAGCTTCCCGAAGGTTAGAAATTTGGAAAATATTTTTTTCCACATTTTTTTTTTATGATATAGGAGGCAAACGAGCAGACGGATTGCCTGATGGTAAGCAACTACCGCCGCCCATGGACACTCGCAACACCAGAGGAGTCACAAGTACGTTGCCGGCCTTTAAGATCCTGCAATGCTTTCCGTTATTAACAATTGCCGCCGTAATTACTAAAATCAAGTACAATGTAATTTATAAGTTACTTTTAAGGTACCACTTATAAGGTTCCTTAAAGGTACCACAGAACCAATATGAAAAAAATCCTATTTCACAAAAGAGACTAGAGTTAGGGTTGACTTGTGACACTATAAACTCGTTACAGTCACATTAGTAGCTAATGGTGTATAATTACGTAGTTACAATTACCCTTCTATAGCATACCTGGTGCGGCCTGAAATAGGAGCAAATATTTTAGGGATCGGTTCTACACCACGATCGTAACAACATTTGTTCTACAACTTTAAATAATTGGGTAATTTATTACTTGTGATTTATTCGAACAAATTCAATAGTATTTTCAATGAACAGCATCCAATAGTCTAGTTGCCGTTTACTGTCAGCCTACAAACTTCTTAGTTTTCGTAATACATTGTTTGCTTGGAATTTTTTTTTTATTAATATTTATAAAACTATAAGTTATTTTCAAAAGTAGTAGAACAAATGTCGCTCCGTTTGTGGTGTAGAAATGATGCCTAAAGTTAATGCTCCCATTACAGGCCACACCCGGTATAGCAAGAATTATATATCATACTTTAAGTATTTATTACGGTAAGCTGTTTTAGTTTTAACCAGACGCTTACACGGAAGCGCTGGGGGGTTAGCGGTAAGAGCATGCGACTTGCAATCCGGAGGTCGCACGTTCTACCAATAAGTTCTGCGGAATTTATGTACGAAATATCATTTCACATTTACCAGTCGCTTTTCAGTGAAGGAAAACATCGCGAGGAAACCGGACTAGTCCCAATAAGGCCTAGTTTACCCTCTGAGTTGGAAGGTCAGGTCTTTCGTAAGACTAGGATTGCCAAGCGGCCCTCAAGTTCCCATGAGCCGTGGCAAAATGCCGGGACAACGCGAGGAAGATGATGAGCCGTATACCCGATCTTATAATTCGGTATTCAAAAGGAGCTACAAAATATGTACCTTCTTGTGTACTAGTCAATGGAAATAGCTACATTAATAAGATAACAAAAATATAGAAACGTGACTTATTCCCGAGAACATACCAATGTTTTTGCGACTTCGGCAATTTTAATAAATTTATGAGCGTACCATTCCAGGCAACGTGGCGATACTTCACAGCGCAAGTTATGTAATTTTGTTTGAACGAAATATGTGTTTTGTCTCAGCACTACCCCGTTCGTGTCGTAATTCGTGATCACGAGTGCTGCAAATTGCTTACTACAAAAAAAGTGTTAACATTCTTGCTAGTAGTTTTTACGGATTTGTTCAGTTTTACCAGAGACCAGTAAAAAAGTGGTTTTTAGTGGCTGGTGAAGTTAGATGATGTTTTAGTCCCATAATTTTAACCTTTTGAACGCCAAGCACCACTAAAATGGTCGACTGATGTCGTTCCGCCACGCCACCGACCACTAAAGTGGCTATGGCTATATTTGTTCTTCACTAGTAGACACCTTGGCGTACACGTCACATATTGACGGGAGAGTAAAAGCGTTCAAAAGATTAAAAGGCATTGAGTAGATCAATACTAACGACCATCGATGTATAATAAACTTAGATTCACAAACAACCCCAAAAAATGCCTCTAAAAAACTGCCGCTCGAACAAGTTGGGCGGTACATTTAGTTAGTCTTCTTTAAACCGCTGTCAGTGCAAGTGTCAACAATGACTGAAAAGTTATTACTTTATCAATAGTGAAGTTTGATACTTAATGATTAGAACACTGAACTCTTTTTTGTTTGTTTATACTATCTAAAAGATAATTATAAATTAGTATTATTAGCATAAAATGATAGAAATGTAATTTAGTGCCATATTTTTGTACATAATTTGTTCGTGTGAAAAACGAGGATCACTCACAACATGCTCCGATCGCTGTGGCTACACTCCACCGCCGTCCGATACTTTAACCAACAGATCATCTAATACAGTTTTAAATACAATTTAATGGATATTAAATATATTCTTGGACAGTCTTACACTTATATACAAGTAATGATATTCAATAATAATATGTGTTCTAAGTACTAGACTACGATATGCACAATAGAGAGAATACATATGATCAATTAAATGACCTACATAGCACAAAATAAAATATTCTAAACAAATAATAAAGATTAATAATTTGTTTTGACTAAAGGTTGACTGGTAGAGATTGCCTTATGGCATGAAATGCGCCTGCAAACACTGCGTATATTTTATACTGTGCATTAAAGTTTAAATAAATAATTAATTTAAACCGTCAATCTATTTTTTTTTTAAATACGGGACATTCTTACATTTATGGACCGAGTGCTACGGCAAGCTCAAGGAGGCTTGTGGTGTGGGTATTCAGCCAACGATATATTAAATAGAAATATTTTAATACACAGAAAACTTCCATGACTCAGACCTGTTGCCCATCACATGAATAAATGCCCTTACTGGGATTTGAACCCAGGACCGTCGACTTCATATGCAGGCTCACTACCTACTAGGACAAACCTATCTTCAAACAAACTAAACAAAATGAACGGGCGTGATTCACCTCGATAATTATCGCACATACTTTCAAAGTCAAACGACACCACTACACTACAGCGGGTCGCCACTTTATATTTCAAATACTCTTTTGTATCTGGTTTTAACCTGTCTCTATTTTAAACGACCGTTTACGCCGTTTGTAATCGTTTACGCCGTTTCTGTGGAATGCAATTTGACCATAGCCATTTTAATTTCCAGCTGAGCACCTGGAATTCGAACAACCTCATTACGAAGGGGTAATCGTGGACAATGTTCTACAGTTGACACAACTAGTTTTAAGTCAAGGATACCAAGGATCTGATATAAACGTGACTGTCGAAGGTAACAACCAAATTGTAAAGCCACTTGATTTTTATATAATGATTTTTATGAACTTTTTAACGGAATTATAATTTACGACTAAAATCTATTCATATATTTTTAACTTCTTTGGAAAAAAAAGTAATTGAATCTCCCCAACCAATTTTCCTATATGAATCTGGCCTGGCAACATGTTGCGCCAAGTCTAGAATGTTAGAAAATTGTCAACGCTTCATTGAGTATTACTGTGAGAGCATTCAATCGAGATGCTTTTGCACGCAGTCGTAGAAACGCGACTTTAGTAATATTTACATCGAATTTAGAAAAATTCTACAATATTACTTAGAAATTTTAGTTTTCAACACATAATGCTTGATATGCATAAAGTACTGGTAATACCGCAGCTTTAAGAGTTTCTAAGCACGCAACTAAAAAGGATAGCTGGCAAGAAAATAAAACATGTTAATGAGTTTTTTTGTTCCTTTGTACAGAGGAACTCTTTAATAAACTCGTATTTTTCCAGATTACTCGTCGTTCTTTGCCGCCTCGGTCGTTGGAAACACAATAACCCTGTCAATGACTCCCTTGGACGAAAGCATTATTCAAGATAATAATTTTATAAATCTGAGAATAACCGCCTCTACAGACTATAGCAGCGCTACGACTATAGTCACGTTAGAGATCGTGAAAGAAGACGTCACAACTCCAGTATTCGAACGGACTTTGTACACGGGGACTTATGACTCCGTTGCCGGCCTGACGTTAGATCCCATTTTATTGGTGCAAGGATATGATGATACTGTCAATATATCCGTATCTGGAGGTATGATAAGCCTCATTTAAATAGTATAGTTTAATTGCTAAGCATCATATTAATACCCATTTTTTTGTAAATATTAACTTCTTAGACGAAACTACCAATATATAGGAGTAAAATACCTATATAATACGAGTAGAAAGAATGACAGCGATACTTAAGTACTTAGTTTAAGTACTTATAAAGAGATAAAGTGGCAAAGTTCCCAAAAAATACTGAAATCTTTATTTAGTATGTCAAAAGTTATCTTTATTTCTCCAGGAACTCGTTATCCCATCACAATCTGATGATATCAAAACCAACGCGAATTATTTATTTATAAAACGTTTTGGCCCACCCGTCGCCAAACAGTAGGTAATAATAACAACAATAATAAAGTCCAGTGACACCTCTCTATCCTTAGCCCTTTCGCACTGGTTTTGCCCTTGAGTCATCTTTATTGTTGCTTTTTATGGGGGTCCATCTCGCGGAAGCCGAGTCACCGTCTGTCGAAAATAATTGTATGCCGTTTTATTAGGCAGGCGTTCGTTTTTTATCCAATAGCCCAGAAGCTAGCCCATCCTTTCCACCCAATAGTTCATTTTAGATTCCATTAAAAACTCAATAGGCTTTATACCATGGCGGGTGCTGTCTTTGTGTGCGTCATGATACGGACAGCAGCAACATCCGCTTAGTGTACCCCTTACATTTAATTAAATTTTCGAAAGGGCCTCAGTGCGTTGACTCGATCCTCCCAAAAGTCCGGAACACCATAGAAAAATAAAGCAATAACAAATTCCCGGCAAATTGACACCCATCTTCGAAATCATGACATTGCATAACATTAAAACATGAAGTGAATTATAAAGTTATAATAACCAATTATCAAGACTTCAACAATAACACATTTCAGAATACGAAAGTTACTTCGAGTTGACTCGGGATGGGTTCTCGTCAACGCTCCAGTTGGCTGGCGATGGCCTGCCCTCGCATATCTTAAGCCAGAGTCACCTCCACCTGTCCATTGAGGCCGTTAAACCGCGGACCGTCGGAGCGAGCGCTGTGGTGGCCATCACTTTACCCGGAGGTAATATATTTTAAATGCTAATTTATTTAATTAAGTTATAAATTCTATGCGCATTTATAATTTGGAACTTAAGTTCGAATGTGGGTTGTGATATTAATTCAGGAAAGAAGGTTCAAAGATTAAAGGCATCATCGAATGTGAGGTCATCACCATGGCTATGATGGAAATTTACTGTAGAAAATGTAGAATATTCAACCTGGAATTGCTACATTATATCTACATTATTTTTTTCGTTTTTTTTTGCTTTTCTACAATCGATTGGCTTCTAAACTACGGTACCTGTTCTGTATTTGTGGGTAGTACAGAGCAGTATTAAAAGTATCACTACATCAATGTTTTCTAAATAAATATTGACAATATATCAATAAAAGGCGTAGGAACTAAAAACGTCGACAACATCGTACCAAAAACGTTTTCTAGCTCTATTTATACCTGGATACTAAATATTCACATACTTCATAAATACTCAGAACGAAAACCACATTTATGTTTTGTATTATGTTTATGTACATTGGTGCTAACTTTCTTTTCTTTTGTTTTTATCTACTTTACTTATTTCTTCTCTCTAGTCTAAGAATTTCCTTCTCTTTCCCTTACAAATCATTTTCAGCAAGAGAAATGCAATTTGAAGCTCAAGCTTACAAAGGTTCTGTACAAGACAATATATTGACACTAGACACGATCATTTTGAGTGTTGGTTACGATGAAGACGTGACTTTTTCGCTCTCCGGCGGTGAGTAAACTTTGCTTTAATATAATTTTAACTCAAAACTTTACGTTAAAAATGGTTAGTACGATATTGGAACTCAGATTAAAAACATGATCAGCATTTTAAGATTTAATAAAGTCCAAAGCAGATGTTACGTTTTCCCATATGGCCTTGACAGTTTTTCGTCGTCCAAATCTGACTTCTAAAACTATCTACATAGATCAGTGTACAAGCTTACATTTTATTCCTCTAATTTAATCGTTTGATATAAGTTACAGCTTATCTTGATCTTCCCAATATGTCAGAAAAAGATCTATGTGTGATAGTCGATATCCGCTCCAGCGGTATCTAGCAATATTTGTCACCTCTCAGTTATTATCTCCAATTATACCGACATCTAATCTTGGCGCCATTCCAGATTACTCAACCTTATTCGAACCATGGAGAGAACGAAACCAAGTAACAATAAATATGCCAGCACAGCTTCCTCAAGAGGTTATTTCTGAAAACAATTACCTAGTGTTGACGCTAACGGCGGTAGGAGTGAACGCGCTGTCGGCTACCACTGCTGTGGCAATTGAGATAATCAAAGATGACGCAACTACGCCTGTGTTTAGCCAACACATATATGAAGGCACTTACTTAGGTTCATTAGGTATTGATTTAGAGAATATAAACCTCGTACAAGGATACGACAGCGACGTGACGTTCAGAATTCAAGGAGGTAATAACGCAAGCGTTTATTAGGGATGATTTGATTATGATGCTTTGTGCTGAGTTGGTGCTATGTATCTTTACTAAAATCTTAATTAAAATCAAAATAACCTCGAACAAAATAAAGTAAAATACTAATTACTACTTTGCTTTAATTTGACTAAAATCAGAATAATCCTGAGTTAAATGAAGTAAAACACTAATTAATATTTTTCAGGATTTTTAGCCGTCTTTAATGCTAATTTCCCGTATTCCGTATATTAGTTCTTCGGACAAGGGTACAAGGGCAGCACATACATAATTGATTTTAAAATTTGAAATCTAATATTTTATTTACAGATAACTCGGAATATTTTTCCTTCACTCAAAATAATAATAGTGTGACGTTGGCTGTACAATCAAGTATTCCAGAAGAAGTAATATTTAATGAAAAAGTATTTGTGTTCAATATTTTCGCGGATAAACCACTAACCGTGGGTGCTAACGCCGCCATTGTCATAAAGTTCTCTGAAGGTTAGTCCATCTTTTACTATTTATTACCTTCATATTTTGTTAACACTAAGTGTATTACCCCCACACCTTTAAATGGACAGTATCAAATAGTATTTTCTTACTGATACTACCTTACAACACATACGACTCTGGAAAGTGTCAGAAGGTGAGTAACTGATAATGTTACTGCTCAATTGCCCAAGTTCGAGCCGCACTAGAGTAGTAAGTATGTTAACGGTGGAAACACAAAACTCTTAAAGCGTCATTTTGGGTGAAATTGACTTACAATATATACAGTCAAGTGCAAAAATATGTACCGAAAGAATCCTTTCATAAATACGTCCTATAACCTTATTTACTATACATTCATTGAACCTGCCTGAAACGGCGCTACAGCTTTGATATTAGAAGGTTGCTTCTTGATGTTTTTATCAATTCTGTAACCGCAACGGTTTCTTCCGGTGCATTTTAGGGTTAGGTAATGAGCATTTCTCAAAAAGTTTGTACATTTGGATCAGTCTTCGATTTTGATTACAAGCGGTAGACTGATAGAGCAAATTATGCTTAGCAAGATCTACCATATTTCCCAAAATGTCCCATAAAGTTTGTATGGAACTTTTCTTTTTTGCTACCAATTTTCTATAGACTTTCGGTAACAAAAAAGGAAAGTACAATACAAACTTTATGGGACATTTTGGGAAATATAGAAAATCTTGCTAAGCATCAATTACTCTATCAGTCTACCGCTTTTAATCAAAATCGAAGACGTGATCCAAATGTACAAACTTTTTGAGAAATGCTCTAATATCAGTTAAACGACTTTAAACTAGGGCTTAGCTACTTAAACATTGTATTTGTTTACGAAAATAAAATTTGCGCTTTTAAAGCAATTATCATATTTTATTTAAAAAAAATGTTCTATTAAAAAAAATGTTTTCCTATAAAATTCGTCAAAAGCTCAAATTTAACTTTTTCAGACCAAGTCGAGTCTACTGTTATGCAATTCGCTAAAAATACTTATGTCGGAACCTTGGAAGATAATGAATTGTCTCTGGAAGACATCGTTCTAGAAACAGGGTTCGCTGTTGGCACGGAGTTTTATCTCTCTGGAGGTACGTTGACCAAAATATCTTTAATGAATCTAAGCCATACTCTTGTTTTATCTTGTACACTCCATGACTTACTAACATTTATAACATTCTATTACAGAATATGCAGAATCTTTCACGCACACAGTTACAAATAACAGCGTAACTATTTTAATGACAAGCGGACTGCCTGCCGAAGTCCTACAAAATAACAAATTCATACTTTTAGAATTGGAAGCACGTAGGGACAGGGCGGTGTCAGTTGTTACTGGAATAATTGTAGACATAATCGTAGATGAAATCGTTATGCCTGTGTTCAGCCAAGCATATTACAGTGGTGAATACACCGAGGAAAACTCTTTGCAGTTCCAAGAAACCATTACTTTGATACAAGGCTACGACACAACGGTCACATTTGGATTAGAGGGTGGTAAGTATAGTAATAACTAATCGAATCGAGTTATTTAAACCATTTATAGTAAGTCAAGAAGAAATATCGGCTAGACCGATTTTAAAGATTTTTGATTTGTTGGTTTCGTCTCCTCTCAGAAAAACAAAATAACTAGACATTAAAAAACAAAAATTTAGCAGCACCAGCAGCTGCACATATTTAGCAGTTTATATCATAATCACAATCAGCATGTCACAGCATATCAAAAGCAGTAAGCATTTCATAGCAAAATGGGATCTACACAAATGTTGGAAACCCAATCAGAGCTCCTGGAAAGTATGAGCAGGTTTCTTGAAAATTTTAAAAAGGATGGGCATGATCGCAAGACTCCTGACAGGATCCCGAGAAGGTTAAAATTTCTTGACCAGTATTGGGAGGATTTTCAAGCAAACTACAAGAAACTTTGTGAAGGGGGGGATGTCGAACATCCTTACTTTTACAACAATCAATTTAGTTTAAGGGTACAAGGGCAGCACATACATCATTGATTTTAAAATTTTAAATCTAATATTTTATTTACAGATAACTCGGAATATTTTTCCTTAACTCAAAATAATAATAGTGTGACGTTGGCTGTACAATCAAGTATTCCAGAAGAAGTAATGTTTAATGAAAAAGTATTTGTGTTCAATATTTTCGCGGATAAACCACTAACCGTGGCCGCTAACGCCGCCATTGTCATAAAGTTCTCTGAAGGTTAGTCCATCTTTTACTATTTATTACCTTCATATTTTGTTAACACTAAGTGTATTACCCCCACACCTTTAAATGGACAGTATCAA
The DNA here is from genome assembly GCA_022674325.2 of Grapholita molesta. Taxonomy (NCBI): domain Eukaryota; kingdom Metazoa; phylum Arthropoda; class Insecta; order Lepidoptera; family Tortricidae; genus Grapholita; species Grapholita molesta. The sequence continues at coordinate 5,615,903 of CP053126.2, forward strand.
ACAGTATTTTCTTACGGGTACTACCTTACAACACATACGACTCTTGAAAGTGTCAGAAGGTGACTAACTGATAATGTTACTGCTCAATTGCCCAAGTTCGAGCCGCACTTAGAGTAGTAAGTATGTTAACGGTGGAAACACAAAACTCTTTAAGCGACAATTTGGGTGAAATTGACTTACAATATATACAGTCAAGTGCAAAAATATGTACCGAAAGAATCCTTTCATAAATACGTCCTACAACCTTATTTACTATATAATAGAGTTGCTCGGTACATATTTTTGAGACTTTGGCTGTGAACGAATTTTTACACTTGACTGTAGGAGGGCACATTTGGACTGGTTAGTATGGCTAAGTCTGTAAATATAAAAAACACAAAATAAACTTGGAAAACATGTCATTGATTTTACGGACAAGAGAAACGGCATTCACAGGTTTTTTTTAATGTTATCAAATTGGGTATCAAACCAGGTTTTTCTGGGAAATAAAACTTTTAGTTATTTCAATGAGGATATCAATTGTGTATGCCATAAGCAATAAATGTTTCTATGAAACATAATATACGTAAAATGAGTAAAATGCATTGTATTTTATATTCTTTAAATTTACTTTCAAAATAACTAAGTTTTCTTTGCAGTTTTGACACTACAATAGATGATATGGTTGTTAATATGTTATTTACACAAATAACATGTTAATTACAGATTTTTTCCATACTAACCTGCTGACATACTGAATAAATATACTCCCGTGACGCTAAATTACTTCAGTTTATTAATAAATACATAACTCAAACTACATATTCCATTCATTGAACCTGCCTGAAACGGCGCTACAGCTTAGATATTAGAAGGTTGCTTCTTGATCTTTCTATCAACTCTGTAACCGCAACGGTTTCTTCCGGTGCATTTTAGGGTTAGATAATGAGCATTTCTCAAAAAATTTGTACATTTGGATCACGTCTTCGATTTTGGTTAAAAACGGTAGACTGATACAGCAAATGATGCTTAGCAAGATCTACCATATTTCCCAATATGTCTTGAACTTTTTTTAATTGCTACCAAATTTCTGTAGACTTTCGGTAACAAAAAAGAAAAGTACAATACAAACTTTATGGGACATTTTCGGAAATATAGCAGATCTTGCTAAGCATCATTTACTCTATCAGTCTACCGCTTTTAATCAAAATCGAAGACGTGATCCAAATGTACAAACTTTTTGAGAAATGCTGTAATATCAGTCAAACGACTTTATACTTAAACATTGTATTTGTTTACGAAAATAAAATTTGTGCTTTTACAGCAATTATCATATTTTATAAAAAAAGTGTTTTATTAAAAAAAATGTTTTCCTATAAAATTCGTCAAATTCCGCTTTAAGATTTTACCTTTCCACCATTGATTTGGTACACTTTATATGACTTATTGGAGTAAAATTGGCTAAACATAAATTGTATACTCATTTAATCTCTATTCTCTATATTAATATTGTACAAAGTAATTGATAGCCACTCGTACTTAGGTCTCTCTGTCAAAAAAAATGCACTACCATTCACAAATACCAACGCAATATCAGCCCATTTATCCACCATGATTGGATTTGAAAAAGCTCAAATTTAACTTTTTCAGACCATGTCGAGTCTACTGTTATGCAATTCGCTAAAAATACTTATGTCGGAACCTTAGAAGATAATGAATTGTCTCTGGAAGACATCGTTCTAGAAACAGGGTTCGCTATTGGCACGGAGTTTTATCTCTCTGGAGGTACGTTGACCAAAATATCTTTAATGAATCTAAGCCATACTCTTGTTTTATCTTGTACATTCGACGACTTACTAACCTTTATAACATTCTATTACAGAATATGCAGAATCTTTCACGCACACAGTTACAAATAACAGCGTAACTATTTTAATGACAAGCGGACTGCCTGCCGAAGTCCTAGAAAATAACAAATTCATAGTTTTAGAATTGGAAGCACGTAGGGACAGGGCGGTGTCAGTTGTTACTGGAATAATTGTAGACATAATCGTAGATGAAATCGTTATGCCTGTGTTCAGCCAAGCATATTACAGTGGTGAATACACCGAGGAAAATTCTTTGCAGTTCCAAGAAACCATTACTTTGATACAAGGCTACGACACAACGGTCACATTTGGATTAGAGGGTGGTAAGTATGCAGCAATAACTGCATGCAAGCAATAACTAACCGAATCGAGTTATTTACACCATTTATAATTATAACAAAAAAGTCAAGAAGTAATAGCGACTACACCGATTTTAAAGATTTTTGATTTGTCGGTTTCGTCTTCTCTCAGATAAGCAGAATAACTATTAAAATACCCGAAAAAAAAAATTTTTATTGAACAACGCAATATTACTCTAACGACATTTCAGTCATCCCGTATTCCTTTGCTAGGATAAAAAGAAGTCCTATTAAAATCTTTATGGTACTTCAGTAAAATGTTTATGAAAAAATTCTGCTCTTAATGGGGTAATATCCAGGCTGTGTTAACGTCAAACGGCGTTTTCATTTTCAATTTCGTGGTGGGTTTTATAGTTTTTTAGATGAAAGGTTTATTAAGCTCTTATTATTGACTTTTAGAATCTGCGGCGTGGTTCTCGGTGGTTCAGGCTGAGAATTCTGTGACTGTAGTAAGTGCATCTCCAGTGCCACAGGATGTACTGGACAGCAATCATCATCTCCTTTTCACTTTGGTCGCGTACAAGCCTAACTCCACTAATGGGCATGCTGCAATTTCAATCGATTTACCTACAGGTGACTAGATATAAGCATTGAGCTAGGTTTTCATTATTATCTGTTATATAATCTATTCAAAATAACCACCATTTCTTATCAACAATCATCATTATATTTTTTTTTATAATCATAGTCATCAGTCATCACGTTTTGAAACAAACCTACCCAAATCGCCCCAGTCATATAGTATGCTCTATATTATGTAGTCACATAATTAAATCTTTTTTTTTAGGAATCTATTGTAGAAATTACAAATTAACGATATTAATACCAAGTGTAATTAAGATTACAATTAATTAAATCAAGTTAGCTTACTTGGCCGTGTTTTAGTTTCGTTCACTGAAATAGCAAACAAAAAAATCTTATATACAAGAATATCTCGGAGAAAATTGGATATTACGAGTAAAGGCGTACATTGTTACCATTCATTCAATTTAAAACAGATGATTTAGTTTCATTAACTCTTAACAATCCCACCAAACCGACCTGAAGTACAAAGAACAAAGTTATCTATTTTATTTCAAGTGAAATAAATTGCCTTCTCTTTATTTGTTAAGGAAAGACAGGATATTAAATTAAATGGACTTTAACAGTTTCACAGATTCCTGAAGCGTAATGATAGAAGATAAAAGTTGGCCAAATGCGTGTCGGACTACATCGGTTGATATTTATTGAATATTTTTTTAGACTTAGTTATTGGACACTAAATCTTAAGCAATAGCAATTTGATAACCCATTAGGGCCGCATCCGGATGTCCAGAATACCATTTTCCGTATAGGGCGAATATTAATTTTCCAGAAATTAAGATTTTAGCTTATTATTGTATTCGTATTCCTAAACAAATTAAATAATGATTATTTGTCTTTGATAGATGTATTACAGCAAGAAGTTCTACGTTTTGCACAAAGCAGTTATGAGGGCCAGCTAGACGGAGGTCAGTTGCAAGTGCCAACAATTACATTGAGCAATGAAATTACAGATAATGTTATAATTTCACTGTCAGGAGGTAAGTCGTACTTTTTAAACAAAGTACCATTTTTCCTGATAGTTCTCTTCTCCGAAAAACATCTTTATTAAAGTATTAGGAGCTAAAAATATTGAATTACTCGTAGAAACAAAAGCATGAATATTATAAAATTTCAAATGAGCAAATGACGTTTTATGGTTGCTCCAGTAATGAGATCAAAGTTAGGTCCTATTCAAATAAAATAGCAATGTCCTTAACTTACCTCTTCACTGTATTATATTATAAATACTCCTATTTCAGTTTACGCGACATATTTCACCGCAACCCGTACTTTAAACACCGTTCAGATTGAACTTCAGAATGAGCTGCCTACAGAAGTATTGTCTAACAACGAATTCATAGTGATTGATATTATTGCTTCCAAAACAGACGCTATAAGTGGTTACACTTGTCTCATTCTAAGTATAGTCAAAGAACCGATAATAGTAACACCAGTATTCGAACAACCTTACTATACTGGAGAACTAACAGAGCAAGGCGAATTGCTGTTTGATCATACGATCCGATTGATCCAGGGATTTGATGAATCTGTTTCGTTTGCTCTCAGTGGAGGTGAGTAGGTCAATGTTATCTAAATTTATTGACAAAACAACTTTATTATGTGTGGCTTATATAGTTATTATGAATTCCAGATGAGTCGGAGAGGTTTAACCTTACACAATCTGGACAGAATAGTTTATCGATATCGATCTCGCAAGGAGGAATAGATGGGATAGAAAATATTAGCCATTTTGTTTTTTCTGTTGTGGCTAGTAAGGCTGGGAGTGTTTCAGGCCACGCAGCTATTGTCATTCACAATACGGGTAAGAACAAAATCTGAACGATTTTACGTAATGAAATGACGTAGGTATTAATAGAAATAATTATAAATATTGTATGCAGAACGAAAACCACAAATTAAAGTAGTAAATATATTAAGTTATTGTTAATATAAGTTCACGTCGAAGTAAAAACTTACTAGAGATTGAGCTAATCGAACTTAATTCTTTAAATGAATAAAAAAGTTTGAAATACAATTGTTTACCATTCAAATATTATTTTATCTAATAAGATCAATATTTTTGTATTAAGTTTGATTAGCTCTTTGAAAATAAACATTTCTGTTTACCATTAGAACGTGATTAAAAAATAATTCACTTTAGTATACGCAATTATTTCGGAATAATAAATATTTTTTCAATGAAAATTGACATGGCTGATAAAAAACTGATTATGTTTGTCCATAGTTGTATACCTTTCCTTTTATTTCCTTTATTATGTTACCTTTTTCCTTTTTGCATATAAAAGCTATGGTTAAATCATAATCATAATTCGATATGCCTATATGAAAGAAATGTTTGTAGTCACTATGTCTTTTCCGTACACGGAACAATGGTGTTCCGGACATTTAGAAGGCGTACGCGGAGCCGGATCGAGCCAGACGCAGAGGCCCTTTCGACAATTTAATGAAATCTAAGGGGTACACTAAGCGGATGTTGTCCCTGTCCGTATCGTGGGACGCGCACAGAGACAGCACCCGCCATGGTGTAAGTTACTATTATTATTATATTCCATGGATTTTTCTTAGATTCCTCCACAGCTAGCACTATTACATTTTCCCAAAATTACTACAAAGGATCAATAGAGGAAAATGTTTTGACTATGGAATCAATAAGCATTGTAGAAGGTTACAGTGCAGATGTGCAACTCACCTTAAGCGGAGGTAAAATTTAACATAATTACTGAAAACCATACAATAATACGTTTGCAAAAAAAATATTTAGTTTCTTTTAGACTATGCGGAATATTTCCAGCTGGTCGGAGAGGATGGATTGTACACATTGCAGCTAGTGTCTAACATTTCAAATGAAATTGTCGAAGCTCAAACAATGCTAGTATATACCCTTGAAGCAAATGGAGACAACGCGTGGACCCATGCTACAGTTATTATAGAATTAATTAAGGAAAACAGCGATGAAACAGAAGAACTAGCTTTTGAGGAAGCATACTATGTTGGCTCATATTCTGCCACCACTGGTATTATGGACGCTATACAGTTGCGAGTCGCTACTGGGTACGATGATGCCACAGTATTTACTTTACAAGGAGGTGGGTTACCATTTATAATTTCTCTTTTATTCTAAAAGTAGTAAGTCACAATTAATTAATAATACAGATTACTTTCTAATCATCATTAATTTCTTATATTAAAAACGCAATTTAATGAATGTTAAGTAATTGGAAGTTTTAAAACCCATTTATTTCATTCAAACTGCTTGTTTTAGTTACAATAGAAAATAATGCTTTGTTATAGAATAATCGTACTTTGTTTTTTTTATAATTTATGAAAGAAAGACGTTTTAATTTTTTTTCCACAATAAGTATATAAAAAAATTACAGACTAGATTTTTTAAGGCATTCAATCATGGATTGGGCCAAACCGAAACTAATAATAGGTGCTTATAGGTGGATAATATACTAATAGAAAGGAAATGAATGTAATAAGTACGTACATATTTTTGATAATACTATACTAACACTTTCAGGCAATAGTGCTTGGTTTAATGTGCAGAACTTGGAAAGCTTAGTGACAATTAGTTTAGCTGCCCCGTTGCCAGCAGAACTTTTTATTGACAACCAGCCGGTAATATTAACCCTCAATGCAAACAACTCTGCCGGTAGCACAGCAGTAGCTACTATCGTAGTATCTTTAGAAGGAGGTAAGGCAACATTTTCGTAATTATTGGCACCTAATGTACTTTTTTCATTTAACATGCGTTTATAATATAACCATAATATTCATATATTTTTTTTTATTATGCAGAAAAGTCTGCTAGCGAATATCTACGATATTTAAATCGAAAGAAAATAGAAAAAAAAAACTATTTTTCTTTCGATTTAAATATCATAATATTTATAATTCTAGATCTGTCTGAACTCACTGTTCTTGGATTCGAAAGAAATAGCTATTTAGGAACAATCGAAAACAATGTATCAACGCTGCAGCCTATTACTCTCACGCAGGGATTCAGCGCAGAAGTATATTTCACAATACAAGGAGGTAACATGTAACTTGAAATTACTTAGTTAGCTGTTTTTGGTATCCGATTGTGTATTAAACGTGCATATCAATTTCAGATCAATCCAACTATTTCGTTATAAATCAACAGGAAAATATTGTTAACGTAGAACTGCAAAGCGCCATTCCCGATACGGAATTACCAGCAAATAGTATAATAGTTCTTGAATTACAAGCTACCGCAGTCGAAGCTGTATCAGCAACTACGACAATAGTATTCGAGGTGGTCGCTGCACAAGAGCTTAGCTTCAATGCCGCGTACTATGTCGGGCAATACAGTGAAACAGAAGGCCTTACCTTCGGGCAGACCATCACGCTAGATGCGGGTTACGATCAAAACGTCGATTTCAATTTGGATGGAGGTACTTGTATAGCCCAATAACTCCGCTACGTTTGCAAAAAAGAAAAGTATTATATATAGTAAATCGCTGAGATACTTTAATCTATGCAATAATCATAGTGCAATTGTCCCAAATTGTACGAATATCTATTACTGGAACGTCTTATACTGTAAATGGTCTCTTTTTACAGAACACTCTCAATGGTTCACTCTACAAGTTCAAGAGAACGCCGCTACTGTCATTAATATACACCCTATTCCTTCCGAGATATTAACTGATAATCACCAACTCATATTTATAGTGACAGCACAGAAATCCAGAAGTAATATTGCTACAGCAACAATAGTAATTTCGTTGCTCGAAGGTAAGCACCAACTGATGGTGTAGGTATTTGATTTCATATAATTTTTATTTCGTACTAAGAAATATAAACATTTATATGATACTTATCGATAATTATAGAATCAACGAATGTAAGCATTCTCGCCTTTGAGAGCACAAGCTACCTTGGTTCAATTGAAAATGATGCGCTAAATATCGAACCAATCGTACTTAATGAAGGATACACTGATGCTGTCACGTTTACGCTTTCTGGTGGTAAGTAAAGTGATAATAACATATTATATGTAATATTATTTTAATACTTTTAATGATTTTTTTTATTTATAGTTATTTTGTTGTTAGTATCTTTATTATGTTTTTATCTTATATTTTTCTGGGAATAAATGTTTGAATATCAAAATAAATTAATACTAGAGAATAACAATTTGTACTTATACTTATTTTATCAATGGCTTATCGCTTCCAGATCTGGCTTCGTATTTTAATATTCAGCATCAAGGTTCCACAGTCAATGTCGAGTTACAGAACACTATTCCAGAACAAACGTTACCTGCCAACGGCTTAGTGTTCCTTGAACTTCATGCGTCAGCGCCACAAGCCTTAACGGCTACAGCGACATTAGTGATTGAAGTCAAGCGGGTGACTGTTTTGGACGAACTTGCTTTTAGTAATACTTATTATATCGGAATGTACAGTGAAACTGACGGCCTCACGTTTAACTCTGTCATCTCTCTGGATGTGGGTTACGATCAAAATGTTCAATTCACATTGGATGGAGGTATATTGATTAGTTTTTATAGTTTTCAAGCAAAGCAAAAATACAAAAATGTCTAAAACATGTTTTTACTTTTAGACCACTCACAATGGTTTGACCTAGAAGTTCAAGGTAATGCGGTGACACTCATTATATCTGGAACCATTCCGCCTGCGATCTTAGTCAATAACCATCAACTCGTATTTACTATTGCTGCACAGAAACTCAACAATAGCAATGCAACAGCAACAATAGTCATTTCATTAGTTGACGGTAAGCACAACATTAAGCACAGATTATGTAGTTTATTAAAAATATTAGCAACCATCAATGGCATGCAAGGTCATAATAAATCATAACCTTAAATAATTACTTCTAAAGACAAATCAGTTAAAATTATCTATTACCACAATTATTACAATTTGGAATATTTTGGTGATTACTTAATAACACAATTTGGTATTTAGTTAATTTGTTTCATGATACACCACTTAAATAAAAATACTACTTTTTTTATTTCAGATTACACTGATGCTCTTGTTCTCGGCTTTGAGCGAGCAAATTATGTTGGTTCCATCGAAAACAATGTGTTAACTTTAGAATCGATTGTCCTCAATGAGGGATTCTCGGAGGCCGTTACGTTCACGCTTGCTGGTGGTAAGTTTTGCATTGATAGTATTAGTTAAATATGTTGACTTCATAAAATGATGACACAATAATCGTTTTTAGATCTGGCCCCATACTTCAATATACAGCAGGATGGCTCCGCAGTTAACATCGTTTTACAAAGTGAAATCTCAGAACAGACATTACCAATCAACGGCTTTGTGATACTAGAGCTACACGCTTCTGCACCACAAGCCATATCCGCAACTACGACAGTGGTGATCAAGGTCCAGTTATCTACTGATAACGAAGAACTTGTCTTCAGTGCAGCTTACTATATTGGAGAGTACAGCGAAACCAGCGGCCTCGCATTTGATTCTATTATATCGCTTGATATCGGCTACGATCAAAATGTTCAATTCACATTGGATGGAGGTACATCGATTAGTTTTTATTGACTTCAAGCAAAGCAAAAATACAATGTCTAAAACATGTTTTTAATTTTAGACCACGCACAATGGTTTGCCCTAGAAGTTCAAGGTAATGCGGTGACACTCATTATATCTGGAGCCATTCCGCCTGCGATCTTAGCCAATAACCATCAACTCGTATTTACTATTGCTGCACAGAAACTCAACAGTAGCAATGCAACAGCAACAATAGTCATTTCATTAGTTGACGGTAAGCACTACATGAATCACAGATTAGTTTATTAAAAATATTAGCAACCATCAATGGCATGCTAAGTCTGGAAGTGTATTTGGGGAATCCATTAAATCATAACCTTAAATAATTACTTCTAAAGACAAATCAGTTAACATTATCTATTACCACAATTATTACAATTTGGAATATTTTGATGATTACTAAATAATACCTTTTGGTATTTAGTTAACTTGTTTCATGATACACCACTTAAATAAAAAATACTACTTTTTTATTTCAGATTACACTGATGCTATTGTTCTTGGCTTTGAGCGAGCAAATTATGTTGGTTCCATCGAAAACAATGTGTTAACTTTAGAATCGATTGTCCTCAATGAGGGATTCTCGGAGGCCGTTACGTTCACGCTCGCTGGTGGTAAGTTTTGCATTGATAATATTAGTTAAATATGTTGACTTCATAAAATGACACTATAATCGTTTTTAGATCTGGCCTCATACTTCAATATACAGCAGGATGGCTCCGCAGTTAACATCGTTTTACAAAGTGAAATCTCAGAACAGACATTACCAACCAACGGCTTCGTGATACTAGAGCTACACGCTTCTGCACCACAAGCCATATCCGCAACTACGACAGTGGTGATCAAGGTCCAGGCATCTACTGATAACGAAGAACTTGCCTTCAGTGCCGCTTACTATATTGGAGAGTACAGCGAAACCAGCGGCCTCTCATTTGATTCTATTATATCGCTTGATATCGGCTACGATGAAAATGTTCAATTTGCTTTGGAAGGAGGTACAAAATTAAATACATGAGATACTATTATCGTCGCAAAATTAAATACTGTTAACACTGAATTTAATTTTCAGAACATTCTCAATGGTTCGCCTTAGAAGTCCAAGGCAATGCGGTCACGCTTACTATATCTAGCACCATTCCGGCTGCGATTTTAGTGAACAATCACCAACTTGTATTTAGCGTCACTGCACAGAAAACAAGCAGCAATAATGCAACGGCAACAATAGTGGTTTCATTAGTGGATGGTAAGCCTTAAATAAAGCAAGTGATCCTTCTTTAAAAAGTGTTATATCACGTTTCGTTGTTTCACGTTTTATTTTTCATAAATCATTATTGGCCTCTTTATATTATAATTTCATCTATTGCAGATTACACTGAAGCCACTATACTCGGATTCGAAAGAGCAAGCTACCTCGGTTCTATTGAAAATGATACGTTGAGTTTAGAACCAATTATTCTTAACGAAGGGTACACGGATGCTGTTACGTTTACGCTTTCTGGAGGTATGCACACTAATTACATTATTAAATTATAATTATAACACGTGTGCCGGCTATAATTTTTTTTTGTTTGCAGATTTGGCATCATATTTCATCCTAGAACAACAGGGTTCCACGGTTAACGTTGTATTACAGAGTACTATCCCAGAACAAATTTTGTCTGCCAGCCGCATAGTTATGCTTGAATTACGAGCATCAGCACAGAGTGCTATTTCTGCCACGGCGACTATAGTGATTGAAAGACACTCAACTATTATTAATGTAGAAGAACTTGTCTTTAGCGCTACGTACTACATTGGCCAATATAGTGAAATAGAAGGTCTTGAGTTCGACTCTATTATATCCTTGGAATCAGGCTACGACCAGAATGTTCAATTTTCACTGGAAGGAGGTATACTACTGAAATATGAAAAATATGTACTAAATAAAAAAAGAAATATTATAACAAAAAAATATTTTTGCAGATCACTCACAATGGTTCACTCTTGATATTCAAGGCAACGCCATCACACTGTACACGTCTACCGCCATTCCGCCTGCAGTTTTAGTCAACAACCATCAGCTCGTGTTCAGTATCACAGCACAACATCCTAGTCGCAACACCGCAATAACAACTGTAGTAATTTCGCTTATTGACGGTAAGCAGTTAACGAATATTGATACTTAAAGTGATTTCTCAATACCAGTATTCAATTAAAATACTTATAACACCATCATACGAATTCAGCGGAATTTCGCTGTGTTTAAATTGAAGCACACGCATTAAACCAACTTATATTTTTGTTCAGACTACACCGACGCAACGATACTCGGCTTTGAACGCGCAAGCTACCTTGGAACAATTGAAAATAATGCATTAAGTTTAGACCCAATTGTTCTTACCGAGGGATACATAGACACCGTAATATTTACACTTTCTGGTGGTAAGTACATTGAAACACATGTTATGAATATAACTTCTTATTCTAGCTGAAAATATTAGGAGCATAGTATATGCCTCTTTAACTTGTTTTTTCTTTACTGTGTTAAATACATTTATTGACAACAAATAAATTTAAGTAAAACATTAATTAAAACAATTACAAATTAATTTAACTTTTAATTTTTTCTAGATTTAGCATCACACTTTAGTATAGAGCAACAAGGTTCAACGGTAAATATTATTATGCAGAGCGTTATCCCAGACCAAACTTTACCTACCAATGGCATAGTGTTAATAGAATTGCGAGCATCATCACTGCAAGCCATACCTGCTACAGCAACTATAGTATTTGAGGTTCTGCAGCAAACTGTTGCAGAAGAACTGGTCTTTAGCGCTGCACATTATATCGGAGAGTTCAGCGAAGCTTCTGGTCTCACATTTGATGTCATAATTTCACTAGAAGTGGGCTTCGATGAAAACGTGCAATTCACTCTGGAAGGAGGTATGACTTTTTTTTCTATGTACATATTTTTCATAGCTAGTTTCCAATTTTCATCGTAAGTACAATGTTCACTTGCTCTTTTATTCCAGAAAATGCACAATGGTTTGCCTTACAAGTCCAAGGCAATTCTGTTACGCTGACTATGGCCGGTACCATTCCGCCCGCTGTTTTAGCCAACAACCATCAGCTGGTCTTCAGTATTAGAGCACAAAAACCCAATAGCAACATGGCAACATCCACCGTGGTGATATCGTTAATTGATGGTATGAAAATACTAATTTCGTGTAATAACTATGTCTGAAGTGTATCTAACTATCATATATCGTTTCAGATTATAGTGATGCTGCAATTCTTGGGTTTGAACAAGCTAGCTATCTTGGATCAATTGAAAATGATGCGCTAACTATAGAACCAATTGTTCTTAACGAGGGATACACGGATGCAGTCACATTTACGCTATCTGGTGGTAAGTGTGTTAACTTTACCTAGTTAGAAGTAATATTAAATATTATAATGAGATTTATATGTATTATTTTTGTAGATCTGGTTTCATACTTCATTCTACATCAACAAGCTGCTGTAGTTACCATCGAACTGCAGGGTGCTATTCCAGACCAAGCATTACCCACCAACGGCATAATTTTACTGGACTTGCGAGCGTCAGCGATGCAGGCCGTACCCGCTACGACGGTAATAGTGATCGATGCCCAGCGGACTGCTAGTGTAGAAGAACTGGAATTCAGTGCTGCGTACTACATAGGGGAGTACAGCGAAGCGAGCGGCCTCGCTTTTGACTCTGTAATCTCGCTGGTTGCTGGTCACGACCAAGATGTTTTGTTCAGCTTAGACGGAGGTTAGTTTTTAATATTGTTTTATTAGAACTAGAACATTAGTAAGTAGTTGTTAAGACATGTATGTTTCTGCACAGGAAATATTTAGTTAGAAATAGTTATTGTCACAAGATACAACACTGTTTTTTTTATAAAAAAAAGATGCAGATTTGTCTCAACTCATCTAATACCTTGACATCATACTGAGAAAATCTACCCAATATCTTGGACTGAGATAATCTCAATAAAGATGGGACGTTTTGCTAAAATTATGATTAATAAAATCATAATTAGGTTCAAAATATACTTCTCTAATTAAAACTGACCTGATTCTCCCATCTTTTTAATTGATAGTAGAAGAAGATCTTAGATTAAAATTTTGATACGAGATGTTAATTTCATGAACATAGTAATTTTTGAGTTTTAATACCTAAAACGCATAAAATATTCCTTTTATCAAGAATTTCTCAGTATCTACTTTAGACAATTAAGCAGGAAACGCAAACATTTTTTGTTTCAGATCACGCCCAATGGTTTGGATTAGCTGTCGATGAAAATTCAATAACAGTTTTTGTGGTGGAACCAATTCCTACTTCAATATTGACTGATCTTAGAAAAATCATATTGACAATGAGGGCTACAAGAGGAGATGCCGCTGCGAGCGCAATCATCATAATATCTGTTATTGAAGGTAAGTTGGACAAATGCCTCCCCCTTTAACTTCCACACGTCCCGATCTGGAGCTATTTCTAGCCGGTCGTTAAGAAATGCATCTAGGTCATCCCGCCACACCTTGCCACATAGTCGCCGCCCATCTTGCGGAACCCACTTCTTAATTTAAGCTAATTTTCTTTAGTATTTATTCCAAGATATATTCCAGTACCGCCTTTTCTTGTAATACATAGATTTCTGTATAAAATATTATGATAAAATATTTAGAACAAGCACTTTGCAAGATATAAGCTGATACGATCAAACAATGCAAAGAATACTCATTTTCCCTTATCGATTACATGATATAGATCTTTTGTTTCATCATGTTTAGTCATATAGTCATAATAAAGTAAAAAGCCGCGATGGCTGGAAATGCGGGTTCAAATCTCGTCTCGGAAACCGGAGGTCCTCATCGCTTTTTCTTAAGTAGGTATATGTCATCTGTATCAATTTTTAAGTAAAGACGGTTAAAGGAACGATTACAAAGAGCAAATCATTAAAAGCGTTCTTCCAAAACCATCTTTTGTCAAAATAAATATTTTAAGTATAAAATTTTACCATGGGCCCAAAGTATGGAAAATGGCATATCTAAGCCGTTTTGAGTTATAGCCAAAGCCAATATTCATAACACGTACAGTCAAGTGAAAAAATATGGGTGCGTTCAAGGTGTACAAAAAATATTTAATATTCTTATGTCGGCGCACTAAAGTCGATAAACAATTCAATTCAATTCAATCCAAATTATTTAATGTCATAAAACCACATGTCAAATACAAATAAATTACAACATGAGAGTGATACATATTTTAGCACACTTGGTGTCGTAAAAGTACACTATTTTACTTTGATTTACTTTAGATAGTATAAATCCCTTTAAAAGTCTACCTATCTATGTAACGAACGGAAAACTATGGAACCCTACTCTGAGCATGAAACCATACTGAACCCTTGACTGTAACTAACTAGAAACAATACATGTATCATTCCGATTAAGTTTGATAACAATGTATATTTTCCTCTTTTACATTATTGATACCATTTTATCTTGTAACTATTTTATATCTTATCGAGGGATTGCGATTATTTACATTCAAGTCAGTCATCTTGACTCACACACCTTACCTCGATAGTTTGTCCCTTCCTTTGCAGGATAACCTTTGTTATTAATTATTTACCCTGTTCTCAAACAATTTATTTTCAGCAACGTTTGTTATAATTATAATATTTATAGTTGTGGTTTTCGTTCTCAAAAACTAGGCTTAATTTAGTTCTTAAGTATAATTGTATAGCGATCAAGTTGTTATATTTTTACTTATTCCACAGATTCCGGGACCGTGATAAATGAGGCATTTGATAAAGTCCTGTACCAGGGGACCATCAATATTAATGTGGTTCAACATGAACCGATTACCATCACAGGACACGCGGCTGGGATCAATGTCGAAATACTTGGAGGTAAAATTTAGTATAAGGAATGTTTTAGTTTTCAACCAACTCTTTCCAATTGTATTAATTTTATAGAAACGTAACCCACGTTTTATAATTCGAATATTGCTCGTCCCGTTTCTACACAATTAATATGGTTATTTCTCGTGATAGTTCTGTCTTTCTTATTGTAACAGAGTTTGTTGCTCAGTTGACATTCGACTTATTTAATTTGTTACTTACATATAAACTCATACAAGTAGAGTAATTATCGCGGCAACCGAAGACAATATTTCATACAAACAAGTCAACCAATTTGCATGCTGGGTAGCTGCTTTGTACAAACTAAGTTGATTGTACAAGAATACTATTTATAATCTGTCGTACACGTAGCAGCAAAATAAAATAAGTAACAATATTAAACTAATTTCTGAGATAAAAATATATAAATTAACACACAGATAAACACAATTTTAAATAATAATATACAAACAGTCACACAAGTAAACACTTTTTATCGAAGGAGAGAAAATAAATGCATATTATTTCAAAATTCCAGTTACGAACAGGGCTAAATACCTATTTTGAAAGAAGACACACACAAAACACACTGTTAATAAGAATTCTTGCCTTCTTTGTTTTAAGCGGAACTCTATACTATTTAACCACCGGCTTATATATCTTCCTTCAGTTTATAGGGAGCTATTCTCCGCCACCGTATCGGGTGATACGGTAGTCGTGGGAGCGGCTGGCACCCTGACCCTTCCCGAGAGTGTCACGCATGTGGCGCTCGAGCTGAGAGCAGGCGACGCGAGTGCAGTCATCATTTTTGACGTTACACAATCGGGTAAGAAGATAGAGATTATATAAAAAAAGTATCATCATCATCTTCTTCATCATATCAGGACGTCCACTGCTGGACGCTGCCTCCCCGAAAACCTACAATGATCGGTGTTCCACCACCCGCCTCCAGTGGATTCCCGCGATCTTTACCAGGTCATCGATCCACCTTGTGGGGGTATGCCAACGCTGCGCCTTCCGGTACGTGGTTGCCACTCGAGACCCTTTACGTCCCAATGCTTCTATCTGCAATGTGACCTGCCCACTGCCACTTAAATGCTGCGTTTGATGCGATTACGCAGAGACACTCCCAGTATAGCCCTATCCCTTATGAGGAGAACAGACAATATTTAGTTAACGTATCCACAAAGGGAGGTATTTTTAGAAGGCAGCCTTTAAGTACCTATTATCCTAATAAATGCATCCAAAATTTAGGCTTGTAAACCGATAACTTTCCCACAGAAAAAACACGATCCCAAATTAACGACAACTTAAAAAATTTCATTAAGCTTTATTTTTATCGAATTCCTATTTCAAATAACAAAAATTTTATATAACAAAATGACGTAAAGCTAAAATTAGAGATTGGAAGATTAAATCAAGGCATTTTAATGACGAATGAGAATAAAATAGGTACGTTATTTGTCAAGAAGCAATAAATTATTTATTAACAACTTGGGGGCACAGTAGTGCCATCGCCAAGACGACAAAACGGAATGCGGAGGTACTACCTTTTCTCCACCGGTTTCGTTTCTTCCACGTAATACCACTACCACTGTACCCTTAGCATGAGTTGTGACATTGACGTTTTCGATAAAGAGTATCGAGTTTACAATCTGTGCATCTCGTTCGCACTAAAATAGTACAAGCGAGATGCACAGATAGTAAACTCTACACTCGTTATTAAAAACGTCAATGTCACAACTCATGGTAAGGGTACTGGATTAGACCACAACACACGTAATACCGCTGGATTATATGTACAGTCACGGGCAAAAATATGGATATAGTTTTTCACCCGTGCGTTATGTCGTTACTGTAATGGTAAAAAAACATTTAGGTTAAATATGGGTAAGACTGGCATACTTTATTTTTAAGGGAAGTCCGTCATATGACACTAAATACCGATCAGATAATGTAGGAATTTGGTTGGTAAACGGTCTTTCCTGATAGACGGTCTTATCCACATTGACCTTACATAGGTACTTATGTATGTCCCCGACTGTACAGTGATAGAAAACTAAATTTGTTTGATGTAATTTTTATACGTTAGCCTCTAGGGTTCTTAACGATGTCCTAGAACTCAGATCAGAAAACATCAGAAAATAACCCTGCCTATGAAACCGATGGGCCTGGGTTCAAATCCCAGTAAGGGCATTTATTTGTGTCATGTCATGAGCATAGATATTTGTTCCTAAGTCGTGGGTGTTTTCTATATATTTAAGTATGTGTATATTATACACATATATCGTTGACCCACAATACAAGCCTTCTTGAGCTCACCGTGGGGCTCAGTCAATTTGTGTAAGTTATATCTTCTTATTATATTTTATATTAATACCGCCGATATAAGGGGCGCAAGGTTGACAAGTACACAAATCTAATTAGAAATTCCAATTGCAAGAAATCTTAAACTTGGTATTGGTCTGGTTGGTTACACCGGCAGCCGCGAATTCTGAAGACTACGGTTCAAATCCTACCTCAGCCACCGGTGATCATAGTCATTTTTGTTGATCATCATTGCAATTTAAAATCCATAACTACTTACCGTTACAATATCGTGTTAATTAAAAAAAAAAAAAAACAATTTATTATAAATGATAATTACGGCTCTAGTTACTCACGTTTATCTAGTCACTCGCGCGTCATGTTTACTACGTGCAACTTGTAGTGCGTGACAGGCCGGCGACGCGAGCGGCGAACCGAACGGACACTCAGTACTCTTAACGGCCCGGCCACAACATTGCGTGAATTGCGGCTCGGCAAGCGTTTTATCTGTTCATTGCGTGTAATCCCAACTAACCGCAGTGGATTGCGCGTCTTGACCGCGCAACGAACAGATAAAACGCTTGCCGCGTCGCAAGTCGCGCATTGTCGTGGCCGAGCCGTTAGTGCTTTAAAATGGAGGCTTATGTTATCCAAAACATGTCGCGCAAGTCACTAAATAAAAGTGACTGAGCGGTTATTATCATTTATAAAATGTTACAATGTCTCACGAAAGTTAAAATACAATTATATATAGTTATATGTAGTGTTGTGTTCCTGATGGTGAATAAGGTTCCAACTCAACAGAGCTCCAACCCACTTATAGGTCGGCAACGCGCTTGTGACTCCCTTGGTGTTGCGAGTGCCCATGGGCGACGGTAATTGCTTACCATCAGGCAATCCGTCTGCTCGTTTGCCACATTTGTCATAAAAAAAAAACAATAATTCAATTTTTTTTTAATAGATAACTCTCATGACACTCAGACATACTAAAATATATATAAAAACGGGTCACTCATGTATTTTAAGGTTAAATAACGCTCGACATATGTCGCTTAAAATACGTGAGTGACCCGTATATATATTATATATTTTAGTATAATTCAAATTATTCAAAATTATAGTAAGTAAGTTTTTAAATGACTGGAATAATGGTATTGGTATAAATACTGATTCCTAATTTCCGCCCTTTTTATAAATATGTTTGACATAGGACTTTTTCAATTCTGTTGAGAATTTTCCCTGTTCAAACGAAATAATAATAAAGTTTAAGTGCCAGATATCATTAAATTCTTTAAACGATTTATTTGAAATTTTATAGCTGATAGATCCAGTGTTCTTAAAGTACTGATTATTTTTTAATTTTATTCCTACAGATCGATTGGTAACAAAATTATATTTTGGCGTTAGGGTGTTAAGCTTTTCATATTAGGGTCTTACATATTGTGTATTGTTAAAATTAATAAAGAAATAATTAAACTCTTTAACGTTACTGTTATGTTTTTTATCTAATTCAAGTTATTCCTTGTTCGCACATTTCGTTTCACAATACTCTAAGCAGCTTATATTTATGTTGCGTATTCATAATGAACTTTGTGTTCTGAATTATTTTCACAATGGATTTTGCTCTATGTCCGGCGTCCGTGTGTAGACAATAACATTAATTTTATTTCTATCTTTATTTATTTATTTGATTAATTTATTTTCTTTATGTAACTTTCTTGATACAAATGGGCGTTTTCAAAAAATTGTGCACCCAATTAGTGAAAGTTGTTAAGAAAAGTTAAATCACTGTCAGTTTCGTAACGACAATTAAGCATTAAATATCGATAAAAGCTTGGATTTGATGTTCGTTTTATAAACTTCAAAAGTCGATCTTCATAAAGATTTAATGATGAATTGTCGTCACGAAACTGACAGTGGTTTAGCTTTATTTTACATCTTTCGCTAATTGGGTGTACCAAATTTTGAAAACTCCCAAATAATAAAAATTGAGTATTTTTATTGGTAATATTAAAAGTTAAAAGTGTGAAAAGGTGTGATTATAAGTGAAAAATTTAACTAAATGACCTGGTATATGTAGTAGTACCGTGTCTATACATGCACATCGGTGTTCTATATTCAAATGTTGACGTAACTTCCATATTTATTCACTGCACAACTACATAGACAGTGAGTTAGTTAAGTTTTTCTCCTGTAGTCGCTCGAAAATTAAGGCACGTGATGTATATTTTATTCAAGGATGAATGATAAGAGAATGATGTGGAAACGAATTATTGGTCATTTGAATAAAACCCATGTCTGGGTATAATGAAGCTTTTACCGAAAACAATACCGGACCAGAATATTATTACTACAAGTAGTTCTATTCTGGCTTCATGTCGACACTAACAGACCCTTCACTAATATCTGCACATTCGGAAACAATGTATTGTATATAATTATAGGTTAATATAATTAGTTGGTACACAATTTACATTAAGCTTGCGTACAAATAGAATAAGCCACTAGATTTTAGTTCAATAACTAAGTCACTCAAAGGGCAATGGAGAGGGCTATGCTAGGAGTGTGTCATAAAAAACGATTTAATTCACAGCAGATCCGATGGCCATTGGGGCATAAAGGTTTTAGAGTGGTGACCACCAGAAGTTACAGCGTGGGCAGATGTGGGGGCACTTGATGGACCCACGAAAGGGTAAAGATTGTAGGTGGCGCAACACCGGTCATTGTGGATCGCTTTGGGGGAGGCAGATGTTCAGCAATGGACATTCCATCGGCTGATATGATGATGATGTATTCGTATTTAACAACTACATGTAGTTCCGAATTTAACAACTACGCAGAACTTAAAGTTTCATGTCTTGATAGATAAATATTTAAAAATATAATAAATATTTCGGGTCAATCTTACACAAATCGTACCTAGTCCTAAGGTAAGCTCAGTAAGGCTTGTGTTATAGGTACATAAATAAATACTTAAATACATAGAAAACACCCAAATCTTTTAGACTTTTTTCCTTTAATTATGTTGTAATATCGATTGAAGTTTATAAAACGGACACCAAAACTCAAGTTTTTATAAAAATTTAACTCTTAATTGTCGTCACGAAACTGACAATGATTTTTTTTTTAAACTTTCGCTCCCCAACATCAAATGTATGTTCTATTTATCTATCTTGTAAGTCAAAAAGTTACAATTCATAAATTATTTATTTGAATTAGAAGGCAATACTAATCAAAATGTACCAAATGTCCAGAAACACCGGAGCTACCAACCGTGGCGTTCGCATCGGCGTCGTACGTGCTCCGAGCTGACATGGCGCAGACAGGGCTGCTGGGGCAAGTCCAGGCCTCAGCCAGCAACGGGGAAACCATTTCGTACTCTCTGGCCATCAACGATGGTAAATGAAACAAATCATCAGATTCTGTATTTGTCAAGCAAACACAGATGTCAAAGGGATTGAAAAATTCAAAATATTGTAACAGGCATTATACATTTGGTAGTCGTTTCAGTATGAAGTGTTGGTTTTTCGGATCTAACAGACCTTGAGTCAGACAGATACATTTATATTCATTATTTTTCGGAATAACGAGAATATTTGAATCGGTAAATAACAGGCTAGACTGAGCCCAGTAAATAAAACGGCCATTAGCATAGCACATTGGAAATCATGAATATTAGCATCATTTTACAGTGCAATAGATACATTATAATTTCTAGTAAATTCTCTATTAATATGGAACTGTATAAAAACAAATCCCCCACGCTTGGTACTCAGAAGGCTGGCAGCGTTTCCTCTTTGTATGGCCCGGCTTAAGCTCTGCCCGAAATAACTGCCAACCCTCTGATAACCCGAGGCATCGATTAGGTGCTTTGAGATTTCTTTAAAGAGCGCTAGGTCCCCACGGTGTTATGTAGGAAATAAAATCCGATAAATGATCATTAAATGTTTACTGGAATGTAAGTAATGTAACTTATATATATAATGTAACTTATATATATAATGATAATACATGAACTGGGAAATTCTTCTATCATCCGCGATAGATATGTTGAAATTTTGTTGCATTGCAACAACTTGTTTAAATGAAATTAACATCTAGTCTTATATATCTATATGTGTCGAGATTATATATTCGATAAAACAAGATAATCTTTTGTCATGTTATTCTGTACAAATATTTAAATGTACAATATTAACACTATTATAAAAATTAAATTTGACTAATGCGAGCAGATTATCAGATTAACCTCCCTAATCAGCTTATGATATATATTGATATCCGTAATCCTTCTATAACAAAGATACACCGTCCTTGCCTACATACCTACTTAGCGACTGGTGTCTACATCAGTCCTTGAGGTTTAATTGCAAAACATTGTGTTCATTCCAAATCAAAGTTATGTTTACAGTTTTGCATCTTTCTCCTTTGTTATAAGGTGCTAAAGTGTAAACATATTTTCAACGTATGCTGGATAAAGCTCACATAGGTAGCAAAAGCTAGAAAGACGATTGTGTACGTACAATCACATACAGTCTTTGACGAATATTACGGACGCCCTTATGTCCCTTGCTGTTATTGTTGTAACAATGGGCCTATTATGTTCCACTTCGACCGAGAATGATCTATTGAGGCCACTCTTTAGAACCCATTAGGCTCAAAGCACCCTGGACATTTTCCAATTGTATGGGCTGTAATGTGTTGCACCCCATAAGGTTTCATTATATTCCGCCCTATTAGTACTTCTTTGGGACATTATTGGCTTATTAGCAATTACCGTCACCGATGGGCATACCAGGGGAGTCACGAGCGCGTTGCCGGTCTATAAGAGAAGAGTACGCTCTTTTCTAGAAGGTATGAGGGTCGTGTCGGTCCGGAAATACCGCTGACGGCAAATCATTCCACAATTTGTAATATCCAGAGTTGCGCGAACAGTGGATATTGCCCCATTTATTTATTCAAACTATTGCAACAAAAAAAAACCTTAACATACAAAAGGCGAACATAATTCATAATCATAAGGCATGGATTGTGATTATCAGTGGATTATCACTACCCCATTTCGTGCACACCCGCTTCCCAGCTAAAATAATGTATGTTTATATCAAGGCTTTGATCACTAGCTGTAGATACATCGTCAGTATCGTCACATTGCATGTAAATTTCGCTACATTTCTACGAGTATAGCACGTGACTAGAAGTCACTGTACGTACGACATCAGCTCAATGCCCAACACAGAATAACTGAATGAAGCGCCTGTGTGTTTCACGTTGGCAATCACACGCAAATATACTAAGCTTATTCTAAGGCGTTACATTCATGTGAAAATTCACAATCATTAGAGCATTATCTAATACACCGATAATAGACAAATATAAAAACGTTTTGAACTAGTAGAGGTATATTATATACATAGTTGACGACCGGTCTGGCCTAGTGGGTAGTGACCCTGCCTATGAAGCCGATGGTCCTGGGTTCGATTCCCAGTCAGAGCATTTATTTGTGTGATGAGGACAGATATTTGTTCCTGAGTCATGGGTGTTTTCTATGTATTTTAGTATTTATATGTATCTATCTATCTATTATATATATCATCGTCTAGTACCTACAACACAAGCCTTACTGAGCTTACCGTAGAGGACTAGGTCGATTTGTGTAAGATTGTCCCGAAATATTTATTTATTATTTTTACATAGATTTAAGTCCATACAAGACAGTATTAAGTTGTAAAGGTATTACCGATACTAAATTAGACTATTTTTTTGGACTGGCCAAATAACAAAAACTAAAATCCGACTGTGGTATAACAACGTAAACCAGCAGGTCAGCCCCAAAAAAATTACTTGATCTTACAATCCACTAATCAATCCTTTCATTATGACCCTACCAATCATTTAATTATGTCCTTAATCTAATCGCCAGTATTTCCTTGTATTCGTTTTAACTCTTCCCTGCATCAATTGCAGAAATAGACTGACTAATTTGTATTCGAATGTAGAAATCAATCAAACGGAGGATCAGTTCGGTGATTAATTAAAAATAATAATCGTTCCTCTTTTTTAATTAATGTTAATTACACCCATACATATTACTTACACTATAATTAAAAACTAGTTTCACAATCGCTAACATGATGATTATTTAACAGTTATAACGTATTCCATAATGTTGGTCAAATCTATATCATTAATTTTGATATTATATTGTTTCATTATTCGGAAGCTTAGACTAAATATATTTAGTCTAAGTTCGGAAGAGACATAATTTAACAAAAAAATCTTAAGTTTTTTTAATACTCAAACGGGTTCAATTACAATTATAACATTATAAAAATGATTTTAAAAGAGCAATAAAATTAATCGTTTCGGAAATTCGCAAAGAAACCAATAATACATCGACCCTTACTCCCACACTCATTACGTTTCAAACGACACACACGAAAGCTGATTTTTAATGGAAATAAAAAAGTTTCAACATATTTTCCTTATGAGTTATCTTTGTTATTAATGCACTCAATAAATTGCTGGTATTAGTCATGCTAAATCCATTATCTTTAGCGACAAAAGCACTTATTTCTTGCATGTCTGTTTCCAGCTCATCTGCGAGAACGAATTTCGATTAACAGCGTAGGAGAGATACATTTGTCAGCGTCAGCGAACACTGGCGTTTACAGCTTTGACGCGATAGCTACATCAGTGATCACGCAAGTTCAAGCTACAGCCGCGGTAATTAACATTACCTAATCGGTTTTATTCAGATTCGAAACCTAACGTACTAAAGAATTATGAAATTAATTGAATCAGGCGTTACTTTGCGGAAGTCCATATTATTAACAACAATAATATTACTTTGCTAATCCGCTGTTTAATAACGTGCTAGTCAGAGTCGTTGTCGGACATCAGACCGACAACATCTCAAGCGTCTCCTGAGGATGCCTCGTAGAGAGGCGAAACACGTGTCGAGTTTTGGTATTATTGGTGGTGGTTTGGTATATTTATTTGCGTATTTAATTTTGCGGTGAGAGGGAACATTAATGCATGAAAAAATACGCAAGTAAATATAACGAGTTGGCACTGATTGACTAGCACGTTATTAAACAGCGGAATAGCAAAGTACATAATATTATTGTTGTTACTAAAGAATTATGAGTCTTACCAATTTTCTTTACCAATAGTACAACTTCTGAGGAAGTCATTATGTGTTTTCAGTACCTACTTTTATATTTTTGGCTTACGCTGGCCAATACGATGGCATAATTATCAGTGATCGGCACTATGGGTGCAAAACTTTAACAAAACTTTTAAAGTGGTCATAAAAGAGTATATAGCGCCATAAAAACAATTATATGCTTACACCCAAATACATGCATATTGAGATTCCGATATACAATTAAACTAGACAGTAATTTGCCAAAGTTATTCGTATTTTTCTTGATGGTAAGTATTACTAAACCTCAGTTCAACAAGTTTTGTTAAAGTTTTGCACCCATAGTGCCGATCACTGATAATTATGCAATCCGTTGCAATGAAATTTAACAAACCACATAATTAGTCTTATGTAGTTTACTTTATTTTGTCCTTCTCCATTCAAAGTTTTCTTATAATTTTATATCGCTTCTGCGTACCAAAATTATGGTTAATTGGCATGATGATAAATGCCTAGGTTTAAGGTTCGTGAGTCTTATTCTAAACTGAGCCCTGAGTGTAAGTTTTTAACGTAACAAAACGTCACGAACGCGTTTGCGTTACCCATATAAATAACATTATCACTTACGAGTTCGAGACGTTTTTTTTACGTCAAAAAAAAACTTACACTAGAGCCTCTGGACTGAACTGAATATTAACTTTAACTGCGCAGGTGCAACTTACGATAGAAGCTGCCGCGATCTGCGGAGACGACCATGCGCTTCCACCGCTCATTATCTTGGACAGAGATGAGGAGGAACCACATGCGAATCTCGTGGTTCTCGATAGCGTGGCTGAAGCTGGTTGCCAGTTCAGTCTTACCAACCGCTGGCCTCTCGACCAAGACTGGCTATACGTGGACGACACAGGTCTACATGCAAATAGAATCGACAGAGAAGACCCGCGGATTGCTTTTATGGCGTTGTCTCAAGTTCAAGTGGAACTGGTACTGGAATGCCCTAATGACACACAGAGCCGCGTCAAGCGATCCACAGTGAACCCTAGACTTGACTGGCTCGGCCCATACGAATACGGAAACAACAAATGGATACTTACTGATACCATTCTATACAACTCTAGACGAAGTTTCGTTAACTTAATAGTTAACGACATCAACGATAATTACCCTATATTCGTCGTCAATGAAAACGGACCCATTGTGTGTGGGTATCCCATTCCCGAACTTGAAGATATTGTCCTCCCTCGAGCATTGGCAGAATTAAAGGTAATGTTTGACTTTCATTTTAGAATTACATATGACATGAAAATGAGTTTGAACCTACGATTTATTAAAGAATTAATAAAATCCAATTTATTTAAATAGTTAAGTCTCAATTTATAAGTCAAATGATGCTCGACATGTTTCGCTCCATAACGAGGAGCTTTTTAAAGAGCTGTTCACGTTGAATGACCTCCTAACACGTGTGCCTGAGTCTCACGATAGTTTGTGTTCTATTTAATTATTTGCGTATCAAAATTCAAGTTAACCTTTCACATTTGAAACAAATGTGAAATGAAAAGTCCGCACTTACATACAAAGATGCCCATTAACATAATTTCACGTCTTAGACATCAGCACGCACCTTAAACTTTGAATTTACTCTTTAAGCGAAAAACAAATTTCCATACCAAATGCGCGCCTCCGGTGAGTTAATGTTCAGGCTGTTATTGCGAATGGTCTCGCAAAAAAGTCACGCATCATTTCGTGACTCCAATCTCAAGTCAAGTAGATGAATGTTCATGTATTTTATGGGGATATTGAATTACCTCAGGCCACTGACGCCGACGTGGGAGAGAACGCGGCTTTGTCTTTCTGGAGCTCCTCGGATGTCTTGGCGGTGGCGTCAAGTACCGGCTTCGTCCACGTCAGGGATGGAGCCAGCCTGTCGCACGACCAGACCTTAACAGTGTCCGTCACTGATCTTAACGGAAGGGAAGGTGGTCTAACTGCGTCTATACAGCTTCTGGTAACCCTTATTTCTAATTTAATCTTAGGTAGCCTTAATTATTGTGACGTCAGACCGTGTGTAAATTTAGAAGTATGATCACGATCAGATATAAATTTTAATTATTACCAGAAACATATGTTAACAAATAATGCTTAGTCATAGGAATATACCTACGTTTCAAAAAATAATAGTAAAATATACCTACTTAAATTAACTTCATAGTTATCTGGGAAAAAAAGAATGAAATCATTAATTACCACTTGTCAATAATTAGTCATTCATTTTAGACTTGTTGGAAAAACCTATGATAATATTAAACTATCGCATTCTAGGTAAAACTGTTAGACACGAGTCATATCGCCGTGGTCACCGTACGCAACGCATTTTTAGACCAAGAGGAAACGATTTTGGGAAATCTCAGTTCGGCTGTGGGGTACGAGGTCAAAGTCCTCAGCTCTGCGGTTATATCCGATGACCCAGCCGATTATACGAATGCAAGACGCAAGCGACAAGTGACCACCGATGGAGCATCATTGCAGCTTTATGTATACGGTGTAATTGATCGCGAACCGGTAGCCGTTGACCAACTCACAATGTAAGATAATAATCAATTCGATTCGGTATACAAAAAAAGTTGTAATAATTAAAATACATTTTTTAATTTCAGCGATATAACCGAGAATGTGTCCGGGGTTGACGTCACGAGCACAGTATCTCTCGAAGATTATCTAGAAGGCCGCGAGATATACCACACAGGACGTGATACAGGTCTACTAGTCGCAACAATAGTCCTGAGCATCCTGCTCTTCATACTAATGCTGCTTATTGCCTTATGGTTCTTCCTCAGATGGTAAGAGTACCGTTGCTAACATATTTCGCTTATGTTATCATAGCTTCAACTAAATCACGTATTCCCTTTATTGTTTCGCAGGCGAAAGGCACGAAACTATGAACAGTTCAGTGACGCAAATAGTTTAGCTTCCCGAAATGAGCCAATAGAATCACCAGCAAAAGTAGACAGTTTGAGAAAACCGAGACTAAATATAGACGAGTTGAAAAGAAGTGAGAGAAGGCTGCAAGAAATGCTGGACGCCCCTATAGACGGAGTAGGACCGAAAGCCCAAACGTCGAAAGCAGAACCCGAACAATCGATCGACACTCTAATAAATGTATCTCCGATCCGGCCTACTGATGTTGCCCTGCCTATAGTCATACAATCCATAGACAAGCTTAAAGACGACGTAAATTTAGAAGAGGAAGATGAATTTGGCGAGAGAAAGAACAAGAGCCGAAGGAAATCGGTAGTTACTTTTAACGAAAACGTCGAAAAGATAATTCACGTGGAAGATATTCCAGACGATAATTCATCGGACGTAGAAATATTTAAGTTGTAACACCGCTCATAACGGCAGTCCATATGTAAATATTTTTATATCATTTTAATAACATAATTAAAACTCTTAATCTGTTTCCTTAAATTTATTCACATCCTTTTGTATTTGTAAAGTCAGAAGCGTGAGTAAGCTCATGCCAACGACCTTTCAACGACTAACAGATGTTATCATTTTTACTAAATCTTACTAAACACTGTAATTTTCATTAGGTAAGTCATTTGTTGAACTTAGTCGATAACTCACTTAAATAGTCAACAGAGTTACAAATTCATTAAATAGTAATTTGGTTATTACTACGGAACCAAATATAAAACACTGGATCATTTTATTTACTTATACTGCAAGTATGCCTAAGTGTAAATGAGGCATACCGATTATCTGAACAAATTGTTAACATTCTATAAGTTAATGTTGGATACATTGGTTACAAACAATACAAGAATATTTCGATATAAAGCCTCGTGTGACTTTTGGTCATGTATTATTTAAATCACATATATACCAACCACTAATATAAGGTACCAATAAAACTGTACCCAATCAAAAGAGAGTGTTCCGATATTTCCATCAGGACTCTTGGGATGTGGCCATGATTGGCCTCAGCATAACAAAGCCTTCCTTACGGGACAGATATTTCAATATTATATTGTTACGTTATAAAAAGAACCCTCGTCTTTTTTTATCGAACGGTAAATTTCCAGCATTTTATTAAGATAGAATAAATGTTATCGAATTTTTTCTCGATTCCTTTTTAATAAATTTCAAGGTTTTGACATTTTGACCACGCCCGCTATCTCGCAAAATATGTTAGGCTACATATGACCGGTCGAGTACAGTTATCTTTTGGACGGGTGTTTAATGGTCATTTAAATTATTATTCTAGACACAACTGTTTGATAAGATCTGAAACATGTTCGAATTTTGCAATTATGATGATTTTTAAGGACCTACTTATAAAAACAGAGACATAATGTTTTCAAGTTTAATAAAGGCAACATTTTATAAATAGCCTTAATGTGATCTGTAAAATTAGCGTCAAGGTTTATATCTCTAAAACCATGATAAAACGAGTATACCGGTTTCAATTATTATTTCATAATGCATTTTATATTAAACCTCTAAAAGTAAACGAACAGGTCCGATGTATTTGCATATACGTTGTACCTAAATCTACTATCTAATCTATTAAGACTGACAGACAATGCATAGCCTAAACTTATAAAGAAAAATGCACAAGTTTTCATAGGTCCTGAAGCCCCACCAATACACTTTTTATTCTATTTAACCCCCAAAAGAGTGAAACGGGGTAAAGTTTTAACAACTCTTATTCTTCTTCTTTTAATTAGCGAGCAGATGATTTTTTAAATGTATTCGACATACCTGAAAACTGACAGATGTGCTGTCCAAACTTTGAATGTTAGAATTTTGAAAGGAACATACTCGTAAATAATAAAAAATACACGTTGCATTTATATTCCTCGTCGGCCGGTAGTTGGACACAAAGCCAAAATTGCGTTTACCTATCTAAATAAAATCTTTTGAACAAAAGCCGTTGGAAACACACTCTCGTTTTAAATAATATCTTATAGAATGGAATAGAAAGAACCACGAGATTTGAATACCGATGGAGGTATACAAATGTCAAAAATATGCAGCACCGTAGCATTATAACAAAGTAACTGGAGAATACATACGTGATATTGTACTACCGTGCTAACTATCCAAAAATACCTGTATATTCACCGTTATCAGGGAATTTTTTAAAGACCCTTCAAAATAAAGTTTTAAAGTAAAGTCCATACCTACGTGATAAATTTTAATGTTTTTTAAATATAATTACACCTTTTTCTTAGAAATAAAATGATGAAACAAATTATACACAAATTGACCTAATCTCTCAATTGCATGGTAATCTTGGTAAGGCTAATAAATCGTTGTGTTGTGGGTAGAGCGAGAAGGCGATAAGATTCATGAGTAACACATATATATGTATCACTCTATCATTACGACATAAAAAAAATAAAGAAGGAAATTTTATCGTGGTAAAAACGCAAATGCCTTACCGGAATTTAACTCAAGAACCCCCAAGCTTAATTACCTATTAGATAACTCAATTTTACATTGTTTTTATGAGATGCAATATGTTTATCCATTTTTGAAGTAAAATACAGTGCGAACAGGATTGATTAAGGATATTTTTTTATTGTTCATATGAAGTTATGTTGCTATGGTATGTAAAAACAGTACTTACACGTATTAGCATTTATGACTAACATCATATCGCACAATGTATCCTGGTTGCGTTATTAACTATGTAAACATGGCCATTATCGTGAGTGGTTAGTGGTTAGAGTTACTATGAGGCTAAATATACTCCTACGATCCGTGATGGCTCGCGTCCGTCTCGTAGACGAGAAAACACTAGGATTACAAACCTTATTATAAGGGTCAAAATAGTTTTTGGTGCATAGTGTTCCGATCCCAAAAAACTAAAGCAGTGGACCTTATTGTATGAGGTGGTGTGGAGCTGAAGTAAAATATTAATTAGGTACCTACAAGACAATTTATCTGATTTAGGTCTTATTTTTAATTATGACTTGTGTCACCTTTTAGTTGCCATAATCGACATGCTTGGAAGGCGGGTTGGCGACCGCAATAGCTGCTGATTGGGTTTTGACGGATGATGCTGCCCACCCGTCAGTTATTCGCTTTGTCGCCTCTTTCTACACCCGTGGGAGAAGATGGGGCGGTGCTATTCTATGTAGTCAGCCACAGCACAGTAACGGAAACGTCCGATGTTTTAATCCTCAGATATATTTGATGAAATATTTGGTAATGTGAGGTTTACAAATCGAACCTAGTTTAGTTGGTAAAAAGTATAAACAAATTAACTAGTCTATGGTATATGGTATATATGTACACAACGCGAAACTTTCGGATGTTATTTAGACGTTATAGTGCAAACATGTTTAACCAAGGCGACATTTTAGGTAGGAAAAAGTATCCAGGGAAATACTCGTAAAATAAATATGTCAAAAATTTCTTTAAAATTATTTTCTAAATGTATTTATATTCTATTGCCGTCTGTATTTTTTTTGCATACATATCAACTACTCATCGAGAGAGTTATCGAATACAAACAAGAAATGATTGCAAATGTGTCGTTATTTGTTTACACTGGTGAACTAACACGAATTTAACTCAATATTTTAATTCAATGGAAACTTTTAATTTATATTTTTATTTCACCCTAGGAGCGCATTCAGATTATGAGAGAAAGAAAGAAGTAAATATCAAATCAGTCGAATACGACACCACGTCAAAACATGTACAAGTCCAATATGACTGAGATATTTTTAACGAAGAAGTGTCATAATATCGCTAATTGAATTGACACGCGTCTATTAGGTTTGGCAAGGCCGCCCAAATCGTAAACAAATGCGACATAGGCACAGTTCCGTTTTGGCCGTAGACTAAATTATTAGACTCCGCATTTTCGCAGCGTTTACTAAAACACGGGACAGCCACAGTGAAGGTAGTTTAATGAGTAGGCGCTCTAAACGAAGATATATTATATATATCACTTCATGGTATAACTAATTGGAAAATCGGCGCGAATCAGAGTTAGCAGTATTTTTTTTATGACATAGGCGGCAAACGAGCAGACCGATCGCCTGGTCGTAAGAAATTACCGTCGCCCATGGGCACGCGAAACACCAGGGGAGTCACAAGCGCGTTGCCGGTATGCTAAGACACATGCTTGATTTTTGACCTAATACATGTCTATATCTGTTTCTATTTATATGGAATTTTGACTACTAATAAATAATAATGGATGACTATCGCGATAATGGCAGCTTTACAGGGGTTACGGCAGTGTTAAACTTACATTTCACATACTACATTTTAGAATAGAATAGCATTTACTCAGGCAGGTCATCATTATCCAAATACAATAATGTGAAAAGAAGGGCGGTACTAAACAAAAAGATCCGTATGTAAGGCTGAAATAGTAACCACATGGCGGTGGTGGTATTGCATTATTGATTGTCATTTGATAACATTTGATTTTCTATTAAAACATTTTATTCTGTGTTTCACCTAGTAGGTAAGTAATCGGTGGCATAAGTGTTAGATCATAGTGGGAAGTATGTATGTCATATAAGTACTATTCCTATAAAATATCTATCTAATTGAGATACTGTTAATGGTATTGGTTTATTCACCAGTTAGTACCTATTGTCTTGCAAAATCAAGTCTAGTCTGTTTTTAGTTACCTATATGATGTCATTTGGTTTTTTTGTAATAAATAAGATTTTAGAGATTTATTTTTATACGTTTGACTACATATGCAGTAATTTTAATTGTAGGATTGATGTGTTGGTAAAAAACGCCGCGCTTGCTACTAACTACCCGTAGTTTCTGATTCATTTTTTAAACTAAGATTTTTGATTCATATTTGTGTCCAATTATAATTTTATTGCCGTCGCGATTAAGTGTCAAAATTGAGTAATTTCCTATATGTGTAAAACGGCAAGGCACATCCCATACATGTGTATGTTGAATGTGCAAGAAGAGCTAAGTTCTATGTGCGGTAATATTATAATGACACGCACAGGATTTCGTGACCCATTTCATTTCACATTAATCTGTTTATATTGGACTTCACTCTCATATCGTATGCGTGAGCAGGACAACTGTACCGATATATTTTACATTCTGTTGTAATGTATAAATGACAATTACCTAAATTAAATTGCTTATTGCAGTTGGTGCCAAGTTCGAGTATACGTATCCATCTCTTCCTTACACACAAATACTGGGAAAAAGAAAGAGGAAAGTATCTGCTTCAACAAAATATACGTGCAAAATATCAACTAGGTACTTATAGACTAAGCTCTAGAGGCTCATGATCATGAGTAAAATAAGGTTCTAGTCTCCCGGACTTCCCTATATTGATCTATTTCTCCGACACCTTGATACTCCAGTATCAACGCATTTCAATATAAGTTTATACTTACCTCAATGTCAATTTTGTACTGAAGTTTTGAAAAAAATATATTGTAATTTGTTTTAATTATTGTAAGTAAACAAAAGTCATCGAAATTGTATATCTGTTATGTGGATGTGTAATATTCAAAGAAATGAGAAGGTTGTTAAACGACAGCAGTGCCACCTGTGCTTAACTTAGTGCATTATCTACATTAAAAACGATAACATTATTGTATTACTTAACACGTTCACTGCGGTACGGGGTTCATTCGACCCCGTACAAGTATGGTTAATTGCGAAGTTAACTAATTGCCGCAGCGAAGGTGTTAATAAACAATAGGACAGTTAGGTCTACAATTAAATGTCCAAGCATTGTAACAAAATCTATTTAGTTACGCTATTTTTAGTAATTACGTACACTTCTGGTCTGGTCGATTGGGAAAAGTAGACAATGAATACTTATTACTATGCACCTCACGAAAGAAGCCTAGCAAAAGTTCGCATGACTCATTGAAAAGTACATTTAAAATTTTGAGATCACGTTTTAACGTGGGTACTTGACGTAAAAGTATTAAAGTAGGGTAGGAAGAGTGTGAAGTCTTGAGACATGGTACCAAGAATGCTGACGGCATTTCTTCGTTGTATCGCAATGCTGAGTACGTTGTGCGAGAAAGCCGGCAGCTCTTGGGTCACCAGTTACGTCAACCAGAATTTTCGCGATTTTTGCAAAAAGTTTGTGTGCGCTGGGACCCGATGTACAGTTTTTCTACGCCAAGTGGTACAAAATGATACCCTCTGCCCAGGTTCTTATGCATATTTGCCACGTTTAAAAATGTCGGTGCTTTCCGCTGGTGCACCCGCTTTTACATTAGTTTGTTGGATACGGACGTTATCCGTATAAAACTAAATGTTTTTGCTATGGATAACAATAGTGTTATACTATAAGAGTAACAACCAGCTGATACTAAATGTAATAAACAGATATTAGGCGCTAAAATCCTCAACTTCTGAAAACGGGAATCAGACGTTCAATCAAAGTAAGTAACGACAAAGCAGCCGAGCTCCTACAAAAAAATTACGAAGCATTATTAAAAAATATAAACTTAAAATATCACTGCCAGTTACTCATAAAGAATTTCAATAATTTATGTCGGGCCACCAGTCAGCCCAAAAGTTTTATGTATTTGTTGTTTCTCGAGAACGGTAAAATTTGATAATACATTTAAATATCTATTAACAAAACTATAATGTACAGTCGCTATCAGATATATCGGACCTGTGGAGGTAGCCAAAAATATCGGAACAACGCTTATATTGTCAAGGCGATAAAGAGCATGTTTCGATATTTGTGACCACCTCCACAGCTCCGATATATCTAATGGCGACTATGTACAACAAATAATACAATTATATACAAATATTTATTTCTTAGTTGTGTAATTCTAATTACTAAAATTAAAGCTATATATACTTAAAAAATAATGTTTTAACTTTCTTTTCTACTCGTCTCTAGATTCATATGCGGAATTTGTGAAGAGATCTGTAGGCGTACCTATTTAAACTAACTGGCATGCAAAACATGTCTATCGGCCTATCTAGATGCTCCCTAGCCCTAGATACAAAGGTACCGCCGTGAATCTTGCTTTGATTATATCGTCACTATAAGAATGAATATTACAAAGCTTTTTTCATCATCATCATCCGAAAGCCGTCCAGTGCTGTTACTTGTACTATTTTGATGCAAATAAGATGCACAGATAGTAAACTCGATACTCGTTATCGAAAACCTCAAAGTCACAACCAGTGATCGGAACTGCGGGAGTAAAACTTTAGCAAAACTTTTGACAGAACCTTTAAATTGGCATAAATGAAAGAAAAAAACACAAGAATATTATTGGCAGATCAGTACTCAATTTAACTGTATATTAAAAAGATTTTAATTACACAAATATTATTATTTTCGTAGCTAACAACTACATAAAACGTCCATTTGGCAAGTTTGTTAAAGTTTTACTCCCGAAGTTCCGATCACTGGTCACAACTCATGGTCAGGGTACAGTTGAGGGCTTCCAATGCTACGTCTACCGTTACGTGGTCCGGTACACTATAATATGTTATCTAATATTGCTATAAAAAATGGGACGGCGCTAGGGTGTCTACGCAGGTAGCATCCCACACCAGCATCCGTCCCAAGTTATGTTTCTTTTAATAAATTTAGTTATTTAAAACTGGTAGTTTTTACCTACTATCGCATGACGCCTGAAACGCGACGCTAATGGCGGAACTGAACGTGACGTCACCGCCCGTCTGGGTGTCTACTGTCAACAGGTCGTTTGTATGGGTTTTGATAGCTATCCGCAGTTTTACCACTGTTTATGACAAATTGTTAGTGTTTTTTTGAGAATTGTATTTATGTAAGGCAGTTATAAAAAATAAATAAATATTTCGGGACAATCTTACACAAATCGACCTAGTCCTACGGTTAGCTCAGTAGGCTTGTGTTCTAGGTAGGTACTAGACGACGATATATAATAGATAGATAAATAAAAATACTTAAATACATAGAAAACACCCATGACTCAGAAACAAATATCTGTGCTGATCACACAAATAAATGCCCCGACTGGGAATCGAACCCAGGACCATCCGTATTGACTGAAAACGGTTCAGTCAAGGAACAGTTTGATGATCTGCCTAAAATTGAAGCTTTTTTATTAAAACTATGAATCAAACTTTTCATTAAGTTTGTGGTCAGTGTTTCCTAAGCGCAAAATAACGTCACAAATGAGCGCGCCAAAGTGGCGGCATTTCAAATGATAGTAATCTTTATTATAATTTATTAGCTTATGTAATTTAATTGTGCATGCCCGATATTTTTCTCATAATATAATTACTGGGAGCAATAGATATAAAATAAATGCTTGCATATTATTCCTTATTGTTTAATTAGAAACTTCCATGGTGTTCCAGCAAAGTTAATTAAATACTCTACTCCATCAAAGTGAGATCGGTACAAGGAAAAATATACCTTTTAATATTTCTAAAGCCTTGCAAATTAAGTATTCTGCCTTGCGTTTGAAATTCCGCCAGTTAGCATTCCGGTGTTTGCGGTTTTGAAATTTAATACTAAGATGGAGCCGTAAATAATAAGGTTACCGTACCAAAAATTTCCAAGCTAGTTTTAAAATGCAAATAGGCAATGTAGGTGGACACACGTAGCTGTGTTTCTTGTCACATGTTTTGGGTCATTTACCCTCGTATTTGCCGAATATATTGACTTAAATAGGACATTAATTTATTCAAGCACTGATTATAACTCCACAACTTTGTAGCTACAGCTGACTGGCCACATATGTTATCGTTCAACGACCTTCACGTACCTGCTCTATATATTTACCAAAAAGTTTCGGTTTCGCCCAATATGAACTACTAAATAAACTGGGCTGAATTCTATTGTATTACCTATCTAGTAATTTAATGGCGATAGGTTTTAGCAAGTTTAGTAAAGAATGCTCGCTTTCCAGATAGGGGGCGTACAAGCACTTAGTTCAGGTCGAAAATATTTATGGTTGAAAGACATCATAAAGATGCCAGGACGCGCTTTTGGTGGCGCGTGCGTAATTTACTGCTCTTGTTGTAATATCGAGAAATAACTTTTCGTTAAGTGGTCTTCTTAAACATGCACTTCGGTAGCAAAAACAAAATTAACGTTTTCCATTTAGGCACATTAATGCACTTATGGACGTCAGGAAAAAAAACTACTTAATCTATACTCTGTAGGATAACAACTAAAACAAATATCTAATTTGAAGCAAATCCAAATATGCTGTATGTCTTCCGATAACCAATATGGATATTCCCAAGTGCCATTACACCTACTATACGTAATAACACAGTGCAACATAACAATTACTAAACATGTTAGGTGCTAAATAGTGAAATCGAGACGAAGACAATAGATGTATTTAAATGCCATTTTAGCCATGACGGGCAAACGTATACATAACTATACTTATAGGTTACTTAAATTTGGTCTAAAGTAGAAGTGATTAAAAAAATTAAAAATTGTATCACGCTTAGAAATATCGAAAATTTAGAAATATAAAAGAAAATGCATAACTCGGGTTAGACTCGAAAAAATCCAAGACGTAGTCCAGTCCTGGACCCTGCATTCCCAAATAAATACATAGAAAACACCCGCGACTCAAGAAAAAGTACCTGTGCAAAAATTAATGCCCTTACTGGGATATGACCTGTATCATTTTCGGGGGTGGGGGTCACCATAGTCGCTACGCTTGGCAGGCGGGTTGTCGACCGCAGTAGCTATTGATTGGGTTTCGACGGACTCGCCCGAAACCGAAATCGGTTTTTGTCCCATTGTCGCCTCTTACGACACCCGAAGGAGGAGTTAGCGTGGTACTATTTTCAGCCAGCATTGCACTTCATAATAGTTAAATATTCATTTTTAAAAAAACCCTTGATAATCATTAATTATACGCTGATAAAATCGTGAACAATTAGCTAGTTACATATATAATAATAATAAAGCACATGCTTTCATTAAAATTATACTGGAATCTTTATCCACTCTACACTGTAGGTCTACCGCAAACATTGCAGTTCGTAAATTCCGAACATCATTCTCTTTTACTCCAATTAAGGCGTCAATAGAGTGACAGATAATTCGAAATTCACGAATATCGATTTTCACGGTAGCGCTCCTGTAATTCCAACTTACAAATATTTCGATGAATATTGGATTAGACATCTATCTCAATAAAGCGATGCCTTCTTATATTATGATAAGGACAAAGTGTACACATTCCCGAATAATAAGAAAAAATACAATGTGTAGAAAGTTGCTATCTTATCAGAAATACGATTGAGTAAATGGTTAGGATAAACGACGACAAAGACTTCGCTTCGATTGTAAATGCAAATAATAAATCGGTCTGGATTTTCAAATTTGTCTGCATTCCTAACAATTTTTAGTCTACGATTTTAAGCTACAATGGTCGTTTACATTGCAACTATCGTTTAAATCGAGTAACTATGTTCTTTGAGGTTTAGACGACCGGTCTGGCCTAGTGGGTAGTGACCCTGCCTATGAAGTCGAAGGTCCTGGGTTCGATTCCCAGTCAGGGCATTTATTTGTGTGATGAGCACATATCTGTTCCTGAGTCATGGGTGTTTTCTATGTATTTAAGTATTTATATGTATCTATCTATTATATATATCGTCGTCTAGTACCTACAACACAAGCCTTACTGAGCTTACCGTAGGACTAGGTCGATTTGTGTAAGATTGTCCCGAAATATTTATTTATTTATTATATTATTTATAGTTATTCCACTTGCAACAGTGCCAGGATATTGGAAACTGGTTAGAATGAACAGGGTAACTATGCAGTTTTAAATAAAAGTTGTAATTTTATAGTCCTGTAATACTATAAAGGGATAAGTAATCGAATTCCTATCAATTTATCACCCACGGATGTCTACTGCTAAGCCACAGGAAACAATGTCTACTACAACACAGTCACCGACTCCCTGTGATCAGTACGATTCCAGACGTCCCAAACTGCGCTTCGTGGTCGCCAATCTAATACTTTTAAACGTATAGTCATCATTATCATATCAGCCTAAGAACCTCCACTGCTCGACATGCCTCCCCCATAGCGACCCACAAGTGTCCGATTTTGCGCCACCCGAATCCAGTGGATTCCTGCGATTTTTATCACGTCGATACGTATTGTATTTTTTATAAATAATACGAAAAAACATAATTCAATTTTATAATTATAAAGTTCATCATCACGTTAAAAATCAGATACTTTAAAATATTTTGACACTGACACTCCTTCTTGGTGAAATGTCATTGGCGTTCATTAATCTTCTCGCAGAAGTTAATAGCTACAGTCAGCAGTAAAAATAGCCTTTATTATTGATGACTTAGATACTCGTGGCTGCCATCAATTTAGTTACCGGGTGATAGTCACGACGTTTATTGGTAAAGGGGGGGGGGGGTCTTGTGGGAGAAAGGTTTGGATGCTCTGGAGCGCTAGGGTCCGTCCCTTTGAAAAGTTTATATAGAGAAATTAGTAGGTATGGGGACGACCGTTAGCCTGGAGGCCATGCTATGAGCAAAAATGAAGATTACGTAACCGTACATTACAAGATGTGTGTGTGTATGTGGGTAATCGATAAACAAAAATGATAATTTCCTGGATAAATTTAATTCTTGATCGTTAAGGTACAATGCCCACGACTTCTTGCTTTGTTTAACTCCTTCAATTACCTTGTGAACTAAACCATCAAAAACTTAATTTGAAAAATACCTATTTAGCTAGTACTTTGGAGCGAATAGCTATTTTTGTTGCCGAGTGTACAATATCAAAATGTCGGTATACATATGGTGTACAGATAAGTTCAAGGAACATTTTCATTTCCTAGAAATACGCAAGTCCTTGATAGCCTAGCAGTGTGACGACCGCGTTTCAATCTCCAGAGGTTAAAGATTCAAGAAATCAAGAGGTTGCTGCCATTTGTTTTTTGATATTTCTCAACATTTTGATACTATTGGAGTCACTAACAAGGTTTTTATAAGCTGAATGAGTGTCATGCGTTCATGCGCTTTATTTAGAAGAAGAAGAAGAAGA
Organism: Grapholita molesta; assembly: GCA_022674325.2. NCBI lineage: Eukaryota > Metazoa > Arthropoda > Insecta > Lepidoptera > Tortricidae > Grapholita > Grapholita molesta. The sequence goes on from CP053126.2 coordinate 5,655,657, forward strand.
AGAAGAAGAAGAAAAACATTTATTTACCGCACAAAAGACACACAAATACATAATATCGGACAGGATATTTCATTATTAGCTGTGCCCCGCGGTGTTACCCGCGGTTCATTAGGGAAAAAACGTAGCCTATGTGTTAATCCAGGGTGTCAGCTAACTCCATATCAAATTTTATTAAAATCGGTCCGGCCGTTTAGATGTGAAGAAGTAACAAACATCACACTCACACTCACATGTTAGTGTAGATTAGAGATTTTTGTTTGGGAATCCACCACGGGCTCTAAAACAACAATGCGGGTTTTGTATAACATATGATATCATTTATTAGAGATTAGGAGCTAAAAAAATTCTTAGTCGTTTAAATTAACAAAAAGCTTTGTTATTGGCTCCTATGGCTAAATGTAATTTGTATACATGCTACCCTATGGCAGTAAATATGGTTGACGTGGGAAGACTCATTTTGTAGAGAGCTTTTCTGAGGGTGGTGGGATACATTGTGACAATCTCACAGGGATTTTGCATTTTTTCTCGACAGCCCTGTACGGAGCTCGTAATTTTGTGTAGATGATTTGCTAAGGTGAGACGATGTATTTTTATCCTAGACAAAAAATCTGTACGGATGTGACTGAATCCGCGCAATCCTACTATTAATATAATACAAATATTTATCTCATTTACAATTCAAATTATATGTATATTAGTCTAAAAATAAATGGTTAGGACTTGCAGTTCAGTTGTCATTTTAATCATCTTACCCACGTTGTCCCGGTATTTTGCCACGGCTCCTAGAAACCTGAAGTTCGAACAAGTACTCCCAGGTATTTGCGTAGGCACTAGTAATACGAAAGTGACTGCCATTTGACCTTCCAACTCAGAGGGTAAACTAGGCATTATTGGCATTAGTTTACCCTCATAATATTTTTCTTCACCAGCGAAGCGAATGGTAAATATCAAACGATATTTCGTACGTAAGTTCCTAAAAACTCATCAGCACAAGCTGGGGTTGGAACCTGCGACCTCCGGTTTGCAAGTCGCACGCTCTGACCGTTAAGCCACCAGCGCTCTCAGCTGTCAATTTAATAAACGGAATTTAAAAAAAAAAACAGACTATCTGTAGTATCTGTAGTAAAAGTTTCCTAGGCAAAGGATTTTGAAAGACGTTGGCCACGGAGTGCACAATTTTTAATTATTGCGTTTCACTCTTCCGGCGCACCAGTTTCTAAAGATAAGTACAATAAAACCAGCAAAATGCGAGTCGTACTTCGCCCCTAGCTTATTGGTTGATTTTGTAATTATTACTATATTTATTTCTATCGTACATATTTATTATATAATGCCATTCTCTACCAGTCAACCAACGGGCTAAACGGAAATATTTAGTAGGTGTTTGGTTATTTAAACTTAAAGGCGTTACTATATTAATATGTTAGGCTATATTGTAAATAATAAACATACATATAAAATTATACATATTATTCAGTTTGTTTTGTCCCAAAAATCGATGAAATGGTTCCTAAGAACAAATCTTTGTATGTCTTATAGTTCCAGATTTCCCTATACTGACCTATCTGAATGAGACCTGTATATATGTATATTAATTAATTAATAAAATTGAAATGGTTTACGTTTTAGATACATACATATTAATAGGATTCGCACCCTCGTATATAATTAACTAATTATATCTCTTGCCCGCAACTTCGTTTGCGAGGGGTCTCTTCTTGTAATACTTACTGTAAACTTATAATAATTGTTATAAAAGTCGAAAAATCCCAAACAATGCTCATTGATATTGTAGTTTTATAGTTTAATAAAAGTTTACTAAAATTCTTAAAGATAATATTTTTTATTTCCAACTCTTTTTTCTTAAGAGTCCAGGTATTACGTCAAACAAATTTAGAATCGCCAATAAACTTAGGAATTGACAAAACTTTGTTCTTGAGATTGTTTTTGTCAGGTGTTCTAGAAAATCGAGTATAGTTCAGATTCCGAAGTCTGGTGTTTTAGTGCACTTTCGGAACTGGCACTAAAAGTCAGAAACGTCGAATCGCCTCGCGCTCTTTGCTATCATTAGCATAATGGGATGCAGTTAAGGTGAAATGGTACAATGAAGTCAAACGTGCAAAGCAACGCTCAGATGACGCTGAAATCATCACTTTGCTTATGTCAAATCCATAAATAATACACAAACCGTCAATTTATGTAGGGTTCCTAAAACAAAGCAGTTTAAAACAATTAGAAGTCTGCGGGTTTTCCTTTGTCACGAGATAATATAATGTTAATATAAATTTAATTGATGTCTGAATATTCAATACTCGGGGAAACAAAATGCGATCACCAACCCGCCTGCCAAGCGTAGCGATTTTGGCATTAATGCCACGTGCTCATGAATCGCTCGCTATGACAGTATATTGTGGGAGGCCTGTGTCCAGCAGTGGAAATATGGAATTTATCTTTTTGAGGGTGCAAAGATTTATTAACACAACATTTCAAGCGAGTATTTTTTCTAAAGGTTGTTAAAATCCATCATCATATTTGCGATAAAAATATCTCAACATTTTTGCTTACTTTCAACTAAAATCGAAGAGTACAAAAGTTCGAAGTACGAGTATAAGCAGTTTTCAAAATGCAGCACTGTAAAAGAATAAAATATACATTATAATGGGACACCGAGACACTTCATCTATCACGGCCCACGCCAAGTTTCATAGATTATTCCAAAATCTCACTAATACATTTTGTTTGACATTTGCCAGATACTTTACGATGAAAAAAAAACACAATTCATATTTAATGCATCTAAATATACTTTTGAAGTCGTATAAAATACGTAAAAGGGTATATGTGACCGTCCATAAGAAAAGGTCCCTTATGGCAGTTTCTAGTTACGGAGATATTGGCGTTTTCGTAAAACCGTTCAAAATTATCATTTTTTAGTTCTATGCAAAATAGTAATATATACAAATAGGGGTATGTTTGTACCTTGGTGTCAGATGTGTACGTTAATTCTTTCTTTATTAAAATTGAGTTCAAAGTTTAGTAGAAAAGGTCCCTTATGGGAAATTGCATACAAAAATGAAAAAGATAAAATAATTAAAATTGTTTACAAGTATTTGTTTACAAATTTTACTTATTTTGTACACTATGTCAGTGGTAAACAAGGATACGGCCGTACTGATGGTACCTAAGCAGTCACTGCAGCCTATAAATGCGTGCAAATCCATGGGACTCATATCTGATATTATAAACAAGTTTAAGTTATATACATAAGTATAATAACAAAAAGGGCTTTAGGTACCTAAGTACCTACTATCATTTTAAATTTTACATTACGTGTAGGTACTACATTTTTCGACTGACTTCAAAACATCTTTAGACGGCTTCTGCACTAGATGTATTACCTACAAAACGTAAAAAACCTACCTACATGTAGCTACTGTGGTGAACTCGGCCACAGGAACCGAATACGAAATGATGTTTTCTCAAACATGCAATGAAATATCGTCTTTACGTTCCTTATAATAGACTCGGAAGTATGGTTTTTTTAGCGCGGCAAGTGAAGGGGACGGAAATGGAATTTCATATAAAGGCCTAGGTCTGCAAAGTAACTTTTTTTTCGTTGATTATCCATACTGAGACAAAGATGGCGGGTGTCATAGCAAACAGTTAGTTGTGATTTTGCAAATTTCATTCACGCTCGCTCGGCCGTATATACCCACTTGGCCGAAAATCCTCATTTTCCCGGCTTTTGATGTAATGGAGATCAATCAAATAAATTGGTAGTAGTTCCATTTATCGCAATAATTTCATATTCCAACAATGAGAAATAAGGCGTCTGACCGTGATTTTTGACTCCCCCCCCCCATACACACCCCCACCCGGGAAGGTGAGGGGGATCAAAAATCACCTAAAATGTCGTTACGTGATTTATGAATGGTTCCTTAGTGGTAACGGACTGTTAACAGCACAGATATTGTGTTCTCTTTCGGCTTTCGGGATCACTAGGTAGGTACTATGTGAATTATTTAACGTTAATTTTAAATGAAAATTACTCATAACAGATCAATATTTTTAGAAAATTTATAATAACATTTTTTCTTCGGATTGCTGTTTTGATACAAGATTAGCAAATAAATTATGTTAATATTGTGCCGTATTGTAATTATCAATATGTTTTGTCTATGGTTGGTCATAAGGGCCCTTTTCTCAAATGTATGGGAGCGAAATTGTGATTTTTACGTAACTTTGATCGTGTATAAATAAAAAAGTGTGACCTGTAGAATAATAATAAGACTTTTGTGATACTCCTGTGGACTGATTAAAATATAATTTAGAACATACTATACAAAATTTGTTATTTTTCTAGGAAAGATGTAACTGATAATAATAATCACATATTAATTTAAAAAAAAAAATTCGTAGCCTATGTGATTTTTGTTTCTATCCTAAAATGTAAGCTCAAATATGTTCTACTATATAAAATGGTTCTGATTACAACATATTAAAGGAAAAGTCGAAAAATATTTTTTTAATAGTTTCGTCCATATGAGCGTGTTGCTATTTTCAAAGGCTATTTTTTCATGATCTGGAAGTCACATTAAAAAAACAATAACTGGGTTCCAAAGAAAAAACCCTTGAGATACGAAATCAATCATAATCTATGTAACTTCCAATGGGAACACACTTAAAACTAGTTTCAAACTTCTTTTGACGATTTCTCAAAAGTGCAGTTTTAGCATGTGTAAGTTTAATGTTTTTTATAAAAAAAAGTATGGGACTTAGAGTCATGATTTTTTTGTGTAAGATAGCTTATTTAATGTAGATTTAGGATCTGTGCTTAACTCAATACCTGCCATAAGGGACCTTTAGCCATGGACGGTCACATATTTATACCTTTTAAAAAGAAGACGTAAAAAAGATTCACTTTGATCTACGAAATCTACTTTATACATAGTTTGGGCGTTTTCAGTAAAGCAATCTTGTGGGTGTATTTTTATTTTAAAGTCCATGCTGTCTGTAGATTAACTGAAAACAAAAATTGTTAAAAATAGAATGATAGCGGTTAATGATGACAACGGTCATGTACTAAGTATAAAATGTATAAACATAAAATCATGCTATGGTGAACTTTGTCTGCCCAATATAGCATCTTATTTGTCTGCACCATAGCAGAAAAAGTCAAGGAACATTATGCAGCAGTATTTTCAATCCGGACGATGGTTTTAGTATCTTCCTTGTGGAACCCAGTCATTAATAGACGCAGGCGTCAAATACCACAAGTTAAAGATACCGATGTCGTTAGTGTAGTGTGTCGATCGAGCGACATCCCTAGTGCGCAAAACGTTCAAGTTGATAAACAAGATCAAGTGCAGGTGGTTCGTGAAACTCGCGCGGCTAAAATATGTTGATGTGTACTTTACACAGTTTTCATCTGAGACCATCAGGACAATGTTCTAATAATAAAGTTAATATACGCTGTTAAGTATCCCGTCTATTCGTAATAATGTGCAAAAACCGTGAAAATTTAAATCAGTTTTTCACAGTTTTTACAAGAAAGACGCAAATCTAAAACTCTGTATTAAATAGCTATAAATGCCCGGTTTCCAACAAATCTGTCTTGTCCTCTTACTCTATTTTGAATAAACGTTTGATCAACCCGCCTTATCAAGGGATAACTTAGTTCCGTTTCACGAACGTCCGAGCTTTTTGTGATGACGCAGTGATGCGACAACCACGTTTACAAGATGTTTTATTTAAGGACCTGAAGAGCGATTGAACTGAAGAATATTTGCTTTACGAGATGAGACGGTAAAGTTTCTTGTTTACCAGGTGAATGTATTGAGAGACAAACTAGCGAAAAACTCCAGTTTTCCTCAAGAGTGCAACACATTTTTTTACCTCACTGTCATCAAAGAAAACCTTTTGGAGATAGTATGACAGAACTAAAATTTAGTTTAATGAAAATCAGTGTTGTTCATGAGGATAATTTAAGGCCATCGGCGCTAATGTATAGCATTGATGGCCCAATAGTAAGACCATCGACTTTCAATCTATCAATCCTAAGTTTGAAACCCGATCCGTACCACTGGCCACTGAGTTTCTCGAAACTTTTATACTTTTCTTTATCTCACAGAATTTTATAATATTTATCAGTCACTTTCGATGAAATTGATGGAATATCGGATCCATTGAGCTGGCCAATGTACCGGGACTAACTCTAGGTCGTAATCCATGGTGTCTCCATTGTCTGTCATCTATTGCGTCACTCTTGCATTTATTACGGCATACTTGTAAAAAAGGTAAAAAAAATTGCTGGAAGACGATAAAAGAACCTGTGACTTAAGAGTTTTAACTCTTTTTCCACAACCAACGAATGTTTTGTTTTTATTTCTTTGCACAGAACCAGTTGCGATCGTGTTTAACACTATTGGACGACTACGATGGAACTTTGCTGTTTGGTTTGCCCTTCGGTCATTTAAAGCTGCCCAAAATACCTAAGTTATAAACTTGCATGGGTTTCCTCTAAATTATAAAGTTGTTGAGTTCTTAAGTCGCAACTGGTCGCAAATCACAGTTGTGGTAACGGTTGGAGGGAAAAGAGCGACCATTTTAGGAATACTAAATAAAACAAACACAAATAAAACCTTGAACCACACAATTAATGTCACTATAGTATCTTAAATATTGTAATGTATGTTAATATTGTTTCTATTTACTCGCATAGCAAAATCGTTAGCATGCCAAATCTCATGTGCCAACCTGTCTGTCATCATTGCACGAAGATAGTGTAACACAGGCCTTAATTCACGTTTAATGCCTAATTGATCCCTTCACGTCATGTTCAGTAAATATTGAGCTATTAACTCAGAAGCCTCACAAATTAACGTTGATATAAAGCATTATAAATTAATTATAAAACAGTGACATAATCAACCTAGACATTTAACAGTTATAAAATATTGTTATTATACGACTAACACATACTAAAATTTAAACAGCGTGTTTTCTCGACTTAAGGATTTTATTAACCTTGAGAGTCGTAAAAAGATAAAAGGATATAGATGCAGAGTTGGACTTGGTGTTTGCACAAACAGAATAAACAATCTGTTTTGTAACGGTTGTCTTACATGGCCCCCATTCCAAACCTCGCATTACGTCGGTAGGTATTTGCAAAATGTCCTTCGCAGGAACCGTTGTATTTACAGAGGAGATAAAAGCTTTACAAGTATCTTTTTTACGACTTGCCGCTGTTTCGATGTTTCAAATTGAGACAGATTACTTACGTGCCACTGCGTTAATACGATTAATATTTACTGTAAAGAAGGCCGGCAGGAAACTAGATTTGACTTAGGGACATTTTTTATTATTTACTTATTTATTTATTGGTGCCCATCCTTCGCCGAATATCGGTACATTATTTTATCCGACCTCCCTCAGACTGGCGACTGATTAGCGACTTGGAGTTTTGGTACGTATGCCACATACATGCTCTTGTGGCACGGACATGGACCGACTGGGACAATATGGATTATATTGTCAAAAAAGTGCAGGCCGTTTTTCTAGACACGCAACGCTTAAAGATATAATCCGTCGGTCTCTTGCCACCATCAATGTTATGTTGATGACTGCATTGTCAGAGATGATGGCCTGATGCAGTGTCTTTGGTTCCTTGGAGCTTGGGACGGCTGCTGGCGTGGGATGCTACATGCGTAGACACACGTGCGCCGTCCCATCTCCTTCGAACGCCTGAAAACGCGTGTGCAGCGGCGGAAAGCACCTAAATTTAAAAAAAAAAAAACAACAAATAAATGCCTCCAGTATCTTTGGTAAAATACCTCAAGGGGCTTTTTTAGATTTAATGTAAGTAGTTATTATTGTAGATAATGTATAAATGTAAAAAAGTATATATCCAAGATGGATATATATCCAAAGAAGTATATATCCTTGGATATATACTTTTTTTTAAAAAAGGTTGACATTCGATTAGATGGACAACAACCATAAACACTTAAAATATCGTATTTTCTTCGTGAAAAAGTAATTAAGTTACGGGTCCGCAGTTTAAAACAGGACGGTGGAATTCCTGCACTTGCCATGCAGTCAAAGTTGGCCGCCCCAAACGTCTCTCCAGCCGACACTCAGGCGTACTCTGTACAAGTCAGAGTGTGCAACCAGCTGTAAGTTCAGACAAGATACTAGCAGCACCGGTAAGAAATCCTTGGAGCTCACTTAATGATCGCTTACCTTTTCCACCGGGTACATCGTTAAGAACACTTTTATTTACCCCGGATCAACAGGGTCAAAAAATAATGTAAACGGCACTGGTACTCGAGAAAATTTCCCGAAATAGCGCCCTCTAAAATACTCACTGTACATGCAATATTATACCACATACTTACTTATAATACCTACACCATTGTTACAAAGATCATCAAATTTTATATAACACAATTAATGAACCGAATTATATCTCCTTTATCTGGACTCTTATTCAAAGTCACAGACCGAATGCCCAATAACCAGCAACTGTCAATTTTAAATCGCTTTTATTCATAAAGGCGATCGCGATAAGAGAATCAAATGAAGCTGCACAATATCATCCATACCCAAAACGTCACTATCAACGCAGTGAACTAGTGATGTGAAGTTAGCGGAACAAAACAAGAAAATATATTAAGGGATTTCAAGTATCTGTTTACAGGAATCTTGAGAAATCCGGCCAATAATAAGCTCAGTATCATCAGCTGGGAAAAATCACACCACTCTCCGGGGCTAAAATTTTGCATTATTACACTTAGGTACTTCTCGACTTTTATTGCCTTTCTTTTGTAGCTATAATATGAAATATAATATGCTGTACGCTATAATAGTGGTTTTATTGAATTGCGTAGAATAACTACTACTTCTATTATGTTATTTGAAATATTTGTGGGCGTGAAAAGAGTTGTAGAAGTATGCTAGTAACGAGGCTCATTGACCGAGCCGACTGAGGGTAAGCAGGTGGGTGGTGGTTTTACTTTTTTATTATTATTATTTTTATTAATTTATTAATTTATTAATATGAAAAAGGTTACAGCTTAATTGGTAACAAAGTCCCACAAAACAGTTTACACGGTTTGACTGTGGGATCGTGCAGTCTAAAAATATAATATCACTTAAATTCGCATGAAGTGTGTTCTTTATTAAACATTTAAAAATGTATTAAATAACACAGTAATGAGCAATAATATGACGAATTCAGTAAGAAAAGAAATCAAAACATTTAATAATACAGCAATACTTGTAGTTATGAAGTTTAGCCTAACTTTCTTTAATGTTCGCGAAATTACATGATAATTTAAAATCCCTATTTTGCCCTCTTGTCGTCTCCGGTAAACCCATTTCAGCTTAATAATAACCGCACTGTGTATCAAGTGAGCAACGTAAGTAAACCTGCATTATTTTGTCCATTCCTGGTCAGTATGGCTCTATCTTAGGAAATATAATAAAACACATGAACTATAACGTTCATATGGTCAGATACGTGTATTAAACAGGCCCACAAAGATATACCAGAATATCTTGGCGGTAACTCGATGACTGGCTAGAGATTTCTAAGAATGTGGGTATCAAAGCTATTGCTAACACTGATGGTTTCACAGGGCTCATAGGCAACCGTAGACCCGAACATGTCTGTAATTAGTTACGGCCCGGGGACATATTGAGAAAGGGTTTTACCCATACAATTGCGAATGATGTTATCATGACTAACCCGTACGTCATAAAACTTCGTAGTCCAAGTTATAACTTCAAGCTAGTACAAATTACTCGTATGTAACCTTCACCTGTCTATGGATCTCGGACCATCGGGCGTTATCAATATGAAATAAATAATACATTTATCAGCAAACCCGAACCTCATGGTCATTTTGCTATAATTACCGGTCCTCATGAATATTTCCCCCGGTTAATGAAGGGGCATGTAACATAGTTATGCATACTTAGACTAGTCGGTAATGCCTACGATACTGAAGGCTCCAGGTTCGAATTCTGGTAAGGGCGTTTAACTATGTGTGTGTTAATGACGAATACGTTTTTCTGGGTTATGGAAATGGTTACAATATTTTTAATATTTTGACCTAAGATATATCTATTTTAAACATTGGTTCTTAATACCTTCAACGCAGGCTTCCCAGCTTTCTACTACGGCGAGGGTGATTACGATATGAGTGACATAGTTTTAAAAGGTAAATTAAGTAAAATTAGATTAATATATGTTACATAGAAAATATATGTCACATCATAATACATTATGTACACAAAAGGGGTTGTTTTTAAATACGGAAGCCACTTTGAAAAATAACCAATAACTAACAAAGAGTGAACATATGCCCTAACTGTTCACATAACGAGATCAAGTAAATAAAGAAATTCTGTTTATTATCTCTAAAAGCAGCCGCAGCTTATCCTAAATTCACTTTGCAGTAATTTTAATAAAAATATATTTCCGGGAATATTAATTTTCGCTCTAAATCCACATCACTAGGTGCAGAGGCCCAATAATGAAACTTGTTTGTTTATCTCGCGCAACATCCCTTGCACGCGAACTCAGCTACACCACTGACCCCCAAAACAAGAACGGCATAACATGACACACTTTATGTACACATACGACTGTAGTCTACCAAGAGCGTTATCTGCATAATGCTCGAAAGAATAGCGGTGTGGTCGGTCACTGAACCAAACGATTATGAGGAAAAAACTTTCCACATGAATTGAATGAAACTACTGGCCCTCCTGTGCCTTCGCGGAATGGTGCCCAAAAATACCGTTTTATTTTTGTACATACCGCTATGCCACTCTTAACCCCGAGGCACGTGAAATATTTTAATGGAAATCCTTTTTTTTGCGTTGGTATCGTGTTGTCATGTTACCTTCATAAGGGTTTATTTGGGACATTAATGTCCTACATCGCTCTTGAAACAATCGTAAAACTCATCTATTAGTGAACGCTTTAGAGTATTATTCAAATAAACGAATTAAATTGAAAGCATACATATAATAAAATGGCTACATGATTCACGGATGTTCCCCTAACGTTACACTGAAATAAAAAAGGAAAAGGCATAATACAAAATCTAAGGTTACATTTTAGGTGCAGTCAAGACCAAAAATAATGTAATCACATATTTAACCTTAACCTATTATAATGAGAGGCAAAATTGTATACATAATTGCGCTCTCACTGCACATAAAACGTAAAATATGTGTAAAATGCGGTATTCTTACTACACGACTGCCAACGTGATCGTGATCAGTAGACAGTATATATGATCCGTATACATACGAGTATACTGCATTCAGTTTACGCTGTATAATTTGTTTTTAGTTACCTATTTTATGCCATCATTCGTTAGTAGTTATCGTGGCAACCAAAGACAATATTAGATACTTACTTCATATTTTTAGTTGTTTCGTTGTATTTAGATATAAAATAAATTTTAATCATTGTATTTATGTCGAGATAGTTTAAAAGCTATGTTTAGTGGCAATGAACGTAATGCAAAATTTTCAGCTTAATTATACTTAGTGAGATCTCAACCAATATTCAAGCTACAGATATCCAATTTGTGGTTTTAATGTTTGTTTTAAGTATAATTTTGTATGATGACTGAAATAATGAAGATCTTATGATAGCAATAGACTTGTTAATTAACCTTGTCAAATATTTAAGTTGGAACCCGCTAAAGTACCACTAAAACTGTTTAGTGATACCTTCCAGTTTCAGTGGTACTCCTAAAGGTGCTTTTAACTATAACCTTTTAAGTGTAAAATGTTGAATATTTATTTCTATTTATATGTCTAATAGCCAGTGGCGGTGGGTCAATATTTTTCTAAGGCATGACGGAGCCATATGGCTTTGCTTTTCCTTCATAAGGCCAATGAAACCTTTTGAACTGCGGAAATATTAGTTAAGCCGGCGGAAATCGGCTTGTATGGACGCGCCGCTGCTACTAATAGCAAAAGTCAATTTGTAACTTACGCTATTCAGAATCATCAATATTGTAACATGACAGTTTACACCAATGCGTTACAAGACTCATAAATGTAACTTAACTAGGCACTATTATACTAACTAACCAACTTATTATAACTAGCATAGGTCTTAATATTACTCGTATCTCTTTGCTACGTTTTGAGAACTCCCATCCATTCTGAAATCTGTCGCTAAGCTCATGCCCACATACAATATAGTATATACTGATTAGCAAGGCAACGGCCTCATTTTTAATTATTATGTAGTACATTGTTTACCTGCTGTACATTACTTCGCTTGTATACTGTAGCGTTACATGTCAATACAATAATTTATAGCGTATTGTCAATGTCATTGGAAAAATAGCCGCATTGTTTCATTGACATCTTACCATGTACGTAACATCAGGATTTTCGTAACATCTCGCTAATATTTAAAGAAATTAACAATTATGCAAGTTAATTAATTTGTTATAATTGGCAAGATGGGCGTAAAAAATCCAAATTATGATCTACCTCTAAAAGCCTTAACTGGTTATTTACACCTACTCTTATTTATTTATTGGAAGTATCAGAACTGCGCATAAAACGCCGATTACTGACGATAGTAACACACAGTTTGGACACCTCACGCAATGCTCTTCACATATTCTGAAAAGAACAATAATGCCCAACAAAATCGAAGGTGAGATCTAGAAGCCTTTCTCGCCTAAGCACCCAATGCAATGTAGGTACTACCATACAAATAAAACTGCATTAGGCCATGCGCTTATCGAGGCAGAGAGAAGCATAAGGAGGAGCTTATCATCTACAGAAGGATTTATTGTTACGACCCTCATCACTGAGGGAACGAATGATGATAATGAATTATATCCAAGAGAATTGAGTAAAAGAGGCATGATGATCACAAAATGGCGTTTATTCATGGCCGTCCACGATATTTACTGCTTACAAGGTTACTAATTCTGCTATAATTTAACAGCCTGGGCACGTTTTTCACTGACTAGGTATGTGTTTCTTTTAAATCAAATAAATATTAATCACATCATTATACAGGCATACATGATATATAATGACGGCCAGAGTAGTGACAGAATGAGAAGAAGCCATATAAAAATCCCACGTAATCAGCCATCTCAGGGATTTACTTTTACCTGAACGTATGAACATTATACTACCTACTCTTACTTCAACGTTCAATGAGTTGGTAGGTACCTACTCGATTAAAAACGCCTAAAATAAGAACGTTTATTTTTCGTGGCTAATTAGGTCTGTTTCTCGATAAGGGATGGGACGGCGGAATCCGTTATGAATCTGTAGAATTTTTAAATACAAAACTATATCGTACGCTAAAACGGTTGTTTTAAAACCAAAATAAGTTAGATTTATTAAAACGGCTTTCTACAAGCAAATCATAGATAATATTTGTCAAGAAATATTAACAATTCAAAAGCAACATATTCAATCCTGTGCAACATGTTTACTATTTCCATCTTTTTCCTCTGTAATTTCGTTCCGTAAAATCTAAGAACGTTGTTACCTACTAATATTGCTGTGTAGCTTGAATTACGGGACTGCAGACTGTACACACATTCTTGCAGAGATCATCATTTTGTTTGAAGACGGTATACCTACATGACTCTGATTAACAGAGCCCGGAATTTTCACGGCAAAACCCAATCTTACTGGTGTAAGATTGTTTGTCAACGATATCGAGTATTTTGTTTAAGTAATAATTAGCGGGAGTTAATTAAAAAATTGTAAAACAGATTATTAAGTCCGAGATTGATTCTTATGTTTTATTTGATTTAAATGTTAACAATACTTGGTTGATTAGTTAGTTTATACAAATAGCGCATTTATCCTCGTAAGGCCCACGGGCCTACCTGTAGCACTAATTACTTTAAAGAACTTTGAATTTTATTAAATTGGAACATAGTTCAATTTCATTTGTTTCTTGTGTTATACTGTAAAAAACAAATTCGAATAGCATTTTACTTGTACGGTGGGCCTTAGGAGGACATAGTTATAAATTAAGTATATAAACTGTCTACTCCCAGAAAATGTCAAGAAATTAATGATTATCTACTTTTAACACTATCAGAACCAAATAAAATGCTACGTGCTGCTGTGTGTACTAAAATGGATTTCGTTGAACTTTCATCTAGTTCTATGTAATTTTATACAAACCTTAATTTTTTATAAATATTTTGTTTATTTATTGGATAGCTTTATGTTCCAATACAACACAACTATTGATGTCGATAAAAAACGCTTCTAACACTAGTAACATAGCGACAGTCAATTGCTCTGCCGTAAACATTCCGGGCTCAGCATATTAGCTAGGAATACACGTAAATCTTTGTCTGTTACATTTATAGCCAGACCAATCTGCCAGTGCAATGTGTGATGGAAACAGTTAAGTGTTTCATGTCTCGTAAACTAAAGTACTGTTCTTAACCCCAACCAGCTCATTAGGCGCTAACGATACAATTTCGGAATTTAGCCTATTTATCCGCTCAATCTGGCGGCACGGTAGGGCGAGACGAACAAAAAAGAAGGCAGGGAACTACTTACCTTTTTTCGAAACATTTTGGTCCATTTTCAAACCCTCCTAGCTTCGTCCCGGATTCAAATTTGCTGGATAAGTTGTAATAAAGAAACACGAAACAATTTGTGACCGTCCATGGCTAAAGGTCCCTTATGGCAGGTATTGAGTTAAGCACAGATCCTAAATCTACATTAAATAAGCTATCTTATACAAAAAAAATCATGACTCTAAGTCCCATACTTTTTTTTATAAAAAATATTAAACGTACACATGCTAAAACTGCACTTTTGAGAAATCGCCAAAAGAAGTTTGAAACTAGTTTTAAGTGTGTTCCCATTGGAAGTTACATAGATTATGATTGATTTCGTATCTCAAGGGTTTTTTCTTTGGAACCCAGTTATTGTTTTTAATGTGACTTCCAGATCATGAAAAATAGCCTTTGAAAATAGCAACACGCTCATATGGACGAAACTATTAAAAAAATATTTTTCGACTTTTCCTTTAATATGTTGTAATCAGAACCATTTTATATAGTAGAACATATTTGAGCTTACATTTTAGGATAGAAACAAAAATCACATAGGCTACGAATTTTTTTTTTTTAATTAAAATGTGATTATTATTATCAGTTACATCTTTCCTAGAACAATAACAAATTTGGTATAGTATGCTGTAAATTATATTTTAATCAGTCCACAGGAGTAGCACAAAAGTCTTATTATTATTCTACAGGTCACACTTTTTTATTTATACACGATCAAAGTTACGTAAAAATCACAATTTCGCTCCCATACATTTGAGAAAAGGGCCCTTATGGCCAACCATAGACAAAACATATTGATAATTACAATACGGCACAATATTAACATAATTTATTTGCTAATCTTGTATCAAAACAGCAATCCGAAGAATAAATGTTATTATACATTTTCTAAAAATATTGATCTGTTATGAGTAATTTTCATTTAAAGTTACCGTTAAATAATCCACATAGTACCTACCTAGTGATCCCGAAAGCCGAACGAGACCACAATATCTGTGCAGTTAACAGTCCGTTACCACTAAGGAACCATTCATAAATCACGTAAGGACATTTTAGGTGATTTTTGATCCCCCTCACCTTCCCGGGTAGGGGTGTGTATGTTGTCAAAAATCACGGTCAGACCCCTTATTTCTCATTGTTGGAATATGAAATTATTGCGATAAATGGAACTACTACCAATTTATTTGACTGATCTCCATTACATCAAAAGCCGGGAAAATGAGGATTTTCGGCCAAGTGGGTATATACGGCCGAGCGAGCGTGAATGAAATTTGCAAAATCACAACTAACTGTTTGCTATGACACCCGCCATCTTTATCTCAGTATGGATAATCAACGAAAAAAAAGTTACTTTGCAGACCTAGGCCTTTATATGAAATTCCATTTCCGTCCCCTTCACTTGCCGCGCTAAAAAACCATACTTCCGAGTCTATTATAAGGAATGTAAAGACGATATTTCATTGCATGTTTGAGAAAACATCATTTCGTATTCGGTTCCTGTGGCCGAGTTCACCACAGTAGCTACATGTAGGTAGGTTTTTTACGTTTTGTAGGTAATACATCTAGTGCAGAAGCCGTCTAGAGATGTTTTGAAGTCAGTCGAAAAATGTAGTACCTACACGTAAAGTAAAATTTCAAATGATCGTAGGTACTTAGGTACCTAAAGCCCTTTTTGTTATTATACTTATGTATATAACTTAAACTTGTTTATAATATCAGATATGAGTCCCATGGATTTGCACGCATTTATAGGCTGCAGTGATTGCTTAGGTACCATCAGGACGGCCGTATCCTTGTTTGCCACTGACATAGTGTACAAAATAAGTAAAATTTGTAAACAAATACTTGTAAACAATTTTAATTATTTTATCTTTTTCATTTTTGTATGCAATTTCCCATAAGGGACCTTTTCTACTAAACTTTGAACTCAATTTTAATAAAGAAAGAATTAACGTACACAGCTGACACCAAGGTACAAAGATACCCCTATTTGTATATATTACTATTTTACATAGAACTAAAAAATGATAATTTTGAAGGGTTTTACGAAAACGCCAATATCTCCGTAACTAGAAACTGCCATAAGGGACCTTTTCTTATGGACGGTCACATTTAATTTACAGCGTAGGTAAATCTGTCAGGCCATCTGGATTACATGGTATTATCATGATCCTAAATTTCTGTTATAGGCCTGACGTCTGACGGTTTTATTTACGGCAGGAAATTGCGTCACAGGTTTTCACTATTTTACATACTAGTAGATCAATGAAACGACTAAGCTATGAAGGTATTTTTAACCAAGGTATAGTAAAGTAAGTAAAGTGAAAACGGGGCCGGAGGGCTTTGCTTTTCCTGGGATCTGATAACTTTTATTGTATAGAGCAAGCGTTATGAGCTCCTCAGTTTAGGCCGCTGATTTTACATGAACTGTTTTTGGTGGGATTATATAATTATATCTGGTTTTTAATATTATATGAATAAGTTTAGGGGAACCTTTTTATGCAAATTATTCAAGGAATGTATCGATTCCTGTAACATCCGCTCACAAACATCTATAGTATAATTATGTTACTAATGTTAACTAATCACGTTGACTTTAAAGTAGTAATAATTAAATTCAACTCTTTCAACGCCATATTTTTTTCACGATAACGGTGAGCGAGCTACAGTATATAAAAAAAAAAATCCAGAAACACCAAACATGAAAACTAATTTATTCATAGCTAAAAGCGGTCCACACAAATATCCGTTTAATCGTGGTTCAATAGAACTATTTGTTATAATAACGAGAATATAGAAGGTTGATGGCCGTTTCGGATGCCTACTTACGACGTCAGGACGTGAGATAAAAATAAGAGGTTAAATGTAGACATAAACTTGCATAAATCTTGATACGTTTTTTAGATGTCGACGTCGAAAAACTCGCAATAAATTCTAAGCGAGGGATATTCTGCCTCGGATATTGGGATCTAGATTTAGTGTCGAATATCGCTCGCGGAAAGAAAAAATGTCGGTGCGCTGTATGGCATTTAAAAAAAGACTGATATGCATCCAGCTCTTGTGACGAAATTTGGTGATCGAGTTAGGTGTAAGTAAATTATTACGTTACATCAAATACTGATTCATAATATTACCTTTTACATAAGAATGAATTCGCATGAATTAAATCTATCTTGTAACTTTTTATTTGATGGTCTTTAAAGTATGCTTGCGGGATAGAAATAATCCTATGTCCTTCTCATAGCTCAAACTCTCTCCATACCAAATTTCATCAAAATTTGTTTAGCGGTTTAAGTTTCAAGAGGTAACAAACAGACAGTTACTTTCGTATTAATAATATTAGTATGGATAGTATGGAAGGATGGACGTGCAAAGACGGGTTCTTCATACCTGCCATCCCATCATACCATCTATATTAAGTAACAATAATGTGGTCAATTACATAGAAGAGCGATCAAGTATATCGAATACATTATTACATATGTAATATCTGTATATTTAATCGGTCTATGAGGATTTACAATATTACGTTGTGCTTGGCAAGTGCCTGTGGCTATTGTTACTGTCTTGGGATTCTAACAAAAAAAATCTAAATAGCATGTTACTGCGGAGTAAAAGGTGTACCAGAGTGCTTGTGTTGTGGGTACTCATTCAATGATATACATAATATACAATTACTTAAATACATAGAAAGCACCCATGACTCAGAAACAAATATCAGTGCTCACCACTCAAACAAATGTCGAATTTAATGCCATAAAACATTCTCTAGCAGTTAACCGAGGGAACAGTGAATAAGATAAATAAATATTTACATCTAAAAAAATATCCTATTGAGCAAAAAGCTATTGAATTAGTTTGGTTTTAGCAGAGTATAAGGTCATAGTGCCAAGTTTCGAACTTCTTGCAAAACCAACTTAGTGGCACCTATACAGCGTCTGGAGCAACTTAGTGTTAGCACTTAGTGGTTTAAATCAGACTTCGACTTACAAATAAACGTGTCCACCGCACTTATTACAACCCTGAAATTTTGCTTTAAATATACCTATTACTGCATTTTACAGGAATGTTAGACGTACATTTTGTTTGTAGTGAATACAGGTATTTATGTGTAATTTTAAGGCTATGTATAAAATGGGTAGTCACTGGCCAGTCACCTTTTTAATATCTTCTTTTGGCCTATAAATAGAATTTATTTTTGTATTCATTTGGGCAGTTATGGACGGGTGGCCCGTAATTGAAACCATGCTAGAAAAGGTGTTTTTATATTATATATTATGTAGGGAAACCAAATTCATTTTCAGTATAAGGTGGCCAGTTATTGAAAAGCGTACAGTTACTGGCAACTTACAATACTAATGTCCTACAACATTGCACGTAGTAAACGCCTATTTATTCATAGGTTAAATAAAGTGTCTATTTTTATGAAAAGGTCCTACAATAACTTCTTCTTTATTTAATTAGTGAACATAACTTAAATCGAAGGGACGACATTTTCAATTCATATCACGTTGACAAACCATATAATAGGAATGTGATGTACCTACGTTGTACGTGCTTCCGGGATGAAAAAAATACGTCTATGACTGAGATCAAGCGGTCGAATTTCCTATCTTGTCACAGAGCTAAGGCCGTCCACTGCTCTTTACTGAACATTAAAATATTAAGCCCAATCTCATGTCAATTGTTCTGGATACAGGATTTACGTGCGGCTTTAAGGATTCGGTTTCACTCACACATAAGCGGGTCGTGTCATTGTCGCGACACACACACACGCCGCACAGGCTTCGCCGCCGAAAACACCTACACGAGCACACCTATGTGCCAAATACGTTGCGGTATTCGACGTTAACGTAAGAGGTAATATAAGAGGCGCATCTTCGACTTTGCACAATTTAGTTTGAAAAGCCGGCCGCTTGAGAGCGGGTCCTAAGCGAATTAATAGCGCTAAGCCGGCGTGTGGAGAATTTGTATTGTGGTGCGGGACTCGGCGGGACTCTGCAGAGGCCTAAAGGGCGGAACCCAGGCCATGGGGCCGGGACCGATTTTTTATTTACTGGTAAGTTTCATTTTAAGTTATTATTTGAAGAAGAATGAAGATATTAAGTGAGATACCAAAAGTTTCTAAACATTTAGAAGAGATGAATTATTTATAAAACTCTTAGGAGCTAGATTGAATTATTACATAAATGAGAATTTAAATAATGAACTACGAGCACAATCAGTGCTAAGTACAAAACTTTTCGGCAAAGTTCATTTTTAAGTAGATAATTAAATTTTATAGAAAAGCATAAATTACTTTACACAACATTTTTAAATATTATATTGTCTAAAACAGCTATATTTAAGGGTGCTGCCAAAAGTTTGGTACTTAGTTACATGTTTTGAATCTAACTAAAGTTTTCAGCAATTAAACTTCTTATAAGCTCAAATGTAAACGAATCCCAATGGAGTTATTTTCATAGCCTGATCCGCATAAATATTGAATGAATTATATTTATCTAACACTTCATTCGCATGTAAGGGATTACGTTAAAGGGTGGGAAAGGGTAGTTAACGAGGGTCATGTAATCAGCGCTATCGTGGATTATCGCACACCCGACCGGACTACGTGCAAGATGGGAACTCGTCTTCATTACAACAGATTATTAAGTGCAATAATTATGAATACTTAGTAGACAGAGACCTTAACGCATATATAAAACAAACCACCATACGCGTTTTTTGCATTCCGCAGGTGCATAAGAACTTGGAAAGTAGTCTACTGTTTAATACAATTTATCAGATATTTTAAACTTCGGTTATTTTGACCTCTGTTTTGGCAATCTTACCTACCCTTTATTTTTGTTAAAGGCTTACGAGCTAGATTTACTAGTTTTCGTCCTAGACGGAATACTTTGTTTGCAGAAAAAAACTTATATTGAACTTGCAAAACACGTTCGCGGGTTTATGGCTTGGTTTGTTCGGAATGATAAACTCTATTTATTTAATAAATTTTGACACAGATATTTATTTTTAATATTCTTTTGTAGGGTTTCCCACATATAATCATAATGTCGAAGTAAGCTGTTCTGTCACCGATATAAGTACCTACAGATCTTGACGCAAAGATTGAATCCGGTATAATTTCCACATAAACTAACCGGTATTCAATTTCGATATCTCAGTTATTATTACATTGTCATCATCATCATCATCATCATCACCATGTCAGCCGAAAGACGTCCACTGCTGGACATAGGCCTCCTCTAGAACGATTGTATTTGTATATATATATTATATTAGATTGTATTTGCATTTTATTCAGCTAATCGAATAACATATATCGTATCACAAAATCAATAAAAAAATTAGTCATTGATAGCAATTACTTGCATTTTCAATAATACCAATAACTATAGTTGTTTTGACGCAAACAACCGCTTTTAACATAAAGGTAACATTTAGGTTTAACAAAAGGTACATTAAAATAATCTTTTTTAGGTCGTTTAATAGCCATAATCCAATCCTGGAACCAATTCCAATTTAAAAACTCAATGAAAATTGTCTGATCCACTACTGTAGTATTTTTAGTATCTCCTCTAGATACTACTCTCCTGGTTTAACTTTTGTAGTACTCGTGCTATTTGTCAATGTTAGGTTTTTAGAAATTTCGAATGTCATTAGTCAGTCAGTCGGATATACTTTTCCAACATGAACGTCATAGTCCAATTTGCGTTTTTGTTTTATTAGGCGAGGTTACGGGCCAGACCGACACCAATTAGTGTCAACGCAAAGTAGGCAGGCGACTACAAAGCTTCCAGTTTGAAATTGAGGCAGGCATTAGGTTCACTTTATGAGAGCTTATTGAGCCAGCGATGGGCGAGGCTGTTCATGGCCGCAAAAAGCATCATTTGATCAGCTATTTAGGATTGCGATATTACATGAACCTAATTATTATCACTATAAAGGCACTTTAAGTGCTAATAAAACAGTTTCTGTTACTTAACAATAAAAAAAGCCAAGAGCAATAAAGCTTGATAGTCATATTTTGACGTCAGTCACAACCTATAGCTTTGTGATAATATTAAATAAATAAAAAATAAAATAAATAAATAAATATTACAGGACAATCTGACACAAATCGACCTAGTCCTACAGTAAGCTGGGTAAGGCTTGTGTTGTAGGTACTAGACGACGTATATATAATAGATAGATACTTATAAATACTTAAATACATAGAAAACACCCATGACTCAGAAACAAATATCTGTGCTCATCACACAAATAAATGTCCTGATTGGGAATCGAACCCGGGACCATCGGCTTCATAGGCAGAGTCACTACCCACTCGGCCAGACCGGTCGTAAATGTATAAATATATCCTCAACTTTTCAATATCAGACTATTTTAATTCATAGGAATTTGTAATAAATATTTCATGTATTTAGGATTCTCTAAAGCGGATCATCAGTCATTTACTTATTGTTATTATTCATGTAGACGAGGAACGCATAACGCGCTTTTGTTTTTAGATAAAAGAGAATATTTGAAAGATCTGTCGAGATGACTATGTTTTGAGGGTCATCATTCACCAATACAGTACAAAATATAGTTCCTAAGTTCGAATTGCATATGGCCAGTTTTTTTCTTGGCAACCCTATAGTCATTGGGTGTAAAAGGCAAGGAAAGGGCAAAGTAAGACATTTTTAATTGGACAACCTAATTTCGGAAGGTCGACCCGTCAAAGATTCCGTCTTTGGGTAAAAAAACCGGAAATTACCTTTTCGAATTATCCTTTTTTCCCCCAATTTCGATGCGACTGACAAAAAATCAAAGATTAACTTCAGGCTGCGCCGAAGAAATGACAGCAGAATTTCGTTTGTTAGATACCTTTTTGTATAATTAATCGTTAATCTTAGTCTTTATGCCTCATAAGTTACATATTTTAGGATTAACTAAATAAATCATACGATTCAGAAACATGATTACTTGAATTTTGCTTTACAAAAATTACATCCAAAGTAACTTCTAAGAAAGATAGGCTTCACTTAGTACATTGCAAATACTAACAGAAGGTCATAAGTAATTATTACAAAATTACTTATTTTCTTAACGTATACGTCATATATTTGAATGAATTTATTTTATTTTTAATAATACGAATGAAAATTCCTAAATTCGCGAGTAGTTAGCCCGTCCTTACCTGCGCCGCCATAGATTGAATCGAGTAGCGCGAAAAGATCGGCGCCCCTTTCATAGAATCGTAAATCTTCTTAAATACGATTAGCTTCGCCTTTGCAATGAAAGGTTTACGGAAATATAAGGAGCCTCTCCTGCATGTCAATGAGCAATAAAAGGTATTAAGAGTGCGGGATCTCATTAACCTTTAACTACTTGTAGTACTTATGTATACAGGCACTTTCATAGCTGCAGCGCACTGGCCTGGAACCGCAAACATCGAAGTTCGCAAATGTCCAGCATCTTTCTCTTTTACTATAATGAAGACGTCATGGGAGTAACAGAGACAATCGTTTAAAGTTACGAGTATCGATTTTCGCGGTAGCATCGTTGGCACCAGTAATAAGCAATGGTTATGTATTTTGGTTTTGACTACTCAATAATTCTAGACTATTCATAATTCATAATTCACATAATTCACAGTCAATCCGAAACGCTTCGTTATGAGTTTAGGCGGACAGACGGACTGCTTGCTGGCAGCAACTAGTATGGCGACTGCATACCGACTGCACGCCAACTGAACAGTTTTCTACCCAAAACTCAGTTGAGGTGCAGTATCTCTGTGACGGTCTTAAACAAATGATAAATGCGGTCATACTGTCTGTTTTGTTAATAGATCGTAAGGAAATTAGCAAAGTTTACGTACAAAGATCTAAAACGAGAAAGTCCATAAAACTAGAGATCCATGAATCCCTGATTTAATAGTTTCGTGTTTCGAAGTTTGACTAACCCAAGTCGCTTTTAGCATTGAATAATTTAATTAGGGCTTTAGCTAAGAGATAGGTCTAAACCTGGGGTTTAATAGGCCAACGGAGTGTTCCAACTTTAGATAACATCATGCCTGTATTGCCTTGCCCTTGCTTGTGCCAAAAACCTTCGTTTTCCAGAATTCAATGATACCGCAAAAAATATAACTCTGAACTTAGACTTATCAGTTTCCAACTTTTGCGTACTTATATTTTGTAAAGTATCTTATCACAGTTTCCTCTTAAATAAAACTCGTTGAATAGGGTTACATATTTATATAGTAAAGCACATTTATTTTTATTATACATAAAGGAAAAATAAAAAAAGAACTACCTCTGGCGAGACTCGGACTGGCAAAATCGGGATGTTACATAGGATAATCTAAGAAGTATGGTCTGAGAGATGTGCCTTTATTAATTCCCAATATTACAATGGTGAAATTTACCATTTGGGAAAATGCCTCATAGTAATTGGAAATTTACCGGGAACGGCACATCTCTAATGGTCTTCTTAGTAGATGTTTTATGAACATACTGATTTTATTTTCTTCTCTATGACTATGATGTTCTTGTATTTAAACCTCCTCCGTGAGGCATTACCAAGCACACAGGCTTGCCGTACCGGCTACGCGGACGAGAGCTCGGCACTCTTGATGCTTAAAAATGGAGAGCTATACGCAAAAAGTTTTAGCTTGCAGGCCGGATACCCATAATTGATCAAGGCAGTATAGCTAAAAGTAAAGTAAAATAGAATAAAGTAAAAAGTAATAACAATAAAAATACTAACTTAAAATTAAGGTTACTTACTATGTAAGATCGAGGTCAAAAGTCAACATATACCTAACACTAATTAAAACTATAAAGTGACAACTTACAAAAGTAAGTTGTCACTTTATATGACACAATCAATAATTTAAATAAACAATAAAAATTCAACTATGACGAACGTAACATATAAACTTCTCATTCCCGGAGACGACTGGTACCTGGTGCAAATATGCCAAAAATACTGGCGGCATTGCCACGCTGTATTGCCAGCGATATTTGTTGCACGAGGTACAAGCCGGCCCGAGGATCACCACCTCTCTCCCTTAGGCGTCGGCCTAGATTGGCATTTTTTTTTTTGCCTCGGAGTTGACACTTATTTGCAATTCTCACTCTGATGAGTCACGCATCAGCCAGCTCCTAAAAATAGGACTATTTGTGTCACGGTATATAGCAGCCAGGATGCTGTTACTCGAGCGACTCAATCTCTCCCAGAAGGAGGCGATGCGCGAATATAATTAATAAAACAAGCCTTTTTAAAAACGAAGATTTATTTTTAACTAAATAAAATCATTGACATTTTATTTATATGCTTAAATGAGCTAGACGGAATCACTTCGGACGGATTTGCCTTCTTTTCATCAGCCCAAGGAAAACTTTTAAAGTGTGAGAGAGTTAGTTAAGCCGGGCATCGGCATGAACACATGTGTATGAATACATATAATGAAGCCACTAAGCAAATAATAATTTAAACCTCCTAACAAAAAAGTACACCTACATACAAATTAACTAGGCACATCCATTACAAAGTCATCGATACCATCTTCACCTGAAGAACCATTTCAAGTGATTTATAAACCTAACTTTGATGGATCGAATTATATCACGATCGCTACCGTTCATTATTTCTCGCCATTTCTTTATGCAAAGTAGGCACAATATTTAAGCATCATCAATCACAGTATTGTCTAGTTTCTTGCAGTGATATCCCGTCGCGATACCTCTGAAGTTGAACGCCCTCATTGTCGCCGTATCCACCTCTTCAGGCAATGACATCAACATTATGCACTAAATCGGAAGGTTGTTTTTATAAGTGTCCCCCTTTTATGGTGTGGTCTGCTTTAGGTACACTTTAGCTTTTTAATTTACTTTTTACGAGATCTTAATTTGGCTGCGTAAAAGGATACATGTTCCATGTTACCTTTTAACAACGTTAGCAATGTTTTCCATTGTTTAACTGAGAAGTAACTATATAAAACCACTTCGACATCACTATACTTTTAACCACCACCAATTTAAAAAAAAAGTTTTAATTTTATAACCTAAATAGGTTTTATATATTGAAATAGATGACCTGCTCACTTTTTCTTAAGTATACTTACAGGTATTGAACCCGTAATAGGGCGTCAGTCGCAAAAGCTAGAGATGCGGGTTCAAATCCTTACTCGGACTTTTTCTTAACTATCCAGCCATCCATGTATAATTTATTTTGTAGTGTGACTACTTAAAATTCAATGCAGTTTGATTTGTTCTTAGTGGAATAGGCTTTTAAAGCAATTCTACCTAAATCCTTTAATGAGCTGCTCCAGCAATTACAGGTTAATTTTAATTAAATTAGTAATAAACCCAACGTTAAACGACTATACGAGATCGGCTGTACAGATAACAATCGCAACACATTAAAACTGCTTTCAAATAATAAAATCCAACTCAATTAATCCTTTTAAAAGCTACAGTGGTACAAACAGACACAGAAATAAATATACATAGCCACACACATAGTGGTAAAACTTAAAATTATAAAACACCTTTTTGGCATCGAGAGTTAAAAATTGATCTGATTTGACAGATTACTTTAAAAAAATACTTAGCTGTATGTTTATAAGTGAATATAATTATTTGTGACAAGAATGACACCTGTGTTTCAGAACTCGGAATATGGGTTAAAAACCGTATCGGTAGTCTCATAGAATGGTCAATCGACTCGCGAACGCCATTAACGAAAACGTTACACTCGGGCCATTGTTTGGTTTACATAACAAATGGCTCGATAGTGGAACATGACGCGTAGACCGACAAAGGCGTTCCGTTAAGGCTCGCCGGAGAAAACCGCTGTCTTGTACAAACATTTTTGTATTGTTAAACTAAAGCGAAGCAAAAATGGGGTATTAGTTAGAACCTATGTAAACTACGTGTAACTGTTGTGAATCACGTTTTGGCTAGTTATTTGTACACTTTTACCCAAATGATTTTCCTCCAACAATATTATAGTTTAATAGCATAATATTTGAAATCATCTATTATGCTATTAAACTATATGTGCAATAATTATTATATATGGATACCTTCGTTTTAAAATCACTCTGTATACTGGGTGTTATAAAAAACGTGATACAAGATTATCAAACCGGCATATGTTCATGTTTTTGAACGTCTTTTACTATGGGGTCAAGTTTGTAAAATTAAATGCAAAAATTGAGCTGTTCCATAGAAAAGGTCAAGTATAAGTTGATGACAATGTATGAGAGAGTTGTTTCTTGTTTACAATTTACAAAGTTTTTCAAAATCATTACCCGATACCGGCTTGATAATCTTGTATCACGTTTTTTTATAATACCCGGTAATGAACACACCAATAGAATATAAGCGACTATACATCCTTTATCTTTCTTTACATAATATAATTATGATTCCGGAACTATAAATTGATAAATCGCCGATTGACTAACCGATTCATTTAATTACATATAAGTGGCATTGATTTAATATTCAATTAGTATAAGAGAGCTAAGTTATAAAAAAATAACATAGGTTATCGTTACAATTTCGTTAACTAAAACAGAAATACCATAATTATAATATTTATATACTCTTTAAGTAAAGTATGTATTTATTCATATTAGTCGAAATCTATAATTTGAACACGCGATATATTTTTTATGTTCCATTTGTTATAATGTTCCAATGTATGTTATTGTTCCATACTTTGTTTTATTAAATTCATGTTAGTTGATCAATTTACTTTAAGCTTACCATTCAGTTTATAGAAACTGCCTCTTCATCTACACCGGTTCTACAATTAATCATTTCCAGAGAGGTCCTTTACTCCTTCAAAACTATTAACATTTAGGAGTAAACGTAAATAACATTCACGTCACTGCTTAATAAATAACCGATTAACATATTAAAATCATTAATGAAGAATTTTTATGTTCATTTGTTAATCTATTTGTGTGGCAGTCGGTTTTAAGGCGGCCTGCGATAGATCAATGGGGCTTCGTAGTTAGTGACGTCGGCTGTGACTCAGTGGACACTACTTGCGCTTGTTGCTAGGCTGCTCTAGTATAATGGAAAGCATTGAGGAACAAGTAAAAGCTGTAACGCATTGAATACTTATTGAATAAACAGTTAGTCATTGTATAAGTCGCAGATTAAACTGAAAGATAATGAGTTTTTTTCTTTTTAGTGTAGGTAGACGTGGATGTCACGCTTTTAGAATTCGTATTATTTATTTTTGCAATAATCTTACGTAAATTGTCCTAGTCCTACACCTTTTTTTGAGCGATTATAATATTGATATTTATTTTAAACAACAGAATTACAAAAAAGAAACAATTAAATTATATAAAACTAACTAATAAATAGAAAGAAAACTTATAAATAGGAAACCTGCGAGGTACCGGTCACAATAAGCTTAATTACTTAATCAGGCTTATGTTATACCAGGCAACGATATTTGTAATAGATAAAAACGCCATGAATAATGTAATATACAGGACGATTCGGGAGATATTAAGATAATAATAATCTACTGTTTCTAACAGTCTTAGTGAAAATAATAATCTTTTTTTTTATTTTAAGTGTAAAAAATTTAGTTTTCAATTATTTACAAAGTGCATGGTCACCCTACAATATAAACCGCTAAACTAATTCAGATGAAATTTACTATGGAGAGAGTTTGACCCCGGGAAAAGGTATAGGATAGTTTTTATTCCGGAATCATCCCTTAAGACGGTAAAAACGGGGATGGAAGTTTGTATGGGAAATCTAAAGAGAAAAGAAAAATAAGAAAGAAAAAAATCTGAGCCCCACGGTAAGCTCAAGAAGGCTTATGTTGTAGGTACTCAGCCAACTATGTATATAATATTACCTACAAATACATAAATACATAGAAAACACCCATGACTCAGGAAAAATATATGTGCTTGTCACACAAATAAATGCCCTTACTAGCATTTGAATCCAGAACCGTCCGCTTCATGAGCTCACTACCCACTAGGCCAGACCAGTCGACAAAGATAGCAGAAACGATGTATAGTCTTGAATAATGCTATTAGGCAACAAGGTTAAATCACGCGTAATATTTACTTAGTAGTTGCCTTTGTCGTTTTATGATTATTAGCGATGCATTGTCAATGTTTTAGCGTAAAATAATAGTTATTAGGTACAGTAGCCATCAAATATATCAAAGCAGCTAAGGCACAGTCGCCATCAGATATATCGGAGCTGTGAAGGTGGTCACAAATATCGGAACAACGCCTCTATTGTCAAGGCACTAAAGTGCATGTTCCGATATTTGTGGCTACCTCCACAGCTCCGATATATCTGATAGCAACTGTACTCAAAATTATCTGAACATGCACTTTATCGCCTAGACAATAGAGGCGTTGTTCAGATTTTTGTGACCACCTTGGCCGCTGCGATATATCTGTACCAGCAACGTCGCTTCAACAATTCTTCTTCAATTCTTTCAAGATTTAATAAATTCCCCGCAGTTTAATAGTTTTGCTCGGGCTCAACAAGAAATTGCAAAGCCACACTGGCTCCATCTTGTCTATGAAAAAATAGGCATGTCCCAACTGGTACTTAAATTTTATCAAAAATACGAGAAATTTAAATAATACAAGTCGATTCACAAGAGTTGAAGCGAGTTTTGTACGCAACTGTCAGGATTCTTATATAACACGGCGCCAACTCTTCTGAATCGGCCTGTAATTTACAATAAAATTCCCCGTTAATTTTAAAATAAATATAAAACAAAAACAATGTAAAATAACAGTACTACAAAAATAACACCTGCGAGGCTATTGACCTCAAGGGCTGTACATCAGGACATTGACATTAAAACATATAGGCGTATTAATATTGGTTCGTGTCATTCTTACTTTGCTTATTGTCTTGTCAATCACACTTGGACAGGTCTACTTTTGCGAACTCACTCTATTTTGCCCATGTTAAATCAGTAAGAATTATACGGTCCGTGTACAGTTAGCATCGATAGTCGCGTATGGAACAATGCACTAATTACATGTCATCCTGTATATTTTAAACAAATTGATATATATCTTCTTTTGAAAAAAATGCCTCCAATTAACGTGATGCGAATTATGCTCTTAAACGAATCACCAGTATTTTATTTTAGGACACTTAGCATAACAATAATATTTAATTACTAACATAATTTATCAATTTTTTTTTAAAGTAGTTCATTCTACTCTATTATAGTAAATAGGTTATTGAAAACAAAAAGAATAATGAGATGGCATTTTCTAAATACTGTAGCCATTTCATTTGATATAATTATTATTATTTTTTATGACTGGTATGGACGTATGGTAACTAAATATTATCCCATATCTAGTTGTGTATATAGAATGCTCTGGCGTTCAACGCAAGCGCATCATTATATTATAAATATGTGTAGAATTCCGTCATACGCGGAAACACTTAATAAATACTAACCAGCAACTTCAGACTTCCGTTTTTTGATACGTGAAACTTTGACATAATGAACAACGTACGAACAACTAAGATTTAAAAATAAAACAAGGTCAAACCGATAAGACTTTTTAGAAACTAGGTTTTTCACTTAGTTTATAAGTAGTTGGACCTCAAAGTCCGGTTGCAGGTTAAATATAGATAATATACCTACTGCCGTAATAACCTTTTTTCTTTAGATGCAAAAATCATAGCCTAATTGCAACAATCTGACTCATTGATAGAAGTTTAATTTAGCACCTAATCCACTCAAATGCAACCGAAAATGTTATTTTAATATAAACATTTTATTTCAGAGTATAGCTGTTAATAGTTCTTATTATCAATAATGAGACTTGGTGTCAAAAGTTGAAAAGCATTGGGTTTATTAATTACTGACAACCTGTGAGGTGCAGTAACACCTTATTAGGAATATTTTTACACTTTCGTAGTGCTTCGTGATCGTCCACGGACAGGCTTTAAGGTCAAATATTACGACAGCTACTTCATCTTTGTTTAGATTAGTAAATCTCTTGAATCCAAAGTTGCCGCAACTTGTGTTTATAAACCGTCCTTTACAAGCACAGTTGACAATGTTTAAGTACTCCTCCGGGCCTTATTCCCGAATCGGAACTTCAGGAGAGTTACTTTAGGAAAAGCCCTATAAAGAGCGCCTTGGAATCCCATTACGACTCAAACACTCTGCAAATAACAAACAAAGACATTGAAACACCGCGATTAACATATTTTAAAAAGTTACTCCTTCTCATCTTAGCGACTTATTTACTTTATACCTATTAAATAATATAAATAATCTCGTGGTCCACTTCCAACCTAATTCCAAAATCGCTTACTAACCGATTACAGAATATACAGAAAGCAGACGAAACAATTATTACAATTAATAAATTAAACATTAACACGGCTCTACTCACGTTTATTTAGTCACTCGCGCGACATGTTTCGGAGAACATAGGCCTCCATTATCAAGCACTAAGAGTGCTGAGTGTCCGTTATAAACGAACGTGAAATAAACGTGAGTAGAGCCGTGTTAATGTTTAATTTATTAGATATGTCTCACGAAAGTTTAAATACAAATATTACAATTAATTCAGTTTCGTACAAACATTTCCTTTACCAGCTGCAAAGAAAAGGTGCCGAATAGTACCGAGAAACAAAATGTAATTTAATAGTCATTTTAGCATTTAAATGTTCACTTTATAAATGTAATACATACGCACTAAAAAGAATCAAACCCAACGTTGGCAATAAAGTTCTGCATATTGAATGAACTGAGAATTCGCAAAGTATTTATTTTAAAGCAATCGACTGATTCATAAGGCGTCTTAAATGCAGGTTAAATTTTGTCAACATTTTTATTTCGATTATGTCACAAAATGTGGGCGTCGATGATGAAAAATTGTGAATATCAATTGAATTACTTCTCTCGAGTTACAAAAGAAACCCCTTGAGCTTATGCAAATTGAATTATGTATAAAACGGGCCGGTGGACACTCAACTCTGCCTTTTTTTCGCGTAATTAAAATCAGTTAATTATAGTCAATATCCAGAAACCAACGGATGTTATAAATAAGTTTGTTCGCACTGAGTCATGGCTCTTTAGATGATGGCAAAGATACCGGTTTTCGAATGGCTGCTTGTAACACAAATGTTTCGTCGTTTAATGTCAATCTTGAGCATTTTCGTGTGGGTCAAAGATTGAAGATGCGCCGGTGGGTACCAACGACAGGCCTGGGATTCCTACGATTATGTAAATACCTACCTATACTATGATGACACTTCTAAGATATTTCTATAAACGATAGATCATTGTATCTATTCTACATCACGATTAAATGTGTCTTACATACAATAAACTATAAAAATTAAATTAGCTATACAATAGTATAGCTAATTGACTTCGTTCTGAAATCAGCTAAGTACATCACATGCAAATAAAAACATGGAATGTTTTGCCAAAAAAGTAGTAACATAATGAATTTATACATATTTACATAAGTCCTCTTTTTAAGCTAGCAATAGTAGTTTTTTCCCTCGAGGTCGCCGTGACCTAATAGTGATATTTAATTTTATACTTATCTATAAACTGCATATAGAGTATCTATATATAAATTAGAGGAATTTGTACCTACTATATTGCCGCATACTTAGGAACATCACATTCACATTTCTACCTATTCTATATTGTTTTCTGTAATATTTAAATCAAACTTTATATATATATATGTAATCCTATAAAAATGACTTATATTTGCATATATAGTTAGACTCAGTTGGGTGAGTCAAGTTGCAGAAATAGCTACAAGTATCAATCGAACTCTTTTGTGCAATTAACAGACAATTTTTTTCCTTGCTTGTATTATCTTGACTGTGGTGCTGTTACTTTATACGAAACACATAAATCATCAACTTATTATTTATTAAAATTTTTACAGTATTTTACACATTACGTCTACTAATGCTAATATTACTTCGTGACTTCCTGCTTCATGCATCTATATCATTATAATAGCTACGTAATATTAGTTAAAATATAAAAGTAAGGAAATACTATTTGAATAATTATGTTTGCGAGTTTGTGAGGCAATCTGCTCTTATTCTCACGCGAGACAGCGGGCGAAGCTCGATTTCTTTGCCCCGTTCACCTATTACTAGGTCGGATTGTGTTAGGTTTACAATGCAGTGGAATCGGACAGTCAAGTTACCCAGTGTTTGCCATCAGTGGACGTTATCGTGATCACCTTTCGCAATGCCGAACGTTTTCCACGACAACTGTACTCGCTGTTTGTATATTTTGAAATTCTAATTGCAGTTTTAATGAACCTCTATATTTTAATGACTTGACAAGGACGATATCGGATTACAAATGGTAAAATATTTGAATATGATCTGTGCAAACTTGAACAGGCGTCGTTAGATTTATTAGTAGCGACAAAAATCTACAACTCAACGGTGACTATATTTATAAACCATTACTGCTGTTAACCTATATGACGACACATGCAGAGTGATAGTAACAAATACTGTCAATACATTAAATATAAATAAATATTCAGGACAATCTTACACAAATCGACCTAGTCCTACGGTAAACTCAGTAAGGCTTGTGTTGCAGGTACTAGACGACGATATATATAATAGATAGATACATATAAATACTTAAATACATAGAAAACAACCATGACCCAGGAACAAATATCTGTGCTCATCACTCATCACACAAATAAATGTCCTGACTGGGAATCGAACCCAGGACCATCGGCTTCATAGGCACGGTCACTACCCACTACGCCAGACCGGTCGTCAAACATTAACAGATCCACTCACTGACTATGCTAGTTTTAACATTGACTTACCCAATGATATCTATAATAATTTCGACGTAACCTATGACAAAAGATCTTCGATTACAGCAACAATCTAACCCACGACGACCTCCGCAAGTGCAATATGGTATACAACTTTACATTAACTAGCTGTTAAAATGCTTGTGCATAATGAAGCGTTGAACTGACGACGCCGACGGCCCTCGCGTAACGTAATATCTATTGTTGACATGTCGTAGTAACCTATAAACGCTCGATTGATGCTATGAGTGGTCAATATCAAAGGTCAGAGAGCCACCTAGCCACTTTCACTAGCATATAGCGCGTCTGAACAGGCGCCGGCACCTCTAGGCGGATGCACGCGACCTTCGTCGGTTTGTCCATATAGTTAGCGCCCAGATTAGCGTTTGGAGTTCGGAGAGTGTGTGACATAACTCGATGGCGTCACCTCCGCACCTTGACACAATAAAGACATAAACATAAAATGTGAATATTACTCCCCCATTCCCTTTTATCCTTATGAATATTATATCATGCCTATGAACATGCCAAGAAATATGTTTCGAAAGTTAATCGTGTTGATGGCATTAAAGTATAAAGTTGTTGTTGACGTCTGATATAAACTTGGGAATGATATTATAACGTGACAAATATGATTTCGCGACGTAATAAATATGCAAATACATCTTAGGCTACGTCCATACAGGAAATTTACTAAAAAACGACTTAGTTATTTTCATTTAACTGATGTTTTTTACATAAAAAATTACATAGTAGACGATTAACAATATAAAAAATAAATTAAAGTGGACGCATGTTCCTGATTATATTTAGGGAGTTCCCAAATAATCGCAATGTTAACAGATAAGTCAGCGAAAACTATTTCAGTGATACATTCATAACTGCAAAACAAACACCTAAGTCGTAAATTGAAAAAGCATCTTCCAATTAAATAAATAACAGAATGACATGAACATGCCCAAGATCCGCTTTTATGTATGCATACACGACTAACATACCATAAAGATGCGGAATATGTGACAGGTTTGCGTGATATAAATAATATGATGACGAGGTTACACGGGCGTTGCGACTTCACGAGATAAAACTCATTCCTTCGTTGCCGTGACCAGATTACCGGAGATCAGTTTCCAGTCTCGTTAAATCATATAAAATATTCTACATTAATAATGATCAAAGGCTATGCCTATATATCACCATGATCATGATATTCATGACCTTATTACACATACAGTGTCAAGGAAAGCGTCTGTCGTTAAGCTACATTTGTAGATAACGTTATCCCAAAATACGACTGCAATATTAAGCCGTCAATTGTTATGAGCGACAAAAAATTTATATGCGCATTCTTGGGCTATCATACCTACGGTTTTATGAATACATACTTATGCTAAACAACCTTTGGCTGGAGCCTACATGAAAAACGTTTACCAAAAACGCCGATCTGGATATAAAATATATTATGAGAATCACAGATGAAAACGATCAATCAAGTAATCGTTTCTTTTTTGGTATTATATTTTGTTGTCGATGAACGATTGTTATTTAACAAGGCTAGGCATAGTCGTAACTTTCAGAATGACCCGTACAACATCTAGTGCACAAAGTCACCGTGTTCTAACTTCTAAGAAATATTAGTGGCATTCGTACAATTTTTTTTATTTTTTATATATCGAATCTAACAACAGAACTCGGTTATGATAATCACTTGAGTTTTGTATTTTGACTTGGCGAATGTAGGTGTTTGGATTTGTGTGCCAAACCATTGTTAGCCAAATTTGCCTTTTAAAAATGCAAAATGATCCTTTCAAATGCTTACACGTTTGCGGGCCAGTAGCGTAAATAAATAGT
Organism: Grapholita molesta; assembly: GCA_022674325.2. Taxonomy (NCBI): domain Eukaryota; kingdom Metazoa; phylum Arthropoda; class Insecta; order Lepidoptera; family Tortricidae; genus Grapholita; species Grapholita molesta. The sequence continues at coordinate 5,690,970 of CP053126.2, forward strand.
TTTGATGTGTAGTACGAGTGTGGTGGATGTGAGTTGGCGGATTGGCGGGTTAACCGCGTTTTCGGTCAAACCAATCGTGCACTTGAGAAAGGAACTATAACATTTCAAACTTAATGTGTCCTTACTACTTTTTTCTTTTGGGTGACAGAACCATCGGCCAAGACAGATACGCACGTCGCATCCTAATGCGAAGCTATTTATATGGACCTCACGCGACGTGAAACATTTTAATACACTGACCGAGGTCTTTGGTTTCTGATAACTGATTTTCTGTCCAATTAAGAACGGATTTTTCTTAATTGGCTGATAGTGCAGTTTGTGCCTTAAATATGCTGCATAGATAAAAAGCAAGCTTAAATTAATCGAAACACTCACTAGAGATTCACAATCTGGGGATGAAAACGCACGCCGCGAAATTCACATTGAGGTAAATCGTCTGTTTTGAGTTTTATCTCACAGGAAAAATAATCAACGGAGAGAAATTATGGCAACGTTCTTACACCTATTATTACAATTGTATTATGTCATTCTTTTGCCTTTATACTCCATCCTAATTTTAGCCTCTACGTCATTATCATCTTCATCATCATCATTTCAGCGGTAAGTCGTCTACTACTGGACGAAGGCTTCACCGAAATATGGGTTGTATCAGCTTGAGTGGTAGTTGCCATAGTCAACACGGGTTGGTGACTACAGTAGCTATAGATTTAATTTCGACGTACGCCACTGCCCATCCGTCGATATTTTCCCTTTGTCACCTCTTACGACACGCGCGGGATGAAATCGGGTGGGGATATGGAAGAATAATTGAAATATTCGTATCGATCCTAAAAGCATAAACCATTGAAAAAAAGGTCTGCCATTCCAAAATAATGCTTAATAGGTAAACAAACGGTGTGATAAATTGAGAAAATTGAGAGATTTTCCTAAAATAAACGATCCCACTGATGAGGGAAATAAAAGATTAATATTGTGATCTGCCATTCGACTGAATCCCAGTCTGTTGTCCACGCTCGACCGAATATTCGATTGTCCCATTCTCTCAGCCAAAGTTGAAGCGAGACTTAACAGTCTGGCAATTTTCATGCTTCACGGAACGTCCAATATAACGCTTTGGTTTTACTTAAATGCGCTTATACTTTTGGCCTTTGTTCCGGCTGCAGCTACAGTATTGTTTTGTAGTAGTTAAACATGCAATAGTTTAAATTAGTATAAAATTTCGTGTTTATACAGATTTATGATCTTTTCCTACATGTCTCAGGATTAAAATAGGGAAATGTAAATTTGTCTTTTCATTTTTCGGCTCAACCGAAATTATTGTTTTATCAAAATTATAGATCGCGGTTTTCGAGAATTCATCGATTTCTAAATTATACAATTATCACACGTAATAAGAAATGAACCATTTTACTATAAAGTAAATAACCCTGCTAAAAATATTGATTCCCAGTCCGTTAATGTATAAATGTTGCAACGGCAACCACATCGGAGCACTGTCGCTTATTTTAAATTAAGTCGGGTACAGTAAGTATGAAATGTTAAATTTTCAAGGAACCTCTTTTATATGCATATGGGTCAGAAACAATTAACATCATAATTAACTTTTCTTCCTTTATCTCCAAGTGTAAAGTCGACAAAATTAAGTTTTCTTTCAAAAATAAGACTAGGTATTTAGCACTTTTTATTTTAGTATTACATACATATACATCATACATTTCAGCCGTATGCAGTCCACTGCTGGACATAGGCCTCCCACAAATATGACTTGTATCAATTTTGGAGATAGTTGCCATAGTCGCCACGCTTGGCAGGCGGGTTGGCGACCGCAGTAGCTGTAGATTGGGTTTCGACGGACGCTGCTGCCTGTCCGTAGGATTTTTCCCTTTGTCGCCTCTCCTACGACACCTGAGATGGGGTAGTCTTATTCTAGTCAGCATAAGGCAAATTTTTATTTTTAACATTATTTCAGTATCTCTAACGTTGAAATACATGTATAAGATATAGTAATTATGAAAATACTCTAAGGTATTTTTCTAAAAGCAAAACAAAAACTATATATCAAACCATCATCATCATCATCATCTCAGCCATAAGACGTCCACTGCTGAACATAGGCCTCATAAATATCAAACCAATTCATGTGAATAATGTGTTTGTAACATACAACAAACAATATGAAGACTAAACACTTTGTCACATCGCGACATTTTAACATACTCGTGGTCACATGGTCACATGATGCAAGCGCATCTAAACAAAACAGAAAACCTTCTTGAAACTATACAGTGTGTATTTTCCATACGGGCGTATATTGTAGTGGCGATTAGTATTGGACCTCAAGAACCTATTTACATTTTTTTTTTTATTAGGATATTTTTATTTCATACATAAAAATTAAGCACGCAATGTATTGCATCTATTGTAATTAACGTACCGATGCGTCATGTCAGTATTACTTGTCATGTCAAAATAAGTTGGACTGCGTACATTGCTGCCCAGTCTGACTTAAAAAAATCGTTACAACTATGTTATAACACTATTTAACAAAATTATTAACATAATACGAGTCGTATTACTGGATACTGTATGTGGGCAACTTATACGCCCGTATGAAAAATACACACTGTAGACAACCTACCTACTAAAATAAATTTAGTAAATCCGACACAAGGAACTCGTACAATGGAAATTTGACATACTTTTATTTCATTTCGCATGTGGCACACGCGTAAAGTGTGTTATTCGCGAAAAAGAATAAATCGACTGCATGTCTTGTGTCTCAATTTCTTTTTTACCCGTAACCCGATAAGTAAGTAACATATTTTTTCCCACTTGACACCTCCAAAAATAGCCGGTGACACAACAACTACAGACTTAAAAATTCCTCCTAAAAATTAAACGTGCATGCATCATTATTAACACATTCTACTTTTGGTAATAATGAACTCAAAACTGAGTTCACAAGTTGAATAATTTAAGTTATTTAGATTAGGTTCTAATTTGAATTTTCTGTTCTCAGGACTTTACATTTAAAAGCAAAAAAAAACGGAACGGTTTGTAAAGAATGTGCCAAAATTAAAATGATCACAAATAAATAACAAACATGATTAGTTCTTCGCTTGTTTAAATAACCCAAATATTTCGTAGCAAAATATAATAATCCTCAAAGTTCTATCTTAACCTTAACAATCCATTACACTTGTTGTCGTAACATATTTACTTATATTTATAGCTGAACAAATTTTAAACAATTGTTGTTAAAAAATGTTATTCGCACTTAACAATAATTGTTTCGTCGATTAAAGTTATTTAGATTAGGTTCTAATTTGAATTTTCTGTTCTCAGGACCTTACATTTAAAAGCAAATAAAACGGAACGGTTTGTAAAGAATGTGCCAAAATCAAAATGATCACAATTAAATAACCAACATGATTAGTTCTTCGCTTGTTCAAATAACCCAAATATTTCGTAGCAAAATATAATGATCCTCAAAGTTCGATCCACTTACAGTCGTTGTCGTAACATATTTACTTATATTTATTGGTGAACAAATTTTAAACAATTATTGTTAAATATTTTTTTTCGCATTGTGAAGTGCAGGTGAGACTGGAATTTAGGGACCCAAATCAAATGATACCTGCGAACGTAAAGCTTTCGGGTTCTGTAATCTAATCGTTGTATCCTTTATTTTTACTAGTCTTATCACTAACCAAAGAAACGGTAATTAATGGCATAGTACGTACACTTTTTTATATTTTATTTAAGATAAATACTAATCGTAAATCACTCCCAAGTATAATTTTTGCGAACGCAGGACCTCGAAAGCCTAAAATGACATCATAAATACACTCCTAAACAATGATATTTAGACATCGATTGAGTAAATGCCCAACCCATGAAGGCTGTTGAGTAATCCTGACTACTCACCGAGACATTATTAATATATTATACACACTGTTTCTCATTGGGTCGTAAGGTCATTACATTATAAAGATTCACTGTTGACATTTTTTAAACAATCCATTTAATTACAACGAGATGATAAAAATTGTCCTTTGAAATTAATAAAAATTTAAATACAAAACATAGCTATATGTTATATCTTTATACATCAGTTCTGTTAAATCAAAACTAAATGTCTTTAAGTCGAAGTTCAGAGGCAGTCTCCAAGTTTTATTCAATTTATTGTGCTCTTTGTCATTTTAGTCACAATGGCTTCATCTTTTAAAAGATATTATGAATTATCCTATTTTCTTAGCTCAGTTTGAGCTACAGAAATCGGGACGCGACTTAAGGCACTTTGTGAAGTTTAATACGTTTTTATTGTATTTACATTGTATAAAAAGTTTGGATGTTGTAGATAAATTAGAGTAAGTTTGCTTTAACCACTGTTTTCTAAAATTGCATTTAAGTTATGTTATTAAATGAGACATTTATTTGAAAGTTAGGACGTTGAAATTTCTGTAATAATCTATCTAAATTAAATGTCGTCCGCAATATTGTAATCCGACATGAAAGTACGGCTCAAGCTCGTAAAACTTAAGTGCCTACCGCCGTTATTAAGCAAAGAAGTAGCAATGAAACGCATCATATACCACATTGTACGGAACGTTTCCTTGATGTGGTTTGTGTGTTTATCACTCAACTGTTGTATAATTTAACCTTAGTCGTGTATCTTCTGGCTATGTTTAATGTTTTGTTGTATATGCAATTAACATGCCTCTACAAATTGGGTAATTGTGTAACAGATGAACATCAATTCGTATCAGATGTTGCAGTTATAAAACAATCGTACCGGTTTATATTGCACGCGCTTCTTAATTTATTAACTTAAGAGGAGATTTAGACATTATGAGATGAATTTTAATCATGTATAAGTACCTATACAGCGCGCGGCAATTTGGGGCTCATTTATTACTTTAGAGATAAAATAAAATTTAATGGCACACGAAACTCAAGGTCGTCACCTAATCGTACACCCGTCAGTGTGACAATAGTACCTCAATAAATCAAACCAAGAACAAGATATATTTATTCGGTGTGCTATATTGTTAATTAGGACTAAACCTCCTTCAAATACAAATGAAGGAATGTGTACAAAAACAGCATATCTTCATGGGACATATTTTTTCAGTAAACCAATAAAACCGACTAACTCTTACCCTAAAAATAAATATTACCCTAAAAATGTCACCATAAATATAAGTCTATCCTTGGCGATTTGTCACTTAAGCAGTTTTTGCAAAATGTTTGTTATTTATGTTGTTTTTTTTTTAAATGGAACTAAAATTACGCAAATTTTAATTTTTTCTGAATTCAAATTTATTTTGCTTATGTAAGTTGCCGTGTCAGTTTTATGTATAATGTTAATTAACTGATTTTTTATTACTTCACTATAATTGGGTTATATAAAAATAACAGGTATACAGACATTTAGACAGGGTGCCGTCTGGCTATATGTTCATAATTTGGATACGAATAAATATATTAAATATTCTATGATACCGTGTAACAGAAAGAAAAGAAGAGAAAGAAAGTGCCGGAAAAGATGTCTTATTGATTGTGCTAACCGGTTAGTCCCGAGACCCGTCGTGTCTAACACGCAGGATTTAGAGAGGGAGCCGTCTGGTGAAGTAAATTTAAAGTAACTTCTACGACAACGTGTGCACCGATCCTATTTATGAGCGTTAACGTCTCTTACCCATCCATAGTCACTTCATAGGCGAACATAATGATAGTAATAAATCAAATCCGACACAAATGTTAGTTATGTTGTTTTTGTAATTGAACATCCCTTCAAATCAAATACATAAGTACAGTCAACCAATTTGATTTCTAGACCAGATCGAACCTTGTCACAGTGACGTTAATAAGAGATCTTTTGCGTCTTTCATATATATTTTCACTGTGACAAGGTACGAAGTGGCCTATAAATCAAATTGGTTGACTGTACATAACCTGAAACATCAAATACAAATACATGAATTGACTTAACGTCATTGAAACTTCACTCAACTTCAGTAAGATACTCACTCACTACTTCAACCGTATTAGAAGGCTTTGTTTATCTTAATGCTTTGGCATTTAGCTTGCGCTATCCAAGTTCTTAAAGCAGTTGAAACCGGAAAGATATCTAGTACATATTAGCATTTTTATTGTTCCAGGTATCGTTAGCTTTAGTACTAGCTAGCGAGGATGCACCAAATGAAGCGAACAGTACGAAAACGTCGGCGTCAGTCGGTCGGAATGGCCGGCAGTACTACGGACCCGTGGACCAGGGCAACAACGAGGTAGTGGTGGATATCGAGGACGACGAGAAGACACAATACTATGAAACCAACTATGACACTAGTAAGCACTTTTATTTAACATTTGTAATGCCAAATGCTGCAACCATGTCAATGGAAGGCTTGCTTATATGCTGATTTACAATTTCATTATATACGGCCTGTATCATATTTTGACGACCGGTCTGACCTAGTAGGTAGTGACCCTGCATAGGAAGCCGATGGTCCTGGGTTCGATTCCCAGTCGGGGCATTTATTTGTGTGATGAGCACAGATTCATGTTCCTGAGTCATGGGTGTTTTCTATGTATTTAAGTATTTATATGTATCTATCTATTATATATATCGTCGTCTAGTACCTACAACACAAGCCTTACTGAGCTTACCGTAGGGCTAGGTCGATTTGTGTAAGATTGTGCCAAAATATTTATTTATTAATATTTAAATATTTATCATGGCGCTGGGGTCACAGTTTTTTCGTTGAAAGTGTTCGAGTAAATTGGGAATTTTTTATATTAAATAGAAAATAGGTAGTATTAAAACTGAATTTTCTATTTGTGTTAGATCTTTTATTATCACCTTATCTGCAGTTAGTCATTAAATTATTAGCATCAGTAGTTATTGAATTAATTGCATAAAATATAAAAGTTTTTCAAAACAAATCCAAATCATAAACCTTGCTACAACCCTTACGAGGGCAACAATTAGACGCCTTCCAAGATTATTGAGCATACATTTATGTTTAGTTCTATGACCTCACATACGTATTTAATTTTAACAGGCGTTTTACTCAATATCGCTTTGAATATTTAATGGATTTCGGTGTATCTAAATAGGTTCGAGGTAATGATTATGTAATACTTAAGGTAAAGGCACCAATGTTGGACACTTTTAGCTGACAGGCACCAATGATGGACACTTAGTTCTTATTTCAAAAATATTAAAGTTATAAATTCAATATGTCCCAACAAATGCACAACACTTAACTCCTTTAAATTAAGCACTAATGTTCATGATTGGTTCCGTGCCCATTACTGGTGCCGTCACCTTATAAAGTCAATATCTACACAAAATCGCTCTTCTCTAAAATCCAAATCCATTTGTTTTAAGTATGAGGTGTCGCAACGACATCTGTGAAGACGATTGTTGAATTATGTTGACACGTTTTAAATCACAGTAAAATGTATAGAATCAAGTCTTAGTAGTCATTTTCAAAACAAAACCCAAGGTTCTGATTGGCTCGGGCTAAAAAATAAGTTTACATCGTAAATGATTGCCTACGAAATTATTCAAGATTACGCCTCGCGCAACGACTAGCTAGTACTAGTACAGAGTCGAATTTCCTGTCACACGCAGTTGCCCGTTGTCGTACCTACTTTGTTAAGCCATCTGCAGTGTGAACCTGTACCAAGCAAATACCCACGAGCAACACCCTGATAGAATCACTAACGAGGTTTAGAGCATTTAATCAAGTACCTATCTACTAAGGATAATCTATTTACCGGCCGACGTTACTTCACCTTCATTAATTATGTCCAGTCACATTTATATTGTATGAGGTACCTACTTTTATTATTCTCTCCCTGTGCTTCATCATTTATGGATAATCATTAGTTCATATAAATATTGTGCTGTTTTTTTTAACCGGCCACCTACTTCTATCTATATAACATGGAATTTATAATATGATACCTATAATATAACGCGCTATTATATAATTTTAACCATCAGTAAACTATGCAAAAAAAAAAAAAATTTTAGGATTAAATTAAAGCTGACATGAGGGTATAGTGATGCGACAGGACCTAATATAGTAACTAATACCTATATAGTGAAATATTATATATATCTTTCAAAGAAAATAAAATATTAGTTTACTCTTAAATGCATCCTATTATCTAGAAAAAATCAAATTACTTATATATTGTCGTACGGGTCGTACCCATATTATTGGACCAAATTTTACTCCAAGGCTCTCAACGATTTAAAATGGACTCGTCCGAATAAAATCTCTGCGTTCTGCATCTAGTAGATGGACATAAGTATACATAATTATACCAACTGCAACTATTAGAACTTAAAATCCTATTATCTGCGCAAATTTTACATTCAACATTTTGTAACTACCGCACCTCAAATATCACAATTCATAAATATTAAAAACTATACTACCAAAAGGAGCAGTTCGATGAATATACCTTTAATGCTCTTATTATAGCGCTTTTATATGTTGTATAGGTACTTGCTTCTACTTTAATTGTTACAAATATAACCTTACTGAATAAATATATAATTAAAACGTTAAGTTACTGAACACAACTTTAACCTTAACAACTGACTGAGACTTAACGTAAAGATTGATTCCCGTCGTTCGAATCCCGTCTCGAACACCGGAGGTCCTCGTCGTTTTTTCTTAAGTATATTTTATCTATTTCAACTTTTAATTTATATAGTAGTATTACTACTTAAAAATCAAAGCAAATCAAAATATTTAATAAGAAATAATTTGATTTGTTCGTAGTTGCAAAGATTGATATTAAACTTTATTCCAGGCGCATACGGTTTCGGTTACGACGTGGGCCCCAACGGGCAGTTCCACCACGAGAACCGAGGTCCGGACGGCGTCACGTACGGTTGCTACGGATACGTGGACCCGGACGGCGTGTTGCGAGCCACGCACTACGTGGCTGACAGCCACGGCTACCGAGTCATTGAGCCTGAGAAGCCGGTCGAAGTGTTCCCGGATGAAAAACATGAGTATGATGAAAAGTAAGTATTGGTTTTGCCAGAGTGATCATTAGAGCATAGACAGAGAACCATATTATTGGCTTTTACTTACATTGTACTATGATATCTGAGTATGGTTTTCACGATTATAATAGTATTTTGTGCAACTGTTGCATAATAAGGGGTCGAAGTTACAAAACGAGGTAAAGCGGACTTTTGGAATAACAGCGGCGCTATCGCGAAAAACGATATTCGTAAGTTTCGGGCAATTGTTTCTGTCACTCTCTTGATGCATAAATTGGAGTAAAAGAGAAAAATGCTAGAAATATACGAACTTCGATGTTCGCGGTACCAGGACAGACCCGAGAATATTAAGAGCTAATTATTTACCGCTGCACACAGTACTTTGACTATGGCTGGTAGATAACAGAAACAAAATTCCTAGAGAATAATAGGTAAATATGTTGAAAGTGTTAGTTCACATAAATATTATTTACTTATATATACATATTAAGCTATAGTACGTATATTGAATTAGAAAAACATATAAAACATCCCTTAGGCCAACCGGATAAATTGATCATGTTGAGGTAGTTAAGTTACAAAAATATACAAACGAAGTGGCGTGCTGTATACGCCACGAATTGCCAGTTTAGCAGTTTAGCACATGTATGTCATGTAACGATGACCATGGCGTATGAGGCGTTTCATTGGCTGTCCCGACTATATGACTGTGGATATCAAGAGGTTAAAGCAATAATGCATCAAATACATTTTAAATTAAAAAAAAGCTTAACTACATAATAAGTGAAATTTTGTGGAGATGAATAAAAAACCGATGCCAAATACAGTTGTATAAATTATAACGTATAATATAACCATTTAATTAACGCAAAGGATGCAATTTCCATTCGACTGTCAAATTGTCACGTACGATAAATAATAGCGAGCAATCAGTGCCCACGGCTGCTCGATAACAATACTAAACTAGCGTGATTTGAACTGAAATTTAGTTCAAACACACCCGAAATCATGTACAATGCCTTAGCATTGAATAAATGTACATAAACATATCTTATTTAACTTATTTTTAATTTTATTACGTGGTAGCCGAATTAAATACTTAAAACATGTGTTTGCCAGGCATATGACATATTTTTCATGCAGCAAATAATACAACGCAATTGCATATTTGTTCGAGAATACACATATAAAAATTCAAAAACTTAATGAAAATGTATTATTTTTACTATTTATAACGCAAGAAAAGTAATATATAAATTACGTTAATATATTCTGCTATACTGAACTAGTGTAATCGTATATCAGTGGTCGCGATTAAAACCCAACATAAAAAGACGAATAAAAAAAGACTCCAACTGACCGAAATCCGAAGTTCAATTCTTTCGGCTTTTTCCCGTCATTTCATCTTCAACTGAGCAGATTTCTTTGTCTGTATATTCGCGGAAAGTCTTTTTATTCATCGAACAAAAGATTTAAGCCGAGAGTTCTTATTAACTTGCCCATGGAATCGCTTTGTAAAGAAAGCAGGCGTATAAGGGAACCAAACCTAATTAGCTGTTGTGTTACTTTTATAGAACAATCATTTTTGACAGACGCTTGTTTAGGGCTAGGATGTTTAATGGTTATTTTAAAACAACTTCCATAATCTGGGATCTTGTCAGGTCACTTGGCATGTACTTTTGCAGCTTGATTTAACTTTAAAGGCATCATGCTTTTTACTACATTAAGTTAGGGTTAAGTTTGTGTTATAATAGTCCAAAAAAATTAGGTACACGTTCAGAAAAAAATACAATAGTTATGTACCGTAAATATCTAACTTGCTAAAGCCATTGTTAAATATTCACGTGTTTAATATTTGATATGAAATATGTTTGCTTGAACACACATAATCTTGATACGATTGAAAAACAATGGCACTTAGTGGTGTTTCATGTTGAATACCATGTACTACTAGTAGTTTTAATCAATTATCATGAAAGTACTGCTCTAGCATGCATAAAAGCCGTTACATCTCTTGGTTCAAAATTCATTCAATTGCTTGTCGTTTTCGTGCACATTACATTTCAAATTCACACTAATGTTTTATGGCTCTTATGTTTAGTGGGGCTGAATAATCCTTAACCCTTTTGATGAATGGATGTTTTGATATCACGTTCCAAAGCCGATTAGGTGTTCAATGCCGTTCCCAGTTGGCAAAATATAAAACGAGCTTGGTAACAAATTTCAAGCCACAGCTTATAGCCATCACCCTGGTCATAACAATCGTATGCAATGACAATCGTAGCCAATACAGCATTTATTTATATCTCTGTTCAGTTTGTATAATATGTCTGTTACTATCTTAATGTAGACGAATAAATACTGTAACGGAGACAATGATGAGCATTCTGCTCGAAGGGAGCCTTATCCCGCTTACACGTCTATAAATCACGCAGCAATTTCGTTTTCACGGTAAGTCTGGCGAACATCCTCGTATTTATAGGATAAATTTATTCCTTTTTCAGTTCTGTTGACAACAAACCGATCAAAGGCCAGATAGTGCCGTACGACAAGTTGTACTTCCCGAAGGGATGCGGCCGCACGCCGGGTGGTGTTCCGGCCAAGCCGATACCGGTGGCCCCTCGCCCTCCGAGGCCGCCCACCGACAGCACTGGTGGGGCTAGCCACCCCATACCCTCTAGACCCGGTAAGATTTTGTTTTGACTGTTAATGAATCAATGGCTGTTTCACGAAAACTCGTAATATTACAAGCACTTCCTTTAGAAAGAGAGCTCTGCTTTTTGCAGTAGTAACAAACTTTTTTAAACACGTTTAAAAAAACAATCAATAGACTGATTACTAGTATTTTTATTTTTTATCTTGTTATCACAAAACTATGAATATCATACACAATTTTAAATGCAATTCAAACTTCATAATATCATGATAGTCGAGATAGGGTAAAGGCACCAGTGGTCAGCCACCTAACGACTTTTTGAAGTTTGAACAGTTGGTATTTCTACTGTACTTGTCGTATAATTAAACTTACTACATGATTAGATTACATATTTGTTATAGTTTTTAAACCATATATGTTAAAACACGGTTACTTTCTTCATAAAATGTACATTTAAGTTTAAACAAAAAATGGCACTTTTTCCCAGTGGTCAGCCTCTAAAATCCTATATACAGCCTCAATGGATCCAGTCCCCAGCCCTCGTAACTAGGTACAATAATGATATTAGGATAAACAATATTTTTGTTCAATGCTTGTTTATATTTTAAAGCACGTTTATATTTTAAAGCGTTGATTTAATCCTGTAGTAATGCCTAATATACTACTTAAATTTTGTACACAGCAATATGGCTGAACACTGGATTCCTTAGTTCAGCCAAATTGCTATGTCAACACCCAGTAATCAGCCGTGACAAAATATTTTAGAAATGGGGCTGACCACTGGGTTTTTGACCTCTGGGACAGGACGTATCTTACTTAATATTGTAAATTTAAATTAACTGCTTTTAACGGTCACTGTATCTTGAAGTTTTAAAAATAATTGCAGAACCCAGTAATCAGCCCCGGGGGCTGTCTATTGGATTTTCGGTAAAAAAGTGGTACCCAATGGGCAGCCTCCCTTAATTTATAATAAAATAGCGATAATCTCTTGAAATTTGAATGTAATTTATTACACGAAGTATTAAACAAAGCAGTTATCGAAAAAAACAATCATATTTGTAATAAAATTATGCTTTTACTGACGTCACAAAAAAACATAACGTCTAACAGAAAACATGGCGGACATGGTACTATTGCTCTTGTCGATAAACTGCACATATATAAACGAGTTTATTTCTCTCCCTTGATCCCCTGGCGCTTCTGTCCCATCACATATTAACGAATGAGGAATCAAGGTATATATTTACTGGTGCCTTTACCCTATACATATTAAAAACTTTTATTATCGTCAAAATGAAGTACCTCATATACCCACAAATCTGGATAATAGCCTAGTTTTTCTGTTTCATCCAATTAGTAAATTAACAATATTCAGATTTGTAAACGAAGGCCACGTGATTTTTGTAGCATTATGTAGGTACCTAATAGGTATCTTCTAAAGAAACAAATTAGCGCCTTAATAAAACCTTGTTTTGGTAAAATAAGTTGACAGCAAAAAGCAGTCCAGGTCGTAAAATAGGTCAGTCAGCAACTTGATAGCCAAGACTGATTAACAAAGTAAAAAAAAATAAATCGTGTAACTGTAGCAGAGCCCCTGCCTTAAGGGCCACTTAAAAGACTAGCTTGCTGTCACTATTACTCATTTTTATGCAACAAGTGTCAAATACAACGGTCATTTGGTTAACAGAACACCTACTTAAGAAGTTGTTGTCGTTCTTTTATTTCAATTTCACTCGATATTTCGTGAGTGCGATAGTTTAGTATCTAAATAATAGAAAGAATTGTAGATAAAGTCCTCGCAAGGCTATTACTTAATACTCTTTTAAATGAATATGTTCTCTAAACAGTTATATTTTACTTTAGGGATGTGTTGAGATTATGAAATCAAGTTTGACAATCTCAATTGAGTTATAGTTAAGAAGTATAAGACGACGTCAATAGACGTTGCTCGCCTGAAAGGGTTAGACTACTTATTATTATTTAATATCATCATCATCACTTATATGGCTGATTTCATAGTTATCTAAGGTATTCTATTTTAAGTAAGGTCAATGTGGGTACGACCGGATACTTTATTTTTAAGACAAGTCCGTCATATGACACCAAATACCGATTAGATAATGTAGGACATTGGTTGGTAGTCGGTCTTTCCTGATGCACAGTCTACCCACATTGACCTTAAATATTTTTTTCCTCTGTATTATTAAGCCCTATATTACGCCAGGCCCTTATAAGTTTTGTACCTAATGTAATATTGTGTAATGTTTGTATAATTACAGGCGGATCCGGCGGGTACTACCCCGGTCAACCAGGCGCTCCCGGCGCCCCTGGCGCCCCTGGCGCTCCGGGCGCTCCAGGCACCCCAGGTAAAAACCTTTAATAGCATATTACGTACCCAGGGCGGTAAAACAAGAAATAGCCCAGATCGCGGGTATTTGTGTGGGGATATCCTGTAATATTTTTTTATTAATATTTATTTAATTTGGTATAATATCTAGTTAATGCATTCGAATGTATTCACTATATGCGTGTATTATTATTTATTATACCAGGTCCAGTTAGAACATAAAGCTGAGACGTGTTATGAAGGGACACTTTGATTCGGATACGGAACAAGCTTATATTTTAAAATAATAATAATATTACGAATTATATAGAAGCGGGTTTCGTAAGTCGAATATAAACAAAAACATGTTGAGCAATATTCGACTTATAAAATGTGAGTTACCCGCTTCTATACAATTAATATGTTTGAATCACATGATAGTTTTGTGTTTAATAGTAGTTTATGTATCTGTGCATAATGAAGGGCATTACAACAAGAGTGTGGGTTTATGAAACGAGCCGAAGGCTCGTTTCATACGAGTACTTGGAATGGCGGCGTATTTCGTATCTCAGTCAAATATTTTTTTAAACCATAGACAAGCTAATGAGCTCCCTATTCTATTGTCACTCGAGTTCTTATGTCGTTCGATTTATATTTAAAAAACATAACGAATTGGCGTTTCGTATCAATGACTGTTTTAATATCTATATATACTAGAATAGAAACCCCACTTGAATTTGACAGCTGTTCCAAATTTAAACTCATAACAACAACAAGGTAATGTTAACATTACATCTCCATTCATTTCTGATGGTTGGTAAGGCTGGTCATTGCCTACGGTTTCTGGACGCATTTTAGAGCACTTATGTTATGTACGTAGATAAAATAATATTATGCTTGCCAATAAACTACGACTATTCTCGTTTTCAATATACTAAACCTATTTATTTCTGACACTTTAATGAATGTACATTTAGAATCCGCTATTCCTAGATTTGCACAGCCGTTGATTTACAACAATTACCCAATTTTGTCACTCGTTAACAGTTTTACGATTATAATAAACATAAAATTTTATTATGCTAAATTTTGAGAGGGAGATCTTATGACCCAAGCCCCTGTAAACTTAGAGGTAAAAAGTAAAGGTAGGCAAATGCAACATTATTACTTATCACGGTTTTATTGAGGGAAATCCATACTAATATTAAAACTGTTGTGAGCCATGTTACTTCTTAGTTACAAACGGATAAACTCACGTGTAATTATATCGCACTAGGCGACATGTTTCGGGTAAGCTCTGGTACCCATTTTCAAGCCGAGTCAGGACACACAGGAAAATGGGTATCAGAGCTTACCCGAAACATGTCGCCTAATGTGATATAATTACAAGTGAGTTTATCCGTTTGTAACTAAGTAGTGGAAATCCATACCTTCAAAACCGTAGCTACTATCATTTACAACAATATTAGATAAATATAAAAAAGTTAATCACTTAGTTCCATGGTGATTTATATATTACTACTAGATAGCTACTCCTACCTATGCAACCAACCCTTCACATCGTCAAAATGGTGATAACTATCCACAATTCAGGTAAACCGCAAACCCCACACGTACAAAATATAAAGAGATAGGGTAAATCGCCAGTTACTAGCCACCTTTCAATAACGCCACCATATACTGAAAATGGACTCTATTTACCTATAAACAGAATTCATTGTCAGTATAAGGTGGCCAGTAATTGAAACCCCATTTGAAAATGTGTTCTATTTATAGGTAAACAGAATTCATTGTCAGTATAAGGTGGCCAGTTATTGAAAGGTGGCCAGTAACTGGCGATTTACCCTATCGGTTACATTTATATATTTATATACACCCTGTTTTTATTGATATTCGTTAAATATAAGGAGTACATTTTTCTAAGAAACGACGTACTTTAACTTTTGACTATTTTTAAGATAGTCAATAAACGGTAATGGATGAATCAGTGTGGAAAGTTCTTTAATAAGTTTAATTATTTGACATTAAAAAAATGCACGGTTTAAACGAGTCCTTGTCGCATTATTTATCTGAATGTCTTTCAAACTAGGTTCTCCCGGTGGGCCAGGTGGCCCAGGAGGCCCCGGTGGACCAGGTGGCCCTAATGGCCCCAATGGTCCCAATGGCCCAGGTGGCCCTAATGGCCCCAATGGCCCCAATGGCCCAGGCGGCAGTGGATACTACCCCGGACAACCAGGACAACCAGGCACTCCCGGTACCCCAGGATCTCCGGGCGGCCCCGGTGGTCCAGGAGGTCCAGGTGGCCCTAATGGACCCAATGGCCCAGGTGGAAGCGGATATTACCCCGGACAACCAGGACAACCAGGCACTCCCGGCACCCCAGGATCTCCAGGCACTCCAGGAGGACCAGGCGGCCCAGGCGGCCCAGGAGGTCCAGGTGGCCCTAATGGACCCAATGGCCCAGGTGGAAGCGGATATTACCCCGGGCAACCTGGACAACCAGGACAACCTGGAACTCCCGGCACCCCAGGCTCTCCGGGCACCCCAGGAGGACCAGGTGGCCCAGGAGGCCCAGGCGGTCCAGGGGGCCCTAATGGACCTAATGGCCCAGGTGGAAGCGGATACTACCCAGGACAACCTGGAAAACCAGGACAACCCGGAACCCCAGGCATCCCAGGCTCTCCGGGCACCCCAGGAGGACCAGGCGGCCCAGGTGGCCCAGGAGGCCCAGGGGGCCCTAGTGGACCCAATAAACCAGGTGGAAGTGGATATTACCCCGGACAACCAGGTCAACCAGGGACTCCAGGCACCCCGGGATCTCCGGGCACCCCAGGAGGACCTGGTGGCCCAGGCGGCCCAGGAGGTCCAGGAGGCCCTAATGGACCCAATGGCCCAGGTGGAAGCGGATACTACCCTGGACAACCTGGACAACCCGGAACCCCTGGTACCCCGGGAAGTCCAGGCACCCCTGGAGGACCTGGTGGCCCAGGCGGCCCAGGAGGTCCAGGTGGCCCTAATGGACCCAATGGCCCAGGTGGAAGCGGATATTACCCCGGACAACCAGGACAACCAGGCACTCCCGGCACCCCGGGATCTCCGGGCACCCCAGGAGGACCAGGCGGCCCAGGTGGACCAGGAGGTCCAGGTGGCCCTAATGGACCCAATGGCCCAGGTGGAAGCGGATATTACCCCGGACAACCAGGACAACCAGGCACTCCCGGCACGCCGGGATCTCCGGGCACCCCAGGAGGACCAGGCGGCCCAGGTGGACCAGGAGGTCCAGGTGGCCCTAATGGACCCAATGGCCCAGGTGGTAACGGATATTACCCCGGACAACCAGGACAACCAGGCACTCCCGGTACCCCGGGATCTCCGGGCACCCCAGGAGGACCAGGCGGCCCAGGTGGACCAGGTGGACCAGGTATTATATTATTATATTATACATACATACATTTCACCCGTATGCAGTCCACTGCTGGACATAGGCCTCCCACAAATATAACTTGTATCATCTTGGGGGGTAGTTGCCGTAGTCGCCACGCTTGGCAGGCGGGTTGGTGACAACAGTAGCTGTAGATTGGGATTTGACGGACGCTGCTGCCCGTCAGTAGGATTTTTCCCTTTGTCGCCTCTGTTGAAAGAGATGGGGTGGTGCTATTCTAGTAGGCCGGTTATTATAGGGTAGTTATTATAGAAAGAAAGAAACAATATTTATTCATGACATGACAAAAACATAACATAATAAGAAAAATACAAATAAAAAACATAAAAATTGCGACGAAATGGCTCCGACTCAGCGTGGTGCCAGCCAAAGAGGCTATATATATCATTGTATGAACTAACATGAAAGTTTGACTAAACATTGGAATCCATATAACTATGTAATGTATACAGTTGATCATTACAAGAACCGTTTACGAACTACTTACATGCAATTTAAACCTAAACAAAGCAAGACTAGCACTTCACAAAAAATGGTATTTTAATTTTCAGGAGGTCCCAGCCGACCCCCAGGCTACTACCCAGGAGAACCCGGTTCTCCAGGCAGCCCGGGGTCTCCGGGCACACCAGGCGGCCCAGGCGGCCCAGGTGGGCCAGGTGGACCAGGTAAGATTATTAACTTAGGTTAGTCCCAAGTGGTTAGTCCCACTTCTACTGTGAGAAGGATTAAACACTAGTAGATTCTTGCAATATTTTTGGGTTTAGTGTTAGAATCTTGTCTCGTAAATGATGCCTCGAGTATAAACAAAAGTTAATTCCACTTTGGCGATTACATTATTTATACCTAGACATTTTTTAGCACAAACGATTTCTTGTAAGTGATTGACAAAATAAAAACATCGACAGTCCTGTTATCGATAAGTACCACTTCAACGTCATACAGGTAATACAATTAAAACTGCTGTAAGCCATATTACTACTACTTAGATACAAACGGATAAACTCACGTCTAATTATATAGTGAGCGATACACCCTCAACGCGATCGGTGTGTCCTGACTCGGCTTGAAGATGGGTACCAGAGCTTACCCGAAACATGTCGCCTAGTGCGAGATAATTACACGTGAGTTTATCCGTTTGTAACTAAATAGTCATACAGGTAATAAAAAGACAAATACAGGGGTAATAGGTTTTTAAAAAAAATAACAAAAGTATATAATATACTTTATAAAACAATTTGGATATATTTATTGCAAATAACAAAAGTAAATTGGATCAAAAATGTACGAATCAAGGCGCCTAGGTAGGTAGCCGATATAAGACTGTGTGTACGTCATGTCGTTGAAGTAGTATGTAGGATTGTCGATATTTTTATTGTGGCAAGCACAAGGCAATGTCGTTCCTGCTAGAAAAATATCTAGGTATTATTATAAATAATATTTGATCGTCTAACTACTGTTACGTTAGGAATCTGGCAGATATCCATCAGAATACTGGATCGCACTAATAAGTTGCTCGAAATTATGAGTGTAAATTTCTACACGATGAAAAGAAACCTCTTGAGGCTACGAAAGTACTTATCACTTTAATTCATTATTATAGATTCAGGATGTTTCGTGCATTGGGAATTAAGTAAATAGAGCAGCTTCTTGAAAATAGGCATGATTCTAGGCCACAACCTCTTTACACTTAAGCCGCTAAACAGACTTAGCTGAATTTTATTAAGATTAGATTTAAACAGTTTTAGGCCCCTTACACACTGCGACTTTTAGCAGCGATGCAGTCGCGATGCTGTCGCGATGCAGCATCGATGCAGTCGCAAGTGGTCCACCTTTACACACTTGCGCTACTTTAAGCATCGATACAGTCGCGATACTGTCGCGATACAGTAGCGATGCTGTCGCGATGCAGAAGCTGGCCATTGAATTGTAGCGATGCAGTATCGATGCAAACGCGATGCAGCATCGATGCAATCGCGATGCAGCATCGCTACTGTATCGCGTTAGCATCGCGACTGTATCGATGCTAACGTGAGCCTCGACGCGAAACGTATTTTGATCAGTCATTCATTGACTGCCACAGCGCGATGAGTTCGATTGAAACTGTTTTAATCACGCTCTCTGTATTATTACTTTTAAAAAAGAAACGTAAACGCAAACAGAGGAAGTATTTAGTCCACCCATTTTGGACCCGGGTATGTCCTTAAACTACGTCCAACAATGAGAGGTAGGGCACAGCGATGACCATCACGCTTGAATCTGGGGCAGCCCAACTGGGGAAGTACCTCCTCCTTACAGAAGACCACAGCCATAATAGCACTGCTACCTTTCAGGTATGTAGTGTTGTCTTCCTGATGGTGAGTAAGGTTCCCAGAGCTCCAACCCCCCTTAAAGGTCGGCAACGCGCTTGTGACTCCCCTGGTGTTACGGGTGCCTATGGGCGATGGTAATTGAATTAAAATCCGTCTGCTCGTTTGCCACCTTTGTCATAAAAATAAAAGAAAAGTGAAAGATTAAGAAGAATATATATGATACATAATGACCATTATGTATCATATGTCAGTAGCTAGCTCTAAAATCAGATAGCTGCTTTTAGAACTGCTTTATCAGTAGATTTAGCAAACTGCCCACTACCCCGCATCGATGCTAACGCGCGTCTGTATCGATGCTGTCGCGCGTGTGTATCGATGCTAACGCGCTACTGTATCGATACTAACGCGCGACAGCATCGATGCAAAAAAAATTTCATTGATGATGTCGCGATACTGTCGCGCGTGTGTATCGATGCTAACGCGCAACTGTATCGATACTAACGCGCGACAGCATCGATGCAAAATTGCTGGTGTCGCGATGCAGTCGCGCGTTTCAGAAACGCGCGACTGCATCGCTGCTAAAAGTCGCAGTGTGTAAGGGGCCTTAGGGCGTAAGATAGAAAATCAATCAAGTTTTAGTCAATGGGGTGAAACGGGGAATGAAAGTTTTATAGGAAATATAAGCAGAACAAGTGGTTTTACCTACACTATGAATATAGTGTAATATGTTCTTCTTAAGATGAATAACTATTGATATAAAGTTAGGGCACCACACAGGTGACGATCAATAATAACATTAATTGGTGTGTCAATTAACTTACATTATAACCTGGTCACTCACTTACTGTTGTGTCAATTAACTTACATTATAACAAACACAAAATCATTTATCAATTAAAACTTCTTAACATATTATTCGTGTCGTTACCATACGAATTGTGCATATTATCAATTTTTGTTTACACTTTCACCTCACACATTAACAATTTACGCAACCAGGATACCCGGGACAGCCAGGTTACCCGGTACAACCTGATAAACCAGGACAAGCAGGCCAATCTGGACAGCCAGGACAACCTGGTCAACCAGGATACCCAGGACAACCAGGACAGCCCGGTCAACCAGGATACCCTGGACAACCCGGACAACCAGGACAGCCCGGTCAACCAGGATATCCTGGACAACCAGGACAGCCCAGTCAACCAGGATACCCCGGACAACCAGGGCAACAAGGACAACCCGGATACCCAGGACAACCCGGACAGCCAGGACAGCCTGGCCAAGCAGGATACCCCGGACAGCCCGGTCAACCGGGATACCCAGGACAACCAGGACAAACTGGTCAACCAGGATACCCAGGACAGCCCGGTCAACCAGGATACCCAGGTCAACCTGGAAAGCCAGGACAGCCCGGTCAACCAGGATACCCAGGACAGCCCGGTCAACCAGGATACCCAGGACAGCCCGGTCAACCTGGAAAGCCAGGACAACCTGGTCAACCAGGACAACCTGGCCAACCGGGATACCCAGGACAACCAGGACAAACTGGTGGCCCAGGACAGCCTGGTCAACCAGGATACCCAGGACAACCCGGACAGCCAGGACAGCCTGGCCAACCAGGATACCCAGGGCAGCCCGGTCAACCGGGATACCCAGGACAACCTGGACAACCAGGACAAACTGGTGGCCAAGGACAGCCTGGTCAACCAGGATATCCAGGACAACCAGGATACCCAGGACAACCCGGACAGCCAGGACAGCCTGGCCAACCAGGATACCCAGGACAGCCCGGTCAACCGGGATACCCAGGACAACCGGGACAACCAGGACAAACTGGTGGCCCAGGACAGCCTGGCCAACCAGGATACCCAGGACAGCCCGGTCAACCAGGATACCCTGGACAACCAGGACAACCCGGATACCCTGGACAACCCGGACAGCCAGGACAGCCTGGCCAACCAGGATACCCAGGACAGCCCGGTCAACCAGGATACCCAGGACAACCCGGACAGTCTGGCCAACCAGGATACCCAGGACAGCCCGGACAGCCTGGCCAACCAGGATACCCCGGACAGCCCGGACAGCCTGGCCAACCAGGATACCCAGGACAGCCCGGTCAACCAGGATACCCAGGACAGCCCGGACAGCCTGGCCAACCAGGATACCCAGGACAGCCCGGTCAACCAGGATACCCAGGTCAACCTGGAAAGCCAGGACAACCCGGTCAACCAGGATACCCAGGCCAACCTGGAAAGCCAGGACAACCCGGTCAACCAGGATACCCAGGACAGCCCGGTCAACCAGGATACCCAGGCCAACCTGGAAAGCCAGGACAACCCGGTCAACCAGGATACCCAGGCCAACCTGGAAAGCCAGGACAACCCGGTCAACCAGGATACCCAGGACAGCCCGGTCAACCAGGATACCCAGGACAGCCCGGTCAACCAGGATACCCAGGACAACCAGGTATATCATCTTCATTTATGTATTTCATTTTAATCGCTTACGAAAGGTACTTATAGGAAAGTATCCATACGAACATTCATACCATTATTGAATAACATAATTAATAATGTCTCATACTCAAACACATACTAATTGACTACGTTAAAAATCGCTCACATTTCCGTTTTGGGTTTTTTTTAAGTTTCCGATATGAGACTATTTAAAATATGAAACTGTTTTATGTTGAATATTCCTGTAATTAGGTCACGCATGGATATTTAAGAGATATTTTTGATGGCAGCTTTATATACGTCATTAAAATATCTCTAAGCGTTATTAATAGGTACTACAACGTAATTAGATACAATTAACGATACAAGACTCGCCTTAAATTAAAAAAGTGGGTGGTTGTTGCTATGGTAAGGTTTATATAAACGGTGAGTGCCAAACACACCGTTAGCGCATATCGCCTGCTATCGTTAGGCGCCTGGTTCGGATTTATAATGTGACGAGAAATATAAGTAATGACATGGACCATTATGATCTTTAAAAAAAATAAACGATTCAGCTTCTTTAATGGTTTTATAACAACCAGAGCTCGGCAGGGGTGCGCCATTTTGACGTCACTTTTGTCAAGTGTAGATATTAATATAGATACACATCAGAAAGTAAAATAAAAGAAAATAAAACTTTATTAATTATAAAAATAATAAAATAACACAACAGAATGGCGACGCAAATATCGTAGCGGAAAGGCAGCCTAAATAAAAAAATTTTTTCATTATCAAATTACACCACATATCGAATGACAAGGCATGTCCATGTTGTGCAAACTCTGAAAACAGCTCACCCGCGCCCAGCTCTGATAACAACACCAATTTTGTTTAGACCATAGATATAAATATAAACTTTGATTCAGATATATTTGACACATGAGGAAAAAAATAGGTTTGGTTGGTTTAACATTTAGAAAAGACAAAATAAGTTACTGTATTCGTAGTTGATACTGATGCATCAGTATTTTTAACCTTTATAAATAATTGAGCCTGGTGGAATCCGCCATAATCGATGAAAGAGACGTATTTTGTAAAAAAAAAAACATTTTATTACATTTTACTATAGTTCCTACTATTTATTTGCTGTAAATTAGGAAAACCCGGCCAACCAGGAACACCCGGTCAACCCGGCCATCCGAGCCAACCAGGATACCCGGGACAACCTGGGCAGCCTGGACAACCCGGGAAGCCAGGACAACCAGGCCAACCAGGTCAACCTGGACAGCCCGGAGGACCGGGTCAGCCTGGGCAACCGGGGTACCCGGCACAACCCGGACAACCCGGAAAGCCCGGCCAACCAGGACAACCCGGAAAACCAGGATACCCAGGACAACCAGGTAAGCCACGTGCACAACAGAATACTAGCAGTAGAACATTTGTAATTTGTATCCTAAGAATATTTAGTTTGTCCCTGTTATAGTGTCACTAAAAACAGAGGGCATACCGCGAAAATCGAAATTCAATAATTTTGGGCATCTGTCTCATTTACTCCACTTAAAGCGTAATTAGAGCGACAGGGACAATTGTTCGAAATTTGCGAATATCGATTTTTGTAGTAAAGCTTGAATATGGAAATAATGTGCATACGTCATGTAATATAGAAATAGACTGAATTCTACTAATTTGTTTAAACACAAAACTATCTTGAGGTTCAACCACATTAACAGTATAGAAACGGGTAACTCACGTTTTATTAGTTGAATATTGCTCGACATGTTTCTTATAAACCATTATCCACTCCCATACAATTGACATGACCATTTCTGACGTTTTAGGACAACCCGGACAACCAGGAAGCCAAGGTCAACCAGGGCAGCCGGGGCAACCTGGTAAACCTGGACAACCCGGACAACCAGGACAGCCCGGAAAACCTGGTCAACCTGGACAACCAGGACAGCCCGGATACCCAGGGCAACCAGGCCAACCCGGATACCCAGGACAGCCAGGCCAGCCCGGAAAACCCGGACAACCTGGACAACCAGGACAACCTGGCCACCCAGGCCAGCCAGGCCAGCCCGGTGGATCTGGCCAGCCAGGAAAACCTGGTCAACCTGGGCAACCGGGACAGCCCGGATACCCAGGACAGCCAGGCCAACCAGGATACCCAGGACAGCCAGGCCAGCCTGGTGGACCTGGACAGCCAGGAAAACCAGGTCAACCTGGGCAACCAGGACAGCCCGGATACCCAGGACAACCAGGACAACCCGGATACCCAGGACAACCAGGCCAGCCCGGATACCCAGGACAGCCAGGACAGCCAGGAAAACCTGGTCAACCTGGGCAACCAGGACAGCCCGGATACCCAGGACAACCAGGCCAGCCCGGATACCCAGGGCAGCCGGGCCAGCCCGGAGGACCCGGTCAACAGGGACAACCCGGACAACCAGGTAACTATATAGTTAATAGTAGTAAATGCGCAAATACCGACTATGTATACTGCTCATCTAATTAGGTACTCTTGATATATTGGCCTTTAAAGACTTCCCTATATTATACCAGGTGTGGTCAGTAATAGAAGCAAAAACTTTAGGGATCGCTTCTACACCATGAACGAAACAATTGTGCAATTTATTACTTGAAATCTTGTCGTACAAACTAAAACTTAATTGTACTTTCAATTATCCAAGCGGCCCCGTCGGAAGACCAGCGCTGGCCTCCCCGGCTAGTACAATGCTGAGTCGCGACCATTTCGTGGCCCCTTTTGATCGTATTTAAATGCAAATCAATTATTATGCCATCTTAAGACTATCTATGAATAACTAAAGGTTTTTTTTTTTCTTATACTCGTATAAATAACAATTAAGAAGAATTAATCTCACAAGCACTGCGTGAAATTTATTTAAATTTTAGCATTGAATTAGCTCACAATCTAATGTACGAGTATCCGTAGTGTTGATGCTTATGGTTCCTGAACAGCCATGTAAAATATCTTACCATTGTCATCTAGGTCAACCCGGCACACCAGGAGGCCCAGGACAACCCGGACAGCCAGGCCAACCTGGTAAACCTGGACAACCAGGACAGACAGGCGGTCCCGGTCAACCCGGCAAACCCGGACAACCCGGTCAACCAGGACAACCCGGAGGACCCGGTCAGCCTGGTCACCCAGGACAACCCGGTCAGCCAGGATACCCAGGACAACCCGGCCAGCCTGGACACCCAGGACAACCCGGTCAGCCAGGATACCCAGGACAACCCGGGCAGCCAGGATACCCAGGACAACCTGGTCAACCCGAACAACCCGGACAGCCAGGATACCCAGGACAACCCGGTCAGCCAGGAGGACCTGGTCAGCCTGGTCATCCAGGACAACCTGGTCAGCCAGGACAACCCGGAGGACCCGGTCAGCCTGGACACCCAGGACAACCCGGACAGCCAGGATACCCAGGACAACCCGGACAGCCAGGAGGACCTGGTCAGCCTGGTCATCCAGGACAACCTGGTCAGCCAGGACAACCCGGAGGACCCGGACAACCTGGGCACCCAGTACAACCCGGACAGCCAGGATACCCAGGACAGCCTGGACAGCCAGGAGGACCCGGTCAGCCTGGTCAGCCAGGACAGCCCGGACAGCCAGGACAACCCGGAGGACCCGGTCAGCCTGGGCACCCAGGACAACCCGGACAACCAGGAATTCCAACAGGCTCCGATCAAACTGGACAGCCTGATCAACCAGGAACCCCAGGTACCTATTACACTATTATTTTTACTCATTACACATGCTTTTCAACCTGTAACTTTACTTAGCAAAGTATGAGTGTGGGACTATTCAACCCACTATGTAATTTTTGATGAACCATTTTTTTATTTTTATTGAAACTGATAATACCTTTTATAGGCCCATTCATGCCACAAAAGTATAGTGGTTATTTTTTATTAGAAGGTCGGTAATAAAAGACAGCTATAGATTATTTTCCATCTGGTCGGTATATCAATTTACTTTTTTATAGGACAACCGGGACAACCCGGACAGCCAGGATACCCAGGACAATTTGGTCAGCCAGGACAACCTGGACACCCAGGACAACCCGGACAGCCAGGATACCCAGGACAACCTGGTCAGCCAGGACAACCCGGACACCCAGGACAACCCGGACAGCCAGGATACCCAGGACAACCTGGTCAGCCAGGACAACCCGGACACCCAGGACAACCCGGACAGCCAGGATACCCAGGACAACCTGGTCAGCCAGGACAACCCGGACACCCAGGACAACCCGGACAGCCAGGATACCCAGGACAACCCGGACAGCCCGGAGGACCCGGTCAGCCTGGAGAGCCAGGACAACCCGGACAGCCCGGATACCCAGGGCAACCTGGACAGCCAGGAGGGCCCAGTCAACCAGGTAAAGAGTTACAATTTAGTCATATAACTATATTTATGCAACAATGTGATGAATGATGAAATGATGAATTAAATATTTTTAATTTTATAGATTGACCCCTTTTCTGGTTTTCTATGTTTAATATTCAATATCCTTATTTCGGACAGAGAACTATTAAACATAGTAATATCTATCAATTTCTTTTAAGGACACCCAGGACAACCCGGTCAGCCAGGTGATAGTGGACAACCAGGCCAACCTGGACACCCTGGACAGCCAGGACACCCTGGACAACCAGGACAGCCTGGACAACCAGGTCAACCTGGACATCCGGGTGGTCCCGGTCAACCAGGACAACCAGGCCAACCTGGATACCCCGGACAGCCCGGACACCCTGGGCAACCAGGACAGCCCGGGCAATCAGGTCAACCCGGACATCCGGGTGGTCCCGGTCAACCAGGAGAACCAGGCCAACCTGGACAGCCAGGACACCCTGGACAACCAGGACAGCCTGGACAACCAGGTCAACCTGGTCATCCGGGTGGTCCCAGTCAACCAGGACAACCAGGACAACCTGGATACCCCGGACAGCCTGGACACCCTGGACAACCAGGACAGCCCGGACAACCAGGTCAACCCGGACATCCGGGTGGTCCCGGTCAACCTGGACAACCAGGACAACCAGGCTACCCAGGATACCCAGGTAATTAGCTATCCATTCTTATATTGTTTTAATATTTTTTTTGAATAACACTAATTCCATCATAACATTTGTGTTAATTCTAAAACCTATATAAACGTGTTTCATTTCAGATTCAGAGGGGCAACCTACCGGCACTGGAGTTCAACCTCCCTCTCAGCCGCCCGGCGCCCAAATGCCGCCATTCCCGATCTACGTCATCCCATACCCGCTGCCTATCGTCCCGAGCCCGGGACAATGTCCGTGCTATTTAGTCAACCCCGGCAATGACTCCACTGCAGTTTCTCAACCTCAACGACCTCAGCCTCAGCAACCTAGTAACCAAGGCGGATACTACGCTCCATACGGAATCATTGGCTTCGTTCCCGTTGTATTCGTTCCCTACTGCCCAGGAAACAATTCCGACATGAACTCAGCCCAACAAAACTTCCCGAACGCCGTGCCCGTCCCATATAACTGCGGACAGTGCCAAGCCAACCAAAACCTTTACCGCTACTTCGGTAGACTCGGGGGAGCAAGGAGTGCCGCAGAATTCAAGGAAATCAAATCCGTTGAGGAGCTAGAACACCTCATTAAAAAGCAGATTAAGCCGATGAAGAAAAGTCTTCCGCGGATAGCTGCTCATCCAAAGATTCTGGATGAATCGACAAATTAGACATTTGATGTCGCAATAAGTTTTAACCATGAGTATCTCACTGAAATACGATTGTAATAAGACTAACGAAAAAGATGAAGTGAAGCGATCAAATCTTGAGATTGTCCGACAATAGTTCTTGGACGCTTTCATGATTTGTAAAGAATACCATTCATATTTATTGCGAACTCTGTCATAGTTTTATTTATTTATTATATTCGTATGTAAATTTAAATCATCATTGATTGTCGAGAAACGAGACGCGCATTTTGTATGTAATATTTACAAAACAAAAGTTACTCATTATAAATAATTATAACGTTTTGTACAAATATGTGATTTAATAAAATAAAATTGCGCTGCCATCTAGATTTATATAGTTTTAAAAATCAATAATAAATTTCTCATTATAAATAGTGTTTTAATTATCAACTCTGTATAATATTATCCTAGGTGTTTCCAGGGATTCCTTACGTTGCAGCTTAGCTCAAAATGTATCCCCGGAACGCAGCACGCGACAAATATTTAGATACTATAAGCTGAAGTCAGTTCCTGGTAATAAATGTGTTAATAACGCGAGCTCTCATGCCCGTTAAACAATGCATACTTAGGTATACTTGTGTGACCCTGCGCACATAGACTACCTATTTGGGCATGATGCTTGTTTTATGCTTAAAGTAGACTGTGCGGTATGAATTTTAATATCGCATTAGTTGTAGAACAAACGTAGCTACTATAGTGTATACATAGAACCTATTAGATAACATACACATACTAGGGGATTATAGTTACTAGTGTTACTACGTTTACTTAAAGTCTATTAAACATTTATTTCGGAACAGTTCGCCCGTCCGTCTAAGATTAATAGGCGGATTAATGTTGGAATTCATTCATACGAATATAAATTCAATCTAAATCTATGTAATTAATGAGTCAAAACCGGTATTTTTAACTTGATTGCTACAGATTTTTCTGTGATATAAAATGTGTATCTATCACATAACAACACACTGCAAATGTATCTAATCCATACAAATATTATAAATGCGAACGTAACTCTCTCTATCTGTCTGTTAGAAACCAATTGGGATAATATTTGATATGGAGAGAGTTTGAGTTACGAGAAAGGACTTAGGATCATTTTTATCCTGCAACCTTATTATTAAAATGGGCATGGCTGGTTGTGGAAGTAGCAAAGAAAGGTTAGTTTAAAAATAAGTTGCAATCTGTAGACAATATAGCAGCAATTTTTTTTTCTTCAGTATATTTCTAGGACTTTCTTCATACATATATATAGGTACAGTCAGCTCCGTCCTGGCCTGGGCGAAATTCACCTGGGTTCACATCATGTCTTCCGAACACCATGTAAAATAAAAATATTCATTTCAAAGGACACAATTTAAATATAGCTGCTTAGAAGCGGACTGTGTAATACCAAGGACAACGATGAGAACAAACCATTATAACAAACACATTAAACACCCGATTTAATTGTGTCTGAGTTTCCTTAATGTTACGAGACTGGTGATGAAATAAATGACAAGTTATGTCTTCTGTCCATAATAGCTACTTCATGGTTATTGGCTAAGTGCCTTAGTCACTCAGGTACTGCAGGTACTAAATTTACAAAACATTTTGTTTTAATACTTGTGTTATAACTGGACCTCGAGAGGCGTAATAGCTATGGATGTTGGGAGATCTAAGTTAAACTGGTTTGGAATAGGTACAACGTTGAAGAACATGGGTCGACCGTGACTCAGATGCGTGGTCACGGGTCACTGCGGCTACATTGCACGACACTACGCTGTTGTCTTTAAAAAAAAACAAGTACTGAGATAACTATATGTATGTACCTAGATGCCATTGTTTTTCACGTATGCTTTAATCCAAAGTTGTCCAATACAATACGAATTATACGAACCTATGTATATTCGGGGTCGATAGAAAACAAAAATAATGTAAACAAATATGATTGACTGACAAGTGATTTTCAAAGCAATAACATCATTCCACTCATGACAAAATATTATTATAGAAGTTCGTTTTCATTGAAAATATACGAAATTATTAATAAAACAAGAATGTAAGTAACAAATTTATATGTAGGTACACAATTATGATCAAATCATGGTTGTTTTTTAAAAGTGCATAATTGCAAATCTTTGAAGGAATGAGTGTGTTTATATTATTTTCGTTTTCTATTGACGCCAAATACAGAACAATAAGAACGATGTTTATGTTTCTACGTAATGTAGACGACATATGTATGTGTTTTAAGGATTTACTGCATAAGTACCTACTACTGCCTACTTTACGTAGGATGAAGAAAATTTATATTAATTCTGAACATTTTAATAATGCAGTAAATGTTATTTCTTCACGTATAAATGACTAACTTTTCACAATGATTGCCGTTCAGAGAAGTAATTTTATGGTAGGCGTTTAAAAAATACGACGACATTTTTTCGCAACCGCTGATGGAAAAGAGTGATCGCTTTGTCTTAAAAGATAAGGATTCTATTACCAGACGAATTACGTAAGGAAAATGGACTTTACCCGGCTAAGTGTTAAGCGAGTTAAGTAATGCTAAAGTCTACTACAAGCTGTTTTAAATTGAAGTCGTTTCGAGACAGGCATACAAGTAATTTAGAAGGATTAACTCTTTGAATAATGTTAAAGTAATAAATAAAATACTGAGTATTCGTTGTAAAAGTATATCTCCAAAAATATTATACCTATAACGCAGGTTTATAATTGAGCATACTAGCACTAATTCGATTAGTATCAGATTGTCCCAAAAATGTTTTTTTTATCATTAAAGTCATCCTCTAAGCCTTACCTAGTATGCATCGTCTACATATTTATTTTTGCTTACCTCCTCATTAGTCATTACTTATCTAAAAGGTAAAATCAAAGATCCCTGTTTTTTTTTTCTGGATCGAATATTTTAGTCGTTAGCTGCAGTATTTATATATTTTGATCGTGACATTAAAAATATGGACTATTGACAGGTCAGTTATTTTAGGTAATCTGGAGGTGCGGGTTAAATCCTGCCTCAATTTAAATTTATAATTTACACCAGATAATTCGTTGTTGACTTAGCCGCATTGCAAAAGACTAAAGCTTTTATAATCCTGAAATTTCGGACACCTAGATGTACATTATTTCTTCTAACATTAATAAGTGTAAACAGGTAACAATAGTGATCGATCTAGATACTCTGCCTGACCATGCCGGAACTGCGCTAACTAACAATTTTAGCATAATTATGTAATGCAAGGACTTAGTCATTGGCGGCACCTATGTTATTGAGACTGGTTAGCCGAGCTATCGTGCGCCACTCCTCAATAATTACAACAATACTAAGTATACCGGGTGTTATAAAAAACGAGATACCAGATTATCAAACTATCAAGCAAGATTAGCAAGCTATCAGGACATGATTTAGAACAATGTATACTATGGGGTCAACTTTGTAAATTGTAAAAAAACAACCCTCTCATACACTTTCGTCAACTTATACTTGACCTTTTCCATGGAACAGCTCAATTTTTATTTAATTTTACAAACTTGACCCCATAGTAAAAGATGTTCAAAATCATGAACAGATGCCGGTTTGATAATCTTGTATCACGTTTTTATAACACTCAGTATTAAAGCTCTAGTTAAATCAGAGCGAGATTATAATTTGTGATTAATATTTATTCTGTTCACGATAACTGTCGTTACAAAGAAGAGATAATATTATCAGACTATAATGGACTTCATAGTTTAACAAAGAAAGTGAAATTAAATTTCAATAACTGAATATTGTTAACTGTTAGTTAGGGATAATATCCGAATTATCTGCACATTTTTTATTTGACCTGTTATCATTCTACTCCTAAAACTAATTTTCTAAAATGATTCTACTAATTTTAGACCCGAAAGCGCAAAAATGTTTTTACTCAACTTACAAAAGAGAGTTCCAATACATTTACACACTAAAAAATCCGTTAGCATTTTAATAGAATGTTGTATGGTATGCAATTATAAGTGCAAAGTCGAGTAATAGGGGCAAATATGAACGAATATAGTTTTATTTTGCGTTAAACATAAGAATATTCCGTAAAACGAATATATACAGGTTACATGGGCATATACACAATGTCTACCTATGTACATGTCATGTCATGTTCCATGTTAGTAGGCGCACCTACTTTTAAGTAACTGTTTTGTACAACATTATACTAAAAGAACTATAATTATGTATGTATGTATGTATACATATATCACTTTATTGCACATAAGCAAATGAAACAACAAAATAGTGAAGAATGTAAAAGACACAAAGGCGAGCTTATCCCTAAATGGGATCTCTTCCAGCTAACTATGAGAAAATGAGAAAGTAATAAATAAATACGATGTTGTGAAAGTCAATAATAATTATAATCATCATGTCAGCCGAAAGACGTCCACTGCCTGCTATAGGCCTCCCCCGAACATGACATACGGGGTATCATATGGGGCGGTTGATGGCAACTACATGGCGATGGCGACTATGGAGTCGCCAGGCTTGGCAGGCGGGTTGGCGACCGCAGCTGTAGATTGAGTTTCGACGTGGTTTCGATGGACCATAAATACGTAGGTATACCGATTAAAATCAAAATGCCTTAATAGTTTACCTGTATTTATTAGTTGCAAATAACAAATCCATCGAAGCGTAATCAGTGCAGTTAAGGCGATGCGACACAATAATTTGCAGTGAGTGATTTATAATCTGTTCAATCCACCTCGGATATGTAATATACGACTGGGCTCGCTCAGTAATCCAACGTCATGTTCAAGTCTACCCAGTAAACTCCGGATATCAAGAACGTCCTAAGAAAACGTCCACAATACGATAATTTGTCACATGTGACGGTCATTCCCACGTTAAACGCAAAAGAGTTAAAATAATACACTGCAATTTTAGGCAAATTGTTCTCAACTCAATAGAAAACAGGTTTTAAGCATTACATACACAAGTGCATTGTGATTTACTTTAAACACCCCGTTTCCGTAGATCACACGATTTTATCACATCACATCACAGTAGAAAATATTTTCATTTAGACTGACTCACACTTAGCGAAAAAACCCTAATAAGTTTCCATTACTGATTAGGTGAGAGGTGAGAAAATATCTCATGGTATCTTACGAGAAGTTTCGGAGATTAGGTGAGGAGTAATAGTAAATATCCGTTTATTTCTAAAATTAGTTCGTATTCAATTTCGCCTTCAATTTTCTAATTTAATCCTGACAGCTCTGCCTCGACTATTATTTAAGTTACACGTTTGTTTTGGTTAACTTGTAAATATTATGTTCACCAAATTTTGCCTTGAACAGTTGAACAGCAAACGGTTACGAAATTTAAATCCCCTTATTTGTCTTTTTAATGTACGTAACCCTAAAAGCCCTATTTGTAACGTCTATATAAAAACATAACGACCTTTAAGACTAATAGCGAGAGGGGGAATGAACTGTATAAAGCACTAAATTTTCCGAAGGACGAAATATTTTTTCAAATATGGAATTGACTAATAACGGTAATTGACTAATATGATATGTTTGTACTTAAATATAAATATTCGGCCAATTATATTACCCTCCCTAAGGACAACTAAGCCAAATCAAGTGATATTAGATTATACTAACTTATCTTGGAAAACTTTATCAAAACAAAAACAAATCTCTTTGCAACTTATACACGTAATGAGGTAAACATGGCAACGCTAACAAAAGAAAAACTTTGCATTTGCCTGATACAAAATTAGCATAAGAATCATTTCAAGACCTTAGGCTGGTTGCAGTTGTTTAAAGAAACGACCTTGTCTACAAGCTTTATCGTAGGTTAATGTAAATTTTGCTAGGTCATGGTTGAGATTTCATCAATCAAAGCTCGCTTACCTCTGTACCCACATCATATGCTGTAAGCCTGTAACATAAGTATTCTTCAGGATTAAAAAAACCTTGATTGATTGATTGCTCTGGCTAGGCTTCTCTCCACTTCTCTTTGAATAGGCTTAGTGGTGTGTGAGAAGGCGAAGAAAAAGGCTTTTGTATTTTGCCACGCTTTCTCAAGCTTTAAGTAGGGGTTTACTCGCATGTGCATTTTCATGTAAGTTCATTTTAAGACCTAACTTCGGTTTTTTTAATCATCTAACGTGTATCAAATACAGGAAAGTTATGTATTTCTTTTGTTTCACCTGAATAGTATATTAAAAAAAAACGTTTTAAGTTTTATGAATTTGAAGGTTACCAGCAGTTGACACGACCTTAATGTGCCAAATGTTTTGTTGTCGAATATGTTGCGCCAAAAACTTTATATAAGTACTCTTTTTCCTACCCTATTCAAATTTTTGTACTCAATTTATGTAATACAGTACATAGGGGAAGCAACGCCTTCATCCCGCCTGTCTGGAAAATACCTAGTCACGCGTACGTTTCTTTTGAAAGAGTTTCGCTTAGTCTCATTACAAAAATGACCTGACGCCGCGTCTTTTCGCGTAAGTAATGGCAAGCTCCAGACACTTTTTGCGATGATTTAATGCAAATGGATGAGAAAGTCAGTGTGTTATAACTTGTAGCATTACAAAATAGTCCTTTGATAAAATTAGGAAAAAATCTAGTTATATGTTGTAGGTATATCCTTGATATGTGATGTTTTTTAAGTAGTAATGCTACTAGACATAAAAAAATTGATAACACTGTTAATGTCTCTGTTCAGCCCAATGGTTGACTCGTAGAGAATGCCATTAGATATTAAGCCCACCAATTGCACAATTTTTATATTTTGTGCAATGCAGTTTAAATAACTAAATATCATATGAATCATATCATATACTTGTAATATTGTCTTTTGTTGCCGCGATAATTATTCATGAAATAAAACAGCTATACCGCGTATATTGAAGTTAAACATCTCGACATTTCGAACCCTTTAGCAGCATTCGTGGTCATAACGGCGAGGGCGAGAATTACAACAATTTTTTTTTCTCTGAGTTCTATAAAGCCAGTAGCGTAATGGAATATTTTGGGTTTAACTACTTAAACTACTTAAACGTAAACTAATTTTATCAATATTTTTATCAAATTGTCGCAGAAGAGCAACATGTCTCAAATTATTGAATATAAAAAAAAACAATCGTGATGAAGATTATTTGCCGCCACTACAATTGATCCTAACATTGTTATAACTGTTCGTCGTGATACCAGCCACCGTGGTGGCAGCCTTTGGCATCTGAAATTATCTTAGTAATTCTTACAAATTGCAGGCACTAAGCCTGCCACTTAAGTTAAGGGTTTACTATTGGGAATCCAATGCCCAAACCGCTTAAGCGGTGACCTGTCACCATTGTCACCAATGAGCCATTACCGATGGACTGATTTAACGCAGCTTGTACAAAATAGATTTCCCTGTCTAGAAACGAACTCCTTTGTTGACCCTCCGGACCAAACATATCTCTATAATTCATTGAATTGGTTTATAACTTATGTACATGAAAAAATACTTATTCCTTGTTTAGGTAGGTACTGTTAGTAAAGCAAGTCAGTTAATTCTCATTCTTTGTGTAATGTGTACATACAGATTTATTTAGTATGGGGTGACGGCGCCAGTAATGGACAAGGAACCAATCATGAACATTAGTGCTTATGTGCAAAGGAGTCAAGTGTTTTTTTTTTGGGCCTGAAGGCCCAAAGATGAGTCCTTGCTTTTGTATACTTTTAAAAAATATGCATTTGTTGGTACATATTCAATTTATAACATTGTGGTTTTTGAATTAAGAACTAAGTGTCCATCATTGGTGCCTGTCAGCTTAGTGTCCAACATTAGTGCCATCACCCTATAGGCCTATATACGCATTAATGGAATTTGTTGAAGTATAACGCACTGTTACAAGACATGATTTTCTACTTTACGCGGCACTATCTCATTGTATTCCAATTTCCCGCCTCTTTAGTTAAAGATGGAAACCAAATGGCGCGCGTTACGCAAAAAGATCCTTTTTCTGAGAAAATGGGTTTCTAGGTCAATATTTTATTTGTTCTTGTGCAACAGCAAGAGGGTTCGCATAACCATAATTAATTGAACTCGAAAACTTCAACATTCAAAAATGCATTGATGCGTCATATCTTAAAATAAATTTTAATTAAAGTGTACTTTTGCTTAGACCAGTATTACTGAAATTTAGATTCCAAGAGTCTGTGAGAGTTGCGACGCCTCACAGCCTTATTAAAAATTAAAATAAAAAGGCCATGAGTACGTCGGGCCATGCCCATGTTAGGGTTCCAGCGGTTCCACGGTTGCCCGTCTTTCACAACAGGCGGACTTAATCACTCTATTTGATACTTATAAGACGCTCATAAGCTCGCAATTTCAACTTTGTGGTGTAAACCATATATCGACGGTGGAAATTTCAAATGTCGTAAGGGACATACTTTTATATGCGACTTACGACATTTGAAATTTCCACTGTCGATATGTTCCGAGTCAACTATGGAACCCTAAAAAAGGAACATTATGTCGTGCCTCTAGGGTCGCATTTAGAAAAACGTTAATCCGTTTTAGGCTAACCGTGCACCAGAATTAATCCTTTAAGTCGGAGAATTCATGCATATGTGAAATCCGCATTGAAGCAGAGGACTTATATTTCCACGCATTCAAACTTTTCATCGCGTCTGCCAAACGACCTCACTGCGGTGTTAACGGCGATTCCGTTTCAAATTGCTAACACCAGTAAACTCTACAAAAGACAGCAAATTTTTGTAGTACATTATTCGCTAAAAAAGTGAATTTTTTTGAAACATAAAGAACTTTCTTCGAAACTTGTTATCCCGAAATTTTAACACACTTACCGTTGAGTACTTCAATTCCATTACCGCCTATTGAGTATATGGAAAATATGAAGGGAATAAACTTGGGAAACTTTTTCTCGTACCAGGAAAGAGCCCGCATTTCTGAGTACAAATCATATAAAAGTTTCCAGGTTATAAAAAGTTGAGTACACAACTTTAATAACCTATTAAATTCTATCAATAATTCATTAAAATTTAGATCTATTTCTATTACAAACATAATAGAGAAATAATATTATATTAATTATAAGGAGCTCTGAAAAATAACGCAAATACCAAAATTAATTAATTATATAAAAATACTACTATTTGATTAGGGGTGTCATACGCCCCGGTACACTAGGAAATAAGGTCCATGCATGAAGCAAGGAGTCAAGGTCCGAAAACCAGGACCCAGAACATGCAAATACTTCTACATTATCCCGGTCTGAAAACATTATATTATCAAACCCCGTTTAGAATGGGATTGAGCTCATACGTCATTATTGAATTAATACATGACATGACATTGTCAGTGGTAGGGTGTGCAGATAAATTGAATTGTTGTTTTATTACTAAGGAGTTCTAAAGCATGGAAAAAATATCAAATTATTTTATCTCAATACTGAAAATAATTACTTTTAGAAAAACCATAAAAATTATTCAGCCATATAGAGTTATCTGTATCATCACCTGTATGACAAAATAAATGGATATAGACTGGCCATCAAAGTTTTAAGAAGAGCCTTCGTGTTATAATTTTCTTTAGTGAAATATGTTAGTACATAGCATATAATTTCTCGGCACCGACCGTTTAATACTTTACCGGGATTCATATTTTATATACACGTATTTTTTTAAACGTTGCAATGGATGTGAATATTTGACAGGTTTGTCATATATGACAACATTTTAATATAGAGAATACGCAAAGCAAATTTTTTGATCCTATTATCAATAGGTGTCTGCACTTATGAAGATGTCAAAGATTGACTTATGATAACATTTAATCATTTATA
Organism: Grapholita molesta; assembly: GCA_022674325.2. Classification (NCBI taxonomy): domain Eukaryota; kingdom Metazoa; phylum Arthropoda; class Insecta; order Lepidoptera; family Tortricidae; genus Grapholita; species Grapholita molesta. Next base: position 5,728,775 of record CP053126.2, read on the forward strand.
AGTACTGTTGTGCTCACGGTACTCTCGATTCCCTTTTTTTTTTATGACATAGGCGGCAAACGAGCAGACGGATTGCCTGGTGGTAAGCAATTACCGTCGCCCATGGGCACCAGTAACGCCAGGGGAGTCACAAGCGCGTTGCCGTCCTTTAAGGGGGGATGGAGCTCTGGGAACCTTACTCACCAACACAACACTGCATACTGCTGCATACCTGAAAGGTAGCAGTGCTATTATGGCTGTGGTCTTCTGTAAGGAGGAGGTACTTCCCCAGTTGGGCTGCCCCAGATTCAAGCGTGATTGTCATCGCTGTGCCCTACCTCTCATTGTTGGACGTAGTTTAAGGACATACCCGGGTCCGAACGCGGTTTGATAATACATATATAAACTAGAAATGTTTGAACCTACTTATTTGTCTTAAAGCAGAGGGTATAAACTCTTTACACTTACAGCCTTAACACCTGACTTATGAACATCTTGTAATTAATGCGTCTAATCGACTAAGTCCATACTTAAAATGTTCCCAAGTAAAAGTATTCTATAAGCACAAATTCACGTACAGAAACTTAACTTCAAGACTGACGAAAGAGAATTACGTAGAGCCAATTACGCAGACGTAGACGGGCAATTCTATTTAAACTTGTACCGACAACATTTTATTTCTACTTAGAATTAGAACGTCTTCCCATTCTAATGAAAAATAAAAATGTACGTACCCAATTTTTTGCGCCTATATGACGAAGTTTTCAATTCAATCTATTACGACTGTAACATAAATGGAGAAACAAAAACTCTATAAAGGGAGTTGCGTTCCGCGTGAGAGAATAAAAAAAAACCAATAGCAGAGGGTACTACTTTCAAAAGAAATGCCCTAGTAATTAAGAACAAAGTAACATATTAATAAGTTAAGCTAGTAAACACTCCGTCTTGTTAATTACGAAACAGATTAAATAAGCAAATTAAAACGTAACAACAAATTGACTTACGATGTTGTTATAACTGTGAAAGGCGACGACCCTTTTGTAACAATATGATTAAGAATTATTAATTTCCCTTGCTTTATTATTTAAAGACTGAAAGTATAGAGAAGAAAATAGGAATAAAATATTAACATGAATATTCCGCTTTCCTTATCATATTAGTTAATAGTCATTTTCCTAGACGTGATAAGTCACAAAATAAATAAATAAATATTTCATTTCTCATGGCATTTCCAAGCACACCACTATATCTTTCTTAGGCCTACAATAAAAGTAATATTCCCCTAGAAGTTTACCTCAATAGTGTAAGAAATAAAGTAATAAATAAATTTTATTTTTAAATCGTACAAAAAACAATTCTTTTAAGTAATTTGTACAGTCACCATCAGATATACGGTAGCGTTCAAGGTACTCAAATATTTCGGAGCAGCATTAAATTCCAACATATTAATCATAACCATATAATTCTTCATAATTTTAAGAGCAGTGAGTTATCAATAAATACATAACACAAATCCGTAGGTAATATACAAAGATATCGGAACGAACAGAATTCAAAAATATGGAAGCAGTCGGGATGATCATAAAGATCGAAATTAATATATTAAAATTTAATGCTGCTTCGAAATATTTGAGTAACTTGACCGCTACCATATCTGATGGCGACTTTACATTAGGTAGACCCTGGTCCTTAGAAGGCTATCAGTAGCCAGACTATCAGTAGACTTTAACTACTTTGTACTATATCATTTTCTCGTCTCACACCGAAAGGATGAATACATTACGTCCTTGGCAAAAGCCTGGCCTCTAGCCCCAGCGAAGCATGCGAGCAATTGAAGACGTCACTGCAATCATTTCACCGATAATTTGTCATACCTCCCGAACTTCCGCCTCAAGACCAAGGTAACGACAATTTAGCCACAGCATTTGTACGAAACATCGAGAGATGAATATGATTACACTAAAAATTGCCGGTAGTTTCATGTCATTTCCTGAGCATAAAACTACAAGGTGAATATGAATTTTTTGACTCCTTTCTTGTGAATGTCCTCAAAATATGACGTCAAATAAGTTTAGGCAAAGATTTGTAATTCTCAGCATCATAGTTATCAGAAAAATATGTCCCAAGGGTGGACCTTCTGGAAGTTCTCTACGATGACCAATCGTTAGGATACAATCATCATTCATTGCCACAACCGCACAAAGTAAAAAAAGAGTTTACAGATTTTTAAAGGGTCGGCAAGCGCACGTAACACCTCTGGAGTTGCAGGAATTCATAGGTTGCGGTAACGGCTAACCATCAGGGAGACCGTATGCTTGTTTGCCACCGACGTAGTATTAAAAAAAAGTACACGTATATTATGCCAATATCGAGTCGCGTGACAAAAATGATGGATTCAGCGTTTGCTGAGTTACAGGCTGTCGCGGCGCTGGTATTCAGTACACCCTGAATGATAATTTACTGAACAATATTTTGCAGGTATATTCTTTATATCGCGTTTAAATACGTCACTTGAAAAAATAAAAATAAAATTATAGTTAGTTTCCTGATACCACTTAACCTCATAATTCAACATTTTTGGTGACTCTTACAGGTATCATTGTTCTATAGTTATTGCCATTGCCCTTTTTACCCGCTTAAAAGATGTTTTCCGTAGTAATAACTCTCCTATATCCTTTCCTGGACCTTAAACTATTTCCGTATTATATAAATCGGTGAAGCGATTTATGAGTGGAGAAAATACAATACAAACAGAGAGACGGAGTTACTTTCTCACTAATAATATAAGAATAGTCTTGAACAGAAACAACATTTTTATTCCTAGATATTAAAAAGTTATTAAGTTCATAGTCAAGGAGATAAATACCTGTTTAAATCTGTAGGTTCTAAGATCATACCTAACAACTAACCAACAAGTAACTAACTAGTAATTACTTACAGGGGTAACGGTTCCAGCACCAAATACGTAGTTTCCCTTGGACAAGTATGTATTACCAACATCAGTAAGCAATTAGGTACATTAAATGTATTACGCTATATTGCATATACTTTCGAACAACAATGGACATCGACGCGGAAAATTGCATCAGTATCAGACCTCCTGAGATGATGTAGGGTGACAATGTGCCTGCGTCATAGAGGTGGAGGACGTCGTACAAACCACAGATGGCGTACCTTTTAGATAGAGCAGAGAAGCAGAGACACTACCGCGCGAAACGATATTCGTACATTTTGGACGATTGTTCTGTCACTCTCATGACACCTTAATTGGAGTAAAAGAGAAAGATGCCCGAAATATACGAATTTCAGAGCTTACTTGTCGACATAGAGATTCTCGCCGTCCACGTAGTTTATGTCTATGCCGACACAACATTAACAAAGTATGACCGTTTTTAATAAACGTAAATATACATGTTGTGAAATGTGAATATTCCATTATATCGCACGAAGCGATTCGCTTCTACCTTCCTAATGCGGACTGCTAAGGAATGGAATTCGCTCCCTTCGTCTGTATTCTCGGAAAGATATAACTAATTTGGGTATTTTCAAAGCAAGATTGAATAGGCCGTTACTGAACGCTGGTTCTATACCCTCGACCTCGTCGTCACTTACCATCAGGTGCGACTAGGTCAAACGCTGGTCCGTTTTGTATAAAAAAAATATGGGTCCCATATAATGCGTTTGTCTCCTAAATGTGTACTTTTTGAATTCCTTATTTAACGTATCATCAAAATGTATAATTTAAAATGAATTTATATGTAATAGCTATAATTAGCATAAAAACAACTATAATTTATGACTAACACCATCACTGAGTGACTAGAGTCCCTTTTCACGCAATTGTTTATGTACATGATTCGGTTTAATTCCGATCGCCACACTCTCAATAATTATGTCATTGTTTTACTGATTGACTCTGATCCCAGATGATGGAAGTTCCAAGGGAGTGATGGTACGAACAGTGTCAACTGTATGGTAAAACGCTTCACAAACGCCGTTTAGAGGAAGTAGTCTACACCATAGACCTATTACCTCCCGAGTGACCATTGTCAATTAAAGACAAAAACTCCCACGGTTTATAAAGGACGCGGCACACGCGTGCCGTGCAGAGCGCATCTCCTTGCTCGACACATCGGCTGTGCGTATAGTGCTTTAGGTACAAGCTTGTTCAATGTAAGTTACATTTTTTTTAATATTCCCATTGATAAAATAACGGTCTGTAAAAATAAATAGGTAATTAACAGTATATAAACAGTATTGACGATTCTTATTGGGAGATATGATTTATTTAAGAAATATGTTTTATTCAAAATATTGGATTGTACACAATCCTGAACTTCCAAATATTGTTTTTTTTTTTAAGTATGTACACACACACTGTATCTTGTATTTAAATTTTGTTTGACGATCCTTATTGGGAGACACATATTTATTATTGTACAATATTATAACTGTTATTTCCATTGTGAATATGAAATTTTGACGATCATGATTGAAATTATTATAACTTTGCAAATAAGTCAAACTTATAATGTAATCTTTCCTGAAATAAAATAAACTAAACTAAACTAAACTAATGTATTATTATAATATTTTCACGCTTCTATTAATTTCTTGTGCATCTCTTTTTTTGTCCTGACGTATATACGTAGGACAGCAACCTACAACTAATACACCAAACCTGTGCGACGAATAATCAAATAAGAATAACTCTTAATCAGTAACTAAAACACTTCAATATATAAAATAATATTGTTGCGACGATAAATGGTCATGAAACAAAACAACTAAAATGCATTATATCGCGTATACTAATTTAAACTTGGAATAAATCAGTATATTTTATGAAAGAACTTAAATTGTCCTGAATTTAATATACATAAAGAGAGTACAAAAAGAAGATTTATTTATTATAAAGGATATCGGACAGGGTTCCAATTTATGTAACGAGGGATAAATATTTTGCCCTTTGGCATATCGTCCGCCTTTTTATAAATATTCAATATATATAAAACTCGAAACCCGATAACCTGCTACATCCGAGGTCCTTTATGTAAAGCCTAAAATAAACTATTTTCAGTTAGATCGGGTTCGACATTCAAAATAAAACACAACATTTAAAGCCTTATTTACAGTCATACACGCTTGTCAAAAATAATAGACCGTTGATAATCGTTAGTCCCTTTCCGTCTTTTTGAAATTTCTCTTTGTTGTTGTAGAAAACACAAAATTTATCTGACGTTTGTAAATTTTTAAAATGTTTTAATTTTGGTGCAACCCTAATACATATAATAGCCCAATGCTTAACATATGTATTGATGAGATTTTATATGTAGTGACATGTATTGTATTATCAAGACTAGGTACATGAATACCTACCAATTCAATTTATTAGCAACTAGCGACCCGCCCCGGCTTCGCACGGGTTCAATGCTGATATTAGTATTTCTCCGCTATTTAATGGATGTTATTATACATATAAACCTTGCTCTTCAATCACTCTTTCTATTTAAAAAACGGCATCAAAATGCGTTGCGTAGTTTTAAAGATTTAAGCATACATAGGGATATCGGGACAGAGAAAGCGACTTTTATACAATGTAGTGTTATAGAGGACTAGGTAGTAGGTATACTCGACAATCACAAAACCTAACACTGTCTCTGTTATAACTACGTGTACATAAAGACATTTAAAGATAATAGCTTTATAATAGGTATTACGTTTCTACTAAAGCCCTTCCGTTCTACAATTAAGTGACTAACGCTTTCGTGACTCCCTTTCGTCGGATAAAGTAATTATACGTTCTCTTTGTAGCTGAAACTAATTATCTTTTTATCGTAAGTGTAGTGCAAATAATTACTTAGTGCCGTAACGTAGGCATCTAACATCTAACAAAGCTTTTTAACCCTGCTTTCATGTACCCAAGGGCGAAAGGGGCTCGTTCAACCAATTTATGGTGGCCGGTAAACTATGGAAGACGGGGTTACGATGTTTTCCTTTACCGTATAACGACTAGTGAATATCAATTTATATTTCTGTGGCCCTAGCGAATAACGGTATAACTCCTATCATAGATCTTATATAAATAAGCCATGTATAAATTTCCACAAGGGCAAGAAATTTCAAACATATTGTTACGTAAAATTCAGTGGTGCGATCCGTAGTTGAAATCCAAATATAAAATGCTCACGTTTCAGAGTATGAACTCAGAAAAGTAGAGCCTAAATATATGTAGGAAAAACAGGCAGGTAAATATTCGGGCCAAAACCAACTAGGTTAGAAGATCGTAAAAGGGCAGAGAGGAATTGCACTCCTCTGTTAGTGTTCTCTTGTTTTAAGGTAATTTTACTAATCCCAGTGATTCTGTTTTACGAATAAATAATGTGTCAATGTGGTTACTATTCATTCACTTGAGTGATCATTGGTTGTAGTTAATATTCATTCATTCATTCATTCATATTAAGTTTTCTTCGTAAGTTCAAATATATTACATTTTACTTCTTTCTGCCAAGAATCGTAAACAGACTATAATTAAAGTCATCATCATCAAAAAATCAAGTGTCTATGAAAAAATGGGTTAGTGAATTCGGAAAATAATTAACACTTTTTGTGGCCTAGTAAAGTAAATAGTACTCAGTCATGATTCGATAAAAAAAATAACTAAATTTTGTTGTTGAAATCCAAGAAATATATGAAAATTTGTAACGTCCAAAATGGATATTAACACGGAATGATAGTAGTTCTAATAATACACCTTCATAAGTCCTACTAAACTAAGTTTGTACCGGCTTGAATTGGCACATAAAATGATGCATGGCAGCCCAATACTTGCCCGCAGATTAGATTAATATCGCTAAACTACATCCATTCCGATTTATAAACACACCATACATTAACAAAACCACATAAAATATAGATATCCCTAAAATATTAACTAGTAAAATATATGATAAGAATAAATGATCCTGGCCACCAGTGTCCGAGGCAGGATTTGAACCCGCGCCCCTTCAGTATTCGACCCTGGCCATCTAGACCACGTGGCCAGTGGCCACTGCCCCACCTGCCTCGAACGGCGTAGCGCTGGGTTTGGTCACATTTTCTTAAGTATAGTCAACCAATTTGATTTTTAGGCCACTTCGAACCTTGTCACAGTGACGTTAATAACTTAATAAGAGATCTTTTGCGTCTATCATATAGATTTTCACTGTGACAAGGAACGAAGTGGCCCATAAATCAAATTGGTCATGTCATTTATTTTAATTTATAATTTATTTAGTAGTGTTCTGTGCAAAGCTGTTTTTTTTTTTGTTTATTCCGGTAAATTAAGACACTGTTAAACAAAATTATACTTACCTAAAACACTTTCTCTCAGGTCGAATATTCAGTAAAGATACAAGAAGCTCTTTCTACCTCACCTGTGCAACTTACAGCCGTATTGGGGCCACAATATCTAACTAATTAACTAAGTTCCGTATTGTGGAATTGCTCCGAATAAATGAAAGGAAGGATAGGACAGACCCTTTTTGCCTCTACCACTAACAAACCACACGTACATTAAATAGCAATGAAAATAGGAAGCTTTATGTTAAATTTTCATACGAAGTATCTTCTTTTCATTGCTCGTGGCTGTATATCGGTTCCTTAATGTTCGTTTAATAATCTAAATGCCCTTGCTTGTTGTGGTATTAGCCTATATAAATGCTTAATTGAAAGGGACGTCCACATGAAACCTTATCTAGGTATGCTGCTGTATTTATTATTTCTGTACGTAGAGCGATCGTGTGTCTCAAGTGTAACCAGTTAAGTTTGAGCTCTACATTAGATGAAGACGATAAGTTATTTTATTTCACAAGTCACATTACAATACACTAGTTTACTAGAAAAATCCTACTTCGCACATGAAAACTGTGACATGATTTGCCGTCAGCGGCATTTCCGGACCGATACGACCCTCATACCTTCAAGAAAAGAGAGCGTACCTACTTTTATCTTAAAGGCCGGCAACGCGCTTGTTGCGGGTGCCCATGGGCGACGGTAATTGCTTACCATTAGGCGATCCATGTGCTCGTTTGCCACCTTTGTCATAAGAAAACATATTTTACAGTTTACCGCATAATATGGTAAATGCCAGTAACTGGACACCTTTCAATAACTGGCCACCTTATACAGAAAATGAATTATGTTTAAGTACCAATTTACCCTTTATCTAACTGACGGAAATATGGTGAATAATTTTAACTATTGGAGTAGTGTATTTACCTTTTGACTTTTGCCTTAAAACCAATGCACCACACAAGATTTAAATTTATTTCTTCGCTTGCTCAATAAGTTCTAAAGGTGAACAACAATTTTGCTCCCTTATCAATTTTGCTCCCTTATTAACTTAATTACTTAACTTTAACCCTTTAACGCCCAAAAGTTACTGTGGTCGTGTGTTCAAGCCTCCTCGCGGCTCAATTGTCCTAATGATTCTTGTTAAGAAAAAAATACAAAAAGACTACGTTGTTGGGTGGACATTTTTGCATTGTAATTTTGAATTTGCCCTATAAAGGGTTAAATACTAATCTTGCAAGCAAACTGAATGTTTCCTACGCTAACTGATGTCCATTGTGATGATGGTCAGAACAAGATTGACTTGACGACCTCTATCTTAAGTAGAATAGGAAGCCTACTAACTGGGTACAAATGGGTGGCATAAGGGAGCAACGGCGACGGCTGGTCGACAAATTACTCCATTAAACTGCCCTCTGTAACGGCACTTACTAAGGTGGATTAATGTTTACGAGTTATAAACTTCATTTTTCCGAAGGCTCAGTCTTAGTGTAGCTTGTTGTCAGTATCCGAAGTACCTATGAATCGTTGTCTTAAAAATAGTAGGTATTTATAAGGACGTTGAAAAGGATGAAATATGATCTTTGGGAACGGACGGATAACGGAGAGTACTTATTTAAAGCTTTTTTTATCATCAATGTCATCAACTAGAAGCAAATCAAGTTAGCACTAGCAAATACACAAAATAAATAAACCCGTGGTGCTTAGGCCTGTTAGGATCCATTCTATGAGTAGATGACGATTGTGCAAAAACAAAATATAATCGGCAACAAAAGCTTGTATCAAAAATGCCATTTTCCTAACTAGTGCGTAAAAAGTGCACTTTCCGCACAATTCGCGTTCGTAAATTTCACTTTTTAAGGCACTTGCTATGAAAAATTAGGTTCAATACTCATGTAAAAACTTCTTTAAGACTCGAGTGATTGTCACCCTCGTTTCACTCGGGCTCCAACGTTCACCCTCGTCGAAAAAAATTTTTTTTTCACTAGTATCGAAATGTACTATTTTTACAGCAACATATATTCTTTATTTTCCTTGGCTTCCGTTAACCATGCAACATAAAAAACATCAAGAATGAGTTTTAAAAATGATACCTATTCTGTTTAAAGACTGGCCGAAAGCATTTGTATTGCTGCATGAGTCTCATTTTGCTGTTTTGTTTGACATTATTTTTATTAATCATTTTTATATTAAACCCATACATGACGACTCTTTCAAGGCGACATATTCAGATTCAGTATTTAACCTACCCATATTTTAAATATTGAATGTTCTAGATTGTCTGATGTATTAGATCTACGAGAAGCGGAATATTGAGTCTGTTATTGAACCCTGATAATGAATTAGCATGCTGTTTACACGCATAATGCATGTCAGTTGTAGACTTGTAGGTCAGCGAATTATTAGCGTGAGAAACATGTAAATCATGTAACAACATGCGAGCATTGTTTTGGGAGTCAAAGTTATGACTTTGACACGACGAGTAGGAGTAAAACACGGCGGAACTAACTACTAGTGACCTCATTAAGTATCTTAGTAATGAAGGGTGTCATATAAAATAAATAAAAAATCAAGTCAAGACGGGAGAATTAAAACCGTCATAAGATAGACGTGCCTTATGGTACCGATGCAATTGAGAATTTAGTTGTAACATTACGCCGAGCACAAAAGGGGAACGACAGTATCTCGAGGCGAGATAGATTACCCGTACTTCTTTAAATAATATAGTTAGAAAATTACGGGTAGTCAATCTGGCCGCGAGATACCCTCTTGTACTAGGCCTCCTTAAGTATTTATGTTTACGTTGCTGTGCCCTTGCAGAGGCGCTACCGCCAAAAACGATATTCGTAAATTTCGAACGATTGTCTCCGTCACTCTCATGACGTCTTAATTGGGGTGAAAGAGAAAGATGTCCGAAATTTACGAACTTCGACGTTCCCGGTACCGGGCCAGGGTCCATATTCAATTAATGTTTATGCTATTGATTATTCCTCTATTAACTGAAAAACTCACTAGCCTGTCATCAATACAGGCTTACCAATAACTGAAGTCGATTGTTTTTGTGCCAGTAGTAAGTGGGTATCTAGTTTTAAATATATTCAGTATCCAACTCTAGATTAATTTTCGAGTAAGTCTCATTTTACTGTCAAGTGTGCTAAGACCGCCTTTCTGCAAGGATCCCATACCAGCACTATGATTAGGTTCTTGCACAAGCCCCAATAAACATAAGTAGATGCCCAAAGTACCAATTTAAAGCATAAGTAATACTTGCGATTCAGATGCAACCTGTTTTGGACTAAAGAATAGGCCATTGTAATTTGTATTGTTAGGATAGCGCCAAGGTTAATAGTAACTCAGTTTAATTAGGTATCACTGTACTTATACCAATATTTACATAGTTGACTATATAATCGTGAAGTATATTGCATCGTGATAAGGTTGCTAATGACACAATTCACATTTTAACGTAAGATGTTGTTGTTGTGTTGTTGATATAGTGATGTGCAAGTGTTTTATATGTGGCATCACTGTGACTCTGGCAACACTAACTGATTGGCTTTGGCTAGGTCATGTATGGAACTGTATAGCTTGTGTTATTATAATTATAATGTAACTCATTTATTTAATTATACTTTAGTGGCTTATCTGGTGTGTTAATTAACAACAATAACATGGCGCTGCGGATTTTTTTTTTATTTTACCCGGAAATCATGTAACGGTTTATAGGGATTTAAAAATATCACCGTTCACCGCAATAAGGACAAAACTATTGAAATGCGATATTTTAGTCTATCAAATGTACACATAGCTTTAAATAGCGATTTTAGAAGGAAAGTCCCTCTAGTTTCTTATGACTATTTGTTTGGTCTACAGATGGGGTTCCTACGTCTAACCTTCATGTGCGCGCTTCTGGCTGGAGCGCTGGCAGCACCCGCAAGCGAACCACAGGAGGACAAGTCTACGCCGGTTGGGGCCGGAGTCGATGACAGGACTGCGACCGACTTGAAAACTGCAGCCAGCAACACATGTAAGGAAGAACTGTCTACGTTTATCATTTTTCTGGCTCTACTAAGGCTCTTCTCGAAGCTATTTAAGTGCACCGCATATATCGCTTACTTACGAGTACACTGGTATGGTCGTCGACGTGTCTCGTCGTGTGCAAATGCAAAGCGGAGCAAATAAGTATGAATATGAAGTACAAATCGCTTTGGAATTGCTTCGTGAGAGACGTTAGTATTTTACTTACCCTTACCTTCCCTTTCATCAATAGTTGTCCGAACGTGTAAACTAACACTTTTATCACACTACTCCTGGATCAGGATTTCACGGTAATTTTCACAAATAAGCCTTTGTTCAGGTACCTACATAAATAAACTCGCGAAGTATAGAAATGAACGAAAGTAGGTATGCCATTTCAAATAATATTTTCTCCCAGAATCACGGCAACACGGTAACGAACTAATTACTTCATTATGACAGGGGCGCTACCGCGAAAAACGATATTCGTGAATTGCGGACGATTGTCTGTCACTCTTATGACATCTTAAATGGAGTAAAAGAGAAAGATGCGCGAAATATACGAACTTCAACGTTCGCGGTACCAGGCCAGAATATTAAGAATGACAGAATATTAAGAATATATGACATAACAATGTCTTTGAATTTGACGTAGTACAACTAACATGCAAGGTTTTAGCTTAGCTTAGCTTTAGGTATGTAAAGCCCAGCTACCACTTTACAAAACGCTAGGCCTACTACCGAACAATGTCATGCTCAGGGCAAACTTATAATATGTTATTTTGCTTATTTGATATTTTACTTGACATTGGCAAAATCATCGATTGATTTATTGATGGAAGCCATATTTTTTTAAAAGAAGGAGGTTTTTGCTTTTGTTAAGACAACTATGGATGAAAATTGAGACCACCTCACACTTGTCTTGTACAATGAGCAGAAGATGCTAAACGGGCCATATATCTTGTTCTCAACAAAGTAACAATATAGGTGAGTGCAGCTCATTTTCTGCTGCTGATTGTACATACACCCTCAGAAATTCTGTTTAAAATTTGCCTGCTTTAATTTAACGCGTAGGTATGTACGTATGTTGCGTAGTGGTATATTGGACAGAGTCCTAAGCATTCATTCAAGCAATTGACCATCAAACCTACAACTAGCCCGGAATGACCTTAGGCAGCTACCTAATAACTACTTACCTCAGACTAATCTACTTAGAACTTTCGCGTGAGTAGTTTCAATTAAGTTGTAGTTAAGCCTTACGTGGCCACGTCAATAGACGTTCCTCGCCCGAAACGAAAGAGACGCATCATACATAGCCTAGCACAAGACAACAAAGTAACTACGAAAACCGAGCGGTCTTATTGAACAAACAATAGGGGGAGCAACTTATTATTATTAATATTATAAGTTGTATAATAGATATATATATAATAAAGTTTCCCCGTATCTACCACTAAAATATACGGAAGCCAACCCGCCTGCAAAATTGGGGGAAGCCTATGCCAGCAGTGGACGTCTTACGGCTGACATGATGATGATGATTATTAAATACTATATCGTCGCCTAGTACCTGTACATAGGTACATATAATACTCCAAACCTTCTTGAGCTTTCCTTGTGACTAACTAGATTTGTGTAAGATGGCCGGTAATATAAATTGTATATTTAATTTTATTATAGACACCCGGGCATTCTCAGACTACGGTTACTCCGGCGGCTATGGCGGTTCAGGCGCCGGCGTTACTGGGTACGGGCTACTGGACAACAACTACTACCAAGGTGGCCTAGGCGGCGGCTACAGCAACTCCCTAGGATACAACGGCTATAAAGGTTACCAGGGCTACGGTGGCTACCCTGGAGGCTACGGCGGTTATAACAGGGGTAATGGTGGCTATGAAAGCGGCCTTGGTGGTTATAACGGCTACTCGGGTTATAGCGGCTACGGAGGTTATGGAGGCTACGGCGGCAACGGGGGCCTCAACTCTTACTATGGATACAATAGTCCGTACAACCAAGGAGCGTATCATTTAGGTTACGGTTACTACAACAGGAAACCTGGATATGGAAATATCTACAGTAATGGAGTCACGCCCAGCCTGGTTACCGGCTACAGGGGCTACACTAGATAATCACTCTTAATTGTAAGATAACCAAAGTAATTTAATCCAAAGTGTAAATGTACTTATTTAAATCTGTTAATAATTAATATAGATAAGAAATAAAAACTATAATATTTTTTAAACTTTATTAAATACTAACAATGTGACATACATGTACGCTTAGTCAATATGTAATTCAGTAATGAATTCATTAAAATACTTCTACTACTGACTGAAGTCCAATGTTCACAAAAAAGTTAGTCAGAACCAGATGCACTAGTTTGTTTCTTCATTGACTTGAGTGCTCTTTCGCGTAGTTTCTTCTCAAGGTCCTCATTATTGACCTTTCCTTCCTCCTCCTCCTCCTCAGCGTCTTCGCTATCTGACGAGTCATCCTTCTTCTTAGATGACTTCTTATGTTTTTTGTGTTTCTTATGTTTTTTAGAATGTTTCTTATGTTTCTTATTTCTCTTTTTCTTCGGCTCGTCACTGTCCGAATCAGATTCTGAATCTGACACCTTCTTTCTCGCTTTTTTCTTAGACACTTGGTCACTGTCGGACGAAGATTCTTCTTTTTCGCGCTTCCTTGCTTTCTTTTCATCCTCGCGAGATTTGGGCTTGACCTCTTCAACATTCTTCGATTTCGATTGTTTTTCCTCGGCTTTCTTTGATTTTGCCTCCGGTGATGGAGCCTTTTCTTTAGGTGGTTCTACTTTCTTACTTCGTCGAACTTCTTTATCAGGAGAGCTAGAAGACTCTCGCTTAGCAGCTTTCTTTTTGGATTTACCGTCACTGTCAGAGGAATCATCTCGAGAATCTTCTGAATTATCTACTTTCTTGGGTTTTGGTTTGCTTTCGACTTTCTCTGATCTAGATCGCTCTGAGCTCAAATCCTTACGTTTCTTGGATTTTTTATCGGCGTCCGAGTCATCGGGAATGTTTTTCTGTTTTGACTTTGCGTTCTTATGCTTCACTTCTTCTTCGGAACTAGACTCAGAACTTGATGACCGAGCTCTCTTCTTTCTAGATTTCTTAGCCAACTTCTTTTTAGCATTCTTCTTGCTCTTCTTCTTACGATCATCCTCTGAATCGCTGGAAGAAGACTCCTCAGAGTCGCTTTCACTAGAAGAACTCTCCTTTTTAGATCTCTTAGACCGCTTAGAACTGGAGGCTTTCTCTTTCCTCTTAAGTTTGGCTTTACTCTTGGATTTTGCGACTTCTTCGCTGCTTTCACTTTCAGATTCAGACTGGTGTGGTTTTCTTTTGGCTTTCTTTGTATCTTGGGGCTTTGCCTCTTCCTCAGCGTGTTCTTTGCCAGACGCGTCATCGCCGGATCGTTCAGATTTTTTAGTCGTTTCTAATTCATGTTTTTTTAGGAAAGGCGACGGAGTCCTTGAAAGACTTCTCGAAAACTCACGCAAAGTAGGTATGGGGATGAAGTTATCTCTCTCTTCTTCATCTGAAGAGTGTACCGGTTTAACCTGAGAGTCGTTTTGCGTTGCCGATTTATCATTAGCAACGGAAGATTCACGGCTAGAACTCGAAATAATTCTCTCTTTGGAGCGTTCCCGCGGAATAGAAACACGCTCAGAAGATTTCTTCAACAGCTTCTCGGAAAGATTTTCTGAAACAATGCGGGTAAACATTTAATTGCCGGCGCTATTACGAAACAATTGTTAATAACATTCGGAAAATCCAATATTTTATACCTTTTCTCGGAATGGAAACGGATTTCTCCAAACGCTCCTTGATAAGGTCGCTCGATCTCCTTTCGCGCGACTTCCTGTCTCTAGATCTTCTATCCTTCAGCACACGATCCCTGGATTTCTTCTCCCTGCAAGAACGAGACCATTACTCGTAAAATTCTACTCAGTTCTAGACTCAGATCATTGCCAAATTACAATTGTACATAATAAGAATTGTACCTGGATCTCTCCCTGGACGAGCGCCTGGGCGAGCGACGGTCCCGCGAGCGCCGGTCCCTGGAGCGACGTTCGCGCGAGCCGCGGCCCGAGCGCCTGCGCGAGCGGGAGCGGCGGCGCGAGCGCGAGCGGCGGCGGTCGCGAGACCTACTTCAAAATATACATTTTAATACCATTCAATGCATACTGCACCCCCTTTCCTTTTTCTGATCAATATGAAAATAGATGTTGATAGCTCACATGATTCGAAACGTTTTGCCTTGTTAATAAGCCGCCTCGTTACACGATAGTATCTGTACAGTGAAATTGCTGATGTAGTTCTGAATTTCATACAAAGCCATACTGGAGTTTTAGATCAAGATGCGGTTTTCTTATGATATTTTTAGTCACCAAACGGATATACAGACTTCGTTTCCTGTACAAAATGGCTCCCAAAATAACACCAATATTCTACTGACAGTTATCCCCTATTATACCTCTCGGCTTTAGGTATTATCCAATAAGCAAATTCCCGCCATTTCAAAAAAGTTGTGATTGGTCCATCAACATTCTGATTGGCTAAAATAAAATGTCATACGTCCAACTTCATGCGCGGTGGTACAACATTAGTCAATGTCAAACTAGACTTGAAGGATGCTTCTGTAGACTCCGCCTTCTAAGGAAACATTTTTGTGGGGACATTATGCAGACTTAATTCGTCATCTATGAATATTATCAATCGCTGGTCACGAAGTTATCTCTTGGCCGTTATATCAAGAATGCGACATAAGTCGGTATATCGTCATGAACCGCACCCATGTAGCATATTCATCAATATAGGTAACGCAATATTTCCTTAGATAACAATAATGAAAAAATAAATGTCAACAAATCATGCATAAATAAGCAGGTTACGCAGAGCGGAAGCGGGAAGAAGGCTGGTTACAACTGTTACAAGATTCGAACTGGCATGAAGAAAGTCTCTGATCTGGTCCTATTAAGGTCGGATTTTATAAACTGCTTACTACTTTGTTACTTTTTGTAGAAAAAGTGGCTTACAACGATTTTTTTTTATAAAACGTGACTTAGATTTGATATCCCACTAATTAGATAAAAGGGTTTTATAGTGTTAGCCTTTCTCATAGTAACAGCCCCCAAGACAACTGCGTTAAGACCAAGAACTGCACTTTACTACATGGCCTTTAACACCAAAGTGCAAGTCTTAAACAGTTGTCCAGGGGACCATGACATGAAAAAATCCATTCATCTAATTAAGGGCATATACTGTGACAACAAGTGACAGTAAAGTTTTATTCAGATTTCATACCAAGTAAGTTCCAATATTAACCCTTAAGAAGGCTCCAGTTACACAGATTTGAGTTGGTAATTCACCAAAGAATATTTTAAGCCATATTTGTATTTTCAATAAACTCGACTGGATTTGATCCTTACTATAAAGAAACTAAGGCTTCGCGTTTGAGTTGTCTGTGGTCGCTAAATCGCCCCTGCCTTCATGGTTAAACATGCTACAGCGATGTGTAAGCATACAGAATGATAGAAACAAATGAGAAAAGCGCAAATTAAATGCCTATAAAAACATGTTACCTGTCCCTTGAACGTCGTCGAGAGCGTGAGCGCGAACGCCGGCGTCGTTCAAGCGATCGGCGACGTTCTCGTGACCTTTAAAAGCAGAATCTTTTATATTTTTGGTACAAATTAGGAATTTATACTCTCGATTTTGGATAGCATATATATAATATACATAATATGCAATCAATAGAATCGTAAAAAAAACTAAGTCTAAATCTTGTTTTACTGAATCAAAGTAAATTATGAATGTGGTAGATTATAAAGGCTTAATTTTAGATTTCTATTTTTACAGCCTAAATACTATAATATTAGGTAATTTAAAAAGTAACAGACAAATGTAACAAGTTTCTGCTAATATTTAATACAACCATCACATTTGAAGATAATTTCTAGAGGTATTTTCCGAAATGACCTCTTTGCCATTGCTGTGATGAGAAATAAAACAAAAATTACGTTACATAATAAAGAACCAAAATATCCAAAAAGTAAATATGATAGAAGTAGATAAAATACCCTCAAATAATTCAAGTTAGATTTTTTTAAATACTCGCCTCTCTCTTCTTTCTCTTTCACGCCGCCGTCTCTCCCTCTCGCGTTCTCTTTCGCGCTCGCGTTCCCGTTCGCGTTCTCTGTCGCGCCGGTCCACCGACAACCGACGACTGCTACGGCGTCGATCTCTTGATTTGCTTCTGTTATAACATTTTCATTTCATTTTATATCTATTTTCTGATTAAAACGTAATTGTAACAATTTGAGGGTATAAGGTACATGACTTTAAAAATTATCACAGACCCATAACTGGGAACAAAACAAATTACCTTATTAAATATTTTGATTTACTGTGGTTGGTTGGTCTAATTGGTCAGGGCGTCAGCCGCGATTGCTGAAGACGCCCAGACCGACGTGGCAGAGAGAAGGGTTCAAATCCTGCCTCGAGTATATGTCATCTGTTTCAATTTAGCACACAATTGCATTATATGACTTACCTGTCTCTTCGAGAGCTTCTTCTGGGACTAACACTTGTTGAAGAATCGCGGTTCGAACGGTACTGACGCTTCTTGTGAGACGACCTCTTCTTAGCACTGCCATCTAAAATAACAAAGTAAAATAAATAACTTAAAAAAAGTGTGCAGAATAATGTCCTGATATGGAAAGTAATGCGAAGCAACCCTTGAGTTGTTTATCCACGCCGGCTGATATGAACTTTGGATGATACCTATCAGTTTGCAATAGCTTTATAAGTTTTTTCATTTGCGTTTATGATCATTACATGGTTCATATCTAAATCTATTATAAATAGCAAATTGGCAAACTTATTGTTGTGTATAATGCCGTGTTATGCCGGCTAACTAGAATAGCACCAGTAGCACCACCACATCTCCTCCCGCGGGTGTCGTAAGAGGCGAAAAAGGAAAAATCCTACAGACGGACAGCAGCGTCCGTCGAACCCAATCTACAGCTACTGCGGTTGCCAACCCGCCTGCCAAGCGTGGCGACTATGGCAACTGCCCCTAAGATGATACAAGTCATACTTGTGGGAGGCCTATGTCCAGCAGTGGACTGCATACAACTAAAATGTATGTAAGCATGCTTGTGTATTTAGTAAAAAATATAAATAATGCACTTACGCGACGAAGCAGATGACGAACGTGACCTAGAAGAGCGGCCTTTGTCCTCCTTCTTGTCCTCGGCCGGCTTATCAGCAGATCTATATAACAATAGGATATCACGATGAAATATATTATTATTATTGTTAATACACACATACATTATATGAGGGTAGCTAGCTGATGTATGCAGCTAGTAAAGCTTTAACCTTTTTGAATGGACGTCGTATCTGTGACTGAAACCTAAACCTATTTTAATTAAATTATGTTTTATCTGTATCATACAAACACAATTACCAATGATAGATAGGGCACATAGCACGTAAACCGATGGCCGTTGGGGCGCACGAGTGGCGACCGCATACCACAAGGAACGACGTGGGACAAGGTGGTCCGAAAACGTGGTAAATATTGCAGGAAATGCAGGTTGCGCAAAACCGGTCATTGTTGGTTACTTTCGAGGAGGCCCTTATGTATGGATGTCGTTCAGCTGCTACGATGATGATGATGCTAATGATGATGATAGGTAAGTCTCTGACGCTACGACATCATATGCCGCTTAACCCGTAAAGCCCCAGTTATACATTACAGATTTTTTTCACGAAAATTAAATACACTGGAAGGTGGTAATACAATGAGGGTACTTTAGAAGTAACTCATTCAATAAACACAACTGATTGATTTTTGTAAAATCCCTTGTGTGCGCTAAATCGTCTCTGCTTTCATAAGGATTAACAGTGTCACAATTATAAGACATGTAATGGCGCCTAGAACAGACTTCCCTTGGGAAGCTGGGCGGTCAGAGTGAAAAAACCCGTATTTTTTTTACATGAAGATACTAACTTGTCCGGCGAAGCGGATCTCGACTTGCGGTCGTCTTTTTCCACCGTCACTTCCTGGACGTCCTTGTTATCTTCTTTGATGGAGTCGCTGGTGGAGTTGTGGTTGACCTCTTCCTTGACTGCATCTTCTTTCTTCTCTGGCGACTTGCCATTTTCTGACAGAACAATCATACATAAAATTGAAATTTATCAACCCAACTCTGTAACGTTGACATTTCGTAGCAAATATAAAGCAAGTTTTTTCTTTAAACATAAATAGCGTTTACAGTAATGGCCAAAGATTTTCTTTAAATATCATTGATAAAAACTTTACCAGGCACAAACATTACAAACCTGATCATAAAAGCATTCAAAAATTGAAAAGGTAATTAGTTTTCAGAAAAACAACATACCCTTAGGTTCCGGAATCTTAATGTCATCGACATGCGAAGACTTCGTCTGGCTGCTCTTGTCGCGGCTGCGCCTCCGCGACCGCCTGGGACTGCCTCCGTTGCGATGCCTAACAAATTAATAAACACTCCAATAAGCATACTTGCACACATATTTGCTTCAATTGAAAAAGGTACCGCGTTTAAAATAACATAAAAAGATTATGTTTGTAGCTGCTCTATTATTATTTTATAATTGTATATTAAAGATAGGCAGATTGCTGGTGGAAAGTCATCCCATAAAAATACTGGCCGTTTCAATTACCGACACCACTACTGTCCGTACAGGTCGAGTCACGAGAGTTGGAATGAATGGAATGAATGACTGAATGAAAATGTCTATGTGTGTGTCACATTAACCAATAAAATAGTGGCTCGATTGTATACCAATACAAGTGTCACTCATACAATAAGTTTCGTTCAATCCATTCGTGCCAACTCTCGTGAATCGACCTGTACCTACTGTAACTTCTATCTGCGTATTTATTACGTTAGAACTTACTTTCTATCGTTAGAGCGGTCCCTGGACCTGGATCTCGATCGACGCCGGTCGCGCGAGCGCCGCCGGTCCCGCGACCGCGACCGTGTGCGCGAGCGGCGGCGATCCTTTTCTTTATCCTTGTCTTTCTGCTGCTCTTCCTGATTACAAATAGAGAACACTATATAGCAAACGCCAAAATAAATGTAGGCTATGCCTACGTTTTGAAAAATAAACTCCTTTTTATATTATGTTAGCTCATAAATAGTAATTGTACACCAAGGGCATAAAGTGATCTAATTTATATCCGACCAATATGGTCGAGGATAAAAATAGATATTTATGCCTGAGTTATACACTCTGCTTTTCATTTAGATTGCAAGGAAATGTTTCAGTTGTAATACAATTTTATTAAAAATTTCGTTGATTTCGTTCCTAATTCAACAAGAAAATCATCATTAAGGAAAAAAATACTATTCCCGCTTCTTTACTTTCAACATGTGAACATAGAGCTAGTATGTGGATACTCATTTTTAGGTCAACTCATAAAAAATAAATCCTGTTACCTATATTTGATTTTATTTATTTAATTATAGTAAACACGAAATTTTAATATGTAATTATAATTACCTAGAATAAAATTAAACAACAAATTTTAGTGTTCTACGAAATTTTAAGACTCAATTTAATTTTGTTGTTTGACTGTGTTGGCTGTTGAGCTTCATTCTTAGTTTTAAAAAAAAATATATACTTTTTGCACAAGAGCCTAAAATGCGACTTTATGTCGTCCACGCACGACCTAAAGTAGAACTTTACAAACATGAGAAATGAAAAAATTAGAAATACATACCATTCTCTTTTTAATCTCTTCTTTCTTCTGTTGCGTGAAGGACTCCGGAATACCGTTCTCGCTGGCCTGCGCGCTCAGCAGCAGCTCCCACAGCTCGCCCATGAACAGCCGCGCGTTCTTCCCGTTCAGGAAGCCCGTCAGATTTATCTGCATCTTTTTAGGACAAGGGAACTAGGGAGCCGGAACGGATCGGGAAAGAAAAAAACACACGGTTAGTTACAGCTCCACCAGTCCAATTTGTAACATCCTACCGAGACGTTATTAAAGTACTTGTTTACTTCGTTGCGGAATGTGAGAAAAATCAAAATAATTAAAACAAAATTGATGAAAGTCGTTCAGAGCGCTACGCAGGAGATCTTAAAGCGAGATATGCGAGGTGGCGTTGAAATGACTCTGGTAGGGAAGTAAGTGCCGTGTACATTATGTCAACTGTCAAATGATTAAGTTGAGGCGGCGAACGGCAGTGCTGCGGGTGAAGGCGGCGCGCAGCGTGGCGACGGCGGCGGCAGCGGAACTGCAGCGTGAAGCGATGGCGGCCGATGTCTTCTTTCTTCAACTCTTGCATCTGTAAGGGTGTTGCGAACACAACCACATTATGCTGAACGCAAAGCCTAAACGGGACTTCCCTACCCCGAGTCAGATCGAGCTCTTAACGACTTTCACTTTGAAACTTCTCAAACTATGTAAGGGAATCACATTGCATATTCTCTTATATTGAGTTAGCATTGTTAAGTATTTAATTTCCCCGTAAATACCGATTCAGAACGCTAAGTGGCCTCCGAAAGCGGCGGCGATGGCGGCGCGGCGGCAGCGGGCAGCGGCGCAGGCTCGACAGCTCTAACCGTCGGGGACCATAGAAATATCCATACGCAATCAATATACATATCACACCATACTTCGATTGCAGTTTCTTTATAAACAAGGCGTGTTATTACTATTTTGAATAAATAGTTATGTAGCCCAAAAAAGAAACTGCAATGATTACATTTTGTTACAAATATTGAATAAGGAAATAATAAAATATTAGCCACCTTCTCCTCTAGCTGATTGTTGACATAGTCGATGACCACGTCGTCTTCCATCTTCAGGATTTCGGTGATCTTCTGAGTGATCCATGGCTTCAACACGTCCAGTTTCACTTTGGACATGTCCACCTAAGCATTAAGACATGGCTTTATAAGTAATTGTATTTGTTTGTTTCAATATTTTTCAACTGGTTTTCTTTGCTTAGACCAATTTTGAAGATAGAATTATATTTATAATTATCTTTAATAATATGTCTTTATATACATACATATTAACAGCAATTTCTTATTCTAGTTTATCTAAATTAAACTGAGCCCGAGACCGAGTCTGAGACCTATCTAGAAACTGTAACACCTATCTAGGTGTTACCATTTCTCAGTTACATACACAGTGTTTATCAGTAAGTACTTTTCAACAGCTTATTAACATGGTAAAAGTCTAAAAGGTGTTACAAAAATTTCTTACATATCATAAATACTACTGCTATTTTGATGCATTTTGGCAGTCCTAACAGATTTTAAACCAATTAATATACTTTTTGCAGTGATACAGTTAGTTAGCACCTCCTGTGTGGTGGGCGAACACAAGGGGCTCAATACATTTAGACATAATTACATAGAATCCAAAATGGCTTGGCCTCTCGGGCCCATTCACAACTGAAAGGATATATGAGTGGTTTTTCAAAAGAGCTTATTACGCTATGTCAATAGGGCTTGTTTTTGTTAGGATTTCTTAGAGAAATAACCCCTACAATCAAGCTTTGTTGAAAAAAAAAACTCCTTATATGAACACAAAATTCTGTTAGTTACCTGTTGGGTCAAACAATCACCGAACTTCATCTGCTTCATCAGCTTCTTCTCCTTGTCGCTGAAGCGCGTGTCCTGCTCGGTACTCGTTCCCTGTGACAAAACAAAGACCATAGTAAGAACAAAATACCTGGCTACCTACTACCCAACAACAGCTTCACTGGGCAAAAAAAATAATGTGAGATGCCTATGACGGTGAATATCTTGCTATCAAACATTAAAGGGTTAAATGGGATTCAGTCATGTCAAGACAATGCGCTCGACATTTCATGTTCATGGACAAGTTCAGGTGTGGCTTTGTATACAAAATCAGACAAAAAAGTATTAAACCCTTATATTTTGACTCCACTCTGTGCTTTGCCTTATATTTGAACAAAGGTGATGAGATGGGATCAGTGTGTTATCACATTGTCTTTTATGAAATTTGTGTCCCTTTGCTTAAGGATGATAAACTCGAGTAAACAAGGTTCAGTTCTTCAGTTGATGAACAGCAACTATTGGTGTTCTTGGCATTCAAAGGGTTAAACTTTCCGTTCAGTAGTAATAATATTGTACCACATCTTGGACCGAAATAGAGATCTGTACTCTGTTGGTTGCTAGTTTTTAATCTTGACTAAAATGTCCAGACTGGCAAGAGATCTGTGGGCAATGGCATTGATAGCGGGTCTAGAGACGGACGCCAACCTGTGGCCTCTGATAATACAACTCTTGGTGATTTCATACATCGTCATTATTGCCTAGATGCAACTATGCAGTGCATGAGCCATGTAGCAACGCTCAAGAGCATTAGATTTAACAAAGTAATCCGAGTGGTATGTTATCTATATACATACAGCATACTGTAATATCTATACTAAAAGTATTGGACACTTAAGTTTAGCCCGGCTAACTGTTAAGTAGGACTTCAGTAATATGTGTGCTTGCAAAAATAAAATCTCAGATTCAGATTTTACTAATAGTTAACGCGACGACTGAAATTCAAAACCAGGAACACAAGCTTGGCAAACCGGCGTATAATTCAGCTTCACAAGTACAGGTTAAATCTGACCGTTTACGAATAACAAAAAACATGAAGCAAACAATAGATTATGAAGCGTGTCTATTATATCATCAAAAATAATAAATATTCTTACCGTATACATCAGCATAGCTTTCTTGAAATCAATATAATAAAAAAAATGGCCAGGCCGACTAGCGTGAGGACGCTAAGTAAGACCAGTTAATTTGTATGTTTAATCACTTCTTCCCGATCCAACTAATGTTGGAGGCAAAAGACAGCTTACCAGCCCTACAGTTTACACTATTAGAGCATTTTCTAAGATCACAATAAACAAAAACGAAAACGACTACGATCGCGTGCAATGCTCACGAGCGTGCGCCATTTTTAAAACAAAATGGCTTCTTTGGATGATCGGTTCGATTCTGATAATACGCACCTCAATAATGGACGGCGCAATAATTCAGTTGGAAGAGTTTTAAGTAGAGACTTTTGAGTAAAGTAGTTTCTATCCCAATTTTATTTAAATAAGACAAATTCCATTTTCGCCTTCTTTTATAATTCTACACCTCGGACTTGCCTCAGACTTTAAAAGATTATACATTACTACTGGGAAGAAACCAAAGCGCGAGTAATTTAATAATTTTACATTGTCACCACTTGCAGCGATAGTTCACAAAATATAACAACTAAAACCGCTATAGATTGGGTTCGAAATTTATACACAATTGGGATGTTGACACATATTAAGTAATATAATAAAATTAAGTGAAATTGGTTCACAATGACGAATATAATTAATTAAAATTAAAATTGAATATAAATACTTATTTGATTTAAAGCTATCACGTTTACAAAATTTAAAAAGAACAGCATTTTTAATTTGCGAAATTTCAAAAAATCGTGGTACCGATCAAATTCTCGCAGTTTACTGCAAAATAAATTGTAAGGCAACTATATTCCATAACGCAATATTTCGAAGTCAAAATAGCAACTTAATTATTTCTCCATACTTTAGAGGGCGCGGATAGGAATAAGTGACGTCATACATTCTTATCATTTTTATAAGGAGCGTTTTCGCGGGAAATACGAATGTCGGACTTTGACGCTCATTTCTGGCTTTTGTGTAGTTTTAAGGCCACTAGTCCCATACAGACATTTCATCCCTAGAACGAAAGGGATCGATTGATATAATAAAAATAAAACAGTCAACTAGCCTATTCTCCCGTACCCACAAACTACTAAGATACAGAACGAACAGTAATAACAATAACAAGCGCAAACCGGTATTGCTTATGTTTGGACGCGTGCTACTTCAAATTAATAAATGTAAAAACTAATAAAATGTACGACCATAATAACTCATATAGGGCGTACATTTTATTAGTTTCTTCGGATCCAAAGCATATGTCTAGTTAAGCATCATTTGGTTGTGCGTTAAGAGCTCCCATTGATGCATGAAAAAGGACTACCGCAAAAATCGAATACGCAAATTTCGAACGATTGTCTCTGTCACTCCAATTACGCCTTAACTGGAGTAAAAACGAGGAGCGATACGTGCTTGACCAAGATGTGCATTCTTGGTAAAGCACGTATCGCTCCTCTTTTTTACTCCTAGCCGTGGTCCGATACGGTTTCTTGTACGCTCACGGTTGGTCCGATTTATTCTTTCTCAACTGTGTCACGTTCACCAATGATGTTTACGCTCACAGTGCTCATGTTTATATTCACTGATATTCAAGTAGGCCTAGCAACAAGCACTTTCGAATAGTCAATACAAATATCATCTTCATTAATTCAGAGTAATCCTTCAGCGCTTTAACCGGTACCGCGAACAACGAAGTTCGTATATTTCCTGCAACTTTCTCTGTTACTCCAATTAAGGTGTCATGAGAGTGACAGAGACAATCGTCCAAAATTTACGAATATCGTTCTCGGTCCAGCTGTCAGTACCGCGAAAATCAAAGTTTATGTATTTCATTACATCTTTCTCTTTTACTCCATTATCATCATAAGAGTGACAGAGACAAACGTGTTTCGCGGTAGCGTCGCTGTTAGCTCTGTGCTGACAGCGCTGACACTGACAGCTAAGTCCAGATGTAATAAATATGTATTAATGTATAAATATTTTGGGACAATCTTATACAAATCGACCAAGTCCTACGGTAAGCTCAGTAAGGCTTGTGTTGTAGGTACTAGGTGACGATAATATATAATAGACAGATAGATACATATAAATACTTAAATATATAGAAAACACCCATGCCTCAGGACCAAATATCTGTGCTCATCACACAAATAAATGCTCTGACTGGGATTCTAATCTAACCCAGTACCACCGGCTTCATAGGCAATGTCACTAGGCCAGACGAGGCACTTTCAAAGGGGGGCAGGGAGTGGCCATAGTGTACGTTAGTACTCTTTATTATACTGTGCCGGTAGTCAAAAATAAATAATGAATCGGACCGACTGTGAGCGCTGAGCGTGCTAAAATTAAGCTAAAGTGCGCTCAAAACGCGAATCGGACCTCGGCAAGTGTAACATCCTTTTTAGCGCGCGAGTTCAATGTCAAATAAAATAGAAAAACAGGTTATCACTTTCATTGGATTGGATATGTTGTAATTGTAACTTTTATTTTATTTTTACTGCAAGACTTATTTTTTTCGCTACGTGAATGACATTAAAGCTTCTAAGTGTAAGTAAAGTATTTTTTGACACAAGTTTAAAACTAAAAGTAAAGTAAACAATCAACAAGTCCAGTAAGTCACCGTGAACGTGGAGGTAACCACGCTTTTGTTACCGTCTCTTCATAAAGTAAATTTACTTTTCACTTTAATACTTAGCTAAAATAAAATAACTTTGGTAAGTGGTAAATCTTAGTTTATAGCACAGTCTTATTAGATCTCTGTAATGAAATGGAATATTGTGTACGTTTATTTAAGGAGCCGGTATTGTTTTTGATTAGTTCTAGCGGCTCTGTGAGCTGCAGACATTGAATATTATTATCAGGACCCCTTTATAGCTCATGTTACTATGGTGTTCACAGAAATATAGGTATATGTAATTATCTGGTCAACACAGAATTTTACAAGAATTGGTTTTAAAATGCAGTCATGTGTTCAGTGTTAGTGTGTACTGTATGGAAGCAGGTTTAAATTAATTATATTATTTTAGGGGAGGCAGGCAATAAATAAATCATAGGAGGTAATGATACAAAGTATAGTCAGTAAGTCCTTTAATTGTAATAATACATAATTTGTTCTTGTATATTTTCTAAAATCTGTGTGTTTGTTTTAAATAAGAGTAATACAATATAGTACCATTATACATTTTTATTATTAGTACAGTGTTTAAAATTCCCCAAGTTTAGTACCATCTTGAATATAATTAATATTGAAGTAAAGTTTAAGGTTTATCACTTTACAAGCATGTAAGTGATATAAGTGATGACAGTGATTACTAGAACATTAGCAGATACAGATTGAAATTAATCTCATGATATCTATACATCTCACATTTCAGTAATAAATGGTATGAGATTATTTTTATATTATTAATTTCAGTTGTGTAACAAGCAGCTCCGGCCCTGGTTTAGTTATGTCAGGTAAGGCCATGGTTTATGGAGGCTCGCCGCAAGAGACAGCTTGGCTGCCAAATTTTTGATTTTACATAAAATTTAACTGTATCTATTTTCCGTATGTATTGTCCATAACACTGTATCTATTGTATCTTATATGCCTCCATCTAATATTTGAGATTTTATCTTATTAACTTTTTTTGAATTGGTTTAAATTGTTATCTATGTAGAAATAATGACTGCATAGTAAGTGGGGCTTTACAAGGCAAGTCTTGCCTTATTTACTAGCTTTCCTGCATTTCCTGGTTTTCCTGGGGCTCATGAATGGGGCATATTGGCTCCATGCCAAGAAAAATTAACCTACCTAGAGCTGTGCAGGACAGGTTTCTATAACAAATAGCACCAATTTTGCATGATGGGAGCACCAGCTAGTCCAACTCTTCAAGGAATTGTACCTGCGTTGAATCTTACACATTTAGCTCCCTTGCTTTATTGTGACAATATTGTTAATGTCAATGATAAAACCAAGCAGCATAGTAGTAACTTATTTTGCATAGTAGGCATAGATTTTTTTATTTTGAGTCATATTTAATGTAAAGTTTCTAACCATAACTATATTTCAAAGCTGCTTAGTACTTTTATTCATATAAAAAAAATATTAAAATCAAACATAAACTTGCGATTGTGCGTGCTGTAAGTTTCCATGCGACCTCAGAGGTCAATGGGCTTGGAATAAATTATCAAAAAATATCTCGCTCATACTCCTATTGTTGTTGTCATTTACACATTCACATTGCATAAGCTGTTTGTCTGTATTTGTTACAGATAACTCCATGATGTGTTGAACTTTGCCATTGATGTAACAACTATCAATTCATATACTCGCCCGTGACACCAATTTTGCAGACAGTGTATTGTGAGACTGCGTTGATATCCATCGTCATGTCTATAATAAGATTTTTTTCGTGTGAAGCGTTCAGCGTGCATAAGACGAAAGAGATACTACAGAAGCTAAGAGTCATTGACCTGGATGTTGTGGAATTATCTACAGAGCTGTGTTACCATGTGGAGTTGGCTGAGGGGTGTAAATACCTGAACATTAATCAGATAAAGATTCTGCAGTGGCTACTTAGCTCCCCACTCCAGCCTAATGCTTTGAGGAATAATACTGTTTACACTAATGTGAAGGACAACCAGATTGTTATTGAAATTGGGCCAAGGTGATTATGATTACTTACTAATTTGTCTAAGGAGTTTTTTTGCTCTAGTACTGTGACTATTTATCTCCTACTGGTAATGACTTTGTATACATTTTAATTACTTTACTAAACCACCCCATAGGGGCCGTAGTCTAGTTAGTAGAAACCCTGCCTACGCAGCTGGAACGCCCTAGTTTAAATTGAGCTTTGTCTAACTTATATGTCCATCGCCCCTAATAATAGAACTATATATAATAGGTATCATATAATAACACTTCGTCTTCACAATTCGTCTGACCACAAATGTATGGTGTGGAGTTCAGTCAAGGTCTCTAAGAAAATCGTCTTCATCACCCTGAACTAAGTTGATTTCTGTATCTATTTGGTTGAACCATTCGTATCTATCCACAAGATAAATAGACTAAATACAAATAGGTACCTCCTGACAAACAGATCGACAGAATTAGAACGAACGACATCAAAATTTAATTTTCGTCATTTATTGCATTAGGTCACAATTAAATAAGGATTTATCAAGATATCTCTTAACTATCGTCACTACGACGTCATTGAAAACTACAAGCCTTATCTTATTTATTTCAGATTCAATTTCTCAACGGCAGACTCGAGTAACTCAGTCCAAATCTGCGAGAGCGTCGGGCTTCGCGATGTTATTCGACTCGAGGTATCCACAAGACACCTCATCACCTTTAACAAGACTAAGGATGTTTCGAATAAGCACTTTGAAGAACTGGCATCAGTCCTGCATGACAGGATGACACAATGTATATACACTTCTGAGAATCTTCCGAGGCATAGTTTTAATGAGGGGCTGCCGAAGGACTTAGAGCCCTGGTTTGTAGTGCCGCTTCAGAAAGAAGGACGACCAGCTATGGAGCGAGTCAACCAAAAACTAGGTATGGTTTATTCTCTTATTCTGTACACACAGCAACACTCTTAGCTTATGCCTTATAATAATAAGGTCCACCGATGTACACCTAAGAGTGTTGCTGTGTGTACCTACTTGCTTAGAATTTCGAATGGTTGTGTCTGCATGTTATGGCTCTTCGGGTTACGGTAAGAATCCTGACAGATTAAAATCATGTACATAGGCAAAATGGCCTCTAATTGTTTTTGTTTATATATGAGGCCACCTTAAAGACACATCGGGTACTGGTAATTAGTAATCATTAACTGATCATTTTGTTAACAGGCCTGGCGTTTGATTCCTGGGACTTAGATTTTTATACTGACCTGTTTGTAAACAAACTAAAGCGAGACCCTACAAGCGTCGAGTTGTTCGATCTAGCCCAGAGCAACAGCGAGCACTCACGCCATTGGTTCTTTAAGGTAATAAACTAATAACAGTATTCGTTGCATTAACGACGCGTTAATCTGCTATTGAAGCCAACGCCCAACCCAAACCATTGTGCATATATAGATAAGCAACTACTAAGAGGTTAGAAATAGATCTTCAAAGGCCTTAGTTTCTCTGACTACCCGCCGTCGGCGACTAGTGACCGACGACGTTCGAATGTTTTGCTCGGGAATGTTTGAGGAGTTTCTCTGTCCCAAAAGTCACCGGCGGCGGTTAGAAAAACCGGGGAGAAAATGCGTTTAAAACGGCGTGGATACGATGCATCACTGCGATTCCGTCGCCGTTTTTGAAGCAACTGTGTGTTCGCACCTTAACAGCAACAGCTAAATATTATGCCGTACCGCCGCGGTCGCTGCCGAACACCATTGGAAGCACGGACTTCTATCCAAGGGGGGTAGTGTTTCGGAGGTTCCGGGGTAATCTGCCGAATCCTACTCCAGTGTTATCTGTGCAACAAAGCCCCAGTGCTGCGTTGCCATAATGTAGATATTTTTTTTTTATATTTTTTTTTTGTGTTATATTATGTACTTATTTATTTGACGCATTGGTTTTACTGTTATGTCATAAAATAAATGAAATTATAAAAATAGGTATGCTTTCTTTTGTAGATGTGGAATTATATGTTGCAAAACATCTTGGACCTAAATTATACAAATTGTAAAGTTTATTAAAACTAATAATAACTGTATTGTTTCAAGGGCAAAATCATACTGGATGGCAAAGAGATTGACGAATCTTTAATTGATATGGTTGCCTCGACTCAAGCGACGTCAAACGATAACAACGTCATTAAGTTCGGCGATAACAGCAGGTAAGAGAAATATCATCATCATCATCTCAGCCATAAGACATCCACTGCTGAACATAGGCCTCCACATGGTTGGAAGCGACCTGCATCCAGCGTCTTCCGGCGACCTTAATGAGGTCGTCTGTCAATCTTTGCATTGCACGCAGAGAAGACGGTAGATGGGGTCGTAAAGTGCTCGAGTGGAGGCCACGGACTAGCAAGGGCAACGTAGGACGTCCACCCACAAGAGAAATGTACATACTATAAAGTATACATAGAGAAATATGCATCGCTCAGGTGAATATCAAATTTAATTCGCGCCCTGCCTGTGGACATGACCCAAGTTAAATTCTTGTAAAAGGGAATTTTCAGAAAAAAGTGTACTTAATTAGCGTGACAAGTAAAAAGTTTAATTATGTCAGTTTTGTGAAAATAATGAAGCATGGAATCTATGGAAATAATTTCTTTGCATTGTAATATTACTTTTAGTTTGTGAAACGATCATCAAATCTATTTAATTATAGAATTATATAACTTAATTATCTTTACAAAACTGACATCACTCCACTTTTTACTTGTCACGATAATTGAGTACCTACTTTTTTCTGAAAACTCCCTAAATTATTTTTGTGGTCCCGATGACCGCGAACGCTACTAAAGGGCTCGAAACGGGATGAAGTTTAAATTAGTATGCACGATATAATCCGTTTCAGTTGTTTTATTTCATGAGTACGTACTTATCGCGGCAACTGAAGACAATATTATCTCTAAAATATTTTTTTTAAACTAAAACAAACGGACTGATTTAAATAAACGGACTTTTATTAATGGGTGCCAAAAACAACTTAGATGCACACAAGCTTCAACTATTCAAAGGAGAGACAAAAACAAAGGAATAAAATGTTTTTGACCCGGATGCGACATAGATAATTGTCATACAGCTGTTGCAGAACTTAACTTACGTGGGAATTTATCTCAATTCTTGTGAAGGTTAAATATATTGATACACAGGTACAAAGTACTAAATTCATCTTAATATTAACGTACGTCTACGTCTTTATTATTATTATATTTTGACGACAGGTCTGGCCTAGTCACTACCCGTGACCCTGCCTATGAATGAAGCCTAAAGTCTTGAGTTTAAAGTTCAAATTCTAGTAAGGGCATTTATTTGTGTGATGAGCGCAGGGATTTGTTCCTGAGTCATAGATGTTTACTATCCATTTAAGTATTTATATATAATATAAATTGTTGGCTGAGTACCTACCCACAACACAAGCCTTCTTGAGCTTACCGTGGGGCTCTTATCTTATGTTATGATATGGGGAACCTCTCTGGTACACTTCGAACCATTGGGATCTTTTTTGTTGTTGTCCTCCGTTCAATCGTCAATTTGTGTAAGGAGTGTCCACTTATATTATGAGATTTTGGCTAATCTGTTTTAACTCCAATAAATTTTTGAAGCAGAATCACATTCTTTGAAAAATCTTATTTTGCCAATGACACTTTCGTAAAGACAGTTTCGTACATTCGACTCGACATCTGTTGACGAATTATGCGCTAGTTAATTATATAAAATTTTAGATTGACAATTCAACATGACCGACACGGATCTATCCAAGTGCCGCCCCATTCTACTCTAACTAACCCACCTATCTCTTATTTTAGTATTTTTCCTTTACAGTGCTATCAAAGGATTCAAGCACACTATACTGAAGCCGACTAACGTTCGCGAACCATCCCAAGTCATCCAAGAGGTCACGGAATCCGACATTATCTTCACAGCGGAGACCCACAACATGCCCACGGCTGTTGCTCCATTCAGTGGGGCCACTACTGGGACTGGGGGGCGTATTAGGGACGTCCAGGGGGTGGGGAGAGGTGGACATACTGTGGCTGGCACTGCTGGGTATAGCGTCGGGAATTTAAACATACCAGGTAACCCTTACATTAAATATTACTAGCGACCCGCCCGGTTTTAAACAAGTGACATGTATTATTGTACAGTCAGCGTCTATTGGTTTAAAAAAAAGTGTGTATAGACCTCCCACAATGTGGTGACGACCTGGTAACAGTCGCGGGAACTCGTTGGCAAACAGCGCAGAACCGATCCTTGGGCTCCCCTAATGTCCAGCAGTGGACATAAAATGATTATAAAAGCTACTAATATTTGGCTACTTTGACTGCTACTAATCAGGGACACATCCGCTTCGGTTGCGGTTCTGTTACATTCAAAACCAAAGGTATATTGGATTTCACAGCAACGCAGCGAAGGATTTGAGCGGCGTACATTCATCCCGCTCTCCATCACAACTATGTGCTCGCTCTCTCTCTTTCTCTCTGTAGAATTCTTGTAAGTTGGAGACAAAACGATACTACTACGAATACTTTCAGGCTACGAACTGCCATGGGAAGACAAGAGCTGGGAGTACCCGAGCAACTTCGCCAGTCCGCTGCAGATCATCATCGAGGCCAGCAACGGCGCCTCCGACTACGGCAACAAGTTCGGGGAACCAGTTGTTACTGGTAACGACTAGTTTTAACCAATAGGCATGTCGAAACATGTTATAGTTGTGGGCATAAATATATATACGATTTCATACCTTATGTCAGTGGAATAAGGTCAATAGATGTCATACTTATTTAGAACTCTGCGAGTTAGTCGTATTAGTTTGTTAATTTGTTAACTACTCTTTCTAGCTTCTAATTTTTAAGTTAAGTATGCTGGTCCACTATGTTGCCAGTTTCTGAGAACAAATGTTGTACCACGTTCTTCTCTCACGTTCCACTATGGAAATAGCATAATATATACTTATATATTATACCAAAGTAATGGATGCATTGTAAATTTAAATATATAAATAGTCTCCGAGCCTAGTCGCTTGCGACCTAAACAGCTAGATGACCGGGTTAGATCCTGGTACAGGCGTTCATTTATAATGTTTATCACGCATTCCCGAGTTTTGGTCGTTTTATACATCCAACATTATGTCGATTTGTGTGAGATAGTGAGGTGTATTTATTCATACAACTGTTTAAAACTACCCGGAGACAGTAACCATGGTAAAACCAAGTGACAAGTAAATTTTGGTATAACCATACCTAACAAGATGAATGAATCTGTCTTCAGGATTCGTCCAGTCATACGGCCTGAAGAACGGCGACAACGTGCGCGAGGAGTTCGTGAAACCGATCATGTTTAGCGGCGGCATCGGGTACATGCCGCACTCCATGATCAAGAAGAACAAACCTGAGAAAGGTAAAATAACAAGGACCAAATGGGCAGAGCACACGCTACTTGAAAACGGGCCTAGAACACCTTTCCTATTTTATTACCGTTATTTAACTTAAATAGATATAGAAAACGTTTATTCTAGGCAGTTTACAAAAAAAAAAAAAAAACTAAACCATATTTGACAAAACTGCCTCGAAATGGTCCCGACTCAGCATGATGCCCATGTAGCCAGCCGTACATACACATACATACATTTCAGCCGTATGTAGTCCACTGGACATATGCCTCCCACAAATATGACTTGTATCATCTTGGGGGTAGTTGCCATAGTCGCCACGATTGGCAGGCTTGGCGACCGCAGTAGCTGTAGATTGGGTTTCGACGGACGCTGCTGCCCGTCCGTAGGATGTTTCCCTTTGTCGTCTCTTACGACACCCGCGGGAGGAGATGGGGTGGTGCTATTCTAGTCAATTTAACTTGGAATCTAAATATGTTCGGGTGAAATATTGCAACTCAATTTTGGAGCGGTTATCTTTATCCGATTGAACTGATATTTAGATTTAGCACACGTATGTAAGTTCCGTGACAATGCAATATTATGGTACCACTGATCTGAAGTAATGCTGGACGCAGAATGCACCATAGCAACTCCTAAAATACACAAGATAAACCCGTCGTGTATAGGCTCATTAGAATCATTTCGATGAGCAGTTAATGATTGTGCAAACAAAGTACAGTCGGCAATAAAAGCTGTAAAAAATAAATTTTGCCAGAAACTTATTTTTACTCTGAGACTTAAGTAAAGTCAATCCCATTGGTTCAAACTACCATTTTATCTTGCACGGTGGACTGTTAACCGATTGGATAGAGAAGTATAATACTAAAGTGTACGTGTTATTGTTGGTCCACAGGCATGCTCCTAGTAAAGATAGGAGGGCCCGTGTACCGCATCGGCGTGGGCGGCGGCGCCGCCTCGTCCGTGGCGGTGCAGGGCGGCGACTCCCGCGACCATGCGCTGGACTTTGGAGCTGTGCAAAGAGGTGATGTTTTAAATTCGGTCTTTTACAACTATTATTCGAAAGTATCTTTGAAAAAATGGCACTCTATAAAAATGTATTGATTATTGTATTTAAACTTTCGTGAGACATATTAGATAAATTAAAAAATTAACACGGCTCTACTCACGTTTATTTAGTCACTCGCGCGACATGTTTCGGAGAAAATAGGCCTCCATTATCAAGCACTAGAGTGCGCGACGGGCCGGCGACGCGATCACCGAATCGAACGAGCACTCTGTGCTTGATAATGGAGACCTACGTTCTCCGAAACATGTCGCGCGAGTGACTAAATAAACGTGAGTGTGTAATGTATTGATTTCATGTTATTTCTACGATAGTAATTTATGAAACATTTTTATGAAAACAAGTGAGTCGTTGAAAACAGCGGTTATTTTGTATGAGAGGGATACCGGTATTCCTGATATAAATACATAATTCTGGACTTGTGATTTAGGGGGTTATTTTATTTCGGTCAAGCCTAACGTGTGTGCATTTCAAAAGTAATTAGGGTTTGACTTAAACTTTTTTTCGGAAATAATCTTCAAAAAATGTCCCTCCTCACTCTGCACTAGAACATTATTTTGATGTGACAGTCTCTATTAAATAATACCCCGATGGAACGTTAAGAATGCTGTTTGAAACATTGCTACAATTGCAGGTGACGCTGAAATGGGCAACCGTCTCAACAGAGTCGTCAGAAGCTGTCTCGAGGCTGATGTCAACCCAGTTGAATGTAAGTCGTTCTTAATCAAATCATTCAATTATTACCTATGAGTCAGTAAATGCAGGAAAGTATTGAATGAAATTTAACTGACTATCGCTTGCATAATTTCCAAACAATTATATAGAATTATACAGTTAGAATCATATATAGAAGTTGCAGTCAGCATGGCCAAATACATCGTAACCCATCCTTACTGTTATATAAATAAAGATCTGTATAGATATATTTGACTACTTGGGTTGCCACTAACTATTTGGTGCTGACACAAACCATCCCCCGGACCCGGGATATCTAGGTAGATATCTTCGTAGGCAGAGACAATACTTAAGAGGCCTAAAGCTAAAACTGCACTATTTTACGCGTATTAAATACATAATACATCTACAGCAATCCACGATCAAGGAGCCGGCGGTAACGGCAACGTGTTGAAAGAACTGGTGGAGCCCGAGGGCGCCGTAGTGTTCACCCAGGAGTTCCAGCTGGGAGACCCCACCATCACCACCCTGGAACTCTGGGGTGCAGAATACCAGGAGAACGATGCGCTGCTGTGCTCCAAAAAGAACCGGTCTATTCTGGAAGGTACGTACTGTCAGCCATGGTTGAATACCGGTATTATCAATCATATTAACCGGTATTTACTTTCGGTGCTTTCAACTGCTTAAAAGACTACATAAAGCTACTAAAATCTTTAAGTAACGCCGGCCTTTCTAAATGTCTGTCTCCTTTCGTTTTTCTGCGGGATCGAATCAGAAATGTGGTGATCCGGCAGAGGACCAAAGTCATCGACATAGCCCACCGTATTAGCAAGTTGAAGTGGCAGTGGGCTGGCCATATTAGCCGTAGAACGAGTTCTTGAGTGTTGGCCGCGTCTCGGCAAGCGTAGTGTAAGACGCCCTCAGGCAAGGTGGAGTGACGACTTGCGCAAGATGGCTGGCAGGAGCCGGATGCGAACAGCCGAAGTTCGAACACGATGGCGTGAAATTAGGGAGGCCTCTGTCCAGCAGTGGACTGCGATAGGCTAATGATGTGATGTGGCCTTTCTAAAAACTATACATTATTTCAGAGATCTGCCAACGCGAGCGATGCCCCGTCTCATTCGTGGGTGAAGTGACGGGCGACGGGTACGTGAGCCTCGTGGAGGGGCCGTTTAGCGACCAATACCTCAGCAGGAACGAACGACTGAAACCGGAGTTCAAGTCCAAACTGCCGTACGACCTACACTTGGAAGCTGTCTTAGGTATTTATCATATACTCTATGGAATTAACTATAGGTGTGAGAGAGAAAGCGGTATTATCGTTTGTCCTTATTTTTTTCTGGATCAGTTTCTCTTTAGAATTATTGTATTATGTGATTTGGCTAACATGGTCACTGAGATTAAAATTATTGTATGTGATTTTGAGTTCTCAACTAGTTTGAGTTGCGTCGAGTTTTAGCTATGGTCTTATTAGGGACTCTAAAACAATCATAATATAGATAGATAGATAGATAAGTTCTTTATTCATACCCACAATTTACATGGCATTAACACGTTGTTGGACAGTAAATGACGTCATCTGTTATAGACCATAGGAAACAAAAACATACGCGACGCCTGTAGGCGTACTGTCCGCCAATTGAAACATACAAATAAACAGGGAAAAATAAGCTTAAAATAATCTTAATAGAAGTTTTAACATTGTTGCCTATTACAAAAATATCCATCCGCCCACATCCACTGCTGGATATAGGCCTCCCCCATAAGCTGCCATAGGGCTGAATCCCTAAATGTACACGAAAAACAGTGTCAATATAGTATAACAACTTATTTTGCTTTCCACAGGAAATATGCCGCGAAAGACTTTCGACTTGAGACAGGACAAGCGAACCAAATTACCACTCTCACTTCCAAAGGATGTGACAGTCAAAAGTGCCCTGGACAGGGTTTTGAGACTTGTCAATGTTGCTAGCAAGAGATACCTCACTAATAAGGTAATGCCATAGATATAGAGTATGTACCACAGTCGAGAAATATGTATGCGTCTCTTCACATTAATCCGTATATAAATAAATACATAAGTGTATGCATATGCATCAACTCCCAGCTGGTTTGGCAGTTAAAATGTGCATTTTTTTTTAATACATATAAGAGAGCCGTGGCAAAATGTCGGAACACCGCGAGGAAGAAAAAAAAGAAAAATAGAATTAGATTTATAACTTACAATAACAACGTACCAAACTGTAACGTTTGATGGTGAGATTTTGTCAGTATTTAGGCTTTTTATTAACTGTATTGAAGAACAAGGTTTATATGTATGTATAATAATCGTTTACGTACATTACACCCGTAACAAGCCGGGGATCGGTAATAACTAATAGTCTCGTTTGTCTGTCGTCCATCAGTTTTACTACAAAACAAAATTGTATTCGGTCCGTCACTTCTCAATTTAACTGCGCAATTTTTAAATATATATTTAATAATTTGTCTTATAGACGATTTCGTCCATATTATTACAAGTTTTAAATAATTAATTCACATTACCGATCTTGCCGTGTCCGTGGCGGAGCTACTTAATATAATCACACGACATGTTGTTGTATGGGTGACTTAAACTCTCGTAGAACTATACGACTACATCCAACACGAGCGTTATTGTGCTTACTGTAGTAATTGTACTATGACTATGACTAAGATTGTCATAAATTGTATTACCAGGTTGACCGCTGCGTGACGGGTCTAGTAGCCCAGCAGCAGTGCGTGGGCCCCCTCCACACGCCTCTGTCCGACTACGCTGTCATCGCGTTGTCCTACAACGAGCTCGTTGGCTCGGCCACCTCCATCGGCACTCAGAACATCAAGGGTCTTCTAGACCCCGCTGCTGGTGCGAGGATGTCGCTCGGAGAGGCTCTTACTAACTTGGTAAGCTTTGAAAACGTCTAATTTTATCCTATCAGCAATGAACGTCCACTGCTGTAAACAGGACTGACAGGCGGATTGGCGATCGCAGTATGATCAGCTCTAAAGAGATTCTGCTGTCTGTTCTCTGGTGGCTTTTTGGTCGTAGTTTAAGGGCATACATAGGTCCACAATACTTATAAACATCAATATCAAGCGCCATAGCGACGGTTTCAGAGCACTTTACCCTTTGAGATCCACAGACCTTACCCGTCAACGCTTATTATAGCTTAAAAACGAACTAGCGGACATTACGTACATTTTACAACAGATGCGTAATTTTTCAGACATTTGGTACATAAAAGTAGTGGCTGTCAAAAGGTGAAAGAGACACAATATTATACCGCTATATATTTTTATATACAAGACTGACCTCAGTCGCACCTGATGGTAAGTGTCGACGAGGTCGAAGATGTGGCATACTGGTTCAAGCCAAATATGATTAAAACATGCCACCATAATTTTCATCATATCCTCACATGCTGTTGGGGAAGCTCTCCTTCAATGTTCCACCCGGAGCTAGAAGACATTCACCGACATCCGCCGTCTTTCAGTCCCGGTTTCGAGACGTAATTATAGGCAGAATAGTTTTCTTATACGCGCAAGTAGAAGCCGTAACAAAATAATTGGATGTGTATGTTTTCAATAGTAAAATTTCGAACTTAAGCTAACTAACTAACCTTGCTAATAATTTATTTGAGTGAGTATGCCCTATAATGTGTACTATATAGTCTAATTAAGTTCATTTTTATTATAACCAACTAGGTTTAGTGTGCACGAACGATTTAAGTGTGCATTGCCTAAATGTTAATATGTGAGGACCCATAATTGGGTCAGTGTTATTTTTTTTACTTCCACTATGTTATACTGTTGGTGCTCCATAAATAAATAATAATAAACAATCAGGTATTCGCCGGCATCTCATCGCTCGAAGACGTGAAGTGCTCGGGCAACTGGATGTGGTCGGGCAAGACGGGCGGCGCGGGCGCGGCGCTGGTGGCGGCGTGCGCGGCCGTGTGCGGCGCCATGCGGCGGCTCGGCGTGGC
This sequence comes from Grapholita molesta, assembly GCA_022674325.2. Classification (NCBI taxonomy): domain Eukaryota; kingdom Metazoa; phylum Arthropoda; class Insecta; order Lepidoptera; family Tortricidae; genus Grapholita; species Grapholita molesta. The sequence goes on from CP053126.2 coordinate 5,768,664, forward strand.
CGTGGACGGCGGCAAGGACTCGCTGTCCATGTGCGCGCAGGTCGCCGGGGACACAGGTCGCTGCCCAGTGCCCACACGACCTTATTACATTCAGCTCCTGTCGGAGAATTCAAAATTACTAATATTAGTAGTTTGAGAGGACTGGAATGTGAATGACTCATTGCAAGCAAACTAGTACAGTCAGCGTTAGAGATATGTGACCCCCCCTGCATACAACCAATCTATGTAGGGAAGTCTATATCTCTGACGCTGACTTGTACATCGTCCAAAACGATCCGTTTTTGTTGCATGTGCACTTAGTAGGGAACCTGGGGAGGGTTGATCCACTTTGATTTTTTAAATTATTTGCGTTATTGGAAAACTTTTTAGGCTAACGAATTAAAATTTATCTATCCATTGATGGTTTAATTAAAAAGCACATTGTCCCACAATTTAAGAAATTATTTAATGAAACTCTTTGTTGTAGACTTGGTTAGGGAGACTTGTTTACCCTTGATTGGGAGCTTTGATCCCAGGGCGCTAAGTTTCCTAGGCACGTGGAAGACCTGGTAACCAAATTTTTACCGTGTCTTATACCTGGTTCTCATCGATGAAATAACTTAATTCGCATTCAACAATATTTAGAAATAGGGCTATACACAATGATACCTTCCATTCCTACAAGTTTGATTCCTACCGGCGAAATGACTTGATCCGAAAGAATTGCATAGCCCATAATCGGGAACACATGGTTTACAGATTTATGGCACGAATGGCATATGCAAAGAGTTGATTCCATCCTAGTTCATTAACATGGTCTACCCTACTAGTGAACGACCCTCCCCAGGTTCCCCTACGTTCAACAATAAATTGGATATAATATTTGTCGAAAAATACATGACCGTAACAATTTATCTTTCAGTTCGTTCTCCGGGAACCCTGGTAGTGTCAACATACGCGCCGTGCCCCGACATCACAGTCAAGATCCAACCGGCTCTGACGGCAGAGAACTCTGTACTTGTCTACGTACCCGCATCTCCTGGGAAATACAGGTAAATAGTATTTAACAAATGAGTTTCTCCTCTGTGTCTATGCCAAATCAAAATTGGGTTGTCGAGTGGACCCCAAGCTCCATTTCGCCGACATCGCCATAAAATTAATTGAAATCAATTAAATGATCATTAAGGCTACCTTAAAAACGACCAGTCGGATCTTGAATTTTAATGTTTTTTTTTTTTTTAAATCGGTTAACATTGCAAAAATTAAAAATTATAACACAAAAATTCAGCCAATAGTTTTTTACCTTCTTGGATTTGGCTTATTAGTAAAATACTCTACCTAATAAATAAACATAATATTTTTCTTAACCCGGCGAGCATGAGGCAGGGTATCTCATACCTCATCAGTCTCTGATGTCAATAATAACAAGGTGTATTTTCCCGTAATTTTTTTTCACATCATGCTCCACGGGTTAAAAATACATAAAAATAAGTTAGGCCTGCCAAGTCGCGTGGTCACACCTGATGGTGTCCTTTGTGTTCAGGTTGGGTGGATCTGCCCTGGCGCAATGCTACAAGCAGCTCGGTGACAACCCGCCCGATCTCGACGAACCTGAGGTTCTGAAGTCGCTGTTCAAGGTGACACAGAAACTGATAAAAGGTAAGTCATTTGTTTTATTCTATTTTGTTTTTACTTTTTCACGATATCAAAGATTATCACGATAACAATAGATTTGAAATATTCTTTATCAACGTACATATCACAAGTGCTCTAAAATGCGTCCAGCATTACCAACCATCAGAAATGAATATGGAGATGTAATGTTAACATTACCTACTGAAATCCGTAGGTTATGAGTTTAAATTTGGAACAGCTGTCAAATTCAAGTGGGGTGTCTATGCTCTAGTATCTATAGATATTAAAACAGTCATTGATACGAAACGCCAATTTGTTATGTTTTTTTTAATATAAATCGAACGACATAAGAACTAGAGTGACAATAGAATAGGGAGTTCATTCGCTTGTCTATGCTTTTTTTTTTTTTTTTTTTGGACAATCTTACACAAATCGACCTAGCCCTACGGTAAGCTCAGTAAGGCTTGTGTTGTAGGCCAACTAGGCCAGACCGGTCGTCAAACGTCGTCAACGTCGTTTGACTGAGATATGAAATACGCAACGCCGCCATTCCAAGCTGTCATTTGTTTTGTTCGTTGACTTTTTAATGTTTACAAGTAGCACTAGTGCAGGTCATTTCCCTACGGTTCCTGAACCCATAGGAAAATATTTATGATATGTGTGTAGATAACCCACACTCTTGTTGTAATGCCCTTCATTATGCACAGCTACATAAATTACTATTACTAATTCACGTGACGAAGTTTATAACACTTAAATCTATTTGTTTTTGTTTTTTTTTATGTGTCTAATACTTAGTATAGACAAAATAAAACTTTTTTTTAAACCTGTCATTGCTTATTAGTCCTTGATATTGGAATCTAGACAAGTCAAAAGTTTAAACAAAGTTCCATAAAACAATTTCAGAAAAGAAACTTCTATCCGGCCATGACGTGAGCGAGGGTGGTTTCATCACCACTGTCCTTGAGATGGGTATCGGTGGTCTAAGAGGTCTGCATATAGACCTCCAAGCCCCCGTCTCTGCCATCGAAGCACTGTTCAACGAGGAGTTGGGCATTGTTGTTGAAGTGGCTCCGGAGAATGTGCAATATGTTCTTGCCGAGTATAATAATAGTGGAGTGAAAGCGCAAAAGATTGGAGTTAGTGGGAAATACGGCATGCGATCTGAGGTTTGTATAAATATCTTTATATTTCAGTAGAATATAATTAAACTGGTCTTTGTGATAGTGTGGTTACCCTCTAATTAGCATTTTTTTGTCCAAAACGCTTTTGTCATAATAGATCATGTCAGTATCAGAAACATTATTTGGTTATAATACACAGCGTTTATTTGGCCGGAAACGTATTTACATACTATTATTTGACGCCAAGCAAATAAAGAAATATTTTTGATGAAAATCCCATTATACGATATTTATGTTCCATACATTTTCGCAAATCATAAGTGCACTGTTAAGGAATGGGTTACATTAAGTTACTATTTCTACCTCAATAGAAACGCACTTCTACTTCTTTCTTATACTTCTATTCTTCTATGGTAATGGCACTGGTATGGTAAACACAATAATTTTATGCCTACAGATCATTCCAAGCATCGACTTTAAGCCCAAACAATATTCAGACAAATCAAAATGAAAATAATGATAATGCCATATATACATAGAAATATTAAGTTTATGGTATTTTTTGTTTTAGATCTCCGTTAAAGTAAATAACGAAACAGTGTTGAAGACTGAGTTGATCGACGTGTACAGAATGTGGGAGGAGACGAGCTACCAGCTAGAGTGCCTCCAGGCCAACTCCGCGTGTGTTAAACAGGAATGGGAAGGTATTACTGCTGTTCTCTACAACAGTGCACCTTATCACCAAAGGAATAAGAGCTACTAATCGTGAAATAAAACAACTAATAACGGATTAAAATGCGTATTTTGACGTAGGGACGTAATTTAAGTTATATAATTTTACGCGATGTAATTTTCAGTTGTTTTATTTCATGAATTATAACGGTGGCGACCGTTAACAGTATTAGGAGCTATTCTTGGTTACTTAAGTATCCTGATTGCACCTGACATTAGAAAAAAATATATCTGACATTTATGATGCGAAACCTGCATTTTGGTCACTGCCCGCGAATAGTTGATTGGATTACACATAGAACATTAGAATTACAAAAGAATAATGTGGTACCTACATATATGTTATGTTGGTAAAGGGACATTATATGTACCTTTGTCGAATGTTATATTATATACATCCATTTTTTGTCGAATCTAGAGCGACAGTGATGAAGGTTCAAGACTACCATAACAAAACATTGTTTTCTTATTATTGCATAAGTAACTAAACCGGTGATCAAATCTTACAACTCAATTCATCTCATATTTCAGGTCTTGAGCATCGTAAGGGTGTGACATACAAAGTCACTTATGATCCCACAGCAGCCGTGATCAAGACGAAATCCGTCAGGGTAGCAGTTCTTCGTGAAGAAGGTAAATATTTGTCGGTTTTATTAGCACTTGCATTATATTATCAATATGATACGGCAAACTTCATTATCAGACAATTTTATATTTTTCTATTCCTTCTTTCGTTTATATTTTCTTTTAAACATCAACTGTTTGGACATTTAAATTTGATTAAATGACAAATGTTTGACAAGTTTGCTAGCTAACCTCCCAACATTTTTTTATGTACAGCAATTGAAGTTGTTGAGCACACGAATTGTTGAGCCGCTTGGCTATGTTCGTAAGTTAGCTGCGTACTAATTAACCGATCATCACGCCCAATATTTTCATTATACTGTCTTTACTTGACTTAATGTTACTCAACAATGCCTGTACATGACTGTACAGCTACGGAAAGAGTAACGAGTACATGTTTTATTCCATAATCTTGTCTTTCCTATTCAAGAAAGGGATTTCTGTAACACAATAAAGGCAATAAAATAACAATATTGTTCCAGGAACGAATGGCGACCGCGAAATGATCGCGTCTCTAATGATGGCCAACTTTGACGTGTTCGATGTAACCATGAGCGACTTGCAGAACGGGAAAATCACCGTAGACGCGTTCCAGGGACTCGTGTTTCCCGGCGGATTCAGTTATGCAGGTGAGAAACATGCCTACCAAATTTGAAAAAAGAAAGATGGCTGCCTTTTAGGAGTTATAAGACGCGTCTTTTATAAACGTCAACAGCGGATACAAGAATGACCTATATGTATGTGATATATCTAAAAAGTATTTCCTTACAAAAAAACAATCCCCCTGATCTTAATTCGGAACGCATATTGATCTATCTAAGTATATTATAAATACACACACATGCACACACGCACGCACACACACACACACACAGACACAATGATGAATGCTCCGCTTGTGATACCTTATTTTTTCTGATCTTGAAATCGAATAAGTTAATTAAGTTTCTTTTCCATTCTAGACACTACTCTATTATTCATAACATATGATTATGATTTAAGTTATAATAATATATCCTGTACTTTAAGCTGTTTCACCTGTGTCATTTAACTTACTTTACTTCGGAAGAGCGGTGTCTTTTATCACAAGTATCTCTGAATACTTAAAAAGAGACATCTACCCTGCTACTGTCAAAAGTTTTTATCCTAACGAATAAATACATTTTTATTTTTATTTTATATTAAAATGCAACCAAATTGCTATTTTGACCGCCAAATGTCGAGTTCATGTATATATGTATGTATTGTTCTCATGTATTGTTTTTTAATGTATTCTGTGTAATGTATGTAATGTATGGAATCAAATGTACCAAAGAAAACGTTTTTAACTTTTAACGTCCTATATTTGTCCATATAAATAAATTTTGTTATAATCGACACATACCCAATTCTTTCACAGATACCCTAGGCTCGGCGAAGGGCTGGGCGGCCGGCATCTTGTTCTCCACCTCGCTGAGCGCTCAGTTCGCCCACTTCAAGGACCGCAGCGACACGTTCTCGCTGGGCGTTTGTAATGGCTGCCAGCTCATGGCGCTGCTCGGCTGGGTTAACCCTGACGCCAACTCGCAGGATAAGACACAAGTGTTCTTGGATCGTAATAAGTCGGAGAGGTATGTTTTTTGCTGGTGTCAAATGGCTAACTGAGAACAGACATGACAATATAAAAAAAATTTTTTTCGTCATTTTTAAACAACTACCGAACGAATTTGAACGTGCCGTTTTCGTCTATTGACAGAATGACTCGCGAGGAATCTTTTGGTCTGGCTGGTTATAGCGTATAATTCATTATCTTGTGTATATCGGTTGATACATGTCAATGGTTCTTTAAGATTCAAGAAGTTTGATATTTTTATGAAAAAAGCTGCCTAATCCGTAATATAGATATAAGGAAGTAATATAATGGTATATTATTACTATTATGAAAGTTAATAAAAAAGTTTACGATGGCGTACAGATCTCTAAGAAGGGTAGCATACTGTAGTGCCATCGGAACTTTACATTTTAGTTACTATTTGACAGGTTTATAAATAACATAATCATGTGATCGTTATTTCCCTAGATCACATCAAGTGTACATATTTTTCACACAGAAGCCAAAAATAACAGTCACGATAATATTCACGATCCATTTTACCGACATAAAATAGTACATTTCGATACTAGTGAAAAAATTTTTTTTTCGACGAGGGTGAACGTTGGAGCCCGAGTGAAACGAGGGTGACAATCACCCGAGTCTTAAAGAAGTTTTTACACGAGTATCGAACCTAATTTTTCATAGCAAGTGCCTTAAAAAGCGAAAAGTGCACTTTTTACGCACTAGTTAGGAAAACATAATAAAAATTGGACGTTAACTTATGGACTAATGTAAGGAAAAACATAGTCGTATCGGGATAGTTGTATCGGAACTGTAAAGTAAGATCAGCAATATCACCAAAGGAAAAGGGGTTCTAAAAACGATCACGTTTTGAAACGATTTCTGGACGCGTCTTACGCCTAAATTGGTTCCAGATTCGAATGTCGCTGGAGCGCCGTGAAGGTGAGCGCGGACGACGTGTGGTTCCGCGGCATGGAGGGCGCCGTGCTGGGCGTGTGGGCGGCGCACGGCGAGGGCCGCCTCGTGGCCGCCGCGCCCGCGCTGGCCGCCTTGCGCGCGCAGCGCCAGCTCGCGCTGCAGTACGTGGACGACGACGGCGCGCCCACCGAGGCCTACCCCATGAATCCCAACGGCAGTCCGCGTAAGTCTACATTGTCCCTGGTATTTTGCAATTTATAACCGCGGTATACTTCAATTACACTACAAATAATCTACGTCAATGCACTTAATAATCTATTGCAACTTCACTTTTACATAGTTATAAATTGAACTTTGTATCTCGGTACTTCTTTTCTACGGCGTTCATTGCCAGCTTCTGGTATTAGCCTTTTCACATCTATTGACTTGATGTAAAGTCAATACATTTCGTGACCCACACGCCAGGACTTCATCTAAAGTCGTGGTTTTGGTCAGGATTATATACGTGTAGTTTTTGATATGGCGGTGTGGCGTGATGACACTTATTACTTGATTGACCTTGCGGCGAATAGGTTAAGACACTTAAAACTATAGTAGTTTCCATAGTAAATCGGCTTTTACCACCATTACTGTCCAAACAAAACCAAACTGCGAACATATAAATAAAAACGGTTTTTTAAGCAAACCGCATTTATTCCTTCCGACTACCTATTCATTAAAAGAAACTAAATAAATTCATAAGTTAAAACTGACACACATAGAAACACTATAAGACGAGTGCAAAAATACTCAAACTCAAACTAAGTATGTTTGACTCTCTATGGAAACTGACTTTCGCTGATGAAGCTCACGTTTTCGACGTCGACCGAAAATTTTAAACAGTTTTAACCTCTATGTCAGACATAATAACGTGTATTTTGATTACAGTGGGCATCGCCGGCGTGCGCTCCTGCGACGCGCGCCACGTGGCCATGATGCCGCACCCCGAGCGCTGCGTGCTGCGCTGGCAGTGCGCCGCGCCCGCGCCCTCCCCGCCCTCCGTCGCCGACCCCAGCAGCCAAGCCTCGCCCTGGCTGCGACTCTTCCAGAATGCCTACGTGTGGGCTTCGAAACATTAATCAGCCAACTGAACAACTATTTTTGTCATCTGGGAGTTTTAAAAATTTGGTACACCCAATTAGCGAAAGATGTAAAAAAAAATTAAATCACTGTCAGTTTCGTGACGACAATTAAGCATTAAATCTTTATGAAGATCGACTTTTTGCCTTCTATTATGTTGTAATATCGATTGAAGTATAAAACTAACATCAAAACCAAGCTTTTATCGATATTTAATGCTTAATCGTCGTCACGAAACTGACAGTGATTTAACTTTTCTTAACAACTTTCACTAATTGGGTGCACAATTTTTTGAAAACGCCCATCTTCGTTATCCGCAGGCGATTATTACTTTTTGGCGAACTCAGCCGTCAGTAAACTTTGTCGAGGGTCCAAAGTTATAGGTTGTTGGAGCAACGAAGTGCCCTGACCGTCAATACTTTGTGCTTAAAATGAACCTTAGTACATTCCAGTACGGTTCAATTCTGCGTCTTATATGAAATAGCCGTTGCCATAAAATTATATAAATGTATATGTAAAAATCAAGATTTTACTTTTAAATAATCGGAAAGTGCCTTATCGGTCGTTTGGTCGTGCCATACCAATTAAAACGAACTCGAATTAAATATATCTCTTTATTAATTATGCTACTTATATAAGATATACATAAAAACATTCCTATATACATATATGTTTTTAGATAAATATTTTCTGATGTTAAGTATTATTTAGAGCAAAAGTGCCTTATGAACTAGTTTGTTATGTTTTTTTAATAAACATATTTTGTAAACAAATGTGTGTTCATCTTACTATCAAATACCCAACTATATATATACCCTCTATTTGTAAAACTTAGGCAGACTTGTATTGTTTCTTTCTAACAAGTATAAGGGAGTTTTCAATTAGCGAAAGTTGTTAAGAAAAGTCAAATCTTTATGAAGATCCAACTTTTTGCCTTTAATTATGTTGTAACATCATTGAAGTTTATAAAAAGAACATAAAACCAAGTTTTTATCAAAATTTAACGCTTGATTGTCGTCACGAAACTGACAATAATTTAACTATTCTTAGCAACTTTCACGAACTGGGTGCACTTTTTATTGAAAACTCCCATAAATGGCAAAATGGCCAATAGAGACAAGGGATTTTCAACAACATTTTGGGTAGTTGAGCCATTTCTGAATAACCCTATTAATGTCAATGAACCATCCTTAAAAGAGTGTCAGGCTAATTCATCTTATTATACATTTAAAAATACTTAACTTTGGGTTATAATTATAATAAAGGCAAACTACATCGTAAACGGGCGTAATACCCTTAGTTAATATAACTCAATTTGTCTTATTAACATTGTAACTTAGCAATTTATTTACAGCAATAGTTATTTAATACACAATGGAGGAAATAAGACTTAAGCAAATCAAGGAATCCATAATTGCAGCATTATAACAGTGAAATCTATAGCTTTATGGCGCTTCTTTATTGCTTCAAGGCGCGCGAAAGGAAACAGTAGGACGACAGGGCATGTAATACAATGTTTTTCACATTTCACATCACGGTGAACAAATTACATGTTGTAGAAAAATTAAAGCCATGTAAAGGTATCAATGAAAATCATCATCTAAAGTCCGACATACAAGATAATGTTAAAAAAAGCCAAAGCTTGCATCAATTCATTTAACATATAACTCATACAAGTAAATAATTTATATTAAATTAAGAGAGCCTGGCCCCTATTATTTGAATTATACTATTGCTTTATCTCCAAGCGATTGGGATGCACACTGGAAAATGGTACATAAGGATAGTATTTATGATAGCTATTTTCCAGTCCACATTCAGATTAAGAACAATCAATTCTAAATGTTCATAGTAGCAATATTTTTAATTTTTCCACACAATTCTCTTCTGCGAGATTTCTCTAACGCATCTATGAGATCAAAAAACCATTTTTTACGATCAGCTTTTTTCCCATATATCTCCATGATTTCTAAGGCTTTATCTTTCATTGGTTTACCATTGCATTGGATTTCATCGATCTTACACTCCTGAATACCCAAGTACCTGGCCAGATTACGCCAGTATGACCCTATTTCTTCAATGATAGTTTCTATAATCCTCTTCCGTCTTTTTTCACAAAGGCCATCATCAAAGGCAGTGTCTTCTCCATTTTCTTTATGCAAAGGCACTTGAGGTACACTTTGTTGCATTTGTTCCACAGCTGCAATAAAGAATGATTAAAATTTGATGTCTTAGCCTATAATAGAACTGTAAGCTATTGTTTGCTGTATAGTGTCATGTAAAAAATATTTTTTTATTATTGAAATACATTAATATTTCTTCTTCAATTTAGCTGTTGTGTGTTTATATATGAATGTTGAATAAATTAACTTATTCTGGTTATGTGGCCTGAGAAAAAATAAAAACTAGACAGGAAAATCATATATCTAACACATATGTATATATATATATATATATCATATACCTATATCATATCATATCATACATACATATATATCATACGTTGATGGACAGTAAATGACGTCATCTGTCATACACCATAGGAAACAAAAATATATATATTTTTAAATCTGGATATCCTATACTTCTCTTCATATACTCTAAACATAAATTCAAGTGCTTCTTGTTATTGTAACCAGGCTTGCATTTGTAGGTATGTCCCATAGTATAATGAAATCATTATGAACACATTTAGGCCATAATTCAATTACATTTTTTTCTTAAACATAAATTATCTGCATGATTTATCAAGTATTTTTTTCACATCCATAAGATAAGTAATTTGAATATGTTGACATTGGTTATACATTTACAGTAATGAGTTGTTAACGGCAGTCCCGGGGTCACAGCCGCCTCTAAGCTATCTGTAAAGTCTAGCTACCACTTTACAAAACGCAAGGCCTACTACCAAACAACATCATGCTCTAAGGGCAAACTTATATGTTATTTTACTTGACATTGCCGAAATCAACGATTGATTTATTGATGCCATTTTTTTTTAAAAGAAGAAGAGTTGTTTACAGATCTTTCATATTACCACGATACTTAACTGTTTTATTTTAATCCTTTTAATAAAACGAATTTATTACCTATTGTTATTTCTTCATTGAGATATATAAGCCAAACAATTATACTCTAGATGTCAATTGAAAGAAAACAACACTTACCATATTGATTTATGTTTTGTCTCGGTTGGCGATTCTTTTCATAGCTAGTGATGCAATTAATAATCTCCGTATTATTTGGAAGCCTTTGAGCTAACACTTGTAACGGCAAAATATTCTCTTCAGACAATACATCTCTGACTTCCAATACCTTCAAAAGCTGGCCAATTGTACCTATTTGCTCGTATCTTCTGGCGGAGTTGATATCATTTTGGTATAAACCTTTCATTGCATGTAATATTTGGCTGTGCATGTCGCTCATACTGATTTTCAGAGTAATTAAATCCTTCAGCTTTGTATAATCTGATGCTACCATTGTACGCAATTTCAACGCGTAACTCGGATTGATTTCCACACGAACCATTATTTATATCTGAGATACTTGCTTTTGAGTATTTTTTTCGTACATGTTAGCCAATAATTTTAATTTTAGAATTCGCGACTAGTATCTTTTTAGTAGTTTGTGCAGCGGCAGCGAACTAATAATATTATAAACTTCCTCTCAAGTCACAAATTGAATCATGAACTTAATGTCAAGTCAATATGACGTAACAACGAATTACGTTCCGTGTCTCAGATTATTATGGATAATAAATGTTAAGTCGGAACTTAAATTAAAGTATATAATATTCGTAAATACTTTAATAATTACAAAATAAAGTAACTAATAACAATTTATAAATATCGTTATTAAAAATAGTAGATATACACGGTCATGTCTTTCGGGAAGACAAGTTTCTTAAACGGCGTGCAAGTCATCTATACCAATGGAACGTAAGGAGATAAGGGACTCCCCGGCAAACGACGTCATAGAGCTGTGTCGTCATAAACAACGTCGACTCAACGGTAATGTTTTCTGACTTGAATTGAACCACTATAATTTGGTACTTAAAGGTACATATACATAACGCAATATTGAGTACCTATGTAAAATATAATGGAATCAAAACCGATAAACTTATTCTTTTATATTTTATTAGGGTGCCAGAATGCGATTTATACCTACCTTTTTATTGTAAACATATGGAAGGAAGTATCAGGCCATTTTTCTTAGGCCAACATGTTGCTATACAAAGAGTTTATTTTTACTAGGCATTTCTTTTGTGTTGATATAAAAGCAATTAAGTATGATGATAATTATGATGCACACTTTGGGTTTAATCAAACTTAAATCACGACTTAAAGTGTATAGTTTCATAACAAAAAATGCGCAACATCAGCAAAAATAAAAATCACCTTGCTTAGCTGAAAAAATTGGACCAGAAGGTTCTAAATATAACAATTCAAATGGTATTCCCATAAGCCGCAAATATATTCCAAATAGTTACGTTTGATTTTTTATTATATATCCATATTTTGAAATAATTCAACCTAATATGAACCTTAAAATCAAATGCTTAGGTTGAAAATCAGTTGACATGATTGTGGTCAATAAGTTGTACTTTGTATGGAACGGCCTTAATTTCAACCCTTAAACTGAACTGAATTAATGGTAGGTACACAATTATATCTCCGACAGACGGTGACTCGCTCGCGAGTTGGGCTCCCATAACACACCGGTCAGGTATGTCACATACCTGACCGGTGTGTTATGGGAGTGACTCCACATACCGTATGTGGAGTCGCTACTCTCTATAAGCTGCCCTGCTTGACTGTTTGCACTGGTGAAAACCAGTGGGCGACGCTATCGTCACGTCCCTACGCCACAATAGTTATCATTATTAAGAAATATGACTTAATAACAACACATTACTTAATGATGTTTTCATATTGGTTCATCTTATCAGAAGACTAGCCGCTTTGACCTCACTATCAGAATCAGTATTCCACTGTCGCTTTCGTGAGACAACATGCTAAAAGCTTATATTGTAGTCTCAACTTATTAAAATATTAAAAATGTATAGATTACTTAAACGTGGAGTGTTAACTGGGAGTAAATTAAATGGTCTTAAATGTTTAAGGCCAGGTAGAGGGCAACGTTGTTTAACTACACAAGATGCCAAGGCAGATATTTTGTTCCCTGAAACCGTCGATTTTCCAAGCAGACACATTGGGCCAAGGGACCAAGATATTGTGACTATGCTGGACCTTCTAGGATACAAGGTTTGAAATTATTGTACATAATATTTATACTTTAACTTAAATAATTTTTCAAAATGTTATTAATTTTGATTAAAAGCTAATTAAATTCCGTAGGTCTTTAGGAATTTAAAATGTCTATTACGCCTTATATAAAATGCTTATTATGCCTATTATGATTACTAATTTGTTTGGGGAGCTTTTGAATTTATCTTCAAGCGGTTTACAAGTGATGATACTATCCAATATTATAATTATGTTATGTGTATGACTTTTTCACCTCACTGGCTTGGAAAGTCTTTTCTTATTCTTTAAAAACAATAGTAAACTGCATTTTATTCACAAGGGAGCTAAATTCATGCAAAGTTTGAATGGTTTTTATCGTTTTTGCGGTCAGTATCGAATAGTTTTGGGTTGGATGTAATTTTAAATGATGATTTTTAACAATAATTGATTGTTTATTTAATTTTTAGTGTTAGTATTTTCCCGAAAAAATATGTTTCACTCGGCAGCAAAATTTCTTCCTCTCTCGTGCCTTGAAACCCTCCCAACGTCAAGATTCCACTCTTTGATCCACTCGCTACGATCGTGGTTTTGGAATCATTCGCTACCTTGGGTCTCAATATTAGCACGAGAAGGTCTAACTTTGCTCCCTTGCATAACAAATAACTGTTGTTTTGTCCGCGACTAACGTCATCATAGCTAAGCTAACGTTTAAGTTTTGACGTCATCATAAATTATAAGGCGGAACTAAAACTGAATTGAAATACATAGTGTGATATTTAATATCTTTCTCCAGAGCTTAGACCAGTTGACTGACGATGCGGTACCTAAGCAAATTCAGTTGCAAGGCCTAATGGACATCTCTGAACCTATGAGTAAGTACCTAATATTGCGTTGCAGCTAATATTTTCATTTAAGGCTACTAAACTTAAGGTTTAGTATTAACTCAACTAAACTGATTTCAGGCGAATATGACCTTATTGAAAGAGTGCGAAAACTAGCTGAAACCAATCAGATATGGCGTTCTTACATCGGTATGGGATATCACAACTGCGCTGTGCCTCATACCATCATGAGGAATATGTTCGAAAATCCGGGATGGTAAGAAAACTTCGTAGTTAGAAAGGCTTGGTTATCTATTAGTCACCAGCTATGTTTTTTTTTTACGACATAGGCGGCAAACGAGCAGATGAATTGCCTGGTGGTAAGCAATTACCGTCGCCCATGGGCACCCGCAACACCAGATGAGTCACAAGCGCGTTGCTAGCCTTTAAGGGGGGTTGGAGCTCTGGGAACCTTACTCACTATCAGGAACACAGCACTAAATACCTGAAAGGTAGCAATGCTATTATGGCTGTGGTCTTCTGTAAGGAGGAGGCACTTTCCCAGTTGGGCTGCCCCAGATTCAAGCATGATGGTCATCGCTGTGCCCTACCTCTCATAGCTATGTTTGAACTTAAAATGATAATATTTCAGGACGACTCAGTACACCCCATACCAACCTGAAGTGGCTCAGGGAAGACTGGAAAGTCTCCTTAATTACCAGACGATGGTGAGCGACCTCACTGGGCTGGATGTCGCTAATGCGTCTCTGCTTGATGAAGGCACCGCTGCTGCTGAAGCCTTATCCCTTTGCCATAGGTGACTTTATCTTTATAATAACTGCATTATGATCTAATGTTTATATAAGTATTATGTATGTTAATTCCACCTTTGATGTTTACGCTATTAAATTGAATGACCATTTTATTTATTTATTTATTAATATTTCATTCGACACTAGGCTATTGTCAAAATTCGGTCCAAATGGTAAACAAGTTAATTACTTGATTTTACTCATCTTAATCTTTATTACTCTATCATAGATTCTAAATATTTTTCATTAGCTTAAACCAAGTGCATACTTAACTATAATTTAAACTTTTGGGATTTACAGACATAACAAAAGAACCAAGTTTGTTGTATCCGAACGCGTCCATCCTCAAACATTAGCCGTCGTCCAAACGCGCTTGGATGCTTTGGGGTTAGAAGTCATGGTCGTGCCTGACGTGCGACAGGTGGACTTCGCGCAGAGAGACATTTCTGCTGTCTTCCTGCAGTGCCCTGATACTAGGGGTTTGGTTTACGATTACTCTGGTTTAGCTGCTGCTGCTCAGGAACATGGAGTAAGTATCAAATAGCTTTTTAAACAAAAACTTGAATAGTTTTTACACTAAAATTTTGAAGTTACGCATCCAGGTGATGGCGTAAACGTAACGATCTTAGGTGATACTACCAAGTTCCCTTTTAATATTTATGTTTTTTTTACAGACATTAGTCGTAGTAGCTACGGATCTCCTGGCTATGGCCTTGCTACGGCCTCCAGCTGAATGTGGAGCTGCGCTTGCCGTGGGTACCTCCCAAAGGTTGGGAGTCCCACTCGGGTATGGAGGCCCCCACGCTGGGTTCTTTGCGGCCGAGCACCCTCTAGTGCGGCTTATGCCTGGACGGATGGTGGGCGTGACAAGAGACGCCGCTGGTCGAGATGCCTATAGGTAACATTTTCATTTATACTTAGAAGAATTAAAACAATAAAAGGTATCACGCAATTTTTTTTTCGTATGCTCGTCTGTACTCAACAAATTATTTCCTTGTGGGAAAACAACCTGATAATAATTGAATATATTATAAAATTAATGTTTTTTTGCTATTGATCTGATTATTGTCAAACCGTCCAGGTTAGCACTTCAGACAAGAGAGCAGCACATACGCCGAGACAAGGCGACATCAAACATCTGTACTGCTCAAGCTCTCTTGGCAAACATGTCTGCGATGTATGCCGTCTACCACGGGCCTCAGGGCTTGAGGGATATTGCTATTCGTGTCCACAATGCAACCTTAGTCCTTGATCACGGTGAGGTTTAAGTACATTATTATTGTATTTGTCTATTTCCACATTCATCTGAAATTTTTTTGCAGTGATCCCCGAAAAGAAGAGGCGGTTCGAACAGAGGAGAATACGTTCTTGCTAATGTTGCTCTAACACCTATTTATTAACAGTTGAATACACTAAGTAATTTGGAAAAGTCAGATTTACCAAAAACAAAAACTGTTTGCCAGAATGATATGTCAGAAGAATTTAATCAGGCTAACAAGTCCATATAAAACTGGCCATGCTACTAATATCACATTGTATATTGCAGGTATCAGACAACGTGGGCATAAGCAATCTAACGACGTATACTTCGACACATTACACGTTGTACCCCAGTCTAACCATGATGCAAGTGCCATTAAAGAAAGGGCCCAAGAAAAGAAGATCAATCTTCGGTACTTCGACGACGGTGCTATAGGCGTCGCATTAGACGAAACCACGACCATGCAGGACGTCGATGACTTGCTGTGGATATTTGACTGTCAAAGCGTTGATGAGGTAAGGTAACATATATGACAGTGGATTTTACTTTACCCCATGAAACATTTTTGGACCCGGGTATGTCCTTAAACTACGTCCAACAATGAGAATACCCTACCTGGTACAGCAATGACCAACACGCTTGAATTTGGGGCAGCCCAACTGGGGAAGTACCTCCTCCTTACAGAAGACAACAGCCATAATAGCACAACAGCCTTTCAGGTATGTAGTGTTGTGTTCCTGATGGTGAGTAAGGTTCCCAGAGCTCCAATCCCCCTTAAAGACCGGCAACGCGCTTGTGACTCCCCTGGTGTTGCGCGTGCCCATGGGCACTTGCTTACCACCAGGCAATCTCGTTTGCCATAATGGTCATAAAAAAAAAATGCATTGCGAATGTGGCTGAAAAATGCGCAAAATATAACAATGAAAAATTTTTTAGGTAAAGAAAAACGAAGATGCCGTCAAATCTCGCAGCGTACTTAAAGGTCCATTCAGAAGGACGTCTCCGTACCTCACGCACCCGGTCTTCAATATGCACCACTCTGAAACTAAGCTGGTGCGGTACATGAAGCGACTGGAGAATAAGGACATATCCTTGGTCCATTCTATGATACCTTTGGTATGATACGTTTTTTTCTTTGCTTGTATGGTTTGCTTAAATAACTCTGGTAGTCTTTAACCCTCTAGCCGCCCGGAGACCTTAGAAAGGTCTCCCATTGACTGCCATTATGAATTTTAATTATGACCAATCATAGTTGCATTTCACCTGGCTAGTTTTGATCTCTGGGCAGCTAGAGGATAAAACTTTAACCTGTATCCAAGTACAACATTGTATGCAAGATACTGCCTTTTGTTGGTAAATTAAATGTGGTATTTATTTATTCAGGGTTCCTGCACTATGAAACTTAATTCAACAACGGAGATGATGCCTTGCTCGTTCAAGCACTTTACGGATATCCATCCATTTGCGCCACTAGATCAGTGCCAGGGCTATCACACGTTGTTCGAGGAATTGGCCAATGACTTATGCGCAATCACGGGTTACGATCGTGTTTCGTTCCAACCAAACAGGTACAGGAAAAGGCAAAATTTCTGTCTCATTTGCCTGTTTTTAGATTATTCCTCCCTTGATTTTCTTAGGCCTTTGCCAAAGGTCTAGACTAAACTTATGAAAACCCAATTGCAAAAGTAACAAATTTAGAGGCACATTAAAAAAAATACCTATCTGGATTTTTATTGGACCCTTTTTTGAACACAAAACTATCATGAGATTCAAACATATTAATTGTACAGAAGCGGGCAACTCATGTTTTATAAGTAGAATATTGCTCGACATGTTTCACTCCGTAACGAGGAGCATAATCATAGCCGTTCACGTTGGCTAACCGGCGCAGACACCTACGGGATTCCTCTAGAATTTGTTAACTTAGGTTCCTTTATTGCTTACCATCTGTCAGTTAAATCCCCTTACTTGCTGAAGCCGGTGACATTTTTTCGGCATGGATGACGAATTTTATTAACTATCAACGTGTTTCAGCGGCGCTCAAGGCGAGTATGCTGGGTTGCGCACAATAAAACGGTACCACGAGTTCCGTGGTGACGCGGGCCGCAACATTTGCCTCATCCCTGTTAGCGCGCACGGCACGAATCCAGCTTCCGCCCATATGGCTGGCATGCTGGTGTGTGCTATCCGGGTCAAGCCCTCTGGAGATATCGACATGGAGCATCTGAAGGACAAGGTTTGAAAATAGAACTCTATATTTACAGATGTAGTGCAAAACTACATATTGCTAAATACGACGGGAAAACTGGGTCTCGATCCAAATACGACAGCACCCGAACTGTCAATCAATTATTGTATTAAATGAGTGACATTTTCATACCCATATTAATTTGAAACTTTATTGTTTAGTGTCAAGTGTCAAATCGAAAAGTGATATTTGACGTTAAACAGTTAATTTCCATTTCCATCGTATTTTGATAAAGATCCAAGTTTTCACGAAGGACAATAATTTCTCACTATATTTGTGAACTTTGTATATGAAACATATTAGAAGCGGATAACATCTAGTTACTTTTAAGGTAAACGTTATCGATACACAGAATGCCAAAATATGTATACATGTACCTTAAAATTAAGACAATAAGTTCATGTACGAGTATACATATTTTACAAAGGGAAAAAACCGACGCACAGCGTCCGTCGAAACACGATCTACAGCAACTGCGGTCGCCACCCCGCCTGCCAAGCGTGGCGACTTTGGAAACTACTGTGACGACAAGATGATACAAGTCATATTTGGGAGTGGAGTGATTATAGGTGAAATTTTGTGATGATTTTATATATTGATTGTACATAGTTTAGCACTTTCGGCGTATCCATATAATTTACCTTGACTATATCCACTACAGTTTGTTATGTATGTATGTATTTATGTATGTCGTCTTCCAGTGAACAAACGATTTGCTTGAGTTGAATCATACCTGTTGCTGTTATATTGTTTTATTTATGTTATAAACATTTTTCATCAAACAAATAATTTATATTTCATCACCTAACGATATGAGTAACGACATTTCATCAACATCGTTATCCACTTCGTGTGATCGTAATTAGCCATATTTCAGCATCTTCTCTTTAAACCGAGTTGAAGTACCATTTGTATTTTTTCTTTAATTCTAGTGAATAATCACATTGCAAATATGTAAGTGCAAAGCAAGCCCGATAAATTATGCCAAATTTTTATGGGCAAGGTATTTTGTCTTAAACTCTAGGTACAGCAATACTCTTAGCTGTACATACATTGGTCGACATTAATATATAAGGCATAAGGTCCACCGATGTACAGGTTATGCCTATAACGGCCCGGCCACGACATTGCGCGAATTGCGTCACGGCAAGCGTTTTCTTTGTTCATTGCGTGTGATCCCAACTAACCGCAGTGCATTGCGCTCGTCAACAGATAAAACGCTAGCCGCGCCGCAAGTCGCGCATTGTCGTGGCTGGGCCGTAAGTGTTGCTGTGTATATTACATGCAAGTGTTCTGTTACATTGTTTCACTCTGAAATCCTAACTATCTCGGCAGGTAGAAGAGCACAGCAAGAATATATCATGCCTCATGCTTACGTATCCGAGTACGTTTGGCGTGTTCGAGGAGCAGGCCGCTGACGTGTGCGCGTTGGTGCACAAACACGGTGGCCAAGTATACTTGGACGGCGCCAATATGAATGCTCAGGTGAGATACTATTTAAACAAGCTAAAATCGTCCTGATATTCTCCAATCTATAAAAAATAATAATTTCAGAACTTCTGACAGTAAACTTGCAATTAACGCGGTACTTACATTACAAGTTTAGTTGAATTGAGCTATCTGGACCTGGAATAGAAGATTGTCATCTGAAAAGACACTTCTCTCTCTCTCTCTATTCTGAGTTTTTCTCTCGAAACGTTGCACTGCTAAATGTCACATCTATACCCTTACCATGAGTTGTGACTTTGAGGTTTCCAATAACGAGTATAGAGTTTACTATCTATGCATCTCGCTTGTACTATTTTAGTGCGAACGAGATGCACAGATAGTGAACTCGATACTCGTTATCGAAAACCTCAAAGTCACAACTCGTGGTTAGGGTGCTGCAGGGTGGGTTTAACAATTAAACATTCAAATAGTGTTCCTTGTATGCAGATTTAAAAGTATACACAGATGGGATATTTGGTATACTTTCAGAGTACTACCTTACAAATTAAGATCTGTACCGCAATATTTGGCTACTTTGGTTGTTGCTAACTATTTGACGCTGACGCTTAAAAAAATCTCTACAGGTTGGCCTATGCCGTCCAGGGGATTATGGCAGCGATGTGTCCCATCTAAATTTGCACAAGACCTTCTGTATCCCGCACGGTGGCGGCGGCCCGGGCATGGGACCTATTGGGGTGTAAGTAATTTAGGTATACCTTCTTATTAGTTCGTGAAGGGTTGAAGTGAAGTGTAAGGGGCAATCGCATAACATTCATATCGGCTTTGGGCACTGCTGACCTTCCGTAAGGCGAGGCTAAGTAGTACGTGCTTGCGTGCTGTGCTTCTATACGAATCACTTAAGGATTCTGACATTGCGAGAGAGATGGTGCTGCCGTTTATGCAAATAGAAAAAGTTAAGCATTTAAAGTCTTGTTTAAGCATGGCAAATAAGAGTAAAAATATCTGATCGATCGCATCTTATATCAAAGCCATAAGGTGCTTTCAGATTTTTTTGCGGCCTTGACATAATAAGATATTATTGCCGGTGGCTGTATC
This sequence comes from Grapholita molesta, assembly GCA_022674325.2. NCBI lineage: Eukaryota > Metazoa > Arthropoda > Insecta > Lepidoptera > Tortricidae > Grapholita > Grapholita molesta. Next base: position 5,789,324 of record CP053126.2, read on the forward strand.
TACCTAATTTAGTGAGATATAATTTTTATTCCTCCGCGATGGAAATAAATATGGAAATTCTATATTTATTAGTTACTTAAATATTATGTTCTGTTTGCAGAAAAGCTCACTTAGCACCATTCCTGCCTTCACATCCAGTGGTGGACCCCTTGGCAGACTTGGGTGACGCGGCTCACAGTTTTGGGTCAGTAAGCGCAGCGCCCTATGGCTCGTCGGCTATTTTACCGATTTCCTGGGCGTATATAAAGGTATGTTTTTTTTATTTATAACACGTTTAATAAAATACAATATCTTAAATTATAGCTACGCTAAACTGGGTGGCAGTTTGTAGAGAATGCGCTGATATAAATAATAATTTACGTAATTACACGAAACATGAATAAGTAACAAGTATACAAAGATTAAGATGAAGTGGGTATTTCAGTTCTAAAAGCATTAATAGTGCCACGTCTCACAATGTCTACCGGAGAGACAGTATGTCGGATATTTTTGCTGTCGTCTCTAGCAGTGCAAGTTATGGATTCTATTATTCAATGCGATGTATGAATATCGAGTATGAGTATCGATGTATGAATATTATTAGAGGTAATATTTAATGAGAGGTAGGGCACAGCGATGACCATCACGCTTGATTCTAGAGCAGCCCAACTGGGGAAGTACCTCCTCCTTACAGAAGACCACAGCCATAATAGCACTGCTACCTTTCAGGTCTGTAGTGTTGTGTTCCTGATGGTGAGTAAGGTTCCCAGAGCTCCAACCCCCCTTAAAAGCCGGCAACGCGCTTGTGACTCCCCTGGTGTTGCGGGTGCCCATGGGCGACGGTAATTGCTTACCACCAGGCAATCCGTCTGCTCGTTTGCCGCCTATGTCATAAAAAATTAGCTAAGTATTGCGAAAATGCCTTCTATCTAGTGTTCGCATATTATAAAGCGTGTCGTTTCAGATGATGGGTCCCAAAGGTTTAAAGCGTGCGACGCAAGTGGCCATTCTGAATGCAAACTACATGTCCCGTAGGCTCGAGGGCCATTACAAAACGCTGTACAAGGGAGAGAGGGGGTTGGTAGCACACGAGTTCATCATAGACGTTCGGGACCTAAAGAAAACTGCTAACATAGAGCCCGGAGACATAGCAAAGAGACTGATGGACTTTGGTAAGCTATATAACACAAGTTGTCCTGTTCTTTTAGGCTGAACAATTTCACTGTGTAACGTCAATAATATTTGCGGAGAGCCCAGATTACAAATATAAATATTACATACATATAATAGCAGAGCTCCTGTATAAAACTCTACTTTACTGGCTTACTTAATCTTCAGACGCACATTTCCGACTGCTAATGGAATAGGTAGTTAATTTATTGACTTCAGCAGCCCTGAAAATATTTCTCCACATTTTCGCCACTGTCTTTTGTGAAATATTCGTATATTGTTATGCCAATCAAACAAATAAACTGCCTTTGAACTCAGCGTAGCATTGCGAAATAAGTTTTGTAAATTTGAAATTTTAGTTACACCGTCAACGAATAACCTTTGCACACCTCAACCTCTTAGCAACTTCTGCTGCTACCTAACTTACCTAGCGATATAGATAAGTGGTAATTTTAAATCTAGACTATTCACGATGTAGACTGCACGTCCATGTTTTGGTCTTAAGTAAATCTAATGAACTCACCAATCATCAAATCGTCTGCTAAGAAATTCCAGCTCACTATGTGATCTGTTACAGGATTCCATGCGCCGACCATGTCTTGGCCAGTAGCTGGGACGTTAATGATAGAGCCAACAGAGTCTGAAGACCTACAGGAGCTCGACCGGTTTTGTGACGCGCTCATCCAAATCAGAAAAGAAATTAAGGATATAGAGGAAGGAGTCATGGATAAACGAATAAATCCCTTAAAGGTTTTTAACTTTTAAATGCATTCTCTTTTCTCCTGTTGCTGGTCGGGCCCGACTTTTTCTCATTGTCCTCGGATCAGCCTTCGTAGTAGTCTGAGTAATAGTATATTATTTTCGCCACACCCACAATGAGTTGTCTCCTGTTGCATTAACTTTTTGGTAGCCACGGCTTTTTCGTATGAAACGCAGAAGTGTACCGTTTTTTTTTTATAACACAAAGGTGGCCCGCTTGATGGCGGTCACTGTAGCCTTTGGACGTTTACCTTACCGAGGCATCATTCACACGTTGCCGACCCCGTAAAAACCTCTTTACACCCTTTTTGAAGAACCCCATGCTGTAGTCCTTTGGGATGACCTCCGCAGGAAGCTCATTCCTCAACCTAAGCGTACGCGGAAGGAAATTCCTTTGAAACCGTTGGGTACGCGACCATTTTGGTTTAAAGTTCTGGAATATTTGAAGATTCATTTTAAGCTGTAAGCATTGAATGGTAAGCGTGGGGTTTTCAGAAAGTTAATTACGTTGTGAGGTTTCTAAATACAGGTTTTTTTTTTCAATTCAATGTCTCAATGTTCTATGGCTGTCAATGGCTGTAGGCTATCATGATTCATGACGCCTTTTGAAGTGACACTTTGGACGTGAAACTTTTAAGAATCAATCTTGGTTAGCGGGTCAATTGTTACTACTTCTAGGATTTGACTAATACAATTATGTTACCTGATCATATACAATCTGGTCTCTTGATTAATATTAAATATTAGATACTTTAAATTAATATAAATTTCCAGATGGCGCCTCATACACAAGAAGCTGTGATATTTGAAGACTGGAACAGGCCATACAGCAGAGCTCAAGCTGCATTTCCAGCTGTGAGTTGTTTTATTTTCATATTTTGTGTTGGGAAACTTGGGAAATCCTACAAAAAAATTCCCAGAACTTGATATGCTTAACAAAGGGTGATCGTACAAAAAGTCAACTAAGTGGAAGGCAAAGTGGCCAAATGCACACTCCCATTTAATTGCTATAAAATAAAGATCTGTGTCGATTATGTATATGACCATTAGTTACTAGGTATGTACTAGGTTTGCATCACGTTTGCATCATTCAGTAGTCAAATAGTTCGGTACACCATATAAATTCTATGGTGTACCGAACTTTACGAGTACATTGGATGCTACCAACTATATGACGCTGAATGTACATACGACATACAAAACCGAGTTTTAAGAAATCCTCGATACGTTTAGTCGTAATAAATGGGTTTCGAGGTGACCTTGCTTTGGCCCGATTTAGCTGGAGGAGTGCTTTTACTTTTTAGATAGGTACATTCGTTATCAGATATATCGGAGCTGTGGAGGTGGTCACAAATATCTGAACATGCACTTTATCGCCTTGACATTAGAGGCGTTGTTCCGATATTTGTGACCACCTCCAAAGCTTCGATACATCTGATTGTGACTGTACATACTGATTAACGTTAATGATTGTATTGTTTTATCCAGCCGTTCGTGAAGGGTGAGACGAAGATCTGGCCAACAGTGGGCCGCATCGACGACATGTACGGCGACAAGCACCTCGTCTGCACGTGTCCTCCCGTCCTCGACGACTTCTGATTATGTATTTATTAATAGCTTTAAGATTAAAACAAACGACACTCGATCGCATAATAATATGTATATTTTGTCAATATTGCTGTAGAATAAATATTTCCCTCTAACAACAAAACTTCTCTTATTCCGTAATGACAGGACCTCACTCTATAGCGGTATAAACAATTTTAATTGCCATAAAATTCCATTGACTTCGAACAAGTAATCTATCTATCTTATTATCATACAAATATGTTATATTGCAAAGGATTATTATTATACGTAACATTAAAATAGAGTCAAGGCAACGAGTTTGTTTTGTTTCTAGCTCAAATAGGTGAACGGCTTACTGCTACAACCTATGTCCATATACAACAGATTTCTGACGCTTATATGTAATATTACAAGCGAAGCCTTTCTTATATTATCATTAGCAATGTTTGTGTAATTAAGTGCTCTTATTTATACCGGCAAATAATCAGTTCCTGACCTTAAAGATCAGAGGAGCTAGGTACTAACTACGTGCATAGGTAATTCTGAGGAGCTCGATCCAAAACATCACGCGACGTCATTCGAAAACATGGATTACGTTTAAATCCAACATTACTCTAGTAAATTATTCGTAAAAACTATGTATAGAATAATAATTATCAAATCAAACTTTAAATCTATAATAGTTTACAATTTAAAGTTAACTATTTTATGCGTTACAAACATATAAATTGTACATAATCTAAAACAACAAACCATTCGAAACACAAAATTGTTCTCAAATATCATATACCTCAAAAAATGCGATGGAACGACATAATACATTATTATTTAATCATAGTAACTATTCATCATTCAAATACTAATTTGTTTATAATTATTTCGGGGGAGAATTAACCGTATCCTTAGGATACATGCCCAATCGAACTCCGAGCTCTTTGGGCATTCGCATGGCTGGACGAGTGGGGAATGGGTGATACGAGCCCGTGGAAGGGCTCCTCGGGTAAGACAGTGAAGATAAAGTGTCTGTCTCGATTAGAGACGTTATAGCACTGCAAGTGTCATCCGATTCTAATTTGAATTTATCACTCTTCTCTAAGTATTCTTTAGGATTTGTAGGAGTTTCTCTGTTGGGGAAGATTTTTGGTGAAATAGGAGTAGACACCTGGTCCAGTGAAGTGATTTGACATAACGTATCACTCGAATTACTTTTTGCACCGCAAGGGGAATCATCATCAGCTGAAGGTTCGTATGTAAAACTAATTGAGGAAGTTACTACATTAGCGAACTCACTTGCTTGGCTGTTGTCAGTCTTTATTAAACTATCGCATATTTTTGGGCCTTGATCTACTGTCTTGCTGCAAATGTCGCTGGCTTTAGATAAAACAAAGTCATTATATTTACTAGAAAGTGGATATTTGTAGTCATCCGACATAAAACGACGTTCGTACGTTGAAGTATCTTTTATTTCTGATGTTGATGGTAATGTTACAGATGCTTTTGACTCTCCTTGGTTAGAGTTTTGAGCCCACTCTGAAATCGAGGTACGTTTAGGTTCATTGCTTGAAACATCAAGAACTATTGTTAACTCTGGACTCTTTTTAGTATTAGTATAATCCAATTCATAGTTCTCGGGCTTACTTAAAAGATTTTTAAAATCGCATTTTGCTAAGAAACCTTTATTCTCCCAACCGTAATGATCAGTTTTATTGCCCAAACATTCACTGCTCGGTGATTTAATACATTTCATCGTAAATTCTGGATTGCGAGCGATACCTTCACGAATGTCTAATGAAAACGGATCGTCAATGGAAATTGGTCTAATTCTTACGAAATCATTTTTTTCGTTTGTTTCACTATCCGCATGTTTTTTCCTATGAACAATTAAAGAATCCGATATCGATTCTTTAAGAGAGGAGCAATCTGTAAAATTTTGTTCTACAGTGTTATCAATATCAGAACAAGTGGGTTTGTCAACATCGACAAGTTCGTCAAAACTTTTAGTTTCATAGGTTTTACTTGTATTATCAGACATGTTTTGTTTCGTTAGAATTCTATTCAGTATTTTTGAATTTTCTTGAATGATTTGGAGAGCTCTTTCACTGTTCTTACGACCTGATCTGAGAACATAGTCTTTAGGGGAGAATGTTTTAGTTTCTGGAGTTTTGTCTAAACTTTCTTGTTTTACATTTTGTAGTTTACTATGCTCTTCATATGAAATTTCACTTGTATTCATTTTGTGCTGATTATTTATATCCGGACTGATACAAGTTTTCTTTGTAAAACTATGACTTTGCGGTAATGATGACGCTCTTTCTGCTTCACTTTGTAGTATTTTATCATTATGATTACTTTGGAGTGTCAAAGAGTCAGGTTTCTTTGGTACCCGTGATAACCTCTTAGCAGCCCTTCGATTAGGTATTTCAGAATTATTAGGGTCTGTAACACGCGCACCAAAAAATTCAGGACTGTGCTCAAAGTATTTATCAATTCTAAGTGGAATGGGAGGTTCGTCTTCGCTCACGACGATACTTTCAGCACCGGGGCTTCTCGGCGGACTATCAATGTCAGATACGTTTCTTTCAGATAAATCTATATCAGGCACAAAATTTGGATACATTGTCAGACTATCAATAATATCTGGTGGCCTAGCACTTACAACTAGTTTAGAAGTAGAAGGTCGCTTAAAATTACTTTCAAAATCGTAAGTATAGGGAGACTTAAAGCCCGTTTCAAAATGACATGGAGACAGATCTATGGGACTAAGATCCATAAAAATCTTGGGTGGCTTAGATGATTGAACTGATTCAGTACTTCTGGTAAATTCTTCAGACTTCATTAATACTTCTCCTTCCTCAAACTGTTGGTCTGGGTCTGAATATGGCAATTTACTTTTATAAGGACTTAATTTTGTATAATTGTCTACAACAGAACAATCTGACAAATTTTCGCTTCGTTGGCTGTTAAATCCATCGATATAATTTTTCAACGGTTCACCTGCTGCAGAATGTAAGTAATCTGATACAGTCATTTCTGATGACATGATTTGTATTTGTTCTTTCGACGGTGTAATTGTAGATTCATTCATTAAGGGTGATGAGGCATAATTTTTGTCTCTCGGAACGGGTGATATACTAGACACTTTTGAGAAAGGTGAATGCAAGTATTCTGGGCTTTTAGAAAATTTACATGGCGAAGCTTTTGATTCCATGGCAATGGGTGATAAATGAAACGAAGTGTCCTTGTTGACCGTACATGAAGAAGTTTGTGTTTCAATACTAGGCGATGCTACATGCTTTGTATCTTTTGAAAAACAACTAGGAGACAGTTTTGATTCTTTTAAGGTGACTGAATGGGATAAAACCATATCTTTTGAAATGGATGACGATGTGTGTTTTGTCTCTTTTGAACTTGATTTGATTTTTACTTTATTGTCATCTTGTGTTTCCGGTTCCGAGTCACTACCACGTTCGTTGTCATCGCACAGGCTAGTGTCAGTACTGGATGCCGAATGTGAAGAATATGACGAACTTTCACTAGAACTGCGTGATCTCAACGACGCGATCATTTCATCTGCTTCGCGCTCCGAAACTATAATTCCATCACCGGTCTCATCTAAATCAATAGATGCTTTTCTACCTTTTTCTACAGTCTTATCTTTCTTAATATCTTTCCATTTGACAGAATTGCGCCGGCTGAGTGATTTCCGACTTTTTTCTTCATTCCAACTAATGGTATCGTTAGAGGGGGTTCCAGGTGAAGACTTCTCTCTGGAAGGTTGTGCTTGCCGCGATGGGGGCACGGCACCGGGCGGCGGGCCGAGACGCCTGCCTCGTGAGCTCACGATTGCACTTTTCCCCAAAAGGAGATTATTGACAGTAAGCGACGTTGGTGAAGTAGGTACTCCAACTGTAAAGCAATTATGAAAAATGATACAAAATGTTGAACATCATCGGTATGATATAATTATAATCCTGATAAAATAATATGATGATGGCCGGGTCTCGGGGTCGACTCCTGGCACAGGTATATTTTGTGTATTTCACGAATTTTGTTATGCCCCGGTAATGGACTTTATATTTATATTGATAGTATGGTCAAGATGTTCACCTGCGGCATGTCTGGCGCAAGCGGCTGCTAAGATAACATGGGCTTGTCGCTGCCGCTCTCTCAACCTTGCGTACTGTCTCTTAAGAGCGCCGATATCCAACGACAGTCTATCGCCAGCACCCAAACGGTCTTCTCGTCTTGGTATAACCTAAAAATACCAAAGTCACAGTAAAATTTAAATTGTAACAAAATATGTTAAGTAACTAAATATTAAAACATATATTAATTACCGTTGCTAATGCCATTCTATTCCCGTCATCGCTAGAATCACCCTCATCTTCTGAATAAAACAAGCGTAGCCCCCTCTTCGTCATCGATTGCATCTGAATGAAAAGTTTTATATTTTAAGTAAAAGCTACAGGAATTATAATAATAATAAAGCAAATTTTTCGACTTTATATAATGCGCCTTTATATTTTTATAGGTATGTTAAAAGCCAATTAATTTGTAAAAATAATGCTTTATTGATAAATTTTCTGGTACTTTCCGAGTTACTAAACAGAAGAATTACCGCAGAGTGTAATGGTGGTTGGCACACCGGAGCGGCGGGCGGAGCGGGCGGAGTCACTCGGTATCTGTGCAGACTGCGCAGCCGCGGGAGCTCCGGCACAGAACCGAAAGCCACCACTCTGGCCACCAGAGCCTCGCCGGCCTCCCATACGGCGCCGGCGCCGCCACCCATGCAGCTGTAGAACTCGTCAGCGGAACGGGCTGATAGGATGCGACTGGGCAACAGGAAGATTTACTATCAGAGTGTTATACTACTACAAACGACATCAGATCAGAAAAGAAGGCAATGTAATGAACATCTACATGTTATAAACATGTGTATCGTACTTACTCTTGAAGCATATCCCAAATCGCTAGGGCAGTGAGTAGCAGAATTTCATTTCCGTCCAGGAGGATGAGATCCCATATTCTTAAAAGCGATTCTCGAGGGAGCCAAGTAGCGTACAGGGTGAGAAACCATTGCATCGTGAACACATCCGGCAATGGGGGTTCTACGCCTCCACCTGAAAATCGTTATAACCGTTAAAATTAAATATTTGTTAATCTAAAATTAATAATTAAAGTGTTAATAAGAGAATAAATATTGTATTATTAACACTTAATTTTCATTTTTTACAATTAATATAAAATGAACAAAACATATCGAGATGTATGCAATTTATAACAAAAATACTGCCCTGTATAATAATAGTTATTTGTTATACAAGGGTGCAAAATTGTATTTTAACTGCGAGTGTGGGATTGAAACTCGAGCAAGTGCCTTTAGCTTGATTTTCGAATGTTCTACTTCGATTTCCAACTCGGTGCGTTAGCGAGGCTCGCCCGCGCACGCCGCCGCCGCGGGGGCAAGTGGGCTGTACTTCGCGAATTTAGACTTTGAAACCATAGCAATAAGAGCTATGAGATGTCAACTTACTTTAATCACTAGTGGATAAAATGCGTTTTTACCCTCTCGTATTAAAGGATAAACAAGCGCTAAAAGCTAGTGAGGGGAAAAAACACTTTTTGCATGAGTGTTAAAATCTTTAATTTATTGGATGGTAACCTTATAGACATTCAAAGTGACACTAAAAACATGGCTAGTGAAAGAAGCTTTCTGTTCGGTCACCGATTAAATAGCATTTTTTGAAACATAACATAATATTTGCAGCCTTGACTTGTTTTCACTTAGTTTTACGAATTATTAATTTTTGATATTTTTGCATGCCAGATGCCAGTGATCTTAACTTTGTCTTTTGTACCATATTTCAAGCAAAATAAACTATTTATATTACTAAGTAATCCCAACGCTAATTTAACTGCTAATGTGTGATTCAATAAACTCAAACATTACCCGTTACCGTACCTTTGTTCACCTAAAACAATGTATTTCATGAAGTCGTATTAACGTTAGAGTAATGTAGTTCGTACCGTCAGATATCCTTTGCAAATGGTCCATGTGGTTGGCAAGTCGGGGTAAACGCAATCTCAGCAAGTCTCTAAAAGCCGCCATATCAGCAGAAAGGCCTCGGAGGTCGTCGGCAAAATACCCCTCGGGGAGGACTGCTTCCACCAAGTATACCATCACCTGTGGACAAACGTTTTACTGAACTTAGTGGGAAAAACTTCGCAAGTCAATGTCTTTGCGCTCAGAGCAGCAAAGTGTTAGGGTACATTTTAGAAGGAATGGTAATCCTTTCCAATGTGAAAACTTCAATCAAGTATGTTATTCGGAATGCGCAGCCCTGCCTATAATGGTATGTCAATGATAGGTTCATTATTTTTCTTAATTTATGTTGAAGGAATATGGGAGCTACTTCTTTGGCATTTCGAGGTTAAATAAAATATAGATAATGTAAGTATCTATGTATAAATTATATTTCCAGTCTAAATGTAACCTACCTTCAAAGACTCTGATTCCGATTTGTCCATAACTTCTAAAATTATAGCTGCTAACATATTGAAACCTTGGCAGTAGCCAACGTCTTTGTTCCATCTGTAAAAACATAAACGACAAACTTGTAAGTAACTCTCTAATTGTGAAGTTGATAACCTCAAAAATTAAACTATCAAGTCCAGTTACCTTGCGTAGGCCAATAGAACTCTGCGCAGCATGGCTTGATTCTCCCGGCCCTCCGTTCCACAGAAAAGCGAGCAACCCGTCCGGTGCAAATCCTATAAAGCAAATTGTACTTTATTTTATTACCGCCCTTGCAACCTCGGTCGTATTTAAATGTATTGATAAACCGTAAACTTTCTAGTCCAATCTACAGGCAAATTGTCATTCCTCTACAAATAACCGGTTTTACGAGAGTTTTTATCACTCTATTTACTGGCGGCGTAACTTAATTTGATGTGACGTAGTGCCAAAGAGTTTATGTATCCCTGAAATGTAAGTGAGTTTAGTCGAAATTTGGCAATAAACATAAAATTACCTGCTGCCAAAGTCTTGACATACGGCAGAGTATCCAACCAATCAGTTGTCAGTATACGATGAAAAAACCATGAGACTATGTCTCGTTACAGCTAGGAACTTGATTTTAACAGAGTGAAGTTCAGATATTGAATATTACCTACAGAATAACATTAATTATATATTTAGTTAATTTATAATAGATATATTTTAACTCTCATTTAAGGCACCTTGAGTTACATCAAATTGCGCTGTGCCGCAGCGGGACGGTTGCCGGCCGATCTGCGTTATTTCTATTTTATTTGTGCTACGACCATATGACACCGCTGTCAAAACCATCTATGTACCACACGGTACAAGAGACAGCAGCTAATCACACGGTCAGCTACTCTCTCTTATCTTAATGATCTCTCGTGCAATAGGAGTGCGCCGTGTTGCAGAGGCACGCGCACCGGCCACAGAGTCGTCTTCGATCCGCGTGTAATGTTGCCAATCGAACTGCCTCATTCCTCACGCACGTAACAAAATACCTTGATGATCTGCGCCCCGAGCTCGGTGTCATCGGGCTGAGCTGTTCCACGGAAGCAGGCGCGCTCCGCCACTGGCCAATCTATGCCTCGAGCGGTGAGGTGGCGGTCTGCCAGGGTCATCCATAGCTGCAAAAATTACATACAACATGACATTAGACAACATTTACAATACATATTTATAACACTTAATTAAATACACAGATAACTCCATAAGCCAGAAGAAATATTCGTGATAAAAGCACATATAAATTATTTGAAGGGATACGAACTCAGAACCTCCTGCTTAGGGTACTAGCTACTAACCCAGGAGATCGTCGACCAAACCCGTTAAAAATCTTGCTTTACTTATCGAGATATAGGTATAATCCCGAGATAGGTTGGATCCCATTTCAGAATAATCTTTCGGCAAAGACGTTAATTATACAAGCGAGTGATTTACGGAAACCTTACCTTAATCTAAGAGTTTATAAATAAACAACCTCCCTCAAGTTTTGTGACGCACGAATTTGTTTCATAAACAGCGTAGGTAGGTACCTACCTCCAGTCCTATTGAATCTAAATATACGTATACGGGTAGGTATTCTGTACCAATCTGAGACGTGGTAAATGTCGAACGTCAACATCGGAGCATGATTGATTGGGTGCCTAACCACTTATTGACCTTTTCGTGTTTAGGTGCTTACCTTATTTCTTTTACAATTTCTTTATTGTGTATATATGAGTATATTTATACTTTACTGAGGTATGTTTGGAAATAAAGAGAAAAGGAGTTTTTTGCCACAGCCTTAAAAGCGCGAAATAAGTTTTCACTAGTCTTCTTCCTAGCCTTGTCCCGGCATTTTGCTACAGCCCACGGGAGCCTGGGGTCCGACTTGTGCTAACTGTACTTTGACCTGTGCTAACTGTATAATACGGACTGTATGCACTTGTTACACACGTATCAGTTTTCTAGGTTTTGTTACAGTAGATACTTAACGCGATTTTAACAAATAACTGTTTAAAATAATTTAAATACCTAGCGATTTTGTGATTGTAAATCCTTAATGTGAATCCAATAACTCATGATAGCTCAATCTTCTTTTGCACGCCTCTTTAGTACAATAAATGCTTGCATTTTTTTTTCCACGTCTAATTTATCCAGAAATCACAAATTCTTCTGTAAACTGGGGCACAAAAATGTTGGTACCATACCTTCTGCATACCCTAACCCAAAATAATTATCACATGGTTCTCACTAAATAAAATAATTGATAAAACACTATAGTTATTTCCCGTGGTTACTTATCTTAGATGCCTAAAGGCCTTCATGGATGAACTCCAGGAGATCGCCATCCACTTGTACAGTCGCCATCAAATATATCGGAGCAGCCAAGGTATTCAAAAATATCGGAGCATGCACTTTATCGCCTTGATAATTGTTCCGATATTTGTGACCACCTTCACAGCTCTGATATATCTGATGGCGACTGTACAATATGTACATTGTACGAGTCGAGAGTAATATTACGTATATCAGTTCTTATTATCGTAAGTGCAATATATCACGGTTTTAACCTATATGTTAACACATTCAGTGCGGATCGTTTAACCTTAGAGAACTTCTGAATTGGCTACTCATTCGAGGTATTGCACTGACCTTAATTTGGGAGTGGTTCTCAAAGTCGGACCCTTATATTAGTAAAGTGCCATATTATACTCATACCTACCTATTGCTAATATTCGAAACAAGTTAATAATCACAGCGTGTATGTATTTATAATTTAGCTTTAAAATTTGACCAATTGATTGAAAAGCACTGATATTTGGGCTTGTATTCAAGCAGGTTACCTGCTGTTTATTACCTTCAAGCTAAGGACTTCTAAGTAGCATTTGTTGTAAAATTTTAGTAAAAAGGGCAATTTTTTTTTTACCGTGTGTCACCATAGCTGTCGCGGTCTAACTAGGCAAAGGCGGTAGGCGATAAAATGACAACCATTCATACCACCCATCCGGTTCAAGGATGGAAAGGACTACAAGAGAGAGCGAGACGATATTAATACATTTGTAAATATAACAATATTGGGAAATAATATCTAGTTGTAATGTTAGGACAACTATGTTAATACATTTTAACTTATATGACACGACTCGGTAGGATATCGAAGTTAGGTACATAATGTTAGTTACCAAAGTACGTGCTGCAGGCTTTCAAGTTTTTCTTGTAGCGAACAACAGTAAATAAATAAATAGGTATTACGGAACATCTTTACACAAATCGACTGAGCCCCATGGTAACCTCAAGAAGGCTTTTGTTCTGGGTACTTAGCCAATGATATATATTCGTATAATACACAAATACTTATGTAAATAGATAGAAAGCGCTCATGACTTAGGAACAAATGTTTGTGCTCATCACACATATAAATGCCTTTACAGGGATTCGAATCCAGGACCATCGGCTTTACAGGCAGAATACCCAAGTACTCACTAGGCCACACCGGTTATCAAACTCGGATATTACCTTTTTGCGGAAATGCTGCGGCACGCCGGCGGGCAGGCGCGCCACGAGGCGCATGGCGTGGAGCCATTCCGCGTAGCCGCCCTCGCCCGGGCCTTCGCTGCCGGACGGCGTCAAGCCGAACCGGGCGCCAGTCTCGCCCGCTGCGACAAAAGGTACCCTCAATATGAAAACGAAAATGATTCGATCGTGATGCACAAAAATGGTCTCGCCGGAAGATCAGCGCTGACTCTCGGGTCAGCATTTATGTCTATTTTTGGTGGTAAACTTCAATATATATATATTTTTTATATAGTAATTGTTACAGGTTTGTAGTCTAATGTAGTTTATCATTAAATTTGAATTTGAAATAACAAATTGAGATGATTTTGTTTCCTATTAACGATTGTCATTTTGGCTACGGGACCAGGCTCCACCACATGCATCATGAATAGTTATTAGAGCCAAATAACGCAGTTGTCATAAACACGTCATCATCATCATTTTAGCCGAAAAAAGACATGGCATACTCAACTATTTATCGCATATGGCATACAAAATGACCTCTCCTGCTCTACCTATAGCACTAAGAAACAGTAAAAGAAGAACAATTAGTTATCATAAAATATATAGTATTTGATGTAGTGTTTCCGCCTCTTTACAAAGTGACGTCAAATATGGATAAATTTCTAACTGCATCGGGCAATTTGGTTGAGGTATATCTAATAATGATGGGATTTAATGAGCAATGGTAGCTAAATTTTTGTGAAATCGTGTTCGTGTGCAAATTTATGATTTAATGTGTACTTGTGTACCATATCTTAAATTTCTAATTTAATTTAATTATTTGTATGAAAAACATGTCTGGCTTGCGCTAATGAGTAATGGTGTTTGATTGTAAAATTTTGCTACACATAAACTTGAAATCGCCGCCATTCTCTACTAATAACAATCATTTAAAAGCTAAAATAATAATATTTATGTGTAGCATTTTTATAAAATTAAATTACGTAGGTAGTGTAAATACAGGTAGATATACTTTTTTAGTACTTATATCTCAGGAAGTGATATGATTGATTCAAACTTCTGAAAGGCATGTAATTGAAAAAAATCGTATATTTTAATTCCTGATGCGTTTCAAAAAAGGCACATAGAAGTTCAGAGAACATACATGACGAAAATATAAGTACGGAGTATCAAAATTAATGCAAACTGCCTATTTGTGGACACAAAGCTTCCGTCTACTCTCGTTTTCATAATATATAATGAACAGACCTATGTACACATAATGCTTTATTCTTCTGGTGACATTGTGTCCACAGCCTGTCGACTCGACGTTTAGCTTTGTTTTCGAATGTAGTTGTATGGCGACATGGCTTAATTTTTGAAAAGAAGAACGTCCTTAGGCAACTTGGACACAGGCGATCCGGCTCAATATTTCATGAGTGAAACTTACTAAGTATTACAGATAATTTAATAATTTTTTTTTATGCTTACCTGAATATCTTTTTGCATTGAAACTAATCCTAATTGTGTATACCGGTATATAGGTATCTAAAAATAAAATAGGTATCCAAATTAGTTTTATTTTTACGACTCATATAATTTGGAAACCATAAATTAGAACAAAAGATAATTTACTGTAACTATAAAATTGTATCGAGTTTAATTTAAACAGCGATACATAGCGGGTACGTGATTTTAGTTTTATATTTTTTTTAAATTACACTTACTGTAATCACAGGAAACTTGAATTTAAAGTTTACCCAGCATGACTTTTGAAAATTCTGTAAACCATTTAACCAACATATAGGACTAGTAGAGCTTTACTCATCAATTTTTTTGGGTTAAAGCCTCATCAATATCAATCATAAATTTTACCTAATATCTGAATGGATTTATGAAAAGACATTAGCAGTAAGCTTTGAATAAAAAAACTTAAAAGGCTTCAGAAGAAAAGGTCATCTCCCCATAATTTAATTTAAAAATACCTGCGCCTGCCCGCGACGAGGCAGCCAAGTTCCGGAGAGAGTTGAGGATGGCGCTCATCTGTCCTGGCCAGGGAACACATTGGACAACACACGCATATCACTACACAACCACCGAGTCAGAGTTCCACTGCAGTGTCACTGCGGACGTGACCATCCTTAACCCTGATACACTCCCGATATTCTTAACATTCGCCGCTGACAACAGGAATGGGAATAGTGAATTATTTCCCATATCTTGAAAGCATCGAGACTGCGTATTCGACCAGCTGATGCGATGTTTACTGGGAAAGTCGCGAAATAAAGCGACAGCACCGCTGGCCCTGTACCAAGATAACACTTTAAATTGTCATATCGCAGGACTTGAATGTACTCTAGTAGCCTATTAGTATGACGAGGATAAGGATAGGGAGTTTCGTGGTAGCTGCCACGAGCATGCGCTCTAAAGATGAGAAGCAGCGTGGCTGTGTGCGTTGTGTATCGATTTCGCAAACTGCCTGTGTACGTCAGTCGAGTCGTATCAGAAGCGAGGCGCCGACCCCAGTTTGCTTTGAAGTGCGTAGAACTATTTTAAGTCGTCATGAATGAATTTGTAGTTGTAACTTACACCTATACATCGGAACAGTTTTACTGTAACTTTCTCATTGGATGCAAGCATTAACCCGCGAACCTAATAATGATGTGTGATCAAAGTACAAATACGTACAGTACGGTACACTTCTACGTTAACAACATAATTCACAAAGTATCGATTATTCGCGAGGCATTCTGCAACTTGCCCAGTTTAGGATGCTTAATTATATTATGTACATATTTTGGAGTGCAGTTATGTTATAGACACTTCTGTAATACAACAAACACTTCTTACAAAAACATAAACACCAGAAACCTGTACTACAATGAAATCAGCTTATTTATCATAATGCACTTATTTATAACTAATTTAAGAAGAACGAGACTTACCCAACACATGGAATTGACTATCGGTGTATTAAAAAAAAGTACCTGTTTTGTCGAACCCTGCCCTTCACTCGCACGCACCTTCCTAGCCGTTCTTTGCCACTTGCAGTCTGACCTCCCACTTAATGCTTCGGATGATGATGAGATGACATCTATGTTACGTTATGTTAGTTATGAAGGATACACATCCTATAGAGCACATGCCCTATATATTATTGCTACTGATGTGCCACAGAAGCACAATGAAAGTTTCTTCTGCTTTAGCCGCAGACCAGATGCCGCAGATTCCGGCCATCCGCAGTCACCACTCGATGCTTCAGATGATTACTGTCGTGTATGTTTTTTTTTATGACATAGGCGGCAAACGAACAGACGGATTGACTGGTGGTAAGCAATTACCGTCGCCCATGGGCACCCGCAACACAAGGGTCACAAGCGCGTTACCGGCCTTTAAGGGGGGTTGGAGCTCTGGGAACCTTACTCACCACCAGGAACACAACACTACATACCTGAAAGGTAGCAGTGTTATTATGGCTGTGATCTTCTGTAAGAAGGAGGTACTTCCCCAGTTGAGCTGCCCCAGATTCAAGCGTGATGGTCATCGCTGTGCCCTACCTGTCATTGTTGGTCGTAGTTTAAGGACATACCCGGGTCCGGGTTATTTAGAATATTGAGTACTGATGCGTGGTATAGTTACTGATGTGGCGCAGCAGCACGGTGAAGGCGGCACACAGCCTCTTCTGTTGTCGCCGCAGTCGGTCCCGCACTCGCACGCAGCGCGCCAACCGCTCGCCCGCCACACGCAGTCTGACCTCCCACTCGATAGCCTGCTTCTGCAGATCTTCCACATCTGCAATTATTTCATTACTGAAAAGCAGCCAAAACCCATTTTTGACCCTTTGACCTTTTACAGTATGTACCAGCCAATAACCTTGAAGGAATGTTCTGAATGGAACCTTAAAACATTTTGATTATTAAATAAGGGAATAACACACTAATTTAACCAACTTCTTTATTGCATTGACCAAAAATTTATTAGATATAGAACTTACATAGAGTCCCTACTCATCCCTACTCATCCCTAAGGTAACAAAAGAATTGGTCTTATCGCTAAAAAGCGATTTCTTTT
Source organism: Grapholita molesta (assembly GCA_022674325.2). NCBI lineage: Eukaryota > Metazoa > Arthropoda > Insecta > Lepidoptera > Tortricidae > Grapholita > Grapholita molesta. The sequence continues at coordinate 5,806,893 of CP053126.2, forward strand.
AACAATCTTTGGGGTAGCAGGAGATCACGAACTGATAGCAGTTTAGGTAGTGAAACGTGTTAAAGAGTGTAAAAATACTCGTATAGAAATACGTACTACAACAAAAGATTAAAAAACAAAATTCTAATGGCAACTTAAGGCTGAAGCAAATGATGAAGTTTTAACTCAATTAAAAAAAAATAGATTTAGCTAGTCTATAGACATGTCCACAAAATAGACATGGTGGTTATGCGGCCTTAGAAATTATTAATAATCTTATCGGAAGGAAAAACTCTGGAAGAAGAACATCTAATAGGATAGGATTTGAATCTATATCAAGTGGGAATCGACGCATACCTAATCCTTCCAAGTAACTGCGCTCGAATGAATCGTCGTGATCGTTGCAAATCGAATGTGAAGATGCCAGAGACGGGGCTGAAGTTGACCTGGAATAAAAATAAAAATGAGTTAAGCCGTCGATTCAGGTTGTTTCGTGTCATTGTGAATTAAATTTCCTACCAAAATAAGTATATATTTGTGTCGACATTATAACGTATTAGTATTAGGTAAGTTATACCATGCAAACTATGTTAGTAAATGTAACATTTTAATGACAGGGCAACACTAAATTCAATCACAAATAAAATAGAGAACGAATACACCTTGTTCGCTGACTTTAACTATTTTTGTGGTTTTCCAACGTTTGAATTTATTTAGGTATAAGTAGTGGTTAACCGCGGCAAATGAGTTGAGAACCTGGTATTAGATCTTAAAATCGTTTTAAGCTCTTAAAATACTTATCAGTATTCCAAAGTATTTAAACTATTCTCACAGATCCATTTAATTAAATTATTATTTTATTTTCTACGGTTTCTTATATATGTATTATATACAATAATTTGCTCTAGAAGCTTTACTTAAAATTAGTTAGGATCAGCATTTTTAAATTTTATTTTAATTTATGTAATAATTTCAAATTTAGAAACCATTTAATTTATTTTCTATTATATTTTAGATTTAAATTATTATGTTTTATTTTATTCAATTTCATATTTGACATGTCTGGATTTTTTAATTTTAAATATAAAATTTTATTAGACCTATGTAGTTGTCTTAATTAAATAAATGAAAAAAAAAATCGGTATAAGAAATATTTATAACCCCAAATATTTATTTATTTATTAAGAGTCGATCAGTAAACATTACCGAATAAACTTACTCAAATAATTTTATTTTCGTCACCAGCGTATATAAGCTTTTTATCTCTCAAATGGATTTCGGATTTATACCATTGTAAGTGTTTGGATAGGAAATTTAATAATAACTAAAACTTAACGTCGATAGATTTGCGTGTTTTTAATTGTAAGGAAATAAAGTTGTTGCATATCAAATAAATACTACTGGAACTGTCCAGTAGTATTTATTTATCTTGTTATCAAATTCTGTACCTCGCTACTTTACCATAAATTGCCTACAATATTATTTATCCAGAAATTTTAGATTGTGGCTAATTCATATTCCTCAAAAAATATTTATCCCTTGTGTAAATGAATTCATATTCTTAAATATTTAATTACAATTTTTTGTTTTAAGCAAACGTCTGCGGGAGACCACTGGTGACCCTCGCGCGGGCGGCTTTCTTGCACAAAGAATTGCCATAGCAATTCAGCGCGGGAATGGGCACCTTGCCTAGAGGGTCTAATTTAGATTTTAATTTTACTTAAGTATTTTTAAGTTACTTGTATTTTTTGTTCTTGTTTTTTTGTTTTTAGTCTTCAAAATATTTATCCACACCTGACCACTAACATCCTCGATAGCTTTGGTCTGTAAAGAAATACAAAACTACTGAACAAAAATATTATCTATCAACTGGAGATTTTAATTAGTTTCATAAACTGAATCAGGGCATCCCTCTACTCTCTACTCACGTAATGCTAATGCGGATGTACTAAACCCTAAACAAAGCAGAGCGGCAGGCTTTCGCCCACAGATCCATTGTTTTGATTATGCAATATTTCAATTAGAGATTTTGAATTAATTTCTAGCTAACAGATCTACTGGGTGATTTCGGGGTGGTGGAGCAAGAAAGTGAGGCGTGACACATAATTCATAGATGGAACTAATCATGTTAATCATTCATTTTTCAACACTAAAAATTATATTTTAATCTTCAAAGAGTAAGTAGAACAAAAATCATTTTTGCATACAATTCGGTCACCCTACTCAATATGACGTCTTGCCGCTGCATATTGTCAAAAGGGTGGCCAAGTTTTGGTTAGTTTAACATAAAATTTACTTGAAATATAAGATAATGTTGACCAGTAACAGAGTTCGAAAAACTGGATCTGCATCACGACCCAGATATCACCCTGTATTTTAAAGACCAATCTAATAAATTAGGTCACATATTCTATATTCATTTGATGACTGATTAAATCATAAGCAATCCATATACCTGAAGTGGCGATGAGATAATGACTGAAGAGTACCATAGTATTGTCAATTATCTTCTTGGTAATATCTCATGAAATAATTTTACCATCATGCCATCTTTTTCTATGAGAGCGAAGTAGCAGTTACATGCTAAAGTGGTTGTAAAACAGTACTAAGGCAATTAGATTTGATGATTCATATAACTAAAGATAGCGGCTTACGAAGTAGCCATCATTAAATTACGAGTATATCTAATTTTATTGGTGTTTTGCCTTACTTCATAGGTAGCCGCAAGTTAATTAATTTCGCAGTTTATAATGGTAGTACTATTAATAATACAGCATAAAATCTTAATTAATAATATGAATATGTTGTTATATTCGTTAAACGGGATAGATACAGACGTAGCTTCAAGAGATTCAAGAGATATTTACTGACGATGAAGCTCAAATTTTGCTTTCAAGCAAGAACCAATAACTTCGAAACAATTAACTTCACTAATTTAAACTTTCATGGTTTTTACACATTTCAAAAATACCTAAAACCACATTGAACAGAGAACCGAGAACCACATTGTCCTAATGGTCTCAGATTAATATACGCGGTTAAATGCCGATTATTTGTAATAACAATTAAGTTTAGTTAGGAAGTTTTGAAATATGTACTCGTGATATTTTAAACATGAATGTGGAAAGGCACTGGACCGATTAAGATGAGCCTTGTTATCATAAGTTACGGAAAAAATACTATAATACTACTATATGTTCATTTATATAACAAGTTACCTGATGATGTCTTAAAATTACCCTTCCAGTACTTAAGAACTGTACGTACAAAGTACGAATTCGAGTAGTAAACTGACTGATTGGTGATCGCGGCCATACAATTGAGTGGGAAACATTCTATGATATGCCTATATCACAACTACGTAGTTATTTAACAACAGCGGCAGAGGGTAGAATAATATTAGTAAGTAAAGTCGTTATTGCAAACTTTTCTTTGAATTGAAATGTAAGTATGTAAATATGTAAGTACATTCAGCTGAAATTTTGCAACTCAATTTTGAAGCAGATATAGTTAACCGATTGAGCACACTTATGAAAGTTTGGTGACAATGCAATATTGTAATACCACTAATCTGATCTGATGCTAGACACAGAAGGTAGCCATAGAATAGTTGATGATCGTGCAAAAGTTCTGTCGGCAATAACATTTTTGACAGAAATTTATTTATAAATGACGTTGACAATATTTCTCTCTACTCTCTACTTGTCATGTGCTTAGTGCGAAAAAAATATATATTAAGAATTGTTCGTAAACATAGGTTGTGGATCGTCGAAATGAGCCCTCAGCGCGAATTGCGGCGCTACGTGAATGTTAAATAAATGCAAACGTATGCAAGTGACGTCAATGGACGCTATACAAGCTAGGTATAGTCAGCAGAAAAACTTGCTAAGCGGGCGGGGTGTCCAAAATGACCTCAGCACGACTTTATTGCTAAGAGAACAAGAGCATGTTCAGATCATTCTGAACACCTAGTTTAGCAACTTCTGCTGATGACTGTACGTGAAACCTAAAAAAAGTACCTACACAATACTAGCAAAATTAAGAAGATACTCGTATTTGTATCCAATCATTCGAAAATGCTTGTTGCTACGCCTTATTGAATAAAAAATTAAATTCAAATTTAAATTAAAACTATACTGGACAATTAGTTTCCGCTACCTAAAGGTTGTCTGGAAGAGAACGCTTAATAGCCATAAGACCGCCTGTTATTAACCACTACTGTTTTGTTTTTTCTTTTACTAATTCTTTGTGATGTTTCTATTTGAGGTGTAGATTAAGGTACACTACATTCATTCATCTAAAATCACCGAAAACTATGCCCGGTGAATTTATTTTGATCCCAACTAAAGTATTTTATGTGAAATAGTAGTCGGAGACTAATTGGTTCCAAACGCCAGATAGTTGATAGGATGTCAAGCCCCTAAGTGCTGACTTTACAACCCTATTTTGTGTAACTTAACACTCACTGACTAAAATCTGAAGGCTAAGTACCTACACTAGTTAGTATATAGGTTTCAGTCAGTCAGTGTTAATTGAGACAAATCATAGTATTTTGGTATGCGCTGCCCGCTCCGCTACCCGCTCTTGGCTGAAGTGTAAACTTACGCATGGTCGATGGCACTGCTGGTGCACCAGTCCCGTTGTTCCGCGTACAAGTCATCCAGAAGATCTTGAACCAGTTCTGTTATGTCTCGTTTCTAGACACATAATTATAATATTACAAGAGCATCCAAATATGTATATGAAATATGACATGTTTATAAAACAATATTATTAATAAACTTATAAATTAAAACTTACCTAAGAATTAAAACTACATAAAAATAAAATTATTTTTTATTATGCAGGGACGTTTGCTAGCGAATATCTTCTTCTATTTTTTCTTTCGATTAAAATATCGAATAAAAATAAAAGTTAAATCAAATCAAAGAAAGGACCCCTGCGGCATGGTGCGAGAGGAAGCTGCTAGATCTACGGTCAGCAGCGGAGTCTATGATACTTTTCGCAAGCTTTTTAGGTATCTTGAGTTTTTCGGATATACCGACCACAAGAAAATATTTTTTCGATGTCGTTTATATCTTGCTGCAGTATTTAAGTATTCTTGGTAAATACAAACTAAGCAATTCTATTAAGATATAATCAAAAGTAAAGCTAGGCTTCGCGTTTATTTGTTGCGAACACAAATGATACCAGAGCTGACGCCGCAGTCTCACGATAAAACCTTGCCTAACCTTCACTTGGAAATGGGCCAGAATCTTAGGGAAGCGTATTCAGATAAAAAAATACAATGAGACAAAAAAGAAGAAATATCATAAGGATCCTTAATCTAGTTTTATGCAATGCCTCAAGGACCTTTTTTAGATTTCATCCAATAACTAGTTAAGTAGGTACTCGTATTTTAATTATTTTTGTTTGTTATAATAACAAAGACTCGGCCTCATACTTGGGTTAAAATTAACCACAAATATGAACTTCGGAACCATTATTGAGGCCAAAGCGAAATACGCTGCTAAAAAATTTGGGGTCTTATATGTATAGGGTGAAGCGGTACTTCACGCCGGAACAGCTTATAAAGTAAATACTGTTGCCACCTTCGGGACAGGTCTGCCAAGTATGAGCTGGCCGCTTTGGATTCAATAGAGCACCGAGTTCGCAGACTCATTGGCGATCCTGAGTTGGTGAGTGAAAGATTACAGAAAATTGAGCACCGTCGCAGGGTTGCTAGTTTGTCTGTGTTTTTTCAGGATACATTTTGGAGAGTGTGCACAGGAATTTCACTATTTAATTCCACCATCTCAATGAGAGATTGTTGAAATAAGGGAAATAAAAAATAGGGTAATACTTTAGTAAAGTAGTAATTTCTTTTCAGTATAAGGCCAGTTATTGAAAAGTAGCCAGTTACCTATATCCAATCATTATAATATTATGCAATTTGAATGCGCTTTCTGCAAAATAACCCCCAGTGGCCGTAAAATACGAAACTCTCATCCATTCTCCTTATTAACTCGTTTAATTAAGGTTAAAGCTCTTTATTATCATTAATTTGAACAGAAAAATATTATCAACGAGTTTATTTAGGAGAGGGTTTGAAATAATAATTGCATATTAAAATCCCGTATCGTTGAAGTTAGCAGCTATATGAAATTATTTTATTCCAAAAGGTTTTCCCATAAATCCCAAATATATTCTACTTATATTTTTGTTATAGTTCAAATAAGAACTTCAAAGTCAAATGTTGTTGATAAATCGTACTATACATATATGAAAAAGGGTGAAGTAAATGTAAAGAAACAATATAGTGATGACAAGTAAGCTTGTATATACCTATATGCTATAATTTTGTAGAGCCGCAGTGGTGACCACTATGATATCAATGATACGAGTATCATATACAAAACCAGATCGTAACAATAAAAAAATTCAAGCAGAATAAACTTCCAGGCTCTTCGTTTGAAGTTAAATATACTACTTCTTTTATTTATTACCTGTTGCACAAAATTAGTGATCGGCGGAGAAGGAACCACAGAAGGTCTCCTGCTATAATTGATCTTGGGCACAACTATTTTCTTCGGCTTGCCCTTTTCTTGCGGCTCCGTATCAAACGGTGTGAAATCCAATTCTATCTTCACCACTTTTAAATTTATAGGTTGTTGTACACTTATTGTCCTCATTTTGTATATATTGCGCACTAATTGTGTATTTCTTTATTCCAACCGAAATACTGTTTTGTAAAATTTGATCGTAACTGTCAAAGTGTGATTCATGGACAATGGAAGTTTTGGAATTTTCTCTATGGAACAAAACGCTAGATTTAGTTTAAATGGTGTTGAAAGTTTAATATTAAAATTAAATAAGCTCTTAGTCCGATGAGTGAGTAAGATCGATTGCTGGCGTAGCGGTGGGAGGCGCGATAGCACCCACTCATTGGTAGTCGGGAGTCCCGATAGCGCTGATAACGGCTAATTTATTCAGACGAATGCATGCCCAATGAGCTAAAGGGCAACGTTCTGATAATTATTCTTTTTAACTCCCGTCGCAAAAAAAGGGGCCCCTCTTTTTACGTATAATAGATATCTTCTAAACTTAACGGCAACTCAATCGAATATTTTTTAAGCATTTATTCCAGAATTTTCGTTGGTTCTCCGTTTTATATAATTTATAAGCTCTTTTGTTTGGTAGGGAATAAAACACATAATAAGTATTAAGTTATATTAAAACATATGTACAGTATTGTTTCAATTCTGTATAAGGTCTTGTTGTAATTTTTAAGGTTTTGTAATTACCAATTTTATGTTGTAGATTGTAATAAGTTAATTTTAACGTGTACTATTTTTATGTCTTTAAACCAAAGACTGCGAAAAATGATTAAATGAACGGTAAGTTGATTTTTTTAATGAGTGGTTAGTAAATTTGTACATGAAAAGGGTATTTGGAACGTTGTGGGTTTGTGACTTTCGTGTATATGTTTATGGTGATTCCCCTAAAATTTGTCTTGCAAAGTTCGAGCAGAGAGGTTGTAAGCATATAAGCATTCTGTCTGTAAACGATTGGGAAGTGTTGACGATTGGGAAACGATTGTGCAGAAACAGTGTATCCCAAACATTGCTCATACATATAGTAAAGAAGCTTCATATCGCCTTAGCAGGGTCGGTCTAAACCAGCGAGTTATGTATTTTTTACCCCCGACACATATGTCTTTACCCATATTGAATATTTCGGTTTACTGTGCGTTGCGCCTTACACACAGTGCCTCCCCTACTTAGATAAAAATACTTGTTTTGCTGACTTAATTTGAGCGATATGGAGCTTGAATTTCAAATGAAAACCCATCAGTGTATCGTTGTTATTGAATAATTATATAATTAAATACAAAATTAAATAGTATCTAATTAAAACTGTTGTGTCATCAGCTTAACTCACTTACCAAGTTTTTATTAACAGACGTTTATGTTTTCTGTTACTTAGTCACTAGAAAATAGGTCTAAGCTCTCCAAAATAAGTGTAGGTAAATTCATTAACGCATTCACTGCCAACGACGCACATGTGCGCTCATTTCCATACATTTTTGGAGGGGGTGGCAGCGAATGATAAACAATTACAAATTATAGTAGGTCAGTAGTTGGGACTACAAATAAGTGTTAGCTTTTGTGATTATGCGTAAATAATATTTACCAAAATATTATTTCTCCGATAATATTTCCGATACTGTAGGTACAGTCAGCAGAAAAAGTGGCTGAGCGGGTGAAGTGTTCAAAATGACCTACACGAGCGCTTAATCTCTTGACAATAGAGATGTGTTGACCTCATTTTGAACACCTCAACCGCTTAGCCATTTCTGCTTTGACTGTACTATAATTAGCAAGTCCTGACACCTGATAGAAGGATAAAAATAAGCAAATAAAATGAATATAAATAATTCCCTTTTGTTATACAATGCATTTCACTAGTATGCAATACAACAAATAAACCGCAGTTACGTTAAAGCGATAGAACTGCCAATTTGTATACAATTTACTGCATTTATACATTGTTCTTTAAATAAAATTGATTGTTGGTGGTTTTGAAACGGATTTCTCGCTGAGCGATCTTTTACTGATTGTAAACTGCAGGGCTTTTGTCTTCTAAATTGCTATCGCTATAAAGCATTTACTTGAGAGCCATTTCACACTATTTACTCTATTTACTACTAAAGCAACCATGAAAGCAACAATATCATAATTAATAATCGTAATCTAATCATAGATGCTAACTGCAACCAGTTTCATATTCAACTTAGCAACGGTTGCCATGACAACCAATTCTATTTGACAAAATATTAAGATCAACTTTTCAAGCAAGCGGTTATATTTTTTGCTTATTTTGTTAATTTTCTGCTATTTTTACCATGAGCGAACAGGGGAATTATCATGAAAAATCTACACCAGGATTTTGTTCGGCGACATGTGTAGACAACGAGAGTCTTCAAAGAGAGATCCAGAAACCTGAACCGAAAACATCGGATTATTTTGCTACATGCAATCTACCAAAAAGATTCGAACATCCACGTAAGTGTGTCAATATTTCGCTTTAATACTTTTAGCTTAACCATTTTACAAAATGGTCGTAAACAAAGAAGTTTGCGTGTGCAAGCCAGAGGCAGAGTGGCGTTCAATATTTTGATTCGTTCAAATATTTTGTTCGGTAGTACAAGCATTTTTAAATTATAGGTGAGGATAGATTTCCACCAGAGTGAACATTATTGTGAGAGATGTGTTTGTTAAAAACCTATCACCATAATTATTAAATCATAGCTAGACTACTCGTAGTGACGATGTTTACGAAGCTTAAGCCCCTGGCTTCGAATTTCGGTAGCAGCAGGAAACAGGTAACAGCCTTACTTGGTGTGTAATCATTTCGTTCGTTTCGTAATGGTTTGATTGTCACTACACTTAGACATCAGTTTTATTTTCTCTGTCGATCTTTATTTATTATGGTATTGGTAACTTTGTGATATTGTTTCATATTCATTTACCCATTGTATGAATAAAGTCGCTAATTGACCATACCCTGCAGGTATAGTGTTGACTTTCTGATGCCCTTTGCATGCTCAACAGTCATTGTTCATTCATGAAACGCCATAAATTAGCGGCAATCTAAAACTTTGAATTTGCTTATCATAAAATTTAAAGACATAAACTTGTGGATATTTGGAAATCATCTACTATCCGTTTCTCTAGAAACTTCCTCATCCTACCTCGCACATCAAAACTAAGGAATGATTTGCCGTCAGCAGCTCTGCTCTAACTGTCGGTGGCTTATAGTTTGATGTTGTGAAAAAACCATGCATTAAGCGAAACACAATTATTGAATTCTAGCATTTGCCCGCGGCTTAACCGGTAGCAATTATTATTGTTGCTTTCTTTTCATTAAATAAGGAATTTAAACACAACACTTAAAGTCTCTCAGTCGACATTTGTCTCCATTTCCATACAAACTTTTAACCCCCTTTTAACTAATTTCAGCGTTTTTTGAAATTCATCCCGAATTTCAAAAACCGCTGAAATTAGTTTTCTTTTATTCGAATAAGAAGTGCTTTCACAAAATTTCAAGTTTCTCGCTTTACATTTTTCACAATCCCCGTACAAACTTACAAACCTCTTTTTACCCCCTTAACCTTTTGAACGCCAAGCACCACTAAAGTGGTCGCGTGATGTCGTGCCTGCCACGCCACCGACCACTAAAGTGGCTAGGCGGACGCTGTCAAAGCAATTGTCCTGCTGACAGATAAGGTATATATTTATTTTTCACAAGTCATACCATGGCGTACACGTCACATTTTGACGCGAGAGGAAAAGCGTTCAAAAGATTAATGGTGGAATTTCCATAAATCCCTTCTTTAGTGGGTCCTTACAGTATATAAAATACCTATTGTGAAAAAATCAGCTATCTAGGCTAAGCGTTTGAGCTGGGCGTTGATCAGTCAGTCAGGATTTTCACGTTTATATACATATATAGATAAACGTACGAGTACATATAGAATGAACAGCGTATAATCATGTAAGTCGTCATGGATAAAAAATTGTAAAAATATGAATATTTAAATACTTCTAAAGGACCAAAGCAATAGAACGTGGGCACGTGTCGTTACTGTCCCCCATTTTTTCGGTGTTCCCATATAAAATTGCACGCTGTCAAGACGCCGCGTTCACGCAGCGTGCCGATGACTATGGCCAGGATAATCGCCAGGAAACCATTTAATGGTCACCGCTATGGTGTCCGGGCCCTTACTTTTGCTACGTCTAAGTCACAAATCACGCTTTATAAGCACTTATAAAACCAGGGAAAAAACGATGATTATGACTATGACATATCTAGGTTTTTACCCCACATTTTACAAATATGTCATATACTCGTAAGTACCTACATCCAACTTTTTATTCATATTTCTGGTAGAATTCTGTCATTCGGAGCAGGCTGTATAGGAAGAAACGTGGTTTATCTAGATTGAGGTGTCGTTGATCTTCGTTGGAGCAGGAAGTGTTTCCTGCGATATGCGGGTTCCCCGATATGTATCACCGTGTTACCTACAACACCGTCCGCTAACAGTCAAGATACAGGTTGACTTAATACTATAAAACCTTCGAACTAAAAAAGTTGGTGTATACTTTTTCTTTTTATATTTAATACACGGATGTTGTATCATATATTTTGCCGCGATAGACTTGATAAAAGTTTATATGAAATAATAACATATTTTATTATTCACATATTTTGACTGTCTAGGCTTCTTAAGATTAAGGTTGAAAATATTGTAACTGGCTAATATAGTAAACTTGCCCGAAACTATTTACCCATAATGCAGAGTCTCAGACAACTTAACCTTTAAAAGGGTCCCAGAAGTCTAAGAAGACCAATGTACAAACCTCTTTTCAGTATTCTTCTCATTGTTCATTCATGACAACACATAAAGGGAGCAATCTAACATTTTACAACTATCATGAAATTTATTCATGGCCATAAAGTTTCGAATGAATAATTGATTGTCTGACAGTTCAATAGCAAAATGCATGCCGCATTTTACACAGGTTTTATATACATTTATCAAACGTTTAATCAAATCATCATCTTTCTACCGTTTGTCTCGACTTTCCAAGGAGTAAGTCGATTTGTGTAAGAAAAATCTTGCAATTGGGTAGTCCCAAGTGTTTTATTTATTTATGTCCTACCATCAACGTATATTAAGAATGCGATGTTCTATTGTAACTAAACTATTTGACTTATATACAATTACAACGTTTAAACGCTTATAGGCACGCATCGTCGCAACATCGTCTTTTTGCATATTAACATATAAATGCTCATCCCACAAATAAATGCCCTTCCGGGATTCGGACCCAATACCACCGGCTTCATAGGCAGGGTCACTACCCACTAGGCCAGACCGGTCATCATTACCAGAATAATTAGAACAATCGAGCACCGATGAAGCCTGAACGCACCGCTAAGGTGCTTTTTGGACGTTAAAGGGTTAATATCAAAACATTGTTCTTGTTTCAGATTGGTTTAATGGCTACGGCTCTCAAGTGAGTAAGCAACATCCGTTCTACCGGACGACCGCCAGTGAATACGGATGGTATGCCCCCGGTTAGTAGATATTCAATATTATTATAAACTATTATAAATATTATATAAAATGTTATTAACGCGAATGTTTGTATTGATGGATAATGTTTATTATTCTTCGTCTCGGCAACATATTGTGAGACTCGCTACGTGGTTGTGGTTGGATCAGGGGTTAGATTTAGAAGGTTTATTATTATTATTAGTTATTACTGTTTCACGCGAAAACTAGACTAGCTTGGTGCCATTTTATTGCATTATCCTTCACTTTTCAGAATAACATAAAAGCTACTTTATCAAAGTATTGTGTAATTTGGACACATCATAGGGTACTCGAAGTACAAATTTTGCGCAGACAAAGTCGTGGGCAGAAGCTAGTACCTAATTTCATAAGTTTACAGGTAGGTCGCTTACGTGACCGTCACCAGCTAACTTTTAAGAATTCAAAGATGTTCCTTAAACAGAACAGCCTCGTCTAATTAGCAGTGCAGTTGGAGCTTAGGTGCTTACTGTAATAGGAGTAGTCCTAGTAGTAGACTACGTTCTGTTAGAACAGAAACTGACGAATAAGCGCTGTTTCTAATTAAGTGGATCTCTAAAGCGCATCAAAATAATAATATGGTGGTGGTGTAATAATTCGCAGCCAATGGGTGTGTTCTCATTAGCTGAGTTGGAAGATAGACGGGCATTTAACCAAGAGTCTCGGTCGATGCAGTGGATTTTTCCATTTATCCTTCATACATTATTTAATTGATTGATTGATTATATGTTTTGCAAGTCATTTAGCTATCCTGGCTAGTTTTGCCAAGACGAAATTATGCCCTCTTTTTCATACGCTTTTATAAACGACCTATGGTAAAAAATACTTTAAAAAACTGTTTTATTATTTACTATGAAAAGTTTCAATTTAAAAATAAATTACTGTTACTATACCAATAATCCAATTAATAATAAAGTAAAAAGCAAGGACTATGAGTATTGATACGAGTATTGGTAAAGAATATAAGAATTGGGTCCGTTGTAATTATGAGGTAAATACAATTTTAACTTTTCTGTTTAACTTATTATGTTTTCTCAAAAAAACATTTGTACGTTCATTGATTTTATGTTTTTCGTGATGATTAGGTTCCTTTAGGTTTTATATTTTCATTCAAATCCGATAAATATTACAGGCTAGCCCTCAGTTATGAATGACAACTAAAAGAGTATGATCATTTAGGTATAAACTTAAGGTACTTTATAATAAGCAGAAAGCTCTTGGTTAGAGATTACTTTGAATAGATTTAATCTACCTTTCTTTAATCAATCCATTTTTTTTAATAAATTGAAGTGAATTATCTATATCTAAATTTAACATATTCTGTGTTCTTGTAGGTATTCACTCGGTACCAATGAAGTATCATCCGAAAAACCAGTCGTTCACGAGCAATCTTGCGCAGTTTGGGATGTACCGCAACTATTCCCTTAACACAGGGCTCGACCATTATTGAGCTCTGATAACCGTGAAATTGCATTTTGAGGTTAACCATGTAACCTCTACTCTGAGGGTTTTGTTAGTCACTGCAAAGATGAGTATATAATGAAGACTCCTCATTTCTGAGTATTATTTGCTGAGGTATCAGGTTTTTATCATATGCATATGTTTCAATAAAAACTCCAGATCAAATACGTGTGCATAAAAACAAATAAGCTCATATAATTTGGAGCAACATAAACGTTATGATTGTAATTGCGGGGAAGTTTTTTTAATGCAAAGAGGATATATTGCTGTTTCTCAGTTTTAAATTAGAAATATCAATTTATAAGTAGGAATTTACAGTATAAATAGCAGTCAAAGTGGTCAAATACGTCGTAATATTCGTAACACAGTTATCGCTAAGCATACGTAGATTTGCACCAAAGTATTTGACTACTGTGGTTGCTAGTTATTTGTAAAATGTTATATTTAAAATATTTTTAAATGAAGACAAGGCAATTTGGTTTGACAGTACGCGTAACTACGTACTTACTTAATTGTATGTAGTCGTATTTTAGTAAGACTACAATTATTTTTAAGTGGGTAATTTTTGAGTTTTCTTGAATAAGTAAAGATTTTATTATTTTTGTTTTCAAGAAGTCATTGTTGTTCTGTCTCGAATTACTGGATTGTTATTGGTTTATGATCATGGTTAATCCGTTAATTTACTATTACTTTAATGTTTAATTACTTATTTTTAATATAGATTATGATAAAAATGTATTGATGTTTTATTTTAATATTATACCCTTCCAAGTACTAGAAGTAATGTTTTGAAAATAATACGATTGAATAATTTTGTTATTTTCAAAACCTTTTTCTTTTCATTTCAAAGAAACAAACATGGGCTAATGCCCATTAGCTAATATGCCTTCGTTGTCGTTCTAAAATCCGCTGTGTTCGATTATTGAAAACTGAAATGATATCTCGATTACTGGACATATAGTTCGTCGAATTTTACAAGCACAACTATGCAATATATTCTGATACTTAGCGTTTACGTCCTAACCTGAAACTGAACACGTTGGCCGCCCACCATATTACACGTGCCGTACTATTGGCCCCACGCCCCATACATATTTACTGTTCCCACTGGTGATGCTCAAAGCATCGCTCTATTACTCAGAACCCATGAGCATATCATGAGGTTTTTTTTGCATCGGCGATGTTCACGCAGAGGAGAAAACATAATCGCTTCAGTGATGCTCACGGTAGCCAACAAACAAATGGGATTAAGTTCTGTAAATGGACGAAAAGTTTCTCAGATAATGTTTTTTTTTTCGTAAGGAAAAAGGAGAGTTTATAAACATTTTGAGGACTTTAAGCAAACTTGCAGCTGTGATTCCAGGCATCCACTCCGTGCCGTCCGTGTTCTATCCCGCGAGCCAGACCTTCACCAACCTGCTTTCAGCGGCCGGCATGTACAGAAACTACAGCCTCAACACAGGCATGGATCCTCCGAGCTACCGATGAAAACTTTCGTTACTTCAACAATACCCATTCGCTTATTTTGTGTACTCTTTGTTAACAGGCAGTTTATTTATCATTTTGGACGCTCTACATTTCGTTACTACTGAATAACGAATTTAAAACTTGTCTGTCAGCAGGAATGCTTGTGTCCGCCATTACAACTTTAGGTGTGGTAACAGTAGTCGTTAAAAAGATTGATGGATGGATGTTCTATTTTAACAAGTTATTCTGATATAAAACAAGTAGTAGTGTCTCTGGTTTATATGATGTCATAGTTGAAACATACACACTAAATTTAAATGGATTAACCTTGAAACGATTTAGCAAAAAATTGGAAGGCTTACCCTTTCAGTAAAAAATAACTTTTTAATATGAAATTATAATATAACTGCCTGCTTTATATCGATATTTTCGTAGTTAATTTAGTTGTGCTTTTATCAATGTTTTTATAAATTATAAAATATAGCCTACTTTTGTGCAATTTATTGTGTTTTTAATTTTCTTTCTTAGCCTTTTAAAAGCCATATGTAACCCAACTAAATGACACACCTTCGAAAATTATGACATGATTTTAAATGGCGAGTATATTGAACTACGGTAAAGTGGAGGAAGATTAAATCGTATTTAACGAGAGGAAAGAAAAAATGATGTAATATTTTGGTATACGGAAAACATTTCACGCCTGTCTTCATTTCCCATCAGGTGTGATTAGAGCCAATCTCAGGTTATTCTGTTATAAAATATATATCGTCATAAAAGTCGTACCGTCTATTCCCACTTTACCTTACTCTCAATAATCTACTCGTATACTTCTTATACCTTTTATCTTCATACCACAATTGATATTTAGTACAAATTAAGAATCTCGCGCTTTCATAGGTAGGTATACAGGTGGTATCCAGGACAGTGGTGGAAATAAAAACAACTATTCGGTACTGACTTACCAAAAGAGGTATTTATTATATTATATAGATTAACATGCATTCAAATTCCGTTATAGATATTAATACTTTCGAGAGACATGGATGGCATCTAAGCATTTAGGCGAGGCGGGTCGAACGCATGTTCAGGACGTAATTAAGTCTATCTCTGCGTTCCCGTTAAAGTGGGTAGGTTTTTTCTTATAGTGACATTCCATGTCCCTTTCCTTCTTGAAGCAACCGGTGGCCGCGACAACGCTACTGATTACCCATTTACACTATTGTGAAGGAAAAGTAACAACAGCTTAGATGAATGAATGTTTGAATCGAATACAGTTCGACCCAATGTTTCAATCATCTAATAAGCACATATCCGACAGATAGCCAGTTTGCTTTGCCAGAAGTAAACTGCACGAGAGTTTATCTTAAGTTCTAACTGTTGTCTAAAAGTCGAAGAAGCAATTGTAAGAAGGGTTTAGTAAATCCCCGCGGCCGCCCGCTGCGTGCGTCCTCCGTATGGGTACACATCGTATAACTCGTTAGCAACAACAACAACAGCATTTATATTAGAGTTTATTTATATATCGATATCTAATAAACTAATAACATTAAACATTTAAAAAATTAAACTAATTTAAATCGCTGCAGTACAATATACAATAAATACATTATCTGGTAACTGTTCTATTAAAATAATTAAGTCATTGATTAATATTTTATTGTTTATCATTATATGTAATCAAATTGTCGATCGTTAAGGTATCTAATTGCGCATTTTATAGTTACGTACACGTAGTTACATGGTGGACACGGCTAAACAATGGTTGTGTGTAAACTACCTACTAGTGCATATAAAAATTACACTAATACCTACTCATAATGTAGGTTTCTCTACTTCGGTATGCCGCGGTATAAAGGCCCCAACAAAGATTCACTAAATAATAATAATCAACAAGTTCATGACAATTTTGAGCATTAAATCAACATAAGCCACCATATTTGCAACCCATACATATAACTTACATGTAAAGTTATATAGCTATTTTCGTTGTAAAATCTACAGTAACAAATGTAATGGTCGACTAAGGTGCTGGGCTCAACACGGAGGCAGGTCAGTGGTCACTTTACATGATCCGCGAATACCATCGCGTAAAACTACAATTTTAAAACTCTACTTTTGAATACAGCTAAAGAATAGATAGGCATAATATATGTTTGCTATAAATATTTAGATTTATGAAAAACTCGTAAGCAGTCAAGAGTGCAAAGGATTTAAAATCCAATCGTTCTGCTTCCTTCTCGATCTGACCTTCGTTCGTGATATGACTATATCAGACTTAGTTCAAATACAACCCCCTCCAAATCCATAACAAAAGAATAAATTGCAAGGTGTTTATAAATTATGACGCTTTGGTTTGTAAGTAAATAAAATTTTAAGTAAAAAGCTATTTGGTAGAGTTGTAAATAACACACTATATGCATAAAAATAAAATCACATAAACGCATCAACTAGATATTCTTAAAACTATGAAATACAACTAGTATTAAGTTATATAAAATGTGGAATAATTCTTGCATTTAACAATATTGTCTTCAATAGCATTGCTCACATCCCAATAATTTAGATCTAATAGGACCACACGGTAGAATTAACTCGTTTGATGTCGATTTCCATACATAAACCAAACACATTTGCAATAGCAATCGATTACATAAGCCCATATATGTATTGCTACTGGTAAACCAGTAGAGCTATGATGGCAGCAGTTATCTTGTGGATAGCACGACAAGCTTTTAAGTTTATAATGACTGGCCTTTATTTATATCATTTACCATCCTTGTCACTTTACCCATGGACATGTGTCAATTTGTGATCGTGATAATACCATCATAGGCCTTCTGATACGCATGCAGCAGGGCGATTGTCATATGGTCATCACGTTGCTGAAACGCAATTTGTATGGCACGAAACGCAAGCGATATGACGTCTGACATACAATTTGATAAATAAGATCGCGGCGTAACGGACTACGGCGTGCTGCATACACATCCGATGTATTTCAGTGTTTCATACATTCTTCTTATTCCACACGGTTACTTCAGAAGCGATAGAGCCTAGGTAATAAGATCATATTACGCTAATGGGAAGTCATCGAAATAATTACACATCAAATCCTTAAAACGCTTCAATTCTACTTATTGCCACACATTTTATTTGTCCTCAATGATATAGAATCTAGTTGCGAATTGCGTCGTTTGCGTCGTTCTGCTACGAAGGTGCGTGTACGCCCGTTGCCACAAATGGGTTATTCTCAGTACTTAGTGCCCAATTATACGAGTTAGTTCAAGCAAGCGATGAACTGTATACATTTTTGGGGGGATTTAATTAACAATTATTATATTAGAAGTAGTTGCGGCACAATTTTGTTGAACAGTTAAATCACCCAACCTTGGATTACGTACGTTGACTATAATAATATTTGTGTGTGATACTGAGGATAACCTACTTGAGGGCGTTAGAAGGAAGGCCGAAAAAAGACACTACTGTAACGACGCGCGCGAGTGCGCGGCGCGGCGTACCGAACAGGTTCGATCACAATGCAGCTCAGTTGATTCGTATTTTATAATAAACTTATTGTACAAAATCTATAGTTATTTTACGTTAACACTATGCTATATGCTTCGGTCGTTCCCTCTGTCGTAAAGGAGCTTCCCAACCGGCACGGCTAAACGTCACCCCTTCCGATGCAAACGATATGAGTATTCATAATAAAACATACCGGAACCGGTTTTTAATCTCATACTTTGTAACAATGTATATGTAAAGTTTGTAATAAAGGTACGAAAATTATGCAAATAACAACATCACTATAATCGGGCAGTCACACCAGTTATTATGGTCGCTAATTTCCTAAGCTACCGTTAAAGAAAGAACAGCGTGCGCCTTTCAGGTGTTACTTTTTTATATTTCGTTGCTTCTGCGCAGCTCAGTCGTTAACGGTACCTCGGATAAAGATTTGCCCGAACGCCGGCTAGATTTACATGTCACCGAAGATGCCAGCGAAGGTCTTCCTCAAGTTCTTCATGGTGTCCTCTGCGTCCTCGGTGAGCGCGGCGCTGAGGGAGCCCTGGCGCGCGAAGCCGCCGCGGCCGGCGGCCGAGCCCGCGGGGCCGCGCCCGCACCCGCGCCGGCGCCGCCGGGCGCGCCCGACGCTGACGACACCGTCGATGACTGAGATGCTGGTTTCAGAAAAATACACTATTTGATTGTGCTACAGAGGATGTTGATATAGTGTAATAAGGACAAAGACGATTGAGTAACACCGCGAGACGAAAATGATGTATGAAAAAGAAGACGTGGTATTTCGTTCCATCTGTCATTATGCGTTACGTTTTTATGCCGATACGTTTTTTTTTCAATCCAAGAGTTTAGTATTTAAATACCGATAGAGTTAATATGTTTTTTGCAAATAGGTCAAATGATACGTGGTAGTAAGTGCTGGCTGAATTACATTTAGGTACAGAACGGACTTTTTTATAGACATTTGACGCCAGGTCCTATTTATTACTAATAATGGTGTCACTTCAAAAACGTCAAGTGGAATACAAAAGTTGTGCAAAGCGGGTTCAATAAAGCACCTTGCGAGTCGCGCCTCGTGAGCGGCGGCGGCGGCGGCTGGCTGGGCTCGGCCGGGATCGGCGGCAGCGGGCGGTCGATGCTGGCGGCGGCGGCGAGCGGCGCGGGCGGCGGCGCGCTCGGCGGGCCCGCGCCCGGCAGCGGCACCGCGCGCTCCTCCGGCGACGGCGCCGAGCTGCCCGACACCGAGCTGCGAGACGCCGTCTTCGTGATGCCCGGCCGGCACACGGACTGGAAAAAAAAATCAATATATCCTCAATTGACGCAATTACACCATGCACACACAATGTACCATATCCCTAAATGTCAGCCTAGGGATCTAAATTTCCGTTACGACACGTACATCTTACGGCGTGAGCGCAGTACCACCTCCTGACTACTCCTCTAAAATATTTTTTTATACATTTTACAAACTGAAATAATAATTATGTGTTACAAAGTAATTTAGGTATATATAGGCTGTAGACAGTAACAGTGGCAGTTATGGCCTCCCCACACACCGTGGTCGTCCCTCTTTCGAGTACTTTGATAAAGAAGCGCTTCCGAACGTTTTCAAACAATGAAACTCAGAAATTGACAATCGCAGAAAATTTGCTTGAGGATTGGATTCTCAAGTCTCAGATACTCTCATATGAGTGCTGAAGGCACTACACCCTACATGTATATATATGTCAAAAAGGTCGCACTCCTCACCTGCATCCGCTGGAAGACTAGGTCTGCGAGGTGGCGGCGGTCCTCCTCCTGCGAGTCGCCCATGAAGGAGGTGGCCGAGTCGTTGAGCTCGATGATGTGTTCGCGCCCATCCTTGCCCACCACCAGCTCCAGCGCACACACCTCCAGTCCACCGAAGATCTCGCTCACCTGGATATATTTAGGATTTAGTCAAATAGTATGAATGACATATTGTGAGTAACGTTAGGCGAGTGTTGGAAGTTTTAACTTTTATGGGAATCATTATTGAAAGTTTACGGAAAAACAGGTGGGACAGCTATCTTAGCTTTCTTACCTATTTTTAATAATAGCAATATTTTCCTGTGAATTAGAAGAAGTCGACTCCAGAAATCAGCAGTCACTTAAAGTAACTCAAGTAGTCTGTCAAGACTACTTGAGCTCTACTTTGCCGAGAGGTTGCCCATTTTATTGAGTCTTCGAAAAATGCCGGAGTAAACACTAGATTGTCTTATATTTCACTAAATCTTTAACCATGACATATTTCATTAGAAAGATATTTATGAAATACTCCACAATATATCATATCATTCTAATTAAAGTTTCGACAAAAATCTTTCACACTACTGTTCTAACTTTGATCATCTTCGCTCAATCACGATCGTAATCTTTTATCGAGGCGAGTTAAGTAAAGATGGTAAGCTAGATAGTATTTATAAGTTACCTCATCGATCCACATCTTGTACCGATCGTTCATGCCGATAGCCTCCAGCATGGCCGAACCCTGGTTAGTCTTCCAGTTACCCGATATAGACTTGCGCCTAGAAATAAACACAATACAAGTCAATAAACATATCCGTTCTTCATTTTGATCGATCTATAAATACGTCTCTTGTTGGTGCTATGCTTCCGAAGATATCCAAGCTACTTAATTTTTTTCGATAATCTGGAATAGTTCCAAGAAATTAACATTTTTCTAAAATGGATAAAGGAACCATTATAGTTATAACGTGCTTCTTGGTTTATAGCCTCTCTTATATAATCTCTTTTAACATATGAAGAGTACCACGAGTACTTCTAAACTTTGTGTCTGCCCGTGTTAACTGAGCTATACAGGTTTCATTCCATAGTGCCTACAGGTACATTGTACCTTTTCTACCAGGCACAGCTAGTTCATAATCAATAATCATGTTTAGATCAGTTTAAGTTGAGCGGATAATTAAAAGCGAAATAAAAGCGGCTTCCGTAATTGTAAGTTCGAAGACCAAATCTAAACATGCAAGAAAAACGCCTAGCAAATGTGATACGATAGTGTTTGGCATGGAACACATTTATGTATTTCCCGTAGGCGTAAAGTGCGTTATTATTATTCTACCGCCCACCGCTTTGTGTCAGGGAAATGCCCGCAATTTGTATATTTGTATTGCGTTTACGAGATTATTTGGATCGTTTTACAATGTACTTAAATGCTTGATAAGATATGGTTTAAAAGGTTTTACCTTTAGCAAGAATCGTTTTGATCCATAATTCTCCAAACAATAAATGTTCCACGTGGTTCAAAAGGTAGATACTTGAATGTGTCGTAAAAGTGCATGGATATGTCACTTAAGTTATAAGAATTTTATAGGTAATTTTAAGCAAATGGCACTTAAAAGAGTTTACGGAATAAGTTAAGGTTTTTACTAGGCTTATCAAACTTGGAATATTCGCATTGAATGTGAAAGTAACTTCATCATCATAAGGCCTCGTACATCTCGACAGCTGATTTAAACAGCGACGGAATGTGAGAGGCAACACCTCTCGTGACTCTATAGAGCTATCCGGGAGCAGCATGCACGTCCACATTTCCTACACGTCGTTTGAAGCCCCACCGCAGAGGAGACAGCCTTGGAACTAAGTGGTGTCGTGTGTTTCTCGACCTTTTGGGACGATACTTCTCCACTCATTGCGGTTCGAAGCAAGTTCGTCCCACAAAATACAATCGATGCCGAATGGAACCATGTCAAATGTCTCATGTTTAAATCGTAACAAGGGTCAACCTACGTTACGCTTTTTGAACGCGATTTGGCTTAGCATAATCTGTATGGGCAAGTGCTGCCTGCGCAAACAACCTGCGAGACATAGACATCGAGCTGATCTTAATATGGATACAGTAGGTGACCTCTTATGCGATCAACATTGCTCCAACTTTGGAGGTTAAACAGCAATTGGTTTTATTACAGTCATCATCCAGTATTAATATATTATTACAGTCGCAGAGGAAACTGCTGCTGTTTGCTCCCCAACCCCAACTGCTGTTTAACCTCCAAGAGTTTGATTAATTCCAAAAAGGAAGAGGTTTATATTTTCGATAAACATTCCGTAAGCCAAGTTATTTGATAGTTTACAAACTTACATAAATGCCTTATAGTTGGTACCGATCTTCTGTATATGAATGTCGTATTTGGCGTCGATGTACGGCTCCACGGTGCAGTAGGTTCCCAGCATGGAGACCACACCCGCTATGTCCTGGAATAAGGAGGAATTGCTAATTAGCCCCCAAACAGTAACCTTTAACATTTCATGTAGATATGGTCGAAGAGACAAGGCTTCAGAACTTTCGTGCGCCATAGTCAACAGACAACGCTTACACCTTAATAATATATAAAAATGGAACTTTGTTCATTCGGTTAGGGTTCATATTTGCGTGTTACGCAAAAAAAGCTGCCGCGGCTAAATAGTTGAAGATATATATTTAGTTAATACAAATCACAAGAAGTACCATATCTTTTTAAATATAAAAAAAAAATCCGGACAATCTGACACAAATCGATCTAGTCCTACGGTAAGGTCAGTAAGGCTTGTGTTGTAGGTACTAGACGACGATATATATAATAGATAGATACATATTAATACTTAAATACATATAAAACACCCATGACTCAGGAACAAATATCTGTGCTCATCACAAATAAATGCCCTGACTGGGAATCGAACCCAGGACCATCGGCTTCATAGGCAGGGTCACTACCCACTAGACCAGAGCGGTCGTCCAAATTTGTATTATATTTATGTTTTTTTTTATTAACCTACATTAAACAAATACTAAATCACCTAAGATATTTGTGCAGCATTATACTAAACTAATATTAATAAAAGACAACTTGCCCTTCTTTGTTAGTCTATTAAAAAATCAGTTTACACAAACATATTTTTTTATAGACTCGCAACGTAGATCCTTTAAAGAACAAATTAGGAGAAATAAGAAGGACCGTCCTTTGATAAGGCTACCTGGCATTGTCAACCACATTCGTTTTAATCGAATTTCAACCAAAGCATTTTGTGATTCAAATTAGATTGGGCTAGTGCAAAAAATGACTTGATTAAGATAAATAAACAAAACATTACTATTTAATAACCCATTTTGGTTGATGCGGCATCGAATTTATATCGAAAACAAATATTATTAAAACTAACTACAGGCTCTAAAGTTATTAATGTAAGGTAAAGATAAGATGTAATGTAAGAATGTGTTATTTAATCATGGTTATCGAATTGTAATAAGGTAGCAATATAGATAATTAATTGAACATATTACTCGTGCATAAGACGATCTGAGATGAAAATTTAAGATATACAGAATGTATTCTGTTAAATCGTTATTATAAAAAATTCGCTTCCCCGGACATATTCACCATGCCTACTCAATCTTAAGTCGAGGATAAAGATAAATCTTGATGACATGTCAAATTAATCTTGCTCAAATGTTTAAACACGCAACATTTGGCATGAAAATAATCGGTGTCATCGGTTACAAATAAAAACTGGTATTTGGTTATACATTGCAAATACTGTTTAGATATTTTTACCCACTGATATAGAAGCACCGAATACCCGTATTATTTTCATACAAATTTATCGGTATCTCAATTATTAATACGTTTTTTATTCAGCTAATCAGATGATAATATTCTCCTTACATAAATACCATTTATGAAGAGCAATAATAAATAGCAATTAACTGCAATATTTAGACTTTTTATTAAAACCAGTAATGGTACTTAATGAATTTGGAGTGTATGTATATTGTATGTCTATTTCATTAATGTCAAATAATATAAAAAAAACCAATCAGCTACTTTTCAAACTAAGCTTTCAACATAGCTGTCTTCTAGAAATGACTATCTGTATATTAGCTCTCAAGAAAGTTAGGTTATTCCAAAGAAGTTATCAGTCGAGAAATCAATAAATACCCATATCTGTAGACGCTAACTATCAGAAAGCTTGAGTTATGAAACTTTCCACACGCATGAGAGGCTTAAGCGGCCAGTAAACTTTGATGTAAACCATTTACTAACCAGTAGAGGACACCATTTGAGATAGTTCACAACATTTAAACTAATTGTATATTAGTAGGGGTTCTATATTAAACTGCGTAAACCTAACGCTATATTTTATAAATTCTAATGACACAAAATACACTTATGTAAATAAAGCCTTAGTAGGTTTGGTCATGGTAAAGTATTTACTTACATATTTAGCATGGTATGTATAGAACTTTTGTAAAATATAAAACCTACTCGTAGTCGAGCACGCGTTGTAAGCCATCATTATTTTTCGTAAATAGCATCTTATAGCAACTAAAAACTAATCAAATTATTATTATTTTTTATTATTTTCTTTTA
This sequence comes from Grapholita molesta, assembly GCA_022674325.2. Taxonomy (NCBI): domain Eukaryota; kingdom Metazoa; phylum Arthropoda; class Insecta; order Lepidoptera; family Tortricidae; genus Grapholita; species Grapholita molesta. Next base: position 5,831,847 of record CP053126.2, read on the forward strand.
TTTTGTTTGTTACAAAGTGTGTCCTGGGTTCAAATCCTAGTAAGGGCATTTATTTGTGTGATGAGCACAGATATGTGTTCCTGATTCATGGGTGTTTTATATATTTATGTAAGTATTTGTATATTTTATATATATATCGTTGGCTGAGTACCCACAACACAAGCCTTCTTGAGCTTACCGTGGGGCTCAGTCAATATGTGTAAGAATGTCCTGTATTTTTTTATAGCTACCCTTGTTGGTAGTGGTTACAGATGGGTAAATGACTTTGCCCAAAAACTACACCGTCTGTCCAAATATACATACAATATTTACACATATTCTTTTTTGATTTCTCAATCGTAATTAAGTGGAATTTGCCGATGGGGGTATAAAAACAGTGAATAAACATAGAAAAAATTTAGTATAAACTTGACTTCATAAAAAGGTATAAACCTATAAGGCAAAATGGCTGCATTTGAACTTAAAAACATCGTAACTATTGCAAAAACTAACTGACATAACTTTTTTTCCAAGAGTCCCTTCAATTTACCTGTATTCGTGGTCATATTTATATTTATATATAATTATCTATTCTGCCCGAGATATGTAACTGAATAAATTATGGTTAATTATTAGATAACATTAATAAATAAGAAATTGTAGGTTATTTTTTATCATCCATTTATTTTTGTGTCTTTGACAATGTCTCTATTTATATTTTTTATTCTATTTGACATATGTTTTATATAACTAGACAGTTATAGTAATAAGGTTCAACATACCGCCCACCAAGTGCGCAATATGCCGCACTTTACTAACAGACCGCCCACCATGAGCATTGAAATGAAACAATAAGGAATTAACACTAAATAGAAACAAAAAACATGTAACACGAATTGACGACTACACAACTGTGTAAATCTTAACATAATCACTTCACTAGAAATAAAATATTAAGTGTAATAATTAAAAAATATAATTCAACATAAAATTAAAAGGTTTTTACTTAAATCTTGTAATATTAATGAACTCATAATATACACTCGCAGACACAAACATATACACTCATAATAAAGTTAAATAAAACTACCGACACCGAAATAGGCAGATTAAACAGATACCAAAATCATCTTCTACATAAATAATAATTATATTCCATGAGTGTTATTTGAGTGTTGCATTGCGATATGTCTATTTTAATGGAAATTTAGTCACATACAGGAAGAATGCAAAGTTTTGATGTAGGGCGTTTTATTAAAGAACCCTTGGTGCGCAATGTCACAACACGTGTGATATTATCCGAACCTGGGTGTTTTTGCACTACTCGAGCCAGCAACCAACGACAAGGTGGCAGATTATCTTCCATAATTAAGACTACGTCCCCAATATTGGGTTCGGGCATTCTCTGCGCCCATTTATATCGATGAAAAAAGCGATTCAAATAGTCATGTGACCAACGTCGCCAAAAGTCTTGTATTATACGTTGTGTAAATTGCCATCTTCTCAAATTACTTACGTTCGAGTTGAGATAGTTACGATCAGGTACTGTAAGCAATGATTCGCCTACTAAAAAATGTCCAGGAGTTAACACATCCAGATCATCTGGATTATTGCTAAGACGAGACAACGGTCGAGAATTCAAACAAGCTTCAATTTGTGTTAATACAGTCGATAATTCTTCGTATGTTAAGGTTGAATTACCTATGACACGTTTTAAATGATATTTAGTCGATTTTATGCCAGCCTCCCATAATCCACCAAAATTGGGCGCATGTGGGGGTATGAAATGCCAGGTGGTTCCATTTGTTGCTAGTGCTTCGGCCACATCAGGAGCAAACATTGAATTTTCTGTTTTAAATAATGCTTTAAGCTCCTTTGAAGCTCCCAAAAAGTTTGAGCCGTTGTCACTCCAAATCTCTACACATTGACCGCGACGCGCTACCATTCTTCGGAAGGCTTGCAGAAACCCGTCTGTTGTTAGATTGCTGACTACTTCTATATGTACGGCCCGAGTACACATGCACACAAAAAGACAAATATAACCCTTAAACGATCTCTGTCCACGACCTCCAGATGTTTTAATACTAATTGGGCCAGCGTAATCCACTCCACAAGAATAAAATGCGCGTGTTGGAGTTACTCTAGCAGTTGGTAACTGCCCCATTAATTGTGATTTTTTCTTAACTGAATATCGTAAACATATTACACATTTCCTAAAAAAATCAGTGACCAAGTTTTTTAACCCCAATATCCAATATTTCGAGTTAATGTAGTTTTGCATTAACTGTGGAGGGCCGTGACATGTTTTTGCGTGAGCTTCAGCTATAATAAGATGTGTTAATTTGGATTTTTAGGTAAAATTATTGGGTGTTTTTATTCTCGTCAAATAATCGTGTGTTTTCTAAGCGTCCTCCGACTCTAATGATTTTATGTTCATCTAGAAAAGGATTTAATGATTTTAAATTGGAATCTCGTGAGATCACAGTATTCTTTGAGTTTAAAGCTTTGTATTCATGTTCGAAATATTCCTTTTGGCATTGTCTAATGCATATGTTAAGAGTCTCCTGTAACTCTTCACTTGTGAGATGGTTATGATTATTGATTATTCTTGGCTGTTTTTTCATTGTCAAAAAACGTCTACAATAAGCAAGCACTCTAATTAATCTCGTTAACGATGAAAATCTATCCCAAATACTATCAAAGGTTTGTATGGTATGATAGCTACAGGTTCTTGCTATTTCTATATCCGTTGATACATCCTTTAATCTATCATATTCGATTTGTTTTTCCTTTAAAAAATTAGGACCGTTAAACCACAGCCTATTGTTTATGAGTTCCGAGGGGTATAAACCCCTTGAAGCGTGATCAGCAGGATTAAGTTTAGATGGTACATGAGACCATTGGTTTGAGTCTAAAGTCGTCAATATTTCTGAAACTCTATTGGCAACAAAGGTTTTCCATTTATTGGGGTGGCTGTTGAGCCAGGCGAGGACGACAGTTGAGTCTGTCCACGCGTGAATATCTTGTTTTTTTATGTTCATATGCTCCGCTGTTTCGACTAATAATCTTGTCACAAGTACAGCTCCACAAAGTTCCAATCTAGGTATAGAAACTTGTTTAATAGGTGAAACCCTAGTTTTAGCTGATAACAAAGTTACCTTAATGTTGTTTGTATTATCTATTACTCGAGCATAAACTACAGCTGCAAATGCAATTTTGGATGCATCAGAAAATCCATGAAGTTCTATGCGTTGGTTGGACATTTGCGAGTTCTGTGACCCTATCCATCTCGGTATGTGAATTTGTGTCAGTAATGTTAATTCTTCCCGATACGTATGCCATTCTTGTGCTAAATCACTCGGAACTTCTTCGTCCCAATTTAAGCCTGCTAACCATAATTTTTGAATAATATTTTTTGCTAATATTACACTAGGTGCTATCCATCCTAAAGGATCAAACAAACTTGCTATATCTGATATAATGTTCCTTTTCGTTATTGTTTCTTTTATAGTAGGGAGGGATACAGTGTATTGAAAGTCATCACGTTTCCTGTTCCAAGTCAATCCCAAAATTTTAATTATTTCATCGTCCTTTATTTTTAATCCGTCACGAATTTCAGTTTTTATATCGCAATTTTTTATTTTTTCTAACAATGTGTCACTGTTAGTTGCCCATTTTTGAAGGCAAAATCCTGCTTTACCTAGTAGTTTGTTCATTTCATGGTAAACTTGAATGTCTTCTTTGTCATCTTGGCATCCAGTCATGAGATCGTCTACATAAAAATCTGTCAGAACTCTTTTAGCGGCTAACGGGTAGTTTTGACCTTCATCAAGAGCGACTTGTTGTAGAGCCTTTACAGCCTGATAAGGTGCACTAGCTGTGCCAAAAGTGACTCTCTGAATTCTAAGGTGTTGCAATGTCGAAGTTGAATCATTTCTCCATAGAATTCTTTGATAGTCTGTGTCACTATCGTGTACCTTAACTTGTCTATACATTTTTACTATATCAGATACTAAGCAGATTGGATGTGTTCTCCACTGTAGTACAAGATGTCTTAAATCTGGTTGTAACTTGGGTCCGACCATGAGATCGTCATTTAATGAAATCCCATTTATTCCTTTACAAGAAGCATCAAACACAACTCTTACCTTCGTAGTTTCTCTTTCTTGTTTTACTACAGCATGATGTGGCAAATATACGCTGTCATCTTTATTTATTTCACTGTCAGGTATCACTTCCATATGTCCTAGATGCAAATATTCTTTTATAACTTCTGTGTATTTAGATTTAAGATCTGGGTTTTTATTCAGTTTGTTTTCTAACGAATAAAATCTTTTCTCAGCTACGTCTCGCGATCTGCCATATTTGCAATCTGGATCATTATTATGAAAGGGGAGTTTCACAATATATCTGCCATCATTGTCCCGTGTAGTAGTATCGGCAAAAAGTTGTTCGCATCTTTTTTCTTCGTTAGTCCACTTACTGATTTTATTTGTCGTAGAAGGATCTGCTTCCATTTCCCAAAATTTCTTAAGAAGATCATCGCCTGAGAACTGAGTATGAAATACAACTAAATTAGAGGATTCATTAGCCTCGTTTACTGTTCCGGACAAAATCCATCCCAAGGCTGTAGCTTGAGCTACTAATGTTCGTTGTTCATTCTTTCGTAGGCCCTCTTCAATTATTTGACTATAGACCTCAGACCCTAACAAAATGTCAATTTTGTTAGGAGTATGATAATTTGGATCGGCTAATTGCAGTCCTTGTACATTTAATGATTTCAAATTTACTATCTTCTTTGAGGGTAGAAGATTTGTAACAGACCGTAATATAAATGTTTTAACCGTAAATTCCAATTCAGGATTTATTAACGATTGTAAATTTAGTGTCACACTTGATTTGGGTGTCATGATGTTTTCTCCACCCAGGCCCGATATGTTTCCGGAAATTGACTCTTTTAAGGCCGAGAAATTGAGCAGTGGATTCAGTCATAAATGAGCTTTGTGAACCTTGATCAATTAGAGCGCGTAAGGTGTAGTAATTTCCGTTTTTTGATTTTGCATTGACCAAGGCAGTAGCTAATAAGACTTGTTCACCTTTACCCGCAGAAAAGCATGATGTAATAATTTTGGGTTGTGAGTCTTCCACAGTTACTTCGTCCATTTCATGAATAACGCCTACATTGCTAGTGCCTTCTACAGCTTGAATAGCAGTAGAATCGTTGTTGAAATGATCCTTTGGGTGCAGTAATGAATGATGGCGTTGGTTGCATAGTCGGCATGGCGTTGGGTTTTGGCAATGTTTCACGGAATGAGACCCTCCCAAGCAATTAAAGCACAGGTTTTTGGTTCGGACAAAATCTCGACGTGAGTCAACTGTCAATTTCAAAAATTGTTTACAATAGTTCAGCCTGTGTAACTCAGAACACAATGGGCATTGGCTATTTTGAGCAACGTGACAAGTTTGTGGTCTTTGAAAGTTAGAATTTACATAATTGTTAAACGGTTTTTTTGTTTCTATAAATTCTAACGCCCTGTAACGATTTGTGCAAAATGTTTTAAATTGAGCGTATGTAGGTAGTTCATCAGTAGCTAACTCAGCTGAAGCTGTTAACTCCCACTGTTTCCTAGTTTCAGTGTCTAACTTTAGAGTCAACAGATGTATAATCATGACGTCCCAAGTACTGACATCAATTTGAATCGTTTGTAATGCATGCAAGCAGTCAGTACTGGTGTCAATTAAGTCTTTTAAGAATGATGCTGACTCATACGTACTGCTTTTTTGAGATAATAACCGCTTTAATATTGTTTGACAGATAAATCTTTTGTTATTGTATCTTTGTTTTAATATTTCCCAACTCTCTTTATAGTTGGACTCTGAGATTGGGGTATGCCGAAGCAATTGTTCGGCTTCTCCGATCAGGTACCCTTTTAAATAGTGCATTTTTTGTACATCATCAATTCCGTTATTGTTATGAACCAGTGATTCGAATAGGTCTCGAAAAGTGACCCATTCTGTGTATTTGCCGGAAAATGTAGGTATAATAATCTTTGGTAATTTGATTTGAGTATGTTTAATAGTCTTTTCTGGTACTACCGCAAGTGCTCTCTGTTCTTCAACTCGAGAAATTAACATTTTATAGGAGGATTTCAGCTCTGTTTTATATTCTAAATATAATGAATCTGCAAGTTCATGAACATCCTTTGAAACGTAAGCACTAGCTTCATATTCAGGTTTGTCGGAGTACAATTTCATCAGTTGTTTATGTCCCGCAGAGAATTCTTGCCACATTTCCTCTAATTTTTCTAGTCTAACCTCAATGTAAGTTTGAGTAATGCGCTCTTTTGGTGACTTTTTGTAGTTTTTTAATGCGTTGCCTATTTGGTTAAAACCTGCGATTTGAATGTTAATTAAAGCCTCCATTGTGATAGTTTGTTCAACATCAACTGACATCTTTAGGGGGTTATAGTATTAAGTTAACTAGCGTTTTTTTTTTTTTTTTTTTTTTTTTTTTATTTTATTTTTTTTTTATGAAACCCGCAAATTACTGAAAGGTCATAGGATAAAATCTGTAAATTTTACAAGTTTACATAATACAATCTGAAAATATTACAAGTACATAGAATAAAATCTTAAAATTTTACAAGTCCATAGAATTAAATCTGAAAATTTTACAAGTCGATAGAATTAAATTTTAAAATTTTACAAGTTCATAGAATAAAATCTTAAAATTTTACAAGTCCATAGAATAAAATTTTAAAATTTTACAAGTTCATAGAATAAAATCCGAAAAATTTACAAGTTATCAGGGTAAAATCTGATAAAATATTTCAATATTTTGCATACACTGGACTATATCTTATTGTATTGTTTCTAGTCTATATTATTTCACCCTCACTTTGCTTCTGTATAGTCACTTGCTCCAAATTCTTTTCTTTTCATGTTGGTAATTACTGACTTACTTGATGATTGATACTTATATCACAATCCATTGTCCCAATCCATGTAGTGATATTTAAAACGGTAATAATGAAATGAAGTAACTCACGGTTTGTCCTTGTTTAAAATTATAAATTAGGATAAGGCAAGTTCTTCTTTGATGATACCACTTTCCGGGGCCTTACGTCTGCCACATTGAACCTTTTTGTTGAATTGGCTGCTGCTTCACGGTAAGCTGCTATTAGCACGCTGCAGGCTCTTAATGACTTTTTGAAACGTGTAGTTGTAATTTGAATTTCACTTGTTCATATAATGTTCAAATATTGTGCATGCACTGCTTCACCACATTTATGCGTAGATTCAGTTTTAGCTCGAAGGACCATGAATAAATTATGGTTAATTATTAGATAACATTAATAAATAAGAAATTGTAGGTTATTTTTTATCATCCATTTATTTTTGTGTCTTTGACAATGTCTCTATTTATATTTTTTTATTCTATTTGACATATGTTTTATATAACTAGACAGTTATAGTAATAAGGTTCAACAGTAACTTTGGGGGGAAATAATTAAACAATTAATTCGTTTTATTAGTTTCCTGAAATAATATGCTTTTTAGATATATTGTTTTTGCAAATATGCCTTCAAGTGCTCTTAATTAGTATTGTCACGTATCGTATAAGTTAATGGAGGCAGGGCATACCTGGAAGTCGGTCACGGAGTCCACTTTCACCTTGGCCACGCCGCTGTGCGCGTGCCCTATCTTAATCACCACCGGGAACTTCGGGGCCGTCACCTGGAACAAAAGAAAGCTCATTAGTATTCTTTTTTTATCGTCAAATCACGAGACATACAGTGTTTAAATCTTATAAGGTCGAATCTCTTAACGGAGGGTAGAATAGGACGTAATAAATATATTTAGATAACTTTTGCTCAGAAGTACAATTAAAATTTTATCCAAATTTGGCCCGCCATGTACTGAAACACACTTGAGTTTAACACTCGTTGACAGTTCATTCCAAAAGCTCATATCGCGTAATGTTCGCAGTACGTTACTGCTCAGAAATTTAACAAAAAATAATTACATATGTATAACAGGTATAATTAAAGAAAAACCTTTTGGTTAATGATTATACTGGTAAATTCTATGTCTGGTTTAATTCTTCGGCCGTATTAGACTTATACACAGTATATTCATTTAATCTATATTGAGGTACAAGAGGCCGAAGGCCGAAGACATTCTTTACCTGCAGTCAACTTTAAGTCATAGCGGAATAGTAACAAAACGAATACATGATGTATATGATATATAATATCATATACGTACCTATATTAGAAACTATCTATTGCGCTAGCGAGAATATCAAGAACGGATTTATTGGTAGCATACTCAACTACTGGGAGCATTTTTGATACTACAAGTTGGTGATAGGATAGTTATATGTACCTATTAAACGTGTTTGAGGTGGATATGAAATTTCATTCACAATCGATTTGAAATAGATAAATATAACAGAGACCACGGCATAGTGCAGTGTTTGACGTCACGTCAGTTTGTTAGATGGACTGAACGTATATATAAAGATGGCAGTTGAGTTGAGAGTTCGGATAGAATGAATTTTTTGATAAAAAAATTAATGTGTCTCGTCTCAATTGTAGACAAAATAAAGAAAATTGAATAACAACGTCTATTTAAATATATGTCTATGACCACCACTTTATCACCAAATCCCAGAGAGGGAATGTCTACAGCGCGACATTTGATATAAGTGTAATTGTCTTAAGTCTCTTTTACTGAATAGAGGAGTTATGGCCACTTTATCAAAGTGGAGCCTTATGGCAACTAAGTTCTGAGATATATAACAAAAGGCGACCTCTATACGTCTTTTATAGACTGAATTTTCGTTACTACTAAGTTACAAACGGATAAACTCACGTGTAATTATATCGCACTAGGCGACATGTCACTGTGAGTGATACACCCTCATCGCGATCGGTGTGTCCTGACTCGGTTTGAAGATGGGTACCAGAGCTTACCCGAAACATGTCGCCTAGTGCGATATAATTACACGTGAGTTTATCCGTTTGTAACTAAGTAGTAGTAACATGGCTCACAACAGTTTTAATTGTATGAATTTTCGTTTTAATAAAATAAGATTTTGATACTATAAATGTGCCAAAGTCCTGAATGCTCAACATTATTAGATATTTTATAACATTCCTTCGATGCACAGGGTGAATCATAAAGGGTGTCTTTGACTACGGGGCTTTAAATTGAAGGTTTGATTTGACTCCTTAAACTGAGCATGTTTTTTTTGCAACTTTTAAAAAACATTCATTCTTAATTTTATTATTATCATACAAGTTAAAATGACTTGTTTTGCAACTTTTAGAAAACATTCATTCTTAATTTTATTAAGTTAAATGTTGATTTTCAATTTACACGAAATTGACAGCGTGCTACTGTTTCTTTTCACTTTGAAGAAACATCAAAGGTCAAACAAGGTAAATGTCGTCCTCATTCCACAAGACCACTATCATTGAGATAATATCGCAATTTTTACGCTGACTACACGATTAAACTTTGAGGTCTAATAAAATGTCCAAATAGTCCGTATTTTTTAAATCACAAAACAAAATTAAATCACTTAAGTGTGTAGAATCGAGCCTTGAAAATAAAGCTTCATAGTCGGAGACACGCTGTATATGGGAATTTTCAGAATAAAGAGTCACCAACTGATGGGACTTGTATGAGAGTCTGTGGATTTTCTAATTTTTGCCTTATTCCTAAGTTATATGTTCATTTTTTTTTTATTCTGCTGTGGCGATTAAAATATATTACAAATACTAATTAAAATTCTAGTGCAAGTCAGACTTGCGTAACTAAAGTTTCGTACGGTTGCAAAAAAATTCTTTAAGATTTAAGAGACTCTAAAGACAATCTAGTATGGAACTCATAACATCAAAAGTATGAAAACATATAATACCCAGAGTTATATTATAACAAATTTATTTTGAAAATTTGGTATACGTGAAGGGATTACGTTCACCATTCACTTCCTGAGTTTAATTACGAAATGTTTGAATAATAGCGACTCCCGAACGCAAGGTCTATTTATGTGGGAACAGTGTAAACCTGTAAACTGTTGGCGCTAAAACGAATCTATTTATTCATTGTTTTGAATGTATCACGCGCATGAACCATACGTTATTTTCGCCTTATAACTAGACTTATGAGGCCGATACGAATCTTAATTGACTGTACACGCGAAAATGTAAGAAAGCGTAATAACAGAGCTCAGAGTTAGCAAAAAAGATACGAACGTTCAAAATTATAAAATTCAAAATCAAATAAATTATTTGCTGGCAGCCCCTTATTCTACAATTTATGTAATATATTTATTACATAAATTGTAGAATAAGGGGCTTTAAGTCAAGTTAAGTTAAGTCTTTAGTCAAATTTATGGGGGCCTTCTTATACTTAATTTTTCCCAGATATATTTCCCATCTGTACCTGAGTCTCAAGACGGCTGAAAAGTGTGGTATTTCTCACTACGTACCCCATTTCCAACAAGTGTGATATTATGTTATTTATTTATTTAAAATTTATTGTACAAAACATATAAGAAGGTTTAAATGGCGGACTTAATGCCAAATTTCATTCTCTACCAGTCAACCATTGAGCCAAACAGAGACATAAAAGTTGGTGGAGGAGGAGGTTATTGTAGACTATCAGTTTTTATATTTTACTATTGTAAAAACTTTAAATTGTTTTTTTGTGGTTATAGTTTTGCTGAAGATGTTAAATTTTATAAACAAAATAATGTTAAGGTACTTTACATGTATAAAAAAAATAAAAATATGATATACCTAATAAATATCTTATACGACATATAGTCTGGTTTGCGGAAAAGTGCCTTCGTTCGCTGGTCTAAAGACAGTAATTTACGTCGTTTTTTCTTAAGTATATGTTATCTATTTCAACTTTTGACAGAAATTTAATTAAGATTGTGTCTAGAATATTAGAGGTATTAGTTTGGTATGATAACGAAAAAATAGCATTATTTAAACTTACTGTAAGCTATAAGAGCAACTAGTTTATTAATTTTGCTACGACGAGTGTCCGATATATACGAGTATCTATCGAAAACTTACATCCACCAACCAAAATTACCTACGCTTTCCTCATACAAGGCCCGGTACCGCGAACATCGAAGTTCGTATAATTAGAGCATCTTTTCCTTTTACTCCAATTACGGCGTCATGAGAGTGACAGAGGCAATCGTCCGAAATTTACGAATATCGTTTTTCGCGGTATCGTCGAAGTAACGAAACCAATAATACATTTGTCTGACTGTGACTCCTAAGCCTTCCAATTGGCAAAAACACTTCCCAGAACCGTTACTGAGAATTTTTCTGGTCTTTAATCTTTGTTAAAGACACCGTAACTAATAACTTCTTGTGATGGCGATGATGGTACTCGGTACGGCTAAGCGGAGTAACAAATACGAGTATTTCTATGATTCACACTGGTGACTAAACAAGTTTTAGTAATCAAATCACCCACTATTTCCCGTGAAATGCGATTACGTTCATCAGTCAGGCAGGTAGGACAGAAACTTGGCACGTTTTCAATACCAATCATTCTCTAAATGTGTACTATTGACAATCGATAAAATACCGATTCATAACGTCTCTGGAAACTGTATCGTAATGTTTGAAGGCCATGCTTTTATGCCCGACAGACGAATAAAAATTATATAAAGTAACGATAAATATTTTAATTTAAAGTATAAATTCAGGTCAGGTAATATAAACCTTGTGTGTAATGCGAATTGGGTCGTGTTTACAAAACTATGTTGCATAAGCTAGTTGTAACGTTTGATATGAGCGCGCGGAGAACTAAACAATAAGCAGTAAAATGTTTTAATTGCTTTCTTCTCAGCCCAACAACGCCCTGGCTTGAAATCAATTCGCGTGGTTAAAATCAAGACAACACACATGTACCTACCTATACGGCACAAAGATGCCAGGTATGAAACCACACACCAGACTGAACTTTAAACCTCCAGATGTACAATAAGTGTTACATAGTATCAGAATCAGATTTTCTTTCTATGTTTTACCCATATATGCAATGCATTGAATCGTAAGGGCATGTACCCTCTATAAAAAATATTTATAAGAGTGAAGAAATTAGAGTAGGATGTTTTTTAGCCTATCGGTAATGAACTTGCTTACGAAGCAGGCAACGCAGCCGTGGGGTTCTAATCCTGACAAGGAAATTTATTTATTGCGAATCAACAGATGTGTTGAAGCCTATAAAACAATTCATAGTAAACAATTAACGGACAACAAATTATTTATTAAGTAATATAATTGTCTAGAATACGTTATCTATGTATGTTTCATTTTTTCATATATTTCTATTTAAGTACCTATGTTGTCACCTACGACAGAAACTAGGACTCATTCGAATCATGTAATATTGCTCTAGTACGTTTATAAAAAAATATACATTTAAACAATTTAGTCTCGTCTTTGGGCCCTCATATTTTTGTATATTCCGTTGGAAGCTAAAGTATGTAATTGGGCGTGGTGCACTTAATTATCTGGGCAAAACTTTAGTCCTAAGAGAAAAACAATATGTAAATAATATTTGTATATGTATAATATTGTGTATAAGTCGCTTGCTTGAATATTTTCACTGCGCATCTTGGGTACCAATGTCTTCCCACTGAAGGTATCCTGCGTTCTCAAACACATATTCATCTCACCGGAGGCGGCGTCGTGGGCGGCACAGCATCAAGTGTTTTGCTCTGCAAGGAGTCGTATTCAGAAACTTATAACGTGATGTAAAATCTTACTTCGATATCTGTTCGTCGCAGTCCGATGACCGGCGCATATACTAGCGCTGATATCAAAATTAAATTGGTATCATATTTAAGCATTTCTAAACACGCCTCAAGGTACACTTCCTGCGTCTTTCGATGACGCATCCATCTTCGGACCAACCAAACTGAGCATGTATATTGCCAAAGATGGCATGTCGCCTTATGTACTCGTATTGATTTAGTTTAGTGATTAAGCATTGTTGGCCGTTTAAGCCGCAAAGTCGTCGAATATGTTTGCTTGTCACAAACTTTAAGGTCTGACGAGTCAGCGATTGTGTTTCACGGGTTTTTTCCTGGTTAGTTACAACACATTTTTAAGGCCATTCGCATAACTAATACTACGATTACTACTACTTCAGCCACAGACGTCCACTGCTGGACATGGGCCTCCCCATACGTATAAGTAGCACGGGGGGCTTGCTGCAATAAAAACCCGAGCGGCAGGCGGATGGCGATCGCAATATGATCCACCGTTCTAAAGGACCCTGATTCCCGTCTATCAGTGGTGTCTGGTCATAGTTTAGGGACAATACCCAGGATCTCCGGGTCATCTATGAACAGTCGGTCACTATTTACAACGTACATTTCGAATCAAAGCATTATACCGGGTGCGAATTGTAATAGGAGCAAAAAATTTAGGGATCGCTTCGACACCACGAACGTAACAACATTTGTTCTACAACTTTAAATAATTAGGTAATATATTTCTTGTGATTTTTTCGAACAAAGTAAATAGTATTTTCAATGAACAGCATCCAATAGTCTAGTTGACGTTTACTGTCAGCCTACAAACTTCATAGTTTCCGCAATACATTGCTTGCTTGGAAAATCTTTTTTTATTAATATTTATTAAACTATTAGTTATTTTCAAAAGTCGTAGAACAAATGTTGCTACGTTTGTGGTGTAGAAAAGATGCCTAAAGTTAATGCTCCTATTACAGGCCACACCCGGTATAGGTAAATACTATATAGGTAAACTGAACAGCGCACCATAGTTATGGCGTAATGACTGGACATTGGCGCCGATGTCACACGGAACACATGATTTGCTCTTTAGCCACCGATATCTTCAGATCGATCTACCGATAACGCTGTGGATTCAATTCAAATACCCTAACAAGTTGCTGACAATAGCTCTTAATGATTATAACCAGGCGAGAAATAATATCATAGTGTCTCAATGGAGTATTTATTGTAGTTAAAGGACGAGGCAATTGTCATTTATCACTAAGGCCGCCTTTGATGTTATCTATACGGCGATTGGTACTAGATACACAAATGCATTGAGCGTTTGTGCATTCAAAGTCAATTTATCTCTTATTTATTGCAATCGCAAGCTATTATAGCGCCTGTAATGACAAAGTAGACGTCCGAGTAACGATTTAATTGCACGTTTTACACTGTCTGACTAAGTTCCTCATTTTATTACCAACGTTACTTTATCCAACAACTTTACGTTACTAATGAACACCATTATATTTAGTATCGGTTTCGTGGTTTACCTTGTGGGTTAGAAAAGTATTTGAATAGCAGAAACTATGAATTAGCCCCACGGGAGGAAAATAAATAACAATTACTGTGAATTAATATTTGCGGTTAAACTATTCTCTGCAGTGAGGAGGGACTATAAAGCATCACCTTGTTTTTGACTTGAAAAGGTTAGTTCATCGACTAAATTAAACTCTACATATATAGCATAGAGTGCGCCTATGAAATATTTTTTTAAAATACTACGCTGGTGGCAAACAAGCATACAGTCCGCCTGATGGTAAGCAGTTACCTTAGCTTAAGGACGACTGAAATTCCAGAGGATTTACACACCCACTGTCTAAATACCCTTTAAGAACCTCTACACTCCTTTTTTTAACCGTTTAAGAGGCAACCACAAAAACCGTAAGCAACATTTAACCTTGTCACTTTCGTAATATACTTCAAATGGTGGTAGGAAATATATTCCCTCTGCCTTATAAAGGGTTAAGAACCTAATATTGTTGCCACTTGAGAAAACCTCGGCATAGTACATTCCACAACCGCTGCATTCGCGGGAGGAAGATCCTCCTAAACTGCACATTGCGTGCCTTTTTAGGTTCCTAAGTCAAAAAGATATGGATTTCGTATATGATATAAATTTTTTTAGCATTAAATATTTTTGTATTTTTACAATGACGCTTCTCGTCACAATTTTATGACAAATATATGTATATCGACGGTGGAAAGGAAGAACCACTTAAGCGACATTTTGGTCGAAAATGAGTTATATATATCATTGGAATCAGCGTTTTTTTCTGCGACGTTTGAATTGGGTTTCACGGCGATCCGATGACTTATATGTCGCTTAAAGTAATTCACGAATGAGGTCTGAATTTGAAAAACCACCCCTTATGCGACACACAATTTGATTAAAATATTATCTGCGTCACTTAAAACCTACTCCAATATTACTACAGTCGTATAAATTATTTTTAAAAAGAGTTCGTTTCCGATGTAATGTCCCTTAATTGATTATTCCGGGCACATATATCTTGAATTATGTACTTAAGTGGTTCTTCAAAACTGATTAATAAAACGATTGTCGGTTAAATGAATGTTACGAAAAATTACGTTGTTATTTAATTGCTTTAAGCGACACTCCTTACCGCGGCCGAACCTGTCGCTTAAAGTATACTTTATAAATGCGATACGTCGGTTAAGTGGAGATTGAAAATGGTATGATAACGGTTAAAGTGTTGCTCTAATCTATTTGATGTCGGTACAGTGAACAATTTTTGGCGCGAATTTCACGCGAATGGTGCTTTACTTATACAATGGAATGCAGTGGGTCGCTTCAGTCAGCGACGAACACCGGAGTGCGGCGTAAAAAAGTAAATAAGTAAGCTAGCTACTTATTCTTAATAATTTATAAACTCAAAATGATTGTGATCTCAAAAAAGTGCATACTTAATTAAGAGTTATTTGTTAGAAGTAGATTTATTTTATTAAAATAAAAACACGTTAGTTTCGTACAAGTATTATTTTTCTCCTTAAAAAACGCACAATATAGCGTTATTTAACCGCTATATTCAATTTTTTTCAATAATATGAAATAGTTTAAAAAAATATTAAAGCTAGCGAATATCTTCGATATTTAAATCGAAAGAAAAATAGAAAAAATTGACTCGAAGCGGGATTCGAACCCCCAACCAATTGTGCCATACGAGGTACTCGGATCCCGCTTCGAGTCAAATTTTTCTATTTTTCTTTCGATTTAAATATCGAACATATTCGCTAGCAGACGTTTCTGCATAATAAAAAATAATATTAAAGCTAGCGTTATAGTTCACAAAAAACTGTCTATTTAGTTTCAAATTTCTGGTACCACTTCAAATTGGCACGTAATAACTGCCCATACGACTGTTGCTTAATTGAATATCTTAGAGACAAGTTAAAGAAGGTAAGTTGCTTCAGTGAGTTTTATAGTACTATGATGATGTCGCTTAAATGGTTCTTCCGGGAATATTTTGAGGACCTTTTCAATTAAGCGACAAAATTTTCAGGATCCTGTAAGATTTTGGGGTAAATGTTTATTTCATAAAATAGATAAAAATTAAATAAGATTATCGTCTTAAGAACTCATTTACCTATTTCAAATAGGAATTGATGATTTTTTTACTCAAAAAGAAAACTTTGAAACACTCTCCTGTACAATTCACTAAATGTCGCTTAAGGGGTTCTTCCTTTCCACCGTCGAATTTACAATTTATTTAAAATAATGGATACATAATAGATCATAACTTAACTAAAAAAAACGTGAGGGAAGCGCAATTAGAATAATCTCCCTTCCTAGATTTTCTGACATTTATAATCTTTGCAAATTTTCCTTAACTCGGTTGTAACCGCTAGGTAGGTATTCACAATAAGATAACGAGTATGACAAATTATTGACAGAAGATTTAATTGCATAACCTGTTTAATGTTAGTCAAATCTAGTGCATTGCAGTTCTGCATTGTTCAGTATATACTTGCAGTATGACAAATCTATTTGCAACTGAAATACAGAATGTGATTAAATAATTATGAAATACTCAGTCCGACTACTAACTTATTTTAATCGTACCTACGTAACAAATTGATGTTACAGTTATATTCCTGATTATGCAATAAGTTTTACTTTTTTTTCCTGTTTTTATGATAGGCAAACGAGCAGACGGATTGCCTGATGGTAAGCAACTACCGCCACCCATGGACACCAGAAGAATCACAAGAACGTTGCCGTACTTTAAGATGGATATTCGCTCTTTTCTTTAAGGTTTGGAGGTCATATCGGTCCAGAAATATTGCACACGACAATTCATTCCAAAGTTTTGCTGTGCGAGGCAGGAAAATTCAGATTTTTTTTTATATACATATAATTTCAGGTGTAAAGAACTACTGTTAATGATTGTCTATGGTCAGATGAGGCCATCCCATAACTTAGATCATCCTTGAGCGGCTACTAACTCGACGTTAATAACGTTCTAATAGATTACATAGATCTACGGGCAGTAAACTACTGACTCACAGGCGTTTGTTATAAAACCAAAAGGTTTCATATTTTACAAACATCTTTGTCTTACTTTTAACGACATGTCAAGGCGGCCCTATTAAGCAGATAGACTAAACTAAAATTTTAAATAAACAATGGATGGTTTTAATAAATATTTTAGCCGTCGCACAGAAACAAAGAGCCGCTTCTGGAGGTGGTGTAGAAGGAAATAATTGCAACAGCCGCGCACGGGTCGACCCAGTTTGATAAGATACATCTAAGTATGTAGGCAGTACGATTAAACAATGCATGCGATGTGAGAAAGTGCTATTTTAAACGCTGCTTATAATTGTTTATCAAATTATTAAACCCATGAGGTTACTTAGACACTGGTAGACCACCATCTAACCCTATCTAACTTATATTCTCTAAATGACACAGGTCTAATGGATTATTTTGGATAATGTGAACCCTTAAAAGTGGTCAAATGTGGATGAAAATATTTTACTACCGTATCGCGGATGCAATTGCGCGTAATCGTACCAATCGAACATAAGAACAAGTGATAGCCTCTAGAACAAAAAGATGCAATGTTTGATTTGGTTCAATTTCACTGACTGTCGTCTAATTTGCCCTCAATTAAATAAATAAATTTACATTTTGTTTCTTGGCATCTTGTAGAAAATACATTTGGTACTGTAATTGTTTGAGTAAGATGATCTTAAGAAAGATTTTTAAATTATTATAAGAGTCAACTTTTTAAACAAAACGCACTTCCTATAAAAAACTTATTGAGCATTGAATGTAACAATGTAACTAAATCCTAACATTAAATACGAGTACAACACGCATGCTTTTAACCCCGGGATGACTTTAACAATAACCATAAATATAACTTAACATCATTCATACAGGCCAAACCGAATCAAGTAATCGAAACGGAGCGTAGGGACAATGAAATATATCTGTATTAGGGAAGAACGGACAATGTATCATACATGTTTGCTGCTGGGCTTTCGAGTCACGATTGTATTATATATACTGGTATATGTAAAGACGCCTCTCAGCGTTAAAAATGTCCAGTCTGTCGCTCTTTACCTTTTTAATGGGTACTTATGTTCAACAAGATAAGTATCAAGTGTTTTCCCGGTATGTGTGGATGTAACACATTTTCAGATTTTAGCCGGACTCCGTTTATGGTGATGAATAATACAAACAATAAATTTTAGGGATGCTCGTGTAAACAACTTTGTAAAGAATAAATAACTAGCTGCGGTGTACCTGTATCTCTGTAAACCCACGATTCTAAGTAAGTGGTTTTCTTCGAAACTATGTAGACAGGAGATACTCGTATTACAAATATTTGGATTATAACCCTTGATTCTAACCACACGGGCCTCGAAACTTGTAAGTATTTAATGGATGAAGAGATGATTGCATTGAGTAGTACAGCTTATGGGTTTGAGAAGATGAATTAGCCTTACACTCACTTATAGACAATTCTATAAAATAATATTGATAAAAAAATCAATACATCATAAACTGTAAGAATATTAAGGCCTAAAGAAAATTGCACCTTAGTAAACATTTTACTCTTACAATAAAGGTAACCGAAAAAATTTATAGTGATACTTATTTTGGTAAATATATTTATACTTATGCCAAAGTGTTACGAAAAGAGGGGGGAAAGATTTCCATCTTATAAAGTGGAAGAATTTCCTATTTCTTATACCATTTATAAATACTTGTATTCGGCAGCTATATTTTGTCAACATAATCACTAATTGATATTCCCCAGCTATATGATTAATTTAATTTGTATAACCTACTTATGTATTCCCAAGAAATTATTATGTAACTGGACTACCTATTTAAATACCTTAAGCACCGAATTAAGGCGAGTGGGTACCTACTCGCCACGCAAACGGTGTGATGTCCCTCCCAGCTTCTCCTTCGAGGAGACTCCGTAGTTTTGGTTTTTTGGACGTCTTTGACAATCTCAGCTGGCATGAGCAGCATGCATGTACTTATGCAGAGGCGAAAGACTTCCATATCAAGCAGCGCCAGAGCTTTTGCAAATTTGTTTTCTATTTCGTGACAAAATTTTAAAGCAGTTTATATTACTTCTAAGACACATGTATTATTGTATATTATTTTGTGCAATTATGTTATTAATTTAAGACTGATATGATTTGTCACAGATTTTAAATTGATTTTTATGACAGCTTTAAAAATATATTGTAATACTAATGTGATCACAGAATTAATGTTTTAACGATCACCTAAATATCACCTTAATAAAAATGTATTGGGTCACACCTCATATTTTTATCGTGATCGACTAAATCATATCCCTCGTATTCTTGCACAACTTGGTGATCTACTTACAACATGTCTGTTGTTCGTCGGAATGGAAGCACACATGTCATTACCTCCCACACGTCGGAAGACCTGACTTGACAGCTAGGTAGCACACAATGTTGACACAGGCTGCATACCTCGGTGATGTCAGACGCAAAACCTAATCATGATGAATCACGAGCTTTTACCGGCGATGCAGCGATAAGCGTGTGCGATGTGATATCAGCGCCATACCCACGTGTTAGTGTATATTGATGCCTTTGGTGGGCGCATAATAACTGGTCCGGCCCAACCAAACGTTCAGTTACTGATTGCCCGCTACGAGGAGCGCGTGTCGAACTATACTCGGAGCCGGCAAGCGCGAACATATACGACGAAACGAATTTAATCACTCAAACAATCTGACTTTGAAGGGGTTTTATGAACTAGTGATATAGTTTTGCGGTGCTAGTGACGTCACAGTTGATGACCGTGGAATTCCAGCTGAAATACCTATACAGGTGTATTTGTTTACTTATATGTTTACACTGTTTTCGGCTGTGTTGATGTTTTTCTAATTTGAATAACGGATTCTTCTACGCATGTAGCGGAGCGTATTAAACATTCTATTTTATTATCAGAATAATACATATTAATACATTATCATATAATTAAGATTATTCACATGTATAATAATATTAATAATCTAACATATGTTCTTAATGCAGTAAGGTGCACTTCAATGACTCAGTTGCACAATTGATAATGAAGTAACAGCTAGATATAAATACAGTACAAACAAATGCTAATTACACAATGTTTATGGAGGCGAAAGTTGGCACGCGGGAGTGAGAATCAAACTGTGCTGTACCTACCAAATTACCGGGGTTCGAATCCTGGCAGAGGAATTTTCTAGTTAGTGACTTACATTATTTCGTGTACCTATTATTGATGTTTTTTAGATATTAATATCATCAGCTATTTATACAGCTTTATTAAGCTTACGTCGGACTAGGTTGATTTGTGTAAGATCAATTCATTGTATTACTTAAAATAATCTGTTTGATTTAATTTTTAATCAATGCGCATGCATTAGGGCATACTCACTGAGTACCTAGAATTTATGCATAGAAGTCTACATCATCATATTATTATGTGTACAGTGAGACTGAAAAGGCTTTGTCGATTTCTTAAATCTGTCAACAATGTCTCCTAAAAGTGTCGATTGGTACACCAATGTCGTCGGAGATCACGTATGCTAAGATTATTGACTTACGACTATATTAAATAATGCTTGAGAAGCAAACGTGACACATTTAGTAAACATAGTTAGCGTTTGGTTTGCGTTCTCGCGTTACATGTGGTGTTCGCTAGTCAATATTGTTGCCAATAGCAATAGCTAAAATACGTAAATGCTAGGTATCGTTAGGTGCAGATATATTTCCAATGCATACAACACATAAATATGTAGTAATGTTTATATCTGCACAGTGTTTGCTGCTGTGTAAATTTGTAGTCCATCATTGGAAATAAATAGCTTTTCTTAATTCTCTACAATAATATGCATGCTTGCGCTTTAGCACCTGCGATCGGCAACTTTTTACTTAGTGAATTATTCAATTCCTCTTGTCAATATAAACTATTATATATCCATGCGGGTGCCGTATATGAACCACAGTTTCCAATCTGATACCAATTTATCTAATTTAGTGCGAGCAGTTGATTAATCTAAAAAGATCTTGTACATAAAGTTGTATATAGCTATTACTATAGGTAGTAGAATATAATATAACATACGAACTCAGCCTTTTCTTTCAATGCTACAAAAAAAAAAAAACATTTCACGAATAACTTACGGAACTCACGAAAACCCTCCAAATGATTAGAATCACAAAAAGTTTATTAAGAAACACGATGAAATTTTTAATTAAATTGCCAAGATTTTAAGGTGCTGTAGTATGTAATCAAATTCAATTTTGAATGCTGACTCATGAAGTAAAAATACAGTATCGCTTTATAATTAAGGCGCGGAGTTAACGTCAGAGGATTGCTTGCTCTCACAACTTTACTGCAGTTCCTTCAGATAATTGTTTACCCTCTTCGTTTCTCGGAGCTCAGTGTCAGTTACGCCGCCACGAACAATAAACAAACTCGCACACATTATGGATTACGATGAATTAATGGGCGTGAGAAGCTGTCTATTAATAGAATAGTGTGGTTATCTGTAGCAGATTCAATTGTAAGTCTCAGCAGGGTGCCAAAGCCAGGATGCTTAGAGAGGATGTGTGTCGTTAGCGGTACGCATGTCGCGGGACCCACTCTGCTCTATTGATTAATCAGATCATTTTATTGCATAATGGCCAGTTTGTACGGGCTGTCCGCGGTCAAGACATCACGTCGTGTTCTCTGGGCAGAGTCGTGGCTCTGATAAAATGATTAGTGCTACGTGAGTACGTGACGCGCTGTTAGTAAAGACACGTCTTGCTGTCGTTACTGCCAGAAAATTGAGTTTGAGGGTCACTAAATATTATAGTTACTTTCCTTGTAAAGTTGATACACTTTACATAGTGCAATTTTTTTAGACCGTTTTTTATAACAGTCAGTTGGTCATAAAAACCACAAATCAATTCATCCGTTTGAATGCAACATACCAACAAGATATAAAAAACACACACGTTGAACTCAGAAAATGCTATTTTTCCGTTAGGAGTCAGAAACAATCAAACGTTCGGTACGTACCTGACCAACAACTATACAAACTTTCAGATACATATTACTTTTCTCGGAAACCGGATAACTTCAATTCTGCAAAATGTAAAGTCAACAACTGAGAAAACTTTCCAGCGCAGCGCAGCCTTTAATTAATCCTTCCCGAGGAGAAATTCTATAAAATGTATCGTATTCTGTTTGATCCTATTACTGCCATACAGTATCAAAGGGTCTAGGTATGAAGATGGTGACAGAATGTCCCAACTTGGCTATTGGTTTTAATCTACAGATAACTCTTTTTATCTATATTCTCTCTTAACAAAAATAACTTTATCGAAGGTCGAGAGCAACGGACACATGTATACAAATCGGTAATAGGGTTATCGTCAGGTTTCGAACATCGAAAAGGGTTGGGTTTGCCCTACAGAATCCATTTAGGGTTAAGTAAGGTAAACTTTACCAATGTTTGGTAAAACTTATTGTATAGATACTATAGATAAAGCAGGGTATAGAAATCTATGCATTTAACTTCAAACGTGGTATGATAAATAAATAATTGTAAGTAGTACCTACATAGTACCTACATTAAATTCTGAAATGTTGATATCTGATAACTGATAATAAATGACGACAAAAAAAAGGAGGAGAATAAGAGAAGAAATTATAATAAGAGCAATAACTTTAGGGATCGCTTCTACACCACGACGCGAACGTAGCAACGGTTATTCTACAACTTTAAAAAATCTGTAAATTATGTAATTTTTTCGAACAAAAAATAAATAGTATTTTCAATTAACAGCATCCAATAGTCTAGTTAGTTGACATTTACTGTCACCATACTAACTGCTTGCTTGAAACATCTTTTTTTATTCATATTTAGTAAACTATAAGTTATTTTCATAAGTCGTAGAACATTTTTTTCTATGTTGGTGGTGTAGAAACGATACCTAAGTTATTGTTCTTATTGCAGCCATATTCGAATCGATATCTATAGGTACTTTTTTATTAGTGACCACTGACCACGCAAAAATTTTTACAGGGTAGTCTGATTTTGATAATTATTTTAGAAAAAAAAGACAATAGTTAATTACATAGTTACGTTCTTCAAAAAATTACACGCAAATACTAAATGAACGTTTATTAAGCCGCACTCAAAAAGGATAAGGTGTAGGTATACCTTTAATAGATAAGCCTCTTGAAATCAATAATATAGATTGTAATATATTTCATTTTATCTATATATTATATATTACGAATATTAGTCTGAAAAACCAATGTGAGAAAACAAGATAATTATTATAATAGACATTTAACTTAAGTATGCCCCTTATTAAGTACTGCCAATGACGAGGATGATAAGTCGTGGGATATAATACCACTAGAAAGTTGCCTTAATCGAAGGTCTAGTGCGAAACCCCGACCTGACCCGCCTCACGGAAGACGGTAATCACGAGAGCAGTACCCTTACCATGAGTTGTTACATTAAGGTTTTCGATAACGAGTATCGAGTTTACTACTTGTGCATCTCGCTTGTACTATTTTAGTACGAACGAGATGCACAGATAGTAAACTCGATAGGTACTCGTTATCAAAAACCTCAAAGTCACAACTCATGGTAAGGGACAGATAGACATCAACTCCGCGTGCCTATTACTAGTGCTTTATGACGATAACCACTGTTACATTGTTATTATTTAACCTCTGGCCGAAGAATTGAAATTCTAATTCGGTGGGTCTTGTGCGAGTGCTGATTTAAATGCAACTAGGAACAAATGTAGGTTAAACGCCTGCGATATAATAAACTCCTCCTCCGGGACTTCGTATACGGTGATGTAGTCAAAACTTCATCCTCGTATTCATCTCTTTAGATATTTCATTACATAAAGTAGATTTTTTAATATATATTCTAATTATGGCTTCAGTTGATGAGGTTGTGTGTTGGCAGTTTCTAGGTAACACGACTAATTTGGACCTACTCCAAAAGGGGGCGTGAGTGTCTTATATAGCTAGAGACAAAAAGTCTTAAGTACTTTGTTTATCAACTCATTACACGGCATACTAAATATATTTTTAATAAATCTTAGTAAATACGTATTTAATGCGCGATCATGTTTGTGCCGATAAGCATAGAAAGATTTATAATTGGAATTTCTTTTGCACATAATACTAAAATGCATAAATTACGTAATTAAAGGTCAAATGTAAAAGTTACACTAAAATTAAAGTTGGTACTTAAAAATTTTGCCAATTCGCTATACAAGCGGTCCGTATCTTAACTGGGGTGTACATATGAGTTGAGTTTTATTATACCTATATACATAGGTAGTCACCCAACTACTTCATGTAAGAGTACGAGTATCTTTAAGGTACTCAGAAAACATTAGCATACCTAACAATTAAATATTTATTACATTGCAATTGATCAAGTACATTAGCACAATTGCAAGACGCAATAATATTCCAGGAAGACGCTACTATCGCTCCATATATCTAATCTAACGGAATAGATAACTGAGCATACAATTGTGAATGTTAAAACAATAATGGGCAAGGAGTATTATTAATTGACTCGATATTGTCTTGTGGCGTGGAATGCCGGCGCACGATCTTTGCTGACCCAGTGGCCAATACTCGGTACCTGTCTGAAGTCGTGAAGTTCTTAAACCCTTCCGAATATCCACATCCATGGCGGCGGCGCGGAATTAACTATCCACGACTGGCGCACGTCGCAAATGAATGTTTAGAAAGCCGCACTCAAATAGGAAAAGGTGTATGCATTCAATAGATAAGCTATTTTCTACGAATTGAATTAGAAGCTAATAAAACCGTTATCTTAATTCAAAGCTGCGGGCCGAACAGTATTGATCGAGTCATAAATACGGGGAATCGAATAAAAGTGCGCCGGAAACGCCAAACTGTGAAATTAAGCGACGAGTTTTAAATGACCATTCCTGAGATAATAAAAGACGAGAGACGTAATATAATCAGCGTGATTTGAACGGTAGAGGAAATATCGAGGAGCGGACTCTGATCCCGCGCTGAGTACCACAAGCCGCAAGCGCACCGCCGGTCTCGCGTTACCGCGCCAGGGAATCAAAACAATGAGACCATCCTATTGAATACAGGTGACAAAAGCGGTCACCTTTCATTGTAGGAGTGTTCACCTACACTAACTATAAACGTACGTATCTATTTCACCAATGTTGACAAAGGAGACATGCCAAAGAGTAACTCCTTTTCGTTCAACAGATAGCAATTACTGGATGACGTTTATCGGTAGCTAATATCAGCCACTTAATATTATTGTACGGCTCGCACTGACTGGTGTTTATTACTGCACGTATATTAAATAGCTTCGAAACTGGGACGCGCACCATTTTAGTTTAGCATCAACAACAGATCTGTCATGAAGAAACCTAATATTGACATCTAATCTAATTTCTTGGGATTTCGTTTAAAACTCATTTCAAGAGCCGAGTAAGTTATCTTAGCCCGTTTATTTTTACCGTTTTCATTATAAGTTTTGACAGTAGAGTTTATTAAGAGGAAAACATTTCGGGAAGAATACTTTGAAAACTCAAAAAATAAAAACAAGTATGATTTATTTAAATACTTACTCATCAAGTTTTTATGACTGGCGTTAATACACTTAACACATGCCATTTTAATTGGATATTGCTACGTAAGGATTTTAACTAATTTTTAATAACAATTATAAACGTAGGTATTATATGATAGGTATGTGAGATATGACTTCTGTGATATACAGAGTATATAAGTAAAAAGGACAACATTTTTTGTAATTTGAAGTCTTTTCTTATACTGTCGTATTGTCAAAAGGAATTCTTTTGACAATACGACAGTATTATACCGTAAATCTTACACGGAATAGCTGTATACTAAACTTTTTTTTACATTATGTTAATAACACATACAAGTTCAAAGGTAGCGCAATCATGATGGCTACGTAGAATTTTCTCACGATAACGACGGCTATCCGCGTTATCTGAAGACCCACAATGGCGTCCACCCACGTGCGCCGAGATTTATTATAAATATAATAACAACAACATGGTTAACTCTGATCATTCATGGACCTTATGTCATTGCAATAAGGCTTCGACTAGACCGCTAATGCCAACGATACGTGAGCCGCCGCCAAATTAGAGCTCAAATCAAAATGACCCTTAAACCATTACCAACGTGGATGGAGGTTAAGACATTACCAACGTAGTTATTATAGAAACAATATGTTACGTGACATAACCACCTATAGCGCAAAAGACGATAAAATATTTTGCTAAGATTATAACTTTGGTCATGCTAGCGTCATGCTCATATGTTTTCTAGTTTAGAATGAAGTTTATGACTTTTGTAACCTTGTATTTACCCAGTTTAGTTTAAACAGATTTGTATTAGGTAGTTTACATCCATTGCCTCAGAATTGTAATCGAATACATCATAAATTATTTGCAGCTTTCTAACTGCAAAAAATAGGAATAGAAACAATTTATAAAATTTATTTATATTTGACGTTAATATCGATTATATTAAATATATAATAAGTAATAGTGCTATATGAATCGGCAGCATAATTGCATAGTATTTGAGCATTTTAGTAAAAACTGGCGACCCTATTTCGCACTATGGAAGTTCGACGAAGTTTTGTTATTATGATGGACGCCCAAAACCCGCCCATATCATACACAAGACTCAACTGGCTTTGAGGATGTAAAAGTCACTCAAATTAGTTAGCAAGTTGGTGGTTAAACAGAGTAAAAGTACCATTCCCTCTACAAAACTTATTAAATTTGCGTGATAAATAATAGTAATATCGATATTGATTTATGCGCAATATCTTATGGGTCATCTTATATCCGGACCATATATTATATCGCTGTAAAATACAAATTTTACATCTCTAATACTTGAGAAATAGCGCGATCAATATTTGATCTTAGAATTAGATATCTTTTATTAGGTACTAACTTGACCGGGTAGACTGAACGTAACGTAAAACTTTTCACCGTGGTTATACTGTTATAACTCTGTTGTTGTACGAACGATATGTCAACGACGAACTGATCAATGTGTGTCAATGTAAATATACATTAATGTCTGATAATTATTTAATTATAATATATGAGAGAACTTGGGTACTAGGTTTACGAGTAAGTACATACGTAACAATTACTGTTTACCTATTCGAATGCAAAGTAAAAAAAAGGTTTTAATATGTAAATATTTTCCTTTATCCAAATAAGTTAACAATTTACAATGTCAAATATAAATAATAAAACCATACCGGGGATATAGATAAAGCCTTAAAGTGGAGAAAATTTTCAGTGATACAATGTAGTTCACCCAGCAACCCGTAATTAAAGTCAGAGGCCGTGCACTGATTGCTGCCGTAACATGAAGCCTTCGCCTGCCCAGTGCAGGATCGGATTATATGTGACATTATATGGAAGATAGAATCATATCACGGTGCATGACTATCTAGTAGTACCTACTTAGACTCGGCGCCGCTCCGTCGCTAACGGTAATACGAGATGCCTCAAGCTCAACTCCATCCCCGATGCGCTTACCACAATTAAGATCACCTGTAAGCCTAGCATATGTTTGTCTATTTATATAAAACCTAGTAAAGTCCAGACCATGTTGGCTTAGTCAAAAATAAGCGCTACATAAAATCCTTTGTGAACTCTGAGATACCTTATAACGACGACATTAGAGATAGATGCTCTCCATTTCAGCTTCTCGCCTTATCATGACTCTACAAGATTTCACTACAGAGCCCTGAGTGTAAGTTTTTAACGTAACAGAACGTCGCCATCGGGTTAGAGTCACCCATATAAATAACATTATCACTTACGCGTTCGAGACGTTTCTTACGTCAAAAGAAACTTACACTAGAGCCTCAGAAATTCTTTCTTTTAAACTACGTTCACAGGCAATCTTTACGAATCAACTAGCCTAATTCGATTGACTTAGAAACAAAATATGTCAGAGCTATGCAAATATAGGTAGGATGGTTATCGATACAAGCAGAACTAGTTACAAGCTGGAGGTATCCAGACCGCGCGCGGCATGCCGACAACTCGCGGCATTCAGGCGCCGACGCTTCCATGCATTTCTTAAACGCTTTATAGCTAAACCACTTTCCATGTTTATTTTAGACACGTCTTTTAGTCAAAATCGTTTTATCTCACTAATTAAATATAATGGAAAAGTAAATTATGAGCGAAGCCACGGAACGCGTGAATGATGCTAATGAAACCGTCAGGGAATCCGTTTGCGACTGTCGTGTTGTAATCGCAATAAATTCGGACGGAGCAATAAAACGCGACTCTAAACAACAGGCTTTATAATAACAAACGGGAAGTTTTATTGCTTGTTGCCCAATACAGAATTGTATTTTTCAAACAAAATTCAATTTGTTACCTGTGAGTAGGTAGGTAAACAAATGGTGTTTATTTTCTCTTGAAATAATGGAAGTTATTTTAGAATAGCATAATTCAGTTTACATAAAAGCAGCAAAGTTCAAAGCTACGAAAGCTGCAGATTGAAGTGGTTTTCTGACATAACCTCATCGCTCGTAAACTTCTCAATAAGAGTATAACAATTAAAACTAAAACAATATGGTAGCTTATAAACGGAGCGAGGAAAGATGAAAATGAGTCAAAAATTGCCCTTACAACCGAAAATAAACGTACATTTGGACAAAAAGCAATATATTTCATCAATTACTTCTGGAGCCAATAACTTTTTGTAAGCGCGCCACCATTATTATTTGCAATCAAAATTTCATGTCTCAATTTTGGTAGCAAAAAAAGGGTTCTTCATTATTTACAGCGCACTCATAAGAACAATTCAGCAGGAAAGTGGACATGGAATTATGGTACAGGTTTTGTTTTTATTTCTTTAGAGTCCTAAAGAACTCAGACCATTATGATTTGAAGCTCAATAAAATGGATACTGACATTCCAATTACTTAACATTAACGTAGTATTTACCATGTATGTACATATATTTGTGGTTTTGAGTCCGGAATGTTCAATCTAAAAGATTCTATCGGTGTTTTTGAATACCGGTAACTCAAAAGCGCAAATATGCGTGGTAAATACCCCGTGCGTGCGTATAATGCGTGGTAAAGTTAATATCAGTAGTTGCCAATGATACCATATTACGCTTTATTTGTTATTGTAAGTTTAAAGAGATAACCTTTATTCTTACTTTGCACGTAATGCCTATACAGTCTAAGTCAGCTGCTGTTACCAATTATGTGCTGTTTCTCTACCTATATGCTAATAACTATGTCGCAGATTGCGCGAGGCGAGTGTCGGGCTGTCGGGACTATAGTGTCCTCCTTATCCAGTGCGGTTTAGTAGAGCACTGCACATGCGGCCCGGCATGCTTACGTTAGACACGCTAAGCGCCCGTGCGCGGAGGTGATAGTTATATGTGCGCCTGCGTCGCCCGAAATAACCGGCCGATGACGGTGACCAGAAGGACGAGGCGATAATGCAACTCACTATAGCATACATTTTTGTTTAAACTTTGGATAGCTGTTATATTTGGTTAGCGTGTACAGTCAATGAATTGTATACACTTTTTCACATACCAATGGCATACCTAATCAAAAAGAGTAATAGTGTAACTGTACACCATACACTTTAACTTATTTTATAACTTATTAACTATATATACTTATTATTAACTATACACTTTAAATTATTTTCAGACTACCTGATTATTATCTACATTAGGTGTCTGATATCCCACAAATATCATGATTTGGAAATAACTTTCGTCTATAGCCTTTCAGACATCTTCATCTGTCTGATATGTAGGAACAGGCTTGTTTTATTTAGTCAATTCAGTTTCAGTTATAATAGAAATCGCATTGGTACACGGAAACTTTATGTAAACTTGACTTTGCATCTGACTTTCTCTGTGAACTAAGAGCATTCTGAATTTAAAACTTGCAAATACTGGCATTGTACTTAACACAGTAGGTTGATTGATTGATTTGTATTGATGATTTATAAAGTGCATACGTATATAAGCGCAATCAGATTTGTGCCTTTCTCCATTTTGAACTGATAACGCTCTCGCGCAAGAATACAAACTCCCCACATAAACCTTTACGAGAAAGTGCAATTGTATGCATAAATAATGCACATTTATCAAACAATCGCTATGCGTGATAAAAGCAATTGGACATAGGCATAAACAGTAATAAAACTTGATCCTATAGATGTCCCGCTTCCGCGCATGAGGAATACAAATATAACAGCATGAATTATTTAATACTATTAATTATTGTGTACAATTATTTGATAATAATCAAACAGATAAGGCTGGTAACCAGCAAGGTAATAGGCACAAAATATAAGAAGATATTGATATTCTACATACAAGTACCTACATATCTGTCTATGTAGTCTAGACATAAACATAAGTGTTTGTGAGCTTAGAGTATACCTAACCAACAGAATTTAATCAACGCTGACTACTTATGATGATACCCGTAATTGGAATAGTTTACGAACAAAAATTACCAAGCAAATCGTCAGCGGTGGTGGGCGCCGCGGCCGGACACAAGCCTGCATTTGCGCTCCATTGACGGGAGCTTGTCTGACGTAACCACTTGAGGAGCCGCTTGTTGTGTCATTAGATATTTACTTTATTACCGCCATATTCATTGCCGTTGTCAAGGCCAATCATATTGCAAGAAACATGGCGATGAACGCAGCCGCTCCAACCTTACGTCTACGCAGTAAACAAGGAAAGTTCTTGGGTATATTGTTCTAGGCGCCGCTTGTTTTTACAATTTTTTAAAATCGGGTTTGTTTTACGAGAGCACCAAACATCAGCGTAATCACCTAGTTTCCACTCCTCCTATTCAAAATAATTCTCTATGTAAACATCCTGCGTGGCGCGAGCGCAGTGCCGAACAACAAGATCCAGGTTTAAAGTCGGCCAAGGTTGAACTCCTCTGACTGAATTCGCGGCAAAAATCGTTATAATGGACTTACCTCACATCACGCTAATTGTGGTGCTAAATATAAAGTGATGGTTTAGACCGTACCAATTTATTAGTTTACAAACATAAAACAATTACTCCATTGTGACTGGCGGACGTAACATTTTCTATTTTAAGATGAAAGCGAAACATGAGAGAAATGCATTTACAAACTAGAATTGTTACAAGATTAATGACCCGATTTAATTTTCGAAGTATTACATGTGTTCAGTTCATGAGCGGAGGATTTATACAGCAGCTACACATCGTTTCTGGGTACTTTAGATACTTAATATTATTCATTATGTAATTATAACCATTGGATAATAGCCAAAGTTAGTACTACGGGAGATTTATTATCTAATACGCTAGAGGGAGTGCCTGATTCTATGCCATCGATCATTTCCGAGAGCATAAAGTGGTAGCAACAGCTTTTACTACTGTTGTAGCTGGAATAATCTCTACATAGATTCTGAGATTGGGATTTGGGATAAGTATTCAATGAACAACATATTAATATTATACATAAAGTAAGTAGGTAGCCCAAATGTATACTCATTGCAGCTTGTATTAAGAAATCTGAACATGTCTCTATTTCAAATTCTGGAAAAACAGGAATAGGCCTTGGAGAAATTAACAAGTTAGATACAACCTATCGCACATCAAATATTACATTCATCAGAGTAGTTATGAATTTTATGCCGAATTATGAATTGTCTTCTGTCTAAGACAAAGTTCTACGTGTAAATATTTTAGAGATAATCAATCCATTTTATTGTGTTGTGTATTATTTGCATATCGGCTTCTACCAAATATTTACTTAATTATATTTATAACCATGACGTTATAAATATAATACGTTAATTCTATGTATAATTTGCATGTGTTAGGTTTCTTTAATATAATCTCAATTATAAATTAAATCGATTATAGCAGATTAAGTTACGAGCCTTTAAGGATAACC
Source organism: Grapholita molesta (assembly GCA_022674325.2). Lineage (NCBI taxonomy): Eukaryota > Metazoa > Arthropoda > Insecta > Lepidoptera > Tortricidae > Grapholita > Grapholita molesta. The sequence goes on from CP053126.2 coordinate 5,864,203, forward strand.
TTGACCGTATGTCGAGCCAAAACTCTGTACAAGAATTTGATGCAGAGCAGCTGTTGGCGTGCATCCAAAACTTTCTAAAACGATTAACTGTGAAGTTTCAATTAATCTCATATGCGGGATGAAGAATGCAACGTTCTGACAATGACCTAATGTTTAACGTCTTGATTCCCGCATACTTGTTAAGAGGATCAATTGATGAGGAGTAGTAGTAGTGAGAACGTTGGAAAACCCAGGAGCAATTATATATGCTCTAGAATATTCCAAATGATAAAAGCGTTATTTGTTTACACAAATAACGCTTTGTGATTGCAATGTTAGACAAGTTTTTATTACTGGTTTCACTTTCCCTATGCATTGTAAACGCAGTTATTATAATTGAAATTTATAAAAAAATGTATAATTAATATTTAACGTAGAAAAAAGATAGGTGTAGGTAAATTTATAATTGTAATGGAATTTAGGAACATACTTGAGCTAAAAATTGTATGTAAACAGACACATGATAAACGATCCGTCTGCAAACGTAAACATGTTGTTGATACTTTGCACTCAAAAAATGTGTGCTTAACATATTTAACACGAAATTCCTAAAATGCAGTAACGTCAGTGTTATATTTAGCCTCCCTTGCAAAAAAAGCCAAGCCTCAGCTACTTAATGCTGATACTCGACCTGCTATGCTACGCCGCAAAAATAACCTACATACATACTTGTAAACACCTACTGGCACCTTAAGTGCATATACAGGCATGAGATAAAACATCTGTCACTCGTGCAAATTAATATCCTCTTGACACGATAAATAGGCTTAACGAACACGAATAATGCAAAACAGGTAATTTTATTTTAGTCCTTGGTATACATATGATAGCCGCAGGCCATAAATTGTGAAAAAATACGGCCAATTATTGGTTATCGTTTTAATAAACGATGTTTACTGCTGTTGCGACACATTAGTTGATATAAATATACGTTAAATACAGTGTGTCTTCTAATAAAGAAGTAATTAATTATTTAAGTCATGGTTTCTACCCCGTAAAGAGCCCTGTAGTTGTAGAATGCTGTGTGGTTTATTTCCAAACACTTGACCACATAAATATTGAGAGGTAACACGCCTACTAGAGTTATAAAGACGCCCGGCAGAGCACCGCTCCCACCCAAGAAATAACTTGCTGTTATTCAACGATTGTGGACTCGGAAGCGACAATTTTATGGCTTATTCAACGTGGAATCCCACTTACTACAAGTGAATCTTTTATGATTTAAGATTGTTAAGAGTCTGCATAAAATTACAGTAATAAAATTCAACAGTAATCTGACATTTATAGTTTTTAGTATTACCACTATTTTGTGTCTGTATTTAGAGTTATTAAACTACACTCTTACCAATACGTACTTTTTGTTTGCTGATGAAGATCAGTAAGAAGTTTCTTCTAGTTCACTTGCGAGAGCGGCATCATGATTAAAATAATGACAGTTATTAGAAATGTGGGCCAATCCACTAGCTCACAACAATAATTGGGTTCCATCTTAATTTACCTACTATCGGATAGAAAGCCCTATCAAGAATTCATAATTAACTACGCGGTGAACAAACTGGATCGTAGAATATTTTATTAAGGTTTATTGCTTTAACAACAGCTCAATATCAACACATCATTGGTTAAATTAACCTCATAGATCGATAGGAATTAGTGAAAGCAGGTGTATTTATTCGCGAAAATCCAAACAACAAAACTAAAGAAACGCACGTCAAAGTCCATTCCATCAGCATCTGAGGTAAACAAATAGGTACTTGAATTACTAGATTACTACTATACTATTGATTTCATAGACTTGTGAATGTTGAAAAACTTAGTAGTTCGAGCTCATTTCCATTGAAATTAGTACTCGTACATTCTAAAAACTATTTACATAGTTATTTATGTAATTTCAACGTCTGAAAATAATACTTGATTTCTTTTTAGTTTACTTTATTTGAGAAGAAATAGCTTTTAGTACTTAGAAGGTAAATCTTAGAAGCGAGTTGTTGTTGGTTGACCTTGGCGTTGTTTGAGCGATAAGAGCGGCATGCGCGCGGGCAGTGTGTCATCGCGCCGGTGCATACGAGTAGATAAACAACACGACCGACAGCGAGATCACTGCGAAAGAGACCGATAAAATTGTACCTGATAACAATGTTAGTTTTATAAATCTCCTTATTTTTACCGGTGGCAATACCTACCCATTTACTGAAGCTAAATTTAGCTCAATAGTTATACGAAAAGAAAAATGATTACCGTTATAGATTTTGTCGATAACGTATTGACGAATGGAAAGTAGCCAGCACGTAATAAAAATATGTGATTTTTTGATTACAGACATTTACATGGTATGTAAATACCCATATTTACATACCTATATTTCGTAGTTTTGTGTTACGAGTATTTATATTTTCATTACAATTTTTACCACATCGACTTGGGAAGGCTGATTTTATCCTTTAAAAACTTTAGAGAACATCATATAACATATTTTATCCACTTAGAGTGCATAGAAACTTAAAACAAGTTACGATCTATTTTGAATTTTTTTTTCCATTTTTTCAACGATTTCATTCTACAGTCGCTATCTTATATATTAGAGCAGTGGAGGTGGTCACAAATAATTGAACAACCCCTTTATTTTCAAGTCGACGAAGTGGACGTTCAGATATTTGTGACCACCTTCACAGCTCCGATATATCTGATGACAACTGTACAAATAGGTGTCAAGCATAGACGTATTGCGAAGAATGTACTCCAAATTAGCCAAGTCAGTGGATAGCGTGTTGGACTGTCACCATAAACTACACAAAAGTACATGTACATATTCATTTCAGTAGTTAGGTATATCGGAAATTTGAGTAGTTAGGTGCATTGGCTAGAAATACTAATGAAGATTACGCCATGCCTCGTAACCCGATAACTGTAATGCACAAACGAAGCAAAAGACAAGGAACTGGGCTAATGACGTGCCCGCGCGGAGCCAACCATCCAACAAATTGAAATGCGTTATCATTATAATAATCCTATTATTGTATCAGCGTCCAAGTGCCGCACGACCATGTGGCAAATCGCTTGCCATTACGGTAATGAAACGCGTCATTTGTACTAAAAGTCATTAATTACTTGCCCGGTTAAACCGCGCCGGCCACTCTGTTATGATTACGCGGTACGTACCTATTGACATCACTTAGAGCACATTGAAGTGGGTGGGTCATGTTTACACTTTACACATGCAGCCGCAAGCTATGTGGACGGAGGTTCATAAACAGGGTCAGCGAAGCATTATGTCGAAGAATTCAGATGATAAAATATGCACACGAACACTAGCGAGTTTTAACACATTCCATCCGTGTATCCAAGGAAATGTGATATGAATTTCGTGGCTAGCATAAGATCGGTGATCAGTCAAGTAAAACAAAATGATGTAGTACCTATATGTTTATATCGCTATTTAAAATTTTGTGATGAGATAAAAACAGTTACAGACATGTTGGAGTAATGTGTCTGGCACCGTGTGTAAGAATGCACATACAATAAATCGGTTGGACATGACATGACAAGTTGGCGTCCTTCAGTTGTCAACTTTTCAGTCATAGTATTTTTTTCGTCAAACGTTGACGCTTTATTTAAACGAATTGCGCTTATATTATGCGCTATGTTAAAGTTAATCTGATTTTATATGGTCGTTTTATGTTACTAATTTCAATAAGGAAGTCGTAACTGTAATTAGCCGTATGATTAGTATTATCTATGAGTAGGTATGGTTAATTAATAATAGTTATTTAAAATAATAAACTGCAATTTATTCCTGTTTACGTACTACTCAATCCGCCCATTCATGACTGACTCACAATTCCTGTAAGTAATGTGGTTTCTGCAATAAGATACGAAGCATTTTACCGCATTCAGCAAACATTAGGAATGCTTTGATTTCCATTCTACATGGAAAATCTGCAGCGGGCAAGAGTGTAAAAACTAAGTCGATGTTTAATTTAATATTCCTAATAATTTTTTATTGAATTACATTTCTGAGAAACACTTGGTATGTGAAGGCTGATGAAATAGGAGTGCCAGGCAATAAATTGATAAGCAAACAGTTTATAATCGCAAGAACAATGTTATACCTATTTGTTATTATAAGGTTAAGCAAATAGGTAGGTACAATATTTAAATATAACAATCGGTTATCAGAATATTTCTACTCGCAACTTTGAGTACTCATCTGAGGCTCTAGTGTAAGTTTTTTTTGACTTAAAAAGCGTTTACGAACGCGTAAGTGATAATGTTATTTATATGGAAAACGCAAATGCGTTCGTGACGTAAAGTTACGTTAAAAACTTACACTTAGGGCTCTTTATCTAGTAGGAGTATGAAGTTTCACAACTGAAAGTACTGTGGGTATCAATAAATTAATTAGATATTATTGTCGTCCGAACCAGGCCGAGGCCGCCTCTGTTAGGCTCAAACTGGCGCACGCAGCATCACCAGACGATGTTCCGTGTATTAAGGTACAATTATATGCATAGCGCATGTCAGTAACTTGTGACAACTACCTTAAAAGTGTCACAACTACCTTAGTTATAACAGGATGGGAACTGAAAAGTCATTTGTCTATTTTTTTGCTACTTTCACCATTTCTCCTAAATATTCAGTCTAGGCATTAACGCTGTTCTATGTTTGTTCACAAGCGATGCACCGTATACACCTGGATTTCTCTTGCAATTGTTAACTATGCAAAGTTTACTCTAGGTCTCCGGTACGCTTGACCAAATTCCTTAACCATTGAAAACAATTCAGTTTATATTCACGACTCAAAAGCGTTGTTTGTAAAGTTGTTCAGCTGGTTTAACAAAGACCTCAAACAAACTGGCAACTTGTTATGAAAATGTCGTCGAAATCGTGTGAAGTGTTGTTAGTTGCGAGGGCGCCTAGCATCTCCATATGAAGGGCCGCTAACTGCACCCGTGTCGAAAGTAGCGCTTCGTGTGTTTAGCACGGAACTGAACGGTCTACGTGTTGCAATGTACACAGGTATAATATTACAATATCTTCGCACTTAACGCATGAGGATAAGATTCAAATCACCATAGAAGCTTATTGGTCGTGATATAGCTACGGCTGCGATATAAACAGGTGAAACTCTGTGCAGTTCCCATTAACTTTCTACGCTCAACTTCTAATTTACAGGAATATTCAAACAGCTATTTGATAACGTTTAAATTTCCATTTCATATTTGGGCGGGTGTTTAAAAGCAAAACAATCTGCCATTTTATTTGCAGGCATATTAGATTCACAATAAACACTGCCGTAAGCACCTCACGGCGGGGCTCGCGAACAAAGGGTAATACGTCTCCAAATTGCCTCTTTGAAAACAGGTGAGGTCTTTTCATCGCCAGACGAGCTGTCGCTTTCAGAAACATACATAAACCGCGAAGGCTGAGATTCTTTATTTGAGCCGAGTGACCCGTTGGGAAATTAATCGATAAGACGTCGGTTTTTAGGTATTAATCGAGAACATTGCTGAATTACGACTCTTCTTTGACCGCACAATCAGCGTTCACGCATTTTTATGCATTAGGTAAAATGTAAGATGTTTGTTATGGCTTCGGATCGCGACGTGAGTTGTTAACAAAAATCGTGCAAGTTTTTGCAAAACCACTGGACATTCTCGTACCCCAATAAAATAATGCTATTAACATATTTCATTCGCACGCAGTAAACAATACCCCGCCAGACGTAAATAAAGTGAAGGTCAATTTTTATTTTGCTCACCTGGTTATATGCGTGCGTGTGATGCAGTATTTTTGATTGAAGCTTGGTCACAGCCTGAATGAACAAAGTGTATTCTATTCCTTCACAGTAAAAAAATAACTTGTTCTCAATTTCGTTTTCGAGTCCAAGTTCTTCATTCCACCTGATGTTTCATTCACTAATACAGATATTAAAAGTCTCATCTTAGAAAACTAATATTCGGTGACGCCTTTCATAGCAATAAAAAATCTCTAGAGAAATAGTCATTTAATAATCTGTGGTCTCAGTAAAAATGGTACCAATGTTTCATTAAGTCATAGTATCGTTTACATTGGCGTCAAAACTTGAGCTCCTAACCATAACAAATTAAACACACACGTGTTTTGAAAACATACAAATGTCATATTAACATGTGATTAGTTATAGTTGATTATATTAAAACGTCAAGTAACCTAAACTTGTAGTCGCTGGGTAAGTAAATCGCATAAGAGGTGACCAGAAAAATCGAATAAATAACGTTGACTACATTGTACTACTCTTTACTTATACTGTGTGTAAGTCTAATACGGACGAAGAATTAAACTAGACATAGTATTGCCCAGTACAATCATTAACCAAAAGGTTTTTCTTTGATTAAACCTATTATACATATGTAATATTTTTTTGGAAAATTGCTGAGCAGTAATGTACTACGAACATTGCGTGATATAAGCTTTTGAAAGTAACTGTCAACGAGTGTTTAAATAAATAACTCGAGTGTATTGCATTGCAATGCGCGGCGAATTTTTTAATATGGAAATAATTTTAATTGTACTTCTAAGAAAGAGTTATCTAAATTTATTTCTTATGTCCTATTCTACCCTCCGTTAAGAGATTCGCCCGTATTAGATTTACACACTGTATTATAACAAAAATATAGAGATGTATATGGTATGACATAATCGTGCTACGGGTTTGACAGCTTTATAAGATGGCGCCATTATGTTTTTGTAGCTCAATTATCATATAATTTTTTTTGATAATAAGAATGACGAAGAATCCCCGTATAGCGTTTGAAATTATTGTTTTAATTTTAATATATAGTATATTATCTCTGCTAATAAATTTCTATACGTTTACAATGTTTTATAAAATAAATTATTCGTTAATTATTTTTTATCCGTTCACTGAATCGTCTTGATGTGATTTGATTAGATTACGCACTTGTTGTGATTCGATTTGTCGTCTCTTATTACGCGATTAGGTTATTCAGATCGGCGTCGGTCGCTGATAATCAAGTTTTGTCATCAAATCACTTTATTAGTATTTTAACATTTCTAAATAACTAGGGATCGTTACCGGTATTATTAAAAATCCAAATATTGTCGTTAATACCTAATACTTCATTGATTTTCTCAAATGGTATTAGGTGAGGCGAAGATAATATAAACATAATATAAAAAAAGTAAAAATGTAACCGTATACGATCCCTGCGACAAATCCTAATATATTATTTGAATAAAAATGTGACACCCCATCCGCTAGATATGAGTAAAGTATAACTAATTAAATACCTACCAATGGCGGTGTGTACCTATTTATTTTTCTTAGCTAGTTTGGCTCAACCTTTTCTTTGTGAGTCAAAAGAATATTGTTAAATTGAGGGAATGTTAGTTAAGCCGACGGGAATCGGCTTGGACGGACACGCCACCACTGATTAACTTACCTTCATTTTCTCAAAGGAGATTTTTACTTAAGAGCATAGACGGAGACAATTGTTATATTTGTTCACACTAGTGAACCCAAAAAAGGGATTTAATACAATAATTTAGTTCAGTTCATCTACTACTATTAAAATATTTAGTTTACCAGATTATACTTTATTATTTTACGTTTCCAGTTAATCAATTACTGCTCAATTTTATATTAATCTCAACGAACGAATTTGAATAGATATCTGATAGATACTTCTGCGAAATGTTTCCAGTGTAATAAATTTTAATACCTAGTTTTGTTTTATTAACCGTCCCATGGAGATAAATGCGATCCTGTACAACCAAACATAGCGATGGTTTGCAAACTAGTATGAGTTTTTTTATTTTTTGTTGTTTCATGTCTCAAATAAACAACGATTTACTATAGGCAGTCATAATGCATACTATTCCAACTTAAATATGCATGATTGCTATTCCATTAAGATTAACGATATCATGACTTTATGATATCACCACATCTCACCTCACTAACTAAAAATAGATTATCTTGGTGCTTGAGTGTTTTATGAAACTATATAAAAAACAACCATCCCAAATATTAATATTAAAGTTAATATCAAACATAAATACATTTGGGCATATCTTAAACATATTATAATAAAATATATAATCGTATATTTATACTTAAATACCTTGCCAATGCATATTAATGTGCTTGGATTGCTTAGTTATCACACGGTCCATAACCCGGTGGACAATTGATTGTCGAAAAAACAATCGGAACGAAAATAATCTATGAAAAACATTACGTGATTTTCGTTCAATCTATCACTTTGATTCATCACCTTGGGGACGGTCCCCGCAGACTACGATCCCTGTCAATGAGTGGTGACCACGATGACTTAACTTGTATTATAGATAAAGATACCAATCCAAGTTTAGCGAGATTAAAAGGGCAGACATAGCCACGATTGCCACGAATAAGCCCAGAGCCCAGACAGAAGGCCGATTTATCTCGCCACATGATTGATCGCAGTCCCCGCGTGGCTGCAATCTGCAAGAATCGCTCCCTCAAGCTATTATTTCTTCAAATAATTGGCTAATAATAATAATTTTTGTTTATGTTCAATGATAATTGTGATATTTATTGAATAATTGGCGTTTCAATATTGTTAGAGGTTATCGCGGGCCAATACCAAATGTGAAAATAATAAATGAATGAATATTGAGCACTTTCCTTGTTTGTGTAGGCTAATAGATAGAGGATAGTACCCCTAAAATAGAGGTTAGTACGACATTAAAAATGTTTCATAAGAATCATAAGTACGAATATATGTAATTCTTCACGAAATAAGACATCCCGCCCAAATGTAGCATTAAAAAGTGGTAGCGGAACATAAATTGTTGCAGTTAAGGGGTTACCATCGTGCTACCGGCTAGACAGTGGGCGAGCCATATTTCAGCTCTAGTTTATTGGACTACCCGCAAGTTTTCATTTCAGCCCATTTTATACGACGCGATATTATCCTCAAAGGGTTGCCGCGGGCTTCACGAAAGTCTTGTAATAAATTTCAGGGAAAGTGGAACAGAGTGATACAAATTTATGTCGTTTTTATTATTAGAAATTGTTTGAAGCTAGCTACGCGTTGTTTATGGAAATGTAAACAAATATTTATTCTGCGTGTTAGATCTTTATGTTAAATCATATTTTTTTAAGATCTTAATATATCATACACATTCGATTTGCAAGTTTTGTTAATTTGAACTTGGATATCAAACTTAGTGCATTTTTTTCGAGTTCCTACAAAAGAAACTCTTCTGCGTCAAGATGTAGAAATGCATTCCAATTGTTAAACAATACCATTTTTATTTCTTGTATTTATTTCCAATCTTCACCATTCTCCTTTTTAACATTTTTATTATTTCGTTTCAGATAAAACAACGACATCTGAGACGTGATTTGAATAAGGTAAAAAAAATTCAACGAGTTTAACAATTTAAATTATATAAATAAAGGTTTAACATGGGCATCTACTTGAAGCAATATATCAACGGTGACTATGGACAAAGGAGCGTCTGACGTGTCTTTAAATAGGAACAGTGGCTCACCCTGAAACCCACGTTTTATAAAAATACAATCGTGGCCTACCTGACGGTCCATCGCGTAACTGATATCCTCATGGATATCGCGTTCAGTTTACTTCAGATTTTTAGTTTTCTAAATCAACAATCACAAAAAATTACAGCTGAAACAATAATAATGTTAAATTGGCTAAATCGATTTATAATACATGTTTAAGAACCATCGCTAGAAACCCTGCTTATAAATAAGAAAGTGCATTAAAGTTGGACCTGTTTAAGAGCCACAGAAAGGCAGTGGTTAAATTTATAACACCCTTTTTATACTTTGAGATACTCATACCTAATTACCTTATACGTCTCAACCACACTCTGACGTATATTATTGACAAAGATCATCTATAAACATAGGTAATGGTTTTTCGTACCTATAGATTTTTTCAACCACCACAAAAAACTATTCGCGACGTGAAAGCTTTTCGGTACCGCAATTGGTACAGAAATGAATGTGTTACCCACGCAACCTTTTCTCATGATGAATTTTCCTATAGGGCCCACACTGTCAGCTTCGGGCGGTATACAGAATAAGACCGCCGGTGGTGGCATAGCTTTTTTTCCCATACATTATTCATGGGGTTTCGTCGCGCTTGTTCCTACATTGTCTACGAGTCTGCAATTATAAAATTTATGCGTAAAGCCTTTAGCCTTTAGGCAAATCGGGAATTAACATTGAGTCACCGGCGCGAAATAATCGAGGCTGTCCACTCGTGAGCTGACGGATGCTGATTTATTGATCCCCTATAAATATTGATCGATGCGTCTGGGAACACGATCATTCAGCCAGACAAAGTTACTAATATTTGAGTGAACATATAATACATTGAAATATCATATTCATGATTCATCATTGGCCATTGAGTGAATTTATAGCTATTTATCAAATTTAGTTACTTAACATAACCCTATATCGAGGGTTGCGTGGTCAAACCCGATAAATCGATATAATATTTAATTGAAGTAACAATCTTATAATCTGTTATATTGGAAATATGCTCTTAAATGGACAATTTTATACAAAACGATCTAGTGCTAAACAAACCTTGTTTTGTTGATGTTGGTATCTAGGTGAGATATGTATAATGGATTGATACGAATAATTAGTTATAAACGTAGATATTGTTCTTAACTTGGGAACAAATACTTATGTGCGTGATAAACAATACAAATAAACACTTAAATAGGATTTGAACTCAGAGCCTTCAAAAAATTGGAGGCAGGGTTATCTACGGACCGTGATAGATGCCCCTTAAATAGTGCAGAAATGTTTGGCTTATTTTGTAAATTATTTGGATTTGACAATCCCTTTGCTTATATTACGTTTTTTTTCTATTACAGTTAACAACACATTTAATCACTGCTCTAATTTTGACAGTATTTACAGTGTACGTATTTAATTACTTACTGAAAATACTGTAAACACCGCCTACACTTAATTACATTGCATAACCATCATCAATTTAAGACAAGCTTACTTAATCTTACTTGACAGATTTGACATCATTATTCATTACACAAAGATTGTATGGAATGCTCTATAATCGCTACGTAGGTGTGAATGACGAGTTTACTATAAAAATAATAAGTTACATGGCTGCGTCAGGAATCATAATAGTTCGTAGTAAATTGCACGCATGCCTCAGCGCACTAAAAATACAGTAATGAATCATGCGTGCGCGCCCATTCAGGAGTCGAGTGACGCAGCTCCTTATCGCGGAGATAATGTCCAGGAGCGCTACGCAATTTCATGACCTAAAATCGTATAATTAACTTTTACTACTCAGACAGTTATGCAATATGTAATAAATTTACTCAAAACGTCGCTGATAGGATAAATAAGAATCTTTGTTTATAGTTTGGTGCAATCTTGTAAATATAGTTTGATATCTTACATACAAATTGTATACTTTATGAGTAGCGCCACTTTATCGTATTTAAATCAAATACAACGTACGTAAAACTTAGAAAGAAAATACTAAAAGTATTGATTTTCAAATTTGTTTTAATGATTACTTTGTCCATACGTTTAACCAGATTCTTTCTGCACAGACTGAAATAATCATTGTAACATGAAAACCTTATTTCACCAAAAAAATCCTCTAGTTTATTGTTATTATTCCTGAGCAATTCAGTTTTTACAACTATTATTCACATGATCGCCTATTTATTTTAGGGTAAACATTGTATAAGACACCCAAAAACTTTTTGATTTATTAAAATATGTATTTCTTATGTATATTTCTTTGTTAATTAGCCTAATAATACAATAAAAATTCCTTGATTACTCATACACATTTCCCGATTAAAGTGTTCGCAATCACATCTGAATAAAAGCTCCCGACTCCACATCAATATTTCATTCAGTCCTGAAACAATCTAAGGAATGGTTGTGCGCGCAATTAATACATAAGCCTTTAATTAACGCGCCGGGCGTGAGTTGCTTAAGGAAAGTGCTAATAAATATTCGGTTTAAGTTGTGAGAAGTATTCCGGATTATTCAACAAAAGCAGCTGTTTTTCACAAGTAAGCTTCCTTTACCTTCGAATTACGAAAAAAAACATCAGTGACCACATTACTTCAAAGAGTTTTGAAAGTCTGATATTCTAAAAAAAAAACAATTGTCTCATACATTTTCGTCAACTTATACTTGACCTTTTCTATGGAACAGCTCAATTTTTATTTAATGTTACAAACTTGACCCCATAGTAAAAGATATTCAAAATCATGAACTGATTCCGGTTTGATCTTTCAAAATTAACCGCCTTCGTATAGTCTAGTTGGTAATTATTCCCACGAAGCTGGTGCTCCTGGGTTCTAATCCTGATAAGAGCATATAATTATCAAGAATATCTAGTTTTAGTTCAAGTTCTGCTTAATTTGTGGTCGTTGGCCTACGTCGATTGTATATAATATTTCCTTTATTTTTTTACCAATATTATAAATGGAATAATTTATCAAAATTCTTGTTATCAATTTACCAACAAACTATCTTATTATCAATTTACCATGACGTATCGTTAATCAGTCTCATTAATTAACCAAAAATTTTAAGCGTAACGTTCAAGTCGGCGGTGTACTTTTTATAGCTGCCCAATCTCGACCTATTGGGAGAGATTATCCACCAAAGCACTAAAAAATTATCTTCGGTTGCCACGATAGTTACTCATGAATTAAAACAACTCAAGAAAGTCCACCCGATGACCACGAACGCTGCTAAAGGGTTCGAAACATCGGGATGAAGTTTAAATTAGTATACGAGGATATATTTAGTAGTTTTATTTCATCATTAAAAAAATACTATTTTTTTTAACTCCTATAGTGCATGCTCAAGCAACTTTCTAACTGATGGCTGGTTTAACTATATGTTTGAAAACATTATTTTTTATTCAATCTATACGTATACTATGCATATAATTATGTCGCAGAGTGCAAGGCAGTCGCGAAAGTTGACCTTGAGTCTTTAGTGCAGCGAGATTAACGACGGCGCCGGGGCGCTTTCGCCGGCAAATCTGGACTGTTAATCTTATCGCTTGGCTGCAGTCAAATATCAGTATGATCTTGAAGGCCGTTACAACTTAGCTTAAACAGGGGCCACGTTTTACTGGTTATACCGAGGCAATACATCCGTAAACCCCAGGCAATGGTTCAATGCGAATCGTTTAATCGGACAGTCTTGCATATGCACGTACTGAATGACAGCTCGCAGGTGACGAAAGTGTATAAATTACGTAAAATTAAATGGATATATTAAGAAATAACAACTTATACTTTAGGTAGGTACCTGGTTCTTATTGCGTCTACATACAAGAATATTGGAAATTTACTATCATTTTCCGAGTTTTTTAAATGCGCATAAGTTTAATTTTAGAAGTACGCTTAAGGTTCTTTTTTTTTTTCATTTGACGCCTCTTACGACACCCGCGTGAGGAGATGGGATAAGCCACACGGCTAACCGACTAAAAACCGACGAATGGCCAACAGCGTCCGTCGAAACCGAATCGACCGCTACTGCGGTCGCCAACCAGCCTGCCAAGCGTGGCGATTAATGCAACAATCTACCAAAATCTTCTTCATCTTGCGCGTGTGAAGGTTAACATTACTGCACGTGCATCTAAATTACAGACTATATTAATTAGTTTTTCATCACACTTGCTCGTCAATGGCGTTGTTACTTGCGAGAGTACAGAGCAGTTATAGCCGATTTAGCTCACACGGGCTGTTAAGTTTAGTTTTAAAAATATATAGAACTCATACTTCACTTCGGACTGAGGATGTTTCCAAACAGCCAAGGTGTATTTCATATCTTCAAAAGTTTGCTACAACCAATTTTTAATATGTATAAAACATATCTTTATATTCAATTTGACTGCAATTTAATGTTTAGTATTTATTAAAAATTATTGTTTTATATTTGATTTTGATAATTGATACTATTTGGCAGGATGATCTGTCAAATTCGAAAACAAAACGCAGTTGTTAACATTATCTGTGGAAGACATTGAAAAAAGTTGACATTGTTGACAATCTTTTTTAGTGGATGAGGTCTGATTGTAGTTTTCAAAGTGTATTTTGATTTTAAGCCTACATAAGTACTAACTAATATTTTACCAACGAATTTATTTTATTTCCTCGCAAATGTGATGAAAAACATTGTGTGTACCACGGGTGGTAAGTGTATAACAAACTTGAGTCATTAAAAGCCCTCCGACTTCGTCGTCGGGCTTCTAATAGACTCGCGTTTACTATACCTTACTTACCATCCTCGTTGCACAATGTACTATACTTAGATATTTCCATTTCACACGTTTTTAATATGAAAATTTAACCTCCAGCAACCTATATACCTAAACAATGGTCTTCCGAAGCATGTAATTTTTAATTTTAATTATGCTATAATAAAATTGCATTACACTTGTCATCTTTTGTGCTGTGGGCGGCTAGTATATTGTATAATGAAGTCAGCTCCTGAGCAAATCGTCACACACAAGTGAAACACTTCGTTGGTATCAGCCTTGAGACGTCCACTGCTGGACATATGTAGGTCTCCCCCAAATATGACTTGTGTCGTACTGGGGAGAGTTGCCATAATCGCCACGCTAATCTTGACAGGTGGGTTGCCAACTGGAAAAAACCCGAAGGATGGGCAGCAGCGTCCGTCAAAACTGAATCATTGTTATTATCTTTATAAAAATATACATTTGTATAGGTCTCGTCAACATTGTCAGTCATCCGCGTATGCACCGATGCACTTCAAAGAGCACCAAGGACAACTATTAACACACCTTATGACTTTTAATTAAATCATAACTATTTTTAGTGCGTGACTTGGGTCTATTATTACTTGTAATAAGTACAATTTAAATAACTTCTAGCTATATAACCGAGAGCAGAGATTAATGTTTAAACTTATGTGAGTCATTCTAATAACTTAAATATGAATAATGACGACTACAGTTCACTCACATTTATTCAGTCAGGCTCTCGTGCGACATGTTTAAGACCATATACAGGATGGCCCATTCAGATCGGTCACTATGGGAAAATCAGAAACTACAAGAATCGGTTTTTAGGAACCGTGTCATCGATTTTAGGGACAAGAAATACTGCATACATACATAAAAAAAACTTGTTCCCTGTTCGAGAATTTATTTATCCATTCCAGGTTATTTTGTAAACTAAAACTTTTAATTATTACCATTGGGATAATGGTCAGGGGAGACGATGCGTAAAGGCATTCCCCACTCCGATAACAAAAAAAGGAGTACGTATCGATCGTAATCTTGTTTTTTTATATAGTTTTTGGGCATTGTTTATCATTTATAAGGCCAAACACTGCGTTTTTTTAAGTATATATGTCATCTATTTTTATTTATCATTAATAATATTAGGTATGTAAACGAATGACTTACGTAACAGTCCACATTGACATTCATTTACATTCACAAAATATCGGCTTAATCAAAGGAACCGCCTAAGTAAAAATAACTTTTATCTGCAAACCCCGATAAACCCGGATTTCCCATTGAATTATTTTATCGGGAGTCCAATCGGATTCCTTTTAATTCCAGAAAGTATTAGAAGACTGAATACATTGATTCACGGTTTCGCGTGGGCGTATTTTCTCGGCGTTTCCATGTAAAATTGCACGCTGCGGAGACGTCGCGTTCACGCGGCGTGCCGAATACTATGCAATCGCCAGGAAAATATCGAGCGGCCGTCGCTAGTGTGCCTGGGCCCTAAAGTTCCGTACTCTAACAAGGACCCGTTACGCCATGTACGACTGTCCGTCTGTCATACCACGGCTTAATTTAGTAAAAGTTAGCAAGAAAAGAGTGGAATGCGGTATGACTATATTTTATCAATCACGTCGTCAAAGCTGCTACTTTTGGCAAGTTTTTTTTTTATGACATAGGCGGCGAACGAGCAGACGGATTGCCTGGTGGTAAGCAATTACCGTCGCCCATGGGCACTCGTAACACCAGAGGAGTCACAAACGCGTTGCCGGCCTTTAAGGGGGGTTGGAGATCTGGGAACCTTACTCCCCATCAGGAACACAACACTACATTATGGCTGTAGTCTTCTGTAAGGAGGAGGTACTTCCCCAGTTGGGCTGCCCCAGATTCAAGCGTGATGGTCATCGCTGTGCCCTACCTCTCATTGTTGGACGTAGTTTAAGGACATACCCGGGTCCAAAAGTCATAAGTTTCTGTCGCTTTTAGGGTACTCGTAAAAAACGGTAAACTGAGAAGGACGGCTAACTACTGAAACCTACTTTAAGCTGTTTCCTTTCTTATTGTTTACGTTGAGTGTGCTAAAATTACAGTATACCTATAAACTATTGTTTACTGCATTCCATCTATTCAAGTAGGTAGCTATAGCAGTTTTTTTTATTATAATTATTTTTCATATAGCAATTTACTAAGTCCACTGCCGGACATCTATCGCAGCACACATCACGTCACGGCAGTGGACGTTTTTCGGCTGACATGATGATGATGCATTTACAAAGTAGTTATCTAATTATAAGACTAATCATACGTGGCTACTTACTTACTGTTTAATTGTATTATATTATATTGTATTTAATAACGATGCAACAATATAAATAATAAGATCTACCTATGTAGTATAATGTTTACTTTTTACTGTTTTAACATGTCGGCTCTTTTGGATCCTACTCAGAACCACGGAATGAACCCAAAAGACCAAAGCCTGCTACTATATTGTATTACCAGTTACGTCCTTTCCTTTCAACACTTCTAAAAATAAACATTTCGATAACTCAATACGAGATCAATTTCAGAAAACTTCAGAAAAGCGTAATAAAATGCTTGATATATTTACTACGACTCAAGGCATTGTGTTCCAAGAGAATTGCCAGTGAGATTTATTGCGTGTTGCTAGTTCGAGATCTCGTCACATAAATCGATGTAATGGTCCGATCGGAGTCGATACGGCCTTATCGGCGGCGGACTGCTATCGATGTTCTATAATAACGATTGTGAAAGCTGGTGGCTAAGTCCGAGCTTTAAATGACACTACTTATAATGTCTTGTAAATCAGAGTTAATATGTGAAGTGTCCCACCTAGTCGACGCAAATGATTGCAGAAATCGCGAAGCGTCTGGTTGACGTAATTGGTGACCAAAAAGCTGCGGCTTCCTCGCACAACGTATCGATTTTCGTTACAATGACGAAATGCCGCTAGCATCCTTAGTAAAATGCCTGAAGGGCCATTCTTAGATTTAATATAGAGTAGTTGGTAATTCCTGTGCGCAAAATATATAAATGGTAACTTTTCATTTTGTTCAGCTACTCTATACGCGTACTTGGCGACATACAATTAATTTGGCGACATTTAATAGATGATTAAATAAAAAGGTATTGGACAAGGCTCACGTGTTTTTTTTACGGACATATTCTGAATTTGATCGAGTTTTCTTTTGTTTCCACATTGACTCATTTTGTTGCATACGATTAAACTATATATTTATGTTAAAATAGGTACAAGAGGACCTACCACTAACGAAAATTTTTAAAGTTCGAAAATTTCGAGCTTCTTTTTCTTTTACTCTAATTAAGGCGTAATAGTGACAGAGAATCGTTCAAAATTTACGAATATTCATTTTCGCGGTAGGTCTTAAGGTACTTTATATTAGGCATAGAGAGCAAGTATGTAACAAAAGCGCTTACTCCAAAACTAGAACTAACTTATCATAATATCACAGCGAAATAGCCACGCTACTAAATCTATGCTGTCTTAAATAAACTTGCTTAGAACACCTCGATTTCCAGATATACCATTAATAGGTTTTACACTGAAAACGCCTTAGTAAATTACAAAAACAGGGACAACATAAAATGTAACATATTGCTACAAATAAATAATGCCACATGAAAGCCGTAAGTAAGTAGGTAGGTAATATAGTTGTAGTGTAATCACCTATTGAGTATTTTATCGTGATTGGATATTCCATTGTGAAGGCGCCATGTCGTTAGCGGGGTTAAAGCGCATCGGGTAACATGAATAGTGTTTGGCGCCTTGGCTGTGCACCTATTCCTATTGATCACGGGATTGCGATCCTGGGCAAACCAGTTCAACGTAGTTACATATTCGTACATGCATTTTCTTAGACTTCGCCCTGTGGTCTAAAATATTTGTACTGCATAACAATTTTGAATGCGTTATTAATTTGTACTAGGTATATTCTTAACGGTGGAATAAGTCATAAGTCATAACGCTATTGATATTATGATTTATGACAAAAAATTAGATAACGCTTGTAATGGGAAAAACTTAGATAATGTATACCTATGTATCAGTAAAAATCGAATACAGATAATTGAACGTCAATGTGCACTCTTTAATATAATACAGTGGAGATAAGCGTAAGTAGCTGTGAATGTCAAATTTTGTATATGTCTAATGCTACAGACACATACATAATTAAGATTTGTAATTGTTAGGCTTGATCAGATGCGCAGCGGTACTTAATACCGAAAATATATGTACTTAGTAATTTTTCAAACACTATTTTCCTGAAACCTAAACTCTCCTAGACATTGTTAGCGATTGCAATGCCACTCTTGCACTGACCGCGGTTAATGTCGGTTAGCGCGTGGGCGTTCAAGTTCGCTTGTAATCCCGGGCATAGATCTTTAATAACCAATAGAAAGAGCATAACACCTTCAACGAACAAAATTATTCTTATACTAACAACGCGGGTGAGTCCCCTCCATTTTGGTAGCGTAACAACCTGTATTAATCGCTCCACATTGTATTATTTGTTTATGTCCGTACAAATCTTTAACGTGTATAAGGCTCTATGATAGCGCAATAGGCACGTACGTACCTAATTCCATATGAAGTAAATAAAGTCATGTACCTATATTGTGTATGTACTGTCAACGCTTGTGTTTGCAGCGTTGCCAAAAGACTATAGACTCATGATGGTTTTCCACCGGCGAGACGAGGATCGACGATTTTATTTATTTGTACGCAAAATTAAACCATGATGACGTATCTTTACCCTTAGTGTAGTCTGCTAGCAGTATTCGGTGAGGTCCCCTAAGGCAAAGGCCTACCGCTCGAGCGCGCTCCTTCAAAAGGCAAAGGCTTCCAATTGATGCGGAATTTAACGAGCAGTAATCTATGTAATCCGCTGTGAGGCCGGGTCAGCGGTCACCGCTTCGACGCCCTGCGGAATAGAACGCGTTGACTCACCGCAAACTAAACAATACCTAAGTGCTTAGGTATCGTCACGTCATAAATTTTAACCTATTGCATCCCTTGCGTACCCCAATGTGATAAAAAGGAAATTCAATTCAATAACAATCCTTCCAAACGCAGCAGCGAATTTTCCCAGACGAGCTTTCATTATATTCTTAATATATGTTTATTTATGTTATCTTTGAAAAATACGCACTTACTGCTTTAAGACATTAAACATATTGTATTCTACTAAACCTAAATTGTTGTAAACCTACGAATAAATACATAAATTATCATTGAGTTAAGTCCCGAACCATCTGAACAGAGAAGATTCGCTATTAAATAATCGCAAGTCATATCAAATAAAAATCGTTTTACCTATTTCAGATCATCACACACTACACATAAGACTCAGCACACAAGTTTAACTTATAACAACATTTTATCCATTGAAAGGAAATAGTGTACGATGATGTATAATTATTATTGTAACTGTATGTACCTAGTAGGTATCTATGAAGCAGGTTGTTTGCGCTTCCAAGTAAATCCCAGTGTGCGGTTACTGACAGCAAAAACAAATGCCATACAATTAGAGTGTTTGACTTGCTCACCTTTTGTGGTATGAGACATGTTATTAATGAGTTAATGCTTGAATGTACACCATGACAAATTAGCAATGTTATTGCTATTTGTTATTTGTACATGCTTATCATCCATTCATTACAACTACTTAGTACAAGCGCCTTATTCCAAGATGCTTAGAAAAATAATGTTCTTAGTCCATTGTTTATAATGAATCTTGGATATTGCTAGGGTATGAATTATGGCACCGCATGGTAATTAACTTTACTGTCGAGCGTAATACAAATTTCTTTACATATACAAGACACAATATTACAAAAAAAAAAATCAAATAACATGACTATAGTTAAATGAAGGTTATTAAAAATCATCTCTTTCAAATGTAAAGAAACGTCAAGATTCCATAAAATTACTTTCAGATTTCGTGCGTAAAATTCGATTTTGTCATAGTCAAGGTATAAAGGGTGTCTTTTCTAAGCCAGGGACCTTTTTTCTGAAACCTACGAGTAAATTACTCGTAAAACTACTTCTTGTGTGATCGATAAGATCTTCAGAGATTTCTCATCATAGTTCCGATATTAAAATGATACACGACACGAGTAGGAAGGTACTGTTGACTGTAAACAAAGAGTTTACATTGTTGTGATGATGGAACGCTGTGCATTTAGCACCTGGCGTTTCTTTCCACATAAAACCCACACGAAAGTTATAGCAGGTGTCGGAAGCCGTCACCATAAATCTCGTAACAGGTAGCAGCCCCGACCTTCGTGAAATAGCATTGTGCGGAATGTTCGCAAATCATTCCAGCTTGCATTTCGTTTGTCTGGCAATGCAGTTCGTAACACTGAAGTCAAAAGTTTACAAATAGCTTAGCGATGCCCACCAGTATAAAATTTCTTATTGAATTGAATAATCTCAGATCTGTCAATAAAAATAAATCTATGTAATATGCTTATGATATAATAACAAAAATCTTAATTTGCAATCAGGCTCTACTAACAGTTGTTAAAATTATTGAATTAACTAGTACAAGATCTTACTATTTCCCTAAAATTATAACAATTCATGTGGTTCATTTTAGCTAATCCAATTTTTTTATCTTTATTTGGCTTTATGGTACGTTATTTATGGTCATATAGGAGTTAATTTGTATCAGTGCTAACATTTAAAATGGATTTCAGTTATCAGTTCAGGGATTAATATTTTTCTATAGGACTAAGTTATCCGTCTTTGTGTCTGGACAACCGGGTACGGTAGCAGCCGTAAGAAATAAACACTTCTTTCAATATTGACTGATATTTTACTGCTCATACACCTGGCGGTGACTTATATACGAAGAAAGAAAACATTTAACAGTCAAGAGAAAACGTTTTGTGAATGAGGTAGCGGCACCGTTACGTGATTTGGACCTGGACCAAGAACACTCATAACTTCACCACTACCTTCTACAAGCTCATATCTCACCTATTCGTGTCGTTGTAAAAGCAATCTTATTAATTCTACAATGCGGTTTATTTTAGAACTAGTCAGCAGAAAGAAGTATGAAGGTGCAATATTGCAATCGATATTTCCAGAGTTGCATCACTGTTATAGGCAGAATTCGGCTGCCAAGTTTCGAAGTCTTGATTGGACGGTCAACATTATTAAATTCAGCAGTTGTTTACATTTAGTTGGCACCGCAAAGAAAAGGCAAAAAATACAATGAAACGTTTTGTTAAGCCCGTTCCCGGTAAACCCATGTTTGAGTAATTATTTACACACAGGATTTATACAAAGAATATTATATAAATAAAGAATATTATATATAGAATATTATATGAATATTATATAAATATTATATAAATAATAATCTTATATAAATAATGTATAATACATACTTCTGCTTCCAATTTAGTACTTTGGTAATTTAGTCATGTATAGGTGTGATGTATTTTATGGATACTTATATCACAAGTTTTATCCTTACATATGTATATGTATAGTTGTTTCGTTTTTTATATATAAGGGCGGATACTTATTACCTAAAGGAAATATGGATCGAATTTCACGATTCCGTAGAAGTGACAAAAAGGAAAACTATTAAAAGGAATCAAGCTGTGATTAAGAAAGATACATCTACAAAAAAATATAAATAAAAACGGAAACAACAGCCACTGGCGTTAATTATAGTAACCCCGTTAATCACGGCGCCCTGATGACTGCATGGCATGATAACCGGCCTTTTCGTTCAAAAACACTGTTATTCATTAAGTCAATAACTACAACCTGTTAGCTAATATCTATTTTATTTACTTTGAAATACATGATTGAAAATAATTAGTACATACGTCCTTATAACATTTCAAACTATAACCATTAAGAAACCCTGACTACGCTATGACTTCAGTTTAAAAGCACTGAACAATTTATTAATAATGATTTATAATTACTTTGACACTCGTACTATAAAACTATTAAAAATGTATTACATTTTTAATAGTTTAATATGGCCTTTCACACTTTAAATTCTGCACAATGGTGCTGTAGTTATAGGTTGTGCAAATAAAATGGAAATATGTAAGTACATACAGTCATAAATATTCGTATTATCGTAAAACATAACTGGCCTCTGTCCTTTAGGTAGCCACGGAAAAGCTTGCTTTTTACATGAGACTGAACAACGCAAGATCGAATCTACCTACCTAAATATATGGCCGGGAGATAGAACTAGGTACACAATACTAATCATAGGCATCTCTTTTTAGTAGACACTAGACTCTTACACCGACTCTTTGGCCTTGTCAGGATAACTAACTTGAAAATGTTACGACATCGACATCTCAACAAGCAAGACTAATACAAATATGAACGCCTGTCAAATGTGGTAAGCATTAAACGAATACTAGATATTTACGTTTGTTATTTTTCACATCTTAAATAAATATTCATGTTCGCCGTCAGGGTTCCTTAATCAGACTAAAACTTCCTAGGAAGTTCGAAGCGTTCAGTTCAGAAGTTTCAATGATTATGTACATATAAAATTATGACAGTGCGCCAATTTTATAGTGGCAGCATCAGCAGTAGAAATTTCTGTTCTTGTGGTCATGAATAGACGGAGATATCTTTTTTTGAAAAAAGTTCCATATGTGTCATAAAGTTATACACACATACGGAACAGTATTTTACATGTCGTGTCGCGTAACGCTTTATTTCTTACGACATAATTCACTCACACCATTAAAATAATATCAGCAATAAATAAAACGAATATTAACGTTGACAAGCAGAACATGATGTAAGGACCAGCTAACCGGTAGTTATTTAAAAATGAATTATGGACAATAAAAGCCTATAAACGTAATAACCTGCCACTTATTGTTAAGCAAACTAAAGGGAACCGTCGAATTTATGTTAAAGAGCAAATATGGGCCATTAAGAAGTAAAACGCTCTATAAGACTTGTAATTACATCCGTATAGAAGCAAAATTACAGTAGACAGAAAGATAAGATGTGACATTTTTCTTCCAAAAAGTGGGAACTCTCGGTGTAACAACAAATTTGTTAACGTACAGTGTAGGCGTTAATGAAGGAAATTGCTTGCCGTGGGCCAGAGAGAAAGTAAACTGTAAACAAGGGATTAATTTACAAGATTTATTAGAGAAATAGCTACAGTGCCTTTGTACCCGCTGTCAACTTTGAAATGAACTACAACATCTTAGGTAACTTTCTTACATCAATTGGTATGAACATTTGACTTTTAGAAATATACCTATATGTAATTGCTCTAGTATTCTCACGGTGGCTACTATAAAGACGTTTATTAGTGATTATAGTCTATATAAATAAACTTTTCCTTACCTTTCATTGTAAATGCTGACAAAAAAAACGCTAATCTTAAAACTTGAAAATTCATAATAAACCTCCTAACGATACAAGCACGTACATGTACAGTCTTATTCAGATCCTAAAACTTTACATCTCAATCTAAAATAAGTTAAATTTTAAGCACCAACGAATTTACGAGTTTGAAAACGAGGTGCCGACATAAACTTAAATTTTTACGGTTGGTAACTTTTAGCTCAAATCTTTTATCTTTCACAATTAAACCACAAGGTGTGTATGTACTCCGATTTCATCATCAGTGCGAATACAATCATCCATAAGGCTTTCATTTGCCGGAGAGCAGAATGAAATGTTTGCTAAGTAAGGTCTCGAGCGACTTCGATGCAAATATTACGCTCTTTTGTTACGCAATGGGTCAATAAACTTTTCTTCGTGTTACCTGTGTCGAGTCGATTAGTGACATGTAATACGAGTACTAGCTAACTGGGTAACGCATGTGTCAACTATGACTCGCAAAATTTTAGATATAACAAATACAAATATTTATTAAAAAGATAAAAGATAAAAGATCTTTATTTTTCAATTCATTACATGCACTTATGAACGTCAAAGAAAAAATAATACATAATTAACATTTAGTTACAGTATAATACAATTAATATTTACAACTCCTATTAAAATAATCTGATTCAAATATAATAATTAGTTAAATAAATAAATATTTCTGGACAATCTTACACAAATCGACCTAGTCCTACGGTAAGCTTAGTAAGGCTTGTGTTGTAGGTACTAGACGACGATATATATAATAGATAGATACATATAAATACTTAAATACATAGAAAACACCCATGACTCAGGAACAAATATCTGTGCTCATCACAAATAAATGCCCTGACTGGGAATCGAACCCAGGACCATCGGATTCATAGGCAGGGTCACTACCCACTAGGCCGGACCGGTCGTCAATAGTTAGTACCAAAAAGAGCGTAAAGCTTATATAAGAGTCGCTCGAAAACCTGAAACATATTGTTTTGTAAGCCTTTCATAATTTCACACCTCATATAAATGATGATAGCCTTTCTGTTCTTAAAATAACGTTTATTCGGTTTAATTTGGTTAGCGCATTTCACTGGCATAGCCTTTAAGTTGTCAGCGGGGATTTATCATCAGTAAGTACTGCGTTCTTGAGGATTTACCGCATAATCTTATTGTCATTAACGTTTCATCGGGATGCATTTTTGCGTGTATCGTTTATCTTTGGTATAAACGTGACGCCGACACCGGCGCCGGCGCCTGTCAGCGTGGCTACTCATCATCTACATACATGATGTTTCGCTTACTTTTCGACGTATACATTTTTAACATGGGTAGGTACTTATATAAGAATAACAATTAGATGATGCCATACTGAAACAAACTGTTTGATAAAAAGGGATGTGCATATTAAGGCCCACGTAGAAAATTGCTGAATTCATTCATTAGAAATTTTCACTAATGTAATAACGGGAACATAGAAAATATATCAGTAAAGCTATGAAGCTTTACTGATATATTTCCCCATGAGGGGATATTGATTGATTTTTTTCACTTAATACTTGCTTTAGATGTGTGTATATAAAATGAATATCCAGTTGCCCACATTTAATGTAGTAAATATGTTAAATCCTGTAACACATTTTTATCCGCAAGATGTAACATTTAATAAATAAAACGTAATTCTCTGACCTATTTTTAAGCTACAACTTGTGACTCCTAATTTTTCTGTGTACTATTTTTGATAGTACTGAGTAGTCTGACTCAGCACGGGATTTCCACGCGTGATCTATAGTTAGTTTGTCTAAACTTCAGATCACGCACGTAGTCTAAATAGTTTCGGGAATAGGTTTTTTTATAACGTAAATTGTTACGATTCTTCAATGGTATGCTAACACGCATAATATATACATTTATCTATATTAAATCTGCCATTTACAATCTCAATCTAAAACTAAATTAGTTTAAAACGGGGTTTCTATTCAGATAGTGATCATTGTCACAGTTGTTAGATTGATATGCTTATTGAATTGGAATTTCACTTATCCATCATGTCTGTAACTTAGAAATTAAGGTGTAGTGACAAAAGCAGAAGTGGCTATGCGGGTGAGGTGTTCAAAATTAAATCAACACAACTTTATTGCCTAACGACTACAGCGTCGAAACATTTTGTTTACAGGCCATTTTACTTATACAACTCAGTTTATTTTGCATGCCAGTTAGGTAATTTATTTCACAAATGTAGTTACTCATTCTGTTTATGAATCAGAAAACATTTTTCGGTTCCATCTACAATTATTAAAAAAGCCCCCACGCGATAATTAGACACTTCACGGGTAAGTCGCTTTTTTATTGCAATGCGGGTCTCTTATTTTTAGTAAATTACGCATATCGAAGAACCTATGTATGTCATTATTGGTTTTTGTATCTTGATGTTTCAATGTCGTGATGTGATAGATGAACGTTAGTCGCGAGATTGATTGATATGTTTACAATAATAATTGAGGTGTCACGAGACAGGTAAGGGATTGGATGGATTTATATTGTGTCTGTTTTTGTGACGGTGACGAAGACAGGGATCGTTAGCGGCGCTAGGTATCAACCGTGTCAATAACGAGGTGCGATTGATGGCCGATGCACGTTGTTTGCATCACTACTCAGCTTAGGAACATCTGCATAACACAATGGTTTGCCTCGACGACTAGCTTAATCGTAAATCGACCTATAGACCGCGTGTTTTATTACCCTACAGCTTATGCTAAAATGGTAGCAACGAGCAGTAATCGCACAAATATTTTCCGTGGACGGAGTGAAGCCAATTAAGTAACCGTTTTTAAAGGAAGCGTATCTGTTACACGATTTCTTTTATTGCTTTTAAGTGCTTTTACCATATTATTCTCAGCAAACATGTTCGCTTATAACCATATCAGAGTTTTATGGATCATAGAGATAAGGCCCTCGGTAGCTTCGGACTAAATACGTTCCCGACTTAACTGTCAGTGGTTAAACGCAAGATTCATATTCGAATTACTTATATTAGTCATCACAGGTTCCGGAACGTATTTATTCGTAGTATGCTGTGCGTAGTGAATGCTAGGAAAATTTAAACCAAATGGTACAATATTGTTTGTATACGCAAAAACTCACTTCATTTGCACACGTTTTGTAAGCGCGCAGTGATGTCATGAGTCAACAAAACTGATGCTTGAAGTCGAAATAAACAGCGTATATAAGTGGCTGACAGCAAGCAGAGTTGTCGTAAGTATAATCCATCATTATCCAATAAGCGCTTACCGCGCGTCACCGCACCCAGCTAGACGTCAGCAGCTAAGCAATAATGTCAACATTCACCTCATGTTCCTGCGAACCCTGACAAACGATGCATTGTTGCTGCATCACGGAATGCACCCATAAAGCTTCATTGTGATTTTTGATCGCGAACTGGATTATTCCATAGAACCGAAGGTACAAAAGCCGCGGTAGACTTACAGAGAAGGTCAAACGAACGACGACGCGGTGAGGAGCGCCCTGCGGTTTCTGCTCGGCTGACAGCGAGTTGGAAGTATCCTTATTTGTAACCTAAGCCCACGTTCACGTTTATGCTCACGAAGTCCACTAATACGCTTAACAAAAAGACAGCAATCGTTAACTGGTGAAGAGTGCTTGAGAGCACGCACGGGTACGAGAAATTCCTTTTGTAGAAAAATTAATCGAATAATTTGGGGAGTTAAAAAAGCATTTCATGAACGGCAGTAAACTTCGATTAACGCATTCACTGCCACCAACGCATATGTGCGTTCATTTCCATACATTTTTGGATAATGTCAAACATATAGTAAATTTAGAAAATATCTCTGAGTTGACAAGGAAAACCAAATTAATAATAATAATAAATTATGATGCTGATGCCTGTCTATCGCGATTCAACGTGGCAGCGCGGCGAGCGCGATGAGCACCTTTGCACCTGGAAGGGCTAAAGACGAGTTTTGTGATTAGATTTTTTTATTTTATTGTATCTAAGTTTAGGCTAAATTAATTAGTTATTAATATGACATTAGTAAGTTCAGAAATTGCAGAATTTATATATGAATAAAATGATCCAATTATTTTATTAGATATTCCATAAAAGGTTACTAAATGCCGTCATATCAATAAACAACGACAGAATTAATTTAAAACAGTCTGTACTTTTTATTACTAATTTCACGCTTATTGCATGTTGTTTAATTACCATTTGCACTGGCATTTTATTAGTCAAGCAACAATAAATAATTGAATACAACACGGTCTAGGTTGTCTATAAAAAAAAACAGTTACAAACCAGTTCATTTACGGCCTTGAGTTACCATGACATTTAAGTTATTATGCTCTTAGTTTTTAACTAGTACTTGTCTGTTTAAGGGTACTGATAGTAATTAAACATAATCTACATTGACGACACTTATCACTTTGTAAAATGTGCTTTAAAGGTCGTAAAATAAAATTAAAAATAAACCCATGTTTTACAACCTTGATATGCATAAATATCTTAAGACGCATTTTAAAGTACAGTAAAGAAATAGCTTACAAACATATTTGTGGCATATTTGATTTTGGAGGCATACGGGTCGAAACCTGGCTTTTATCAATATAGTAAAAATATACAGGTAGTTATGCACCTCAGAACTGTCTGAGGTCCAAAGCTACCTAAGTGTATTGTGGATGATAGAGCACATAATTCCACAAAAGTCAAAAATGGTTGTAACTTCTGGGCAGTCATTCTGGCTATAGGTTCTACTAGAGAAATTAAAATTGACTAATGTGAACTTTCACCGTTTAACACATTATTACTTATATACGGGACTTAACCGCGTACAACATTAAAAATTACCTTATACATTTCGAGAACGACACTGCGGCGCAACCGCGAAACACGATATTCGTAAATTTCGGACGATTGTCTCTGTCACTCTTATGATGCCTTAATTGAAGTAAAAGAGAAAGATGCTCGAAATATACGAACTTCGATGTTCGCGGTACCGCTCCTGTTTTCGTGGTCTCGGATTCCGACCGGCTAAAATTATTGACATCAACATTTCCCCGCCGCGGGAATTTTTCGAATTCGAATTTGATGATCACCTTGGTAATTTAAATCCCGTTTATTTGTAATAAATTAAAATTTTTACCTAAAACCTGTTATCTACGACGTTGATCCATGCAGTTTGAGTGCAGCGGTCGGTGCATTACCGTACCGCACCGACGGGCCCGGTCCGACCCACGCTCGGCGCTCTAATGGCCGCCTCATTGTTCCTGGCCACCCGCCATTATAAAGAGAAAGACTTTCTTAATTACAATTCAAAATCGTTGACCTATGAAACCCTCTATCACCTCTACAATACGAATGATAGATACATATCGAGTTTGTTATTTGTAAGGAAGCGTCCAGATTGCCCGAAACCGCCGTTGGAGCGCTGCGCGCCCGCTACAAGCAAGCCTTGCTCAGCGTGCAATCTATCGCATAGATTTAGCTTCGCGTATTTCGTACTGTAGACATTGTGAAAATTAATTATTTGGTAATAAACGTTAACAGCCTCTTTAAAACACTATGGTATAAAAACATTACTGGAACCGCCCAAGTTTCCCTCAGAAAAGACGATGTTTGTTATCAATCTGTAACCCGCAACGAGCTCTCAAGGAGCGGTGCTTTAAACGAATGTACACGCATCTTAAGGCCAGTTAAATATTTGACGGTTTGTTATGAATAAGGCATCGGAGTGAATGACTGATGGTCGTCGTCAATCAAATTATAAAAGAGCGAACATGTTTAGTGAACTTTAGAGGCTGGATTAGCACTTTTGTGTTTGCCCAACGACGCCACCGCGCCATGCTCGGATGAATGACACGTGAGATTATTCAGGTAAAGCCGATTAAAACTAACACTAGGATGAAATTAGAATGTTACTATGCGGTTATTTTAAGCTTCGTATCTTTCGTGATATAGTCGTTCGTTTAAGATTTTTTGTGTATCTAAAGGAGTTCTGGTTAAAAATACCCGTAATAAGAAATGTATTATCAAACAACTGGAGCTGTTAAAATGAACGCTGACAATTCTTATAAAAAAAGAGTTCTTCAAAACGCTTGCTACAAACCCTTCAACAAAGTATTCACACTGAGTTATGGCACACCCATCTCGTAAAGTAGCGAAAAAACTATAAAAAAGATGAAGTTAAAAAAGTTACAACCTTTGTCCACATGTTTACTTTCCACAGTGCTAGAATTGTACTTAAAGTTAACAATATTTGCCACAAACTAGGTCACAGACATCATCTTATGGTGTCCCGGAGGTAGTGAAGCCAATATATTATCTATCCGCAGCGAGGGAGCTGTCCCCCCTTACAGCGTAAATTGATGGCTTCGAGGTAACTGATATAATTTATTCAATATGTAATAAACTAATGCATTGGAGCGCCAACTATTGACTTCTATCGTCCGTAAATATATAAATTGATCATTAAGTAACTTAAGTAGCTTGTTTCGTTTAGAAAATACCAAATACATATTCGTTATATAATTCATCAAACCTGGCCCGGTACCGCGAACATCGAACTTCGCATCTTTCTCTTTTATTCCAACTAAGGCATCATTAGAGTGACAGAAACAATTGTCCGAAATTTACGAATATCGTTTTTCGCGGTAGCGTCCCTGCCGTTCTTTGCAATCAAAATTAGACCCAAATTATAAAATTAAAGCCCTCAATTAGGTTAATTAAAGCATGGAACGCGTTTTTAGCTTTTGGTATACAAAATGATCGCAAATTAGTCGCCATCGCCAGGCACTGAGGAATCCGAGCTGCGATGTAGCATTGCAAAATGGTTGCCAGAACAGACTTGCTATTAGCCACGTATTTCGGCACCAGTTCACTGTTCATTCCGTCATATTGTGCATCGTCAATGCTCATATGTCCAATTTCCGGAATCTACAAACGGTCGTTACGAGATGGGTCACTTGGTTGACCTTTTCGTCTTTCGTTCGGTGTCATATGAACTGACTGTAACGCATGGAGCGCACCAAATTCTATTATAGCGTGAAGCATTCAATTATGTCTTAGCAATGTATGTTAATCCTATCATTTGTAATATACATCATTTGATTGTGCGATGCAGATATTAAACAAATTATACTCGTAGTCTGTGTGTGGCACAGCCGTTGGCTGCTGGCATTTATAGTTCGCTATACAACTATATCTTTTTTTTTAAGGTTTCAAAGGGTTCAAATTCTAGCCGAGGCATTTATTTGTGATTTTATCAAGAATATTTGTACTTGAGAAGATGAAAATCACCATCACTGTGTGTTGCCAGTGATGATATGAAAACTGTAGGAGTGATGATTGGTGTAGGATTATCGTAAAATAGTTATTTATTAAAACAGACTAATCTAACCTTTCTCACACTTGAAAACCAAACAAAACACAAAAGGTTACAAAAAAACTGTAATCCCTATGGTCCTGTGGGAATTAAATCGTGTACCACGGACTTAAGTTAATCTGGCTAATGCTTGTCAACAGATCAGAGAGCCATGCTGACGCGGTGGGTGTTCCTGGCGCTGGCGGTGTCCAGCTGGCGCTCCACCGCGGGCTGCACGTGCATGCTGGAGCACCCGCAGACCCACTATTGTAACAGCGACTTTGGTATGTACAATTTTATATGAGACTACCTTTTACCCGCGGCTTCGCTCGCGTTAAGAAGTATTTACGTTGTTTTTAGCACACTATCGTTCAAAACGTAGTTTTGTATTGCATGCATGCTTTTTGTTCGGAAAATGCCGTTTTATCCACAAATTCCTACGTCATAGTAGCTTTATGCATCTCGGCCCGATCGGTTTAAAATTGACAAAGTTTCATACAAACTTTCATCCCCTATATTATCCCCTTGGGGGTAGAGTTGATCAAAATCCTATCTTAACGGATGCCTATGTCATAACATCTACCTGCATGCCAAATTCAGCCCAATCCGTCCTGTGGTTTGGGCTGTGCGTTGATAGATGCATGGGCGACGGTAATTGCTTACCACCAGGCAATCCGTCTGCTCGTTTGCCGCCTATGTCATAAAAAAAATAAAAAAAGATCTCTAAGTCAACCTTTGAGTTATATATATTCAGATTTGAAACCTACTATACCTAACCTAGAAAAAAAAACAGTATAGACGCGACTGTTTAGACCTTGGTTTTATGTTCGCACGCTTCTCAATATTATCATTACACCCCGTTACCTTAGTCTCAGTTTAGGAGCAAGTGATTGGGCATTGGGATATTATATAATTAACGATATTCAATAATTGACGATATTCGATATTTATAATTGTCACCCTCCGATCTGAATTAAAGAGAGGAATGAATGTGTTATCTCTATAATTAGCTTTCACTAAAGAAGAATTTTAGTTTGTCAAGTAACTTTTATAGATAAATATGAATAGTCTAATTATGTGAAGCAACATCACAGTTGTATATTGCCCCCAAAATGACCGTTAGATAACGGGGTGTAATTGTCATTGAATAATGTTGTTATTTTATGACGGTGCATATGCGAAGGTGTGCCCCAGTAATATTAGAAACAAGTAGTAGAGGTACAATCAGCAGCCATAAGTTACTAAGCAGGCGAGGTATTCAAAATGAGATAGACACGACTTTCTTGTTAAGAGAATAAGTGTCAAAATCATTCCGCTCAGCAACTTCTGCTGCTGACTCAACACCTTCGTGGATGAAAATGTATACGATACTGTAATGATAAATAAGTAAATACTCATAACCTATTTGCAATAGATTAAGTATTGGATTACTTATGGTTGTAGCAAGTTACTTTACTACTCAAACATTTAGGTTTTTTTCTTTTTTTCCCCCGAGTAAAAGAATCCAATGCAAGGATAAATTTCCAATTATAGTAATGTGATGTGATCGATAAAATCTGGCTTCTTTATTTCCAGTGATCGTCGGCAGGGTACAAAAGATGTTCAAAGGCAATTCGTTTTACGACACGTACAAAATGAAGATTCGTAACGTGTTCAAAGTGAGTATCATTCGCACCTTTGGTGGTAACTCCTTAGTTGAACGTGTTAATAAGTGATTATTATTATATTTTTTAGGCGACACAGAAGGCGCAAGTTGCGCTGAAGTCTGGCCGAATACTAACGCCTACGCAAGATGGGCTATGCGGGATCACACTGAAGCCTAGAGAAACTTATGTCATTACAGGTGAGGACCCAACTCCTAAGTGGCCGTAAATGAAATATTGATCTGTTATAACTATCTGTATTACATAAGATCGTCATGTAATACCTACACAAAATGCCTTATTTAGCTAACTGTAGGACTAGGTCAGTCTGTGTAGGTACAATATTGTTTTACTTAAACAATTGGAGTATGTATGTTTACGCACTTATTAGTATAATAATATATGTATATATTGGGTGCCCTGTCGGACAGGTGGGACAGGTCCTCTGCCTCTGGCTTGCCTTAACCGGCCGTCCAGAGTGGGGTCGCTAGAGCTGCGTTCTCGTGGGTAGATATGGAAAACCTAAGTGGCGAGTTGGCTATATGTTTAAAGTCCAGTGACACCTCTCTACCCTTAGCCCTGTGCACCGGTGTTGCCTTTGAGCCATCTTTGATCTCGCTTTTTGTGGGGGCCCATCTCGCATAGTGCGAGTCACCGTCTGCCGGAAAAAAAAATTGTATATCATATATTTTATTAGGCAGACGTCCGATTTTTTATCCAATAGCCCAGTAGCTAGTGCACCCTTTCCACCCAATAGCCTAGTACATTCTAGATTCCAATATAACTCAATAGTCCTTACACCATGGCGGGTGCTGTCTCTGTGCGCGTCCCATGATACGGACAGGGGAGCATCCGCTTAGTGTACCCCTTACATTTCATTAAATTGTCGAAAGGGCCTCTGCGCGTTGGCACGATCTGGCTCCGCGTACGCCTCCCAAATGTCCGGAACACCATTGTTCCGTGTACGTAAGAGACAAATAAATATGTATATATAAACTAGAAATTATTGTGGCATAAAATGTCGATAGATATGTGACAATAAGGTACCGGGTGTAGCCTGTAATAAGAGCAATCACTTTAAGGATCGCTTCTACACTACGAACAATTGCATTGTTCTATAAGTAAAAAAAATGTGTGCCTCATGTGTTGCTTGGATTATTTCGAACAAACTATAAATAATATTTTCAATTAAAAGCATCCAAAAGTTTTGTTGACATTTACTGGCAGGCTACAAACTTCATCCTTTTTTATATTTAGTAGACTATATTTAAGTTATTTTAGAAATTCGTAGAACAAGTATAGTGTGGTGTAGAAGCGATCCCTAAAGTTAAATATTGCTTTTATTACAGGCCACACCCGGTATAAGTAAACTGAGAAGGAGTGCTTGTTAGAGCCAGAAAAGTTGATAGCAAGGTTTCAATGAGTTTGTGAAACTCGAATAGACTTTATTATTACATCTAAGAGAAGAAACTTTTGGACATTGGCGAACCCACGTCAAAATAATATCACGCTTTGGAATAATCTCCTGAAGATATAAAGATCCATAACTTTCAAGTTTATCCATAACACTTTTATTAATCTTGAAACTTTCACGATTTAGCGAAAATCCTACGATACTATAATGTTGTACATTTAGTTTTAAAAGATGAATCCTATGTTATTCAGTTAGGACGTAGAAGTTACTTAGCTACGTCCTTGACATGCATACAGGACATGTAGTGGACATAACAGTAGCCATATATCACAAGTAATAGGCCTCGACAATGTCATTGTGAGTTTATTGACGCCTTTTATCGTTTTGCCTTATATTAACCTTATAACTTTTATGCACAAACTCAATACTGTTTTTTTCATTGTAATCTTAATTGTAGTTTTTTTTTTTCATTTTAGCGTTACGTACATAGTGGATAATTGCTAGGAAAAAATATTTTCATAAAAATAATGAAATTTAAATATTAATTCTATTGAATCCGGTAGGAAAAAAAAAACTTTTTTTTTGGGTTGGAAGTAAATTAATATTTTTCCTCAGTCCACCCGATTATCACGAACACTGCTGAAGCTAAAGGGTTAAACGTCGGGAGGAAGTTTAATATACGCGATGTAACCCGTTTTAGTTGTTTCATTTCATGAGTCATTATCGTGGTATCATAACCGAAGACAATAATATTCGACATATGAAACATGAGATGCCCGTTTCAATACAATGAACATAGTTGGTCTGACGATAGTTTTGTTTTAAAGTTAAATGTTGTTTCAATTTCCAGGACATGTGACCCATCTCCAGGCGCACGTCAGCCTATGCGATTACGTAAACAAGTGGCGCGAGGTAACCCCGCGGCAGAGAAAAGGGTTCCGGCAACTTTACAAGCAGGGGTGCACGTGCAAGGTAAATCGCAGTTTATTGTATAACATATCTTACTGTAGTTCGCCACCCCTAGCGTAACTCTACTCCAACCGGGTGGCCCTACTCCTGTCAAATACTAAGATCAATATACAGTGTGTATGTATACTAAGAACAATATATAAATACTTTACTTACTACCAATCTATTCTGTTTTGCCCTAAAGTTGACTGGAAGAGAATGCCTCATAGCATTAAGTCCGCCATTAGTTCGTTAAGATTTTCTTATGTGCAACTCGTATAGGTACAGTCAGCGTCAAATGGTTTCCCAATGTAGACAAATGTGTCGGTAGAGATATTTGATTGTATAGAGATACATGATTTATTGTATTATACGTAAGGTCAGTTTGGATGATTTCAAACAAATTAAAGTGACCGATAATTACGAAAAATATTCATAAATGTTATAATACGAGTTCATTTTCGGCATTATTCACCATTTTTAATATACCTAACGAAATTACCCGTATACACTTTACATATGCACGTATTACATAATACATTCTCATCCCAATCTCCCCCCTCCCGATTTGTGCCAAATTTAATAGATTATAAAGATTAATAAGAATCTACACTGACTTTTTTGAATCATGAATTTGCGGGAAGAAGCAGTAGTTGCGTAGCTCGGTCGTAAATTTAACTTGATGACATTTGCAGCGGTTACAATATTATTACTCTGGCCCCTTGACCGATACCTAATACTTGATTAGACTCGTCTTGTATGACAGCAGCAATAAAGTTCTCGTGTACAGTCGACGTCAAAGATATGTATACACTTTTGCACCTTATTACAAAGGATTAAGGTAAAAAAATGTATACAGATCTTGGACGTCGACAGTACAACTGCCCGTATATGTACATATATAAAATACCCATGACTCGTCAGGAACAAATATCTGTGCTCATCATACAATAAACGCCCTTGCTGGGTTTTCAACCCAGGACCATTGGCTTCATAGGCAGGCTCACTACCCACTGCGTTTAGTGGGTAACTCGCGTGGGTGGGTGGTAACTCACGTTTTATATTTATAAATTTTATAATACTGCTCAACATGTTTGGCTACGTAACGGGGAGCATAATCATGAGCCGTTCGCGTTGGTGGAACATGTCGAGCAGTAATCGAGTTATAAAACGTGAATTACCCGCTTCTACATATATACAATTAATATGTATCACGATAGTTTAGTGTTTAAAATTAATAGACTAATATAAAATTGTTAATTTAATTTATGTTTTCGGTTTCTGAAATAGTATTTCCCGAGAGATAAATCAGATTTTTTGCTACAAAGGCTGCTATGTTTTTTATCTCAATACGTGGTCAGAAGGAATACCTTTGCAACGAAAAGCAACTTACAACTAGGTCTTAAATACTTCGTAAGTAACGTTCTAACAGTTAACACTTCGAACCCTCGACCTTCGGATCGAAAAATCCAAAAACGTTAAGTAATTAATTGTAGAAGATTCAATGTCAACATTTTGCAACTAGAGACTAAGTAAAATGATTTCCCATTGACCATGTTATAATTATAATAGTCTATAAGGAATCATAGAATTATTTGAAAATTGCGGCAGCTATAGTTATATGATGACTAAGTATTTTATGGATGAGCATTTGATAAAATACCAATCATGGCATTAGTTACACTTGATCCGAAGTACCAAGTTTGATAGTTAATTAGACGTTGCTGTATTTTGATTCATAGACAATATACAACGCAAATTGAAAACGCGTAGTTTACAACTACGCGTTTTCAATTTTATTTGGAACTTCACGTGTTGTTCAAATTTTGAGCGTTGGGTTCTTTGAAGACAAATAGTGTATTATTATTTGACAATTTACCAACACTACTTTTTCGTAGATTATGAAAGATTATACATAGACGTAAAGTATCAGAAAATCAAGAACACGATGTGTAAATTGATACCACTGTGTGTCAAAGTTGAATTAAATATTCTTCTAAATATTCGGAGTGTCAACAAAAAATAAAAATATCAATTTCCATCTAATAGTGAAAAGTATCGTGTTGAGATATAAAATTCCAAACAAATATAAAAGCGGCCCCAAGGGCTCACTTAAAATATCAGAGGGAATGGATGAAACATAAAAAATATGAAGGTATAGGAGGTAGTAGAGAGCTCGCTTACTTGCGAAGCTGATATGACTAAGAAAACAAAGGAGATTACTTCTCAGAAATAAATAAAAAAAGGAATAAATCAACTGCCTCAGGCGAGATTCGAATTCGCGAGTCCGGGATACATGCCCAGCGCTCCCACGCCTATCCTAACCCAGAGTCGCGAGTTTGAGTCTCGCCTGATGCAGTTAATTTTTCAATTTTTCCTTTATTTCTAAGAATTATGATTTACGAAATCAACGACGAAAAAAAAGACGTTTTTGCTTAATAAAAAAAACATATTTTAGTTTACCTCGAAACAGTAATGATGGATAATATTCAATTAGAATGCACCGTTTTATTTTGTGTCACATCAAGCACAATTTATTAATCTCATTGATAATCTTTTCGGAGATACACATTACTTTAAATACAACTTAAATGTTAAGGCAATAACAGCGTATCGATCATTTTCAAACACCTTGCAGCAGCACAGCTGTACATTACTGACCTTTGTTTCTGTAAAGTGTTACGGGGACTAATGTTCCGTATAATGACCTCTATATAAGGAGGTGTATGCATAAACCATTCATGTCAGTAGAAAACTGCGGCAAATTCAAAACCATACTACAATAAAATTGAACTCGTTTTAAAGCATATGTGGATTACCTGATTTAGTTAATGGCAGATGAGAGAAAAAAACTATTGTTTTGATGTTCATTGCCGGTTACTCGCCGATTTCGACTGCGCTCTTAGCCTCAGACTATACATATACTCGTATTAATTGGTAGTGTCGTATTCCAGGTGAAGGCGAACGGCCGGGCGTGGCGCTCGGGCTCCCCCAACACCTGCTTCATGCGCGACGACGAGTGC
Organism: Grapholita molesta; assembly: GCA_022674325.2. Taxonomy (NCBI): domain Eukaryota; kingdom Metazoa; phylum Arthropoda; class Insecta; order Lepidoptera; family Tortricidae; genus Grapholita; species Grapholita molesta. The sequence goes on from CP053126.2 coordinate 5,902,370, forward strand.
TACGAACGACACGGCATCTGTCTGCACAATCGCCAGCAGCAGTGCCATTGGACCAGGTATTTATGCACGACTTAATATCCCTGACTGTAGTCTCGCGGCGTATCCTTAATATGTCTCAATATTAAATAAGGAAACTTAAGCTAGAATAACTCTTTCTTAACTGTTTATTGGCAACTTTGTTCCATCATCATGGCCATATATATGTAAGTATTCAATGCAAAAATTTCACGCCTATCTTTGAAGCATTTGTTTTTGCTTTACAATAGATATCGTACTTAATTTAACTGAATGAAACGAGATAAATCGGATAATAAATACTTTTTTTGCCACTAATTCAAAATAATAAACTATTTACTTAAATATCGGGGGTGATTTGTAATTAACTACTTATATGTATAAACGTTCAAAATGTAAATCTAAATTAGTACTACTCACTTGACGTAATTAGGTACCGCGAACGGACATAAATTGCCATTCTCGCTGAACTCTTACTTAAAAAAATGGACAACTAATGTACGGGTAACCTACACAAACATTCCCTTAGAGTTTAGACCGAAGGTATAAATCAGCGGGGTCACTTTCTCCGTGTCGGACAGAGCTGCATAAAATATGTCCATGAATATTTAATGCTGATTTTATCACATCACGAAATTTTCTTCACGGATTTTTGCCAAATGTCACGCTTCTTTATAAACCAAAAGCATCTTACGTTTAAAAAATAGTGTGTCCTCCAATCACGAAGATAAAAAATACGTGCGCGAGCATTCGGATCACATGTTTTAATAATATTTCTTTCCAAATATTTGAAGCTCGCGTTCCATAATTCATGTAGTTTTATTTTCCGTCCGGGTGCTAAAAATATGTTTCCAGTTTGACAGTCGATAAATATTCCATTTCTTTTCATTACAGGGCTCCTGCTCTTACGAGATGCCTTCAGAAGCAGCATATTAACGGCACTATGACTTGATTTAACCTTTTATTATATAATGTAAGCACCTACCGTTAATACAAGTCATGGAATACAAATGTTACACTTCTATGTTGTTGCCTACTGTAAGATAAGATTATTTAATGACCTACTAATATTTTTAAACCTGCAAGCAGCTATTACAATGAAACAGTTAAATACTTTGTACCTATTATTAATGATATGACAGTTAGCCCGCATGCCCTCAACTTAAGGTTAAATCGCCGAAGGAATTAATTTAGTTTAATTTAAAACACGTTCCACTAATATTGGTGGAAAAAAGTTTATACTTTCCTTAAGAAAATATTCCGATGTCATAATTTATTTTGTTCCCTTAATAAATGGAGAGACTTCGAAATGAAAATTGAGGAAGATGGCTATTAGATCGCATTTGTTAATTCTTTTAATCCGTCTTATTCTTTCGCTTTAAAACGCCTCCGTTGTTTTGTATTACAAAATGAGTAAAGAGTTGGTGTAAGTAAGGCTATTTTTAAAGAAATTATTTATTTTTAAGCTAATGATTGTAAATTAACAAATCATAGTGATATTGTTAGATTTTAAATAAAGAATTTTTAGTAAATATAAGTTGATTTTTATTTTTATATACATCAACAAGCGCCTGATACTTGTTAAACAGCAATATTACAAAACGTGCAAAGTTAACATGTAAATTTTAGCAGTATCCATGTGAGGATAGTACAATCGCATTTTAACACATTTTATTTTAATTTCTTTTGCAAAAATACTAAATAATAACTCTTTTCATAAACAATAATATTTTTCTTTAAAAATATACAACACACAACTATGTAATGATAGTGTTTGCAACTTAACCGTGAGGCCGAGATCGCATGGTTCACGCCTAATGGAACACGAATAAAGCTAATTAAGATATTATGTTATTGATTGTTATAGAAAGAAAGAAAGAAAGAAAGAAAAATTGTTTATTTGGCGAAATAAAATTAACACAGAAAAGAACATTACAGGATGTGATTATAGAACAATATATGCACGTCGCCAAGGAATACAATATGTTTCATGTGGTTTCATATTATACCACTAACTAGTACCAAATATGATGTTATGATCAAAGTAACATTATTTAAATTCGGATTGATTTCGGGAATAATGATAACATTAGATAAAACATTACCGCAGACACTAGTAAATTTGTCAATGTTGTAACGAGCTGGTAAAACAGACACAACTTTGAGGATCCGTTTCGAGTTTTTCTACACTACTATAAACATATTTCTTGCTGGTGAGGTGGTTCATCATAATTAGGCGAGTAAATGTGCTGTCCACTTTAGATAGAAGTTGGTAGAAGTCTGCAATGCAAAGTGACTTACCATGTCGGTGTGGTTGTGGTAGTAGGTCTGTTCTATGAGAGGAAAGTTCTCGCGACCAAGGCGCCGTTGCAGCTGAAGCAGGTGTCCGAATACCCAGGGACGGTCCTGTTGACAAGCCGGGCATCATTTCCCATACCATTACAGCGTTAAAAATACATATCTATTTATTATCAATTCTATATAGTCGATAAATCCATTCTTAAGACGCTGGAAGCAGGTTGCTTCAAACCGGTACATGTGGAGGTTCAAGGAGGAGGCCTATGTTCAGCAGTGGACGTCTGGCTGAGATGATGATGATGATGAAACCATTCGTAAAAAACTGAAAAGTGGCGATTCAAAATTCTCGAATTCCAGTCGGAGCTTTTATATGGAGGCATGTGGAAAAGGTACTTATGTAAATATAATTACTTTAGGGACCCAGAGGGGTTAGAGATTTAAAGACGCCGCGCCAAGTCTATTTGATTTACTAGCTAACTAAACTGCGTCTGGTAAAGGGTATTCTCAAGATGTGGTACAAATATGTTGAGCGTTGATTTTCAGTCTGGTCTTTTCGGAAGGGTTTCCCTAACTATGATTTCTTCATTTAATTTCAATGGGATCCCCACCAGTAGTTATCGCAACCGTGGCAATAACAGAACCTATATATTACTAGTACTTACTTGGAAGTGGTAGATGGAATTAAGGCTGTTGACGGCAGGCACTCCTCCGAACTTGAGACCGAGCAGCAGGGCGCGGTTGTCGGAACCAGCATCTCTTACGTTTTGCCTCACTAGCACGAACTCCGGCCTGGCACATATAACTTACAAGTTACTTGTACATATATATTATTAGTAGTAAGTTTGTTATAGATACTCTAACCTCATCCTACTACAAAAAATCGACCAAACTTCTAACAAATCTTAAAACTTCGACATTGGCTAATCCGCCGTGTAATCCAAAAGCGGGGCGTAAAAGCCAGAAAATCCTTACTAATTAAGCTATATTCTTTTATACAACGACGGTGGCAAACAATCATACGGCCCGCCTGATGGTAAGCAGTTACCGTAACCTATGGACGCCTGCAATTCCAGATGATTCACATGCGCGTTACCTGCCCTAAAAGTTGTTAGAGCTCTGGAAACCGTACTCACCATCGGGAACACAAGACACCGGAATGGTAGCAGTGCTATTATGGCTGTGGTCTTCTGTAAGGAGGAGGTACTTCCCCAGTTGGGGTTCTCCAGACTCAAGCGTGATGGTACTTCGCTGTGCCCTACCTCTCAAATCTCAATATATCCACTCCTATATATATACATACATCGTGTTATTTTTACTATAGTTAATTTACCTAAAAACTAGTGATTTAATTTGTCACTTATCAATTATCATTTTGGCAATTTCATTAATTTATTTCAGTGTAGGTATTTAATAAGTTTTTTGATCAATAATGTGTATTTTTTAAACTTCGTTCGTCAGTATAAGTTTACGATTTACAGCTATCTGTTACATGAAGGCCAATTTTGCCAACTATATTGTTTTGTAAGTGTTGGGTAGGTACAAAAATTTTGTGCCATTGGATGAAATGCACACTTACTTGAAGCATCTTGTAACTTTGGTGCCGCCGCGATACACAGCCATTGACACGTTGGCCCCGTCGGAATTAGCTGTCACCGACAGCTCCTGTCGGATCGAGATTGCATTATGATATAAGGTAAGATGTAAGGCATCTACTTACTCACATTATAATATGACAATTTAGGTCTTTAAGGAAAAAATATTAAATGTAAAAATGTCTACTTTAAAAATATAAAATAGTCGAAATATTTTTATGTCGTGATAAAAAAGTGACGATAAATAAAAATGCACATATATATAGTTTTGAAATAATTAAAATTTTACCTACAATATACATTTCACTGCAGTTACAGTCGCCATCAGATATACCGGAGCTGTAGAGGTGATCACAAATATCTCAACAACGCCACTATTGTCAAGGCGATAAAGTACATGTTCAGATATTTGTGACCACCTCCACAGCTCCGATATATCATACATTAAGTTATAGGGCTAAAATTAGTTGTAATAACATTAGGCTTTGAATGGCAGCTCATAAATTTCCGTAATAACTCTAATGCGAGATAGTTATCAGATCGTGAGTTGACAGAATTTGATTTACGGCAAATTAATTGCCATCGTCAATCACACCTACATTTTATATAATATTAACATTATCAAAGAAACATTATACTTGTAATATGTATGTGTGTTAGAGTGTGATTCTAAAATATGCTGGGTACTCTTTAGTTATACTATTCATTGACACATTTACTGTCACATTAGAGAAACATATTTCTATTATACAATCAGCAGCAGAAGTTTCTAAGCGTTTGAGATGTTCATATTGAGGTCAACACATCTCTATTGTCAAGAGAATAAGAGCGTGCGTAGGTAATTTTGAACACTTCAAACGCTTAGATACTTTTGCTGCTGACTGTACCATATTGATTAGTAAAATAAAAGAATAGTACACATCAAAAACGCGCTGAACAATTGAATGTGTTCAATATTAGATCTAGAATTAACAAAGAACAATAAATGTTTGTTAGTTTTCAATCCTGCTCCGGAATACATTTAATCCAATCTGTTTCGATACAAACAGTTGACCAATTAAGTCCCGAGTTTTCCAATCGTATTTCATACAGGTATGTTCCGTATGTTTTTTTACCGAGAGCTGCAATCCTAACTATTTTTCAACCTTATCCTCTTTTAATGAAAGTCACGAATGATCAGACGGAATCAACGATGGCAAGTAATAAGCTCTGGTTCTCCTGGTACGCACGGTTAATCTGAATGAATAATTGATTCCATTAAGTATGCGCGTCGGAAAACGACGTCGCATAAACCCTCTATAATTTTCCGTTTCGATTGCTTTTCCATTACAGGGTAGAATTTAGTTTAGGTAAATTGTTTGTTGAAATGATTTTGTCACATTATAACCTCCCTTCAATAACATGTGTTCGATGATAATTTGTTTGTCTTGTTTGTTTTAAATAATGTTAACATCAGAGCCTTAAAAATTACCCGCCTATACTAACAACTACATCTAGCTAGCAGCTAGTATGGGAAGGTCTCTTTTTTTAACTGATTTTTCAGTTGTGACCCTATACTAAACCTTGATCGTAATCCTAATCACGAATAGATCCAGAAAATATATTTATGCATTACCATTTTGATTTCACCTGGTATTCACGTGGCTGTTGAAATTTGACACTTCATGTATAAAATACTCTTTGTATTTTCCAAGATCTCATACTTCAAGGAGTCTGCAATACTGTCGTGCTCTAGTCCTTATACAAACAGCAGTGTCATACTAGTATATGGGTAATGGTCGCCCAACGTCAATCCACCTCAGACTAGACTGACAGACTAGACCAACTTCGGGGCTATAGTATACTGTCGGTTACGGCCCGGCCACAACATTGCACGAATTGCGGCGCGGCAAGCGTTTTATCTGTTCATTGCGTGTGATCCCAACTAACCGCAGTGCATTGCCTGCGATCGCGCAACGAGCAGATAAATAAAACGCTCGCCGTGCCGCAAATTGCGCATTATCGTGGCCGGGCCGTTATAGGACCAGTAAGATAGTTACCCTGAATTCGGCCTGCTCGACGCGTATATCCCATTCGCCAGGCAGCCGCTTGCCACGGAAGTACTTGGACCAGTCGGTGTTCTGGTCGTCCACGACCAGGAGCGTCACGCAGCGGTCGCGGTTGTATCCGCGGCCCACTGACGTCACCGATGTGACGCTGCCTGTACAAACAAATACAAGGCTTTTAACCCTTTACTGCATGACGTAAAAACTATGTTTTTTTTTATCGGGACAATCCTACACAAATCGACTTAGTCCTACGGTAACCTTAGTAAGGCTTGTGTTGTAGGTACTAGACGACGATATATATAATAAATAGAGACATATAAATACTTAAATACATAGAAAACACCCATGACTCAGGAACAAAATCTGTGCTCATCACACAATGGGACTGGGATTTGAACCCAGGACCATCGACTTCATAGGCAGGGCCAGACCCACTAGGCCAGACTGGTCGCATGTTTGAATATCAACTTTTACACACCTCCAATAAAATTCAAAATTATAAATGCTATATATGGTTTCGTATACAGTAAAGGGTTAAAATTATTTTTTACATAGGAATAGGTACAGCTCTTGACTGTACTGACTTTTTTTCTCTTTGATTTTTGCAATCTGTTCAGCTATTCAGCAAATGGTTACTACTATATTTTGTTTTGGAGGGCAGCCTCTCAAGTAATGAGATGGAGCCTCTTTCCGCAGCAATGGGAAGTAGCTAAAATACAAATTTACACTTTACTATACTGGGTTAAGCTTAACATGTGTATATAAATTTATGCCCTCGACTGCATGGTACCTATAGTTAGGTAATAAGAGTGCAGTAGCTGCTAATGCTTGTATGCACAGAAATTTAATCTCTAAGCTGTTAATATATGTATTATAGGCTTTGTGACTTGACACTTGACTAAAGCCCCATTTAGACTAGGCAAGAACTTGTATACGATTTTCATTACATTGCGGGCTATGGGCGTACGGTGAATTCGGTCGCTTTATATAACCCAGCAATGTAATGAAAATCGTATAGAAATGCTTGCATGGTCTAAATGGGGCTTAAGAATGCCTCAGATTATTTTTTATTTACGTATTTATTTATTGAGATAAGAAACAAACGGTCATATGCATATTATTAGTATTTACATAAGCGAGAAACTCACGTATTATAAGTCGAGCTTTCGTCGGCCAGCTAACGCAAACGGCTCATAATTATGCTCCCCGTTACGGAGAGAAATATGTTATGTGTTTAAAACCTACTGCATGCTTACCGGCCAAGAAACAATATTCGCATTAATAACGAATATTTAATCTTCATTTCTTAATTTTAATGATGAAACAAAATCTCTGCACCCCGATAGCTCACCGCTCAACTCCATTCATGAAAATACAAATAATAACAAACACATCCTAACAAACTGAAGCCCGAACTATTCCTGTTACACTGTTCCGCTACAATGCAATTTAAGATTCATGAATAGTAAATTGCATTTCTATTTCACAGAGAGAAACGGAGTATATATTTGCTTTGATTTCCTGGAAGCTTTTGAATATGTAAAATCTCAATATGATACATTTTCCTATTTACCAAAAACATAGATTATTATAGTTTATTTATGAACTTGGGCATAATTTATTTATTTATGTAGACAAATTAATACAACATTATAAGTAACATTTAATAATATTTGATAGTAGAATGTTCTTATACACGTGTTCATGAATGTATATTTAAATGGCGTCAAAAAGTATAAGAGTAGAGTAAGGAACTTACTTTTTTGTAATAATTATGTTTTACTCTTCTATAAAACTGGATAGTGTTGTGTCAATTAAAACAGCATAGAGCTTTTGTTTTACGCAGTATTCAATATTAAATCGACGGAGGATACATAAGTGAAACAAAATGTTTTTGATTTCTACATTCTAAAATGTTTGTATCATTTTATTTCATTCATTCGTATTGATGCACTAGACTGGGAGTGGACAATAAAAATAAGAACTTCTTTCTGAAAATGAAATTCGAACAAATGGTTCGACTAAAACCGCCAGGTAAGTCAGTGTTAAAAGCGCAGTCTAGCAAATGAATTCACCGCTTAGCGAGTAGAATTTAAAGTAAATAAATACAATTGTATATACGTCATATACAAGTAGTGATACTATACAGTGTGGAAGTCTTATACGGGCGAATCTCTTAACGGAGGGTAGAATAGGACATAAGAAATATATTTAGATAACTTTTACTTAGAAGTGCAATTAAAATTTTTTCCATATAAAAAAATTCGGCCCGAAATGCAATGCAACACACACGAGTTAAACACTCGTTGACAGTTAGTTTCAAAAGCTTATATCGCGTAATGTTCGCAGTACATTACTGCTCAGAAATTTTACAAAAATTAATTACATGTGTATAATAGGTATAATTAAAGAAAAACCTTTTGGTTAATGATTATACTGGTAAATCCTATGTCTGGTTTAATTCTTCGCCCGTATTAGACTTACACACAGTATACTACCTACATCCCTACGTCATATAATTTCGTTTGTTACTATAGGGCTTATGGTTGGGTAATTTATAATTAAACTCTTATTAATCTTAAAATTTTACGATTTTCGTCAGAGAATTTCCGCAACCAAGTCTACAATATCAATTTAGAAAGAAATAATAAGACGGTAAATAATTACCCTAATTAATACACCGTGCCTCGGCGTTAAAGGGAAGAACGTTCATCTTCGGGTACAGTCACCGACAATAAATCTCTGAGATCACCTTATGTCCTTGACATGGAATACAATGTTGAATATACGTAGTTTTTTTTTTTCGTTTTTTTTCATTCTTCTACCTCCAACATGATCGGAGTCTGTGCTAGTCTGCTATATCTTGCATACCAGTTCTCGCTTTGCATGCCTCTCGTACTTTCATTCCACATACTTTTTCTTTCTTTCTTTCATCATCTTTCTTTCTTATCAGGGTGGGATTCCCCTCTATATATCTATGTTATCTATTTTTAACTATTTATTTATTTATTGCTTTCTTGGGTTTTTAAAATAACTTTCAAAGCAGGTTTCTTTATTTTTATTTTTACATTTTTTCACTTATATTATATACGTACATGGGTATTTACTTATTACTATACATATTTATTACTATTTTTAGCTTATTACTCAGTTTCTACATGTATATATTACTATTTCTATGTTACTTTTATATAATGGTTCTGCTCTTACAACTACACATATTTTGTAATCTAGGATATTTTATGTTTTATTACAATATACACTAATATATTTTTAAAACATAAATTTCTATCTTGTTTTATTTCTTTTTACAACTTTACTCACAATTGTCACACAGAACTTTATAAATTCCTCCATATCCGTACTACACATTATATTTTTGATGTTATTAGCATCGATTGTTGTTTTTAGCTTCTGCTCCACTTCGAAGCGCTCCTTGTCGAAGACCGGACATTCCAGCAGTATATGTGGCACCGTTTCCAGCTTATCTCCATCACAGATGCATGATGGGTTCTCCTTGCACTTGAAGCGATTCAGGTACTCGGAGAAACCACCATGCCCCGTCATTAGCTGGGTTTTCAGGTTGTTAGGCTGGGATTTCCTGGTGATTCTGTACGCCGCCACTGCGTCCGGGAAGAAGAGTTTAGTGATTGATGCAGTTTCGCTCGACCTGTACCTCTGGTTCCATTCGTCAAGGGTTAACATACGAATGCTACGCTTGACGAATGAAACCGGACACAGGTCGTAGTCCGCTTTGCGTTTGGTACCCACAGCCGCGCCCTTGGCCAACTCATCTGCACGTTCGTTGCCTTCTAACCCTGCGTGAGCTTTGATCCAGTGTAGGGTGACAACCTTACCCTGGAGAGACATGGTTCTCAAATTCTCTCTGGCTTCTACTGCTAGGGGGTGAAGGCAACTGTGATTCTGAATGGTTTGGAGGGCCGCCATGGAGTCGCTGTAGATACCATACGATTTTTCTGCATACCTCTTTGCTTCCCTTGTTGCTTTGCACAAAGCTAGGAGCTCCGCCTGGTAAACCGTGCAGTATCTCGATAGGGCAAGCTTGTGGGCCTTGGTTTCGGTTTCACCCTTCCATACAGAAAGGGCGGCTCCGACTCCTCCCTCAAGCCTGCTCCCATCGGTGAAAATTCGGACTTGGAACTCGCTGTTAGCTTCCACGTCATTTTGGTTCTCCAGGCGAATAATTTTCAGCTCTTCGTGCTCTGCAGGATGGGGCATTTCGATCGCAGGTGCCATTCGCTCCACCTCCCTGTCTCCGGGCCACAGAATTGGCAGAGACTCTCCCTTCTTGGCTTCGTACAACAAAGCCGCCTCTCGGACTCGGAGGTCGAGAGGGAGAATCCCTGCCAATATCAGCGCAGAGTTAAGGGAGACGGTGCGATAGGCTTTGCATATCTTCTGTGCCACACCCCGCTGCACTACTGCCAGCGGGGTGTGGCACTCCTAACTTATTTGCAGCTTGTGCCCATACACTGGCGGCATACAGAATTATAGGCTCCACGGTTGCCACGTATATAGTCTTTACCACTTCAGGGTGGAGCCCCCATTCTGTCTTAGCGGCCCTAGACAGCTGTTTTTGAACCGCAATGGCCTTTCTGCAGACATTCGAGACGTGGCTGTTAAAAGTTAGTTTCTCGTCGATGGTGACTCCGAGTATTTTTAATTCCTTCGCCATTTCGATGCTGGCTCCGCCCATGCTCAGTCTAGGGGTGTCATATTTAAGCTTACGTGTGATTATAATCGCGTTAGTTTTCTGCGGAGCAAAACGAAGCTTATTTCGGACACCCCACTCCTGAGCATGGTCGAGAGCTGCATTAGCGCGTCTTTCTATATCTAAGGCGGAGTCTCCATCGACGACCAACACGACATCATCTGCGAATGCCTGGCAGTAGCAGCCCCTACTTTCGTAGCTTTTTAGTAACGGATTCAGCAGCAAGTTCCATAGAATAGGGCCCGCTATGGACCCTTGTACGCATCCTTTATTTGTATCCAAACTGTGCTGCTCGCCTGCGTATCTCACATTTACTCTTCGGTTTGTCAGGTAGCTGTCAATGACCCGTCTTAGTTCAACGGGGCAGTTTTCTTCCGCTAAACGGGTCCTTATGGCAGGCCACCATGCACCATCGAAGGCCCCCTCTATGTCGAGTGATATCAAAGTTACTATCTTCTTTTGTTCAAGTTTATTTTTGACATGTTTCACTAAGACATAGAGGGAGTCCTCGGTGCTGCGCTGCGGCATGAACCCATACTGGCTGCTGCTCATTCGAGGTAACAGGTGGTATTTAAGCCTGGCGACCAGCATCTTCTCGAATACTTTACCCATAATTGGTAGCAGCCCTATTGGTCTGTATGATTTGGGTATCCTATAGTTTGCTTTACCAGGCTTCCTGAGGACGACCACCGTTGCGGTTTTCCAAGCCCCAGGGAAGTACCCTCGACCGAGACATCTATTGAGGATCGCTTTGAAAGCTTCCGGATCGGCTTCTATGGCGTGACGACAGATGTCTGCGGTAAATCCATCGTCCCCTGGGGCTTTCTTGGGGTTGAAGGAGTCGTAGGCTCTTTTAAGCTCCATTGTGGTAAATGGCGGTTCGGTAAATGTTGTGTCTTCATCTCCACGGTTTACCACTCTAGCTTTTTCCCTTACGCTACTGTGGTAGTCGTCGTCACTGGTGGTACAGTCTTTGGGGTAAAATGTTTCTGCCAGCAGGCGCACCGAACTCTTTGCGTCCAGAATAACCCCATCTTTCTCCAGCAGTGTGTCCTCCACCCTGCGAGCGGTTCTTCCTATGACCCGGTAGATCCCTTCCCAGACCCCTTCCTTGCTTTGTTTTTGGCAGAACTCCTTCCAGCTGTCCACCTGCGCCTTGCCTGCGGCTTGCTCATACTCTTCTTTATGTTTTACATAGTCATCCACAACCTTCGACTTCCTGATGGCAGCTGCACAACCTATTCTGCGTTTTCTGGTAGCGACGCCTTTCTTCATTTTGGCGAGTTCCTCGGTCCACCACGGCAAGGCAAGTTGTTGCTTAACTTTCTTTTCCGGCATAGACGATACACAGGCTTCGTGTATGGCATTATTGAATTTTATGACTATTTCTTCCAGTTGGGTGTTAGTTGTAACCTTTTCTATTTCACTTTTAGTTATTTGAGATGTTTGCATCAATTGCCTGAGTTTTCCATAAAACTCAGACCAATTTGCTTTCTTGGTGTTATACTTTCTTGTTGTCCTGTGTATTGTTATGCCGGTCAGTTTTGTGAGTTTTAGTTTGAACAAGATGCCGCTGTGGTCCGAGCTCGTCAGGCCTTGGTCTACCCTCCAGTCATCTACCAGGTCCAGTATGTCGATGGAACAAGCTGTCACATCTACATAACTCGAATAGTGCTTGCCGCCCCTGATGGTGTCGAAGGTTGGAGTGTTCCCGCTGTTGAGTATATGAAGGCCGAGCTCGTCGAATGCATGGGACAGCTGTTCACCCCTGCCATCCACTACAGGACTGCCCCACCAGGTGCTTTTCGCATTGAAGTCGCCGCCTACTAGCCATCTTCGCGGTTTTAACTCCTTTGCTATCTTGTCTAGCTGGTCTAGGTGGGGTTCCATGGGTTGGTCCGGTTCGAGATACATGGAGACCATTACGACCTCCCAGGCGCTGGTCTGGATGCTCACTGTTACAACATTGTTGGTGGTCAGTTTTGGGTGTTGTGTTATTTTGGCGTCGAATATACGTAGTTAGGTTCGCGTGTTCAACCCTGTTTAAGACATTACGAATGGATTGTTATTTACTAAACTTTGATTAAGCGGAGCCAGCTGGGCAAAACTAAAATGGAAACGTGTCGCCCCTGGCGTTATTCCAATGTCCGACGTAAACACTGCACAATAAGGTCCACTTCACTACTACAAATACGTTTTACTGACACGAACATTTCAGTTTATCACGGTTAGTTACTGATATGAGCTTGGAACTTCTTAAATCCCATTGTTTCAGGAAAAAAATCATTATGTAGTTTCATATTTTAAAAGTGTCTTCTAGTGATAAATTCAGTAACTATCCAAATTATTTACAAATATGCGGCAATTTTAACCCTTTCGCCACCAGTGACTTGATATGAAGTCTTAACAATTCGTGCCCCAGCCCCACACGCCACGATTTGATATCAAAGCCTTGAGTGTAAGTTTTGAACTTTTGCGTTACCCATATAAATAACATTATCACTTACGCGTTCGTAAAAGTTTTTTTACGTCAAAAGAAACTTACACTAGAGCCTCAAGTCGAGGCCTTAGACCTACGTACTGAGAGGCAAGGTCTATTTTCGCTTGCTTGCAAAAACCTTTGGCGTGTGACGCACGTCAGATTTTTTTGGCGTGGCGGTGAAAAGGTTAAATCTCAACAAACTGTTATGTAGCTGATGAATATGACGGTAGAGTTTCAAGCTTCGCGAGGCTGTTCTGTTCCGTTAAATAAAACGAATATCTTATTTATAAAGAAAGCAAAAAACTGGATCATTCTTAATAAGTCGTAAAATTCAAGAATTTTAATAAGAGTAGCAAGTAAGCTAAGCGCTTTGGAACAAGTAGGCACCAGATGGTTAGTTAATATTTGTATATTTTAAAATAAAGTTATTATTTTCTTATTTTGTACGCCATCTTTATTTGGTAGCAGATACAAACCTTGAACAATCTGCCTAAAACTAATTAGGTTAATTAATATTCAATTGTACTAAAACCCTGCGGCCCTTGTTAATACAGTCGTGAAATCTCATTAAAAAGCTAAATTTAGTCCCTTGTCAGAACTCAGAAAATGTTTGCTGTGTAAATACCTAAATTTATTGACCAAGCAAGAGCGGGAGGCGCGTGCGAAGTGCCTCTGAGCTGTTTTAGTTTGACAAAAATGCTTTCGTATGTCCAATTATCCGCCGCTAACTTCTTAGAAATGTTATATTGCTTAAACTATTTACTTGAAATTTTATGAGGGACGAAAATTATATAAAGTTTTTTGATTTTGATGTTGATTGATAATGGCGGAGATATATGGATGAAAGTACATTTAAGACATCTAAAGCAGGTGCTTTAGAAAAAGAAATGCTAAGTGTAGCTAAGTGCTTGTATAGTGATGTAGTCAGTGAGTGTTCAATCGGGCGTTAATATTTACTTTACTAAAATCTACCCACTTCGTGATTGATTTGAAGTGCCTAGGTAGGCACTTCGTTACTTGGTTAGGTACCCTGAAGTTATTCTTAAGTATTTTGTTAGGTGTCTTAAAAACTGTCCATTTTAGTTTATTTCGTTACGACATGACATAACAAATTAATAGCGTGTGAAATAAAAATTGAACTGTATTTAATTTTCTTATATATACATACATTAAATATTGTTTAGTTGGTAACTAAGATTTACAAATTGAAGTGCCCTTGCAGGGTTCATAGATGAACTTCTTTTTTTTTATAATATCTTGTGTAGGTATCTATAAAAGCAATAAATTGCTGATTACTGATTAAGATTACCTTTAAGTAAATATATATATAAATAATTGTGTGTGTGTCTGTGTGTGTGTGTGTGTGCATATAAGTCCATTTAATTATTTAAAAAAAAATTATAAGTATCATATACGCACTAACCTTTTGCCTTTGTAATAAGATACAAAAGTATAAAAATATCTTGACGTCGCCTGTACAATAAGTTGTTTGCTAAGCATGTTCAGGGCAATAGACCTATTAAGAAAGGGTAGCAATTTTTATTACCAGCGTAACCATTAAGATAAACTTTACCCTTAATGGCTGAACTATTGTAACCTAAGAGAAAGTTTGTACATACAATTTTCTGCATAAAGCTATTTTCATATATTTAAGTATTGGATAATCTAGGTCTAAAATATCCTCCTTTAGTCCTTTTACCTACTTATTTATTTATTTATTTATTTATTTCATAAAAGGTTTACATTGTTTCTCTTAAAACTAGAACCCTGTTCCCTAAATAGGTAGAACCTGTGCTGTGCTTATTGTAGGCACAAAGTGATGCAGTAGGTAGTTAAAAAGAAAATCCCGCTTGTGACTTACCGGATGAGGATATTAACATATTAACTGTTAGGAATAATGTAGCTTATCTTAAGTACTCGTAGGTAACTTAGCGTCTATACAATATATGATTTTAAGGGATATTTGCCACCCTTATTTGTATTTGAGTTCCCAATATTGTGACACAGTCTCATACTCCATCGTTTGTGTCAAAATCCAAGTTAGCTCCCAGGATTTTAGCAGCGCCAGTAAGCGACTATTCGCTTTGCAGAAGCGACTCCCGTGACTTGGTGGACGATGAAGG
Source organism: Grapholita molesta (assembly GCA_022674325.2). Classification (NCBI taxonomy): domain Eukaryota; kingdom Metazoa; phylum Arthropoda; class Insecta; order Lepidoptera; family Tortricidae; genus Grapholita; species Grapholita molesta. Next base: position 5,917,660 of record CP053126.2, read on the forward strand.
CGCGAAGGTCACGCGAGCCGCTGCGCAGTGGCGCTACCGCGAACGATATTCGTAAATTTCGGACGATTGTCTCTGGCACTCTCATGACACCTTAATTGGAGTAAAAGGGAAAGATGCCCGAATTACGATGTTCGGGGTACCGCTCCTTCCCGCCGGCGCTGCTGCCGTTCGCTAACCTATACAACATACACAAATTCTTACCTAACAAGTTAGCGCCCTGGTCTCTAGCAGCGCCCGTGAGCGACTGAACGCGTTGCAGCAGCGACTCCCGTGACTTGGCAGGTGATGATGGCGCGGAGGTCCCGCGGGAACCACCGCGCAGGTTGAGCGACAGGTCCCCGCCGGCGCTGGGCGCGGGCGGCGGACCCGACGGGCCTGCACTGCCACTGACGCTGCCCGTGCTGCTGATGCTGCCGCCGGTCGCTAAACAAATATAAGATCAGTAAGGAAGTATAACCAACTAGCTGTGCCCCGCAGCGTTAACCGCGGTTCATTAAAGAAAAAACGTAGCCTATGTGTTAATCCAGGGTGTCAGCTCCATACCAAATTTTATTAAAATCGCTCCAGCCGTTTAGTCGTGAAGAAGTAACAAACATATGTACACACTCACAAACATTCGCCTTTATAATGTGTAGATCATTCAGAAAAAGGGTATAAGTCAAATTAGCACAGCGAAAAAGTGCCGCACCCTTTTTATTAGGATCACAGAATTATTGAACACATAAAATGGTGGGTACTTTTAGAAATAGAAACTGGAGCTAGTGAGGTTTTTAACAGCCTTCATTTCAAATAATGTAGCAGCATTGTGCAGCACATAACTTTTTGTCTAGCTACATAGTAGCATGTAGAATGTAAGAAACATCCCCTAAAATCAGTATTTGCGTTTGATGTGTTTTGAATTTGCGTTGATTTAACTTATCTATGCAGATTTTTATTGAATTTAGAGATTTGTAAATTGAACTGTCATAAAATCTGTATATTTTGTATCATTTCTATTGATATTTATATTATTAATTATTATAAAGTTAGGAATACTGTTAACTTTTTACATTTTGTTATCTGTTAAAAGTGACTGAAATGACATGTTAATCGTATTAATTATTCTAATAGAATTGAAATAATAGTTGACAGAATATCCAAATCCGATATTGTATAAGAATAAGATACCTACCGACACTTTTGTAACTGTTATTAACTTAGGAAGGATGACTCGATGAAATAAGATAACTGCGTCCCGACATATTTTGCTAAGTATTAAAAAAGTTTTCCCGAGTCAAACTACTTTTTCATACCTATAACTTTATAAATGCTCGTGGGAAAATTGCGCACCTGAATTCAGTCCGTAAAGTTAACGTTTTGGTCCCGCGTTAGTTCCAATTACAGATTATTCGAGATCCTGGAATTGTGATTTTCCACGAGTTTGCTCACACATCGTGCTATGCAAATTTACGACGAATTCAGCTTATAGTACCCAGAAATGACTGAGCGAATTAATTATACTAGTTTCAATTAACTCGCTAATTAAATTCACTTTAGGTACGTATAGTATTATACCTATATAATTTACAGTCCGTCAAAAACCTGGTCTATGATTAAAGTATTTAGAACCGATGAGATTATCAAATAATCATAAATATTATGCGGAATTGGAACAGAAAGTACACGAGCTTTACAACATAATATTCCTTTATATATAAAGTAGATGTAACTATTCAAATTGTCATTAAATACAAGCAATCCGCTTGTGTAAACCTCCAGCTCGTTAACCAGTAACATATCTCTATTTGTACACATAGTATCATGTCCTAAACAAACGTAATACTTGGACAGTAGTTTCAGCGGAGGTTTGATAAACCGAGTTAGCCCAGGGATCCGACTAATCTAGTATATTAAGGTCGGAGAAGACACGACAACGTGTAGCTAAGCTACCAAATCAGATTTCCTGCGTTCCCTGGCGTCCTGTGCTGTATTTGAAAGGAAGTAGTTAGAAATCTGTCTCGGCAAAATTGTGTAAGTGCGAGACTGTGAACTAGTTTACATTCATTTTACTGAGAAGCGGACTTGAAATGTCTACGAAAACGCTTTCATTTTCATAGCACCTACTTACCTATGTTTTACATTTCGTTCGAATCTCTTCTTTGTACAGGAAAATTAAGTTTTTTTTCTAATGCCTATACCCAAGTTAATATTACAATATACAAGGCTTTTCGATTTGCGACACTAAATATTTCTGAAACTGAATAAAAAAAAGAAACATAAAAATAATGAAATTTTGTTGTGTTTTCTACAATTTTCAATGTAGACTTACTTTCACACTGAGTTGAAATATTTTGAATGTATACTTATATTCAAAACGTTTCCTCATTTTCCCCATTTCATTTGTATTGTTACAAAATAAACTTTTTATTTAACACTGTTTTATGTAGGCCCACTAGGCCCAGTTTATTATTTCATTTTATAATTATTTTTCTTATGATTTACAACTTGCTGTAATTGTCAAAAATGGGCATGATCACATTGTCTAGTAAGAATCCTAAATTCTAAATCCCTTGCCGGATGGATAATTGACAAAGGTCAATTATGAATTCGGCAAGTGAAAATATACTGATGTGTGATGTATCGGTTTATACATATACTGGTTCCTAAGAAAACCGTAGATGATTGTACTCATACTTCTGTTTTGTAACAAATCTATATCCACGTATAACCTAGCACTTAACACTAATGTGTAAACAGATCATAAGGCCTAATTTCCCAGTAGGTAAGTATACAATAGCGGCTCACCCTGTGAAGTCGGCCTCTGGTTCTGCGGCTTCGGCTGGCTGGTGGTGGCCGGGCGGCCCGTGTAGGGGTCCACCTCGCCCTCATCGCACTCGCTCTGCAGGTCCCCCGAGCTGAATCTGCGCAACGCCTCCGCTGAGCTACCGGCCACCGCGCGGGAAGGGAAACCGACATGTAGCCACACCCTCTCACGACATCGAACACCGAATGGACCATGCACTGACTATTGACGCTGCGTTGTTACTTGTTTAAGGCTATGATCTCCTATCGCCGTCGGCCGCTTACAGCGTATACGTCACAATGTTGCCTATAAGGATGTACTGTTATGGTCTCTCTCACACGTTGACGTCGTCGTCTTTTTTGTCCAGGAACGTTGACGTTGACGTCAGACGTCGCGTGTAACACAAAATAGGAGACCAAAGCCTCAGCATGATGATGCTTGAGTCATACACAGATTCTACTGAATATGCGTTCCAGATTTTTAAAATCTGACGCTCTCTTTTTTTAAGATACAAATCTCAGTCAAAATGAGGAATGAATGAACAGTCAAAAAAGAATAGATTATACTTTCCTTACTTGAACAAAATTTTATTTTATTTTCCAGTCTGTGTATGACCAAATTACTTGCGTGGTTATTAGAACTAACTACTCGTACATCGTGTTGTTATGGAGCGACAGTGAATGTTATGGTTCTAACACTATGATTTACAATCACCTGTGCGCTATGCTAAATCAGTACGACGTAGGTAATTAGAGATAACAAATAACAACGTTCGTGTGACCAGCGCGGCGTGGGTAAATAAAATTTGAGCTGATGAGTGGTGGCACACATGTGGCAGCGGGGTGGCACGGGGTGGTGGGATGGCGTTCCTATCGCTGTGCGAGAAAGGGGAAACCGGCACAAGTTTCAACGACGATAACTGATAACTCTTAGTTGCTGTAGCATACCGTATAGTTAACTCGCACGAATCGCAAGCTGGCAATTATAAAGTTCATTTATTTTTAAGGAAAAACGTAAAAATACATACACAAATAGCAGTGATTCCTGATTAGTCCAGAAGCAATGTTTTTTTTTTTTTTATTTAAACTTTCGTGAGACATTTAACGATTAACTCAACGCGCGACAACCCAGTGCGCGACAGGCCGGAGACGCGATCAGCGAAACGAACGGACACTCAGCACTCTTAGTGCTTGAAAATGGAGGCCTATGTTCTCCGAAACATGTCGCGCGAGTGACTAAATAAACGCGAGTAGAACTGTGTTAATCATTAAGGGATTTTTTATCATATTTGCCATTGTCTATATTTGTTATTTAGAGCTACATTAACGTCCTTAATTATTGTCAAATTATCGCGATCGAAAAACACACAGGTCAAAGTAACGGCCATTTTAGCAGTTATCGCGAGTATCATGCAATGCCGTGTAACTAGTTAACGTATGGTTTCAAGGAAAAGCAAGAAAAATTGTCAACAGATTAGCTGCGAGTTAGTTCACACATATACACTATAGTCAAATTGTATTTATATAACGACACGGGTCTGCCACAGCTTAGAATAGGTCACGGGCAATCTATTTATTCGCTCTGGTCCGACTCTTTCGTCACTTTCTCGCACAATAATTAGGAACACAGCCGTGGGGTGAGTTCAAGTGGGAAGGGGTGGAAGCGCGGTGAAGCGGCTCGGCCTTTTTATGCTGTTTTAAACGTCTTTTTTAAACCCCGAATGTACCTGACAATACTCGACAACTTTTCACAATTTTGTCATTTCTAAATTAGCCTTTTAACAAAATATGGGCGGTAACTTTTAACAAATAATAGGTACAGTTGAAGTTTAATGTATAAAAGTGCATTTAAAACACGTAAATTATATTAGCCATTATAACTTATATTTATTTTGATTAGTACAAATTATATAAGGAATTATGCTGATTCGGTAATTTCCAGCCGTTCAATAACTATAGTAGAACGAAGAGTAACATTTTTCGCTTCTTCAACATGCTATGTTTGCAGCAACAGCCTGGCTACTGGCTAAACCATTAGCCAAACTGACTAGGTATGAGTGAAGTAAACAAACCATTGTCAGTTTTACCTAATTGTTTGTTGTTTAGCTATACATCGACAGACAACACTAAAGTCGGTTTACGAAATAATATAATTAAAAAACAAAAAATACAATAAAGTGCTAGCGTTGGTTCTTATGAACAAATGTTGGACACAATCAGCACATTCTTATACAGCCATTTAAAGCTCATTCCAATGACAGTATGTAAAAAATATATTGTTATCAGTTTATCACATTAGATTTCAATTCAACTGAACACAAATTTTCTCAACTCCTCTTTATATTTTCGTAAGTACCGGTTGATAACATCTAGAAAAAACATATCAAACACTGAAACAGCAAATCAAACTGTCATATCACATGATTAAGATCTTCATTAACACACTTCCGTGACCCAAAATAACTAATTTTAAGGTAAACGTCCAAGTGCTCGACATGCCCCCGGCTATCACCTTTATGTTTAGTGACTTAAGTTTGAAGATAACATATACTGGAACAGTACGCGGACGTTTACCTTATACCGGGTGCGGCCTGTAATAGGAGCAAAAATTTTAGGGATCGCTTCTACACCACGAACGTAACAACATTTATTGTACAACTTTAAATAATTGGGTAATTTATTACTTGTGATTTTTTCGAACAAACTAAATAGTATTTTCAATGAACAGCATCCAATAGTCTAGTTGACGTTTACTGTCAGCCTACAAACTTCATGGTTTTCGCAATACATTGCTTGCTTGGAAAATCGTTTTTTTTTAGTATTTATTAAACTATAAGTCATTTTCAAAAGTCGTAGAACAAAAGTTGCTACGTTTGTGGTGTAAAAACTATGCCTAAAGTTAATGCTCCTATTACCGGCCACACCCGGTATAGGTAGATGATATAGTCGACTAATCACAAATTGTTGATAATCCATTCAATTGATTTAAAACAAATTTAATATTAGCATACAGACCGCTGATTTCTGCGGTCGCGACCGTGTGGACCGGTCGCTTTAAATGTTGGTAAAGCTTACCAGGTAAGTCACACTTGTGTTACCTCAAAGGTTTGAAAGTAATCTTACAAAAAAACGACAAATTTTTAAGTGTTAGACTGGCGGTTGCGGTAGAGGATTATCCGGCAACGGTGTCAGAGACGCTTAACAAGGCGGCGAAGCTTACCTTCTTTTCAAGTAATTGACATTGGTGGTGAAGGAGTTTCGGAAGTTTGAGAAAGACAGGGTTGATGTGGTCGCGGCCTGCGGGCCACAGATCCCCGGACACCCCGCACGGTCTATCTTGCCGTCCCTGTAGACAAACAACAACCTACTTTATTTAAATTATAAACAAAAATGACGACAGGTCTGGCCTAGTTGGTAGTGACCCTGCCTATGAAGCCGATGGTCCTGGGTTCGAGTCCCAGTCAGGGCGTTTATTTGTGTGATGAACACAGATATTTGTTCCTGAGTTATGGGTGTTTTTTATGTATTTAAGTATAATTTATATGTATCTATCTATTATATATATCGTCGTCTAGTACCTACAACACTAGCCTTACTGAGTTTACCGTAGGACTAGTTCGATTTGTGTCAGATTGTTCAGAAATATTTATTTATTTTATTTATTTAAATAATACTGTTTTTTTATATCGTTGTTTAATTACAAATATACCTATAAGAAAAATAAGCCATAACAAATTGTGTCTTTGGGTACAAAATTAGGGGCCTCTGAAGCAGAAGGGGTACCGGGTTCGAATCAAAATCGGAGCATTAATTTGAGTTTATACAGTATGTATCAATACGAGAGGCAAACGATCTAACCCGTTAATGGCCATGACGAGTTTAATACTATTTCGCACTTTCTGTTAATGTCATCTCCATAAAACTGTAAACACAACTGTTAAGTGCAACTTGTCATTATTAAAAATAGATAATTTATCAGAAGTTTTGGATCCGGCTATGTCCTTAAACTACGTCCAACAATGAGAGGTAGGGCACAGCGAAGTACCATCACGCTTGAGTCTGGAGAAGCCCAACTGGGGAAGTACCTCCTCCTTACAGAAGACCACAGCCATAATAGCACTGCTACCTTTCAGGTTTGTAGTGTTGTGTTCCTGATGGTGAGTAAGGTTCCCAGAGCTCCAACCACCTTATTGGTCGGCAACGCGCTTGTGACTCCCCTGGCGTTACGTGTGCCCATGGGCGACGGTAATTGCTTACCATCAGGCAAACCGTCTGCTCGTTTGCCACCTTTTGTCATAAAAAAAAAGAAGTACCAGCCGAATTATGTTGAAATTATCGTGAAAACAGTGCCCATCGAATACGTATAATCAATAACTGAGATGTCACGTCAATGACAATTTATTTTTCTTAATAACATTAACAAACAAGGTTGGTTAACCATTTAAATTGACAAACTTTCTTAAACTGACTTTTCGTTTTCATCTTAACCTTGACTTGTCAGATCTTATGATTGTAAATAATGAATCCTTCACGATTAAAATAGATTTATCATTTTCTGCAGAAAAAAAATGTACTTTTATTTTAATAATATCTACCAAAACCTTCTTTCTTACTTTTACTTTTACGGGTTAAATAGTTTGCCTCTCGTATCGATACATACTGTATAATATACGAGTATGTATGTATTCATGGACATTATGTATTTATCTGTTACATATACTTATAATAGTGGCCCGCGGGCTGTTTTGCACGGGTAAATATAAGTATTTAGAAAATTTTAAAACTAATATCAGTAATATCACCTAGGATTCGAATGGTGATAAAATTTTTAAATAGGTGCAGTAGTTTCAGAGCCTTTTTATTAAATACAAACAGAGAATCAAACATTTTATCTAAAGATAGTCAGATAGTGTAGTCAAAGTTTACTTTTTTTTTACGTTGGGAAAATGCTTCAGTAGCGTCTAAGTTCATCTAGCATGGGTAAGTACATAGACACAAAATATTTTCCATTGTGATCGTCTTTAACCGGACTTGTGATTTATAGCATGTAGACTGCTGCGGCTCAAGTGTAATCTCTTGTCGTCTTTCTCAATTCTCGTGGCTTTTGTGAAAAGTAACATCAAGGTGCGGGTTGATATTTATTGGGGGTCAGAAAAGAAAAAAAGGGAAACCTCAAAATCCTTAAGTATATATTTTTCTATAGCTTTAGAATAAACAGTGAGCAAGTAAACGCACCGGCCTCCTAACTGGTATTAACCGCCCTGCCTACGAAGCAGGAGGTCACGGGTTCAAATTTTGAGAAGCAATTATTTGTGTATTCATGACGAATATTTATTCTTGGGTTATGGATAGTATTTATATATTTACTAAGTGTACATGGAAATTTGATGTTACTCTCCAAACTGAGCATACTTTGTTCTGCAACTTTAATATGTATTTATTTTTAATTTTATAACTATTTATCATAGAAGTTAAATGTTATTTTCAATGTACATAGTCTAGCATCAAATTGACAGTATGCTACTATTTCTTTTCACTTTGAAGAACAAAAAGAAAAAATTCAAACAAGTTAATGTCGCCCTCATACCATGAGACCATTGACCATTGCGATAATATCGCAATTTTCGATATGTTGACTTCACGATAAAACTTTGAGATCTAATAAGTTGTTCAAATGGTTACTATTTTTTAAATTAGATCAGTTTTATTAGATTAGTAAATTTGCCGTGTGATGCCGGCTGAATAGAATAGCACCACCCTATCTCCTCCCGCAGGTGTCGTAAGAGGCGACAAAGGGAAAAATCTTACAGACGGGCAGCAGTGTCCATCGGAACCCAATCTACAGTTACTGAGGTCGCCAACCCGCCTGCCAAACATGGCGACTATGGCAACTACTCCCAAGATGATACAAGTCATATTTGTGGGAGGCCTATCTCCAGCAGTGGACTGCATACGGCGGAAATGTATGATGTAAGTTTGCAGACTCAAACTTTTACTTTAAAGCGACATAGTCGGAGGAACGCTGTATATACGTAACTATTATGTACATGTATATCACCGTAACTACGTCACGAGCATTATTGAGCTAAGTGTAGGATTGTAGGACCAGGAACAATTGTGTAAGATTGTCCCAAAAAATCTATACTTAATTATTACAGTAATTACCCAAAAAATAATATAAAAAATAAACATGAAGACCTAAGATTATATACCGTAGGTCGAGCCTCAATATTGAAAAAATACAATAAAAATATGTTTAGTCTACGGCTAAGCGTAAGTCGAACTTAAAAAAACTGACACAATATGACATAGGTAGTACTACTCGCTCTTTACGGGTTTTTATGCTCGCGTCCAATGTATTGTACCACGCACGCACTATAATGTATTGTACCAAACGGGCAATAACATGTCAACCATCGTCTCATTTAGAACCATTTTCCTACTTTCTTAGACATTTTTGGTAGGTTATATGGAATCATAAATATGATTCTTTAAATAAACGATTTATGAAGATTCAAGTTCAAAATCCGTTGTTTGCTTCTCTAAACGCGACAATTGAAAAAAAAACATATTGTTGCACCCCAACAACTGCAACAGTCGCTATCAGATATATCGGAGCGGCCAAGGTAGTCACAAATATCGGAACAACACCTTTATTATCAAAGGGATAAAATGCATGTTCCAATATTGAAAATACCTTTGCTGCTCCGATTATTTGATGGCGACTGTACATATCGTATGTATGTATAAATTGCAATACCTCTTTCATTCAGATCGTATATTTTTTTGCGTTTCGCGTGCTTAACTGTACTTTTTAGTGCACAGCCAGCAGTAGCAACCAAAGTAGCCTAATATATCGGTACAGATAGATAACAAATGAATAATAAACAATACATGATATTTTTGTACAAATTGATTAAGCCTCACGGTAAACTCAAGAAGTAGAGTGTTGTCAGAACTCACGAACGACATACAACTATAATATACAAATTTAATTAGGTACATAGAATTCACCCATGACTCGGGAACATATATGTGCTCATCACACAAATAAATGTCTTAAGTGGGATTTGAACCCAGGACCATCGGCTTCATAGGCAGACTCACTACTCACTAGGTCCGGCCAGACATTATATATTTATTTGTATAACAGTAAGGATTTGTTACGATATATTTGGCCATTATGGCTGCTAGTATACATATCACAGTGACTGATAAAACCAGTGTTCATTTTCAATACTAAAATTAGGTTGAACGAATAATTAACACGACACCCGAAGGCCCCGAGGCTCACCACGAAAAACCAACTAATCCAATGTTAATTATTGACACGAATTTGCTTTCATGTTTTTACAAAAACCGCGTGTGGCCCGAGCCTAGTGACGCGAACTACGTCAGAGTAGCAATATTCCCGCAAACAGAATACGTTGCCAGTAAATAAAAATCTGTATGTTGGTCTAAGTAAGATGCGCTTGGAGAACTTTTCTCATATACTGGAGGCTAATTTTATAAAATAAAGAATAATAATAATAAAAAGAAACCAGGAGACCCGGTTAATGTGCATCATCTAAATATATAGTAGTTTTCATACGTCCATATTAACTCCGCTAACGTAATATCATGTTTCAATAAATATATTGATAGCTCGTATGTAATAATAAGTAATAACATAGGAGTAGGTGCAGATCGTATAATATTAGTATAGTATAATATTTTCAGACAGTCTAACAAAAAACGACCTAGTACTTACAGAAATCTCAATTAGACTTTCTTAAAAGTACTTGACGACGATATATGTAAGACCTTTTATAGGATATACCTATATATTATTGAAGGGATAACATCTATAAACAAGGAAAAAGTACACGCGATAATCACCTAAATAAATGACGTTACCAGGATAAGAACCCGGGACTTCCAGCTTCGTTCTCCAGAGTGACCAGCACAAAAAAATACGGGAACCGCCAAATTCCCACGCCTAAATATATTCCTGACAATATTGCCACTTTTACCAAATGCAATATTGTCATTGTCACACCATCAGCTAACATTACCTCGTCCCTACACTTGCATGATTGATGTCGTTGTATCCCCATCTAACAAACCTAAAATGTATAAAATATGGCATGATAAAATAGACCGTAAGTAAAATGCAAACTCTTATTCCAAAGATTTAATACACTTCATAAAAATACTTTATAAGATGGTGCAAACAATTGCGGTGAAGATGCGAGCGCGATAAAAGCAATGTTTTCTTTAATAATAGACATATTACGTACTTGGGTACATGTAAGATTTAAGGAAAAAACGGTACCCTTATGGATCACTTTGTTGTTCGTCTATTTGTCTGTCTGTCAAGACTTTTTTCTCAGGAACGCGTGCAGATCTACTGTAAGTACCTTAGAGCTGTGAATTAATCAAATGTCTAAGCCAACGCAATCAAAAGACACAGTCATTTATGCCGCAACCTACTTACCGTGAACTCAGAATCTTGAAATTTGATACTAAGCAAAGGAAAGGAAAAATTGCGAAAAGGATACATTTTTAGTTTTTACTTATATACCTACAGGTTTTGTACGTTAGTTAGAGGAAAAAATATGCTGATATTACTCGGGTTGCAACAATGTTTGCGTTTAACCATAAAAAAATCTTATATCATAATAAATATTTTTTCAAATAAAAAATTAACTAACGATATTTCGTATACAACTTTTGAAACCTCTTTCCCTTTTTCAGTTATGATATGTATTACATGACTAGGTGAGATGTTTTAAGTTATTGTTGTGTTATGTCCTCATTCAATACCGTGTAAGTAAGCAATATTTTCATAATATTACGCTGAAATGTTATTAATCATAATGAAAAGGGAAGGGAGTGCCTGATACCAACCATTGTTATAACCGGGTGGATCTTACAAGATACGAATAATGTGATACAGAACCAAGCCCGTAATATTTCAAATACACCTTGTTATTGTGAACATCCATGCTTTGATCGGTGAGGTGTTACATGAATGGATTCGGTAATGGCCTCGATAATTTACATTTACCAATTTTGTCTTATTTATATTACTTAAAACCTTCTATAGAACAGAAGAAAACAAGTATCTTTATTTTAACAGTCTTCTAGAAATCATATTTTTCCCATATTCTGAACGTATTTATCGTAATGGAAGCGTCAAGCTGTTTATCATTGCGCGCTTCAGCTAATATAATTCTTGCGCGTGTATGTTATTGGTAATCACACATGTTGCTATAAAATATACTGTTTAAGATAGCACAGTACTGAATTAGTGAGTGAAAATCAAAACCTACCCTCTAAAGGTACCTTTAATTACCGGCCGATGTTTCCTTCACTGTTATCTGCTGTTATATAAAGTCAGTATAATATTTATTCCCAAACTGTAATTTTGACAGGTATGATTTAAAAAAAAAAATATTTAATCAACAGAAGCATGTAAGCTTTATGATTAAAGAAGTTAGACGTCAAGTCTCCCTCGGGGCTCCCAATGTATTCTGAAGTAAATAAACAGAGTGCGAAAACGTAGCGCTATCGCTACAGCGGCGCTCTGCGGTGGGGCGAGGAATATGATCGTTATTAATTTGTACGACACAAATTACTGGTGTTACTTTTGTGTTTCCTTTGTATTACATCATATTACTTCATAAAAATAGAATTTATTGCGGACTTTTGAATAGAAAATTGTAATAAAATAAAGCATTTTTAATCAAAGGGTTGTTTCAAAGGTGTGTCAAAAAGTGAGAGTGCGTACCGCGGAATGTGTTTTTTATGAATTATGATTTATAAACCAATAGAATTATTTCATTCACATATCCTCGGTAAATCAAATAATTCTAAACTAGAAACTAAATACGGGTAAAAAAAAAACATTCTCTATTGTGAAATATACTAACTTACCTAGGGAAAACTACTGGGAAGTGTGGCGGATATCAACAACTGCGTGGCGGCCGGTGCAAGCTGTTGTCTGGCAGGGGGAGGAGCTGGCAACAAGAAAGGGTTTATTAGTAATATTCCACTCAATTCTACGGTTGTATTCGGCTCGTGTGTTATTCGGACCTGTTATACTAGGTCTGACAACGGTTTGAGTATGCTAAATGACACGTATAATAATCTACACTAGGAGGAATAATCCGCGAGCGTCAGTAAGGGACAAAATGTAACAATTCACTATAGTTTTGCTTTACAGGACATTCTTTATAACAAAAATATTAGCTTATTCTGTATTAATTACCGCAACATTGGTTAAAAACCCAAGAAAACTCCAATTGTATTTGTTTGTTCCCCTCCAACTTTGACAGTTCTGAAGGGTCCAGTTTGGAGAAGAACAAAAATATGTGAGACTATGACAAGGACGGACGAAAATAGCGCCGTTTCTGCCATAACTATCTTACATAAGACCATCCCTTTCGACCGTGGTATTATTATTAGCACGCGCCGTCTAATTAAATGGTAAGTTTATGACTTTTCATGTCCTCTTGTCAATGGTTTTTATAATCCAGCCTATCGCGTCTCGTGTTCTGTTGACGTACACTTAGCAGCTTTGATGCTCCAAGTTGACTGATTCAAACGCTAGTACATTGTTACAAACGCAAGAGAGGGCATTTGTGCAGCAAAATCTGGCAAACAATAGATAACTAGCTGTACATTACGGCTATTAAGGTGGTACAGCTCATGAAACTATACAGGTTGGTTCGAAAGACGAGGACAAGACACAGTCAATGATACTGTAAAGTTTAGTATCGTACTTAAGTGAAAGCACAACAATTTTTTGTGCAAAATAATGGTGCAGGTGGTTTAAGCAAAGTTCGTCCTGAAAAATTATGTTTAAATACCCACCCCACCTCAGCCTCTAATTATTTAAAATAAATTTTCTTTGATTGTTATATATGAAGAAAGTAAAATGTCAATAGTCGTAACCAGTCTGATGAGTGGATGACAATGATGATATTTAAAAAAAATGGTGGGAGCAATTAAATTGCAGGGTCACCTTGCATTTTGTAAATAATTATTAATTTCACTACGTCTGGTATGAAACTTAAGCTTATTATTAACTGTATTTGTGGGGTTATTCCTTTGGGGCCCCGTGGGGTTTTATTAGAAATTTGACCCTATTGTACGGAATAGGTACCTATTTACTGTTATTTGTTACATATGTTAACTGATAAACACACAATTAAATATTAACTATACCCTGACGCCAAACGCTGAACATTCTTTAAAAATTTCCAGACGTTGAAAGTGCTACAATAACTATTCCAAGAGAAACGGTGGTAGTTTTATTAACTTTTATTAGATTTCCCGAGCGTCTTCGTGCCGTTGTATCGTAACGAAAACTCATCGTCAAGAGGCCTATCCTTTACCTACTCTTTAATACGATATAATATATGTTTCAGCAGAGAGTATAGTCGTTAATCTATGTTTTCAACTAGTTAAGTGAGTATATAGTACAACATTTGTTTATAGAAAATTATATAATTTTGCGAATATTGTTTATAATTTTAAAAAAATAGGCACAAGCATAACAATGTTTTTGATACAAAGTGAACAAGGCTTAACCGAAGTATAAATTTTGTTTACAACCCCATTACCCTATTCACGACGTGATAAAGAAACCGTAAATTATCTTTAACACACCATATATTTTTATTAGATACGTCGCCTAACTCAGGTTTATCTGTTACAACGCGATATTCGCGGTAACAGTTCCTCTTTGGATGACAGGAGGAATCTTCTCAATCATAGTCGCCACTGCTCCCAGCAATACATCCTGTTACCCTCACCAGATATTGGGTAGATGTTGTTAGGAACCTTCTAATCAGATCAAATTATAATTTGTTAAATGTAATAATATGTGACCGTCCATAAGAAAAGGTCCCTTATGGCAGTTTCTAGTTACGGAGATATTGGCGTTATTGTAAAACCCTTCAAAATTATCATTTTTTAGTTCTATGCAAAATAGTAAAATATACAAATAGGGGTATGTTTGTACCTTGGTGTCAGCTGTGTACGTTAATTCTTTCTTTATTAAAATTGAGATCAAAGTTTAGTAGAAAAGGTCCCTTATGGGAAATTGCATACAAAAATGACAAAGCTCAATAGATAAAATGATTACAATTGTTTACAAGTATTTGTTTACAATTTTTGCTTATTTTGTATACTATGTCAGTGGCAAACAAGGATACGGCCGTCCTGATGGTACCTAAGCAGTCACTGCAGCCTATAAATGCGTACAAATCCATGGGACTCATATCTGATATTATAAACAAGTTTAAGTTATATACATAAGTATAATAACAAAAAGGGCTTTAGGTACCTACGATCATTTTAAATTTTACTTTACGTGTAGGTAGGTACTACATTTTTCGACTGACTTCAAAAAATATCTCGACGGCTTCTGCACTAGATGTATTATTACCTACAAAACGTGTAAAAAACCTACCTACATTTAGCTACTGTGGTCAACTCGGCCACAGGAACCGAATACGAAATGGTGTTTTCACCTCAGCAGCTCGAACATGCCTACTTTCCTCACTCCAGGGAGTGAGACAAAGTAGCTTTTTAATTGACGACCCGTCTGGCCTAGTAGGTAATGACCCTGCCTATGAAACCCGTGGTCCTGGGTTCGAATCCCGGTCAGGCCATTTATTTGTGTGACGAGCACAGATATTTGTTACTGAGTCATGGGTGTTTTCTATGTATTTAAGTATTTATATGTATCTATCTATTATAATAGGACATAATGCACCCGCTAAACACCACTAACACGTTCGGACCCTCACAAATTGATCAAATATTATAATTTTGAAATGTAGGTACATATTTTAAAATGAAAGATATTTCAACAAAATATTAAGTAATGAAGCCAGTGCAGTTGCAGATAAAACACTTAAATGAATGTGAATAACTTGATGTTAATTTTTTTACAACCTTTTTTTAAACTTGATATGTATGTATTTATTATGTTTATCCGGGTGGAATATTGCACCTCAATTTTGAAGCAGACATCTTTAACCGATTGAGCTGAAATTTAGCACACTTATGTAAGTTCGGTGACAATGTAATATTATGGTACCATTGATCTGATCTGATGCTGGAGCCAGAAGGTAGCAAAAGCAACTACTAAAATACACAAGATAACCCCGTGGTGTTTTAGGCTCATAAGAATCCTTTCGAAGAGTAGATGACGATTGTGCAAAAAAGTACAGTCGGCAATAAAAGCTTTAATATGTTCTCACTACTGAGGTGAAAAATTGTATGTGTCACACGAGAGTAAAGTTATTTTACATCTCGTGTTTTTGAGTGCCTCGCTACGCTCAAGATTCTAACACTAGAATCACTCGCTACGCTCGTGATTCAATTTTAGAATCTTTCGCTTACTCGGGACTCAAAATAAACACTCGCAAGAAAAAACAACTTTCCTCTCTTGTTGCACAAATAACTATTTCTCAAACATGCAATGAAATATTGTCTTTACATTCCTTATAAGACTCGGAAGTATGGTATTTTGAGCGCGGCAACTGAAGGGGACGGAAATGGAATTTCATATAAAGGCCTGCAAAGAAGGTGAGGGGGATCAAAAATCACCTAAAATGTCCTTACGTGATTTATGAATGGTTCCTTAGTGGTAACGGACTGTTAACAGCACAGATATTGTGTTCTCTTTCGATTTTCGGGATCACTAGTAGGTACTATGTGAATTATTTAACGTTACCTTTAAATGAAAATTATTCATAACTGATCAATATTTTTAGAAAATTTATAATAACATTTTTTCTTCGGATTGCTGTTTTGATAGAAGATTAGCAAATAAATTATGTTAATATTGTGCCGTATTGTAATTATCAATATGATTTGTCTGTGATTGGTCATAAGGGCCCTTTTCTCAAATGTATGGGAGTCAAATTGTGATTTTTACGTAACTTTAATCGTGTATAAATAAAAAAGTGTGACCTGTAGAATAATAATAAGACTTTTGTGATACTCCTGTAGGCTGGTTAAAATATAATTTACAGCATACTATACCAAATTTGTTATTGTTCTAGGAAAGATGTAATCTGATAATAATAATCACATTTTAATAAAAAAAAAAAATTTCGTAGCCTATGTGATTTTTGTTTCCATCCTAAAATGTAAGCTCAAATATGTTCTACTATATACAATGATTCTGATTACAACATATTAAAGGAAAAGCCGAAAAAAATATTTTTAATAGTTTAAATAAATAAATAAATAAAAAGTCATTTATTGTCGCAAAGTATACAAAACAAGAAACAAGGAAAATGCAAGTATATACAAAAGAAGATAATAATGATGCAGATACAGGGGCGAAATTCGACACGAAAAGTGTGATACGCAGCCATCAATATTTCTGTACCGAGTGTGTTGGAATGTGTCAGGTGATCTCGCTAGTGACTGTCAGATTTCGGTTATCGAATCGCACCCCTAGGAACATACAAAAATGCTTTTTGTTATTTGCTTCTACACACTTTATATACTAGTTACAGCTCAATAAGGCCTTATAATTTAAGTAAAAAATAAGCAATGAAGTTTACTAAAGTGTGTAAAAGAAAACGACCAGCCACTTTCAAGCAAATAGTGCGACAATAGGCTCGGAGCTCAGCATTTGCTGTGAGCTTGGTCAGCTGCACAGCGCTGTTTTTCAGCCCGCACCTGTCTCATAGCTTACAAAGAAAAAACTTAAAGGCTAGCTGTAGGGGAATTTCCGCTTTCATAGCTTATTTTTACAATTATGCATTTATTTCTTACTAATATATTACAAACTACTATTAAAAGACTATAGATATTTAAATATACCCACGCAAAAATTTCGTCCGGCAACTTGAGCAGGTGTGTTTAATAAATAAAAAAAAAGTAATGTATGAAATAATAAATAAATATGTTAAGTAGTTATCGTTCACATAGTTGATTTTTGAAAATAATCCCACGAGCTTGAACTTTAAAGGTTGGCAGTGACATGCTAGTACGTAAGGGGGGCGGTAAATCATTCCATATTTTCGAAGCACGATAACGAAAGCTTCCTCTAAACGCCATACATGTATGTTTGGGCATAAGTAGTTTATTGATATACATACTTCGGACGCCTCGGTCTTTCTGTGTAGGCCACTTAAGCTTCTCAAATAAATATTCAGGCCTCCGAGTTTGAATTATTTTATAGACCTGCGTTAACAGACGTAGATGCCTCCTTGCCGACATTTTCAAGGTTTCTTTTTGATTAAGGAAAGGCGTGACATGCCCGCGCCGTGGCACATTGTAACAGAATCTAACGCAAGCGTTTTGCACCCGTTGTATGGCTCGCGCGGTCTTCGCATACAACCGGGGTCCGTACACTATATCGCCATAGTTAAAGTGTGATAAGACTAAAGCCTCGACAAGTAGCTCCCTAGCTTTTTCTGACAAGTATTCTCTTATGGTATATAGGGATTTAAGACGAAAAAACGCAGTTTTTATTTTATTACTGACATGTTCACAAAATCGTAGATCGCTATCAATTAAAATGCCCAAGTTTTTTGTCACATTTACGTTCTCGATTATTTGATGATTAACTTTAATAACTGGTTTATTTTCCTTTATTTTTATGCATTGTGAGGTGGTTCCAAGAATCATGTATTTTGTTTTTAAAGGATTTAAGACGAGCGTGTTTTTTGCTGACCATTGTGATACTGCATTTAGATCAGAGTTTATTAGATTTAAAGCCATACCTGTGTCACTACTATTGAAAGAGTAATAAATTTGGGTATCATCTGCAAACAGGTGTATTTTACAATGCTTAACACAATGTACCAGATCGGAGGTGAACAAAATAAACAGGATTGGACTCAAAATCGATCCTTCGGGTGTGCCCCTTTTTATTGATTTAACCTGTGATTTTTGTACCTCCCCGTCACTATTCTCAGTTTCTACGTATTGGGTCCTATTTGTTAAATAAGATTTAAACCATTTACACGCTAAAGGTGAAATACCATAGTAACCCATTTTGGCCAGTAGCAAGTCAGTATTAAGGCAATCGAAGGCACGTGAAAAGTCCAATAGGACCAGAATAGTTCCTTGACCCACGTCTGAGGCCGCCAGTACGTCGTCGACTATGTGCGCGAGCGCCGTCGCGGTGCCGTGCCCGCTGCGGAAACCGGATTGCGTTACGGGTAATATTCGCTTGTTTTCTAAATATTTCGTCAGTTGTGTGCATACAACTCTTTCTATTATTTTAGAGAGTACAGGTAAGATGCTAATTGGCCGCAAGTCTTTGAGGTCTTCCACAGGAGAACCTTTAGGAATCGGTTTTACGCGAGCACACTTCCAGTCTTCCGGACACTCACACGTGCTAATTGACCTGTTCACTATGTGTGTAATGATGGGTAGAGTAGTCGGCAAGGTCATTTGTATCATCTGAATAGTAATACCATCAAAACCCGCCGCCCCGGTCTGAATGCCATTAATAATTTTTAAAACTTCAGCTTCTGTAGTTAGTTCTATGCAAAACTGATAATCAGTGAATTTTCTTGTTTCAAAAAATTGTATTGTCTCAGGGTCAATGGTCGAAGGTCCCGGCACATCGAGAAAGAAATTATTAATGTCATCCGGGGCATTTAGGTGTTCGGGTAAACCCGGCGGGACCGCGTTACCAACCACTGTATGGCGTTTAAGATTTTGCCACATAGTATAAGGTCTGTTTAAATTTTTGTTTATATAACTATCGAAGTAGGCTTGTTTTTCTCTTTTTATTGCAGCGTTGACGTAATTGCGTAAACTTTTATAATATTCAATTTGAGGTTTAGCCTTTGTACTGCGAGCTTTTACTAAGGCGGAGTTTTTAAGCGACACCATTTGTTTTATAGTATCTGTAATCCATGGACTTATATTATCCGGTATACGTATTTTTCGATATGGAGCATGTTTATCAAACAGTTCAATTATTAATTTATTAAAAAGTTTCACCTTGCTGTTAACGTTACTTGCATTAATAACTTCAGCCCAAGATATTCGCATTAAATCGTTTATAAATAGCTCCTCATTTATATTAACAATTGAACGTTTATAGCAATACCGAGGGAGCGGCCGCGGACTTGCGATGTTAAAATTTGCAACTATCAAAGCGTGATCACTAATTGACGGGTTATGGTGCACCTCCACTCGAGTACATAGCTGAGGCGAACCGGTTATTATTAAATCTAATAGAGTGCTGGACGTATCGCTGATTCGTGTCGGTTCCCTAACTAACTGTTCTAAATTATGCTCGTATAAAAATGCAATAAGGTCTCGAGTGGACGTGCTGTTATTTATTGGCATAAGGTCAACATTAAAATCGGTCAAAAGAAACACATCATCACAATACGCAAATGTACAATGGAATCACCGAGGGCGTCCAGTGCTTGCGTCACAGGTACATCCTCCGGGCGATAGGCCGTGCCGACCGCGACGCGGCGGGCGCCCGGGAGTCTCACCTCCAGCCACATTTGCTCGAGCTGGGACGGAGGATGGTCTCTTACGCGCACGCGCATTTCGCGCCGCACGTAAAAACCTACGCCTCCCCCGCGCGCTCCACCCGCCCTAGGCTTATGCTTAAAAACGTAACCTGGTATTCGTGGTGCACCTGAATCATTAGTTGATTTTAACCAAGTTTCATTCAGAGCAAGTATGTGTGGTGAATTTTCCTGCACCGTTATAGACAATTCATCGCGCCCTGTATTTAATGACCTTACGTTTAGCAGTCCCAACTTTAGGCAAATATTTTTGGTACGTTTTATTTTTTTGATATTCGTATTATTAAATAAACACAGCGCACGACGATAATATAATTCAAGTAATAGTCAGCGTAGTAATATAAAATTATTGTATATTGAAATGAGTCATATGGTAGGATTCCAATTGCCAGACGAAGTATTGCATGCATATATGATTGTGAAATACTATAATAAGGCACAAAGGTTGCATGTTTTATATAAAAGAGAAGCACAATATAAGATTTTAAACCAGTATGGTCACTATTACACTTATTATGAAAAACCGGGTAATCATCGTATTTATTTATAATTTCAAGTCTAAAGAAAAACACAGTACAATATAAAATTTGTTCAGAGGCAAACCGGTTAACAATTTCACTTATTTTGGTCAGCCGAATCGTGAGAAAAAACCCTGCCTAGGTCAGCATCACAGCTAATACGATGCGCAACCAGACCCACCGCTTTTCGCACTAGAATGCGGCCATTGTAAGACCAAACATATTTCCACTGCAGATTTTTGGCCATTTCTTTTGCTTTACCGAATAGGCGCCTGTTCGAACGAGTGAGTCTCTCATTAATATATATACACGAGTCACCTGGTAGTCCAACATCGCGCGTTTTGAGAAACCGGCGCACCCTTGCAGCCTGCAGAATAGCATCGCGGACGCTGCGGCGCGCACACCGCACCACCAGAAGCCGGGCGCGCGGCGCCGGCGCCGAGTCCGCGGGCGCGGCCCGCGCGGCGTCCAGCCGCCGGGGCCCGGCGCGCCACACCTCCACCAGGTCGCGATCATCAATGTTGACTCCGATTTTTGCAGCGATGAGTTTCGCGATGTGCACGGAATTTTCATTATTCTGTTCCGGGAACCCGCTTATTTCCAGGTCGTTCGTAAGGGAATCTTGCTCCTTGTAGTTCAATTCCAATTTAAGCTGCTCGATAGTAGCCTGCAACCCTTCTACTTGACTATCCGCTTGGCATTCCTTTTCTTTTTGTGTGTCCTTGAACCTTGTCTCAATGTTAAGGAGCCGCTCAGACAGCTGAGTAATTGTATTTGTACTGTCATCAATTTTAGCCTCCAGGTCATTAACCTGCTTATCTATTGCATCCATCCGTCCCGATAATGTCGACATGCTTTTGTCGCAGGCTGCGATATCAGCTCGGACGTCCTTCATCTCCTCGCGGAACTGCGTAATTTCTCCTCGAAGGGAACCAATATCCTCTCTGACCTGCCGCAGTTCGGAGATCAGAAGATCGGAATTTATATTAGCCGTTTCACAGCTGGGCCTACAGTTGTGTTGCTCGTCGTGCACCTGAGGTTCGGCGTCGCTTTCAGTGCCTTTGCCAGGTGTACTGACATTGTTGTCCTTAGGCGTTGGTGATTTACATTTAGGGCATATCCATGACGGGCCTATTTTCGCCTGTGACGTAAATCCCACACAATCCTTATGGAAAGTTTTAAACTTGCACGTCGATAAACCACAGGTCGCGCCCTCCGCTTGTGGCATAAACTTTTTACATAGACCGCATTTAGCCATTTTTAAGCACCGTTTTTAATTTCACTCCAATCCAAACACGTAATATATATATTTTAGCACTAATCACTTAGTTATAGGCCGCGCGAACCGTTTTTGTCCGTTATTATTTTAATGCGCGATGCCGCGGGTATGCCCACATTCCGTGATTCGCACTTGTTTAGAAGATAAGTCCGGAAATCTTGTAAAAACTTTATGATACCAACAGATTTTTATTTAAATGCGTATATCGCCACACTATCTACGCGAGTTAATCAGTTCTTTACAATTTTAAGTCGTATTATTAATTTTAATGATTTATTTCTGCGGAGCTATAACTTGCGCGTGCGGTGTACCCCCGCAAAAGAAGTTTCGTCCATATGAGCGTGGTGCTATTTTCAAAGGCTGTTTATTCATGATCTGGAAGTCACATTAAAAAAACCATGACTGGGTTCCAAAGAAAAAACCCTTTAGATACGAAATCAATCATAATCTATGTAACTTCCGATGGGAACACACTTAAAATTAGTTTCAAACTTCTTTTGACGATTTCTCAAAAGTGCAGTTTTAGCATGTGTAAATTTAATGTTTTTATAAAAAAAATTATGGGACTTAGAGTCATGTTTTTTTTTTATAAGATAGATTATTTAATGTAGATTTAGGATATGTGCTTAACTCAATACCTGCCATAAGGGACCTATAGCCATGGACGGTCACATATATGCCGCCACTCCAGCGTTTCATAGTACAATTTTCCTTTTCCTTTACTAAAACCGATTAATTAATAACTCTTTGAATGAAACGAAGCAAAAAAACTGAAGTGTGAATAAGACTCGATTTCAATTTCAATTTATTTATTAAATACATATTAGTTTACAGTGTGGTACCAATTCACTTACATATATGGTAAATACAAAAATATGAGTCTAAATTTACATAAAAACAGATTTACATGATCACAATCCACTAGTAACAGTCCCAGTAGAACTGGTACGGCAGCACATTCGACTCGTCACCCTAGTTGCGTAGTTAGAACGTGATACTCCCCCACTTTACCCCGCTTTATATGCAAACTATTGTAATGGTATGTGTACGTAATAGTTCCTCTTCCTTACCTCGGCGCAACTCAGTTCTAACAGTTGTTTATTTTCCGCACAATTTAATTTATACGGAAACCTTCAAAACCCGGACCGTTCTGGTGTCAAGAATAACCTGTGAGTCGTATTTGGGGATGTTTTTACAAAAGGTAAGGCCGTCGCATGTAGGTAATGCGTGTCGAGAGTCTCTTAGTGTTACGCTTTACTTAAATAAATATTTTCGACCCAGTTCAAAGTAAACAAAGCTTGTATGAGTACAAGGGGATATACTCGTATTAATACATGAATAATTTGAAACTTAGTAACATAAACCAGGTAATAAATATTCGCGATTCGTCATAAGCCCACAAAAGGGCTTCTACCTTACGGGGATACGAATCGAAGACATTCAAAACTAATCATAATTTTAAGGGCCATGAAGCGGTAATAGTAGTAACGCACACACACACACACACACACATATATATATATATATATATATATATGTATATATATATATACATATCTATCTATATATACATATAATCTTATTTTCATTTATTACAATGTAGATATAGACATGCGTTACCAGAAACAAGAACAGCACTAACTCGAGGCGTAGAGGCTAGTCATAGCGCTCGCTGGCCCGAAGCCAGCCCCGCGCCGGCATCGGCAGTCGACGCACAATAATGTTGGCCGCTACACAATGCCTCCCTGGGGGGCTGTAACCCATTACGGGGCCATTGGCTTCAGTTTCGTCGGTCGCACTTTCTCTTAAAATTTAAACAGATCCCGGATTTATTTGCCCCGCGACGCGCGATATTCCCGACTACTGCCAAAACCTTTTTCGTTTCTAATTTTAAACATGTCAGTTTTCTAGGTCACGGGTAACTTTCGCTGAAGTGTTCCTTCCTAACTGTTAATTTTTTTAGAAAAATTACAGATATTAAACTCATATATGTTTTTATGATATACGAGAAACATTATATTTAGTAAGATTGGTAAACAACGATAAGCAGCAAACCTCAAGTTATATGCTAATGAGAATTGTGTCCCCTCGCCCTGGTTTCGTGGCTCAGCAAGATATCAAGTTCAATGTATTTTCACAGTCGCTAAGAAATAGGAACGTAAGGCTGCGTGTTGCTATTAAAAAGGAAAGTGGAACTGGTGCCCTTGGGAGAAGTAGTGAGACGTGGAAAAATAAATGAGGCATTCCTCCCTTGAGGTGAATCCTGAGTGAAAGTGCTTGCTCCCGATAAAGGGCTTGCGCTTTGTGTAGAAGACTAGTTTTGTGTGGAAGAATAGTTTAGGTGTTACAAAATCTACTATTTCTATATAAATTGTATAAAAGCGGGTAACTCACGTTTTATAAGTCGAATATTGCTCGACATGTTTCACTCCGTAACGAGGAGCATAATCATGAGCCCCGCTTTTATACAATTAATATGTTTCAATCTCACTATAGTTTTGTGTTTAAAATCTACTATTTCTACCTCGATATAACGTTTAAGATACTCTTTTATATGATAAAAAATACCAACGCAAACTTACTAAAATATAACCAATCAAAAACTAAAGAGTTTAAATATCAAAGTTAAGTATATTCGCAAACGGAATACGTTTTGGCTTAAATTTTCCGCGCCAAGCTCTAAATTCTTGAGAACAATGTGTCTACGTCACGCCCAGACATTATTCACGTTACCAAATACCTAAAGCCTTCTTCAGCAATCACATTACCTAGACTCACAATCACAATCCTGGCTGCGAGCCAACTCTGTGGCGTCCCGGTTAAGATCCTGGAACTCATATTCAGGCTTACAAAGTGCATGGTTTCACAAAACCAGTATCAGTCCACCTAATAAAACGAGTTACTGTGAAGGTTAAGGTCAACATGGATTAGGAATCAACCCACTGTATATCTGTTGGGAATTAGGTAGCGAAAGGAACGTTAAATACCGGTATGCCGTGTTCAAGACCGCTTACATTATGTATATTTGTGATTTGTACGAGTACAATTTACAGAGGCAATGGCTACAAATTACTAATGTTAAGAATTCAATTATTTTAAAGCGGATTATAAAAAGGCAGACTCCGAAAATATTTCGGTTTAAAAAATACAACGGTATTACTCACGTATTCGTCACTCGTACGATAATAATGTTTCGTAGAGCTAAGGTTTTCATTTTCAGAGTGCCGGACGCGAAGGACACGCACGTCAGTCGATAAAAAACGTGCGTAAAGTAGTTGTAATTATTGATGCTTATCAAAACTCCATCCAGCTTAACTGATAGATGTTTTTAACCCAAATAATTCATGCAACAGTTCTGTGACCGCACACAACTTAACTATTTTAGATTGGTTAGCTCATAATGAAATTCGTTAATTAGTTTATTTTTGATAATCCCTTTTATTTTTTATTGAACACTCACCTACATCAAAATACACCTAATATTATATACGTATACAGAATTTACTAAAATTATCCTTCTTAACAGCAAGCTCCTACGATGCTATCAAACTATGGTCCAATACACATAACTACTATACCCTGCTACATACCTACATCAATCTCAAAAAAAACACTTCTTCACAAGCAAAATTTTATATATACAAGTACGAGTAGAAAGTCAAAGTCAAAGTTTTTTATTTATCACAAGAATTTTTTGCCGTGTGATGCCGGCCGACTAGAATAGCACCACCACATCTCCTCTCGCGGGTGTCGTAAGAGGCGACAAAGGGAAAAATTCTACGGACGGGCAGCAGCGTATATAAAAAATAATATATATCGACAAACCACATCGGTTTAACGATACCATTAAGAAAAATTGTAACCATTATTGTAATTATTTTTCAATAAAAATTTAAAAAAAAAAAACAATCTACAGCTACTGCGGCCACCAACCCGCCTGCCAAGCGTGGCGACTATGGCAACTACCCCAAGATGATACAAGTCATATTTGTGGGAGGCCTACGTCCAGCAGTGGACTGCATACGGCTGAAATGTTTGATGATGTATAAGCATCTTTAGCGAATTCGCATTTCACAGAGAATGCATAATTTGTGCGCCAGACACAGGTGTCAATTCTAAGGCGTACGGGATAGATAATTGACTTAAAGCAGCAGTTCCTCTGTAATTGGATAATGAAATCGCGCTGTCGCTGCGAAATTGTAATTGCAAATCGAGGACTAGATACTCATCAACCTTATTCAATTGTATGCAGCGGATCGACGACAATATTATTTAATTTGACCAAGTGATATTTCTGGAATGTTTTGTATACTCGTACACTTCGTATATGTTTCTCATTGAAACCCTTTGCAACCCAGTTCACTTCAAAATCCATAAACTTACCTTTAAAATCGAACAATCCACCGTATCATGAAATGCCTAGGCATATCGTGAAATGTAGAAAACGTTTTATTCCCAGTGCTGACGGAGCCCCGTTTGGGGGTCCTATTTCTGGTCAGTTTGCCCTTCAGACATCTGATGCGACCTCACGAACCTAACCTTTAGTGTAATTACACTAATTACCATCAAAAATTACACAGCAACATTAGGATCGGCTACCGACATGTACATAGACTGAGTAATAACGCATTAACCAAAACAGGCGATAGAAAAAAATAGATTCTTTAAATATCATGGACGGAACTCTATTTACTCGTATTGGAAATAAAGTTTAATGGAGATGATATTATTAATGACTTCTGCGTGGACCAAGTCCTAGGCAGACGTTTGTAAGATGTCGTGGCGTGATTTGTTTTATTACATAAATATATATGTAGACTGTCAAAAGAAAGGTAAGGTACGGCACCCGCTCGCTAGACTGATTCTAATGGAAATATACAACAACCAGAGTTACTAGATTAGGTGGGGCGACGATGCCATGCCAGTAATCAACAAGGAACCAATCATAAACTTTAGTGCTTAAATTGTCGTGCATTTGTTGGTAAACAATCCATATCAAACGTTTTGGTTTTTGAATTAAGAACTAAATGTCTATCATTCACGACCGGTCTGGCCTAGTGGGTGGTGACCCTGCCTATGAAGCCGATGGTCCTGGGTTCGATTCCCAGTCAGGGCATTTATTTGTGTGATGAGCACAGATATTTTTTCCTGAGTCATGGGTGTTTTCTATGTATTTAAGTATTTATATGTATCTATCTATTAATTATATCGTCGTCTAGTACCTACAACACAAGCCCTACTGAGCTTACCGTAGGACTAGGTCGATTTGTGTCAGATTGTCCCGAAATATTTATTTATTTTATTTTATTTTATTGTGCCTGTTATCTTATAGTGTCCAACATTGGTTCCATTACCCTTATGGAAAAGGTAAGAAAGGATTTTGTACGATAAATATTTAAGTAGGTATCTTTATGTAGTCTACGTGCCTAGCATGTATCGCCAATATATTTATAAAATAATTCAATAAAATAAAAAACATTACCTACGACACTTAAGGACCTCGAATCCCGATTTAATTCCAAAACCTAAACCAAATCAGAACACTGTAGGTATATTGATTTGTAATAAAACACAACAAAGGAACAGAAAGCGGTTCTAAAGCATAACTCTTGACTTGATTTCCTGGTATCAGGTTAACTAAGTTGAATTCTGAAGCTGCTCGGCGGGAAATCCTCGGAGATCGGTAGATTAGTCAGACGGCTTGAATACCAGTGGTTCAATAGTAAAGAATGGCAAAGATTTTCATTTATCATTTTACACGACGCGTTGATTAAACGTATTTGTAACGTTTGTTCTAGATAATAAATAAATAAATATTCAGGACAATCTTACACAAATTGACCTAGTCCTACGTTAAGCTCAGTAATTTTGTGTTGTAGGTACTAGACGACGATATAATCGATATATATAATATATTGATACATATAAATACTTAAATACATAGAAAACAACCATGACCCAGGAACAAATATCTGTGCTCATCACATAAATAAATGCCCTGACTGGGAATGGAACCCAGGACCATCGGCTTCATAGGCAGGACCGGTCGTCAAAGATACTTGTACCAATGTTAAACTGTTTTTGAAGGAATATTTTAAACAGTGCTTTCCAAACTATTCATAACTAAACCCTCGTCATAATCACAATTTTAGAGCATGGTTCTTGTCGGTGGATTACACGCCAGTTTTCGCGGTCCACGGCTCGGTAAAACACGACACCTGGTTTTGCTTTTAGTTTTTGCACGTAGCTTACTCATGGTTTTCCTCTTCCTCTTCTAGCTTCCAATATCGTTTTAAAGAGACATGTCTTATCAACTACGTGAATGTGACCTATCATTTTGCCACGTCTTTTCTCTATAAAACTAAATAGGTTTCGTTTAGTATTTTGCGGATCTCCTTATCGAATGGCGATCTAGCTCTTGGGGGTCACAGTCAACCACTGTCCTATAGTATTATAAAATAGCACAAGACGCAACAAGTAATAACATTAATAAAACATCTATCATTCATATGTAGGTATCCTACTGAACTTTTTTAATACATAAGGAAATGACTCTCACGTGCCATCATAATGGATAATTTCATAATAGCCAACAAAACCGTGCAATTAAAATCATCACGACTATCTAATGCAAATATTGGCCTAGATTTGAAACCGGGCAGCAGATAAATCAGCTGTTTATGCAGCTGTAGTACTTAACAGGCAATTCGAAAAGTAATGCTCACGTGCTACTCGCACTAGTAATAAAAACCCGAAAGAAATTAAGCGCTATTTCCGACAGCGTTCCATATTTTTTTCCTTTTATCAAAGCCTTTGATGCACTCCGCACGCATACCTGTCAAAGTTGGCGTGACCAAAGGGCAAAACTTACATGTTGACACATGTTTCGTTTTTAAGCACCATTTACTTTACATCAGGTAAGTTTAAAATATACCGCCTACAACCTACCTACATGTCATTTATTTACAGTTTACAATTACTTTATAAATATGCACAATTGTCGATTGCAATAAATAATCGACGTGATGCACTCTGAAAAACCAAGGGGTACGAACCCAAACCCTTTGGACTGTCAGTCCAACTGTCCAACGTCATCTTATTACACCAGACCTCCCTCAATACAGTGAATCAATTTACATATAATAATTTTAAGTCGTTTGTACCCAATGTTCTTCATAAGAAACCCGATTTCTCATTTTTTTTCTTAATTTCTAAACATGATGGTTTAGTTAGCAGACCTTTCAACTTCATAAATTAACATTCATCATCATCATCATCATCATCATCATCATCATTTTTAAGTCCTAAATTATTTCCAGAAAAATACTTGTAGGAATCGCAGAAAAAGT
Organism: Grapholita molesta; assembly: GCA_022674325.2. NCBI lineage: Eukaryota > Metazoa > Arthropoda > Insecta > Lepidoptera > Tortricidae > Grapholita > Grapholita molesta. The sequence goes on from CP053126.2 coordinate 5,947,106, forward strand.
TACGTAATGAGACTCTGGACGAATATTCTTAAGTATGCGAGTGAGAAGAGCACAACTTGGGACACATTACGAAACGTAATAAAAGTACTAAGTTAGACTTGTACAAGCGCCTATTACATTGTAAGAGCCGACGACGTGGCCTTAGTCACCCTGGCGTCAAAATAGCTGGCGCTCTAATGATATTTCCTCCTTATAAGGGAGTGTGGATAAGTAAGTTAAGTGCGAATTATTTTAAAACAGACGTTGGGCCAGAAAAATCTCGTGTTGTGACAAAATAGAATTGAACTACCTTCAAACTCAAAATATGAAAATTCGATCTCGTAGGGGAAAAGGCGAGCAGGGAAAAGAGGGGAGTAACGGAGCAATGAACATAATACAAAATCCTACGATAAATAACATTCGCTATAGTAGAAGAGGAAATTTTAAAACACCGCAAATGCCGAACAAATATTATCGGATTTTCACGAAGGTCGTAGGTTATTCCTCCCGAGTTTCAATTAATTCCACGCCATCGACTCGTTGTGATCGGCGGCGGTGCCTAGCTAACTTTGTTTTAAGTAACCTAACTTTGACATGAGTTATTGTCTTCTAAATTACTTTTACTAGTAGATTTAAATCAAAACTTTCTGAGAATTTATTTTGTTTGGCCATAACAGCGATGTCTATCTTAAACCCTAAAGTAAATATTTTAAGGCTAACTTATTTAGCATTGTGATGATTTAAATATAAGTCATATCTTTATAACAATTTGAATAGTAGGTCTAACTAATGAAATGTCAAGCCGCCACCATAACCTTAATTATTATGGTGATAAACAGCTGATGTAGAAGAAGAAATAAATGAGGTGTTTAAACACTAAACACTAAATTTTCACATAAATCCTGGTTCAAAAATATAACTGAGTTATTTATAAAATTATCTAATAAGGTTTTATATCTAATGTAAGTGGTGACCGAAGAGCTGGCGGTTTCTTCGCATAATGTATCTGCATTGCGATACAACGAGGAAATGCCGCCAGCGTACTTGTCAAAATTCCACAAGCAATTTTTTTAGATTTAAGCTACTTTACTATTTGTACAGTTATTGTAATGTTTAGAAGAATATTTTGTATATTCTTAAATAAAGTGTTAGAGTAAGTGTGCGTTTCCAAGCACCCTTGTGCAACTACTGCTTCTTAAAGTTTATATACATACAGCCACAGCGACTTAGGCTTAGATAGACAGTTTGGTTTTCATCAATTTCTTTTTTCTTTTTATTTACCTACTATATCAGTTGCTAACGCTATGCCTGTAGCAAAGTCAAGTCGCTCGAGGTTAGGGGGCGTCTAATCCTCATATAACGTATTTATTCTCTGCCAACAAACTGTCTTGCAGTTTGGCAGAATTAAAAAATTGTATATTGGGGTTTATGTTCCTTGATTAAATGATTTATTTATTTTTATTTTTTTTATTTTTTTATTGTCGCTGACCGTGCCAGGTAACCTGACAAAGTTATGCGACCCCAATTTATGATATGCCTAGTTATATGTACCGAGGCATGTGTAAAATGTTGAACCTATAGGAATGTAGGCAAGGCAAAGTTACACTTTAAAACATTTTTCAAGTTCACTTTACTGCGCAACAATTCGCCACGTCTCATAAAACGGGAAAATTGCTTTTTAAATACGATAACGCGTAAAGTTCAGTTAAAACTTTGTAATCATGGATCTAGTATACGGAATATAATGCAATAATACGCAACTGCAGTAAAATGGGCTACTTTGAGTCACGGGGTAACATTGGTCATCAATTTTAACTAGAATGTGCTTTTAACAGTGTTTTGAATGTATTTATGTTAAGCATGCAACCCACATTACTAAACTCTTAAGCTCGCTTGAATAAACCAACCTTTTCTAGTAACAAAAATAGGTGACCAATGTTACCCCGCGAATCAGAGTAACCCCAGTTTACGGTACAACGGAGAAGGGTACCGGTAAATTGACAAACAGTACATTTTTTGTAAATTTTTAATTCCTACCGGTATTCATTCCCGGAAATCAATAACTGCTTCGAATTGCCTAAATACAAATCCCTGGATGTGTAAATCATAATCATCAATCATATTTATATGGAGAATATATTAGCTGATTTGCTAAATAAAATGCGAAATCATTGAACTACAACTCAGTACCGAAATTGGCCATACGTACATTATAGTTAAAATATTTAATACCGGTATTTAATCCTTGATTTTAAATAACTGCTACGAACTGCCTACAAATCCCCAGGCGGGTAAATCATAATGACTCCCATTCAAATTTATTGTTCCACTTGGTGAATAATTTTTGGTAATAATTGTATTCTGTGATATTGTGTTAATATACAGAAAGAAGATTAACATCCAGATTATAATATTTTGTAAACAATTTATTTTGTAACCAGACACGCAAACTTTTTTTTAAAGTTGAATTGAAAGGGTTCATTTAGTGGCATTAGAGTGGATAAAACTCTATAGATCTACCGGCAGACAGTCATCCACAGGCTAACAAAATATTATATTTATTTAACCCTTTACTAGGCCCCAAACAAGCGTGCCTTCATACGTACTGTATATGTATACTGTTACAACCGTATTGAACGCCTTGTAAAAAATGCGTTTACGAAAGTCGTACTCGTAAATGCTCCTTTAAACCAGAAATAAAAATGTGGGTTACGGTGATCCCATCACCTGTCTAAGAAATTAACTGTCATACGTAATCGATTTTGTCTTATTATATTCTTGAACAGGCGAAGGGATATATTCGTCGCACGTCTTATATCGGTTATCACAGTCAAAAAAACCTGCTACGAAACATGATATCAATCACTGAAAACATTATTTTATGATCTTCAGTTTAATTACTTACATGAGTTTTTATGACATGACACGACAATTTACCGGGCCATGGGAAGAATAGCTCCCACACAGTTAAACTCTAATAAGGCCATGGGATAATGTCAACCGACATCCTAATTCTGGTCATACACAATAATGCGTAAATATATAGCAATGTTAACGATTACATTACCTTTCAGCACTCAAAATCTACAAAATGTCAAAAAATTGTTCGACCTCTGTTTCATAGAAATTAAGGGAAGTGTTCGAATTTCTCCGTAGTTTACTGAAATTAGCGTTCAAGTGAAATTAAATGGCTGCCAAAGATATATTACGCGATTTAGAAGCGTGTTATGAATGTAGATCATAAAATACAATTTTCAGGGATTGATAAAATATTTTGTAGGAGGTTAGGAGTTAAACCTGACTGCGGTAACCCATATAAGATGTGGTAGGAATATATCCCTTCGCCTGGTAAAGGGTTAAACAAGTGACAGCTAAATTTACACATAATAATAATTATGGCACAATTAACTACCATCTCAAACAGTGATTAAGATTACCCACCCAGCATCGCTGCCTAATCTGCACATTGTCTATAATACTGAATAACATAAATCAATAATTAAACTTTACAGGACATCTTTACACAAATTGACTGTGTAAGCTCAAGGAGGCTTGTGTTATGGGTCAGCCAATATATAACACTTAAATACATAGAGAACACCCATGACTCAGGAACAAATATCTGTGTTCATCACACGATTAAATTACCTTACTAGGATTTGAACCCACGACCGTCGGCTTTAAAGGAAGGTCAATACCCACTAGGCCGGACGTGTTGTCTGATATGCACGCAATTTCCCACACAAACATATTATAATATATTTCAATAATATAAGCCGGTAAAAACATAGTTCAAAGTTATGTAACACAGCAATTACAGTAACGTAAAACCATTGATACAAACGACATGACTGACAAGCAAGGAAATGGGGTTTTGGAACTATTCCCTGCATTCAAACTCTATGTCTGATACTGATTTATTTCTTTAACCGCCTTTTGAACGTATTCTTTCGCAGCTCCGTACACCTACTTTATGAATGAACGTAATGATGAATTGTTTATCATACAACCGCTCAATGAACCTGTTCAAATAATAAATATTAATAACGATTAGTACACTCACCTACGAGAAATTGGGTCAAGTCCGGTTAAATGCTGGATTTCGCTAACGGCCACTGGTAGCGCGAACGGACACGAGAAATGGGCTACGAGGGGGGTGCCTTCTGAAACACTGAAGGGAAAATCGGCGGGACGGCGCACGTCGTTCTGATATTGATTAGGGCGGCAACAAGCCGCCGGCAGCGCCCCCACACTCCGCGCCGCGCCGCAAATCCTTGTTTAAAACAATTTCCCGACAGATGGCGGTTTTACTTGGAAAGTTGGTGTTAAGAATTACGAAGTTTGTAAAAGTTTTTCTCCTTCAGTGAACTTGGCTCTTTTATTTCTTGAAAAGATGTACTTAAAACTTAAAACAATGTACTTACTTAACATTATTAACATTTTCCTTACGGAGCAGTAACAACTCTAATTTTATTTTATTTGTTACCAAAGTTTTTGGAACCTACTTTATATTGCTACATAGAAAGAGAGAAATATTTCATTTCATCACACAAATAAAGGCCCTCATGCCCTCAGTGTTTGGAACCAGAATCGTCGAGTTCATAGGCAGGGTCACTAGACTCTCGTCCAGACCTCTCGTCAACTGTACGCATCGAATGTGAACCGACGGCGACGCGAACAGACACTCGGCACTCTTAGTACTTGAAAATGGAGACTTATGCTCTCATCGTCACAACGTGTCGGAAAGAGCCAGCAAGCGATGCAACATGTCTGACTTCATAATGTATTTTTATTGCATAGTTTGACATTGTTTTATATTTTAAAGAGGTACATTTCTATTTTTTTATTTGCTTGCCTTTCCGATTGTACTGATAGTGCAATGTAGTGGAATCGGACATCTAAGTTTATTCTTCTACGTGCATTCCTGCAAATAAATGAGTTTGAGTGAATAAATTAACGAAGTCATTTTTCATAAAATTCTAACTTATCATGTCATGTCGACGACCGGTCTGGCCTAGTGGGTAGTGCCCCTGCCTATGAAGCCGATGGTCCTGGATTCGATTCCCAGTCAGGGCATTTATTTATTTGATTCTGAGTCGTGGGTGTTAATTATAAATATTTATTTATTTATTTAATATTTATTTATTCTTCATTACTTTTATTAAACTTAATCTACTATAATAAACAAAACGATAAGTATTTATTCCAAATGTGTGACATTCACAGCAGTCTTCCTAACAATAATTACAACAAACACACACAATACTGGGGACGATTACTAGTATATACTAGTTTAGTCTAAAAAAAGGCATCGATAAATGTGTTTATCGTTAAAGTAATTCCCTACCTGTCATAAAATTATAACCCGCGGGATCCTGTCTATACCGGGTGCGGCCTGTAATAGGAGCAACAAATTTAGGGATCGCTTTTACACCACGAACGTAACAACATTCGTTCTACAACTTTAAATAATTGGGTAATTTATTACTTGTGATTTTTTCGAACAATTTAAATAGTATTTTCAATGAACAGCATCCAATAGTCTAGTTGACGTTTACTGTCAGCCTACAAACTTCACAGTTTTCGCAATACATTGCTTGCTTGGAGAACCTTTTTTTATTAGTATTTATTAAACTATAAGTTATTTTCAAAATTCGTACAACAAATGTTGCTACGTTTGTGGTGTAGTAACAATGCCTAAAGTTAACGCTCCTATTACAGGCCACACCCGGTATATCCACATTATCAACGCGTTGAAATCTAGTGCAGTCTAGTAGTAGACGTTCGTAGACGTCTACAGACGTAAGAAAGAGCCATAAACTTTTTAAGTTAAAACCTATTTGCGTTTCGTTTTATAGCACATTAGCCTGGATAAAATCGTTTCCAGTTTATCTCATGTTATTCGAGAGGATCGCGGTAGAATATAAAAAAGTTCTTAGATTTAAGAGCTTACTGGTCACTGAAACAAAAGCTCTAAGCTGTCCGGTTCATCTTTAAATAGCTTATGAGACAAATTGAAATCAGCACGTAAAATAATAATTGAAAAAGATCTCTTATAACATATAGAAGAAGTTTCAATGCATAAATATAATGATACACTTTAAAGCAAGTTGTCTTTGGCAAAATGTACGATACAAAAAGCTCTTACCGACGTTTATTCCTATAAAAAAGAGCGAAAGCATATTTCTACCAAACCAATAAACCCGCAAAGATTCGCCATGTCGCCCAAGGCTGACTCTAAAGTAAGAAAAAAGGTAGAACAGGATAATCAGATAGGTCTGGCGGTACCTGGCGCGCAGCTGTGTGTCCGTGACGTCTGTGCGCGTGCGCGAGTGTGCGTGTGTCGTAACCGCTGCGCCCGCGCGGCGTTGCGTGCCCGGCGCGCGTGCACACTGGAGACGAAACGACGGTTATTTTAAATTCTGTCAAGAATCACTCATCCCTATCATGCGGAAGGGTTCCAAGGCCTACCCATCATATATCCCAATCGCTCTTATGCCCCGAAAGTATAACAATAAAATCAGCTAAAAAAACGTAGCATAGGTAGCGTCTGACGTCAGTACCTACAATCGTTTTGCAACCACACCAACTAGACTCAAAATTATGAAATATATTATAAATAAATACTGATCCCAATGTAGATATAACATGAGGTCGAAGATAATGTAAATCAACAAATAAATATCAATAAGTACCTAAGATACCTATTTAAGCAATCATTTATTATTATATTGGTTTCAACTCAATTTGCATGTTATTTATTAAAAAACAATAGCTAGTCGATTTTAGCAGTAAATATACAAAGTTATGTTTTAAATTCTAACAACTATATCCTATAAATAAAAAGTTAATAAGATGGCAAAAGTAGCGCTGAAGAAACTAAAGTTGTTAGGAAATCTTTAGTTCCGCAATGAAGTGAAATTGACTAAATCCGTCTTAACTAATCATCACAAAAAAATTGGCTTGTGTAACACATATTTTTTATCATCGATGCACTAACGTTATAATTATAAAAATGTAAAAGAAGTCCTAAGATTTGGTGATATTGTAAAATATTCACTAGATATCTGCATAACTAAATGTATTTAATTTATCATCTATCTATCTATATATATAAAAGAAAGTGGGGTTTCTTCAACAGCTTATAACTCGAGAACGGCTGAACCGATTCAAATGATTTTGGATTGGTTGGAATAGTCACAGCCCTGATTGAGGCATTAAGTACTAAAAAAAAACACGAAAATCCCGTGGTTTTTGAAAGCTATCAATACTTTTGTCGCTTTTTAGGCGTTACGAAGTTCGCCGGGTCAGCTAGTCTAATTATAATTACGACTGCAGGTCTGAGGGCCTTTATTTGTGCGTTGAGCACATATATTTGTTACTGAATCATATTTATGTGTTTTCTATATTTTTAAGTATTTGTATATTATATTATATCCTTGGATGAGTATCCACAAGACAAGCCTTCTTGAGCTTACCATGGGGCTCAGTCAATTTGTGTAAAGTGTGTCCTGTAATATATAAATGGCAACAGAAACAATATTTTGTCGCTTTGTCAAACATGTACCCACATGATAAAATCCGCAACAAACTTTGTAGGAAGGCCGATGTTTTAAGTACTTAAATGCATGTATTTTGAATATTGCTACGTCATAATCATAAAAAATAAAAAATAGAATTTATGTCGTTATATGCAATTCGGCCGAACACCGACACTAATTAGTACTTGAAAATGTTAAATGGAAATCAATTATGACCCTACACACCACAACTTTATTTAATTTAATAGAAGTCTGTAAAAACAGAATGAAACAGTAACTCACCTCTCTAACCTTCAACATATGTACGGCTCTTTGAGCTATTTTATGAGAATTTTCTGCATATCATTTTAATAAAATTTGCGAGAAAACTTCGGTTCATGCAAATGATTTTCCTTACAGAAGGACGGCAAGGAACGTGACTCGGGGCTACTTTTATTTTACGCCGACGCCGGCCTCATTATTGTGGATTCATCCTAGCGTGCTAAGAGTCCTTACTCACTTCTGTAGGTATACTTTAAGGGTTTGCATCTTGAAGTAGGACTTACAACATTCTTTGAAAATTTATTTCATGTTTCCTTTTATTTTTGTGACTGTTTATTTTGGAACTTGAATTTAAGTTAACCTATCACTGATTCATCTGATAAACTATAGAATAATAATAGAGAGTTCAAAACTGTTAATTATTAATTCGCTACTACCTATAGTTTTTAGTTTGATTTTACTTACAATAGCCAGTGTTAACCGTAACGGCCAGTTTCGAAGCTTAACATTATACGATGCTAATAGTTATGACACTATTTCGTGGCACATCGGTTTTCAATTTATTTTTTTCTTATTTTATGTAGCTTTGAATAAATTCTCTCTGCTCACAAAATAATTCAACGCTTATATTCAACTACCGATAAACTCGTCGTCTACTCGAAAACCTTGCATGTAGACGCGGCCTCCCACAGAAAGTAAAGTTTGTTGTTCTCGGCCGCGAGGCTCGGCGGCTCCGCAGTGGCGCTCAGACCCGCACGGCGATCGAACATGCCGCGCTGACCGTGCTACCGTGCTAGTGACAAGCTGTCAAGTGTCAACATGTGGCTGTTTGGAACTTGTGTCCTCGCCAGCGTCCTGCTGGCCGTGCGCTCGCAGGTACTTACCTTGTCTTGTTGTTTACATTCCTGGCCGTTTCGATTGAGGCAATACTTTTGTCATAGTGCGCTCTATGTGTCAGAGCTGCTTGCGAGATTTTCGAATAAGTACACACTGGATCCGTATTTTAAACTAGAGGTCATGTTAGAGACGTTAAAATATGTTATATAGAGAGTGACAATTTATTACATAGGCAGATGTAAACCGAAAAAAATAGTCAGTCATTTGATGATCTTTTATTGGAAACAACAAACAACTACAATTCTATCGCCTATTGTTCTGTTTGCCGATTGAAAGAGTATAAAGAATCTTTATATTTCTTTAATTAGGTTAAGGCTGCCGATTAGGATAGATATAAATTAACTTAGTTTAACATTTAATTAGAGAAAGTTCTGCCATATTTACCAGAGCGTTTAGCGAAACCACAGTTTTTTTATAAATTATCACCAGAATGACTTCATACCATAATCGCCGATACGGCCTTGTTCCAATAACGCGTACCTACAGACATTAAGTTTATGCGACTTTTTTCATCATTATAATGTTATCGAGTAATGGTATATATCAACTAAGAATGTTGTATGCATGAACAAAATATTACACTTTATATATTGTTGCAACAAAGCATACCTAATGCTTGCCTCACTTTTAGCACCTTGTCGTTCTCGAATTAAGGGTCTCTACATTCTGTGGGCTGTGGTATATTACTACGACAAAGTACTAAATGTACAGCTGCTCCGAGGCAGACTGTGCAATCTTACAACAAAAATGCAAAAACATATTGTAAGCGTAGCCAACATATTCTTATTTGATTTTATTGTTACGAAGATCTCAAATAGATAATGTGTTACTTATAGTTTTATTTTCATTCAGTCGGATGCTCGGCATTGCTCGTATGTTAATAAGCTAGGAAGGCTGATCAGCTGCGACTGAATAACTATCCGAATATAATTTATGTATACGCCTCCACACCGCATTGTTTAATATGTGTCCTTTGATACTTGGAGCTATGGAATATTCAATGCGAAAGGATCAGGGAACAGGTCTGACATTCAAGCAATCCGCTGCAGTATTCAATTGATTATCTTTGTAGGTGAACTTAAAACTCTTTATATTAACTGTCTTCGAAAAAAGGACACTCGATTTAACTGTACAGTCAAGTCACTTTTCCAACCTTCCTATAAGGTAAAAAGACTTAACCTTAGATTTTTGTGATGAAGCATGAAATCTGTATGGAAATTATATCGTCTCAAAACTCGACATACTTAATTTAACTTTTTTTCTGAAAACTCTCATCTACGTAATATGCGTAAGTACCTAATAGCTTAACACGCAAGGTACAGTCACCGACTTTAATTGTTGAGCCACTTACGGTTCAAGCAATAGTCTTTTGTTTAGTACTAAATACATGAAATGTCCAATGTAAAGTGAACCCTAAATGGCTCAACAATTAAAGTACCCAGACCGTACCTAACACCCAATAACAAACATTATCTGTATAGGGCTATTGACATGCCTATGGGCTATGGCTATGCCACAATATCATTGCTTATTTGACATGTAAATAAGACTTATCGGAAAACACAACTAAAACTTATCCACAAAGAGTGTTACAATGAAAATTAGAAACAAGTAAGGTTAGATAAATGCTAACCGGTTTGTTGATCTGACTAAACAGATTAGATATTCTCGCGGCGACAATTAAACAGATACTCGAAATGTTTTTGCAATGAAGTAGCCCTGCCCCCAAATCGCTTATAAGGCTGGCGTTTGAAGCCAATGCCATGCCAATACGGGCAGCAAGGCTGCAAGCTGCGCCTACGCATCCCACGCGTCCAACGACGACATTCAGATATTACTGCTCCAAACATAAAAAATCGATATCAATATTAAAAAGTGGGAACATTAATTGCGCTTAGTAAATTTTACTTAATTCCCTTTGATATGAAATATCAGTTAGAGTTTATAAAATAGATTCAGTAAATCTTTTAAGTTATGACATTATGGCAATTAAAAACATAACAAATTATATTCAACCATAAAAAATACATATATTTGTGTATGTAATTGTTACGGAAATGGCTAACTTAGTAGTATGACAAACCATTCATTCATGGAAACATATGGTGAGTCGAATTATTGAGTCACTAAGCAAATACGCTGTCTTAGAGTATGACGCAAGGTACATAATACAAACCTGCCCTACCCACACGGCGCCATGCTCGGACCCGCCAGCAACGACAGTTTGCCTTTTGTTGAAAATGAAGATTGGCGCGTGTCCTTCATAATTTTCGTTCAAATATCCCTCATTTTGAAGGTTATAGATTCAGAATTAAATGATAGTTACCACGGATAAGAAAGCGCATTGTCGGACATCCACAGACTAGAAGAATGGATGAATGCTTGGGACGCAACCACCAAGGTTGCTGTGTGCTTGCGATCGCTTCTTATGGCGGTCCAAACGAAACCTATGGTCTATAGTTCACCAGGACACCATAGCGGCACAACCAGTCGCCAGCTACCAACAAATTGTATGCAGCTACAAAAAGGGTATCTCACCTGGTGTCCACTTGGTTGCGCAAAGCTGCATACAATTTGCGACTGGTTGCGCCGCCATGGTGTCCCGGTGAAATATAGTCCATGGCAGATAAGCAAGTGCAAGAAACATAATATTTTCCTTTTACGAAAGTTATTTATTATCGTCATTTTATGTCTGGGATATTATTTGGCTGATTAAATTCTTCTGTTCATGCACATGTGTGGAAAATGACCACGTATTTTAATTTTCAAGTGACTTTATTATCCTGTATGTGACCCTGACGTGCTAGTCCACACGAATACGTATTAGGCGTAAAACAAATCTAAGAACTGACGTTGATATTTGATTTCAATCAAATTGCCAAAACATGACTTGCTGCTTAACATTGTCCCGCGTGATTTATTTTTTGTTAATTATTGAAGTGTAATAAAAACGTTTTCAAGCGGCTCAATTACGATAGGGATCATAGTACCAGTGCCAGTGACCAAATAGAGTCCGAATTTAACGATAATGATCTACAAATATGTAAACGTAACTTAAACTAATTATTATTGGCATTTACAAAATGAGATCATGAGAAAAACAATGTTCATATCATCTATACTACCTCCGAGATACGTCTATTTATCAACCACGGCCAGCAGTGGATATTGCTGGAAATATACCTCTCCTATAGAATGCCACAGAGAACGATCCCTAGCAATGTGCATGATATAGGTTTAATGGGCTAGCATTCAGAAGGTACTTATTCACAAGTACGCTCAATATAACTAAATACATACGTTACAAAAAAATATCGCCATACGACATACCTGTATTCAGTCATAAAATTATTCTCACGTTGTAGGACAAACTGTGGCGGTATTCGTATCGATTGCCTCAAAACGTTTCATACTGGCCAGTGTAAGTGGGACCCAAAGATCTGCGATTAGCCATACTCAATCAGAAAACAATACTATATTCTACTGGTCTGCACAACAGTTTAGTATCAGTTGTAATAATTACTCTGCACCTCTGCGCATGACATCACATAACTTGATGACAAATGAAAGACATGGAACGAGCCGCCGCACTGCATACTTATGTCATGTTCAAGGTACCTTCAACTGCGTAGAATTGCCGGTATTAAAAACGTTGACAAACTCAATACACATTCCGTGTTAACAGTTATGTAGTAAAACTTGTCAAGTTATAGACGTTAGGCCACTTTTATCTTTATATTTACACGCACATGCAAATGTCCGCTAAATTAAATCTATTACTTGAACGGGTAAAGGAAACGGAAATTCTAACTAGAATTTATGGCTTGAAAATGTTAATAACGTTTAACGATAAAGCGTTTGGGTAAATGGGTCAGTTGGTTAATACTGATGATTGAAAGATGTTAAGTTGAACAACATAAAAACATAACATAGTTAACTCAACAATGGTTATATTATAACATACCGTAATCGGTTGTTTAGTATCTAATATACCACCGCACCGCTCGGCCTCTAAGTCGGCGCCCAGCGAGGCCGCATCTTCCTCATAATTTAACAAGTTACCACTTCATTCCAAATTATGGGCAAATTAGTTTTTCCTTAATTGAACGTTTTACTTAATTACCAGCTTTTAAGGTCGATGCAAGTGACATTTTGCGGATGTGAATGTGGTTTATTGAACAAAATTGCTGAGATTGTCACTCAAGGTTAATAACGTTGTAGCTTTTTAAGTGGTATTTTACACAGTTTAATATATTTTGACTACATGAAGACATAATCTAAGTAAGTTTGACTTGACAGTAGGGACTAAAGCAAAAACAATTGCCACGCTCTACTATATTAAGTAAGAAGGAAATACAAATCAAAACATTCAAACAGATGGTTACAGATTACAAATCGTTGCTTTAATAATTAAATCAAGAAAACGCAGAAAAACTAAACATAATGGATCACTTTAATATTATCCATGAGATACGTGTCCCTATCTATATTTATAAGCCACGGACGTCGCAGATCGCCCCCTGAAGCGATCCCGAGCATACTGCAGCAACCGACCCCCAGCGACCCGTAGGTCATCAGCTCATCTAGTTTATGGATATACTTATTAAAGTCAAAATATTAATGCTAAACAAGAGGGCAATTTCGATGTGCAATTGATAGCGTCTTTGGTTACGCATGCGCGATGGACGCAACGCTCTGATTGCGCCAGCGGCTTCGATCGCGATAACGCCTCGCGGAAGCTTCGCCTCGGCAAAGGTAAGGCACTGCCGACAAAAGCCTTACCATATGTGATCCCTATCGAAGCATTTTGCAATATCTAAAGGTGAAAACAACGAACAGCATTTACAATCCAAGTATATGGAAACTGCATTTTGACCGTATAGTTCGCCGAACTACTCGTATATGGAACGCAATCTTATTGCAAGTTGTATGAAAACTTCACCACAACCGTATAACACCGCTATTTCACGCTATAATAAATGAAATATGCGAGGTAACAGATCGATGTGACTTTGAAGTATGCCGCTGCAAAGTCGTAATATAAGATTGAACCAAAATTCAATTAATATCAAAAATACGTAGCTGTCAATGATGAAAGAACAGCATAATAAAACGAAGCAGGAAACCTCAACGTAACCACATATATTGTTCTTAGACATTAATCAACCGTCGCTAATCAGCCGACGTATGTCTTACCCAAACAGAAAGAGCCTTGCTCAATACCTGCTGGAGATATAACAAAACTTGTACAACGTAACTAAATTATTCATGTCATACCATTTGAAAGATGTTTTCGTCGGTTATCTGATTTGCAGGCGTGTCTGTGACTTATTGTCTTCAGCAGCCTGATGATGTTACAAAAGTCTAGAGATACTATACAGAAAACGCAGGCAGGATCATGTGACAAAAGAGTTTATTCACGTTGTTGTCCACTTGTAACAGCCAACAATCAAATCTTCGTAACATCAAAAATAATTTATATTATCCACATCTATTACAAAAGCAGTAACTTAGGTAGTATACGAAGGCTGTGACAAACAAGGTCCCTAATTCATTATCAGTGTCCCATCTCGTGTCAATCCTAATGAACAGTATGGAGAAGTCAGAAAAGTTCTATACAAAAGGATTACTTCGAAATGTTATGTAGTGGTCGAGTGGCCCCGTGGTTTCGATGTTGACCCTGTGTTTCAAAGAGACAACTTATTACCTACTTATTCCCATGCGTTTGTAAATTTTTTTTACGCATTGTTTTAAGAAGATTAATAAGTCTTAGTTAACTTAATCAGGGAGTACACGAGATTTAAAAAAATATTCCTTCATTTGTCTATTGTCAAGGAGTTTTCAAATTGCATTGAACAACTGTACCGGATACTACCGGATACCTATTTTTATAATGATCAAATTAAAGTTCGTAAACAATAATTTTCTAGTGACACACTTGCATATTTCCGTTTAAATCAGCGCAATATGCATACAGGATAACGTTTGTTGCTTAAACGGTATTTACGGTCTCCTGGCAGATGTACGGTTGTACCGCCTTGTCATTATGTGCCCATTTCCGCACGCTAGCGCCACCTACGTGGCTAATGTACCATCATTGACCATTTCCTCTAAGACGAGTATCTACGTCTAACAATACCTTGTGATTTCCGTGGGAAACATATTATGTGATCGAAACTGAGGAATACTAAGTTGTTACTTTTTCATTAGCACACTTCAAGAGCACTGGTGACCTACTGAGTCAACTTGTTCGTCGTATTATCGCATTATATTGACATTATTTTGACATTAACCGTAATGCCTTGTCAATGTGAGGTGTTTCAGCGTAGCGTCGGAACTACTTAACCAATTTGGATGAATGAGGCAGGTCAAAACAGTCAAACGCTTCGCTGTTGGACATAGGCAAAAAAACATCAAAAAAATCTAATCCACATATTTATTTTTATACAATTTTTCCGCCTACTTCTAATACATGATCAGCAGGAGCCAAATATATTTAATCTCATTAATACATTACTTATTTATATATGTAGGTATGGTATATGTTCTACAAGTGGCTAATAATATCGATCCTATTACGGAAACAATCCCACGCCATAATACGCATTTGAATCGTTAATGTGTCCAACAAGTTCTTCTGTATAATAGGTTTAAAATTACGTCACGAGTCTCACATCACATGCTGGGGCGTCATTCCGATTGCTATCATAACATGGGCAGGTCCGAAATCTAAAGCGAATCAGTGCAGTTAATCGTACAATCGCCCGAGTCACCCATCTCAATCAAATACTCGCTTATATAGACTACCGTCATAACTGTCGGAACTACACATTCGCTTCTCGCTGTTCGCCAGTTTGTTTTCTATCTCTAAATGCTTGTAGAACTAGAATGTAGCTTATCCTCGACTGTAGAATAAGTTACATACGCTAATAATTTTTCGTTTGCGAAATTTCAATGAAGGCCCGCGTTCGTGGTTGGTACTTGGAAAAATAAATCATAAAATTTGGACTCATCATTTACACCATTTGTCACCACTGATATGAGTCATTAAATCTGCGGTTACGAATTGCGGCTTTGGACGTCCTTTACACTGGTTCGCTTGAGAACTCAACTCGCCAACTCTGGCGTTACCAATACCCAGGCCGGTACAGTCGCCCACTGCCGCATCGAGGATATTGGGGTCGCCAGAACCGGTCGCAGCGCCCAGTTACATCAAAACGCAATGGCCGTCGCGAAATTAACTCACATTCGTATTTATATAACAGCTACCATGGATACGGTGCATGAGTTCTACTTAAAATAGAACCCGACCGCCAACCGCCCTTTAGAACCGCGGTTTTGTGAAAATCTTGTCTGTTACGTCTCGTTTTTTTATTAAAAGCTGCGGTCGTCTCCTTTGTGTTCACATTCAATTCGCAAATAAGTATGGTTGTTAAATACCTTTAATAAATATGCAAGTCAAGGATGTCTTCGCTTCTAAAATATTAAGATACTCCGAATACCATTCGGTTTGTAATAATTGAACCCCAAAAATAATAGGGAGACACACAAATTAAATCAAAATGGATATTTTTATGGGATTTTTGTTTCTTTCTAAAACACTTATGAAGTTATGACAAAATGGCAGAATTGTCCCTAAACAAATAATTATCAGCGGTATTTTTTGCGTATGAGTATCGTAAAGCAATAAACAATTATCATCCATGCATTTACCGGCGGTTACCAGTGGTGATGTTAATAGGCATAATATTTATGTTATGACTATGACATAAACCTGCTAAAAGATAGAATACCTATTAATTGTTATATTTGTGCATTTGTATATTGAACGCTCCAATGAATAATATTGTGTTAATTGTCGCCAATTATGGATTAGGTACGCAACTGATGAGGACAATACCGGTCATTGAATGGAGGCAAAATTGATAAAAGGTGAAACGGCTAGTGGGGACACCACGACATCATAACGATGTCGACGGTACAACGATGTCTACCGATTGGGAAATGCAGCGATTTGCACAATACCGAAGAGAGATACGTAGTACTAACAGTAACAGCAACACTCTCAATGAAGTTTATTTTTTATTTTTGGAACCCTTGGATTGAGTATCCAAGAGTTCCAAAAATTCAATTCAAAAAAGTTCTATATAAATTATGGAATATGTACAATAACTTGTATACGGGGTCTTAGGAAGTTAAATGAACAGCGCTGAACGCCCTTGGAATAAAGTTTCGAAATGTTGTTTAACTATTTGGTCAATTTGTAAGACAATTCCGTCATATATATGGCCATTTGTAATCGTATTTGCAGATTGTAAAGCTATGGGTACTTAAATAAAGATTTGGTCTTAATTTTAACCATTCATATGTATATTCAACTGCCATAGCCCATATTTCTAGTAAGTGAAATACTTTTTTATAAAAAATACCTATGCACTGGCATTACTCTACGTAGAAAAAAGATAAAAGAACGGGGAAGCGCTGAATCTCGAACTGATTTTAATCGTATTGTATTTAAAGTAAAGGAATTAGCTTACCAGCGAAGATGAAGTAGATAAAAAAATTACCTAACAGATATATTATAAGCTACTAGTTACGTCAGGTGATCCTATAGTAAATGTTTTAATATACCCAACGTCCAAAAGGATATTGTTTAATTTTTCTGAAATTAATAGGTACTTTACTGTAATTAATATAAAAAAAAAACACCAATCACGTCAACTCTTACTAGTGCTTGAAAACGGAGACCTATTTTATCCGAAACATGTTGGGCGTATGAATAAGTAAATATACGTAAGTGAAACCGCCTTCATCATTAAAAAGATCATGTCAACTACAAAGTGGATATAAAACAATCAATCTCCTGCACTAATTTAATATGGGGACACATTTGCTATCAGTTGATTTCACGTTAGCAAAAAACGTTTATCAATTATTTATATTATAGAGGTAGGCATGCTACTTGTATAATATATATAAGTAATGTATATATTTCGTAAGATGGTAGTCACTTGTTTCTTCGAAAAACAGTTCTGGATTTTTCAATGCAACAGCATTTTCCATAGAAAAATTATTTCTGATAGTTGCTCCTCCCTCGCACTTTATGCGAACGACGCGTGACAGTATTTATGAAGACGACAGCTTTACCTGTAGGTATATCTACACAGAAAACACTAAAAACGGATTGCTTCTAAGATTTATATATATGAGACGACCCATCTATCCTGCGCTAATGAAGCTTTTATTTCCCTTGTGACCACAACGTTGAATAGCCATAGAATTGCTATTAAGGGACATAATAGCCTAGCCATTACCTTTTAAAAGTTTAGGATGTGATGCCACACAGAGATCAACAAAAACTTGCAACTACATAATAAAGCAGTATGGCATTTCTCACGAATGTCTGCTATTTCGAAAAAAACTGTTGATACACTGTTTATCCTTGTCTGATATTTTAACATTTTACTTCAATACAAAACACGATTTTACAAAATAATATGTAGTGAATTAGTTTAGTCGTATGTTTATTCCCAAAATAATTCCGTTTTTGTTTTAAACGTGGATTCTAAATCTTAAGAATCCCATGGTCGAGTATTTTTCATGCGGCATTTATAACTACGAAATCTGGATGCTGCGGCTCCGCAAAACACTAAGCTCTTGTTTACTGTCGTTATTTCAGCGCCAAGATCGTTTAAACACCGAGAAAGACATTTAGACTTGGACGCACTCCTAAAAGGGTATTTTAGAAGCTCTAAAGAGACTTCCTTTACATTTGGCGGCTTCGGCTCAATAAAACAAACAAAATAACTAACTTACCTCAAGCGATAACAAACCCGAAGAACGGTTCGTTTAATGAAACCTGAAATAAAATAAATTACTCCTACTTAAGTTAAGTATTTCGGAGAGTTGAGAATTTTGATTCAGAAAGCTTTAACAAAGGGATTTGCAAATTAGTTCCGCGTTCAAGTATGCAAATGTTGCAAGGATCGTTTCTGCGCGCCATTAACGCCCAACGCGTCTTTACAACCTAATAACACCTAGACTTTACAACGCAACCGTATAGGGTACCTTAGTCTGCATTAAGTACTTAGTAAGTGTACCTAAGGCAAACTCTATGCCAAGCGTTAGTAATTTCTAATAGGATTTCCGAAAATGTAATATAACGCAACCAAACATAAGAGCTCATGAAGCAACCACAAGTTTTTATAATATATAAATACGCTCTAACGCCTCGTTTCTTTCAACAGAGAGGTGCTAAAGGCTACCTACCTACACCTTCCGTTCCAACAGCTATTCATAATGAATGTAGGCAACAACAGTAGTAGCTAAAAGAAGCATTGGCTCTTTAAACTTCTCAATGTTGAATGGCAACAGTTATCGCGTGTAAAGCGTGACATAGGCTTCTAAAAAATCTGATTGCCGCTATTTTTATCGTTAATGTAATAACTTTAAACAGATTTTGACTCTATGTACGACTGTGTTATTCTTGAATTTCTTGATAATTATAGATCTACTACATGTTGCTGACAATTATTTAAAGTAAATATTATAATATATCCAGAGATTTTAAATATTTGCAAGCGATTATGCTCGGTGCAAGCTCAAATTTTCTTGATAATAGGTACAATTCCACTTTTGAGTGAGTAATGATTGTATAAGATTGTTTTATCAATGGTGAAAACTCAACTGACATTTCATTTAAAGACAAAAAGTAAAGTAACACTTATGAAGAGATTTTACGTGTGTCGCTGTTAGATGACCAAGTACTTAGGTAGTTGTGTGAGCAGCTGTCCTCATAGTTAAGTACTTGTTTTTGTAGCTGACTGTCCCGGTACTGGGTTACGTAAATTTATAAAGCTTGTAATAATCGTATTCGATTCACAGCGTAAACAGATAACACGAGTCATGCGTGAACGCTCTACCAAAATCCCTCAATTGGAACAAACGGTTCAATATTATATGGCACTTTTTGTCCATATACTCAAATAATAATCATATGTTGTCTAAAGCACTTAAACAGAACAACCGTTTTCTGTACATCCGCTGAACCATTTGACAGTTATGATGATAATCTTTTTATTTGTTTGCGATTCGAATTTCGAATCGTATCGTAGGAGAACCGTTAAGTCGATGGCGGCATAAACGGCACCCCGCAGTTGCGCAAGTTGGCTGCTCGTGTTATATCATTACATTACTATGCCGGTAATATGCTGTGCAATGCTCAAGTCGTATCGGGCGAGGATGATGGCTGTGGGAATCATAAAACGGAGATTTACACTAATACCGCGATACGGAGTTATTGAAGCCTGAGAAATGGCTACGCGTCAGCTTTTAATCATTTAAAACGTTAAAAAACAAAAAGTATTGTACAGATTTTCAAAACTAGTGATACTATCAACACACAGAAAAATGAGATCATAGATCAGTCTAAACAAAAACGAACAACAATGAAAACAAAGGCGGCATGGGCCGAGAAACTAGTAATGAAATTATTGTATTGGATTCAACGCGTTAAATGTTAATTAATGAATTCTTTTTGCGATTAAGAAACAAGCGTTGTATTTATCGTGCGTAAAGAGCGGCCGTCAACAATTGGGTTCTCTATTGTTACTGTCACAACTGGTTTTGTGGTCGACGGGCCTGACTACGAATAATATCCAAGTAATTGCAATGCAGGTTTACTTATGGTCGATAAAATAGTTTACACTTCGGATATACCTGTATATAATGATCTAAATACTAATATAAGGATATTGTCTATGCCAAAAAAATACAAGTAGATAAGTATATCTGTATAATGTAATAAATACATAACAATAAAAATAATACGTAACATACAGATAAACGATTTACAGTTCAGTATTTCGTAACATATTGATAATATTACTTGCCATATAATATTCCATTTCAAAATTATCGTTACTTCTTGTATACATATCTACTCAAAATATTTTTATATAGCTGAACTCCATTTGATTCATTGCGCTACAAATGTAATTTAGGGAAAACAACTTTTTCCCCCGTTTACCTTAAACGGTTTACATAAATCCTACCTCAACCAAATATGTATTCCCGTACTGTATCTGCTCTATCTTTCGGTCGCGCGACCTGAACCCCGGTGGTCGTCCGTTGACCTCCCATAGCCTCTTCTTTGACAATTGCCTACGTAACTGCCACGACCCGTGGTACCTTATACACTGTTATAGATGTTATAGTATATTACAATAGACTAGCAATCTCGTAGTTTATGTTCAACTAAAAATACCTTTGGGTGTGTGTAAATAGTACCAAGAGATTTAAAAAAGTAAACCATAATAATTTGGTATACCTATAAAGCTTAGTACTTAATAGGTATTACAAAAAACTTTGTGTCGATCATTTCTTGCTTCATAGCCCTTTTTATAGGTAGATATAAAGTGAGTATTGTATTTAGATATAATATTATATATAAAATTAAGAATTTATGGAAAGAAGAGTGTTCACATCCTTGAAAAAAAATCCTTTTCACCTCACTCGCTCGGAAAACCTTAGTTTATAGCGCGAAATCTGCGTGGAAAAGCTTATTTTATCTGCTAGCGTGGAAAAGTCATTCGAATTTCGAAGCTGATTGTTGTAATTCTCTGTGGTGCAAATAACTTTTTTTTTAAATATAAAACTCCTTCAACGCGTGACTGACGCCGCTACCGCGAAAAACGATATTCGTAAATTTCGGACTATTGTCTCTGTCACTCTCATCGGAGTAAAAGAGAAAGATGCTCGCAATATACGAACTTCGATGTTCGCGGTACAGAGCCTGAGTTCATATTAACCATAGATAATAACCAATCAGAAACATGATTTGATTACAGATTTTTAACTTCTTTATTTTTACCTACACTTTATTTTATGTCAAATAGGTTTTATTATAAATACTAATAGTATTTCTGTTATAGTATTTATGTAATTTACATATTTTGGCTAATTAATCCATTAAATAAAACACAATTATATTGTTTATTTGATAAAGAAATTGACAATATGTACTTAATATTGTAATATCTGAACGCAACCAAAAAAAAAAAGAAAAATTTAAAAAGTTTTAAGTTATCACAATTCACGTAATCTCAAATTTGTCGGATTTGTCCTGTGCTAAGCTCTTTTAACTCAATGTTTGAACTATAAAAATGTGTGGTTCTAGCAGCGATGCCGATATGATTTCCCTGAAAAATCGCGCGATATGTTTCTTTCATTGATTTTCTTCCCGCTCGAATTTTCCTCGCTGTAGTGAGGTGAAAAGATGTGTGTTCCGCATGGCTGCAAAATTATTTGGCGTCTCGTGTCTTGAAAGCCTCACTACGCTCAGGAATCTATCTTTGAACCATTCGCTTCGCTCATGGTTCAATCATAGCTTCCTTCGCTTGCTCTGCTTTCAATTTCAACACTAACGCCAAATAACCACTTTGCAGCCTTGCATAACAAATAACTATTACATGTAGCATAGAAAATGTGATGAGAAGATAGGTACATTGTTGTTTTCATTTTGTGTCATTGCCATTAATTGTAATGGAAAATCAAGATTTTTTTGTCAATACGATAGTCGCAGGTTAGGTATGCCGGTCATAAAAAAATATTATAATATATGCAGGATGCCTTTGTTTATAATTGTTTGTTATTTGTTCCTTATATTGTGTCAAGTTGTCGCAGATCGTACATGACATCAAAAGATAACTTTTTTCATATGTGTGTGGGCGGAACTAATAGTCTGGTTGGTACTACACCTATAACAATAACAAATATAACTTCAACATGATTTCACGGTAATTCGTTATCTCCTTCCAATTATGAATATGACGTCGAACATCGAAGCAAAACGTTTCCGTCCTTCAGGGCAATTACTTAACAACGACGACATTTTTGCCATCAAAGTTTATTTCATATATATGATATTCTGTTGTACAGTTAGCAGAAAAAGTTACGGGCGAGGTGTTCAAAATGAGCTTGACACGACTTCATTATGTCAGAGAATAAGAGCGTATCACAATCCTTCTACTGCTGACTGTACACTTTATATAATAAAGAACGTCACTAGAATAGATTTACAGATATCATATTGTACGTAACTTGATGTTATTAAAACACTTCAAAATTACATTACGTCATGTCTCTATCATAACTATTTTCATTGTATGTGTTATTAACATTAACCTTGCAATGCTTCAAACTCGTAAAAAGAAGAATGTGAATGAACACGTATGAGAAATTAAATTATGTATTTACTCACGGTAACAAAGCTATATCCCTAACTTCTCGTACAATAATAGTAATTCAATGTTCCAAACTATATAATTATTTTATTTCTACTCATTACTAATAAGTACAGCTTATATTACCAGGTAGCATGGGCAGAAAAACGTATGTTCATATGGTATAACGGTTAGCTCGAACTTTTTATTACTATCCATCGCTATGGGATTTACCCTTTGGTCTTTACTAAGAATTCCATTAAAATAAGGAATAAAGATGTATACTAATATGAGCACTTATTAAGTTAACTATTTTTATTATTATCTCATACAGAAAATAGTCTTTAAATATTTGGTCTTGGGTAATGTTGGATTATTTAATTATTTTTAAGTTCTATGACTTACCCGACCGTGAGTCATTCTGATCATCAAACAGGTAATCAAACCCATCGGGTTTTAATCATCGAAATCTTAAAATTTTCAGTAAAACTACGGTCTTATGAAAATCTTGAAATTATGGCATGAGAGGGTCAATATTTATGGTTTGATCTCTAACTGCTCTTTAAGAATGCGATAAAGGAATAAGAGAGGTCGTGAGATTCATAATCGTAACAACGGCATTATCTCGCGAAGACGGTATTCCTTACTTTCCTCCTCCAATCGTCGCCAGGCTTCTCCTTGCACAAGCATTGGCAAATCAGTTATTGAATAACCAGTGTCAAAAGGCCAATAAGAGTGTACAAAAATGCTTACCTAGATAGCGTTCTTGAACTGGTCATCTTACACACCAACTAGTGAATGGTCTTTAAAAGATATAAATTACACCACCAAACCTCCCGATCCTGTAAAGAAACGAACATAGCATAAAAAAACAACAATCGAATTGATAACCTCCTCCTTTTTTGAAGTCGGTTATAAAGTGGAATTTTATCGCAAATTATGGTGTCCGCGGCCATCTTAGCGAAGGAAAAATTTAAAGCGTAAGATAAAGATAATAGGTGTGTTTATTTGTGACGTGTACTACTTCAATTTGAAATACTGTAATATCACTAGCGAATTCTGCTCGGTATATTCTACATAGTAAACATACATATAAATTAAATGTATATTTTGTATACAAGTAATATACTAGTATAATACATAGATACATAGTATATGTATAATACTTTAAACTTTCGCGTCTACTACACATATTTACTAAACGTCGATCCTCGTGGTAATTAATTTTATCTACGTACGTGTCATAAGTGCTCTAAAATGCGTCCAGAAACCGTAGGCAATGACCAGCATTACCAACCATCAGAAAGATTTCAGTAGGTAATGTTAACATTACCTACTGAAATCAGTAGGTTATGCTTTTAAATTTGGAACAGCTGTCAAATTCAAGTGGGGTGTCTAATCTAGTATCTATAGATATTAAAACAGCCATTGATACGAAACGCCAATTCGTTATGTTTTTTTAATATAAATCGAACGACATTTGAACTCGAGTGACAGTAGAATAGGGAGTTCATTCGCTTGTCTATGGTTTAAAAAAAAATTGACTGAGATACGAAATACGCAACGCCGCCGTTCCAAGCAGTCATTTGTTTTGTTCGTTGACTTTTTAATGTTTACAAGTAACCCTAGTAATAAGTCATTTCCCTACGGTTTCTGTACCCATCTTAAAACACTTAATGACATGTGTGTAGATAAAGTAGTGTATGTAACTATACATAATTAGGCATTACAACAATCGTGTGATATTATTATGAAACTCGCCTTCGGCTCGTTTCATAAACCCACACTCTTGTTGTAATGCCCTTCATTATGCACAGATACATAAACTACTATTAATTCACGATAGACCCGTCCTATAGTCTTTAGTAAATAGATACATACTGTAAAAGGCTGTTTTTTACGTCTTAACATTATTATATATGCCACTTCAATGTCATTTATTGGAGTAACTCTGACGAGTGACGGACCTTTTACAATATAAGGTAATGGCACTAATGTCGGACACTTTAAGCTGGCAGGCACCAATGATGGACACTTAGTTCTTATTTCAAAAATCATAAAGTAATTGAATATGTCCCAACAAATGCACAACATTTAACTCCTTTGCAATAAGCACTAATGATCATGATTGGTTCCTTGTCCATTACTGGTGCCGTCACCTTAGTATTGATTTATTATGTATGAAAAGCATAAAATAAATATACATTTTGCTTCAGTTCAGTTAGCGTGTCGAAAATAATAGAAATACAGAAAATACTTTATTTCGTTTTATTATACATATGAAATATGTAAAAAAATACGTATATAGGTCAGTAATACAAACTGGCACTCTGGCACGCACTAAACCGTGAAAAGTGGTAACTAGGAGAGTGGGGACTCAAATAAGGCTAATAAAATAAAATACAGGCGTTTCTTAGAGACAGAAACCGCAGCTCAACCCGTTAAGGATACAACCTTCGAAATCAGAAAATGTATTTTATTATAAACTTCCATTAAACAACGCTCATTTGTAATTTAAATCATGTAAATGGTATTAGGTATATTTAAAGCCTAATTTTAAATTACGTCTAAAACTGATTGCTATTCTTATTAGCTTAAAATCAAGCATAATGTGTACCTATTTAGTAAACGATTCTTCTACAGATAACCTATCGGCCAGCCGCTCGCTTACAGAGGTTTATTTTCTCAACCCAGGAACTAACCTAAGGCTTTCCTCAAAAGAATGACCATCAATTGCCTGGATATAAATTGAAGTTTAGAGTAATGTCGGAGCTATCAGGCAGATCGTGTAGATCGTGCGCGTGCGACGCCCCGGGCCGCGACCCGCGTCAGCCCGCTGTTTCCTGGAGCAAATATTAGAGTAAAGGTAAAGGGCCTTACTATAATAAATTCACTTGGAGATACTGGGCGAGTAATGATAGTATATTAACATAGACTTCAAGATTTGTTTTCTGAGACCTAAATTATGTATTTAAAATCTTAGAAATGATGTTCATAACTTACATTATAAAGGAAACGAAATACTGATTTAAACTTTCACGGTTTGTACACATTATTATACATGAACGGGACTTAAAACGAAAGTTTGTACGGATGGATGTTTGTTACATGTCAAAATAACGTATAATTACGCTATATTTCATAAAGATACTGTGCCACACTGGATTGCCCTTTTTTATGGCAAGTATTATTGCGGACAAGGACAGAAACTTTATACATATGTATATGTTCGCGTAGGCGTCAAGGAAAGCTGCATGCTTTCGTCAAAGTCGCATAAGCCCTCGATACATTTTTATTAATAAATATTCGTGCTCATGTTTGTCTTCATACTTCCCACCTAAATTGGAAATATTTGGTACATTCATAAGAGAATATCGCCACAAGTTGAAAAAATCTAACACTGTTTATCAAAGTTTAAACGCAGTAACTTTGTTTCCATCGCCATACATTTTTTGATTGACAGAGCAAGATACGAATTACTATTCAAAGTAGTGAATATAGGCACGTCACAGCATTCTCAGGTATGCAGCAAAGTCGAGAGTATGTCCTAACTGGCAGCTGCAGCTTGCGTGGGCAGGCCCCGGAGGCGAAGCTAATCCATTCGTATCACGCTCTGCCTTCGAACAATCGATTTGTGCCATCTCGCCAAACTTGGAATTTTAACACGGCATCAGCATACCTACCACTACGACGGATCCCTTCCTAGTTTAAATGTATGCAGTACATATCCTACCATAATATAGTGTAACTGTAATGAGGCAATTATGTCTATTGACAATTTTCATCTATAATTTTGATTACGAACATATATACATATGTTCAATATTCTGCAGCTAGTATCATTTCACATTCCACTGTCCAGGGGGCAAAGATTAGCAATATGTTATGTTTATATTTATGTTCCATCATACAAATCTATGTTACATACAACGGCAACTCGATAGCAGAACAAGTCTAATATATAGGTATCATTAAAGTACCTATTATATTAAGCATTCTAGTCAATTAAACTGTATTTTCCTGTGATTTTCCTTGTATATCGTTTGCGTAAAGTCATCAAGGACTGCTTAGGGCTTCGGGTAGCAACATAGCGTATACCCAAGATCAAATCAAATGTTTTGGTGAATTATCTAAAGCCTACTTTTAATATCGCTCGCCTCACAGGCGTCATCAAGACAAAATAAAATCAGGATCCAAACAATGCTTATAGAGGCTTAAATATGCAGGTGCAGAAAAGTAATCGCAATGTGTTTATTTCTTTAAAACCGTCCGTCCCTGGTAGCACATTAAAAATATATCAAGCACATAGTAATTGTATTTAATATATGTTCACAAGACCTCCTTTGTTCAAATGTTTTTAAACAGATAGTTAGGTAGGTACTATAAACACCTCTAATTAAGTCATTACTAACTCCAATAACGGCAATAACATACGCCTATGATACTTATTTAAGTATTTTCTAATAGACGCTATCTTCACTATTATTGTAATGAAGAAATACGAGTATTTGATTTTTTGTTTGAATTGAATAGGCTTCGCAACTCTTTTTCATTAGATTCCTAAATTATCCTTGATAAATATATATTTTAGCAAGATTCCTATTTCTGTCCATGCCACTTTTATATTAAGTCTGTCCTAAAGTTTTGTCACTGGCACATTATTTTTATTTGTAGTAGAACTTTAGGACCGACTAAGTAATATTGCATTTTCCGTCATGAATAATGTACTTACATTCAAGAACCAATTCTGGTCAATGATTTACGATTATCTTATCAATCACTCAATTTAAAACAGAACAGTTTGTTGGCAAGTTAGGACATTAATCAAATTGCCTAATTAAGTACACGCACAACGCGTAGTGCATAAAAACAATCTATGCACACAATCGTGTGCAGTGTCCATAGAAGGAAGGTAGTCACATCTAACAGGAAATCCTTGTATGCGTTGCTATGACTTGCAGCGCATGCGCGTATGACAAATTGATGCAATTTGCGACTAGAGTGTCGTAAATTTAGACCATGTTTGACATCTCAATTATACGTTAGGCGCGTATGATGTATCGAGTTCATATGTGCCTATTATGTTTAATTTTGTTCCTAAGTTATGGTTATACTTCATTCGCAGCAGAACCAAAGTAACCGACTTAGCCCCTCGTATCGCTAAACTTAAGTGGCAATGAGTGGGGCATATTGCCGTTGAACCGAAGGCCTTTGGGGCGTAAAGGTTCTCGAGTGGCGACCACCTACTGAAAGACGCAGCGTGGACAAGGACATGGTAGACCGACGACATGGTAAAAATCGTGGGAATCCACTGGATGCGTGTGGCGCAAAACCGGTCTCTGAGAATCGCCTTGGGGGAGGCTTATTTCAGGCGTGGACGTCCTTCGACTGATATGATGATAATAAATGGTAGTACGTAGCCTACTAAGTCACATTAGTAGGTAACTAGAAAGGTTATTATAAAGGACTATTCGTAATTAGAATGGACTACTAATTAGAAAGGTCTTAAGAATTAATTTGGAGGGATGTAAGCGTATAAAAGCAACTCACGGAAAAGATGGATTGCTTGTGTAACAGATTACGTGGAAAGGTACCTAAGGATTGAATAATGGAAGAACTGGTGACAGAGGTATGCAACAGTCCTGACTTGTACCGACTCCAGATAAATAGGATAAGGTCCATGATAATGATGATACAATTGATGTTTACTAACCCGCAATGCAGTCTGTCGGGTTGGTGACTCTCCTCGAGGAATGACGCTGACGTAGGGGTTCAATGCACTTGGCAATATATATATGAATTGATGAAACACCGACATTTGCAGATTTGATTTGTTTGCAGAACACTTTTTCCTCGGTAGTTTTTTCCAGAGTATGGTTTTTCCGAGACTGACATTTTAACTACGCTGCTGTCATATTAGATGTCATTGCAAATATTATCAGTGTATCGCAGCTTTGAAGTTTACCTAGGTTAATCTATACTTAGACAACATGAATAACGTATTACGGTAATTACGGGAATTCAATATGGATCTTAGTTCTCAACTCACTTTAACTTTAAAACTAATAGATTTTTCTCTTTTAATTCCAGAGCACGGAAGGGAGCAGCGAATTTGCTCCGGTAGTGACAGCCACCTGCAAGACAGGTGTTATGTCCGTCAAGATTAACTTCAACCAGCCTTTCTATGGAGTTGCACATGCGAGGGAGTACAGGTAAGGGTCTCCTCACATTCATAAATAACTTTATGTCCAGGTAGATTGAAGAACGTCAGTCGGCGGCGAGCAGCGTCGGCGGTGAGCCGATACAAGCCTGTTCATGATGTTGGTTTCGCTCATCCTTTAATTTACTCATAAATATTTGCGGTCGTGTGGTGCCGACTAAAAATAGCACCACCCCATTTCGGGTGTCGTAAGAGGCGACAAAGGGAAAACACCGAAGTATGGGCAGCAGCGTCCGTTAAAACCGAATCAACAGATACTGTGGTTTCCAACCCCCCAAGCGTGACACAAGGCATATATTGGGGAGGCCTATGTCCAGATTGTCCAGCAGTGGACGGCTTACGGCTGCAAATTATAAAATATTTATGCTTCAATATACCTTATTGTACTTATATTTCAGAACTCCAGCATGCATGGCTCAAGGAAATGGTTCAGAGTCTATGAGCTTCGATGTGAGCCTGATGGCGGCACAGGGCTCGCCGGACTACTGCGGAGTTTTCTGGAATAATGTAAGTTGGTCGAAAATAATTTTAACCCTTTATAAGGCAGAGGCGATATATCGACCACATATGCTCACTTGGAAATTCAACCATACTGTCTTTATATTATGGCACAATGTCGCTTGTACTTGTTGAAAATTTAACTTACTCTTAAAA
Organism: Grapholita molesta; assembly: GCA_022674325.2. Classification (NCBI taxonomy): domain Eukaryota; kingdom Metazoa; phylum Arthropoda; class Insecta; order Lepidoptera; family Tortricidae; genus Grapholita; species Grapholita molesta. Next base: position 5,976,880 of record CP053126.2, read on the forward strand.
TAGGCTTTGAAATGTAGGTTTCCGATAGCTGCAACGAATTCTGCGATACCAGCATGTCTCAGTCAATGGGGCCTTATAAAGGGTTAATGTAAGGCTTTAATATGTATCATCATTAAGTACATATCTTTAAATAAACCCATTATAATAAGGTGTAAAATGGTATACATACATATATTTATGCCCTTGGCCGTATGAAACAACGCCACTTTCCACTAAATAAACATTTTCTGTTTGACAAAGGTCTATTTACAAAATGGTAGTTAGCAAATTGTTTTTTCTGAAGATTCAGAACCCATTTGCACTTGCATACCAAAAATACCCAAATATTTGTCCGATCTCTGATTACATTTAATGGATTAACTCGTATTTGTGGCAACGTTTGGCTCTCGCCATACAAAGGGGAAATGCTGTCAGTTTAATGGGCATTATGCCACAACTGGAGCTGCTAGACTGGGTATTTTTTTATAAAATAGTGGGAGAAATTACTTGATTTTATTTGTACTACATGGCTAACAGCTATTATTTTAATGTCTTAATTTATACAATAAACATGTAGATGCACTAACTCGAGGTTTTCATGGTACCGTCGTCAATTACATTATGAATTAATGATAATGTGAGCAACTGTCAAGTATACTAAGTATACGTAATATCAATACCTACATTACCGCCTACATTATTTTCACCACCCACATACAATACAATACATAATGTTGATCGATTTTCCTTATTAACAACAACATCGCATACGCCTATGTATGTAAAGTAAACAGTCATATCGTCGCTACCAGCGGTTACCTCGCCTTTCTTTGACGTTTGATTTATAATATAAATATAACAGCCAACCCCATCTCAAAATATCGAAATAAAAGTGCTTAATATACAGTTGGTTTGCTTTGTTATTCCATAAACGAAAAGGCCAGTTTAATTAAAAAAAAAAAATTACCCATTACGTATACTGATTGTAAGTTAGAGCCATATTAGGGTATACATAATAACGTAATATTAGAGCATCGTACATAGAGCTCATTAGCAGTTTTGTATTCAAATTATCGTAGTAGATAGAATGTAGATTGGCAGATAAAACTTTTTCAAGTGTACGTAATAAAAAACATATAATTTAATAATTGAATTCAATTTCATTAGTCGACTTTATAAAAATGAATACAACTTATACACCTAGCAACGATGAAGGTACTGTTCACTGTTTTAATGTTGTCTTTTAAGCTGTTTTACTTTACCTTTTACTTCATCAAAATAGTAAAAGCTACATAGGGTAAATCCTTCTAGTTTTATGGAACTCTATTTCTATATGTTAAATACATATTATCTTATTTGATATGTATATGTTTCAGCGAACAGACGAGCGCTCGCTACCATTCGCAGTCCGTGTTCACCGCACTCTGGAGCTGGCCGACGACAAATTCTACGTCATAACGTGCGGGAAAGCGGGATTCAGAAACGCTAGGTACTATAAATTATATAAATAAATGATAAATATTGCAGGAAATTTGTGTAAGGAAGGATACACAAATTTACTGAGTCCCACGGTAAGCTCAAAAGGCTTGTGTTGTTCAACGCAGTTATATAATATACAAATACTTAAATACATAGGAAAACAACCATGATTCAGGAACAAATACCTGCGCTCTTCACACAAATGACTGCATTGAGATTTGAACCCAGGACCATCAGCTTCATAGGCAGGGTCACTACTCACTATACTTAGGTCAGACTTGTCGACAATTGCATTTCATCATCCATTTTAACAAGTTCTAAAATTCTATGCAATCGCTTTAAAATTATTTATAGTTACATACATATTTATATGTATAGTCTTAAGGGCCATAAACAATTTACTACTCAGGAGCCTCCAAAAAATATTAAGGCCATATTTAATATCACGCGATGGGCGCCTCGCACGTGCGACAAGGTTAGCGAAAAAATACATACATTTTTCACAATTTAAGTAAGTTACACAGATCAAGTTTTTTAAAAGGCACACTAAGTGCAAATTGTAGTACCTAAACAATTATCTCTCGTAAACACTCAACACTTGAAGTATTTTACCGACGTTGATTGCCGTCGCAAGTTGTAATAAGACAATAATTCTTGTCTGTATAACGTTCTTGAACTTTGAAGACCTGTTGCGTAGGTAGAGGATAATTTAACTTTTGCACGAGTACGGAAAACGCTGTCTAACTTTTAATCCTACGTTAAAAATATCTTTTAATTTCCGAGAACCAGAAAATTGAAAGATTACAAAATGAGTTTGTGCTTAGTATAAATATCGGCTATTACTATATAATTTTTATATGTATCTGTGGATTCATAAAGGCTGGCAAAACAATTCGTCATCGCCTAAATCACCTCGCCTCATTTTAGATACGAAAATGAATTTACTATCTCGTAACATCTTTAATAGATAATTTAATTTATTTCCAGAAACGAAACCTCACTCGTGTCTCTACGAATGTTGAACGAAAATGGCAAAAAGGTTATGAATGCCGCCTTCAATCTGCCCTACACGCTGCGAGCGGAGATGAGCAAGCCTGACGGTAAATAAATGATAACATTACGAACATACGAAGCTTCTTGTGATTTATGAAATAGCGACCAGAGCGAGCAAAAATATAAAGTACCTATAACATTTAAAAAAACTCTGTACATATTAATAAACGGATCTGCCGCGAATCAAAATTAATATACGTGGGTTGCACAGGTCATATGTATGGTACAGTAAAAATTAAATTTGATTTTGCGATAGACTCGTTTTGTTTAGTTAATATAAATATAAAGTAACGTTACTCAATTTTAATGTGAATAGGTACGTCAGAAGCAGAAGTGGCTAAATTGGTAAGGTGTTCAAAATGAAATCAACAATATATTTATTAGATTCGGATTCGGACATCATTTAGCGAGTGTAGTGTTTATTTTAAACACCTCACCCACTTAGAGCCACTTTTGCTGCTGCTTCAGACTCATGAAGTAGGTAGTAATAGGTAGGTACTAAGTCTTCACTATGAAGTAGGTAGCAATAAATTAATCACTCATTTTTAAATGAAGATTAGATGAAGACTAGAGATTAACTGTAAAACAAATGTAACGAAAATATTATATCAGCAGACTTATTTTTCTATTAGAGAGATTCCGCGGTACATACTTGGGGAAGAGATGGCCATAGCGTCTATGCAATTTTGGATTAGGTGTTCAATTTAGCTTCGTGTCACGCGCAAGGCTTAAGTCTTAAGTTGCGGTCAACATTACGAGAAAACTGAACAGATATATATGTAGCAACACCTGTCAACTATTGCATATATTATTTCTATTGACCATAGAGCCCCTAAGGAATTAAACTATAAGGAATAGGTTTAGGTTACTCTTAGTGTTTTAATTTTTAGTGCGTGAATTAATATTGATTTTCTTTATGATTGCAGGTACCCATGGTATCAAGATGAAGAGCTGCTTCGCATTTAATATGAAGAATAACACCGTGGACTTGCTGGATAAGCGAGGGTGAGCGTGAAGTCTATCCTAGTGTGTCACACATCGTTTTTTATATACTACTATTTTAATTGGTGGTAGTTTTTTATTAGGTTCTAATAAAATAAAAACAACAAGAAATATGCTTAAGCAATGAGCCCAATTATGATGATTAAGTTTTAGGTTAAAACGAAACGTTGTTTGTTTTATTTTTGACACTTTAATTTAAAAAAAACTTTATTTTCAAATAGGTAATATACAATCTAAGCTTACAATGACTAGTCTAAATTAAATTAGTAAAAAAGTGTTTTATAAATCTCTTCTATTGATACTAGGACGTGGTGTAGGATGATATTTAGTTGAACTGATAGAATACTAATACTACATTAGTACTTTACAAATACCTAAGATTGTGCAGTGTCTACTGTAGTCTGGTTTATTTATTAGTAGGTACTCGCCTGTGCTTACGATTGTACGAGGGCTGTTCCGTATATAGTTAGTCAACGGCGTACTATTAATCGTATTAATTTGATTTTACTATAGCTTAAAGGCAAATTTAATTGCAAACTCTTTCGTGTAAATATCACTGGCTAGTAACATTTTGTTATTTTATTTATGAAATTAGAAAAAAACATGTCTGTCACTTTTTCTTCGCAAAAATGGAGCTAACGCGGGGAGCATTTTGTGCTATGATATATTATGATTATAAACGAGGGTTAACATACAAGGATTCTCATGAAAATTTAACTAGCGTTTTTGGGGCATTATCCCCATCTTTTGCCACTGTCAGTTACTGGTTCCGTGAATTTAAGCGTGGGCGGAGCGACATCAAAGATGAGCCTAGACCGGGGCGACCGCCAACGGCAGTCACTCCAGAAAAAGTTATCAAGGTGGAGTGGCTAATCAAAGAATCTCGAAAGATGACGCATTGAGAGATTCAGGACGAACTGAAGATTAGATCCCGGGCAGTTTCTACCATTTTGCATGACCACCTACAAGTTCGGAAGGTTTCGTCTCAGTGGAAACCACATTTTCTCACACAGGAGCAAAGAGATAGATGTGTCGATTAGTGCAAATTTCTGCTAAAAAAATTCGTTAAAGGCAATTCTTAACGATTGAGCTACATTGTGACATCCGACAAATCTTGGATATATAGCTACGACCCATTCACAAAACAGCAATCAACACAATGGGTCTTTGAAGATGATGATTTACCTACTAGAGTAGGTAGCGGCCGAAGCGTCAACAAAAAAATGGTTGCTGTTTTTTTTCGACGTAGTGGACCTGTAGCCGTAGTTTCACTTGGAGGTCAGAAAACAGTTACCAGCCAATGGTACAGTGAAGTTTGCTTGTCACAGGCCTTCCAGGAGCTGAACATCAGTCGTCCAAGTACTGGAACCCGGGGTATCATTTTTCATCAAGATAATTCTCCGGCTCACAAGGCTGCCAGTACCATGGATTTTTTTAGCAAATCAGGAGTGCAACTACTACCAAACCCTGCGCACAGCCCTGACCTGGCTCCGTGTGTTTTTTTTCTGTTCCCCACGTTACAAAAATCATTACGTGGACGACGATTTTCGACGGCGGATGAAGCAGTGGACGAATTCAGGCGACTTTTTTTTGACCTTCCGCAAGAACAGTTTTTTTCCTGTTTTGAAAGTTGGTTCAGTCGAAGGCATAAGTGCATAAATGTAGCAGGGGAATACTTTAAAAAGTTGTAAATAAAGTTTTATTATATTCCTTATAGTTTTTGTTTAACTAAAAATTTTCGGAACAGCCCTCGTACCACACGATGTGTAATCCTTAGGGCTATACCCGCTGAACGCTTACAGGTACCTGCAATGCTAAGCGATAATTTTCTTAAGTGGAACACTGCGAGCGCAGGCAGGTACGTCACTAATATTTAGACAGCCACGGCTTTTTTGTATGACACGCAGAAGTGAACCTTACTCTAATTTCAGAAGGTTTATTTTAAGCTGTAAGCGTTGACGCCGAGAACCGTCTGTAGCTCTAAAAATATTAAGTGTAATCGCAGCCGATAATCACCTTTCAACTCAAATTCCTACACCTTTTGGATCCGGTTGCTGGTTGTGATTCTAGTTCTTTTATTTCCAGGTGTCCAATCAAGCAGCAGTCAGTAATAGTGCGGTCTGAGAGCGGGGCGGCCGAGCTTTTCATACCAGCCATGTTCCGGTTCCCCGACTCCTCACAGATCAACTTCCAGTGTGACATTTCCATTTGCAAAGGTACTGTAGCTGAAACAAATCCATAGACATCATAGCATGCAGAATATAGGTCTCTTTTAAAAATCTGCGCAACCTAACCTAACAGAAATAATCAGACCAATGCGGTACTCGTATTTTTTGGTTTCCAGTGCACATCGGTTCTCATTGTTAGTGCCTACTGTGATACCCGTATACTGTTAATTGTTAGGGCAAGCCAGATAGTCTTTAAATGCCTAAATATTTGTTAATATAGACACACATAAAAAAAAATAAGTTCATAATTATAATTTTGTTCAGTGCGCGAAGGCCCTCACAACGTTGCTGCGTGAAAGTCTTAATTTAAAAAGTTTTAATTAATGGACTTAATTGACACTTTTTAATTTGTATCGGTACTTAAATTGAAATTAACGAGAAAAATAAAAGAGACTTTTCATGGCCTTCGTTTAGTTACAAAAGTTTTGCAATTCTCCCTCAGAGGGTTGTTACGAGTTTCAAGAAAGTTTTTTAGGCATGAAGGCATGCATCGAGGCATGCATAATGTATCCTAAATAATAGCCTTTTGTCGCTGAACCTCTGTGAAGTTAATTATAACTTGACCCATTAATTATACTGACAGTAGCGCCACGGGTATAAACCCGCCATAGGGATAACTGAGGTTCGTTTGGGTTTAAAATGATAATAATCCTATTGTATGTAATATACAAACAGTATGTTTAGTTAGTTTGCCCTATACCTCTACGACTTACGGCTCCGAAACGTGGTCTTTCACTATCGGCCTCATCTCAAAACTCAAAGTCGCTCAACGAGCTATGGAGAGAGCTATGCTCGGAGTTTCGCTACGAGATCGACTCAGAAATGAGGAGATCCGTAGGCGAACTAAAGTCACCGACATAGCCCACCGGGTTAGCAAGCTGAAGTGGCAATGGGCAGGCCACATTGCACGCAGAGAAGATGGCAGATGGGGTCGAAAAGTGCTCGAGTGGAGACCACGGACTAGCAAGCGCAGCGTAGGACGTCCACCCACAATATGGACATACGACCTTATTAAGGTCGCCGGAAGACGCTGGATGCAGGTTGCTTCCAACCGTTACATGTGGAGATCCAAGGGGGAGGCCTATGTTCAGCAGTGGACGTCTTATGGCTGAGATGATGATGATGATACCTCTTTTAGAACATTCTACCGTAATCATTCTATTATAACCCGCTTAATATAGATATTTTAAACACGATATTACTCGTATGTCTGCCACTTTGTACGTTTTTTCCTACCTATTTTATAACTCCTATCAAAAAGTAGTAGTAGGTTCACTTCAGTTTTGTTCCATGAGAAGGCATATCCCAATTTGTGTTAATATTTTTCCAGGCAGTTGCCCGGTGCAGGACTGCACCACGGACGATGGCGTGGGTGTAGTCGGCGAAGAGGAGACCACCGTCACCGCTTCCACTGGAGTCTTCGTACTGGACCCCAATGATAGCGCAGGTATCTTCTTTTCTATGTATTGATTTGATTGAGAAAACCTGTTTCCGTACCATACTCCTATTTTCAAGACGATTTTTCGTACCATATACCATAATCCTCTTTATTTAAGGATTAACCATTTGAACACCAACAACCCCTATAGGGGTCGCGTGACATCGTGTCTACCACGCCATCGACCCCTAATGTGGTTATGGCGAGCGCTGTCAGAGCAATTTTCCTGCTGACAGATAAGGCTCGTTTTCACCATTGACGTTAGCGTGCACGTCACATTTTGACGCGCAACTTTTAGCCTTTGACCATCTTGGTAAACCTATAAATCATCATTGAAAAAATATGATTTGGGGAAGAGTGCTGATCAGCTAGATATATATTTTTTATACGACAGTGGCAAACAAGCATACGGACCGCCTGATGATGGACGCCTGTAACTCCAGAGGATTGCGCGTTGCCTACCCTAACATAAGATACGCTAACATCTTAAGATATGCTTATATTAGAAAAATCTTCGTTTCAGTGGCAGCGCTGAGCTGCGCCGAGAGCGGCATCCACCCGCCGTGGCTGCTGTACCTCGCCATCGCGCTCGGAGTCATGTTCCTCGTGATGCTGCTCGTCAACTGCTTCCTCTGCACTGCCATGACGTGCTCCTGCGCCAGGACTGACGTGAGTTCAACTAGAGTACCATTGGCCGACACCAGAACGGATAGCATACTTGCCATTTTATCGACTTCTAGCGTCATGCGTCACTTACATGCTTGACAGCTGTAGTAACAGATGACAAAAACTCGGCCACCTTAGACTAGCTTAATATGAAACAATTGATGACAGGAAAAGTTTCAAATACAAGTATTTGCTTTGTACTTGCGTCTCTACACATATCAAATATTGAGTTTTTGATATAATAATATCAAAAACTCATTCGTAACTAATCACCAAACTAACCTAACTCAAGACAATATCCTTACGAAGGGCGTTGACGACTTGGGATGTCTTTTCCCAGCACACCTTTGGACAGAGATCTTATTTCATGTCTCACTCATGACATTTGGTTTTTCCAGGTGATCGAGAAGGACCCGTCAGTAGTGGAAGACTACGACCCGTACCGCAGCTGGCACGGCAGCCAGTACGGCAGCAGGTACCCCTCCTCCACCATACACTCAGCGAGGTAACACCCATCACATCACCATTACGCTACTTTTACATTCAGTTCCTGTCTATATACCTGGAGCAGAAGTTGCTAAGCGGGCCAGGTATTCAGAATGATCTTGACACGCTCTTATTCTTTTAACAATAAAGTATTCATTAGGTACTCAAACTCATTTTGAACTCCCGCTTAGCAACGTTTACTGCTGACTTCACAGGGATTATTGTGCAATTTTCTAATGTTCGTAACATAGCCGTGTAATGTCTAGTCGAAGCAACGCCATGTTGTACGATGTGTTATTTACACGGCTAATAAGTTAGTTAAGTGACTGAACAATCTCTTTACGTGATTGACTGATTGTACAATGCCGGAATTAGAAGCTGTCGAAGCTGTGAGGACACATACCCACAGCTGGTGAAAATAATTGTGTCTATAGTTTATCCCTTTCTAGCAGACAAACGATTACCAACGGCGTGATAGGTTTGACAAGCTTTCATGTACGATAAGAAAAGATACACGGTGTCCCGAACAAGTATTTGTGTAAATAACTTCGAGTGTTGTACCCGTAATAAGTAACCAATATAATAAACGCCATTTCTCTGTCATCTTCATTTTTAAAGCCGTTGCTAAACGCCCAATAAAAATATTACGAGAATCTTTGAATTCAACTAGAAATCTTCATTCAGAGAATCGAATTGTTATTTCATTGTAAACTTCTAACTGACTAAAAGCATCAGCTTAAACTAAACTGTACAGAAAACTAAACATTGCAATGACCACTAAACAGCTTAATACCCCGTAGCTTTGCTATCACTTGCTTCTTTTCAACTTAAACAAGTTCAATTAAACGCGCTGCGGTCCACAAATAGCCGACTTTCGGGATTTATATACAATCGTTTGTGTTAAAAATTCCAGATTAGCTCTACATGCTACTTGCTGTAATACTGTTATGCTACCGCCACGCATTCGTGCTAGTAGCGAGGCGAATAGCGAGGCGAAACGCGAGCACGCATGTGTACGCGGACGTCTCGCTATTCCTCTCGTCCCTCGCATCGCGTTTTTCTATAGGCAAAGTTTCGTCGAACGTTTCGACGAATAGCGAGGCTTGTGACGAGCCAGCATGTCTAAACGCGGAGTTAGGAATGACATATTAAAATTATTTTTTTATTATTACTCAAGGTCTGTCTCGGATAACAGCGACCACTACGCAATAGTGCAATCCCGGCCCGGCAGTCGCCACTCCGGCATGCACCGAAATAGACATTAAAAGGTAATTCGACGGTAGCTGCTTATACATCAAAACTTTCGCATTCTATTCAGGTCTATTAAGTAAAAAATAAACAAACCTTCCCGAATAAAGAAAATCATACTATATTATATTCAAAAAATAATCTGTAATTAACCATTGTCATCATATGAAAAACTGTATATTAAAATAAGCGTTATGCTAACTAGTATTTTGTTTTCAGAATTGATGCGAAACTCCAATAGAACGTGGTAAAGTCGCTGAAGAAACTAAAGATATAATGGTAAAGGATGATATCGAATTTTAGGAAATCGTGGCCTTATTCATAAAACTAAAAGAAGATTTAGTTATTTTATTACCGTATATACCGACTTTATAAAGTTCTGATTGTCTTGGAAATATGTATTACTAATAAAAATAGATAGATTAAAAACACGAGTGGTGCTGAGTAATATTCACAAATTGTAACATAACAGTATGTCGGTAGACAGTAGTGCATTACGTTACCTAAGCTAGAGAAATGTACTTCCGTATGTTCGAATGAATTTATCTTGTGCCATTATGTTTCATCGTACCTTAATTCCGATATGTTGGTACAATATGACCGCAAAAATTCGAATTTAAATTGCAATATTAAACAATACAACGAATCCGTCCGAAATTAACGCTTAATTATAGAATAAATCAATGGATTGTATGGTTGTATTGCTATTTGTGCCTACAGGGAACAATTGGGAATACAGTTAAGGTCAATGTGATTAAGACCGTCTATCAGGTAAGTCCGTTTACCAACCAATTTCCTACATTATCTGATGGGTATATAGTTTCATATGACGGACTTCCCTTAAAAATAAAGTGTGCCGGTCTTACCCACATTAACCTTATTTAGAATAAGCTATAGAGTGGAGAAATACACCAGTATAGTAATAGATGTAGTAATAAATGTAATTATTAGTATTAATCTAGGATAAACACGCGCCTGCGGGTGTACGCGCGTGTTACAACTGTACCACATCATATTCTGTGAATTATAGTGTTAATTTACACAAGTAGTTAATATCCTCAATTGCCTAGAATATTTAAATGTGTCGTATTGCCTGTCCTAGATGTAATAAGTGTGAGTGATATTAGCTATATATATGATATCTATTTCTAATTTTGTGACTCGTACTTGACCTACTGTTTATACATATATCTTCGCTTATATTATTAAAGGTGATTTATAAATATGAATGGCCCCAAAGAAATTATTCCTTTTAACTGTATTGCAAACTTATACTTTCGCTAATATTATCTCGAATCGATAACTCGATATACTAATAGAATGCACATGCGAGTTACATAATTGGTAACAGAAATGAACAATGGATAGCAATATGCTCAACCCGTCTTCCTCGAGTAAATGGAAATTTAATATAATGATTGAATCTCGATTTAATGTGTGCTTTGTTTGTGTGATAAACCAAGAGCGTGTGACAATAAAGTTCTTAACACTGTTTAACTGTTTCATTCGCTTGAAATATAATGTGCCCATTGGTAATTTACCCCGCTATTGTAGAGGAAAGATGAGCAGTTATTTTCTTTTGTGTTTTTACTACATTAATGCAAACAGATTTCCATTAGTTCATTACATAGAAACGTTCCATCATTCGTTATTTCTCTGGGACCCTACAAACCAAAATATAACTGATACATTATATGACTACTGTATAACAGTTTGTTTAGGTCAGATTCAGATGCGAAATACAAATAAAATAATCATGCTCACACAAAATCTCATTTATTTATTAGGTCAAACACTGTTGTGAATTTTACACAAATATAACCTACATGTTTACACATTACATTTCGATAGTTTATTATAAGAAAAATGATTAAGTGGTCGAGTTGGTAGGAATGATCTAAGTTCTAATACAACAAAATAAGTACATATAGTCCTCAATATTGATATAATAGTTATAAAAAGTAAAGGTTTCAAAGTAAATAAAAAAGGTATAAAAATTTAGCTGCCAATATTAGGTCTTCAAATAAATAATTATACAAATCTCATTATCAAACGGCACATAGACGGGTTGGTTAACTCTTTTGTCGCCGCTGTAGATTACTTGAAACTGGTTCCTTGTTGACATTGATTTTCAGTCGGAGGGTTATTTGCTGCTTGGGTCATTTAGCTAAATATTTTATTTAAAAAATGTCTACATTATAGACTTTTGATTAGGCGAATCCTCATGAGCCGGCCATGATGTATCAATTATTAAATACTGACAGCACTTAACCAAAGAATTAACCAACCATACTTAAAAAAAACACTACCCTATCGGAGCTTTATACATAGGAGAAGGTACTTTATTGACGACTAGAAATATTTATTAAAGGTAACATGCAAGTTATGCAACAATAAACATCTAAAATAATATAGGCTCTAAATCTTTGTGACAACGCCAGGTATTTAACACTTTAAAACATAAACATCATCTATAAATTATGGCACTTTAGCAGTTACTGTAAAATATTGCCTACATACGTCTGGTTTTTGAAGAGATTTAAATAATATATAAACAAAATTATCCCTCGCGTTGCAGGCGGGTTGATAAGACGTCGTTTTAAAGCTTATAGTTATATATGAAATGTAAACAACCTGGCGATAAGGTTTAAATGTTAACAAACTAATATTTGCTGTAATTGAACGTTATTCATAAATAGGCATATATATCGCGCGTGGTAAATCAGTTTTAACATGTCCAAAACACGCGTAGCGACAAACACGGAAATAATTGGATAAATTACGAAGTCACGTGTTTTAATGCATATGGAATACACTAGTGATTATCTTACACTGCACCATCTTTTTTTACACTTTCTCTTATAACCCTGACATTAAAGCATAAAAAAACGAAAGTCGTCGCCAGGAAACTGCCATAATGCCAACCACACATTACTGCCCTTTCCTAACGAAACTTATCTTCCGTCCTTGTCGCGCCACGTGAAATCCCTTTTATAGCACGATCACGTTCATCTTACCCTTGCAAGTTAGGGCATTTTTGGGTTAACGACAGAACTTAATACCCACCTTCCTTATGACCCAGTCTAGACCCAGCCCAGTTCGTCGACGGAAAACTACCTACCAGACGTCCGCGTAGTTTGCCGTTTTTATAGCTAAATGTCAACTTGCGACTATAACTACAGCTGGCTATTAGCATCGCCTATTTACATTGTTGCAATAAGTTTAATATCGTAAATTTGACTTAACGATGGGACGAATTCAAATTTCCAACGTGTGCGTTTGTAAGTCAGACTTAGCTCGGTTCACATTTGTCTGTATACATTTAATATGGCTGCGTTCACATTAGTTTGACGCAGTGTGCATTATGCACGTGTTGAAATGTGTGTAACCCCGTCTTTATCCATATGTACCACACGCTTCTCAGATTGTCTGTCAAACTCAGGGATCGAATACCGGTACTAGTTTCATACAAATGAACCGTACACTTTTACATTTTATCCAAATCATCGGATAATATGTACCCTTTATCTAAATACCATTTAAGAAGTTCAAACGAAAAAATACGAATTTATGACAAATTTTACATTTTTCGTAACCATCCCTGATCAAACTAACCTAGTCGCAAACCACAAACCGGGCTGTTCAACTGATACCTAGTAAATACTTGCCCGCTTATTCACATACATTTCTCAAACCTGTCACTCTTTGACAATTGTGTTTGTAACTAAAGAAAACATAATTTAACTAAAGTAGGTTTGAGAATTGTTTATGAATAAGCGGGTGGGAATATAAACGCGATCGTACTATGAGAGGTCCATTTAATGCTGGCTGGTCTTGTCAGGTTTGAGCATGGTGTTGACTAACTTCTCGTAGAGCGAGCGCTTGTAGATGCGCGGCTGGCCCTCGCGCAGCCCGCGCGGGTAGGGCCCAATGCTCTCTTCGTCAAACCAGCTGGTTGTCGGCTGGAATAATGGAAACTGTTTTCAGCCACAATACTATTTAAACTGTTGTGAGCCATGTTACTACTACTTAGTTACAAACGGATAAACTCACGTGTAATTATATGAAATGAAATGTTTCGGGTAAGCTCAGCGATCAGTGAGCGATACACCCTCAACGCGATCGGTGTGTCCTGACTCGGCTTGAAGATGGGTACCAGAGCTTACCCGAAATATTTCGCCTAGTGCGATATAACTACACGTAAGTTTATCCGTTTGTAACTATGTGTTTAAATTATACTATGCGGAATGGAATGAGCTAGTTAAATTTTGATTTATGTTAACGTTGTTTTTAATAAATAACACTATAGATAGGGTAAATCGCCAGTTACTGGCCACCTTTCAATAAATGGCCACCATATACTGAAAATGGATTCTATTTACCTATAAACAGAATGCATTTAAGTATAAGGTGGCCAGTAATTGAAGGGTGGCCAGTAATTGAAACCCCATTTGAAAATGTGTTCTATTTATAGGTAAACAGAATTCATTTTCAGTATAAGGTGGTTAGTTATTGAAAGGTGGCCAGTAACTGGCGATTTACCCTATATGAATTATACTGGATGTTATAAAAAACGTGATACAAGATTATCAAACCGGCATCTGTTCATGATTTTGAACATATTGAGCATACAAATTGAGCTGTTCCATAGGAAATGTCAAGTATAAGTTGAGGAAAATGTATGAGAGTTGTTTTTCTTTTACAATTCACAAACCCCATATTTAAAAAAATTGACCCCATAGTAAAAATTGATATTTTTTTATAACACCCGGTATGTAGATTAATGTAGAATCATATAGGTACAATATTTAAGAAAAAAATACCGTGTAGTGGTCAGGGGCCGATTTTTGAGCCCTCGACGCTCGAATCGTGACATTTTAAACTCTCTCAAACACGAACAAATGGTATTTTAGAAGCATCAATGACATAAATAAATAAACGAGGGTTTCGAAACTATACATTTTATGCAAAAATAATGGTAAGTAACTTTTGTGTGTGATTATTTTCGTTCTCAAAGTTTTATGAATTCCAGTGCCCGACTCGCAAAAATGCATCAACCGCGAAAGCTATAGCTTTGGACAGTACTTGACCACTTTTTCTTAAGTATATGATATCTGTTTTAATTTATAGTTCAATCGGATTTAGTATATACTTAACCTAATAGAACTTGCAAGGATTCTCGTTGATCGGCGGACATAAACGTAGAAATGTTTTGTGACCCAATGACCTACAACCTACAACGGTCAAGGTTGTCACCGTCACATACCTTTGTAACATTTAAAATCATCTCTACTTTCGAGCACTAGTTAAGTGAGCCGAGCCCCATTCGCATCGACGGCGCGTAACGGTTGTCAGTGCTCTACGAAACATGTCGAGCGAGTGTCTTGAGTAAATCCGTTAAAGAAGCGTAATTTATTACGGATAATGTAGGATTCTAAAGATGATAAGATTTTTCTAATCAGTCCAGTAGGTAGGAGTTTTTTCAATGCAAACTATAAATCAGATCTATCCTCTTATAATAGTAGTGTAGATGCCATTTTATAGTTTAAGATTTAAATAGATCGCGTCTAGCAAGGTTCGGACTTGCCACGAGCTTATCTAAGCTTACCTATTTACTTCATATACGTAGATATCCAATGACGCAAAAGCCAACACAATCACGTCAAAAGGCTAGGGGGTAATGTGTGGGTACTCGTGCGTAGATCGTAAATTAAGCGGAAATATATTGTATTCAGGGACATAATCGTAGCTAAATATAACTTTCTTATTTGGGTAACGTAAAAGCCGATATGTTGTACCTTAATCTTTGCTGTGAATATAAGTCAACATTGTGACATCTTAAAATAGTTAAATCGACTATTTGCTGTAAACTACTAGAAATTATATAGGTATCCCAGAATAATAAAGTACCTAGCTTGAATTTTTGGACGAAGTTTACGACGGATGCCGTTTAGTATATTTTTACGAAGCCTGCGCTGTGGATTTGGGTCATGACTCATGAATATAATTCTTATAACTTAAATTTGTAACTTCATAATTATTGAATAAAATATTATTTACATTGACTTGAAACTTAAAAGTAGGTAATTTCTCAAATGAATTGTTAATTGTCTAAGTAATATTTTTTTTTGGAAATAATGTCAATCGTTCCTGTTTTTGGTGAGGATCAAATATCTGTATTGGATCAATTAAGGTAAGTAAAATAAGAAAATTGCTATTTTGACCGTGAAATGTTGCATTTAAGTATGTAATTGTAATAAAATGTATTTTTTTATTTAAATGAAAGGAATTCCATGGTACAGTCGCCATCAGATGTTTAAGTCGGAGCTGTGGATGTGGTCACAAATATCTGAATATGCACTTTTGACGCCTTGACAATAAAGCGTTGTTCCGATAATTGTGACCAGCTCCAAAGCTTCGATATATCTGATGGCGATTGTAACATTTTTTTTACCAATTTGGGACTTAGTATTGTATGTAGATTTTCATAAATTAAATTATTTAGTGATTTTCCATATAACTAGGTTGTGTGTGTGTCAAGTACCCAATTTTATTAAAATAAAACTTGTTCTTAGGGAAACGAATGCTTAAAAGTACATAGTAATACCATTAGCGTCAAGTAATTAGTTGCAACCAAAGCAGCCAAATATATCGGTACAGGTCTTTATTTGTAAAGCGGTAATGATATATCTGGTTACATAAATAAATAAATATTTCGGGACAATTTTACACAAATCGACCTATTCCTACGGTAAGCTCAGTAAAGCTTGTGTTGTAAGTACTAGACGACGACTAGATAGATACATATAAATACATAGACTCAGGAACAAATATCTGTGCTCATCACACAAATAAATGCTCTGACTGGGAATTTAACCCAGGACCATCGGCTTCATAGGCAGAGTCACTACCCACTAGGCCAGATCGGTCGTCAATCGGTCAATCGGTTGTCGGTTACTTCGACTGTTACTACGGTGTGCCATTCTTAGGGCGATACTGGCGGCAGGTCACCTGCAAACGTTCAAGCGATAATGTTCTTAAGTGGAACATCTGTATCCAGAAGTACTCACCTCTAGTTTAAAGTTGAGGATGTGCGCTTGGTTCTGGTTGTGAGGTACAGTGGCCACGCGCGACACGGAGAAGTAGCCGGGATGACTCGCCGTTACCTCGTAGTGACCCGGGGTGAGCAGGCGGTAATAGTCGCCGAATAAGCCTGGTCAATACATATTAAATAGATATTTGTCCTGAAATACTCTTTTAATTCTTACACAAATTGATTGAGCCCCACTGAGCTTCAAAAAAGCTTATGTTGTGGGTACTCAGCCAACGACATATATAATAAACGAATAATTAATTACATATAGAAAACCCAATCACTTCGAAACAAATACCTGTGCTCATCACACAAATAAATGCCTTTACTTTAAATGCCTAAAAATATATATGTTATGGACCAAGTGATAAGGACGGGCATTATTTGTAATGCCCGGGCATTAAGAATAATGACTAGCTATACTGCGCCAAGTGGGAAGTGACAAGCTAAACTTCAATATTTATCACATTGTCTGGTCATTATGAATACTGCTACAACGTCGTTGGGCAATTTGGTCGGGGAGAGAAACAAACTCGTGACACGTGTTAACCACAGTTACCGATGGATGGCAGAATGCGGACGTAAATTGCTTCACTGTTTAATAGGTCTGATTGTTCTAATTGTTCAAACTTTAGTTTGTTTTAAGTTTTATATTTATAGGCCAGAGCCAGTATAAAAAAATTAAGCTATTTTTGTTTGGTATTCCTTGGTCCCTGCTTTCCCGGCTTGGCCCAAGCTCCAGCAGTATAGACTGCAACTGGCACAAAGGCCTACAGCTATTTCTAAACTGATTTTTTTTTCTTAGCGAGTCGGCTGTGTTGTGAACGCAAAAAACCTAGCACTCCTTCTCGCTTCGCTCGTCGTCGTACCGGTGACTCTGGGACTGAATTTCTGTTTTGCCCTAATATGATTGTCCAAGCTCAGTATAATATTAATATTTCGACTATGACGTGTACCCCTGTTGTTAATTTTTGCTTTTATGTCCAGATCTTTCAGTCAGGACACTTTTTCACTCTATAGCAATAGTACTCATATAGGGTAAAAAAATACAAGAACTTCCATCTATTGGGATGTAAATAATTAATCTTGTGAATAAAATGTAGTTTTGCTATATATTTTGTTATTTCTTTCTTTCTTTCTTTCTAAATCTGTATAACTCGCGACTGACTTTCATTATTACTAGTAGCTTTCCTACTCGCCGCAAAAGTAGGAAGCACTCAGTTGCTCGTTAATTGAGTTAACGTCGGAATAGTCTGCTCAATTAAATGAGCATGACAATAGCTTACACAAGTAGACAATGGCTCATGTCATTGTTTGGTCTAGTTTACATTTGACGGCTCAATGGAATTGCGATCTATTCAATCATACTTGTAATAAATTCGCGAGTAGCAACGATACATTTTACAACATCAAATTGAGCTTGATTTGATTTGATTGGCTGAGTGAATAAAAAAAATATTAATAAGATTCTGATATCACAGTTTCTTACGAGACACTGGTAGTCGGTGGCTGAAGAGTGCTAGAGATCGCTACCTGAGGTAACTTAAACTTACCAGTGGTAACATCATGTCGGATAGGCCTGGGTAACGGTCCAGTAATGTTGACCACGGAGATGACTGCGTTCTGTAGAAACCCGGAGTCGTCCGTCACAACCCCTTTAACACCGGTATGCGCCTTCCATAAATAAGCCAGCATGGCTTCCCTATTCCTCTCCCATTCTGCTTCGAGTTTATTCGCGCTTGGGTACTTCTCACACCCGAGCTCCAGGGTTACCTCAAAGGCGTTCGTTGCCAAATAATTAAAATCTTGCATGCCTGAAACAATTCAATTGGATAAGGTATTTCAATGACATCCATTCATTGAATGATTCTTCGGAATTTCCACTCATTGAATAGAAATGCCAATTTCTAAAGGTGTCTTTATGCTGCGGTTATTCGAGAACTTAAGGTCTGTCTGTACTGCGCGGTGTTTACTTAGATTTTTCAATTGCCAGATAAGGACATATCTGACACCCATAGAGTTATTCGTCGAATAAGGCTTATCTCGATTATAAGGGTCGACTGAAAAATCGGCCCTTAAATACTTAATGTTAAACTAATTGCGCGCGCGGTGCCGTTTGCGAGGGATCAATTATGTTTTTTTATAATTGTTATATTATGCGAATGTGCATATTATTAATGCGAATTCATTAAAATTGGTTCGGAAGCATATATGTCACTAACAGATTCTCTGATAATAGAATCTACAGTAAATAAAACCAACATGGAATCCCTGTTGTTAGAATTCCAACATTCCATGTTAATTCCGTTTGTTAAAGATATCCTGTACAAGGCGATAAAAAAGAATATATAAATGTAGATACAGAAAATGAATTGTTTACGTTTCTAACCGATGAATAGCAATGTTTTGAACATGGTTCATACGACCTTGAACAATTTTCAATGTCTCAACATGCCTATATGAGAAGTTAACATTACAAAAAATTGTTTGAAAACAACAGCGGACAATGATTCTCAAATTAGCATCACTAAACCAGTTTACTCATGGTTAACGAGTGGTCGCACATAAATGTCAAGTCGCCTTGTTAAGCCATCGCAGATATACACATATATATCTAAGTAGACCACAAAGTCCTACTTTGCTTGGCAACTATTTATTCTGTTCTGCAGAGCACTTTCCAGCCGTATATGAGTGCTTCGAATAGTTGGAATTCAATTCTAGTTTTTCCAAGCATGTAATGCTATGGTATATTTATCAAGTTTCGAAATATCTCTTAGTTTGAAGGACCCCGTTAGTAGTGTAGTCGAGTTGTTTAATATCGTAAATCAAACTTTTTTTTTATACAACGACGGCGGCAAACAAGCATACAGCCAGCCTGATGGTAAGCAGTTACCGTAGCCTATGGACGCCTGCAACTCCAGAGGATTCACATACGTGTTGCCTACCCTAACTAAACCAACAAGTGTGTTTAGTGGAGACCCAGTTAAAACATTACAGATATCTTCTTGTTGATCCTAGAGGTCGGTTTGAAAGAAACAAATAGTTCTTCCCTTGTTTGAGGACAAAATAACTAATATTCAAACATTTTTTTTACATTGAATGATTGAGGAATTAACAAATAATTATCATAGAAAGAATTGCTCGATTGTCATACATAACCCAATCGCCGCGCCGTCTGCCATAACAATAACATACTAGTAGTTATGTGGGCTACTACATAAACATGATGCGTAGTCTTCCTCAGTATATGTCTGTTGGATAGTACATAAATGTCAGCAGTGGACTGAAGCAATCTATTATGTGGGAACCAAGATACTTCCTGCTACAGAATTACTCTTTGAGAACTTTCCTCCATAAGAGTGAATGTTACTTGACAAGAACTGTTGAGTGAGGAGAAAATACATTTACCGCTTTCCAAAAAATGGCAAATTACAAAAAATACCCATATATAATTTTTTAAACAACTCTGATTTAATTCTGTAGATATAATATATAATGCGTTTTTAATTCTTTTATTTCATGAATAATTATTGCGGCAACAACAGTTAATATTTAGAACCCTTGATTTATTAAAATATTTCAATATTTTAACATCATAAGCGATAAAAGGTAATCATCGGAAAAGGTCTACATTAACAAACCGTGAAAGATTGGTTTATGTAAGAGCGATGAAGATTTTATCGACAAGTACATACGTATACTTGATTTGGTCATGAAAGACAAAAAGCAAATTCAATGTATTTTTAGCGTAGATATCTAGCTATCTCAGGAAAAAACCAAATGTCTGGTCAACATCATATAGTTCGTAGCAGTCAAAGAAGCCAAGTATATCGTGACAAATTTTTACTGTATAAATTTAATTCCAATTATTTGAAACTATACACGCAAGGAAACGGTCCTCTTTGGACTACACCGCCCAGCCTAAAAGTTGGTGATAGCGCCATGCCTTCTGAATTTGCAAAACACACCAAGTTTTAGTGTGTTAGTGTACAATTGTTTTTTTTTTTTTATGACATAGACGGCAAACGAGCAAACGCCTTGTCTGGTGGTAAGCAATTACCGTCGCCCATGGGCACCCGCAACACCAGATGCCTCACAAGCTTTTTGCCGGCCTTTAAGGGGGGTTGGAGCTCTGGGAACCTTACTCACCATCAGGAACACAGCACTACATACCTGAAAGGTAGCAGTGGTATTATGGCTGTGGTCTTCTGTAAGGAGGAGGTACTTCCCCAGTTGGGCTGCCCCAGGTTCAAGCGTGATGGTCATCGCTGTGCCCTACCTCTCATCGATATGGTCCCATTCATCCGGCTGTAGGTACCGTGGTCGCACACACATAGTCTAACAGACGTTTTAATTCATGTCAAGGTGTATACGCCACATAACCTACCTCCTTTCAGGCTGTACCACGCGGCGCCATTGGTAACGCCGCCCTGCTTTCCGAAGTTGTAGGTGGTGGAGTCGTCAGAGCTGGTGGCGTGACAACCGCCGCGCCGTGGTGACGACATGTCGGCGTGGTTTGTGGCGTAAGCAAGAGCCAGCTCCCTGTGTTAACACATCAAGTTCTAGGAATACACAGGTTCAGAGTTATTAGTCGCTTTCCTTAACAATTTTTGTAATATACTAATTTGATATATCGGATTCGATCGTAGCGAGTAGCAAACTGTCACTAATTCTAAATTTAGGTATGTGTATGTTGTTAATTGTACTACAGGTGCCTTCAATTAAAGTAACGTGAAAAACGTTAAATTATGTCGTTTTCGTAATTATTTGGATGGCCGCGCTCAGTACGAATGGCACTGACATAAATTATAGCATGTGACGCTGGTGACAACAAACCTGAAAGTATCATCATCGGGGCTGGCAGAGTACTCGGAGACTGGCGCGCCACTGCGGCTCTCATCGTAAGGGTAGTTAGCCACAAGGTCTCCGCCGTGCATGGCGGCGCTCAGTACGAATGGCACTGACATGATCCATCGCATGACCGCTCGTGTCTCAGGCTCCAGCTATTGGTAGCAAATAAACCGTTTTTTTTTTAATGCAAGCCTTCTAAATGCCACAACAAAAATATAGCAAAAAAAGCTATATTCTATTTCACATATTGCTAGGGCGTTTGTTTGCAAGATATTATTGTGGTTGACTTCGCGTTCATTTCTTTATTTTTAATTCAAAAAATATATATATTAGATACGCATCTCGAAGCAGTATAGACGCAATGACACTTTTTTGTTTAACAGGTTAGTAGTATCCCATGAACAAAAATTAAATAGAGCTTATCATTTTACATTTTGCCATATGGACCTGTTCACCACGCCGTGGCTCGTTAACGTCAGTTCCTTTATCCATATTCGTCAGTCTTAGTGCTTTAAAAATGGAGATCTATGTTCTCCGAAACATATTGCGCGGGTGACTAAATAAACGTGAGTAGAACCGTGTTAATCGTTAATTATTATCGCGTTATACAAAAACTTATTTATTTTATTACTAGCCTAAGAAAGAGACATTATAATTCAGTCTTATCTCCGCGTTAATCAAGCTACATATAAAAGTTGTGCAAGATAAAAAGTGAAACCTATGAAAATTAATATTTTTAATTAATTTGTAAATGGCCCAATTCAAGATACATACTCATACTCTCATATCCATTATGGCATATGTATTGCCATTATCACTGTGCAGTTTGCAGGGAGAAAAATCAATATATTAATATATTGTGTTATCTTATCAAGCACACTTTATACAATATAAATATATTATGAAAAGGGCATATAGCCAATTATATACTATAACAGTTAGCATAATAGTTCATACTAAGGTTTGTGCTTTAATTACAATTTATTATTTAATTAACACTTTCACTGCAACAATTAGTTATCTTCGCAATTAACCATACTTGTTGAATCAGCCCGTACAACAGTGAATGTGTTACGTAGTCTCATTAACATTGAGATGTTTAAGCTATCAATGTCAAATGTCAAGTTGCATCCTCACTAATTATAAAAATAATTAAATTCCTGAGCATTCAATATGGAAGAAATAACTTGTACATTCTTATACATTATATGGTACATTTTTATGGTAATGAAATAGAAAATATATTAACTTACAGGAGCAGCAAGGCGGGTGACATCTTGCAGTAGGTGATTGTTGTGGTTAATACCCTGCCGCTCAAACTCAAATGTTATAGCATCTAAATCAGGGAAGTTACGGTTTAAATCCACAGTATGGTTGTTGTAACGACCAATGAGGTAGTCCTTGGTACCCTAAAATGAAATATATGTTATAATATAAGTAAAGTTATCTGCAAAGAGGGTAGGTAATGCGAAAAGTTTTTTAGATAATACATATGTATCAAATAATATCATTGTCAAGATCATTATTAATCTAAACCATTTTATCAAATGCAGTTTTTCAAACTGTACACTCTAATTAATATTACCTCATTAAAAGAAACCTGCTCAAGAAAACTTGTTGGTGTAGTTTTTTAACATGTAATATTTTTAAAGTAATGAACACATTATTTCCTTAGCTCAAGTAATTCCACATCAACATGTTTAGGTACTTACGGTGTCTGTAGACAACTGCCATCCATCAGGATTCATGGAAGGCAACAAGTGTATGCGCGTGTTGTGGATCAGCGCTCGGATGCGACGGTCGTGGTTCATGTACTGGTCGCACAAATAATGAGCCAGTCCCAAAAGCAGCTCGCGACCCAATACCTCATTCCCATGTATGTTCCCAATATACTTCACCTCAGGCTTGTCTGCAGAAACATATTTAAAAAGATAGAAAAAATATAGAAGTTTAAAAAAATTATTGACTACCCTCTAATACTTACAAGGCTGATGGAGTCCAGGCCTATCCGAGAATTCAATCACATAAAGAGGAACATTCTGTACCGAAGGCTCGGTAAGAGCGTAAACCCGTGATATGTTGGAACATTTTTTATGAACTTCTTCCAATATTAATGGCAGCTCTTCATTATTATGATGTCTCCAAGTGAATTCAGCATTCGCAGTTAGAAATACAACAAAACAAAGCAAAATTATCTTTGCCATTGTTGCTATAGTTGATTTAGCTTTTATTTTTAAACAATGCACAACATGTTATACGTTCGGCCTACACTGATATTGATATCGCAGTATCGATCGATTTCCCGCCTACGTACAAGCTCTCAGAAAACAACACCCTACAAGCGCCCGCAACGCAAACTAACTAAACTGAATTTGTTTGACTTACAATGAGTGAAGTGAAGTCGGTCGATAGTCATGACGTACAGTGACGCATGACGGCAGATGTACCAATCACGCACCAGCTGTCATTTGAAAGCTGTTCAAGACATTATTAAAACCACTTTCAATTGCGTCTAGTTGTGTGCGTTGCTTCGAACGTTTCGACGAATAGCGAGACGAATGACGAGCAAGCATGTATGATTATATTATTTATATTATCTTTGGCTTAAGCCTGTAACACAACAAAACATTGTACAATTTATTGAAATTGACACTGACTATCCAACCGAGTCTAGCCGGACTTAAACATTTCCGAACGCACCTATCACTGTCAATGAACAAATCTATATAAAATATTATTAAAAATTCCTTGCTAAGGGCCGAATAAATAATGAACACTTAAACATTATAAATTTTGCTGATATAATAATATGTTTTCAATTCATACTACTTATTTTTTACGCTTTTGTAGTAGTGTACAGTCAGCAGCAGAGAAAAGGAGCGGTACCGCGAACATCGAAGTCCGTATGTTTCGAGGAACTTTCTCTTTTACTCCAATTAAGGTGTCATGAGAGTGACAGAGACAATCGTCCGAAATTTACGAATATCGTTGTTCGCGGTAGCGCCGAAGGTACCCCCTCTGTCACATGCTGGCACATGGGGGGGTGGTTATTTTTTTCTGTTAATCCCTATTAGTCCTATTAGTTGGAGAGTTTCGCTCAAGTTCCGTGAGTTCCGGGAAAATTATGCTACTATTTAGATACCACCGGAGTTTTTTGACGATAATATTCGTAAGGTAATTAGTATTAGAAGTAGTTATATTTTAGGTTTTATTAGTATTTATGGTTTTATTAGATACTTGATAAATATGTAGGCTCTGGCCTTACCCGGCCTCGACAGGGATTTATTATACTTGTAATATGTGTGCAATTAGTAGCTATTTCTTTAACAAGGGAGTAAAATTACTGTACCCTCTCGTGCTAATAGTGAGACCCGAGCGAAAAATTCCAAGATTGAACCATTAGCGAGTGTTCAAAATGGAATCTTGAGCGTTGCAAGGCATGAGGGGGGAACAAACTATGCACTCGAGCAAAACACAACATTATTACCTCACTGCCGGGAGGAAAATACTTCTCTGTTTGCCATCTGTGTTTTAAGTACTTATAATATATTAGGGCTTTCCGAGCTAGTGAGGTGAAAAACGTTGTTGTACATTGTTATAGAAAATTGAATGTCAGTAATTAAAATCATGTCTTAAATGGTAGTACTATTTATTATATATATTTTCTTGTTAAAAATTAAGGAAAATCACATGATTAATTGAACACTACTATTATTTCACTATAGTACTATCGAAGGTTTGCTACATTTACTAAGTATTTCTCCGAAGAAAACAAGGAGTGAAATGGCCAGCCCTCCGAAGTAAAATATGTAGATGCCCTAAAAAAGAAGTTCTTTATGATATCTAAATAAACAAAAAATAACATACAAGATTTTTATCCCAATTAATGTATAAAGATATATTCGAAATACGTACCAAAATTTTTTTTATGCTTAATGGTTCAACTTCTTCTAAATCTTTTCTCCCCCGAGATAATCTTACTTCCAACTGTACTTTAAAATCAAGGTACTTTAAAGCCACCTATAACAGAAATAAAAAAAAATACTAATCTGGTGTGTTTTTTCCAATCTCCATCACACCGGTACTACCGGTAGTTCAGAAAAGTTTCTGCATCCTTAGATATCAGTGCACATTTTTCGTGAAGTATTGAGAAGTAAGTGTAGACACTATTACTTTACCACAAAGTAGGTATATTTGCCTCACGAAGTTATTGCTTTATATAAACCTTTAAAGTTTTTGTATTATATCGATTTCAATTTACTTTGCTCGTTACACCGAATTAATATTTGATTCATATACCCACCTGCGTTTCCCATGACAGCATAAGCCCCGACTGGTGGAGACGGCCAACTAACTCGCTAAGTTTTGCTGTGTATGGAGAACTTTTCCTCAACATCACGACGCACTGTTCGTAGTACACTTTGTCCAGCATTATCTCGAGATCCATCGCTGCTTCTTTGGTTATGTACTCGCCGATTGCGAAATATCCTAAGTTATAAAATATTAGAGGTTCCATCATAGTTCTCATAGGTACCATTTTAACAGTTTTAACTCAGGTATCGAGTTAAGGACATCAAAAGTTACCACTAACCCTATATACAAAATTACAAATAAAAACTCCCGATGGCCGTGTGCCATAAAGGAAAAGGAAAAAGTTTTAGCTCCAAATAATGCTGTAGTCTTTACATAGATTGTGCGCTTATTTTTGACGACAACTCTAGTTTTTGGGGGAGGTTTAAATCCCAGTAAGGGCATTTATAAGTACAGGTGTTTGTTTTTGAGTCATGGATATCTTCTATTTGTTTAAGTATTTGAATATTATATGTACTTATATGTCGTTGGCTGGCTGGGGATGTAAGGATGTGCTGTAATATTTATTTTTATTTACCTGCTGGAAGATGTTCAATGCTAAATGCCATACTCCTTGAGAAGCTTTTCTGCTTCAGAATGTCTGCTGGATAAGTTTTGAATTGTCTTAGCAAACTTTTTATGAGTGGCTAAAACAACAATTAATATTACATGACATGAATATGAAATAATTAAACAAAACTGAAAAAATAAAATAAAAGATCTTGTTATTACATGACATAATCAGCTCAGATGTTATCATCATTAATTTTGTTTGGCACCTTTTGAGATACCTAAGCTCTGTTTTGAGAAAAATGTTGTAAAATGCTAAATTCGACGTGAGCATCAACTAGGTAGTAGAGCCATCTCTTTAAACTAGTTGATGCTTTTAGGAAGTTGACATACGTATTTGTCAAAGGTCAAAGTACATAACAGAATGGGTTAGACTAAACTAAACTATAAGTAGTATGCTTCGTTCATATCATAACCAGTTAATAAGTAAATGTACCTATATAACATTATTTAAAAGAATAAACCAATACCTCCTCAGAAAGAATAATAGAAAATATCCAAGCATCATGCGTAGCGCCCCACTCCATGTTCCTATCAACTAAATCCTCCACAGTGTCTATGGAGGCCTCGTACTTGGGCACAGTGAAGCTCGAAGCCAGGCCGCCGCCGTACGCATTGTCTATGATGAGGCCTGTGACTAGCATCCAGCCGGTGATGCTGCGTATACGCCATGAAGTTGGGTCCTCGCGAGTCTTTAATTCAAATGAATGAATGAATTTCAGCTCTAATTTGCACTGCCTAAAAAACTTGTATGAACTCACTATGATGATACCCAAGATGGGGTTTTTATAAGCGTTTGACATCTAATACTCCGCGGATTTGAGAACTTACGCTGAAACCCAAGAATCCCAAGATGGGTTTTTGTCAAGAATCTGGCACCCAGTGATTCGTAAGTTCTCGAATCCAAAACACTAACTAGCAGCTAATTAGCAGTCGCGACAAAGAACTTGGTAAGCGCTCTTGAAGAGGGTAATCGCTAAGGTTTGTTGTTAGCTTGATCACAACTTTTAAATTCGCTATAAAATCAGTTAGCTAGTCCGTGGTAATGTGGAAACCGTTGTAGCAAATATTCTTACGTGTTATATCTATTTTATTACAGCTGGACGGAATATTAAATATGGATATTTAAACATGAGTTCCTACTTTTCGAGACGACATTGTCCTGTTGATCCAGGAAACAAACTGTCGGACCTGACAGGAGCTTTCATGGAGACGCAGACATGGTTACTCGTAAGTCCCATTTATGTTGTTTTAATGTGTACAGTCAGCAGAAAAAGTTGCTAAGCGTTTGAAGTGTTCAAAATGACCTACACGCGCTCTTATTCTCTTGACTATAGAGATGTGTTGACCTCATTTTGAACACCTCAAATGCTTAGCTACTTCTGCTGCTGACTGTACCTAGTAGTCGTGAAAATTTAGGTAAATTAGTTTTATGGGTATTTATTTATTTCATTTGGTTTCTATCAAATTATGGAATCCGAAAGGTCCTGTATTAAAAAACACCAAAAGTCCAAAACAGTAATGAATTGTCTGCGTTTATATCAATCACAAAAGCCGATGGTAACAATGAATCGAATGACATAATTTTCTGTTATCAGAGCAAGCCATCGCCTACTGTTTGTATCAATGCCATATAATTCAGGGTACGTAATGGCATCATTAGCATTAAACCCAATATTTGCGCATCGACGGATAACAAAATATTTACATTTCACCGGTAAGTAAATAAAAGTAAATATATCAATAAAGTCGTATCAAACTCATTTTGAACATCTAGCCCGCTTCGTTACTTCTGCTGCTGACTGTACAAAGATGAAAGTAATCCCCCTATATCTCTTTTTTACGAACGTTGGTCAGGAACATATTTATGAAATAAACTGTACCTACTTAAATAAACTAAGGTAACCTACCAAAGAGGAATTCAGTTTTATTTTGAAAATAAACGGAAAGCCATTGATGAAAAAAAGGTTTTAAGTAATCACTAATCAGCTTACTTGAGTGATCATCATCCCAAACGTGGTCAAGAACACATTATCGGTAGAGCGCTGCGCTATGGAGAGGGCAAATGAAGCGTAGAAAAAAGCGAATAGTAGACATATCCACATCGTCCACGTGAATGGCACCAACGGTAAGTCCCAACTTGTCAGAACCCTGCAATACTTATTATTATTAGGGAGCAAAGTTAGTTTTTACCTTCTCGTGCTAATATGACCCAATCGAAAATATCCAAAATTCAAAGAGTGGAATCTTGAGCATTGAGAGGGTTTCAAAGCACGAGAGGGGAACACACTTTGCTTCCGAGTGAAACGCATAATTTTTCACTTCACTACCGCAAAAAAAGAAACTACCTACTCTAAAACTTGTAAATTGTATTCAAAATTATTGGCATCCATCAATTATCATTCAAAAACATTAAATAAAGAACATCCAACCAGCTAACATAACAAAACACTCGATTCGGAATTAACAAATTGTATGAAATTACTTTGCTCTCTCGTGAATAAAATGCAACTTTGCTATCTGTTTTTAAAGAATAAAACAGTTATTTACGAGCTAGTTGGTGAAAAGGAATAATATTTATATATAACGGCTTCCAAGCCTAGTCCTAGTAGCCTAATCCCTCAGTCACTAGTCTCTAGTAGAGTTACTAGTTCCTGGGTTGGAATTCTGGCCACGGCATATGTTTGTTGTTATTATGTACTATAACTAAACATCATCATCTCGTGTAGGTATACGAGACTGGTAGCTACCAGCGTCGGCGCGTCCATACAACCGATTTCCTACTATAAGACTACATACATCTAACTCGTCGATTTTAACAATGCGACGTCGCATCGCAGTTTTGTGTACAAGCCCTTATCAAACTCTTCGTACCCTTAAGGTTAACTATACCTGTACTTACTTACCTAGGTGCGGGTGCAACGCAAGTTATAGCAGTTCTAATAATGGGAGCTGAAAAATCCAGAACTTTGTATTCTTCGTACCAGGAATAGAGTGCCGCTGAAAGTGAAGGACAATAGTGAAATAAGATGGTTTGGACATATGTTAAAGTACATACTGATTTGCTTCTATATAGGCATATACTCTTGTCACGGTTATACTCATAAGTAAGACAAAGTAAACGTAACAAAAAAAAAACTCACAAAAAGAAATTGGAGCTACAAAATACACAGTTTTTTTTTTTTTTGACAAAGGTGGCAAACGAGCAGACGGATTGCCTGATGGTAAGCACTCGCAACACCAAGGGAGTCACAAGCGCGTTGCCGACCTATAAGTGGGTTTGAGCTCTGGGAACCTTATTCACCATCAGGAACACAACACTACATACCTGAAAGGTAGCAGTGCAATTATGGCTGTGGTCTTCTGTAAGGAGGAGGTACTTCCCCAGTTGGGCTGCCCCAGATTCAAGCGTGATGGTACTTCGCTGTGCCCTACCTCTCATTGTTGGACGTAGTTTAAGGACATACCCGGGTCCAAGTTCTAAGTACTTGTTGAAAACTGTGTCCCTACATTGCTTTTTTATCGTTTATATTCTTAATAATGTTTATCTCTAGCCACCCAGAGATCAAACCTTGCAAGGCCAAATGCAACTATGGTTTGTCATGATTAAATTCAAAATGGCATTCAATTGGAGACCTTTTTATAGGTCTCCGGGCGGCTAGAGGTTAAATTTCTTAGTAGTAATATAACTAAGTGAGTAACTAAAGTAGCATTACCTAACCTAACCTAATCTTAAAATGCGTTTAACCACTATTTGGTCAACAGCCGGCAGGCCCTGGTCCGTCTCGTGACTATTAATGTTCGGCCTACGACTTCAAAAAACGCAAAGCCCTCTATCTCTTTTAAAGCCTTATCAACGGCACGCTCATGGATCAAACTTGTTATGTTATTTTATTTTCTTGTCATATAACTTTGACAAGGTGCGAAGCCATCATTCTATTTTGATGGAAGCCATACTATATAAAAGCAGAAATGTAGGTAAAATTTGACTTACTGATCCCAATATCAGCTCGGTCCTCAACCACGTTGCCTAGGACGCCAACTCCTGTGTTGTTCTCATATATCTCTCCCCACTCATGCTCGTCGTCCCTTACTATCTCCACAGTACAATTTACCCACCTAAAATTAACTAATTTTTATTCTACAATAATATAGCCAGTACTGCGTTTTGACTTAAAAGTTAAAGTAGTAGTATGAAATAGGAGATTTTTTTCAAAGTACTGACTAAATTACATATGCAAAGTGCTTCCAAATTGTATTTAAGACTGCATTTCTACCAGAAATGAGCAAGTGTAGCGAATATGTATGACAGCCAATAAGAAAACTTCATTTCCAAGTCCTTCGTAAATAATGTAATTATATTGGTTCTTAAAAAAACTTAACTTCTTAACTTTCTTCGCTACACATTGTCGCTCATCACTAGCGAAAACGCAGTCTAATATGTGAAAAACAATTAAAAATACCTGCAAAACTCGTCGATAATTCTCATTTCCATCCCGTCGCGGCCTAGAGGGTTCAGAGATGGATCAAGGTCTAATAAAACATATGGTTTATATGTAAACGCGGCCACTTTAACCGTCTTGCCATATAAGTTCGACATGTCGTGAGGAAACAAATTCGCCCCCTTTTCAAACCGGCCGGTACAAGAATCCCAACGATCCAGATACAAAGGTTTTTGCACATCTTCATCAGAACCGACATAAGTATGAGTAATCATGTCATATACCTCACAGTCGCCTGAGCTATCCACAGAAAGAGCTATTAACAAAATGTTCGCTACAAAACTTGTCTCTGCCATCAATAAAATATTAGTAAGAGCACTGTTGTTAAAGTCGTTTTGGAACGGCAAAAAAATAAGTTTCTTGTTGCTTCTCCTTACGTCTCCCAAGTGATTAACTTTTTCAAAAGCTATCATAAAATTTTCAGGATCACGCATTTGAATTATATAGTCAGAACAACCTTTTTCTGATGCATTCATAATTTGTTCAACAAGTTCTGATTCAGTGGGCTGTATTATCATAGAGCTCATTAAGTTTTTTGGATGACGAATAATTAAGTTTGTCTCTGTAACAAACGTTAAGCAGAAAGATTCCTGCAAATGCTCATTTATCAACGTATTGAGTAATATTTCGATGGGAAATAATATACTTGGCATTAACATCATGAAGTTTACAAAAACGGTTGTGTCTCATGAAAGCACTTTATGATATAGTAGTTTAAAAGCTGTGACGTTCGGAACTGATGATAAGCCATTGGATAACGACAGGTAAACAACTCCACAACACATGTTTGCTTAGAAACTCAAACACCAAGTAACGAATGTAATAGCAACGGCTCTGATAAATACATTAAGGTTCCAGTAAAATAGGTTAGCTGTAGGCAATCAAAATCGAGACATATAAGTATGGGAAATATCAGTATCTGGCATACATACGCATTATTTGAATGATTTTTCATCTAAAGTATCATTCGAATAAACAATTATTTGAAATTATATGCGACTAATTTACCCGCGAATAAATAATTCTTAACCGGTTTTAAAACGAAGAAAGATTTTTTCGTAAATTTTTAATGTTTGTTTATATTTTCTTTCACTTTTTATTCCTAATTACAGCATGATACCCACATGAGACCAAATAGGTAGGTAAGCCCCGTTTTGTAACACCTTGTATTTGACATGAGTCGTTTTTACTGATAACTTTTGTTCTAAAATTCTGACGAATGTGAGGACTCCGGGTAAAGGATATTTAGGTAGTCAATGTGCGTAAACAATGTGTTAGTTATACACAAAGTTAGTAACGATTGCCGTAGAAAGAGATAGATATATTAAAGAGTGAGAAAACCATATTTCCGAGTTATCAGTTGATCACATCAATGCGAATCTCACAAAGTAAAATTTAAATTTATCAGTTGTTGGGTTTCAGTGCAAAGCATATCGCAGTTGCCTATCAGATTCTGAACCTGCGTAGTAGTATAATTTTTCGTAGTAATCATTCATGCCACGAATAAGTTGTACGCGAATAAATGATTGAATAATGATCTGAATGATTTATTCAAATAAGAATATTCATCTGAAATTTTCATTCGTCATTCGAGTAAATGCCCAAATCTGTAACATGATAAACTGAAATATGCATGTAACTTTCTCAAGCTATACTGTAGGTACGCTACGTGGGCTACGCCGTAACCCGTAGCAAATATTTTCCCCTTTGTAGCCAAAATACTATTCTTTATTTGAGAATCACGACATTAGAAAGATTGGTTTCAAATTTCAGAATTCTATATTCAATGGTGAAACTGTCCGTTTTAGGTAAATCTCTAGGTTATTCTGCTACTAATTAATTAGTTATCTTCCAAAGTTCGATTTTTCTATCGTCAGATAAGCCCTAATCGACGGGAAACTATTATGGGTATCTCACGGTTATTATGTGCTTATTTGCGGATTGAAAAATCTGACCTTAGAAGATAACTATTTAATTGGTTAAAACTTAGTGTTAAACATACAGTTTGGTATTAACTATAATAAAATTAAATTAAATGTAAAAAACCTCGCCAAATCCCCCTGCCTCCGGTATGCTGCCCAGAATACCGGCGGCGTTGCCCTTCTGGATTGCCAGCCTTAGTTTATTTTGTGTAAAATAAAACATTATTAAGTAGGTAATTACTTTACTACTTTTAGGTCTTATGACAAACACTGCCAAACGCAAAATAATTAAGAGTAGGTAATTCAAAATTTGAAGGAACCCCATGCGAAATTTCATGCAGGTAAATATCGCTTGACCATAAGACCCACTTCTGTAGACCATGTTTTTCTAATGAATGAGGTAATAGATCGTTTCATTATGTCATTATCTGTTCAGAAAATTTTAGTTATTTAGGGTAACTATTCCAAAAACTTAACTTTAAGTATTAGCTCTATGTGCCAGTATTTACTGACCTCTAAATAAGCATTGTAGTTACGGATCGAGAGGTCAATTTATGATAGAAATCGCTCGCCAAATGGTTTCTATTAAAAGGGATTGTATTCACATTGTTTATACAACCCATCAAAGAAATTTCATAAAAAGCAATTTGTGTGATATTATCACTAATGGCCTTATTTCTCTGGGTTGTATTGGGTTATTTGTTTAGAAATTAAGTACAGAAAAGATTGCTCAAATATCAATTTATTTCTTTAGTCTATGTTGTTTTTCTATACTATAAGTGTTGTCTAGTTTCATGCCAATAGGTGATGTACAATTCGCCCAAAGAGACGTTAGCAGGTTAGCATATACTACGTGTTATTATCTCACCTAATTTTTAACGCATTCGCTGACCGACAGTACACGTATTAACGCGATTAAATAAATAGCTGTCGCACTATTAGCGAAAGTGACAAACTACAAAAAGGTAGTCCAAGAATAACTCATAATTAATATTATACTATTATCGCCGCCTTACTACGTTTAAACAGCAATTCCATAATAAAAACGGCGATCGATATGGAGAGTCCTCCAAAATACAGCAAGTAGATTCCCTGAAATACAAAATAAAGTCTACATATATCCAAAAATTCGTTCATATTTCGTAGAATTTGACCGTAAGGGTAGCCAATTAAATTGATGCATTTTTTTCGTAAACTACCTAGGTCTACTATGAACATCGAAGTTCGAAAATTTAAACGTAAATAGAATGCCAGAGACAATAAACGACTATCGTTTTTCACGGTAGCGCTTTTTTTACCCGACTCTAGGTTTTAATATAATTTTATGGGTTATTATAAATGTTATAATGACTTAGGTTTATCGCATAAAAATCGCATCGCTAAACCATGTACAAATAGCTTTCTTATAAACTGTTAATTAATCGAATAAATAAATACGCACCAATAGCTGCTTTACGTTCAAGGGCTCTACTCCATCTATGTCTTTCTTGGTTCTTGATAACCGTACTTCCAGTTGGACTTTGAAATCTAAATATTTCAATGCGATCTATAACAAAAGGACACAGTTACAATATATTTTTAAATACAATGTTCGTCACAAACTTTTATTTCCAGCAGTATTTTGTACTAGTACAAAATTAATTGAAATTAATTATTAGTTAACTCATCAAAACTACGCTATACTTTTTTTTTCGTTTGGTGTGCACTCTTTTTATTGGAGGGTAAATACTATAACACATCCATCCCTGGTCAGGGGTATGTACGCCATTGTGGGGATTTATGTGGGACTCCGGCCTAGTGATAAGGGGAGAGACTATCCACTAAACTAAAACCACTCAATCACCATTGTTACGGGGACGTCATGTGTTCGCGAACATTCAACCACAACGTCCCTCGATTATACAACTACATATGCCAAGTTCTAACCTGTGTCTCCCAGCAAAGCAGCAACCCAGACTGTTGAAGTCGACCAACCAACTCAGTAAGCTTGGCGGTATACGGGGAACTCTTCCTCGTCATCACCACACACTGTTCGTAGTACATGTCCTCCAGCATCAGCTCCAGGTTTTTAGCCCCTTCCTTGGTTATGTACTCGCCGATAGCAAAGGATCCTAAGCAAGACATAGGAATGGCGTGAGAAAGTGCTTGTGTGTTTAAGCCATTGCCAATGATATGAACTTCGTCCTCGGATTTAGAATCAAGGCAAAATACCGCACACCTACCATACTCAGCGAGTGAAAATTTAAGTAGCTACATAGCGGTGAGCTTAGTTGATAATCGGGCCCTTGCGTAAACAAGGAGCCCGATTATCTTCAACTGAACTGAACTGACTTCAACCGAAGTGAGTCAGAGTAGAAGTAATTACCTGCAGGAAGACGTTCAATGCTAAACGCCATACTCCGTGAGAAGCTCTTTTGTGTCAAAGTTTGTGGCGGGTAAACCTTAAATTGACTTATTGCACTCTTTATTAAAGGCTAAAACAAATAATTATATTTATTATATCAATATCATGTGAATTAAATACAGTAGCGCATAGTAGTTACACTAGGAATTTATATTAAAATAAGGTCCTGTATCACAATGTAATCCCATTGATTAATTTGGAAGTAGCCCACTGTTTATAGCGAAAATAAAGCAGACCTTTTGAGGATGGATGATGGAGGTAAATTAATATTTTTCATCAGTCCACCCGATGACCACGAACGCTGCTAAAGGGTTCGAAACGTCGGGATGAAGTTTAAATTAGTAAGTATACGCGATTTAATCCGTTTTAGTTGTTTTATTTCATGATTAATTATCGAGGCAACCGAAGACAATATTAAAGCAGACAGTTGCAGCAACGTGATTTACGTAATGTTTATTCCTGAATGAGCAACGATTTGACTTTAGTAAAAGCTACAACATTTACTAGTGGAAATAAAAACGGGTATTGGCGTGTCTGCAACCCGTACCTCTTCAGAAAGTATCATAGAATACAACCAGGCGTCAACAGGAGCACCCCACTCCATTCTCCTATCGACCAGATCTTGTATAGTATCCAAGGAGGCCTCGTACTTGGGCACCGTAAAGCTGGAAGCCAAGCCGCCGCTGTACGCGTTGTCTATGACCAGACCGATCACCAACATCCAGCCGTGGATGCTGCGTATACGCCAAGAGCTGGAGTCGCCGGGAGACTAGAGGTTAGGAAACAAAATACTCTAAATAACAAAATATGGCACATGATAAGACAACTGAATCTGAGCCCTGAGTGTAAGTTTTTAATGTAACTACGTCACGAACTCGTTTGCGTTTCTCATATAAATAACATTATCACTTACGCGTTCGTAAACGTTTTTTACGTCAAAAGAAACTTACACTAGAGCCTCAAATAACGCGAGTGTAATGGTTTCAATTTAGTTGAGGGGAGTTATAACATTGATCAGCATTTTTTTAATCCTTTTTTTTTATGACAAAGGTCACAAACGAGCAGACGGATTGCCTGATGGTTAACAATTACCGTCGCCCATGGGCACCCGTAACACCAGGGGAGTCACAAGCGCGTTGCCGACCTTAAGGGGGGTTGGAGCTCTGGGAACCTTACTCACTATCAGGAAGACAATACTACATACCTGAAAGGAAGTAGTGCTATTATGTTTGTGGTCTTCTGTAAGAAGGAGGTACTGCCCCAGTTGGGCTGCTCCAGATTCAAGCGTGATGGTATTTCGCTGTGCACCAACCTCTCATTGTTGGACGTAGTTTAAGGACATACCCGGGTCCAAAATTACTTAAAGAACAAGTGAAATCAATATTAAAACCAGTGCATCTCCTTTAGCCACATACGTACATCATATTTAAGATTAAGTTGAACGAATCCCATATCATTATAAGTATTAAGTTATTTATCAATTGAATATTAACTTGACCAATCATATTTCCAAATGTAGCGAAGAAAACGTCGTCGGTTGACCGCTGAGCTACGAAGAGAGCAAACGATGCGAAGAAGAAGGTAGCTATCAGGCACATCCACATCTGCCAGGAGAATGGCACCAATGGCAAGTCCCAACTCGACAAAATTCTGAAGATAGATTTGAAAGGTAGATATATGTAACTTTGTCCGATCGTTTACCTCTATTCATAACTCGATGCTCATAACAATCAAGCCGATGCAAAACTAATTTTAAAAAATCTGAATTTCACGCACATTATCAAAGTCGATGTATTTCAGAATTACACGGAAATAATAGGTAAATTCATGTGTTTAAATTGATTTGTTTTAAACTTAAATAATTATAATATTTCACAAGGACATGAAGTCTTAAGTTTTTAATGTTGGCAGACACAAAATCCTACAAATAAAAAAAATCATGTTATAAATTATTTCTATAAAATCGTACAAATAAATATATATACTATACCTAAATAATAAAACATTTATTTTGGTTCCTTAACTTACACACCCTCTTTATAATTATAATTAATCTAAATCATAAATTGAAAATATATACCAATAGATTCTTAAGAAAAAGCGACAAGGACCTCCGACGTCCGAGACAAGATTTGCACCCGCATCGCCAGCTATCGCAATTCGTCAAATATATTATGTAATCTTATTATAAATATATTATGTAAATGAAAAAATGTTTTATAAAATATGTTTCCTGTAATACTGTATAAGTTGGTAACATTTTTCATTCGGTAATCTTAGAATACCTAACATTTAAAAACGATATAGGTAAAAAATAAATCACTACACACTACTTTCTTGGGCTACAAGTTAACATAAACACAGTAGGTACTTGCCTAGGAGCAGGTGCAATGCAAGTGACCGCCGTTCTTATAATCGGAGCTGAAAAATCCAACGCTCTGTATTCTTCGTACCAGGAGTAGAGGGACGCTGGAAGTCAAACGAATGTTATTTCCGGGGGGTTTCGTCACGGTGGGGTGTGTATCTATTGAACCTTCATCATATAGAGTTTCCTGTCGAAATCTCAAAAAGCTCAAAATGGGATAACGATCTTAAAAATCTTTTCTCTTTTGTGAAGTACGAAGTGTTGTTTGTTAACCTAAAAGTAACGTCGCATAGCTGTAGTACTACTACATCGAAGGATGGTCCGCAGCGTCCCCTAGGGCGGTAGAACTTATTGCGATCGCCAACCCGCCTGCCAAGAATGGCGATTATCTCCAAAACCCATGGTGGCAAATAAAAAAAAACCCCCAGTCTCCGGTAGCTCCAACCCGGCCTATATAGGCTCTGGTAGCGGTCGAGGCAAATGGAGCAGGGGGTGCGAAAAATGATGAAGTGTGCTGTATGCCGAGACGTCCAGCACTGGACGTCAGTGGCCGGTAGATCTATATAAATTGTAACTGTTACGCAAAAAACAACTTAACTTACTTATTCCTATATCAGTTCGATCTTCGACCAGATTTCCAACGAGACCGACGCCGGTGTGGTTCTCATATATCTCACCCCACTCTTGTCCGTCATCTGGTCTTACAATTTCCACTGTACAATTTATCCACCTATATATTCATTCAGAAATAGATCAAATCAAAGTCAAATATTGTGTGCATAATTAAGGATTACGAGTATAATGGCCGTAACCGTCATTACCTGCAAAACTCCTCTATGAAGCGTATATCTATACCATCGCGTCCTGAAGGAGTCAGAGATGAATCAAGATCTAATAATACATAGGGCTTATATGTGAATGCTCCTACTTTTACCGTCTTACCATGAAGATTCGACATGTCATGAGGAAATAAATTCGCCCCCTTTTCAAACTGGCTGGTACAACTATCCCAACGGTCCAAGTACAAAGGTGCGTGGATTTGGTCATCGGAACCGACAAATGTATGGGTTATCATGTCATATCTCTGACAGTCATCTGAGTTTTGATCTACAGGTGATATTAACAAGATTTTAGGGACATATCCAGTTTCTTTTAGTGACAAAATATCTGTAAGGACACGTGTATTATTAAATTCATCTTCTGAAGGTAAAAATATTAGTTTCTTGTCGCTCCTCCGTATGTCCCCTATATGATTAACTTTGTCAAATGCTACCATAAAACTCTGTGGGTCGCCCATTTGAATTATGTAATCGTTACAGGCTTTTTCTGATGCACCTAAAATTTGCTCAACCAATTCCGAATAATTAGGTTTAATTCGCATAAAAGTCATATTTGATGGTACCTTCGTCATTAATTCAGTTTCTGTAATAAATGTTACACAATAAGATGTTTGCAAATAGGCGTCAATTAATATATTAAGCATTATTTCAATTGGAAGCAATACATTCGATGGTATTAACATCTCGACTCGTGTTTTTAATCAAATGTATGTTTATTTAGAAAATTCCGAGTAAGACCAAAAGCAGCCACTTATTAGAAAGCACTTGTGATAAAGGTGCTTTTTGTAAATGGTACATTTTATAACTATGGATTGAATACCACAACACAAGTCCACGTATAAATAATTTGTGTAAATATTTAGCAAACAATTTCCCAGAAGCGACACTATACCGTTTAGGTTCAGCAAGTAGGTAGAGAATAAAGTTCATGTTAACCCTTTTAGTGCGCACGACTTGACCACTAACTTTTAGAACTGCCCTGACCAGGCGGTTATATAATAAGGGTTATATAATAATAACAACTGATTAGAAAATTAATGATTGTCTCTTTCATAGAAAAGCGGCTAGTAGCGGCTACTTTTATTTTCGCTTGATCTTTTTTTGTTCAATTTTGCTCAAAAACCGATGATTTAAAAAAATACGGTCAATAACTGGCCACATTATACTAAAAATAAACTCTGAAATTAGAATGAATTTTAGTGTGAGATGGCCAATTATTGAAACCCCATTAGAAAATGTGTTCTAAGTAGGTAAACAGAATTCATTTTCGATATAAGGGGACAAATATATATATATATCTACGAGGCACGAACTCGTTGCGTTGTGAATTGCTGCAGTTATAGGGAATGTTTAAACAAGCCTAACAAATAATGTTTATGCAAAGCAATTTTTTTCTGTGTTAATATTTAAAAGTGGAATCAATAAAATGTCTATAGACAGTATCATATTTCAGTATTTGTAGATCAGGATTAGACATAAGGTGAACATAGACGAATTACTCAAATCGATGGTTATCATGATCAAATATAATAATAATTTTACACTTATGATTCCAAAACAACATTACAATCAAAATTTCGTTCCGTCGATGTAAATTTAAATAACTGAGAGTGACACAAAAAAACGTTTAGGACCCAAACCCTCGTTTCATTAATTCTGCTTCTGAACATAGTTAAAATCATAATAACATTCTTATTAATGATATGTACTTCAGTATATTTAGCCTGATAATATAGTAGGTATAAGCAGATTTTGACGACATGTCTGGCCTAAAAGGTAGTGACCCTGCCTAAAGCCGACGTTACTGTTATTTTTTATACATCATTTCTTTATTCAGATAACTGAAGATCGATTGTAATTTTTGTAAATAAATGTATAAAAAAAAACTGAAGATCCAATATTCATTACAATCATTACAAAAATATGTCTTAGAAAACTAGTGTTAATCATCAATATATATTTATAATAGGAACAATAAAATTCATCTTAAACTAAAACAAATTTAAAGAAAATAAAATTAACGTCACGTCCAAACTAGTGTGTAGTCTGATACGTACCCGGCTCAAACGTTCCCGAGGTGCCTGCCGCATTCCCGCGTTGAATAGCCAGGGAAATACGTTAAACCAGGTAAGTACCAGACCGAGAATCGCAACCCCTATCGCGCAAACGCTTTCCTAAACCCTGTATAAAAACTTTGGCCTCCGAGCACCAGGGTCCCGCCGTTTCAACTGCAAGAGGGACGAAATCATACACCGGTTCCAAGGTCGAATATTTGGCATGTTTGTGCCTAGCCGCGTTTTCTGCAGCACCACCAGCCGACCGCGTTGTCTGTGCGAGATGTGACGCCGCAAAAGTGCTCACACAGGTGGCATCCCACAGCAGTCACCGCCCTTTCGCCCAAGGAACCAGTGTAAGCCCGTCCGGCCTCTTCCCATCAGTACGGCTGAGGCCCTGGGGCTCCAGCAGGCAAGGAATGTGAATAAATTGTATTATACACTTTATATCAAATACAAATAAATTCATTACAAAATTGGTACAAAAATATAAATTGAAGATTATTATTGTAAACATTTTCATTATTAATTTTGTAGGTCCCTACTTATAGGAGATCCCTACTATAAGAAGTTGATGTTTCTACATTAAACACACATATTTAGATAAAAAACATAACATAGCGGCTTACAGGCCACTAAAGCTAATGGATATTTTGTTATGTTTAGCGACAAGACCCAGGCGGTTAGCGCCACCGCCTAATTATACTTTCTTCGAGCAGACTTGATCCTTGCAGAATTAAAACAAGTTTTTATCTCATACTAGCTGACCCGGCGAACTTCGTACCGCCTAAAAAGCGAGAAAAGTAGTGATAGCTTTCTAAAATCACGTGATTTTTGTGATTTTTTTGTACTTAATGTCTCAATCAGGGCTGTGACGATTGCAAACAATCCAAAATCATTTTAATCGGTTCAGCCGTTCTCGAGTTATAAGCGGTTGAACAAACCCCACTTTCTTTTATATAATCAGGGCTGTGACGATTCCAAACAATCCAAAATAATTTTAATCGGTTCAGCCGTTTTCGAATTATAAGCGGTTGAAAAACCCCACTTTCTTTTATATGAAGAAAGATAGAAGATTTACCAAATGTCGTAAAGCTCAAAAATATTTTTTTGAAATTTATTGTTTAGTGCATGAAAATCGAGCGGAAGAACAGAAGACGGATATTAAATAGTGATGTAGAAATATCTTTTTTTCCGCACACACAATTTTAATGTGGATATTAATACGGGACACATTACACAAGATACATTACAAGATAATATAAGGCCGCTAAGTATTTAAATATACATGCTTATATTTGTCTCAAGTATTATTTATTTAGATTTCGGCAAGAAAATTAGAAAATGGTTTAAGTAGTTGTATTTAAGTCGGCTAAAAATTATGAGATACCAGGGCAGAACACATAACAAAGTGTCAACATTGTTCGGTTATTCTACACGGAGCGTGTGTGGTCGCCGCCGGGTGCCGCCACAAACCGACCTAATAATAAAGGGTATGAAAAACTCTCGCTACTCCATAATAAGCGTTACGCAGACAAAACTTTTTAATTGAGGAGATAGTGACGGCGACGAAGGTTTAGACATCAAACAGCCATTGGACCACCTTGTTGGTTGTATAAGAGATAGCTGCGTATTGTGGTCGCGGTTGCTTCCTCAGTTTTCCAAGTTACTCAGTGAATATTCGGAATAAAGTACTGAATGCTAAAATACTGAAGGTAAATACTTACTTGCTGAATAGGGGATTACGCATTCGGAAAAGGATTTAATAATTAAATAATATGAGATTTTAACCACTTTATAATACGATCACTGATTATTTAAACCACAACATAATTATATGAAAGAAAGAAAAAAAAAACGTTTATTTATATTATAACACAACTTACATATGCAAACAATTGCGTGTTATAAATCTGTTTACCACAAAAGGGCCACCGCTCGGCATGAAGCTAGCAAAGCCAGCGCTGATCTTCTGTTGTGGCCCAGGCGCACGCCACAGTACACAGACGACGCTGCTATACTAGCCACTTATAAATATATATATAAATAAAAATATGTGAGATAATAATAATATGTGAGACTTGGGTTGGGAGTAATCTTGAGTAAGTACAAAAGTCAGTCAGTCAGTCAAAAGTTGAAATATGGTTGATGACATATACTTAAGAAAAAGCGACGAGGACCTCCAGCGTTCGAGACGGGCCTCGAACCCGCATCAAAAGCTATCGCGGCTGTAAGTACAGTCTGCCAAAATTTGGAGCTTGACACAACTTTATTATTACGAGAAATAGCTAGAGCGTGTCAAGATGATTCTGAATAACTTACCCGCTTTGCATTTTCTGCTGCTGAACTACCTACACTCATTCATCATAGTACCTAGCAGTCAAGTGGCCAAACATAAATAAATAGGTAAATAAATATTTTTCGGGACAATCTTACACAAATCGACCTAGTCCTACGGTAAGCTCAGTAAGGCTTGTGTTGC
The DNA here is from genome assembly GCA_022674325.2 of Grapholita molesta. Classification (NCBI taxonomy): domain Eukaryota; kingdom Metazoa; phylum Arthropoda; class Insecta; order Lepidoptera; family Tortricidae; genus Grapholita; species Grapholita molesta. The sequence goes on from CP053126.2 coordinate 6,019,891, forward strand.
AGGTACTAGACGACGATATAATATAATAGATAGATACATATAAATACTTAAATACATAGAAAACACCCATGACTCAGGAGCAAACATCTGTGCTCATCACACAAATAAATGCCCTGACTGGGAATCGAACCCAGGACCTTCGGCTTCATAGGCAGGGTCACTACCCACTAGGCCAGACCGGTCGTCAAAGTGGCCAAACATATCGTGACAAATCTTTACAAATAAATATGGTCATATATTTGGATATTTTGGTTGCTACTAACTATTTGTAGAGTTCAGAATCAGAAACATCTTCGTACCTACACGCGATTGCATCCAAGATATACTCACATAAACAAATTATCATAATCCGCTGTCTTTGTGGCTTTCTTCCCGATACACTAATGATAAAGTTAATTTACACAAACCTAATGTTTATATACAATATTAGACTAGCGATTTTTCATTCTTACCGCCAGTTCGACATGTGTAAACAATAACAAAGTAAGACCATATTATTATGCCAACAAAGTCCTATTTCGTTTATCACATTGGCGCGTATACTTTCTATCCGAGCATACAACGATATTCATCAATTTCATCATTATTTTGTCAGCAAAGGGGATTCACCTCCCAATGTTGGCTATGTTTTACTATTTCGACCTTAATTACAATGATTTAGGGACTAGTTTCGTTTGTGAAAATGTTGTACTAGATCCCGAAATGCGTGCTGCATAATGCACAGGTTGTGTAAACAGTAATCCAATCCGCTCCGTCGGAGTGCTCGGCGGTGAAATGCGATACCTTCTGTTATTTTGTACTTTTCACCATTTGTGGTGCCGGCTGGATTCAAATTAGGTGTATTTATTTTGTTTTTGTCATTTTAAAATAATAATGGTAAAACACTTCGGAATATTCAAATGCAGACGTGATGGACTGAGTCGTAGAATAAATAGGTACAGTTGTAAAAGTGTGAATTTGCCGTCTGGCCTAACAAACAGATTGGACAATTTTATATAAGTACATATAAAATAGTTTAAAACTAAGTACGACATCTGTTTTATACATACTTTTCTCTATTTCTTTTGTTTGTATAATTAGATGACGTATTTTAAGTAAGTTGTGGGTAGTTATTTTAAATCCATATGAAAGCGAATCTCACATATCTATCTTCCTTAATTACATAAGTTCCTTTTCTCTTGACAGGCTGAATGGGGTTTATTGGTTACTTATTGTTTGACATGTCGTAATATACCTAAGCAATCTAAAGATCGTGTCATAGGCAAAAAATAAAAGAAACATTATAAATAATGTAACAAAATTTATTTTAGAATATAATTGCCCCGCCCGTTGCCCTTAATCCTTCTTCCTCAACCTTGCACTGGAGACCTCAATAGATTGGAGCCAGTGCGTGATCTCCTCAGGACACGTCGGTTTCTGCTCCGCGCCGGGGATGCCCTTGAAGAGAGTTTCCGCAGTCACGTCGATGAGGTTCTGTCGGGACAGCACGATGGCTCGGACGAAACCGTCGCTCAGGGTGATAAACTTTTGCTCGATGAAGAGGGTCTTGTCATCCCAGTACGCCAACTGTGAATAAATAGTTGTTAAATAACTGATTGAGCTCCTCATACGCACAGCACAAATGTGGTATGTAGGTAACTGGTATAAATTCAAAGTTGCTCAATAAGATTTGGGAAGTCTCATTCTCTTTCTAAGTACCCTAAGGGCGTTTGGTTATTTTGCTGTTTTTTTTTTTAAACTGGAAAGAACTCAACATTATACATACAGATCATTTTGAGGTACAATTGAAAAATTAACCCTGCTTTACTGATCCCAGTGATTCATATGATTCTACTGTATATTTTTTACAATCGACAATTCATGGTAAAATGTTCGTAAATGCCCGTGCCGTCATAGAACCTGTAATAGGTAGGAAGGAAGTCGATCCTTCGCACGTAGCGACTGACCCTAGTCTCAACTAGGCAGTGAGGATTGGATTGGTCCTCCAGTAGCGGATGCTACAGAGAGGCGCCCTGGTGATGTTTTCATAAATGTCCTTGCGGTCATAGAAGTGTCATCAAGGCAAGTTAACTCTTCGCACTTATAGCGACTTACCCTAGTCTCAATTTTATACACAGAGAAGATCTGATTGCTCCTATTGTAGTGGATGCCACAGACAGGCGCCCTGGTGATGTTTCGGTAAATGTCCTTGTGGTCATAGAAGTGTCCAAGGCAAGCTATCCCTTCGCACTTATCACTTACCCTAGTGTCGACTTTGTACGCAGTGAAGATCGAATTGGTCCTCCTGTAGCGGATGCTACAGACAGGCGCCCTGGTGATGTTTTCATAAATGTCCTTGTGGTCATAGATGCGTCACCAAGGCAAGCTAACCCTTCGCACTTATAGCGACTTACCCTAGTCTCGACTTTGTACGCAGTGAAGATCGGGATGGTCCTCCTGTAGCGGATGCTAGAGGCTCCCTGCAGCGCGTGCCCGTTGACCTTGGTGATATTTTCATAGATGCCCGTGCGGTCGTAGAAGTGGAACCTCGCGAAGTCAAGCTCTCGCACGTAGCGAGCATTGTTCATGTGCCTAAGAAATATGTCCACATCTTGCGTAGTGCAGAAACCTGGAATAGCGCATCTTTTATTCATTAATTGATACAAACAAAAAACAAGGTTACAAGGTCTGTTAAAGAGATAACCCGCTTTACTCCCTTAATCATTTTAAGACAACAATATTTTTATTACCAATATGTAATAGTAGCTACTTGGTTCAAGTACTTTCTTTTGTAGATTCTCGTATATATATAATGAATACGTTGATATTACATCCAATTAAAGAATATTAGGCATTAGTATCTTGCCGATAAAATTTGAATTAAATGTGAATGACTTGGCAAATAAGAACCGGTAAAATATTTCTATACCTGTAACCAAATACTAAGTTTACTAAATTCAGCGCTGTTAGTAAATACTATTCCAGCATATCTACATATATTAATTTTATTAGTATTAGGTAATAATATTGTATACCTCTATACGTAGATAGCAAAATACCTAATTATGGCTATAATGAAAAAGAACGATAATTAAATTATGATGCGCATATTTAAGTGCTCAAACTTACCGTAAATAGTTGTTGTATCATTGACGCCGCACTTCTTTTGGAACAGTCTGCCAATACCGATGGTAAAAGCGATTCGAAGGAAATAGTTCACATCCCAGAACATATACGCCAGTGCTATCAGAACTGTTATCACGCACAACATTTTGATTAATATATATAAAAGATATTGATTAATATAACGTAACAGAGGTACGTTTAGTAGCAATAGCTGGTAAGGTATGCCAACGCCGGCAAAGTGTAGGTGGAATACCAAAAGAACAACGCGGTAACTATGTATATGGAAACACGTAACTAATTATTGGACCTTAACTACTTACAATAAGGTCTATCGAGTCACTTCACGTTCTTGCGTAAGTATGAACGGTATACCGACTTACTGCGTTTTAGCTCTGGATAACGAAGTGTGGACGCAACAACAGTGAAGTGGCAACAAGATCGTTGAACCGGTTAGACCTATGAAGTTAGTCGCAGTTTCGACGCAACGGGACCTTGCACTTGACTAGCTAGTTTTGATAATGTCTTTTATTGAGAGGTAGTTACAAGTTTTGTATAAATTCCAAATCTAGAGTTCTTGTTTAATTTAATACTCATTAAGTAGTATAGATTCCTTAATTTAGAAAGGTCGTCCTTGAAGTAGATAAAGTTAATCTGATCAAATTTTTACTTTAGGTATATATTTCGCAGCAATAGTTGCCAGTAAAGATGTGATACCAACTATCTTTAGCGACTTGTGCGCTACTACAGTACCATCAAAAAATTAAGCATTATGCATACGCAACTGTTAATAGCAGTAACAGTCACGAAATCCGACATCAGGGAAGCGAGGGTACCTATCCACTTAATCTCATAGTTTAAATAGAGCCTCGATCTATAAGCCATGCCGAGTTTATACTCGTACAAAATAGGTAACTGTCAAAAACAAAAACAAAGGAATAAATAAGCAACATATATATTTTTTATTATTGGGCTCTTAATTTTTTACTACATATCTCCATGCTTTCCAGCCAGTGATGAATGTAATCAGGGCACTTTGGGATCGCCTCGGATCCCGTCAGACCCTCAAGGAGGGCTTGAGTGGAATGTCCGTGGTCGCCAATCGCATGCTGCCGTGACACGAGAAGTGAACGGACCTTGCCGTCCCCTGTAGTTATGACTTTGTGTTCGAAGAACAGAGAACGGTCGTCCCAATATATGAGCTAGAAAAGAAACATAAATGTAAGGGCAAACTTTTTAATCATACACTTGAAAAAACCTTTACGTCTTTGACAACGTGTACCTATACAAAGTCAAAATTAAGAGAGTGAGCCGAGTTAGTTTGACAGCGATATACCTATGCCCTTACTGAGCGTAATATTAGGTATCTGCCCTTACTCGCAGTCGCACGTAGGTATCATAGGACCGAGCTTGCTAAAATTAAGGGGAATTCATAATTTCTGTTTCTGGGCATGGGTACACAAACATACAAAAGGCCCAGGTGGCAGCTTAAACATCAACAGGTCTTCAAGCTTATTTGCTGATGAGATGATTTTTACTAGACTGTTGCGGAGTCTAGTTCACTGGTTTCATATTGTAATTTGTATTAAATAAAAGATAAAACACAAAAAATAATAGCTTAAACCGCTAATTGCTCAACAATTAAAGTAACTGTACAGTTGCAGTGGGTGTGCATCGTCTATTTACCTAGATTTATTATTAACAGCCGGATAATAAAAAAATCAGGAATACTGTATCATCGATAAGTTTTTCTCTCATCTCTATGCCTACCTTCGTATCTATCTTGTATATTTTAAACAGCGGCACAGGTTCTGAGGTAACAGTGAGGGTGCATCCCTGTAACGATTTGATACGTAGCTCTTGGCTCCGTTGGTATATGCCCGTGCGATCATAGAACTGGTAGCGAGCGAAGTCCAGGTCCCTCACTAGTCTGGCTAGACGAATACCAGTGAAACTGATGTCACTGTCTTGTAGTGTGCAAATACCTTAAAATTATAAAAATAAATAGTGGGTATGTTACATAGACATACCATTTAACTAGACGGAGCGTGCTAATAATAATACCACGATCGAAAGGGATGGTTTTATGTAACTTTCCATAAGTAGGTATGGCAGAGACAGCGCTATTTTCGTCCGTCCCTGTAATAATCTCACATATTTTTGGTCCCCTCCAAACTGGACCCTTCAGAACTGTTAAAGTTGGAAGGGAACAAACAAATACAATTGGAGTTTTCTTAGGTTTTCCACCAAAGATACGGTAATTTATACAGAATAAGCTAAGTAATATTTTTGTTATAAAGAATGTCCAGTATGTGTCCTGTAAAGCAAAACTATAGTGAATTGTTACATTTTGGGCTACAAAAGCCAGAATATCTTTGTCCCTCCTAAGTATGTTAGGTCCCTAATTTGTTCTGTGCGAACCCGCGTTTCCGCTTTTCCGTGAAGGTCGTGAGTCTTGGTACTCTTGGTGCCGATTAGACCATCGACGCGTTTATTTTGTTTCGATAGAGTACAAATAAACTGATAAACTCATTTACCTATTCATTTTTTGTGAATATAGTTTGTACAGTAAAATACTCACCATATATAGTCGCCGTATCTTTAATACCGATTTTGCTGTTAAACAATCTGCTACCAATCACTGTAAAGTAAGCCCGAATAAAATAGGTAGCGTCACAAACTACCGTTAGAAAAATAAAAAGAACACACAACGAGAACCACATTCTATTAAACTTCGTAAACAACATTAATTTCGTGTTCACGTTGACTTCAAACGAGTCCATACATTATTATTACAAACGGTAGGTAAACGAATTATGTAAAACGTATGGAAATGCTGATCGACATTGATCTTTTGTTTAAACTTTCATAAAAACTGTAGTCATAAGTCATTAAGTACGTCGTTTGATGTAAAAAGTAGATAGACAATTGATACTATTGTACCCACTAATAGGTACCTATATAAATTTACTTTTTCAGTAAGTTTTTAACCAACTGTATTTAAATTATATTTACCTATCATATGTGAGTATTTAAGTCAAGCTTGGATTGTTCTCAGTACAGTAAAATATTCAAGTAGTAATTGACTATGTCTCTTTATACCATTTTACTTTAATAAATAACTTTCTTTTCCCTCCCTTTTTCTCCGTCCTCTCGACTAACTCTGCCCGTTCCATTTTTTTTCTAATTTGACCAAATATAACTTCGAATAAATATATAACCATTATTACTAGGTTCAAAAATAACTTTAAATGTGTAATAATAAGAACAATAATGTGTTTAAAATAGATGAAACCTGACACTTCTAACTGTGCCTTCTCAGAGTCAGTCCTTCTCTCTTCGGGCGAGACCGCTTTAAGGCGTTAGGCGGATGTCAAACTGACTATCAATCACTGAATTTTAGTTTGGTTTTTATACAACCAAATCAAAAAACTCAGAACACACCTGATACCTACCATCCTTTTACTGAACCCGAATGTCCATCGGTTCATTTGATTATTACTATTGGAGTGGACACAGATTTACGACTTTCAATTCAAAAATATTTTTTTATATATTGAGATTAATTCTGATTAGGTATATCATATTTGCACAAAAATCTAGACGTCAATGCGGAGTTCGGCGTGGCCACAGATAAAATAACCTAGTAACTACACCTAGTTCAATTCAGCTAACAGGTAGTTCCCTCCTAGGGTAGTCTCTATGGGTGAGGAAATGCTCTGCCACTGTGTCATATTCATACCATGCAGTTTTCGTCTACAAATATAGATTCTGTAGTACGACATTAAAAACCGCAGCTTGGGACGTCGCTGAGAAGTGCGGAGCAGTATGACATCCGTCTCAGTACTTATACTTACATTCTACTACACTTAAGAAAACCTCAGAGCAAATTCACTTTCATGCCGCGCATAACATTTTGTCTGTCAAATTGCGTGAGTAATGTCTGCAGTAAATACCAGTAGCGATTGGTCATATTTATATAAGGCAAGAAGGAGCCAATTTGGCCTTGCCTTTTCTTCATGACCAAGGAAAATTGTTGAAACGTGGGAAAGTGAGTCAATCCGGCGAGAATCGGCTTGTATAAACGCGCCGACGCTGGTAAATACCTATGCCTTTAATTAGTGTATTAATTTATTATACATAAGTATAAGTAATAAAATGATTAGTTCTAATTTCATATTTAGTGACATTTTAAATTTCATAAAAAAATGTAGGTAGTATAGTACGCGTTAGGTCATGTTAGCTTATGTGACACCAGGCTAGATGCACCGCGAAATTCCTTCCGCCTAAAATTGGTACCTACGTAGTATTTTAAATACATTTTTTTTAAAGCTATTTCAAGTTTGGATTTTCTATTCGAGGCGAAGACAAATCCAAATAAGTAATCGGTCATTAAAGTCAGTTTAGCCGTTTTTGAATAAATGCTGTAATTAACCCGACTTATTTATTTAGATATTGTAAACCCTCCTAAGGGCCATCATACAAGGAACATGCCACAGTTTAATTGGATCTCAATAGTGTAGAAAAACTGAGCAGATAAACAGACTTTGCGAAACTAGGTATATAAGGTTTTCTGGTTGATTACGGAACAAATAAAATAGAATTACTTTTGTTTCAAAATCGAACAAAACGAAAGAAATGCAACCCTGTTCCAATTGAAAATGGTTTAATTTTTATTCAAGTAACTGGAACTGGTAGTAACATATACCTACCATGGTCCTCGGTAGTATACAGATTTAGTTGTATTAAATAAACAGGTAACAACTAACAGTTGAAAAAGTGCGTAAGGGGGATATGTCTTCATTTGGATTATTGTCACGGATTTGTTACTGTCCGCGCCCGCCGGCGAGAGGGGACTCCGTTTGCACTACTAACTTGTATTTATTAGCTGTTTGCACTGCAAATGTACTTAACATAAAGCGATTTACTTTAACTGGATTTTTGGTTTATTCTGGAATAATATTATTTAGACATTACAAAGATAGCCGTTACACGCTGGGAGCTTATAGCCGTCGGAAAACATGCAACTCTCTATTTCCGATAGTATTTACTTCATTGCAATAAATAGCCAATGTAACTGGTGTTAAGGAATTCAATAATAAACCATTCCAGAAAGACCACATAAAAATAAGGGTGCTGTAAATATAACTAAACATTTATACGGGGTTTATGAGTAAATACGTATACGTAATATTTATGCGTAGATAAGTGTAAATTGGATTCAAACCTTAAGAGTTTCAAAAGTTAGCTTTTATTGCATTTTAGATAGGTACATATTATCATACTTACCTGTTAAAATGGCATCAAAAACTACTTAGTGTATATGGAGAACAAGGGTAAAACAAAATAAAATACTCTGTAAGATCTAAAACAATTTTATGAAGCTTGTACTTAATTAATTATATACCTACTAATTATGTTAGCTTGAAACCTTTACATTTGATTCAATTATATGTATTAAATACAATAAGTATCTACCTCAATGCATCGGCTTCTTACTTAAATAAGTACTTATAATACATATGTACGTAACGAATATTTGTCAACTTTCTTTGGCATTAAAAATAATCTATAAGCCTTAATTCGTAAAAAACCTTAACCTATTCTAGAATGAGACAATAAATACAAATTATAATTAACTACTTACTCGCTTTCAATAGTTAGTGGGAAGCTTTATTTTTCAGATTTTTACAAAATATTCGTTATTTATCTTTATTCCGTACAATACCGACACTCAGACGTGCAGCGGGGGTTGCAAACTGGCGAGTTTTGTATCCTGAATAGTTGTGACTGAAGAACGCTCTTCCTACAAAATGAAGAATGTTCTCGAGTTAGAACTAGATACTGTAGTTGTGAAATCGCGAAACCAAACTAAATACAATCGGTTGACGTGATTTTAATGTCGATTACACTGCCTGCAGTCAGGCGCGCAGGGGTTGCAAACCGGTGGTTGGTGCTGAAACGGTAGCAACAGGGGTCCTGATAGAGCCGGCAATGCAGGCAGGGGTACCAACCAATCGGAGCCGCAGACTCTGCCCATGACCAAAGCAGGCAGCTGCAACGGCCGCGGCCCTACAGGCCGGAAGGCCGACCATCGTTCTTCGGAGCTCGACACGGAAGCTTCGTAGCTGCTGCTCGAACCGGCGCTCGCTAGCAGTGTCTTGTCGTTTTGCGCCTGAAATTAGGCGGTTTTGAAATAAAATTTAGCTGAGATTAATAGTGCTAATCTGTCTTTTTTATGAGCTTTAATAAAATTGGTTGCAAATACTCAATTTCGCAGAATTACTATTGACATTCTTTTTTCTTTTTTTTTAAGCAAGACTGACCAGCGTTTGACCTCAGTCGCACGTGATGGTAAGTGTCGACGAGGTCGATAGTGTAGCACGCTGGTTCAGTAACAGCCTATTCACTCTTGCTTGAAGAGACCTAAATTATGTGTTCTGTCACAGATAAACTATACACTTACTGATAAAATAAATATAGTCAAGTCACTGTCACGTTGTACTTCTCCAGCACCAGCTCCTACACGAATTGCTTTTTGCCCGCAGCTTGCTTAGCATCTCAAGACCTACTGCGCTCATAGAAGAATCTGCTTCCTTGTATATGGCTTACATGCTGCACGTTGCAGTGCTCGACGGCACGCAGCAGGTCGTGGTTGCACCGCCGCAGCACCAGCTCGAGCACGGAGCGCTTCTTGCCCGGGAACAGTTTGCTCAGCATCTCGAGACCTGCTGTGCTCACGGAAGCTTCTGCTTCGACTTCTTCGCTGGCGCTTACACTGGATAACATTAAAATAGATGACATTTACTACAGAAAGTTACGAGGTCCTCCGCTGGTCCGAGGCAGGATTTGAACCCACATCTCCAGATGTTTAATAAAAAAAATGTACAAAATTTACATTTTATAGCAAATGGCGGATGTCAAGACCTCATGGCGTCATGCATAACATTATCTACCAGAGTAAATGTTAGTAGGTACAAAGAAAAAGGTAGGAATATATTTATAGAGAAGCGGCCAAGAGCATACGGGGCCGTGCTCTGTATGAAGAGTTCCGCAGTTCGCGACCTTTTATAATAGGTGGACTTATAGGAGGCCTATTTGGTATATAGGTACTGAACTAACTCGTAAATACTCCAAAACGGACCCGTATCTACAGGACGACAATAACTGACTGTTTGAATATACTCAAAATTTATGACTTAAGCTCTTACGATTATTACACATAATTACAAATTAAATGGACTCTATCTCTAACGTAACCAAAAATAACATGTAACCCTTAATTTTTTACTGTAGGTAAAACGTTTAGTTTCTACGCAATTAAGTCCCGTTTAATTTGTAATTGCTGCACCGTTTAATTACACAGTATTTTTTCTTGATAATACGTACTTAAGGCTTACTTTCATGATTATTTTTATATTTTTTGGACTTTCGGTGTAAAGTTTCTCCGTAGAACTGCCATACCTACTACACCCCAAGACACAGGCTAAGTTTTGAGCGCACCGGATATCCTCTGTATAGGTACATTGTGTTCTAAATGAATACCTAAATTGACTGATTTTACTTAATTAATTCAAGAGCAATTTCTTAACATTACTACAAGGAAAATGTTATGAAATGTAAAAAAAATCCCTGCTTCGGAAGTACCTAACTGGAAATTACGAGTACCCAACTAGCCGGGGTAACCAACCACAGTAGTACATTACACATGTATAAGCCCCTTTAAAAAAATGATGTGTGGTTTATAACAAGGACTGTACCGTGGCCTCGGTGAGTTGGGAGTGTTGCCTCCAGAGTCCGGGGAAGCGGCGCAGCAGTCCGGCAGAGAATCGCTAGTCTCGCTGTCGATGTGTATGGGCTATGGACAATACAGTAAACATGAAATTTGATCGTACAAATTATTAACAGGGTATTGACCATGTATATTTATAGTTTATAATATAGTATACGTTTAATAGTCTCTAGAAAGTTCGACATACTTGCAAGCCCCATCGTTGTGGTGACTTTAATTGTGATCTCATTGATACCCTTACCTATTGATACCCGATATCTTTCTTAAAAGTAGTTAAAATGTCTGTAACCAACGATAGCTTAAAATCATGTATTCCTTACCGTGTGGAATGGCCCCGTGACCCTCATGCCGTAATTGCGCCCCGAGGGCAGCGCCTCCAGCGCAGTCCCGCTCTCCACAGAGGTGAAGTCGAGGGCTATTTTGTCCTGTACATCAGCCTCCTGGCTATTATTCTTACCGTGTGGTCATCAGCCGCAGAGTCGGGCTCGTCTAGGCTCGGGCATGGCCCCGTGACCCTCATGCCGTAAATGCGCCCCGGGGGTAGCGCCTCCAGTGCCGTCCCGCTCTCCACTGAGGCCAAGTGTAGCGCTATTTTGTCTTCTGCGGCCTGCTGCCTTTTTAACGCCACCTATGCGAATAAATAATTTTCTCATTATTCATAAACGCATGCAGTCTTAGTCTTTGATAATCGTTTGTCCCTTATCATCATGTGACAATTTCTGTTGATTAGCAAGAGATAAAATTAATTAGAGGATGGTAAGTTTTATGAATAGTTCTGAGTAAAAACAATAGTTCACAGTGTTTACTAGTTGTTGCAAACAGTACGCTTACTTAGCCCTACCAAATCGAACGACATCGAAACGAATGCTCAGCTCTAATATCCTTTAGGACCTTTAATACTTGCCTACTTAGTAAGTAGGTACTACGTATTCTTCTACGAGTAATTTTCAATTACATGGGTGACCGATAAGAGTAGATGCTGTAGGTAAATCAAACAAATTTATTATTGGTGTAAAAAATAAACAGCTAAATAGTCTCTACACGAGATACGTCATTCATTCATCATGCGTCGAAGAATCCCTGCCAACGAAATTCAATTACAATCCCTGCTCGTTGATAAATTAATTTAGCGGAAAATCAATGATAAACATAAATGTTTGCGCGGTGACCCCCGGGAGCCGCAAACAGAACTCGATCCGCGCTAATCAAATAACTGGATGCCTCTGGAATACCATATGCGTTCACTATCGCGTTTCGGTGCAGCTCGAGTAAACCTGGTGTTGGTTGTTTTTTTTTATAGACTGTCCATGGGGACTCTCACTTTAATAAGTAGAAATGTAGGTACCTAAGTGCAAAAGTGGCGCAGGAGTATGACGTGCTAAGCGATTAAATGTCAATATATTGAAAGTTTAGGTACTAGCAGATTATTAGTTCTCAAACTATTTTTATTTAGACGAAATATTGTTTCCCAACTCAAATGGTTTCATAATTTGAATGCCTTTCCCATACACTGAACAATGGTGTTCCGAACATTTGAGAGACGTATGCGGAGCCGGATGGAGCCAACTCGCAGAGGCCCTTTCTACAATTTAATGACATGTAAGGGGTACACTAAGCGGATTTTTCCCATGTCCGTATCATGGGACGCGCACAGAGACAGCACCCGCTATGATGTATGGTAAGGACTATTGAGTTTTAATAGCATCTAAAATGTGTAGACTATTGGGTGGAAGGATGGACTAGCTACTGGGCTATTGGATAAAAAATCAGAGGCCTGCCTAATAAAATGGTATACAATTTTAATAATTTATTATTATGCAAATGATTACTCGGAATTTGTTTAAGATGTCAATTATGTTTTCGTCAAATGTATAGATTGGCATACCGTAATATTGCAACATATTGAATGACAGTTTAAAATCTAACCAGGTTTGTGAGAAGGTTCAAATTACTGTTCAATTATATTTCATCATAAGGGTGGAGTCTAGGGGCAAACAGAGTACAGAGTACCATATCCTATTTTGAGAAGGTTGCAATGAATTTCATTAAGTAGGAACAGTTCGTAGCAGTTTTTGATCTTTTGAGTGGGTCGCAAATCTAACCTAACCTGTTCTGTCTTTTGCTACATATTTAATTATTTGTACATGTATAAAAATGTTGCGAAACATGCGATATAAAGATATGCCAACGCTTGGCTTGCCAAATGAAACTACGGCAAAAACTTGGTTTCGTAATTAAGGTACCAAAGGTTTCCTAGTAGGTACACCTAGTTTGTATCTACACAATCATGCCATGTCACTTAATCATATCATAGTTTCACATTTACAGTGGGTACGTAACTCAAATGTTAGGACAATCTTGTTTAAACGACCGTAAGTCAAGTGTTAAACCGATAGAGGAAGGATCGATACCCATGTCGCGGGCGGTAAACATATGCCACTTGTTCAAATAAACTGACGGCGCATTAGCTGGTCTCGATTTCACCACATTAAAACGCATTAACGCCTCGAATTGGGTGTTATTTTTATCGAACGAGCTATTCTTGCACCGGATATCGATACCTTTTAACGTAACGTTTCCGTAAATATGATATTATGGAATTGGAAAATTAGAATAGGTATAGTCAACCAATTTGATTTATGTTATGGGCCACTTCGTTCCTTGTCACAGTGAAAATTTATATCTTTATATGAAAGACGGAAAAGATCTCTTATTAACGTCACTGTGACAAGGTTCGAAGTGGCCTAGAAATTAAATTGGTTGACCTGACCCACACCTGACCGTACTAGCTAAAACTAGCGATTACGATTTTGCGATTCAAAAGAGTAATACTTCTAACGAAGTAAGTTTCTTATTAAAAAATCTCGACCCGCCCTCAATACACACTTTCAACCCTTAGAAATTGCGTCATTTCAACATAATTTCTTAATACGTGTACAAATATCAAATGTGATGCTGATGACTGATGACAAAAACCAAGCCACCCCTTTTCCATTCCTCTGACGATTTATTAAAACGCTGCTTTTTATATTTGCTATTCTCAACCCGCGTGTGGTTGGCGATCGCTCTAACCGGCCACGACAATGCGCGACTTGCGGCGCGGGAAGCGTTTTATCTGTTCGTTGCGCGGTCAAGACGCGCAATGCACTGCGGTTATTTGGGATCACACGCAATTAACAGATAATACGCTTGCCGCGCCGCTATTCGCGCAATGTCGTGGCCTGGCCGTAAAGGACCGCTGCTGCCCGAGCTCCTGGTCCATAAGTCTATAACTATCTCCGAACTGTATACAACTAATTGTTTATCCCAAATTAGTTTTCCCGTTCTGTGCCGTGTTTTAATGAATCTGCACTTCATGCTCTCGCATATATAGCGGAAAGCCATCGTACGTCTACGACACAGACAAACTGTGTACGGGGTTTGGAAATCTGCACATAGTTGCCAAACATTATATACCTCAGTCGTAATAAAGCACAGGTCTGCGTACTGCGCTGTGTTGTAGCACTGCGGTTCCATAAATGACTTGACTACTTTAAATAATATTGAAAGATCTGGTATTGGGAAAATCATTCTATGTGCACTGCCATATTCAGAGAATATGTCATATGACTACAACTGCAGAATTTCACGTTTTAATTCTTTGATGTACAATGCTATATCTCTCAATAATAAATATCATTTCTTTGACACAAATAAATTCATTGAGGGTTTCTGCCTAGCCCCGGGGAAAATACTTTTGCCAAGGAAATGTAGCATATCTATAATTGATTTATTAGCTTTTAATATAGAACCAAATAGATGTTTCAATGTTGTAAATAAGTCTCGGCGATCCAACAATGCCGCAAAACCGTTGTCACATTTAAACTAGATTGTCAGACAGCGGAAAAACACCTGAGTATGAACATTGTTCACCAAAATATTCAGGGTTTTTCCAGCAAAGAGTTAGAAATAGGTTTATTTTTAGATAATAATAATATTCATGTCATGTGCATTACTGAACACTGGCTCAAACATGGTCATATGATGTTTGACTTTGTCAACTTTAAATTAGGCAGTTCTTTCTCAAGAAAATCTGCCATTCATGGTGGATCCCTTATAATTGTTAAAAACTGTATGAAATGTAAAGAGCGGACGGATGTTGTCAAATGTTCCATAGAAAGAATTGTAGAACTTGCATGTGTAGAATTGGAAAGTTATATAGTTATCTGTGTGTATAGGCCACCATCAGCTGATTTCGGCACATTTGAAAGTACCATGGAAAATGTACTGAAATTAGTGTCTAGGAGCCAAAAACATGTTATAGTCTGTGGAGATTTTAATGTTAACTTGCTTGAATCGTCTAGTAACACTGTCAAATTGCTATGTTTGTTTAAATCTTTTAATTTATTCAATTTATTTTTTGAACCTACCCGGGTAGGAGCCACCAGTGCGACATGTCTGGATAATATTTTTTGCAATTGCGAATGTTTAGATAAGCAAATTTTTAATTGTTTTAATTCGGATCATAGTGGTCAAAGGGCATCATTTATAAGCCTTGGACAGAGAACTCCACAAACAATAACATTTAGACCCATTACTGGTTATCGTTTGGAATTATTCAAAACGAAATTCAAAAAGTCTGTCTTCATTGCCCTATTCTCATTTTACGAATCAAATAGTATGTATAAAGACCTGTTTGGTGTAATTCTTCATAGTTTTAATAAAAATTTCAAATTGAGGACTATTAGTGGGTCGAAAGTAACAACGAAAGCAAAGTTTAGTGAATGGGCTACTGTGGGCATTCACAGAAGTAGAAAGAGGCTTTACGAACTTTAGAGGGAGCTCAACAGGAATGCTGGTTTTCTGGACTATGTTAGGAACTACTCCAAGATCTTCAAGAAAGTGTGTTTAACTGCTAAGGCAAACTTTATTAATTCTAAACTCAAAGTGTCGGACAATAAAGTAAAAACAGTTTGGAATATTATTAACAGAGAAGCTGGTAAATGTAAATCACGCATTACTCAAGTGAACATTGTCTCAGATACTCAACAGGTAGTGTCAAATGCCGATGTTGCCTCGGCATTTGAAGATTACTTTTCCAACGTGGCTCTAAATACAACACAGTGCCTACAATCATCATCGCCTCGAGCACATTCCTTACTTTGCGCTAATATTAAGAAATGTAAAAATATGTTTGAATTTGAATTTGTAGACTCAGAAAAAATTGTAAAGACATTCAAGTCACTCAACTTAAAGAAGACAGAAGACTTGTGGGGAACGTCAGTCGCGGTCATTAGTCATATTATAGAAGTTATAGCGCCTTATTTAGCTTTAATTTACAATAATTCCGTTTCAGAAGGCGTCTTTCCAGATCTTATGAAATGTAGTAAAGTCATTCCTCTTTTTAAGTCGGGTGAATCGAGTGATCTAACTAATTACCGTCCGATTTCAATACTCCCTGTACTAAGTAAAGTTTATGAAAAGTTAATGTTAAATAGTCTGCTGAGTCACTTTAACAGACAAAGATTACTTACAAGTAATCAGTTCGGTTTTACAAAGGGACGTTCCACAACCGATGCTGCTTCGGTGCTTATTCAACACATTTACAGTATTTGGGAAAATTCTTGTGATGCCATTGGAATATTTTGTGATCTTTCTAAAGCTTTTGATTGTGTAGATCATGGAACTCTCATTCTGAAACTAGAACATTATGGCCTATCAGAAAATGCCTTAAACCTCATGTCCTCATATCTTAGCAATAGAAACCAAACAGTCGTTGTAAATAACACCCAGTCTAGAGGAGCCTTAGTAAAATTAGGAGTACCACAGGGTTCTATATTAGGCCCGTTCCTGTTTTTGGTTTATATAAATGATTTACCTTGTATAGTAGAAAACCGTTGTGATATAGTTTTATTTGCCGATGATACATCATTAATTTTCAAGGTTGACCGGCAATCTACAGATTTTAATGTAATTAATAACACACTAGCTGATGTTCTCAACTGGTTTACTACTAACAATCTGTTGCTTTGTAGCGACCATGTCCTACATTCACCCAAATCTTAGATGCTATTCATGATATTGCCAATAGGTAATTATCAAATATTAAGTTATATTGTTACCTTTCCAAGTACGCACCACGTGTACGAATTAGCAATAGACCCAACATCTGTATTATATTGTTTTATAGCTAGTCTTATATTGTTACTTTTACGAGTATACACCACGGGTACGATTTAGCAACAGAGCTAACATTTGTATTCTATTGTTTAATATGTAATCTATTCGTTTTAGGGATAAACGCTGTAAAAGCTTTGTATAGTCTTTTCTAGTTTATCACCTCACGATTTCTGTTCAGCTTTGTTTCTTTGTCGGCACCACGCCGGCTTATTATTTTGTATGTTATTGTTTTGTCAGTACGCTCAGACAAAACATTATTCATTTTTATAATTGTGCTCCTAGCACATGTGTTTAACCGTTATGGTTACCTGAACTCCCACCATCCCGAGGAGGCTTGCAAGCCTATCTGGATGAGGATAGACAGTCGTTACACATCCGCTGCTCGAGACGTTACTAATTCGCTCGCTCTTAGCGTGTACTATAGCCATAGGTCCTTCTGGTCGAAGTTGAGTCACCTGCTCCTCCCAGTATTTGTACCTACCGACTCCGCGTTCAGTTAGTCGAGTTTTATTATAATACCTATACTTGGTATCATTCCTGACTTACGTGTTAATTTATAAGTGTTCGCTTAGATAAGTTAATTATTCGTGTGTACTTTAAATATAGTCTATTTTACCTCACGTGTGAACTTTTATTGCAAGCACAATCCCAACACTCCGTACCTATAAAATACCAATAACCTAGTGATTGCCAAATTGGTGACCCCGACGTGATTAGTAACTAAACGGCAACGTTGGTTGGTACGTGTGTTGTGGACATTTTAACTTCAGTGCTTTCGTTAGTGAAGTGAAGTGTTTTATTGACTCTAAAATGGTAGACCAAGTCGCACCTGTCCAGAACGAGCGACTCACAAGAGCCTTAGTGAGGCTCCCGCCATTCACAACAGGATCCTACCCTTTGGTTTACACTGGTTGAACTAAATTTCCATAACCTGGGGATCACTAATGACGACGACAAATACACGTATGTCGCGCCAGCCCTGCCACCACCGCAAGCAAAAGAAATGCGGGACCTTCTTGTAAACCCACCTGCAATCGACAGGTATGAGACTTTTAAGAAGGAAGTCATTAAAAGGCTTGGTTCCTCGCAAGAGGCCAATACGCGACGGCTTCTCGAAAAAGAGAAGATTGGTGACCGCAAACCATCACAATTTTTGCGGCACCTAAGAGAGCTCGCTGAAGCCGCAGTGCCCGAATCGATCTTGCGTTCTTTATGGCTAGAACAGTTGCCCAGATCCATGCAGATGATCCTGGCAACTCAAGCAGACGTGAGCCTGGATAAAGTAGCCGATGTAGCTGATGTCATTGCAGACAGCACTACCCCGATGGCGGCTATTGCATCAACCGTCGCCGTCGAAGACCCAGTAACGCAACAGTTAAGTGCATTATCGCGTCAGTTAGCCGCTATGGAACGTAGATTTGACGTTTTGTCTGTCGACCCAAGTGATAGACACAGAGGTAGATCACACTCGCGTGCCAGATCAAGATCTCGATCCCGTTCCCGTAATGTATCATCAGGCATGTGTTGGTACCACCACAGGTACGGTTCCAAGGCTCATAAGTGTCTTACACCATGCACGTACAGCGCTTCTAACTCGGGAAATGCGAGCGGGAACCATTAGTGGCGAATGGTTGCCCAACAACAACATCAACGTCACAACGAGTATTCATCGTCGACCGAAACACCGGTACAAGATTTTTAATTGATACCGGAGCGGATTTAAGTGTTTACCCTCGCAGCCTAGCCCCACAAAATCAGGAATTGTGTATGTACGAGCTAGTTGCAGCAAATAACACGCCGATCAAAACTTACGGTTTCTCGTCGATGACCCTGAACCTTGGTTTACGCCGGGATTTCCCATGGCGATTTGTTGTTGCTGACGTAGATAAGCCGATAATTGGCATAGACTTTTAAGCCATTATGACTTATTAGTCGATTCACGAAGGCATAGATTAATAGACGCCACGACTCACTTGACCGTCACTGGAGAGGTAGCTGAGTCCGAACCAGTAAGGTCTATAAAAACAATAGCCGGCGACTCGCCTTATCACCAGTTATTAAAGGGGTTTAGCGATATTACTAAACCCGATGGATCAGCTGCAACACAAAAGAAGCATAACACAAAACACTACATTACGACTAAACCGGGACCGCCTGTAGCACAAAGGCCTAGGAGATTAGCACCCGATCGTCTTATCGCCGCGAAGAAGGAATTCGATGCAATGTTAAAGTTGGGTATCGCCCGTCCGTCACAAAGCAGCTGGGCCTCACCGCTTCACATGGTTGAAAAGAAAGACAATGGATGGCGACCGTGTGGTGATTATCGCGCACTTAATGACCGCACCTTGCCCGATCAGTATCCGGTCCGGCACATCGAAGATTTTGCCCAGACTCTCAGTGGTAAAAAAGTGTTTTCTACTTTAGATTTAGTGCGTGCGTTTAATCAAATTCCAGTGGCGGAGGAAGATATACCTAAAACTGCGATTATAACGCCCTTTGGTTTATTTGAATTTGCTTATATGACTTTTGCCTTCGAAACGCAGCTCAGACGTTTCAACGTTTTATGGACGAAGTGTTACGTGGTTTAGACTTTTGTTATTGCTATATAGACGATATTTTGATTGCTTCCAGTGATAATGATGAACACTTAAAACATTTAGAGACAGTATTTAAACGATTAAGTGACTATAGTGTAGTGATTAACCCTTCCAAGTGTGTTTTTGGCCAAAAACAAGTACAGTTCTTAGGTTACCTAGTGTCTGCTGAGGGCACGCGTCCTCTACCTGGAAAAGTAGAAGCTATACGCTCCTTTCCACCTCCAACAACGGCGAAGCAACTACGACAGTTCTTAGGTATGCTAAACTTTTACAGACGTTTCATACCTAACGCTGCAGCGCATCAAGCCAATTTAAACGACTTGCTCAAGGGAAACCTCAAGGGCAAAGCGCCTATTCACTGGACACCTGACACTACAAGGGACTTCGAGGCTTGTAAACAATGCCTAGTCGATGCAACAATGCTAGCGCACCCTCAAGACAATGCTGACCTGGCGCTATTTACCGATGCATCAGATAACACGATAGGCGCCGCACTTCAACAAAAGGTGGACGGCGTGTGGCAACCGCTAGCTTTCTTTTCTAAAAAACTTACAAACGCTGAAAAGAAGTACTCTACATATGACAGGGAACTATTTGCGATATATTCTGCAGTTAAACAATTTCGTCATAATTTAGAAGCACGAACATTTACGATTTATACAGATCATAAACCGATCGTGTTTGCATTTGCGAAAAAGGATAAACAATGCACACCAAGGCAGTTCCGCTACCTGGACTTTATCGGTCAATTTACAACCGATATCCGTCACGTTAGCGGAGATCAGAATATACCTGCCGATGCAATGTCTCGCATCGAAATCGATCGCATTGAACAAAAGATTGATTGGAAGGCTCTAGCTATTTCTCAAAAGTCTGATGACACTTTACAATCGCTGCTCAATAAAACTGATTCGACACTACAGCTCAAACTTGTACAGTTACCTGGGTTCGATGAAAGTATATATTGTGATATTTCTACTCCGTCTGTCCGACCCTACATTACTGAGCCCTTCAGGAAAACTGCTTTTAACACCGTGCATCAACTTTCGCATCCGGGAGCAAAGACTACTATAAAATTAGCCACTCAGAAATTCGTCTGGCCATCTATCAAATCAGATTGCAGAGAATGGACTAGAAGCTGTTTAGAGTGTCAACGAGCTAAAGTTACGCGTCACGTATCCGCCCCAGTTGGATCATTCGCGCCTCCTTCGACTCGCTTTGAACATGTCCACATCGACATCGTAGTCATGCCCATATCAGAAGGTTGCAGATATATTTTAACATGCATAGATCGTTTCTCTAGGTGGCCTGAAGCTATACCTATCGAGGACCAAGAAGCAGAAACCGTAGCACGCGCATTTTACGCTAATTGGATCGCACGTTTCGGCGTACCTTTACGAGTCACTACAGACCAAGGCCGAAACTTTGAATCGCATCTGTTTAGAAGTTTAAATAATCTGACTGGTACGACTCAATTGCGAACAACGGCTTACCATCCCGCTGCTAATGGGATGATTGAGCGATTTCATCGCCAATTAAAAGCTGCTATTAAATGTCATCAGGACGCCCAATGGACACGAGTCTTACCTACAGTCATGATGGGTATTCGCGCAGCATTCAAGGCCGATTTACAAGCTACACCTGCCGAAATGGTTTACGGCGAAAGTATTCGTTTACCTGGAGAATTTTTGGTTCCTAAAACGACCAGGGATTGCAATGCGACGGACTTCGTCACTCAACTCAAAACTAATTTTGCCGATCTACAACCAGTCGCAGGGACTCAGCACGGGTGTAAACAGATATTTATATACAAGGATCTGATGACAACGAGTCACGTGTTTGTTCGTGTTGACGCCCCGAAACGACCCTTGCAACCGTCTTATGAAGGACCCTTTGCTGTTGTCTCAAGAAATGATAGAACTTTTGTTATCAACAGACGTGGTCATAACGTAACTATTTCGGTGGACCGGCTAAAGCCTGCTTATGTACTAGCCGATGACATAGAACCGCCGCCTGAGCTTGAAGACGACATAGCACAGTTCTTTGTTAATAGAACAAATAACACCACGAGTGCAGAACCACCAGCACCTGCGCCTACTGCACAGGAAGCACCGCCTACGCCTGATAGCGTCGCCAGAACTAGATCCGGTAGACGAGTCCGCTTTCCGGATTATTACCAGGCAGGTCTTAAATAATTATACGTGTTGGAAATAATTAATCAACCTTAGTTTTGTAAGGATTTATACACTATTACTTTTTAACAGTTGTAAATAAAATCTTAACTTTTTGTATTTTTATACCCTTTCTTAATGTTTATATGTGTGTTACTAACATAGCACTTAAGAGAAATTGTAACTAACTGTTTTATACATTGTTATTCTAGTATCATTTTCAATGTGTTTTATGTGTAATGCTTTTTACCTTTGTGTACATTTCGGGTGTGTTAGTCTTAACACTTTCTAATTAGTGTGTTGTTACCCATTGTATTTAATTATAAACTTTTATCGTGACTTCATCACTAGTAAGGGGTACTGTAGCGACCATGTCCTACATTCACCCAAATCTTAGATGCTATTCATGATATTGCCAATAGGTAATTATCAAATATTAAGTTATATTGTTACCTTTCCAAGTACGCACCACGTGTACGAATTAGCAATAGACCCAACATCTGTATTATATTGTTTTATAGCTAGTCTTATATTGTTACTTTTACGAGTATACACCACGGGTACGATTTAGCAACAGAGCTAACATTTGTATTCTATTGTTTAATATGTAATCTATTCGTTTTAGGGATAAACGCTGTAAAAGCTTTGTATAGTCTTTTCTAGTTTATCACCTCACGATTTCTGTTCAGCTTTGTTTCTTTGTCGGCACCACGCCGGCTTATTATTTTGTATGTTATTGTTTTGTCAGTACGCTCAGACAAAACATTATTCATTTTTATAATTGTGCTCCTAGCACATGTGTTTAACCGTTATGGTTACCTGAACTCCCACCATCCCGAGGAGGCTTGCAAGCCTATCTGGATGAGGATAGACAGTCGTTACACATCCGCTGCTCGAGACGTTACTAATTCGCTCGCTCTTAGCGTGTACTATAGCCATAGGTCCTTCTGGTCGAAGTTGAGTCACCTGCTCCTCCCAGTATTTGTACCTACCGACTCCGCGTTCAGTTAGTCGAGTTTTATTATAATACCTATACTTGGTATCATTCCTGACTTACGTGTTAATTTATAAGTGTTCGCTTAGATAAGTTAATTATTCGTGTGTACTTTAAATATAGTCTATTTTACCTCACGTGTGAACTTTTATTGCAAGCACAATCCCAACACTCCGTACCTATAAAATACCAATAACCTAGTGATTGCCAAAGCTTAATGCTAAGAAAACAAAATGTGTTAGATTTGCTTTGCCGAATGTTACACCGGTGGATACTAGAATACTTTTAAATAATGAATGCTTAGAGATAGTAGATAAAACATTGTTCCTTGGTTTAACATTGGACAAAAGTCTACAGTGGACTCCTCATATAACAAAACTCGCACATAGATTAAGTTCGGCCGCTTTCGCCGTCAGGAGAATTAGGCAACTGTCGAATATTGAGACAGCTCGATTAGTTTATCATAGTTATTTCCATAGTGTAATGTCATATGGTATTCTGGTTTGGGGCAAAGCAGCTGACATACAGACTATATTTGTATTACAAAAAAGAGCCATTCGTTTTATGTATAACTTAAGAGCAGGTGCATCTGTTAGAAAGCTTTTAAAGAAATTAATATATTAACTGTAGCTTGTCAATATATATATGAAAATATTATGTACGTTATTAAAAACCTTCAGTTGTTTACCAAAAATTGTGACATCCATACCTATAACACTAGAAATAAGAATAAGCTTGCTATTAGAAAGTGTCGTGTGCGTAAAGTGTATAAATCATTTTTTGGGCAATGTATTCATTTATATAACAAGTTACCTGATGATGCCTTAAAATTACCCTTCCCAATACTTAAGAATTACTTAAAAAAGTCTTTGATGTCTAAGGGCTATTACAGAGTAGAGGATTATTTGACAGACAAACATGCATGGCCCAAACCAGAAACTAACAAAACCGCCTAGCAATTAATTCAACAATTGTATGTACTGCCAGATAATGTAAATGACACAGTTCAGATAAGAAAGCATATTAAAGTATGTCTATTTTGTGAAGTTGAATTTATTTATACATTATTATTTTTACTTTTATATTTTAATATTTTCTTATCTTGTAATAAACTGTTTGATATGTTTTCTTATCGGACTATGCATAATTATGTAAGTACCTACTTTAAGATTTGATGTATCACTGTTTTGAAAAAATAAGTCCCGCCGTAGTTTCTTGCCGGTATCTTCACGGGTCAGAGGTGTAGGGTTTGAACCGGTGTAGATTTTTTTTTTTTTTTGACGTTCATAAGTGCATGTTATGTGCCTAAATTGAAAAATAAAGATCTTTTATCTTTTATCTTTTTATCTAGCCTGCAATTCTGGGACTGGCACGTGTGGTAGCGGCAAGCCTTCTTGTGTCCGCGAACGATAGAGATCGACCGGTGGCGGTGACACACTACCTGAACTGCGAAGATGCGCTGCCGTTCCTTAATGAACCCCCACTTTTGGCACTGGCAGGCCACTTTATGTTAGCTAAGGTTGGAGATGAGGCCGTGGTTAAGGCGCGTTACCTGAGCTGCCATGATGCGTTGCCGTTCCTTAATGAGCCCGCACTTTGGGCACTGGCACGTGCGGTAGCGGCAAGCCTTCTTGTGACCGCGAAGGCTAGAGATTAACCCGTGGTTGCGGCACCGAGCGCATTTCGGCACCCTGGCCCGGCCTCCGCTTAACATCCCTGGTTTCATTATAATATTAGTATTTAAAAAATGACAAGTTGGTGACGCTTACCTTTTAACTATATTCCACAAAAACATTTCAATTGGATAACTACTAACTAGTAATATTTTGCACTTTGCAGGTAGGAAGGTATATGTTATTATTGTTACGAAGGTAAGAACTTCCTTCTTACCAAAGACTAAAATCCGATCTAAACTCAAACAAGCCGATTACTGCCGGCTTAACTTAAAGGCAAAGACATATTGAATCCAGCCTCCGCGCTACGCTACTTGTACCTACGTACGCTACTAGGTATTACCTAAACGAAATGGATGGGTTTCCACTTGGGTTGGATGATCAGATAGCAGATACTGTAGTTAGCATTTAGTGGAAAAGGCTATATTGGGATTAGGTACAACTAGTCGCCTGTGCTGGCGGTGTGCGACCCTCGGGGCGATCGTTATTATAGGCGATATACAGTGTGTAAGTCTAATACGGGCGAATCTCTTAACGGAGGGTAGAATAGGACATAAGAAATATATTTAGATAACTTTTGCTTAGAAATACAATAATTTTTTTATCCATATAAAAAAATTCGGCCCGCAATGTAATGCAACACACTCGAGTTAAACACTCGTTGACAGTTAGTTTCAAAAGCTTATATCGCGTAATGTTCGCAGTACATTACTGCTCAGAAATTTTACAAAAATTAATTACATGTGTATAATAGGTATAATTAAAGAAAAACCTTTTGGTTAATCATTATACTGGTAAATCCTATGTCTGGTTTAATTCTTCGCCCGTATTAGACTTACACACAGTATTTCTTTAAGCGGAACACCGCGGGCGTAGGCGACGGTGTGTACCTAATATACTACATACCTATTCAAAGGGTGTCTCGTAGATCTTCTGAATTCCTCGTTTAAATTCTAATTCTTAGTAAATAGTCTAATTCTAAGCAGTTACAATAAAATTACCTATTTTAAAAACTACTTAATTCGTATCAAATTGTACAGTAAATTACGTTAAAATAACTTACCTCTAAATTATAGCGCACAATAAATACAAAAAATAAATATCTAAACTTCACTAGTTACCTACTTTACGAGACTAAGTAGGTACACAATATTGTTTGTTGCTAATTCAGACACTTTATTGTTGCAAAAATTGTATTACAACTGAAATATCGCTGAAACCAGCGCACGACACTCCGCCCCGAAACTAATATCTTTACAAAGATCTCTCTCAAGTGTTTCCTAAAAAAAGACAACATAGGAGGCGTAGCAATTTATCTCCTTGTTTCTAAACTGTATCATATAAATATGAACCTTAGGTACTATGTAACAAAAGCCATGTTCCCCACAAATATCATGTTGCAGCATCCAGACCCGCCCATTTGTGAAACAACCAACAGGGTCGCCGTATTTTTGAGATTGGACGCGGGCATTGGGGGAAGCTCTGTTGCTTTTGGATTAAGTTTCATCGTAAATGTGATGTGATATTGTATAAATAAAAAAACATTCACTCAACTGTGTTTTCTTTTAGCATTAGATTCATTAGCTTTTCCCTGAAAGTCGGCGAAGGAAAAATATATTATACCTTAGTAGGTAAGTTTATATGTCGTTAAGTAGATGTAGGTAGGATAATTACATAGGTACTATCAGCAAATACCCGAGTTTATCAATTTATAATATATAATATATACGCCGTTAATATTTAAACCAATCAGAAACATGATTGTTAAAAAAAGTTGGTTGGTTTGTCAGCGTTGCGTATCGACAATTGGTTTCGTTTCAAGTGATATGAATATATGATATACACCCCAAACTCTATTAGTTTCTAAATTATTGATGGATATGAGCTAAAATAAAATACGTACCTGCTGTGCTCCAGTAATAACTTGGGTATTTTATTAGGAATATTATACCTAGGTACTGTAACTTCATCATCGTCATCATGCAACCCGAAAGGATAATTGTTTTCCTGCACCGAGAAGCGATTAGTAAATATGAAATCATTTGTACATGTGTTTGTACTTAAGTACTGGTTCTGGGCTTGCAGGTACCTAACTCGTGGTACGTATGCGCCGGAAATCGACTTTTATATTAGTGGTAAAAACGATATTTAGGTAGACATCCATGGATTTATTAAATATCTACGAACGGATGCATGTCGCGCTGCTGACTCACAACCTTCATTCCATCACGCACAGGTCTTTTAGGGTTCCGTAGTCGACTAGGAACCCGTATTATGGTTTCGCTATGTATGTCTGTCCGTCTGTCTGTGCCCGGCTATGCTTAGTGACCGTTAGTCCTACAACACAGTAATTTGGTATGAATATACGTAAATCAATCACAAGGACAGTGGTCAAATAAACAATTTAGGGTTACCTCACCTACATATGAAGTGGGAGGTAAAATTTGTCAGTTCAACCCTTTAGGGTATTAGTAATAGACCTTGTCTCATCATCTTCATTTGCTCAAAACCGAAAAATATAATCAAATTTTGGTTACAGCGGCGCGGCGCAGCACTTGTAATAATTTTTATCTATCCTCGGTAACACCCACCATACTAAAATATTTAATAGTTAAAACCAACCTTACTACGCAGTGAATTGGGTTGAATTTTCTTTTGTACGAAAACTAATGAAACAAAAGAAATCCTACCCTATTTCCTTTAATAAAAGATTTAAACTTCATTGTAAGGGAGTGTACATTGTAATGCACACTGGGCCTTACGAGGCTATAGGTACCTGTTAAAATTATATTATAACCTGGGGCAGGTTATAATATAATATCCTTTTGATTTTGGATTTTCTGGCAATTGCAATATTTCAAAATTTTTAATTTTTTGAAACCCTAACCATTTCGAGGAAAACACTTGTAGAATAATAATTTTTTTTAGAAATAAACACAACGTAAGTATGTGGACTCCTGGCAATACTAGCTGTTACTCATGTTTAAGGTGTTTAAGCCCTTCCAGCTTAAGTACCTACCTGTTGATATCATAGTGACTGATATACATTTTTACACAAATATTTAAGATTACTGAAAATATACAAACTACATGTCTTAAAATTATGTTTTTAAGATTCAGACAATACAAAATACACTAAGAAAATTAAATGTACTCAAATGAAGTGGTATTCAGATTCACAACCGTCACGTCACCTAAGAGCAGCTGTAACTGGTGGGCTATTATAAAATCTTGTCATTAGGAAAGGATAGGTCATGTTAGATGGTGACGGTAGAACTAGTACCAATAAGGGTTATACCATGATATTTATGGTTATTTTAAAACAGAATCAGAAATGGAAACACTTCTAGTTTAAAACAAGGAAACAAAGCTTATCAATATTATTATTGATATATTTTATCAATATGATACCTATTAAGTTTGTATACTTGTATATGATCTTGATCACATAAGCAAAGAGAAACAATACCTTTTATGTATAATGCATAATTAAAAACATTTCATTTGTGTTTTTTCTTTTCATGTTGCTTTGCTGCTTTCTTCTTCATAATCTGCAGCCTTTTGTCTGCTGAGATGATATTAATATTAGGAGTGACAACCTTAGACGAAGAACTTCCAGAAGAGATCTTGACAGGAGTAGATGATCCCGACACATGGGTGGGGGATTTGGAGGAAGATGATAGCTTGGTGAAGCTAGTGACAAAGCCTTGATTGTTGAGACATTGTGCACACTGCCAGCTTGCACTAACATCATTATCACTAATCACAGGTTTATGACAATCCTGAAACAATTGCACAAAACATGGTTAAAATACTTTTTTTAACTAGGTTGAGAAACTGCTATTGAGCCCTTTCTAAATATTATGACATTTATGACACTGTGTAACACTCTGTGTCATAGACTAAAGGGAACAAACAACTATGCCATGTCTGTAGACAGACAATTTGTGAATGTGTTAAGATATGTTGTATGGGCATTTTCAAAAAATAGTGCACCCAATTAGTGAAAGTTGTTAAGAAAAGTTTAATCACTGTCAGTTTCGTGATGACAATTAAGCATTAAATATCAAATAAAGCTTGGTTTTGATGTTTGTTTTATGAACTTCAATCGATATTACAACATAATTGAAGGCAAAAAGTTGATCATCATAAAGATTAAATGCTTAATTGTCGTCACGAAACTGACAGTGATTTAACTTTTTTTAACATTTCTCGCTAATTGGGTGTACCAAATTTTGAAAACTCCCATATGCATCACAAAAGATTTCAGTTGAAGTTATAATGAAATGAAATGGAGAAATTACCTGATGATAAAGAGCATGGCAAGTTTCACACTCCACCAGCCGGTTCCCAGCCTGCACGGCGATCTGCCGGCACACGGCGCACGTCAGATCCTCCTCGAGCAGGTCGAAAGCCAACTCCCCGTCCATCACAGACCCGTCATCGTTCTCCTGCTCCGGAATCTGCAGTTGCTGCGGGCTCTGTTGTGGTACCGGTACCGTCTTGGAACACGCCGCTTTCTCGCTCTTATGCTTCGCCATCCGAGGCGATTCCATTTTCTCCTCATTCAGGTACTTCTTGGGTAACGTGTTGGCTAAAGTTTTGGCACTGCCGTATGTTTGGCGAATGATATCGTCCAGGGTTAACCGGAGTTGTTCAGTAGAATCTGATGCACTGGAGTGCAAGTGCTTTAAGCACAGTTTTATAGATGGGTCAAAGTCAATTGAAGACATTTTAGTAAGTTGTTTTCAAATTATAGTTATTTTAGAATACAATAAACGAGGACAATAGTTCTTAAATTTTGAAAATTAAAGAAATTGACCGCCGCTAAGCCGCTTATTAGAATAGAATTGACGTTAACTTGACATTGACAATGACGTATAAAGGTATTCAAGCACCGTATTAAAACGTGAATAAATATATATATATTATAATACATAATAAAAGTTTGTATAAAATAATATGTATAATTGTGCTGCAACTGATATCAGTAACATCTTTAATTACACATTTACTTCTCGCGTTTTATCTATTGGCATTTATGAAATAATTTAAAATTAAATAAGTAACTTTATAACTAAACCTTAAATATTTCGTACCTGTTTGACGATACCAAATAAAACGCAGTTTTATGTGCTATTTTTCAATTTGTTTAAACTTGAGCTCAAATGATATGTTTACTTCTGCGGTTGTTTTCCGGATAATCCGGATATCCCTACTCTACCAAAACATTAAAATGTCAGTAATCTAAACAAACGTCATTTCAAAAAATAAACTCCATCCGTAGAATAGAACGTTGTCGAGTATCTTCCTGTATTTTGTTGCTAGTTTAAAATGAAGATTCGCATAATAATTATCATGTGTATGTGCTGTTACCCACTAGATAGTGCATATCAAGAGGGTCCAGACCCGTGGCACAACAATAATGACGCAATACTACCACAAAAGGAGAATACTGATGTTACACCTGATCTGCGGATGTCCTTGCCTCAAGTTAGGACTACAGAATCTGCAAGTACCGGGATGAGGGACTGGTTTTTCAAACGTATGCTAGCAATAATATTAAAAGGAGGGCAATATAAAGTAAGGTTTAACTTTTCTATTATTTTATTTATTTATCAGACTTCTAAAGGTTAATAATGAAATTATTACCCCTTTGTGTTAGATAAATAATATTTTGCTTATATATTATGGTTCTCTTTTGTTATAAACATTACTTAAGTACATTACATTTATTACCCACAGTTAGCTGCAGCTATTTGCATATAAACTTATTTTTATTTTTTACAGAAAAATGAAGACAATTCAGTAGATGTTTCCGTTCAAATGCGATTCGACGAAAATCAATGGACTGCATTAAATGACTTCCTTAACCCAAGTGTAGTTCTTTCTGAAGACATATTCCGTCGCTCAGTTGGCTATGTAGAGAATGCAATTTACAAACCCAGTGTTTCAGAAAGGATTGTTATGGCGTGGAATGATTACATTCAATTTTACTTAGTGGAGTATAAGGTAAGATTTAGTGTGAAACACTGATTACACTTTCATGGTATTTAAATGTTATTATAAATAACATGGGACTTCATATGATACTTGTATGGATAACTTCTGATGTTTTGAGAATGATATTAATTGTGTTATAGAAATACTGTTAAAGTTTAAATCGTCATCAATAATGACTGGATTCCACATGAATACAATCGTAAAATGTCATCCCAATTAAAATTACATATGTTTTCTCTATGAACTAGCAAAATTGATGACCAATGCAAACAACTTCAGAATTATGAACCAATCCAGTGGTTTTGTCATGAATAAAGTAAATGATCAGACACAGTAGTAGAATGTTCAATTAGAAGTACTGTTTTGTTTTTACCTGTTAATACAATTCACATTTTGTGTAATTTCATCTAATAGTTTTTTTTTTTTTTTATATAATATTCTATGTTGAGTTTTAATGTTGCAGATGGAAATTACAATGGCATTTGGAATGCTAGCAGCAGCTGGTGCATTGATCTGGCTGTGGAATCATATGTCTCATAGACACTTTAAGATTATTGTGTTTATTGCATTATATTTATATGAAGTATTTGTTTCATACAAAGTAAGTATATCTATTAGATAAGATACTTAATGGTTTTAAGCTGCAATGCTGGGAAAATATTACTCAAATAATTAAAGTCTATTTTAAAAAATCAGGGTTTAACATAGGAATCAGGAGACACAGCCTTGTAAGGCTAAATGGTCTATTTTTAGGACACAAGACATCAAAATGTAGTTGTAATGATCCACAAGATGAACTATTTATAAAAAATTAGAACCCTTTTGAAAATACTGAAAATTTTAAATATTGTAACCTATTTTTTATTCACTAATTCTAAATATAGATTAAAAGGTTAAAGATATGCATCAAAAATGATTTATCTAACTAAACTTCTTTTTTGTAGGAGACCGAACAACAAGAATTTGAGCGGTATATGGCAGCAATCAATAAGTGTAAATGGTATTTCTGGTCATCTACCTGTGATATCCCGCCTCCAGACCCAATCAAGTTCTTAAAACATATGAACCCCTTGAAAATAGGTGTAAGAATATTTACATCAATTATATCTGAGCCCATGATCACTATAAGTGCTACAGTGCAGACTATAATACATGGAATAACAGGTAATAATTTCAATAGGTATTATAATTATTTTCAGTATTTTTTTTTTCTATATAGAAAGTAATCACATTAAAATATGGGACCCAGGCGAGTCAAATTATTGACACACGACTTAAAAATGTACTGTAATAAGTTTCATGTTTAGCATATCTCTGAAGAAAAACCACTCAATGCCATGGTAATAAAATAAAAATTACTGAGTTTAATATGGACAACAGGAGCTAATGAATAGCTTTTGAGTAATTATTAAAGGTATAAAAATGGGCATCAGGCTTTGATGCGGATTTAATTACATACTTTTGCAAGGGCCTTTATTTGTGTGTTATCACAAATATTTTTTCTCGGGTAATGGATTTATCTATTTATCTAGTATCTACAACACAAACCTTATTGTGCTTACAAGGATTTGGTCTAGTTATGTATGTACAATTGTCCTAAATATATGTATAATACCTTCAGAGATGTAAAACATAAGCTATGGCTGGCAGGTAATCTGTTGTTTGGTGCCAGCTTTTGTTTAGAATAGCACCACCGCATCTTCTCCCAAGGGTGTTGTAAAAACTGATCAAGGGGACAAACCGATAGATGGCAGCAGCATTTGTCGAAACCAAATCCACTGCTACTGTGGTGCCAAGCTACCCGCCTACCAAGCGTGGCAACCATGGCAACTACACCCATTTGGAGGATGTCCAGTAGTGGACGTGGACGTGGAGTGGGGTGTAGTCACTCGTCTACAACTTATGATGATGATGATCTGTAGATGTTATTTATTAACTGTAATGCAATTTTTTTTTAATGCAATTGCACTCAATAATTTCCTTATTTTTTTTCAGATGGCATGTGGTTTCCCCTGGACATAATCATGAGTGGCTTATTAACTGTAGTTTTTACTGTAATTTTAGTTGTTCTTCTTGTTATGGTAGTATTTACGTATTTACTAAACATTCCGTTCAATCTTAGTTTCTTATGTGGCTTATTTAGCGTTGGCGTGAATGAGACACGCAATAAAACTGCAAATAATGTAAGTAGTAATCAGGTACCCATAGATGGAGGCGGAGATAGGATAAGTAGTGCCACCCTAGATAGAATATTAGATGTATGTACGCGGGCTCTTACAAATGCACAGATTCATAATGCAAGTTCTTCTCAAATCCCAGGTATCCAACCTACAAAACCTCTGCATATTACTAATGGAACAGTACCAAATACGCTAAAAAGGTCTTCTAGTACTGGGCGATTGCAAGATTATAAATCTCATAATCATAATTTTGAAATCTCTGCAATAGATTCTAAAGTTCGAAAAAGGAATCATGGAAAGTCTAAATTTAATGAAGGCAGCGGTGATGCTTTTTGAGTGTCAAATAAAATGTAGTAAATAATTTGGAATCAAATTCCATTTGATATTGATTAGGACTATAAAGGTGCGCTGTGATGGTTTACCTATTTTAAAATTGATAAAAAGGAAAAATAGATGTACAACATTTTGCTTATTTAAGTTTGTCTGTACTCTTTGTATTTAATAAAATTTAAACTAGCATCCTACTTTTGGCTAAACGATAAGTTGGGTGTATTTTACTGGAAACATACACGTCTGTCCGAGTATAGGAAAATCGCCGCCTACTATTTTACTTTATATGTAAATACATATCAAATAAAATAGTAGGCAGCGGCGGCCACAGCTGCCCTATCTTTTGTCCAAGTCTAGGCCCTTTACTACTAGATAACTAGGTAGGTATAGTTAAATCATGTTCAACTAACACTGTGATATTTTTATATAATATGAAAGGATTTAAATTTGTTATTTTTTTACCAGTTTCATGTACCTAATATTGAGAATACCTATATGATAAGTTTATTGTATTTATTTTTACCTCGTAAGACCCAGTGTACATTGCAATGTACACTCCCTTCCCTTTCAATTAAATTTAAATCCGTTCTAAAAGGAAATAAAGTGGCATTTCTTTTTAACCGTTTATTTTTCTAACAAAATTAATTCTACCCAATTCACTGTAAGATTGTTTTTAACTATAATTTTTTTTGTATGGTGGGCCTTACGAGGGTTGATTGTAAAACCAGTGTGATAAAATATGTAACTGCAATTTTCCTTTTTTATAAATAGATTCTTCTCCTATTATTTATTAGTTGAGGCTATAAAGCGCACACTGTTATGAATATTATAAAATTAAAACTAGGACTGAATATAAAATAAAATAATCTCTACAAAACCGTATGCCCATAATCCAGGCTGTTGCACCAGCGCCATCTATGGCTTCTGTGAAGCAACATATTAGTTTTTAATTTTTGCCAACGCTTTATTTATGGCCAATTTAAATACTTCAGTTTTCTTAATTAAATGGCGCTGCGGAACCCGAAACCAAATTTGTATGGAGATTTCCAATACTCTTGTTTTATTCGTGTGACGTCATTATAACGATCAATGTGTTAGTTATTGACATATTGAAATGTATATATAAATCATTCATTTTGTACCTACTGATAATGATAGTTTAAATAAATTTTACGATTGGGCGTAGTCCTTAGTAGTACCACTGTTTTAGGTATTTTGCCAATCTTAGTCCCCTGCCTCACGAGGCTGCCACGGTGGCAACATCGTTTTTAGGTACTTTTCGACGTGAGCGGAGAGTGAGCAGCCATATATCAGGCATATGTTTATGTATAGCCAAACATAAACGTATGCCTGGCTATAATAGCCTCCTTAGCTGGGGACAGTGGCGACGTCGCCGTGGTCCGTGGCATCTCCACGTGAGGCAGGGGACATTATTATAAAATACGAAATGTAAATGAAATCTGTCAAAACCGAAATAGGATGTACCTACAGCATGTTATAAATCTCTTTTTAAGAAACTATCATCGGCAACTCACTTAAAAATACCTTTAAAAAATTGTGGTAATTAAATGTTGTAACTTTTTTATATGTAAGTATTTAATAAATGTCCTAGTCAATGTAATTTGTTATACTTTATTAACTTTTTATTTCACTATCGACACCAAAAGTTGCTTTTATTTTCTTTTGTCGAGTAAAATTAGTTTTGAATGAGTCTGTGTCTTTGTAATTAAGATTATGTATATTTACAGATCCTTTTTTTGATGCCACGATAACTTTATCTTGGGTCACTATTCAATAGTAGTTTTTGTCAAGGCAACAAAATGAAATTTTAATATTAATTAAAATTACCGCGAGTTTACCAATTACACTTGCTTAAGTACTAATTTTTACAAGAAACTATGTCTATTTAGTTCAGCTTTCATTCACTCTCACAGTAAGTGAGGCACCTCGAACCTATCCTAGGCCAGCTGTCATAGAAAATGTCCGCCTGTACATCCGTGCCCGTTGAGTGAGTTGAGCATGTCGCACAGCGGCGAGCGGAGGCGGTGCCGTGCCGTCCCACAGCTGCAGACACGCGAGACTTGTTGGGGGGCACAAATAGGCAGTTGAGAAAATTATGCAGTTCAGTGCAGTTAATTTTGTGACAAAGCACCTTACACGCTGTAATCAACCACTCGCAACCTCTACGCACCTCGAGTGAGTTAAATCCTACAACGCCAAGTAAAAACTTGGTCGGGTACATAAATGGATAATATCCATACAACTTCTTGTAAAAGAAGCGTAGGAAAGCTTTTTCGACCTTTTCCAACATTAGCTTGTACTTGGCCTCGCCTGGACTCCAGACGCAGGCACCAGTCTCAAGTTTGCTCCTTACTGAAGCGAAAGCATCTAAAATAACAGAATCGCAGAATCCACAAAATCTCAATAGACCTCTAGAAACTAGATTTAATTTACTCAGCTCTGCTTTACCGACAACCGGTAATATGCTCGGGCTGCTCTCCTGATCACCGGTACATCCGGAAGTCACGTGGTAAAATAGTGGATGGGTAGAAAGGACGTCACAAATAGGGCAGCCGGACTTATTTTTTTCCAGTTTATCTCGATGAGCACTTAAGCGATTTCATATATCGAGGTGTGAAATAAAAGCGTTATAAATATTATTTTCATTTATACAAATATTCACGTGAAACCTTTAAGAAAATAAAAATAATAAAACGCATTTTATTCATTCTGTAAATTTCTTATTACTTAACGTTCATACTATTATAATACACGGAAATGGAGATGTTAATGAGTTTTAAATAAATACTTAATAATAGATATTTCGGGACAATCTTCCACAAATCGACCTAGTCCTACGGTAAGCTCAGTACAGTAAGGCTTGTGTTGGAGGTATCTACATATAAATACATAATAGATAGATACATATAAATACTTAAATACATGGATAACACCCATGACTCGGGAACAAATATCTGTGCCCATCACACAAATAAATGCCCTGACTGGGATTTGAACCCATGACCATCGGCTTCATAGGCAGGGTCACTATCCCCTAGGCCAGACTGGTCGTCATATTAAGTGAAAGTTTTATAGCATTAAGTGAAATAAAATAAAACCACAGAGGAGTTTCATAATTTCGGTTTTATTTTCCGTATGCCTTAGTGAGAAGAGTCACAAGATTGATTTAAAAAATGTAAGAAATGGTAATCTTTAAGCATCATCAAGTAAAGATCAATTAGTACGAGGGAATAAAGCAACTCGTTTTCCATATTACTTACAATCTATATCATCGGTTTGGTCAACAAACTTTCTCAACCCCACAATAAATATAACATTGTAACAAAACATTACACAAGTATAGGTACATATAAATACAAACAGACCATAATTTCACTCTATCGTGTAAAGCCAAATTTTGCTACACTTTAATCCTAGCCAAGCTTCTTTGTGATTCTAAGTAATGAGGCGAATTCTACTTCTAATCTACTGCTAGAGTGTAGGTTTTGTGGACTAGATACACGTATAATACGCATTCAGTTACGTTACATC
Organism: Grapholita molesta; assembly: GCA_022674325.2. Taxonomy (NCBI): domain Eukaryota; kingdom Metazoa; phylum Arthropoda; class Insecta; order Lepidoptera; family Tortricidae; genus Grapholita; species Grapholita molesta. Next base: position 6,056,444 of record CP053126.2, read on the forward strand.
ACATCTTTTATATCTAAGTAGCTATTCGATTAATAATAATCGACTCTCCAGCTTCACAGAATAGGATAATTAATAAAATACAATGTTATTCGGATATGTGGTTATGATTACATTGTACTTGTGGTTTAAGAAAGTAATTGAAATAGAAGAAATTCCATTATATTAACATGCTAAAGCTTTAGAGTCATTAATTCATTAATATGATAACTTGATAAGGTATAAAATACCAACGCGTTTCGGATTTCTACTTAGACGAAATCTCTAGCAACTACTATAATATTATTGCCATTCGACATTAAGTCTGCACCATTTTGAAGAGACAAATGCATTCAGTAGGAATAGCGATTTTAATTGTATTACACATGGAAATAAAAAAATACTAGCAGCCGACCCTGGAAAGAATATATACATATATAAAAGCAATACGAGTATATATAGTTGAGAGCATGTTTTATATAAACTTATTGAAACTATAGATTCCTGTTCTGAAGTAAAGCTGGCTACTATTTCTTTATCTGTGGGACGATCAATTATATCATGATAAAATGTTATACGTTATGTGTCCTGGGTCACAGTGGTATTATATATGATATCATATTTTTGGCAGGTAACACTACGGTATATATTTGAAACCTTTTTCTTGCCTGTGTTGTCAGACTATCCGAATATGGTGATTTGAACTGGTTTCTACCGTCATGTCACAAGCAAGAAAAATTACTTTCAATTTTAAGAATGAAGAAACCTTTTTACCTAAGTCATGTAAACTCCTGGCTAATTGCACGTAATTTTATAAAGACATATATAAAACTGCTGAGTTACCTAAAGCCAAACAACACAAATGAAAAACCGTGTGGAAATTTTTATAATATATGTTTGCTCTGAACAGGAATTAAACAACGTGTCAAACGGACGAAATCGCTTGCTAGTATATTGTAACTTTTTAATGGAAATTGCCACAGGAAGCAACCGGTTTCATTGCTCTTGAGTAGGTATAGTAAACGTTTTTGAAGCATTACATATTTAAACAAGGATATTTATATAATGTAAATTTTAGTGTATGTTAGATAAGGCAGTAGAATAATAGAGAACAATAGAATACCTTAATAAAAACATTTGTATGAAAGTAGCAAAAGCAGGTAAAAAGACAGTATAAATGAAAAGAGAAGGTGTACAAAATATATTCCACCCGATATCTCAAGTAATAAGATTCAGATATCGAATGAAGAAATGAAATTAGGTTGGTAAAGTTATAACTTACATCAATTAACATCAAACAACTTTGGTCCGACAATAACAACACAGCATTTAACAACTTTTATCATTAATGCAACTAGGCATATTAACTTAATTGTTAATATCGTGCATAAATAATATAATTATATTAGTGGAAAATGTACTCTTATATGTGTCTATGTATCTACATACCAACATTCTAAAAAAATGTCCTTTTTGTCTCTGCTGTTTTGGCAATTGCTGTACAGCAAAATAAAATCATTTCTTTTGGATATAGTTAGAAAACAACATTATAACATTAAACATATTAAATAATACGTTGCAAAACATCTAAACATTCCGATATAATATAACATTGTTTCACTGTTTTTTACATAGGTATTCGTGGTCTGCGGCGCTACCGCGAAACACGATATTCGTAAATTTCGGACGATTGTCTCTGTCACTCTCATGACGCCTCAATTGGAGTAAAAGAGATAGATACCCGAAATATACGAACTTCGATGTTCGCGGTACCGGGCCTGTTTCGCCTATGTATAAGTTCGTTTCAGAATAATTGTACTACGTCTACCATGCAATGCGTGAACACAATACATATCTAAATATTCAATATGGACAATTCGTTGAAGATTCGGGCACAAATACGTGCAAAGGCTTTGCTCCTAAGGTCTACTTTGGAATATTAAATTCAACGGTACCGAGTAAATCGCTTTACCCAAGAATGGTGCCATAAGTGAAAAATATTCAAACTTGGACTATTTGGATATGTTTTCGTGAATGATACATTAGGTTCATTAAAACTAGCGACGGCTACCTTTCGTAGTAAATGCTACTTACATGTTATACCTCATTTTCCATGCCTTAAATAAGTACTTAAATATGTATAAAAATCTTGTAGATACGTACATGGTACGATAGTGCCAAGAAGATACTTTTATAAATAATGTTTAATAGGTAGACAAATAGAGAAGTAGAAAAGTGATATTTACCAGCGCAATGGTTTATTGTAAATAGATAGGATTACATTTACAGTTTAGTTTATTAAATATTTTCTGTTCTATTACTTAACGTAATGCGTATATAAGAAATGTGATAAGAATTGTCCTGCCATTTTCTAACTGAAAATTAATAGTTTTATATATGAGGTAAATGTATGCCAAATACAAGGTACGAATGCTAATTTCTTATAAGACAGGGCTAAATTTGGCACAGGAAAGATTGCAATTGCTTTTTCTACGTCATTAGGAACTACTTCCTTCTGGGTCTAATGTAGCAGGTAAATAGACTCACATTGTATAGTTAGGCGGTTATTTAACCAGTGCATCGTATTGGCCTCATATCACCGGTATTAACATAATAATCAGAACATGTTCTCTAACGACTGATATTCCTAATAACTGTTAGCACTGCAAAATAAATACTGACTTTAGTAAAAAAAATACCATAAAAGACAAGTGAAATTATGCAGATTGTGTAGGATACAAAGATTTCAAAGAGATCACAAAACAAGTTGTATCACTGCTTAATCAGATCTTAGCAACAGATAACTTATTATACAACATTATTCAGAATACGAAAATTAACAGCAAGTCCTAGAGACTTCGTTTCGTTGTTTTTTCACACTATCATTACGGGATATCCGATCATATCTTTAATGATCCACGTCAGTCATTAATAAACAAGTCAACTAGTGTAAATATTTTTTTTTTTTCATTATTAGCAAAACATGCATTCTGATGACTGTCGAGTTTCATCACAATATTTTCAGTAATCATTATTTTAAAGGCATAATTATAGTACTTAAGACTTATATATTATACGCATTATAAATATTATAATAATTATACTATGTCGTGCAAACTCATCGAGATATGAATCAAATGACTAGATTTATTGTGACTAGATAAATAATCAGGTAAATGGGCAATGGGCCTACTTATAACAAACTGAAGGGTTACCCGCGGTAGTATACACTACATAATGCAGCACTTTTCCCTCCCGCTTGCAGAAGCTTCGCCGCCATCTTTCACTACTTTGTCTTTCTTTTTCTTTCCCTTGCCATCCACCTGGAGTGATACATTCCTATTCTTTTCCATGTTCAGTAATTCCTGTAGTAAGAAAAAATATAACGTAAATATTACAAAATGGTGAACATGACGATAAAGAAGGTACGAAATATCGAAAGGACAAAATGTCTAATCTGGTGGGGTGATTTTTCGGAGGGAAAGGAGGATGCCCAGATTCATATGGACTCTGGCCTAAAAACGGGTTACTATCAAAACGGCTGAATCTCAAAATGACCTGTTTAGCATGAGGTCCAGAACGCAAAACGACCACAATATCAAAAAGCCTATATCTCATAATAGCATGTTAGCAAAACGACTAACGAGTAAAAGGCCTTCGTCTCAGAATAGCTTAGTGTCAAATCGACTTGTTCGCAAAACGACCACTCCGTGGAACGTCTACATCTTTAAATGCCTTAATAGCAAAAGGACTAGATCGCAGAAGAACTAAACCTCAAAATGGTTGAATAGCTAAATGTCTTCTTGTAGAAAGGGCATGAAACAGGTACTTTCGTCTTAGTAATTTGAGGCACGGTACTTTTACGAAAGTGGCTTTTGGTTTTAGTTTCATGACGATGTTTTCTGGTACCAGAGTTTTTTTGTAATAAATTCAGTTAAAAATCCTATGATTGTCTCTAAAAAATAATATATTGTATGTATGTATGTGCACATGTATAATCTAATCATTTTAAGTTTATTGAGCTAGTTGAGGAACTCAGTTTAAAATGTCGTTATAATTTTAAAATTAATTTCCATTGCGATAAGTAAGAGCAATTTTTTGTTAGTAATGAGGAAGCATATTTATCACCACGACATATCAATATATGATTGGGTAACCATATCGTTAGTGTAACACTTTGATTATTACCTCAGGTTACCTCATCGATACGATTAATCAAATGAAAGGGTTTTCTGGTCCCTGGCATGAAGTATGTTAAAGAATTAGTTAATAGTCAAATCACAAGGAATAAAACAAAAGAAAATAAAGATAAATATTGATTTATCTTTATTTTCTTTTGTTTACCCACCCATAAGGTTACCCAATCATAAGGTTACCTTATTGATAGGGATATCGTATTGGCTGGGTTTTTAAAACAACCTGCGTAAAACCCCGATACAGGTTACCGGTTCCGGTCCCTGCTTCATGCATAATGTTTACAAAATGTTATACAATTAGGTATCCATAGATGCCCGAAGAGCTAACGTCAGAGAAATAGTGTTTCATGCCCTTTCAACAAGAAGTCGTTTAGCTATTCAACCATTTTGAGGTTTAGTTCTTCTGCGATCTAGTCCTTTTGCTATTAAGGCATTTAAAGATGTAGACGTTCCACGGAGTGGTCGTTTTGCGAACAAGTCGATTTGACACTAAGCTATTCTGAGACGAAGGCCTTTTACTCGTTAGTTGTTTTGCTACCATGCTATTATGAGATATAGGCTTTTTGATATTGTGGTCGTTTTGCGTTCTGGACCTCATGCTAAACAGGTCATTTTGAGATTCAGTCGTTTTGATAGTAACCCCTAAAAACCAATAAAGACAAGCCATATGTCATTTGAAAGGTTTTTTCATACTCTAAAACTTTTTGTATGGCGGGAAATCTTAAATCGCTGTGTGAAACAAGTTATGGCAAAATGAAAACATCCCCTCAACAAGACTTTTTTACTGATATATACAGGGTTTAAGTTCTATACAACGGTTTTTAAATGTGTTTACATAAAAACACAAAAGAAAACAACTAAATATTTACAAAGACGGAAAAATACAAAATCCATTTGAATAGCAGAACCGGAATGACACATCAAAACATATGAAAAGGCATAGAAAAAAACAAAAATATGACACAAAATCATCTACAGTAAGAAAACCTTCATAGTCTTAAGCGATATAGGAACTTAGTATCATAAAAGGTACATAGTAACGTTTCAAGTCATTAAACTTTTTTATGCAGCGATAACTCTTTTCACACAAAGATTTGGGATTACTTGCCATAGTAAAAGTTTTAGGACTTTGAATAAGCTATCCAGTGACATATCGCTTGTCCTTATTGGTCAATAGGCCAATTTGACCATCCTCCTTTAACAACAAATATTAGGCTGCCAACATTTATAAATATCGACCATGTAACCTCATAGATTGTGGTTATTCACAGTTGTACATTCACAGTTTCTCGTTAGTATAGTATCGGCCGAAGTCAAGTAAGTAATACAAGCTGTAATATCAAAACAAGCTATGAAAATAATTATGCGTATACAACTTTATACAGAAATTACGTCCCCTGGGTTACGATGCTAAACCAGGTAAAATAATATATATCTCGTAAAGGCATCAAATGATTGCTTCGCTAACCTGGAAAAGCTGTGTGACGTTATGATTAGTTTTAGCTGAAGTTTCCATGAATGAAACGCCCCACATCTGCGCCTGAGTCTGCCCCTCACTCGCAGAGACTTCTCTGATTTCAGGGCTTTCATCACACTTGTTTGCTGCCAGCATCACGGGGATACTCGGCAAATCGGCGCCCTTAATCTCCTTTATAGTCTGCCATATTGGCTTAAGCTCCTCAAGAGACTGTCTACTGCTCACGGAGTAGACTAATATAAACGCGTGGCCCTGCAAGAAATAACATTTTTATAATTGAGTATAAAAACTATTTAAAATTCACTACTAATGGTATCGTGGTTGGGTTATAATTGATTCTATTAGAATTGGTTATATTGGCAAAAGTTAGCATTAGTAATGCAATTCGAAATACACTTGATTCGTGACGGGTATTTTTTTTTTATTATATTCTAAAAATAATATAAAGTAATGTAAGCTAAAACCATTGGGACAGATAATATATACAGTATAGTAAGATGTGATAGTGGAAGGTATGAAATACTATAAATATGTATACTACATTCGCATGATACATATTGGGTTACACGTTACTTATACATTTAAAAAAAAATACTTATATATATAATTATATCCTTTGCGAAAAATACGCGTTACAGAAGAAATTAGGTACAGTCAGCGTCATATAGTTGGTAGCATCCAAAGTACTCAAAAAGTTCGGTACACCATAGAATTTGTATGGTGTACCGAACTATTAGAGTACTTTGAATGCTACGAACTATATGACGCTGACTATAGCTGATAAAATTGAACCATAAAATAACAGTAGGTACGGTCGCCTCCAAAAATATGTTAACGATTTCGATCCTTATGCCTCAGACATACGTTCTCAAATGTATACATATTATTAGACGTGACTGTACCTACAAGCCTATTAAGATAATATAGATCTACATATAAAGAAAATTACCTTGCTGATTGATAACCTCTGCATTGCAGGGAATTGATGCGATCCCGTAGTATCCGTTATTTGCAACGTGCATATTGTCTTGTTACTACTTATCACCTGAAAATACCCACACGGTTTCAATAGGGTACAATGTATCTCCATGCATACGTACCTAACAATATTTGTAAAAAATATTTTGTTTTAGGCAACACCTATTTAATGTCTCTTGGGTCACTCTAGTAGTGTGATCATTGGGTAGTATTTTTTTACACACTTTTTTTTAAATATGCTTAAATGTGTCATCATTTTTTAACAATCGAAGGCAATGAATGCTGTAATGGTGCCTACCACACTAAGCTGGTTGCTGGTGCTCGATACGAATGTGTTATTCCGATCGTATCTACGGAGTATTACATTTAAATGTACTTAATGATCAAAAGTCACGCAAGGTTGAATTACGTAGATTCCACTTAGCGTGAATATATGTTTTATTTATTTATTAATTAAACTACTGACTGCGACTCTAATGTTTTAAGTTATGCTGTAGCTGTAGTTAAACATAAAGGTTACAGGTTTCAAGTCCCTGCAGTCAGTAGCAAGCACAGCGTACCACAAACCCAATTTGTAGCTAGGTTACCAAAAAGCTGTATTCTACGTAACGCTAGTTTATGGTTTTAATAAATTCATGCACTACTTTGACAAAAAACCTCGTAACTCATTCTGGCATTCAAAAGTAAAATGACGTAACTATGTAGGGGATGAGTACAGAGTTAACGCGTTTCAACTTAGGGTATCTGTGTATCGAGATTTTTTCAAAGTAATGACGTTTTTTTACTCAAGCAGTATCTTATATTTGTGCTACTAAAACGTATAGATAATATAAGATTCAAAATGACATTAATTTCATACTATTTACCATAAATTAAACTTACCTAAATGTAATAATGTGCATGATCTATCTAAATGACAAGGCAAATAATAACATAAAAATGAAGCATATACATTTATTAAAATAATAAGACATAACAACTAATTAATAACAGTGCCTTATGATAATGAGTCAAAATGTTTAAGACGAAGATGGAGAATTTCCTTAGTATTACAAAATAAATAAATTAATAATTATTTTGAATGTAATCATGTTGTTATCATCATCTCAGCCATAAGATCCATCCACTGCTGAACATAGGCCTTCCCTTGGGCCTCCCTACATGTACCAGTTGGAAGCAACCGCATCCAGCTTTTTCCGGCAACCTTAATGAGGTTGTCTTGTCTGTTCATCTTATTGTTCTAGTCACTTCATTTAATGTCAATTTCATTAGATTACCTCTGGTAAAACTTACCACTTAAAGACAACTGATCTACTTATGTGTCAATTTTCAATATAAATTAAATAAATAGAAAATGAACCCACATGCTTCACAAAAAAAAATACTTCTTTAAGCTTTTAAACTCCTCTCATCAAAATGTGACTTTGTAGAAAAACCAAATAGAAACCTAATCTGTCCATAAAAATTGCTTGAACAGTGTCCGCCATAGGGACTATAGAGGTTGGTGGCATTGTAGGCACAACAGCATGCAATCCCTTTAGTGCTTCTTGGCATTGGACGAAGTTAACTTTCAGAAACAGCAAGACAATATATATTTAGGTCTTAGAAAATTTATAACTATTGGAAGGTCATCTAGAAAAAGAGTCACAATACTAACAACATTTTGTATGTGTTTATTCAATCATGTAAGTGACCGAGGTCAACAATTTTTATATTTATATTCCTATAGGGCCAAGTGTATGACTATAGGTCTTCTCTCTACTATAACCTGATTAACAATTTGAAGTAAAGAGAAATATTTGTTTGAATTTGAACTTTTAGCTCCAATTATTATTATTATATAATGCACTCACTGTGCCACCGACGCACATGTGCGTTCATTTCCATACATTTTTGATGGGGGTGGCAGCAAATGTGTTAATCTTTCACATAATAGTTATAAGCTTTCACATCTTTTATTATACAATGAATTAATATATGAAAGTTTACAATTTTTATTTGTTTAATCCTCATCATCTTCCACATAAGGATCATGGTTTCAGTACAAAGAAACTAAAGTACTTTCTAATATATTAACAGATATCATTTGTACACATGCATTATTTGCAATAATACATAATATATAATTATTTGCCTAAAAAAGAATCTTATCCTAGTTGCCATGGTTACTATCTCTAATGTTCTTTTTAAGCCATGGTTATATGCAGTTACTGAAATATTTATTGTTTATGGTAGTTATATGACCATTTCAACAATCAATACAATCATTCATCCACCAATCATTTTAACACAAAGTGGTAGATCAATTAAGAATAACTAAAATGAATAAGTAATACAGATTTTATAAGATTTTAATGTTTACTAACCATGTATGGACCTTTAGTCTGAAAAAATGATATTTATTTTATTTATTTATTAAATGAGCATTCCTAAGACTGATGATGACAAGGTTCATGTAATGATGCAGATGATTATTTTGAACTAATATTTTAGACCCTGAGGCACATAAGACTTAACACATTGACAAATGATGAAAAAAAACAATAACAACAACAATTGATGAAAAATTAACTTGGCATACTTTGGCACAGTACAATAACTTAAAGAAAAACTACATAGATAACACTACTTAGCATACATAATAAAAATATAGATAAATGTAATTTGGTTGTATTTTAAGAGAAACTTGTCTTACTTGTCTATATGTATCCTCGATTGTCGGTATGTATGCCTCCCTAAATGTGCCTTTAACAAAACGTAGTACCAGAGAACTTTTACCCACACCACCTGCACCGAAAACTACAACGCGATAATCATTACTTTGCTCCGGCATCACTTTTAAGTTGTAAATAGTCTTGCATAAAATCAATTAAAGGTATAATATAAAAGGATTAGGTATGATGTGGAAAAGTAACACTTAATTCATTGTAAGGTATCCAGCAGAAACTACACTACTGTTCACGACCACGTAAATGTAAATTACATTTCCTCAAACAACACATTTTTACGATTTGTGTTCAGCTGAGGTGTACCACCAAAGCCAACAACGCCCAATTTGGTTTTATATAGCAAAGCGAAACAATCACATCAGTGACATTCCCATCACTATACATACACCACACCATACGTATATACTCAACACTCACGGACAAGTAATGACGTCTTAAGCCGTGGTCCGATTCACGCTCACACTCTTAGTGATAAAAATAGAATAGGTTGAAAAAATTGAGTTGTGTGGTGTATGTTTCAATGTTTGAGTATTCAACTATTTCACGTCAACACCAAGTGTTATACTTGGTGTTCACGTGAAATTAGACCAATGACTAAGAATTCGACATAATAATTGAGTAAAGATGAAAGAGTAAAAGGTGGTAAAAGTCTGCAAAACTCACATTGTTTAGCGACTTTAGCACATAGACATACCGCCTCCTAGCCATAGCAACCCACCACCACCCAATATATCAAATCAACCCACATGAAACAAAAAAAAATATATATATTTCACTTATAGAAACACTACAAGGAAACGTCACAGTGACAATTTTAATTTGTGACAGCCGGATGTAATATTTTTTTTAATGTAGTTGACGAAAGCCGTCCGATTTCAGACAGTTTTGTTTTTATCTTTTTATGTAACAACAAATCTGTAGAAATAAATGATATTATCGCATACCAAAAATATATATTTGAAATGTTATTATATTCATTCAAATGTTGTTTATATTTCCATCCATTTCAATACACGCAGAATAGTTTTGACGTTCTTTATAATGTTCTATGTTCTATAGCTGGCTCCTAAAACACATCAATTTTAGATAATTACAAATGGCTTCCGTTTTCAACTTGCGGTTATCCTTCACTGCTGGCATGGTTTTCTAATCAAGGTTTGTACTCATTTCTCATTTTATTGGTAATAGTGTAGTGTAATATTACTAATATGCTTTCTCCTTGGTAAGTACTTTTGCAACTAACCACTATGACGGATGTGAAAAATACTACCCGTGTTTGTTAATTTTAGGAAGGTAAGGTGCCGGCTCTAATTTATGTGAACAAAATATTGCTACTCAAAGTTTCTCGTGTTTCGTTACTTTCATTATATATTGTTTGTCGTAATAAACCAATATTCCCCTTCTCGCACTAACTTTTTAAATTTCCCGATACATTAATGATTTATTTTTCAGGATCAATTTTGCCGTGCGATAGTATTCGATCATATTATTCCTACTAAGTAGTTCTGTTACTGCCAAGAGTCATGGGCATACAGGATCTACAGACTTATTTAGAAAATGAAGGAGTGGGTGTGGATTTGTTTCGCATTGCACGGAATCATGCCGGCGGCTTCCGACTTGTGCTTGACGCGGAGGGGTGTCTCGACCGGCTCTATGGAGGATATTTTTCTGGTAACTATTAAACTACTGTTGTTTTCTTCTCGTATTATTGTTGTGTTGGATTTCTTGCGAGTTTATAGTGAATCCATATAAAACAACATGCATACATGACTTGACATTTGTATTTGTACCCTTTTTGTGTTTATTTATTGTACAATATTATCACTATTATTTTCATTGTGAATGTGATGATCATGATTGAAATGTTAATGATATGATTATGATTATGTTGAAAGATAATTACATTATAAGTTTACTTTGTAAATAAAGTAAACTTATAATGTAATTATCTTTCGTGATATCCTCCTGTGACCCACATACCTACATGTAGTACTAATTACTTTAAAGAAATTAGAATTTTATGAAATTGGAACAGAGTTGAGTTTTATTTGTTTTCTTCGATTTTGACACAAAAGAAATTATACTGTATTTCCTACAATATAAAGAACGAATTTGAGTAGCATTTTACTTGTTTGGTGGCCCTTAGGAGGATATGGTAATATTAGAGTGTGACTTTCCATACTAGGAGACTGCCATGCAGTGTTGAGGTGGTTGTCGCACAGCTGTGTGAGGTGCTTGCAGTAGCATTTTACTTGTGTGGTCAGCCTCAGGAGGATATAAAATAACTTAAACTACAAATTACACAGAGAGAACTTATTGATGCATGTATGTTTTTTTTTTCATTCATTTTAATAAAACTGAACAGTAAGAACTTGTTGAATGTGAATTTGATTGAAGAATTATTCAATATAACTTTTAACTACTTAACTAAACTATTACTTTTAAATAGATTTTATGATTATCAATAATATGTTAAGCACCATGGTTTTATAAATTCCTTTAACAGTAAGCAAGATTATAAATTAAAAATAGATGACCTATACTAAGCAAACGCCTCCTCCTCATACACTGGAGGAGCTCTCCACTCTTTCTTAAATATATGTCAAGTTAACAAGTGTTAATTTCTCTCAGTAATTTGTATTTTAAGTATATGTTTAATAAATAAACTGAATTACTAAACCAATGTAAAAGGTTCTTCATAAAAGCCTAATTTGATTATGTAAACCAAGTAAATAAAATAAATAAACAAATATATGTGTACAAAACCATTATCATTTGAATTCTAACCAATACCTAATTACCAGCTAGCATCTGTTATATTACAAAGTAATGTGTGAAGCAATGTGTCAATGAAAAAAACAAAATGTCATATAAAAAAATATGTATTTTTTAATATAATTAAAACTGTTATGAGTCATGCTACTACAACTTAGTTACAACGGATGTGACTGACTTAGCTTCAAAATGGGTACTAGAGGTTACCTGAAACATGTTGTCTAGTGCAGTGTAGTAAGTACACATAAGTTCATCTATTGTAACTGAGGAGTATGTATTTTTTGTTTAGCTTTGTGGTTGTAGTGAAGGTAATAACTGGTATTTTCACTCTTTAGATTGGGCATGCGGAGGACAGTGGGCCCGCTGTGTCCAATTCCTAACCACCTTGGCGCAAGCCCTTGCCGAGCACCAAGTAGCACTATGTGTTTGCTTCAATGGAGCACACCCGGCTCCGCCAGTGGCTCCGCAGCACTGGATTCAGACACAGTCTACATACAGGCAGAGAGTCAACTCTGTTAGTAAAATTTTTTGCATTTTCCGCTTTGTAAGATAAATATTCATCTTGTATTTTAATTCTTGTAGTAATTGAAACCGCCACCCTCTGTTTCCTTTTATTTTTGGGAATGGATGAGCTAGAACTGTTGTTTTTAATTTTTACATGCTACAGTACACTTGCTAAAAATTCATCCAATCTAAGCATAAAGTTATTAAATTAACCTCAAGGTTTAATTCATATGGTCTGCTTAAATACTTGTTATGTTTTCAGGTACTACGCCATATTGTCACGAAGGGTACTCCTCCACCTAAAGTCTGGTGGGTGCCACCAATGGGGCTACATTCATGCCTTCGAACTGCTCTGAGATATTTGAACATACCTATTGTGAGTTCACTTGAGTTTTGTAGTTTTTGCAAATGGATATCGTTTTTTTAATATTGCATTATTTATGCCTCTAAATTCAAAATGTGTGTGCCCTTAAATTTTCCGTAAAGTGTGGGTATTAAGTATTGTTTTTTAATAGACTCCTAAGCCAGTCTATAGACAATCTGCTGTTGGGTTGGCGCTAAAAACCTGTTTGAACACTTGAACCCTACCCCATCACAAATATTGATTTCTAGAATATGTGCGTTCTTTGTATGTTTTAGTACTTTTATATCAACCTATTTTACCTACTATACATATAGTCATCTAGAACCTATGACCCAGCTTTATTGAGCTTATTTTAGGACTATCAATACTTGATTGTTCATTTTTCAAAATCAAAATCATTTATGTCAGATGCATGTTCATAGGTTTTATTTAAAATTATTAATGTTTAAGCATTTTGTTTATAATATAACAATACTGTTTGACTTTAATATGTATAATTTTCTGCAGATGGTATCTTCAGATGACCATTGCCAGGAGGTAGTTGGTCTATGCCGAGAGAAAACCTATGCCGGCCTGGTAGGCTGCTCTGGAGAGTACTTGGTATTCCAACCTCCAAGATACTTCAGTTCATCACAGCTGAAACTAACATACAGGGTGATTATTTGTATAAATATCTCTAAGTAACAAAGGGCAGCTGGTAAAAACTCTATGAAATATTGTATTTAATTCAATGATTATGGGTTTTTATCAACTATATAAGATTTACCCATACATGAATGCTATAAGTGCATTTTTTGTTAGTTAATAAAACTTTAGCCTAGACTACTTAAACACGCGTTTGTTCTACACAAAACTGAAGTACCCATATATATATATTTTTTAATGTGGCATAAATTGCTGAATAATTTTCATCATACAATATATATGTAAGTAGGTATTTGAAACGGTCCTTTTTTTATTGCAGTCTTCTTTGGAAACTAAAGAATACAAGATTCATGAACTGCCCCAACTGCTAGACGTGCCACAGGACCGCTTGTGCCTCATGGCTGCACTTCTTGGTGGCATAATTCTGTCTGAGCAGAGCCTCACCGATTTCTACAAGCGTATAGGAATTACACAAAAAAAGGTAATATAATATAGATATAAATATTTATGATGGTATATATGTCTAATGATGAAAGGCTTATTGATTAATAATTTCTAATGAAAAAGTTGCCGAGTTTCTGATATTTGAATACTTAAAAGTCATACTTGATCATTTGAAAAGACACGGACTGACTTGTCTTTTCAAAGGCAAGACAGAAGCACTGTTAATAAACTGTAGAAAAAATAAATATTATGCCGATTTCGTTCCTTCCTTTTCCAAGGCAACTGTACAAAGTGTGTTTATTGACGACCGGTCTGGCCTAGTGGGTAGTGACCCTGCCTCTGAAGCCGATGGTCCTGGGTTCGATTCCCAGTCGGAGCATTTATTTGTGTGATGAGCACAGATATTTGTTCCTGAGTCATGGGTGTTTTCTAAGTATTTAAGTATTTATATGTATCTATCTATTATATATATCGTCGTCTAGTACCTACAACACAAGCCTTACTGAGCTTACCGTAGGACTAGGTCGATTTGTGTAAGATGGTTCCGAAATATTTATTTATTTATTATTTGTTTATTTATTATTTGCACCAAATACAAAAAAAGAGTGTAAGCTATTTAAATTTGAAGGCCATTGGCAATTAACACACATTGTTCTGGCATTTCCCACTTGTTAATGTTATATACAATGCACATATATAATTCGATTTTGGTTTTGTAGCAACAAGTACCACCAGAAACCTTAATAAAGGCTGTAAGCCAATTCGTGCGAGATCTTCCCTCGTCCGACGTTGACAGCGCGTGCATAGAGGTATTTGGCGACCTCAACGACCTCCGAGCGGCCAAACTCAAACAAGCCGTTCAGTATTATCTGAATGGCACCAAAGATGGCTTCCTTAAATACAGAACTGCCACAGGTAAGTCATCAACTTCTCTATTATATATCAACCTTCCCAAGGCTGCCAGCTCCATGCCATGCGTGGCAACTTTATCCCAAAATTAGGTATAGACACTAATTTTTACATCTAACATATTAACCCAGATCTAACTAAGACTCACTGGAATTATAGTCTATACTTTTAGGTAGTTAAAAAAAGGTAAACAATCTTGACATGTCTTTTTATTGAAAATCTCTTTTGAAAAATAAAGTAAGTGTGTATGAATTATAAATTATTATTTAAATTTGTTTGCTTTCGTAAGTAATACTGATTTTTGAAAAGGGTTTTTCAATAATAAGACATGTTAAGACTGTTTACCTTTTTTTAACTACCTAAAAGTATAGACTATAGGTTTATCCCAAGCATTTAGCTCAATATTATTTTAAAAGCCCGTTCAGCATCAATAGTAGGTACGTTTTTATTGCATAATATTTATTTCATGCTTGTTAGGTCGCCGCCCGAAAAATAACAAGAGGAATCAGAAACCTGACAGCCCACAGTCATCCTCAGCCGATTTGGACACTTCTAAATTAGCAGCCGAGTCATCCGAACATGAGGTTTACTTCAATTACTTAATCAACAACAATTGCTACGATCATCCACGCCTTTTCATCGTCATCCTACACATTGGCATACAAAATTCAAAGGTCATTTAGATTTTGCATGATTCAAAATTAAAAGTGCAGAGTAAAGTTTGGTTTTCATTAATTATTTATGTATGTATATTTGAGTTTTAAAGCAGTGAATTTTCAAGGAATTTCTTCCGATTAATGATGGCAGTAACGTTAGGCTTAATCATGTGCCTTTGCTAGTTATCTAGCAATGTCAAAATTAGCCATCCTATATTAAGTCTCGCATTTCGGCCGTGCAATATCGTGAGAACATTTCCTTGAAACTTCTACGCTTGATATGTTCATTTTGAGTTTAAAATTTATTTTATTTTTTACGTATGAGTTCGTTGTCATACTCTAAGCACTTACAAAATTTTTCAAACACTAAATTACAGCAAAAAGGCTTGGACGATTACAAATTGGCAACAGCAAACGCGTCAATGAATGCCGACTTTAGCGCCGATGAGCGCACCGGGGAGGTCGGACAGGCCTTTGCTTCCATGTCGCTCGAGGGTGGCGACGCCGACCAGAGGAATGCACCTGCCAAACCTGTTGAAAAGCAAGAGAAACCAGCGAATAAAGAGGTGTGACTTGATTTTTAAAGTTTAGAATACTAATTCTGTGATGCCCATCGTGAAACAAACAGGAGCCTACAAAGTGGATTTTGTCTTCGTAGTCGCTTTCCTGTGGCGGGGAAACTCAGGAGCGGCTACAAGTGCAGCGCGTAGCAAGTTGCGGCACGGAAAGTGATAAAACCTAAATCTTTGTTTTCTATTAGTAATTCACACTGGCATCGAGATCTACATGGTAAACAGAGTGACAAATCTGACGATCTCGGTGTTTCGTACCTACGTTTTTCACCCAAACAGGTAATCGACGGAGAGCACAAAGTATTTTTCATCGAAAAAAGCTGGGCGGTCACTGGGTTAAAAAGTGATATACTTACTTACACACCTAACCTTTTGAACACTTTTCCTCTCACGTCAAAATGTGATGTGTACGCCAACGTATCGACTAGTGAAGAACAAATATAAACTATCTTTTAGCAGGACAAATTGCTTTGACAGCGTGGCTATGGCGGTATAGCCATTTTAAAGCCTGCGCAAACCGGGGACCGCAGCGCAAATCAAGTTTATCGATGTATATTATTTTCTATTTTAATCACATTATGGTATAAATTTGATGCTCTGAGTCCGACCTCAGAGCATTACAGGGGATTTCCACTCCGCGGCATCGAGGAGTATGTAAAAGGATACCGCGGCGGTAGGCGGTGGCATGCCACCGCATCCCTGCGTTGCCCCTAAGTGTTCCTAGTACCTCACGGTATTGCGTAGCATTTCCCTCGTCGGTGTGCTCTGTGTGGAGTAAATATACCGCAGCGGTAGGCGACGGTATGCCGCCGCATCCCCCGCGATGCGACGAAGTGCTCCCAGGTGCACCGTCCGCCGGCGCTTCGCTGGTGGGCGCTCACTATTGCGTAGCATTTGTTTCGTCAGTGCCCGTAGGCGACGCATGGTGGGCTGAAAATCGGCCTCCATAGAAATAGAAACCAAAGTAAACAAATATCGATATTCAGAGACTTTTGGACATTTTCCTCGCACTAGTTCAAGTAGCTTACCAAAGTTGAATTGTTCGAGAATGTTCTGCAGTTTAATGCTAGTTGGATTACAATATTTTAGGTTTAATAATTAACGATTAACACGGTACTACTCACGTTTATTTAGTCACTCGCGCGACATGTTTCGGAGAACATAGGCCTCCATTTTCAAGCACTAAGAGTGCTGAGTGTCCGATCGGTTCGCCGCTCGCGTCACCGGCCCGTCGCGCACTAACGCGCGCCGCGCTGCCCGCGCCGCTCTTGATGTCAAAACTGGTTGAGGGCGGTCCGACACCGGAGCCGCTGTAGTGGTAGGACGCGGGTTAGAATCGTCCACCAACAACGACTCTAAGCACACCGAACTCACTGTGTCCACTAAACTGTTACAACACTCCCTAAGGTTTTGATGTTTCCCATAGATGGCAGGTTTCCATGCTGGCGGTACAGCCCAACCACCATCGCGTTTAAAATTTGAACGACGCCCGATCTCAATCGCTTCGCGTAGTTTGCGTGGTACGAAACATTTTTCACGCACCAGCAGTCGCGCCTTATCAAAGCGAAGGAAATGGGACGGGCCCGCCTCAAGAGCGTGCTCTGCCACCGCGGAGTTGCTGCAGTCCATCTTCTTCACACTCCGTACATGCTCCAACAGTCTCGTGGACACGTTTCGTCCGGTTTCGCCTATATACGACTTACCGCAACTACACGGTATCTCGTACACGCCTGGGTTGCCTAGTGGATCTTTGTCTTTCGGAGAGCGTAAAACTTGCCTTATTTTTGTGTGGGGACGGAAAATTGTCCTAATGCAATAGGACAATTAAAAATTCAATAAGTTTAAATACAAAAAAAATTTTAGGTTTAAGATTAGAATTAAGTTGAAATATTTATTACGCGTAGCAAAAATATTTTCGGAAGCAGAAATATGTCAATAAATTATTAACATAAGTAATCATGCAGAAGATTAACTGATAGTAAATGATACCTTTATGATTTAAATTTAAACTCGGGCTTTCGTTTACGTACTTTAAAATAGCGAAATAAGCCATATTTGTATGATTTTCATTTTGTGCGATTTGTCACTTTTCCTGCTGATCGGTCTTGCTTAACCGCTCGCTCGTGGCTAACTGACTACAGTCTTGTGGTACGACTGAGCGCTGTTGCGCTCACTGTTGCCACACACGCCACGCCTACATTACGCTTCGATAGTTTTTATTTACGAGTATCTGTGATTAACTGTGTGGGTAATGGTGCCGATGGTACAAACCACTAAAGACAGAGCAGAAAAAACTTGCAAAAGAGGTATATAATATATCATATGGCGACATTAACATATGACATAAGACATTAAACATAAAAAAATAACCAAATTCTTTTGAATAATATTTTTAAAGTACCTATAAACATACTTGTAAACGCGCACATACTTAAATGACACAACCGTCCAAGTGCTATTTTCTCTTGCAATATTTCCCATTTCTGAAGTGTGTAGTTACTGTGCGGCTGTTTGTTGACAGCAGGGAGGCGACTGGTTGTTGACAGTGAGTTGTTTCCAGGGCCGGCAAGGCAAGACGGCGAGCGCCGGGCCGGGGCCGGACGCCGGCTGCCCCGCGGCGCCGGCCGAGGTGCTGCGCACGTGCGCCGAGCGCCACGCGCGCGGGCTCATGCACCCGCACATGCTCGCCGTGCTCACGCACCGACAGGTCACTGGCTCATCTTATGTTACTTCATCTACACACATACCGGCGGCGCCGGCCGAGGTGCTGCACACGTGCGCCGAATGCGTACGATTAAAATTTCGAACGACTGTATAACAAGAGAGAACCACTCGACTTGTCATTTTAAGGTCAATGACAAATAAGTTTTATGAATCTCACACGTTACTTACCTTCTATTGAATCATATGAAAATTGGGTCCGACTGTAATTTGAATCTAAATTAAAAAAAAGCTATGGTTGCTTGGAAAAAAAAACCATTACAAATGTTCGTTTGACTTTCGTATGTGGTTCTGATATTATTATTGGGAGCTTAAAATATGTTTTCTGCGTAGATAAATTATTGTGTGTACATGATTTTGATTACGATTAGGCATTAAAACACTTGTTTCATGTTATTATGAAATACAGCTTCGGTTTATTTCATAATACCATACTTTGTATTATGTAGCAGTAATATAAACTATTATGTATTTTTAGCCTGAATTCTATAATTAAGAGTAATAATACTGGACTGTTTTTCTGTATATACGATTGGTGAAATTTAAATTATTTAACCGCGGATTTTTCGTATCAAGCAATGTATGTGTATATTTATGTATGCATGCCCCTTGTCTCATTATTAAGGCTAGCACATGTTTACATATTATGGCAATTGGCCTTTTGCCTTGACTGTACTTGACGGTACGGACATGTTCTATGGTCTGGCCACTAGATTCAGCCCTTAGATTATAGGCAGTGACAATTCCACACATACATAAAAGTACCCGTTCTAACCTAACAGCTTCTCAAAGTTGTATACATATAGCTGCTGTAAAGTTATGTTGTTATATAGCGGTAGAATAGCCTAATAAGTAGTAAATAATCTCCATGCAGGTGGCACTGCCAGTCCTCATGGAAGACGACAACCACCGCGAGATCCCATCCATCCACCACTTCTTCAGGCCCATCCGTCAGAATGTCTACGCTATCCTCTACAACATGCACCACCATCGCTTCATGGCACAGAAGGCTAAAGGTAAGTCAGTCTTTACAACGCCAAGTCAAACGCAAAAACTACCCCTCGAAACGTCAAAACTAGGGCTTGCGGTCGTGTCCGTGATTCGTGAACCCGTAGCCGTGCGCCCGGTTTCGTGAATTACGGCAACGTTTTTCTGGTCCGTTCCGCACGTGACATTCGGTTACGTGAAATTAGGGTACGTGAATCCGTGTAGATCCGTGTAGGCGTGATCACGCCTTCACGTATCTTAAGAATAAAACTTAGTCCTTATTTATTATATTCCCGGGCGTGGCGATATTACGAAACGTGCGATAAGTATCCAACGGAATCAAGCCCGAAGCTCCAAACACGGACGCAGGTACGGGCTACGTGTCACGGCGTGTCACGGTGTGTCACGTGAATCTGGATGCGAACGTAGGTACGTGACACGTACCTGGCCGTGTTCGTGAAATTCGTGATCTTAGTACCGGCGGTGTTAAGAACACGTAGCTACGGGTCGGCGTACATCACGGATACCAGGAGCCCTAGTCAAAACTGAAGTGAAAGAAAACTGAAATTTATGGAAGGTCTATTTTGTTGGACCTTGGTGCCATTATATTAACTGTTTGCGTCGAAATGGTTAAAGGCAATAATATATAGAAGTTTGTTTTCAAACCTTTTCATTTGTTTATTTGGTATTTGACTGCAGTACTAGAAGCTTACCCCCTTCTCATTGACATATAACAAACGTACATTTGTTTTGTTTCGGTTTAAAGAAAGTTAAGTTAATTTATGTTTTGTCTTTATCTGTCACTTTGAGAATTATTTTTTGTATGACAAAGAGAAAAAAAGTTTAATATACGTTTATGAATAAGGGGGTTAAAACTTAAGAAATATACAGCTTTACTGTGTGGCACTTAGGATGGCGCTTACGTTTTCTGGTAACTAGTATACTTTAGTTACCAGAAAACGTAAATGATTAATCTTTGACAATCATAAATAGTATACTGTTCTAAGCAAATCTAAATTCCGCTTGTGTATTTGTGCCACGACGACAGAAAACATTATCATAGGTTATTTCCCACGCAACCTTTCCCTAAAAATGGATTTAAATGAATAAAAAAACACGTGTCTCTTCCAGATGAGGGTACATCGAGTGGTTCCGCCGACCGCGCGTGCACGGTGCAGGTGGCCGAGTGGATCTACTCGCGGGTCAACCCGGGCAAGACCCCGGAGATGGTGCCCGGCGTGGTGCTCGACTGGCCCGTGCCCACTGTGCAGAGGCTTTGGTTCGGGTGAGCTTTAACGTTAAACTAGAGTTCAACTTTCTTTTTTTGACGCTGTCAAAAACTAGTATACGGCACGCCTGTTGGTCTGCAGCCGCCGTAGTAGTGCTGTTTGGTTGTGGCTTTGGTATATAAGGTGGTTATTAATACCAAATTGCACTTGGCGGGGCCACCTTGGATTAAATGTACCAATGTATAAATAAAGTGTATATAAAACTACACTAATATTTTTCGTACCTACTAATAAGTAGGCCATGTTTAGAATTATCTTATCACGATCATATTCTCTTGACTAGAAAGTCATGTTAAAATCATTTTAAACACCTCGCACGCCTATCAACTTCTGTACATAGATCCTAGGGAACTTATACAAACTACAGGTGGCAGCTCTAAACTACAAAAGCGACAACAAGCGGATTCCAAAGGAACTGTTTAAGCTATATTTTCGAGCCTTTAAAACTTTGTACTAAACTAAAAAACTAAGAAGGCATGGGTAATATAATATGCATTCAGCCGAGACAGCTTATTGTGTATTTTGGGAAACGAAAAATTAGTACTCTTAAATTTTTCACCTATAACTAATATACTAGTAAACTAATCGTTTCGTGAAAGGCCCTGGCCATGAAGCGGTACCGCGAACATCGAAGTTCGTATATTTCGGGCATCTCTCTCTTTTACTCCAATGTGTCATGAGACTGACAGAGAAAATCGTCCGAAATTTACGAATATCGTTGTTCGCGGTAGCGCCGCTGCTCTAATGTATTATGGATTGTAAATGGTTATAACTGAGTGTCGTTCGTTGCAGAACCGCGCAAGACGACAAGTGCCGGCGCATGCGCGCCTTCCTGTCGTGCATGCGCTCCGACACGCCGCTCATGCTCAACACGTCGTACGTGCCGCAGCACCTGCTCATCCTCGCCACCGTGCTCAGGTAATGTAAAGGCTGCTCTCCACAATGGGCCATCATGGCCGAGTGTAAGGGACGCAGTTATTCGACCGCAATATCGTTTACTCTCTTTAACGCATAGCTGTGTCTCTCTAATCGCACGTGATAGCTCATTGTGTAGTGGAGCCTTAAAAGCATATAGTCCTCTATCATACCCGGTACCGTCGCGTACCGGATAGTCATGCTCATGGCTACAATGATGGGGTCTACCTGAGTCTTTCTCAGCAGGCTAGGATTAGCAAATCAATGACAAAACCTCCATTAGCTCGATACCACCACACCACTTGGATGCAGTTAGAACCGCCTCGTACGAACTCGCTGGTAGCGAAAACTCGGGAGTTTTTCAGTAGTAAAAATAAAGTCTGGTGCAGAAGGGGCGAAGATATTCCCCAAGCGGCCTTCCGCCACACAGTCTGAGCCTGAAGCCAAGTAAAAAAAAGGTACCTACTGAAATCATACGTAATATCGTAATCTAAGGCATACGCTACGTAATGCAATCATTGCGTGTATGGTTTCAAATAATTGTAATCAAAGTATCTTTATTTATTCAGATGTATCATGATGACTGTTACGAACTATATGATGTCCATTGTTGACTAGACATTAGGTATAATTTAAACACATTTAATATGCTTTTTGTCTTTCATAATCATATCAAGTACTCGTAAGTGCTTGTCGATATTTTATTTTAAACACCGAAAAACGTGCCTTTACTGTTTGAGGTAGCCTAATGACACGTGACGTGGTCTCGGCTCCCCCAGCGAAATCAGTTGTCATATTTTTCTGATCAATAAACTATCACATGATCAAGATTTCTGAACGAGCCCGTATGAACAATCCACTCTTTTACAGATTCATAATGACATCGCAAATCCAGATCTTGCGCCGCCAGGAGTTAGACGCTTTCCTAGCCACAGCTTTCTCTAATGATCTCATGAATGCCCTTCACTTACAAGAGATGACGGTAAGTGCCTACTTGAATATCTTCTCCGCATACCTTTAAAACAATTATTATTAATACTTTTTTTATGAAATTCTCAACATGATAATGGTGTAGACTACCTTACTGTACTTCAAGACAGAGAACAGCCAGCTCTCACCAGTTATATCAACCCGTCAACTGGACGCTTCGCGATTTCTGTTGAAAGATTGTGCGCGCTGGGATCCCAATAGGACCCCGCAGCTAATATAGGGACAAAGTGCTTTCAGTTAAATTTCATGAAATTTTAGTATGATAGATTCGAGGCTGCTGAATCTTATTATATAAACAACTCTCTCGGAAGTATACTTCCTGAAATAATTAAATACTTTCTATTAAAAATAATATTAAACAGCCTCGAATCTATATCACGCTAAAATTTCGTGATATTTGACTGAAACTTTTCCCTATGTTTGCTGCGGGGTCCTATATCGAATCGACTAGTCGCTCGCGCTAACTCCGACCCGGCCCCCCGCACCCAGGTGAACGGCATCAGCGCGCGCGGCGTGCAGCTGGGCGCGCTGGCCATGGCGGGCGCGGAGGCGGCGCTGCTGGCCAACGACGCGTGCGGCGCGCCCGTGCCGTGGCTCGTGGCCGCGCCCTGGCTGTACTTCGACGGCAAGCTGCTGCAGCGCAACCTGCACCGCGCCGCGCACTGCAAGCACCTCGCGCAGCTGTGCGACAACCATCTCGACACCGTCGTCAAGGTGCGTTGCAGTTGCCTCCATACGCTCCTAATATAGAACGTCGAATTATTGTTTTCTCGGCTTAACTTACCACTTTAGGGGTATATTAGTGCGTCCTGTTGATATAAAAAATCCTGATTCATTGGGTTGTAATGTTTTTGCTGTATGTGCATTAAGTGGGTACTTTTTCTGTACATAAGTGGTCCACAGGAGCAAAGAACGTTAATTTCCGTTTCTTCTGACTACTAACAGAACTGTCGCTTCTTGTCATATTAACTATCTGAATCATATTAACTCTATTGTGTCCTGACACAAATTAATTTATTCACTATACTTCACTTACTAGCTTTACTTAATATTTAGACTCGATAGAAGATTTTCGAGCCGGTTAATTGTCATTTGCCGCGATTGCATTATACCTACTCGCGTAAATGTTAGCTATGTGCTACCATCAAGTTAACGGGATACGAGGTAACGGTGGTGTATTGGGTCGGTTGCAGGTGGAGCGCATGCGCAAGGCGATCCTCGAGGGCCTGGAGGTGGAGTGGGCGCTGCCGCCGCTGCCGCTGGTGGCGGGCGTGGTGGGCGGCCTGGGCTGGCGCGGCCGGGCGCGCGGCGCGCGGCTGGAGATCGCCGGCGTCGTGGTGGGCCAGTGGGGCGCCGACTACCCGCAGCGCGCGCAGCGGTACCCGCAGGTGGGCCACTAATTTATATCAATACTTGTGGTAATCTTACCCACGAAGATATGTAATTCAATTACATTTATAATGGCCATATTTTCGGAAAAAGATATTCGTGATAAATAAATGACTTCGCTCCGATTCGAACCCGACTAGACTGGGTCGAGGTACCACTAGGATTGCGATCGATTACACAGACTTCGGCTGCAGATTTCTGAAGTGTAAGTTTGTAAAGCGAGTCTTCTGTGGTCGCAGGCGGCGCACTACGTGGGCTACACGCCGCCGGTGCGCAACGCGTACGGCGCACGCGGCGGGCGCGGCTGGCGCGGGCGCGGGCGCGGGCGCGGCGCGGGGCTCGGCCGTCCGGGCGCCGGCCCCGCCCGCCGCGCGCGCCGCGCCGCCGCCGCGACCCCGACGAGCCCGCCAAGCCCGCCACGCTGTCCGTCAACGGGTGAGTGAGTCGTGTGCCGGCAGGCGGCCCCACGTGGGCTGACGGCGCGGGGCTCGGCCGTCCGGGCGCCGGCCCCGCCCGCCGCGCGCGCCGCGCCGCCGCCGCGACCCCGACGAGCCCGCCAAGCCCGCCACGCTGTCCGTCAACGGGTGAGTGAGTCGTGTGCCGGCAGGCGGCCCCACGTGGGCTGACGGCGCGGGGCTCGGCCGTCCGGGCGCCGGCCCCGCCCGCCGCGCGCGCCGCGCCGCCGCCGCGACCCCGACGAGCCCGCCAAGCCCGCCACGCTGTCCGTCAACGGGTGAGTGAGTCGTGTGCCGGCAGGCGGCCCCACGTGGGCTGACGGCGCGGGGCTCGGCCGTCCGGGCGCCGGCCCCGCCCGCCGCGCGCGCCGCGCCGCCGCCGCGACCCCGACGAGCCCGCCAAGCCCGCCACGCTGTCCGTCAACGGGTGAGTGAGTCGTGTGCCGGCAGGCGGCCCCCACGTGGGCTGACGGCGCGGGGCTCGGCCGTCCGGGCGCCGGCCCCGCCCGCCGCGCGCGCGCCGCGCCGCCGCCGCGACCCCGACGAGCCCGCCAAGCCCGCCACGCTGTCCGTCAACGGGTGAGTGAGTCGTGTGCCGGCAGGCGGCCCCACGTGGGCTGACGGCGCGGGGCTCGGCCGTCCGGGCGCCGGCCCCGCCCGCCGCGCGCGCCGCGCCGCCGCCGCGACCCCGACGAGCCCGCCAAGCCCGCCACGCTGTCCGTCAACGGGTGAGTGAGTCGTGTGCCGGCAGGCGGCCCCCACGTGGGCTGACGGCGCGGGGCTCGGCCGTCCGGGCGCCGGCCCCGCCCGCCGCGCGCGCCGCGCCGCCGCCGCGACCCCGACGAGCCCGCCAAGCCCGCCACGCTGTCCGTCAACGGGTGAGTGAGTCGTGTGCCGGCAGGCGGCCCCCACGTGGGCTGACGGCGCGGGGCTCGGCCGTCCGGGCGCCGGCCCCGCCCGCCGCGCGCGCCGCGCCGCCGCCGCGACCCCGACGAGCCCGCCAAGCCCGCCACGCTGTCCGTCAACGGGTGAGTGAGTCGTGTGCCGGCAGGCGGCCCCCACGTGGGCTGACGGCGCGGGGCTCGGCCGTCCGGGCGCCGGCCCCGCCCGCCGCGCGCGCCGCGCCGCCGCCGCGACCCCGACGAGCCCGCCAAGCCCGCCACGCTGTCCGTCAACGGGTGAGTGAGTCGTGTGCCGGCAGGCGGCCCCACGTGGGCTGACGGCGCGGGGCTCGGCCGTCCGGGCGCCGGCCCCGCCCGCCGCGCGCGCCGCGCCGCCGCCGCGACCCCGACGAGCCCGCCAAGCCCGCCACGCTGTCCGTCAACGGGTATTCAAAAACAAAAACGAAATAGGCTGATATGTATTTGTACCTGCTTTCTATACGTATGTGTCACTTTTGTATTTATGTTATTACTCCGAAAAATTACATTTTCCAATAAAGACGAAATAGGAAACTAAAGAACGAAAAGGAGTGAAACAGTATTTTTGTATGGAAATAATACCGGTTCCGAACCCTGGTACAAAGCACGATATGGCCCTTGAACCTTGTAGATCAAAGTGTGATACTACACAAATACACCACATAACTTTAAGCCTCATAATCTTAAGCTCGTTTTTTGTTGCAGTAAAACTGTGCGTCCGGAGGACCTGGGTTCCCAGGCCGACGAAGGCAGCCCTCTCGGGGACGAGTCCGCACCCGACAACGATAACGAAGGTTAGTCGTAATCAGCAGCATAGCAGGCTCCAAGTGTCCATCTAATGTTCCTTCTGCGTGTCTCAGCGGCGTACCCTTGAAGCGGGTTGACCAGTTTAAATACTTCGGTCAAATGCTGACTGACGATTTGACAGACAGAGTACACCTTCAGAGATGTCACTACTTAAATAACGTTATAATTTTTGGGTTTTATTTTTTATATTACCACTGCTTTTCGTTAGTTGAGTATTGATGCATATCTGATAAATCTAATTTTAAAATTTTAAGCAAATCATTTGAATACATCTTGAAATACAAATACATTAAAGAATAATCTTTCAAAAAATCCTAAGTTAAAAACTATCACTAGTAGGATGTCTACAACTTAGCAAATATCCTTCGCTATAAGAGGTACTCACAAATAAATCCCAGAGTTAGTGTTATATATACAAGGGCCAACTTACTATGGAAACCCGACTTACTCTATTTTTTTAACTCCGCCTTTACGTTTTAGGAGCACAACCAATGCGAACGAAGACTGCAAAGAATGCTAAGAAAAATGTTGGAAAAGGTAAAAAGAAGAATTCCAATCCGAAGACTGACGTAGCGCAATCATTGGAGGCCAACGGACCGCTCGACAAGAATAAGGTGACTGCCGAATAGATACTTATGACCACTACAACTACAACAGGACTTTCCACAAAGCTTTCCTCTATTCCCTGTTTTCTTCAAGTTTTTATACATTTAATTCAGCCAGTTGATATATTTTAGATGGAGACCGGACATAATTCGGACAAAGAACATATTGGTCAAGGTGACGCCCCAGTTTCTAATTAGTACTGAAAAGTAGATTTTCTTACTTTCTGAAATTGTACCGGAGGTAATTTAAATTTTATTTTGTTAGCTATTTATATTGGACGTAGTTGTTAGTTGCCTCTTTTATAATTCAGCTTTGTTGTCCGCCCCGCTCCGCTCGCGCGGCAGCGGGCATCGGATCAATACCCACACGCGGTCTTAAGCCGTTTTTTTTTTTTTTATGGTAGCATTTGCGTTAATTTGTAGGGGAAAGCTTTCCAGTAACATAATTCGTACATACGTGTATGTAGTAGTTTGCACAAATAACATTTAATAATAGAATTTGTGTGTTCTACTAACGTTCCGTTCCTTCATTATTATCAGTAAAAAGTAACATCCGGGACATTTTGGGAATTAACAGTTTACATCTAAATAATGTTGCTCTAATGTAGCACGTGGTTGCATAATAATTGTGAATCAGAGTAATAAGAACACCTGATGTCGGTGTTGTTATTGTCTGAGCCGGGCGCGTCGCGCGCGTTGAGTATACGTGCCTCAAGACCTATAAGACTTCCCAATAAGAGACTGATTTTATATTACGTTGATTGTCACATAATGTGTACAATTAATTATAATATTAATAACAAGAGACATGAACGAGGCATTGCCTCATAATCCCTAATAAGACGAAGAGTGCCTCTTTGGATATTTTGTGATATGCTGTATGTTAACACTCAAGTATCAAATACGCTCGACGATGTGATTGAGCAAATAACAAAGTGCCCAAAGGGAGTAGGTTTGGTTAAACGCTAGTATTAATATCTGTGAGATAGACAAACCTCGAAAGCACCCGTTAATTGACAAGTGATAATTAGAAAATATATATTAATAAATTAACATGTTCATTGTTAAGTCACGTTTAATTAAAAGTGAGATGACTTAGTAAATAATATGTTTTGGTTTTAAGCATATAAAGTACTGAGTCAGCATTATTTATTTACATATAGTAATATTTACAATTTACCAAATTATTATTTTTATTTTTTGGCTTGGTTTAGTTGATGGTATAAGAATATGTATTCAGGACAAAGTAACATCTGGGAAGCGATATGTTGACCTCATTTGCGTAGTCTTTCTTAGAGAAATAGTCACAGCTTTGTTTTGGCCTTTATGAAATTAATATTAACCAACATTTTGTAATTAAGTTTTAGAGGGTGCTTTGATATAAGAAATCTTGATTCCTGTTTAAGACCCAGGATCTAGTTGGTCCTGGTTACTCGCTTGATACCATGGACTAAATCAGTTATTTTCAGACTTGTTTTTGGTATTTCGTGATACGTTATTTAGGCGATATTGGATGGTTGAGTGTTGTTGTTGGAAACTGTTTTGTTATGCTGTGTAATAGTCCGCCCACGATTGGTGGCGAACGGTTATACCATAATAAAAGGAAGGAAAAATTATTAGATTAGAAAATGCATTTATTGAAAGACAGTTGGTGCTTTAGGATCCGCGGGACTGCCTGAAACGAGTCTGAAACTCATAGACTTAAGTCTTATAATAGACGTTTAAATGAAACTGATAGAACATTCGCATGTTGACCTTTCCTGATCCTATAGGGTATTATTTCAATAGGAAATTTTAGATTGTTAGTGATATATTTATACGCATTTTTGGGAACTCATCTTGCGAATGTTCTTCACTTTATATGTATTTTTGTAAATTTGTTATAATGTTATACTTAATGTAGCTGGAATGACTAACAAGGATATTTGAGACAAAGTCTTGCTAAGATACTCGGTTGGCGGTACAACTGTCGCACGTATTAACAGTTACATTCCATTTCGTCTACTCGTGAACATTCGAGGGACAGTTCGCGCCGGTCGAGAATGGAACCAAATGAAGACTTTACAATTTTTGGAACGCTTTTACCCTGGCCAGAAGACAAAATATGTTGCAACAATACATATAATTGATTTTATCAATGGAAACATGAACAGAACTCGAGTGCAGAGCACACGTTTAAGTAGCCACTGCGCTGTTCCAAGTAATTGCCAATCAAAGTAATGTAACTATATTGCACCTGACTCGGAGCCGCAGGCGGCCCTCCGCCGCGGCCCGGCGGCCCCGACAGCGCGGGGCCTCAGCTGGCGTCGCAGCAGCGACCACGACATATTATATATTTAAACATATATTATTGCTTGCTTATTAAACACGAATGTGTAGCGTTTAGAATTTTAACTTCAATGTATTTTCATTTCTTTAAGAATTATGTGTAACAGCATAAAGCATGTTATAGAGGATTAAAATAACATTTTGACGGTTTCATAACATAAAGGCAGACAGCTTTTAGATCGATTACGTTCCGAGAGAATATAATGAACAGATAAGCGTCTCTCGCCTTTCGAGTTATTAAACCGTTTTTCGTGCTCTTTAAATAAATATACTTTGTCGTCACATGCATATTTTAAAGTGTAATAGTTCATTAGTGGTGATTCAAAGAAGTAGACTTTATTTTTCTCTTTTTAACTCCATTATTCACTATAGTTTTAGATTATCCAACAATATAATAACATTTACTACATTATAAACTTGTTTGCCGACGATAGTCACTTAATATTGTCAACATAATTGTAATCAAAATATATTAGAATACTTGTGGTAATACATACCTTTTCGTAACTGAACTGTAGCAAAAGTGGAACTGTGGCTTTTTTGAAAACACTTATAACTTAGAATGTAACCTAATGAAAACAATTGTTTAAAAACGTTCATTACTATTTTAGTTTGAACACAAAAAAAATATTGGATGAATTTAAATTGTAAACAGTTGTATTTGTCTTCAAATAAAACGTTCCATCATTATGAGATTGTTTTATTTATTCACTGAGATTGAGACGCTTATGAATTTCGGTAACAGTGGTTCCTTCTACATTGGCTATATAGTTGATGACTATTTGAGCAGCGTCTTTAACATCGTTATATTGGTGTAGGAGATGTACTCTGATAGCTTTCTCGCCCCCATCAAGCAAGTTGTCTAGTTCTAACTCAACTTTGGAGAGCTTGTCGTATGAATCTTGTTTATTTTTGGATGCCATCTGAAATTAAGAATCAATAATTGTATTAACATTAAAAAGAAACCCAGTATCGCTATCATTTCGTACCCGTACACCGTAAATTGTAAACCCAGTAATATGCAGAGCCCGGAAAATCCATAGCAAAACAAAACACTGTCGCAATCAAACTAGTGTTAGAAACATTTTTTTATCGATGTCTTATGGAATACTGATTCTCTGAAGTCTATTTTCAATGAGATTGATTACCTCTTTGTCACCAGACTACGGCCAAGCCAAAAGGTAAGGGTTATTACTTAATATGAAATATAAATAACGTTGATGATTACGTTGCGTTTTAGATGAAATAACAATAAAACAAACCCTAACTTTACCACTTCTTTTGCGTTTGGCGTGAATGATTATAAAATAATGTACCTAAACATATCGGTATGCTTTTTTTTAGACAAAACTCACTCGATATCGATAAAAAAATGTTTCTATCACTAGTTTGATTGCGACAGGCTTTTGTTTTGCTATAGATTTTCCGGGCTCTGTTAATTTATTTGTGCATAAGTGTACATGTCTTCAAGTGTAGGTAACCTACAACTGCTACCGACGGTACCTAATTGGAGATCTTAAGATATTAAAAGTAAGAATATATTCTTAAATATTTTCTTCGACGACGACGACGACAAATAACCGTCTGTTAATTCATACGAGTTGCATATCGAAGCTCTACGTCATGCCACGGGCAGCAGAAACAAAGTTCACTTTCCTTTTTCCATCATCTCAGTTCTCACCACAACTGAATATTTCTTGTTTAATGTGATCGAATATTTTAGTACAGGTCGATTCACAAGAGTTGGCGTGAGTTGTACTCAACTAAGACTGATAATTATTTATATGAGAAACGCAAACGCGTTCGTGACGTAAAATTACGTTAAAGACTTACACTCGGGGCTCTGTTAAGATTTTCATAGACGGCGCCATCTCTCGGGAATCGAGCTATAATACCGTGTTTTGAATTTTATTTGCAGTAGAGATGGCAAATAAAAACCGCTCGGGGTGCCAAACCTACGCTGCCACTGCGGACACAATGTTTACTCATCGGTTTCATGACGTTTCTGAAAACTCTATAAACCTGCTTTTTTGCTCTTCAAAGGTGCAACAGCTTCTAGGCATCCAGATCTAGCAGGTAATAATGAAATGATAGAGAAACTAGCGAACTAGATGGTTTCGCTGTTCGCATTTTCCTATAGTTACTAGTCGAGGCCAGGTCATCAGACTAGGAGTATCGTCCGTTAGCGACTCACTGTTGAAAGGCACGTTAATTGCCTTTAGGTGAGCTATGTCGAAACTGATAGGTGGCGTTTTACTGTCGTGTGGCCTACTTGCAATTGCATTTAGGCGTTGCCGTCATAAGGTAAAGTGTGGGAAGATTCTAGGTTCTTTACGAAAAATCGCCTTGAATGGTTTGGTATACAGAAGATATTTAATTTGCCTGATATGAATTTATTGACAACATTCTTGTCAATATAATTTCAACCTAAGCATTTGACTTTAAGCTTCATATCGGGATTTGATTATCACAAAGAGTGACTTGATTTAAAATAAATTAACCATAACTTAATTATGTGGTGTTTTAATAAAAAAGATTAAAGTACAGGTAGTAAGCCTATATATATTGGTTCAACAGTATTAAAACACTCATTAGGATATTAGGAAACATTTTATTCTATTTCTGTTGACTCACCAACCCCCATAGCACAAGCTAACATACTGTTTATGTGCCTGCCCTCTTCAGCTTTGAAAATATGCCCATTGGCCTTATCAACTAAATTCTTAACTTTAAGTAAACTGTTCTCTTTCTTCATATCCACAAGTTGAAATGTAACTAAACTGTAGTCCTCAATTATGGACACTAAAGCTTCATTTAATTTTTTGTACTTTTTTGTAAATGAATCAGTATCTAAAGATTCAACTAAATAATTCAGATCCAGTACATCAGTGTAAAAATCTATCCCAAATTGCAATTTGTCCATGTGTTTCTTGAGAAGGTCTATCTTTGTTAGCACATTAATATGTGGCAGCCCTGTTTTCAACATTGCACTTAATGACAGCATTAAAGCAGAGATAAATTTTCCAGCATCCGAGCAATGATGAGAATCAACTAAGTGAACAACGCACAGTTGAAGTTTACTTTGTTCAGATAACTTTAAAAATATGTTTGATAGGCTTTTATGGTGGCAGTACAGTTCTACCTGTCCTGGAATATCAAATATGAAATTAGTGGAATTATCTCCTTCAATTTGATTTAACAGCCAATCTATATTTTGCTCTAAAAACTCCATACAATACAGTAATGCTCCATTAGGACCCAACTTGTACTGATCCATAACTTCTTCTAGTACAATGAGTTTTCTTATGTCTATATCTGGCTCATAAGACATAAGTTCATTAGCAGGATCTAAATTGACTATCACTACTTTTCTTCCTATCTTACGCAACAATTGAGACATTTGACAGCAATAGGTTGTCTTGCCTGCACCTGGAGGGCCCAGCACCAGTTGACCGTAATACTTGTGGACAGGCTTGAACCTCTTAAAGCTTGTTAAAGACATTCTAATTACCCTGATCCCTCTTAAGATCTTGTACGATATCCACGCAGGCCTTCACAGTCTCAATATCATACGACTTCAGGTTGATAAAGATGTTCAGTGGCTTCGTTATTTTGATGGCCTCTGCCAGGTACCTTGCTGCTACTTGTTGCTCCTCTCCTGTAGCACCAAAAATAACGTTTGTTGTATAAATGTCACTACTCCCAAGGGGATTATGCACTTCATCTTTCTGTACTGTTAACATGCTGCCAATTTTTTGGTATTGTGATATTATGAGCAATGTTTTATCTGTGTACTCGGCAAGAACTACTTCAGTGGGCACATCATCAATATCTGCAGCAATTGATCTGAATAGTAACTGTTGACTGTCATTGTCTGGATGTTTGATAGTTAAGTTCTTCATGACGTCGAGGAGCTCCATTATAAATCGATATCTAAAATTTCAAACCGTGTGACAATTTTTAAAACTATTGTTTTTAAATGTGTAAAGTAAAATAACGTAAACCAAAACAAGATATAGGCACAGTGTGGCTTTTTATAATAATTAAAGTAAATAGTACATAAACTTTATAAAAACGTTAATTTATGATAACTAGTAAATTGACGAAGTATTCGCATTCAATGAGTACCTACCAGTTTCGTGTAAAGCTTAAAACAAGAAATTCCTCCGGTAAGTAAGCGAAGCGGTGGACGTCGCGTAGTATCTTCCTAGTAGCAGATATAATATAGTAATGCTTGTGGCTGATGGTGCGAATATCTCAGTTATATTTTATATCCTTACTCTTTGGAATATCTACGCCGAATCCGTTAACCCTAGGAGGAATAACGATTATGCGTTATGTTATTAAATGGTATGTCTATGACTCTATCTATGCGAAACAATGCGAAATGGGCGAAATCCGAATTAAATTGACATTGTCACTGTGTCAGTGTCACTTTTGACATATCTTTTTTTTATTATTGGATCTTTGGCTGTACGCATAGACAACATACCATTTAAGTTTAAGTAGACGTGGCGTGCTAATAGCAAATTAATAATACCACGATCGAAAGGGATGGTCTTTGTCAGTCTCACATGTTTTTATTTCTCTCCAAACTGAACTTTTCAGAACTGACAAAGTTGGAGGTATAAAAACAACTACAATTGGACTTTTCTGTGTTTTCAATCGACGCGGTAATTTTCCTATAGAGTGTGCTATAAAAGCAAAACTATAGTGAATTGTTACATGTTGGGCTGCAAAAGCCAAAATATCATTGTCCCTTACTAGCACTAGCGGATGCGTTCTCCAGTCATTATTCCTCCTAGGCTGTACGGCATATTGTCAACGTGACCGTATCATCGTCGATGTCCACGGTAAAGCATTACGCTACGGACACACATTTGCACAAACAACAAGGTGAATAACGAGACGAAAAATCGAGCACTCGTGTGAACACGGATGTTCGCTATTCGCCTCGTCCCTCGTATCGCCATTCGCGCGCATTTCAGGCGGTCTTGGGAGTCTATCGAGAAAACGACGGACGATTGTCTCTGGCACTCTTATGACGCCTTAATATATGTAAAAGAGAAATATGGTCGAAATATACGAACTTTGATGTTCGCGGTAACGGGCCTTGTCTATTTTGTTGTTTTATGGAACTTGCTGTTACTTATAATACAAAACAGTCCATTACACTGTAAAATAATTACCGCGTGCGCTTAATTTGCACTGCCACTGTGTCAGTGAGACGACGAGGTGTTCACATCTTTGCTATTCATGTCGGCATAAGTTGGTTTGGCAGTGCAACTTAAGTGCACGCGGTAATTATTTTACAAAGTAAAATGGACTGTTTTCTAAATTTGATAAATTCCAAAATACATGATTCTTAGTGCTTGAAAATGGTCATCTATGCTCTCCGAAACATGTCGCGCGAGCAATTAAATAAACATGGGCAAAGCCGTCATTTTCATTCTTAAATATTATAATGACTCACCAAAATTTTAATACATACAAATATTACAAATCTACTTGCTAGAATGAGGAAGCAAAACTTACAAGTTAAAATGAACCTTATTTCATTTTGTTATTATTTGTAAAGAATTTACAAATATCTGATTATGTTTAGCTAATTTCGGAAAATTATTGAAAGTTATTTAAAAATATTGTATTGTGAAAAAATTGCATTTATATTTATTTTTACCCTTGACTTGTAAATATTCTGTAGATAAAATTTATACATTAATCATCAAATCAATTATTTTGTTAATTCTTGTGAATTTTTAAATGTTTCTTGCATTCAGATTTACACACAAACTGTTTGTTACAAATTTCACATCCAAAAGGTCTCTTATTATTGTGGCATTGTATGTGACAGGCTAAATATTCCTTTCTTGGAAAACTTTTCTTACAAATTTGACAACTAAAAGGTCTTTCTCCAGTGTGGGTTCTTAGATGTCTTGTTAAATCTTTCTTGATACACCACCGTTTTTTACAAAATTCACATTTATATGGCCATAGCTTTTCACTAGTGTGCGAGAACATGATGTGGGTTGCTAAATTATGCTTTAAAGAAAAACTATTTGAACACACGTCACAGCGGTAAGGCTTGGTTCCCAAATGACTTCTTTTATGTCTGTTTAAATTTACTTTTTCTGTAAATGTCTTATCACAAAGATCACATGTAAAAGGCTTTTCTCCTGTATGGATTCTTTCATGATTTGATAGTAAAAATTTGGTATTGAAGTCTTTCTCACAAATCTCACACTTAAATGGTTTGTCAAACAAATGTGTTTGTCTGTGTTTCAAATAAATTGTTAAACTCCTAAACTGCAATCCACATATTTTACAGGCGATTGTTTCTGCTTCCTGAGAAACATTATTTTTATTTATCTTCATCTTTAAAGCAGATTTATCTTTATCATGAATAAACATGTGCATTGTAAGATTTGAATTATTGTCAAATTTTTTCTGGCAGATTCCACATTTATATGTGTCATCAAGTTTGTCAACAACAAATTTGTCCATAATGGGACTTGAACATGTCTCCTTAGTGATGCACACTTCCATGTGGCTACCATCATTGGTGACAATGTAAGTATCTGTAGCATTGTTACATGCTTCATCAAACAAGTCTAATTCTTTCTTAATAGTTCCCTCTGTTAAATTTGTTACTGAAACAAAATAAAGGTTTGACTATAAATGTATTCATACAATTGTTTCATACCATTTTATAAATTAGTTAGCAAAACTAATTCATGTATATTAAATTATATGACAGCATTATTGTATATGCAAGTCTAGTCAAGGGAAAAAGAATTCACTAACCTTCTACATCAACCACAAAGTGAGAAAGTAATTCAGGTTCCAGAGGTTCAACCTTGACATGGACATCGTTTACGTTATAGGCTTCCGATTCTATGGAGTTTTTGGTTTCACATTCTGAATCTTCTTTCATATTCATTGGGGCCGTGAAGGGTTTCGAGTTCGACTCGTCTTCACTCGACGGCACAAAATATTCCATAACTGTCACGTTGTCGAAGATTTTGGTACTTTCAGCATGGTGCGATCCTAAACTTATATATAAACATTATCAGATATTGAATATTTATCTTCTTAGTTTACTTAGTGCTCATTATCACCAAAAACAAAACTCCTATGTCGCCTAGCGCCAATCATAACATTCATAACCAAAGGATGACATTCCACTTGACATTGACACTCTTGACATAGTTGACGACATTCATCCCTTCCATTTATTTCTCGGAAGAATTTAATGAAATTTGAATAGGCATAGTGAAATGGTATGTCTATGATTTAGTCATAGTTTCATTGAGTTCCATATTAATTATCTGCACAACTAAATAGATCTGGTCCTTCAGTGAAATTTTTCACCTGTGCTGTGGCGCTACCGCGAACAACGATATTCGTAAATTTCGGACGATTGTCTCTGTCGCTCTCATGACACCCTTAATTGGAGTAAAAGAGAAAGATGCCCGAAATATACGAACTTCGATGTTCGCGGTACCGCTCCTGACAACTAGTAAAAAGTAATAGAGTTTCTTGTCAATGTAATGCCATAGATCAAGTAGATTGTGTTACCTATTTAGGAGTTAAAATTGATACTAGTTTTTCCTGGTCTCACCATATTGACTATATTTGTAATAAATTGAGAACGCTGCTAGGTAAATTTTACCACCTAAGTTATAAAGTTCCTATTGGTACCCTAAAATGTCTGTACTTTGCTTTAGTAGACTCTATACTGGGATATGCTCTGGATAGCTATGGTTTAACATTTAAAACTTACATTGATAAATTAGAGTCGCTACAAGTTAGGTTTTTAAAATTTCTAGTTCCTAAAAAAATAAAATATATGTATAAGAATGACTACCGGAAATTGATTAAAGTTTGTAAAATCCTACCTATCAGTCTTAAACATAAGTATTTAATAGCTGTTAACAACCATGGCAATCGGGAGCATGGCCTGTATAGAGCTACACACGAGCATGGCACAAGAGCGGTGTCTGCAGGTAAATATGATGTACCTAGGATTAAAAACTATTTTGGAGATAGAACCTTAAGAAAAAGATTGCCATATATATTAAATAGCTTACCTGAAGACATCCGCATGGAACAAAACATAAGTATTTTTAAAAGAAAACTTAAGATATATTTACTAAATACTTTGCAATCGTTAATATATAATAGTGATATGTTGAAATTATACATAGAATTAAGTACTTAAGTTTATTATGTTTTAATTCCTTCCTGCAGTCAAACTGTTAAAACAGTTTTGCAGGCCTTCTATAACTATGTGATTTTGTGAACAGATAATAAATATTTTAAATAATAAATAAATAAATAACTCAGCCCAGAAAAATGAATTGGACCGACCATGAGCGTACTCAAAATGTGAATCGGAACACGGCACATGTCACTTGAATTTCTTTTTAATTATTAAGAGCATTGGCAACAAGACCAATAATAATAAAATAATAAGTAAGAAATGTCTTTATCAAACGTAAACTGTCTAAGTGTGTGATAGCATATATTTGAGTTCTCTAGAATTTCGTAATGATAAATGTATCAGTATAGACTCTTACAGTAAAGAAGCGGCGATTGTCTTTTTTATAAAGTTCGACAAGTTGAGTCTTGTAAATCCATTTCAATCTTCTTTTGTATAAATCCATCTCACTCTTGTCCTGAAGAACGTTAGAAGTTAGACAAAATTCACGAACGGGTATACCTGCATGGAGTCCATATGTCTCAAGCTACTTAAACGTAGCCGATGTTAGCTGGCAACATCGGCGCAGTGCGACGCAGTGCTTGTCAATTTTGACGTTTAGATTCTTTTTCTTGTCAAAGTCGGCAAGATGGTAGTGTATTTTATTTAATTTAATTTTTAATCCGTAATAATCGTTGATTTCTAATGACAATATGTTGATATTGTTGTGCAAAATGTGTCCTAATTAATGTCTGATTTGAGAACATGGTATAGTTATTAAATCGGTGTCGTTGTTTACTTCTAACCTTCAATGTTTATTTCAGACGAAAGGTACGTCAAGTTTCGGAAAGCGCCGGAATAAGACCCACACACTCTGCCGGAGGTGTGGTAGATCCTCGTACCACATCCAAAAATCAAAATGCGCCCAGTGCGGTTACCCAGCGGCGAAGCTCCGTTCCTGTAAGTTTCTCTCACTACTTCTGGTCGATAGAGGTTACTTGTATGTAATATTTCATTTAATTTTCTTTTATGTATATGTATATTATGTATCTAAATTGTTGCAGTCACTTAAAAAATAACAGTCTAAATTTCGAAGATTGGGAATTTCAGCTACATAACCTAACCTATACATTGTATGATGATCCTACACTGATTGAGGAACTAATCTGTTTTTCGATTAATTCCTTGTATAATGTAGGTAAAGAAATTTGACTGACCTATGCAAATGATTTTTGTTTTTGTATCATTTGGTAAGAATTTCAAACAACAATTACTCCATATTTTTTAACATTAACAATTTATCTAAGGACCACCTTCATGTCAACTGAAATTCAACCTAAGTATTTAGCTTTTAGGTACATATTTGATTGGACCGTTACAAAAAGTGAACGGATTAAAAATAAATTATTGGGCCCTGGAAAATAAATATTTTCATATAAAGAATTTATGTTTAAATAAAATTGTAATTATGTCATATAAAGCAATTCATGTATAGTAATAATAAAAAAGCTGCTTTACAAGATTTCATAAAGAGGTCAATAAGTAACATGTTAAGGGATGTTGTCCAACCCTTCAAATAAATAAATTCTAGTTGATTGTCTCCTATCAAAATAGAACATTTTTAATATTGAAACACATTTAAAAACATATTTAATATTGTTTCTTGTTTCCTAATTTTACTTGTATATATTACCTACTTGGTCTATTCCAATTAGGTATCATATGTATGACAAATGAATGACCCATAACACTTTTATTGATTTTTA
The DNA here is from genome assembly GCA_022674325.2 of Grapholita molesta. Taxonomy (NCBI): domain Eukaryota; kingdom Metazoa; phylum Arthropoda; class Insecta; order Lepidoptera; family Tortricidae; genus Grapholita; species Grapholita molesta. The sequence continues at coordinate 6,096,041 of CP053126.2, forward strand.
CAAACTAAAATAAAACTGTGTGTATCAACACACAGTTACATTTTTATTAGTTTAACTATAGCATATATAAATGTGTTTTGGTTTGTTTATATAAATTTATTTTGTTATGAACCACCTTCAACTTCCCTGCTTTACCTAAAGGTTGACTGGTAGAGAATGCTTTTTGTAGCATTAAAACCGCCTTTTGAACTTGTGTTTTGTGCAATAAAGGTTAAATAAAATAAATTAAGGATAGAGTAACATCCAAAAGACATTACAACAGTGTAAGCATAAATGTATATTGAACACTGATAAGTTGCATAAGTGCAGTGCTTTTAATTTTTATTAACACTTTCACAATCAATAATCCGCCTGTTGGGCACACCACTCATAGGCACATAGCCGATTAAATGAAGAAACCCTTATGTAGCGAAAATGTCCTAGCACCGCGTAGAGCCCGTTTTCGAAAGTGTTAAGAATTAAGGGAATTAATATTGTCTTTGGGTGCCCAATAATTCATGAAATAAAACAACTGAAACAAATTATATTGCTTATACTAATTTAAACTTCATCTACTAATACATACTATACAATCCGTTTCAGTTGTATTATTTCATAATTAAGGGAAGCTTTTTCAATTTCTATTAGTTTTAACTTTCAATGTTTTTTAAGATATTCAATAGATAGATTAGACATTTATTCTCAGAGCCAGTGTTAAAGTTTTGGAGTAAATCTAGAGAAAGATTATATCTGTTAGACCAAGCAACATGTCAAGTTTAGTGGAAGTAAATATAACATGGTGTGCTGTGTGTGTCACCCACCTGGATGTGTCGGGAAATGTGAACATCATAACATCATCTACTTCCTACTTCAGTTGTTTAATTTGCAGCTAGATTTTTCTTCTAAGTGATACTAAACAAGCATCTAACTAAATAATAGTATTTGTATAGAGGTCAGTTTTTAAGGACTTCAGAAATAATCTTTCTAAGCTATTCCACTGGTTTACTGAGCAGTCTTTGTTTCCAATAAAATCATTGTCTTTTTCACACTTGTTTACCGTAATATTTTGTGTTGCAGACCACTGGTCAGTGAAGGCTAAGCGCAGGAAGACCACCGGCACCGGCCGCATGCGTCATCTGAAGATCGTCAGGAGGCGTTTCCGCAACGGCTTCAAGGAGGGCAAGCCTACCCCCAAGAAAGCTGTAGCCGCGTCGTAAACTACTAAGCGTCTAATAAAATAAGAAAGTCACTATGTTGTTTTTTTTCTCATTACAAATATTTATTTCTTTTCCGTACACGGACATGGGAGGCGTATGTGGAGCCGGATCGTGCCAACGCGCAGAGGCCCTTTCGACAATTTAATTAAATGTAAGGGGTACACTAAGCGGATGTTGCCTCTGTCCGTATCATGGAACGCGCACATGGGACAGCACCCGCCGTGGTGTAAGGACTATTGAGTTTTAATGAAATCTAGAATTTACTAAGCTATTGGGTGGAAAGGATGGACTAGCTATTGGATATTTATTTTATTCTTGTAATTAGGTGTTGTAGGTTATTTTCTATTATTTTGGCTGGTTATACTAAGCTTTGCTCGTAGTCATAAGCCAAGGATGTTTTTATTGGGGTACGTATAGTCAGCAGCAGAAGTGACTAAGTGGTTGAGGTGATCGAAATGAGGTCAACACATCTCGTGTCAAAAGAATAAGAGCGCGTGTAGGTCATGTTGAACACTACACCCGCTTTGCCACTTTTCTTGCTGACTGTACTAACTCGTGGGTCAAAGAGCATATAATTCCACCCTCATTGGCTGAAAAAAAAAGTATTTTTGTGAAAACTGGAAGGGTTCGGTGCCGAAATGCTCTACAGCAACCCCAAACACTTCGCTTCCACTATCTTTCTACCTCTTGCATCTTCATTTTTTTTTTTTGACATAGGCGGCAAACGAGCAGACGGATTGCCTGGTGGTAAGCAATTACCGTGGGGAGTCACAAGCGCGTTACCGGCCTTTAAGGGGGGTGGAGCTATGGGAACCTTACTCACCATCAGGAACAACACTGCATATCTGAAAGGTAGCAGTGCTATTATGGCTGTGGTCTTCTGTAAGGAGGAGGTACTTCCCCAGTTGGGCTGCTCCAGATTCAAGCGTGATGGTCATCGCTGTGCCCTACTTCTCATTGTTGGACGTAGTTTAAGGACATACCCGGGTCCAAAAATTCATTTCATTAATTAAATTAGGTATACCAAAGTTAAAAACACCGCAATACAACTAGTTAGGTGATCTTCTTGCCTTGAGGAAGACATTCGTAAGTTCATGACGATTTTAATTACCTACTGTCGTTGAATTGAATCCCACGAGTTGTAATTTGTATAAGTATCAACTAAGTTTCACTAGGCTTGGCTTGTAAATCGCTATAGCTCTGTAATGACCCACAACGGGAATGCCGCATCGGCCGAAGTTGTGACGCGGCGCGGAGAGGCGGGTCGCGCGCGTGGCTGCGGTGGAGAGCCCTCGCCTCGCTTCAGTACAGGTTCGCGCGCCGCGGCGAGAGCCTCTTTCGCGCGCTGTCCAATACGCGTCTCCCAACAACCGAGCGCTTTACAATCTTATCCAATAATTATCGCCATTGGGCGATACCTTATCTCGTGCAATGACGCGATATTTTAAAGTTCTACCAAGATAAGAGACTAGTGATTAAAACTCAGGTGTAGAATGTGTGTCTGACCGCTATCGTTTCAAAGAAACTTTAACAACCGTTACTTAGTGCTCGATTACAAATATTACGATGTCGTTGTTCAAGAAGAAAGCGCCAAAATATACGGCGCCTCCGGTGCCACCCGTGCCGGCGGAGGAGGTTCCTCCTTCTAATGGAGTGGACAACAACAACGGTGCACAGAAGTCACAGCTCGTCTTCCATTGTCAACAGGCCCACGGCAGCCCCCTGGGGCTTATTTCTGGATTTTCTAATGTTAAGGAATTATACCAGAAAATTGCTGAATGCTACGACTTCCCGTCCGAAGACGTAAGGCTTTTTTGTTTTCTAATCAGGGTTTGAATTGATAAATAATTATCTTGAACCAGTTTATCCAGATCTTGTGCACCTATCGTCATCGAACAGGATAACTTTATTTTCTTGTCACGCCTGTTGCCTCAGTTGCATTTGATATATGTACCTACCTATACAGGGTGACTTTTAGTTGGAGATACATATTTTTTTATTTATATTTTTTTATAAGTAACTACCATGAAACTACATTTACCTAGATGTAAAATAAACCTTATAGGTACATATATGTCCGATTGTAATGAACTAATGAATCAGTGTCAGCAAAAAAATATATATCACCAATTAAAAATGTATTTACCTAATATAGATCAAATCACTTCCTTCTAAGTATCTTCACCTGCTCTTCGCATTTGAAATGGTTTATAGCTGTTAATATGTAGGCAAGACACTTTTTACACAAACAAAAAATATTACAGGATATCCATACACATATTGACTGAGCCACACGGTAAGCTCAAGAAGGCTTGTGTTGGGGTACTCCGGCAACGATATATACAAATACTTAAACTATATGTACAAATATAATATACCGGGTGTGGCCTGTAATAATAGCTTTAACTTTAGGCATCGTTTCTAGACCAAAAACGTAGCAACATTTGTTCTACGACTTTTGAAAATAACTTATAGTTTACTAAATATTAATAAAAAAAGATTTTCCAAGCAAGCAATGTATTGCAAAAACTATGAAGTTTGTAGGCTGACAGTAAACGTCAACTAGACTATTGGATGCTGTTCATTGAAAATACTATTTACTTTGTTAGAAAAAATCATAAGTAATATATTACCCAATTATTTAAAGTTGTAGAACAAATGTTGTTACGTTCGTGGTGTAGAAGCGGTCCCTAAAATGTTTGCTCCTATTACAGGCCACACCCCGTATAATATACTTAAGTATAAATATTTAAATACATAGAAAACAGCCATAACTCAGGAACAAAATACCTGTGCTGATTCATCACAAAAATAAATGCCTTTACTAGGATTTGAACCCTGGAACGTCGGCTTCATAGACAGAGTCACTACCCACTAGGTCAGACCTGTCGTCAAACACGAACCTACATTAAGCACCTACGCAGTTGCATGAACGATTTAGTTATGGTTATGAGCTTATGAGACAAAAAAGTAGGATACAAGTTCCATATTTTGTATGTACCTAACCTATTCATTCATCTAATTGAGATAACTAATGTTGTCTAACCTTTAAAAGTTATAGTATTAAACATAATGTTGGTAACGGTTTTGCGGTTAAACCAAATTGAACTTTATAGGCCCTACATTTAAAGTTCATGAGCATTGTAAATCGTGAATTGCATAAATGGAGCCTTCATAAATATCCTACCAATATTGCCATGACCGATGCTGCGCAGTCACAGTATTGCCTCATATCTGTAGGTATTCCTATTACGATAATAAATAATGGAATTTGAGTGATGAGCATAGTTGATGCTTCGCGGTGCGATACCTACACGGAACGTGAGGCAATCACAAGGTGAATGATAAGAAAATAATTTACATAGCGATGCGTCATTAGCTCAATGCCCGGTTTAGCATGAGTGTATTAATGAATTGTAGGTTGGCCAAAATTTTAATTGATTCACAATTTTAGATGTACCTATTGATTTTGTTTGAATCTTAGAACACTTGACTACAAATCCTTATTTGCAAAATTTTGGAATGTAATGAGTAAGTTCTCTATTCGGCAAATGATTTTATTTCTTTCAAAATGACGTAGTTTTACACAATTAGTACTTTTTTGTCGAAAAGCAAAATATTAAAAAATATGTAGCATAACTTGAAAACCATTGACTTGGTTGCTAAACCTTAATAATTGCAAATGAGCTATAGCGTCTAATTTCCAATCACCCTGTATGCATCATGCAGTATGCACCGGATTAAGTTATGAATTGAAACATGTAGCCCTAAAATAAGCAAAGCTATACTTATAACGTATTTGTCACCTCTTTATTCATAATATATTTCATAATTTGTGTATCAGGGTACCTAAATATATATTATCTATCTATCAGTATCAAGATAATCTTATCAGCTGCGATTTATTTATTTTTATTGCTTCCTTGAAGTTAATCGTTACATACTTTATTCATTAAATATAATGTGTTCATTAAATGTTATAGTTAGAAGTATATAAGTATCTAATATTGTTGATGAACCTACATATCAGGAAGGGTAAGGTGAAAAAGTGTGTACCTACCTATTAGTATATCTTTAATGTCGACTATACATTACCTACTTGCTTACTTAGGTGACGAATGAATGCGCTACTTATTTATTGGTTTGAATGCGAAGGCGTACTGATGAATCATGTTACACAATTCGTTTTTCGCTTCTATTAGATTGTGCAGCTATACTCTAATTATCAAAACAGTTTACTGGAATATCAACAAGAGACATTAAGGCGCGTGACGTGATATTCGGACATCCTATCAGTGAGCTAGTCACGTAATGCTATACGTAACACGTTCGTTTTCTATCACCCAGAACATTAGACGCATCAAATAAAAGCGAGAGGGTCAAAGTGTTAACGAGTTCAACCACTTATAATAGCGTCTTTCCTGTTTAAATGGACAGGATAAAGTTGATGTTGTTGATTCGAATGAAACGCGGAAAGTCCCTATCGGGCTTGACATAGAAATAAAGTAACATTTTTATAACTTAGACACCTATACATAACTATAAGTAGATAAAGTACAACAATTCCATGTTATTGACAATTCATTTAATATGATAAATGTATTAGTTAGATTTATTAGTATTACACAAACATTACAATACAGATTAGGCAGACAGGAAGTTCAATGCGACATACTCGTACTTTGGCATCACACTTACAGTCACATACCGCGTAATAAGCCGTACCTATATAGCTGAAGCTGAATTATACTTTATGAAATTTATAATTACTTAATACAAAAATCAACACAACATTATTGGAACATGAAGGCTATATTACTAAGCAGATAATAGCGGTCAGAGGATCAATTATTATTAGGACCCTAGTTCTAATATTTCACTGTATCGACTTATAGAAAAGAAGGCAGCCATTACGATTATAATTAAGTAGGTACTTTTACTAAAAACCAGAAGACTTAGAATCTGTTATACTAAATATATTAATAAATAGACAATTCTATTACTTACACAATAATTATTAATACGAGTAGGTACCTATTAAATTGGAACAGTTACCGTACTTAATTAATTTAATAAATAACATTTATTATTACTATTTATGATAAAAAACGTTCGTATAGATATTTTAAAAGGATGTAGCATAAAATGTTGTGAGGTTTCGATAGCAAATCTCATTAGTCATTAGAGTGCCATATACGGGCTGCATAATCAGTTTAACCAGAGAGTTCACACCTTGCTTTGTAGGTTGTATCAGGCGGGAAAACTAAACGCAATAAGTCAAAGAAATATTAATGCCTTCGTACCTATTATTTCACTGAATAGAGTAGGTAGGCAGTATGGGGTATAGGCACAAGTAATTGATCAAAGAAAATATTAAGAACATGCATTACCATGTGTACAAAAACACGATCGTTTGGTCGATGGTTAGCTAAATTAAAAATGGCGCATTGGGTCAAATGCTAATCAATCTAATCATTCTATCTAAACAATTTTGGTAAATACTTACCTAGGTACATATAATTTTTCTACAAGTTATTTTTTTTTTTATAAAAATCAAAAGATTTACCGTAATAAAAACGAATACTACTCGATTTAAAAATTAAAGAACTCGTAGTACAGAATGTAATTTTTATTTTATTTAATGTGTTCGTAATGTTTAAATAAAAACAAGTTAAAATTAGTTAGTCTTAATTGAGCCTACTCTTAGTGTTGTGTTCTTGAGTAATGTTCCCTGGTCCATATAGGCTAAAGTGACTGCTTACCATCAGGCGGGCCGTACGCTTGTTTAGCAACGTCATGGTATAAGAAGTCTTATAGTTAATTTAATACAAATAAAAATACTGGGTTCACAAACATTTGGAGAGACCTGGAAAGATAGCAAATGAACAAAAGTATTCGCCATTTTAACTTGGCAAATGAAAAATATAAATTTTAAAAACGTCGTTAAAATTGGGAATTTAATTATAATAATTTAATTATTGCCAATAAACATTTTATAATAAACAATAAATCGAAGAGGCATCGATAAAAATAGAAAAGACGGTTTAGTGAGTTTGAACTGTCTGCAAAGCACTATTATCCCACAAATAAAATCACTCAACGTCATTGGTTTTATTGTGTTTATGTTCCCAGTTTGTTATCATGTTGCGAGTTGTTTCTAATGATGTTAATAATGACGTAAACCATTAAATAATACGTCAGTATAACCTTTAGTAAAGTAATTCCTATTAGTAGCAAATGTTCAGGAGTTACTTTTCTAGTCTATCGATATGTAGGTATAAGGACAATAGACCAGGTAACCCTGAGTTGCTAGCGCTCATTCGTGTCGCAAAGGTCAGCAGAGAAAATAGCAAGCTCTTATTTCTTGATATTTCACGGCTCGTGAAAATTCTGAAGGCGTGACGTCTAGTTGCCAAGGTTATTCTGATAAGAATCACTAATAAACTAAGTAAATATGTGACGAGCACACTATGCGTTTATCATTATTACCTACACGTGGTTACAAATCTTATGAAGAGAAGCCATATGTGATAGGAAACGCTATGCTTTTCATATGCCGACAAGTGAATAAATGTCACTGGCTATGCGGAAGCACGCATGGCTGAGCCAGGAAGTGGATCGGCCCAGGGGCGCGGACAGTTTCTGCCGTACGATATATGCGAGCTAAGTGACTGACGGCTGATACGCTCCAACGCCAAACGCCAAATGCGAGTGGTGTGATGACCCAGTGTATACGGGTGTCGGGGGTCAAGGACCTGGCGACTATAGATCTAACCACCATAACCATATCGCCACACTAAACTGCACATTCTAATTGTACCACATTGTCTTGGAGACTGACTAATGCAAATTTGTCGAGATCGCCATTTGCCGATCTTTGCCTCTGAAATTCCTCAAACTATGGAAATACAGCTGCTAGCTAGGTAAAGGCATAATTAAAGGTTCCTGTGAACTATCATTAACATTTCCAACGGAAAGACTTGTTACTGCAATGTAACTCTAGTGTACATGCGCAGTTATGTTAGTTTATGAAACGCGAATTGGATAACAATTTCCATTAAGTGTAAACTGCTCTGTTTGAGTCGAACAAAAGAGTTTTGTGTCAAGGTAAACCAAAGGTTACAGAACATTGTCACTAAAACAATGAGCACGAAAACTCAGTTCGAGATAAACACGTCATGTATACGATTTAGCATTGAAACTGGAGTTTCATAATATTGTCTAAAGCCACATACATGAATCTATGTAAATTTGGTAAAACAGTAATTAGCTATATGAATGCGCAATGGTTGCCTTGCAGATAAGATATTATTTTTATCGATACTTCGCCGATTAAGTAGGAGAAGGCACGCAATGCAATAATGATACCTAACTGAATTGTTAAATGCATCAGCTCTAAAAATAAACCAATACGCCTTATGCGTCCCCTACGCATGTTGTTAGAGAGTTAATAACGTAAAACATTCACTGAAATTAGGTTTATAAGGTCGCATAGGAATACAAGGCTGAAAATTATTTCATTGTCACACTGAGGTACCGATATATGGGTGATTTTCTTAAAGATACAATTAAATAGAAATAATATACAAGTTATTCTTATTATATTACGGCCGTAAGACTCTTACGGCAACACTTTAACTAAACTAGGTAATGTCAAATATTTACTTAGGTATTGTTTTTACATTTAAAAAAAACTCGATACATGTAACTAATGTCAGAAAAAGTTTTCACTTGACATCAGCATTGTTGTACCTACATTAATTTATAGATCTTCAAAAATTACATCTAGGTTTATTTTAACATTTTTTGAGTAGGTAAATGTATGTATTGAAAAATAATCGCCCCAAAACATTCCAAAACTGTAGTGTCAGCAGCTATATCGCTAACCTCTTTGACGCAGTTCGAATTATTTTACACATTGAAACAAAAGAAATATACAATACTGATTTTAAAAAAGTATATATATTTTTTTGTAATAATGAAAAGATAGTATTTTGTATGTAATCTAATTACGGTATTTTGAGTTACTGCGCATAAAATGGGATACTTCCAATTAAGTATAAGATTGCTAAGAACCACGACAAATAAAGACAACATTTCCTTGCACGTTTGAGAAAAACTAAATTGTCTCAATCTCATGACGTGGCAAAAACGTCACGAATGCTATTGAACCATGTATAAAAGTAGCACAAACACTTTATACTCATTAATGGATATGGATTTATGAATCACGAAACTATCAAGGCAAACAATTGATCGCCCATAGTCACGAATTAGGAATGTGGAACAGTGGCATTAGTACTATTAAGGCGTTTCCTTTGATTAGAAGCGAAATAAAACAGTAGTGAATATTTATATTTATGAATCCTTTTCATACTTGTACTACTTATTTTTTTAAACTATTTCAAAACATAAATATAAAAATAGGAGCCAAGTTCCAGATTAAGTTTAATAACATAATAGTTAATAAATAGCCAAACTTCATATTTACCTAATTACAGTATAATATAGAACCTAACTAGGTGAAAATTAGGTGTTCTGTGTCTAATCTGAATTAAGAAGAAGTAAAATTTGTTCAATAGTGTAACATTTGGTTAATGTAACCTGACGCACAAACCATATTCAGCTGTATCTTTTTGATTTTCAGATCCTGTTCTGCACATTGAACACACACAAAGTCGACATGAAGAAACTCTTAGGAGGACAAATCGGATTAGAAGATTTTATATTTGCGCATAGAAAAGGTCGTCCCAAAGAAATAGAAATTGTTAAGACAGAAGACGCCCTTGGCTTGACCATTACAGACAACGGTGCTGGTTACGCGTTTATCAAGAGAATAAAGGAGGGGTCTATAGTTTCGAGAATACCGCATATAGATGTAAGTTATTATTATCAAACGGTGATGGTAAAAAATAAAGATAAGTTTCAAGTGTACCTTTACATGTGTACGTATATTGTTTATTGCTACATTCTAGCAAAGTGGTAATTGGGTTAATAAATTGTCACGATTCGATACTAGCACTGGTGACAAACGGGCAAAATCAGATGGCCGATTTTTGAGCACTCGACGCTCGAATCGTGTCATTTTAACCTCTCTCAAACACGAAGAAATGGTATTTAAGAAGTATGAATAATATATATTAATAATTGTTGGTATCAAAACTATAGATTTCGTACAAAAATAATGGCGAGAAACTTTTGTGTGCGATTATTTTCGTTTTCAAAGTTTTTTGAATTCGAGCGCATGACTCTCAAAAATCAGTCCCCAGTTTGTTAATATGTTTCTTTGTTTAATTCAGCTCAATGAATATATCATATTTTACATAATTATGTAATACACGTTACTTTTTCTTTCAGGTCGGAGACCATATCGAAAAACTAGATGGATTAAATATGGTGGGCAAGAGACATTATGAAGTAGCGAAAACGTTAAAAGAGATTCCTAAAGGCACGACATTTACTATTCGACTTGTAGAGCCAATGAAGAGCGGTTTTAACAGTATTGGACCAAAAACGAGTAGTGCTCGAGCGGGAAAGAAACAAAATTATGGTTCAGGGAAGGAAACGCTTAGATTTAAGGCCAATGGTCAAGCTACTATTGAAAATGAGGTGAGTCACATAGTGTATGATTAACAAGTAATACAAGTAATAATACTAAACATTGGTTAAAACTATTGTTTATTATTAAACTTCGATATCACAATGAAATTACGCATATAGCATTTTCATAACATGAAGTAATAATATAATATAACCAAATTAAAAACATACTTTACAGTAAAATTAAGAATATCTACGTATGGTACTTTAATGATCACTTTCAATTTGACATAGGTAGGATATTAGATATTAAACATTATTTTGACTATAAATTCGCCTTCTTCGAAATTACTTTATACAAACAACACAAACTACAGGCTGAATATTTATTTAAGTGCGTTTTCAAGAAAACTTTGTACGTTTTTATAAAATTGACTTGTAAAATAAAGTACGCAATCAAACTTATTGCATAATTTGCATATCAACTTGTAATATAAGCGGAAGTCAGTTTTTACTTTTAGTTCCGTTTTATAGAAACATAATATAATATTATTAGTTACAAATCGTTTTCCAATGTGTTTCTGGAGCGGTACCGCGAACATAGAAGTTCGTATATTTCGGGCATCTTTTTCTCATTTACTTCAGGTGCTATGAGAGTGAATCTTTGTTCGCGGTAGTGCTGCTGGTCTTGTCTAGACTATGCCAGTGATGGTAGTTATAAAGACTGCTCGTATGTGACTCGACTTTATAACAATTATAACGTATAATTTTAAAGTGAAAATTTTCCACTCTATTTCAGCACGACGAGAAATCAAAGGCGGGCATAGAAAAAATTAACTCTTTGTTAGAATCGTTTATGGGCATCAACGACAGTGAGCTGGCCACACAAATGTGGGATCTGTCCGAGGGAAAAACAAACTCCATGCAGTTAGCTGAAGCCATAGACAACAGTGATCTGCAAGAATTTGGGTTTACTGATGAGTTCATTATTGAACTTTGGGGGGCCATCACAGATGCTAGATCTGGCAGACTCAGTTAGAGGCTCTTCTAGTGGACAAAGACATAAATTATTCGAACTTAGCTGACAGACTACTATAAGAGGATATATCCTACTTTGTTTTTTGCATTGGAAATTTTCGGTATAAAGTTGTCAAGTCATATGTAAAAACATTTAAAAATAATGCGTTATTATTATTATTGTAGAAATCAGCTGCTACTAGATAATGTTTAAGTACTTATAGCGCATCGCATTCTACTGTTCAAATATGGATAATAGTTTAACTTGTCGACATGAAGAAAGGAATTGTTTAATGCTGTATAACCTATAGAATTGTAATATGTTATTACATAATTCTATTAATCATACGCATACGTCATACATATACGCATACGTCTTACATATTTGTGCGACATAGTATCAGGAACGGAAACCGATGACCGCCCGTAACAAGACATTCAACTCGAAACTCGAGTATAAAATCAGCCAGTCTCACTACCGTGCACCTAACCGAGCAATAAGATCAATAAATGAGCATTTCTCAAAAAGTTTGTAAGTTACCGAAAGTCTATAGAAAGGGTGTAGCAAGATAAGCCTTCAAAAATTGCCCCCAAAGCTTTGAGTTCAAAACTACTACCAGTTGATGCCCCGTCAAATGAAAATAATCCACACCAATTTTTAACCCTCTACTGCCGCCTGGAACCCCGTGACATTCATTTAACCCTAAAAAGTTTTTATTTTTTTTCTCAAAAAGTATAAAACGGAAAATTATGAAATTTTTCATAAATGTTGATGTCATCTATACAAACTATCAAAAAAAAACTAACTCTCTACTTACTTATTTTCCTAGAAAAAAACCTAAATAAAAAAATTAAACACCCTGTATATCAGTTCAAGCTCGTCGTACTATCACCATTTTTGTACTAATTATTAACCAACTACCTATCTACATAATATATAAGTTTCATGTAAATAACAAAGGTGGAACAGTGTGAAAATATAAGTATTGTTCATGCCTACATGGTACGCATGTAGGCATGTAACACGCTTACCTAACTTACGATGACGATATTTAAAAAAAAATATCGGCCCGCCTAACGGGACGCCATTCGTTATTGATTTTTTTAATTTGCAAGGGAGGATGAATGAAACTCATTAATACTTATTCGTGCAAGTATTTTTATTTATATATTTTTAGTAACGTAACATAAGTGTTACTCCATGACAACAAACGAACTATAAGATGCTAACTACTAACATAAAATACAGCCTGTATTTAGTCTTCATCGCTGTTTTCATTTATTACAGTCAGATTATCTACAAAACAATCAAATATATTTGTGAGAATTTCTGCTGGCTTTATAATTCTAGATATATATCTAGCATTCGTTAGATAGTAAATCACTGCAGCAATATGTGAGCAGCAGCCTGCAGTTCGGTTTCCATTCGGGCAAGTGCAGTAATGGTCGGTGGTGCTTGCGTAATTGTTTTGATTGGGAATGTAACGAATGAAAATATGATAAGTCTTTTTATTTATATGTCGCGATTTGATATGAATTCTTAGAATTTCATTTTCCTTTAAATACTCTATGTTAATTGACCCGTCCGGATTCTGTAGTTCCGCTAAGTAGCATATTGATTGCAGGACTCAAGAACTTACATAAAATGCTAAGTAACTCAATTACGTAGTACCTTTTTACAAAACAATAAAGTAAAATAAACAGAAACACTTGTTCGAATAAGTATTAATGAGTTTCATTTGTCCTCCATTTCAAATTAACAAAAAAAAAAATGATTACGGATGGCTTCCCGGTTGGCGGGCCGATATCTTTTACTAGTGTCGTCAACGTTTGGTAAGCGTGTTACATACATGGTACGTACTGGACAATACTTATATTTTCACACTGTTCCACCTTTGTTATTTACATGAAACTTATATATTATGTAGATAGGTAGTTGGTTAATAATTAGTACAAAAATGGTGATAGTACGACGAGCTTGAACTGATATACAGGGTGTTTAATTTTTTTATTTGGGTTTTTTTCTAAGAAAATAAGTAAGTAGAGAGTTAGTTTTTTTTTTGATAGTTTGTATAGATGACGTCAACATTTATGAAAAATTTCATAATTTTCCGTTTTATACTTTTTGAGAAAAAAATAAAACTTTTAGGGTTAAATGAATGTCACGGGGTTCCAGGCAGCAGTAGAGGGTTAAAAATTGGTGTGGATTATTTTCATTTGACGGGGCATCAACTGGTAGTAGTTTTGAACTCAAAGCTTTGGGGGCAATTTTTGAAGGCTTATCCTGCTACACCCTTTGGTAACAAAAAATAAAAGTTCCATACAAACTTTATGGGACATTTTGGGAATTATGGTAGATCTTGCTAAGCATCATTTGCTCTATTAGTCTACCGCTTTTAATCAAAATCGAAGACGTGATCCAAAAGTACAAACTTTTTGAGAAATTCTCAAATAGGACTATTTGAATCGAGAGATTTGAAGCTTTATCTGAATTATTTACAGCGTAGTATTAGTAGCAGCGGAAACAAGTTTGTACAAACTTAATTCAATGTGGTATAAAATATGTGGATTCAACTTCTCATAAATTCCAAGTAGCGTTTTGGTATCAAAATGATATGATATATGAAAATTACTTAGAACTAAGAAAGCAAATAGTGGATAGTTGCAATTGTTGAGAGTATATTTAATAGAATATCATATAAATAAATATTTATTTTTTATACACCAACGAGATTTATTGTTATCTTACAGTTGAAATACGGAACTTACTTTAGTATGTACGAGTACTAGGGTGCTAAGTAGATTTTAATATAACGAAAATCGAAATCTTGTTAAAATAAACGACTATCACTTCGTATATTATTCAGTTAGTATTGTAATGATTAATTACAAAACGTTAATGTACAAAGAGAAATTCCAGTAGTGCCTTTTAATACACATTGTGATAATTGGGATATTAGAGAGTACAAATTAGTGATGTCATACTGAGGATTGTCACTTCAGTACTAATAATTAGGTCGTGACATGGCTCCTATAATTGCTGCCATTACTTGATATTTGTCGAGACTAGATAGATATATATTTACAGTTTTTTCTACCTTAATAACCTGAATAACTATGGGCTTTAATTTAGTGTCTATGGGCCTTGAAGAAACACAAACTTTTTTTAAAGCATTTTTCAATCTACGGAATGTGCAACGGAATAAGATTTATTTGTGATGTACACAGGTTGGAATGTAGGTAATCAAAAAAATAAAGAATTCTTTTTTCCATACTTTTGTACCATTGTATAAATTGGGGTAAAAAATAAAAGTTAAACGTAGATGGCGTTACTAAGAACTGACGCGCCTACCGCAAAAATCGAAGTTCAAAATTTTTGGGCATCTTTCGCTTTTACTCCGTTATTAGAGTGACATATACAATAGTTCGAAATTTGCGGATTTGATTTTGCAGGTAGGTCTTCTGTTCAGAATTAAGCGAAAAAAAGATTAGTCTTCCAGCATGAAAACTTTTACTGGTGATCCTTGCAATGCTAAAGAATACATTGTTCTGATATCATGGATTATGTTGCTAAGGTATTTAGCTATAGCCATGAGCCAAAGCATATCAAATTTGTCAGTAACTATCTGTAAGATTCTGTATTCAAAATATTCTCATTTATTGGGCTCAGGAGAGTGTATGAACAACAACAGGATTTTCTCAGTATATATGCTCTTAAAATATACCCAGGTCAAACTACAGTCATAAGATGTAGGTTCTTTCGCACCAGCGCATTTTCAACAAACATCAAAAAGTTGGTACTTACTTACCATTCTTACCAGTGGCGACGGTCAATTTTTTCTTAGGCAAGACGGAGCTAATATGGCTTTGCCTTTTGTTCATAAACTTCATAACCCCAAAGAAAACTATTAAACTGCAGGAAAGTTAGTTAAGCCAGCAAGAATCGGCTTATACGGGAGCGCCGCCACCGTTACTTACAAAGCTAGATTACAGAGATTATAAGAGTGAAGGGTCTACCTTTTTCTGTAGATGCGATCGTAAATGGTTCAGCAAATGGTATTAAATAGCAATATTTTTGTACTTGATTCTCATGTATAAAGTACTTAAATTAAAGGACTTTTTTTTTTATATGTCAACCTTTTAGCGATCCCAAATGGCGACAAAAGTAAACACAAACATATAGATTGAATGACTATCAAATGAACTTTAATCAGCTATCCATGAAACATCCTAAGCGCCCTCTGTGGCAAGCAATTGATTGTTTGCTAGTTTCACACTCTCAAAGTTACTCTTTATTTAATGGCGCCGAGTATTGAATTTTACACTTATAAGTCAACTTGCCTCTTTAATTAATATTAAAGGAATTATATCTAACGTTAGTTAAAATATTTACTTTGTATTGTACAGTCATTAAATAAGATAGGTTAAATCTATCTATTTTTAATCTTCTAATTGTTTATATTATGTAATTATAATCTACAGCAGAATTAATAAAGTTCGTCGTTTTAATTGCGTTGTATTATTTTAATTTACATTTCCTATAAGCCTGGCCGACCACATTTTTACGTTGTGAAATTAGACATAACAGGACACATTTACCTAAATACACGTATCAACAACACGTTATACAGTGTTCAATATCCATGTGAATTATTGTTAATTATAACAAATTCGAGGTGATAAAAGAATAAAACTGTTGGGTTTCTACCGAGTAGGTACCGTCGAGGTCAAAAATATGTATATAATTTTACATGGACACAATAAAGCAAATCACTTAAATCATACCTACACAACAAAAATCTATACCTATAAACTGTAACACATCATTTCAAAGAAATCTGGAATGCCTGTTGGTAGTCAATTAAATTGAATCTTATTGCCAATTTCGTAACGTTTATAATGTATGTATTTCATACAACTTACCCTAAATAGTCCCGTTTTGCAACTCAGGAATTGTTGCTGGAACTTGGCTATTTGTTTAAATTAATGCGTTCGGAGTAATGGTAATCACCAAAACAAAGGTCAACAATGCTTGACCCCGGAATGTACAGCCCAACGATTGGCGACCATGATGTACTGGGATTGCTGGGTCGTCAATTCTCTGGCTGCGCGTTTTCGGTCCGTACAAACGCGTTACGGGGTAGCAATCCGAAGCCACGTTTTGTACATTTGCCATCAGATATATCGGAGCTGTGGAGGTGGTCACGACAGCGTCTCTATTGTCGAGGCGATAAAGTGCATGTTCCGATATTTATGACTACCTCCACAGCTCCGATATATCTGATGGCGACTGTACAGGGCAACAATGCTCGACCCAACAATCAGTCCCTTGGCTTTGAATTGTTGGAATGTGCATTGTTGGTACGGATTGATAAAGCGCGATTTACAACCCATCAATTGGAAGCCACAGAAATATCATATGTGACAGAGTCCAGACAGGTGTGGCGACGGGCGATGCGAGGACGAGCGTGTTAGGTTAACCGAGAGCAAACAGCCAAAACCGTTTTAAAATAAAACTTTTCTAGAAAATATTTGGTTGCCGGTTGTTGGGTCGTCAATTAATGGACTGCGCATTCTCGGTCTGTAGCGTGTTACGGAGCAGCAATCCGATGCCACGTTTTTTACATGGCAATAATGCTCGACTCATCAATCTGCATCTGCGTACAATTTACAATAGAATAAAGTGCTAGCCAAGTCGCCAATGCCGATTGATGCGATGGGTCGTCATTTGCTGAAGGAATAACGGCTCTAACTTTACTTTTACAAATAAATAGGTTGTGTATTGTGGCTTATGTGTGGATATACCTATAATTATTTTTAATTAATGTGTACCTAAATGCCAGGTACCTACTACTTTAGGTATAATATATATTATACCTAAAGCAACTAACTATGTATCTACACATTTAATATGAATCACATTTATGAATGATACAGTCAACAGCAAAAGTGGCTGAGCGTGTGAAGTGTTCAAAATGACCTACACGCGCTCTTATTCCCTTGACAATAGAGATGTGTTGACCTCATTTTGAACACCTCAACTGCTTAGCCACTTTTGCTGCTGACTGTACAAAAACAATAACAATCAAGGGACCAAGGGTGGGGAGGGGAGGGATGCCAGCGGGCCGATTTTTGAAAGTCGTGCACTCGAATTCATAAAACTTGAGAACGAAAATAATCACACACAAAAGTTTCTTACCATTATATTTGCACAAAATTTACCTATAGTTTCGATACCCACGATTATTAATTTCTATCATTCATGCCTCTAAAATACCATTTCTTTGTGTTTGAGAGAGTTTAAAATGTCACGATTCGAGCGTCGAGTGCTTAAAAATCGGCCCGTTTATCGTAGGTACTGAGGCGCTACCGCCAAAAACGATATTCGTACATTTCGGGCATCTTTCTCTTTTACCCCAATTACGACGTCATGAGAGTGACAGATACAATCGCCCGAAATTTACGAATATCGTTTTTGGCGGTAGCGCCTCTGTTCAATTGTTCATGTTCAGTTTAAAAGCAACAATTTGAAGTTTTGTTAATGTGTCTGAAAGTTGTTAAGTAGCAAATAGCACAAAATTAAAAAAACATAACAGATTTGGTCGAGCCGGTGGTATATAAACAACAAAACTAAATTAATCTTGAATTTACATAATGAATGGCATGATCTGGTATATTTGCTTACCCGTTGACCTCGAACCTGCCCAGCGAAGACGCAAACAAGTGATACTCTTTCTTATCATTTTATTATTATCGCTTCATAGCAACCGCGCGGCAGTTTCTCTACGGCTATTGCCCATGAAACTATTGAAGTGAAATTTAAGTTTTTTAGACATTACTAGGCACCGGCCGGTATCTTTGACATTTTAATTGTCACTGGCCAGTTTGACGTAAGGGTCGAACCGAACGTAAACAAAACAATAACAGGGAAAAACAGCTGCGTCGCGGATTTTGGAAACTAAAAACTTAAGAATATTCATCTTAGAATGGCTCCCTTGACGACGGTTGTCCGTATATTTAACTTGTCCAAAACAAAACCACTGTATTCCATCACTAAGGTAAGTAATTACTAATTCGTTTCATCTAATTGTCCTTTGTTTAAAAGTTGTTTTACTTAATGCGTCTTATTTTATACCTACTAACACGTTTGTTTACTTTAATCAGCCTTTATTTTATATGCACTATTGCGAAGTTGCGTAACTTATAAAAGTAAAATTTACGAATAATGTTTTCAGATTCTGTCGTGTGCAAATTACAGCACTTCTAGTAAAAAAGGGAAAATATACACCGATATAAACGATGCTGTAAAGGATATTAAAGATGGATCAAAACTATTAGTCGGCGGCTTTGGATTATGCGGAATTCCGGAAAATCTTATTCAAGCTTTAAATAAACAGAAAGTCAGTGGTTTGACTGTTGTTTCCAACAATGCAGGTATTACATTACAAGCTATATAATGAATTACTGTAACGAAACTAGTATTGGACCCAGGAGTTTTCAGTTCTGAACATATTAAATCAGTACTGGAAGCATTCTTTAGTTGACATCTTAAAACACCCAAAGTGGTAAATCACATTAAAAGAAACTGTGTTCCAGACAACTCTCAATTGCCATGTTACAGTATCATATTTTTTGTAAATACATTTTTTAAGCTAACAGGGTCAACCTACAGAGAAATAATATATTGTAGTTTTTAATCAACTTGCTTTTAAAGTGTCACTTCAATTGACAAAAAGTTCAATAGTCACAAGAAATATAGCATTGGTCTTGTGCTGTAAATTGGGTATTGGTAAAATCTATGAAATTGAAAACAAAACTGTATCACCTTTGTTGCACCAATTAGTTAACATTGCAGTCAGTTAACCATGTGTTTAGGGGTCAATCAATTTGATGAGTGAAACTGAAAATGCAGTGAACATGTTAACTATATTTCCCAGGCACTCAGATTGTTGTTCCTTAAATTACACCCGTTTTTTTCATACCTTGGTTGTCACATTTTAATTTATACCAAGACAATGTATATCAAAACAAGAATTTATATCATCAGAAACATTTAAAAAAAATTGTTCTTGCACTATCATCTGTATTCATGGCTCTGTCTCTAGCACCACTACATGAAGTTATTATTAATGTTATTTTTTATAGGAGTGGAAAACTTTGGCTTGGGTGTACTTCTTAAGAGCAAACAAATAAAAAGAATGATTGCATCTTACGTTGGTGAAAATGCTGAATTTGAAAGGCAGTTTCTGACTGGAGAGCTGGAAGTGAGTAATGTTTTTTTAGTTAAGGAAGTGTTTGTTCAACAGTTAGTAACTAACACTTACAAATTGCAGCATTCATAGCTTAACTTTTTTTATAATATCCTGTGTACCTACCTATGAAAGCAATAAATTACTGATTACAGGGCTTGATCTTAACTGGTATTCTAAAAAAAAACAAAAATGTTAATATTTACAATTAGTACCCGCTTTTTATGTGTTCTCATTAATATATCTAAGTTATTGTTCTGTAAAGTT
This sequence comes from Grapholita molesta, assembly GCA_022674325.2. Taxonomy (NCBI): domain Eukaryota; kingdom Metazoa; phylum Arthropoda; class Insecta; order Lepidoptera; family Tortricidae; genus Grapholita; species Grapholita molesta. The sequence continues at coordinate 6,116,310 of CP053126.2, forward strand.
ACATTTTCCAATTAAACTTGAAATAGGAATTGTTTGGTTATCACATGCTACAATTTCATAATGAATAGACCATCATTGGTATGTGTTTACTTTAAAAAAGATTTCTAATGACAATATTAAAAAAGAAGGAATAACAATGAGACCTTTGCAGTAACAGCAATGGTTTTTATAACTCCCAACCAGTTCAAAACTAAAAAGTAATTGGTTAGGAATTATATTTGAATTGCTCATATATTTCAGGTTGAGTTAACTCCGCAAGGCACCTTAGCAGAGAGGATCAGAGCAGGAGGGGCAGGTATACCTGCTTTCTTCACCCCCACTGGATATGGCACTCTTATTCAAGAAGGTGGTTCTCCTATCAAGTATACCAAGGGTGGAAAGGTATTGCTTATTTGTTTTTTTAAACCAAAAAAAACATTGACTCCTCATAAGGGTCTCCACAGAAGACTAATAGCGTCTGAGGTCAAATGGCCTTTTCAGTGACAATATCATTCTGTTTTTGTCTAAATTTTCTAAAGTTGTATTTGTTTTTTTTTTTTTTATTACCTACATATATGTATGTTATGAATTATGAATTGGTGTATGTAACAAGACAATCTATATATACATTTTATTTTATAAATAGGAACAGGGATGATGCAAGAATATATTAACTTTCAGATAGACATCCCAAGTGCGTCGCGCTACGTCCAACAGTTCAACGGGCATAACTACATAATGGAAGAAGCTATAGTCGGCGACTTTGCCCTCGTCAAGGCCTGGAAAGCAGACAGACACGGCAACTTGATCTTTAGGAAGAGCGCCCGAAACTTCAACCCCGCTATGTGCAGGGCTGCGAGAGTAACCATAGCTGAAGTTGAGGAAATAGTTGATGAACTTGACCCGGATTTTATTCATGTACCATCGATTTTTGTACACAGGTACGTGGTCCAACTACTATTATTAACGGGGTATACACAATTTTAACCAACTGTGGCAAAATATCGGGAAATAAAAACGCTGATAAACATGCTAAATACCTCTTTAATTCAATACTTGCGGCATTAGTGACCATGTTAATTAAAACCAGGAAGCTTTGTTTGTATACTGTATGCCCCTATACTATTTTAGGGGTGCACTTCAGACTGACTTTGGAGGTAAGAGAATCCAAACAAGTTAAATCGCACCACAAACTTTCCTGCTCTCGTATAGACATTCTAATGAAAGTATTCAACACAATGTCTGTCTCAGCCAACTTCCTACAAAATATGCTTAAACCTACCTATTTTATTACAGAGTTATCAAGGGTGAGAAGTATGAAAAGCGTATAGAGAGGAGGATTGTGCAGAAAACTGGAGAGCAAAAAGAGAAGAAACCGGCTGATCTGATGCGGGAGAGGATAATTAGGAGGGCCGCTTTGGAGTTTAAGAACGGCATGCACGCTAACCTTGGAATAGGTGATTATATCATCAGATTTTTAGCGATCAGAGTTCAAGAGGTCAAATATTAGCAGGCATAGTAGTCAAACATATCGTAGGTAACACGACCTTAGGTGTTGTAGTATATAGTCAACACAAGTAACACAAGTAGCAACCAAGGTCGGTTGCTCCGAACTATATGACGCTGACTGTACTTGAACTTGTTGTATTTTTCTACTAAAAGTGAGACATATAGTTCCCAAGATTGAGTATATGCAAGTATGTATATGTCATAGTCTCATAGTGTCTTGTGCACAGTTTTCCGTAGACAAGCTGGGTGTCAAAAGATTAAACCTGAATGTATGTTCTATAATCTCAAATTTTGTAATCAGCTCGAAGGTGTCAAAGCGCGGGAGGGTCTCAAAGCACGAGAGGAGAACACACTTTGCTACCGAGTGAAACACATAATTTTTCACCTCACTGCCGCGAGGAAAAAAAAACTCTATAACTTTAAAAAATATACCAAATTTTTGGCATCCATCATTTATTATTCAAAAACATGAAATAAAAGAACATCCGACCAGATAATATAAAAAAAAAACCACTCTTGTGAATAGAATGCAACTTTGCTATCTGTTTTTAAAGAACAAAACAGTTCTTTCCGAGCTAGTGAGAAATGAGAAACTGCATAACGAAAAAAATTGTTTGAATTTGAACCCTAACCCACTTGTAATGCAGTTTACAATTTATACATAATTGTATTATAAAGGTTTATAGAATCTGAACTACCTTTCGTTAAACTTTTTTTTTTTAACTTACCAAGGTATGCCAATGCTGGCCAGTAACTTCATCCCGAAAAACATTAAAGTGTTGCTGCAATCCGAAAACGGCATCCTTGGTCTTGGACCTGTTCCAACCGAGGACCAAGTGGATCCAGACCTCATCAATGCTGGAAAGGAAACCGTCACCATACTCCCAGGTAAAGATCAAATTTTTATTTATTAATGTTTTTGTAAGTAACAACTTCTTCTTCTTCTTTTGCCATGTCCTCATCGGACGTAGGCGACCATCTCTCTATCCTGTGCCATTCTGCTCAGGTTGGCAGCGTCATCATTATGAGTCCAGCCTTTAATATTATCCAGTAAATTAAGTAACAACTGGTCAGAAAAAAAAAATAGAATTAAATCATAAAATCAACTAAAGTTACATGAAAACATGCAAATGCTGTATGGACTAGACCAAAAAACTTTGTAGGTCCTTTTAGTTTCTTCTCCTTTGGAAGTAATCTAGTTCGACAATCTAAGTGTATGTAATAAGGGAAATGATATGGTAATACTTAATGCATAGTAATAATAGGCTAATTATAATTGACAAAGACATAAACGAACCCACCTCCATTGGTAACGAACCTTACCTTACAGAATGCCGATTAAGACTTCAATATTTAATTTGCAGGTGCATCGTTCTTTTCGTCCGACGACAGCTTCGCTATGATTCGCGGTGGCCATATTGACTTGACCGTTCTGGGAGCCATGCAAGTCTCACGATACGGTGACTTGGCCAATTGGATGATACCTGTAAGTGTTTTTACTTCTTACTAGTTTTTACAGACTGTCATGGCAGGTTCGCCATGGATTTTCGCATCTGTGCTGGTATCATCTGCTTATCAAAGATGCCGTTCTTTGATATCTGCATGATACCTGATCAAATCCACTTGCCTGATGGACGACCGCGGCGCTTTAATGTTCCGGACTTATATCAGGTTCTTATGTATATTTCCAGGGTAAAATGGTTAAAGGGATGGGAGGGGCTATGGACTTGGTGTCTGCGCCGCGTACCAAGGTGGTGATCACCATGGAGCACACCACCAAGGGCGGTGGACACCGCATCCTGCCGGAGTGCAATCTACCGCTCACGGGGAAAAACTGCGTCGATATGATCATCACTGAAAAGGTAGTGTACGAAATGTTTCATCAGTAAACTGAGGATCTACAGCGGACATCATCGAACATAGAAACTTCGTTTTCTTGTTTAAGTAACCTCATTTAGCGCCTTATAAAACCCTAATGAACGGATTTAAGTGAGTCAGGCCTTACCGACTAGTCTCTAGTTTTGAGGACAGTGTTACACAGATCAACCCAATTCGTAATTAAACAAAGCTTGTATAATATGTTGTACGTTGTTTGGTTTCATATCCTCCTAAGGGAAATAGACAAATAATATCAAACTCAAACGTTTATTCACTAAGTAGGCCACAAGGGCACTTCCTACTCGAATTTGTTCTTTATAGTGTAGGAAATAAAGTAGAATCTCTTTTGTGTCAATATCGAAGGAAACAAATGAAATTCAACTCTGTTCCAATTGTATAAAATTCAAATTTCATTATAATAATTAGTACTACAGGTAGTCCCGTGGGCCTTACGAGGATATCAGACTGAATGTCACAAGTATTGTATCCCTCATGGGATACAACATTCAATCTTCGCACAATGGAATCCACGTACACTTGTGACATACCCTTACAATGATAAAGTGCTATTATTTCAGGCGGTGTTCGAAGTGGATAAGGAAAAGGGCCTGACACTGACTGAGCTGGCCGAGGGAGTGACTGTGGAGGAAGTATTGGTAGCTACGGGGTGCGAATTTGAGGTGTCCAAGAACCTTAAGAAGATGGGAGATGTCTTGGAGACAGATTAAACCGTTTAATGAAACAAAACACGGCAACACTCACGTTTATTTAGTCACTCGCACGAAGGCTAAAATGACAAAATATTTATACATAACCTTTATTGTCCTAAGTATATATTTTGGCATATTAACTGCATCAATATCATTGAACTAAATTGTACATTTTCTGAGTCAAACTCTGTTTAAAGAGGTGTCGATAAATATAAACTATGTTCTCTCATGTGCGTGTCGTGTTAACAGAGTACCTACGGGTAAGTGTGAAGTACCTGTATATTTATATAAGCATATTTTATAACAATTTAAGTAACCTATTCTGTTGTAGATGAAGTTTTAAAAAGTTTTTTATGCGAAGCGGTTATAGTTCTTACTTGCAACTTGTCTTGCTCGGCCATCTTAAACTGATAAAAGAAACAAAGTGTTCATGACTAGTGTTAGAGTGCCAATCATCGTGAAAATGTAAATATAGCTTACGAAAATATATTTTTGTTACAGTTTATTTTATGGGTATTCATAATTCGCAAGTTTACACTGCCTATTTGTTAAGTTTAATAACGTTTTATTAAATCAGAAAATATAATGTTATTTTACTAAGAAGCTAATTTTTTGTACATACTATAATATATCACTCTAATCTTGAAATTGAATAATAGATGGTGCTGGAACTTAAACTAAAAAATCATAATTCGTAACTTTACACTGCCTATTTGTGAATAAAGTTAAGTTTCAAGATCGTTATTAAATCAGAAAATATAATGTTATTTACTAAGAAATTTGTTTTTTTTTGTATACACGGGATATTGTATTTTATTTTTACTAAAATATATTATATCACTCTAATCTTGAAATTGAATAAGAGATGGCGCTGAAGACTTTCACAAATTGCCCGAGTCCCACGGTAAGCTCAAGAAGTCTTATGTTCTGGGTACCTACTCAGCCAAGAAATATATATACCTGTGCTCATCAGACTCATCACAAATGTAAATGCCCTTACTGGGATTTCAACCGAGGAGTTTAGGTTTCATAGGCAGGATCACTACGCACTAGGCCAGACCTGTTGTATTATGTAACCATCAGGTAATTTTCATTACTCTTGAAGTCATGATACCACATTTAAACTTTATTTTTTTATTTTAGAATTTGAGTTTTAAGTCTCATGGCTTTCCATGCATTAGATAGCTTTTGTACCTACGCTACGCTATCAATACTTAGCCATCGTAAGAAAATTCGTGTTGGGAATTTTGGATGAGACGACGGTATAGACATGTCCATGGAAGCCCGTAGTGCTACTATAAACGTCTCTTCCGTACACGGAACAATGGTGTTCCGGACATTTGGGAGGCGTACGCGGAGCCAGATCGAGCCAACGCGCAGAGGCCCTTTCGACAATTTAATGAAATGTAAGGGGTACACTAAGCGGATGTTGCCCCTGTCCGTATCATGGGACGCGCACAGAGACAGCACCCGCCATGGTGTAAGGACTATTGAGTTATAATGGAATCTAGAATGTACTAGGCTATTGGGTGGAAAGGATGGACTAGCTACTGGGCTATTGGATAAAAAACCGGACGTCTGCCTAATAAAATGGTATTCAATTTTATTTCCGGCAGACGGTGACTCGCCCTATGCGAGATGGGCCCCCACAAAAAGCGACATCAAAGATGGCTCAAGGGCAACACCGGTGCATAGGGCTAAGGGTAGAGAGGTGTCACTGGACTTTAAACATATAGCCAACTCGCCACTTAGGTAAACGTTATTATTAGTGATAAATTTATAATGATACCAATATTTTGGTACCTACACTCAATGTATATTTACGTCATACTTCACCACAGACTAATAAGAGATACTAACGTATCAGACGCACAACTGTCATAGAGGCATATTCACACATCAATTGTCGTACGAACTTACCGTTGACCACGGAGGTTGATATTAGGTTACGCATCTTGACAAACTACGTGGTTGTATCCCTACTTGTATCCATACACATCTTGCTTAAACCTGTTGGTTAAAGAGTTCGTTCTCAAAAAGTTTGTACATTTGGATCACGTCTTCGATTTTGATTAAAAGCGGTAGACTGATAGAGTAAATGATGCTGAGCAAGATCTACCATATTTCCCAAAATGTCCCATAAAGTTTGTATGGAACTTTCCTTTTTTGTTACCGAAAGTCTATAGAAATTTGGTAACAAAAAAGGAAAGTTCCATATAAACTTGATGGGACATTTTGGGAAATATGGTGGAAGACGGGATGCACATGTACAAACTTTTTGAGAAATGCTCTAAAAACATCATCTGTCTGCACAGATCTGTCTGTGTTTGTCATGCTACTGTCTGATGTGGTTCAATTTTATTGCTATTATACTTTATTTATTTTTTACCTTTAACTGACTGGCAAACACCCTAAAGGCTCCAAGTTTCTTTATATTATCATAAATATGTGCAAGAGGAAGAAAGAGCAGGAAGACCATCCCGCTATATTTTGGGGCGTTTGGTACCTATCGGTGATATCACTAACAATGATCGTTTCCACTTTGCTTATATTTATATGTAAGTAAGCCGTTTAACTTCCATGAGATTGTAGACATACTTGTTAGTCAAGGAAATTTATTACACAAGACAACGACATTCACAGGTTGATGGTACTCCAAACTGGGCTGAATTTGTATTGTGAACCTCACCATGTGTATAAATTAATGTTTTATTTTAATATTTATAATGATAATGAATAAGTATTTCTAGCCCAGTGGCTATAAAAATATAACGTTCACTTTTGTATCAACGTTATTTGGCTTGTTCGTGGGTGTCGTGTGTACATCAAGATTGAGTACGAGTGTGATATGTATGAGTAATAATTTAATTAGGTTAACTTATCATAGAAGTTATCTTTATTATCAGCTCTCCATCTACCCCGCGCCTCCACCAAATATAATGGGGGTTCGCGCCTAGATGGAGAGCTGATAATAAAGATAACTTCTATGATAAGTATTTTTTATTGGTCTACCCTACTGTGAAGGTTGTGACCTTCACAGACTCCTTGATGATTGAGATTACGGGCTGGCCTAGTGTCAGTTCTTAATTTAAATTCTCTTTCGAATACGTAACCAGAGAGTTCCTAGCTGAGTGAGTGGGAGACATACTACTTATTACTCGCTTTGACTGTCTCCCACTCACTCAGCTAGGAACTCTCTGGTTACGTATTCGAAAGAGAATTTAAATTAAGAACTGACACTAGGCCAGCCCGTAATCTCAATCATCAAGGAGTCTGTGAAGGTCACAACCTTCACAGTAGGGTAGACCGGGGACAACTGAAACATTTTATGTTCAATCACCTGCAACCTTTTTATTTTAATAGATATACAGATGTGTAAATAACTTTTATTACGGAAATTTATCTGGCTTTTAAATAAAATTAGTATTAAAGGCATTTTGCCTATGGTTATCTTGCAAAAGGGAAATAAAGAGGAAGTGGAAGAGTGGTTCAATTGACCCTTCAAGAGTGTCAATTGAAACACTATTCGAGGTCATTTGAAACACCTCCACAACTTTGGAAAAAATAAAGAAAACTTGCAAATTTTATATTAATTACTGTCTATCATCTTATACAAATAGACTGCCAAAAGGTTACTGCCGTAATACAAACATTACAAAAGTTATCATCGTATGAGTATGTATATTAAGGAAACGGATGAAAAAAACGAAATAAACGACTTCTAGTTTCTATTGTTGCGGTAACTTCTTACATTTCGCTTAATTATCGCAGTTTTAATGCAACAACAAGACATGCTGATATAGAATAGTGGTAAAAAAAAGTAAATAAGTTTCATACAAAATTGATGTTTCAATTATAACCTTGTTTCAATCATAACCAAACCGTAAGATAATAAAAAAACGATAGCCACATTAAAAATATTTCCTAAATAACTGCCAATATCAAAACCAATCAATAACCAAAGTATTGCAGATTTGTGAAAAAAGAAATCAACATTTTTATATTTGACGTAAAAACTTAGTTTTGCCTTCGGCAGCATATACATATTTTTCCTCAGTCTACCCGATGACCACAAACGCTGCTAGGGGTTCGAAAGGTCGGGATGATGTTTAAATTAGTATACGCGATATAATCCGTTTTAGTTGTTTTATTTATTGTAAAAACTTAGGTAAAGTTTACATACAATAAAATTGGTCGTAGTCTATACAATTCTTAGATATTAATGTCAACAGTAAAAAAAAGCTATTTGGTAATTATTAAACATGGTCCTAAGTTTTTGTAGATATCCACTTTTAGAGATAGGTATATATTATTATTATCTACTATAGTACTTAAGGAAATATCAGTCAAACGGAAATATCAGTTAAGAAATCATTTTAAAATTTACATTTTAAAATTAATATTTTTTTCAAAATCAGAACCTCGTTTTTTTATCGTTGGTTACTTGTGGGGACGATTAAAACATGGGGACGTTTGAAACGTTTCAATCGTCCACAACTACTTTGTTTCTATCGTCCCCAAATTACATGTTTCATTTCAAGGTCAATTATTTACCTAATAATAACACTTCATCACTGTTTAATGTTACCTAAAATCTTCTATAACTCACACTCAAAACCCTGAAGTAACTTAATTTGTCAAAATACACGAGTACACGAAATTAAACGAAATTATATTGGAAGACAGATACTTACTTTTTAGGTCAAAATATTTTAACGGCTCTCTGACACTGCCACGTCAGCCGCGCGCCCTAGCACTACTGGTTCAAACTTACAAAATGACCGGCTGCGTGACGACAGCATAGAGTCATCCGCGTAGGTACTATGGTTTTCGAGAAATTTGGCTTGTTTCAGTCATAACGTGTTTCAATTGTCCCCGGTCTACCCTACCTACCACCAAGCTAGTCACAGTAAATATTATGACTTCCATGTCACAAGAAGGTAGCAAAACACAAGAAATTTTTAATATATAACTGGAATAAGTCTTCTCAAAAATGCCAATAAGTGAAATGTGCTTTGTAATGATAAATTTAAGGTTTACTTTCGCTCGCCGAATGTGAAGGAAAAATACGAGCCGTGTAGGACAGCTAGTACACAGACCTCTGTGCCTTTCTGAATGATGCCATTCCAATAATAATATTACATCTGTGGCAACCCAAAGTCAACTAGATGCTAGGGTAACCATGCTTGTACATGGACGAGGACAATGTTGGCGTTGAGATAAAGTACATTTAACATATTTATTAAAATTTGTGAAATGTGGTTTCTTTGTCATTGCATATATAGTAGTGGGCATGTTGAGCCAAAATAATTTCTCACAGAAGCGGGGTTATGGGGGTTTAGTTTCCTGCATGTATCTTTTTGATATAATAAAAATATAGAATATATTAATATAAGTGTGCAAAATGCGAATTTGGTAATGCGGTATAGAATTTAAAAAAAAAACATGTAAAATTCAAATCGTGTGTGTCAATTTTTACAGGAAATTACACACAAAAATGCTTATGAGGTTAATTTTATAAAATAAGAACCGTAAATAACAAAATGGTGGTTGAAGAACAAAATTATTTTTCATTGAAAACTGAACGTAACATTTTATTGTTTTACACATGAATATACGTTGTAATAAGAAAACCATATTTAATACATAAATATTTCCGAATATATTATATGATATAAAAGTATAGACTGTATTTTAATCAACACGACAAAATATAGGCCTCTCCCATAAACTGCCACATGGAGCACACACATGGAGAACATTTTAACATACTGTGACCACCAGCAACCCGGTCATCGGTCCGTCTGGTTTGTTGATGTCCGACATTACCGATTTACATTTTAAAAAATATGAAGAAGTCTGTTAATATCATATATAATGTATATATAACCTATAAGGCTGTGATTTGATTTCAGTTGTTGGTCCCGGTCTGGTCCCGGTACAGCGACCCAATACAGGGGCACCGATTTGTGAAGATAGTTCGTCGATAGTTCGTCCTTGTATGGGGCACTGGACTGTAAACATGTTAAATATGCATCTAGTTTTGTCTTAAGAGAGTGTTGGATTGGGCAGATTAAGTGAGCGAGTTGCCGGTGTAGTCTCTATACTGGTTAATTTCTCTACTTTCGCTAAAGGTTTACTGGTAGAGAATGCTTTATAGAATTAAGTCCGCCTTTTGCACTGTAAGATTTTCTTTTGTGTGATAAATATACCTAGATATTTTTCTAGCAGGAACGGCATTTTCTTTGTGCTTGCCAAAATCAAATTATCGACAATCCTGTTGTCGATAAGTACATACTACTTTTACGACAATACGTACACACAGTCTGCCTACCTATACGCCGCGTACCATCGATCTTGAAGAAATTGAACGTAATCCGTACACTTTTGATCCAACATATATTATTATTTGCAATTAAATAGTTCGAAATTGTTTTCTGAAGTGTGTAAAATATAAATAAATAGATAGTTTTGTTATTTTTGTTTACTTTTAACCCTATTACCGCATGTTAGTCTTTGTATACCTGTATGACGTTGAAGTGGTGCTTATCGATAACAGGACTGTCGATGTTTTTATTTTGTCAATCACTTACAAGAAATCGTTCGTGCTAGAAAAATATCTAGGTATAGTGATAAAGATTTAATAAAAAAATATATGACACTATTGTATTCAACGGAAGGTGGATTCCCACTTTTTAAATTATCATGGTCACCCTAATGGAAAGAGATAATGGTCTGCCTGGTAGCTATTTCACTCGGCTCGCTTTTTTCGGGCCACTACTCAATCTTGTTTTATTTCTAAATCTATGGCAAAACATGCGTAGTGATTAAACGACCACTCTGATAATGTGCATAGTCAGTATAGTGTGTGTATGTAAGCGACAAAAATGACTACTTTAGGGAGTTTAATTTGTTTAGCTACTTTATTTGTTACCTTAAATAAATAATGAACCCCCGGTATAGTTCCAAAACTGCGACCGGGAAGCACAGGAGAATGGGCTGTAGTATCCCTTGAGAGCAGTGGAACATCGCTAAACTATCGCTAACCCTTCTGCCAAGCGTGGCGAATATGTAATTTAAGGCCTATGTCCAACAGTGGACGACCGACTGATAGGTAAACAACGAATATATTTGTTATCTTCTCTGCCTCGCCCATAACCAATACTTACTCATTCTATTGCAGGTGTCGGAAATGCTGTGGAAATGCTGAATTGGGACTTATTGTTGTCGATGATGTTATTAACTGGGATTGTTATGCTGCCCACAAATTGTTACCTTCTTGACGCGATATCTAGAGGGGAAAAAATAAAGTTCAGTAAATTAGTATTTTATTCACACGGCTCCTAAACGAGACCTAGACTTAAAGGTCTCGTTTAGGAGCTAGCTGTACTAGAAGTTAGCCATACTACAGTCAGGCCATAAAATCGCGCAATGAATAGTAGATAGGTACATATATAAGGAGTGTTTATAGGTTTGGGGCTGCGAGATACATACTGGTACCTTAGGTTACCGTAGGATAATTGTAAATTGTACCTACAGCTAGGGTTAGGTTAGCAACCAAAGTTAGTCAAATATGTCGGGTACCTACCTCTACAAATCCTTTGTTTAGCAATACCTACCTACCTATGAATGTACCGTGTAACTGTATATTTTGCCTAATAGATATGATGCAGATTATACGTATTCTTTTACAGTTGAATATATTAAAACAGGTCACGGCAGCTCTTGAAAAAGCTCCTCGTTACGGGGCGAAATAGCCGAGGAATATTTGATTTAGTTATAACTAGGCGCTCCAGGAAAGGTTCTGGAGTGGCGACCACAAACTGGAAGACGCAGCGTAGGTAGGCCTCCCACAAGGTGGACCGACGACCTAGTTAGAGTCTCGGGATACCGCTGGATGTGGCGCAAGATCGGTCTTCTTGGGTCCTTCTGGGGGAGGCCTATGTCCAGCAGTGGACGTCTTTCGGCTGACATGATGATGATGATGATGAGGCGCTCCAGTTCCGGTGGTAAGTTGCGTCGCGTCTTTATCAGGACATCGGTTTATACATATATTAAATTATACCAGACGACACGACACAGCGCAAAGCACCGTGGGACCCTCCCCTTAGAAAATGCGATCTAACCGTTTTCAGTAAAGTTTTTAGTATAGGTAATATGTCTGATTCTCACGATAGTTTTGTCTCTTATTACAGTCTTTATACGAGAGTGTTATTCTGCGATCTTTGGGTGTGCATGGTAACGATAATTATACTAAGCCTCACAAGTGCAAGCCTATGCATTCACCAAATATGCCACTGCAAGAATAACATCAAACAAGCGATAAGTATGGCAATGAAAAATTATAGGACTAACCCTAAATATAAATACCTGATGGACATTTTACAATGGGGGCTCAAGTGTTGTGGGGTATGTACTTGCAAAAAAACTAGTCTAGGCCTCTAGGTTGTTATCTATCGTAATTTTATAGCGTTACTTTATCTATACTGACAAGGTATATATAAATATACGAGTATATATAGGTACCGTTATGAAAATGAAATACGTCTGCACTAGTGATCTTTTTTGTTTGGATTTCTTTGGATTTCGTATTTCCTTATGAGGTACGGAACACATAAATTAAAGAATTGGTTACTAATATATATACTATAGGTACGCCGTGCAAGGTGTGGCACAGCTAGAACCACCTAGTCGAGCCGACATAACAACATTCAGTTCGATAAATTGCTGCATTTTATGCCTCTCAAAATACTGAACTTGTAAAATAATCAGTTAAATTTGTATTTAAACTTTCGTGAGACATAATATAATTATGAACGATTAACACGGTTCTACTCACGCTTATTTAGTCAATCGCGCGACATGTTTCGGAGAACATAGGCCTCCATTTTCAAGCACTAAGAGTGCTGAGCGTCCGTTCGGTTCGCGGTGGTTCGCGGCGACGAACCAACATGTTGGGTCCGAAACATATCGCGGGAGTGACTAAATAAACGTTAGTAGAACCGTGTTAATTGTTAATAATAGTCAGCTAAAATTATTATTTACGAAATTCGACGATAGGAACCTATTCATTGACCTTATTTGCCAACTTTCAGCATGAATCCTATGCGGATTGGTTCAACCAAGACTGGTACGACAATATACGCGATTATGAATGGGATTTTTCGGATAAAAAGCTACGACCGAAGAGCGCCGAGTTTGTAACTGACAGTGTTCCTCTAAGGTACAACTGCTAAATATGGAAACCCCTCAATCAGTGATTGTTATGTAAGGCGTAATAAGCAAACAGAGTACATAATATGGTGCCCCCTGTTTTAATTACGTCAATTCGCGTCAGACCCTCTAACGCGCTATACTCCATCCACGGAGTCGAGTTAATATACATAGCGTCCGCTTTGTTGCACTTTTGCAAGGAAATGAAAGGGACAAAGGATGACCGATGGGCGTAAACAATGGGCGGAAAGGCTTACATGCCGTCGTTCGGAATATTTATATTTTATTAGTGCATAAATAAAGTTTGTAGTAAATAAAACAAAATAAACGGAAATCGGTCCAGTACACAAGCCAAGTCACAAAACAAACGGGAATCAGTCCAATACACAAGGCCAGGTAAACGTTAAAAATCGCTAATTACAAAGAAGGAGAATAACGCGTCCGCACCGTACGAGAGACAGATGTTGACTAAAATTTTCCCAACATATAAACCGCTCCGATGCCCTTATCGCTGACCAATTGCGTGCTTGCTCACTTTTCTAGTACTAACTCGACTCCGTGGATGAAGTATAGTAAGTTACATTTAGGATGAGTGGGTAGATATAGAGTATACTCGTAGTTCAAACTCCGCGTTTAGACATGCTGGCTCGTCACTCGCCTCGCTATTCGTCGAAACTTTGCCTATACAAAAACGCGATGCGAGGGACGAGAGGAATAACGAGACGTCCGCGTACACATGCGTGCTCGTGTTTCGTTTCGCTATTCGCCTCGCTACTCGTGCGAATGTGCGGCGGTAGCATTAGCTTTGAAGCTGGCTCTTACAGCGAGTGCTATTTACCAACATAAAAAGGTTAGGTAACTTTTTAACCATTTATTTCCAATAGAGTCGTAATTCGATAACCAGTTAAAGCGGCCAAAGCCGAACGCATAGCACGTGCGATTTTACTTACAATAGACAAAAAGTTAGCCATACAGGTAAACTCCGTTCCACCACTGGACATCCAGGCGAGGGGAGCGGTTTAATCCTATGGTTGTGAATATTCCATTCATTCGCACGAAGCGATTGGCTTCTACCTTTTCCTAATGTGGACTGATAATTTAATGGAATTCGCTCTATTCGTCTGTATTCCCGGAAAGATATAATTTGGGTCTTTTCAAGGCAAGAGTGAATAGGATGTTATTACTAAACCAGCGAGCTACACTCTCGACCAAGTGGATACTTACCAGGTGTGACTGAGGTCAGATGCTGGCCAGTCTTGTATAAAAAAATGATTTGCAGTGATAATCATTGTAATTAATTTCCTATCTTCCTTAACATACCAATACAATCTATGCTCTGACCGACTACGTCATGTTCTAGTTGCTGCAAATCAGGATCATGCATATCGAATTACTTAATGGAGATGGGAACTTCATCCATAAATGTAAATGGATGCAATCAGTTACTTTATAACGTTGCAATTGTTGCTCTAGCAACTGAATTAGCGATGTTCTCTTCTGTTTTCGTGGTTGAGGTAGGCACTTACTATTTTTATTACATTTATTTACAATTAAATATTCTTGGGAGAAACTTTTATATAAATCGATCTAGTATGTCAATAAATAATATGTGATGAATATTAACTGTATTCGGGGTTCCTATACCGGTATAAGTTTCACACTCGTACATAAGAATGGGTATTCAATTTTGTTTTTAATGACAATCTCAGTTGTCTCCAATGTTTTCTCCATTAACGTTTAAGAATATCAATGAAAAATTTGAAATTATTTATGCCATTTTTGTATTTTTAGTATATTCTTGATTGCAGGTACAAATGATGATTATAAATAATTAATAGACCAGAAAAGCGAGCGAGCAAATAATTAGACGTACCTATACGGCTAGAAATTTGCTTCATAATAAAATAGCGGTCATCTACTAACAACTTATAAAGTATTATCTTTTGCCTAGGTTATTGTTATTTGGCTGGCTTTATCGGATGGGGACGATACAAAGGAAGATACCAAGAAAAATAAAACCCGCGTATACGACGTAAAGCATCTCCTTAACATAAATCCCAACTTCAACTCGAGTGCGTCTCTTGATTCTGCGTCGGAATCCAGCGCCGCTGAACACCCAGGTTCAGTCAAGAAAGCAAGACAAGAAGAAATACATATTGAGTCATCAACGGAACTGCCTTAAATCACATATATCTTTAAACAAGTAAGTTTGCAAAAACTAGGTTATTGTCACTGTTAAAATTATAGTCAGTGCTTTGCGGCATGGAGTACTCGTAGAATCTTCAAACCTACAATGCATAATATAGGTGATTGAAATATTATGATGTTCTAAATCGCAAACCTGGCCCGGTACCTTAACATTGAAGTTCGCATATTTCAAGCATCTTTTAAGAAGATTGCCTTAATTCGAGTAAACCCTAATTAAGGTGTAAGACAATCGTTCGAAATTTACGAATATCGATTTTCAAGGTAGCGCTCCTGGACTGTCAAACTACATTGGCTTAAAGGACTAGTTTCCAGGCCATACATATTTAAAAAAAAAAAGTTGTCAAAATATATTTCAGAATTTTTAGGTTATGTTAGGATTATTCCTCATCTTTGCTAATCGGAATCGTTTATCATAATAATAAGGTATTTTAACCATTAGTCTCAAGTTTAAGATAGTTAAGAAGACATGGTGTACTAAATGGTGTGACTATTTTTAAAAGTACTTATTCCTAAAACCTAAACTTGTATTTATTTTAGGTTGCAATGGTATTTCTCAACGTTACAAACTTTTTACGGGTTCGAGGCCCAGATGAATTTTGGCGAAAAAGGAGAATTTTTAGACTAGCTGCTCATTACATTGGTCGTCGAAGAAACGTCTATTCTGTAGCTGTGCGTAATGTTCATCGAGCGCTAGCGTATTCGACAAAGGCTCGAGAGCTGAAGAAGGAAGACATGAAAGATTTGTGGAACACCAGGATCACAGCGGCGTGTGAGCAGCACAACATTACACAATTTCAGCTTAAAGAGGGTCTTGATCGTGCCAATATTATGTTAGACCGCAAGTCTCTCTCCAATTTGGCTACCTGGGAACCTCAGACCTTTGAATCGCTAGCTGCAGTTGCTAAAGAGAAATTGCGGCTTGATGGGTTTGTGGACACAGTTGACAAAAAATACCCGACTGGTATTAACTTAAATCTAAAAGATGTCATGTTAGAGGAATGGTTGAAAGAAAAAAAATGAGTTGTTTTTATTTATATAATCTATATTCTATTTGTAAGTATTTCATTAGGAAATAAATAAAAGTATGGCATTATTCATGTTTGATGTCAAGTTTCATTTAATCCTTTCTTAAACTGCTTGGTTAGTTCATTTTGTTTTTCAAGCATGTATATGTTTTCTATTTTTCTTCTTTGTTGTCTTTCTACATCCTTTAGGACACCTTCATGCATTTTTTCCCTGTAAAACCAGAAAAGCATTTTAATATGTTTAACATTAATTGATGTCTTGTACAGTCAACAGTAGAATTTGCTAAGCAGGCCAAAGGTGTTTAGAATAATCTTGATAAGATTGGAAATATTGCATTTGTTTCATCTCCTTTAATCCTTTGAATTACTAGTCCAGATGTTGGTGTAGTCAATGTCAAAGATATGTATACACTTTTGCACCTAATAACAACAGATTAAGGTGAAAAAATGTATACATATCTTTGACGTTGACTGTACACATTACATTTTGACCCGAGAGCACAAGCATTCAAAATGTTAAATTCCACTGTAAATTTGACTGTTTGAGGCAAACGGTATAGCTTTATATTATCATGGATCCCACGCCTGTGATTAGCATATGTCGGACTAAGGGGGCAGTTTGAGGGCAAGGTAAAGTTTACAAAAAAAATTTACGAGTATTATAATGTACCTAGTATTTGTAAGATCGTTAATTAAATTAGTTACGGCGCATTATCATTTATTCATCTTTAATGTGTAAATACTCTTTGAAGTTGTGTTTTATTCCTTTCTCACAGCTGCAATTGTCTGAGTGACCGATAAACCCAAACAAACTTTTTCGCCAATTTGACTTATGTTTAGTCCAAGTATGTTTATAAATAACGTAGTTAGTTGCTATGATACTTGGAATTTCACATTAAAAATACTAGGTACCAAATATTCGAAAGGGGATTTGCGATTCATTCTGACATACCACGAAAATGTCTGCTGGAGTCCAACATGATGATTAGTATTATATTGCTCACAGTTTACAAGCTAGCAAATTAAATACAATTTGAATTTGTCATAATTGTTTCAAAAGGACACTTGATCTAATAATTGCAAATGAAAAGGAAAATACAAACTCAATCAATCTGATTGGCTGACATTTCTACTTGCACATGAGAAATATAACCTGCAGGCTGGAGAAGAATAAGTAATCCAATACCAGCGAATATAATTTAACCAGACATAGGATTCATTCGTATAATCATTCACTAAGTGGTTTTCTAATAGACACTTATTATGGCATTGTAATTAATGGTAGATTTAGTTTTGTCAAACACAGTTTAGTCTATTCCGCTAAGCTAAATAAGGCCTTTGTTTCAGTTCTTAGATGATCATATGAACATAATAGATAAATATATACAAATAAGTAAATGGATCATGACACAACGCAAATGCAAAACCCAGGACCTGTAGGTTCAGACAGGATTTTTGTTACTAGTCATTGTATGTTTTTAAGACTACAATAAACAATTTAGTACCTACTTAGCGATTTTCCATAAAAGTTTTGTGATATAGGATATGGGAATCTTGTTGTTTTAACTTCTTAGACAGCACTGTTATACATTTGTGGGGCCGGGGGATTTTTATGTTTATTATATATTATGTAACTGTGCACAGGAATGCAACATAAACCGGTTTAATTATTATAATTGTAATGCTAATAAAATTATGTGACTTACTACTAAAGTTAGGCGAAGATTTATTTTTTAACTTTCTTACCTATCCGATTGCTGCTTTATGTGAACATAGCTCACTATACCTAATGATATAACGCACGAGAGCCCCAGAACCAGTTTTGAACTAGTTGAAGACATTGATTAGGTTTTTAATAATATGACACTATTGATATTTAGACTATATCATAGCTGTTAGTTAGAGATAAAATATAATTGATAGTAATAACTTATCTCATCAGCGCAATGAAGTATTTTCAAAGGAAAACTAAGTTTAATATATAACCAGATTTTAGATTGTTATTAACTTGACAGTCATTGACAGTTGTATTGTATTTCATGTCACCTGTCGTTTCAATATTGACATCCGGGAGAAGTGTTTTCGTAAGATTTTCGTAGAATTATGATTCATAGTTGTACAGTCAGCAGCATATAGTCAGTATGGCCAAATTATCGTAACACATCCTTACTGCTATATAAATAAAGATTTGTATCGATGTATTTATTTCGCCACTTTGGTTGCCACTAACTATTTATTACGCTGACTGTATGTGTACGTTCTAAAACACATGTATTTATCTACATTTCCTATAAAAAAAACTTTTTGTGGAATTTAAATCAATAGAGTCCTTTAAAATATTTATGACATTTACCTTTATCATTTTATTCAGTAGCCTAAGCTAAAGGTACAACGTATTATTTGTTTTTAATCGTAAGACAAATAATATACAAAATAATGTAATAGATTTCCATGGATGACCTTGAGCTTTCATCTGTCAGTTGCATAAATATAGTCAGCTGTTGAAATTGCTTACTAGCTAGTGTCAATACGTACGTCGCGCGGCGAGCTAACTAAATTACAAATATTTTTTCCTTGTAAATCAAGATGTATAGCGTGATCGTAACTATTGTTGCTATTTTGCTTCTTTTTTGGGATGTAGCTTATTTTATTAGAGCGTATACAGTTATATTCTTTGGTAGACTGTTTCAAAGGAATTTTAAAATCAATGAAACCACAGTGCTTTACGGTAAGTAACTGAAATTTTGATGAAATATAGATTGTATTAATATAGAGACCACAATTTATTTAAGAAAACTACTTATTTAATTGTAGCTTTACAGCTTTGACACTAAACAAAATAAGTTTTAGGTTACTGGGTAAGATATACTTGAGAGATGGAATATATTCCATCGCGAGTAAATAGATACAAGTTAGTATAAGCTACATTTAGAATTTTTAGTTACAAATTAATTCAATACTTTCGTATCACATTATTAATAAAAAAGTTTACTAGGTAGAACGTTAAATATATTGTACAAATTGTACAATTACCTATTGATTTTTCGCACTCAAGGTTCGCCGGAAGAAGAGCGGCTGTTGAGTACCATCTGTTTTTCTGCTATTACAATGACGCTTGTAGAAAAACTTTAATAATTATTCGCACATTTTTATGCCCTTTAACATATCAGAATACGTACAAAAGGGTTTATGTCATCATAAACATTAAGGTTAGCCCGCGCATGCGCTTTCCAAAACGCCGGTCGTGTGTATAATGCTGATGAATTGATGATTGTTTATTCTAACTTGGGTAAAGCACGACTTAAGTTATGTTTAAGTCGCGTGAGTCGCGTCTGGCCTACAGCGCTACCGCGAAATCGATATTCGTAAATTTGTAACTATTGTTTCTGTCACTGTCATGAGGTCATGACGTCGCAATTGCCGTTATTGGAGTAAAAGAGGAAAATTTCCGAAATTTACGATTATCGTTTTTTGCGGCGATTTTCGCGGTAGTGCCGCTGTCAGTTTTGTGACTAAACGTATGGTGTTTGATATCGACCGCCAGTTTCGTAGCGACCAAGGAATATACAAGGCATGGAATGACAATGTCTATACAAAGTCGCGTTCCTCCGACATGCTGGCTAGTTTTCTATTTTCGGTACTATCTGGCGCAGCGCCATCTATGTATACATGTTGACAGCGAGACATCACCGTAAAACTAGTGGGTATAGCAGTGAGACGTAGCTGTTAGACATGATAGATGTCGCAAATGTTGTTGCCAGGATGCGGAGAACGCTAGGAGGAATAATGACTGGAGAACTCACCCGCGACCGCCAGTAACGGACAAAGATATTTTGGCTTTTGTGGCCCAAAATTAAACAATTCACTATAATTTTGCTTTACAGGACATTCTTTATAACATAAATATTAGCCTATTCTGTATTAATTACCGCAACTTTGGTTGAAAACCCAAGAAAACTCTAATTGTATTGGTTTGTTCCCCTCCAACTTTGACAGTTCTGAAGGGACCAGTTTGGAGGGGAACAAAAATATGTGAGACTACTTTTATGACAAGGACGGACGAAGATAGCGCCGACTCCAAAGGGATGCAAACATCGTGGTATTATTATTAGCACGCTCCGTCTAGGTTAATGTTATGTCTATGGGAGAACGCGGTTTTTTTTAGACTACAGACATTCTATGTCTCGTTAGTTCCATCGTTCGAAATTTGCGAATATCGATTTTTGCGGTAGGCGTTCAGAAAACTAAAAAAAAAATGCGTTTAAAATGGCTGAAAAAAAAAACCTCGTACTAAACGTGATTATGATTAACGGCTTCAATATTTGTTAAGTAAATAGAGGATTAGGTTTTTCTAAGTGAAATTTAGATGGTCCGTTTTAACCGACTGAACACGGTTCTGTTTTTTTAGTCGACTGCCGAAGTGAGGATATGGTTACATTACACGGCCGGTTCAAGGTTATTGAACTTTAGGAAGGCTCACCGAGTCACCGCCTATTACTGATGCCAGTGATGCTACTCAGGGGAACGAATGTTTTTCAAATACTAGCGACAATTATACTCGGCAGTTTATAATATTGTTTTGGGCAGACAAAAAAACTTTAGCAGTCGATTACTTAGATCGACAATATCACATCAGTAGTGATTGGGAGAGACAATCAAACAAATAAAATATAATTATGCGGGTTCCTTAGGGTCCATTTTATGATGATGGAAACCGAAAAAATGTAAGAATAAGGTGTAAAAGTCCATGTGCAAATATACTAATAAACAGTACTTTCGATAAGATTGTGGTCGCGTCCGGTATGACAGGGCCTAATATTTTCGGTGTCCAGTAAAATAGTTTGCTGTTTGCCTCTCTTATTATCTAATGCGGTTGAAAAAGACACGATTTTAGCTATATAAAATGGAGTTCTGCTCTAGGAAGGGAAGCTCTGGAGTTCTGTTTTCGTACCCTATCCTGGAACTACATACTAGAGCCAAATTAACTTATTTTCCCACAGTACCGAAGTATTCGAAGAAAGGGCTTAGCCACATTGCCTTCGTTGTGCCTAAGAAAAAAGTTGACCGGCCGCCACTACTATACCTACTGTCTGTCGTATAATTTATCTAGAACTAAGTGAAGTAGTAGTGGACATTGGTCCAAATTAGTTAAAAAATCCCGTCTAATCTAAATTCAATAATAAGTCAACGTTCTACGTTATCTAATGTGTCCGCTTAACGAATTTGTGACACACAATAAAGTCTTAATTTTTTTTTGCAAATGAGAATTTAATAGAAAGCATGATGGCGTAGCCGGGGGCTTTTATAACTCCGTGATTATGATTAACGGCTTCAATATTTGTTAAGTAAATAGAGGATTAGGTTTTTCTAAGTGAAATTTAGATGGTCCGTTTTAACCGACTGAACACGGTTCTGTTTTTTTAGTCGACTGCCGAAGTGAGGATATGGTTACATTACACGGCCGGTTCAAGGTTATTGAACTTTAGGAAGGCTCACCGAGTCACCGCCTATTACTGATGCCAGTGATGCTACTCAGGGGAACGAATGTTTTTCAAATACTAGCGACAATTATACTCGGCAGTTTATAATATTGTTTTGGGCAGACAAAAAAACTTTAGCAGTCGATTACTTAGATCGACAATATCACATCAGTAGTGATTGGGAGAGACAATCAAACAAATAAAATATAATTATGCGGGTTCCTTAGGGTCCATTTTATGATGATGGAAACCGAAAAAATGTAAGAATAAGGTGTAAAAGTCCATGTGCAAATATACTAATAAACAGTACTTTCGATAAGATTGTGGTCGCGTCCGGTATGACAGGGCCTAATATTTTCGGTGTCCAGTAAAATAGTTTGCTGTTTGCCTCTCTTATTATCTAATGCGGTTGAAAAAGACACGATTTTAGCTATATAAAATGGAGTTCTGCTCTAGGAAGGGAAGCTCTGGAGTTCTGTTTTCGTACCCTATCCTGGAACTACATACTAGAGCCAAATTAACTTATTTTCCCACAGTACCGAAGTATTCGAAGAAAGGGCTTAGCCACATTGCCTTCGTTGTGCCTAAGAAAAAAGTTGACCGGCCGCCACTACTATACCTACTGTCTGTCGTATAATTTATCTAGAACTAAGTGAAGTAGTAGTGGACATTGGTCCAAATTAGTTAAAAAATCCCGTCTAATCTAAATTCAATAATAAGTCAACGTTCTACGTTATCTAATGTGTCCGCTTAACGAATTTGTGACACACAATAAAGTCTTAATTTTTTTTTGCAAATGAGAATTTAATAGAAAGCATGATGGCGTAGCCGGGGGCTTTTATAACTCCGGTGGGAGTGGAATGGGAGTAACTCCCGCTACTTAATGCTGGCGCGAAATAGGGCGGTTTATAAAATAAAAACTATTACAAATAGAATAGTTACGTACTTTATCATCATAAATCATCAATAATATACAGCATATAAATGTTCGCATAGAAAATACCATCTGATGTAGTCACGATATGTGCGGCACCCGTAAAGAATTCATACTATAATTAAAAAAAAATTGTCGTTTCTACGTTTTTATCACTCGCTAAAAGTGTCACGAGATTTGTTACTATCTGTAATGAAAATATACTAATTCTTATGAATTTACCTTCCTATATTTACGCAAACTATGAGGTCTCTTAAGGAATTGATTAAAGTCCAAAGTTCTTGAGGTAACAGTTGCCACTTATTGCATGGTGATCGTCATACCTACAAAAAATTACGACTCAAACTTGTTTGGATCGAGAGTAATAAACTGCCTAATCTAATCTGTTTACAGCGTCTGGTCAAAGTCCAAAGTGTGAGCTAGCGGTCTCGCTACCTACAATTTTATTACATAATATATCCATAAATATTTCAAGTAGTGGTGTGTGTGAATCCAACATATATTGTAGTATTTGGGCTTATTATAAACGTGAATTTTATTTCTATTCACAAGGGTAACAGAATACCTACTTTGTTCACGACAATCACGACACACATTAGGTCCCAACTGCCTGATAATTCTAATTTTCGATCATCGTCATCATATCAACCGAAAACGTCCACTGCTGGACATAGGCCTCCCCCAACGCGTCATACAATTACCACCCGTATCCAAGGGATTCCCGCGATCTGAAAGATGTCTGCGGTCTAATTTTCGATATGGAACCATTACTAAATCTAGTACAATATTGATATAGGCTACAATACAACAATACAATACAATATTACAATATTGAGGACAATCGATTTGTTTCTTCTTGAGAATCAAATATCGCTACAGGATCAATCGCGTAAAAACTAAACAGAATTCAGAAAGAGAGTTAAAGTCTGAAACTCGCACTTTTCGCTCAAAACGCTCCTTACAAAATGATACTTAGGTAACTACGTCACGCCTAGGTCGTCGCCCACTTTAAAGCACTCAATCACGCAATAACAAATAAACGGATTTACTTGGAAACTTCGGCTGGGCGATTAAGTCAGTCAGGACTTAACGTTTATCTAGATGCATTTGTTTATGATCACTATTATATTTTCTCAGGAATATGCACCACCCGCGACGTGGACATCTTTTTCACGCACATGAACAACGCGAGGTTCATCCGCGCGCTGGACTGTTGCCGGATCCACTTCTACGACCGCACGGGCATGTACGCGAGACTGGCCGCCGTCGGAGGACTCCCCTTGATGGGCGCAAGTACCATTCGGTATAGGAGGCCGATTCATATATTCAGTCTTTACAAAATCGAGACTAAGGTAAGATTTGATTTGGTAAACTTAAGAAAATTATGTGTTTGGCATCAGACATAGAAGGTTTTCTAGGGACATCATTCCAATTAAAAATGTATCGATGAATGTTTCAAATACTTAATTCGAAGGGACATTTTTATACTAAGTTTTCCGAATAAAATAGAAATTAACTGAAATGCTGATCGCTAACTAAATCTACACAGCGATGTTAAGTTAATAATACATTACTTAGGCTTTTTAAGGATTTTAATATTAAGAATTTTAATTCTATTTCATTGATTTTCATAGCAAGTAAACTGTAAGCCAAGATGTGTTTAAACTACTTATTACAATTTTAAATTTTGGATTACTGTGTAGGGAAATTCGACTGATTCGCATAACACTGAACAAAACAAAGAAAAAAACAAACGTAGGTTTTTACACTTCATAATCACAATTGTCATAAATGAGAGTAATTTATCGATAACATCATTGGGAAGTCCCTAGTACATTTCCTTTTCATGCCAATAAAATGTGTATTGTGTGATCATTACCGAATACTCATAATTATATCCAAGCACAGTCGCCATCAGATATGTCAGAGCTGTGGAGGTGCTCACAAATATCTGAACATGTACTTTATCGCCTTGACAATAGAGGCGTTGTTCAGATATTTGTGACCACATCCACAGCTCCCATATATCTTATGGCGAATGTACTTACCACTCCATCATTATATATACAATAGTGTCATTTGATTACGTACTGGCCTGTAAGGGTCTCCCCACATCTGTCGACGCGGATTCGGCTAAAAGCCTACTGCGTGGACAAAGAGGCTTTTACGACAGTCTTTAGCGGTATATGCGTTAAACGCTTTGGGGAGACCGTAAGGAACATTGGCAAACAAACCTTGGTGAGCGAGAGTAGGTACCATACTTTTGAGAGGTCGTTTGAAATATTCAATGATTAAATCGAGACTAAGCGAAGTTTTACTTCACAAATGCCAAGAAAATGACGGATCGTACAAACTACATTTTATGGCATGAAACACCGATTAGGGAATCATTTAAACTGTAATTTTTATTAACTGTCTGGGATATTATTTTAATTACAAACTGTACCGAATACTTAGTATATAAATTTTGCAATGATGTATTAAAAAAATATCACTCCCTTGTCGGTGGAGTATATTCCAGCTATACCGCTTTTTCTATATATTTCACCTCGTAACAAAATTTTAATTACTTTTTGCACTAAATTTTCATAGTTTTCATACGCAATATTTCATCCTCATTCGTTATTGATTCTTGCCAAAATATGCCTTCCATTAATCTAAATAAATAAAATATAGATACTTAGTCAAATCGGCAACAAAGTTAACGCAATGATTAAACAGAGAAGATGCAAAAACAATAACAAATAAAAACAGTTAAATTCATTAGTTCAGATGAGTGAGTGAGAGAAATACTCAGATGATTAAAAGGTTTAGACTGTTCTCTAATTTTTAGTATATCGTTTCATAGTTTTGAGGACGAACACTAAACAAACATAGAGAACATAACGGTTCAAAAAGCTATAAATACTACCAAATAAGATTTCAAGTAATGCTAAAAAATAAAAAAAAGATAATAATACATCTGTTCATAAACTTACAGATGACATGCTGGGACGAAAAGACAATCTTTCTCGAGCACAAGTTCATTACCTTGAAGGACAACTTTGTGCGTGCGATAGTCATCTCAAGAACGCACATAGTGGGCTTAGACTTACCCGTAGTGATGGCGGATATTCCCGAGGCAGAAGCCATGAAAACCTTCCCGGAGGAAATCACTCAGTGGCAGCAATGCTTAGAAACTGCGAGCGCTAAGCTTAGAAAGAAAGATTAGACTACAAGAAAGAGAGAGAAAGTATTTAATGCAATAAATAGTAACTTGGACTCAATGGGTCTTGTCACCTTAATCGACCCGGACAAGGTTGGATCAAGGAACTTGTATAAAATGGAAATTGCGCGCAGCGCAAAACCCTGAGGATCTAAAATAAGACCTACTTATAATGTCATATGTAAGTGCTCTATTGCCTATTTCAGGGCGACTCTTTAACGTTGATAGTGATAAAGTGGCACTTTTAAGAGTCAATTTCCGTACCTCACATAAGGCCTTAAATTAGCTTTATTTTCAGTTTCATTACGAAAATTAAGAAGGCTTAATTTAAGGCCTTCATGTAAGTACACTCAGTTGCTAGTGACCCTGAAGGGAATATGTTAATGGCTAAATTTGAGGTGATATGCCCAGCAGAGAGAGCCAGATAACTTTCCATAAGTGCAATAATTACAAAAATGTTAACATGTAACGTCCAGTACATAGTCGAAAAAAAAAGTATTTTTCGTAACATATTTTTCTTAATCAATTCACAGTAAACGAACTTAGGTCGCAATATGTCAATCGATGAATTGATGGGTATTCATACAATGTCATATGTATTCTTTCAGACAATTTCTCGTGCGATTTAAAGTCATAGACTACGCTTGGCCAGAGCTTTGTTTGGTAAAACCTGTAGGTTATAGTTGTACCAATGAAATTGGTAACGATGAATGAAGAACATAACGAAATTATGTATTAACATTACAAGATAATAAGAAGTATAAAAATTTTGCATTTTGTTGACCAGTCACATTAATACGATTATTGAATTATACAAAGGTTTCAGGTTATATTCAATGATGCCTAGCAATTAATTCAACAAAATGTTTTACTATTTTCAATCGATATAGAGTTGCATATTCTATATTCCGTTCGTTTAAGAACAAATAAATTCTAGTTTCTTTCCTACATTATTAAGAACAAATTCCATTTGTATTTTTATTTTGTTATCCTTGGAAGGGTGGTTACGTGATTTAGACGTTTAAGCGGGTTACGAGAAAGTTAGATATTAGTCGAAATGTAATATGTGTCCAAAACCGATCTGACATGACATGGAAAAACACGAAAGTCTCTTATACATATTGTATATTTAAAATATTCACACATACGGGTTCTCGCAGTTTAGTAAAGTTTAGTAGCAAATCTAAACGTGATCGTGATACTATTTTTGTGCCTGCGACAGACATGTGTTATACAGGTGGGTCGTAAACTTTCGTCATATTGAAGTACGAAATGCAACACGAATAGGTAAATAATAATAAATTATTTAGATAAATAAGGCTGACGGTGTACGTAGTTGCTGACAAAAATAATTAATTAATGTTTTATGTGCTAATTAATTTATGTTACAAAAATGAAAGTACAGCGGCGAATATCTTACTTAATATTATTTTCTTGCTTAGCCAAATGTTTTAACTCTAGAAATTACAGAGCATATTGCTTAGTGGACTCGACAAAGTTTTTAAAGTATGTAGGTACCGTCAACCAATTTGATTTATGGGCCACTTCGTTCCTTGTCACAGTGAAAATCTATATGAAAGACGCAAATAATCTCTTATTAACACATTCGCCCCCACCCCCTCCAAAAATGTATGGAAATGAACGCACATGTGCGTCGGTAGCAGAATGCGTTAACGTCACTGTGACAAAGTTCTAAGTTGCCTAGAAATCAAAGTGGTTAAATATACCTATATTTGAATTCCAACTTTCTACGCTCAACGTTTCCAACATTGTCTGTCAGCTTCTAAAAGGCGATTATTTTTATATATATCTTTGGTTAGATTGCACATTAGGGTTTATTAATTAATACGGCTTTCCATAGAAATTTGTTTCCATATTGCTTAACTGTACGAAATATGTGATATGCATTATAGATCCTCGTATGTTCTGCTGTCCAATTTTAGATTTCTTGTCTAATATTTTCCTCGTGTTGTAACATACATACGTACATACATTTCAGCCGTATGCAGTCCACTGCTGGACATAGGTAACAGTATTTTGTAATTTTCATGCAGCTGTACAGAATTAAGCAGCTGTAAGATATAATTTTAATTGACATCCGAGCCGATTGCTAATGCGAATTAGAGTGTATGTACCTGTATATTATGCAGATGCAATTATTTTTTTAATATTAAACACGTCTTTCTCAACGTACCTACGTAAACTAAGAGTAATGTATGAAAGTGGTGTGTACGGATTTTGTTTAAAAATGTATTACTTACAATTTTACGTGTCACAATTAATTTAATCTTATATTTAGATTTATAGCATTAAATTATTCCAAAAATAATAGCGCTACCTTTATTTATATGTCAGGTATGGTAAAGTATTATCAGGGTTAGAGAAAAAGTTACCAGTTCAAAGTGTAATAGGGTAAATCGCCAATATATAATAAATTGGCCACCTGCTACTAAAAATGAATTCCGTGTAGGTGATCTAAATGTATTGTAGCTAGTATGAGGTGGCCAGTAATTGACGATATACTCTACTGATCCTGTTTTCAACACTTCTCGGTCAAATAAATACTTCTAAATTCGTACTTTACTCAAACTTTAAGTTTAGTACTTATAGTAAAGCTTGGTAGCCTTTAAAAAGTGAAGCCAAAATACGACTCGATCTCTTTTGTTAATACATAATGGTTTACGTAATTTTGAACCATCTATAGATTACAGTAAATTAATTCTGTTTGGTTGCCAGTACTTACGTTTTAGGTTTTTTACTAAGTAGTTAGGTACCTGGTCACATTTTGATAGAGTAGACCATAGAAAAAAAATGTTTTACAAAGAAAAGTCGAACTATTTATCTATAGGTAAACATTATTTTTTGTAACTGAGTGAGCAAATATCAATATTTTTTGTAACTGAGTGAACAAATATCAATATTTTTTGGTTTAGACAAGTCTTTAAAAAAATACTTTATTTATCGCAAGCAAAATTGTATTGCTAGTGATTCGTTATAATCCGGATCTTATTGTTGATTATTATGATATTCAAAATTATTCTTTCATTTCATTCTAACTTGGCACGTATTATTGATTTTGGTATTCTGTCATTGAAATAATTATGACGTGGTACCTACAGCTAATTTCACTTTGGCGGTTAAAGTTGATTATACATTCCTTTATAACTGTCTCAACTCTTAAAATTATTTATTATTAACTACTAACATACACTGTACACGTACAGCTACAATATCTCAAAAAATATGACTTGGGTGATAAATATGATAGAAGCAAATAGTAATTTAACCAAGTACTAGGTACTTGGTTAACCTTTTGAACGCCAAGAACCACTAAAGTGGTTGCGTGCTGTCGTGCCTGCCACACCACCGACTTTTATTGAGGCTATGGCAGACGCGGTCAAAGCAACTGTCTTGCTGACAGATAAGGTTTATATTTGTTCTTCACTAGTCAATACTTTGGCGTATACGACACATTTTGATGCGAGAGGAAAAACCGTTCAAAAGGTTAAAAAATATTCAATTATATTTTCATAAAAATCCTACTCATTAATGTATGTAATACGTGCAATATACATATTTGGGCTGGTAAGCATTTAGGTAAGATTTTCGTATATAATACTAGAAGTATTCTGTATTCATTGCACTAAAAATTATCTTCGCTAGGACGAGCACTAGCCATTGCGACAGAAAATAATTTATGAAATATACCGGTATTAACACGTTCCCAGTCCCGGTATCCCTAATAGTGGGTCACACAACTTCTTGTCAGGAATCCACGCATCCACAATGGAGCCATATGCCTATACCGAATGCGGTTGGACTTTGACATTGTTAGATCATTTTCTATGCAATATTATATTGCTCGACATGAGGTAGTATTTTTTATGAACACAGAAGAGACTTCATAGAAGTGTAATTTACCTTTATATCCATTTCTTTCATGTTACCATTATTAATTAGGATTATTTTACACTTATGCAAAATTTTATGTATAATGATGACAATTGATAGTATTATTTTTATTTATTGTACAACAATGCGTACTTATGATATTTAGTTTTTGTTTATATTAATAAAATGCTTAAATACTAACGTTTATTAATTTTAGTCTTAATAAGTCCCTTGAATTTTTAAGAACTCACGTACCATGGTACAGTCGTCATCAATAGTAGCATATGAAACAGCGCACCAAAAGTATCTACAGTTTTTTAAATGCTTCACAAAAAGAGACAGATTTCTACGTGTTTATCACTTAAAATGTGTTATAAAACTTAGAAACGCGTACAGTAGCAAATATTTCATGTGAAAAAAAAATACACACAATGCCAGATGCTTTTGGTGCGTTGTTTTATACGTTACTATTGTTGCTGACTGTACCTATATATCACGAAAATATATAAATGACGTGACAATAACACGGCCTTCTATTTGGTACCTACCTAGTAGCCCTGCCCATGAAGCAGGAGGTCCAAATCCTAATAAGGGCATTTATTTGTTTTTTTCTGGGTTATATAGAGTTGTACTTATGAGCATATAGGCATTTACACGTTAGTATTTAAATGCTTATTTATAAAGGTCGATTTGTGCATAAATGTCCTATAAATATTAGGGTCATAATACATATCAATTAGGTTCGCGTCTTTCCTGTAGATATTGTGAAAGTTAAGGGTTAAATTCCAAATATTGGATTCTATGAAATATCAACATAAACCGTTCTACCTCTTACGTAACAATATACCACAAAATCATAATACATCACAGAAGCTATTAACTATTGATCACAGAATAGACGATCTTTGTTTTAACCAATCTTGTATGACTCATAAATGCATTTTTATTTAATAACTGTCAATGTTTCTTTTCATCACATGGTGTTAAAAAGTGAAATTTGCTGTGTCATGGTGATAATGATAACTCCGTTCCTCTTACGCCAAGAAGGCACACACAACACAAGTATTTACATAGTTACGTAAAATTACTACTTAGGTACTTGACACTAAAATTATTGATTTTTAGTAAATTAATATCACGTATATTTCTTATAACGTTTTCCCATTTCTTGTGGCTAGCCTTTAATTAAGGAGGTTATATTGTTACTGTTTGTACAGTGTAATGTAACAGAAGGTTCTTTGTCATAAAAACTATGCAAAGATAAGAACGCGCTTCGTCTGATCTTACTTACTTGGAATGCTAGGACTAGTAGAAATTAAGAACAATTTACTTTTATTAGAACTTACTTTTTTACGGAGTACCGAAAATTTGCAACACCATAAACGTGATCAACAATAGTACACAATAGTTTTTTAAGTAAAAATATTAAATTATTACTCATATTTAGGTAAAACCACCTTCATTCATTATCAGGTTATAAGTCAACTACTAACAATGATTACAAAGGCGGTCAATAATAGTTAGTGATTTTACCTAAACATATATACACTTATTTAGCTCTCAAATATTTTAAGGTGTTACGTAAACTATACAAATAAAAAAATATATGTGGCACCAACCAACCCATTGTTTATGAATTATTCCGATATTTAAATAAAAGACGTCTATAATTACTTAATTGGTATGCTTAGAATAAATTATTTTTAAATACTAATTATACAATATTTTACAAATAACTGCATAGCTAGTTAAAGCTGGTGGCTTTTAGTGTGCATGTTCATTATTTTATTAGGAATCAAGATGTACATTATAACAATAACCGTGGCTGTGTTGTTTATGTTGTGCGACGTTAGCTACTATATCAGAGCGATAGGGGTTCTTGTGTTTGGCAGACTATACCCAAAAAGATGCAACATAGCCGACACAACTATTCATTACGGTAAGTAATATTTAATTCATTTTAATATTGAATAGGTACTGAATTCTTAACCATATTATACTTTATTCTGCTTACCTCTGTTACATTTACTTTGACTTGAACGGTACGTAAAGCAGAGATCCTGCCGCGCAAGACTAAAAAATAAGCGCAAAGTTAGTTCCTACGCTTTAAAAGTTAGTCTTACGATATATCAATAACCCTGCTGATAGGGTTTCGCGTCTGAAAATGTATGGTTGACTGGTAGAGAATGCCTTGTGACATCAAGAGGGCCATATGTACTTTTTGCGCTGTGAAATAAAGTATCAAATATCATCTTCCTCACGTTGTCCCGGCATTTTTGCCACGGCTCATGGAAGCCTGGGATCCGCTTGGTAACTAATCCCAGGGTTTGGACCCGGGTATGTCCTTAAACTACGTCCGACAATGAGAGGTAGGGCACAGCGAAGTACCATCACGCTCGAGTCTGGAGAAGCCCAACTGGGGAAGTACCTCCTCCTTACGGAAGACCACAGCCATAATAGCACTGCTACCGTATGTAGTGTTGTGTTCCTGATGGTGAGTAAGGTTCCCAGAGCTCCAACCCCCCTTAAAGGTCGGCAACGCACTTGTGACTTCCCTGGTGTTGCGGGTGCCCATGGGCGACCGTAATTGCTTACCATCAGGCAATCCGTCTGCTCGTTTGCCACCTTATGTCATAAAAAAAAAAAAGCACAAGTTTTACGAAAGCGACTGCCATCTGACCTTCCAACCCTATACTAAACTAGGCCTTATTAGGTAAACGGCGGTAAACTAGGATTTATTGCGGTTAGTCCGGTTTCCTTACGATGTTTTCCTTCACCGAAAAGCGACTAGTAAATACTCGTATCAAATGATATTTCGTACCTAAGTTCCGAAAAACTCATTGGTACAAACCGGGGTTTGAACCTGGGACATGCGACCGACGAATAAAATATCAAATATATATGTGTCGCTCAACTTCAAACTCAGGTAAATCCATTTTGCTCTAAGGTTGATAAGCATTCAGATTATAGTATTTTTTTTAGATAATCGACCTTAAAGCAGAATGGATTTACCCGAGTTTGAAGTTAAGCAACACATATATAAGTACACAAAAAACTAACTGCTTCCAGGCATCTGCACAACTAGAGACGTGGATATCTTTTTCACGCACATGAGCAACGCGCGGTACCTCCGAGCAGTAGACTTCGCCCGGCAGCACTGGTACGATCGCACCGGCATCTATTCCAAGCTGTTCGGGAGCACTGCCTTCGTGAAGGCGTCCACCATTCGATACAGGCGACCAATCGCCTTGTTCAGTCGGTACAGAATCGAGACCAGGGTAAGTACCTATGGGTTCGGTGGATGCTAACGGAATTCAGTTACTAAGCCTCCTCAGCCCAAGATACGACTGAGTTATTAATTAGGTATACTTACCCACTTTACAAATGAAATCATATTAAATTACTACTACTACTCTATAAGGCTCAGGCTCCTGGCCTATGCCACGGATGTCCACTATTGGACATGAGCCTCTGCCATGGCGTGGAGGGCTTTATGCCTTAATCGATACGCTCGGCACGCGGGTTGGCGATTGCAGTATGTTTCAATGGGACTGCGTTAGTTTTTTATCGCAGCAGGGACAATACCCGGGTTCACTAAAAATTACTAAATTACTTGATACCTTAGTACCTAGGTATAAATTGTTTATGACTTAGACATGACAGTTTGCGAAATGGGACAAAACCTTAATTTGGTTTTAAAATTTCAGATGTTATGCTGGGACAATCAGACTATGTATTTGGAACACAAGTTCATTACATCGAAAGATGATTTTGTGAGGGCAGTAGCATTTTCTCAAAACTACGTGGTGGGGGTTGATTTACCTAGAGCAATGCAAGATATTCCAGGCGCCGATGCTTTGAAGACAGCCCCTGAAGAAGTTACGCAATGGTGCCAATTCTTGGAAGCATCAAGTGACAGACTTAAAAAAAAATAAGTAAATTTTTACAACACTTTTCCTTTTCTATTGACCCCGTATTTAGGATGCAAGTACTCTAACCAAAACAAAACGAACCAGTGGGGCAATTATTGAGCCTCGAGTACTCGACTCGTGACATTTTAATCTCTGTCAGAAACGAAGAAATGGGATTCTAGAAACATGATTGATAGAGATGAATAATCGTGGATATGGGAACTATAGATTCGTACAAAAATACTGGTGAGCTACTTTTGTGTGCTAATATATTTGTCCTTAAAGATTTTGCAATCCGAGTGCACTCTTAATAATTGACCCCCTGCCCGGACCGTACTGAGCCCAACTCAATACACACCCTCGTAACTATGTTGTACATATTTATTGTTGTATTGCAATCCGTGCAAGTTCTACAATATTAATTTATATTTCTATTGTTGAATTTCTTTTATTTTTCTTGAGACCCAATGCCTACATTGCGACAGTAACAGTATTTCGAAGCCTTTGAGACCGATTACGAGTATTATTAACAGAAACCAAAATTCAGACATGATTCAGATATAATAAGGGGTGAATCGCAAAAAAAATCATTAGTCTTAAGATAATCATTTCATTTCTGCTAACAGCTGCTAAGTATTTCAACACCTACCTAGACGAAAGTGTGTTGATGTATTCGTTTTTAGGTTTTGAAGGAATTGAAATAAAACCATTGGATTTAGCAATTTTATTCGGCAAGTATAAAATCACTTTAAATAAATAAAATTTGTTCAGACTTACTTTGTATAAATGCTTATAGATAAAATGTTTTCTTGTCTTTTATACCATTGATCAAACTTAACATTATAATATTTACAACAACTAAAAGAAATTGTTTTTTTTTTTACATACACCTCCAAATAAATAAATAATAGAACAGTTACATCAAAATCATAATAGTTTGTCAGTTATAACAAACATCCAAATTGCCCCTTCACGAACACTTTTAAAACAGGTAAATACACTTAAGTAGCCTATGTTTAAAGTTAAACGAGTATTCAACAACGCCTTAAACATTAACGTCAACAAATATATATATAGTTTAGGTACAGGATCACACATCACTTGTATTCATCACTGGGATTCACATTCACAAAGCGGGCCTAATCGAGGTTTTCGAATCCCCGATCCATTGTCATAACAAAACATTTCACTATTTACATGTTGCTGATGTTCAAAGTCTTTTGTACCGGTGACAGTTCGCCTTTCGCCCACAAATTAATAATCGACCGGACATACTGTGGAAGACGCAACGTGGAAAGGCACCGAACCCGGGAAATCGAAGATATGGTCAGATTAAGAGATGCGTACGCAGTCTTTTACCAGCAGTAGGCGTCTTTCCGCTGGTATAATGAGATATGCTCGCATTGCCCGCGTGACTACAACACTCAAGTAGTACCTGGTAGTAGTAGGTAACTGATGTATGAAAATTCACCGGATATGCTTAAACGATACCATTTTACAGTATTAGTATTAGTAGTATTATGTTTTTCTGCTGATATGGTATGATATGCTTCCACGATCCAGGCTTTCAACAATTCTGTAGTAGTTAGACTGGTGTAGGTCCCCTATAGGTATCGGGTGTGTACTAAATCAGACGCCTTATTCCTTGGAGATGATTAAATGATCAAATTTTCTAGTAGTTACATATGATGTGAATGTGACACGTCTACGTGCCAAGTCTTCCTTGTATCTAGTAGTTAGACTGGTTTAATGTTTTCACGGTGGCGTGTCACACGCGGTGTACAAAATCCGACACCACTTTCCAGCTGCCCAAGGGCAAAGTCTCACGTTCAGTGCCAGTGAGACACTTCTGCCTATGTATAGAGAAGTAGACTGGCATCAACTGTGGAGGATACTAAAGCCGACGGGTGGACGCCGTGCTGCTACCTGCCGCAGTTGTCGTAGAAGCTGGCAGAGCCCCGGTTGGGGATCTCGGCGAATTCGCGCTTGGGCGTGCAGAGCTTACTGCTGAAGTCTACGTTGCGTTTCCTATTGAACAGTTTATGGTATTAATCTTTTGAACACTAGCAAAAAAAGTAAATGTCCGGGTACCCGACAGCGTCCCAATGAATGCCACTTTCAATGTTAAGGCATTGTCAATAGAGGTGACAGAAGGATGTCATCCATTGGGCATTCGCAAGTCGAGATACGTTTACTTTACGCCATATATAATATGTCAAGTAGTCTGAAACCTGCGGCTACAATGTCCTATGACGCTTTATAGTGTCAAACTCGTAAGCCACGTCATTGAGTCTGGGACACAGTTTTTTACCTAAGAAATCGCTGCTGATTAAGAAATTTTACGATAGACATTCATTATAGAATAAAGTAAGTCCCTCCGTAATCTAAGGCTTCTTTACAGATTATAATTGCAAATGTTTAACGTACCCTCTGCTGGGCAGCTCCATCTGGTCCACGAGCACCGACTTCACGTACAGCCGGTCGTTACACCACAAAATGCACAGAGACCGCGGCTCCAGCACATTCATATCGTATTCCCACGATAGCTCCACCTGAAACGAGACCCAGTTGTACTGACTACAATCTGACTAGTATAACAATTAGTAGACCTATGTATTTTATTATAGTAGGTGCTATTGAACTTCATGTAAGTTCTTGAATAGATAGAATAATGCTACCCAAATCGTTAGTTGTAACTTATTAAGTGTTCTATGAATAACAATTTCAAGTCTTTTACTTGAAGTTTTACCCAACTAGGGTATGACAAAAATAAAACACTAAATTTAATCTTCTTATTTGATTAAGAGTAAGGTCTTATTGAACACCTTTCCTGTATTAAACTTTTAAACTATTTTGAAGATTCTTAGGGATTCAAATCTCATTAATCAAATCTTCTTCATACCACTTGTAAAAAATATAAAAATGTCACTCGATATTGTTAGCTTATTTTCTTTTCCATTCAAATTAAATGAGTATGAAAATGACATAAATATAGTTCTGATGGCTACTAGGTTCAGTAATCTTAGTTAATTTATAGCGAAGCCTATTATTGAAACGATAATTGAGGTATCGTACGGTAAGGAGGCTTAACATTTGCATGCAGTGAAAAAAGATAAGTACATGACTAAAGGTACACCCTTAGCGAAAGTTGTTAAGAAAAGTTAAAATACTGTCAGTTTTGTGACGACAATTAAGAAATTAAGAATGAAATCTTTATGAAGTTCGATTTATTGCCTTTAATTAGGTTGTAATATCGATTGAAGTTTATAAAATCAAAACAAGCATCAAAACCAAGTTTTTATCGAAATGCTTAATGCATCATTCATGCATGCTCTAATGCCTATCTTTACCTACCTTTCTAACTTTGCCACCCATATCCATTGGGTGAGTGACAACCACCGTGAATGACGTTCCGTGCTCTAACCTGAAAACAAAAACGAATCAGTTACAATCTTCATTATTCATTACTTAGATCGCTCGTAGAAAGTCGTAGAAATAGTAGAATGAGCGGTCTTACTTGACGTAATTACTTGGAGTTAAATCCATCCCACGTATTACTCCTCGGTCAGAGAGTAGCGTCACTTTTAAGAAACCCTGTTGAAAGATATGTGTTTAAATAACGTATCAACTTAATAAAAATAACACCTTAATAGAACGATAATAATATTGAAACCGTTTAGCCCCAATTTAAAAAAATATAGGATTGTCATCTGACAAAATGAGTGAGTATTGTTTACTGTTCACGTAAGGAAGCACCACTATCTAAATGTTCTGAACTTTGTTATAATATAAAACAACTGATTTTTTAAATTAATTTTTGAGTTATTTATGCACTTTTATCCGGTTACATTACAGTATGATAAACATTGCAAACACAATTTAAAATGTATTATTATAATGTATAACATTATGACAAGACACGATAGGTTATTTTAGTTTATATATTTTCCAATATGTCGTAATACATTTTTGTACTTAACACTTTGGCGGACAGTACGCCTATGGGCGTCGCGTATGTTTTTGTTTCCTATGGTCTGTGACAGATGACGTAATTTACTGTCCAGCAATGTGTTAAATTTGACGTGGCCCTATTAAAATTAATTTAGTACTTGATTAATTTACCTGAACCCAAGACTCTGCTCCTTTAGGGTTAGCTAGTTGTATAGCAATTCTGTAATGTCGTTCTGAAAAAATTAAAAATAAATTTGTGTCATTACATGTATACAGAAAAATCTAGTCAGTCTTCAATTAAGTTCACACTACCGAGAAATTGAATTTACATGGCCATGAATATCGTGTGGAAAACGGATAAATTTATTTCTTAAGATTTTAGTGTCAATATACAGGTTGATTTTTCCCAACTCCATTACTCAGTATTTAGCAACCCGACCCGAATTTGCGTGTATGATATATTTTTTAAAATATATAATTATAAACCTTTCTTTTTATTGTTCTAACCGCTCAGTCACTCATTCAAAAACCGCAATTAAAGCCGTTTCGTAAAAACAGATCTGAGGGTATAGCAGCAGGATCTTCCTAGCACCATCGCTCTCGATATATTAAAAACTCCTAAGTAATTAGAATAGGAGGTGATAGTGCATACTCTATGCCCTTACGGCCCGGCCGCAATGTCGCGTAATGTCGTGGCCAGGCCGTTAGAGTATGCGCTATATCCTCGTACAATGCATCATGCAATCCGAAGGATTTAATTTGCTTAAAAAAATCTACGGGTCCTGTCGTAAACGGGTAGTCTAGTGTCTAGGACGTGAGCTGCGAAAGCTGCAGACTGGTTAGTTGGTTTTGTTTAAAAAATATACAATTTTGATAAAACCTGACACAGTCGCCATCAAATATATATATCGGAGCGGTCAAGGTCCTCAAAAATGTCTGAACATGCACTTCGCCAATACACACATACATTATACAGGTGGTAGTGGTGAAAATAGAGGCGTTGTTCAGCTATTTGTGACCACCTTGGCCGTTATATCTGATGGATACTCAATCCGTCTGAATTTCGAGTACTTACGGCAAAAAGGTTGTTCTTTACCAGTACTGAGATAGTACCTAGCTCCGATCGTCTCTTGTTCCTCAGACGGGTAAACCTCGTTCTCTGACTGATTGTTCTTGTTCGTTATCAGGCCCGGAGAACTGTCGGCGTGGAAACTAACAACAAGACACGGTTTAAATGAATGCTAGCGCTAATGTGTGAATGTCACGCTCTCGCCAGACAAAGAATGAAGGAATTTGGAGCAGGCTATTTGGGTCTAAAGAAACAGTGTCCCTGAGCTCCATTAACCAACATATGGAAATGTTTATAAACCTGCATAAATAGAAGTACACTTCTCTGCAAAGAAGTTTTTGACACACATGAACCGTGATTTTTCAACTTGATGACTAGAACTTTTTGCATGGAGCAGCATGGTTTATTAAACCATGAATATACAGGGCGTCCCAAATTTATGGGACATGAAGGGGAAGTACCTTAAGTACTCGTATCGTAGATAGTGTATTTTGCTGAAAGAAGACTTTATGTTATTTTTAATAAGTATAACTGATGATATACTTATAAATCTATAAACTGTTACGTCGGTAATTAAGTAGGTATAAGGAGATTAAGGTATTCAATATACTCGTATGTCTGATAATAATTCACAGTACTTATACAACACATACCCCATGATCGCACATCCATGGCCGCAGTGGAAACATTTTCCGTCCAGAAAATGTTGGTACGACGGACACTGATGTCCTGAAAAATAGTATGAATTGTTAGAATTGGTTCTGGAAACTTCGGAGGATTTTTCAAATTTATTTATTTGAGTTGGCATGATCGGAGTCAGAATAATTAATATTTTTACGATTTACAGAATCTTGTGGTTTACATTGACTCTTCTTAATCTTTTGAAAACAACTGAAGCCCCTAGTCGTCAAAGGTTACAGCTCAAAAGGCACTCTTTTTCTTGCAACGTTAAAATAAACAGAGTACTTACCTATATAGGAACACTTCCCGTTGATAGATTCCGTAAAAAGTTTGATAGCTCTAACATGATTACAGGCTACGAGCACCCTCGAGGCCTCTTCCAGGCCCTGTTTGACCAGGGTGAGGGGCACCAGCGGGCCCTCAGCCGTCAGATCACAGCCCGGCTGTTCCTTCCCATTGTTGGGGTAAAAGTCCAAGTGGCCCACGGGCTGGGACATCCCATATCCTGCCATAAACACAAAGTCTGTCGCACGCGTGAATAAAACACGTGGATGATTAGTTACCATATTATGCGATAAATACATAAAAAATATATATTCAAATGAATTTGATGGAATTACTAGCAATAAGCCTTTAGGGTAAATATCAAAATCTAACCAGAATTCAGTTTAATTGTTGTAAATGAAACTACATGAAGCAAAGGTTAAAATCATAATTGAATTATTGATCGCTCATACAATAAATAGCATTTTATATAAAAAAAAAAACATTTCTATAATACTTTCAATGGTTATTAAACTAAGCAAACGGTACAAATTGTATTGAAATTTCGATTCATACATTTCTAAGATCTTAGTTATCATTTCTGGTTACGTTTCATGTCACCCTGTATAATAAATATTTACAATATACATTAAATACATATGTTACCATATTGCTAGTATAAATTATTAAAAGAGCAACCAAGCTTAGATCTATACTATCGTGAGATTGGATAACATGCGTAATTATCTAAGAAAGTGCATCATGGATTAATAAAAGCCGGTGTTAAGTATGATGAGTACACAAACATAGTTACGTGGAAGCATTACCTAAAAGGAAAATGCTTTTTCCGTCTGTGTGAATGACATCTACAAACTCCGCGTCGGTCGGGTCGAGACGCACATTGGTCGGCATTCCTTGGAAATATGGCTCGGCCGGGTCCAGCCCTGTGATTCGTCCTAAGCCCTAAGTCAGAAGCTAGATTAAAAAAGGTGATGAAGTTTATCGTTGATTGATTGTCTTTGATTACAGCGTTAATTATTCATGAAACAAGACGTTTATATCGTTTATTCTGAACATAAATTACTCCCATTTACGAAGTTGTGCAGTTTACAACTTGGGGATATAATCCGATTTAAGTGTGTTATATCGTTGAACTATTTTAAGGTTGAGGTGTGATTATAAGGGAACATTTGTTCAGCAAGTGCATTTGCTCTTGAAAACAGGCAGATGCAGTAAGATGGGCATTAAATGTAAAGCATTTTTCATAGCAGCATGGACACTACGCCACGAGCAGTGTTATTACCTCCAGTCTGTAGGTATTTTTAGGCGGTTCTCCCGTCGGAGACCATGATATATATTTTGCTCTTATGCGTTACTTACTTGTATTCTTTCCCCAGCGTAGCCTGCTGTGTGGGCGCCTAGTGAGTGGCCTATGATGTGGACGTCGAGAGGATTCAAACCGTGGTCTTTCTGAAAAAAAATATTACCACAAAATGTTACATTACAATTATTTATAACTAAATCTAGCGGGCAATAGGACCGTAAGTAACAGATTAACTATTTAATTGAAGTGAAAGGTTTAGCACTTAACGACTAGAACGTAATTAATCAGCGGAATAGTAATGCAATAATAATTAATTTGTTAATAGGGCAGACTCAGATCGTAAGCATAACGATTTTAAGTAACCCTCTCCGAGCCATGGAAATACTGACATAAGGATCGAGACCAAACCAACCAAATAGTGCAGCGAACATAGTTCGGTTCAATACATCAAACGATATTTTTACGTTGGAGTGCTCGTGTGCTTACCCGTACCAGTCAGCCCACCTCCATGTCTTTTTTTTTAATGACATAGGCGGCAAACGAGCAGACAGATTGCAAATTATTGTCAAACTAATTTCAGTAATTAATTCAGTAAGAAAAAAAATAGAAGAATGTGGGTTCGAGTCCCGCTGCGAGTCAAATTATATTTTTTCTTTCGATTTAAATATCCATGATATGATAGCAGTCGTTTCTGTTTAATATAAAAACAATTTAGAAAGGGGTAACACATTGTTATCGATGAATTCTCAAACAAAATTTGAGACTTCGATGCCGTAAAAGATTTCGGTAGATGTCGCTACACGTCACCCGTAATGACGTATACCAGAAAGGATAAAATAGAAAAATTTTACGAGTCCAAGCGGTACTCGTTTAGCACAATTGGTAGTGCACTGCGCTAGTGATCCAGTGGTTGTGGGTTCGAGACCCGCTGCGCTGCTCCTATATATAAATTTTTCTATTTTTTTTCGATTTAAATATTAATTTCAGTCACCTGCAGAGTGTTGACAAAATGCGCCACTTCCAATCCCACCAGCCTGGTGTTGGCTGTGGCCTGCGTGTACAGCGGCAGGCTGCCGCCGGCCCAGTCTACCACGACCACGTTGAAGTCTCCGGCCTTCACCAGTTCGTCCTTCATCTCACTGACCTATCAGGACAAATAACATCTAAAATATAAATAGTTTATGCTAAGGGTGTTATAACGAAATCGGGTAAAAGTTGTTCATTGCCTAAAAACATATGTCTCTTATTTACGAATACTTACTAATATATTAGTGAAAGTTACTTCGTTTTTTCTGTTTTGAATGATATTGCTCTTAACGAGATAATTATTTTCATGTTCAATAAATTGTTCACAACAGTCAAAATTTTTCTTTAAAGCGTTTCACACACTACGCAGATACGATAATATTTTATCTGCGTATAATAACTTAATGATCTGAGACTATCATACACTACGCAGATACGATAATATACGAGACGATACATTATGTCTAAATCCTTTAAACTGAGTAGACTTGTTTTTTTGGTGCAGATTGTTTATACAGGTTGTTTTCGTGTTTACGTCTTCTAGATTTACTAGACGGGCATCAGGGTGGTAAGGGGCGCGGGCGGACGGCTCACATCAACCTGTATCTATCTGCAGATAAAATACTATACGATATTTATATCGGCAGATATTATACGCTGATCAATTTATATACGCAGATGATATATTTGCCATCTTTCGATATATGTCGGTACCAACAGATACTTCGCCATAAAATATAAGTTATCTGCGTTGTGTGTGTTAGCTCATTGAATTGTATAGGGAGCGATATTGACAGATATGCGTTCAGATACAGATATCTTATCGTATCTGCGTAATGTGTAGCACGCTTAAGGATTGTCTACACTAGTGCTAAGTAGCAAAAGCGTACCTAGAGTATTGTTTAAGAAACTTTGTATTAAGTAGGCGTTAGGCGTAATTGCAATTACACACAGTTTATTACCAATCTGCTCTTGTTGTAATAAGTAATAAGATTAAAAGACAATTTTAAACCGACAATTTAATGTTTAAAATGTTCGCAATAAAACTATTATGAACGTACCCACTTATTAAACTTTTCTGTTATCATAACATAACAATAAAAGAATCGTTAACAGTTCCCCATAGTTTTGTACTGACACGTAATGGTACTTAAGATGGTTTAAAATCAGATAATAGCCCTCAATTGCCCTGACGTAAGTTGACTACAATAACACTTTATTTATATTACAATTTGGTATCAAAACCCAACTTTATTCGTTTCTCTTACGAGTACTTTTAAAAGAAAGGTTTGCATGTTCTTTTTTAGAGGAAGCGAAAAAATATGTTACATTTGCAAAAAACTATAGTAATGTTTAATAATATAATAGTAGTAATAGTACGTATAATTCTAATAAATTAAATACAAAAACGTATAATTCTATATATGGTAATTCTATATATTGGTTATAGGCATAGTTATTGTCTTAGGAATAAATGGTAAAATTCGACATCGATTTCTTATATTATAAAAATTACATTGTTTTTTTTACTGTTAGTTTGTGTAAAACATAAGATGATGTATTTTTAATCCATATCAGTTGGTAGGTAGGGACTTTGAGTAATTTTCATTTCCTAATCAATTTACTTCCAACATTAGCATTTATACTCAACTAGCTGTGCCCCGCGGTGTTACCCGCGGTTTATTAAGGAAAAAACGTATCCTATACAAATTTTATTAAAATCGCTCCAGCTGTTTAGCCGTAAAGAAGTAACAAACATACACACAGTCACACTAACAAACTTTCACCTTTATAATATTAGAGATGAAAAACAAACGGTAAACGATATTTCAAATTATTACTGTAGACCAGTAAAATTACCACGACCTGGACATAATTCGATAACTGTAATTTTCTTTCTCTATGAAATAAAGTATTGTTAGTTCTTTTTAAAACATAATAAATTAAACATTTTAGGGTTCCGCATCAATGTGAAAAACCCAACACCTTGGGTTTAACATTAATAGTAATATTATCTATTCAATTACATTTTGGCGACCTTAATGGGGTCGTCTGTCCATCTTGTGGGTGGACGTCCTACGCTGCG
Organism: Grapholita molesta; assembly: GCA_022674325.2. NCBI lineage: Eukaryota > Metazoa > Arthropoda > Insecta > Lepidoptera > Tortricidae > Grapholita > Grapholita molesta. The sequence goes on from CP053126.2 coordinate 6,160,654, forward strand.
CTTGCTAGTCCGTGGTAAAATGTAAGGTAATGTGGCTTGTCTTCATGGCGGGATTACTTTGGATACTATCATCTACACTGTTAACTAATCATTTGTAGGTACACCCTATTACTTAAACGGCATAAGGTTTACTTAAACGTAGATTAATCAGTATTTTTCTTTTAGGAACGCTTGAAGCAATTGCTGCCTGCGAATTCATCTTAGAACGCGTGGCTTACGAAATGTCACTAGACCCGCTGGAAGTGAGGGTAGCCAATCTAGATCCCAATTCCATCGAGCTGATGGATATGATTGAGAAAATTAAGAAAGACGCAGATTACGCAAGCAGACGAACCGCCGTAGACCAATTTAATTCAGAGAACAGGTGGAAGAAAAGAGGTTTGAGATGGTCTCTTCTCCGCTGGACACCTTTCGCTGGCCAGTACTTTGACGTGACAATGTCAGTTTATAACGACGATGGTTCCGTTTCTATCACCCACGGCGGAATCGAAATGGGGCAAGGACTAAACACCAAAGCTGTTCAAATCGCTGCTTATTTTCTTAATATCCCGATGGACAAAATTCAAATCAAAGTTAATACTACTCATATAGCTCCTAATAGCCTTGTGTCCGGGGGAAGTTTGACTTCAATAAATGTTGGGATAGGTATTCAGAGATGCTGTGAGCAGATCTTAGTACGGCTGGCTCCGTTTAAAGTAGCTTTACTAAATCCTGACTGGGAGATGTTGTATGTTTTGAAGAAAACGTGATCGTAGAATAATACAATATTTTATTTTATAGAAAAAGAAAATTACAGTTATCGAATTATGTCCAGGTTTCGGTACTTATACTGATCTATTTTCGTAATTTTACTGGACTACAGTTTAATTAACACTGAGGAATTGAGGATTAGGTATGGGTTAAAAATCATCCTGTTTATAGTTAGGTCCGTCGGTGAGACATAGTTACTTTATCGTATGCCCATGATAAACTTGAGGGTATGTTAAGTAAATAAGTAGTGACTAACCCAGTTGGAGAGAGGCGTGTCGATGAAGCCGTGTATTATCATCTTGGTCAGTCGTCGCGGACTGAAGTTAGATTTTACTATAGTTTTATTAACATTCACGTTCAGTATCTGGCCGTCGGTGGGATTTTTTTTGGTGTATAAAATAAATCTGGAAAAAAGAACAATGTTAGTGCACTATAACTCTACGCTCTAAAATTTTACATCTATGCATAGGTCAAATTAAGGCTCTGAACTGAAATGTAGGGTAAACTATAGGGCCTACCTTGTGTTTATAACTACTCTAGGCAGTGGGAATACGTTGAAGGGACGGTGAATGAGATGGTACCAACTCCTTGTGATGTTGAGGCATCCAAGTTCGTCGTAGCATCTTGTTTCATTTTCGACTGAAATCAATAGAAACATGTTTTAGAAAAAAATATGAGATACGTTATGAACATTAAATATGAGCTGAATGGCCATATTGAAGATCCATATTTTAATTGTTTTAAGACGATCCTTATAGGAGACATGATCAATATTTTCTCACCATTTAATCGTGCTCAATTTTTAAAATATTGATTATTCAATTCTGTCTCTTAAATTTCTATAATAACACAAAAGCAGTATTTAGAACTATGAACGTTATAAAAATGTCATGGCTACCTTAGATTCATTAATTTAAAACGCGCGAACGACTTAAGTATGTTTCAACAAAGCTTTAGTTTTAACAACAATGTTTCATGTTGCTATAACCTATCATTTTGTTAATTCAAGTAATCTGTCACCAACACGTACAGTCGCTATCAAATATATCGGAGCATAGGCGTTGTTCCGATGTTTGTGACCACCTCCACAGCTCCGATATATCTGATGGCAACTACACAATATTTGCTTGTTCAACCTTTTTTTCTTTCAGTGTTAAATCGCCCTCCCAACAATTTTATTGTAAGGTTTGTGGAGATCTGTTTTGCAATATTGATAATCCGCAGGGTGGTTGCAATTATATATACGTAAATAATTATGAGAGTAAACTTACATGGTAGCCAAGGGATGTTGACTTCGATTCTGTCGGATCTCGCCCAATTGAAGGGGTCTAGTATCCCGCCAAATGCAGGCTGCAGTCCCAGCAAGATGCACCACAGCATCACTCGCAGGTGCCGATCTGTTAGGTGCAGCCGTATCATCTCATTTGCCTGCAAAAGAGAGGAATGGTTAGAGAGTTACTTGTGGATACTGAACAAGCGGCGATTTTGGGACTAGTTTCCATTTGGAGATCAGGATAATAGTCCGGTGTGAAATATTTGCAATTATATCTACCCGGCTAAGTCCGAGTCTGATTAATGCACTAAGGTCTCCATACTTTGTCTAGACAAAAAGAAAAAAAATAACAAAAAATGTTCTGCGAATATTGTAAGCGACAACATGCTGCTATTGTTGCTGTTATTAATATCGACTAATATCGAGCATAAAGCGGTAAAAATTCATTGTTGTTACAACGGTAATAAAAGTTGTTATAACAGAAAAAAACATTATCTGTGAAAATGATTAACTATTTAGCTATCACATTTCACCATAGATGAGATACATCCTAGTAGCAGATAAACAGACAGACGGACAGAAAAGTTTCATAAATAACGTATAGTTCGCAACCCTAAACATCTGACTGATTTAATACTTCTTTCATTTATTCGTCTATTTATCTCTCTATCGCTCTTAGGAAGTATCTCTATCGCTAGAAGCAAGTGATGGGGAAGAAAAGATTTAATTTTCGAATATTGATATTCGCAGTAGAACCTCAGCTCCCTCGTTCCTCGGCGCCCGCGCCGCGCATGCGTTACGCGTGTTGCGCAATGCCACTTGTGTTTATTTACTAGGTGCTACATACAGTTGAGTGCACATATGGAAATCGGAGTGAAGCATTTGCATACTTAATAGCAAGTATAGAGGGAGGTACAGTTTTATTGTCGGTAAAGTAAAGTTCTTTTATTTCCGTACTCATGAGAGTAACTATGTATGTTATTTTCTCATAGGTGCAAGTGAAAGTCTAAATCCCGGGAAAAGAATATGTGTCTGGTATATTTTAACTACCATTGGGACCTATTTTGTTTGTATCTGCTGTACGTATCTGAGTTTATCGACTAACCACTTTTGATGATCTACAGTAACTAAAAGCAGAAACGACTATTTTAAACTACAGGTGCCTTTGACTGTCACTGTACTAAATTTGATTGTTAATACTCATACAATAAAACCACTGAAACGGATTATATAACGTATCCAGGGCTTCCCAAACTGTGCGTTGCGATACCCTGGGATGTCGCGGCGCAGTTCCAGTGGCGTCGCGAGGGGTAGCTTGGCTGTCTAGGGAGGGGGGGTTTGACTCCGGGGGGTTGGCGGAGTATCCAGTGAAAATCCGGCAAAATGTAACTTTCATGGTTTTGAGAGGAAACAAAACCACCGGAATCCTTCTCTGGGTAGTTAGTTTTAGGCTAGAGGGGCGTCGCAATAAAATAGAGGATGCCCAAGGGCGTCGCATCAAAAAAAAGTCTGGGAAGCCCTGATATACTAATTTAAACTTCATCCTGACGATTTGAGCCCTTTAACAGCGTTCGTAGTCATCGTGTTGCCATAACGGGGTCCGGGTCTATTTAGGTATTATTCGTTTCATCATAGTCAAATTCTTATTTTATTTCATTTTGCATATCTATCTATTTATTTATTTAGGTAAATATTTGTTGTCCCTCTTCTTTTCAACTCTCTTCTGCGAGTTCGTAGACCTCTTAACTTATGTGTTACCCTAGAAGTGATTGATTATTTATTGAATTGGTAAGAATCAAGACAAGGTCATAGCGAAAACCATTTGTTCACCATAATTGCTAGATAACAGGGATTCAATGCTCTCAGATAAAAAGCACAATGGAATTTTCTTTAGCCAGTCTTTAGCAAGCTAGGTCCCAGATGGCGCAGTAAAAAGGTTTCACACACATCAACTGTTGGCAATGTGCGAAACATAATAGCGATTGTGTGCATTTTAACAGTTTAATATATACTTGCGGTAGGCTCGCTTTCACCATAGAACATTATTATTATTTCAACCGGCAGTTAAAGTTGGATGATGCTTAAAACAATTAAGTGAGCATTTCTCAAAAAGTTTGTACATTTGGATCACGTCTTCGATTTTGATTAAAAGCCGTAGACTGATAGAGCAAATGATGCTTAGCAAGATATATACCATATTTCCCAAAATGTCCCATAAAGTATGTATGTAACTTTTCTTTTTTGTTACCGAAAGTCTATAGAAAGGTAACAAAAAAGAAGATTTCCATCAAAAAAGAAGACGTGATCCAAATGTACAATCTTTTTGAGAAATGCTCAATTATTCATGTTTGTAGATAATTGTTTCTGACTATGAGAGCTGGACCCGGGTATTGTATCAAGGACGGTGAGCAGCGTCCCTTAAGGCCTGTTTACACATTGATTAGTGTTATTTGCGAGTTCATATATTTGTCACTCGTGTTTAGTAACAAATGTATGTCGTAACATACAAGTCCTAAAAAGTTCCAGAGGTTTTGTTGGAACTCCTGCTGTAGGCCGGGTAAAAGGGTTGAGTATAATATATGTATATATGATGTAAGCATGTCACTTAAGCATTAAAAGGAAAAATTTGTAGTGAAACAACCTTAATTACAAATGACTTCATCGCTATCGGCTAAATAGAAATCGAACGCTAGGTATTTAGTATTATTATATAAATAGGTACAAAAAAAACAGAAAACTGGAGTTAATCGCGTAATAACATTAATAAAATACCTGCCTAATATTATTAATTTTATTTTAAATAATTGCCTAATATTACGAGATCGTCATTGAGCACGAAGTTCTGCACAACGTATTAACCAGCGATTTAAAATTATCAGAGGGTCTAGCCTAGATGAAAATTGATTGTAGAAAAACAAAACAATAAAAGCAACCAAAACGAAAAATAATTTAGGTATGAAAAAAAATCACGTGACTTGTCGTTCGACCTGTCGTTCCGGTATATTTTTTTCCGTTTCAATTGCGTTTCTACAGTCGATTGTGGTATGTTGGCTATGGCCCCAGAGGCCGTAGACAAAATGACAACCGTATATTGCCTACTCTATCAAAACGAAAATAATGTATGGAAATGTTATATGGCATGGCTTCGTTCCATTTTTCATTCCGATACAATTTTTATATTTCGATTGGCGTTTTATATAAACGATTGTTATTTTGGCTACTTCCCCTGCGTATTGATTTGTAAAATAGATATATAAGATATATTATGAAATATATTCATCTTCGGTCAAGGCGACATTGACAGCCATTAGGTGTGCATAAATCGTACCGTTTGTTACGAAAGAGCATCGTGAGTCGCGTCACGGATCGGCGACCTTTTAATTTGTAGGTACTCATAATAATATTCATTGATGTTGAAAATATTAATTGAAGCAACAAGGCTGGCTTGCATTTTGTTAGATACAAGGCTACTAAAACTGGTGTATTTAACAATTTGCTACGCATTTTCGTCCGTAGTCCGTAATTCCGTAATACAGTATACGTTGGTAAGTACCTAATTGATTTCTAATAAAGCATTAATTTGATAAAATGTTCTTTCCTGTCATCGTTCAAATGTATAAACCCCCATAAGGTAAAAGCCAGCTCCTTTGTACATATTATAGTATAATATTGTCACATCATCTAGTCCATAGATTCCCAAACTTTTTTGGGCCAGCGCCCACTTAAATATCAGCAAAAAAAAAAAACAACGCCCAGCTAAAATAAGGTAATATTTTCATTTCATTCAAACGATTGTGTGTTTTTTGCAACCATTTAGTGAAAAAACTAAAATAAATTGCGATACGAGAATTTCAATGATAAAGTACCACAAATAAACCTTAAATTTAGGTATTTCTATTTATAGAAATTTATAAATTCATTTCTACCAATAATTTAAGTTTTTTTTTTCACATTTGGGAGCGCCCCCCTGGGCAGCACAAACGCCCACCAGTTCCTTCCAAGGCCCCTATCGCCCCCCTGGAACTCTTCAGCGCCCACTGGGGGGCGGTATGGATCACTTTGGGAAACTATGATCTATTCTTTGAAATGGATAGCCAGTTTTCTTCACACATGGCATTCGATTAAAAATCTCTTAATTGTATGAAATACTACTTTATACAGTGATTTAAGTCTTTTAGGAAACAGATGTTTGATATTCTAAGTAATAAAATGGATTTATTGATTCGATTTATGGAAAATAAGACTCATTATTTATAATTTATTGCGTTGCTTTTACAAACAATATGTAACTAGTTCTGGACTATAAAATTGTAGTTGTTGTTGTATAGAAAGGCATTTGCATACTTATTTGCAGTATAATCTGACATTTATTGCCTGGGAAATATGTAGCGTTGGAAATATACACACTACACACACATACACACACACACACATACACACGCACATCAATTAAATAAGCAAGATGTGTATACAAGGTGTTACAAAAATAATGGAGATCCGTGTTTTCAGTATTCGGTATTGTCTTCTGCTTAGAAAAAGTTGAATAAAAAAAAATTTGACGCTAATTTTTTTGGTATTTGTAAGGAGGGTTGGGCGAGTTAGACGACCGCCACAAAGAAAAAAAAATCCCCATCTATCCCCACTAGTTTGTTAACACCTCTTAGTTATTCTAATTTTAAAGCCTTGGCCTGAAACCGTGAACTTCGTTCGTCTATTTGCTGTAATATCAATCAATTTCTTCTATTACATTTTTTTTAATTCAAGTAAGCAACAAGCATTTTTGAGTAAGTCAAATACAAATATAATCTTAATCCAGTAATGAATCGCGGCATTTTCTCGTTGTATCGCAATGCAGTGACTAGTGAAGTTTTCATAATATTGTAATTATTGTAAATTGTAAAGATTCGTTTATAATTAATTAATTTACAGCATTTCATTGGTAAAATTATATATAAAAAATTCGCAATTCAATATTATTACATATAGGCCGTCTGAACATAAAAAAATATATTGCGAAAATTTAACGACTTCGGCCTGGTAGATTAAAATGACATAATTCATCAGCCTCTCTCTTTGAAGTATTACCAACGATAAGGATCGATCGAGATTAAAACATCGGCAAATAATGTGAATTAGCAAAAATAAACAAAACACTGGCGCTCAGCACGGAAGTACAATGATGCAATGAACGCTTCAACCCGCTGATATAACTGAAGACCGCTTTATGTAAGCCAATTGATGGGTCAGTAATAAGTACTTGGCGCAGACAAACCGTCTACGCGTGCAATTACCCTACGATACGACGGTTTACTTGACATAACATTGGGAACTGTAAATTGCTGTTATTCGTATTCATACGCCTTGTTGATGTTTAGCATTATGTAACTAGATTAGATACCTTTGGGTTTATTGGAGCTTTGTAAGTACAGCCAATAAAATGTTATTCGCCATAGAATGGCTAGAACCCTGTCGCGGTAAAACGCAAATTGTATTGGCCTATACAATAAATGCAGGTACAAAAAATCGCGTGGTTGGTGGAGGTGGTAGAGTAGGCTATGATGCAGATACGGCAGCATAATTCCTTGTTATCACTCTGTATAAAATCACCTTTGATGATGAGTCACGGTTATCAGCGTTTTTATTAGCTAGACTTATGATGGTCGGGTTTCAGTTATGTATCACTATAAGATCTATCTCGTTCTATCATGTATGTAAGTGCGACAATGATGCATGACTTAAAATAGGCAATAGAATGGCTTGCATCGTATCCGTTCTGGTTCACACTCGGTAATGACCATGTAATGACCTCGACTTTGAGCTTGGACTAAACTCAACCGAAAAAATACTAACATTATTTTATAATATATATGCCCATATCATGTTCAAAGATCTTTCTAAAAGGCTCGTCGACTCCACTGGTGACCGCAGAGCTGGCAGCTTTCTCGCGCAACGAATCAGTATCGCGATACAGCGGGGGAATGCTGCCAGCATACTCGACACCATGCCAAAGGGGCCCAATTTTAACGACGTTTTTTAAATTTCTTTTATTATTATTTTTTAGTCTTATTGTTTACGTTGTATTTTTCTGTAAATAATATAATTATGATTGAAACTTATACTAGATTGGTTCGGTCAATTAAACCTGGTAAGTGACGTTAAATATAATAGATATTGGATTGATACTACTTGCAGTTTCTGTCGCAGAGTATGTCAGGTTAAAACGTGGGTAGTGTCAAAATTGCAAATTTTCTCGGGACTATTTAACATTTGTTATCAATCTTATAGACGTTAGACGCGTGCGGTTGGCGGTTGTAACGGCCAATAGATACGAGCAAACTGCACAGAAAATTTAAAAATGTTCCATTTAAGTGCTTTTGTGTAAGATGCTCTTAGCATAACCTCGTTATAATTAAGTATAGATGTTATATAAAACGAGAGGTATAAAAACAAACCAGTCCTAAATACATTAAATCAATTAGATTCGATCACGCACGCAAATGAGCACGGAAGGATTATGATTCACTCATTCATTCACGCACTTTGCATGACTCGTAAGAGATCTTGCAATTTACTGAAATTATAATAGACTAAGAGTAAGTTCCGGGATTATCATCATCAGCTGAAAGACGTCAACTGCTGTACAGAGGCCTCCCTCAGTGATTTTAATAACGCCATATCCTATGCTGTGCAACGCTAAGTCTTCTGGTACGTGGTCGCCACTCAAGAACCTTTCTGCCCCATCGTTCATCTTCCCGATCGAGGTATATATTTGGCTACAGTCAGCGTCATATAGTTGGTAGCATCCAAAGTACTCATAAAGTTCGGTACACCATAGAAATTGTATGGTGTACCGAACTATTTGAGTACTTTGGATGCTACCATTTATATGACACTGACTGTACTACGGACATTAGCTTTAAATATACATTTTTTTTATGACAAAAGATGGCAAACGAGCAGATGGATTGCCTGATGGTAAGCAATTACCGTCGCCCATGGGCACCCGCAACACCAGGGGAGTCACAAGCGCGTTGCCAACCTTCAAGGGGAGTTAAAGCTCTGGGAACCTTACTCACTATCAGGAACACAACACTACATACCTGAAAGGTAGCAGTGCTATTATGGCTGTGGTCTTCTGTAAGGAGGACGCACTTCCCCAGTTGGGCTTACCTCTCATGTATGAATAACGTGGTATGAAGGTATGAAGGTACTATGTTATGTATGTACTATAACACATCTGGTATGATAGGTCACCGTGGATGGTTATTTATCACTGGTTTCATTTGTCTGGCAGTAGTTTATAGAGGTCAGAGTGGAGGTCAGTAAAGGGGTATACAGACAATTAAAAAAAAACCTTAATCCCTTTTCTAGAAGGACATGTTTTTCTACCAACTTTATATAAAGTTACCGTTAACGGTAACGTTTCCAAGGCTAGCTATATTATACAGGGCGGAAAGATCGAATGCCGCACAATGGATGGCAACTGCCTTAAATATTGTAACTAGCACATTCTGTGTAAAGGAAGCTTTCACTTGTTTTTAAAAACAATAAAATTCTACATTTATGGATTTATGAAAAATCGCTTGTCTCAGTTGGGATTCGAACCAGTCAAATGTGACAAAAAATAACGTGCCGTATTTTAAAATGGAGATTGAAAGGGTTACTGATAAGGTTTATATTTGTTACTTGTTTCCACCCGGTATATGCACTTTATAAATCAAAACCTGATTTTCCATTGATATGACATGACCAGACATCGGATTCCGTGGGGCGAAACTTCTTAACAGCTAGGGACTTCCTATATCGATAAACTCATTTAATGATACTAGTTCTAAATACTAGTGATCACACAAAGGTTTGCTTAAAAAATATTTTTTTATTAAAAGAGTATTACCTATGTAATAAAATAAGAACTCAATTTTCTTCTTCTTTTTGAAAACGTTTTTAAAAGTTTATTCGTCACAATTTATTTCTTCATGACTGTCCCATCTATTATTGTTAAAGTAAACCACCAGAATTTTTTCCATATTTTCGGGCGTTAAGTCCGTCTTGGCTGAAAAATTCATTTCAGGTGGCTAAAAGACTTTTCAATTTCTGTGGAGGTAGAAAAATTTCATAAAGTGATCAATGGTATTTCGTTTATTTTTCGGTTGTAATGTAACTTCTTCACCTTTTAATAACAAATTGATTGTTTCCATTGTGTACCCGGAGTTTTTAAATTGATCGTATACGATTTTCCCCTTTTTGTCCAAAAATATTTTAGATAATGCAGACTGTACCTTTTTCACTATTCGCACACCAAAGTCTAGAGACAAATTTGTTGCTTGTAATTTCTTTATCGACTCTTGAATGATATTTAGATTGTCGGCAATAAATTTAAGTTCACTTTGAAGAGAAGATTTATTTAGTGCAATAGTTACGAAAAACACACACAATTGGGGGCGGTCACTAGTATATAGAACTAGTATCGATAAATGAGTTTATCGATATAGGAAATCCCTAGCTGTCAAGAAGTTTCGCCCCACGGAATCCGATGTCTGGACATGACCTTACCACGACTAGCTATTCATATCGTTAATTGCCTCAATTGCCTTTGTGCGAAAAACTAATATATCTGAATACGCATGTTCTACATTCGATAGATAAAGATCCACAATTATCAGGAAGCCTTAACCTTATATACAACTTACTTTTTAATCTACTATGAGTCATTTAAAAGATTGCTTCCGTGAATATATCTTACGAAGAAATGAGGAAATTGAAACATGACAATTTTATTGGAGATAACATGTTAACCTTCGCCGCGTTCATAGCCTTTTGCAGTACCTATTATTGAATCAACATTAAATATTTTGTATGCAGCAAAAAGTAAGTTTTTTTTTATATGTAATTTTACTTAGGTATAATAGTCATTTTACACCCAATACCTTTATATGGCAATTTCTATCCAAAATAACACGTTATTATTGCCCCTGAGTGTATATTAAATCAATTTATAGCTAGTAATTTTGTGTTATTTTATCATTGGCGTATAGCCGCGATAAATTGTCACACAAAGCAGTAGGTACTTCTAATTATGGTGCTGTACATATTTAGTCTGTGCTAAGTTCAAACGCACAACATATATTGCCAGCGTAGTAAAAGTGTAAGGAGTGTTATAGGTTTTCTAACCCGGAGTGTGACTCAACCTATCACTGAAACATGAGCTTAGCCTAAATAAAAACTACATAATCTACTTATGTCTGTACCTTTTGCGCATTTATAGTGTGTACCTATGTGTATATCTTACATGGATCGTATATGTTGAAAGCTGTGCGATTTAGTGGTCTAAATTAAACTAGTTAAATATATTTGAAACTATGCGAACATTTAAATACTTTTGAACTTTAATAAAAACAATTAAAAAAATAGAATTAGTTATTAATTAAAAGTGCATATACCGGGTGGAAACAAATAACAAATATAAAACTTATCAGTAACCCTTTCAACCTCCACGTTATTTTTTGTCACATTTGACTGATTCGAATCCCAACTGAGACAAGCGATTTTTCATAAATCCATAAATGTAGAGTTTTATTGTTTTTAAAAACAAATGAAAGCTTCCTTTACACAGAATGTGATTTTGTGCGCATGAATATGGCAATTTGTGCGTGATATTACCACTTTGACGCACGTTCCCTTTACACTATGTATAACGTTTCTTTGTTTAGTTCCTACACGATTGATTGTACTCTATAAAACTCAGGTTTTAATACTTTCAACTTGGTCTGGATATCTAGGTCGCCTGTCAGGTTGCATATAATTTGCATATCAAATTTAATTTATCATTTCACTAAACTTTTATTATGCGATTCAAAACAAGTTTACTGAAACGACTGTTTATTTGTTTGACCGTGTGTAGCAGGTATTTCACAAACATTATTTATGAAATTATCCAACTGCAAGTTTCGACCACTTTCGCAACTTGTCACATATTGTAAAGGATTTGAAACTGTCCATTTTCTAAACGGAATTGTCATGTATGTTTTCTTAAATACTCCAGATTTTATAGAGAATACTTTAATATTTTACGAAACTTTCTTTATATTTTACATCTGTATTCTCTCGCGCTACAAGCAGTTAGTTAAAGTAATATTTATGAATTCAACTGGCATATTTGTTTGCTTAACTTACCCTCTGTAAGACATATGAACTAAACATACAGTCTCGCGTTTTAAGTACCTCCTCGAATTTTATTGTAGTATAACCACTTCTTGTCATTTCAACGATGGGTGAGTGTACTTGACATTTTGGATATTTGTTCTTAGAAAGTGAATTTTAAATAAATAACATATGTATTTATAGTTGTAGGTATATTATATTCTTGGCAGACATGGCAGGCAAGTTACCTATAGGATGAATCGCTGGTCTGTTTGTAATGGTTATTTTAACAGTCATTATAAAAAAATGCTAATAAAGAAAAGTGGGCGACTAGAGTCCTAGGAAGACGGCATTCTTCAGTAAGTAAAGATCCATGACGCGATACTAAGACGTCATACCGTTCATGCGTGTACAAATTAAGCAGGAAATACCCGCCGCAAGCGGCGCCACTGATTAAAATATGATTCTCCAGCGAACCAGAAACGACCGCGTTTCGTGTTGCGAATATTTATTCCTGCATGCGATTCCTAGACGTCGATTGTGTGTAAATAACAATTAGAATTTGCTAGAACCATTGAAATAGCGTAGTGTAGTAGGTAAGTGGGTGTTCTTTTTTGTACATGTGTTAGCTTTGCGTCGATGGCTCTGGAATTGTAAAAAAGCCCAGAGGAAAGAGGTTTTCACAGAGGTAAAGCTTTTCACATACACCCTTATAACCTACCGTTTAACCATTTATTACGCTGGCACGTACTGTAGAAAAATGCTATAGTTATTATTAAATAGTCTCGCGTTATTATATATATGTATATGTTATGTTGAGTGCGGCGACAAGGGCGTCAGTTGGAGTCATATTCTACCACCAGAAAATCTTGATTGCTTTATCGAAACTCAATTTATTTTATAGTAGTTATACAGTCCCTGTAAATATATTATATATTTCATTATTATTACAGAACGATATATGTACACATAACAAATACAAGCCTGCGAAATAACTGTTAAAAAATAGTAACTATTAAATTTTACGTTTTAATATAAGTAATAATGCAGAATTACAAGTGTGTAGGAAGTACAAGAAAGAGCAAGGATTTTTGTATTCAAAATTAAAAGCGTGTCAATGTTAACCAGCTAGCACGCAAAATAAAATTATTAATTCGTGTCTAATTGGTCGATTGGACGAAACTTGGGGCAGGTCAAGCATGCGCATGCGCAACATTAATGATATTACTTAAATCGTATGTAAAAGAAGGAGTAGCTATAGCATTTGTATGGAAAACTTTAAGAAATAACTTAGGAAGTTATTTCTTAAAGGATAACTTAGGAAGTTATTTCTATATAGTCCATTAGAACTTATTAATTCTTAGTTTGGATTCCAGAAAATTTAAATTTAGAGATTAAAAGAAGTTCAAAGAGGTCTCAACTCTCAAATAATTACCTCATTAATAGGGTGTTTCTACGAATAACATTTTCTCCAAAAAACAACATTAACTTTGTAATAATGTATGCTTAAAAGTAGAGAATGTAAATGTGACCGGGTAGTTTCAGCAATAAAAATATCGTTAAATGAATTTATACTGTGTGGAAGTCTAATACGGGCGAAGAATTAAACCAGACATAGGATTTACCAGTATAATCATTAACCAAAAGGTTTTTCTTTAATTATACCTATTATACACATGTAATTAATTTTTGTAAAATTTCTGAGCAGTAATGTACTGCGAACATTACGCGATATAAGCTTTTGAAACTAACTGTCAACGAGTGTTTAACTCGAGTGTGTCGCATTACATTGCGGGCCGAATTTTTTTGTATGGATATAATTTTAATTGCACTTCTAAGTAAAAGTTATCTAAATATATTTCTTATGTCCTATTCTGCCCTCCGTTAAGAGATTCGCCCGTATAAGACTTCCACACTGTATAGGTCAGTATGCAACTATGTACGATTATTAAATGTTTCCTTCAATATTTGCATACCATTTGAGACAGTGTAAAATATGATGACATTGACCTGCTGTTATGATAACTATAGCTAGCGACATGACCGCAGGTCTAAAATATCCTAATTACATTAAGTTTGGGATTGTTGCAAGCGATAAACAGTAAAATACAATCGAATAATCTTTTATTTAATAATATAAAACTCATAAGTAGTTTTACTTATTAAGGTTAAGGTCACGCCTTTACGAGCATAGCTATTGAACGTCCTGACCGGAACCGAAAATTAGGAGTATGATTATGTATACATTTCAGCCGTATGCACTGCTGGACATAGGCCTCCCACAAATATGACTTGTATCATCTTGGGGGCACGTGCCATAGTCGCCAGGCTTGACAGGAGGGTTGGCGACCGCTGTAGCTGGTAGATTGGGATTTGGTGAACGCTGCTGCACGTCCGTAGGATTTTTCCCTTTGTCGCCTCTTTACGACACCCGCGAGAGGAGATGGTATTCTAGTCAGCCAGTAACACACGGCAGAGTCAGCCGGCATTACCAGCATGGCAGCATGATTATGTATAATATAGGATAAGAGTAGCTTATCATATACGTAAGTCCGTGACCTTGACTGCTGCGTGTTAAATGCAAAGTGCTTGGACACCGCTCAATATTCACGCACGTCTCTAAGCAAAGACAATTACGTAATTGTAAACTTGAGCGCGGACGCTAATATATCAAAACCACTACCACGAGCTCGCGAAAACGTACGCGCTGGCGTAGGCGTGGAAAATTTGTAAAGAGAAATTGTACAAAGCCTAAGGGCGTTACCACACTTGGGCGATTTGCAAGCGATTTCTATACAAAGCTCGTACGCGGCGAACTCGCTGCGTATTCGCATCCATACAAAACTCGCTCGCAAATCGCAAGTGTGATATCAGCCTAACAAATCAACCAACCACCAACATACCCACTTACGTTAGCAACCGAGTAGTGAGGGCCTCCAATAAACTCCCAGAAGATATCGTTGCAGCTCAAGTTGGAAGTCAACACCTTCAAGAATAAATTGGACAAGCACTACTGTCGGCGCGCCTGATAGAGGCCTCGGGTGACCAGAGGGCTGGCTACTATTTTGCACAGCGGATAGCCATCGCTATCCAGCGTGGGAATACAGCCAGCCTTCTGGGCACCTTGCCTGTTGATAGCGATTTGGGCCAAGTTTTTTTATCTATAATTTTGTTTAAGTAGGTTAAGTTGTTAGGGTTTTTATTTTCTTTACTATGTTTTTATACTTAATTGTAATTGTTTTAGATAAATAAAGGGAATAATATTTAGCACACACAAATCTCAAATTACTCCGCAATTACATTATATTAGTGAGCACTGTACACAGGGAACATTCGTTGTCTTTACTGCCTGCCTGCTTATTAAATCAAAAAATAACAAATCGTCGTGAAAAACATGTCAATTGCGGCAACTCGTGGTAAAGGCATTCTCATGGTACGTCTTGTCATCTCAGTTCTACGTAACCATGTATTGCTTATTATCTAACAAGAACGTAATGCTAATATGGGTCGAGAGGTCATTCAATGTTCAAAGGAATCGAGTGTAACATTTAATGGAAGAGCATTTTACTCTTGTATTATCAAAATATTTTAAAAATTGACTGGTTACTAATAAAACAATTGCAAGACAAGTATTAATTGACTACTACGTTTCATATTTTATTAAATAAACTATGCTGTTGTTTTTGGTCATCTTTAGTTAATTTATTTTTGTTGTAGTAGTCATCTGACAAACTGAATATAAATAGCAGTTCAGAATTTTTTTTTAATTGTTCGAAAGTGAAGCGAAAGTAATAAATGAAAAAAAAAATGAAAAACTTCATTTTGCTTCATATGCTACATACTACATTCAACAGTAGATTCAGTAGACTTCAACGCGCGAGATCACTTATTCGCTGGGCTAACAGGCCTGGTATCGCGAACATCGAAGTTCTTACATTTCGACAATCTTTCTCTTTTACTCCAAATAAGGTGTCATGAGAGTGACATAGACAATGGTTCGAAATACACAAATATCGAGTTTCGCGGTAGCGCTGCTGCATACGATACTGTGGCTACCGAGTTCTGCGCACGTAATATGTATCAAAACGATTATATACTGTGGACGTGTGGACACCTATCTGGATGTTATTTTTCTATTTTAATTCATTTAGATATGCAGTTGAAATCCCACATTTACATTAGATAAATCAATCTGAATTATGAACCTTGTTCTGCCTAACACCGAATAGTGTACAATAAAGGGTATACTTTCCATTACATTTTAACGAAATTAGTATTTTAATCCATCCAACGTGTTACGAACAATATGGATTATAATTCCAACCCGTTTTAATACACGTTAATTTTAAAATGAATACTGCATTACTGAGGCATACAAAATATATTAGACGAACCCCGCTTTTGAACGCTTCAGTAGCAATAGTTACGTGTGGGCAGTTCTAGAAGCTTCATTACTGTTGGTCGTATAGTATATTCATATATGCGAGACCGAGTTCGTAGTTAAACCACTGTAACGTGATATCAATGTACGTAATAATAATACAAAAAGGGGCCCCTCCTCATCAGCCGACGTGGATTCGGACGGTGGATTTATACCTAAGAGCAAATCTAACATCATGATTAGGCTCGCATCGGCTCGGTCTAGCACCTCAACGTCGGCGTAACTTTTTATCGCATGAACATGGAGGTTTTTACGACAGCCTTTAGCCGAATCTAAGACGACGGATTCGGAGAAACTCTAACCCTAACGGGCTGCATGTCTGACTCAGAATTCAGGAGACGTTATGTGTAAAAAAAAAGTCCGTTCATGGGTACTTCTGGTGGGTGGTAAATTATACCGGGTGTAGCCTGTAATAGGAGCAATAAATTTAAGTGTAGGCACAAAGTAGTTTAAGTGTACAATTTTCAAAAATGAAATTATCTTCAGTTAGGTATTCTATCTTTCATACAAACTCATTAGTATTTTCAATGTACTTTAGTATCAGTCTAATTGGCATCACCTGTCACCTTACAATCATGAAGACACAATGTACTGCGACATTTGCTCAGTACATTGCGTTTTCTTACAAAATTAGAAGTAAATTAAAAACCAAAATACAAGCAATTTTCATAAGCCGCTGAACAAATATTGTTCACTTTGAGGAGTGGAGTGTATGGTTTAATGTATTGCTCCTATTACAGGTCACACTCGGTATGCCAATTATATGACGGCTGTCTATTGTGATATTATAAATTAGTCTGTAAACTGCGCACATTGTCCTTACTGCAACTGGTTTGTCTGAGCAGACATCTCGGGAAGCGATTGCGGCTACAATTGGTTCAAGACTTGTTAGTACTTGGTATCGCAATGCAGCTATATCGGTTGCTTGTAGATTGCTTGTGTACATTTTTAATGTACAAATATTATTACATGTTGAAATGAAAAAGTGTTGTTACAAATCGGAATGCATTGCTGAGTATGAATTGAAATCGCGTTAGATGAGGCCATGGCGAGTCACTTCGCTGTTTGTAGGTAAATATAACACGTTTGGCTTTCAAAATTCACAGAGCGCTCCGTTATAGACTTAATTCTATATTGCAACAGTTTT
This sequence comes from Grapholita molesta, assembly GCA_022674325.2. Classification (NCBI taxonomy): domain Eukaryota; kingdom Metazoa; phylum Arthropoda; class Insecta; order Lepidoptera; family Tortricidae; genus Grapholita; species Grapholita molesta. Next base: position 6,178,405 of record CP053126.2, read on the forward strand.
TTTAGTTAATAAATTAAGTTACTAATAAATTAAGTTACTACTGAATTCAATGAAAGATCTACATATATACAAGTTTTGATAAGTATTTAGGTGATAAAAAACTTATAAAAAAAACACAAAACTATACCACCTATACTTATAAATTATAATAATTATATATACACATTGATTTTTGCATTGGTTGCTCTTACACTAGGTCCCCCAAATCTGTAACTTTATTTAAACATATAAATAAAGTAGGTACATTCGGGGTACATTGCATTCAGCGTCAAATAGTTATTAGGTTCTCAGTAGCAACTAGCAACCCAAGTATCGGTACAAATATTTATTTGCATTTTTTGAAATAATAAAATTTTGCAAATGTAAACATTGCGATCTTTTGTAACTTATTACATTGAAATCATCAACAACGCTTACTGAAGAATACGTTGACATTGTATGAGCTTCTAATGAATATACCACGAGTACCTTAATCACTTAAGTACGTACTATGGTTAAGGACTACAGAATGCGGTCACCGTGACTTTGCTATACAAGTGCGTACTTACGTGTGACATGAAAGCTCGTAGCACACGTGCAGTGAAGTGAGTAGTGAGTATGAAGCCAAGATTACCTGCGAACAAAAGAGGAGCCACTTAAAACATTTTGTGTACTACTTAAGTATTCATTTATTTACAGTAGAATCAGCGCAGAATATAATTCTATTCGGCGTCCAGACCCTCGGTCCGTGGGGCCTTGACGCTCTGAGTCTCTTTAAGGACCTTTCAAAGAGACTTAGAGATGCCACACTGCCACAGGAGACCGAGGAGCTGGCTACCTCGCTTAGCGTATTAACCTCACGATTCAGGGAGGAAATGCTGCCAGCGGCTGCGGTATCATTTCGCAGAGCCTTAGATTTATGTTAGCTTTAAAGAATTTCATTATTTTTATAAGTATTTAGTTATCTTAGGTAAAACCTTTTTTTAATTGTTTCACAAAAAGAGACAGATTTCTGCATGTCATTTGAAATGCGATAGAAACTTTGAAACGCTTAAAACTTTAGAAAATATGAGAAATAGGGTGGTGAGTTGTTTCATACGTTACTATTGATGCTGACTGTACATGCACGACGTTACGTTACTGAACCGATAGTGACGAAGGTATTCTATTTTTAAACTGTAGTGTTGAAATAATAATATATTTAAGACTTTAGTTTCGTTCAGATCCAAGGATACTTGCCGAGATTGTGGCAGCTATGAATATTATTATGATAACATAATCAAACTGTTTATTATTCTTTCTCTTGTATAAAGTACTTTATAATATTACGTTGAATCTAAGGTATTTATTATATGTTGTTATGTAGTAGGTATTGTAAGAGTTATTAATAGAGACGGGTAACGGAAAAAAATGTCGATTAGGCACACGATAGCCATCTATCTTACTTCACGTCAGTTCCGTCATTACCTACTTATTACATGATGCACATGCAATATCATTTTAACGGCTTGGTATAACTGAATTGGCATTATTTTTATAATTTTACGTTATCAAGATGAGTACGAGTACTTTATCAATACGTACGCAGATTTGTATACTAAGTATCCCAATATCGTTTAAATAGCAACAAAATACGAATTTATATATCAGAACATAATGTAAGAACATTTAATAGTGTACACAAACACATTCCAATAAAAAAATAACCTTATTTTTATATTAAGCAGAAACGTCTGCTAGCATATCAAAGATATTTAATGACGTATACCAAGAAGGATAAGATAGAAAAATTTGACACGTCTAAGCGGCGCTCGTATAACACAACTGGTAGTGCACTGGGCTAGTGATCCAGTGGCTGTGGGTTCGAGTCCCGCTGCGAGTCAAATTTTTCTATTTTTCTTTCGATTTAAATAAAAAAATATCCTAGCAATGGAACATATAAAGAATGGAATTGTTAGTCTTCTATGTAGGTACCTCTACATGGCACTCAAAATACGAATACGTGTCTAAAACAAATCAAATTCTGACTACAAGAACGACTGTTGTAACGGATTAAATGTGGTCATGGAATATTGTTACAAAGTGTTCGTTATTGCGAACAATGACCGCGCTCAAGACGACGGTCAATGTTAGAGTGTACATTGATTACTCTTACAGCATCATAGTAGTTAATATCAACATAAAATCAATCTATTTTTTTATATTTACTTTATCAACATAGACACAACAAGAGAGGAGTGGTTTGACGGGTCCGAGGTACTCAAAGACATTCACAGAATTGACCCGATCTGGAGCAAAAAACTCTGGAGCAAACATCTCCAAATATGTAAGTATAACAAGGTGTTCACAGGCCATTACGAGTATAACGTTAGAACTGTCTTGGCTGGAATACTTAGGATATGCAGTCAGCACTAATTGTAGACTATGTGGCGATGAAGTAGAGAGAAGAATGAAGGACTGGGGCAGGCTACAGTAGGTACACAAAATACTTGTATGGGATTGGATAAAAAAACTATGGAATATGCGTAACAGGGGCCAATTACTCAAAGGATCTCCATATGTAGTCCTCAAAGTGTATACGCAACATAAGATAAGTGTCAACTTTAGCTCAATCCGAATCTATAAGTGAATTGCAATTGTAAAAATTATAAAGAATAGATTTATTAACTTAAATGCTTAATAAAATAAATGTTAGGTTATTGACTTTTCCATGAAATAGAACAGTTAGTTCTGTTTATGTTACAACATTCAACAACATTGCTGACCTTCAACGAAAAAAGTAGACTAGTTTTCGTGGTATATTTCGTATTACGAAAGTACCGTCAGTTATGTAGACCGTATTCTGTGTATTTTTTTTTATTAAGTAAGTTATAAGTATAACATAATTGCAGGTATAAAAATTCGGATTTAGTCTGAAGAACTGTAAAATGAAAACCACTCGAAATTGTAGTGTTGAAAAAAGCAATTACTCTGCTAGTTTGATTTAGAGAAATTTGGGTCAGTTGTAGATTCATCTGTTCTTAATATTCATAAATAACTTACTAGTGTATAAATACGTTTTTGCGGTTCATCACAACATATTTAGTGTTCTCAAATAAAAAATCAAAACACCAATTTCAGAAACATTAAGTCATTGAAGTCTAAAACGATATACTAACGTAATCAATCCAGTTTCACCATCTAGATACGGCAGTGTGTCGAGCCAATTTGCTTCAACTTTACTGAAAGCCGACAACCCTGCGAGCTGCCTAGAATGTGGTTGTGCGAGGCAAGAACTTGAATGCTCCCACGGACGTCCAGAATGGGGTCACATCACAGGTGGGAGAAAGCCACGTATCACTTTGCCACTAGATGGAGCTTATTGTACATTATGCATCCGTAATATTGAATTTATTGAGCCCTTTTCATATCAATATAACTATAGTAAAAGTTAATTTGACCTATATAAAGTGTTTGCACTCATAGATATTACGGGTGTCAGTCATCACGAATGTGCAGTCCTGTGATAATTTAATAATAATGAGTATTATTACCTTAAGTATTCGATCCGATACTGTCAAGTCAATATATATGTCATGTATTCGTGTAAGTGAGAAAAACAACGAAATATTTGAGAATTGATTAAAGGCTATACTATAAGTAGTAAAACTCTGCCCTTTGCAGTTCTAAGGGCAGTTAGGTTTGACAACGCAAAGGACTATAAAGAGGAAGGACAATACGACGGTATGTACGTGTTATAACTACTTCATATTTAAAACGGAGTCCTTCGGAAGTAGTCTGTGGAGAAAGCATTAATCTCAGAGTATGCACTTGCCTCGGTCAAATAAATGTCTAAAGACAGTGAATAGCAGTATGTCAGTATTTTTATGTAACACTAACTAATGCAATCTAACATTCAGTTGTCTATTAATCGGTTATCTAAAATATGTAAGAGATAAAAAAAATAAGTTATTTCATTTTTAATTTAGGTACATTACAATGAACTTATGAACATAAATAAAATACTACCACCGGTTCTTACCTGAGAAGATTATTGCCGGCAAGAAACTAATAACTTATACTGATTTATACTAAGGCCATAGAAGTTAATTACTAAAATCATTCCCCAGAAAACTGTAGGAACAGTGAACTTAATTTAACTGTTGTGTAATACTTGTAACATTCGAACATTACACAAATCGATTTAAGTATCGATCGAGCCATTATTATCTATCATAGGCAGGTAACTATCGATTGTCTATATCCGTGGTGCAATGGGCCCTTTCGATCGACGGACTATAATCAGATCAGTGGGCTAACGACCTCGTGGCGGCTGCTTCGAAAACTTCTGGACTATAAAACTGGAAATAATACTTTCTTTTCGACGCCACCGGACGATACTTTTAAAGAGTAAAAAAATCTTGGTTTTATCAAATAATTATCATGTGGCATTTTATGTTAAAAGAAAGGTGTGAAATGTATTAAATTGCAAGTAAAACGGTCGATTTTATCAGGCTGCTGTTCTCTAAAGAAAGAAAAATTAAACAGTTGCAGCAGACACGTTACGACTATATCTGCACCTTAATACTTCATTTGTAAGTTGGATTATTTAAAATACTTACACGTATTTTTTCCAATCAATCAAAAAACATATACATAGTTCCGCAACAATCGTTGTTATGTCAACATTATGTCGCTTTTTTTATATACACGACTGACCAGCGTTTGACCTTAGTCACAACTAATGGTACGAGTAAGTGTCGAAAATTAGGAAGTGTGACGATCAACGAGAACACCACTTAATTGTACCAAGACGTGGTGACCTGCGACATTTCAATTAAATATTTATAATATATTTATTAAGAGTTACCAACATTACATAGGTTGACAGATCTAATGATGGGTAAATCATCAAAATCTTAAACATACTCGTAATACCATCTCGGTATTTATTTTTATTACGAAAACTATGTGTGATATGTACTCTTTGATAATCTACTACTTGTTATCCCAAGAAAATTCACGCTTCACGCCATTTGTCAACTATAAGGTACGTAATTCCTTCGGTAAAATGACCGTATTTTTGAGTTGTACCTATAGAGTGTTCTAGTACATACATACCTTGTGCACATAAATATTAGGATCTGCATGTATACAGGGCAGATTTTCTATGTATAAGATTTATTTATTAGTTAGGTTTACATAATATTTTTGTTAATTCCATATTAAACCGTGGGAACCGATATGAGCCGCAAAGATATTATGATAGGAAGTATACATTCTAATTACTGTAATTACACTTACCTTAGCTAATTAACAATCTATCTTCACACGAGTATGTTAATCTAATTATTGAAATTGTTGTCCGGTCAGTTTGGTTTAAAATGTTAGCTGGAACCCCAGATAGGTGAAAGCGCGTGGATATGCAGCTCGATTTGTGATTATGTAAATGTAGCGTAAGTAAATGAAAAATAAAAAAGTTATGCAAGCGATAGATTAATACGTTGTAACAACATAGCTGTAGGCGGTTGTTAGGCGAGAAAAAAGTTTTTTTCTTTGTTCTAAGAAGTAGTTAATTCTAATTAAGTCAAATTGTAGTCGTTTTAGGGTTATAAATAACACTTTAAAAATATGTGAATGAGGTTAAGCCAATAGTGAACAATTACGTTCATTTGTTATGTACGAGTATTTATTACAGTGAAAAACCTACTAGAGTTTTGTATATTGTATAAACATTTTTTTTATTGACGCGTTGAGCTTATTTAATTCTGAATTAATGATTCTCACAGTTTACCGTCGATAACTTAGTAAGAGTCGGCTTTATTTTATTATTATTTTTTGTTATGCAAGACTGACCAACGTTTGACTTCAGTCGCACCTGATGGTAAGTGACGACGAGGTCGAAGGTGTAGCACGCTGGTTCAGTAACAGCCTATTCATTCATTATATCTTTATTATCTCTTTTATCGCGTTATAATGACAAGTTATTTATCTGTAGCATTGATTTGAAACAGGTAGCGTTTTATAACTTTAATATGAGCTATCAACCATAAAGCTAAAGGAATATAATAAATAAATAAATATTTCGGGACAATCTTACACAAATCGTCCTAGTCCTACGGTAAGCTCAGTAAGGCTTGTGTTGTAGGTACTAGGCGACGATATATATAATAGATAAATACTTAAATACATCGAAAACATCCATGACTCACGAACCAATATCTGTGTTCATCACACAAATGAATGCCCTGACTGGGACTCGAACCCATCGGTTTCATTGGCAGGGTCACTACACCCACTAGGCCAGACCGGTCGTCAAATATATTTGACATACTGCATGATTGTTTTAAATAAAATAAATATTCTTATATAAATGGGTATTCTTTACCAAATAACCACTGTTTACAAATATTTGCATTGCGACTAAAATGAAGAAAAGTCTCATAATAGCTCCTTAAAGGGCAACGGGCATGCCAATCCTCTGGAGTCACAGGCGACCACAGGCTACGGTAATGTTTACCATCGGGCGGGCCACATGCTGGTTTGCAATCGTCGTAATATGAAATAAAAAAGTTAATAATTTAATTAAATGTCAATTCCGGTATATACAAATGGGTGTCGGCGATATCAGCCGCCATTGTAAAGTGTACGTGGCGGCGCGGGTGGCTATTGTTGTACTCCAAACTAACTAATCAGTGCTCTCGTCGGATTTGATTGATACTGAAGTGTTTAATTTAATTATATATTCTTATTGTTGCGTACGGAATTTTAAGCATTATAATAAATAATAGTTGGTACTTTTGTAATGTTTCTTATTACAAAGATATGTAAATGTGAACTGTCCGAAATGAAGGATCTTGTCGGATCGCATAATCTCGATTGGCATAACTTGGAATAATGTGTTAATTATCTGAAATAATGATAATCCTGCAAAAAAAAACTTCGCATTTTTTTAAAATGCCAAATGATAAGTTATTTATTACTTAGATTACGCGATCTATGTGATATAGCCTATTTATGTAATCTCGCAACAGTTGATATTTTATTATGATGCCTATAAAACCCGTGTGGATTAGTGTCAAATAAAGGAATAAATAAGCGTGTGACTGTCTTAATATTATTCTCAGCTTAACACAAATCGCTAAAACAACAAATTTATTCAAACCCGATTTAATGCACGTCACGACATGTTCATAAATAATCACGGATCCATAATTATTGATAATGGTTTACATAATATGTATACCAATAATCACGATACACGACTCTTGATGATTAAATCTTATTCCAGTGGATCTAACGATCTTGTACCGCGTGTAAAACGTGACGCGACTTTTTATCTTAATAATATCGAGATTAAGGGGCAATGTCCTCTGCTTCCTGTGAAAGGAGAATGCTGTAATAATGCAAGCGTCCGTCCGAAGGAAACAGATTGAATCCTAATGGATTGTGGTTAGATGCGAATTTCACTGTAGTTTCCGTTTCGAATTTACTATTATAATCAATTAATCAGGTATATTTTTACTTAAATCGTTTTCCTAATTCAGAAAATTTCGACGAGTTTATTATTATTATTTTTGTGTGTTACTCCAATAGCAATATTTATTATTATGATAATGAAGTAATATTAGGACATTGCATTTATTTATTGAAGATGTACCTCACATTTTTAACCCTTCGTGAGACATAATAATTAGCGATTAACAATTAACACGGTTCTACTCACATTTATTTAGTCACTCACGTGACACGTTTCGGAGAACATAGGCCTCCATTTTCAATCACTACGAGTTTTGAGTGCGTGACGGGCCTGCGACGCGATCGGCGAACCGAAATGTCGCGCGAGTGACTAAATAAACGTGAGTAGAACCGTGTTAATTGTTAATCGTTAATGTACCTCAAAAACGGTAATAGAATCATATAGAAATTATGTCTCGTTATAACATATACTCGTAAATGCTTGTCTTAATATAAGATTGGAAAAACACGAGTTATAGAAAATGAAAACCTCGTGGTAAGTACTGATATCGGTGGAGTATAGTAGCTTACACTATAGTAGTCGACTATATAGATATTTCTCGTGTTTAGATAGTTATATTAACTTTATGTCACAACAGCATTGCCAGTTGCAATCTTGTATGTGCAACACTAAACGAATACTGTTCCAAGTTAAAACGTTGTAAAAGCGTATAAGATCTGCATACTTAGTGCTTTTAGATATCAAACTAGTGCCTTTTTGCGGCACCAGGTCAACTGTTGAGCTAATACGGCAGAGGAGGTACCCGAGATTTTCGACATAGCTACTGAATAAATGACGTCTCGCGTGGATTATACAGTTGCAACACCAATAATACCTATGAAAGTAATATTTAGTTATCTAATTTCCAAACATAAGACATTTTAGTAGCATTATATTTCAAGCTTTTCATTTGCTACATTTGTGGAGGTATTACCACATTAATTGAATAACATATCTTCCAATTGAATGGACTCAGGCACGCAGATGCACATTATGAAATTAAACTACGTCTTACTGCTTTAGTAACTTACATAGCTATTTTTTTTTAATATTAGCACATATATCGGGTTGTTTTAAATAGATATCCAAAAACAACGAAATGACTAGAAAAATAATTTATAATTAAAACAAACAATAAAATTCAACTAAAACTAACATAAAAAATAAAAGGCTCTTAAATATTTTTTTAATACTTGTAAAATAAATAGGCTATTCCCGAACCAGACGGCGTTAGAAAATAAATTCAAAATCTGTGGTTTCAGAAAATAACAAAATAATATATATGCTAATCTGGCTACTTTGCACAAAATACACGTCTTTGATATGCTTTCTTACCCGAGCTGTGTCATTTAACTAATCTAGCAGCAACAGATAACATTAATTAATTGTTAGATTGTTTAATAAAATATAGCGGATTTGGAACATGCATGTAACTTTGTCAACTTATCTTCTGCCTGGCAAAAACCATTTAATATTAAAGAATTGAATACTTCTGATCAAACTCTTCATCTTCCCCGCTAAAAATATCTATCTCTTCCTAACCCCATCCGGTAATGGAGACTGCAGCAACAGTTCTTGTAAATAAACCTAAACTGTAAAATAAATTAAATTGTATGTTGTTTATAAAAAGTTCTCTCCAATACTTGCAAAAGTAGAAATCGTCAGTGGCGGTATCTGGGGACGGGTGCAAGTGAGCCGCATGCAGCAGGTCGCTAAGCGAAAGTGCTCGTTTTGTCTCGGACTCCACGCTCAACCCATTTCTTAAAGAGCCCTAGCCGGTCAACGTTCACATATCCAGTTTACTGAGGCCTCAAGTATCATATCAACAATTTCAATTTCGATGACGGGCTTATACTGGTTATTTTGCGACTTTGACTCGATGGCGATTGGTCCAACAGTCCTGGTTTGCTTTGCTTCTCTGATACAGACCGTATTGAATTTCTTTTGCTCGATGAAAGTTATTAGAAAATCAATAATTAATTACTCTTTATTAACGGTTACGTACAATGAGATTAACAGTTACGTCACTAATTAAATCCATAGTTTGATTGTTGGTAGACTTAACTAACGATAGGTTTACAACATGTTCCTATATTTCCTGTTCATTCTGGGTTCCTAGTAGTTAATAGTATTCATATAAGCTACTTCATAAAACTTACCATCTATTGCTATGATTGTATCTATGTTATGTGATTCTAACTACAATAAAAAACGATAAATAGAAATTTCTGTAAGAACCCCTGAATAAATGATTAAAGCCAACACATTAATAAACAGTTATTATCATATTTTACTTCCATACAATCATCGATTTCAGTCGGAAGTTGATTCAATTATAATAAAGACAAATGCTAGATAAAATGATAAAATTAATATTAAAATTAGTGTGATAATGTAGTGTTAGATCAAATCTTTAATTTTGAGGACTACCTAACTACTTACTTACATCAGAAATAATCCCTGTAACAAACGTCAGTAAACTTACATAGCACCTACCTAGAAAAATCCGATTGAAAATCGACAGGACAGTTACCTAATTAATTACAGCTATCGGCTCATTTAGATAACTAAATATTTTATAATGTTGGCCAGTTTAAGAACGGAGTAATGCAATAGTTATAACAAAAACCGCCTGATTCTTACGAACCCGCCGCGCTCTGATAGTCTTTCATTGGCCACTAGAACACCAAACTAGGTTCTGAACACTTAAGTAAACATCTTAGGTCTATGTTTGTTTCGGGGAAAGTGTGGGTCAAATGAGTCGAGCTGGCGAGAACGCTTTTTCTACTTAACTGAGCATTGTTTTGTATGTTATCTTTCAAAAGAAAATAATGTAATAACTAAACAATACAAATACCTTTACCAGCTGTTGCCTTGGGGTCCTAAAAGGTTTTAAGTCCAGATTTGTGTAGGTATGCGCGTCACTCGAAAATATGTAGGTAAGTACATTTACCATACAATGCAATGGGAAAGCGTGGATGAATCGTGCGCAACGGGATTCTTTTGTAAATATATTAGAATTTTTCTTCAACTTCTTAGTCCATACCATAAGTGCATAAGTCTGATATATTGCAAAATCTATATATTCTGTATATCTATAAAGATAAAGATAGACTATTTTCGATGATCACTATAGGTACCATTGCAGATTAGGTAGGAATGCCTCAATAGAGATATGACTGTATGCAGCTTGAATTGAGTCGTTATATCCTCGTAAGGCCCACGGGCCTACCTTTAGTATTAATTATTATAATAAAATTTGACTTATATAAAATTTTAAACAGACTTGAATTTCATTTGTTTCCATCGATTTTGACATAAAAGAGAATCTATTTTATTTCCTACACTTTAAAGAACAAATTCGAATAGGATATTATTTGTATGGCGGGCCTTAGGAGGATATTACTTTTAATTCGACTGACAATCAATACATAATAGGTAAATGACCATGAGCCCGACGTATGCAAGTCTTGCATAGTTATGATCATGGCGAAACCGTTTAAAATGACTTAAATACCTTTAAACTGAGAGCATTCTAAACTATTCAAGGTTAGTGACCTAGAAATTAAGAAGGGTGTACAATTGTGCATCACCATCTCGCTGGAAGATAAGGCGGTTGTCATACAAACGTAAACGATTTTTTATGCGTAAAGTTGTATCATTCATATTGTTACTACAACCGGGTTAGCAAAAAACCTGTATATAATACTTAATAGTACAAGAAAGAAGCTCGCTTGCGTTTTAAGAAAAATAATTTCTAGAGAAAGAGGTAGCCAACTCCCTAGTTTAACTCCAATTTAGTAAGGATGTGTAGAATTTACAGAAATCACTATACAAGTATGTAGGTATGTACGTCTATAAACGTCAATAAAATATGTTTACATACATTGAAACATCTTAGTATTAGAGGTCAAAATTGATCTTCTGATAAACACATGACATGTCCTAATGAATGCACTCCGCTTCTATTAGCTAATATCTAAACCCGTTGCTTACTGAGTAAACGGGCAAGTTAGCAACATCGGATGTTGTTCGCCGTCACCTGGGATGTGGTGAAGGTCGCTGACCCGCACTAAGCTAATCTACACTTATCACCATATTTGGCGGTAACAATTATTTATTTGGCAACACACATCGACCCTACACTTACCACCACGTCCATAAGTTTGACATCCCAACATTACACATTACACCTTAGTGAAAATTTTAGGAGTTTTTATGCTTTGTTATTTAGATATATAAATATTATAAGAAAATGAGAGTATTCGATTTTTCTTTATTTATCTCATTTCTTAGATTAGGTAATTTACAATATTTATACAAAAATAAATTATATAAATACATCTAAAACGTATTAAAACAATAAAAACATTATAAAAAACCTAACCTAGAGTGCTGCCGGCAACGGGGCAGGGCCCATGCTGCCGGTGGTTAGGGCTGCAGAGAGAGGAACCGTCGGACTATACGCGCCGTGTCCAGGATTACCGCCTTCTGAATCTGACCCTTGATCCAACCACAACCACGTAGCGAGAGAGTATTCGATTATTATTAGAAGATTAGATTATTTTATTATAAAAAAGGAAAAAGTTGATCTGAAATATCTGTTGTGCACATACCTTATGGAGGCTATTGGCCGATTGTCATAGAACACAAACATCGCAATTCCATTAAAGAGTAGTTTCCTACAGCTTGTCGTGGAAGAGCGGTTGGCCATTTGCATTGTTTACGTTGTATCTCGACCGCCACTTAAGTGGTTTCGTTAGCTCCAAACTAACTAGGGAGCTATTACCGCACACTTACGCCATTGTGCACCCCGAGGTTCAAATACAGAAAAAAACGACCGTTTGTATACATATATCGTCATAACTTAAAAAAAATAACCAGTAGTAAGAACCATCTTTGAGAAAGTAATTCAAGCAAATAATTGTTACTTATTTAAAAAAAAATTGTCAATCATAAGAAAGATGTTTTTGAGTTTTGTTAGTGTTATTTCTTATGCAGTGTGATATACCTACAAGATTTTATCAAACTAGACGACATGTAAGTAATTTATTGAAATATTTGTAACATAAAAAAAAGTGAACAAATCCGCGCCGTTCACACACTGATCGCTAGCGAGTGTAATACGTAAATAAATATCCTTAATAATTCGTATAACTAGATAATTTGGGTCCAGTACATACTCACCCTGAGGTTACTCGTAAGTGTCAAATGATCTCACCATCTATTTGAGCATGCTAACATTTACATATGCAAATTCAAGGATGAACTAACTCTACTCCTATCATGTATGGTTATCTTATAGATGGGCACGGTAGTCGTAGGCCTAAGAGTATTTACTCGTACTGGCTTCGTGGTAAATACTTCAAAGTGAAGACGTACACGAACAGTATTCTGTCATCTTTAACAACCCTTCCGATTAGATCGCTCAAGGAAACTCTGAGCATTGCTCTCTCCATTGCCCTCTCAGTAACTACGAGTTTTTGATGAGACCGATTGTAAGCGCCCGCGTCTGTCTGGGTACCATAAGTCACTACCGGCAACACACACTGATCAAAGACTGGCGTTTATAGTATCGTCATCAAAATAGGAGCTACCGCGAAATGCGACCAATATAGAAATAGTAATTTTCGATTTACGACTGAAAGTTACGAGACACACTGTGATTAAAGTACTTTTATAACTTTACGAAACCAGGTTTCTTAGACTCGCGGTGTGCTTAATGAAATATTTCAAAATGCGGTCACAAAACGACGAAAATTACGAGTTACGATTCTGTAGTCTTGCGTTTGGTATGGGAAATCTCATCAAGCGTATCAGAGTCGTGTGTCGTCACGAATAATCGTGCCTAAGTGTGTAATCTGTCATTTGATTGCAGTGCACTATGTATCACCGTTAATGCCACCGTTAAGACTAGCAATTAATGCTTCTTACACGCCGACCGACTCAGAATGACATTGTAAGAACATGCTATTTCAACTATTTTCTTTTGATTGTAACAGATTACAGGGTATGTATGTAACGCTCTATTAATTATTATTTAGCCGAGCCTTGTATTGCCTTTTGTCCAATTTGATTAGTGTTAGATGCTGTTAGTAATAATATTGTTAATGATTTAATCAAGATTATTAAGACATACCTATTGATGCTGTGGTAAGCACTAGATGTCGATGTAATATAAAATAATAAATATGTACAATAAAATATAATAGGTATTAATAAATGTTTTTATAATAGATGACATTCAAGCCCAATAAAATCAAATCAGGTGGTATTTATATAAATTGCGTAGTCATCCGAAGGTATTAAGCAATAAAAAAAAACAAGTGAATAATACAGGTAATTTTATTATACCCACGCCGTTTTAGTACAAAAACTTCGCCGTCATCGACCCGTAAGAGCTCAATGGATTAAACACTCACAATAACAAATATTATAAATCTTTATGCAATACGGAAACGACTGCAATTCTCTATGAAGCAGCGGATAATATTATGCGACACAATGGTTTAGGAGCGCCGAACTAGAACTCATACAGCGTAATAGTTATGTCACTGCACCTATTGAGGTCATTTGGTAATGTGCATGTGGTCATTAGGCCACGATCTTTGGATCTGGCTAGACAAAGAACCGAAATCTGGAGTTACGATAGTGCTTATGGAATAAAAAATAAAAAATATTATGCAGGCATTAAGGCGAAGAAGTTACAGTAGGTATAATATACTTATAGGTATTAGGTATGTGCCAACAATATAGTTAATTGCGATTAGTTTTTCTTATGACCGAAAGCCAGATGACAGGTGGTTTCGTAAAAACTATTGTCTGCCTAATTTAGGGATAAGATAAGATAATCAATATATTATTAGCACAAAATTAGGTAGGTATACATAGTATAAAGTTTAATATTTATAACACCAGTAAATTGAGCTACTTGTGACGCTGATTTTCAGTGAAACCTGCTAATACTAAAATTAAAACTCAAAAAACTAATACAACTATATACCGAGCGGGCCCCGGGATTCATTGAGGAAAATTCTGGTGTAAATGTTAGGACAATGATTATTGATGTGTATTCTACCAAATCAACAAGCAAAATTGCAATTCAAGTAGTTTCTGACAAGCTTTCTCAAAATTGTCGTTATAAAATATTCATCTAATTAGCACATTATGCCAATTACTTATTAAAATTCATGAATAAATAATGCGAAATAACAATAACTCATGAAAATTATAGGAATGAAAAACTCGTATTGGACGAATATTGCTCGACATGTTTCACTCCGTAACGAGGAGCATAATCATTATACAATTAATATGTTTCAATCTCACGATATTTTTGTGTTTAAAACTCGTATTGGGGTGATTAGTCGGGCGTTTGAACCGTTCTTATGACTCTGTCCAGATTTCTGTAGAAGTGACTGCATATATTAATAAATAGGTTTTGGTTGTCCTTTAGCCAGCCCAGCTGTCTACCAAAAATAACACCAAACTGTGTGATCATTTCTACAGAAATCTGGACAGAGTAATAAGAACGGTTCAAATACCCGAATAATCACCCGTTTCAGTCAAAATATAGAAAATATCGATATTTTATAAATATTTCACATTATTGTTGACAAGTTTTATATGTTGTAAATATAAACAAAAGACAGTAGGCCATTGCGAATTGATATGCTATATTGTTCTCCAAGATGGCAAGTAGCGAATGAACATAATGACTCATTTAGTTTTTATATCGATTCATTACCATATTAAAGTTAGAGCATCATGAAACGGATAAAGGTACTATACATTGTATTCTACTTGAACACGAAACTAGTACCACAATTTAAGAGGAATCATTGTGATTAAGAGGTTTGTAATTTTACACAATGCCGGGCCCCAGCGCTTTGAGTCTTTTTGCTTTCAAAGAGACTCAGAGATGCCACAGGAGACCGAAGAGCTGGCAGCTACCTCGCTCAGCGTATGATATGCCGCGTACTGCCAGCGTCTTCCACGCCGTATAGGGGCCTTTTTTAGATTTATGTTAGTTTTAGTAGAATCTTATTGTTTATAATTATTAATAATTTTCTACGTATTTATTTTTTTGGTACTTAATAAATTTCATGTTATTGTGATATCAATACAAAACTTTATTATTGATTTAAATGAAACGGGGTTTTTTGTTGCAGATTGTCGGCAATTTTATATGACATGACAAGAGGGATGGAAGATATTTACCAAAGGACGCGAAAGACATTGGGGGTTAAACGAAACCAGTATTACCGTAGCATCGATCGATCGGTAGATTAATGTTTCTTGGAGATCATAAGTATAGTTTTGGAGAATGAGAGGTAGGGCACAGCGATGACCATCATGCTTGAATATGGGGCAACCCAACTGGGGAAGTACCTCCTCCTTACAGAAGACCACAGCCATAATAGCACTGCTACTTTTCAGGTATGTAGTGCTGAGGGCAAGTTCCCAGAGGGACTTAAACAAGCCATTATTCGACCTATTCACAAGAAAGGCAGTCGCAAAGTATTCTCCAACTACAGGCCCATAGCAATATTATCTAGCGTAGATAAAGTTATCGAAAAAAGCATAGTTGAGCAACTTGGATATTATCTGAGCAAAAATGAAGTCATTAACGAATGTCAGCATTGTTTTCAAAGGGGTAAAAGCACAGACACATTATTGTTAAAATTCACAGATGAAATAAACTCGTACTTAGCCGATAAAAAAGTAGTTGTAGCAGTATTTTTCGATTTTACGAAAGCATTTGACACATTAGACACTGCTACCCTTTTGAAAGCCATGAGCGGGGTGGGAGAGCTGCTGAATCAATGGTTCCGTGACTATCTCACCGCGCGCTCGTACCGTGTGCAGGTGGGCTCGACGCTAAGCGATAAGCAGCGGGTGACGTGCGGCGTGCCGCAGGGCTCCTGCTGTGGCCCGGTCTCCCACTTGTTGCACGTGAACAGCTTGTGTGTGTTACGCGTGAGCAATGTTGACGCGCTGCCCGATGCTTGCCGCTTGGTGCAGCAAGATGTGGATGCTGTTGTCTTATGGTCACATGACAATGGTATCACGCTGAATGCTGACAAAACGAGATTCCTAGTTATACGCTCACCTCACCTGCATCTAACTAATGTGCCATCTCCCATAATAGCTCATTACTTCCATTGTATTGATAATAACCAAACCCTCTGCCGCTGTAAATCTATTTTACAAGTGAACTGTGTAACCTATCTTGGAGTTAAAGTAGACGAAAAATTTTCTTGGTCCCATCATGTAGATTATATTTGTGATAAACTTAGAATATTACTTGGCAAGTACTGCCACCTCAGTTCCAAAGTTCATTTAAATACGTTAAAATATTTGTACAAATCACTTGTAGAATCTATTATAGGATATGCCCTAAATTGCTACTGATTAACTTTTAAAACCAATCTAAGTAAAATTGAAAAGTTACAATTAAGATTTTTGAAACTTCTAGCCAACAGAAAGACTAAAAATAAATGTATGTCAGATTATAGGCAGCTATTTAAGATATGTAATATTCTTCCAGTAAGCCTTAAACATATATTCACATTGGCACTTTATCACCATGGAAGTCAAAAGCATGGCTTATCGCTTGTAAGTAACACTTATGGCACCAGGTCGGTATCTGCGGGCAAGTACGATGTACCAAGGGTGACTAATTATTATGGCGATAGATACTTAACGAAACGTCTACCCTACATTGTAAACCGTCTGCCTGCAGATATCAGGTCGGAGGCCAATAGGTCAAAATTCAAAAGAAGATTATTTCATTTTTAATTGATAGTATATAAAATTATAGTTGTTATATTTTTTTTTTATCTTAGATACTCTGATCCCACAGTCAAACTGTGTAAACCGTTTTGTGGGACACATGTTATTGTAAAAAAATGTACCTTTTCTTAAATAAATAAAATAATAAGTGTTCCTGATGGTGAGTAAGGTTCCCAGAGCTCCAACCCCCCTTAAAGGCCGGCAACGCGCTTCTGACTCCCCTTGTGTGTCCCATGGGCGACGGTAATTGCTTACCACCAGGCAATCCGTCTGCTAGTTTGCCGCCTATGTCATAAAAAAAAGATATGTATACGCGTCTGAATCATACGAGATGACGTTGAGAGAGAACTGCTGTTTACCAGCGAGATGATTTACGATTTATATCCGAACATGATTTACGAGCACAGACAAGTGTTATGAAGTCGATGAAGAGTGAATTATACAAAAATATATCAAAAGAAGTAACAAAAAAATTGTAATGTCTAGAGATTATTATTTTGAAAGTCTTGAGGACTAAGATTGAAATATTATAACTTTCGCCTTCGAGACCTTTCCTGCAGTTTTAAAGTCTAGTTTGGTTGTAATAATCATGATTCCGTAATAAATAAAATACGCGCAATTCCTGGCAGGAAGGAAACATTCGTATAAACAACAAGTCATTATGTAAAAGCAGCGATCAATTATTAAGAAGTCGTAAAAAATATTTTTTTTTTGTAATAATTGAAATCTGAATTAGCTAATATATTTGTTATTAGAATGAATTTCTCTAGTCAATTCATCTTAATGACAACAAATAAACATGTTTTGGTTTTCGTCTACAGCATGCGCACTGAAAACCTTTTTTTCAGTGTCATGTGAATACAAAACTTCTCACTTCAAATCCTTTTAATTGCAAAATTTGAAATGTTTTGGCTTTTTTTTTTATTTCACATAATCAGTAGTTCATTGGCTATTCGGTAAATGTTTTTTTTAATGACGTAGTTATTGCACAATTACTAGTTGAAGGTCAATGGGCGGGTAATTAAAAAAAAACAAAAACAAAAAAAGTCAACCAGGGGTCAAAACTCATTGGTTTTCAAGTTATTCAACTTGAAAACCAATGAGTTTTGACCCCTGGTTGACTGGACTTAAATCGTTGCAAATGAGCTGTAGAATAACCCCTTTAAAGAGATACGGCGAATTTCCAATCACCC
Source organism: Grapholita molesta (assembly GCA_022674325.2). Taxonomy (NCBI): domain Eukaryota; kingdom Metazoa; phylum Arthropoda; class Insecta; order Lepidoptera; family Tortricidae; genus Grapholita; species Grapholita molesta. Next base: position 6,196,870 of record CP053126.2, read on the forward strand.
TTTATTTGTTTACGTTGTTATGCAACAAAAACTGAACAGTATAAGATGGCATTTAGTGAGTCAGTGAGGAGGTCACGGACGTTTAACTTATACCTAATACGGACTATAAAATATTTCACAAGAAATGTCCTATGGTAATAAGCCACATCTCCATATAAACACGTATACGACTTTTAAGTTTTAACATAATTACGGTAGAACAGCTAATTTGCGTAATTAGCCATAACGATGCGTGCTTTAATCGCTGTTGGACCTTTACACTTCAACGGTTCTTCCTGGAGTGCTACTAACACGGATACTAATAGCAGCTGGCGTGGCAACAAAACTTTTAGCAGTCCTTTCGCAGTAGTGTTTACTAGGCAAGCCGGCGGGAATCTGTGATGCACACACGCGGTAGTGCCTCTGGTTCTGTGGACGCGCCGATAGCAGCAGAAATTGCTAAGAGGGCTAAGTATTCAGAATGATCTTGACACGCTATTATGAACACCTCGCGCGCATAGCAACTTCTGCTGCTGACTGTACGTACGTAGTTATGAACTTGAGCGAAGCCGCTAATATATCAGAGGGCCTACCGCGAAAAACGAACTTCGAAAATTTCGAGCAGCTGCTTCTTTTACTCCATTTAAGGTGTAATGAGAGTGACAAAGACAATATATTTACTAAAAAGAAGAACCTTCACAACGAGTTGCCAAAAATGTATTCGCTAGCGTCTGCGGGAAATATTTGTATGGAGACATTGTACAGTGCACTAATAAATCGACGTAAAACGAGACATATTTATGTCGATCGTGGGTCGTGGCAGCTCATGCAACATCAATGTACATTCGGGGTCAATAGAAAACGAAAATAATGTAATCAGTCCAATTACCTTCATAGCTTTATGGTTTGTCATTGTACACACATATAGTTGTTACTTACATTCTTGTTTACTTTACCTTGCGACAATTTATTATATATTTAGTGAAAACGAAGTATTACAATAATACTTTGTCATGTGTCAAATGATTTTTTTGCTTAGAAAGGCAGTTGTCCGTCAGCCATGTTTGTTTTCATTATTTTCGTTTTCTATTGACACCGAATATAGGTACGGCTGCAACTATCGGACACTTACTCTTAAAGAAGAAAACAAACTTCTTGTAGGACATGGATCATGGATTAGAAGTTACATATTTCCATACATTTAGGTCAAAATCAACATGGATTGACAGCTATCCCAATCCATTTCAACTTGCGGCAGTAATACACAATTCATGCTTAAGTTCAAGAGTAACTAGATTTACAGTAAAAGTTATTTTGTTCATAATGAAACATATTATCAAGGACGGCAGGTTCCGTCAGGTTCTCAAACGTCGAATGGACTGGACATGACAACAAAATCAAACAACATTATCACTGTCTCCCAGATTTGTTTTTTTATTTATTTTAGATTTATTTATTTGTTTAAAGCTTTGCTGGTCGATGTCGAGTGTCTAATTGTTTGTAAGGCAATCGTTATTTAATCATCATCTTTGCAGCCGTAAATCATTCACTGCTGGACATGGCGTACCCCAAATATGACTTATATGTTCTATCATCTTGGGCGGTACCTACTTAATATACCTACAACAATAAAACTAGAAATCTTTGTATGACTAATTTGCTAACAGAACTAATAATTAGTATTTCCCTTTTTGTTAAGTTTCCTTTAATTTCATACCTATTGCTATTATACTGTACATATATGTGTGTGTATTTTTTATGAATATATTATTTATAAATGTTGTTTTTATTTCATATAGATTTACCTTTTTTTATCACATCGCCTAAATTTTTATACCTTGCCCAAAGTATTATTTTCTACAAGTCAACGTAGAAAATACTTTATAGCGTTTAGTACTTTCGAGTCCTCGTGTAATAAAGGTTATATAAAATAAATAAAGAGAAAAGCGCAGATTATTATACTCAAATAAAATTAAATATTGCTGTATATAGGAGGGCATGTTATTGTTAAATAGCGACCAAGTTGCTTGCAACAATTGTAACTAGGACAGCGATGTACTAACAAGTGTTAAGCACCCAATATTGCTCTACACAGTACACTACACATGTTACCTTGTACAAATAGCCGTCAATCAAAACAGACACGATGTATTAATCATATGCTAGATATGTTTGCGTACAAAAATGTTGCAGAGATCGTTAACACATTATGTATAGGTTATTCTTGTGAAACAAACATAATAGTTAGGTACATTATAATACAAATTGGGCAATAATAATTGAATTTTAAAAACCAGAATTTTATTTTCTGAGATCGTAAGGGCCTTCTGTCATGTCATACAAACAAAAAAATATCACTACAAAAGAAAATAATTGCACATTTCTATTTCATGTCCTCAGTTACTCAAACTATCCTATGGGTCGTATCATAAATACAGTTTCGGTTTTATATGATTGCTTTAGGCACACAGTTTATACTAAGCTTTAATGAAGAAGCTAAGATAATTGACGTAACTGCGGCCATCTTGCTAATATATTTGAGCTAACAAAGCCTCGATAATTAGTTCAATGTTACGACCGTTATCGGTTATCAGTTATCATTGATTACTCAACGTTTGTTGTCGCCTTGGGTATCCGAACGCGCGGCACGTGCGCTTGGGCAAGAGACGCACTGCTTGCAACATAAGGCGCTTTCTAACTACTGACTTCTAGAACTTTCCAACAAGTCTATTTAATAACTTAGGCTCAGTTGTAAGAGTAAAATAGTGGATACTGGGGCGTGATTGAGTGTTTTTAGCCAATTTATTTGGCCGCATACACTCGCAATTAGGCGAGATAATGCTGCTATCAAGGAGATGCCGCCACGCCGTCTTGTGTTGAAAAGTTGGTTGGTTATAATATTTAAATGTGTCTTATCTTTAGTGGTGATGTTTATGCAATTTTAGCGCAAGGATTACTATTTGCCTTAAAATACATTTTAACCTCACTAACTCGGAAAGCGTTGTTGTATTCTTTAAATTTAAATAAATAAACTGCATTTTATTAACAAGAGTGCAATTTAATTTCATAGAAATTGTGGATTACTCATTGATTGTTTTTTTATGTTAGCTGACTGGAAGGACTCTAACCTACCAACAATTTGGATAAAATTTTAATATTTTGGAGTTATTATTGTCCTCGTGGTACTGAGGTGAAAACATTTGTGTTTCACTGGGCAGCAAAGTTTGGGGTCTCGTGCCTTGGAAGCCTCCCAACGCTGAAGATGCCAGTTTTGAGACAACTCGCTAAGTCGACACTTTTTGGACCATTTAAAAAAATCACTTATAGAAAATAATCATTTCGGAATATTTTGCTAGCCCTGGTCTCAATATTAGCACGAGAGGATAAGCATTAACTTTGCTCTCTTGTAAAACAAATAACTATTTCCTTAACTGTTCGATTATACTCGTTCTTAAAAATTCACAATTGGCGAAAAAAATTAAAAGAATTTTATAAATAACTACATTATACAACCGATTTATCGTCCTATCTCCCCGACCAGAGATCACGTAATTTAAGTTAATTTAAGTTTTTATTAATCACCCTCCCAAAACAATTTGAATAATTCTATCTTCCTCATTTTGCAATAGACTTTACCGTAGCTATGAAGGTAGTAGAGCATTGTCATCTTTCCTATTTATCCCGAAATTATTCAACGTTGGAACTTCCAACAGTCCATGATCTTTCCTAAAACAATTACGATGCACAATTAAGAAACACTAGTAGACCTCAACTATGAGGAGTAATTTTAAACTCGTTGAAAACGCATATAGAAACGACGGGAACTATCAAATGAATTCAAAGTAAGCGTACCAAAATCTTAAACGCCATTAACGATCTAGAATGCATAATTCGCACATTGTCGTTCAACCTAACGAATAATAAAGATCATTAAACTTTTTCACATGCATACGTACTTACAAACAGTTGCGTAAACCAAATAGCTGTATAAACGTCTTTGCATTTCACTTCCTTTTTTCTCATCGACCATAGAATAGCAGGAAGACAGAACTGCAATTAACTTTGATACTAATATATTATGTGAGATGTGACTGCCAAGCTGAGGACGTGACGTACATAATTTATGACTTTGCATCGGGTGGAATAGTTCCTGTTTTATATCTACATGACTCAATATAATTATCAATCAACTTCCATAGTGAAATTAGTAGTTAAAGTTAATTTAATGTGAGTATAAAAAGTATAGTGTTGTTACAGACGTGTAAATAATTATTAAAAATACATTCAAGAACGATAAAAAGACTAATTGCAGGTTTATAAGGACAATTTGCAAAATGTTTGGTTTATCATTTGCCAAATTAAAATATTTCAGTAATAAATAGTTTGGGTCTTTCCTAGTCGTAACGTCGCGGGCGACCAAAAAATATAAGCCCTTATTTTTTTTTTGTTAATTTACGTTTACGATGGTTTTGTAAAATTATAAAGGCTGACTTATTTAAACATCAATTAAAATAATGCGAAATCTAACTATGCAATTTTGAATTCGGTTTGATATACTCGTATATTGTTGAAGTCGAAAGCTCTACCGAAATCCTATCAGACATTTATTTATATAAGCATTGATACTAGTTTTTTTGTCAAATTGTATCGTGTATTGTATGTAATTTTATTTTTGTGTGATTTGTAATAAACAAAGCTTTAAATTATTCAATACAGCGTTACCTATACTCGTATATATTTATAACAAAATCGATGACCATTACGAGAAAGGTTTAATTATTTCTTGATATTCTTAAATGATTCAGTACAAAAACTATCCGATAAAAAATGTTATATAAAATAAATACCGATTAAAAAACCATAAAGTGTACTTGGTGACACTTATTTTTGTATCTGTATCTTAACATTCCGTTCTGAGTAAAAATAAATTACCAAACAAAAATGCCTCAGATAATCGTCACAGCGCCTACATTTGAGCGCAATGCACGCGTATAACATTACTTACAAGTTTAAGGAGTAAAAGCATTAAAAGCAAGCATAAAGGTTAAACATGCAAAAAGACAATAATAAAACTACTTTGTTTCATTTAACACTGGCTCTAAAATAGCCATAAATGCTGTATGGTTAACCTTAAAAGTTCTTTTTCAAGTACCTTGTCAGTTTTACCTACTAAGCTAACACATGCATTGACCACAGTGGGCAGTTGTTAAGCATAGTTACGACAAAGTTCTAAAATGTAAAAGTGATTATAATTTAACTTTGAAACTAATAAGCCATGGTCAGGTTTATGACATTATGTAAATGAAATGTAAATTTTCGATGTTACCTCGTAAAGAAGGCCAAAGCTATTATTATTGGAAATCATATGTAATTTTCACCTGCATCGGAGAGTATCGCATGAACTACATTATAACTTATACATATATTTGTTCAATGTTTGTTTAGCCACTTGATATTTCGTCAAAGCCACAGACCAGTAAACCTATAGACAAGTATTGCAGGGCACTGACGATCATCAGCCCGTATGGCATACAAGGCTTATATAATTCCCGGTCGCGCGCAGGCCGTTCAGTTGCGTCCAAGTATCTGACCTGCGCGCAGTGCACATTGTTACTACACTAAAAAATAGATAATTATAATAAAAACGTTGACATCATGTGTCATTGTACTGTAAGATGGTGTGGTAAAAATTCTAAGACATCAAATTACAAGAAAGATGGTATAACATTCCACAGATAAGTCAAAATGATTATATTATTGAAAAATTATTTGTTCCTAGCGGAGTTCATTTATACTGGTCGCTTACAGAAGTAGATAGTTGTTCGTCTCTTTTCATCATATTGTAAATACAGTGTGCTATTCCTGTCTTACGAAGCCACGTGTAGCTCTAGTGATGTGCTGATGTCGTTACCGTAATCGTGTGCTTAGGATTACCGAAGGTGTACCGAATTTACAAAATATAATAGAAATCAGGGATACGCACTATATATATATATATATATATATATATATATATATATATATATATATATATATATATATACATATATATATATATACGAGTATATATTTATATTTCAGTAGTTTATATAGTATATTATATTTAATACTAACTAGTAGTAGTAGAATATGTATGTACGCATACTTAGTTTTATGTAGAGTTATGTAGTGGACTAGAGGGGGTTGGTGAGTCCTTGGGGTCCAGAGTCATAGAATGGGCCTGATGATGAACTTCGAAGAAGTCCCAGGGCACTCATAGCTGGTTTGAGATAGAGGTATGTTATGGGGGCTTTTTAGAATCCACTTGGTTAGTACTTGGGTACAGTGTCATAGAATTGGCCTGATGATGAACTTCGAAGAAGTCCCAGGGCACTCATAGCTGGTTTGAGATAGAGGTATGTTATGGGGGCTTTTTAGAATCCACTTGGTTAGTACTTGGGTACAGTGTCATAGAATTGGCCTGATGATGAACTTCGAAGAAGTCCCAGGGCACTCATAGCTGGTTTGAGATAGAGGTATGTTATGGGGGCTTTTTAGAATCCACTTGGTGAGTCCTTGGGTCCAGTGTCATAGAATGAGCCTGATGATGAACTTCGAAGAAGTCCCAGGGCACTCATAGCTGGTTTGAGATAGAGGTATGTTATGGGGGCTTTTTAGAATCCACTTGGTTAGTACTTGGGTACAGTGTCATAGAATTGGCCTGATGATGAACTTCGAAGAAGTCCCAGGGCACTCATAGCTGGTTTGAGATAGAGGTATGTTATGGGGGCTTTTTAGAATCCACTTGGTTAGTACTTGGGTACAGTGCCATAGAATTGGCCTGATGATGAACTTCGAAGAAGTCCCAGGGCACTCATAGCTGGTTTGAGATAGAGGTATGTTATGGGGGCTTTTTAGAATCCACTTGGTGAGTACTTGGGTCCAGTGTCATAGAATGGGCCTGATGATGAACTTCGAAGAAGTCCCAGGGCACTCATAGTTGGTTTGAGATAGAGGTATGTTATGGGGCTTTTTAGAATCCACTTGGTTAGTACTTGGGTACAGTGTCATAGAATTGGCCTGATGATGAACTTCGAAGAAGTCCCAGGGCACTCATAGCTGGTTTGAGATAGAGGTATGTTATGGGGGCTTTTTAGAATCCACTTGGTTAGTACTTGGGTACAGTGTCATAGAATTGGCCTGATGATGAACTTCGAAGAAGTCCCAGGGCACTCATAGCTGGTTTGAGATAGAGGTATGTTATGGGGGCTTTTTAGAATCCACTTGGTGAGTCCTTGGGTCCAGTGTCATAGAATGAGCCTGATGATGAACTTCGAAGAAGTCCCAGGGCACTCATAGCTGGTTTGAGATAGAGGTATGTTATGGGGGCTTTTTAGAATCCACTTGGTGAGTACTTGGGTCCAGGGTCATAGAATGGGCCTGATGATGAACTTCGAAGAAGTCCCAGGGCACTCATAGTTGGTTTGAGATAGAGGTATGTTATGGGGGCTTTTTGGAATCCACTTCGTAAGTACTTGTGTCCAGTGTCATAGAATGAGCCTGATGATGAACTTCGAAGAAGTCCCAGGGCACTCATAGCTGGTTTGAGATAGAGGTATGTTATGGGGGCTTTTTAGAATCCACTTGGTGAGTCCTTGGGCCTAGTGTCATAGAATAGCACACCAGTGCGCGACCCATTCTCCAACAACGGGTATTAACGACATCTGACCCCGCACAATCTGGTGTACCAGAGTGGCGGGGATGTTCGCGCTGACAAGCGCCCTTCTGAGAATATAGTTTAACTTAACGTAGCATGGCGGGACAAGCGGCCAGCGCCCGAAGAACACGGGAGTCCATGGTGGCCGAGGTGGTCTACAGAGAATCCTTAGGGGGCACAGCTATGGTCTACAGTCTACACAAACAACATACGAATAATGTATCTCTAGTGATTAAATATGTATTTTATTTGAAACCCTTGTATTTTTATAAAAATACGTATTACGTATTAACTTTAATATATTTGCAAGATTCCATTCATACAATTTGTCCTATTTTTGAATTAGGGACTGTTTAGACAGCAAGTGATATTCTGGCCTCGTTCCTCACCTTCAGTCCGGTCGCCTAACTGATACTCATCCAGGATGACTAGTATTTGCAGTAATGCATTATTTACATACAATAACAATTTAATTAATAACTAATTAATTAATTCAAAAAGACATTTTTTAAAATAGGCTGTTAATTATAGAAGTTATTCCAACCCACATTATGATATGTACGAGAGTGGTTTATGAACAAACAAACCACTCTCGTACATAATATTATAATCGTTATTTTGGTCAAAAAAATTATACCATTTCGCATCGTAATTTGTACTCTTTTCTGGAGCTCTTATTACTGTCATACACATTTAATTTTTACATTATTACACCCTTAGTATTTTAACCTATACTTTTGAAGTAATTTAAAATAATTTTACTATACCTACTGATTTATATTTATACTTACTTTTGTTTACCAAACAAAAATGACTACCGGTTAGGCTTCCGGTAAAAAACATGTCCCATCACTACACGCTCAAGCGGCCGCGCGTCGTCCTTGAGACAACCAATCGCAGCGACGTTAACGCCCTCCCGCCCCTCACGTTTCACCTCTTGTGTTGGCAGCTTGTATCGCGAACAAAATGAACAACATTGCGACTCTATAGGTAGTTCTCTGTGGTCAAAGCATTTCAAAGAGAGGAAATGAACCTTGTATATTTGTTGAGGCTTCATTAGTTCTTGATTACAAAACGTATACATATGTAGTAGTGGGTGTAAGTGAGTGCGCTATTAGAGCTTTCCTTAGACGCTTCCTAGCTACTTTTCATAGACACTTCCTTTTACTTGATATGAATTAAGGCAAAAACTATTATTGGTGCCTAGAGTTGAAAATATCGGAAAAAATCAAATGTTTTTTTCGAGAATTTATGAAATTTTCTTTTTTCCGTTTTTCTTCGTATTCTTTAAGCAAAAGACATTAGGAATTAATCCGACTGATAAGCGTAATGACACCACTTACTTATTTGTTATTTTACTTGATATTGGCGAAACCATCGATTGATTTATTGATGGAAGCCATTTTTTTTTAAAGAAGAAGAAACGGGTTTTTTTCCGGATATTTTCAACGCTACTGGTGTCTAAAAGGCGCTATTTATATATATAGATATTAATTATATGTTAAAAAAGGTACAAAATGATTAATCAAACTTTACAGTTTGATTAATCATTTTGTAAATCATGTAGTAAAAAGTTTAATATTTTTCTTAATTTATTTATTTGTCTTATGGCTTCACAAGTCACTCGGTCAGATTAAAAGTATGATAGGCTTCAAGCGGTATCTTTCTTAATCTCGCTATACTTCGCTGTGTAGTAGCTACTGTTTTACAACGGCTACTAAACTTCTGATAAAACAATGACCGAACTATCTCTATAACCAGTTGCATGCAGGTTTGGGTAACTCGTCGGGCGAGGAATTAGTAAACGTAATCTATTTTAGCTATTACGTCGTCTTAATCGTTTGCATTGAGGCGTGGATGCAGAGCAGATTACGTGCAAGCAAACTCGCTTAGTTACTTTCGGAAACATTTCCCCTAAATTATGTCATCTGTTTGCTTATGGCCTCTTTGACATTGAGTTATGTCGACAGTTTTTTTGGTAAAGTGGTTTGACATTGAAGTTATCATTTTGTTTAAAGTGTTACAGTATTACTATCTTGCAATTGTAATAAATTTATAGCAATTTATGTCAGCCAATGAAAACAAGCATGTTACACGCATGTGTACATTGTTCAAAAATTGTCTGACTTTAATGAGAGTTATGGTTATGGTATTCAATTACTAGTCGTCGTTTATGGAGTTAAATTACTACTGTTCACGATATAAACATTCTCCTGTAGATTAAATCTTCTCATAAATGATTTTTGGAAATGTAATGCCAATATATTATTACTATTACTTAGACTTGCGAGTATGTTTAAGTCCGATAAAGAAAATATTTTCGTTCTACTTTAGAATAGGTACAGCCGACGTCAAAGGTATGTTATGTTTATAGGTTTGCACTTTACACCATTGTAATGAAGTTCAAAAGTGTGAACATATTTTTAAACCAGTTAAGGGCATGAATATATATTATTATACATATAGTTATACACATTATAAAGTGTTTTAGTTACGCACATTAGGATAAGTTTTGCTATGTGCACTGATCATGACAGCTTCATGACTTTTCCGCAATAGTATTAAACTCGCATTTTATTACTAACATAAAACTTAACTAGTAACAAGTAAGAGTTTATTTCCGATATAAAAGTGACGTAGCTCCTAGGATTTATTTAGGTACTAAGTCGGTTGATAGCATAAATCGCATGTACTACCTAATTATTACAGCTGCGTGCGCTGTTCTTTATGACTTTTGATTAGCAAAAAGAAGGAGTAACTTTGGATTACAGCTAGGTCAGTAAAAGCGATACGTAACAATTGAAAATATAATTTCATGCGGATGTTAACGTGTTGTAATGTGGTATTATCGTTACGAGGACCGTTTGGAATGTGCATGTATTTGTATACAAGTCCTGGTATGTACTATCTGATCTATACCGCTATAATAGACCGGCTAGCCGTCAATGAAATATTATTTTTTTAGAAATATGGAGAAAATGGAAAAATCTAATTAAAAACCATAAGGTATCGTTAGCAGACATTTCAACGTAATACAACATTAAATCATTTGGAATATTGCAATTATTATTAGTGTCGGTTCTGGCCGTAGGATATATAAACTTTCAGTTGTTTTTTTTTGACATACCTACTCGTTAACTCGTACTTGACTTTACTAAAGTGAAAGTTATTTTAGCATTATGTTTTCAAATTAAGGTATTATAAGTAATGTATCAGTCGCTGAATTCACGAGTAGCATCTTTCCCGTACACGGAACATTGTTGTTACGGACATTAGGAAGGCGTACGCGGAGCCGAAACGCGCAGAGACCCTTTCAATTATTTGATGAAATGTAAAGTGTACACCAGCACTATTATTATAATTTTCTTAGACATTACATGAATTTCCACCCCGTTTTAAAGTTACGTGCGCCAGTACATTAAACTTACCTAAGTATGTAATCAGCTGATCTTTACCGTTGAGGACCCTGCTTCCGCTAAAGCACTTTGAAGATTGCACAAATACAAACGGCGAATAAAACAAATGATTGCTCAATTTATATAGTTTTCACACTCTGAATGGGAATGGCTTTAAATGGGATCACGTAATTGTGAGCGTTTGGTTAACGATCGTTGTGCGGTACGCGTGCGCTGCGCGGGAAAGTACTCCAGCAACTGTCGCGGGCGCAGACTGGTTGCAGACGCCGCACCACTTTCATTACCCCTGGTTTAATCTTAAATTGCCGTTAATTTTCGGTTCGTTTAATTTTCAAATTTAATGAGTGGTTATAGGATTTTTTTTAATACGACAGGTACTGGTTGTCTGGTTTAAGAAAAGGTTTAGGATTACATACATATATATATTATACATATATTATTATTATATATATCGTCGTCTTGTACCTACAACACAAGCCTTACTGTGCTTACCGTAGGGCTAGGTCGATTTGTGTAAGATTGTCCCGAAATATTTATTTATATTATATGATATCATAGACACATAGTCTTCAGAAGAAAAGTGTATCTATTTTAGGGTATATTTCAATTAAGTATCACTAATTATAAAGCTAAAATTTATTAAGTCGGTGTACATATAAGTGGTATTGTAAAACCAATTGGGATCTTTTATAAATACCACCTAGATTGAAAAATATTTGTTGGTGTCTATATTGTCGGAAGTAATCTAATCATTTCTTCCCTAAGTAATTTGAAACTATAAAAACATTATAAAAATCAAATGAAAGCTACAACAAATAAAGTCGGCCCAGCAGATGTTTTTAGCCTACGAGCTAGTTTTTGTTTGTTTCTTTGTAATTGTAAGTAAACTTCCTTTGTAGACTATTGTTTAACATCCGCTATACACCTGAAATATTCGCAACGCATGCTTGACAATATATCGTATCGTCATTACTTTTAATAAAACTCGTATCTTATATCAATCAAAAAAGTGGTTAGTTTGCATGCATTCAGAATTCATGCAGAGTTGCGTAAACGAGTATTTTCAAATGATTGACGATATGTAACTACAATATTAAAAATAAAGGCAATTCACATCCTCAAAAGCAATGAATGGGCATTGAAAAATAATAATAAAATGGGTGGTCTACATACGTCCCTCCTACTGCAGCTAGGCACAGGCTTCGTCTCAACTCTCGAGTGGGATCGGGCTGGTCCCCACGCTAGCTCAAAGGTTTCATAATGATATTGCAACTGGTAAATATCAAATAACATCATAAACAAGTTTCGAAAAATCATTGGTTACAATCCTAATACACCTCGGGATTAAAATTCGCACTTTTAGCTGCCAGGCTGTTTAAAAATAATTTATGGAATTTGTTAATCGTTGCCGTGTGATGCCGTCTGACTAGAATAGCACCACCCCATCTCCTCCCGCGGGTGTTGTAAGAGGCGACAAAGGGAAAAATCCTACGGATGGGCAGCAGCGTCCATCGAAACCCAATCTACAGCTACTGCGGTCGCCAGCCCGCCTGCCAAGCGTGGCGACTATGGCAACTCCCAAGATGATACAAATCATATTTGTGTGAAGCTTACGTCCAGCAGTGGACTGCATACGACTGAAATATATGCATGTAATGTAATGAGGAAGTTTTGAAGAAGTATTATTATAAATGTGGTCATCTATAAATCTATTTTGTCCAATCAGATAGTGAACTTTAAGAAGTAGGTTTATAATAATTAGTCATTACTTACAGGTTCCTGGCAGGCTAAGAAAGTCTTGATTGATTTCTCATCAAATGTCGATGACCAGTCCATGACGTAGATTAATCTAAGTTAGCTATTGTGTAATATGGACGTTGTATATGAGCTGTCAGATTACAAAAGAAGTGACAATATTGTATTACGACGGTTTAGATAGACGCCTAGGAGGCGAATGAATCGTTAGTGCATGCTAGATAAAGTAATTGATCATTATGTGTTATGTCTAAGAATGGTCCTTTGGATGCTCGTCGTGGTTCTAGAATCCATGGAGTCGACATGTGTATCTTAAAATATTTCTTTCGACGGCAATGCGACTTTTAGGTAATGTACTATGCCACATAAATTATATTAAAATCGTTCATGTAATTAATATCAACATAAACTAATTTCTGTTACATCCGTTACCTTGATACTCTCCGCCCTTAGTCCATGTGTGGTCCATGCACAAAACAATTGAGGTGCTGAAACAAAATTAACAATTTTAAATTCATTACCGCTAAGACAATGCGTTCTACATTTCAACACGCAGTTAACCACATATTACACAGAAACACACTTTTGTTTTTTAAACCAAGAGGAAGCGAACCAGAGCGGAAACTCAAATGTCAGAACCTTGACTTAAAAAAATATATTAATGTTAATTTAAAAACAATACTATTTGATTTTATGATCTTAACATTACCTAGGTTTTATTCCATAAATTGTATTCCGAGTAATCCACTAACGAAGTTATATAGGTATACCTAATAAGAATTTTAAGACTGATATATTACAATATGAGTATACGGATAAATAAATACCTATAATATTATATTATACACTAACAAGTATAGCATGAACGATTTCTTGTAAGTGATTGACAAAATAAAAATATCGAGTCCTGTTATCGATAAGTAACACTTTAAGTAACTTTCATACAGCTAATACAAACAAAGACAAATAAGGAGTAAAAGGGTTAACAATAAATAACAATCACAAAAATATCTATTTATTTATATTTTACACACCTACATCAGAAAACTGGAATTTGGAACTATTAATTGCAAATTATAAAAATTAATTGGATCAAAAGTGTACGGATTACGTTCAATTTGTTTAAGATCGGTGACAGGAAGAAGGCGTCTAGGTAGGTAGCCGATATAAGGCTGTGCGTACGTCTTGTCGTTGAAGTACTTAAAGTACCTACTTATCGATAACAGTAGGATTGACGATATTTTTATTGCGGCAAGCACTAAGCAAATGTCGTTCCTGAGATGCTCCTGCTAGAAAAATATCTAGGTATACTTTATATAATCTTTAAGTACTGAATTAATTCTGGAGCAAAATATACGTTTTCCATAAAATACATACATCTTAATCGTAGATAAATAACTTGAAGGTAACTCTTAAAGTGGGATTCAAAACCATTAAAACCAAGAGCTTCGTAACTGTTCTATTTTTGTCCTCTAAGCCTACTTATAGTAATTCCAGGTACCGAGTCAGAGTCAGCTCTAATGATATTTCTTCATATAAGTACCGATTGTTAATAAAGCGTCCTTCCTGCTTCGTATAAGTATTCGTGTGACCCTAAAACAATTTATTTACAAATGTCAGCCTAGGAAAGTTCTACGAAATACCACCAACTAAATGGAAAGGCATTCGCACAGGATTATAAACATCACGGATTAATATAGGATTTGACGATGTGAGAAATTGCATTCGATTTAAGATAGACAGCGGCATTGATTGATCCATTGAAGCTCAAGTGGCATACGATTTCTTGCACCTTCGATGGAGCCTTTTATACTTAGCTAACCTATTGTATTTGTATATTATATATATCGTTGGCTGTGTAATCACAACACAGGCCTTCTTGAGCTTACCGTGGGACTCAGTAAATTTGTGTAAGGATGGCCTGTAACATTTATTATTTATTTTAATAATAAGTATTTCCTCCATAGTCCTAAGGTGAGCTCAGTAAGGCTTGTGTTGTAGGTACTAGACGACAATAAGTACTTAAATACATAGAAAACACTCATGACTCATGAACAAATATCTGTGCTCATCACACAAATAAATGCCCTGACTTGGATTTGTACCCAGGACAATCGGCTTCATAGGCAGGGTCACTACCCACTAGGCCAGACTGGTCGTAATATCATAATATGTAAACTATAAATATCCCTTGATAATTACACTAGGCGGAACACGGGGCTAGACTTAATGGTGTAATAGCATAAAGGGTTAGGGGCCAAATGATCATGGAAAGGGCACCAGGTCCCTCTACTGTAGTCACAGCTACAGCTCACATTCTGCATGCATGTTGTTTACTAGAACCTTACATAAGCTCGCATTGCTTCACCGCCGCGCCGCCGCTGCCTCTCGCGATCTGCACGCAATGTGCAATCTATTTGCTGCAATCCGATAGTGGCGCCAACGCCAATGGTGCCTTTCATTTCTGTCTGCCAATAAAAAATATAATCAGATTTCTGCATTTGTCATTTGCATTATAATATAATCAAGATTGGCAAGTCTATTATATTTATCTATTTAACCTTTTGCACACTGAAGACGTTAAATCACGTAAAGACGGCGATGCAAGAGCTCTAGAGAAGCAGGTGTCATCATTTTGATAATGATTATTTATATCTTAATCGCGTTAAAATGAAATATATTATATTCAGTTAGTTTAATTTGTAAGTTATTTATGAAAATAGTAAGTTTGATTTAGTATAATGAAAATTCATGTTCGCAATTGATACCGAAATGAATGTTGGTACGGTAGCGTAATAGTCACCTAGTAACTAATTAAATACGCTTAATTAATAGGTGAATATTAATTAAGCGTTTTTAATTAATAGGTTTATGCCGTTTTGCTTTAACAAATTTTTTGAATGTCATTCCGGTAGTAGTGGGTTTTACGAGGGGATTGATTAAAAGTCGCCTGTAATGCTTCGGTGTATGAAAGATATTTCATCTTACCCCACATAAAAATACATTTAATCTTGCCCCACTTTACCTTACACCTAACGCCTAATGTGTTTTTTTTGTACAGATTATGATTAATCATGATCTAATCACATTATTATATTTGTTAGTCAATCAGACGCGTACATGCAACCGTTATATAAACATAATAATATGATTTGGTCATAACAATCACCCGCATAGTAGGCATATTACTTCTCACGTACATACAGGCTGTTTATGTTCCACATACGATAACGTAAGGTTGTTTGTTACTAACTCATGTTTTATCAACTACGATGCGCGGTATGTCCGTGACATTACTAAGGATGTATCGAATACCTATA
The DNA here is from genome assembly GCA_022674325.2 of Grapholita molesta. Taxonomy (NCBI): domain Eukaryota; kingdom Metazoa; phylum Arthropoda; class Insecta; order Lepidoptera; family Tortricidae; genus Grapholita; species Grapholita molesta. The sequence continues at coordinate 6,213,036 of CP053126.2, forward strand.
GGCGACATGAGGGTTCACCGCACGATCCAGTATATGACAGTATGTAGTTATGTAGCTACCTATTATTACAACAACAGAGATGCACTATTTAAAGGTGAGTCCTATATTTTTTTAATTACATATTAAAACTTGACAATAACTTAAAATTAAATACAGCGTCCCGCAAAACTGTTTTGAACCGCAAAATTGCTTCATCCATAGATAGAAACAGTCCCGGTACCGCAAAAATCAAAGTTCGTATATTTCGAGCATCTTTCTCTTTTACTCCAATTAACACGTGTTGTGAGATTGTCAGAGACAATCGTCCGAAAACGATTTTTTTTTACGGTAGCGCCGCAGGCAATGATCTCTTGAGGGGTTCTCATGCCAAAATCGTCACGCTTTACGACTGGCGGGGTGGCGGGTCACCTAATTTTTACGTCGAATTTTAGTCCTTGTACAATTTCTCCATACAAATATTTTTCGCAAACGCTAGCGAGTAGGTCTTTGCAAACTCGTGGTAGAGGTAATACATGCCAGCCAGGACAAAAATAAACAAACAAATTATGTAAGCCGCACATAACTCCGGGTAAGGAAGGCGTGAGTTGTTTTAAATGTATTTCCAATGGCTTGTGGCGTGCTTCGGTATAGTAGATAGGTATTGTAGGGTACTTATAAATATCACAATTCAAAAAATGCTCTACGTTACCTATAGGTTGCATCTAGGACGTAGATACGTTGTGTAAAACAACAACAAAGGCACTTGTTGATGTTGTCTGTTTTAGGTAATTACTGGTAGTAGGTTTGATCAACGATCATAAATAAAGTTTTTAATTGTGATTCTGAAACTGTAGGTAGGGTACGTACTGTACCTATGCCTACTAGACTAGGTACCTACCTTACTAATCAATATTGGTTTAACTTACTTACCTACTTGTGTGGCTTAATATGGATGTACTAATATACTTTATTTTAGGACTAAAATATGGATGAGTTCTATAGGTTTGGTCCAAAGGATCTAGTTTAATAAGAACTATCAATACATTATATTAATGAAAAAATAATACCTAAGTATTACGATTTTATTATTTGTGGGGTCCGAGAACCACAACATATTGCTATGCTGTAGGAAGCGTTCGGTGTTCGGTTAACAACACTAAGCAATTAGGTAATCCTAATCGCTATCGGTGGTTAAATAATAAAAACCTCTGTCAAAATGATTTCATGTCTGAACTTTTATATTACTTAGATATTAAGTTTAATCGCTACCTATTTAGAATAAAAAAAATCCTTAATGCTCTAAATTAATAGAATTAAATTAAACGACAAAAAATAAAGTAAAGATCTATTCACTCCTTGGTTATGAGTAATCAAGTACTTATATGTATTTGTGCCTGCTCATTACAGTACCTACCACAATATTTTGAGAGGATAAGAATAAGTAGAAGTTTTCCTCTTTATATATCTGTAACTGTCAAATCTATCACCTCTTCCAATCTATTCCCTCTAATTTAATGTTGTTTTGATTGTAATGCCCATAACAATGTTGTGTTTTTGTAAGTATTAGGATCCCAACTCAACACATCACCTTCCCCATTTCAAAATTATCTTCACGGAACAAGCTCTTCATTCGTGTCAAATAAAAACGTAGTCATTGGCAAAATCCACCTTAGAAACTACCAAGGAGTAGAAGCCAGTTAAAAAAAAATTAGAATTAAGTTGCATTTTGTATGGATACTTACTTACTGCGATTTCGTCAGCGAAGTGGTCGTTCAGTGTTCCGCAGAACTCCAGTAGCCCTAATAGGACAGAATTCGATAAGTATTGGAGTTGTGTACAGAGGAACTCACGCAATAGGGTTGTCAAGTGAATTTCAATCCATTGAAAGTGCATTACGCGTTGCACAGCACTAGGGAAACGACGCGCTCCCGATTAGGGTCTTCACACTTCCTTGTTCATCGTCATGTCTTGTGATAAACCAGGAGCTGGGAATAGAAAGGTTGTAAGCCCTATTAATGTGTTTGTGGAATTTGGACTCTATGACACATAGGGCAAGACTGCAAAATGCGCGCATACTAAAACCTATTTACTTTCAGGTCACGGAATGATGAGTTAAGACGATGTACCTATAGTAAAGTAAACCATTTTAGAATGTAAGAGGCACTTGGTGCTAGAAAAGGTAAGGCCTAACCAGGCACTTATCTGTCGTTATATTTAAAAATCACATATTGCTCTATGCATTTGAAAAGAAGAAATAGATCTTCGTGTTTCAGCTTAACAGCATTTTACATTTACATCCTAATAAAATGTAGTTATATTTTGATGAAATAGGCTTGTTATAATAAACAGGACTTTACCTACAAATTCTTATCAAATAGTAAATTAAACAACACTTACCTACTATAAGTTAAATTATTTCATCTGCATACAAAATCGTATTGCTAAGTATCACCGATAAGCTAAGGCTTGCCCTATTTCATATGAAACTGTCAAATCTAATCCATGCACAAATTTATTATTAATTATGTACCTACATTAAAGTAAGATATATAACTGCTAGTAGCTACGGAGGTATCTAATTTCTCACAGATTGTTTTAACAGAATGAAATTACGAAAGTATCTTCATAACTTTTTAGGTTATGCATAGATGGCTTTATTGCCTGCTGTCTAGTCTTTGTCATGCGATACTATATTAATTATATTTATAGATTCATTTTGTGGCTGCGGATGATCATGGCTATCCTAATTTACATCATTTACAATATTATGTGGGCGAATAATTTTGTTCAGTAGGTACCTAGAGTCAAAAAGTCGGCTTTTAATTACCTAATATAATTAAAGTGCCCTTGTGGCCTACTTACTGAATAAACGTTTGAGTTTATTGTATGTTAGGATTGTTAGGCTAGGTATTTTATAAAATTTTACAACCCAGTGTTCCCAGCAGTGCAGGGCCCAGGCCATCGTCTTCGGGAAATGGCGACTCGGCGCGGCGGCAACAATCGCTGTGGGAGGGGAAGCTGTCTAGGTTAAGCCTCACAGTATCTGGGACTTATCCTGGATAGAAAGTGGCAATTTGGCGAGCACTTCGCGAGGCTCGCCCCGCGATTGCTGGGAGCTGCGGCGGCTTTGGGGCGCTTGCTGCCGAACATAGGTGGCCCCAATACCACCTGCAGGAAGCTGTTCGTCCGGAGCATGGCCCTCTATGGGACGCCGATATGGGCGGATCGATTAACGGAGCGCACAAAACCTTTGCTCCGTCGGCCCCAGAGGGTAGTGGCACAGCGGGCAGTGAGGGCTTACTGCACCACGGCCTTCGCTGCGGTGTGCCTCCTCGCCGGTACCCCGCCATGGGAGCTAGACGCTCAGGTGCTAACGGAAAGGTACCGGAGGAGCGCAGAGGCACGCGAACGAGATGAGCCTCCGGACCCCGAGGAGGCAGAGAAGGCTGCGCGGCGCGCCCTGGACAGGCTCCGGGAGCGCTGGAAAACCACGCTGGAGGATAGCCCCTATGGAATCCGCGCCATAGGTGCTATCCTCCCACACTTCGAGGAATGGCTGGGCCGCAAGCATGGGGCCTTCAGCTACAGGATAGTGCAGGTAATGACCGGACATGGGTGCTTCGGGCATTACTTGCACAATATCGGAAGGGAGGAGGGGCCCCAGTGCCACGACTGCGGGGCAGTTGATGACACGGCCCAGCACACGCTGGAGGAGTGTCCCCGCTGGGACGCGGAGAGGGCTACACTGCAAGCGGAGCTTGGAGTGCCAGATCTCTCGCTGCAAAGCGTTGTCGGAGCGATGCTGGGCAGCGACAGATGCTGGAGGGCGACTGCGACCTTCTGTGAGGAGGTCATCTTGCAGAAGGAAGCAGCGGAGCGGCAGCGCGAAAACGACGCGGATGCGCCACCGCTCCGGCGTAGACGGCTTGGGAGGAGGCGTGCACAGTACGCCCAAGCGAATGGCTATTTTAGGGCTATATTTTTGGCCCATTGTAGGGCTGTGGGTTGGGGAACCCACACTTTTGGCCCTACCCGTCTGAGAAGAGAGACATTTGCGACATGGCTCTCTTCTCCTAAGGCGCGGGTGCCCGGCTATTGCCAGCTGGGCTGCCAGGGTGTGTCACCGTCGAGTGCGATCGTGATCCAGTGGCATTTCCCCAAACGGCAATGCGGACGTCGCCGCTGGGTTTTTAGTGGGTATTCTCCTCCCCTCCTCTTGGCTAGCAAGAGGAGCAGCGAGGAGAGAGTCCCACATACCCCCTCACTACCATCATGGCCCTACCCCAGGCCCGGGGGGGATGCGCAAACGCATTTTCCCAGCGACAAAAAAAAAAATGGGCCCAGGCTGCCGGTGGTTACGGCCGCAAGAGAGGAACCGCCGGACTATGCGCGTCGTGTTCATGATTACCGCCTTCTAAATCTGACCCTTGATCCAACCACACCCAAATTTATTATTATTAGTTATGTCCTTGACTATACATATATATCCATACTTACCTACTGATGTTATAATTGCGAAAGTAACTCTGTCTGTCGGTTACCTCTTCACGCTTAAACCGCCGAGCCAATTGGGATGAAATTCGGTATGGAGTGTTTGAGCTACGAAAAAGGACATAGGGTATTTTTTATCCAGCAACCATAGTTTAACAAGTTCACAGTCCAGTGCCCCATGCATAGGTCACGACGAACTATCTTCACAAGTCCGTGCCCCACACGTGGATTACTATAACCGACCAGGTACGCACTAAAATCAAATCACTTCCAACTGAAAGTGAATAACTGCATTCAATCGTGCTCATAATATAAAGATAATTTAGATTTCTCTGTTTCTGTTACATAGACAACATCATTCAGTAATATATATTGTAGTAATCCGAGTATATAACTGGGCGTTCCTTAGTGACCCATACGTGGAGCACGGACGTGCAATGGATACTTCCATTGTACTTCCACGTATTAGCGTGGACGTATGAGGAAATCAATACATTTTGTATGGGGACTGTGAACGTTTTAAAGACCCATAAGCCGTACATATACTTATATATTTTTTGTTAATAAGCGATGTACAGATACGGACCTACATTCGAAGCACCTGTGCAAATAAAATTGTACTTAACAAAATCTAAAACGTATACCTTCGTAATATCATACTACTATTAAGATGCCATAATATATTTTAGTCCATGACGTACAGGTCGATTCACGAGTTGGCACGAATGGATTGAACGAAACTTTCATTGTATGAGTGACACTTTTATCGGTATACAATCGAGCCACTATTTTATTGGTTAATGTGACACACACATAGACATTTTCATTCAGTCATTCATTCCATTCGTGCCAACTCTCGTGAATCGACCTGTAGCTTGACGCAGCTTTAGTTTATGACGGGCAATGTTCAACCTATCATCCTGAGAGACCAAAACTGAAGTTGGCGGATGACCGGAATCAATTTTGTAGATATTAACGGGATCATGCATTAAGTGAGGGGAAGACTGCTGAGATTTAAGCCACACAAGGAATAGAGGAATTGGCGATATCGATACGCCAGTAGTCGTATCACCCGCATCCGTGTGTCATTACATGCATGTCCACATTACTGCGAGCAATGACGCAAAATTATCCGATCTCTGGTCATTACAGGCGTCCGTGAGTCCATCTATACCGGAGTATAATAAAAGTCCGTTATGCAATAACAAGTATTATAATCCAAATAAATCTAACCCAGCGTAATCATATTGTCAGTAGTTTCAGTGAGGATCTGGTGGTTACTGGATGTTGTCTCAGGCACTATGTGGTGGGGGCCGACGAGGCAGTAGCTCAGGTTACAACCAGACTCTATTTTGGCGCCGGTGTACACTACACAGTCTTGGAGGACACATCTGGAAATAGAAGCATCGCTGGTTAAAACCATTACAAATTTTACACACAGACACAAATGTAACGTTTTTGTGACTGTCAAAACTAACATATCCCAACTTCATTTAGTATTAAGCTTTCCCTTTTTTAGTATAGTCGCCATCAGATATATCGGAGCTGTGGGTGATTACATATATCGGAACAAGCACTGTATAGCTTTGACAATAAAGGTGTTGTTTCGATATTTGTGACCAGAGCTCCGATATATCGGATGGCGACTGTACCTAGTTCATTGAAAATATAGACTGGCTTGGGTAAAAGAATTGATTGACGTCTTATTAATTAAACAAACACAAATGCATCATGTCAAATGTACATGACCATACCGTGATGTATCATCAAGTGGTAGAAGATTTTTGTGGCTGTCTTTACTAATGTTATTCGATATTAGTTATCAAAAAAGTCTGTCTAGTTGAACTCTTATGGTACAACTTATTGACTATTAACAATAAGTGCCCTTCATCTAGAGCGCACTCAAATAACAGAACACTTGTCTATCACAAACAAAAAAATCTACTCACCCTTCTTTAATAACCACATTATTCATTAATATACAGTTAGTCAATCTAACTTTGTTATCAATAGTACAGTTAGCGCCAATAATGGTGTTTTTGATTGAAGTCTTCTCACTGACAACACTCTTGTCACCGACTATAGAGGTTTCATCTATCTGTCTCGTCTTAACTTCACTGGTTGGATAGAATCTTTCAGATAATGGTGAACCAGTGAGCTCCTCCCATTTTGAAAGTATCTGGAATTAAAAATATATTGCTTAGGTACATACAACGGTTGACAACCGGACTGGTCTAGTGGGTAGTAACCTATGAAGCCGATGGTCCTGGGTTTGAATCCCAGTCAAGGCATTTATTTGTGTGATGAGCATAGATATTTGTTCCTGAGTCATGGGTGTTTACTATGTATTTAAGTATTTATATGTACCTATCTATCTATTATATATATCGTCTTCTAGTACCTACTGTAGGACTAGGTTGATTTGTATAAGATTGTCCCGAAATATTTATTTATTTATTATACAAGTAGGTCTGAACGTTGACTAGTTAATAGTACTCTTTAATATACAAAGAAAAAAACAATAAATAGTACAGTGCATATGTAATCAGCACTATGATGATTCTGTGTTGAATAGAGCACTTATGTATGTGATATAGAATTTTTGTTGCAGAGATATATATGGATGTTTTGTATTTACATATTCATTTATTTATCTACCTTTCATACATTGACTGCCATGGTATTTTACTTAGTGAATATCTAAAGGTTAATTTTAACACGTTGACTGCGAGGCTAATTCGTCATGTACAAGTACGGTTAATTGCGATGTTAACTAATTTCCGCAGTTAAAGTGTTAAGCTGTAACTTGTTAGCGTCTAGTAAATTGATGGTTAGGTCAGGCTGTGGCTTGCAAGAAGTCTATAACCAAACACCGGATTGAGGGGGCAAAAGTGCACCAGTAAAAATCGACTAAATTTATCGACATCGTAAAAAACAATTTTAACCATCTTTATTAAAATGGCTAATGGCTAATTTTGAATACATTGTGTGCAAACCGTTTTCATTTATACTAATCACAAGTATAAACAACCGATATCTGACATTGACGATGTCGAGTCACTTGTAACAAGTATTGAAATTACATTGAATAATTATCCAGTACAACAATATTATTTAGCTTTCCGATTAATTACGCCTACGCCTAAAAATTACACAACAGTTGTATGTCATTTATATCCAGAGCCCGGAATATCCATAGCAAAACAAACTACTGTCGCAATCAAACTAGTGATCGAAACATTTTATTATCGATATTGAGTAAGTTTTGTCTAAAAAATCACACCGATATGTTTAGGTACATTATTTTGTAATCATTAAAGCAAAACGCAAAAAAAGTGGTAAGTTAAGGGTTTGTTTTATATGTATTATTTAATCTAAAAACGCAAAGTAACTTTTATTATCAAGGTTACTTACTTATATTTCATATTAAGTAAAAACCCTTCCCTTTTGGCTTGGCCGTAGTCGGGTGACAAAGAGGTAATCAACTTCATAGAAAATTAGTATTCCATAAGACATTGATAAACTTGGTATCGATAAAAAAATGATTCTAACACAAATTTTATTGCGACAGTATTTTGTTTTCCTATGGATTTTCCGGGCTCTGTTTATATCGATATCAAGTAATAATATTAATTTAAGTTGTCCTCCCACTATTAAATGTCAATTCAGATTTGCCCCTGTCAATACATTTAAAGGAATTGTTAATGTACATACCTTAGTATTAGCTAAATAAAAAGCTGATAATGTGTTAACACGGATCCCATATGTGCTCTTCTCAGCAATATGAGCATAGCATCTAAGCAGGTCATTGTAATAGACACCCTTTGTACCAAGTTCATGGTCATTGTAATGTGACATCTCTCTAATCTGGCTCTCATAACCATGCTCTACTGCATAGTCAAAGATATCCTTGGAAATGTCAAGATTTTTCTCAGAACAACCCTTTTTGTCCAACTGGTTTTTTGGCTTGCTCAATTGTTTTTTAACAATGTGGGGTACAAGTTCTCCCTTTAGTGAAATAAATTTATCAGCTTCAACTAGGTAATTAACTACCCAATGTTTCATAACATAGACATGGGCATCTAGCAGCCGGCTGTACATGCTTATTGAGTCAAATTTTTTTATAATAAGTCTTGGTAAAGTGACAGTTTCTTCAAAGTCACTTGCGCTGGCTACAAAAACTAGCCTCTGGGTTTCTTTATCTATACATACTAGGTCTCTGTCAGGTTTAGCTTTCGATTTAGGACCTGGCAGTTCAATCCACTCTGCAGGTCCATTGTTGAAATATAGTGCTGTTAGGGCTGCATCATGTTTTCGGTATAGGTTGAGCATTTCATTGAGATTTATATTAGTGATGAGATCTCCGGATATGACCAAGAGGTCAGTGACGACTCTGTTGCTGATGTGTTTGAGGGTGTCGGCTGTGCCCCAGTCATCATCCGATGGTATGACTATGAGTTCATATTTGATCTTCAGCGGACACCTTTCTAAAGCATTGAGGATGTTAGAATTGTCTTCATCCAGTACCACAACTAATGTTTCTGTAATGGAAAAGGAAAATTAATAAGAAGACATTCTTTACTTTAAGACACAAACTGCTTGTTTATAAAAAAAAAATATTATTATAGCATCATTATTCAGATTATATTTTACCAGTTCATCGACAAGTGGTATCAAGGGGTATCAAAGCCAACTTAGGCCTGTAAATGTAGTGTCGACGAAAATGTTATTGTATCAGTATGAAAAAGAAAATGACTAAAAATGTTTTAGGTAAATCTATAGCTTAAATTACATATGCAATAAACTGAAATATTATGAAAGTCAAGCAACAACATCATACTTCATTCTTCATGTCATGATCATGATGATTATGCCTATTATAACTATTTTTTAATGCACTGTTAAAGTCACTATTATTAATATATAGTCTTACCCTGAAAACCCATTTTTTCCAGTAAGTGCAATGAATACCAAAGCACTGGATAAGGCCCGACCGGTAGTAGGCATTTGGACACTGAACCACCAACATCTGGCAGACGAGAACCTCTGCCCGCTGCCAGGACTACGGCTTGAAACTCTGGATTTTTATGCATTTTCACGTAATTATAGGTCAGTGATATAGGTTATATGTGTAGACAGCTTTAGTTTGTTAAAAACAACTGCTAATATGTTATTAGCATGCGACACACGTGAAAGTATCATTAATTGTAAAACGATTTTACAATCACAAATAAAAACCACATAAATCCCAATAATGAAAATGCAAACTACAAAATACGTGTAGTTTGCACTGACACAACTGAATTGCTGACACTGACAGACTAACTGACACTAGTGACAGTAGTGACACTACTGCGGCGCTACCGCGAAACACGATATTCGTAAATTTCGGACGATTGTCTCTGTCACTCTAATGACGCCTTAATTGGAGTAAAAGAGATAGATGCCCGAAATATACGAACTTCGATGTTCGCGGTATCGGGCCTGAACGAGGCACTACCCCTAAAAACGATTTTCTTAAATTTCGGACGATTGTCTCTGTCACTCTCATGAAGTCTCAATTGGGGTAAAAGAGAAAGATGTCCGAAATTTACGAATGTCGTTTGTGGCGGCAACGCCTCCTGACATTGACAGTGACAGTGACAATATGACTAGTGACGCTACCTACGTCATGCTCTAAGGGCAAATTTACCTATATGTTATTTTATTTTATTCGAAAGAAAAATAGAAAAATTTGATTCTATTTTTCTTTCGAATTAAATATCTTTGATATGCTAGCAGACGTTTCTGCTTAACGCATTCGCTGCCACCCTCTTTTCTTTGCCATTCGCCAGGTGCCGCACTTTGCTGGGTGCCTCAAACGCACATGTGAGTTCAACGGATTATTACCCAGTGCCTCCGCCGCACATATGAGTTCATACTAATTTGACAGTGGTTTGTTCACATTGGTACTAGATAATTATTTTAACTCTAGGAAACATTGTTTTGAATGAGACACGGTAATTAATATTTTATATTCTTTAATCACATTGAACCAATCGATTGTAATTGTGCTTCATATATAACTAAAATTTAACTAAATCGAATACAACTGAATCGACTCACAGAACACTATAGAAATAAGTTCAAGTGCGTACCTATAGTCTTTTCATCAAATCATCAGCATTATATTTTACTTATAATTTTCTACTACCATTTATAATATCTTCTGATTTAACAAGCAACATTTAAGACGTAAGAGGAACATTTCAAAATTTACAACTCACATATGCGTTGAAGGCACTGGGTGAAAGTCACTTAATACTATGAACGCGTCTGTGCGTCGAAGGCACTGCGTGAAAGTCACGGTGACGCATATGTGCGGCGGTGGCAGTGAATGCGTTAATATAAAATATATATGTTATTTTACTTGACATTGGCGAAATCATCGATTGATTTATTGATGGAAGCCATATTTTTTTAAAAGAAGAAGAAGAAGAACTGCTAAGAAGCTGACAGTTTAGATTGCGTTCCGATTCAGTTCCAACATGATTTTCCCCGTTGCCTCAGCTCAACCCGAACAGCGGTAGTTATTTTTTATATTTAATCAAATTTCAATTACTTTATAAAATTGGTATAGCCACGGTGACTTCGAAGCAATTAATTCCCGATTCCTGCGCTCTATAAAAGCAAATAGTTCGTAGTGACCAAACGGACCGAAATGCTCGTTATGTATCAGGCGCTGGAAATTGGTATGTCTTAAAAACTAGTACCTAGGCGTTTCAAGTGAATTCATTTGATGTCGCCTTGAGTCTACTAAGCGCCAAGTCAGAAACACGAAAAAATTGCTTGCATTATTTCGAGTTTCTAAAACTCGAAATAAAACTGTATAAAGTTTATAAAACTCTTCACTTACTCCACCTATAAAAACTCCCAGATTCCCGGAGTGATTCTTTAGATAATGTCGTTATTAATTTATTTTATACATATAATGAAAGTAATATAATAGGTACACAAATATAATATAAATCTCCTTGCCGAAATTTAAAAAGTTTAAGTATTTTGAACTCTTGTTTTATTTAACAAAATTTATATCACTAAGTACAATATCAGTTGCACTATAGGTAACTTAATTCATGCTATAAACTAAGGTTAACACAAATAATATCATAATAATTAACTTATAAATTTCAAATTGTCTAGGTACTAATAGGCACCTTACAAGTAAGTACTAATTGTTATCGGAAATACGCATACACGGTTCCTTTTCAAGATATAAGCACTGTACGAGCTTAGTAAGTAGGCAAGTTTACTCAGATTTAGTGCACAGAGAACAGGTTACATGCACCTGAAAATATTAAGAATATTAAACAACATTTTATTTGGATAGTGCGTAAGAAACCAACTAATAACATAGCTAACTATCAAGTTAATCCCTAGGACCTAAAAACTTTCGAACCACAACTAAATCGTTTGGGAATATTCGGTTATATGTACACACAACAACACTCTTAACTGTACATCGGTGGACTTTATGCATTATAATAATATGGTCTACCAATGTATAGCTAAGGGTGTTGTTGTGTGTACGTACAGTTTATAATTATAAAATTTCCTTCTCTTAATTTCGGCAAATGCACTAGTACCACGCGGCAACTGTCACTTTTACCGCAGTCTCAGTTCGATAATGTTCAATCCAAGTATTTTATGACGCTTCCTATTTACCTTATTCTGCATACCCGTCATATTTGTTAGGTTTATGTCTATGACCTTTAATCCTGGTAAAGATAGACTTCTTTCAGCCGAGCTAACTGAGGCACCACAGTATCGGTGGCAAAATAGGGCTCTGCAGATAAAAAAAACATGCTTATGGTTATTGAAGTCGTCTGTCATATTGATATTTAAAGTACTTAATATAAATCCCATTATCCTAAAAATCCTAACTGCTATACAAAAATACCTGCAATTCTTAGCGCTTACCGCAAATTTCGTACTCAAAAATTCAGATTATTTTTTGAACTCGATTTTCGCGGCAGACCCTCTGTATAATCGCCATTAGATATATCGGGGCAGCCAAGGTAGACATTTAATATTTGAACAACGCCTCTATTATCAAGGCCATAAAGTACATGATCCTATTATTTTTGATAACCTTGGCTGCTCCGATATATTTGATGGCGAGTGTACACTGTATATTTGAACTCTATGGTTGCTACTCCTACTCATTTGACGGTGACCATATCAAAACTCACTTTAAGCTGTACAGTCACATGCAGTTACATCTTGCATATCGAAGGCCGTAAAAAATGTGATATGTTGTTATAAGTCTAGAAATAAAATTTACAATATAGCCGCCCAAGGCTATCCTTTATATATACTTCCTCATCCATTCCATGTCATTTTGAATGAATGACAAATCAAAATTGCATTTGATTTGCCAGATTTTGATCTGTGGGCGGCTAGGGAATAGGTAATTGCCTGTTACTGTACTGAAATTCTAGTTTTTAACATGTTGAAAAGCGTATTAAAAGAATGTGGTTTTTTAACATGATATATATTAGAAGGATGGTAGCAGAGTTTCAGTTCATACCTGGGATCCAAAGGGTGTAGTATCGGCTGCCCAGGAATACAAGGTTGTCGTGTAATCTCGTCTTCTTGTGTCATCACAACATTTTGTCTATTAAACGCGCCTCTGGCAAATTTTATATATTTATCTGATACTTTTACAACAGCAGGTGTTCCACATGATAAACAATTGCCATCGCGATCCAGTTTTTTTTTATAGATAGTAAGTTCGTAATCGCCGACAATATTAAACATTGTGTTAACTTTTTCGCTCATAGATATGTAGTAGCCCCACAGAGATCGGTTTAATGTTATCAATGCCATGTAGTCACACTTTTCATTAAGATACGAGATATAATTATCTATTTTGATCTATGGAAAGAGAGGGGAGATGTGTTGGGTAAAATAAAGAAGTAGCATTTACGTTTTTGCGTCTAAAGACGCAAATCAAATGTACGGAAATTATATTACTTTGGGGGTAAAAAAGTACTAAGAACAAAGGCCTTAATCTGGCTATGGTCTAAGTGGGAAATTCCCTGGATAAGCTACACATACAATTTTAACTACCTGCCAGTTGGTTTCCCCGGATTCAATAAACTCTTTGGTCTGTCGAATTTCTTTGTATAAATATTCAACTACTGCATAGAGATGCTCCTTTGATACAATGCCGTTTATGTCAGCCACACTCACTTTATTTTGTAAGATTTCTAAAATTTCTTCTCTAGTTGTTTTGTCGCGGGCAGTTCTTTCAATGATATTCTGTGTCATCTGGAAGAAAAGAATTACTTACTACAGAGGATTGATCTAGTGTTGACGGATACTAGGCTCATTAGGTACGATTCCGCCCACGACTAGTACCCGTACCATGAGATGCACAGATAGTAAACTCGATACTCGTTATCGAAAATCGTAACGTCGCAACTCATGGTACGGGTATAGAGTGATGCGAACGGCTTCCGAACCGACACTTTAGTATCGGCGCAGTAAGAATTAGTCCAATTTTGTACCTAGAGAGTAAATATATAGTCTCCTATCAGATCCGCCGTTTCTTTCTCATCCCATCACTCAATCTCCCGGTTACACTACTTTTTTTATTAATTACACCTATATGAATAAAAAAAATATAAGTTAATTACAAGCAATTAACTTATTAAGGACTCTTTTCATATAATTTTTGTGAAATTAAGATTTGAAATGTGATTTATTGCAAATCAATTAATAATGTTATTATATACTTAAAATTATCGCAAAATATGAAAATAAAGTACCAACTTTTTTTGATAACTAGTTTTTATTTAACTTGTAACATAAGTCTGGATGTAGTAAAGGATTGAAGTAAGATCGGGTAAAATCTTGCAACTCAATTTTAAACTAGTTAATAGTTATACTCAATCAATTGCGATGAAATTTAGCACACACAACTCCGGTGACAATGCAATATTATGGTAGGTACCACTGATTTGGTTTGACGCTAGAGCCAGAAGGCAGCAATATCAACTCACAAGTTACACAAGACAAAGCCGTCGTGTTTAGGGTCGTTAGAATACCCTCCGTAGGTTGTTGATGAATGTGCAAAACAATAAAAGCTTGTACCAAAAATGTCATTTTTGACAGAAACTTGTATATAACAAAAAACAAAGCAACATAGGTACCTTAAGAATTCTATGAAGTTGACGTAACGTTGTTTAGACGTTTGAACAGGTAAGGATGAAAATACTTTACTCTGGCTTACTAGCTTACACCGAGGTATACGTTTACGTACTTTAAAATCTGCGTTACACTTTTCCTGAACCTTCCGTAGAGCTTTCTGGGCACGTACTGCATCATCTAGGCTTAATTGCGTATACGTGATATCCTCGTTTAGCGCAGCAACAGCTGAAATAGAATTGTCATTGATTATTACTAGTGCCAACATTTTATTTTATCTACTCGCCAACTTTAATTTGCCAATTACGAGTTCATAGACCGAACTATAAGATCATACTTTTCGATATCAGATTGTCTATGATACATCCAACTCAACTATAATATTCATTACGATACGCTCCAGACAACTATAATAATTTCAAAAATAGAACATCATGCAATTTGTATACTAATTTGCGAGACCTGGCAATTTTTTCTGTACATACATTTTTTTTATCTGTCACGTTATCGGCCAATCAGGCTCGGTACCGGTTCTCAAACAAACAAAATTAGGCTATTTTGTTATTCTAAAATATATACATTTGCCTTCAGGTCCGTTCGGTGAATTTAATCGAAGGCTCATATTTGT
Organism: Grapholita molesta; assembly: GCA_022674325.2. Taxonomy (NCBI): domain Eukaryota; kingdom Metazoa; phylum Arthropoda; class Insecta; order Lepidoptera; family Tortricidae; genus Grapholita; species Grapholita molesta. The sequence goes on from CP053126.2 coordinate 6,228,325, forward strand.
TGCATATTTGTAAGTATGACTAATAAAGACTGTTGATTAAGACTGTCAGGTACTTACTATGAAATTAAAATATTTTCCCCTCACTAGCTCGTAAAGCGCTTGTTTATCCTTTAATACGAGAGGGTAAAAACGCATTTTATCTACTAGTGATTAAAGTAAGTTGACTTCTCATAGCTCTTATTGCTATGGTTTTAAAGTCTAAATTCGCGAAGTACAGCTCACTTGCCCCCGCGGCGGCGGCGGTAACTCGCACACGCACCGAGTTGAAAATCGAATTAGAACATTCGAAAATCGTACTGCCACCACAAGCTAACCAAGCTAAAGGCACCTTTTGTAAAAATGTTGAATGTTCTAAACGCAACGAAAAAGTCAATGCGATTTCAAAACGTTTTTTTGCATGTTTCACTTTCCTCGCTGTAGTGAGGGGAAAATAATTGTGTTACACACGGGTGCAATTGTAATTTAATTCTCGTGTATTGAAACACTCGCTACGCTCAGGATTCTATTTTAAAACCACTCGCTTTGCTCGTGGTTAAACTATAGAATCCATTCGCTTGCTCGAGTTTCAATCCCACACTCGCAGTTAAAATACAATTTTGCACCCTTGTATAACAAATAAATATTTCTCAAACATACTACGAAATGTATGCGTTAATGGCACGAAATGATGCCAAGAAGTTGCACATTTATGGACTAGGCCGTGAATAAATGTATGGAGTTAGTATTAAAAGCACATTATTGTCCGCAGCTCTAACTTTTTAAATTTGCCAACTAAGATTAGACTGACGAAGGAAAAAATACATACATCCAAGTTACAATCTCTTTGAAAGCATAATTGGTATTATAATAATCGGTTAACCCTACAATGCATGACTTTTTTTTTATGCGAAATAAAATTATATGTGATAACTATGGGTCTTAGCTTCTAGGGAAAAATAATAAAAAAAATATACAACAGACGGTTTCCGAGAAATAAGGTTTTTTATTCGAGTTCCACATGTGGAACTCCATGCAGTAAGGTAAAATTTAAAACAGTATGAAAATAAACAAATATGGCACTTTAGTGGTTTTTACAAGCTTTTATTTCACTCGTATTGTATGTGTTTATATATGTTGGGCTGAAATCTTGTGACTAAATTTTAAAGCAGATACATTTAACTGATTGAGCTGATATTTAGCATACTTATATATGTTTGTTTTGACAATGCAATATTATGGTGACACGGGTATGATCTGATGCTGGAACCAGAAGGCAACCATAGCAACTCCTTATATACACAAGATAAAGCCGTGGTGTTTGGGCTCGTTAGAATCCTATCGATGAGAAGTTGATGACTGTGTAAGAAAAAGTACAGTCGGCAATAAAAACTTATACCACAAACTTCATTTTTGGCAGAAAAATATTAAAAATGTTGTGTTGTGTAAGAAATGTGATGTTTATGCAAACAATTATGAACTATATCATATGTTTAATATAATTATTAACTGTTGGTATAATCATTGTCAAAGTACTTATATAATGCAATTCTGGAATCGTGTTATACACCCAGCAAGCCGAATGACTATGTTGGCGCTCGCCCCTAAATAAGGTTTATTTACATTTCTCAATTCCAGGCCTTGCTTAATTCCTATGTATATATTAAAGTTATAGTAAAATCCTTGATCATCGGTACAAAAGTAGAAGCTTATTTGCCCTCTAACCACTTATGTGGTTTATTTGGGAGATACTTATTGCCTCAAAATATTCGAAACCTTGGTAGCACACATTTGTTCATCTAATGACAGCGCTTCTCTTTTCGTTCTGGCGTATTTTTCGAAGCGTTTAAGAATTAACAAATTTAAGAGAGAGACCCCCGAAGAATGCAGTTCCAGTTCCATGCATTTTAACTTCCAGACAGTATTGATAAATATCAGCACATTTTGTAAGGATTTCTTCCTTATAATCTAAAAACAACACGAAACTTTTACTGTACTAAACTATTACAAAACCATAATAACCATACTTTAACACTTTACGCGAAATTAAAACTTATGCCAACGCCATAAAGACTCTATAAGTGTAAATGTTCCATACTTAGTTTGTATTAGCAATATGAACGTGAATGCATGGTGTACCATATCGGGAACGTTTGTAAAATACATCAAAACATTATCTAAATATAGTAATAATATAAAAATTATCTTACCATTTAATTATGCACAGTTTTGACGTCACAACAATAATTTTTTCGTAGTATTTTACTATTAAATTAGTTTGTTATTGCATTCCGAAAAGATTGAAATCATATTCTAGCACAGCATACCGAAATTTATTCTATCGTTCGATGCCACGATCATTTACCGCTACCTACTGACAAATCGCGGAACTTTTGCAGAAGCTATGTTTGTAAGGAATTATTATAAGTATAACAGATGTCGCTGCCTACCCGATTTTGGTCATACTTCGCTAATATCATGGTTGTACCATATGTGGAACTGTATGCATTGTAGGGTTAAACATGGTGCTGGAATAGCTTTTTCCAATGTCAATTCATTAAAACAAAAACGAAATCTATGAACCATAGATAGTCATATAGTCATATTTTTATAAGCAGTTAAAAAAAGGTGTACGAATAGCTTTGTCGAATTTGTTTTTTTTTTTGTATAAAAAAAATGGCGGCAATTTACTGTTATTTACTTGATTGCTTTGTTATTTTAATTTTATTATTTTCTTGAAATGTTTGAGAAAAGCACTATACAGATACAGGCTTCGGCCTGAACAGGGATTAAAGGACTCAATTTATCCGGCCTCGTCCCCGACTCGGCCGTCTACCGCAATCTCGTCCTTAAATCCCTTACTTCACGGCCTCTGCAGTAATGTACTATTTCAAAGGAACATTATGTTTTTTTTTTGTTCTAGATTAAATTAGATCAAAGCTCAATATGTTTACCATTTTATTTTCATTTCCAAATACCTTTTTAAAATACACTCTTTTTAATGCTAATCGATCCCATTCCTATCTAGGATCAAAAGTCTGAGCCAAAGAAAAAAATCCGGCTACAAACTAATCGAAGAAAACTTTTCCTATTCTAATTGTATAAAAAAAATATATATATTTTTCACATGTTATTTTTTTTGCTCTCGTAATAAACTCTGCTTCATATGTATGGAAAAAGTTTTTTTTAATATGTGGATTTTTAATTTTTGAGTAAGTAGGTACATTATCTTAAGTCGCCCCTAGGATTTTACTACCCTAGGATACACCTTTACGATTGGCGTAAAAAATAAAACTTTTCATTTTGATACATATTGTATAAGAGTGTTTTCCTCAATTCCTGGCCTTTCAAGCAACGTTTTTTTCTCCTCTTTGCAAGTGTCATTATAATTTGAGTTCCGCAGATTCTTGATCGGGTAATTCCGAAAATAAGTACTCTTATACGCCTAATCGAGTAAAAAGAGCCCCTGCTAATTTCAATTAAAAAAGTAATATGTACCTTATGCGACATACACATAAAACTCGTTTTCAAGTTTATTATTGAATTACCCGCACCAATTCGGAATTGCACGTTAGCGACGAAAAAAATACTAGATTTGAAATGCTGGTATTTTAGATCTCTTACATTATTTATGAAAAATTCTGTAATCCATTGTTAGGCTATTCCATCTAGTAAGTATTTTATTCATTATTTCCGTCTAAAAACTTTACTATCCTGACTGGTTCATGGAAACACATACGTGTCATTATCTAGGAAAAGGGACCTTATTGTCGATGGCACTTACGTCGAATCGCATTGTGTTTGTATTGTATCGTCTTGAACAACGACATAAGCGCCATCGACAATAAGGTCCTTTTTCATAGATGATGTCACATACACCTTATGAACTAGTTAAAAAATCATTCGGAATTACCCTAGTGCACCTTACTAATGTTTTTAGTTTTATACTCTAAATATTTGGGATAAATCCATAGATTCTAAGCAAGTACCAGCTCGGTCTTCCAGTGGGGTCGCTATGTAGTCCTCTATACGTTCTAGAAAGGCTGTTACATTCAGTTCTAGGCTTGATGCTTCTTTCTCACAGTTGCTCACCTAGAACGATTCATAAAAGGAAAGCAAAATAGTAGACTAAGATTATTAAGATGTCTCTTCCGTACACGGAACAATGGTGTTCCGGACATTTGGGAGGCGTACGCGGAGTCAGATCGAGCCAACGCGCAGAGCCCCTTTCGACAATTTAATGAAATGTAAGGGGTACACTAAACGGATGTTGCCCCTGTCCGTATCATGGGACACGCACAGAGACAGCACCCGCCATGGTGTAAGGACTATTGAGTTATAATGAAATCTAAAATGTACTAGGCTATTGGGTGGAAAGGATGGACTAGCTACTGGGCTATTGGATAAAAAACCGGACGTCTGCCTAATAAAATGGTATTCAATTTTATTTCCGGCAGACGGTGACTCGCCCTATGCGAGATGGGCCCCCACAAAAAGCGACATCAAAGATGGCTCAAGGGCAATTAAGATTATTATTATTTATTAGTAACTAATAAGAGTAAGAGTAAATACAAAATAATAATAAATTGATAGTATATTCAACGACCTCCTAACTAGCCTAGTCCGTACGTCGGTAGTGACTCTGCCTACGAAGCAGAAGGTCCGGGTTCAAATCCTGAGTAGGGCATTTATTTGTGTTCTTGTTACCGATATAGTAGAGTTATTAACATTTCTATATATGTATTTATGAATTAATACAAGATAAGATAAGTTCGCGGATATCCATTGTATGCGGGTGGCGCAAAACTGGTTACTGTGGGTGGGTCCTATGTCCCGCAGTAGACGTACTTCGGCTGGTATGATGATGATGATGAATTATTAATATGTTAATATACGGAACAGATAAAATATTTATTAATTTATTTCATACTAGGTTACTCACGGTTTATTAGGGAAAAAAGTAGCCTACGTGTTAATTCAGGGTGTCAGCTAGCTCCATAGGTACCAAATTTTATTATGATATTAGTATAGATATAGATTACCTATTTCATATTAGGTACAGTCAGTAGCAGAAGTGGCTAAGCGTTTGAGGTGTGCAAAATGAGGTCAACACATCTCTATTGTCAAGAGCATAAGAGCGCGTGTAGGTCATTATGAACACTTCAAACGCTTAGCAACTTTTGCTGCTGACTGTACGTATATGTAAAATAATGTTTGGCTTTTTCATTACTAGATAAGCGATTATCAGCATTACATATTGCATTTACAAACCTTTGTATTCAATAGAAAAAGCAAAATTATTATACGTGATAGAAAATTACCTGTGTCGTCATTTCAACATCTAAGATGTTTACTTTCTTAGCAAAGCGATCAATTAAACTTTCTAATCCTGGCAATCTGCTACTGACGAGTGTAGCATCCAGCAGTTCTGGTTCTATAAAACATTTTTGATGTTATTGTTACTTATGATATGAGAGGTAGGGCACAGCGAAGTTTATGAGAGGTAGGGCACAGCGAAGTACCATCATGCTCGAGTCTGGAGAAGCCCAACTGGGGAAGTACCTCCTCCTTACAGAAGACCACAGCCATAACAGCACTGCTACCTTTCAGGTATGTAGTGTTGTGTTCCTGATGGTGAGTAAGGTTCCCAGAGCTCCAACCCCCCTTAAAGGTCGGTAACGCGCCTGTGACTCCCCTGGTGTTGCGGGTGCCCATGGGCGACGGTAATTGCTTACCATCAGGCAATCCGTCTGCTCGTTTGCCACCTTATGTCATAAAAAAAAAAAAAACTTAGAATCACGATTAGTAAATCGATTAACCTCTTGACGACGAATGTACTTGTACGCCACGGCCTCTGTACGCCATGAATTTACAGTTTATATATTGTCATGTAATGGTGACCGTTGGGTTCGTGTGAGGCTATCCATTGCTGTCACAGCTAGATGTCAGTGGCGTTTAAGAGGTTAATTAAAATACAAAAACGACAAGCTTACCGGACTTCGTAAATAATGTGAGAGCCTCCGTTGCCGTGTCAGTGGTTACGTTAACTGCTTTAGAAAGTCCAAGGATATCATTTCGTATATCATCCATGCCAATACTGAAATAACATTATTTACGACTATGAAAATTTAGACTTCGATGCCGTTTAGTGTTTAATACGCTGGCGGTAGATGTGTTTACACGTCACCCATGATGACGTATACGACGAGGGATAGATTGAGAAATTTGACAAGTCTAAGCGGTACTCGTGTAGCACAATTGGTAGTGCACTGGGCTAGTGAACCAGTGGTTGTGGGTTCGAGTCCCGCCGCGAGTCAAATTTTTCTATTTTTCTTTCGATTTAAATATGAAAATTTCAGTTTTAATTTATTATAATCAAATAAAGTAGATAGATGAAAAACTTAACTATTGATCCCCTAATAAGTAGGGGAAGGTGAGGTAATACGATCCCTGGAGGTCAAATGATCCCCCGCCGTAAATCTGAGACAACTAATGCCATCTATCCTAATGGGCATGAAACATGTTTCCTGCACCCCTGCCAGTTTCCTTTCCGAGTGTCATGGCGGTGTGAGCGCTTCGCGTGATTTTATTAAAAAATAATCAAAAAGTGTGGCTCTGATCTAAGGTAAGTCTGTGTTTGAACTTTCATTACTTTTTACATGTTCGTGTTCATTGAAATGTTGTTTAATTTGCGGGTATTAATAGCAATTAGCTTATATTTAAGCAATGTTCGATCTCCGCTCGCGGTAATTGAAGGTCATGTTTTGATCGATATCTTGTAATTTAGTGTTTGGGGCGAAATGATCCCTTTCTGTGTGTTTAAAATGATCCTGGATTTACAGATCATTTCGATCATTTATTGTTTTTACAGATCATGCCGAGAATTTATATACGCAAAAGTAATCTCCAAAATTGGCCTGAAGAACAAATGCAAAAGGCATTAGATGCCGTCAGAGATAGTATGCCTCGCAAAACCGCAAGTAGAGGGGTTAAGGTCCCTGCCATGGCATTAAAAAGGTGAGACAAAGGTAAAAATAACATAGCTATATGGTCTGCTAAAAAGTTAAGTAACAAATTTGATAGTATAAAAAAAAATAAGGCTTTAGGTCTATTTCTAAGTTCCTGATAAGAAATTTATTAATTTTTAAATGAATACTTGATTTTTATATTGCATTTTGAACTTGATAAAAAAAACCTTTTGATCCCTATCACATTTCATGAGTATAATTTGTGTTTTTTTTTAATTTAGAAAAAGAGTTTATTTATTTACCTACCTTGATTAGGTACCTATGTTGTTAAATTTGCAAACCTTTTAAAAGTTTGTTGCAATGTTTAATGTTTAGTTTTGTTGGTTGAGTAGTACATAATTATAACAAAATATCTAATGAAACTAGAAAACCTGGAAAAGTTTTGTGTAGCTTATATAATTACTTAAATATGTGTTAATGTTATGAACAATTCATATGATTAAAATAAACAGCTGAGTGTTTTATTTCACTGATATTTATTAACTTATGGTATAAAATGATCCCTGGGATTATTTTACCCCTACCCCAGGGATCATTTTATACATAGGTGTGTATAAAATTATCCTTTACTAAACTTTAGCAAAAAACTCTTGTACAAAAAAACTACATACGCATAACAGAAAATAAGTATGCAGTTACATAGTTAAGTAAATTCACTACCTCTAACAAAAGAAATCTTGCGATTTTGCTTTCAACTTTAGCCACAGTTAAGTTTTTCCCTTAAGGGGATCATTATACCTCACCTTCCCCTATGGTTAACTGCGATGTTAAGTAACTGCCGCAGCCAAGGTGTAAAAATATGTCTACGTAGTTGTGTTGAGAATCAATGTGGAACTTATTTCGAAATTCGAATATAGAACGCAGAAAATTCCGACCATCTTTCTCTTTTACTCCAATTTGAGTGGCAGAGATAATCGTTAGAAATTTGCGAATATCGATTTTCGTGGTAGGCATTACGGTCTTTTAGTTAATTTTTTCATCAATATAAATACTTACTTTAATTCTGACCAAGTTGCTAGATTTCTTTCGTCTATCTTTTGCTTTAAATTATCCTTATCCTTAATATCCGTAACTGTATACACACAAACGTTTTTCAATTGTAACTCGGATGTAGCTGTGGTACTTGAAGCCGGAATTGGAATGTCCTTTATAGATGGGTTAATAAATTGAAATTTATCGTAAAACGATTCGTCTAAATCGATGCCAGGTTTGCTACTAGCTAACGTAGCAATCATTGCCATCATTTCATTAAGACTTTTGAACAATACGTCCAACCTTGTGGCGATATTTAGGGCGGCCTCAGGATCTGTTGCAGAGGTTGGCTTCCGAAGGTTGGTGGAGCTAGTACCCATATTAGGCATAATGCCAAATTTGGCCTGAAGTTTGTGCACATCTTCTAGCAATTTAATATATTGCTCTTGAGTAACTACAGAACTAAAATGACCTAGAACATAATGGTACTCTTCAATAATTAAGTTAAATCGAACAAGGTTAGTTAATTTTATTGAAATTTACTTAATTACCGCTTTGATTTTTTTCCGATGTGGTTGATACTACAAGAAAAAAAATGTTATTATTAAAATTATTGGCAGCTTTTATAGTTTCATCGTTGCGGTATACCTAGCAATAGACGCAAACGTTTTGTTGTCTATGGTAGCTTTAAGTATTCTGTGGACGGTAATGACAGTATTTTAAACACAAAACTATCGTGAGACTGAAACATTAATTGTATAAAAGCGGGTAACTCACGTTTTATAAGTCGAATATTGTTCGACATGTTTCATTCCATTCCAGGAGCATAATCATGGCACTAATAGCATATCGTTAACGACTGCATACAATTGCATACATTTTACGTTATTATTTAACCCTTTCGTTATGAAAAGGCGCAAACCTTACAGAGAAAAAAAACCTGTACCAGATAAAAATGCAAAAACAGTGTACAAAAATGTACCTATGCATTAGTAGGTACACTGCCAAGTTTAAGGTTAACATCGTGACAATGTCAACAACGTTTACCTATACTTTGAAATCGTCTAACGTATCCACATTCAATGATTAACTTACCCTCAAGTATTTTCTCATAAATTACATCTGCAAACCAGAAGAAATCATGAAACGTAAAAATAGCATTTTTAATTTATGGACATCTTAACTACCTTTGTACAATTTGTTAGATTCAAACATATTGATTGTATACAGTACCGGCCAATAATATATCACCTTTGTGTTTTTTTAAGTAAACATGTTTATAGTAACATATATTGTTAAGATTGCAGAGTGTAAATATTACCCTGAGCTTTACCAAACAAATATAATGCATATTTCAGTAAAATAATGTGGAAGTACAGTTATACTCATTAAATACTTAAAACCTGCACAACATAACTAAGTGCAGTCGATCTTTATCTACCTATTATAAATCAAAGGAAGTGATAGGTTAACATAATATATATTTAAAAAAGTGTAACAATATTAATACTGTGTAGCAAAGCCTTTTGATTAAATAACTGCTTTACAGCGTCTAGGCATAGAGTCCACGAAAGCACCAATAGTTGATTGAGGATTTTATGCCATTCCTGTAGCTGAGAGAACTTTTGACTGGCATTAGTGGTTGTTTTACCTTTCAAGCGTCTTTCTAGTTCATCCCATAGCGGCTCTATTATGTTTAAGTCAGAGGATTGACTTGGTCAGTCCATTAGGGTAACGCGACGCCGCTTGAACCATTCTGTGACACGTTTTGCACGATAGTTTGGATCGTTGTCCTGCTGGAACACAAACCCGCGGCCCAGAAATTGTCGCGCATATGGTAACATTACATTGTCCAGAATATCTAGGTACATATTCTGGTCCATGATACCTTCAATTTTATGAAGACGGCCCATGCCTTTAGCGGAAAAGACAGCCCACACCATTACAGAATCTCTTCCGTGTTTTACCGTGGGAAGTTGGTACTCGGACTTATATTGGATACCAGTAGGACGACGTACCCACTTCATACCATCGCTCTCAAACAAAATAAACTTGTTGGAATTGAATTGAATTGCTCTCATCGCTCCAGAGTGTATCAGACCATTGTCGCGGTGTCCAGTGTTCGCGTGCTTTACACTAAGCTACTCTTATTTTTCGGTTCTTCTCAGATATAAGCGATTTCTTTACAGGGCGTCTGCCGTTTAATCCTGCGTTCTGCAGACGACGTCGGATAGTCCGTAAAGATGAAGTACGCTGTCCTGGGGTCGATATTTCTTTAACTATATCCGTCGCCGTTAACCGAGGATTCTGACGTGAGACTCGCAAAATATTTCGGTCGGTCACATATGAACTACATATGAGGTAAAACGCGGTCTGGCACATATTTTAATGCCAATGGAACTTTTTGGTAGCTTTAATCGCTTCAGCAACTTAGTAATCGTGGTTCTCGACACACTAGACTGCTGCGAAAGCTGTTCGTGAGGATGCCCTTGCTTGTAGCCAGCAAATATAGCTTGTTGTTAAGAGCCATTCAAATTTTTTGCCCCACGAGTCTTTATCATCTTCACCTCGTTAACCACCTATCGTTTTTTTGCTATTTTTTTGACAATAATTTCACATTTACATGCAACCGTAGGAAAACTGCCCAGTAGTGATTTTGCAGAAAATAAACAAAAAACTAAATAAAAACCTTTATATGTGGTCAGGTTTTCATATCGCTCGTCCAAAGAGTCTAAATACTACCCCGACATGGTGAGGTAAGGTAAAAACATGTAGAGATATAAAAAAAAAAGTTTCACCCTAAATACCTAAAGGTGATATATTATTGGCCGGTACTGTAGAAGCGGATAACACGTCGAATATTGCTCGAAATAATATGTACACATACAATTGTAAAAAAAAGTTAGTATAACTGTAATACTTACCCTGAGACGAACTATATTTCTTAAGTGTTTCTACGCCAGTTTTCTAATAAAAAAAATACGAAAAAAGTAAATTGCATTTTAAATAAAATACTTCAGTACCCTTACCATGAGTTGTGACATTGAGGTTTTCGATAACGAGTATCGAGTTTACTATCTGTGCATCTCGCTTGTTCTATTTTAGTGCGAACGAGATGCACAGATAGTAAACTCGATACTCGTTATCGAAAACCTCAATGTCACATCTCACGGTAACGGTACTGAAGAAATCACAACGCACTACGTAAAGGAATGTCGGTTAACTAGTAGTTGGTAAAAACAAGCCCATATGAAAAGCCGTAGATACAGTCAAGGGCCCAGAGCTATACAATTCTACACGTTATTATAACATAATACCTACTTACATATTTATAGCCTTGACTATTTATATGTATAAGGCTTACCGTTTGTCATTGCATGAGAATAAAATCTAATGATAAGGCGGGCCGGGATGCCGGGATTGCCCAACAGTGGGATACTAATAAAAAAGTTTACTTACATCTTTAGACTTAGGTCTTGACGAAGTTCTATTATAATACTTCTTAGTAGATGTCATCATCATCATCATCGGCTTGGTCGTAAAACATTGAGTTCTTTTATCAGCTCTTCCGTGCATTACTATTTCAGTAACTCGAATTTTGGGCTTCGATTTTAAAAGCTGCTGTGCTTGATTAAGCTCTATGTATCGGACTTCCACGGTTCTGTTCAGAACATAAAGCTTTCTTGCAATTATAAATAATATTGTTTCCAGCATCTTGGCGTCTACGATAGGTTTCTATAAAATAAATAATAATGTGTAATCGTTACAGCTTATGACCTTAATATTTAGGTATCGATAAATTTGACTTTGACTGTAATTAACTAATTATATGTAAGTATATACAATTTTAAATAAATAAACTTTATAATAAATGAAATTGCTCATTTTCGCGATAAGTAATAATTTAATTTCAAGTTACAATATAATCCCATTTGTTATAATCCAAAATAATATTTGTCGCACAGTTTTTTATCTTTATAAATTAAATCACGTAAAGGTCGGCTCCTTTGCATAAAGAGCCCAGTGATTTCGAAAACGAAACGCATCGCAACGTCTCGAGGCACATCGTAAAATTGTTGGCAACACAACGCCACGCTGCGTCGCGAGATGCCGCGCGATGCAGCCGAACGTGTCTACTCGCCACGTGCGCGCACGCTCCCCGCACATTCCACCCACAGTCTACCATTTGCAAGGATATGAGAACGACGTATATATTATTGAGATCGAGGAGCAGTTGTCAGTCATTGTTTTGTGAGAAGACTGAACGGGAATAGTAACAGACAGGTTGCCACAGCGGCCTCTGGCTGCGCCTCGCGGCGTCGCCCTGTGTCGCGCGGTTTCGCGTGGTGCGCGTCCCGGCGATGCAAAGTTGCGTCATGATGCCTGGTTCTGCCTCGAGGCGCAGCGCTGCATGGTGCTACGGATTCTGAATCTACATAATAATAAAACCTTTTCGTATAGTGAATAAAGTATATTTTCAGTCGCTATGTTACATACAAATGTGCACGCATTATCGCGTCGGGTCGCGTCTCGGTGTGAGCCGACCCTAACAGGACGGTATGCTAGGTTCAAGAAAATATAAGAGAAGGAGGTATTTTTATTGAGTGAGAGGCAGAGGGAATTATCCGTGAGCTGAAGTAAAAAACCTCAGAAGTCTAAAAATTTAGAAAGGTTGTGTTTGATTTTTCTGCTACTACTGTTTATTTCCAAATAACAAAAGTAGTAAATACATTGAGTGCACTAAACTATAACTTACAAATTTCTACAACTTACATCTTTGTTGAATATGACAGCAGCATCAATCATTTCCCGAACAGTCATTATTTCTGTTGCAAATTTCGCCATGTTTCAATAAAGCGAGTGAGCCACCACCAAAGTAACAATACAATCAAGTACAACGTTTATGGAAAATAACCACCAAAGAGAATTATATCGCAACAATCTTATACGTATATTTCTTTTTGAATTCTTTAGCTATTTATTGACATTGTCACAAATAAACCAGCCAGTTTGAAATATGGGCCAGCTCAGTTCAAACCGAAAAGGAAAAATCGATTTTTTCATACAGAATTTGGCCAGCAGAAGTATTGACCATTCACAATCATAGATATACTATTATAACTAGATCGAGTACTAGCCCGAAAAAAGCGAGCCTAGTGAGATAGCTACCACACAGACCTTTGTCTCTTTCTATAGGGTGACCACGTTAATTTTAGAAGTTAGGAAAATTCCATTAAATACAATAGTGTTCTTATGTACTAGATCGGTGTAGAGGCCACGCCGGCAGCTCTGTATCTATTTGACATACTACATGCGTTTTTTTGCTTCCCAAAAATTTTAACTTCGAATACTTATAAAATTTATTAAAAATCGTCTGTGGTATCAAATTACAAGAAATTAAATGGTAAAAGAGGTTATGACGATGATTTCTAAAATTAAAAATAAATAACCAGATGGTGAAAGAATAAAAATAAGCTATGGGAGAGGCCTATATTTTGTCGTATTGATTAAAATACAGCCTATACTTTTATATCATATAATATAATCGGAAATATTTATGTATTAAATATGGTTTTCTTATTACAACGTCACATACGTTATAAAACAATAAAATGTTACGTTCAGTTTTCAATGTCCAGATTTTCATTTTACTTGAAATATATTTTGGTTCTTCAACCACCATTTTGTTATTTACGATTCTTATTTTATAAAATTAACCTTATAACCATTTTTGTGTGTAATTTCCTGTAATTGACACACACGATTTGTGTTTTACATGTTGATTTTTTTAAATCTTTACCGGGTGAAAATTCGCATTTTGTACACTTATATATTCTATGTTTATTAGGTATATCAAAAAATACACGCAGGAAATTAAAACACTATAACCCTGCTTCTGTGGGAATTACTTTGCCCCAATCGCTATATTCCCTCTACTATAATATACAATGACAATGAAACCACATTTTACAAATTTTAATACATATGTTTAGTGTACTTTATCTCAACACCAACATTAATGTTGTCCTGTTGTGTAATTGTCCTCGTCCATGTACAAGCATGGTTACACTAGGTCTAGTTGACTTTGGGTTGTCATAGATCTAATATTATTCTTGGAATAGCCTCATTCAGAAAGGGACAGAGGTCTGTGTACTAGCTGTCCTACTCGGCTCGTTTTTTTTCTTCATATTCGGCGAGCGAAAGTAAATCTTAATTAAGTGCATATAAAGCACGTTTCACTTATTGGTATTTTTCACAGGGCTTATTCCAGTTATACTAAAAATTCCTTGTTCACAATAGGGTTATAGCTTGTGCAATTTTTAATGTACAGTTCAGCTGCATATACACGAATGCATGTGGTGTACAACTGTGCAGATGACTTGCACAAATTATATGAAAATATAAAGGGTGTAATTTTTTACATTATACAAAATATATTTATCGAACTCCATAATAAACTAGCAAGTGAAAGCTACGTAACTCTACTTAAGATAACACATATTACTAAGGAATAAGTTTTGTGAAAAATGCCAATAAGTGAAATGTGCTTTGTAAACATCTGTTTAAGGTTTACTTTCGCTCGCTGAATATGAAGAAAAAATACGAGCCGAGTAGAGAGCTAGTACACAGATCTCTGTCCCTTTTTTAATAATGCCATTCCAAAAATATTCATTCCAAAAAGTTTCATTCCATTTCATCATCATCATCATCATCATGTCAGCCGAAGACGTCCACTGCTGGACATAGGCCTCCCCCAGAACTACCCAAGAAGACCGATCCTGCGCCTTCCACATCCAGCGGTATCCCGCGACTCTAACTAGGTCGTCGGTCCACCTTGTGGGCCTACCTACGCTGCGTCTTCCAGTTCGTGGTCGCCACTCCAGAACCTTTCTGCCCCAACGGCCATAGGTTCTGCGCGCAATGTGCCCTGCCCACTGCCACTTAAGTTTGGCGATTCGCAGGGCTATATCGATAACTTTGGTTCTTTTTTTTTTTTATGACATAAGGTGGCAAACGAGCAGACGGATTGCCTGATGGTAAGCAATTACCGTCGCCCATGGGACAACACCAGGGGAGTCACAAGCGCGTTGCCGACCTTTAAGGGGGGTTGGAGCTCTGGGAACCTTACTCACCATCAGGAACACAACACTACATACCTGAAAGGTAGCAGTGCTATTATGGCTGTGATCTTCTGTAAGGAGGAGGTACTTCCCCAGTTGGGCTTCTCCAGGCTCGAGCGTGATGGTACTTCGCTGTGCCTTACCTCTCATTGTCGGACGTAGTTTAACGACATACCCGGGTCCAAAACTTTGGTTCTACTACTGCTGCTTTCATTCCATTTGGTAGCAAATTATTTTACGTAATAAGTGTAAATAAATTAAATTACTAATGTGCTTCACTAGTTTTATTTATCAAAAGTACAATTGTTCAATAAATATAGTAAAATAATAAATAATCCCGTCAAAATGATTTAACAAAGATCAACGTGGTATAAATAATGTTTACCTGTGGCAACCCAAAGTCAACTAGATGCTAGGGTAACCATGCTTGTACATGGACGAGGACAATGTTGGTGTCGAGTTGAGTTGATGATGAAACCACATTTTACAAATTTTAATAAATATGTTGAATGTACTTTAAACATATTTATTAAAATGTAATGTACTTTGAACATATTTATTAAAAATTGTAAAATGTGGTTTCATTGTCATTGTACATACTTATAGTATAGGGAATATAGCATGTTGTGCCAACATAATTCCCACAGAAGCAGGGTGGTTTAGTTTCCTGCGTGTATCTTTTTGATATAATAAAAATATAGAATACATAAGTGTGCAAAATGCGAATATTCACCCGCTAAAGATTTAAAAAAAATCAACATGTAAAACTCAAATCGTGTGTCTCAATTACAGAAAATTACACACAAAAATGGTTATGAGGTAAATTTTATAAAATGAGAGCCGTAAATAACAAAATGGTGGTTGAAGAACAAAAATATTTTTCAAGTAAAAAGAAAATCTGAACATTGAAAACTAAACGTAACATTTATTGTTTTACACATTAATATACGTTGTAATAAGAAAACCATATTTAATACATAAATATTTCCGATTATATTTACTGTACTTTATTTTATACGAAAAAACATAGGCCTCTCATATAGACTGCCACATGGAGCAAACTTTAACATACTGCGGCCACCGACTACCAACGACCCGGTCATCGATCTGTCTGGTTTATTGATGTCCGAAATATAGATATAAATATCTAATAAAATATGAAGAAGGCTGTTGTCGTATATTGATATATAAATAACCTATAAGGCTGTCAGAGAGAAAAGAATATTGGTGTTTACTCCACCAACCGAACTTCTATAATAATATTTTCATAACTCTGACTAATTGATTCACGTAGTAAATTAAACATGCATCTAGTTTTGTCTTAAAAGACAAAGTGGGCACATTGAGTGAGATTAGGGCTTCCGGCGTGGTCTCTACATCGGTCTAGTACATAAGAACACTGTTGTATTTAATGGAACTATCCTAACTTCTAAAATTAACATGGTCACCCTATAGAAATAGATAAAGGTCTGCGTGGTAGCTATCTCACTAAGGTCGCCTTTTTCGAGCTAGTACTCGATCTAGTCATATTACTATATCTATGCATTTTACTTTTAAATTTATAGATTTTCTTTTTGTGTTTTTTTACTTGTAAAGGATATTATGATATCAATACAGATTTAAAAAAATATATGATTCAAACAGTCTATTCAAATTACTAATTTAAATACCGTTAAAATATCCAGAAACAGCTGTTAAAAGTAAAATAAATTACAAAAAATTAAAACAAAAGTTTATAATATTTTGTATGATTTCAGCGAGAATAGTAGCATTAAATTGCAAGTTATTTATGGAGTTAGAAAACATATTACATATATCTACGTACATATCATTAGTGGTCTAAAATGCGCCCAGAAACCGTAAGCAATGACCAGCATTACCAACCATCAGAAATGAATTGAGATGTAATGTTAACATTACCTCCTGAAATTTAAACTCATAACCTACTGTAGGTTATAAGTTTAAATTTGGAACAGCTGTCAAATTCAAGTGGGGTATCTATTCTAGTATCTATAGATATTAAAACAGTTATTGATACGAAACGCCAATTCATTATGTTTTTTTTTATATTATAAATCGAACGACATTTGAACTCGAGTGACAATAGAATAGGGAGTTCATTCGCTTGTCTATGGTTTAAAAATATATTTCTCTGAGATACGAAATACGAAACGCCGCCATTCCAAGCTGTCATTTGTTTTGTTCGTTGACTTTTTAATGTTTACAAGTAGCACTAGTAATAATGCAGGTGATTTCCCTACGGTTCCTTAATCCATCTTAAAACATTTATGATATGTGTGTAGATAGTGTATGCAACTATACATAATTAGGCATTACAACACTCGTGTGATATTATTATGAACCCACGCTCTTGTTGTAATGACCTTCATTATGCACAGACCGTGCACAGATACATAAACTAGGGTGAACGCTCCAGTGAATGAACCCCCCCCAGTGAATGAACAAAATCTCGTTTTTTGGCTAAAATAAGAAATACAACTATTTCTACCACTTGTCGTATTTTTTTTCTTATTGTCAACTTTGTTTTCTATACAATGGCAGCACTTGGTAAATTTATTTTCGACCGGTTTTAATATGACCGGCGTTTGAAATTCACGTGTATCTAATTTTGAAGTTTTGTATGGAGAAGTTAAATCCCAGGTAAGAACAGTGCATGTTTGGAGCAACATTTAAAATGATTATTTGATACTTATCAGTTAAAACTTTTATTATTTGGTTGAAATAAGTGTACAACCTTTTATAAATGAACACTTTAGTCGTTTATTCTGCGATTAAGTTATTATTTTTTCGTGTTCAACTACTGACTTATCAAATGTTCTAAAACCAGTAAATGAACAATGTGTTCATTTACTGGTGTTAACTCAATTTATTTTTGCCTAAATTTAAATGTTAACGTAATAGTATTAAGCTGGTTTTTTGAAATACTGCTCAGAAAACGATTCTGATACCTTCAGCCAGTATTGGAACACAGGTATTCATACATAGGCATGAAACATTTAGTAGATGGACTATGGAAATCAGGCAGTGTTCATTTACTAGATTTCAACTAATTCTATAAATGAACAACGTAACGACGAATGTATTTTCATACAATGTGTAAGTTCCACTCACACACAAAATCATTTGTTTATCTTTATTTTATTCATCAAGTTTTTGTGTTATTGGAAATAACATTCATGCTATTGTTTATTCCATTTGTTCTACTTTAGGTCAATATGAAGAAGCAAAATTGGTTCAATGGATAATCAACAAAGCAATACTTGGTTTTCCTTGGTTAAGTTATTGATAGCGTGTTTTTTTAATGCAAATAAACGCATAAGTAAGTTTACTAAAAATAATCCTGGGCCAAAATGGCCTGAATTGAGTGGCTGAGTGGTAGAGGTGTGACTGAGGTGAGTAGAATACCTACCTACCTACCTCATTTTTTTATATAAGTAATAATTTCTGAAGAAAAACTCTGTGTATTATGTTCAAAAATGATTTTTAATAGCGACTAAACATTTCTAAACAATGTTCATTCACTGGATTTTACTGTGTTCATTCATTCGATTTTTTTGTTCATTTACTAGGTTTTTGGGTATATTTTGATAAATTCTCGTATAACTCAAAAACTATTAAAGTAACAAAAAATCGCAGAAATTATATTATTGTTTATTAAATGAAGATTTAATAAATTACATTATATTATCACAATTATAAATACATTTTGAAAAATGATTTTTCAAAAGTGAAAAATTTCTTAAGTGTTCATTCACTGGAGCGTTCACCCTACTATTGTATCATGTAAAAAATTACATTCTGTGTATTTTACCTGTGGGTAGACAGAATTGTACATGTAAAAATTAGTATGGTGATGTCAAAGGGCAGTTTGCGCTTGTAACGCTTCTTTGATCTGCGCTTTAACCTTTTGAACGCTTTTCCTGTCATGGTGTGACTTGTGAAGAACAAGCATAAACCTTATCTGTCAGCAGGACAATTGCTTTGACAGCGTCCGCCATAGCCCCTTTAGTGGTCGGTGGCGTGGCAGGCACGACATCACGTGACCACTTTAGTGGTGCTTGGCGTACAAAAGGTTGAACAGCTCATACAACTGAGAATTTGTTTAGTGAACTGATAATATTGTATACGCTTTTTCACACCATTAAAATTATAAAATTATACAAAGCTTATTATTTTTCAGTATATAATTTATTAAAATATAAGTAAATCACGCTATAAATAACATGAAGTAAGATTTACATAAAATTATGTTGACTAGTATACATTGTTTAAATTAATTTAGTTTTAAGCCTAATTCGATAATAATTTATTAATATAGATTAAAATTAAATTAAACTCTGTTTAAATTAATTTAGTTTTAAGCCTTATTCGATTATAATTTATTAATAAATTATACATTGTAAGTACTACATAATTAATAGGTAATTATTATTAGTTAATATTAATTAAATAGCTATTTGTACAAAGGCTCTTCAGAGTGTGTTCACTGAGTGCAGCTTAAATGAACCTGAAAAAAAAAATACTATGTCACAAATATATATATTTTATATACTCATTAGGTAGGTTAACTCGCCAGTAAGTGGCCATTTTTCAATAACTAGCCACTTTATACTAAAAATTAAATCTGTTTACCTATAAATAGAAAACATTTTCTAAAGCAGGCCACTGACGAGCCTTCCAAATGGATTAATCCAAATGGAAGGCATCCGATTATTTAGCACACTGACGATCAATCCAATTTCAATCCGTTTGGAATTCCACGCTCAGGATGCCGTCCAAAAAACTTAATTAATATAATAATAATAATAATTCCGCATAATTCCGTTTTTAATTTGGCCTGTTGGAAGCATCGTCAGTACCTTAATGGGGTATGAATTCTAACCGCCTATAAACAGTGTTACTTTTGATTAATATAATATGATCTTCAAAAAATCATACAATTCCACTACGAAGAAATGTCAGAAAATTAAAACCCTGAGGTGAGAATTTACTTCAAATATTTTAGCCACATTTGTCGTGAGCGGCGTATAATATAATCTAGAAGGAAGACTTCATCTGAACATACACTGGAGTTCATTGCAATATTTGCGATTTACGTACTGTTGATAAAATCAGCAGCAGAATATACTAACCGGGATACGCTCTTGTCCACTTAACAACAAAGTCGTTCCAATGTCATTTTGAACATCTGTCCCTTAGGTACTTCTGCTGCTGCCTGTACGTATACAGACTGGTTTTACGTGACGTATTTTTACTCTACTTCTTTCATAAAAATACGGTTTGCCAAATCGTACTGTAACTTCAAGCGATCGACAGCCCGCCTGTATCCGGCCGGGCGTCCCTACACTACATCTACATAGTGTAACTACGCCTCCTAACACTAACAGATTTCAAAAGGGCACATTCAGCAGAATGTAACTTGTCATAGAAGTGAACACCAGTCATCTAATACTGGTTTTGATTCCCCCTACTTTTATACCATTCGATTTGCAGTTTTTTTTGTTTTTCAATTTACTGCTACAGACTTTCGAAGCACTTATTGTAAAAAAAATCATGGATGTTATATATTATTTTAATTGTAGTTTTTATTTAAATGTACTGATCAAGAACATTGTCCAAGCAGTAGTAGGAAGTATATTTTAGACTCATGAGCTCATGACCATTACCGTTTTCTTCATTTTCGCCAACAACTAGGACGGGTTTATATCCGTAACGTCTTATCCCAATGATGATGATAGACTTTCATCACTTTTGCTAAGAGTAGCTCCACAATGTCGATCGCAGACTAGGGCTCTGGGAATGACAAAAAAGTGCAGGTGATACTTAACCTTTTAAACGCTTTTCCTCTCGCGTCAAAATGTGATGTTAACGCCATGGTTACCGTTGAAAATTTCCGGAAAAAATGCCGCTTTTTTCCAAACGGCTCGTTTTTTTCTGAATTTTTACGGAAATTTACCGTTTTCCGAAAAAAAAAACGATTTAAACAGGTTTTAAACGATTATTTTTCTTAATACTGGTGGGTAGGTGAATGTTTATTGTTATGGGCAATAACGACGACATGATAGCCGAAACTATTGAAATATAATAATAATAAAATTAAAATAAGTAAATTAGTAGTAATACTATTAAATAAATTATAATGACTTATTGGTTTTTTTCTTTAAAAATCCGAAAAAAAAACGGAAAAAAACGAAAATTTCATAGATTCCCGATTTGATTTTTTCCTTTTCATTTTCAACGATAGCCATGGTATGACTTGTGAAGAACAAATATAAACCTAATCTGTCAGCAGGACAATTGCTTTGACAGCGTCCGCCATAGCCACTTTAGTGGTCGGTGGCGTGGCAGGTACGACATTACGCTACCACTTTAGTGGTGCTTGGCGTTCAAAAGGTTAAAGATAGGTGCTCAACAGTGGGCGAAAAAGGGTTAACACCTTTGGGTGAGCAATCTCAATTTAGTTGTAGTTAAGAAACATCAGGCGACGTGAATTGATGATGATATAGATAACATATGCTTTTACTGTAATAGAAGTAATAGGGTGATGGGATGGCACATCAATGTTGGACACTAAGCTGACAAGCACCAATGATGGACACTTCAGCTCATAATTTAAAAACCGTATCGTTATAAATTGAACATTTACCAACAAATGCTCAACATGACTCCTTTGAAATAAGCACTAATGTTCATAATTGGTTCCTTGTCCATACTGGCGCCGTCACCTTAGTTAGGTAATTATAATGTATAAGGAATCAAATATTATTTATTTATCGCCAATAATATTTATAAGATACAAAGATTTCAAAATAAAGTTGCCTTTCCACCATTTTCTCCGTTTATAAATAAATATTTTTTTAGCATAACTTTATTGTGGAAAAAGATAATGACATAGTTTAAAATGATACCTGGCATCCAAAAGGGTGTGGTATTGGCCGCCCGGGAACACAAGGTGGTACGAGTATAGTTCGGTCATCTTGAGTCACTGTTGGTTTCACTGCTTGTTGATTTAACATACTTTTTGCTACATTCATATATGTGTCGGAAACTTTGACATCGGCTGGGGTTCCACATGATAAACAATTGCCGTCGCGGTCTAGTTTTTTCTTAAACATATTAACTCGGTAATCGCCAACTATATTAAGCATTGTGTTGACTTGAGTGGCCAAAGATTCGTAATAGTAGTGGAGAGAGTTGTTGAGAGTTTTTACTTGCACGCTGTCACATTTTTCACGCAGGTATAACACTAGGGCATCTATAGTTACCTGCGGGGACAAGGTATTCAATTTAGTTGAATAGTAGGTAGCTTTTAAATTATTTTGTCTCTTCTAGATTAATGTCATAATGCGGAGGCAGTAACTTAATGGAACATTTAGCCAGTCTTTTTGTCTTTTTTTTTATGACATAGGCGGCAAACGAGCAGACGGATTGCCTGATGGTAAGCAATTACCGTCGCCCATGGGCACCCGCAACACCAGGGGAGTCACAAGTGCGTTGCCGGCCTTTAAGGGGGGTTGGAGCTCTGGGAACCTTACTCACCATCAGAAACACAACACTACATACCTGAAAGGTAGCAGTGCTATTATGGCTGTGGTCTTCTGTAAGGAGGAGGTACTTCCCCAGTTGGGCAGCCCCAGATTCAAGCGTGATGGTCATCGCTGTGCCCTACCTCTCATTGTTGGACGTAGTTTAAGGACATACCCGGGTCCGGGTCTTAATGAACAGTGATCGAAATTAGCGGTGCCATTTCGCGGAACTTTGATGCGTAAGCTTAGTATGGATAATTATAGTTTTTAACCCCGGGATTCGATTTGAAAAATTTAATGTTTAAATTTGGTTTAAACTATGTTTTAAACCGGACCCAACGTGTGATTAATGTGATTTCAGTTAAATGTCTAAACGGAAGTCTCTATGGGCTACCACTGTTAACGGGTCCCTTTGCTACTATAATTTCATTTAAATTAACTTATAATTTTCATTCCTATAGTAAATTAAAAAATGTTAAATAAATAACTAATAATTTAATCATGCCCTTTAATCTAGTGGTGTTGATGTTTAGGTTTTATTTTATGAATTATGTAGTGTATATATTACTTGTAACCGTTAAATGAAAGTAAATAAGTAATGAAATAAATAAATTTCTGTGAGTAATATGAGTCGGAGAATCTCAAGTCATGTACCTACAGTCAACTACAAAGATATATTATGTATACACTTTTGCATCTTATTACGAAAATTAATCTTTGGTGAAAAAATGTACACATTTCTTTGTAGTCGACTGTACAGTGTTTAAGTTAATTCACCCGATACCGCCCTACCAATTTCGATCACTGGTAATGAATAATCCCTTTTTGTCAAAAAATTATGCATTGAATACTATGATAACTCCCAGAGCTCCAACCCTTGGGCACCCGCAAGCGCGTTGCCGGCCTTTAAGGGGCTTAAAGGCCGGCAACGCGCTTGCGGGTGCCCATGGACGACGGTAACTGCTAACCATCAGGCAATCCAAATGATTTATTTGTCTTAAGTACCTGCCAATCAGTTTCGCCAGATTTAATGTGGTCATTCATATGAATGATTTCCTTTTGTAGAAATCCCACTACAGCACTGAGCTGCACTGCTGATAGCAAACCGTTTACGTCAATCAAATTTGCTTTATTTTTAAAGGTTTCTATTGCTTCCCCTTTTGTAGTTTTGACTCCATTGATAGTTGTAAGCATTTGCTGTATTCTCTGGAAGTAATATAAACAATGATAACTCGATCTTACACATGAAAATAAACATTAGTTTTTTTGGGTAATTTATTTTTCTCAAACATGCAATGAAATGTCTTCGTTACGTGCGTCATAATAGGCTTCGAAGTATCACGTTTAGGGCGGATCAACTCCAGAGGACAGGTAACGAATTTCATATAAAATTGAAGGCCTAGGCCGGGAAATAATTTTTTTTTAATTTTTATGTATACCTGGCGTCTGTGTTCATGAAGCCTGTTCAAACAGCTGAATTATATTTTTTTATCATTTTTAGTGAATAAATGATTAGCGGGCTTAAAAATAATCTCGCCTATTTCAGACGAAATTGTATCAAGAGATTTATTTTATTTATCATTAAAATGAATATTCATATCATCAGGTTATTACATTATTATATTCTCTTTATTTATCTTCTTTCTTAGATTAGGTTTTATACAATATTTTTATAAAAGTAAAATATAAAAATACATCTAAAACATATCAAAATAATAAAAACATTATAAAAAACCTAACCTAGAGTGCCGCCGGCAACAGAGGCAGGGGCCCAGGCTGCCGGTGGTTAGGGCTGCAGAGAGAGGAACCGTCGGACTATGCGCGCCGTGTCCAGGATTACCGCCTTCTGAATCTGACCCTTGATCCAACCACAACCACGTAGCGAGAGTCTCTCAAGATGTTGGTCGAGACTCTTCGCTATGAGACCGTTCGCGGAAACAACTATCGGTACAATGATCGCCGAATCAACTTCCCACATGGCGGTTACCTCGTGAGCCAAGTCTAAGTACTTGCTGGACTTGTCCTTCTCGGCCTTCACGAGATTCTCGTCACATGGGACGGTGATATCGATGAGCATTGCCCGGCGCTGCGATCGATCTATCACCACGATATCAGGCTTATTGGCTGCAATGGTCCTGTCCGTGATAACAGATCGATCCCAATAGGCGTGGCACGACCATTTTCGAGAACTGGCGCAGGTGTGTACTTGTGGTACGCACTTCGCGGTCCGCAAGTCCATACATAAGAGCAAGCTGCTGGTGTATAATCCTGGCTACAGGTTATGTCTGTGCAAGTACTCGCCGTTAGCAAGATGAGAACAACCGGAAATGATATGCCTGAGTGACTCTCCGAGACGGCGGCATGCCCGACAAAATGTCGACCGTACCGTCCCTCAGTTCTGGTAGTTATTCGTCATGATAACTTCGTCCGCAATTGCACAGGCAAAACCCTCGGTTTCTCCGAAGAGGTCCCCGAATCGTAGCCAGTTCACCGACGCGGGCAGGTCTACGTCTGGTCCCGTTAGGGCCCTGTAGAACCGCCCGTGTAGCTCCTTACTCTTCCATACGGCCTTGCGGTCCTCGGTGCTTAGTACCACTGGTTTGCGCCAGTTCTCGTTTGCCAAGGAGAGCGGTGTGAGGTTCCTGTCTACTGCCACCACATCACGATGCATCCCACACTCGTGGTTCAGGGAAATAATTCCTGAGGATTGCACACCTCACGGTTATGGAGATTTTGGCATTTAAAGCCGCGGCCTCCACACTTCCGTGGGATGTACAATCTCATAACCGACGAGCGTGGGTGTAGCATGCGATGTGTGGTGAGTAGTAGTCGGACCCTCCGATCCAGGGCATCCAGCTCGGTCTGGGTCCATCTTAGTATGCCAAAGGAGTATATAAGGGGCATTACCCAAGCGTTGAAGGCCCGAACCTTCTTATTGCCACCTGACAAAAGGCTATTAAGTACTTTTGTCAGCCGACCGAAGCGCTCCTTCACCGCCTGTCTAATAGCCACATCCTCAATACCCAGAGACTCTGACATACCAAGATATTTATAGGTTTCTGATTCGGAGATAGACCTGAACGACATCGTCTCAGAAAGCTGTAAATTTGTTGTTACTACTTTCCCCGCTGTACATGCATAACCGCACACTTATCGACACCAAACTCCATCTTGATGGCGCTACTGAACACTTCAGTGGTTTTCAGTAGCTCCAGCAAGACTCAGTTGTTTGGCGCAAATAATTTGAGGTCGTCCATATACAGAAGGTGAGAAATGACTTCACCCTCTCTCCGAAGCCGGCACCCTAGTCCCAAATCCTTCAGTAAAGAACTGAGCGGATTCAGCGCTAGGCGGAACCATAGGGGGCTCAAACTGTCACCCTGGAATATTCCTCGCTCGACCCTTATGAAGTCCTGCGGGCCAGGGGGTCATCGCCACCTCCTGGTTGACGAGGACTGTGGTCCATTGCCTCATACACGCACCTAGGAAGGATCTTAAAGTTGCATTGACTTTTATACAACTCTAAGATCCTCTGCAGCCATGAGTGAGGCACCGAATCATAGGCCTTCTTGTAATCAATCCAGGAGGCCGAGAGTGCCCCCCTTTCCCGCCGGACCTCTTGGCAGATGGTCGTGTCGAAGAGGAGGAGCACTTTAGTTCCCCGGGGCGCAACCCTACACCCATTCTGAGAGGTGGCCAAAATGTTGTTCGCGACAATGTGCGTGTTAATTTTGCTCTCAAAATGGATGTAAGGAGCTTGTAGAGTGTAGGCAAGCACGTGATGGGTCGATAGTTTTTTAGCTTCCGTGGTACTACCGGACTTATAGAGCAGGAAGGTCGTACCAGTTGTTAAGGAAGGTGGCAGGGAGCTGAGCTCAAGGGCTTGTTGGGAATTGCTGCTAATCGCGAGTGCGAGCATCGAAACCATTTCAACCAGAAATTGTGCAATCCATCCGGTCCAGGACTTTTCCAGCTCTGGGCCGTGCGGATTGCACAACTTACGTCGTCGGGGCTGATGGTGATAGCCCCCATAGGTTCGATAGACTCGCGCTCACGTTCAGCAACGCTCATCCATTCACCCTCCGTGTGTTCAACAGGCACTGACCAGATGCTACGCCAGAAATCAGTCATGACAGTAGCATCCGGCAGCTGCATGTTAGACACACGGGGATCACCTTCCTCCCATCTTCGGTACACCTTCCTTTGGTCACTCTGAAAGAGGCGATTCTGCTGGAATCGATCCACACGCTCTCTATAGCGACGAATACGGCTTGCCCATGCATAGACTTTCTGCTTCAGGAAGTCGATGCGTTATATTTATTATTCATGCTCTCAATTTTAAAATTGTATTGGCAACACCAAACACTACTCCACGCATGCGCGTTTTTGAACGCATTTTTGAGTCAACCAATCACAGGACACTTTTACTTGTTTTAATAATGGCGGAATGGAAAAGTTTCTCGGCGTGTAAAAATCTGTTTATTAAGACTAAATAGTGGTAAATGGTGTGATTCAATGCTTTTGTGACTTAGATATAGTGTTACGGGTGTATAAAAATTGAATAATCTAACCGGGCCCGGTTTTATGTATCTATATTTTGTTATTGTGTACCGCCAAAGGCAGATGCCGTAGCGCCATCATTTAAAAGGTAAGTGGATTCTTTTTTGGTGGTTTTTTAAATGTTGTATATAGTAATTATAGCCAGACTATTTATGATAGTCATTAATTATTACATCGAAGGCAAAAATACTACAAAGCGGGATTGGAGGGAAAATTAAAAAACTTTTGTCGTGAAGCTGTTTTGTTCAGTGGTATTTTTTATTTATTTCATTGCATTAGTTTGAGAAAAGCACTATACATGCCTAGCCGTGAAAGGGTCTTGAAGGCTTCGTATACTATCCGGCCTTCCTTCGGTCGGCCGTCTATACAACTCAGCCTTCAACCCCCTGTTTCCCGGCGGCTGCAGTAATGTACTATTATTTAGAATGTAATAATACTAATAATGGAATCCCGAACTGGAAGGACAAGTTGGAGAGTTGTTAATATTTATTTCATGATCATGAATAAAGTGAGATTAGCACCTTCTTGTATATTTGTGTCGCTTAACTTCAAACGGGTAAATCCATTTTGCTTTCAGTTTCTTATCTAAAAAATATAATAATTTGAAAGCTAATCAACCTTAGAGCAGAATGGATCTAAATGAGTTAGAAGTTAAGCGACACATTTATAGTTTTAAATACAGATATATGAGTAAATTCATATAATCATACGCCGCATTCATGTAGTATAAATAGAAAGCGTATATTTCTGTCATATGGGCACAACCAAAAATTGAAAATTTCGGTATTCCTTAAGCGTAGTCATGGGTTGAGGCTAATATAATAGTCTACTTACATAATACTTAATATGATTATGAAACAATAGTTTAATAAATATACATTTGTTATAATCGGCAATACTCGACTTACTTTCAAATCTGTAGCAAATTTATCTTGATTTTCTGTTACTGCTAGTTGGTTATTTTTTGCGGCAGATAGATTTAATTGCATTTCCGCGAAGTCTTGCTTTATAAGAGCTACAGCTGAAATATTATTATTATTATTGATTATAACTTGTACAATAACTAAAGGGTTTTGATATATTATGTAACTTTTTCAATTTATTATTATTGTATGGTCAAGGACTTTAATTGTTGAGCCATTTAGGGTTCGCTTTACATTGAGCACTTAATAGATTAAGTACTAAACAAAAGAAAATAACTTGAACCGTAAGTGGTTCAACAATTAAAGTTGGTGGACTGTGCCTAAATGCTCCAAACTTAACTGGAAGTAAAAGTGAATTCGTAAATTTACGAATTTTAAATTATCATTAGATATCAGTTTTAGGTAACCCTTTTACCAAGACGTAATACCTATTTTGCCAAACGTGACCGTGAAAACTGTGGAGATGGTTAAAAAAAAAACAAGAAATTAATTCATAACATCAAATCCACTGTTTAAATTACCAACAGGATCTTCCGGTGGGTTAGCTAAACAGTATTCTATGCGTTCTAAGATGGTCTCTACTTCAAAATGCATATCTGCCAAAGTCTCCTGGCAGTAGGTTACCTAAAAGAAACATGAAACAATGTCAATGTAAACATAATAATTAAATAGGTTTCTGTCAAATAGTAGATTGTTTGACAAGGGGCTAAAGTAGGCCATAGCACCACGAGATGGTTATTTTCCCAAACGAATCTAGAGTTGCAATTAACTTCGATATGTGTCGTGATTGGTGGATTTAATAAGGTGAAGCGTTCTGGTTGGTCAATTTAAAGAGTCTTGTATAAATATGTATACATATTTTCCCAAGAGGCTAAATGTACTACTTTAGTCCGCCTTGGCAAGCATAATATGACACACTTTTAGAGCATGAGAAGTGAAAAATGTAATTTATGGTTGTACAAGTGTTTATTGCAGAATGTACTTTTTTGCGCAATCGTCAACTACATCCTCATCAAGAGGATTCTATAAATTTAACCACAAGTGAAGCAGGTGGTTAAAAAACTGAATAAGTAACGTAGTACCTGCTCAATGTTCCAAAACATAGGACTTAAAATAGCTTTGCAGCCATGTGTAAGTAACATATAGCTAAGTACGTTACTATATGGAGGGAAATTTTCTCGAATAATTTAAGTGCAAAAAGGTTTACTTTTTAACCGACGAATAAACACGGAAGAGGTTCTCAGGTCGACGCTTATGCATCTTTTTTTTATAATTGGCCAGTATGACCATGCATAGCTTCATACAGAGTAGATTTTTGAAAAAACTTTTTAAATGAAATTAACGTAACTAAGTACATTATTTTAATATAACTTAATGTTTCACCGGGAACGTGTTTACCACTCATATTTCTATAAATCTTGCTATAAACTTATCTGTTAGTCAATAAAAAAAAAATCCGAAAAAAGAATTATCAAAATCGGATTACTCTATTTCACGAATGTGTCTGCCCAGTGGCCCATTCAAATCGATCAGTATGGGCTAATCTGAAACTATAAGACCTACAAAGATCTGTTCTTAGAAACAATGTCATTGATTTTAGCAACAAGAAATATCTACAGCATACATAGATAAAAAAAAAACTTGTATTAAGTCCATGAATCAACCCTAGTTGTTAGGGACCCGGGTATGTCCTTAAACTACGTCCAACAATGAGAGGTAGGGCACAGCGATGACCATCACGCTTGAATCTGGAGCAGCCCAACTGGGGAAGTACCTCCTCCTTACAGAAGACCACAGCCATAATAGCACTGCTACCTTTCAGGTCTGTAGTGTTGTGTTCCTGATGGTGAGTAAGGTTCCCAGAGCTCCAACCCCCCTTAAAGGCCGGCAACGCGCTTGTGACTCCCCTGGTGTTGTGGGTGCCCATGGGCGACGGTAATTGCTTACCACCAGGCAATCCGTCTGCTCGTTTGCCGCCTATGTCATAAAAAAAAAAAAAACAAAATTGAAAGATATTGAATTACATTGCATTTCAGATATGGTTTTATGGTAAAATTTCCTGCGCATTATCTACACAACCCATATGCCAATGTAAATAATGAAAAGTTTTATTTTGTAAAATAA
This sequence comes from Grapholita molesta, assembly GCA_022674325.2. Classification (NCBI taxonomy): domain Eukaryota; kingdom Metazoa; phylum Arthropoda; class Insecta; order Lepidoptera; family Tortricidae; genus Grapholita; species Grapholita molesta. The sequence continues at coordinate 6,258,576 of CP053126.2, forward strand.
CCTGGAATGGATGAATACATTCTCGAACAGAGTACAAGTTTTATTTTTAATGTTTATTGCACTCTCGAACAACGAAAACTTGTACTCGAACAGAGTACAAGTTTTATTTTAAATCTATATATGCAGGTTTATTGTCCCTAAAATCGATGACATGGTTCCAAAGGACAAATCTTTGATGTCTTATAGTTATAGTCCTAGATTTCCCCATATTCATTGCAGATAAAGATGCCTTTAAGCCTGTAGCCTGAAACTGTAGTACAATCAGAGTTAAAAATTACTATTTTTTTATTTTTTTTACTTTATCGCTATTACCTACTAGCGTCCAGTATGTCTGACACGAGATATGTTGAACTCATTCTTTTTTCCTTTTTTTTGTTGTAATGTTTTAATTCTAATCTAGTCTTCAGACACTTAGGGACATTATACATCCCTAATTATATATTACATATATATATACCATTTCTTTTATTGATTTATATACTGATTCTAACGCATAGAGACATCTCCAACTATATATGCCTTTTATTATTAAATATAAACTTAAGTAACAGTTTGTAATGGACCAGCACAGAATGTTGCTTCTCACCATGATACATGTCACTAGTTTTGTTAATTAATAGAGCCTGCCAGCCTGAATATGTCATGCTCACTTAAAAGTCTTTGCTTACGGTGGCGTTGTTGATCGGGTCGCCACTTTCCCGAAGAAAGGGGGAGGCGATGGCTGAGATACGCGTCGTACTCGTGAACGGGTGCTGTTTGTGGAGACCGGCCTGTTTTGGCTATATGGGGCTATAATTTCCTTCTAATTGTATTTCCTTTTGCTTATAATATTTAGTGTGATACACTTCATTCGGTGCTTATTTATTAAAAAAAAAAAAAGTTTTAAATAATATATGTAGATCTAGACACCTGGAGACATTAACATCTCTAAGGTTAATTTATAATAACTATATTTTATATTTTTGTCAATTGGGAACAAAAATAACTATGAAAAAATCGATATGTATTTTAAAGTGTTGATGATAAATTATTATAATTTGGAAATTAGAGTGTAGGACACAGTTCAGATAAGAAAGCATACCAAATGTCATGTTAATTTAATTCTAAGCAGTCATATTTGGACTTGTAGGTAAATTTCTTTTCTATATATTTTTTTTTGTAGTATTTAATTACTGAAATTGTTTGATATGTTTTCTTACAGAATTACGCATGTATGTTTGAGATTTTTTTGTATACTGTTTTGAAAAAATAAGTCCCGCCGAGTTTCTTGCCGGTCATAAAAGTCAAAATACTTCTCGGGTCAGAGGTATAGGGTTAGAACCGGTGTAGTTTTTATTTTTCTCTTTTACTTTTGTATACTCGACATGTAAAAGTGCCCTTGTGGCCTACTTACTGAATAAACGTTTGAGTTTGAGTTTGACTGATCTAAATGGACCACCCTGTATATTGCGATTTTTGCAATAGCTTCTGAACGATAAAGAAAAAAGTGTTTTGTTAAAAAAATAATAATGTATATATATACCTGTTCCGCCATTTTAATATCAAAGGCATTTATTTTATTAATAAAACTGTCACATGAAGGTCTCAAACTTGCGAATTTCACATTCAATATTGTTGGTTCCGGCAGTTTTGGTCCTGTTTAAAATAATTATGATGTTGATGTCATTGTTACTGATTACATTTTTATTTCATTACAGATTATTTTTAGTAATAGAAGTAAAAAATAAAACAATATATGTCAACAAAAATATAGTATCATATCTAATAGCTCACTATTCTAAATTGGAGAAGACAGTGTCATTTTTATGTATGAAATTATTATTTTAAAATACAATGGTATCGAATGACTTTTCAGAGACAGTTTAGCGACTGATATATTTTTAGGCATGATTAACACTATAACAGATACATTATTATGTTTAAAGAAAAACAACGAAATTCCTCTGAAAAGTCGATCTAGTTTCAATAAAATTCTTACCTCCTTACAAGTCGGCTATCAAGGTTGGTTTATACAAAAGGCAAGCTTACCAGCCTCTTCAAACAATGCACTAGCTTTCTTTGCTCTATTTGTTACTAAAGTAGCTGTTTCAGAAAGTCCACTAACGGTATTGTTTCGTATGCCATCCATATTGACTCTGAAATACGTTTATTTTGTTATTCAATTCAATTTATTATATTCGACTAGTTTGGATTCTAAAAGTTATATGACTAGTATATTATTAACATCGAAATATCTTATAAATTACTTTACATTAAAGGCTGGTAATTCTAGTTAAGTTTTTTTTTTTTTTATGACATAGGCGGCAAACGAGCAGACGGATTGCCTGATGGTAAGCAATTACCGTCGCCCATGGGCACCCGCAACACCAGGGGAGTCACAAGCGCGTTGCCGGCCTTTAAGGGGGGTTGGAGCTCTGGGAACCTTACTCACCATCAGGAACACAACACTACATACCTGAAAGGTAGCAGTGCTATTATGGCTGTGGTCTTCCGTAAGGAGGAGGTACTTCCCCAGTTGGGCTGCCCCAGATTCAAGCGTGATGATCATCGCTGTGCCCTACCTCTCATTGTTGGACGTAGTTTAAGGACATACCCGGGTCCAAAAAAAGTTTATTTATAACACGAGGAATTTGAAGGTACTAATAATGAATGCTTACTGTAATTCAGACCAGGTTGCTAAATTTTCTATGTCCATCTCTTCCATTTGGAGGTTCTCATAATCGCCTTCAGCATCAGTAAGAACTTCTTCGGAATCGGTTATACCAGTAGTAAGACCATTACTTCTTGAAATTTGTGCTGTTACGCTAGTGGCTGGCGTATCTTTTATAAGCTTGTGAATAAAAATGTCGTCAAAAGGTCCATCTAAATTCATTCCTGGTATACCACTAGCTAATTTAGTGACAATTTTTTGCATTTCGTTGAGTTTTTTATGGGACGCCTCCAATCTAGTGCTCATATTCAGTGCGGCCCTGGGGTCTGTGAGAGTGGTTGGCCTGTGCAGGCTAAGTCTGCCGTCAGTAGGCAATAAACCAATTTTTTTCTGAAGTTGTCTTACCTTTAAGAGCATTTCGTTATATTGTTCTTGAGTGACTATGGAAGTACGAAGATCTGAAATAAATCATAGCTCTCAGATTGCTGATATTTCGATGCAATGAAGCAGTTAAATTAAATCTATTTGGTGTAATCTAGTCTGAAGCTTGCATACCTCTTTCTTGTGACGTCCGTGACACTAAATAAATGAAAATTGAAATAAATTGAATAAATTGAACATGAACATAACGAACGAGTAATATGAAATAATATTCATTTACATTTATAACTTACCTATAAGTAATTTTTCATGGAGTACATCTGCATCTGCATAACGAAATGTTAAATTATAGTATTTTAATTATAGTAATCTCAAGAGATTGACTATCGACTACACTAGGAGACTATTATTATGATAAATATGATAATATATAATATATCCCTTATTTAAGCAATAACATCAGTTTACAAAAAACCTTTCTGTCTATACTGTAAAAATAATCTGGCTAAGGTATACTCAAAACATGTTCGTGTTCGACAGCCCCTTCTATCCCTAAATGTGGCATCCCACGCAATGATGATGTAATGATGTAGTGTAGGACGCCTGGCCAGAATCAGGCGGGCTGTCGATCGCATGCAGCAGTCATTAAGACCTGCGCAATACCGAATTTTTTGGATAAGATGGAGAATTGTCAGTCGTGGACTCGGTTAAAGAATATTCTTTAGTTTGTCTCGCACGTTTCCTTAGAATTTTTGGTTGAGTAGCAGTGGCTAACAAGATCCTACGATTTTTAGTCTTCTTGTCAGATTTTCCGCGAATCTTTATTTGAGTAAATTAAATCTATATGGTGTAATCTAGTCTGAAGCTTGCATACCTCTTTTTTGCGACTTCCTTGACCCTAAATAAAATAAAAGGTGAATTTGAAATAAATTGAACATGTTCCACGAGTAATATGGAATAATATTCATTTAAGTACATTTTTAACTTACCTATAAGTAATTTTTCATGGAGTACATCTGCATCTGCATAACGAAATGTTAAATTATAGTATTTTAATTATAGTTATCTCAAGAGATTGACTATCGACTACACTAGGAGACTATTATTATGATAATATATAAAATATCCCTTATTTAAGCAATAACATCAGTTCACGAAAAATCTTTCTGTCTATACTGTAAAAATAATCTGGCTAAGGTATACTTAAAGAATGTTCGTGTTCAACAGCCCCTTATATCCCTAAATGTGGCATCCCACGCAATGATGATGTAATGATGTAGTGTAGGACGCCTGGCCAGAATCAGGCGGGCTGTCGATCGCATGCAGCAGTCATTAAGACCTGCGCAATACCGAATTTTTTTGGATAAGGTATACTCAAAGCATGTTCATGTTCGACAGCCCCTTATATCCCTAAATGTGGCATCCCACGCAATGATGATGTAATGATGTAGTGTAGGACGCCTGGCCAGAATCAGGCGGGCTGTCGATCGCATGCAGCAGTCATTAAGACCTGCGCAATACCGATTTTTTTGGATAAGATGGAGAATTGTCAGTCGTGGACTCGGTTAAAGAATATTCTTTAGTTTGTCTCGCACGTTTCCTTAGAATTTTTGGTTGAGTAGCAGTGGCTAACAAGATCCTACGATTTTTAGTCTTCTTGTCAGATTTTCCGCGAATCTTTATTTGAGTAAATTAAATCTATTTGGTGTAATCTAGTCTGAAGCTTGCATACCTCTTTTTTGCGACTTCCTTGACCCTAAATAAAATAAAAGGTGAATTTGAAATAAATTGAACATGTTCCACGAGTAATATGGAATAATATTCATTTAAGTACATTTTTAACTTACCTATAAGTAATTTTTCATGGAGTACATCTGCATCTGCATAACGAAATGTTAAATTATAGTATTTTAATTATAGTAATCTCAAGAGATTGACTATCGACTACACTAGGAGACTATTATTATGATAATATATAAAATATCCCTTATTTAAGCAATAACATCAGTTCACGAAAAACCTTTCTGTCTATACTGTAAAAATAATCTGGCTAAGGTATACTTAAAGCATGTTCGTGTTCGACAGCCCCTTATATCCCTAAATGTGGCATCCCACGCAATGATGATGTAATGATGTAGTGTAGGACGCCTGGCCAGAATCAGGCGGGCTGTCGATCGCATGCAGCAGTCATTAAGACCTGCGCAATACCGAATTTTTTGGATAAGGTATACTCAAAGCATGTTCATGTTCGACAGCCCCTTATATCCCTAAATGTGGCATCCCACGCAATGATGATGTAATGATGTAGTGTAGGACGCCTGGCCAGAATCAGGCGGGCTGTCGATCGCATGCAGCAGTCATTAAGACCTGCGCAATACCGAATTTTTTGGATAAGGTATACTCAAAGCATGTTCATGTTCGACAGCCCCTTATAACCCTAAATGTGGCATCCCACGCAATGATGATGTAATGATGTAGTATAGGACGCCTGGCTAGAATCAGGCGGGCTGTCGATCGCATGCAGCAGTCATTAAGACCTGCGCAATACCGAATTTTTTGGATAAGGTATACTCAAAGCATGTTCATGTTCGACAGCCCCTTATATCCCTAAATGTGGCATCCCACGCAATGATGATGGAATGATGTAGTGTAGGACGCCTGGCCAGAATCAGGCGGGCTGTCGATCGCATGCAGCAGTCATTAAGACCTGCGCAATACCGAATTTTTTGGATAATATGGAGAATTGTCAGTCGTGGACTCGGTCAAATTATATTCTTTAGTTTGTCTCGCACGTTTCCTTAGAATTTTTGGTTGAGTAGCAGTGGCTAACAAGATCTTACGATTTTTAGTCTTCTTGTCAGATTTTCCGCGAATATTATTTGAGTAAATTAAATCTATTTGGTGTAATCTAGTCTGAAGCTTGCATACCTCTTTCTTGCGACTTCCTTGACCCTAAATAAAATAAAAGGTGAATTTGAAATAAATTGAACATGTTCCACGAGTAATATGGAATAATATTCATTTAAGTACATTTTTAACTTACCTATAAGTAATTTTTCATGGAGTACATCTGCATCTGCATAACGAAATGTTAAATTATAGTATTTTAATTATAGTTATCTCAAGAGATTGACTATCGACTACACTAGGAGACAAAAAGATAAAAAAGATAAAAGATCTTTATTTTTCAATTTAAGCACATTACATGCACTTATGAACGTCAAAAAAAAAATCTACACCGGTTCAAACCCTACACCTCTGACCCGTGAAGATACCGGCAAGAAACTACGGCGGGACTTATTTTTTCAAAACAGTGATACATCAAATCTTAAAGTAGGTACTTACATAATTAAGCGTAGTCCGATAAGAAAACATATCAAACAGTTTATTACAAGATAAGAAAATATTAAAATATAAAAGTAAAAATAATAATGTATAAACAAATTCGACTTCACAAAATAGACATACTTTAATATGCTTTCTTATCTAAACTGTGTCATTTACATTATCTGGCAGTACATACAATTGTTGAATTAATTGCTAGGCGGTTTTGTTAGTTTCTGGTTTGGGCCATGCATGTTTGTCTGTCAAATAATTCTCTACTCTGTAATAGCCCTTAGACATCAAAGACTTTTTTAAGTAATTCTTAAGTACTGGGAAGGGTAATTTTAAGGCATCATCAGGTAACTGGTTATATAAATGAATACATTGCCCAAACAATGATTTATACACTTAACGCACACGACACTTTCTAATAGCAAGCTAATTCTTATTTCTAGTGTTATAGGTATGGATGTCACAATTTTTGGTAAACAACTGAAGATTTTTAATAACGTACATAATATTTTCATATATATATTGACAAGCTACAGTTAATATATTAATTTCTTTAAAAAGTTTTCTAACAGATGCACCTGCTTTTAAGTTATACATAAAACGAATGGCTCTTTTTTGTAATACAAATATAGTCTGTATGTCAGCTGCTTTGCCCCAAACCAGAATACCATATGACATTACACTATGGAAATAACTATGATAAACTAATCGAGCTGTCTCAATATTCGACAGTTGCCTAATTCTCCTAACGGCGAAAGCGGTCGAACTTAATCTATGTGCGAGTTTTGTTATATGAGGACCCTACTGTAGACTTTTGTCCAATGTTAAACCAAGGAACAAAACAAGACTATTATTATGATAATATATAAAATATCCCTTATTTAAGCAATAACATCAGTTCACGAAAAACCTTTCTGTCTATACTGTAAAAATAATCTGGCTAAGGTATACTTAAAGCATGTTCGTGTTCGACAGCCCCTTATATCCCTAGATGTGGCATCCCACGCAATGATGATGTAATGATGTAGTGTAGGACGCCTGGCCAGAATCAGGCGGGCTGTCGATCGCATGCAGCAGTCATTAAGACCTGCGCAATACCGAATTTTTTGGCTAAGGTATACTCAAAGCATGTTCGTGTTCGACAGCCCCTTATATCCCTAAATGTGGCATCCCACGTAATGATGATGTAATGATGTAGTGTAGGACCCCTGGCCAGAATCAGGCGGGCTATCGATCGCATGCAGCAGTCATTAAGACCTGCGCAATACCGAATTTTTTGGATAAGATGGAAAATTGTCAGGCGTAGACTCGGTTAAAAAATATTCTTTAGTTTGTCTCGCACTTTTCCTTAGAATTTTTGGTTGAGTAGCAGTGGCTAACAAGATCCTACGATTTTTAGTCTTCTTGTCAGATTTTCCGCGAATCTTTATTTGAGTAAATTAAATCTATTTGGTGTAATCTAGTCTGAAGCTTGCATACCTCTTTTTTGCGACTTCCTTGACCCTAAATAAAATAAAAGGTGAATTTGAAATAAATTGAACATGTTCCACGAGTAATATGGAATAATATTCATTTAAGTACATTTTTAACTTACCTATAAGTAGTTTTTCATGGAGTACATCTGCATCTGCATAACGAAATGTTAAATTATAGTATTTTAATTATAGTAATCTCAAGAGATTGACTACCGACTACACTAGGAGACTATTTTTATGATAATATATAAAATATCCCTTATTTAAGCAATAACATCAGTTCACGAAAAACCTTTCTGTCTATACTGTTAAAATAATCTGGCTAAGGTATACTTAAAGCATGTTAGTGTTCGACAGCCCCTTATATCCCTAAATGTGGCATCCCACGTAATGATGATGTAATGATGTAGTGTAGGACGCCTTGTTCGGGTTAATCCCAGCTGCTTCCTTCCGCCAGCGCTCTACACGACAACATTTCCATCATCACCACATAGATGGTTGGCAGTCCTCAACTGTGCGTTTTTCTAGAAACTTCCTGCCTCGCACAGCAAAACTCTGGAATAAATTGTCGTGTGCAGTATTTCCGGACCGATATGACATCCAAACCTTCAAGAAAAGAGCGTATAGGGATCTTAAAGGCCGGCAACGTACTTGTGACTCCTCTGGTGTTGCGAGTGTCCATGGGCGGCGGTAGTTGCTTACCATCAGGCAATCCGTCTGCTCGTTTGCCTCCTATATCATAAAAAAAAAAGAATCAGGCGGGCTGTCGATCGCATGCAGCAGTCATTAAGACCTGCGCAATACCGAATTTTTTGGATAAGGTATACTCAAAGCATGTTCATGTTCGACAGCCCCTTATATCCCTAAATGTGGCATCTCACGCAATGATGATGTAATGATGTAGTGTAGGACGCCTGGCCAGAATCAGGCGGGCTGTCGATCGCATGCAGCAGTCATTAAGACCTGCGCAATACCGATTTTTTTGGATAAGATGGAGAATTGTCAGTCGTGGACTCGGTTAAAGAATATTCTTTAGTTTGTCTCGCACGTTTCCTTAGAATTTTTGGTTGAGTAGCAGTGGCTAACAAGATCCTACGATTTTTAGTCTTCTTGTCAGATTTTCCGCGAATCTTTATTTGAGTAAATTAAATCTATTTGGTGTAATCTAGTCTGAAGCTTGCATACCTCTTTTTTGCGACTTCCTTGACCCTAAATAAAATAAAAGGTGAATTTGAAATAAATTGAACATGTTCCACGAGTAATATGGAATAATATTCATTTAAGTACATTTTTAACTTACCTATAAGTAATTTTTCATGGAGTACATCTGCATCTGCATAACGAAATGTTAAATTATAGTATTTTAATTATAGTAATCTCAAGAGATTGACTATCGACTACACTAGGAGACTATTATTATGATAATATATAAAATATCCCTTATTTAAGCAATAACATCAGTTCACGAAAAACCTTTCTGTCTATACTGTAAAAATAATCTGGCTAAGGTATACTTAAAGCATGTTCGTGTTCGACAGCCCCTTATATCCCTAAATGTGGCATCCCACGCAATGATGATGTAATGATGTAGTGTAGGACGCCTGGCCAGAATCAGGCGGGCTGTCGATCGCATGCAGCAGTCATTAAGACCTGCGCAATACCGAATTTTTTGGATAAGATGGAGAATTGTCAGTCGTGGACTCGGTTAAAAAATATTCTTTAGTTTGTCTCGCACTTTTCCTTAGAATTTTTGGTTGAGTAGCAGTGGCTAACAAGATCCTACGATTTTTAGTCTTCTTGTCAGATTTTCCGCGAATCTTTATTTGAGTAAATTAAATCTATTTGGTGTAATCTAGTCTGAAGCTTGCATACCTCTTTTTTGCGACTTCCTTGACCCTAAATAAAATAAAAGGTGAATTTGAAATAAATTGAACATGTTCCACGAGTAATATGGAATAATATTCATTTACATTTTTAACTTACCTATAAGTAATTTTTTATGGAGTACATCTGCATCTGCATAACGAAATGTTAAATTATAGTATTTTAATTATAGTAATCTCAAGAGATTGACTATCGAATACACTAGGAGACTATTATTGTGATAATATATAATATAATCGTTGCCCTTCAACAAACATTATACTCGTCCCTTATTTAAGCAACAACATCAGTTCACAAAAAACCTTTCTGTCTATACTGTAAAAATAAACTGGCTAAGGTATACTCAAAGCATGTTCGTGTTCGACAGCCCCTTAAATCCCTAAATGTGGCATCCCACGCAATGATGATGTAATGATGTAGTAAAGGACGCCTGGCCAGAATCAGGCGGGCTGCCTTAGAATTTTTGGTTGAGTAGCAGTGGCAAACAGAATCTTACCATTTTTAGTTTTCTTGTCAGATATTCCGCGAATCTTCAGTTCAGTAACTGCAAGTTTCTTTTTTTTTGCAAGCAATTTGGCTTGCTTTAACTCTTCGTAGGGAACCCTCACTTGTCTTTGTAGAACATTAAGGTGGGCTGCTATGATGTAAAATATTATTTCCAACATATTGATGTCTACCTTAGGATCCTGGAAGTCAGATACCGTGTTAGGTATACGGTAATAGATACATTTTAGCGAACTTTTTTTGCTTTACCTACACTAGAATCAATTATAATAGAATCAGTTAGAGTATCAATCATTTCCCGAACCGTCAATAATTTTATTTGGGACATCGCACTTTCACATTACATAAAAACCTACATAGAAATCACTTAACACCTACAATGATTCGACAAATTAGTAACAAAATTAGTATTGTAGAAGAATAACACGCTAAACAATTATATCACAAAACAAGGTAATTAAGGTATAACACGTTGATATAACATACAAATATTTGAACAGCAATTGACATGGCTTTCACCAATCTCTATTTAAGAATGATAAATACCCCAGCCAGCTTGAAAAAAAAACTCCAAAAAGGTTTTACAATATTAAACAAAGTTAGAAAAATCCAAGGAATTTTTAGTATAACTGGAATAAGCCCTGTGAAAATACCAATAAGTGAAACGTGCTTTATATGCATCTTATTAAGGTTTACTTTCGCTCGCCGAATATGAAGAAAAAAAACGAGCCGAGTAGGACAGCTAGTACACAGACCTCTGTCCCTTTCTGAATGATGCTATTCCTAGAATAATATTAGATCTATGGCAACCCAAAGTCAACTAGATGCTAGGGTAACCATGCTTGTACATGGACGAGGACAATTACACAACAGGACAACATTAATGTTGGTGTTGAGATAAAGTACATTAAACATATTTATCAAAATTTGTAAAATGTGGTTTCATTGTCATTGTATATTATAGTAGAGGGAATATAGCAATTGGGGCAAAGTAATTCCCACAGAAGCGGGGTTATAGTGGTTTAATTTCCTGCTTGTATTTTTTTGATATACCTAATAAACATATAGAACATATGAGTGTGCAAAATGCGAATTTTCACCCGGTAAAGATTTAAAAAAAATCAGCATGTAAAACTCAAATCGTGTGTGTCAATTACATGAAATTACACACAAAAATAGTTATGAGGTTAATTTTATAAAATAAGAATCTTAAATAACAAAATGGTGGTTGAAGAACAAAAATATTTTTCAAGTAAAATGAAAGTCTGAACATTGAAAACTGAACGTAACTTTTTATTGTTTTACACATTAATATACGTTGTAATAAGAAAACCATATTTAATACATAAATATTTCCGATTATATTATATGATGTAAAAGTATAGGCTGTATTTTAATCAACACGACAAAATATAGGCCTCTGCCATAGACTGTCACATGGAGCACACACATGGAGAACACTTTAACATACTGCGGCCACCGACTACCAGCGACCCGGTCATCGGTCCGACTGGTTTGTTGAATGTCCGACATTACCGATTTACGTATCTAAAAAATATGAAGAAGGCTGTCGGAGAGAAAAGAAGATTGGTGTTTACTCCACCGACACTCTTAAATTTGAACACAGCAAGAGCTTATTTTTATTCTTTCACCATCTGGTTATTTATATTTAATTTTAGAAATCATCGTCCTAATCTCTTTTACCATTTAATTTCTTGTAATTAGATACCACAGACGATTTTTAATAAATTTTATAAGTATACGAAATTAAAATTTTTGGGAAGCAAAAAAACGCATGTAGTATGTCAAATAGACACAGAGCTGCCGGCGTGGTCTCTACACCGATCTAGTACATCAGAACACTATTGTATTTAATGGAATTTTCCTAACTTCTAAAATTAACGTGGTCACCCTATAGAAAGAGACAAAGGTCTGCGTGGTAGCTATCTCACTAGGCTCGCTTTTTTCGGGCTAGTACTCGATCTAGTTATAATAGTATATCTATGGAAAAATCTTTTATTGTACCTCGTCTATCCTTATTCTGTTACTTTAGCCGTGGTGAGATATTATTTTATACAACCGTGACATAACGAAGAGTTTTTCAGTCGAGTACTGTGTTTAGGCCACGATGCTTTCTGAGTGGCCTAAGTAAGGTACGAGAGAAAAATTTGCCAGGTATTGCAAATTAGTATAGAATTTGTATGAAGTTCTATTTTTGAAATTATTATAGACCTCTACAGCGTATCGTAATGAACTAATGAAATATTTTAGTTGAGTTCTCCAACTCAACTATCATCGACAGTCTGATATTGCAAAGTTTGAGCCTGTAGTTTTGTCTATATTATAGTTATTGACAAATTAATGTAGACGAGTATAAAAACTATTTTTAACAACTCACCACGGATCAAGTAATATAATAGTCGAGATAAAGTAAAGTAAATACCAAAGAATAGTTACGTATATTACATATTCATCTATGGAATATGTAACAGTACTAAGTTTAGATGTGTTTCATGGTTTCTGTTCATTCTACAGAACAACCGTTTGATAGCATTCTAACAGAAGAACATAAAAATATCACCTTTGATATACAACTTACTTTAAAGTAAGTTTGCCCTTCTAAAGTATGGTTGCGGGTTAAAAAATATCCTATGTCGTTTCTCGTAGCTCAAACTCTCCATTCCAAATTTCATGAAGACGTAACCAACAAACGGAATTTATTATGTTATAATACTTATAATATAACTAGCTTTTGCCCGTAGCTTCGCACGCTCAGAAGAACCCCCTTTTTGACCTCTTAGAAAATGAATTTTAAAAAAACGCTCAAAATGACTTTTCTTGTATTTGTATAACGAGTGTTTATGTACACAAAAATTCAAATATTAAATATTAGGCTTAAAATTTTACACAATCGCCATACATACTTTCAACCCCTTTTTACCCCCTTAATGGTGGAATTGCGTAAAATCCCTTCTTAGTGGGTGCTTACGGTATACAAACTACCTATTGTGAAAAAATCAGCCTTCTAGGTTAAGCGGTTTGGGCTGTGCGTTTATCAGTCAGTCAGTCAGGACTTTCACGTTTATATATATAAACTAGCTTTTGCCCCCGGCTTCGCACGCGCAGAAGAACCCTGTTTTTGACCTCTTAGGGGATGAATATCAAAAAACGCTGAAATTACTTTTCTTGTGCTTAAATAAGGAGTGTTTACACAAAATTTCAAGTTTCTGGCCTTAAATTTTACATAATCCCCATACACACTTTCAACCCCTTTTTTACCCCCTTAGTGGTAGAATTTCCAAAAACCCCTTCTTAGTACCCACTAAGAAGGGATTTTTGAAGCACCCGCTTACGGTATATAAACTACCTATTGTGAAAAAATCAACCATCTAGGTTAAGCGGTTTGGGCTGTGCGTTGATCAGTCAGTCAGTCAGGACTTTCACGTTTATATATCGTCAGGTGATAACACAAACTCACTAATTACTACCAAAAGTTAATAGCCATAGTGTATCCTATTAATACCTAAATAAGGTTGATTTTTTTTTTTTTTTTAATGCAAGACTGACCAACGTTTGACCTCAGTCGCACCTGATGGTAAGTGACGACGAGGTCGAAGGTGTAGCACGCTGGTTCAGTAACAGCCTATTCACTCTTGACTTGAAGAGACCCAAATTATATCTTGCCGGGAATACAGACGAAGGGAGCGAATTCCATTCCTTAGCAGTCCGCATTAGGAAGGTAGAAGCGAATCGCTTCGTGCGAATGAATGGAATATTCACAACGTAAGGATGAAACTGCTCCCCTCGCCTGGACGTCCGGTGATGGCGGAATTAAATCGTGCAATTCCTGAGCACACTCTCCAAAATGTATCCTGTAAAACACAGACAAACTAGCAACCTTGCGGCGATGCTCAAGGCTTTGCAACCTTACACTCACTAATTTAGGATCGCCAATGAGTCTGCGAGCTCGGCGTTCTATTGAATCCAAAGCAGCCAACTGATACTTGGCAGACCCGTCCCAAAGGTGGCAACAGTACTCCATACACGACCGAACCTGCGCTTGGTAAAGTGTTAGGAGCTGTTCCGGCATGAAGTACCGCTTCACCCTATGTAAGACTCCTAGTTTTTTAGCAGCGGATTTCGCTTTGGCCTCAATATTGGCGCCGAAGTTCAGCTTAGTGGTTAATTTAACCCCAAGCAGCTCGAGGTGGTCTGTAATTGTTAAGGACACATTCTGGAAAGCAGGAGTCAAGTTAAAAAGGCTCCTTTTGGCGGTGAATAAACACGCCTGTGTTTTGGAGGCGTTAAACCTAACCAAGTTAGCTTCGCCCCACTCATCAACGGCCTTCAAGGTCTGGTTCGTTCGCTCAACCAAAGCTTTCCTAAAGGACTCAGTCTCTCCACCGGTAGTTTGGGCCTCAGAAAAATATCTCTCAGTCACCGTACTGTCGTCTGCATACCCAAAGATACCGGGTTTAAGCAGATCGTTTATATGCAGCAAAAAGAGGGTGGCTGAAAGAACCGAACCCTGAGGCACTCCTGCATTTATTGCCATGCGATCTGATGTGCAACCGTCCACTACGACCCTAATAGATCGCTGCCTCAGGAAATCGGAAATCCAAGAGCACAAACCAGCGGAGATTCCGTACGCAGAGAGCATGCCAAGGAGGCCGTCATGCTAAACCCTATCGAAGGCCTTGGAAATGTCGAGAGACACAGCGAGGGCTTCGCCGCGCTTCTCGATGGCCTCGCTCCAAATGTGGATAGCGTACACAAGTAGGTCCCCAGTAGACCGATTTCGGCGGAAGCCGTATTGCCGGTCGCTGAGGAGATCGTTACCTTCAAGGTACGCAAGGAGCTTGTTGTTCAAAACACGTTCCATAATCTTGCAAATCTTTTTTGTTAAATTATTTTTTAGTAGTTAGTGAGTTTTGATTATCACCTGACGATATATAAATTTATCAGCCTAGTATAATATGGATTACTACTTAGTCTCTGTTTTTCATAATTATTATGAAAACAAAAAGGAGAACAGAACACACGCGAAAATAATAAAAACTCGTAAAGAAAATAATATATTGTATGTACAAAGGCATGTTCAAATATCGTAATTTTCATCATCAAATGATGGTAAAGCTGAATTTCCGGACTGCTCTCTACATTTCGCTGCCGCGAGATAAGTAATTTGTTCCATAATGGCGAAAGAAGAAGAATTTCGCTCGGTATGAGCACGCCCCGTGGCTGAAAGTAAATAAATTAATATGATATTAATAATATGATACTATTATAAGGTAATGGCACCAATGTTTGACACTTTTAGCTGACAGGCACCAATGATGGACACTTAGTCAAAAACTCAAACTCACTTTTCAAAAATCATAAAGTTATAAATTGATGTCCCAACAAATGCACAACACTTAACTCCTTTGAAATAAGCACTAATGTTCATGATTGGTTCCTTGTCCATTACTGGTGCCGTCACCTTATGGTCCAAGTTAAATAAATATTAAGTTTTATTTAAGTTGTATGGAACTTTCACCCTTTCCATTAGTCAGAGATATGTATCATTGCCGTGTGATGTCGGCTGACTAGAATAGCACCACCCTATCTCCTCCCGCGGGTATCGTAAGAGGCGACTAAGGGAAAAATCCTACGGCAGCAGCATCCTCAGAAACCCAATCTACAGCTACTGCGGTCGCCAACCCGCCTGCCAAGCGTGGTGACAATGGCAACTACTACACGCGGATATAGCCATTTTAGTTATAATATGGGCGATTCTGTAGACGTGACAAGAACCAAGCGCATAGACATATTATATCGTTTAATATAATACCGCGGACCTTATTATATCTTTTGTACTTTTGTAAAGAAAAACATTTTCTATTTCACTAGAACTGATACGATACAGTAGCTCATTAGTAGGGCCCGGAATTTTGAGTGCGGTTTTGGAAAAGTATGGGAGAAAATCTTAACGTTTATCTATGTATCGATAAATCAGTCGTGTATGCAAAGCTCAGAAAGAGTCATTGATATTAACTTATTTTTAATCAAATAATACTTGCATTCTTGCAATCAAATACCTACTCGGGTTGTCAACTATTTCTAGATAAGATACCTATCTAATATGTATTGACTAGCGATGAAAAAAGCCGGAAAATTCCCGGTTTTTTTCCATTTCGCTCGTTTTTTTCAGAAATTTATAGAAAGAAACCGCGAAACTTTCGGCTCGTATTTTTCGGAAAAAAACGATTTAAACCGAAAAAATCGAATTGAAAAAAACAAAGTAGTTATCAATTTTAAAAATTTCAGTCAATAAGTATTTACTTAACTATTTAAAGGTTTTGAAACCGTTACACATTGCTTTTTACTACTGACGGGTAGGTTTGACATTATCATTAGCAATCACAAATACCTAAGTGCTACACTTCTAGATATTTTACCGTATAATCTTAAACCTAAATATCATCATCATCATCATCATCATCATGTCAGCCGAAAGACGTCCACTGCTGGACATAGGCCTCCCCCAGAACGCCCCAAGAAGACCGATCCTGCGCCTTCCACATCCAGCGGTATCCCGCGACTCTAACTAAGTCGTCGGTCCACCTTGTGGGAGGCCTACCTACGCTACGTCTTCCAGTTCGTGGTCGCCACTCCAGAACCTTTCTGCCCCACCGGCCATCGGTTCTGCGCGCAATGTGCCCTGCCCACTGCCACTTAAGTTTGGCGATTCGGAGGGCTATATCGGTAACTTTGGTTCTACTGCGGATGAAATAATTCCTGATGCGATCACGCAGAGACACTCCCAACATAGCCCTCTCCATTGCTCTTTGGGTGACTTTGAGCCTTCTTATGAGGCCCATAGTAAGCGACCATGGCTAACCTAAATATAGACTGATATATTTGTAGTGGGATATTTGGTAAAAATGCCGCGTCCAAAGAGCGGTGTTTGGGAACATTGGGAAGCTACCGAGAGGTATAACAAGAAAATCTTTGTTTTGAAATGTTTATTTTGCTCAAAAGAGTATGTGTTTCCTAATGCTACGTGGCTAACGGAGCATTTAATTGCCTGTGTTAAGTACCCATATGACATCAAAACTGCATTTAAGAAGAAACAGTTTCGTAAAAAAAATGCTTAAATCTTTATTCGGTCGAATTTAAACCTACAAACGGACTACGCCGACCACATGGAAGCAGAAATAACTTATGGATATGATGAGAGTGACAGTGATTTGAGTGATTAAATAAATACCTATTTTGATAATGTCCTCGTTTTTTTCCTAAAAAAGCCGAAATAAACCGAAAAAAACGGAAATTTCATAAACTTCGGAAAAAAACATTTGATTTTTTCCGCTTTTTTCATCGCTAGTATTGACACTATCATACGAGTATGTTTGATGTTTAATTTATATTTTACTAGCTGACCCGGCGAACTTCGTACCGCCTAAAAAGCGACAAAAGTAGTGGTAGCTTTCAAAAGTCACGGGATTTTTGTGATTTTTTAGTACCTAATGTCTCATTTAGGGCTGTGACGATTCCAACCAATCCAAAACCATTTTAATCGGTTCAGCCGTTCTCGAGTTATAAGCGGTTGAACAAACCCCACTTTCTTTTATATATAGATACGTCATATTAAGGAATGAATGAATAAATAGAATGTATCATCGGAAAGTTTGATTTATTATTTTTCAAAAACGCTAATAATAAACTCTGTTTATTATTTATTAGCGGTTTATCGATACATCGATAAACGTTAGCGTTCGCTCCCTTAGACTTTTCCAAAACCACAAGCAATATTTCGACCCCTATTCATTATTAACTGAATTGGTAGGGTTAATCCTGCTCACGTCTGAACGATTCTGTATACTTTGAGTAGTTTACGCTACCACGAATAAAGTTAGATTATATCTTAACAAATAGTTCTGAATTCTTACCATTTTGCTCGGCGTTTACATTCATCGGTTGTGGTTCTGCATTTGGAACGTTACATTTATCACAAGGTTGAAGTTCTATGTACTCGTCCGTCTTATATGCCTGTAAAACAATCCTAATGTATATACATCATTATTCGTATCAAACTTTATGTATAAATAAAAAAATGAAAAACTTTACACTACAATTATGACATAAACACCATACTCGTAAGTATGATGATTTGTTAAATTTTATAAAACTTAATTGGGCCCTGTTGGGCGCTGTAGATAAGGTTGCAAATCGCCTGTTAACACCATCTTTATAGTTTTTTTTGTACAGCAATCTTTGACAATTGTATATATTTAAGGGTAAGTTAAACGAGCGTGGTGTAACCCACCTCGACTTTTTTATAAGTAACAGGCAAAAAATAAAACCTTTCCGTCACTGCCGATAGTAGTTGTTACTTCTCGTGGTAAATGAGATATAGTCACAACAGGAAGAGGTCGGGATATGTGTGGTATCAGTGTATGGGAGCCACCGCAGAATCGCTGGCAAGCATGGCCTCTGTTGATCAGATGATAAGTTACTCTAAAGTTAAGCATACTGTTATCTTCATCACAAATTATTTTAAGAAAAAACTTTAATTTATTTGCTAAAAAGAACACGGGTTAGCACAGGTCTCTCCTAGATGAATGAAAAACTAAATAGATACAGGCAGGCGCCTGAGTAGGCACTCAGCTATATCTAAAACCAGCAAATAAAACCAAAAGTCCCGAACCGAACCGAACTGTGCCATATTAATAGTTAATAAAAGTTAATTTTTGAAAATGTTTATTTAACTCATTGAGTGAATTGTATAGAAGCGTTGGCATCATCTCAGCCATAAGACGTCCACTACTGAACATAGGCCTCCCCCTTGGACCTTCAGATGTACCGGTTGGAAGCGACCTGCATCCAGCGTCTTCCGGCGACCTTAATAGCCAGAGGGGATCGCCGGAACCTCGAGGCCGTGGCTTTTTTTGACTTTCCATTTGGGAAGCGTTGGTAACTCAAGTTTTATTTTATAAGTCGAATATTGTTCGACATGTTTCACACTGTAACGTGGAGGTGTTGCCGACGTCGAGTGCTCAAGCAAGCAGAGAGGTCGGTCGCAGTCTTCGTCGTTCAGCCAACGTGAGCAGCTCATCTTATGCTCCTCGTTACGAAGTGAAACATGCAGAGCAATATTGGAATTCTAAAACGTGAGTTACCCGCTATATAATTTGTAAAGTTGTGTTGAATCTCACGATAGTTTTGAATTTAAAACTTTAGCTGTACAGTAAGTCGAGACTATACAACATTCCGAACCTTGGATCACTAGTATGCGTTACAGGACGCCCCGGAATGCATAGCCCTGCATGGTCTCCATCTTCTTTGGGCATCGCACCTTCAGCACCGTCAGCTGATGCTCTTTTAAAACTAGGCAGTCTCTGGATCGGGACTTCCATATTCATACTAGCAGGAGTTCCGCAGGAGACGCATTCAGCGTCACGGAAGAGTTTCTTCCTAATGACGGCAGCACGAGGTTCACCGACCACCTCTATGAGCATATCAATCTTATCTTGCAGGTTATTGAGATGGCGATTTATATCATCACGTAGTGTATTGATAAGTTTCCAATCACCTTTTTCAGATATTGATCTGGCTAGGTCATCTAAAGCGAACTGGAAAACGCATTTTTTTATTAAAGTACTGTTTGACAGTTTACAATATAAATTTAAATGCAGATTACTCAGGTAATAATCCTATATAGTAATTCTGTCACTATATAGTATATAAGTACTCTATTTTTTTTTATTAAAAGCAAAAACCATGCACCATGCAAAAACCATTCCATGTATTGAAATCACATAACATGGTTCTCAATAATATATGGAATACTTTTAATGTTGTATGCCTCTCTTAAAAGTGGCAAAGAGACGAACGAGTGTATGGGAACTAATATTTTCGGCCTCATTCCTTCCACATTACAAAATGCATTATGTGCGTTTACCTGCCAAACAAGTTCCTGATTATTGAACTTGTTGTATGATGCATTAATCTTTGCTTCAAGCTCCCCACACACGGCATTAAACTCCTCCGTCGAGACCATACCGTTGAGGTTCTCGATACCTGCTTTGTCTCGCAAAACATCAGCAATCTCTTCTCGGTCAGCTTTAGTATCACGTATTAACTCAGTTTCCTTCCATATTCTCTGTAATTATTATACGAGCAACCAGTTTGTTAGTTACTTTTGATATTATATCCGATTTTTCTGAATACATATTGAGTCCGTTCTTATTGTTTACACTGCTGATTCATATACTCGTAAAAATTATTAGCAAAAGATTAGCATTAGTAGCAAAAGATACGCGGCTGATTAAAATCTAAATAATTCTAGAACAGTTAATAACGGGGCATAAAACACATGTGTAATTTATTTAAGATGTAAATTATATTATAAAATGAATATAAATAACACACCGCCAAGTCAAGAGTCACATTATCCTGAAATTCTCTCAGATCCTTTTGTTCCATGGTTATGTTTTCTAAATCTTGTTGTAATGTATCAAGTCTCATGTTTAATTCCTTTAGTGCTGCAATGCAATGCAATAATCGCAGGAAGGATGAATTAGATGATGATTCTTATAACTACGATGGTAATAACGACAAAGGTGATGATGGTGATGTGATAATGACCATGACGTGAGTAATAAGGACAACCACAATTATGATACGAATGAAGGAAATGTTAAACTTACCTTCTGGAGCAGTGCGTATTTGAGCTAATTTATCAACCATATTTTCTATTCCGGTCTCTAATTGGTACTGCATCTGAGTCAATTGTTCCTG
The DNA here is from genome assembly GCA_022674325.2 of Grapholita molesta. NCBI lineage: Eukaryota > Metazoa > Arthropoda > Insecta > Lepidoptera > Tortricidae > Grapholita > Grapholita molesta. The sequence continues at coordinate 6,279,591 of CP053126.2, forward strand.
ATAGCTACCAATCTATTGAGGAAAATTTTGAGATTACTTGTTATATTTACAACTAATAAAATATATTTTTCTTTAACTTATTCATATACCTGAGATGAGAGACTAAAATCTAGATTAATAAATTTTTCCGCATACTCTGTGATTTCTGCTTCTAAATTTTCTATACGTTCTCGGTAATTTAAAGATTCAATTTTGCGTTCTGTTGAAAAGAACAATTCATAAAAGTAGACAAGAAAACAATTGCTTAAATTTATTTAATACATAATTATATCACTTACCAAGTTGACTTAGCAATATTTCATTAGTTTTAGGTTCAGTGCTAGTAGTTTTAAATTTTTTATTGACGATTTCCACAACTTCATCGTATAACTCATGCATAGCATTGCTGCAATAAACGAAACATAAAACGTGTTATAATTTACTCACAAATGATTACTTATGGATGGTTAAAGCTAAATATTATAAATACAAGATTGTAACTTCTAAGGAGAACATAATATTCGTACTTGAATTCATCGCGAGAGACCCAATCTGCTTTCATAGGTTCCTTTCTTGGTGGCAAGTTTGTCTCATTTAGTTCACCTCTACGAGGAAAGTTAGTTTCCAATTCATAAAATGGTGTCACATCAACACCTGGAGTCTTTTTAGCAAGTTCAGTGAGTAAGGATATCATAATTTCGAAGGCTTTTTCAAATGCCTGCAATTTCGCTGACAATTGGAAGGCTGCCATTGCTTCAGTTAGAGAAGCACCAGATCGAAGTGCTTTCAAAAATTCTGCATTTTCGGGAAAATTGGGCATGCCGATAGGATCTAGTCGAGTTTCAAGTTCATGTACAGTATTAGCAAGTTCATCAAATTGGTCTTTAGTCACCACGCTTATTCGTGGAGCGCGACCTGTGTAAAAAAGAGATAAGGTATTATTTATATTCGATATTTTTTTTTTGCATCACGTGAAAACTGCTGAACGGATTTTGATGAAAACTTCACTATTCTGTCGGCAACATCACCGTTCAGGTTAAAGTTAATCCCTAAAAGAGGTAGGGGTAAGGGCATCACAATATCAAACAGTAACTGGCACAAATCGAATTCCAGCCCGAACACGACTAATATATAATAATCCAAAAAATATCTAAATAATCCACAAACCCTTACCTTGAGGTGTAACTGCAACAGCATGAAAAAGAATATTTCATTATTATATTTGTTATACAATTGAAACACCTAAATTAACTGTTCTTTTAAATTATTATATAACGTATACAACAAGACATAGTAACTTTTCTGCTATTAATAAAAAAAAATACAATATTACAAGAACATTTTCTTACATTGTTTATTTATGGCAGAAATTTGTAGTCTCGCAGAGTCCCATGAAGACACACGAACATTCCAAAATGAAGATCTGGTTACTTAATAATGGTACAATCGAGTGTACAAATATGTATCGCCATACAATCTGCCCATTAAGTTATTCTGTGATTTTACTTAGTCGACATAAGACTCCGCCAGCGCCGGCCCTCAATGCAGCACCATGCTAGTATGTAATATTGTGTTTTATATAACTCGAATAAATTTTCCTCTCTTTCTTTCTTTCTAATTATACATTGGTTGAAAAAATGTAATGTAATGAAATTAATCATAAAATGGCTTATCATTATCACTTTATTGACCTTATTAAGACTTACGTGGTTAAATAATGAAACCATGACGAGTTAAATGTAGAATATATATCTATAAGTATAAACGTTTACCTATGAGTAGATTTTCCTTTCCTGGAATAAAAAAATGTTACAGGCTAAAAACACCGATGTATTTTTCAAAACAGTAATCATTATTGAAACTAGAGCAATTTCAATAGATGTATTAAAAAAACGAAACATACCGAATGAATGGACTGAAGCCATTGGAGATGGTGATAAAGCTGGATCTTCATGAGAGTCAGCTCGCTAAGGAAATAAAAAAATATATAACAAATGGCTATTTAAAGACATAAAACATACTAAGAAAATATCTATACTTTAATTCTAAAAACATGTTCCAGTTTTAATGATTAACATGTTTCCTGACCCTTTTCAGGAGTTCACGCTTCCACTATGGAGTCACATGTTCATACTGAATGCATAGTTAGATATGTGAGTTTGTCTAATAGTTTTGCATGGTGACAGACTAAATAAAAAAAAACAATTATTTGTAACATAAACGTGTAGACACAAAACATTTTACAACATTACCTGACTTATGATCCGTAATTCTCGCTCTCGCTGCTCTTCCATGTCCTAAAAAAACCGACTAATGACTAAAGAAGCTTTTGCGTTTTCTACACATATTTACTAAAATGACATTTCAACGCGGGTTGCGCCGGTCATTCTCGCGAATAACTGACGTCCCAGTATGTGTCGTCGAAACGTCGGTACTCAAGGTAATTTAATTTTAATTCGCGATAGACCCGTTCTATAGTTTTTAATAAATACTTGTATATATCCTATTATTAACGACGTTTTTTTAAAACCTAACCTTACATACCACCACCACCACATAAAAACATACATTCGTAATCATTAGTAAATATCATAGACATACCATTAACCTAGACGGAGCGTACTAATAATAATACCACGATGGAATGGAATGGTCTTATCTAACTCTCCATAGATATGGCAGAGATGGCGATATTTTCATCTGTCCTTGTCATAGTTTCACATGTTTTTGTTCCCCTCCAAACTGGTCCCTTCAGAATTGTCAAAGTTGGAGGGGAACAAACAAATACAATTGGGAGTTTTTTTGGATTTTCAACCATACGTAATTAATACAGACTAGGCTAATATTTTTGTTATAAAGAATGTCCTGTAAAGCAAAACTATAGTGAATTGTTTCATATTGGGCTACAAAAGCCAAAATATCTTTGTACCTTTCGGGCGCTCGCGGATACGTTCTCCAATCATTATTCCTCCTAGGTACATATGTATATTGTTCGGAATGTATCAATGTCATTTTACTAGTATAAATAATAAATACTTACGTCGTCCTTGGTGTCGCGTATAGAAACTCCAGAATGTAAGACAGAAACGTTTTCTTTATCACCTGCAGGAGGCTCCTCAGTACTGTCAACATTGGTTTCCGTGATAGATTTTCTGGATTGAACTTTAACACCTCGTGATTTCTTACGTTCTGCTTTATCTTTTCTTATCTCATATTCCTTTTTTGTTTCTTCCGTTTGGTTATTTTTGAGGCTCTTTTTTATTTCTTTTTCAGTAATTTGTTCATTATCTTTTGGTTTCTCTTCCCCCTTTTCTTCCTCATTTTCTACTTTTGACGTTCCTTTCTCTTTTATTTTAAAATATTGTTTTCTGTCTGGCTTATTTTTCTCATCTTTTGCAGGTCGCTTGCTTGTTGGCCTATCTTTATCGCCAACTTGTATTCTGATTTCTGAAATAGCTTGACTGGGACGCAATGATATTATTGAACGCTTTGTATTGTTGTTCACTGAAACTTGCACTTGCCGGTGAAGAACACGTAACTGATTTGCAATTATAATTATTACTGTTTTCAACAATCGGAAGTTAATCGTATTGCTATTCTGAAAAAAAAAAACATGTAAACAAGTGTTTATAAGCTTATTAAGGAACATTGAATTTTGGGTCAGCATTTTAGATAATTTTTTGAAGAATAATTATTTAGGTTATACTGAAAATTCATAAAATGTAATTTTAAAAAGAGTACTTACTATTTCATCTGGAAAGGCGGATTCAATTAATTCCTGAACACTCATTATAAAATCAGACATGATTGAATATTTTTTAATCAAGATAAATATTAGTAAATTGTTTGACACATTACACAGTGATATAAATCTAGTAGGTTTTTATTTTGAGCTGTACCCTTACCATGAGTTGTGACTTTGAGATTGTCGATAACGAGTATCGAGTTTACTATCTGTGCATCTCGTTCGCACTAAAATAGTACAATCTCTATAGTAATAGATTTTACCATGGCGGTAAGCCTTGGATACATATATTTGTGACGTTAAATTAACAAGCAGACAGTAACAAATCAACGTAAAAAACGTGACGTACAGTAAGGTACTCAAAAAAATGTGAACATGCACTTTATGGCCTTGATAATAGAGACGTTTTTCCGATATTGTGACCATCTTGGGCGTTCCGATATATCTGATGGCGACTGTATGTCAACTACTGTCCGTCCACTACCAATGTATACGTGAAAAACTTAGCTAAAGCACCTTTGTACCCTATGTACTTAGCAGTAACGTGTCTGTACACGCATTTCGCCATTCTATATTACAATTTTGAAGTCATTAATTATTAAACATAGAAAATAGTGATTTCTATATACAAACTAAATAGAAATGATCCTTCAGTTAAGTTTTTCACCTATACTACTGATCGTTTCTGAGCAATTAACATAATGCATGTAAATTCAAGTCAGTGAGTAAACAACAGAAAATGTTTAATTGTTGTGGTTTATCTATAAAATAAATAAATATTATAGGACATTCAGATACAAATTGACTGAACCCCACAGTGAGTTCAAAAAGGCTAGTGTTGTGGGTACTCAGCCAACGATATACATAATAAACAAATACTTACATACACATATAAAACACCCATGACTCGCGAGCAAATATCTGTGCTCATCACACTAATAAATGCTCTTACTGGGATTTGAACCCAGGACCATTGGCTTCATAAGCAGGGTCACTACCCACTAGGGCTCGCGGTCGTGTCCGTGATTCGTGAACCCGTAGCCGTGCGCCCGGTTTCGTGAATCACGGCAACGGTTTTCTGGTCCGTTCCGCACGTGACATCAGGTTACGTGAAATTAGGGTACGTGAATCCGTGTAGATCCGTGTAGGCGTGATCACGCCTTCACGTATATTAAGAACACGCCGAAATTACGAAACGTGGGATAAGTATCCAACGGAATCGAACCTGAAGCTCCACACACGGACGCAGGTACGGGCTACGTATCATAGCGTGTCACGGCGTGTCACGTGAATCCGGATGCGAACGCAGGTACGTGACACGTACTTGGCCGTGTTCGTGAAATTCGTGATCTTAGTACCGGCGGTGTTAAGAACACGTAGCTACGGGTCGGCGTACATCACGGATACCAGGAACCCTACTACCCACTAGGCCAAACCTGTCGTCACAATGAAAAGCCGTAAATGAAAATCAATAAATTTAAAAATGTACTAAATTTATGTAAAATAACATACCGTCAATTGAATTATATGGAAAAAAAAGTAAGTAAATTAATAAAAAATGTACAATTAAAGTCCCACACATCTCCGGCCTTCGCAGAACATTTGTGGATGAGGAATTTAGTTATCTTCAACTTGAGGCTGAAAGAAAATATAATAATCCGCTAATTTTCAAACTGTTATCCATCAATCAATTTAAGTAAAATTATGGATTTATTTACTAAAAAAAATTGTAGTCATTATATGTATTATACATTTGTTATAGAGCGTGTACCTACCTGGCTAAACCAACTATTTTATGTCACCTTTTGCGATGGTTGCGTTCACTCTTAAAACTACAGTTTCATGACATCTAAATACGTAAAACATACTTATTTGTAGTCCCTTCCATCATAGGTTACTTACGCAGTATCATTTTAAGAAAATATGCGTTAGTTGTCCCCTGGCTGATGGGACAGAATAACGACACATGATAATTACCCACTTATCCTATAACATGTCTTTTTGTAACAAAATAAATACATGAAACAATAAACTACCAATATTACCTTGTTTTTCAGTACGGACTGTGAGTCTCGTTTTAGCTTTTTTACAAACAACTCTAAAACCTCCTCTTTAGTATTATCAATTTCACCGCAATCATGTTTACAAATGAATGAACTGAAAATCAAATAATAAAATATATATGACGACGTTCTTAATATCGTATGTAACGTTTTACTTAGCAAACTTTATTGAGGAACTGTACAATAATATTGTGTAATGTAGTCATTTTGTTCAGAGAACATATGTATACTAAAATACCTACCTATAGATAACATTTTTAAGGGAGTTGTCACAAAAAAGAGCTTCATTTCGCTTGACAAGTAAAAAGATAATTTATATAAACAACGATAACAGCCCAGAAAAGACGAATCGTTAATTGATTTTAATCGTATTGTAAAGTATTTTTGATTCACAACTTATCTACAAGCAGGTTTTTGATGCGAGTTCTTTGAATATTGATATATTTGTAATGATATCGCGTTTCATAAAAAACCATAGTAACCAAATGTCATTATTCACAACATAACTTATTTAGGTTCTGTTATAAAACAAATATACATACTCTTGTTCAAGAGGATGTGGGATCGGCCGTCCAGGTATGCAAGTTGCTGAAATTGCCTCGTCTTTAAGTTTGACGAGCTTAACATCTGAGACGGCACGAACGGCAATTTCTTTCCAGAGTTTTAGATTCAGCTCATCTTTTACTACTTTGGGTGGAGCTCCACAAGATAAACATTTTTCGTCACGTTCCACTTCCTTATCAGTTGGATATCTTTTAGGAGGCATTACAATTGCAAACATGTCATCCAAATCCTTATCCATTTCGTCAAAACATTTCTGTATACTTTCGCGTAAGATTTTTATTTGAATACTGTCAGCACACGCATCGCATTTTATAATAAAGATGTCTATATACACCTGAAGAGAAGATCCATTATTAATTACTAATACACGCTTGCTTCAATACAGATAATGCTGGAAGCGTACTTCCTGCGATGCCTGAGCTTCTGTGAAAAATACCCAATCTATTATTTGATGACTTCGCTCGATTTCTTCATCATCATAATCTAATTGTAAAGTTTATCCTTTTAACATAAATAACGAATTCAGTATACCGGCTTGTCTAGAACAAACGCCTGTTCGTCCTAGTGCCAACCACTTCGTTTTGTTGAGGTTGATCCTTGTTTGATGCAACATACCATAATGGAATGTACCTATCTATGCTATTATTATTAATTCTATTCGTTGTTATATTGATTAGTCGCATAAAATTGCTCTGGTGGAAGTCGAGAAGAACCTTACCTGCCAATCATATTCGCCAGAAAATATATTCATTTGTATATTTTGCATCACATGGACATTATTTGAGAAGACAGCACCAAATTGAACTTGAGTTAGCAAACCGTTTATATCCTTAAGAGTAAGTTTATTGTCCAAAGCTTCAAACATTTGCTGTCGAGTACACTTTCGATTACGTATTTCTTCAATTATTTTTGTAACGCTCTATTATAAAACAAACAAAAGACAGTTTAAAGTTAGCTTCAACATACAAACTGACAATTTGAAAACACTCAACACTTACTTCCAAATTGTAAAATAAATTTTCAATTTCTTCCTTCAAATCAACTTGTATGGCATCTGTCTGGATTAAGTCACTTTTATAGGCTTTGAAGGACTCCGTTATTTGTGCAACGGCTGGAATAAATGTTAAGCCATATTTGTATTTTGATTTTTTATATTTTCAAGATACCTATATAAAATGTTTTATATAGAAGAAGCCTGTCAATAAAAAAATTTAAACTAGTTAGGTTAAAGTAAGTTAAAGTTCGAGTTTATATTGAGTTTTGTAACAGTAACACCAGTAAATAAATACATTTTATGAAATTCTATACCTATATTATTTAATATAGCTATCATCATATTCCCATACCTATCCATATAAAATAATTTCAAATTTTGATGAAAAAAAAGTGATTTTCACAAACTAGTGTATATTATCAAATTTATCATCTTCCTCCTGATGTTGTAAATTAATTAATTCCCAATTTACTGCCCGAGAAGCCATAAATGTCAATTTATTAAATTGAAAACATACACCGACTGAAGGCCTGAATTCACAATGAATACCCGTCGTTTTCAAATTATATTTATTAAATTGGGACGGATAGTTTATCTCGGCTCGAGATACTGTCGTGGCCTTCGGGTGCTATGTATTTCATCTTATCACTTATAAACAGTCATTATATATGGCCCCATAATAACCTTATTTATTTATCATTTTGAAATCTTTAACAAAAAATATTATTATATGTAATGAAATTTAGTAGAACAAAAAATACCAGCCGCGTCCTCCTTCGGAGACAAAATAGAGTCAGAGACTTTTTCCAAAGCCGATTCCAATTCTTCTTGCATATGTAGTAAGTTATCTTGAAAAACAGCCATCTAGAAAAATAATAGCATGAAATTTGTTTTATATTGTTGTAATAATTTGATCATAATAATTCGTAATATCAATCACCTGTGAAGACATTCGTACATCAATAGAAGCAACTGTTCTGCCAATTTTTTCTACGGTATAATTCAATTCAGCGTAATGTTGAAAATGCGTTTGGATCCCGTTTACTCGGAGTTCTGTAAAATTATACCAATTCTCAGTTTAGAATAGTTGCGGTCGATGGTGTTTAACAGTTGATATCATTTAAGCTTCATAAATATTTTTTATAACGTTCATCAAGGGTAACTGTCTGGCAAATTCTTATTTCTATATTTCGAGTTCGAACATTAACTACGATATAGAAAAATAAAAATTAAGAAAACTGACAAAAACAGATTAACCGAAAAATTACGTAAAACTGGATTAGTGATTACCGCAACTTCTAAGAACCTGATTGTATTTTTCAATCCTTGTATCTGCGATTGCCTGTTCGACATATCTTACCACATCGCGATGCAGTCTTTGCAAATGATTGCTAAAACATTATAAACGTATAAAACATAACTGTAAACATGGTTAAAATAAATATAATTATTAATGGTCGTATATTAGATCATAAACGTAATATTTAAAGTAATTAATCGTGTAAAAATTAAACTGTTAGCGCCATTTATTTTATCCCTGCACTTTGTATACTGCGAGATTTGCTCATTGAAAAAATTCACCGTTTAGCTCTTCGTGAAATGAACGGCAATTAATATATAAAAATGTATTTTATTATAGGGGCAGCAACGTATTCAAGTTAATGGAAATTCCCGATAATGAAAATTACAAACACATTATGAAAAGCTAAATAGATGCTGCAGCAGCGCAAATCATCAACAAAATATTAATTATATATATTAAGAAACTTGAAGATCATACTAGAACTCTTGATATGTCACGTTGTCTTTAGATTTGGTAGGTTTAAACTCTAGAGCGTCGTCGACCGGGGTTTTATCTGTAGTCGCAACGTCACCAAAAGTTATTTTGTGTCGGTTGCTGGTGTCAAGACCTTGAACAGCGTCTGGGGGTTCTGAGGTTTCTTGTCGACTCTCTCGAAGAGAAATCTCGTTAAAAGTTGCTTGTAGATCTATTTCTGCTCCTTGGCTAGCGAGTTGTGTAACAATGTTCAATATACTAGCTAGCCTGCTTTCTGCTTTATCAAGTCGTACGACAATGTTCAAAGCTACTTTTGGGTCAGTCATGAATGTGGTTTTTCTAAAGTCGTCCCACTTTGTTGCAATTCCGAACTTTTTCTGAAGTTGTCTAGTTTTTTTTAGTATATGATTAAATTGTTCTTGGGTTACCACGGGATGAAAATTTACTGCTGGAATTTCTGCCAAATAAAATTAGAAGGATAAAACTATTAATAAAATTTAAAAGAAGATTGGCGTTGGAAATGAAAACCAATTACTTATACATACTTATTTCTCTGCCCGACGGTGTTCTGGTAACTGGTTTCCCGAAAATAAAACGTAACAAACTTTAGTCAGTACCATACAAAATAGTTGATATTAGTGTCAGAGATGGTAATAATATACTGAAAATTGCTTACCAACGTATATTTTCTCATGGTGTGTTTCTGCAAGGAAGTAATGTGTTAGATGTTATTATATATGTAAGGTTTTTCATTTATTAATACGAAAATTACCTACCTAAATTATCATCATCACTATCTTGATAGGCGTCATATTTTAATTTACTGCCATAACCTTCCTGTTAAAATATTGAATGTTTTGTAAAATAATATTTCAGAAGGGAGTTTTCAGAAAATTCTGTACTTAACTAGCGTGAATTGTTAAGCGAAATTAAATAGTATTAATTAAATAGTATTACTTAATTTGGAAACGATAATTACGCACAAAATCTTGACGGAAAAGAACGGCAAAACTAAGTTTTTATAAAAACTGCTTATTATTTTATCGTCAAACTGACAGCGAGTAAACTTTTCTTAACAACTCATTTTGAATGGGTACACTATTTGCTGAAAACTTCCTTAAGCCTTATTATAAAACAGCAGCCATGATCATGAACATACTTTTTCAAATCTACCACGATGAGACAGTGGTTGTCCCTCAGCATTCGTTTTACCTTTTTGGTCGAAAGGTTTACCAGTTCTAGATTTTCTACTAATTGAACTTTCATCAGAAGTTTCATCATAAGGCGACATATCTTCAGAATGCTTCCCTGCTTTACGTCGCTCGACTATGGATTCCCTAATCGTTTCCCTCTTACTCGGAGATTTTCTAGACTTTCGTTTTTCGGTTGGGCTCATATCGTCGTGATACTTTCCATATTTACGTAGTTCTACTGGAGATGTTTCATCTGAGTATTCAGCCTTGTGTCGGCTAACTGGAGACTTATTTGCTCTTGGACGAACGGCTAAAGATCTATTATCAGAATATGCTTCTGCTTCGATATTGCTTCCGTGTCGCTCGTGTTTTCTTGCCTGTCGCTCAGGTAGAGATGTTTCATCGGAATCCTTCTGGACTTTAAGCCTCTCAGACCGATATATTTTACGTGGAAGACTGTTTTTTAAATATTTATCATCAGACCGTTTATGAGAGGATCTTTTAGTTGAGCGCTCGTCAGATGAGGTACCAGAGTCGTCGTCGTTAAAAAAATGTTTCCGAGGAGATCTTTTATATCTTGATGATATGGAACGCTTTCGAGCTTTATGCATTTTATCTGAAGGTTGATCAATATTATCTTTTAATAATTTGGTATTTCGTCTTTTCCTTTTTCCTTTCGTGTGAATTTTTATTTCAGTCACCATAAAGGTATATTTTGATGGTGTATTTTGTGGCATTCTCTCTTGCATTTCAATCTTGAAACGTCTCTTGAGTAAGGCCATACGCCTTGCAAGAATGAATAAAACAGACCCAACCATATTGAAGTTAATAGGGCAATTGTTCTGTAAATAAAAACGAATTTACTATGTATCTATCTGTCAGCCACGGACTTCCATCAAAAAAATAATAATGGCTAGAATGCAATGTTTAATTTTGAAATTACGTTGATCACGTTATGGTCGGCCTCATTAGTGCCAATGCACATTGACATGACTTTTCAATTTTAATAGCTAACAAAAAAAAAACCACCTATGATCATAATTATAGCAATCAGCATTAAAATGCATAATTCATAAATTTCTAGTTAGATCTTGATAAAAAAAATGGCACCACACAAAGACCATCCGATTCCAAATGAAAAATCATTAAAATCTGATTATTGATAAAAAAGTGCTGAGGTGACACTTATACTTAATACAGTCGCGTAAAATAAGCACCTCCTTCTTTTTTAAGTCGATTTAAAAAATATGCCGTTAAGAATTTAGATAAAGGTTTGTATTCAAACTTTCGTGAGACATTTAATATTTTATAAATGATAAAAATGGCTCTACTCACGTTTATTTAGTCACTCGCGATGTTTTGGAGAACATAGGTTTCCATTTTCAAACACTAAGAGTGCTGAGTGTCCGTTCAGTTCACCGCTCGCGTCGCCGGCCCGTCGCGCACTATGCCTAAGTGCTTGAAAATGGAGAGAACCTATGTTCTCCGAAACATGTCGCGCGAGTGACTAAATAAACGTGAGTAGAGCCGTTTTCATCTTTTGTTAGATAAGGGTTGCTGATAATTTCCATTTTACCAAATAATATTGTGCTTTCCGAGAGTTCATATCTGAGCTGCTATAAAGAACGTTACAATACTATACAGATTTCCCTAATATCTCGGAGATCTTATGGTCAGGCCAAGTTACCAAAGAGACCAAGTGTAACCATTTCAAACCAACTTTTTCATTCATCACAATCGTACGCAACGTAAAATATTACATTATCTTCTTAATAATACTAGCCGAATGCTTCTATCGGAGAAGCTTCACATGAATCATATGGTTGTAGCGTTGCAGATGGAGCAGACACAGCAGACTAGTTTTACGCCTCTTTCACACGTCTGTGTAACAACTTACGTCTGCTTCACTAAATGCGGCATCGATCATTTGCCTCACAGTCAAAACATCGAAATGAGCCATTATATAAATTAATATTATTATCAACAATAAATAAGAAATATAAAAGCCAACAACTTAAAATTGACACTGTCGTGTGTCAACGTGATAGAAAAGTCAATTTTCTTTTTAATTTTATTGTTTCCATACAGTATTTGTATGTAGCACATCATCGATAGCACAGACTACTTAGAAGATACTACGTAGTTTGAAAATTATTTTCTCTTTAGTAATTAAATTCTAGTTTGTTTTAAATTAGAACAGAGATAGAGAGAATCATCCTGCCTTTTTCTTACACGTTCCTTACATTTATTTGAAGCTGTTGACGTATAATTGCTAATACCTGATTTAGTGGAACATATTTCCGATCTCACTAGATTTACTACCTTCGTGACCACGTACCGCAAATCATAGCTTTGGTAGACCGCAGCTGGTTGGACCGACGATCTGATAAAGGACGTGAGAAATGGTTGGATCCAGGCGGCACAGCAGATGTTTACCTTGACGTCCTTGTTCTTTGCACAGTGTTTTAGAGAAGTCAAAAAATGGACATGCTCATTTTATTGCAAATTATTGAAGTTTAGATCATTAAAAATGCGAGACTAAAACTCCCGCGTGTCAAATTTGCACAGTTTTTGTGTATATAATAAATTTTTGAAAATCGTGTTCTAGGCACCTGGATATTATAGTACATTGTGCAACGAGGATGGTAAGTAAGGTATAGTAAACGCGAGTCTATTAGAAGCCCGACGACGAAGTCGGAGGGCTTTTAATGACTCAAGTTTGGTATACACTTACCATCCGTGGTACATACAATGTTTTTCATCACATTTGCGAGGAAATAAAATAAATTCGTTGGTAAAATATTAGTTACTTATGTAGGCTTAAAATCAAAATACACTTTGAAAACTACAATTAGACCGCATCCACTATATAAGATTGTCAACAATGTCAACTTTTTTCAATGTCTTCCACAGATAATGTTAACAACTGCGTTTTGTTTTCGAAGTTGACACATCATCCTGCCAAATAGTATCAATTATCAAAATCAAATAGTTAACAATTATTTTTAATAAATACTAAACATTAAATTGCAGTCAAATTTAATATAAAGATATGTTTTATACATATTAAAAGTTGGTTGTAGCAAACTTTTGAAGATATGAAATACACGTTGGCTGTTTGGAAACATCCTCAGTCCAAGTGAAGTATAGGTTCTGTATATTTTTAAAACTAAACTTAACAGCCCGTGTGAGCTAAATCGGCTATAACTGTTCTGTACTCTCGCAAGTAATAACGCCATTGACGAGCAAGTGTGATGAAATAGTACATTGTGCGACGAGGATGGTAAGTAAGGTATAGTAAACGCGAGTCTATTAGAAGCCCGACCACGAAGTCGGAGGGCTTTTAATGACTCAAGTTTGTTATACACTTACCACCCGTGGTACACACAATGTTTTTCATCACATTTGCGAGAAAATAAAATAAATTCGTTGGTAAAATATTAATTAGTACTTATGTAGGCTTAAAATCAAAATACACTTTGAAAACTACAATCAGACCTCATCCACTAAAAAAGATTGTCAACAATGTCAACTTGTTTCAATGTCTTTCACAGATAATGTTAACAACTGCGTTTTGTTTTCGAATTTGACAGATCATCCTGCCAAATAGTATCAATTATCAAAATCAAATATAAAACAATTATTTTTAATAAATACTAAACATTAAATTGCAGTCAAATTGAATATAAAGATATGTTTTATACATATTAAAAGTTGGTTGTAGCAAACTTTTGAAGATATGAAATACACCTTGGCTGTTTGGAAACATCCTCAGTCCGAAGTGAAGTATGAGATCTATATATTTTTAAAACTAAACTTAACAGCCCGTGTGAGCTAAATCGGCTATAACCGCTCTGTACTCTCGCAAGTAACAACGTCATTGACGAGCAAGTGTGATGAAAATTACTTAACAATGCCTTTAAGATTCCTTTTTTAGATTTTTTCTACTCCGGAACTTTTATCTGTAAATTATAATTATGGTCCCGCGAAAGAATATAAAAGTATGTCTTATACAATTTCTCAAAAGTCTATCTAGTCTATACTTCAAAAAGAGCTTAGAGTGATTGATTATGTGATAAAATGCAACTGCTAACAGAGGTATCTAGATACGGTACCGCAAACATCGAAGTTCGTATGTTTCGAGCGTCTATCTCTTTTACACCAATTAAGGCGTCATGAGAGTGACAGAAACAATCGTCCAAAATGTACGTTTATCGTTTTTCCATCTAACAGATAAAAATAATAAGGGTGAATCCAACAGATAAAAATAATAAGAAAACATTAAATTTACAACGAACAGCCAGCCGGTGCGTCGCGATTGGCTCGTGCCGCCGCGCGCCCACTGCGATTGCGTTTGGGTCTCTGTACTGCTTGACCTTTCTGGACGGAACCCTTGTAAACCACAACAACAATCATTTTTGAATAAAGCCTGTATTTACATCCCTCAGGGTTCCGGACACAAGGATTCACTATTCACCTTTTTTGAAATTGCTGGTCAGATTGTTATTGAAAGACCGGGCGATTTATTCTTACTCACAGGTGATTTTAATATCCCGGAGGCCGAGTGGCTGACTCAATCGTCATCAGGAATACAAATAACTAGTGATAACAGTCACGCGACAGGTGCATTACATGATTTTCTCTCATTCACCGAATTAAAACAATTTAATAACGTTCATAACGTTAATAAACGCATTCTCGACCTAATATTCTGCAGCACAGAGTGCACAGTTGCTGCGTGCGACAGCCCACTCACGCTTGAGGACAACCATCACAAAGCGCTAATTATTGATATACATTTAAATTTGGAACCTTCGCTTAGTCCGACTTCTAACATTATTTATAATTTTAATAGCGGAGACTATGTCAGAATTAACTTGGAATTATCTAAAATAAATTGGTACTTGTTTTTTAAAAATGATGATTTGACAAGCAGTGTTACAAAATTTTATGACATTTTGCATAGGTTGATCAGTAATCATATCCCTAAACGCAAAATTAATGTTTCGTCGTCTTCGGCCCCGGTTTGGTATACTAGACCATTATTAAAAGTGTTACGTGAAAAACGCAAGTTTCATACGTTATGGAAAAAATACCAGAATCCTTTAGACTATGAATCCTATAAAATACTACGTAAACGTGCAGGAAAATTGGAATCACAGTGCTACAATAATTACATTTCTTACGCCGAAAGCAAAATCAAATCATATCCAAATTATTTTTGGTCATATATTAAATCAGTTAAACCTAAAAATAAAATACCACGGACTATGAAATATAAAGATCATGTTACCTCGGATGGTGTAGAAATCTGTAATCTATTTAACAATCACTTTCACTCCGTTTTTGAGAAATCTCAAAATAGCTTGCTTATCGATAGTTTATTGCCACCCTCTGAACCCTTAATTGATATAAGTAGTATAAACATTAGCCGTGTAAATGTCCATAAGCTATTAAACGCGATAAATACCAACAAGGGTGCGGGTCCTGATGGTATTCATCCTATTTTCATAAAAAAATGCTCTGCAAACCTAGCATATCCTCTAACTATTCTTTTCAAAAAATCTATGAAGTCTGGTTCTGTCCCTGATATCTGGAAAAAAGCATATGTGACTCCTATCCCCAAGGGTCAAGTTAGCCAAAATATTGAGCAGTTTAGGCCTATCTCAAAACTATGCCAATTCAACAAAATTTTTGAGAAAATTGTCACTACTCAGCTTACACAAGTTGTAAAAAACCACATTAGCTCGAATCAACACGGTTTCTTTAAAGGTCGCTCTGTAGATACTAATCTTCTTACATTTACTAATGATATTATAAACGCAATGGATAGAGGCGCTTGTGTAGAAGCCGTGTATACCGATTTTGCCAAGGCTTTTGATAAAATTTGTCACAATAAGCTTCTTCTAAAGCTTTGGCACCTCGGAATACACGGAGATCTATTCCGTTGGATTAAGTCATATATCGAAAATCGAAGCCAGTGTGTAGTCTTATGTGGTTATAAATCTCAATGGAGGTCCATTAGTTCTGGTGTACCTCAGGGATCTCATTTGGGTCCCTTACTATTCACACTTTTTATTAATGATATTGATAAATATATTCAAAAATCAAAGGTGTTACTCTACGCAGATGACACCAAAATTTATAAAATCATAAATTCTGATGATGACTATAAATTGTTACAAGACGATTTATTGAATTTTGAAACTTTCTGCACTGATAATAATTTATTTTTAAACTTAGATAAATGTTTCGTAATTAATTTTTCAAAGAAAAAACATCTTGATCCCTATAGTTTCAGTTTAGGCAATAATCATCTGAGTAGAGTGACACAAATTCGTGATCTTGGAGTTTTGATGGCCTCTAAATTATCATTCATTCCGCACTTAGACTACGTAATAAATAAAGCGTACAAACAGTTGGGCTTCATTTTACGAGTAGGAAAACCATTCAAAAATAGTGTAACTTACAAGATTCTTTTCAACAGTTTTGTTCGCAGTCACCTCGAGTTTGCTTGTGCAGTTTGGAAACCCTATCATAAAATACATATTGAAAGAGTAGAACGGATACAAAGAAAGTTTGTTAAATCCCTCGATTATAGGACTGGTCAAACTCACGTTAATTACATGGAATCACAAATTCACCACAAACTCCAAACTCTAAGTGACCGTCGGGATTGTGTAGACTCCGTCCTACTCTTTAAAATCATGCGCAACACGCTAGATGTCCCCTCATTACTAAGTCAAATATATCTAAGAGTCCCTAGTAGACGCCAGCGCCAGTGTAGGAAGAAAAAAATGTTCTCAATTCCCTTTTGTAGAACAGTTTATGCTAAAAATATATTTATAAGACGTGCCTGTAATCAATTCAATGAAAATAACAAACTAATCGATGTAGACTTGTTTAACTCTTCTCTTGACGCCATAAAATGTGTTTTTCGGTAGTTATTACTATTATTTTAGTTTTTTTTTTGTGTTACCTACTTAATGTTAGGATATTAATAAATTTACTACATACTTTAGGCTGTAATTTATGTAACTTAATGAAACTCCAGGTCTTAATTGTATAAATATATGTTTTAAGTCTTATTTGTAAATGACTGTTTGTTTCTTAATAAATTAAAAAAAAAAAAAAAAATATATATATATATATATATTACCGTGTCTATGATTACGTTCTGTCGGCAGCCATTTATCACTATCCAACTTCCCGCTCTGTTTTATGCTATACCTATTGCTGTGTTTGGTTAGCATTCTTGGAATAGTTATATATTGCGTTTTATTTAATCCCTAGTCCTAGAAAAAGTATTGTATGCAACGTTGTATAAAGAGGTCAAAAAAGGCTAATGGCGTCTTTTTTTTTACACAAAAGCTATGCAAATTTGACACGCGGGAGTTTTAGTCTCGCATTTGTAATGATCTAAACTTTAGTCATTTGCCAGTCTTTAGTCAGTCTTAATGTTGTCCAGAATTCCAAATACCTTGGCCATGTGGTTACTGAGGATTTAAAAGATGATAGCGATATAGAGAGGGAAAGGAGGGCAAAGGCGGTCCGCTGTAATATGTTGGCTCGCCGGTTCGCGCGGTGTAGCTTTGAGGTAAAAACTACACTCTTTAAAGCCTTTTGCCAAACACTATACACGTGCAATCTCTGGATCAACTATACACAGCGGGCCTTCAATGCTCTCCGAGTCCAATATAATAATGCCTTCAGGATGGGGCTCCCACGCTACTGCAGCGCGTCGGGGATGTTCGCGGCCGCGCACGCAGACGGGTTCAGTACCGTGGTGCGCCGCCGCGTGGCATCGCTGATGCGCAGGGTGCAGGGGAGCTCCAACACCATCCTGAGGGTCATCAATGATAAACCAGACTGCCCCATTCTGCGGCACTGGATACGAGCGCATGTGCAAGTCCCTGGTGTCCCAGAGGGAGGCAGATTCTTAAACTAAGATAAATATATAAATATATAATTAGATATAGATAGATATATAGATATATATGTATGTTAAGTTAAGATTTAAGATTTATGTTATGCAAACCAAAAATTATAGACTGATGTCTGCAATGAAGTGATTTTGATTTTGATTTTGATTTGATTTTGATTTGATTTGCAATAAAATAAGGATTTTTTTTTTGGCTTCTATAAAACATAGTCTTACATGTGATTTTAAGCTAACATGTTAACTGACATTACAAGCATTAATATTAACGGGGTATTTACTTGTACTATGTTTTTTTAACTCGTACTATGTCAGTTACTGCCTGATGTTGACGCTTGCAAGATGCACCTGTACCGAGACATCGGGGACTGAAAAATATAGATAAACATAGTAAGTATACCGTTATTATTAACTTAAGTCTTACTTGGATATATATGTATAGTATTTATATTCTTTGGTCGAGACCATATTTCGATTGGGCATGGAGATATTGGAGACATTCGGTTGGTTAAGCATGAATAAGAATGTATTATTTTGACTTTTTATTAGTTTGAGATCCAGACTATATAAGTATATTGAATTGCTGTATTAAAAACGGTGAATACGAATCGGACGCGCGTACGAATAGTCTCGACGTGTTTTTTTTTCTAAAATGTGAACTGACCCTGATGTAAACAGCACAAAGTAGAAAGGAGTATTCGAGGGTACATTGCAATCTATCGGGGGAAATGGGTATACTAACATAGATGGTATTAGAGTTTCTTTTACGTTCATAAATAAATAAAAAATTGCCAATGTTTCTGAACGTGCCTCTCACGACGTTTTATTTTGTTTGTATCAATGAGGTGCAACAAACAAAAGCATAAAAATTGCTGTACAGCACGTACAAGTACTACTCATACATCTAACATTTGGTTATGGGTTTTATATGTAGAAATTGAAGCCCGGTTCGTTCGTACTTTTCGTTCTCGTTAATTGCTCGAAAGTCAGGAACAAAATGATTAACCACTCATTTTTTGGTGAAGGCAAGTACATAAATAAAAAAAGGCGTTACTCAAATAAGACCTAATTTCCAGAGGCGCTTGTTATTGTAAAAATGAGTTTTAGCGCGAATAGGTACCTACTTTGATTACCGTTGGGTCAATCAATTACTTTGAACCCAGGAAACCATAACTGGCTGTTGTGAGCCGTGGGAAAATATCAGAATATCTTTTAGAACATTATGATTCTCTAATAAGTATTGATTACTATATTTTATTAAAAAAGAAACAAAATTATATTTTACAGAAACATGATGTATATTATTTATAAAATATTTACAAATTTTCCATTCTTAATTATAGCTTATGCAGTATATTTTGACACCAACAACTTGGTTAATACATTTTTATTTACAGAAGTCGTATATGTAGCAAAAAAGACATAAATACTTTATTCTAATTTAATGGTTGACCCTGTCACAAGAGACGTAAATAATAATAAAAATCATTTGATTGCATTAAACGTTTCATTGCGTATTTGAAACAACTAATGTATTTGAACAATTTGAAATTTGTCTATCTAAATAATCTACCTAATATGAGCTAATTAGCTAGGCATGGGTCCGACAGTCAGTGGTACCCAGAAACGCGCAAGTAGGCGCTTCTAGGGGCGGCGGGGGCGGCGGCGACGCAGGAGGGGGCGCTGCGCCCGCGTCTTTACTTTGACTAGAAGTTGTCTGCGCTACATACGACGTCGGCCTTGACACAAGTGCCAAACGATCTTCTTGTTTCGAGTTATTGGTTTTACTCGTTGCTGAATCTTTATTTGACTTTCCCTCGTGTTTATCATATTTTTTCTTTTCATAATGAAGAACTGCGAGTGGTGGCATAGAGTTAATGTAAGCGTGCGGCTCGTAGTTGTCGTCGACGTAATCGTTTGGGTTCCACGCGACCGTGGTAGTGGTGGGAATCGTCGTTGTCACACTCTCAGTGGTCGTGGCTCTAGACGTCATTGAAGCCTTGATAACAACATTTTTACTAGTTGCTAACTCTGTCGATATAGTTGCGGTCGCGGGGACTGTAAATATTCTTCTCTTCTGATTCGATCTAGTCTTCCTTCGTTTTTGTAATTTTGGCACATCGAGAAAGAATGGATCAAATATAAGATCTGACTCCTTATAGTCGTCGTAGTTTATTGGCACAATTGGTTTCACTGCACTGACAACGTTGCCAACGGTGTAGTTGAGTCTCTTTCCATTGCTATCACTGACTGAAGCGCTAGCCGTGACTATGACCCGCGGTGGGCTTTTTAGTTTGTTCTGTGGGGCTGGCGGTGGCGCTACAGATCGCGCAGAAAGAGTTGATTCATTTTCTGGTGGAACTGATTCATCACTCCTTTTGCGATCATAATAGAATGGATCAAAAGGTAAAGGTCTTTGTGCTGGCAGAGGCAAGTATGTTTGAGGTTGTTGTTTGTGCTTCACTGCCATTTCGTGGCGTTCTGAAGATTGCGAAGTTGGCCCTGGACGTAAGAGCTGATCCCGGGGATCTAAGGTAGTGGGTCTAAAAGGTTGAGGCTTCTGCACAAAAGGTGCCGGTCGCGGTGCAGTGCGGGAGGATTCATATTGGAAATGATCATACTGATGAGGAGGGGCATGCGTTATGAAAACTCCGTCCGCAGGGCGGAAGCTTTGGCGCTGAAATGAGATAGCTTCCGATCCAGGTCCTCGATGTCGGTAGATAAATTCCTGTGGAGACAGGAGGGAAGGGTCTGAAGTAGGCGACGCAGATGCTGAAACTGGTGAAGAAGCGTGTGATGGAGGCGACAATGATGACAACGGAGGGGTTTGTGAAGGATTCAAATATGGTCCAGAAGGAGGTTGGTGGTGAAATAATGTCGCTGGTGGTCTGAATGTTACTGTAGGTTGTGGTTTTCTGGTGGTAGTTGTTGTAGTCGTCGTTGTTGTTGTTGTCGTCGTTGCAGTCGGGGTGTGCGTGAGAGTAGTTGTCGTAGAGTGCGCGTAGTCATCGTCATAATCAGGGTTTTCGCTATCGAATTCTTCCTCTTCTTGATTTTCTGAAAGTAGAATAAAATAATGTATGGATGTATTATAAATGTTATAATATAATATAGTGTATTTATAAATTACAATAAATACGCAAAACTTAAAATTGTTCAATAAAACCATATACTTAATAGTTACTATTAAAATATGGCCTAGTTCACTGTCAGCGAGCAAGGTGCCCATCAAGCTGGCTAGCGCATTCCCGCGTTGTTTGGCTATAGCTATTTTCTATACGAAATAGTCGGCAGCCTCTTTATATTCCTCCGTATAAAATAATACATACCTTCATTGGCTTCTTCATGCTCTGGCGACGTAAACCCAGGACTGCTTGGGAGATAATGATGTTTATTCTGATGCTCTTCTTTTTTCGTATCAATTACAGGGTCTTCTGTTGAATCCTCAACCTCTGCTTGGATTACATGTGTCTTATCACTTTGTGCAGGAGGTTCATTCGCAGCCGGGCTTGTAGGGCTTACCGTTTTACTTGGTTTGGTTTGTTGATTTGATTGTTCAGTCGTTTCTCCTTGAGGTTTAGATTGGTCTGGCTGTATTATAGGTGGTGCAAGTGTGCTCCCATATAATTCTAAATTTAAACTATAAAACTTTTCAGACTTTGTACAATCTACTTCATCCACCCGTTCACATACTCTAGTCTCCTGAAAAGAAAAATATATTTAGTTTCCTGAGTCTGTATATAATTTAATAAAGGCTAAAGTTCGTACAGCAGCGAGGACTATAATTCTTTATACTCCCTCTAATATAATTCAGTGAAAGTATCAGCTTAACATACTATAACGTAAAATGGCTTATGCTTATATCTTTTAAACTACACAACGGGTTATAATATGATTCCCATAAATAAATAGAGTGGCTTATGTTCAAGAGGACGGATTTTTTCTTTATACACGTCGTGACTGCGTATTATTACGTTTTCGGATTAAACATTGAATACGTTATTGTAAACAAATAACAAGTATGTACAATTTTTTTTTTTTTAATAAATATGCCGGTATTTCTTTCTATCGAGAAAATATCGTTTTCTGATGTCTGGTTGTTTGTCATTGTTGCATCATTTATCTGGTCTATTCTCACGTTTGTGTACCTGATCAAAGACGGTGCCGTTAAGGCAAAGGAACTTGATGTCCATGGGCTCGTCCTGCTGGCCCACGGTGCACACGTGGAACATCTGGCAGGAGGTCTCGAGGTCTGCGTAGTACCCGCCGATGACCTTGCCAGCGCACGTGAAGTTCGTCTCGGGGAGGTTGTCGAAGTCCAAGTACTGTAATTGAAAGAATTTTGAGTTAATTTAAGTGCCCATGTTTTTTCTATGACATAGGCGGCAAACGAGCGGATTGCCTGGTGGTAAGCAATTACCGTCGCCCAACACCAGGGGAGTCACAAGCGCGTTGCCGGCCTTTAAGGGGGGTTGGAGCTCTGGGAACCTTACTCACCATCAGGAACACAACACTACATACCTGGAAGGTAGCAGTGCTATTATGGCTGTGGTCTTCTGTAATTATCAATTATTTTGGCTGATAGAATTTCAATGTGACAGTGCTGAGAGTGTAAAAATATCTACTGGACATGCGTATGGTGAGATGGTTTATAGTTTCCTGCAATATTGAGCAAATCAATTGTCATTACCATTATTTAATTTAAAATTAACCTCGGTAACTGTATATAAAACTTGAAGGTATATGTATGTATAAATAAATGATGTTAATAAAGCCTTAAATACTAAACTTTATGATTATTATGACGAAAGTAAACAAACCAAAAATACCTGAGAAAGTAGCAGCAAGGCTATTATTTTTTGCATTAGGATTAAAAACTGCAAGGTCTTAATTTACTACAAGTCTCACTGGGCACACTTTAGTCGAAGCCGAGCTATGTCCGACCCAATAAATAACGTTATTTTGTTGTTAGATCATTGAGTCGTGCATTTCGCCCAATTCAAACAACGGCATAAGGTTGTTGCCCGAACCAAGTTTTTTAGGAAGAAAACCAACTAGATTAATATTACTCGACCCAATGATCGATGAACGCCTAATGGACTGAGTGGTATTTGGCAATGCATTAGTGGCTCTCGCGTAAGCTTCAAGGGATCTCAAGCAGATATTTGATACCTGACTTTTTGTAACCGAACTTAAGCTTTGAATAGTTTGTAGCTTGGGTTAAATTCCGCGCCTACACGCAACGGCCTTACTTAAATTACAACATAATATGTTTTATCAAGGACTGAACTAGAAACGAAACAGAGTAACGCAAGCAAGCAAAGCATCAATAAAGAATTTGTACTTACACCTGGTTCGATGGACCTCGATATCCGAAATTCGTTCTGGAATACGTATATCAGTAGCCACAGCCATACTGAAATAATATTATTAAACCATTAATGAAAGGGGCTACAGATAAAGCTGGACGGAGAAAAAAATTGTGAATAGATTTTATCAGGAAACTCTTTTAGGAAGCCGAAATAACTAGGTAGTTTTTATGCTCATTTGTACAAGGATAACTAGGCGTCACTTGGCCATTCAGGGTAAACCAGTTAACCTCGGGTCAGTTGGCTGATCCTGGATGGAGCGTGAGAGTAGGTCTAAAAGAAATTGATACTGCGCTAATATCCCCTAATATCTATCAAACTACACATGTCCTAAATAACCGATTGTCTGTTTAAGTTATTTGGCATTTGCTTCAGAGAGAGACGAAATTTAACAGATTTTGTTAAGTTTAAAAGTATAGACTAATAGAGTATTACTTACCTTGCAACGCCGATGCAGAGCGCCCAACCAGCGCGCCGCCGCATGAGATCCGAGCCTGCCGCCGCATCTGAAGCACCAAATAAAACCTTTTAACACTCTAAATTACCCTCTGTTTCACTCTAAACAAACTCCAATACGAGTTAAAACAATAAGAAACTAAGCAAGAGATGGGTCGCCCCGTTCGCACGCGCATCACGACCGAACAATGGTTTCGACATTTACAATTATTCATCAACAATGAAATATTCCGATATACCTATACACCTAATTTAAAATTACATAATATTACAATTAAACATCTCGATGTAAAAATGCTCTACTTTTTTTATCACTAATTGAGGAAGTGGTAGAAATAGGGGGAGTATTGTGCGGTCGGCGCGGGAAGATATTAATTAAATCATTCCGATGTCTTATTCTTTAAATTTCTAATCAAATTTCCTATTGTTATGTTGTCAGTAATTGTTTCTTCTGCATATGTTGCTTCACAATGATATCTAACTAGCAATTGAAAGCTGAGAACGTCGGACACTCTATTATTAAAGTCCAGTCTAGTGAATACGAGTATTGTAATCACGGAGATTTGGGTTTTTTTTTACTGTTGACTTTCTGAGTAAGTTAAGCGCCATGCAGAGTAAAATAAAATGTACGAGTAATTTTTGCCAGTTATTTACAGCCATGTGATTAGTAAAGATGAGCAATTTGCTAATTTAAATTCCCTCTCATTATAGTACCTACTCTCAGTCTCATGTAATTGAATTCGACTCGGACAGGTGTCTCAGTAAAATTAATGATAGTCATTAGGAATAACAAAACAAACTTGAAGTTACTTCATACAAGTGTACCTTTTTCTTTTTTCGATACATTACTCGTAGTAACTATGATGCAACTTTCATTTGTTTTGTAACACATCACGCACCGCCTCTATTCAATTTAACGAATTACTGATATATCATTGATGTCAAAATATATAATAGAGGTAGCCATGTTTTCCAGCTTATAGTAATTACCTAGTCTCACTTGTTGTTTATTAAATGCGATAACAAGTGTTTAGGTATACAATATACCGAAAATAATTAAGATAAAAATTAAGATTTCTTAAGGGGTGTATGCAAACATATTTACGAGACGGAAGTTTAAAATTCCATGGAGTTTTAATGGAAACATAAAACTTTTATTATTATATCGAATTCGGAAGATGATGATTTATGAATTTAAATATTAAAAAAAAACTAGCTAAACATATTTTGTAAGAGTACATATCAAATTTAAAATACTTCAAAAATGGACTAACCTTCGTGGAACTTAATTATTTAAATCTATAGTTCAACATTCGTTATTGTTTTAAATGAATAATATGAATATGAACCACTTATTTAAATTTGCTCTCATAGATGTAATTGTATACTTTATGAATTATGAATTAATTTAGAAGTAGCAGGGAAGTTTACGTATCCGATTATCAGAAACGATTTCAATCCAGATTCTATCGATTATAGATCGACGTTCGTCACATTCACCATTGACAAAAAATCGTGGTTAAGCGTGTATTTCCAGTGCAATTACTCGCTTTCTTACTTGAAAAGTCGTATACGTGTATAAACTTTCATAATTATACGACTTTCTGATATAGACGACGAAATAACGGGTGGTTGTGTCAGAGGCAGGGCGTGGTTTCCTCGATGTAAGAGTGCCCATGCCCAGTGGTCCGGTGCAGAACTGGAGCACGAAGTTGCCAATGCACTGCACATTGTTGCAACTTGAAAGGGACGTATTTTTCGAAATAAAAATTATAAAAATAAGCGTAACCAGTTGTTTTTCGTATTCTTATCTCATAGCAAGGCTCATAGAAGAAGAATTAAGAATCTATAAAAAGTTTTTTTTGTTTCAAAATTCAGATTCGGATAGTTCAAATTGAATTAATTGATTTTTTTCCTTTTTCGGTGCTATGTAGCGCAGCGGCATCTGTAAAAATACGTTGTTATTTTGACAGTCACAGATTATCAAAAAACTAATCTAAACTTTAGACCCATTGCGGCTAATCAAGATAGATGGCGCTAGTGTGTTTGCTTGAATGCGGGGAACATTCAAGCAAACACACTGCAAACACACTATCGCCAGCAATCCGCAATCAATTTTTCTATTATGACCGCCGATCATAGGTTGTCTTGTTAAGGTACAAAAGTGTACGGAATTTTTGGCACGTTGAAATACATGAAATTTATTCAGAATTACAAATATTGATATTGGTTTTTTATGTAAGCCAAATAAATAAAGGGCTCTTTTTCATAAAATAAACATAGTTATGAAATGGGATTAGTCTTCAATCATAAATTTCTACTGATTTATAACGATTAGTCTAGGTCTAGTTGGCAGCATTTAGACTAAATGTTGAGTATATTTACAGCGGTTACGTTCTTGCATCACGGTTCTAACCTAACTGCACCACTATGCACTAAAGATAAATAAACGAATACTAGTTTATAGTTTTTATCATTTAGGTAAGGCTAAACCAATCGTAATCCATTTCACTTTGAAAACTAGATATTTAATTATGAAATAATATTAGATACTTAATTATCAATGTAATGAGACTTGACATTACATCAATTACATGTCATCAATAACCACGTGTTTTCGTTTAAGATTTCGTACATTTGTTGTTTGTTTCTATTTCATACGTTGTATTTATATCACAAGTGTTAGTTATATTTATCAAGTTTTGATCAGCTTAACCACTTCTGTTTGCGCAAGTAAATTGACTAATTCCAAATAGTTTTATTAATCACATGAAATGTAATGATTAGGTAGCTGAGTAGTAACTGTCAAAACCGTTGTTACGTATGCTTATGATGCATATTATGGTTATCAATTAGAAGCGTGCCTAAATTATATAACCGGTAATGATAGACATTGAGATACTGACTGACAGGTAGTATAGTCTTTACGATACCAATACAACGGTTCTCTCTATTGAGGGATCATAATATATTGACGGTTATTATAACACTATTATAGTGCAATCTGATTACACAATTCATCGATCTTTGATACAGATCCGATTTTAAGTATCCGGTTGGCTTGATTGACGGATTAAGCGATGTATTTCCCTTTGGATATATCGTCATGAAAACGAAATTGTCGGTAAAAAAACGTGGTACAGAATCTATACGAGTACTTTTTATAGAACGAAGTCGGGATATTTACATAATTCACAACTCAAGTAAGGCTGGACCGGTTTTAATGAACTACTTAATTAATTAGAGTCGTCTCCTCCTAGAATAGGGGAAAACTATAAATAACTTGAAAATGATAACATAAAATATATTCCTATATTTTATAAATTAATTTTTTATATGATTTAGCGACAATTACATACAATTCGAGTCTTAAATTCTTTACAATAAGGCTCATAATTAGTTGTTTATTCAAAATATGAGTTCTAACAAAGCATGTTCGTATAAACAACCTTCTTCTTAAGAATTAAGTTCTAAAAAAACGGTTGGTCAGATAGCAATAAAAAATATCTTGTAGAAAATGGTGAGCAAGTTAAGGCACACAAGACAGGTATAAGTTGTACAATTTCACCGTCGTATTGTCTTTTACCTAAATATTGGATATAAGTGAACTTTAATCTTTCTTCCCGATGCTATTCTGTCAAATCTTGAAGTATTATAATAACATGAAATAACAATTATTCTGTTTGATGGAAGATTATCATGGGAAGACTAAGCGCGGAAGCGTGTTCGCAGTGTACAAATAAGTACGGTTTAAATAATTCAGTCGGTGTTCTGCCTTATCGATGGATTTTTTAGTCGAATTTCAATTGACACATTTCACTTTGCCAACCTCTCATTTGGCCGAATTATTATGAAGACGAATATCATTTTGACTTTGAACATTTGGAATTTCTTTCACATGGCAGATGTGAAAGAGGGCCCAATAACTCTTGACGCCTAACGTGTTGTCAGATTTTACTATAGCGTGTAAGGAAAAAAAAAAAATTACACATTTGTTTATCAACTACTTTTTAGCGAAACCCATTGCCTGGATTTGCCTGACACAAATAAGTAATTAGTTTAGGTACGACGACGAGCGAAGCGAAGAGGAGTGTTAGGTAGAACTGCGACCCTAGAACGCCAAAACAATTTTTTATAATACTATAGTGTAATAGACATTATAGGTACCCACAATATGCCCACAGCTAGTAAATTTAACATTGTGTTCCGCTTACCCATATAAGAAGTATAATAGGTACTTAATGTTGCCAAATAAACATTTGGTTAACGATACACGGCGAATTCCAAGTGAACCATTTGGCTGTATGAAAAATTACATTTTAATGAGTGTCCATATAAGAAAAAAAAACAAATGTTGAGTTGGCAATCGTGAGTTTGGAGACTGAAACTAATCATTTTAACTAGTTGCCTTATGATGTTTCGGCAAAATGAAATTGGGTCAAACGTTGGTTGGGAAGCAAAATTCGGCAATAAGATTTTCGGCAATTCAATAGACAACCAATTCAATCACGGACGTCCACTGACAGACATGGGCTTCCCCAATACACCATGACCATAAGCAGCATGTGGTGTTTAATTCCATAATCGCCACGCGCTGCGAAAGTCGTAATATCATAAATTCATAACACTAGATCCCTAGTGACCTACGACTTAATGTAAATAGCTGCTGCGTTTAGCACGTCTCTAAAAATTCAATAGAACAACCTTATTTAATAACAATAAGATTCAAAATTGAATGACTTTATATGTGGTTGGTGGGATAAGTGCGTTGAGGTAACGGTGCATGTGGGCAGGCGCGCGCGCTGCCGTTATGTCATCAAGTATGGCGATAGTCACATGGCGGTTACTGTGTTACCGGGCCGCTAACAACTCAATGTAGTTTTGGGCTACTCAAACTTGTAATTATCGAGCCACTCTGTCGACGCTTTTATGGATCGAATTTATTGTTATTATATCGAGTTGTGTGTTGAATAACCACGTATAAATAACATATTAGAATACAATGTGAAATCAAATGAACTGTGACTATTATGTCAGCGGTAGCCAATAACGCATTAGGATCAATAACAGTTTTTAGGCAGATAAATACGTTATTATAATAATTTATTAACGTAGGTATGAGGAAAAGCATTTAAAACGTACTATCAAGAGCTACACATAATTATGTAATTGTGATTTTAATTTTATTTTGGACTGATGTCTAAGCCAAGAAAATAATACAAATACATAACAGATAGAACAGCAAGACTATCTGCACTTTTTGACTAAAATTCTCATGCTTAAAGTCATTTAATTCATATGTTAATTAGAAATATCCCTTAATATTTACAGATCGCAGCAAGTCATATTGAATAACATGGCATGTACAAAAAGAACAATAGGTCGGCCCATTAGTGCCGATGCTATAAAAAAATAACAAATGAACATCGGCTCCACTTAGAATCGATGCTTACATGAAATGAGATTAAGGTGATGTTTCAATAA
This sequence comes from Grapholita molesta, assembly GCA_022674325.2. Taxonomy (NCBI): domain Eukaryota; kingdom Metazoa; phylum Arthropoda; class Insecta; order Lepidoptera; family Tortricidae; genus Grapholita; species Grapholita molesta. The sequence goes on from CP053126.2 coordinate 6,309,154, forward strand.
ATGTTGCGTAACTGTGGCACGCCTGACCGACCATCTGTATTATACATTAAACAACTCGCCTGTCCGGGTATCCGATCACGCCTTGTCAGAAGGGACACTCACGAAATTGCTCCAAATTCAAACGAATACTTTCCCTACGTCACGGATAAATGTAAATGTCATATCGATATAAGAATATGATTAGAATTCGTGACCAGAAAGTAATTTGCAAACCTGTTATACAATTGTAACAAAAGCCATCAACTTAAGGTTTTTGATAAATCTTTATAGTGTTGCCAAATGTGTCATAATGTGTCAGTTTATTGCATAGATCTTAAATACGACAACGTTGAGATTCACGCGATATCTTGCCTGGTCATTGTAGTAGCATACGGCTATGACTGAATACTTTCGTATGAGCAGAGAAACGAAGTTAAAACTGTGAATTTTCGTCAGTGTACTGTTAACGCTTTTTTGGACCCGGGTATGTCCTTAAACTACGTCCAACAATGAGAGGTAGGGCACAGCGTTGACCATCACGCTTGAATCTGGGGCAGCCCAACTGGGGAAGTACCTCCTCCTTACAGAAGACCACAGCCATAATAGCACTGTTACCTTTCAGGTATGTAGTGTTGTGTTCCTAATGGTGAGTAAGGTTCCCAGAGCTCCAACCCCCCTTAAAGGCCGGCAACGCGCTTGTGACTCCCCTGGTGTTGCGGGTGCCCATGGGCGACGGTAATTGCTTAACACCAGGCAATCCGTCTGCTCGTTTGCCGCCTATGTCATAAAAAAAAAAAAAAAAAAAAAAAACGCCTACTTGAAAAGTCAAATAGCACGCCTACATGGAGACAATTTAGCTAATAATTGTGACCTATGACAACACATGCGGTGTATATTATCTATGCCATATAAGGATCATTTAACTATCGGTTACGGACATAATTCCAGGCTGATTCACGAGATGATTGTAATATGCTTATCAATAACAACGCCTTGCGCCCACGCTCTCTTAGTTCATTCAATTGTCATTCTTTTATGGAAGTCAGGTGGCGTTGTTTAAGTTAAATCACGACTGAAACGTTTTTGGGGATTGAGTCATTTAAAATTAGGCCAGCGCAATAAAGATAAATATTTGTATGTGGTGACCTCGGTACAAAAAGAGCTAATTTGCACTTATACGGCGTCATGCACTTTACTAATGTTTAGACATCATGAAAAGTTACAGATGAACAATGGTGTCCTAACTATTAAAACAGACTTTCGTAATTAACAGAAATTACAATATTATGATAACTACAAGTACTTAACTAGTTATTGCATAAAATCTGAAAAATGGCCCTTGCGGCATTATACCAAGGATGCTGGCGGCATTTTCTCGTTGTTTCCAATAATTTATATGTAATTTAACTACCTACTACATAAATACTTAAAACACGGATGACGAAGATAGTAATGTTTAAAAAAATCTGATTAATTATTTGTACCTATATATTTAACTGGAAGGCTGTTTAAATATTTCTTTACATTTTCAAAGTTCTATAAGAAATTATTAAAAGTAACAAAACAAAATTAAATAATTATGCAGAGAAACATTTGAATACAACTTTGTATTATACGATTTTAGAAGTGTTCATAAGAATCGTAACGGGCAAATTAATTTACGGTTTACGAGTGTTGTGTAAGAATCTCAGTAAGTATATGTACTTATGATAACGAGATGAGTTAACGAGGTTGTTGCTCCCGACGGAAGTAGCGAATAATGGCCATCCTGGATGACTCGTCCGGAATGCGGGATGAAGGTCACGGAGCACAGACGCGTGGGTATTTGTCAATTTACCCACTACTTGGTACAGGCTAGAGCGATTTTAGTTTCTTTAGCGCTCATCATCATCATCAACCTATTCCAGTCTTCTGCTAGACAGATCTATCACATAGACATTCTAGGCAGATTGATGCTGCATCTAATAGGAGTGGCCTCTCAAGACACACACGTTTACCTAGACGCGGTTTCTTTCCCAGAATTCGTCTGTCCAGTCGGTTAGCGGTACTGCAAAAAATGTGACCAGCTGACCAGTTTACTGCCACTTTGCTCACATGCCTAAAACCGATGGAATTGTGATAAAACCATTTTTAAGGAAAATCTATACACTGCGTACACTCAAGATAAAATATATCTATCTATCTATATATAAAATATATATATATACAGTCGTATGAATAAAACATTACCGCTATGGAGTCTTCCACAAAGAAATTTCTTTAGTCACTATCGTACTAATTCCATTACTAAATGCTACTTGCTTTTGTATCTGATACACCAAGAAAGTTTTTTCAGTGGGTGGCGTATCATCACCATTTTAGTTTTCTTTTGGATAATTTGATTATTATACTTTGAAAATAGTATGTCAATTGAAACGATGCTTTGTATTTTTATATACGGAACAGGTTCAAAAATATGTATACATGTGCTTTAATATTGAGACAATAAGGTGCATGTAGACATATTTTGGCCCTTTGTTCGCATCGAAATCTCTGACTTTGACTGTAGGTATGTATCCATATGTTTTCAAATACGGATGTCATTGTATCTTAACCCCCATTTTCTACTATGAGCCATTTCAAATTTACTGCCGTATACAGTTTACTATGGACCCGGGTATGTCCTTAAACTACGTCCAACAATGAGAGGTAGGGCACAGCGATGGCCATCACGCTCGAATCTGGAGCAGCCCGACTGGGGAAGTACCTCCTCCTTACAGAAGACTACTACCTTTCAGGTATGTAGTGTTGTGTTCCTGTTGGTGAGGAAGGTTCCCAAAGCTTCGAACCCCCTTAAAGGCCGGCAAGGCGCTTGTGACTTCCTTGGTGTTGCGGGTGCCTATGGGCGACGGTAATTGCTTACCATCAGGCAATCCATCTGCTCGTTTCCCGCCTATGTGTTAAAAAATATATATACTATACATTATTGTATTATATAAGCCAAAAGTAAATCCGCTCCTCGCTCGGGCAAGATCGCCGCCCCCGACGCATTCCGAGACGCTTCCTGTGTCCATAGTTTTTATTGTTTCTTCAAGTAAGATGACAGATGAGGCGGATAGGATAATCGTAATGAGGTTTAGTCATGCGCGTATGAGTCAGTATATTTTTATAAGGATGTAATTTTGTATGTATTTGATTAATGTAATCTAGTACATAATTATAAACTTACATCATCATCATCATCATCATCATGTTAGCCGAAAGACGTCCACTGCTGGACATAGGCCTACCGAAAACGACCAAATAAGACCGGTACTGCGCCTTCCACATCCAGCGGTATCAAATTTATAGTTATTGGATTTTTTTTTTAAGGTTATCATCAACAACTTTAATCAATTTTATGGGACATATTAAACGTTTCCTCCCCTCCCCCTTGTTAACTTAGGCCCGAGTGTATAAGCCTGTGAATCCCAAAAAACGAGACACAAAAAGGACAACAATATTTATGAGACCATATACCTCGAATTGCGGGGTACATGCCCGTAAGATTGTCTGCATACATCGTGATATCAAAAAAACATTCCGCGGAAACACTTCCCCCACGTCTTCTAATTAGTATTATCATATTGTGGGAAAAATATATGAAATAGTCATAAACATACACTTGTCGAGTGAGTCTGAGGCTAGTTTACTTATAAATCAGAGATAGGTGAATAAGAAACTGTTAATCTGTATTAGCTCATTACAAAGTCGTGGGGCTTATAACATAAGTCGATGGCACAACTAAATAGGTATATAGATATACAAGCTCAATAGATGGCGATACGGAGACTTCCTCTGCTTGAAAATGGAAATAGAATAAAATAATTTATGCTGAAGAGCTACCTACTTTAAGTCGGTTTCCTCGCGACGCAATACAGTTCCATAACTGTGGTACTATGGACTACGGTGTAATCCGAAGGTTCAATATGATTTTATACATAGCGACTTTGATTTTCACGTACGTACTTCGACAGTGTAATTCATAAGATTAAGAGTAAGGAAGGCACGCAGATTTACATTCTTTATTATTGTACGTGTCTCTGGTACATATCGTAGTTGGCATTTAGATGGTAGCAATTTCGACAGAAAAGTTCCCATGCGTTTGCTAACGTTACATAATATTTAGCAGAGGACCGTGTTACCTATGCAGACATTTGACCTCAAGGTATCTAAATATGTACCTATAGTACATACAATTTTTGGTTTGTGGGAACTTGTACATATGTCAATAGAGACGTTAAATCGAAAACGAGATTTGTTTGACAACACTGTGTACTAAAACTAGATTTGTTGCATGTGGTCCAGTCAAGTCAACAGTAAACTAGTCAATTGATGCTAACTTGTATAATTTACCTTCTTACATTAGTCATGTTGGTTACAAAATAGTAATAAGAACCATAATATGCGCATTAATTATAATTGCTGGACTGGATAAGCCGATTCCCGCAGGCTTTAGTAAAATTCTCACAATGCAACAGTTTTCGTCGGGCTCACGAAGAAAAGGCAAAGGCTCCATCTTGTCTAAGAAAAAAAGATCACCCACCGCCACTGACTAGGAACACAGAAGGCCGAGGTGAAATACATTTGTTGCGGATAAAACTTTTATGAGGGCGAAATGACATGAACATTTTAATTTTATTTCATTCCCAGACGCACGAAATACAATTTTTCGCTCGCTGGTAGGATGCTCATCACGGTACCGGTTACCGCCACCGCCCACTCGATTTTTAAATTTGGAATTTCAAAATTGGAAATTTATGATAGCAGTTATATGCCACTTTTCTAGTGCTAATGCTAATTACAGCAATAAAAGCTAATACCTACAGTACCATAACTACAAAAGTGAGTAGCTATTTAAAAGTAAGTATAATTCATAATATGAGTATATGTTTTAAAAATAGTAACGTCGTTGAACCCATTAGACTTTAAGCAAACATTAATCTAGGACCAGTAGGCACGTAATCGTAAATATGACATTTGGTCACATTAGTCAACAGATCCTTGTAAAAAAATTAGATGGTTCTATGATGCAGTTTTAGTTAATTTAATATCTATTTTCTGAAATAGACACAAACAAACAGACCAGGAGCAATTTACTTATAGGCTTAGGACCATTGTGTGTTATAAGGAAAAAACAAAGAAAGTAATTCTTAAATTAATATTATATACGTTTAATGAGTACATTATATTATTCATATACGAGTAAGTGCCGGTCGCGAGGTCTGCACAACGGAGTCCCTAGTTAAATATTAAATACCAGGTTATTTTGCGTCTGCAGAAAAGTGAAATTTCGCAGCCCATTTCAGCGTTGCTCTGTAATTTTGTAAAATACATTAATTCTAGCCACGACAATGCGCCAGATGTCGCTTTAATGCGGCGTAACGTTGAATTTACTAATCTTAGAAATTGTCTCAGCTCTCTACGTAATATTACGATACAGATGCCGTGGTTACTTTATGTAACGCTTACATTTGAAGTTGTGTGCAGTCACGTTTATAAACATATTTCAATGTTTGTAATTGAACGTAGCAATTATAAGTTTTGTCATTCTCAAACGGAGTTCGAATGCGGTTCACATGACCTTTTTCTTTTTTGTTTCCCCACCATTAAATTACCTTCCGACTTGGACTTCCACGGAGGCGTATTCAGATTTAAATAACAACATAACCAACGTATCAATCTCATGGCGTTCCTTTGGTACCAATGTATTAGCAAACAGACTGATATCATGTTGTTACTTTTATTAATGAATGTATAGTTAAACAGAATGAATCTTATCAGAAGATAAAGTCCGACCAAGTATGAGAGACATTAAGAACAGCTGTTTTATATGATTATTGCTGAGTTAGTTCCAAAGAGTGGATGCAAAACGTTTATGTGAATGCAACTAAATTTACAAAACTACTGTAATAACTAGACGAACATAACAATTATGAGTGAATTGTAGTAGGTAAATTACAGTGCAGGGCGCTAAGTAATTTGATTCCAGTTACTTTATCACCTATTAATAATACGCGGCCAAATGGGTAACGAGAGTACAAAATCGAGAAGCATTTTAATCAGAATTACAGCGCTCATACAGAGTCGGGTTTCTCTAGAGCCGGGTTTATAACGCCATTTATGTTTTAATCAGGGTAATATCAGATCAAGACGACACCAATTTTCCAGGACTTGTTAATTATTTAATTATGCGAAATATGGTGTAACAGTCTGACTGGACGCTCTTAGGTATCTTATTGCAATTTTAGTTTATTAGGTATCATAAGAATATTAAGAGTAAATAACTAATTCGTGTTCTTAAGTTTTCACCTAGGTATACATCTTGTGAACCTGTTTGCCACAAAAGGGCCACAGCTCAGCATGAAGCTGGCAAAGCCAGCGCTGATCTTCCGTTGTGGCCCAGGTGCAAGTACAGATGACGCGGCTACGCTAGCCACTTATATAAAAAAAAACATTATATACTATATATACTCCACGTGAGAGTGAGATGACAACGAGGAGAAACCGATTGATGGGCAGCAGCGTCCGTCGATACCGAATCAACAGCTGCTCCGGTGCTACGCCTGCCAAGCGTGGCGACTATGGCAACACCACCCCAAGTCATATTTGGAGTAGGTTGCAGTGGACGTCTTTACCGCTAAAATGGTAATGATATACAAAAATCTTTAGAAATGTTTTTTCAAAATTATGCGATCAGGAAGTAAGTCCTGTTACAATTTCTAAAGTATAACTACGGGTATCTTAGACAATATAATGCCCCGCATGTCCGTCAATTCGTTTTGACGGCTAAACAATGATGAACTGCAAAATTACGGACTTACTCTGAACAGATAATGATACATTTAACAGTATTGTCTAATACCATAGAAGTAGACGTAACATATACCGTAGTCATAGATAAATAATACTGCAGATACACCACAATAAAACTTTTAATGTTAGAGCAATAATTAGTATTATTTACTCACATATAGGTAAGTGTTCCGCAGATGGAAAATTAATTTATATTTTATTTTATTGCAGTAATTAATGCTTCTTCATTGTTGCGTAATTATTAGGCTAGAAATTTTACAATATAAAAATATAATGTAATCGAACAGACAATTATAAAATAATTGACCTAAGGTGCCAACTTTAACGGAGCAAGGCGTTGGCTTCTGGTCGTCAGGGTCGCAGTAGGAATCGCTGGAACAACCTTCTCAATCGAGTCTCTCAAGATGTTGCGAGATTCCTCACTAACAGATCATTTGCCGAAGCAATTAATAACATCCTACCTACCTAGCAGGTTACCTAATTCTGATACCAGTACTTAAGTATTTAGGTTTTTAGATAAAAAATATTAAGATCACAATCACAGGTTGTATTTTAGATGGCTAGTTTCGAGGATATATAAGAACTATAAGAAGGCAATCAATCATACTAAGAGTTTACTAGTTTCCCTTTATGAAGCATATTGTTGTATGCTCACTGTATAATTTCAGAGTGGCGAATCTCTTCTGGAAATTTTTAAATCATGTGATACTGCGATACAACACCGTGTTCGTCAAACTGTAGCTACAAAATAGACTAGGGGCGGAGTTCCAGTGACAACTCTTGCGACAATAGAGAAAGTACATTGGTAACAATTTCTTTACAACAATAAGTACAAGTTTTTCTATGTCGTCTGCAGACCTGTTATTCCCTTTAGACAAAGCATAAAGCCTCGCGATTTCCTTTATAATCTGATCCCTGATTAAATGCTCAATTTTTATATTGGTATTCATTTACACGCTGGTTTATATGAACGGTGTGGTTAGTAAGCAATGGGAATGGTAGTGCAGAATGACAATACCGCTAATTGTCGTCGCCTACGATTTCAGATTACCCATATTGATAATGTTCTCAACAGCTGCGAGAGCTATTACGTAAGTAGCTAAAGAATGGGCTTTTACGACTAAAATAAGTACGACGAAATGCGTAACACCATTAAAACTGTTCGACAGTTTGAAAGCTTTATATGGGTTGTTCGTACGTTTTTTAATAAAATTATTTATAAAGTTGCTGATTATTTTCGTAATTTGCAAAACATTTTTTAGATATTTCGTATACTGTACAATACCCACAGCAGAAATTTTCATGTGGTCCTATTTTAGATTTATAATTAATAGTGAGCAACTAAGTAGCCGTTACCTTTTTGCTGATCAGTGGAGTACAATCAGTACAAATTTTGGATTGAGATGTGCAAGTCTGCATGCCCCTTGTTTTTTCAGTCAATAGAACAACGTTGCCCCGGCACAGAACATTTAATTAAGGGATGTTACTTTAGATAGAAATGTATGTTACATCTACAACTATGATGTATTGTTTTAGCAAAACACTTAAAACAAATTTAATGTTTTTACTAATTTTGCCGAGAACACCCATGAATACTCCCACCACCATGCACCCACCGTGTAAATGAAGGTAACATACAAGGCATGCGTTGAAGCATGACGCGCAATTACCTACTTATATATACAGGTGTAATATTTTACATGCTACAAAATATGTTTTTCTAACTCCATAAACAACTTGCAATAGAATGCTCCAATTCTCGCTGAAATCAGATAAAATATTCTAAATGTTTTATTTTTTGTAATTTATTTTACTTTTAACAGCTGTTTCTGGATATTATAATGGTTTATTGGGCTATTTAAATTAGTAATTTGAATGGACTGTTTGAATCGTAACTGTTAATAACATTTTTTTGTGATTTATGCTAGTTTGATAAGTAATTTAGTTAAGTTTACATTTTAAATATCTTAAAAAAGTTATTTTAATATCATAATTTTGCTTACAAGTAAAAAAATACAAAAAGGAAATGTATTAAAAAAACATCGTGTTACCTTAATCAGAGTTACAGTTTTCACTTGCTAGTTGATTATGGAGTTCGAAATAGTACATTTCGATACTAGCTAATTTTTCATAGCAAGTGCCTTAAAAAGTGAAGTTTACGCACGCGAAGCGAAAGTGCACTTTTTACGCGAAAAGTGTACTTTTTACGCACTAGTTAGGAAAAATATATTTTGTATCATGTTAAAAATTACATCCTGTATGTATGCCAAATAATTATCATGTCAATGTTCAGGCTCGGAAAAATAGTTCATTATCCCAATTACCACAGTTTTTCTACAATACACAAAGTTAAGGTAAACCATTACACTGGATAAGTTTCAATTGATTTCTACAGCAACTGATTGTATACTGCTTTCTTCCATGGCATCCACGGTATGTTTTGGGTTCGTCGGTTAATAGTTTGTTAAGGAAATACTTAGCTAATTGATAAAATATGCACAACACGTAGAGAATTTCTACAAATGCAGGAAAACGGTGTTGATATCTAAAGGGAAAATAATCTGCTGTGTAATGGTTATGAGGAAAAACAAAATTTCGTACCATGACTGACCAGTCGTAGCCAGGATAAAAGTTGTAAATATATCACATTTTGATTTGGTTTGATTTTTAACCCTTTATAAGACAGAGGCGATATATCAACCACATATACTCACTAGGAAATTCAACCATACTGTCTTAATATTATGGCACAATGTCGCTTATACATGTTGGAAATTTAACTTGCTCTTGAAATAGGCTTTGAAATGTAGGCTTCAACGGATTTTGCGATACCATGGCTCAGTCAATGGGGCCTTATAAAGGGTTAAAGTAGTAATACTACTATATTAATTAAAAATTTAAATAGATGTTAAGTACTTAAGAAAAAGTGACGAGGACCTCCGGCGTTCGAGACGGGATTTGAACCCGCATCTCCAGCTATAGTTATATGTTAGTAAATGGAAATGTTTTTCTAGTACAGCAAGCATATTTTACGTGAGTAGTTAGTTATAGTTAAGCAGATTCTAATAATAATACTTTAACTGCGAATACAATTATTTTTACACAATATACGTTTCCACAATGTAGGATTCACATGTACCCGTACCATGAGTTGTGACATTACGGTTTTCAATAACGAGTATCGAGTTTACTATCTGTGCATCTTGTTCGCACTAAAATAGTACAAGCGACATGCACAGATAGTAAACTCGATACTCGTTATCGAAAACCGTAATGTCACAACTCATGGTACAGGTACTGTTGGCCGGTCTCAGCACGTTGGTGGCACAGCGTCAAAAGAAATTAGGAACATACTATACAAATACATACTATGTAAACGTTAAAAAAAATCCCCTTTCATAATTAAATACCACCAGAAATAGCCGCGACAAGTTGACAGAGTTAGAACTACTTCGTTGCAGGTAACCACATACTCAGGCCGTTTGATGTGAACCTTACATAAATCATCGGATAGCAAATCAATGACTCACCCAACACACGCATACACACGACGTCCCACTAGCTTATGCATCAACTGCATATCATTGTTGCACCAAGGCCACTTGTCTTCTAACTGAAGGCCGGCTATAGACGCAGATTGGTGATTACAATAATTTGAGTAGGCTTATTTGGTTATTGCGATGGCGATGGGATTCGCAAGATGTGCCCGTTGTTTAGAAATATGTTTTTATTGTATATGTATGTATTATCGACGAATATATATATATACAGCGTTTTTGGACATCATCAATGGAATACTAACATAAGTATTCGAATAACTGTGAATACTGTGCAATTGGTAAGTAAGATAGGCCCTTACTTACCAAGTAAGTAACCCTTTTATGTTTTCAATTGGAACAGAGATTTTTCCTTCGAAGAGTTTTGTTTTGTTCGATTTTGAATCAAAAGAAATTCAGCGTCAAAAAGCAATGCATCTATAGAGCGGCTTGTTGCCCGTAACTATTAATGTTATTGCTAATTTGAATAAACTTATAATAAGTTGAAATTATTCTATTACCATATAACTAACGATGACGCTCTGTGGTTTCACTGCTTATGACGTTTTGACAAATAATTAATGGACTTTCTCGTGTAGAACATGCTTTATTTATTATAACATTATTAGGGAATAAGTATCTGTTTTGCGCATTAGAACAAATCATTAAGTACTAAGTAAATAGTTATATTGTTATGTTAAAATATTGTTTTTTTTTGTGAGGAGTATACGTTAATTAATTTATTTATAACAAATGCATCTGTGTTTTCTAACTATTTTTAAGGATGCTGGAATTATTTAAAAAAAGTATGTACCTCCAAAAACCACGGCACAACTTTATTACGTTAATGTTAGTGTTTATGCTAGAAAGTTCATTTAAAACGAAATTGAAACTAAATCTGTTTAAAAAAAAGAATGCATGAAATACGAAACAGCAATGGAAGTATTATCACGTCAACGGCCGAACGACCTCCAAACTAAGCATCGGCTACCAAGTAGGGGTCGCGATTACGACCAGTTTCACTTAGTATTATTAAACCTTAATGGCAAGTTGCTCATTTCACTAATTCGAATTATCTTGAATCTATACATAATATATCTGAAATGAAGTAAAAAATACTACGTTACTTAATATACATAAAATATTAATCAACTTTAAATAATAACAATATTACAATGTTGATAATCGAACAAGGTTTACTATTACATAGCTTAATATTTTGAGCACCTTCAGAAACTTTCTTAATTAACCATATTGGCATTCGTGGCAATACCTATAAGGTTACATTGCGAATTGCGGCAGGCATTGTTCGAATTACGAATACAAGAAGCCAAAATAAACATGCCCTTTTTGACTTCTGAATAAGGGATAAAAATATAATGTTTGATGCTTAGTTTACATATAGCTTGTCAACTGTTCTATTATGATCTAAGAGGCACGTATTTGCACAATAGTGAATAAAAACAAATTCCAAAAGCCCGAACCACCCGTTTTTGTGTCGCTAGCAGTCCTTAACGAACATTGCATGCATATGCATCAGTTTTATCTGCCTTTTTTTAAACACAATACAGTGTACACTATAAGAAATTGATACGATTTAAAGAAGTGCTTCACTGCTATATTGTAATTTAGATACCGGTTTGAACCAAGGATCGAATACCAATATTATTTTCAAACAAATTAACTGAATGTCTATACATAATCAATCAATTGTTTCATGTTATTGCTAAGTGAATCGTTCCTCTTTGTGTCGTTCTCTATAAAATTAACTTAGTTACAATTTACTTAATCCATTCGATAAGTGTAGGCGATATGACGGTAGGTCTAAGCATCTAAAAGAAAACGATGAGAAAAAAAACGGGCTTAATTAAGTTTTAATTTGCCCTTTATCAAGACTACAAACATTACAACCATAATATACTTAGTGCTTTTACGGACTTGCAAATTCCCCCGTGTCGTTTGCTTGAACAAATTGAATTTTTAAATGCCTTGTTTATTTCAAACTCGGGTAAATGCATTCTGCTTTAAGTAAGTTATTTACTAAGTCTTGCCAGAAAGTGTACAATTTTTGCACGCATCATGCTTACTTTCAAATTACTTTATTAGTTTAACATATGAATAGGTAACTATTTATTGTGCATTTTGTAACGTATCTGCAGCACCGAAAAGCAATTCCAAAGAACAACCACAGTAGTCAGGAAGTGCTACCATACCTTAAGTACGCATAGCAACCAACCAAGCAAAATTGCAAGACCACAAACGAAACCATAACGGTAAAGAATAAAAAACAGGATACAGTGCACCGGCAGCGGCAGCGGCAGCTTCTCGGCGCGCGGTTGCGCAACCCGCTTTTACTTGCCAGTTTACATACTATGTCAATTACGTAAAACTGTATCAAAATTTGTATTCACTTGGCGCTGGATGCCTTTGTCGAGACGACATTGTGTGACGAATATATGGGTTGTGTGTGGATTGTGGGTCAAGTATGAGTTATGCGCGTAATGTTATCTGCACCTCCACCACGTGTTGACACATTTGAAATTCGTCAAGGCTCTGTACGGTCAGCAGCAAAAATTGCTAAGCAGGCGGGGTGTTAAAATGAGCTTGTTAAGATTTTATAAAAAAATGTAAAAGATCTTTATTTTTCAATTTAGGCACATTACATGTACTTATGAACGTCAAAGAAAAATCTACCACCGGTTCAAACCCTACACCTCTGACCCGAGAAGTTACCGGTGGGACTTATTTTTTTAAAACAGTGACAGTATTGTTAAGAGAATAAGAGCGTATCAATATCATTCTTAACACCTGGCCTGTTTAGCAATTTCTGCTGAAGACTGGAAAATTTCTCTATACAAATACTTTACGCAGACAATAGCGATAAAGTTTTTGTCAACTCATGACAGAGGTAGGTACTGGTCTATAATTTGTTTGGAAACACGGCAGCGTGAGATATTGTGTAGTTAATTTGTGGGTATGAAATGCCTAAACGTTACAGCGCATTTATTGTAAAATAACATTCAAATCATATGGTTCACTGTATTATTACAACTTGACTATATTATTATTACTTGTACGAACACATATTTACAACGACAGTTACAAGATACGTCATCGTTTCCCACGTTACAGTTCTACTTAATCTGTCGAATAAATAAAAGCAGTTAAACGCAACAAGATATTAAGAGTCAAAATTAAGAATTCTTTTTATATGTTTAGTAGCGCCACAGCGCCTCGTCTCGTAAGATACAAGAAAACAAAAGAGAAATATCTATTAAAAATCACTACAATTATGTAGAAGGTTTATGGGACACCTCTGTTATATTCGATGAATTCATCAAGACCATCAAAGAAGAGAGACTAGAAGGAAAAATAATGAGAAGGAAGTCAAGAAAGGCATACTTGGATTAAGTGAAGGAGAAAGTGCATATGTTCGTATAAGTCTGTCATAGCTATACGAGAGTACGAGTAGCTCTAAAGTTTATGATGATGATGAACATACAGAGTGCTACACAGCTAAATATAGTCAACTGGCATAATTTATAAATATATGAAGAGATAATTCATTAAATAAAATAAATGATTTAAAATTAACCTACCTAAACATCTAACTGTAAAATAAAACCTTTTATATTGTATCGAGGATTCTGGCAAAATTTTCTCGCTGAACTTTAATACTCATGCGTCCAGCGGAGTAAATATTAACATTATATTCTTTATGGAATGAGTTATATGTAAGATCTATTGTTAACCTCATTTATTTATTTAATCTTTATTGCATATAAGAAAACCTTGACGTACGGACGGACTTAATGCTATGAGGCATTTAATGCAACTAAAGAATTTACTTATTTACTTTAAGAAGTGCAAGAAGTTGAAGTAAATATATATAAATATAACATCTATTAAGCTGTTGTTTCACATGTGTATTTGTAATACTGTTATTTGACAACTTACCTATATATCAAATTTGCGGGCAGGTTTAGTTCGTGACCAGTTAATATTTAATTCCCTCCACTATTAGTAATATTCGGCTTTCGACCTTCAATTTTGTGTAACATCCTGTGGATTAGATATTCCAACGCAGCGGTCAGTCGATCTGATTACATATTCATAGAGTATTCGTTTATGTCGGTATGCCACGTAAATGTAACTTCATATGTGTCATTATCTAGGAAAAGGGACCTTATTGTCGATGGCACTTACGTCGAATCGCGATGCGTTTGTATTGTATCGTCTTGAACAACGACATAAGCGCCATCGACAATAAGGTCCGTTTTCATAGATAATGTCACATATGTGACAGAGCAATTTGTTAGCATTGCCGATATCTAGGATACGTCCTCCTGATCATATTCCAAATATGGCTAATGTAAAGATTATACACGCAATCTTTGAAGTGTTTACTTTCTTATTTACATTTTATTGTATGATTTCTCAATAGAGATATTTATTTACGGCACTAATTTGAGAATTCACGTTACACTTCTTTATTTTACTTTCATTTCTGCCATACCATGCCGCATATATGATTAAAAAAATCCGTTTTATTTTATTACATTTTGTGATTGGTGTATCTTTTTAATAACATTCCGTGTAAAGGGTTAATCGCCAATTACTGGCCACTTTTCAATAACTGGCTACCTTGTACTGAAATAAATTGTTTACCTATAAATAGGACACATTTGGTACTGGGGTTTTTAGTTACATAAGTTTAGGTACAGTTGGATGTGGGCCAGTTACTAACGAATTGGCCTATATGGTGTAATGGTAAGATTAATCCTGTTAAAATTTGTCTTTATTTGTTAATAAAAACGGCCATATACAATATTATCTGGAACAAAGAAGCATGTTTGTTATATCTGATACAATGTTATTTACACAATTGGTCTTATTTTAACAAAGACATGTCAGAAAGATGGCATTTTAGTTTCGACGAAATAAATGAATAATATTAAAATTTATTTCGAAGGTTGCATTTCGATATTTGGTCTACTAGTAGTAGTAGTAGTTAATAACTGTTATCTGGAAGTGGATCAATAAATCAGCACTTGCCCCAATAAACACCAGGACTTATGCAAGGAAACTTTTACTTTCTTCGTAACGGCAATTCTGTATCTCGCAAAAAACACATTTTTTATGCTTATATTGAGTTGTTATGATTGGTAGAGCGTTTGTAGCGTTTTTGCGTTATCGATAACAATGCAATGCTCATAGTCATAATGTTACGAGCCACTGAAGGTAATTGTTTTAATAGCTGAAATTAACACATTCCCTGCGATGTGTAAAATTGGTTACTATTACATTGGAGTTACATATCGTCAATGGATCAAATTATGTAAAAATGTTACTAAAAACGTGAAGACAGTTTTTTACTTCAAAATTAAAGAATTACGGTATAATTTTATGGGCCATGTCAAGCCTGAAATAAACTATTTCATTTCATTTCATTTCATAACGAATAGGCGGCAGTGAGTGCGACTGACTTGATAAATATATCCTCATATTACAAATATGAGGTGCAAGCACTCTGCCTGGCCTTAGTATAGCCTATGGTACCTAAAACTATTAAAATATTGCATATATTTGAGAAATTAAGACGGATTTGGCCGGACCGGGTCGTGTAGTTGGTCAGGGCGTCAACAGCGAAAACTGTAAATTATTTTTCCCCTCACTAGCTCGTAAAGCGCTTGTTTATCCTTTAATACGAGAGGGTAAAAACGCATTTTATCTACTAGCGGTTAAAGTAAGTTGACTTCTCATAGCTCTTATTGCTATGGTTTTAAAGTCTAAATTCGCGAAGTACAGCTCACTTGCCCCCGCGGCGGCGGCGGCGGCGGCGGCGGGCGAGCCTCGCTAACGCACCGAGTTGAAAATCGAATTAGAACATTCGAAAATCGTACTGGCCACCACAAGCTAACCAAGCTAAAGGCACCTTTTGTAAAAATGTTGGATGTATCTAAACGCAAAGAAATTTTGCATGTTTCACTTTCCTCGCTGTAGTGAGGGGAAAAGTTTTGTGTTACACACGGGTGCAATTGTAATTTAATTCTCGTGTATTGAAATACTCGCTACGCTCAGGATTCTATTTTAAAACCACGCGCTTTGCTCGTGGTTAAACTATAGAATCCATTCGCTTGCTCGAGTTTCAATCCCACACTCGCAGTTAAAATACAATTTTGCACCCTTGTATAACAAATAACTATATTTGTGTAGCATTACTACTTACAAACCAACGCATGTAAAATCTGTACTAGTACTCGACCCAATAGCCGATTTGAATAATTATATCACCATTAGAATCCTACATAATCCCCAATGAACAAAGGAGATGATATTTTTTATTATTCTGTTAATCATTTAACCATAGCCTGCTAGTATTAAATAAAATACGAGTATTTTATTTGTTCCTAGTTTTACAGTGTGAAAATGGGGTGGGTACTGGGTAGCATAAGATATAAGAAATATATTTAGATAACTTGTGCTTAGAAGTACAATACTTATCGATACAAAATAATTCAGCCCGCAATGTAAATGCAACACACTCGAGCTGAACACTCGTTGACTGTTAGTTTCAAAAGCTTATATCGCGTAATGTTTTACGAACATTACTGATCTGCAAAATGATTTAAGAAGTAAAAAAGGAAAAAAACCTTTTAGTTAATAAACTAGTCCATACCGTGTCTAGTTTAATTTTTGCCCGTATTAGATTCAGACACAGTATAGGTAATGATTTGTCGCTTCAACGCTTCTTCGAACGCTATTGTTAATGACGATCAATACTAATGTGCCATTTTGCAACGTAAGCGCCAAGGACCATAAGGTACCTTTCCATGTGGACTACCACTTCTATAGATTTGAACATCGCTCTCGGTACATACTCGTAGACAGTCTAACGGCCCGGCCACGACAATGCGCGACTTGCGGCGCGGCGAGCGTTTTGCCCTGCAGTCAGTTGGGATGACACGCAATGAACAGACAAAACGCTTCCCGCGCCGCAATTCGCGCAATGTCGCGTCGTGGCCGGGCCGGGCCGTAAGACTTTACCCTCACTTTTCTCGCGGCCCATGTCATCCGTCCTTGACAATTCGAGTACTCTCCGCGCATCAGTAGTTCCCAGCCATTCGTGATCAGCTCTATGTGGCTTATTCAGAAGCGTAACCAATCAATACCTGTACCCTAAACATTAGTTGTGACATTGAGGTTTTCGATAACGAGTAACGAGTTTACTATCTGTGTATCTCGTTTGCACTAATATAGTACACATATCTTTTTTTACTTGTTCATGATATAAATCATGATGATAAATACCTTAATAGGTACAGTCGATGTAAAAGATTTGTTTACACTTTTGCACCTTATTACCAAGGCGAAACAGTGTAATAGTAGTTTATGTATCTGTGCATAATGAAGGGCATTACAACAAGAGTGTGGGTTTATGAAACGAGCCGAAGGCGAGTTTCATAATAATATCACACGATTGTTGTAATGCCTAATTATGTATAGATACATACACTACTTTATCTACACACATATCATTAAGTGTTTTAAGATGGGTTCAGAAACCGTAGGGAAATGACTTATTACTAGAGTTACTTGTAAACATTAAAAAGTCAACGAACAAAACAAATGACAGCTTGGAACGGCGGCGTTGCGTATTTCGTATCTCACTCAATTTTTTTTTTAAACCATAGACAAGCGAATGAACTCCCTATTCTACTGTCACTCGGGTTCAAATGTCGTTCGATTTATATCAAAAAAACATAACGAATTGGCGTTTCGTATCAATGGCTGTTTTAATATCTATAGATACTAGATTAGACACCCCACTTGAATTTGACAGCTGTTCCAAATTTAAATTCATAACCTACTGATTTCAGTAGGTAATGTTAACATTACCTACTGAAATCTTTCTGATGGTTGGTAATGCTGGTCATTGCCTACGGTTTCTGGACGCATTTTAGAGCACTTATGACATGTACGTAGATAAACATATTTATGACGTTGGCGTACATTTGACGTCAACGTTTCCCCTTTTTCACCTCACTTCTTTCTAATCAGTAGGCCTAGCACAAGTGGGGCGCGACAGTATCTCGAGCCGAGATAGACTACCCGTCCTTTTCAAACTATATTATTTAAAGAGGGACGGGTAGTCTTTCTCGGCTCGAGATACTATCGCGCCCCACTTGTGCTAGGCTTACAGGTGCAAAAGCGTATACATATCACCGGCGCTAACTCTGCAGTATGGTGATAGATAAGAGCAATTTCTTATCATTAGAAAAACACGCATTATTTTCTCGACACTCAGTATTACTTACTTGATCGTGAATTAGCAAATTCAAACTTTAATGTAAATAAAGTTGTAATCACATTCCTTACAACTGGTTCATTTGCGCATTATATTCGCAACTTAGTAAATAGCATGCTACCACATAGACAGTCATGCAAAAAATAGATAATAATTAACTACTAGCCATTTAAGCCGATCCAATTAAAACAGAATTAAATACTATTTGAGAACAGAAACTACTACCTATAATTTTTTACTAAAGAATCTATTTTAAATCGTAGTTCGAACTAAGAATACCTGAATAACTTTAGAACCGCCATTTTTAGGTGTAATTTAAAAACATGCGGCGTGCAGACAATTAATCTCATTTCTCACATACAAGCCAAACCACGTGTACATATAAGTACAAAAGTTCGATTAGTATAAGTAAGGCCGGTAGCTGAGGTTCCGGTAGCAGTACAATCGCGCACTCAAGGCCGCGGCGCCCACTCTTGCCACCTGTCAATCATTGGCTTCACACCTTGCGCAGAACCATGTGTGCGTGAAGTCCGTATTGCTTTTGTTTCAAGGGAAACGGTGCTCGTGCCTAGTCGGTGTATTGTTAGCGTAAAGGATCCGGAAAGCACGATGTATTTGACAACTTATGTATGTTCCCTGGTAATGCTAGGTGACTGGCTGATGCCACTAATTTCTATGAGTATATAGTGTTTTTATTAAAGTGACAAGGTGACCAATGTTAGGAACCTGGTCAAAATTAGGCTACTTTGACAAATAAAAAATTGAAATCTAAATCAGGAAATATAAAAATAAATCTTATTTTATTTTAGTGCAGTCAATTGCAGGAAGAGTTGAGTATAGAATGGATATGTAAAACATTACAAATATATGAAGGTCGAGTTAATGTAATCAAGAGAAAAACATTTACAACTAACACATCTTACTGGATTCAGTACAGGTTTTGATCTTACAAAAACAAAATACACGTACAGTCAACGTCAAAAATATGTTTACACTTTTGTATCTTACTCCTTTGTAGTAAGGTCCAAAAGTGTAAATGTATACTGGTGACGACTGTACAAAGTGAATGTCGCTGGGCAAAAAACTGGGTTTCGCTTAGTGTAATAAATATCGTAAACATAACTTAGTATCGGTGCAGCGTAGTGTTACTTATGCGACCAAACCTGATTTTTGTTATTCATTTGTCCTTATAAAACGAGCATAGTAACGCAGATTCTGTGCCCTTGAAGAATATTTTATACAAATCATACAAATTCATACTAATATTATATAATAAATGCGATTTTTTTTGCAGAAATCGCGAAGTGTCTGGTTGAAGTAACTGGTGACCGAAATGCTGGCGGCTTCCTCGCAAAACGTATCAGCATTACGAGAAAATGCCGCCAGCATTCTTGGTACAAATACCTAAAGGGCCTTTTTTTGATAAATCTACAGTAATTAAGTAGTTATTGTAATGCCTAGCTGTATTTTTTTTTAATAAAGAAAAGTAAATTTGATTATTTCTTAATGCGAAAGTTGAATATGAAGATGAATCGAATAAACATGAAATATTTTAGACATTTTGATTTCGCGTATTTTATTACGGAACTCATTTTTAACTATTTCAACTTGGATGAAGTAGTAGTCAAAAACTATAAGTAAAATCCTTAGTTTAAAGATAAGATGCTACGATGGAACATACTAAATAAAAACGAAGGGATCTGTCTTAATTCGAAATTAAAATGCAATAAAATATTAACTGCCACTTAGTATATTTAAACCTCCTACAGAAAATATCTTAACAGGTTAATCTAAAAAACAGTGATATCGATTCATCTTTAAGATACAATGTCACAGACTGTAGCAGATACACTGGTTCGAGTTCGGTACACAAACATTTCAAGAGGCCAATACGTGACCCGGCTACGAAATACTGATCTTAATGCGACCACAAATTTGCTAAATCCACTCGTGCGCAACTTTGATTAATGAATATCAGCATAGCAATTAAGCCGTTGCCATGGTTATCTTAGACGCGTTATAAAGCGGTTCTTTCGACACATCAGTATGGTATTTTCTGTTTACTGTTTAAAATTATGTCTGCTCAAGTATATTTGAAAAACTTCACAAAGTGACCAAGGTTATGCAGTTGTAAAAAAAGGGAGTTACGTCGGAATTCGAATATAGAATGCTGTTATACTTACGTTATTAAGTTTTTAACATACTTCTTTGTACCTACTCAAACTCGTATTAATGTATTTTATTATTATTCTGCCTGGCAAATAAAAAGAGTCAAGAGCAAAATACACGGTGTAAGAAAATTCCTTGGAATCCGTTTATATTATTCGATATCGTGTTCTAATTAGGAGAAAGTGGATTTATTTTCCGTTTAAATAGAAATTTGCAAATTTCGAACAATTGTTACTCTAATTACGCCTCAATTGGAGTAAAAGAAAAATATTTACGAAATATACGAACTTTGATTTTCACGGTAGACCCTCAGGACACGATACCGAATGTGGCCTTTTATCGGATCCCCACTACCTATGTCTTTGTGTCCTTGTGTCTTTACCTTTTTTTTTGACGGAGTAAACTGTGACATGTGTTTACGCATCCCCCCAGTCCCAGGGTAGTGTCTTACGGGGGGTTTGAGTGACTCGACCTTCCGGTTCTTCTTCTAATAAGAGATGGGAAGAGAATACCCACTAAAACCATCTTTACCCTAACTAACCTAATCTAACGTAAACTAATCTCTTATAATATGGTGTAGAATGTTTAATACCAAGTGTAATCAAAATGGTAATACAAAAATATATTTTCTGGATCTATTCGTGATTACGATCAACTTTTACTAAGGGGTCACAAAACTCACAACCAAAAAAATCAGTTAAAAAAAAGAGACCTTCCCATACTAGCTGCTTAGCTAGCTGCAATTTGTTAGTACGGGCAGGTCATATTTGTAAACAGATTTTTCAGTTATGGCTCCATATTAAAAGTTGCTCGTAATCAAGAATAGATTCAGAAAATATAACTTTGTATCACCATTTTGATTTCACCCAGTATTATCATGTCAGCCGAAAGAAGTCCATTGCTGGACATAGGCCTCCCCCAGACATGAACCATTCACCCAGTACTAGTCTAACACGATCACGATCGGCAACGCGCTTGTGACTCCCTTGGTGTTGCGAGTGCCCATGGGCGACGGTAATTGCTTACCATCAGGTAATCCGTCTGCTCGTTTGCCACCTTTGTCATAAAAAAAAAAACGCGATCACCTATTTAAAAAAACATTTTTTTAGGAAACTGCTCGCGCGTATCTGTTACCGTTACCGGAAGAACCGTCCGTGTATGAATCATAACTTCATAGTATTTTTTAGATACTCATCTTGTTATATAAAACTGTCAGTTAACGTTATCCAATTAACTATAACGAGTTGCAATTCGAAGAGTTTTATAACCGATTATTCGTTGTGGGTGTCGTTCACGCAACCAAGTTCGCGACATGTCACGTCGGGTCGTTTATGTTAGACACAAGTGAATAAGACGGACTGTTTATCTACGGATATTTTTTTTACAATTTAACTTCCGTCATTGTAAAATTTTATAAATAAAAGACGAATGATTTTATGATGAATTGATGACGTGACGCGTCGGCGATGCGAGCGGCGAGTCGAACGAAATCTCAGCACTCTTGCTTTAAAATGGAGGCCTACGTTCTCCGTAACATGACTGGCGCGAGTGACTTAATAAACTTGAGTAAAGCCGTTTCCACTTATATATTTATTTTTTAATCACAATGCTTACCTTCGGTCAATTATGGGACTGCAAGTCGTGTCTGTATTTCGTATGGAACCTGTAGTTTTTGAATAACCAAACTGTCAACAGATTTATGGGAGAGTAATTTGCTTAAAGTTCAAGTGCATCAATTTTAGTTCGACTTTCTTTGGGATGACGTGGACCTTCTCGAAACTTCGGAGAAAATTTTCTTCCCCGGCACGAAGTCATATCTATGTATTTAGATTACCATTCTGTTTTTTATTTGTCTTTCCTGATTTGTTTTGTCTTAATTTTTGCTGTGTGCGTTTTGAACTGTATATTGCACGGTTTAAGGTTGTTTTTAATAACACAACTTAATTTGTTTAACGATAAGCGTCAGAGGAAGTAATATTGCGAATTAAAATATAAAATATTCACCTTTTTCGTGCTACGTAATCATTTCTCTACATACCTTTATCGTTATTGGGAATATGATATATTGAAAGTGGCTGTTTGTATGTCAATGTTTTTTTTTAGTTTAGATATTTATCCAAACATGACATAAACGACTTTTCAAGAACGAAAATCAAATTATAATACTCTCGCTGATCGGTAAGTGAAGTTTTCACTCGCACTTGTTTTTTCCCGCCACTAATGCACAAGTCAACGAGCCGTGCGTTCTTATATCAGTGCGTCGTTTAGGCGCAGAACACATGACGCGACAGACTTTATAGAATAGCGTATCACAAGAGGCAGTAACGCTTTAATGAGCTGAAATTTTCGGTTCATCGCATTCAAAACGGCTTTTGTGCGTTTGTTCCTTTCATTCAAAAATAGCTTTGTTTTTTAAGATATTTGACGCCGACAAAATGCACTAACACTTATCAGAATGTAAGCACCTAGCAGTAGGTATAGCAACGTAAACAATCTCAACAAGATTACTTTCTCGGCTTTCTCCTTTAGTTTGAAGGTCAGTTAGCAGGAGCAGTGGTAGCCTCTTCAGCATGCTAATTCTTGTGATTAGTATACCTACAGAAGTAACTCCGAGTTTTTTTAAGTTGTAAAAGGTAACGCATAGATGAGAAAAAAATTTAAATAGAAGCGTGTGATTTTAAACACAAAACTATCGTGAGATTGAAACATATTAATTGTATAAAAGCGGGTAACTCACGTTTTATAAGTCGAATATTGCTCGACATGTTTCACTCCGTAACGAGGAGCATAATCATGAGCCATTCGCGTTGGCTAACCGTGTCTAATAGAAGCGTGTGTGTAATATTGAATGCAAGAAGACCAGTGAATGGTGCAAATAATATCGAAACATGTTTATGTCCAGTATAAAACATTTATTTTTGGAAAAGATACAAATACCGCAACTTCGGAAAGAAACATGAAAAAAATCGGCGGCATCACAGCCTTTCAACGATAAACCATAAAGCCTTGAAAGACTAGTTGTTTCGCGCGACGTTGCCATTGCTAGGCGCGGCGCTGCACTGTTCCGTGTGTTCCTTACCTAATACCGCGATAAGCGTCCAGTGTAATAGAGTGTAATGCCGTCCGTCATGTCAGCAATTAATTCAAGTCGAGTCATTGCACGCGCAGTCACTGGCCTGGTTAGTGCGGCGCAACCCTGCTATTGGGCGCCATTGTACGGTCATAAGCATTTTGAATAGGGACGATCGGGTGCTCGACGGCGTCCTAATGAATACCGCTTTCAATGTTGTCATTGTCAATAGATGTGACAGAAGTGTCATCCATTGGGCATTTGCGTGTCGAGCACCTAACGGGAAAATAATGTGCAGTTTTGTCTCAAACCGATAATAATTATTTAAACTAAAGAATGCGGCGGACTATTAACTTTCGAAAATTTCTGCTTAATTATGCCATTTGAAGTGTGAAATCCGCAGTCCGCACACTTAGTACATAGTTAGGTTTACTTAAGGCGTTCATTCGTGCTAAGCTTTTGGGTCAAGCTAACTATGTGGGCGGGGTCATTGGCAAATCAATCTAAGTATTGACACGACTGCTACGATTTACAAATAAATATAATGATAATAGTTAAACTAGGTGGCCAGGTGGATATGACGTAGTGCTTAGTGCACTGTAGGTACCAACCTTTTATTACACCCGCCCCCATTAAACATTTTCAAATTCGAGTTAATAAATAATATCATTTACACGGAAAATATTATTAACTGTAAAGTACTAATAGTGCATGAATTACCAAAAGTCACGTATCATTTCATGTCCAAATTGGTACAGCAATTAATATGAATTCTAGGCTATTCTACGAGTAGGAAGCTAGGAATTTCTAATAAACTAATTTATGTAATTTTTTTTATAATAATAAGTTGTACAGATGGCTTTAAACAAAAATCGTCTTTTCTGTGGTCGATAATTAATGTCTTATGTGATAAGAACTAATGTTTTCGTGGTATAGTGTTACGTATCAGGAAGAGCGGTTTATGTTGATATTTCATAAAATCAAGTATGAGGATTTAAAACCCTTAACTTTAAATACTTTCACAATGTTCACAGGAACGACGAGAACCCAATTGATCGACATTACCAGAATATATCCAAGTTTCAAGATCCAATATTTGTAAGTACCAACCATACATTTTCTTTTTGTAGAATGTGCCCACTGACAATCTTTACTCAATCAATGTTATATTACATCTATGTATATTTACAAATATATTTTGAACAGAAATATTTCACACCTTAATGACCCAATGGGCCGCGTGCTTGTAAGACTTACGCTATTATTGGAAGATTTACGGTAAAACAATGTGGGTGTTGCCATTGCAAAGTTGCTAATCACGATATGTACAACACAAACACCATACGCCATTCATTCTTTTTTTTGTTTGTCTTAAGTGTCTCTAAGATTCATTTTCTGTATTCGCACCGCATACTCTAATCTCAAAGCTGGCTTAATCCTGAGAGAATTATCATCCAAAAGAGTCCCGTGAAGCCAAGCTCCAGATTCTGGGTCCCCGACTGCTCTCAGTCGACCACGACAGCATCCTCCAACAAATTGTCATACGTCATTTTACTAAGTAAATCATGCCAGAACAACAACCCCTGGCGTCCCACTAATCGTGCTATCATTCAAGTACCATCTATGAAGAAGGAATCCAAAGAAGTTACCAGCTTCTGTATGGAAAGACAATAAACCAAAGACCCCAAAGGATCCCCTTGCTCTACACCAATCTACGAGGACAATACGATACTGTTGTAGAAAGGATTACTAGTTAAAGCATAGCATTGAAAGAGGAGAAGATATAAAGAGGTACCAGTTGCTTCAACTCCATCAGCATAGTATCACTTTCTACAGAATTAATTTGTAATTTTACAATAACCTGGTCAGCATTGTCGCCTGTATGTGCAAAGGCACATAAGTAAAAGAATATATCAAGTCTGCTCTTAGAACATGACGTTTTTTATATACTACGTCAGTGGCAAACAAGCATACGGCCTGCCTGATGGTAAGCAGTTACCGCAGTATGTGATTCTGACGCTTGCAAATCCAGAGGTGTTCCAAGCGCGTTGCAACGCAATGCATTTATATCAATTTTATTGATATCTCAGATAACAATTCAAGACGGCATTGATTTGTAAAAAAAATCGGCTGGTGTCACACGTAAGAAAGGTCACACCTTTATCAGATAAAATGGCAAGTGCATGTCTTTATAATAGTCGATAATTGGTGACCATTGGAACAACGTGACGGGCGTCTAGGAGCACAGTCGATGTAATATCAATTTGCTCGATGGCCTTGGCACAGTGCCGCAGAGTTTCTCTCGATATTGGGAGCACGGCTAGGTTCCGTCACTAAACGAAATTCTAGTGGGCAACTACAGGAAGCATTGTTTAGTACTAATTGGATTTGGTACGGTCTGGAGAGCTGTGGAGATACGTGTTGCAGATATTGCAAATCTAAACGTGTAGGTATGATGTATTAATCTTGCCACACGATAATGTACCTACATTTATTATTAATTGTATGAGCCTAACTCTGTCTTTTAGAGGCGTTTATTTTAAAATAACCTTTTTATTTCTATCTAATCATTAGCCTTTGTTCCTGGCATGATGTCGAAACACTAGGAAAAGTCGAAATAATAATTGTTTTTGTAGATAGTATTCATTGGTTTCGTCTAAAATTTCAGTAAAAAAATCATAGAATGATTTGAAAAATAGAATAGAATAGAATAATGCTTTATTGCCACACACATTATACACAGACAAAACAGAAATTTAAAACAACCAAAGACAGTAACTGTAATTTGCTTATATCTATATACCAAAAAAAATGCTAAGACAGTGCGACAACAGGGATGGACTCAGCCTTTGCTGAGTTACAGACTGGCTGTCACAGCGCTGGTTTTCAGTTCATCCCAAACTTCAATACATTTAACAATTATATTATACTATAGTATAAAAAGAAAAAAAATTATGACTATCTTGGGTTTACTACGGGCAAGGCAAGCAACAAACAACAATGATACTATCTGGCTAGTAAACACGAGAAAGACAACTTGCTAAATATGTTGATAATTAACTAGATTTTTATACCATTCGGGGTCGAAACCCTAGGCCCGTGGGGTCCCAGCGCCCATATCATGTTCAAAGACTTTTCTAAAAGGCTCGTCGACTCCACTGGTGACCGCAGCGCTGGCAGCTTTCTCGCGCAACGAATCAGTATCGCGATACAGCGGGGGAATGCTGCCAGAATACTCGGCACCATGCCAAAGGGGCCTAATTTTAACGACGTTTTTTTAAATTTCTTTTATTATTTTTTCTCCATTAACTAGATACAATAAAAATCTATATAGGTACAATCGCCTTCAGATATATCGGAGCTGTGGTGTGTGGTGTCACAAATATCTTAACATGCACTTTATCGCCCTGACAATAGGGCGTTGTTCAGATATTTGTGACCACCTCCACAGCTCCGATATATGTGATGGCGACTGTACAAGTTCACTTGTGGTAATTGAACAGTGGGAAAACCGAGTCGACACACCCGATGTTACACGTCGTGAGGCTCATTAAATCGTCTTTGGCAAGATTTTCGCAACGCTTGTTTAGACGAAAAAGAATAGTGATTTTGTTTACAATGTTGCCTCGCAACTCGCACAGGTTTGTCAATAGTAAAAGCAAACACATGGCATTTGTACCTGTCGTTTATTAGATTTTAGTTTCGCATTCGTAAATTAGTAACTGTTTCGCATATTCATAGTGCAATTGCCCATTACGGCAGTTAATATGATTACTAAATGCACATTCATTAGTTTAGTATATGTAGAAACTATTTGCTTTTTTTAAAAGATCTTTTCTTCCGCTCTTTGTAAATCATTAGTTGGACAAAAAAGTACTAACTTTTACTTGACTGTAAGTATTTGCTTTAGTACAATTGACCTACCGATTTATACACTTATATCTATATACCTCCAAAATTTTAACCAGAGGGCTGTACTTAATAAATCTGTAGAATGCTCTTAAGTCCACTTGCTAGCTCTTACCACCGAGCGTGGTAATGTTGCATTCTCAATGTTTTTTTTTTAAATCTGGATTTTATTGTGTGCTTTCTACTCAGAAACAAGAGTACATAAAAAAAAAATAAGAAAAAATGTATACACTTCAAATAAAATGAAATGCTTATGCGTGTCCCAAAACTGTCCAATAGTAAACTAGAAGCATTTAGTTTATACTCGCTATAAAACTGACCTCAATCCCTCTAGTATGCGCTGGTAAGGCTGCGTGGCAAGAGCGCGCATAACACCGTCCGCATGGTCGCTAGGCGCTACCTCATAGCACCAAGCACGACGCCCACAAGGCTTATCCACCCATGTCCTGGAAATATAAAAAAAACTTTATGAACTTATGGGAGGTAAAAAACACTTAAAAAATACCAGTGCCATGTAGCCGGTTGATAAGTAGGTAGTTTTATATGGTATAAACTAACTATATGTGTTACCCGCGTTTTATTAGGGATAAAACGTAGCCTATGTGCTAATCCAGAGGGTCAGCTAACTCCATACCAAATTTTATTCAAATCGCTCCAGCTGTTTAGATGTGAAGATGTAACAAACACACACACTCACCCACTCACAAACTTTCGCCTTTATAATATTAGAGTAGATAAAGCGCATCTAAATGAACAAGATCAAAATTTATTCGATTTTTGCAATACACAATCGTATACACATTGGGAACGAATAAGCTGGCAGATTTTTTGCAGTATTCTTGATCATATTCCGAGACTAAAATGTCTATGTCAACTTTTCAACAACCTAGTTTTGAATATAGGTACATAATTAGGTATATTTTTTTTAATACAGGTGCTCAAAATACCCATGTACTTTACATAGCTGTTTAACGTGCGGAAAGTTGGTATTCGCGCACTAGTGCTTTTTACTTTTCCAACTTTTTTTATTTACACTTGTTCCAATTCATGAATAGGTATACTAATGAGTGTTAATACTAGTCTCCTTTAAACATCTTAATAAACAAAAAAACCTACTGTTAATGTAAGAATAACAAACATAAACATGTCATATTTTATTACTTACCTCTTCATCATTATAACAAGTTTATTTTTAATATTGAAAAACCGTTCTTCAAAAGTTATTAGAATGAAACGGAACAGCTGCCGAAACGCCTGTCAAACAAGAGGCGTTTTTCCTACTAGTTACTGGTTATGTTTCCAAAGATAGCATTCGATATTGTTTTTATAAATATACACAAATAATAGTAAAAACGTAGTGTTTAAGTGAAATATTTTATATTCACAAGTATGTATGTATTTTATAGAACATACATTTAAAAAACTTTCATTGGAATGGATTAATAGTAATACTTTAAAAAATCCACTCTAGTCGAATTTAAGCTAAAAAAGACACCTCTTTATAATGTCAAAAATTGTCACTGCGATAATCGAACTTGTTGTTGAACGAGTAGTTTTTCTTATTTTATTTCTTATTTGTTTTTTCGCAACTGTATTAAAAAAACGTCGTTCGATACACGCGCGGAAATGTCATTCTTCACTCGGCCCGAGTATCGCCACTCGCCTTCGGCTCGTGGCAAAATATCTCGGGCCTCGTGAAGTAATGACATACTTTCCGCACTAGCATCGAAATGTACTATTTCCTAACTAGTGCGTAAAAAGTGCACACAAGTAAATTTCACTTTTTAAGGCACTTGCTATGAAAAATTAGGTTCGATACTCGTGTAAAAACTTCTTTAAGATTCAGGTGATTGTCACCCTCGTTTCACTCGGGCTCCAACTTTCACCCTCGTCGAATAATTTTTTTTTTCATTAGTATCGAAATGTACTATATCGTGCCTCGGCGCAAAACGCGTTTTGATGGGAATGTCGTGCTATGGGAGTGACTACCCTTCATTTCTTATTGATATCAAATATGTGTTTAAGTTTAGTAATAAGGTATAATTTGCATTTACAATTTTATTATTTTAACATTCACGACCACCTCATTAACGACGACCTCCTTAAGGTGGAAGACGCTGGATGCCGGTCACTTCCAACCGGTACATGTGGAGGTCCAAGGGGGAGGCCTATGTTCAGCAGTGGACATCTTGTGGCTGATGATGATGATGAACAATCAAAATGTCAAAAAAGCTAAAACTACGTTAAAATATTTATGTACTACTCTTTTCTACTCTGTATACTTTAATAAAAGTAATACACGTATGAACGCATTATTTCCGAATAAACATAATTATATACATTGTTTATAAAAAACTGAGCATAAAATAGGTGTGGACTGAGAACAAGTTTATCCGAATTAGATTCAAATATCAATCAACTTTATGTTGGAGCCGGGTGACGTATGGATAGCCATTAATCAAGTTTTATTTCAATTATTAAATGGCCGAGTTGACAACGAAACTATTATATAATATTGATTTGGTCTGATTTTAAGAATATATTATCCAATTAAACTAATGAACATAATCTCTAGTAGGCTAAATTTTATACCATCGTGATCATCATCATATCAGCCGTAATACGTCCACTGCTAAACAAAGACCTCCTCCAAATATGACTTGTATTATGTATGTATAATCGTTTTTCTTGCCATACAGTCGCTATACGCGACCGCAGCAGTTGTTGTTTCGGTTTCGTCGGACGCTTGCTGCTGTCCATCCGGCGTATTTATCCCTTTGTCGCTTCTTATATTTACAGTTGCCATCAGATATATCGCAGCTGTGGAGGTAGTCACAAATATCTGAACAACGTCTCTATTTTTAACGCGATAAAGTGCATATTCAGATATTTGTGACCACCTCCACAGCTCCGATAAAGATGGCGACTGTACGACACCCTTTGAAGGAGATAGGGTGGCCCTATTCTCATCTCAGCTGAAACTACACAGCCACACCATTTTAATTCTCAAACAATAATCTTTTATTAAAATACATTTCATAAACCCATAGTTACTTTGCAACAAACAATCATTAGCAAATCTGCCTACAGTGCTGTAAAATCTAAAGTAAGTAACTACTCCCTCGTCTGTGATCGTCGAGACCGAGAGATCAAGTTATTTTGAATTATATATTTGTCATAGATATGTATCAAAATTCAATTTAGGGTACATTAATACTATATATCTAGAATTCATTATTTAGTACGCAACCGTCAATATGGGACTTGTTTTTTTGTGAACAACATTTCAATAGGTTATATTTCATTTTCTATGGTCTAATAATTGGACAATGCGGTACTCTCGACTCTTTATTCATGCCTAATAAATACGTCTTTCATATGAACATAAATAATTAATTAGCACTTGACACAAGCAAAAGAAACTCCACTACAATATCGTATAACAGTAGGTCAAATTATGCGCTTAAAACCTACATTGAAAGTAAGCCAAAGTATTGACGGCATGATGAATCTGTTTTTAATAGAGGTCAGACTATACCTAATCTCTGACAATGTTTGAATATAAAGATTGGCATTTTGGGATTACTTTTGCAAAACAACTCATTCAAGCATCAGCCTATTGACAGGTTAACATTACAGAGTAATAAGCGGACAGAACTTAGATCATTTAATTCCATTAATCGTTGTAATATCATCAATAAATATGCAATCCTTTTTGAAATGTTGCGTTTGCGCAATAGGTCACGTGCATTACACTTAGCTGTGCCAATAAATGTCAATCTGGTAAATTAACGAGCTCTATCACCGCCTATCGTGAGCATCTTCTGATTGTATCATTGTGTCATTTGTTTTTAATGTACGGAATACGTAGGCACAGTCAACCAATTTGAGTTCTCGGCTGCTTCGAACATTTGCCGCAATGAAAATGTGTACGAAAGCCGCTAGGTATCTCATTATTATTGTCACTCTGTAATGAGGTGCAAAGTGGCTCATAAATATATTTTTTTTACTGTAATTGGTCTAATTGGCAATGAACTTGCATAATTATATTTGATTGAAAAAAATATAAGAACCAAACTAGCTTTAATGGACTTGTACTGATTTTACCAACCACAAACTTGAACTGGTGGATACATGTAGTTAAGATGAAAATCGTTTATAGGCAACTCTAATCCATACACAAGTGTTAGTTGTTATTTATGGACAAAATATGTTATTTAAATTATTATATATTAGCTGTTATTATTTCAACGTCGTTTTTATTAACTTTGAAATATCCACTAGTATTCATTACATGTGCAACTTAGTTTTTCTAAGTGTAACTGCTACACGAAATTATGCTTTTAATAGGTTTCGCGAAAATGATATAATTTCTCAGTATTAATTAAGGTTCGCAAAGGATAC
The DNA here is from genome assembly GCA_022674325.2 of Grapholita molesta. NCBI lineage: Eukaryota > Metazoa > Arthropoda > Insecta > Lepidoptera > Tortricidae > Grapholita > Grapholita molesta. Next base: position 6,341,363 of record CP053126.2, read on the forward strand.
GACTCGTCAAATGTCACCGGACCGGTTGCGCCCGCGTCGAGTCTGATGATGTAAATACCTCACTATTTGCTCTAGCACTGATCAATGGAATTATGAGACGCATTTGAGATAATCTGTTATTTAGCATTGAAACGTTTATCGGGCTACTTGGTAAATCTTGGAGTAATAAGACCAATCGCTTTGAATATACGACATTACATTAAAACAAGGTTATGTCAAGCGTACGAATTAAACACACAAAATGCTGTTAGTAGGATAAATGCCGAAGACGTACTAAATACTTGGCACTGAACACTAAATATTGGCAATAGCATTTAATGGTTTCATGAATATTTAGGCATTTCATTAAAAAATATATGGAAATTTTCAAAGTTTTGTTAGTTTCACGAGCTCTTTCTAATATTATCCCAAACTTTTTTCCTATTTTGTTACCATTTCCATATATATTGCATGGCAGTAACAAAATAGGAATAATAAAAAAATGTACGGAATTTTCTGGGACTTTTTTTTGTCTATTGGAATGGGAAGGAAAAAAGAACCTTGTTTGTGGAAAAAAACACTTGTTAAAAGTGGCATTTTTTTAGAGAACTGTGTGAACTCACTTAAATGTGATTTTCAATTTGATTTCCCTTTGGCCCTAGTTCTTTACTACGTCCAATACTACTGCACAAGAGGCTAAATATTCACTAATTAAAGGTTAAAAACGATACCAGTGTGACGTCATATAGATTGGTATAGTTTGGTTTTAGGAATTTATTCGACACTTTAACTGTCTTTATCAGGGTTGTCTATTGAGCATTATTACCGTGGCCGTACACTGCTGTTTGATTTGTCGCCGCACGCAATCGAAATAATACCAGAATGCTACCGTTATACCTAAATGTTAGAATATAGTAATGTTCCCATCAAAACGATAATACCTTTATTTTATGACAGTGGCATGCCTTTATAATTTAAACGGCCCTACCTTTCTTACAAAGCGTTATCGCAACCTTACCAATTGAGATTAATAAACATCTTGAAATCGAATATACGGTAATCGAAAACGTCGATTTCATGGCCATATTCGTGACATCTTCACATACTGATGAATCTGATGATGATGAATCCGATACATATTTAGTTAAATCTATCTGACAGTGAAAGTTAAGTTTAGAACTTTAATCTTTACTTCATCAATTGACAGATGCTTTATTAAATATCATCGTGATCTAAATACGAAGACCCGTTGGCAAACGAAAGCGTGCCGTTTTCTGGGTGACCAGGCTATTGTACGCAAAAACCACGTCTCAAGGCACATGCGGGGTCGCGAACCGCACGCGCAGCCTCGCCTGCCAAAATAATAACCAATCACAATGCTATAATTGTTCTCAGACCGGGCTCATAAGAAATTATCTCACTATAGCTAATATGTCAATTCAATAGACAATCGTGTTCTGGCGCTATTTGCCATTATGCCTATTGTTAATTTTATTGAATAAAATGAAGATAAAACCATTTGTATTCTGACAACAATTTTATAGATAAGAATTTGATCTAATTCAAATAGATTGGATTGCGAAGTTTTTGGCACAGCGGGTCAGATAAACCCTTTAGAGATAAAAATGTCCGAAGCCAAAAATGCAATAATGTATTTGTCGAGTTTAATGAGGTGCTTGCAACGTCGTGAAAACAATTAAGTAATCATCAAATTCGCCATCATTGCGTTAGACAATAACTAAGTAGCTATTGTATTGTTTGTACATTACTTTTACTCGCATAGTGAAATGAAGGTGTTTTGTGCAACAGTTGCAAGCGACTCACATATTTACTCTGTACGAGGAAAAACATAAGAAAAGGAAAAAAAAAGGAATTTGACAAAGAAAGAGAATATGCCTGATGAGTTATGGGGCAAAATCACTACTCAGTGGTAGTTTAAAAACTCAAATTGGGGAGCTGGCGGACGACACTGAGAGGTGGCGGGATTTTTGAAAAATTGGCCAAAAACAGCCTAAGATCGAGATCAGTAGAAGATTTGAGAGACTTCTTTGCGCAGCAGTAAACACAATGGGCCTCGAATAATAATAAATAAAGAAAGGAAATAAATCAATATTTATATTCGTAACGGCGCTCCGCTGCACATTTTTTCTTTAAATAATTCTGACTATTGGGTACTTATTCTAGAATTGCTGACACGAAAAATGTCAGAATTGTAAGCCTTATTTGTCACTGCGTTACACAGAATATACAGTCTATGTTATTTAAATGTCTTCCTGTTGAACGCTTTGTTTTTGGTGTGATTTTGGTGTATCACATACGTTTAAAGTACCTACTTATAGTGGGACATACTCTATATACGATTAAGTAATACATCAACTCCAATAAGACTGACGGATGAGGTTATAAAATTCAGGCAAGTATTCTAACTGAACACTCGCGACCAGAGTGAAGGTAAGTACTACATCGACAAAGCGTTTTTGTAACTATGGTAGAGGTCAAGTTATTTTAGGTAACTACAGATCGAGATTATTGTTTTAGTGAAATTATGGCAGCTGCCATGAGACGATAAGCATATTGTCTCAAAAGTATTTATGCTTGGGTATGTTCCCCTGATTATTATACTTGTCAAGTGTCATATCGTTGCCACTAAGTAGGTTAACATTGATTTGCTTAATTATTATAATTATTCATTTGTCCTGCCTGCCTACGAAGTAGCAGGTCTCGAGTTCAAATCCCGGATTATAATCTACCTTTTTCGGCGGATTGTAAACTACCTATCGAAATATTGTGACCCGTAATGTACTGATTAAAATTTCGCGCATTATTTTTTGTTAGACTATAAACTGGCGAGGACAATTTTTCTTTAAGTTATTCTATCGTAATAATTCATTAAGTATTTGTTTATAGTACGCACAATTTTAAAGTTTTTATTATGTGACTACCCATTAAATTTGATTCCTAACTCACCTCAAAGACGAGAGGTTTTTTGTCGATTGTTTATAATTCAACGTATAAGAAATTGTTAAGTTGTAAACAATATCTTAGAGTTAACAATGTTCTTAATAGTTTACAATCCGGCGTGTTAGATTACCATCTAAGGCTTTTACAATTTTACGGTGACATGTTATTTTACAAAAATTGTCTAGTATTTATTTACCTGTACCCGAAGCCTTATTCAGCTTACTGTATGACTCCATCGATTAGTGTAAAATTGCTGACGTAAATTGGTACGAATTAGAATTATTGATTAACGGGATACATAAACTTGAAGTAATTGAATACTACTTAAAAAACCTTGTTTTTCAATTCAATTTCACCATAGCCATTAACAATGACGTGACTTGACATTGGCATTGCATTGCATTGATTTCTGTTGTTGTGGTTAATTAAGGTAATAAGCGAAGCCGGGTTACTAGTTAATGGGTTTTTGAGTAGAATATGTATTCGTGAAACCTTCAATTGTCCGTTACCTTGTTAGCTTGAGGCCGGTCGCTATTTTTCATGACTACGGTATAGGAATCTACTTAGGAAATACGAGTACCTACATTGTATGTATTTTACTGCAATATAGTAGTAGTAGTAGTAGTAGTAAAATACTTTTTCATGTACCAAGTAGTGAAAATACAATAGGGGAAAAAACAAAACATTAAATTTTTCAATAAAATTTCTGGTATGACTTCACGAGCTGTATGTACAGCTTAGATCATACTGCAAATAATTAGTACAGAAAATCCTGTAATTAATAAAATAGAAGACTGGCTTGAGAGCTGCTCAATTAAAGTATAGCCAGAGCAGATCATTCTGTCTTTGTCTTGCAATATTACTATCATCATCATCATTTCAGCCGTAAGACGTCCACTGCTGGACAAAGGCCTCCTCCTAAATATGACTTGTATCATCTTGGGTGATGTTGCCATAGTCGCCACGCTTGGCAGGCGGAGGAGATGGTGCTATTGTCAGTCATCACCACACGGCACGCTTAGCCGGCACCACATGGCACCCGGCACTACTTCACTACTATACCCTCAAACAAAAGGATACTTAGTTTTTTTTTTAATCTACGTTTACTGATAAATTTAGTTTCCACGGTGAGTTGCAGCCGCGGCCGAATTAATCGCGGCAGCATTTCATTATATTCCAGTCATTAAATTTTCTGCCTACATATTATTCTGTTCCTTAGTGCTTAGAATTTGCGCTCATAATAATATTAGGCCATTATTAATTATCTACCCCGAAATTGGCATAGTATTTAACTACAAAATATTAAAAAAAATCAAGTGGTGCCTTAGTCTTTTGTTTATCTTTCGCATTTAAAACCATGCAAACCTAATCTAATTTACAATTATTCATTATAAATTATCATTTATCTCTTTCGGCTGACAAGACGTTACGCTTTTTCTGTTAGTAATTTTATTGTTGATTTAAAGCGGTTATCTACCGTGGGCCACAAATTGAATCACCAATTGTATTCAAATACTTTAATGGATTTCCTATCGTACTTTTAAATAATTTCAAAAAATCAATCAAACAATTGATATACTTATCATTTATCAATGACATTTCCCAATTGTACAAAGGTTATGGATTCCCCAAGTCTGCATACTTTAACATGTAAACGCCACAAGTTAAGTGTAGTGACATGACATTTAAAAAAAAACTTAAATGTCATTGATATCCTAATCCTAATATGAAGTGCAAAACAAAAGAAATCAATTATCTTATACACGTCGAACTTTAATACGATTTTGATGTTTCCATTAGTGGAGCGAATTGCTAGTCATGAAATTATGATATTTAAGCATTGCTTGTTATTACCTTGAAGGTACGAGATTCAGGGTACACTGTGTTCCGCATTACAAAAGTAAATATTGATGCGTAATTGCTATTAGTAACAGATTTTCATGTCTCGTTGGCATTTGTATTGTGCTAGGAAGTGGTTGCTTTTATAACGTATTTTTTTTTGTATTTTCATGTATAGTGTAATTTCATGGTTTGAATTGCGTTGTAGTCATATCGTGTTTCGGTTAGTTTTAGTTATGATCTATGTGCCGATGTAGTAGTTTTGTGTTCTAGTCCGTGAAGGACCAATCCAATAGGATATTTCTTATCTCCAATTTTTCAAATCTAGTAAACGGGAGTTTACGGAAAAAAAATCCTCAATTAGCGTGACAAGTAAAAAGTTAAATTATATCAGTCTTGTAACGATATTAAAGCATGAAATCTGTATGGAAATAAAATTTTTGCCTTTTTCTGGAAATGTTATATTAAGTACTTGTAGTATGTGAAGCAATCACGAAATCTACGTATTTATAGAATTTTAATGTTTAATTATCGTTATAAAACTGACATAATTTAACTTATTACTTGTCACGCATATATATCGAAGTACATACCTACAGCAGAATTTGCAAGTAATATATATAAAAGAAAAGAGGACATGCAATTTAGAGTAAAAATTAATTAAATATAAACCGCATTGTGCAAATTTTGGCAATGACACATCATGAAATCTGAGAGCTCTCGTTAATCGTCATAATCATTTGCGGTTTGAGGTCAATAGTAGGTCAATAGAAGAGCGCGGGTCACAAATCCTAAGTCTCTTGATGTTTGTCTCCGAAATGTCTATTGATGTTTCCGTAAATGTCTATTGGTGCTCGGTGAAGGTAACCATCGCGAGGAATGCAGAATGAATGTCAAGTAGGATAGTTTTCTTCTTGGTTAGGAAATCAGATGTTAGATATTTTCGTAAAAAAGCGTTTACTGTAAACAATATTGCCTTGGCCAAATCTAATACCCGTATTCATTGCGTCATGGCAATACGTCGAGACATACGTTAGGAAGATGATAATTGTCTTGTTGAAACGAACTTGCTTTAAATAACTACCAACAAAATTTCTTGATAACAACATGCATGTCGATTATTTTGATTAATGCATTATTAGACAATATATTATGTCGATTCTGTAAAATGTCAAAACATGACCCCAGTGCGTGTGCGTTCGAGTGATAAATAACTTGTTTAATTATTTATTGAACTAGACATACAATACACAATGGCCGTGGGAACTCCGCTGGCATTTAGACGCACCTCTTCTTACTTAATGAAGAAGAGCTGTTACAACGACAATTAGCCAAATATTTTTCATCGGGTCAGTGGTTCAAGCCATTGTAAATAACTGCAATGGATTTAAAAATAGAAATACGACAATAATACAGGAGAATATAAAATAAAACTGAGTAATAGAGTAATAAGACAAATAAGAGTCGAATACTCTGGCTGCGTAGCTGGAGGCGAGACCGACAGAAAGGAAAAAATATTTTAGAGCCGATTCTAGCAAATCACCAGTACCTTAAACGTCATAAAGAACTTGTGTAAAAAGTTTCACAATTTTTTATTGCGATAATAACTTCTCCGCTATATTTAACTTTATACAGTGTGTAAATCTTATACTGGCGAATCTCGAACGGAGGGTAGAATAGGACATAAAAAATATATTTAGATAACTTTTGCTTAGAAGTATAATTAAAATTTTATCTATATAAAAAAATTCGGCCCGCAATGTAATGCAACGCACTCGAGTTAACCACTCGTTGACAGTTAGTTTCAAAACTCATATCGCGTAATGTTCGCAGTACATTACTGCTCAGAAATTTTACAAAAATTAATTACATATGTATAATAGGTATAATTAAAGAAAAACCTTTTGTTTAATGATTATACTAGTAAATATAATATATGTCTGGTTTAATTCTTCGCCCGTATTAGACTTACACACAGTATAGTTCGGGAATAAAGATATTAATTAAATCTGCATCCACATTTATACAACTAAAAATGTAGGTCAGATCACAACACGAGTGGCTCAACACTAAACGCGTCACCGGTCAACTTTTCTCTAATGCACACACTGATTTGTAGATTTGACACGTTGTTGTGCAAAGGTGGGTTGCGAAGTGCAAATAAGTATATGACTCAAATCAGCGGCGAACTTAATAGCATTTGTTGGTGAAATGTGATTTTTGTGTCTTAAAATTTGCAATTGATGCATTAGGAGAATTCAAATTTGCAATCACATTTACATGTACCTACATAATATTCTTGACATATACGCCATTGGCTAGAAAAAAAAACAGCATCAACGTTGATCTTTTAAGTAATTTCAATGATTTTGATCTTTCTAAAAATCTACCTAGATGTACGCGTAGAGTCCCGAGCCACGATCTATATGTACCCTCACCATGAGTTGTGACTTTGAGGTTTTCGATAACGAGTATCGAGTTTACTATGTGTGCATCTCGTTCGCATTAAAATAGTACAAACGAGATGCACAGATAGTAAACCCGATACTCGTTATCGAAAACTTCATTGTCACAACTCATGGTAAGGGTACCGGTATTTTATTGTCCAAGTTACCTAACGTATAGGATCGTTTTATATTATTCTGAGTAGCAATGAGTTTTATTATGTTATCACATATTTAATTGACACCAATTACTTACCTCGATAAAGCCACGATTTCAATACTTCCTGTGCTTAATTTGTAATGATAAAGCGGCAGGTTTTAATTTGGACCAACAATAAATTGCCCGTTTCTAAATTTGGTAAATCATAATTACCTCTTATTGAAACCGTTTCCGAAAAGCATGTATCGCTTATTTTAAAGTCACGCCTTATTCCAGAAAATAATAAATTAGTAGTTTTATTCCAAATTCTGACAATAATGACGTTCTTATTCATAATAAGTCAAGTAGGAAAGCCTAATGCTACCCTTTTTGTATGTAATTGTTACCAAATAAGACATATAAATTGATAACAAGGTACTAGATACTCCTAAATACAATTTTACAGATTTTAATAGTGTTCGTCGCAAGTGTCAATAAGCGACGTCACGACATGACGATTGCGTTGCAATTGCCTTTGAGGTTAATTGTGCGAACGTCCAGGTGACAAGTTGTAGTCATCAGGTAGGTCACGATCTACACTAGTACGATCTTTAACTTTCTACATTAGCTCCATTACGACGAGTGACATTTGCGGACCATTGTACTTGTCTTGCCCACATTCAAAGATGGCCGACTCGATAAAAAATTAAAAATTCAACTTGGCAATACTTACTAAGATGCAGGCGACATGATCGAACCGATCAATAAAATTGATAGACGCATTATCTTAGTCGTTTATCGTATGAACGCTGTGTTTAATTAAATATTCCATGTTTGATCTTGTCTGCTTATGTCGTAAGATCTTTGTATTACACTTTATTTTAATTGGGCTAAACAAAAATTCGATGCGCTGTGACTTTTACTTGGATTTTTCTTTAGTCGTTGACTTGACTAACGACTGAGTTAGTTAAGATCTAATAGTGAGTTGTACAGCTAGCAAATGCATTTGACGCGGATATGCGGCCCGAGACAGCTATACTAGTTGCACCTTTGACCTTGCACGTGCTACTTTCAAAACACCGCATTCCGTGAACCGTCGTCGCACCAAGTGTTCGCAACTTCGCAAGGTACGTCACAGTTATTGTTCTTTAAAACACTAACCCTTTTAATGACAAGTTTTCTCAAGCAAGCAAAGACTTCACAACTTTTTTACATGGTATGAACGCATTAGCTTAGCAATGTTATTAGTCAATTGAATTATGGATAAACTATATAAAACGACTTCTCGTCTCACATGTCAAGGGCATTATTATATTGAGAAAAGTATGCGTTATTATTATATTATATTTATATTACGTCACATTTTTGAACTAAATACCTTATGCTTAGGTACTTTAACAATGACCTAATTAATTCTTAGTTCATAGTAATCTATGTAAGTTACACAAACTTTGACAACGTCAGTAAATTTATACTGCTAATTTGTTATAAATAAAATACGGATATGTAGGTACTTTTAACGTACACTTCACAGTATAGTTAGTACCTACAGTAGGACTACCGCGGAGTTATCAAAAGCGTAACCTGCTCGCTTGCATCTGCGTCAAATATTTGTATTGAGAAATTGTACAGAGTCTTATAAACCGACGTAAAAAAGTAAAGTGTGTCTACTGTGGTAAGTCGTGGTAGTGCTACATTATTTTCGTGGTGGATTAAACAGGTCCGGTTGCTTGGACTGTGATGAAAATTTCACTGGCACCAGTCACGACTCTTTAAATTCTGTTTGTCGCTGGATTTTACCTTTTTTCCTAGCGGAAGCAGCCAGTCACGTTACAGTTGGATACAAGTAAATTGCATTAAGCGGAATAACTTTATCGACATGCTTCTGTAAACAATAATTGACTCTATTAACTTAATATTGCGATAGAATTCACCGTCACGTACGACAATACGTTAGTAAGTTATGTGACAATTACGCATTGACGGGCGCAGTTGCGTGAAATGGTTATATTTAAAATTATATTAGGGAATATATTTTATTTTTATGACAAAGGTGGCAAACCAAACACCAGGGGCGTTACAAGCGCGTTGCCGGCCTATAAGGACTATAAATAACGTAAACGTACGGGTGTCCGACAGCGTCCCAATGGATGCCACTTTAAATGTTAAGTCATTGTGAATAGAGGTGATAAAAGGGTGTCATCTATTGGGTGATCACGTTTCAATCACTGGTACGTTTACAATAGAAGAATACAATTAGGAGGCATAACATTATATAACCAAAACGGATGAGCTTAAGTGGCGGTCCGACAAAAAAGAAACCGAAGAAAAATATGGAGCTGATTAGAATTAAAAGCCTCCGTAAAAGTAAGCGAGTGTCAGTACCCTTACCATGAGTTGTGACATTGAGGTTTTCGATAACGAGTATCGAGTATCACAGATAGTAAACTCGATACTCGTTATCGAAAACCTCAATGTCACAACTCATGGTAAGGGTACTGATAACAAGCCAGAGATACTTTTAAGTAAATGCGGACTTATTAGATACGAATTAACAATTTTATAAGCCATTAGTTCTTTGTATGAATAAAACAATCCTACGTTGCATCAATTTGAATATTAATACGATATTTATAATGTGACAAACGATTAATGTATAGAATGACATTGTAAATTGGACATTATGTCAAACCACTTCTAATTTAAATTATACCTATTTTAAACAACGCTTATATATATTTACTATTCTAAATAGTTTGTTAACCTTCTAAAACATACGAGCTGTGAATTCAATTATCATTAAATACATTAAAAAATAATCGAGTAAGTTTACAAAGGATTGCATGTTCAGCCGTGCATGTCGATCAGTATCTATGTAGACTTCAACTCCACGTTCTGGTTTACTATATAGATGTTGTTAGTTTTTCATGTTGAAAACTATGTAATCGCCGTTAGATTATAGCAGCATGGTGTTCACAAATATTTGTACATGCCCACGTAGTTTATAACTACATAACATAAGTCGCCGACGCCTCTGCCCGCGACTTATGTAGTCTGCGCAAAATTGAGTAGCATATATATAATGTGGCCAATTTATACAAAAAAATATGTTATTCTATTGAATTTTTATTTACTTCCACTGAGTACCTAGTTTTTTCGTGTAATAGTAACATACATTCATCCATATAAACTAAGATCCATATATAAATAAGGTTATCGACTTCTAAGTTTAGTCGGCAGTGACCCTGCCTACAATGCAGGAGGTCTCGGGTTCGATTCCTGGCAAGGGCATTAATGGTGTGTTTAACACGAACATATGTTCCTGGACTATGAACGTCATATGTTGTACTTATATATATATTTAAATATTCGTACGCCAGCTATTATACATATCGTCGTATAGTACAGTCGCCATCAAATATATCGAAGCAGCCACTGTATTCAAAAATATCGGAACATGCACTTTATCGCCTTGATAATAGACGCGTTGTTCCGATATTTGTGACCACCTCCACAGCTCCGATATATCTGATGGCGACTTTACCTACGGCACAAGCGTTATTGAATTTATTATACGACTTGGTAAATTTATGTAAGATTACCACAAATATATATATTTATGTTAATAGTCCAGATGGTAAAATGCATGATCTGATAGGTATTATATATTGGACCCGCTTGGCCACCTCGAAGTATTTGATAGCATCCAGGCGCCTTATTCATAAGTAAGTAGTTTTGACTCCACTATATTCATGTATGTAAAGTTCAGCGCTCAAATAATGTAGCATGGCCATTGTGTGAAACAATCGCTTCTTATATTTTAATGGTTTCTGTACCGTCTTTAGATTCCTTGGTAATTATTAACCTATAGTAATCTTTAAGGATTGCAGCAGTATTACACAGAGCGAGCAATAAGTAGCAGTTTGCCAGTTCAACCTATTTTGAAGTAGATTGCCGGTGGCCATTGCTAGTAATTGCATGGACTTTTGCTTTTCTTTTTACCGTAATATGAGCAAGAAGGTAGGGTTGAACAAACTGGGTTGTACCCCGGGCAATTTATGTTTATTCTTAGTTGTAAGTAATACGATTTTTTTGAACGTCTTCCCTAGCTGGGCTTGGTGTGCAACGGAAACCTCCAACCATTAGCGTTATCTTTCGTGTTCTAAATCAATTTAAATTATAAATAGATCCACTTATTTATTACATAAGAATAATAAACAAAACAGGGTCGCATTACTTACTGCCATATTAATAACTAATGATAAGCAATCACTACCTCTCACGACTCGAGACGACAGATGAGGCAGTTCAATGACCCCTTCCATGTAAATACTCGAACGGTGACTCCGTAATCTTTATGCACCTCACACTGCAATCATATACCTAAATGTCAATGACATGAGGTTCAATTTTCTTTGTCACTAATCGATAATAAGTTTCGCTTTATTTGCAAACCGCACCGTGTAAACATAACATCTTATTTATTTTCTATTCTTTTATTTTTAGCGTGCATCACTGGTTTCGAATGAATCTGGTCTGCAAGCGTTTAAACGAAATCGATAGTGGAAATGGAGCTGGTCGATTGCGATTATAATTTAATACTTCATTGGATTCGTACAAATGAATAAAATACTTCTAACGAATGATTTCAAACGCCCCAGTTTTTTGACATGTAAAAATTAAACATCAAACGATCCGAGCCCGAAAATAAAAGTGATGAAATAATTTAAGCAAGCCTTCCTCAGGTGCTTTGTTTCATATACAAATTAAAGACTAAATAAATATTTGAAAGGGTTATCCGGTCGGCAAACCCGTCTATGTATGGCGAGTTTCTGACAAATCGTCATTTTTTTTTTTAAATCCTCGTAACTCATTTTGGCATTCAAAAGAAAAACGATGTTACTATGTATGGGATGAGTACAGAGTTACTGCGTTTCAACTTAGAGTATCTGTGTCAGATACGAGATTTTTTCATAGTAATGACGAAATAAATATGTATCCACTGTATCTCTACCCCGATTTGTCAAACCATACTCGCTAGCGTCTGTGTTAAACTTTTATATGGAGAAATATTTTAAATATTTTCCAGCGCTGCCCCCTGCACTCGTATTCTGGACCAACTGAGGACCTAATCTCCGTCCCCCCTGACTTGATTGCCTGGCTTAACAACCTCAAAGCTGTATTCTGATTGTCCTTCACATTGTGCATGCGATTAATGATAATAATGGAGAAATTGTACAGAGCCTAACAAATTGACGTAAAAAACGTGACTTATCGTACCTATTATGATTTATAGTTGGTAATTGTGCCAACTTATTGTAGAGATACAGGATCTAACTCGTGTTCTATGGATTATAGTATATTCGATGTCGATAGGACAGGAAAATCATCTAAATAAATATAGCTGACTGACAATTGACTTTCTAAGCAAAAAAAAAAACATTTGACACATGACAAAATATTATTATAAAGTTCGCTTGCAATTAAGATACAGGTAATTATAGCATAACTACTTGAATTAAACAAGAATGCAAGTAACAAATTAATTTGTACCTACATACTGACAATGAAACCATGGTTGCTTTTTTTAAATTGCGTAATTGCAATGCTATGAAGATTTTTTTTTTTTCGTTTCTTTTGACACCGAATATGTATCACTAAATAGCTTAAAGGGGCGGTAGACTATTATTGGGTGCAAGAAAGATATTTAAAATTGTAGGTATTTAGCCGACCTAATATTTATACTGTTTTAATATTGTTAGTAAGCTAATGTAATAACTATTCATCGGGCATACAGCATTACTTCTAAGTCCACAAGTCTTCAAACCTTCACAATACGTACTTGTAAAGTGATTGATAACCAGTATGTGGAGTTGCCACACTCGCTCACGAGTCTGGCACTGTTCCTACTGGGCCTGAGCCGGAGTCATTCGTTGCCTATAAAATAGACATGCAAAGGAAAGTACCGCTTGATTTGTTTCTGGCGTAATCATACTGCTTACTTATGAGTTTTGATTTACATTCCGATGCAACGTGACGGGAACAAGGAAATTGTATTCAATATGTGGTAAAACTGTGTTAACGGTTCTAAGCTATTGTTGTCTTGGTAAACTAAGTTAGAGGTAAAAGAGTTATTATGGATTATAGTTGGGAAATAATTGTTATTTCGTGAGAAAAGAGGACGCTTTAAATGAAACTACTTGGTTACGTTTTTTCTAGACTTCTGGCTAAAATATGTTCTGTTAGTTTTCTAACTGAGAAATTTAGAGATTGTCGATTGTCTTGAATTTGCTTAATAATAAAATGAAAAAAAATTTACCTTGTCACATATAATTCTATATAGTAACATTAAAACTTAAAACAAATATATGAGTCATACAGATCAATTAGGGTAGCGTATTTCCTGTGAACATTGTGATAGTTAAAGGTTTTAAAACGAAATATTTGATTCAATTATATATGAACACAAACCGCCACCCCATCTAACGTAACACTATACCACAAAAACATAATTTATAACCACACAAGCCGTTAACTATTGACCACAGAAAAGGCGATATTTATTTTAATCAATCAGTATGAATCATATTGACTACTTGATTAAATAAGCAAATATTACGGGACAATCTTACACAAATCGACCTAGCCCTATGGTTATAATATATATAATAGATAGAGGCCGGCAACGCGCTTGTGACTCCTCTGGTGTTACAGGTGCCCATGGGCGTCGGTAATTGCTTACCACCAGGCAATCCGTCTGCTCGTTTGCCGCCTATGTCATAAAAAAAAGATACATATAAATACTTAAATACATCGAAAACACCCATGATATAAAAATGGTATCTGTTGGCTTCAATGATGCATTTAAAAGACTATAGTCATGTGCACGCCTGGATATGAAGCGGGTAGTTGTAAAATGGGTCGCGCAGTGCACGTACGTATACGCCACGTAACTGCAGTTGCCTCAGCGCTTGCGTCAACGCAAGCCCATCGCTTCGCACGGAAGACTGACCCGGTGACCTTCGCGAAATAGTTCGACGAGGCCTCATAATTATCCTAGTGCATTAGTCTTTTGTGTTAGGCACAGGGATTAGATTTTGTAACATGGAAAATTGAGGATTTTGGAGATTTTAGCATATTTACGTTACTGTGCAATTTGTTTCATGCATTCCTCGATATACAGGGTGTAATTTTTTACATGATACAAAATATATTTTTCGAACTCCATAATCAACTAGCAAGTGAAAGCTGTATTATTTTTTAATTTTTATACATTTTCATTTTTGTATTTTTTTACTTGTAAAGGATATTATGATATTAAAATAATTTTATAAGATATTTAAAATGTAAAATTAACTAAATTGCTTTTCAAACTAGCAGAAATCACATAAAAAAATTATTGACAGTTATGATTTAAACAGTCCATTCCAATTACTAATTTATATAGCCTAATGAACCGTTATAATATGCAGAAACAGGTGTTAAAAGTAAAATAAATTACAAAAAATAAAAAAAAGGATTTAAATATTTTGTCTGATATCAGCGAGAGTAGGAACATTCAATTGCAAGTTGTGTATGGAGTTAGAAAAATATATTTTGTATTACGTAAAAAACTACAGCTACTAACTGTATATCTACTAATATTTCAGGTAAAGTAACACTAATATCAGTTTGGGGGTAAAATCTGTTTTACAATTAGTCAAAAATTCATTATAAAGCGCAATGTTACGTTGTTATGTTATTGTTATTTAAATATTATTTAACTCATTATTGTCGAAGTACGATGAACGTTGTAAATGACTCCTCCAATCTAGGCCAATACACACATACTTCTAAGCTTTCATTCAGCCATGGCATTTGCTGGAAATGCCGTGAAGATGACGGACCGCCGGGCGCATGACATTTCTAAGCACCGATGCCAACAGTCAAGGACAATGACATGTACAATGTGGCACCTTTGTTAGTGCCTAGCAACCGATATTCAAGCGAGGAATAAAGCAGGCGGGAAAAATGTGACAAGCGACGAGTCGACATAAAATAATCAGAGCAAATGGCATGCCAATTATAAAGACCTTCACTCAATCAAAATTATTCGTTATACTTCATGAACCATCTGTCTACGTATAAGTAAAATATGAATAGAACGGGTCTATTAAATTAGATTTAAACCTGAGTTGCAAAAGCGCAGTGGGTAGTTTGTATTTACAACATCTACCCTTAACTTTCTCACAGACATTTGTCGAGTAGTCACACAAATTCTGATCGGATCAGATGTCAATTATGCAGCAATATTATCTTGAGAGATGGTTGTGGTTAAATTGAAGGTCAGATTCAGAGAGTACTAATCTTGGGTACTGCGCGCATAATTAGTACGGCGACGGTTTCTTTCTCTGCGACCCAAACCATCGGCAACCTAAGCCCTAACCCCTTTCCATAAGCAATCATCATCATTTCAGCCCTAAGTCGCCCACTGCTGGACGTAGGTCTCCCCTAAATGTGACTTGTATCATCTTGCCATATTCGCTTGGCACGCGGGTTGGCGACGGCAGTAGCTGTAGATTGGGTTTCGACGGACGTAGGTTTTTTCCCTTATACTCATACCCATAGATTTTTATAATGTGCTTTTATGATGTACAAAACACATATATCTATATTTGACATTGTTAGAAATCTAACTTAATAGAAGAAATAAATAAAGGACATAATAAATATATCAATAGTAATATCGTTACTAAAGTCAAGGAAAGGTTACTATTTAAGGTGTGTCGAGAGAGAATATATATAAACATGTCTGAGAATGTTGCCCATATAGTACAGAAACCATGATCTATTTATCATAATTAAGACTACATCTTACCTTTTCCCGCTAACCTTTACATATATAAGGAAATGGTCACGTTTAATAATATTTTTATTTAGTATACTTAAGTGACGCATGATATTAAATCTTATGGTAAATCAATTTCTATACGTCTTTCCTTTAAGAGTTAATTTTTTGCAGTTGGTTCATAGTTCATTTTAAATGGTGTATGTAACTATAAAATATAAAATATTATTTTAAGGACAGTATTATTAAAAGATCTTTTTTATCATAGCTAATACTATTTACATACTGTGGTATAAATAAAACATTAAACTACTATCAATAAAACTAGATCTAAAATAAGAAGTAAAAGTATTTTAACTTACGTGAGACATATTTAACAATTAACGATTAATACGGTACTTCTCACGTTTATTTAGTCACTCGCGCGACATGTTTCGGAGAACATAGCCCTCCATTTTCAAGCACTAAGAGTGCTGAGTGTCCGTTCGGTTCGCCGCTCGCGTCACCGGCCCGTCGCGCAACATGTCGCGCGAGGCGCGAGTGACTAAATAAACGTGAGTAGTACCGTATTAATCGTTAATTAAGAAGTAAAAGATAAATACTATAACTATAAATATAATTTTTGCCCCAAATCGCCGTGGCCATTCGCTTGGCAGCGGGATCAGCCTGACACCATTGCTTCTTGTTATAAAGTATGAAGACACCATGATTTTATAAAAAATATCAGTTTCCGTAGCGCCTAAGCAGCATTCCTATTAACTAAACTAGCAACCTGCGTTTCTGACAAGAGAGCGTATGATTAAAGTAACCGAAGGCTACGCGAGTCAAAGTCACCGTATAAACCCAAATGCCAACAGCCGGATGATACCCAAATGCCGGCTGCATGCTAAATGTCTGATGAAACACTTCACTTGCAAAGTCGTACGGAAAATAATATGAAAATTGACTAACTGTACCAAATGGGACTGTGGAGGAAAACATAATAATAAACTCGCCAGGAATGCGGTCGATTCATTCGTGCAGTTTTGCATACTTTGTTATTCCGACCGTTCAAGTATGCTGGAGTTGGAAGAAATGAAATTGGTAAAATTAATAAGTATAACAATACAATAGTAGGAATTTTTTTTTTGCTATTGAAGCGCTTAGATTTTAATGCATGGCCTGAATGTTTTTTTTTACGTCCAGAACATACAACATTCCAACAATGAATTACATTCCTTGTCTGTGTAAAATTATTTAGAGGAGTAAATGCGTTATCAATGGATAGATAATGTATAAATTACAATCCTGTCACTTTTGAACAACGTATGACGTAAATTTTTACATAAAAAATCGTGTGTTCTTATTTTATTTTCCCTTAATTTGACTGTCATTTATAAGTCAAAGTCAAATTATACCGGGTGTTATAAAAACGTGATACAAGAGCCGGCATTATCAAGTCTGGGCATGATTTGGAACAATTTTTACTATTGGGTCAAGTTTGTAAATTGTAAAAAAAAACTCTCTCATACATTTTCATCAACACTTGACCTTTTCTATGGAACAGCTCAATTTTTATTTAATTTTACAAACTTGAAAGATTTTCAAAATCAGGAACAGATGCCGGTTTGATAATCTTGTATCAAGTTTTTTATAACACCCAGTATAATCTGCATTATTTTGTTTTTATATATGAAATTTAGGTATGTAATGAATAAGTAAATAAACGGTAAGTATAATATCTATTGCCATATTGTTAGGAAGTTGTACATTTACTGATTGCCGGCTATAGATCCTTTTCGTTTCAAGTCCGGTTACGCTTCACTAGAATTACTCCACTGTTAGCAAACTCACTGGCACGTACCACTTTACCTAAAAAAAGTTATTTTCCACGATTATGACTTAGGAATTCCTTTATTCGGCTAATCGATTTGATCACTCTTGAAATCAATAATCAAGGTTGCTGGACGTACTTGGGATATTTTGAAAGAGTAGTATCTTTAGGCTTTCTCGTCTGGGGTCGTTGGAAAGTGTCGGTGCGCGTGAGCATATTAGTTGCGCCACCTGTCGAAGGTCGCGCTCGAGTTTTAACTTTATAAATCAATATTTTATAGCCGACTAAGTTTTACCGTATACAATTAAAAATTAGTGATTTTTTGCATTTAGGATGAAATCATATTAACGAGGAACAGGATGAATGGGACGTCAGTTTTTTAGTAAGTACAATTGCTCAATTTAAACGTTTAATACGACGTAACGTTGAAATAAACTTTTGAAACTAACAACATTTGAAAAGCTCTTAAAATGCACATTTGTAAATATTTTATTTACCTAGTGCCAATATGACCGATTATAAAATCTGCACTTAAGTATTCATACAAAGATTTGTAATTCTTTTTTTTTTTAAGACATCATGTGTTTTAGGTTCGACTAAAATATAATAAGCGTCCTAATTTTAGTTTCATATTTTCGACTTCTCATGACGCTCCTTGCTCTGCACTCAAAGCTTATGTGCCTATACTGAATTACTAGGTACGAAAATAATGAGACATTTATGTGCCGCAGTAGAATCCATCAGAATAGGAATAACCAGATATTAATTGTATGATTTTGTAACATCACTTAAACTTTCAACGATTTCTGAATATGTATGTCATATAAGTCATACCTATTTAACTATAATATGGAATTCTACAATGCCGGTAAATTGTAAAGCTTACAACCATACGGCTGTTCCACGACCAAAACACTTTTGTAAATAAATATGCATACAACCAACAAGGAATGCTGCATTGAGTTTAAAATTGAAATGTTGCGCGCTGTGGCTCGCATGTTAATCAACGTGCAATTGATGAGGTAACATTATCAACCTTAATATATATGGCTGAGAGTCCTTGAATATAAAAGATTTCTTATTAAAGTATAAAGTTATCGAAAATGTATTACAGTGGAATTGGTTGAAAAACTTGCTTAGTATATTGAAGATCAACGAAAGGGCGTTACTTTGTATGAACATATCTTAGGAAACTAATTAGTTCTGATGACTCTTACGCATACATAAACATGTAGCTGTTTGAATTGTTATCTAAATAAAGTAACTATAAAAAAATATGTGTTTACAAAGTAATGAATAGTTATGACTAGGATTACCGAGGTTTACTTATTTAGTCAGTGCGGTATATGTTTTGTAGCTTCTATAGGTCTCTATTTTCAAACACTAAGTGTACGAACCATGCTGTTGTATTGAATAAAAGATCGTCCCATCATCTTTTCGGTTGGGATATTTTTAATGACACAGAAAAAATACTCTTGTTCTAAACTGAACATTTTTTATTACGTCGTCATAATTCCGTTTGTGTCCAAGACACATTTAAAAAAAATAGTAATAATTCTAAATTCTTTATTTTTCGATTTGATACATGAGGAATATAATCTAAGGGGATGGAGCCTCCCTGTAAGCATAAAGTATAGTTTGTGTTGGGAGCCTCCGCTCTTCCTTAGGAACAATTTACAATTTCCAATTTCCAACTTTCCAAGTATAATTTGGATCAATACAAACTAAAAACTAAACATTTTTGGGTTCATGCAAACTAAAATCTGTACATTAAATATATAACAGCGATCAATTTTAATAAATCTTACGTAGCTTAAGAATACAACCATTGATTGATTGTGATTTATATTAAAAATTAAAAACTAATCTCTGTGGCTAAAATGTGTACAAATACATCGACGGGACTCTTAAAAAACTTTTCATGAAACCAGATAACTTTGTATGATACATTAGTGTATTTTTTTAGACGTCTTGAATTTATATTTATATTTTGTTTTTAGTGAGTCTAATCTTTATTATCACAATCATAATTTCTGCCGTCTGACGCTCACTACTGGACATAGGGACCCCAAAGATACGTATCTCATCTTGGCGGGGTATTGCCACCCTTGGCAATAGGGTTGGCAACCGCATTAGCTAATAACTCGTTTTAAATGGACGCTGCTGCCAATCCGTCAGTTTTTCCATTTGTGGCTTCTAATAAGGATATATTTTGCCCGCTGAATTATCATGCATTATCACAAAAAGCGAATCGTGAACCAGTAATGCTCGTAACACGCGTAATTGGTTACGATTCACTAGATGTACGAGCCAGTAGTAATCGATGCAATTATGACATATTTTGTTTAAAAGAACAAGCTATAAGCGAATACCAAAAATAAATAGCGTAATTGTTTTTAGACAACCCAATAGAGTTATTATTGCACAATTAAGTTATTAAGTTAAGAGGTACAAGCACGACTCCATAATTATATTACAATGTTACTTACATTAGAGTTTTGGTTTTGGCATTGCCAGCTCAATTTTAAGCCCTCACTTAATTCCGGGAAGTCGATAATGCGATTCGATCGATTCGTTCCAACTAATGGATTGTATTGTATTTTAACAAAACTGTGGAAAATGCGGTGATTGTGCAGCCTGTGGAGGTACTTTTATTATTTCTTTATTATCCTTATATCCGTTAAGACGTGAAATTATAAACCATTGAAGTGTTTTCCACGGATTTGTAATACTATTTTAATAATATAAATGCGAAAGTTTGTGACTATGTATATATGGACGTTTGTTACTCTTTCACCCAAAAACTTAAGTGTTTGCAATAATTATAGCTCATACGTGGAATAACACATATGCTTTACTTGAAGTACTGAACCTTTTCAGACGAAGTCGAAGACCCAAGTTAGTATTAAATACTTATAACATTGGAATTATGCGTTTTCAATGTATTAATCATGTATTTTAAATATAACATCCAAAATACACTCAGGTAATAAATTATTATCTACATAATATCAAAGGTTTCAGCTGTAATTTGTACACAGACATCTAGTACCTCCATATATGCAATAATTATTGGAAGCTTTATGACAAATCAACAGGTTTTAAATGCGTATATTTATATACTTTAATAATTTAAAATAAGTTCCGACATAACGTTCAAGTTGATAAACAAATTCAAGTGCCTATAGTTCAAAAAAATCACGCGGCTAATATATATTATTTTGATGTATTCTTTGGACATTCTTCATCCGAGACCGCGATGACAATGTCATCCTCGAAACGTCGGAAAAAAATTATTTTTTAAACTTAATATACTTAGTTAAGTCCCATTTATATGTAATAATGTAAAACCCGTGAAAGTATAAATCAGTATATTATAAACATAAAATCCAAAACATCCATATTTCATCAGGTTACTTAACACACATTTGACACACTGTTATCCTTATACAACATTTTAACTTACGAAGATGTTAACTGACGATTTAGTGCAAACGGCTTCAAGTATTATTTACATGCCAGAGGGTCTACTACGAACATCGTAGGTAGAAGGTAAGATTTTCGATGTACGCGGTAGGGCCTACCGGATAGGCCATCTGATCAGCATTATGCTGTTGGCTGTTGTAGTGCTCATGTGATCTATAATATATGTTTATAATATGAGTTTGAATACCATTATTATTAAATTTAAAAGCAAACCCATGGCTCCTAAGAACAGATTTCGCTAACTCTCATAGTTTGTGACCTCCCCCTACTGGTCAGTAGTCATTTGGATTGATAGATAGATAGATCATACAGCAAAATCAATAAACCTTTATCTAGACGATGTAGCGATATATAACATACATAGACGTATACAAGTGAAATCTCTCTATCTATATATTAGATTCCAAATCATAGTACATTTCGTCGACAAACCTCGCGACGCGATGTGACAAACGCATTGGAAATCAGATAGGGAAAGCCGAATGTTGAATAAAATACTTATTCGTATTTCGTGAGCGAAATATACGATAGGGTTATTTATACGAGTAGGCGATACTTTCGATCTATTAGTCCCAGAGGCACGGTAGGCATGTTGATGGAATGGTATAGTAAGGTAAGGAGGTTATATTTCATTAAACACCAATATGTAATAATTATATGATGGTATTTTTGCATAATTTGGGTACCTACGCGTATATGAATATTATGAAACCATTTTATATTAGAAGCCACAAAATGTGGTAGTACATATTTCTATGTCATATACTCATATATATCGTTTTTTATGTATATTTACGTTTCTTGTGTCTTCTATCCGTTAGTATATTATAGGTATCAGATAGCAAAACATATGATCATATGAAAAATTAGAATAAGGCTATATATATAACAAAGTTACCAACATCAAGGAAAACTGTTCATGTCAATATCCAATGAATACTAATTGCTAAAAATTACTGTAAACGATCTATGACAATATTATTAAAATGACCGGTAAGTCTTTGTGGAAATCATTGGGGGAGGCCTTTGTCCAGCAGATAACATATGCCGGTTGATGATGAATATTATTTAAACCAACGGGACAAATATTAGCAAAATAAAATCATTTTCAATATATATAGTACAGTGACGAGTAACTATTATTACATGATTACTAGTTACAAGTAAGTAATACCATGTAATATCATTGACATAAACTAAATATATTTATGTTTAGTATATATGTGTTTCTACATAAAATTTACACAGAAACTATAAAACAGTGACATTCGTTACAACTGATATGTTTACATATTATAATTGAAGTCCAACGTAATGACAGTACTACTATTTTCCAGTAGCTTTTAATTGAATTACATTATGTTTGTTAATCAAATACGGTGCGAGATGGTGTCAATTTTGTAAGCATGATTAAGATTTATTTAAAGATCACCTAGATAGGCACGGGCGTTGAAACGAGTTATAAAATGTTGCTTAAATACCATAAAGTGGGTTTTTAAGTGATTACATGATTCGGCTAACGCAAATATGCTAATATTGTAAAAATAATTTTATCATTATCAACAATCTTCTTTGCTTATGTCCCAGTGTTTTATTATAACTTTAAACCTGGCCCGGTACCGCGAACATCGAAGTTCGTATATTTCGAGCATCTTTCCCTTTTACTCCATTTAAGGCGTCACGAGAGTAACAGAGACAATCGTCCGAAATTTACGAATATCGTGTTTCTCGGTAGCGCCCCTGGAGTCAGCTTGGCGTTGACGATAGCGTTGGGTCCAAGGGTAAGTGTAGACACTTTTTTTTTACTAAGATGAGCTTTTAAAATTAATTGGGAAAATTAGATTTGATTAGGCATACGTGTTACTTCCTTGCGATATTTTCTTTGACCGAAAATCGACTGGAACATATCACGGGATATTTCGTACATAAGTCTCGAGAAACGTGCGAGTTAGGTGATCCCTCTGTTTTAAAGTCTTACCTTTAGGCCACCAATACCTGATATCTTTTATGAAAATATCATCATTACTTATTCTTAATCGACGAATATATGAAATTTATTTATTTAATCTTTAAAAAAAATATTGTACAAAAGCGAACTTAATGTTATGAAACATTCTCTACCAGTTAACCTTAGGGCAAAACAGAAAAGATTGATATAAACGTTTGTTGAGTACCTATGCAATTGAAGTAAGATAAATGATTGATCGAGATAAATATGTTTAGAAAATTATCCGATTATTGAAATTTCCCGTTGTTGTTGGTAGGTTCCTATATTATTACAGCTGAGTTTTATATAAGCGCGACTTGAAATACATATACAGCACAACAAGGGGTCCGATGCTTAACTTTGATGCGATCAGTGTAATCTCTCTGACCTTGGACGTGAAAGCTCATTTTTCAAACCTGCATGATTGCTTTATATCACATCTGAATGAATCATTCTAATTTATATTCATGGTTCAGTTCCAACTAAGCAAGTAAATGCATTGCCCTCTTATAATAAATCTGAGCAAGACATTATTTGCTTTAAATTCTGCCAACTAGAACAGCCTACATAAAGTCCTCAAGACAACACGTGTCCACAAAGCACAAACCAGTTCAGTATCCGATTGCGAGTCTTAATCACTCGTTCACCGAGTAGCCGGGTGACCGACCAGAGCTTGTTATTCATATTTTCTAAATAACCAGTATTTGCACGACTCCTGAACACAAATAGTTATTACGAATCATGGGATCAAGTAACACTAGGGCCTAATTGTGACAATGTTTTAAGAATATGGTCTGCCGCCGGCGACTTTCATCACAGCCTATAAATATACATGGGGTAACAGACCACTGGTAATAGGTATATATACCAATAAGTAATAATCGGGAGTATTTATGTACCGTTGAAAGCTCGATAAACAATCGAACGTAAACTGTGGCAAAAATTACGCGCCTTTAAATGTAAACCTATTTAGAATTCTGATTAAGTATAATTAAAAGTTTATTGACAAAGGCATAAACTCTAAATACTTATGATCACTTTATTTATATGTAGTAATTGAAGAATTCTAAGTATAATATACAAAATTGTGCCCTAATGCTACTCATGCTTTTTACAAATGAACAATAAAATATATATGTATACGATAAAAGTAGCTAAAGAAATTGTTCATGATGAGGCTAATGTAGGTTGTTGTAACTCAACAACTAGGTTTTTTTTTCGAAACTGAATAAAGTTCAAATTATCTTTATATATACAAAGTTATCTGCAATGATAGGTGTATTTTATAACGAAGGCTTCAAAAATATGTGACATGCTCATCTTACGATTGCACAAATCGATTCTGATATTTTTGTTATTATTATTGGTGTATTTTGTTATTATTTATATCTTCGTTATCTGAGACTTTATTGGAAGTTTATAAGTAAACATGGAAAGGTAATTATCCATTTGTACTCTCATTATTAGGTATTTAAATTATAAAATATGTTGATCTTTCGAATACAGTCGACATCAGTCTAAATATTATGCTAAATACTTACATTTAAGTCCAAATAACATCCAATATTGCCGGCAAAACACAATTTTAATAAATCGTTACAATGCAATAAACAGCCGTTTAAAATAACACGAAAATAGAGAGGCACAATGCGCGTAGATAATGTTAAACAACAAAAAGTTTTATTAAACACGACAAATCGTAAGTAATGAAATGAGCGACACGTAGATCCGCGCGGCGGCGAATAGCAAAACTGACGCACGCAACCAGCTGGCGCCGCCAAGGTATTGTTAAAAGTTACTTTTACTTGCGAGACTTCTGGCTCTAGGCAGGTTACGAGACCTCCCGCCTCAACACCGGCTCTACTGATTCGCGTACACGCGAAAGAGAAAAACATACATCACGCAGCTCTCTGCTTCACGGTATACCCTAGAATACCTATTTGTGCAAGATTAAAGAAAATTATTGCTATGCAAAATTATTGGTCATGCTTCATTGATATTTTAGGTGAGTATTGCCTTATTTCCTGGCACGGTGCGCGGATGCAGGGCATGGTAAACACCAGTATCGAGCACTTACAAAATAATCTACACTTGAGTAAAATATACGACAAATAAAAACGATTTAAATAAGTCTAACATAGCTAAATACATGTGTAGTTAGATGAAAAATTACTGTACCCAATACATTCAAGATTTATAAAGATTTAAAAAGAAAACCATGGGAATACTAAATCAGGAGCGTTGTATGTTGCTGATATTGGAAACGATATATGTAATAAGGCACTAACTTAAAAAAAAAAACGTAACTAAGACCTGTTATTTAACATTAATTAGTTTAATGTACCTGTACATTAGTGTTGGCAGTTATGCCTAAAGGCTAATTTGACTTAAGGTTGGAATTCATGTCGCAACCTCAACTCAAGGGTTTGCATCAGTTTGATTGTCTATCAAATATCAAGTGATAGAGTAGCGAGTCCACAGTCGTGTGTCTCGCGGCCTCGTACGCATACCCAGTCGAATCAGTCAGTGTGTATCGATTAGGTTATATAGATCGATTTATTTCACCTATCACTTATCACGGTTCAGAGATCGAATCGTGGCAATGGTGTAGGTTGCAGGTTGAATGTCAATGTGCTACATTAAGTTAATTAACAACTAAGAGGAGCTGTAAAATGCTAACACATAATGGATATGCTTAACTATTTAACTTCGATTAAAAACCTTATAGCACTGATAATGTTATAAAAACAAATCATATTTAAAAAGTTATTAAATGAAACTAGCTTAAGAATCAGAACTACATAAGAATAAACGTTAAAATAAGGCAAGGGAATTCGGCATGACGCCGAGGATGCTGGTTGCATTCTCACACTGTATAAGTACGGTTACCAGTAGAGTCGAAGAACCTTTTCGCAGGGTTTTTACTAAAATGATGGTCACTGAGGGACCCCACGTTTTACACGGAATGATATTAAAATGTATTTGGAGCCGAGGCCCATATTTGTGATGCTTGAGTTTTGAATGAAGCCCTAAGATGTACAACAAATTAAGAATGTACTAATACTTTCACTAATAAACTGAAAAATAATCTACGAAATACATTATTGATATTTTTTTAATACAATAAATCTAAGTAAGTACCTAGTAAAAAGATTAAAGCTCTAGTCGATGTCAAATATATGTTTACACTTTAGCACCTTATAAAAAAGGCATAAGATGTAAATGTGTATACATATCTTTGTTATCGACTATACATAATTATACTAGTAGTGACACATGACACATGTCAATAACTTGATAAAGATTACATAATATTTACGAAAAATATAAGTCGTTTTTAAGTGGAAGTTTTAAGAGCAAATCTATTGAGATTTGCTCTTGACTTTTTGTTACACGTCGATACAGAAAATATTACATTATTTACTTGCATAAAGTGAAATAGATGTGAAAAACGCGACTATGACTTAACGGTTGGTGCGCAATTGACCTGGATTAATATAATTTGCACTTATAATCTCGGTGCCCGAAGCGGTTAGTAGGTCTGTTTTTGAATAAGAAAATGTTAAGTGGCATTGGCGCGTTAAAAATTTACTTTACTAATCCAGAAATTACTCGGCTGTGATTTTCTTCATAATCTGTAACTAGAAAAACTATATTACTGACTAGGTAAGGTAGTAAAATTCCATTAAAATATATTAGTTAACAATCGTTAAGCGCTCGCTTAAACTTATTGAATAAAGAACACCAGATGAATTAAAATGGATAGGACTTTAATTTCTTTATTATACATCAGTATTTGTGATTGATAAATAGACATCGAAGTGGCCAATGCGTAAAAAAAAATGCTAAAATAGACTTATTGTTATTGAATTAACTTCAAACGCTTTGCAGTGTTCGTGGTCATGTCATGTGTTGTGGAGGCGACCTGTTAACCAGTAACAATAACATTGCAAAAATCTCTAACAAGTATAATTTATATTCGTTGTTGTTATATGGTAAGAAAATGTATTTACAGAAAAATACAACGTAAACAATAAGACTAAAGAATAAATAATAAAAGAAATTTAAAAAACGTCGTTAAAATTGGGCCCCTTTGGCATGGTGCCGAGTATGCTGGCAGCATTCCCCCGCTGTATCGCGATACTGATTCGTTGCGCGAGAAAGCTGCCAGCTCTGCGGTCACCAGTGGAGTCGACGAGCCTTTTAGAAAGGTCTTTGAACATGATATGGGCGCTGGGACCCCACGGGCCTAGGGTTTCGACTCCGAATGGCATAAAAATGTATTCGGAGCCGAGACCCCGGTATTTGTAGTGCTTCAGCTTTTCGACCGCTTTAGCCGCCGCACCAGCTTCTCCAATGGTTCCAGTGAGGTGAGAAGGGGCCAGGGTGTCTGTGCAGGTGGCGTCCCACACCAGCACCCTTCCCAACCTCCACGGAACCAGTGACATGCCGTCCGGTCTCTTGCCATCGTCCCTCGCAACGCCAGTTGGCTCGAGTAGAGCTGGCACATTGGCTGTTGCAAGAGACCGGCGGACTATGTCATTTAGTGCGGCGTGTCTAGAATAGCGGCCAGCACTTTTTTGGCATGATAGCCCGTGGTGTCCCAGTTCGTCGACTTCACTGCCGCAGGGGCACCTGTGTGGAGTGCAGATACGTACTCCTAGTCGCAGGCAGGTTGCGAGGCGCAGAGTATCGGGCGTAAGGAAAGTTCCGGTGTGTGGCGACGGATAGGCCCGGAGCCAATCACCGGACTCCCTCGTCATGGACGCTAATAGTCTGGCCCGTTCGCAACCTGCGCTGCGACTTAGGAGTACAGTCATTGAATTTTGACAAAAAGCGTCGTCCCAGCTCCTTTGGCAATTTGGATTGGTCGGGAAATCCTTATTCGGGCAAGCACTTGACCAAGCTTTTTTGGCTTCCTCCAAGCCCGCAGTCTCATAGTTTGGGGGAAGACCCTTAAGGATTTTACCTATGAGACTTGCTGAACTGTGGGTAGAAGACAAAAAAGCTGGCAAGGATACATTGGAAATTTTTCTGATCCCTAGCCCACCATGTCGGATGGGAAGGGATCCTTGGGTCCAGGCCTGATCGGTGAGCTGAATGTTAAGAATTAATTCCAAAGTTGTCTTGACAAGATCGTCTAAACCTAGTAGTAAATTTTGGTGTTTCCAAATAGGGCTACAGCGGAGAATATACGTCAATTTAGGGACGAAAAGGCAAAATTTTAGAATTGTTAGTGCGTAGTGCGGGCTTATTTCAAAAAGACGATTTGTATGAGTTTTGAATTTGGAAATTAAATTTTGTATGTAATTTGGGAAAGCATCATCGAAAATGGGAGACCCCAGGAGGCAAAGCGAGTCGTTTTGGACTATTTTTATGTTTGGTGTTAGTGTATTAATTTTTTGCTGAATTTCGTTATTATTTAGGCTATAATTTTGAATGTATAACTCACATTTACTAAAATTTAAATCTAAACCAATTTTCGTAAACTCGGTCTTAATAGTGGTAAGGTCAGAAATAACCGTATCAACGTCGCCTCCCAGGGTTCCGTCGTCCAAATACCAAACATTAAACTTGGATTTTAATTTTTTAATTATAGGGTTAATAGCCAAAGAGAAAATTGCTGGCCCGAGAGGATCACCCTGCTGGCAGCCAACTTCAGATGACAGCACGTTTTCGCGGTGCAATAATTTAGTAGGGTCAGCGTACGAAAGGAGGAGATAGTTGTAAATTTCCGGAATGTTTTGTTTTGTTTCTGACAGCAGGGTGTCCCTGTTAACCGAATTAAAGGCGTTTTTGACATCAATTTTGACCAACACTCCGGCTGATGTATTAGAAAGGTAGGTGCGCAGGGAATGTACTGCCGCTTCGCAGCCCCCTTTAGTGCCAAAGCCTAGTTGGATAGGCTCGAACTGTAGTTTTAATTTAGATGCTATGTGCCGAACTGCTATCTTGGATGCGAGACGCCGAAGTGTTGTACCAACGGCTATTGGCCTCACCCCTCCATCTTTTTTAGTAAGAGCAATAAGGTTAGCGCCGAAAAGTATAGGAACTATGTCAGGGTTAATGTTGCCCAAGAACATTTTGTTAACTAATTTTGTGATGGAATTGAGGAGCTGTTGTCCTGCGTCGCCGGCAGAATGTGAAATTAAGTCTTTAAGATGTTGAGGTGACAAGCCATCGAGACCCGCTGCGGAGCCGGTTTTAAAAGACATAATGGCATCAAGGACATCTTTACTATTAATTTGAAGACATACCTGTGTAGCCGTTGGTGGATCCAAAAAGTAGGGAGTTGAAGGAGCTGGGGGATGTTTTGTTTGGAGTGCCTGAAGGGTTTCCGGGGTGTCTGGCGACAGCGAATCACACGAAAAAATGAGGCGAGCGGCACCCTTTAAGTCTCCTTCACCAATTTTGGACTCAATATATTTACGACGGTTGAAGACTTCGTTATTTGTTTTATTTTCTGTGGAAAGATCAAGTACTTGACTAAAGCAGTTGTTTTTTATTTTTTGAGTAAGCGGGGTGGTCGAATCAATCCTATCAACGTGGAGGGTGCGATATGAAAACAGGAATAAGTTGTGCCAATCATCTATGCTATTGTTTTCTATACACTTATCGATGAGTTTAGAAAGATGGTTGGCTACAGTTATTCTAGAGCCTCGAGGAATTCTTTTGACCACCTGAATACTATGTTTTAAATTGCTTATATGAATATGGAAAGGAACAGCCGAAACGTTAGAAACCAAACGTACAAGAGGAGGAATGGATGGGTTGCACGCTAAAATGGGGGTATTTTGGCTTTGGCAATTTCTATGCTTTTTTTTTTTTTTTTTTTTATGAGATAGGCGGCAAACGAGCAGACGGATTGCCTGGTGTTAAGCAATTACCGTCGTTTACCTATATGTATGTTAAGGCCTCTTACAGATTCAAAACTTCTATGACATTGGCTACAAATGTGGTTAGATGAAGAGCTGCCGCCAGGTTGAGAAGCAGAAGGCACAAATTGCATTACTTATCTAGTGGGAAACATTAAACTATACAATCAAAAACAATATATAAAACTAACGATACAACCTAAAAGCTTAAACATATAGAATAACTACAAAAAGAAATATATAAAACAGTCTTGCGATTGAAAAGGTAAGTCTTGGCAATGTTTATACTGCAGGCCTGGGCTGCAGAACTTTCTTCGAGGTCTTCGACAACGTGATATAACTAATAGTGGTAGGTACACTCGACTCGTACGGAATACACTTGTGTGAATAGATTGAGAAAAGCGGAAGAAAGGTAAACAGATGTTTTGCAATTGGTATTATTTGTTATTGATTCCCAATTCTGACGTATGTCAATTTGCGTCGTCAAGGCGCGGCGGCGCTTCATGGGCTCGGGCTGCGGCCTCTGCGGTCTCCGCAGAGAAATGGCACTTCTTGCACGTTGTTTATAAATTTGGTATTGGTATTACATCGAGATATGTAATTGAAATTGGAGAATAAGGATAAAAATATATATATTTTTAAGGGAAAATGCTTCAAGGCACGTATTTACCCGTTGTTATATTATATTTAAAATATAAAACATTAACAGAATCTGGCATAAATCGTATCGCTTTTAGTTACTTAAAAATCTCTCAGTTTTTTTAAGCTAGCAGAGCAAACTACTCTGTTTAATTGCATGTAATGTAAGAAAAAATCGTGATTTTCATTACAGAAAGCTAATTAGTCGATTGTACGCGACATCTGCCGAAACCTTGCACAAGCATTGTAAAGTAATTAGCTCCGGTTCAATTGTCACCGACAACAATATAAAAGATCCAATCACTTATCCACGAGTGTTCAGTGCCATATCACGCCCCGGGCTTAAGAAAGTCAAAACATTAATCTACGTATTTGCTAACGCATTAGTCGTTGAAAGCAATATATTACATACATTAGTATAATGGTTTTATGTTATTGAATATTACGAGTTAAGCTACTTAATGTCCTTTTAAGTATAATGCTTTGTGTTGACGACATTCCCATATTATTTAGAGGATTTTAGAGTTAATAGATATGGGTATTAAAATTAAGTAAATTTTACCATGTAGTACAAATATACATACGTTTTAACAAATACCTATAGTGCAAAAGTGTCTTTGACGTCGATTGAACTGTAGTTTAAAGAATCGATATTCGATGTTTAAGGAAACAGGAAGCATCAATATTGCTCCGGTAAATAAAATAATAAAATAAATGTTTTGAGTTAATCATACACAAATCGACCTAGTATACTTATACGACCAATACGTAAGCTAGAAAAGGCATGTTTTACAGGTATCATTATGTATAAATATAATATGTATATGTATAATTTGATTTGTACTTAGTTTCATAGATGGCAGCACCACCTCTCTAGCTATATCAGAATCCCGAAAGGTATTCATATAGGAGGTGCAAACACGTAGTGTTTCACCTTAGAGCTGGTAAAACGGTGCCTAAAACCGTTTCAAATAAACAAGATCACATATACTTGATTAATTTCGACGTGGTCCGCTGTGTACGGGTGGCCAAATTGGTTAAGGCGTCAGCCGCGATAGCTGGAGATGCGGGTTCGAATCCCGTCTCGAACACCGGAGGTCCTCGTCGTTTTTTCTTAAGTATATGTTATCTATTTCAACTTTTAATTTATATAGTAGTATTACTACTTAAAATCAAAGCAAATCAAAAAATATTTCATAAAAATAATTTGATTTGTTCTTAGTTTCATAGATGGCAGCACCACCTCTCTAGCTATATCAGAATCCCGAAAGGTATTCATATAGGAGGTGCAAACACGTAGTGTTTCACCTTAGAGCTGGTAAAACGGTGCCTAAAACCGTTTAAAATAAACAAGATCACATATACTTGATTAATTTCGACGTGGTCCGCTGTGTACGGGTGGCCAAATTGGTTAAGGCGTCAGCCGCGATAGCTGGAGATGCGGGTTCGAATCCCGTCTCGAACACCGGAGGTCCTCGTCGTTTTTTTTCTTAAGTATATGTTATCTATTTCAACTTTTAATTTATATAGTAGTATTACTACTTAAAAATCAAAGCAAATCAAAAAAATATTTCATAAAAAATAATTTGATTTGTACTTAGTTTTTTTATAAATATAAAGATAATTAATATATAGACTTGTACTCCGATGCTCGTAACGTCGATACTCAGTTATATTATCGATATCTAAACACCCAAATAAGTAACTGCTTTTTGCTAGCTCCTTCTTACAAAAGACCACAGCCATAATAACACTGCTACCTTTCAGGTATGTAGTGTTGTGTTCCTGATGGTGAGTAAGGTTCCCAGAGCTCAAACGCCCCTTAAAGGCCGGCAACGCGGTTCTGACTCCCCTGTACCCATGGGCAATTTTAATTGCTTACCATCAGGCAATCTGTTAGCTCTTTTGTCACTTTTGTCATAAAAAAAAATCGAGATATCGAAAAACTTTATGAATGCCACCTTAACACGTGTTATCGACAAGCTGTTTACGAAATTATTCTTTCGTGCCAAGTACAATATTGCTTTCAGTTTTTATCACGTCTGTTGAATGCTAGCGATCTAGCACGAACCTATAGTAAATCTAGTAGAGAGTCAGACCGAGAGTCTAACAAGTTGTCTGTCATCTGCCACGCCCCGCCGGAGGTCATGCATTCCTCTGCTAATGGACTCGGAGAAGATTGCACGTAAAGCCGGATTTCTGTACTAACGTGACCCTTAAGCAAAATATCAAAGTGATCATTACTTGACCTTGGTTATAGCTTGCTTAACATTTTTATAAGTGTACTAGTGGACCCCAGAGCCGTTGTCTTGTCTTAATAATACGAATATTGATTTAGAATTGGTATAATTAATAACAAATAAAAAGTCGCAATTATAAATTAATCACTATCATCATCTCAGCCATAAGACGTCCACTGCTGAACATAGGTGGAGGTCCAAGGGGGAGGCCCTAAACGTCTTCCGGCGGCCTTAATGAGGTCGTCTCTCTATTTTGTGGGTGAACCTCCTACGCTGCGCTTGCTAGTCCGTGGGCTCCACTCGAGCACTTTTCGAACCCATCGGCCATCTTCATCATATAAATTAATGTTTATAACAAATATAATATATGTCAAAGTAAAATGTTATATCAAATTCTAAAGGTTACATTAAAAAAAAATCTAAAAAAGTTACTAACTCTAAGGTGATGACTTGATCAAGATAAATAAGGATCCATTATATAAATATAAAGTTATTTTTCAATTTACAAGACATTGTATACTTGCACGTGTATTTTGAAACAGTGTCTTATTATCACTGTTCACTTGTTTGTTGTAACAGAATTGGACTGGCTCGCCAAGGATGTGTGTGATATGTCCACAGTTCCAAAATTGTATACATATACCTTATTACATTTACATTAAGGTGCATGTATGTATACACATTTTGACACTAAATCCGTATCGATATATTCATACCTCACTGTACGTAAATGACGCTAAAGGTATTGAGGGACCTACATATAGGGCCATGACAAATTTGGTAGTATTAAAAATGGTAAAATTATCTGTGATATCGTGAAAATGTGGTGAAAATTATCATTATCATAAATGTGAACGATTAAAATGGTGACAACTGTCATTTTGTACCAGTTTTAAATGTATTCCCTGTAGATTTGGGGGCTGGGATAAAACTTTTGCTGTTCGGTGTTATATATATGTAGATTTGAATAAATTGCATTTTATTGGGGAGAAGAAGACAGACCTTAAATACCGCACCTATGACCCAATACTAATTTTACTAGCATATATTTTTATCATTTTTATATGAGGTAACTATTAATTCATATCAATTTACCTATCCGATTGTAGTCTTCTCTAGAATCAAGTGTCATTATAACTATACTCTTTCATCAAAATACAAAAAGTGTTGTGCAGGGTTCTGATTTTCCCCAGGCTACCTACCTATACAGCCCTACACAGTTTGACCGCTCTACTTGTAATAAGCCGAATGGTTTATATAGCCTGAGTAACGTTGAAAAAAAAAGATCAAAATATTATTAGATGCGATTTAGCTAGCGAATTAGTACGCGTAGACTGCGTTTAAAACTGTGTAGGTATCCTATTTCTCCCCAATATAACTTCTATTGGGGATTTCATTGATTGTAGAGAAGACTACAATAGGATAGGTAAATTGATATTAATTAATAGTTACCTCATATAAAAACGATAAAAATATATGCTAGTAAAATTAGTATTGGTAGGTGCGGTATTTAAGGTCTGTCTTCTTCAAAATAAAGCTTAAGGCCCGGAATATCTTTGTTAATGTGTACACAGACTCTGATGGTTTTCCGCGAACCACTTCGTTCGTTCGTCTGTTCGCCTCTTTATAGCTCGTATCAACAGGAGTGATTAGGTGCCGAATATATTAGCGTAAATGGTTTTAATTCAAACGGATGTATAACTGTGCTTTACAACTTTTTAAATAAATCACTTATTACAAAATAACGCTTTAAGCTATAACATATTGGAAAATTATTGATATATTTTAGGTTGATGAAGGTTAATAATGATTAGTTGTAGTAATAAATAACCCTAATTACGTATATGAATTACTATCACAAACTTTTAATTGCAATGTTAGAGTGTGGTAAGTAACTGTGTGTTAGATAACTTAAAAAAATAAACTATTTTTAATAGTGGTCATTGGGTTGAGCTGAAAGGCATTTTTGGAGATGAAGTCATGATATTTGACAATTTGTTAGATCAATTTGGTATTTGGGAAATCACTACTCGGGCATTGAAAATATATATTTTGAAAAAGTAAAGATCAGGTTCGGATCGGATGAGGCTTGGGCTCAAAGCCTTGCAATAGAATTGGGTGTGAGATTGTGGTTTGGCTGTAACCCAAGTTGGAATGCAAGATTACACTTATATTACTATAACGAGAGGATATTCAATGTATCAACTAAGGTCACGAGATATTGCGTCTTACACTAATTATTGAACGATTGTCAAAAAGGTCTTAAATGAACAAAAATTACTTCACGGATTTATCCGTTTCGTTATTAAGTTACTAAGTATCGAATGCACTTTGCAAGTAATTGTTTATCAGGTCGATAAAAACTCAATTCAGTTGCAAATAAGGTTGGTATTTTTTATATAAGGGTAAGTATATTCATGTATATAAGGGTATATAGATATTTAATATTTATATGAGAAGTCTCGCGTCGTTGAAAGGTATTGTGTGGTGGGGTTTTAATTTTAAAATCTAGTTTTGATACTGAATGCTGATGAAAACAGAATAACATATAAATTTTAGTTTTATCGTTATTTCTTAAAGCAATCATTATAAGAACCAGTTAATCTGTGCGTTATCAAGGTCTTTACAATAAAATATAGTATTATCACTTAATATGTTACTTAGTCGACGGGTAATTAAACTTAATCAATTACTATCATTTGGAATAATAATCAAGAATAACTCGTTCGAATATATTATTCTACCTACCTATTGTCTGAATTTTGCTTCTTTTGAAATGATGCGTTCTACTATGATATTAATAAAGTTTATCTTCTAGCCGTTTCCATCGCGAATTCCATTTTATTATGAATTAAGGCATACTTGCAAGTTGTATAGACAGCCTAATTTGACCGTGCAAATTGCGCCTACTCGTATAAAAAAATCACACAAATTGTAATATATCCTTGTGATTACACCTTTATGCATATCCATAACATGGAAGCCCATGTTCTTCAAAACATGTCGCGTGAGTGACTGAAAAAACGTGAGTACGGTATTAATTGTTAATTATTGTACTCACGAAAGTTAAAATACAAAATCAGGAATGTTTCCTAAAAACGAATAGCTAAACCTAACCTAATCTAAACCGAAGACAAGAACTTTAAAATATATTTTAATTCCAAATAAACCAAAAGTTAAGAAATATGTTTTCTGTAAGAAAACAATAATTAATTAAACTTCTATTGGGGAGAAAATAGGATACGCAGTTTTAAACGCAGTCTACGCGTACTAATTCGCTAGCTAAATCGCATTTAATAATATTTTGATCTTTTTTTTTAAATTTACTCAAACCATTCAGCTTATTACAAGTAGAGCGATCAAACTGTGCAGGGCTGTAGGGGTACGTAGCCTGGGGAAAATCAGAACCCTGCACAACACTTTTTATTTTGATGAATGAGTATAGTTATAATGACACTTGTATCTAGAGAAGACTACAATCGGATAGGTAAATTGATATGAATTAATAGTTACCTCATATACTGTGTTTCTATTTCTAACATTCTTTCTACTAACTAGTTTTTACTACAGCGGTACACTACATACCCATATAAATCTTCGAAACCCATTTTAGTATCGTGCATCATTGATGCCATAAATTCGTGCCAAAAGGGGCGAGAAGTGATATCCACGTGACAGTTTACCATATTAAATAAGGGTCCTAGTCCATGGAGACTAGTCAATTACCTAAAATAAGAAAATAGAATAAGTTAGTTCTATATTAAGCATGTACAAAAGAATTAAAGCATAATGACTTCATTTGGTTTTCAATTTGGTTTACACTTTTTGAAAACATACATAAACAGAAGTGTATATCGGTTTCTAAGGCTTTTGTCAGGCTTTGAGTAACAGTGTAATTGTATTATAATATTAACTAGCGTAAATTAAAAGTTACTACTTTATTAGAAAGAAAATCTGAGTAAAGATACTACCTTCTTCTTCTTCTTTTAAAAAAATATGGCTTCCATCAATAAATCAATCGATGATTTCGCCAGTAGAGAGACACTACCTATTATTGTTTTGTATGTCGCTGACATCCGTCATTGCCAAAGAGAATATATGTAGTCTGTGCTTAGGACATACCATGAATAAAATATTTTTTGTGTATGTATATGTGTGTGTGTAAATAATTACAGTAATTAAAATAGTATAACACGTTGAGGATGTAAAACATTTGGTCAAAATATCATAATAAAATGACTCATTGAGTCAAATATAGCTCATTTTAAATGAGCTATATTTTTTTAAAAGAACTGTAAATAAATAAAATATTAGTTCTAATGAATATTCTCTTCGAATTTAGTTATTTTAGTGATAGGTAAAGCATTTAAACAAGTAAATAAAACAAAATCAAACAAACATATTTTGGTATATTTTGCCAGTAAAAGTATATTGAATAAAAAGCCACCTAATCCACAAAACTTCAACGATATTCTGAGGTGAAAACACTCAGGCGCTCCACTAAAAGTTGCGCTACCATATTTATTTTAACTGTATTACAAAAAATATGCACAAATAGATAACTTAATGCCTAATGGCATTCTCTTCCAGTCAACTATATTTATATATGCAATAGCCATTGTAGCATTTCACGCGAAGCTTTCACACGAAAATAGTTTATTAAGTTCTTGGTACTTTTCTGACACTCGACGCAAGAATAACTAGAGATTTTATTGAATGAAAGCGTGCTTTTAATAGAGCACATCCGTAAATTATACGGGTTTTATAGCATTTTCTCTGCTACACCTATGTAAAGTTAGATAAGACTATCCCGTTTGTTCATGGCTCTTGCTAGGCTCTTGGCATAATTATTGCCTTGTCACGTCTATGCTTTTATAGAATTTCTATGTGGTAGCTTTTTCCATCATAAATACTGCATTACTTACAGAGAAACCTCTGTCGCTTTGACAGTTAAAGAAAATATAAAACCATAGATGAATAACTGATTATAGTGATTATTGATTATTTGTATTTGCTCAGCTATGTTACATTTATTAAGAAATATTTATTGCTGTCGTGACTTGAAAATTGTGTTGTTAATTGTTGTAGCACCATATTTCTTGCATGGAAACTTTGCATAATATCTACCTAGAAACTACCTATCGTCAAGTAAGGTAAGGTAAGCATAACATTATCGGACGTATTTTTAGGACGTACTAGTTTCCTGTTCCCATACAAAATGATTTGATAAAGTCACAAGTCCAACTGTACATTTAGTATAGGGATGTGACACCAAGTAGAAGCATAGAGTCCAGAAAAAAAAACAACTATATTGTCCCTATATTCGAAGCACGCGGAGGGAACATTTTGAGTAACGCCGCCGTAATAAATGAATGTTGTATAGCGAATGGTATGGAACCCTTCGTTGGGCAAGTCTGACTTGATATTGCCGCTTTTTTCATACAACTCGTTTCTGAAGCATATCAAATAACAAGAGACATATAGATTGTATATTATGTGGCGATTGCTTAGGCCATGTTGTCTTTACAATTAACGCTTCAATCTAACCTATTGTACTCGGTACAATAAATATGAGACAAGTTGCTGTAAGCCTGTTGCCATTGCGAAAACTTTATAGTGGTTTCACTAGATTAAGCTTTAATAAGTATTTTACTTACAGCGCCATCTCTATACGCAGCGATTGATTCCACGCATCTACGATTCACTCACACAGCACGCTTACTTCAACGTTGTTTGCGAAGAAAAATATAGAGGGCTCTCAAAGTGAGTATTTTGCTTGTTCAATGAAACTTAGGTATTTATTTTTACCTCACTAGCTCGGAAACCCCTTTCTTGTGGTTAGATAGCAAAAGTGCACTATATTCACAAGAATGCAAAGTAAATAAATACGAATTGCTAGCTGGGTGGACTTTTAAATTATGTTTTTGATTGATAAAGATGGATATCCATAAATTAATTTAAATTTTAAAGTTTTATAGCTAATAAATAAAATTGATGAGTGACGACATACAACGCGAGAGGTCCTCGTAACTTTTTCTTTAGTATATGTCTATTTTCAATTTTAAAATATAATTTATATAGTAGTGTCCCTACTTAAAAATCAAAGCAAATCAACATATTTAATAAAAAATAAGTAAGGAGAACCATTAAAATTTGCTAGTTCTACACATTTTCAAAATCTACAGTTTAATTAAACCTTCTAACTGCAGTTTTTTATGATTAGTTTTTTATATAAATTGTATGTTTAAATCAGAGATCATACATGCTTATAACATTTATCTATATTATTCTTAGGTACTTAGTTCATAAACCACCCGAATTTATAAGAAATAATATACTCTTAACACCAGCGCAATAGTGTAAGCAACAGTTTCATCTGAATTCGACGATATGAATATGTCGCGTATAGAGAAAAAATGCGTGGATACACTGTCATACGATTTTAGTCTTTACCGGGATGGACAAAAGTCAATTTTTACACAGTCATTCAGTTCCAACTTTAGACGTTTCAGTTTTAAATATTGTTGATAGCTCTTTATATGCTGGGAAAGTGCCTGTTAGTCGTATACATGAGTCTTTCTAAGTTTGTGCTCTGAGAATTGGGTTGAATTATTTTTAAAATATTGAAGATGATTGTTGTTGATTATTTCTTATCATTTTTAGGGTAGCAAGTTTATAATATGGAATATGTAAGTATCGAACGGTCAATATACTGATTAATAATAAAATATTATGTATTACTTATGATACTAACATTTTATAATAACGATATGAATTAGTTAAGAAAAGCTTAA
Source organism: Grapholita molesta (assembly GCA_022674325.2). Lineage (NCBI taxonomy): Eukaryota > Metazoa > Arthropoda > Insecta > Lepidoptera > Tortricidae > Grapholita > Grapholita molesta. The sequence goes on from CP053126.2 coordinate 6,381,386, forward strand.
AAGCTGTGTTCAAGGCGTAGCACAGTCTATTGGTATTGACAGACTATAAACATCAATAAAACCATTAGAAACTTATCAGCGAGCGCATAGTTTGGCATATACTACATCTTTTACACATACTTAATATGCGATTGATATTTGGATAGATGCGCCAGAAGGTTTAGAAAATAATAGGCTTAGTGGATGATTTCGATAAAGTTTGTCGTACGATACATAGTTACAGATGTAGTGAAAAAGTATTTTCCAATTTTTTTCCGGAAATATCGAATTTCGATCGATCTACGGCGGCACATTAACTGCATCGATTACCTAAGAGTCTTAAAAAAAGTTGAGTTGAATTTGTTTTTTCAGGTCGATTCACGAGATTTGGCGCCTTATGTCTATATAAATCTTGAAAGTTAAGTACAAACCTCACACCAACTCTTCTAAATCGACCTGGACAGTAGAAAATTCTAATGAGTTTCAATTAGGATCCCAGAAAGGAAGCAACATGGTTTCGTATTTAGTATATTTGCAAAAAATCTTTCAACACTTTATTATGATATTAATGATTTTTATTTTATCAAACCCAACATACTTTATTCTTCTGATGATATAGCATATTTTCTGATCTTATTAGTAAGTAATGAGCAGGCACGGGCAGTTTATGATCGGTCCGTCTCCTCAGTTGTTCGGGCCATTGGGCAAACTTGTAAACATTTGCGATACATTATGCAGTCAGAACATCAGAACTATTTCATCGCGGAGTTTTCGGCCGAAACGTGATCGATCAAGTGTGCTTATTGAATTCCGGACTTGAGCGTGCTTTTATTATTATAAATATGATAAGAAAAACACGTTTCCTGGTTTTTTGCCAACATGGGTTCCCTAGCAACTGCCGTTGAAGGGGTCTATACGATTTTCAAATAAGCCTGGTATCAATTTTCTCATTTTGCCAATCATTTTCCACTGGCTTGATTTTTTAAATCACGACAATAAAATAAGCAAGATTGATCAAAAAATTGTGTGATCACCTTCAGTGTGTATGTAAAAATTAGTAGCTGTGACTGTAATTATGTATAGAGGAGTTTTCAGAAAAAAAGTGAATCTGAATTAGCGCGATTTGTTAAAAAGTTAAAATATATCATTTTTGTGACGATAATTAAGCATTGTATTTTTATAAAACTGACATGATTTAAATTTTCTATAAGTCACGTTATTTGGGGCACTTTTTTGAAAATTGCCTTTAGTTTTACTAAAAAACTTAGTATATGTGCGCAAATTATAAAAATCAAGCTCGATGATATGATGTCTTGAATAATAATTTTACATTTTCTAAGTCGGATATTGCTCGCCATGTCACATGGTGTTTATAAAACGTAAAAATCCCCCTTTTATAAATACTAAACCGTTTCAAAACAATTGATATGGTTCAGTCTTTTGTTAGTTCTGTGTTTAATATTATTATTATTATTATTGCTCTTTATTTATCTTCTTTCTTAGAATTAGGTTTTTTACAATAATTTTATAAAAGTAAAATATAAAAATACATCTAAAACATATCAAAACAATAAAAACATTATAAAAAACCTAACCTAGAGTGCCGCCGGCAACGGGGCAGGGCCCAGGCTGCCGGTGGTTAGGGCTGCAGAGAGAGGAACCGTCGGACTATGCGCGCCGTGTCCAGGATTACCGCCTTCTGAATCTGACCCTTGATCCAACCACAACCACGTAGCGAGAGTCTCTCAAGATGTTGGTCGAGACTCTTCGCTATGAGACCGTTCGCGGAAACAACTATCGGTACAATGATCGCCGAATCAACTTCCCACATGGCGGTTACCTCGTGAGCCAAGTCTAAGTACTTGCTGGACTTGTCCTTCTCGGCCTTCACGAGGTTCTCGTCACATGGGACGGTGATATCGATGAGCATTGCCCGGCGCTGCGATCGATCTATCACCACGATATCAGGCTTATTGGCTACAATAGTCCTGTCCGTGATAACAGATCGATCCCAATAGAGCGTGGCACGACCATTTTCGAGAACTGGCGCAGGTGTGTACTTGTAGTACGGCACTTCGCGGTCCGCAAGTCCATACATAAGAGCAAGCTGCTGGTGTATAATCCTGGCTACAAGGTTATGTCTGTGCAAGTACTCGCCGTTAGCAAGATGAGAGCAACCGGAAATTATATGCCTGAGTGACTCTCCGGGACGGCGGCATGCCCGACAAATGTCGACCGTACCGTCCTTCAGGATATACTTCCGGTAGTTATTCGTCATGATAACTTCGTCCGCAATTGCACAGGCAAAACCCTCGGTTTCTCCGAAGAGGTCCCCGAATCGTAGCCAGTTCACCGACGCGGGCAGGTCTACGTCTGGTCCCGTTAGGGCCCTGTAGAACCGCCCGTGTAGCTCCTTACTCTTCCATACGGCCTTGCGGTCCTCGGTGCTTAGTACCACTGGTTTGCGCCAGTTCTCGTTTGCCAAGGAGAGCGGTGTGAGGTTCCTGTCTACTGCCACCACATCACGATGCATCCCACACTCGTGGTTCAGGAAATAATTCCTGAGATTGCACACCTCACGGTTATGGAGACTTTTGGCATTTAAAAGCCGCGGCCTCCACACTTCCGTGGGATGTACAATCTCATAACCGACGAGCGTGGGTGTAGCATGCGATGTGTGGTGAGTAGTAGTCGGACCCTCCGATCCAGGGCATCCAGCTCGGTCTGAGTCCATCTTAGTATGCCAAAGGAGTATATAAGTAAGGGCATTACCCAAGCGTTGAAGGCCCGAACCTTATTGCCACCTGACAAAAGGCTATTAAGTACTTTTGTCAGCCGACCGAAGAAGCGCTCCTTCACCGCCTGTCTAATAGCTACATCCTCAATACCCAGAGACTCTGACATACCAAGATATTTATAGGTTTCTGATTCGGAGATAGACCTGAACGACATCGTCTCAGAAAGCTGTAAATTTGTTGAATTTACTACTTTCCCCCGCTGTACATGCATAACCGCACACTTATCGACACCAAACTCCATCTTGAGGGCGCTACTGAACACTTCAGTGGTTTTCAGTATTTCCAGCAAGATTCGGTTATTTGGTGCAAATAATTTGAGGTCGTCCATATATAGAAGGTGAGAAATGACTTCACCCTCTTATTATTATTATTATTATCTATAATTCAGGCAGGCAGTTGATGGCAACTGTTATAGCCTGTATCCTGTTATAATATCCTTGAATGTTATTTATTACTTTACTTAATGAGACCTGTTCTGAGATTAATGTATCAGCTTTAATAAATATTAAACACATGTTTACAATTAATCTGTCAGTTTTTCGAATACGACTCCAAAAAATATTGACTATGGTAAAACAGAAAAATATAATATTACAATAAGGAAAACGCGCGGATTTTCTTTTAATTAAAAAAACCTACAGTGAATCTTTGTTCGTCGGTAAATACTTTTCCGACATCGAATACTTTTGTTTCCATTTTTGTAGGGTGGTGGAAGTTAGGTCTCATTTAAAGGCGTATTTCTCATATAAACTATGTCAATCAAAAGTTTTTTTTTTATAGTAACTTAATAAAAATATTGTCAGATATGCCGCCGATTAGATTTAATTTTAATTCATGGGTGTATTTTTAAGTACCCTGAACAGAGGCTCTAGTGTAAGTTACTTTTGAAGTAAAAAAACGTTTACGAATGCGTAAGTGATAATGTTATTTATATGGGTTGCGTTTCCAACGCGTTCGTGAAGTAAAGTTACGTTAAAAACTTACACTTTTCATAAATACAAACCAACTAATTTATTTTTATACAACATTTAGCGAAAGGATCTATATATAAGTAAGTAAATTGATTGTAAAATATCTTCGACATTAAAAGCGAAAAAATAATATTTTTTACTCGCAACGGGACTCGAACCCACAACCACTGGACGTTTCTGCATAATAAAAAATAATTTATTGTAAAATAAATACAAGTTGAAATTACACACAGGTTAAGTACGAAATAACGAAGCGGGAAGGTAATGTCAATTTTTGTCCAAATTTTTCCGGGATCCGGCAAAACAAGGAAAAAACGACAAGTTATTTACTTCCATTCCGTGTTACAAACAGAATTGTATTAAATAAAGAAAATAATTTTAATCTGTATATGAATGTAAGAAGTTTGACAACGTGGTCGTACTTTTATAGTAGTGTCAATTGGCGACTTAAGTCAAAATTGTATCTTTTTCAGCCTTACTTCGTTCTAGAAAGTGTAAAAGCATTATAACCGGTATTGCAGAGATTTGTCAAAATTCTGAAATGGTATTTTTTTAAGGAGCCATTATATTAAATAAATGAATATTACTAAACAGCCGTAATATTATTTATGTACTCCATTAACATATTTCTATATTAAAACTCACTTTTACAATATATATATATATATATATAATGACATAGGCGGCAAACGAGCAGACGGATTGCCTGGTGGTAAGGAATTACCGTCGCCCATGGGCGCCCGCAATACCAGATGAGTCACACGCGCGTTGCCGGCCTTTAAGGGGGGTTGGAGCTGTGGGAACCTTACTCACCATCACTACATACCTGAAAGGTAGCAGTGCTATTATGGCTGTGGTCTTCTGTAAGGAGGAGGTACTTCCCCAGTTGGGCTGCCCCAGATTCAAGCGTGATGATCATCGCTGTGCCCTACCTCTCATTGTTGGACGTAGTTTAAGGACATACCCATACCCGGGTCCAAAAAATAGTCTTGTATATAATATCATGTGTATATAATGCGTGTTTCATTTGACTTAACAGTGACTGTGACATAATTTAATTTATCAATTCCCTCTACACTTTTGTTTAAAACTCGAATAAAGCAACGGAATTAAGACCTATTATGTACACGAAATCCGTGGCCGATTTTAATAATGCAGTAATTCGGGATATTGGCGGGACGAGTAGTTGATAGAGTCGGGTAAATTAATAGTGTTTGGACGTGGCTCGCGTCGGAGCGCGGACAAACATTGTGAATGCATGTTTTGTATTTACTGAATAGTAGTTCACTCATCGAGGAATCCATGTGTGAAATGGAAAAGTAATTGATTGTTTCTGCTGTTTGAAGCGTAGGAGACTTGATTATTTGAAGGATAAAAGTATAGTTTTATATCATTCTCTGTTTTCCTCGATACGTCTTAAATACGTTTTCATTACATTCAATCATGATGTTTTAGTATGTTTTAGGGGTTAGGTTTTACAAGCAGTAATTAAAATAAATTATGTCGCATATTTGTAATAAAAATATTTTTACATTTTAACACAATTAATACTGCAAGGAACATCAGCAAACCCCATAGGTTTGCAGTGAAAGTTACTGATATATCTATAAAACCATTTTTAGCATTTCATTAGTTCATACGTATATACACATAGCTTCATCGTGCCGTTAATAATATTTTAAATATACTCAGTCAACAGAGTGTACAAGCAGATTGTTATAAGTTTCTGTCAAAAATGACATTTCTGGCGTCTATTGCCGACTTTACTTTTTTTTGCACTATCATCAACTAAATACTCATCGAGACATTTCTATTGAGCTTTAAAACCACGTGTATATGTTGTGTATTTTAAGAGTTGCTATGGCTACCTTCTGAGTCCAGCATTATCAGCTCAGATCAGTGGTACCATAATATTGGATTGTTACCAAACTTACAAAAGCGTGCTTTGATCGGTTAAAGATCTGCTTGAAAATTTAGATGCAAGATGTCCCCCAAACATACTAACAATAGTTATTTTCACCTCAGCAGCTCGAACATGTCTACTTTCCTCACTCCAGGGAGTGAGGAAAGTGCGACTTTCCTCACTTTCAGAGAGTGAGGAAAGTTGCTACTTTCGTCACTCCAGAGAGTGAGACAAAGTAGCTTTTTAATTGACGACCGGTCTGGCCTAGTAGGTAATGACCCTGCCTAAGAAGCCGGTGGTCCCGGGTTCGAATCCCAGTCAGGCCATTTATTTGTGCGATGAGCACAGATATTTGTTCCTAAGTCATGGGTGTTTTCTATGTATTTAAGTATTTATATGTATCTATTTATTATAATAGGACATAATGGACTCCCTTAACACCACTACCACATTCGGACCCTCACAAATTAATCAAATATTATGATTTTGAAATGTACATATATTTTCAAATGAAAAATATTTAAACAAAATATTAAGTAATGAAGCCAGTGCAGTCGCAGATAAAACACTTAAATGAATGTGGTTAACCTGATGTAATTTTTTTTACAAGATTTTATTTAACTTGATGTATGTATTTGTATATTTATCCGGATGGAATCTTGCAACTCAATTTTGAAGCAGACATCTTTAACCGATTGAGCTGAAATTTAGCACACAAATGTATGTAATTTCGGTTACAATGCAATATTATGGTACCACTGATCAGATCTGATGCTGGAGCCAGAAGGTAGCAAAAGCAACTCCTAAAATACACAAGATAAACCCGTGGTGTTTTAGGCTCATTAGAATCCTTTCGAAGAGTAGATGACGATTGTGAAAAAAAAGACAGTCGGCAATAAAAGCTTGTACTAAAAATGAAATTGTTGGCAACTTATTTAACCTTTAATATGTTCTCACTACTGAGGTGAAAAGTTGTATGTGTCACACTAGAGTAAAGTTATTTTACATCTCGTGTTTTTGAGTGCCTCGCTACGCTCAAGATTCTAACACTAGAATCACTCGCTACGTTCGTGATTCAATTATAGAATCTTTCGCTTACTCGGGACTCAAAATAAACACTCGCAAGAAAAAACAACTTTCCTCTCTTGTTGCACAAACATATTTACATACTTACATTGCAAGTTAAATAAAAGCTTGTAAAAACAGCCAACCCCTGACTTGCCATTTAAACTAAAAACCGATTTTGCAGAAAGAGCAATTCTAGCGAGTAAACAGCCAAGTGTAAGGAGAGAATTCACTTTACCGCACAAGAGTGTAAAATAACACGTCTGTAAGTATATTGAGTGTAATGGTATTGCTGCCTTCCTGTCCACAATTTCTTGTCCTTCCTTATTACCATTTTTTCTCACTTCGCGGATGAGATTGGATATGTAATATTCGTGTTATGATAAGATTCCAAATGGTTTTAGGTTGTAAGGTTTTTATAGTTTTTCTTTTTGCTATTAACAATATAGGTAGGCCTCCCATAAGGTGGACCGACGACCTAGTTAGAGTCGCGGGATACCGCTGGGTGTGGAAGGCGCAGGGTCGGTCTTCTTGGGTCGTTCTGGGGGAGGCCTATGTCCAGCAGTGGAGGTCTTTCGGCTGAGAATATGATAATGATGATGATGATTAACAATATATTTTTTAAAAGTACGGCTATTTTTAATTAGTTTTGAATACAGATTTTAATATGTTCTATGTTTACGTTACTGTATTGCTTCTGTCTGAATAAAGATAACCGATTAAAATGATTCTTTCATGAAAACTAAAAAATATAATGTTCTTGACTAGAAAAAAAAAAAATGTTTTCATTGTTTGAATTAAAACTGTAGCTTGTGCTTTAACGGAGCAATCAAGCGAAAACCACATAAATGAATATTACACCACTAAACGTATACAAATATAATAATTTTATGAATTCATTGATCACCGTATAAACAGTTGATACTCTTGATTCGCAATGTAAAACGAATTTAATGTATTGAAGTTGTAAAGTTCAGCAATATTGATAACATTAAATATCAAAACAAATTGTATCTGTCTCATCTCGGTATTAACCAAAGTGACGCGGGACCGTGAAAAGTGTCAGAATTTCGCACAGCGGTGTAGCGTAACCGTCGCGCACGGACATCTAAACTTGTTATTCCATAAAAGAGCGCAATCTTCTCGCTGTGGTACCGACGAGATCCTTGTAAAAAAGGGCTTATGTGCTGTAATTTTTCCGCAAGAAATCGGCTTTTTTATTGAAGTGTGGAGGTGTACATTCCGCCCATTGACCCTCGGCTATATAGTTTCCATTACGTGCAAGCTCTTTGTTTTCCTTCACTGTTTTTGTTCGCCAGCAGGGACTGTGGCTTTGATACTGTTTGATTATTTTAGTATCGTTGAGTATGTGAGGTACTCTTAGTTTGTAAAAATGTTGGGGTTGAAATTGTTCGGTTACAACCAATATCAACCGAGGATTTGATATGACGGCCTATCACTATCTGAAATACGAGTAATCCTAGGATAAGCCAAAACTATCGTGTATAATTATAAGATGTACCTACTTATAGTCGTATAAGATTAGATCGTACGAACTATACAAAACAACTTGTTACTTTTTACAAACGTATGTCACTCTATACAATAACTACTATTATTAAACCAATTTTAGTTTTATTTTATTTCAATCTAATTTAAATACTTCATATTTGAAATTATATATTTACATGAATTTGGCACTAATTTAAAAGCTCCTTTTTTTCATGTGTATGTATACAGTATGTAAAGTTTCTGTCGATATATAATTAGTACAAATAAAGCTGTATCTATTTTACTACATAGATCTTAAAGTACAATCACAGCTGAGGGCAAAAATATATACAATATCTAATAATAATTGATTAAGGCTAAGATGTGTGTAAGATATACATATAGAACCTTGTTTATACATTATTTTCTTAAAACCTCCTCGAATGACCGTACTTAAATATTAAGCACAATAATTTTATCTTAAATTCCTGCTCGCCCTAGTTTCACCTTATCCAGGTGAAGTGCTTTCGGTTTGGCAGGGCTATAAAGGTTTAGTATCATATAAAAACGCCACATGATAAATATGAGTATAACTGAAATAAGCGTGAACGAAGGTCGTATTTTTAAATCGCTACGGCCAGAATCCACGTGTAAATAATACGTGCTCTAGACTTGCTTGTTGAGATGTTTGTGGAGACTCCTTTTTGGTAAACAAGTTTTCGGTTGAACATTTTGGTCACAGGCAAGGCTTTTATAAACTTTGGAAGGACGAGAATCTATATTTTCTTTGATCCAAGATCCTATTCTTTACATAAATGAAAACTACAAAGGTTGACCCGGATTTTACGTCCCATTTGATTCGAAATCGATGAAATAAAAATTAAAATAAGGCAGTTAAATAAACCCGCTTGTGTTACTGCTTGAAGCGTAACGATTCGGATAGACCGCTCCATGGACCGTATTTATCGAGTGTCTGGGTCGCGCCGAGGATCGAGATCGGGCGGCAGTGTGGCGGATCGCGCGTGACGTCATCTCTCTCCGGGCGTAGATGGCGGACAACGCATGCGTTAGACCAAGATTACCAAGTACAAGTACGACGTATCGCGCCCTCCACCCCCCGATCCCGCGATCCCCGCACCCCGGCGACACCCTCGCCCGCCATTTCACGGGCGGCGCGCAACCCCTGCACTCGCTCGCCCGCCTTCGCTAACTTTCGCATACGTCGCGTCGAGGCCGAATCATAAACTTTCTCAGTTTTAAGTGCGTGTTTACGACGGACTCGGTGTGAAATGGACAATTAAATTGAGTGACATTATTGCGTTGGTACCGGTAAATAGTTGGATGTAGAAGTTCAGGTAAGTTTTATATCCGTTTTGTTTACAGGAGCTGTTTAATATTAGCAGCAGATTTATGAATTTGAAATTTCGCGCTCGTTAGTTGGGTAGGTGGAGGATTGGGCGCGTTGCACTGAATTTGGTGATTGCGTAACTGGATGCGCCGAGATCTGATTTTCGACCTTCCGTTGTCTTAATTAACAATATTGTGCCGCGGTTTACTAACAAGGAATGCAAAAGAGCTTAATAGAATCTGTATGATAGAAATGACCATGAAAATTGTCGTAAAATTTAAACTGTGACTACGGTTATAAAACATCAACGCGCGCGCCTGTACCTGTGTCATAATACGAGCAGTGCGCTAAAACTATATTATAGCACAGAAACAGTTCGTTACAGACTAAACTGTTACGAAACAAATGTTTAAAAAAAAGATTACACTATAACTATTTGTAATTAATCCCCTTAATGTATTACGCCAGTGTTGCCGCTCTGAAATAAGAGTAATATCTAGCGAGATTCGTTACAGTTTCCCGCCCAGGGCTTTTTCCTTAAGCACTATCATCTTGATTAAATGTCGGACTTGTGCTTGGAAATTATTAGTCAATCCGTTATGTATTACAGGAGCTCAACATTTCAGATTACCGCCATTCTTATTATAATTTTACAAAAAACGCCAGACTAATATTTTGATCAGTAGGAGTTTATTTAAGTATCACAACACAAGCCTTCTTGAGTTTCAGCGTAGGGCTCAGTAAATTTGTGTAAAAATGACCTAAAATATTTATTTATTATTCATTCAAATATTAAATAAAGAATAAATAGTCAGTCAATTGTTCAGTACGAATCAACAAAATATTCACCAGGTTTTAAATATTGCTCTCACTCTGGCTGACTAGACGGCTCATAGTGTAAATGTACCTGTATGAAAAAAATAAATCCATTATTATTACACCCCGTTATCTAACGCTCATTTTGGGGGCAAGCTAAAATAGTGCCGTAGCTTCACATAATTAGTCGATTCATATTTATCTATAAAAGTTATTTATCAAGGTAAAATTCTTCTTTAGTGAAAGCTATAGAGATAATACATTAATACCTCTCTTTAATCAGATCGGAGGGCGACAATTCTAAATATCCATGCAATATCGTTAATTATTGAATATAGTCAATTCGGGGTCCGATTTTTGTAATAGTCAGCGAGTAATCATCATAGAGATTCTCATTCATTCTCTATGTAAATCACTTGGTCACTATTTCATAAATCGGACACAAGATCTTTTGACATGTTATTGAGTAAGTCAGGCAATCACTTTCCCCTAAACTAAGCATAAGATAAAGGGGTGTAATTATTATATTTATTATCAGTATTAAAAAAAATATGCATCAGGCAACGCCGAACGTAAAACTATTCGGCGTTTTTTATACACACGTAGATACAATGTAAATATTTCAGAGTGAAAATACTATTACTTTATTCGTGCTTTATTTATACCCGTGTTTTTAACATTTTTCATGTGTTGAGTTGTGTAGAAAAATAAATAAAGTTTAGTAATTAATTAATCTAAAATTTTTTACTGTTTACGAATAAATATATTTGATTTAATTTGAAATTTGACTGTCATTCTTCATACAGAGTTGGACGCAATTGAGTCTGCAAACACAAAATCTGATCATAAAGTAAGAGAGAAATCTTTCTCAGATAGATGAAACAATTAAACACGAAAATACTTATTTTCTTAACAATGTCTACAATCTCTCATTTCTCATACCAACTCGGCATGGCAAATTGGCATTTTTTCATGCGCATGTGTGAGCCCGTAGGCAATAAATCTAGTGGTATCTATTGGGAGCCGGGTAGAGTTAGTTTTGCTTTCGAACATTTTTATCGTACGTTTTCGAATGCCGGGATCATTCTCTTTGATTTTTTGTGGTATCGGAGCGTTTGATGAATGAAGCAAGCCTACGCTGCCGATGTTAGTGAAAAGCCTGCACAGTCACAGAAAAACTATTGGGAATTGAAAATGGAATAGGAAATATGTAATAAACATGCTTTTAACCTTTTCATTTATCAACATACAAATGTTGAAACAGTATTAGTCACAGATGTTTTACACTTTTAAAAAGTAAACGAATGAAAAGAGTCAATATTTATTTGACGATTTACAGTTTTGTGTGAATTACGGTTGTATTAGTGAATTTATAATGTAAAAAAAACGGCTGTCTGCATGCGTCATGCAGTTGTGAAATGCCATATAGCACAATGGGTTGGAATAGTCGCGTGCATCAATGAGTCATTGTCTTAAAACTAGATTATAATCATACATACATAAATATGTCTTTATAAATCCTAGTAGCAGCTCGCCCCAAGTACGGGTAGATATTGATATTCAAAGGAAAAACACTTGTCTAAATATTTGAAAATATTTCACAGCCTTTGTTCAATAGTATCAATAGTAGGTTTTTTTTTAAATCGGTCCCGTACTCTTGGAGCTTATTCAATGCAAACAAACAAACAAACAATCAAAATATTTCCTCTTTATATAGTAGTATAAATAATATTCATTGGGATAGTGTTATGATTAGCTTAACATAAGGCTGTTATCTAAATTTATTCTCATTGGTGATTTTGTTTCACCCCGAGATGAGCTTATGTACCCGGGTATGTCCTTAAACAACGTCCAACAATGAGAGGTAGGGCACAGCGAAGTACCATCACGCTTGAGTCCGGAGAAGCCCAACTGGGGAAGTACCTCCTCCTTACAGAAGACCACAGCCATAATAGCACTGCTACCTTTCAGGTATGTAGTATTGTGTTCCTGATGGTGAGTAAGGTTCCCAGAGCTCCAACCCCCTTACTGGTCGGCAATGCGCTTGTGACTCCCCTGGTGTTATGTGTGCCCATGGGAGACAGTAATTACTTACCATCAGGCAATCCGGCTGCTTGTTTGCCACCTTTTGTCATAAAAAAAAAATGTAACATCAAATTTAAGGTAATAACTAATAAGATGCCTACAATAAGTATTTATGTTATTATTATTCCAGTAGACTAAATACAATCGTCAACAAATATATCCTCAGCCAAGATATTCATAAATATCGGAAGATGCACTTTATCGCCTTAATAATAGAGGCGTTGTTCTGATATTTGTGACTACCTTTGCCGCTCCTTTATATCTGATGGCGACTGTACCACTTTTTCCTAGGTAATAAAGTGACCCATTTATTACTGACATTACCGATTTTCATAATGTTACTTTCATTCAGAAGCCCTCAGAAAAAGTAATGTAAGTGGGCTTGGAACGTTTTTTCTGGAACAATAAATTGAAGTATATACTTACTGGTTATCCTGAGACCGCATAACTTAACATGTATTGGATTCTTCGTAGCATATGAATTTACTAGAATACTAACTTTTGTGCAATATATTATAACGATAATTCAAAATATACATTGAAACGTTTGAACGTGAATTAAATACGAGTTGGTTCAAATAAAATTAATTTTATTTTAAATCGTTTAAAACTTGATTGAATCCGTTTGGCAAACCAACAATTGATAAAAAAGATATTAATTCCGTTAAAATGAATCGTTGGTTTTTGTGAGATTTTTTATTTGTATTTAACTTACAATCGCATGTGTCATATTTGTGGCCTCCCACAAATATGACTTATATCATCTTGGGGGTAGTTGCTATAGTCGCCACGCTTGGCAGGCGGGTTGGCGACCGCAGTAGCTGTAAATTAGGTTTCGATTGATGCTGCTGCCCGTTCGTAGGATTTTTCCCTTGATCGCCTCTTACGACACCCGCGGGAGGAGATGGAGTGGTGCTATTCCAGTCAGCCGGCAACATTATCGTTTATGCAAATATCAACTTAAAATTTACACGATACACATCGAAAATATTGAATCGCTTTGTAATATTTTACAAGAAAAATTTTCGATGTGAGATAACCTTATGCTTATTGTAAACGTTATATACTACGATGTCTATGTAACGTGTGGTTTTAATAACATCCATACAAGTTTATTAATCATCATTTCAGTCGTAAATCGTCCACTGCTGGACACAGGATTCCCCCAAATATGACTTGTATCGTCTAAAGGCTTGGACACATAGGCGCGTTTTGTGAGCGTGGCGCAGCGGGGCGCGACGCTGCCGTCCGAATGGGTGCCTTTATTTCGTTACATTACCACGCCGGTGTCACGCTGCGCTAGCGTCACGCTCACAAAACGCGCCTATGTACCTAAGCTTCAAGTACCCTCCAAGATGATACAAGTTTATTTCGAGATGACATATTTATAAGTTGTATTGTAAGACATTCGTTAAATATTTGTGTTATCTAAATTATATCCCAGACTTACAATTTCATTACTGAGTAACGGAAAAGCGGCTTGCCTTATATTTCATTCGAAGCTAATGCAGTTTACATCATGCATGTTGTAGTTTTTATGGAGATCCAACAGATTCGCAATTCAATTAGGTTATTAGGTGGCTTGGATTTGAAGCTGTTTGCTGTTGTTCTTGTAATTTAAATAAAAGAAACAAAATTATTTAAACTAAACATTATAATCTATATATTCTATTATATATATGAACGTAAAAGTGTTGACTGACTGACTTAAATAAACGCCCAAAACCGTTATATAATGGAGGGAACCAATAAGAAGAAATTTTTTAAAACTTTAGAAATTCGTTTTTTATGTAAAGGGAGTGAATTCGAATTTAAAATTTTGTATGGCGGTATGAGGTTTGCGTGTATGTACTTCATTTAAAGTAAACTTTCACAATAAGTATCTAAGTATTTAATTACTTCTATGTATAACTTAATATTTTTTTTTGCAATAAATAACAACGAAAACACTGATTGCCATCGTGATAATTGAAATTAACTGTGTAATAACTATCATTAATATGTATTTGTTATCTTAGTACCTAAGCACTAGACTAAGCACTGAATTAAGCTTACCAATTAATAATCCAATCTGATTATACATTATCTACAGCGGCAAATTCTGGTCACCAAAGGTTAAGCTATCGCGTGTTGGAAGCCAGAATGTATTTAAGCCGATAATGAATTATCGACGTTCAAACCGAAACTTGTTACCGATGGTTAGTACTTGAGGTAAATTTAAGAGTTTGATTATTTTTATTTATTAACTAGATACTAACTCATTTTATTTTAGCGCTTTGGTAGCCTAGCGGTAAGAGCGTGCGAATTGCAACCCGGAGGTCACAAGCGCAAACCCCGTTTGATATTTACCAGTCGCTTTTCGGTGAAGCAAAACATCGTGACGAAACCGGACTAATGCCAATAAGGCCTAGTTTACCGTCTGGGTTGGACGGTCAGATGGCAGTCGCTTTCGTAAAACTAGTGCCTATGTCAAATTCTGGGATTAGTTGCCAGGCGGACCCAAGGATCCTATCAGCCGTGGCAAAAGGCGAGGAAGATGATGATTTACTAACTCATTTGCTTATACGTTAACAGAAAACATGAAATCCCAATGTTAATAGGGTCCCAGCAGACACAATTCTGAGTAGAGAACACGTGCAATATAGTCATATTCTATTTTATCTATTTTTTTTTATGACAAAGGTGGCAAACGAGCAGACGGATTGCCTGATGGTAAGCAATTACCGTCGCCCATGGGCACTCGCAACACCAAGCGCGTTCCCGACCTATAAGTGGGTTGTAGCTCTGGGAACCTTATTCACCATCAGGAACACAACACTACATACCCGAAAGGTAGCAGTGCTATTATGGCTGTGGTCTTCTGTAGGAGGAGGTACTTCCCCAGTTGTGCTTCTCCAGATTCAAGCGTGATGGTACTTCGCTGTGCTCTACCTCTCCTTGTTGGACGTAGTTTAAGGACATACCCGGGTCCAACTATAATAAAATTATACTAGTGCGTGGTACTCACCCGTCCATCGGCAGTCATCTACGAAACCAAGGTTTTGCTATAAAGGCATATTCGAAAAAAAAGATATTCTTCAAATGTTTATTTTAAAAAATACGAGTATACCGAATTTGTCGCAAACCTCTCAAGAGTTGAATTTGGCGCAAACTTTGAAGCTGTTACGTAATTTGGAAAAGATGCTAATCGATACATCGGAGTTGGACATGACCCAAAAATCATGCAGAAGCCGTGTGATAGATATACTTATAGCATGAATATGGATTCAGATATCGATAAAAGGATATAATTATCAGTTCGTCTCGGAGTGAGCAGAATTTACCTTACCATATGTTGCTTGCGGTTGACGTTTGCATTCTATAATAAACATTTTAAGTTTAATAGCCGGTCGCTATCAATTGTTTTATATAACGAAGTAGGTATAAACAATACTTACACTAACATTAATAAATAAATCTTTAATAAAGTTTCTAATGATGACATCAATCGTTATGTTATCTACGCTAGTGGGCTAATTTTCTTAAGTATGTCCTACTTTAGTTAGTTAAAGTTAGTTAAGTTTAGTTAATAGTTCTAAGTTTACCACTTATAAGTAGAACGTAAAATATTATATCGACGATTTTTTTAGATGTTGCAGTTAAAATGTTAATTTAACTTTGCATAAACTTTCAGTTCCAGTATGCAAAATTATTGTAATAAAATTATTACTATTTAAAAACGACGTGACGAGACGACTGTCATATAATAAATATTCCCTTTAATGATAACAGTTTTTATAGCGACAGCAGATTTTATTACAAAATTACGATCTGAATATTAGCGTATTTACGAGCTTTAAAAATAAATAACTATTACTCGTACTCGTTTACTGTAGTGCAAAGTAGCCGTAAAACGAGCTTCTATTGCAATAAGTATGCAAGTTGATAGCAAAATGGAAACTTTAACACTTTGTAACAGAGAACTTCAAAAACTGTAATGATACCTTCGTATTTTAATTTATATGAATGTGTCGTACGTACATTACAGAGGCTGGTTCATAAACAACACACCCATGCTAATATTGAATATATTTATACTTGTAAAAACACGTGGGCGATGGCCAAATTTGGGTACTACTACGCTACGAGTAGAGCGATAAAGGGGCCAACAAACGGTTATCCAATTTCGATTAACGCGGTAGCCCTCTTGAAAGGATTCAGTTTCCATCATGTTCATTGAAACCAGAACTTGATATGTGGCTGCATTCAATTACTAACAATTAGCTAAGCTTCTAAAGTCAAATCACATCAAGTTTGCATAAATGAGAGAAGCGAGTTCAATTGGTCCCACCGTGAGCGTCCTCGCGAGCTTACAACCTTCTAGATCGGAATTGTTTTTACAATCAGTGTCATTCTGATAAGTCGCGCTGATAATTTCCCCCGTACTTTGTTTTAAGAGGTTTTTATGACCCCCAAGACGTAATACAAATCATACTTTGACTGGTACGAACATACTCGTGTGAGTACACGCATCCTCAGACTGGTTTATTTATTTGATTTTAAAATAGGAAAGTAATTTCTAACCGACTTGCCTAGTTACTTGTATATTCTTATAGAATCTACACATCTACAATATACTCTAAAACCGTATGCCGAGAAAAAATACATGGTGAAAGGAACAACCAGTAAACTTATAAGTATTTACAGTCTCTACTGTTTTAATTTTAATACAATAATAAATATTTTTGCTATTTTTTCAAAACAGAATATCACTGTAAACCATTGATTGTTCGGCCGCGATAAAACTAATTTTACCGGTAGCCTGCAGCTCCGGTGCACAATAAAACATATTAGCAAAGCGATCGCTATCTGAAAGCCAGGACTATGGCCGACATTTCAATTTGGTGCGCGTAACTATGTATGTACGAGTATCACACACAATCGATTTGCTTGCCAATATAAATAGTTCAGTACATACCAATTTATCTTAGTAAACATAAAACTGATTAAAAATCGTGGATTTCATTTTTTTTAAAACCTGCATAGAAGTTATTTAGGTATTATATTTGTAGCTCACTATGACTTGTTGATATTATAATAATTTTTGCAATGATATGATAAATATAATTTACATCATAAGCATTGCATTTACATGTTCTGAAATAGGGCAATTAGGGTCACCACGAATACTGCTGTATTATTTAGGTGGAACTTCACACAACCGTTGTATAACTTAGAATTTTCAGTAATTTTATTTGATTAAATATCAAATGCAAAATGTATTTCATCTCAGCTGACAATAATAAATGATGTACTAAACAAGATACAGTAGATAACGTCATAAAAAGTAGTTAAGTTTGGTAGTGGGATAGAGCTTTTTGGGCTAGCAAGGTCGTCTGGATGCTCCCGGGGGTGAGACTTAGAAAACCAGCTACACATTACAGTGGTTTCGGTTTCTAGATTAAACTCGGTCCCAGGCCGCTACTTTGTCAAAATGTTGCAACATCACTTCAGAATTTTGGTTCTACAATTAACATCACTCTATGTTCAAGTTGAAGTCATTTTATTCATCGCATTAAAACGTATTTCAGATCACAAATTTACTATACCTGCTCATAATAAATGTAGCATGTATATTCCTTATTCAATCTAATTGACGAAATACATATATCAAACATAAGTTAAATATGAGAATTTGCTAATTATATAACAGTTATGGATTGAACTTGCCTTGTATATGTTAATGTTTTTATAAAGAAAATATATTTATTTATTGAGAAACACACGGTGATTGATTAAAGCCAGGGATAGACTAGGGGACAAATGTCCGGCGACAATTGTCGGCAAGATGTCAAACGAACCCGACCGACAAGTCCGGCGACTTCGCCAGACACTTGCAGGCATAGTCATGGCTTGTCGGGCGATGTCCGGCTACGTCGATCTATGTCACCCGACGTCGCTGGCGATACGGGTTGCAGGAAATTTGTTCCCTAGTCTATCCCTGGCTTAATAAATCTAAAAAATATAAATAAACATAAAACTACGCGCAAGGCAAAATTATAACTATTATTAGTTATAATTTATAACTAAAAAATACTGCAGACCTCCTCTAAGGCGAGGCGGGAGCTGCGGCTACAACAGCAGAACAGGCCAAATGGCGTAAATGTTCAACTCTCAGTGAGGGCTACATATAGCGCCGTTTGGCGTAGAAACCCGAGGACCATGGGGACCTAACTAGCGCGAAGGCTCTCTTTAAAGAAATTTCAAAGCGCCTAATTGATGCTTCGGGTAATCAGAGGGCTGGCAGTTATTTTGGTCAGAGGTTAAGCCTGTCCATACAAAGCGGAAACGCTGCCAGCTTTCTGGGTACCGGGTAACGAGGGGGACTTGGGGTCCATATTTATATTTAGTCTTATAATTAAGGTTTTTTTTTCTGTCAGTATAGTTGCATGTATTTTTCTTTTTTGTGTAAGTTCTAACACAAACTGTAAAAAAATGCAAATACTAAATTGTTCATGTTTCAAATAAATATACTAGTAATTTTAGAATTATCAATAATTAAAGAATATTTATCATGATATAACATGGGTAAAATTAAATGTTTTTTTGCGAAGGGTAAAACGAAAAGCTGACTGTGATGTACGGAGGCTATTGTATTTACCCGTATAGATATAATTGTCAAATTTAAGTAATTATTTGGTAATCTTAGTCAGTACAAACATTTCTATCTTTGAATATCGACTAAAGAGTGGTAAATTATGTGACATGATTTCTGAAAGTCTAAATACATTACATACATTTCAGCCGTATGCAGTCTACTGCTGGACATAGGCCTCCCACAAATATGACTTGAATCATCTTGGGGGGTAGTTGCCATAGTCGCCACGCTTGGCAGGCGGGTTGGCGACCGCAGTAGCTGTAGATTGGGTTTCAACGGACGCTGCTGCCCGTCCGTAGGATTTTTCCCTTTGTCGCCTCTTACGACACCCGCGGGAGGAGATGGGGTGATGCTATTCTAGTCAACCGGCATCATACGGCGAGCATACAGTCTAAATACTAAGTTTATACAAGAAATGCACATGCTGAACCATAATGTCATGTCCGTTATTTTAGTAAATGTATTACAGAACGTACAGCGTAAACATACTATATGTTTAGAAATTTGCTGTTTGTATATTTTGTTGGCTTGCATACTTGACTTTACTTAATGATTGATGTTGAGGGTTAACCGACGACTCGTTAAGCCTGTCACATCATCGCAAACGACATTATAACGTCGTAGTATATAAAAATATTTATATTATTTAAATGTATTTTTATATTTGACTTTCATAAAAATGTTGTAAAAAACTTTACCTAAGAGACTAAATAAATACAGAGAAATTAATAATATTTGAGGTCATATTACTAGTACTTATTGTGTAAATGTTTACTAAATACAAGTTCTTTAGCTTGTAGGTTTTGATTTTACAACTTTTTTCGATATTTTTTTTGTTCCCTAGGGACTACAGTATGAGGTTCTTCAAAATCGGAGTATATAGGTTAGGCAACGCGCATATGAATCCTTTGGAGTTTTAGTCATACATAGGCTATGGTAACTGCTTATCATCAGGCGGGCAGTGGGCTTGTTTGCCAACGTCGTTGTGAAAAAAATATTCAATAATTTTTAAAATTTAAAATTTAAAAATTATTCGAATGCATTTTGAGCACTCATTACTTGTATTATTGTTATTTACTAGTTATATATCGGTATTTAAAGATAATAAATGTAACATTACAAAGTCTAAGTTATGTAATAAGTAATAACGGTTCTAGTACTATATTTTAGTGCTATAACAACAATGATAATGTCGTTATACTGCAACATAATATGCAAAAGCGGGTATTATCAACGTTTAACAATGAAGATTAAAAAAACATTGAGTTGTTTCCCAAATTTATACCCCTTTTTGGTTCACAACATTTCGACAAAGTGCAGGTTCAGAATAGGCAACTTCACCTCTTATTAAAAATCTTCGATGCAACGTATCTCTGTATGTTTTTATGTACTATTCTTAATAACCAACGTATTAAAAGTATTTGAGACAAAGTAAGTCAAATAATCATCTAATTTATGAAAAAAAAAACACCTATTTTAAATTGGCTGAAATACCAGGATAACATAGCACTCATACCCTACATCAGTAAATATCTAATAAAGCATTCCGGTAACAAGGGTATCGTATATTTATTTTTGTACTTCAGCTTCACATTTTTATTTCAGATTCGTAATTTACATCGTTTTCAAACGTACGAGCCGTAAATAATTGAAAAGCATAAGTTTAAAAGGCTACAAATAAAAAATGTTTTTTTAAGCTTGCTTTTAAAATGTATTCATTTCGGCATTAATCCGAGGAAATGCAACAGTATTACATTAAAAACTGGCCAATTACGAGTCAGACGCGTACACGAAGGGTTCCGTATTATTATTTAGAGGTAGAAACGGTAAAATCATCACTTTTTTTTGTATGAGTGCCCCCTTAATTTCTTTATGTTAATAAAAATAATAATAACTATAGCTGTTTCCGAGAACGGTCGCAAAGTGTAGAATCTCAACCGACATCATCTTGAGAGACTCTCGCTACGTGGTTGTGGTTGGATCAAAGGTCAGATTCAGAAGGCGGTTACCGTGGACCCGGCGCGCATAGTTCGGCAGTACCTCTCTCTGCTGCCCTAACCACCGGCAGCTTGGTCCCTGCCACGTTGTGTTCGAAGTTAGATTTTTTGTAATGTTTTTATTGTTTAGATACGTTTTAGATATATTTTCATATTTTACTTTTATGAAAATATTATTAAAACCAAATTTAAGAGATGAAAAAATAAAGGAAATAATAATAATAAATACTCTTTATTGTAAACCTTAATAAAAACAAACAATGAAACAGAAAAAAAAACCTACCTTAAGGTTGTCATGTAATTATTTGATAACTCTTTTATTTTTGAAGTGAATACACAACTAAATATTTCAAGTGTCTACACCTGTTGCTGTATAATATGTATGCATCTCTATAAATATGTATGCATATTAATATCGAGCAAAACCGGCAATAAAATGACGTTAAATTGTTATGTTAGTCTGTTTTTAATATTTGCTGTTATCAGAGCTCGTGTCAGACGAACAAGACTGACGGACGGGCGAATAGACGGACAGCAGAGTCTTAATAATAGTGTCCCGTTTTTACCCTTAGAGTACGGAACCCTAAAAACGACATTTAGCAACGCGAAATTCACGTCAATGTTTCGATTTGCGGGGATAAGCTAGTTAACGCCAAGCGCTGCGTTATTGCCCCTTTATGGAAAATCGCGGTCAACGTAGCGAATGATGAGCTATAATACCACTGCTGTGAAAAGGAGACGAATTGCTTTATAGCACAATGTCTTATGTAGTAGTAATATGCAATATTTTTACACTGTTTCCAGATGTGCTTAGATACTGTCATTGATGTATAAATTTGAAACGTACAATTAACATCCTGTCAAACCTGGAATCTAATGTTGAAAGAAAGAAACATTGCTAATTTATTTGTTTTCAAATTTGTATGCCTGTATATTTTTCTGTTGCTATAAAATGTTCGCAGCTAATACGATACAGTGTCTAGACAGTTAACGTTACAATGTATGTCCGTAAATTACTCTGCTTTAGCATGTTGTATGCCAGCTTTACGTAAATGGGTTTCAGCTCTATAGAAAATCTACACTAGACAAGTTAATCACATAACGCTATTGGAGAATATTGTATAACCATCTCATTCCATCGAAAATTCTAGGAAGGCTCCGTTTTACATACCGATCGGATTCGAAGTCATATTGTTCATGGAATACACTTTTTAATTCATCAATTTTGTAGGCAATTGAATCAAAAATACCTTCCAAATATGTAAGACATTGCAATGAGATCCCAATAAGTTCAGGTATTGCAAACCCTTCTCGATGTAAGAGTAGTTAAACATATTTTTATCCCAATATTCCGTTACGAGAAACCTTTACTGCATGCATGGGAGATTGATCCAAAGTGCCCAAAAAGTATATATTCAGATATTTATAAACATACTTTATCTGATTTATCTATCCTAATGCAAATAACACTAACACACCCACAAACTGAGCGAATTCTTGATGTTTAACTATGACCGCAAAACGTCAATATCGTTTTAATATCGAAGTTTTGAATACTGATCAAATTATAAAGTTTGTGATGATAATGAAATCCTATATTTCATTTTGAAACAAAAAGGCAGAGTTCTGTTTAACATGTAATATCCAGGGGCTGTGTAAGTGGGTATTCCTTAGGAAAGTTGAGAACACTTATGTTATGACATTGTCGTATATATGCACCTAAGCTAAAAGCGCCTGACTCTTAGCTCATGGCCAAGTTTTCATAATATGTTTTCACGTCATTTCACGTAACGGCGACGAGGCAGTGATGGAACGCGCAATCTGTGCCCTTACCATGAGTTGTGACTGTGAAGTTTTCGATAACGAGTATGGAGTTTACTATCTGTGCATCTCGTTCGCATTAAAATAGTACAAGCGAGATGCACAGATAGTAAACTCTATACTCGTTATCGAAAACCTCAATGTCACAACTCATGGTAAGGGTACGGTCTACCAAGTAAAGGGTCCGGATCAACAATACGTTACGAGCTCTTCTATTTGTAGGTACGATTTTATGACATGTTTTTATAATATTTGTATTGCTGTATTTGTTATTTATAATATCTTTTGATATCAGATTGGTTTGTCATTAATGAGCATAATTACTAATTTGATAAACGCCTTCCCCGCTTTTCGGCTTTTAAAGCGTTTATAAATTTGTAGTTATGATGTTTGATGCTCTTTCACGCGAAAACTAAATCAGAATGAAGGGGGTGGGTATGAGTGGATTGGCCACAATGAAAAAATACTCTTATCTTAATGTAATGTGACGGCACCAGTAATGGTCAAGGAACCAAACATGAATATTAGTGCTTATTTCAAAGGTACATATTAGTACATAAAGGTGCAATGGTACTTATTCAATTTATAACGTTATAGTTTTTATTAATTAATCTGTCAGCTTGAAGTGTCCAACAGTGGTACCATCACCCTACTTATCTTGCGCAGATCAAATCGGAGAGAGCAGCTAGCAGAATAAAAAATTGAAATTTATGTCACATAATTAAGAGGTACTAAGAGATGAACCCGCGTCTTCAGTATTCGCGGCTGACGCCCGCCGTCAAAATGTCTCAGTACATCTCCGTTTTTTATAATTCATTATCATTTGCTGGACATATGCCTCCCCCAAGTATCGCCAAGATGACCGGCCCTACGCCGTTTGCCTCCAACGAGTTCCCGCAATCTTGACCATTTGATATTTTGGTTAAATAATCTCTAATATTTATGCACTATCTATACTTCGTTAAGCGATCAAAGCAAGTCTTTGTTAATTACCGGTGTATTTGCGTGCTGTATAAACGGCTTAATTTCATGCATTAACTGATTACCTTCACTGGCTTGCGTTCTGTTGCTATTAACGCTCTGTTGCTAGTTAATTATAATTACCCGAATTTGTGATAAAAGCGAAATCGTAACAGGACTTATGATCGTAATAATCTTAAAATAAAATGAACTTTATGCATATTACTTTAAGGAAAATGCCGTAAGTTACAAATGAGAAGTGAAAAATCGTAAATAACAATTTGATAATAAACTCCTTCTTTGTTTTAACCCCTTATAAGGCAGAGACGATTTGGAAACCATAACTAAGTGGTTTATATAAACATTTACAAAAAAAGAACATCCTCTTTTTTATTTAACTATAATGGTATTATATAGCAAATATATCAGGCTTTCTTTTCTTATTTATACTTTTTCGGTCATAATTGAATTTTAGTGTAATTAATTTATCTAAAGTTTGTGGTCAATGAATGCACTGTGCCCGTTAAGGGAAGCAAGCATTTGTCACTGTTTCCATTATACTATTAAAAATACACAAGTCGCTGTATCTAATAATTTCAATTATATCTCTTGTAATTCACGATGGCGAGTGGCGAAACTGTTATTGGTATGATAATAAGGTCTAATTTTGATAAATCCACTCTCCATCGTGAATTGCAATATTTGCAATAACTGAAAATACGTTGTAGTATCATTTAGGAAACACTAGGAAAGTGTATCATTTGCCACTTAAGATTAATAAAATTATAAAAGGTTACATGCTATATCGATTAATATTGTAATATGTAACTATTTGCATAGTATTACGTACATGGCAGTTATGACAAATGAAGAAGTATTGAGTATTGCCTGTCACGTACCTGTCAATGAATAGGTGTATTGGAAACAGATCATCTGAAAACTCGAGTACTCTAACGGGCTGAGTGCATATAATGACCACATGTTTTTATTGATGATTTCGGTTTTATTTTGCCGTAGATGTGTTCCCCAGTGCATTACAAACATGGAAGTGTATTTAACTTTCACGTAGCATATCTGTCTAACTGCGGCCTTATAAAGGGTTAATATATTATAACATTTTCATTATAAATGCAGGAAATTAATTGAGATTACTTGTGAAGCATTAACCATTTGAACATTAAGAAACCTAAACGTGACCTATACTTACATATGTGCTCAGCCAGCCACCGTCATCATCTAAACGTGTTATCACTTATCAGTTACGGGTGTCGTTGTCAAAGCAATTATTTTGCCAACAGACAATGTAAACCATGTATATTTAGTCTTCCCTAGTTAAGTTGGTGGCGAGCACGCCACAATATCATGCCAGCTTATTTAGAACTATATTGTGTATCAACTGAGATTACACGTTTGTGTTTTTATAATTTTACAAGCTCGGAATTAAAATTAAAAAAAGAATCTAGCATTTTTTCTAGAATAAATGCCCATGCAGAGGTTACTTTAACCTTACACAGTTACGCGGCACGCGCTTATAATGGCATTACAAGCGCGATACGATAAATAAACCGAGCAAAGTTAATATACCGGGTGCGGCCTGTAATAGGAGCAAAAAAATTAGGGATCGCTTCTACACCACGAACGCAACAACATTTGTTCTACAACTTTAAATAATTGGGTAATTTATTACAATTGTACTTTTTTAGAACAAACTAAATAGTATTTTCAATGAACAGCATTTTGCAATACATTGCTTGCTTGGACCTTGTGCCCACATTTTTATCCTACCGGGAGTTTTCCGAGTGCGGGCCCGAAGTTGAGAACCCACGACCGCGGTCAGAGGTGTCTAAACTTCCTGCGAAATCCGCTTAATTCGTTACCTAAATTAAACTTTGAAACTTACCAATTTAACGAATAATCAGCTCAGCTTGAAACTTGATGTACTATGATATTTATTTGCGAGTTTATTTTCTTTATTCCTTTTGCCGATTTTTTGTAGCGTAAAGTTTTACTGCCAAGTTATTTTCTATTCTTGGCTTGAGTTTAGATCTATTATTGAAATCTATTGTTATTGGTGTGGTAATGGTGATTTATGATCATCACCCGGGACCACTCTTTCTTAATGATCAACGTTTTAATTTGGTAGTATTAAATTAAAAGAGTTTTTTATGGAAAATTAATCTTTCACGTAATCTTGGTCGCCAGTTGACAAACATAAGTACCAGTAGCGGTTTTTCCTAGGCAACACGGAGCCGATATATCTTAGCCTTTTCTTCATGAGCCCAAGGAAAACCGTTGAACTATAGTAAAATTAGTCAAGCCAGCGGGAATCGGCTTGTATAAACACGCCGCCACTGATATGTATACAAAAAAGTATTTAAAATTATTCTCCAAAGAACCATCATCATCTTCCTCGTGCTGTCCCGGCATATGCTACGGCTCATGGGAGCCTGGGGTCCGTTTGGCAACTAATCCCAGGATTTGGCGTAGAATAATTCCAGTAATATAACGAAAACAATTCTTTTCTCAGACTCAACGACTCTATAATTAGCCTGTACAATGCGTAACTAAAATAAATCGTATAAATCGTAGCCGCGGCTGGATGTCATAATTCTTAATATCTTTTGGAACTCTTGAGTATGTCTCGTACACGTATCGCGTTTAGGGTTTTTTGATGGTAGCTTCATGTGTAATTTTGGGTAATTCGCTTTTTGCGGTGTGAGCATTCATTGTATGCAAGAATACTCATGAAACCAAAACAAATTAACCCTAAATGACGCATGATACCAACACGATATTATTGCCTTGATAAACTATTTGCAAAGAAAAATATAATCCAATTATAAATTAATATTTAAGTTATAACATATTAGTGTGAGTAAATTGCGACGATATAAGGCTCTAATTATCTCGTTTGTGACACGTAATGTCCTTAAAACTAATTAGGGCTGGCACAGCAAAAGGTTTTAGGCCAACGATAATCTCTGTCAAACAACTAACTTGGCTATTTAGTCGTCCTCATAGCGATAAACTGGCAATTTTAATTCTATATATAACTATTATTGTAACATTTGGACTAGAATTGGTCTGGTAGTCCGTGATCCGAATATTCATTAACATAATTGTTTCTTAATGCTTAATTTAGACGTGGGTTTTATCAATACTAATTATTCCTTACCTTTTTTCCTTTATTAAGAAAGGTTATAAATTATTTTTTATTTTTTGTATTGGCAATTGGTCTAAGCCATATTCTCGCCGTGTTCAACAAACTACATGCTATTTCTAATAATCAAATCTATTAACCACGAATGGTCTGCTGGACAAATACCGCCGCGCTTGTTAGGCGGGTTGGCCATCGTAGTGTATGTTACACTACTCCAACAGGATGATAATCTACTGGTCACACTTTAAGGAATACATTGCCGTATCCGAATACGAGAAGACGGTTAAAAAAAAGCAAAAAATCAAGTGATAAAGACATTTTTGGGAATAAAATCGCGTGTTGCAATATAAAATGTTGAACCATTCATATGTGATAACTGAGAGGGACTGATAGCGACTCATGCGTGAAATGCAAAAGTCAGTACTCTGGCGCGGTCGCTGCATTCAGCTCGCAGCTGTAAGCCACACTTGATTGGGCGACCGCGAATTTAAACGAAGAGATTTTGTGGTAGCTGCGAAATTCTTGCGGTGGGTTTCGCATTCCGTCGAGTATTAAAGTTCGGCGTCTTAACTTGCAGTGAGTACGTTTACACAACCTTGATAATAATATATTATGCAGATTTATTTCACTTAGAAATAAGGAGCATTTATTGTATACTTATATCAATACGAATTTTAATATAACATACATGTACCTCATAGGTCAACGTGGGTAAGACCGTCTACCTGGAAAGACCATCTAACAACCAATTTCCTACATTATATCATAGGTATTTAGTGTCAGGTGGGCCAAAATCGCCACTAACTGGCAACCACACAGCTCAAACCGAGGACCCGGCAGACCCCGCCGGCGATGGAGAGACGAGCTTGACTCCTTTTTGAAAGAATGGCCAGAGACGGCTCTAGATCGACAGGAGTGGAAAAAGTGGGGGGAGGCCTTTGCCCAGCAGTGGGACAGTATAGGCTCATAATAATAATAATAATGGTGCCGCGGGTGGATCCTTGTGCCGACGAGGAGGAGTTCGCGAGTCAGAGTGTGAGTACCACAGCTAATGAGCAAATGAGGAGGACTCTGGAAGAGACGATTACGCAGTATCGCTCCACAAACAACCCTAGGCCTCGGATACCACGCTTGCCAATGAATAGACGCAATCATGCGATAATGGGAGCCTTGAATGCTTTACTAGAGCCATATCTTCGGACTAGTAAAGATTTAGATGATACACACTCGATCATGTACTGCGGGGCCATCGCGGCGTGCCGTGTTGCACGAGTCAAGTTTCCGGACGCTGAACGTGCACCTAGGACCGCCGGGGGTGTCCCTGCATGGCAAGTACGGATCGAGCGTCGTATCACTTCATTCAGGACTCTCATTGCAAAGCTGATCTGCTTCAGGGGGCAATAATCGCCCCGAGTGATGCGTTTTGTGAACCAGGCGTTCGCGGGGACGAATATCAGGCCCCGCGACTACATGGCCAATATCACGGAACGCATCGACTTCCTGAAGCAGAAAGTCTATGCATGGGCAAGCCGTATTCGTCGCTATAGAGAGCGTGTGGATCGATTCCAGCAGAATCGCCTCTTTCAGAGTGACCAAAGGAAGGTGTACCGAAGATGGGAGGAAGGTGATCCCCGTGTGTCTAACACGCAGCTGCCGGATGCTACTGTCATGACTGATTTCTGGCGTAGCATCTGGTCAGTGCCTGTTGAACACACGGAGGGTGAATGGATGAGCGTTGTTGAACGTGAGTGCGAGTCTATCGAACCTATGGGGCTATCACCATCAGCCCCGACGACGTAAGTTGTGCAATCCGCACGGCCCAGAACTGGAAAAGTCCTGGACCGGATGGATTGCACAATTTCTGGTTGAAATGGTTTCGATGCTCGCACTCGCGATTAGCAGCGCAATTCCAACAAGCCCTTGAGCTCAGCTCCCTGCCACCTTCCTTAACAACTGGTACGACCTTCCTGCTCTATAAGTCCGGTAGTACCACGGAAGCTAAAAACTATCGACCCATCACGTGCTTGCCTACACTCTACAAGCTCCTTACATCCATTTTGAGAGCAAAAATTAACACGCACATTGTCGCGAACAACATTTTGGCCACCTCTCAAAATGGATGTAGGGTTGGGTCCCGTGGTACTAAAGAGCTCCTCCTCATAGACATGACCATTTGCCAACAGGTCCGGCGGAACAGGGCTGCCCTCTCGGCCGCCTGGATTGATTACAAGAAGGCCTATGATTCGGTGCCTCACTCATGGCTGCAGAGGATCTTAGAGTTGTATAAAGTCAATGCAACTTTAAGATCCTTCCTAGGTGCGTGTATGAGGCAATGGACCACAGTCCTTCGTCAACCAGGAGGTGGCGATGACCCCCCTGGCCCGCAGGACTTCATAAGGATCGAGCGAGGAATATTCCAGGGTGACAGTTTGAGTCCCCTATGGTTCTGCCTAGCTCTGAATCCGCTCAGTACTTTACTGAAGGATTTGGGACTAGGTTGCCGGCTTCGGAGAGAGGGTGAAGTCATTTCTCACCTTCTGTATATGGACGACCTCAAATTATTTGCGCCAAACAACCGAGTCTTGCTGGAGCTACTGAAAACCACTGAAGTGTTCAGTAGCGCCATCAAGATGGAGTTTGGTGTCGATAAGTGTGCGGTTATGCATGTACAGCGGGGGAAAGTAGTAAATTCAACAAATTTACAGCTTTCTGAGACGATGTCGTTCAGGTCTATCTCCGAATCAGAAACCTATAAATATCTTGGTATGTCAGAGTCTCTGGGTATTGAGGATGTGGCTATTAGACAGGCGGTGAAGGAGCGCTTCTTCGGTCGGCTGATAAAAGTACTTAATAGCCTTTTGTCAGGTGGCAATAAGGTTCGGGCCTTCAACGCTTGGGTAATGCCCTTACTTATATACTCCTTTGGCATACTAAGATGGACTCAGACCGAGCTGGATGCCCTGGATCGGAGGGTCCGACTACTACTCACCACACATCGCATGCTACACCCACGCTCGTCGGTTATGAGATTGTACATCCCACGGAAGTGTGGAGGCCGCGGCTTTTAAATGCCAAAAGTCTCCATAACCGTGAGGTGTGCAATCTCAGGAATTATTTCCTGAACCACGAGTGTGGGATGCATCGTGATGTGGTGGCAGTAGACAGGAACCTCACACCGCTCTCCTTGGCAAACGAGAACTGGCGCAAACCAGTGGTACTAAGCACCGAGGACCGCAAGGCCGTATGGAAGAGTAAGGAGCTACACGGGCGGTTCTACAGGGCTCTAACGGGACCAGACGTAGACCTGCCCGCGTCGGTGAACTGGCTACGATTCGGGGACCTCTTCGGAGAAACCGAGGGTTTTGCCTGTGCAATTGCGGACGAAGTTATCATGACGAATAACTACCGGAAATATATCCTGAAGGACGGTACGGTCGACATTTGTCGGGCATGCCGCCGTCCCGGAGAGTCACTCAGGCATATAATTTCCGGTTGTTCTCATCTTGCTAACGGCGAGTACTTGCACAGACATAACCTTGTAGCCAGGATTATACACCAGCAGCTTGCTCTTATGTATGGACTTGCGGACCGCGAAGTGCCGTACTACAAGTACACACCTGCGCCAGTTCTCGAAAATGGTCGTGCCACGCTCTATTGGGATCGATCTGTTATCACGGACAGGACTATT
Source organism: Grapholita molesta (assembly GCA_022674325.2). Classification (NCBI taxonomy): domain Eukaryota; kingdom Metazoa; phylum Arthropoda; class Insecta; order Lepidoptera; family Tortricidae; genus Grapholita; species Grapholita molesta. The sequence continues at coordinate 6,412,105 of CP053126.2, forward strand.
GTAGCCAATAAGCCTGATATCGTGGTGATAGATCGATCGCAGCGCCGGGCAATGCTCATCGATATCACCGTCCCATGTGACGAGAACCTCGTGAAGGCCGAGAAGGACAAGTCCAGCAAGTACTTAGACTTGGCTCACGAGGTAACCGCCATGTGGGAAGTTGATTCGGCGATCATTGTACCGATAGTTGTTTCCGCGAACGGTCTCATAGCGAAGAGTCTCGACCAACATCTTGAGAGACTCTCGCTACGTGGTTGTGGTTGGATCAAGGGTCAGATTCAGAAGGCGGTAATCCTGGACACGGCGCGCATAGTCCGACGGTTCCTCTCTCTGCAGCCCTAACCACCGGCAGCCTGGGCCCTGCCCCGTTGCCGGCGGCACTCTAGGTTAGGTTTTTTATAATGTTTTTAATGTTTTGATATGTTTTAGATGTATTTTTATATTTTACTTTAATAAAAATATTGTATAAAACCTAATCTAAGAAAGAAGATAAATAAAGAGAATAATAATAAAAAAGAAAAAATGACGCTGTCACTGTCAGACGTGTTTTTGTAATTCTTTCTGTTATTTTGCTAAAATAATGTATTTACGGGCATTTTTAAAGTTTATTTTGTATATCATTTTCGTGGAAAAGTTGCCTCATATCGCAACGGTATAATTGACCACAAATATACTTTAATATATGGAAATAAAATGCCCACGTAGTACTACTCAAATGAAGACGCAGTAATGATTACACGCAGCAAAACACGCAACCAACAAGCGTCGACACACAACGCACGGATACCACCCTCGCCCGCCTCGTCCGTCTCCTCGCCATCGTCGTCGGCCGACGAGTTCGCAACTGCGGCCGACACCAGCGAGTCGAGCGACGAGTGCGCGCCGCCGCCGCCGCCACGACCACCTGCGCGGCGAGGACGGCCGCCGCTGCTGGCACGCGTGGGGCCCGCGGGACACACTGCCCCGCCCACGGCTCCCGCTGCCGGTGGTGTAGTGCGTCGCATGCGGTGGACTCAAACAATGAATGAGAACTGCATGCGCGCCTATTACAGGGCTACAGAGGGGAACTAATCTGTGCGCGTACCGTGTCCGGATGCTGCCTCTGTTTCAGGCCCTTGAACCAACTATCGACGTGACTGCGCAGCGACTATCGGATCAGGTGCGAGTCATCCAACGGCTCAAGCGATTGGATGACTTGACGCTTGATCGGCTTCGCCTGGAGGCTCTCTCTGCTCGTGCCGCCTTCACCTCGGCGCAGGACCCGCCCGCCACGGCGCCGGTCTCGATGCCAGCATCCGACCTGGCACCACGGGTGCCGCGGGTGGATCCTTGTGCCGACGAGGAGGAGTTCGCGAGTCAGAGTGTGAGTACCACAGCTAATGAGCAAATGAGGAGGACTCTGGAAGAGACGATTACGCAGTATCGCTCCACAAACAACCCTAGGCCTCGAATACCACGCTTGCCAATGAATAGACGCAATCATGCGATAATGGGAGCCTTGAATGCTTTACTAGAGCCATATCTTCGGACTAGTAAAGATTTAGATGATACACACTCGATCATGTACTGCGGGGCCATCGCGGCGTGCCGTGTTGCACGAGTCAAGTTTCCGGACGCTGAACGTGCACCTAGGACCGCCGGGGTGTCCCTGCATGGCAAGTACGGATCGAGCGTCGTATCACTTCATTCAGGACTCTCATTGCAAAGATGATCTGCTTCAGGGGCAATAATCGCCCCGAGTGATGCGTTTTGTGAACCAGGCGTTCGCGGGGACGAATATCAGGCCCCGCGACTACATGGCCAATATCACGGAACGCATCGACTTCCTGAAGCAGAAAGTGTATGCATGGGCAAGCCGTATTCGTCGCTATAGAGAGCGTGTGGATCGATTCCAGCAGAATCGCCTCTTTCAGAGTGACCAAAGGAAGGTGTACCGAAGATGGGAGGAAGCTGATCCCCGTGTGTCTAACACGCAGCTGCCGAATGCTACTGTCATGACTGATTTCTGGCGTAGCATCTGGTCAGTGCCTGTTGAACACACGGAGGGTGAATGGATGAGCGTTGTTGAACGTGAGTGCGAGTCTATCGAACCTATGGGGGCTATCACAATCAGTCCCGACGACGTAAGTTGTGCAGTCCGCACGGCCCAGAACTGGAAAAGTCCTGGGCCGGATGGATTGCACAATTTCTGGTTGAAATGGTTTCGATGCTCGCACTCGCGATTAGCAGCGCAATTCCAACAAGCCCTTGAGCTCGGCTCCTTGCCACCTTCCTTAACAACTGGTACGACCTTCCTGCTCTATAAGTCCGGTAGTACCACGGAAGCTAAAAACTATCGACCCATCACGTGCTTGCCTACACTCTACAAGCTCCTTACATCCATTTTGAGAGCAAAATTAACACGCACGTTGTCGCGAACAACATTTTGGCCACCTCTCAAAATGGATGTAGGGTTGGGTCCCGTGGTACTAAAGAGCTCCTCCTCATAGACATGACCATTTGCCAACAGGTCCGGCGGAACAAGGGGCCCTCTCGGCCGCCTGGATTGATTACAAGAAGGCCTATGATTCAGTGCCTCACTCATGGCTGCAGAGGATCTTAGAATTGTATAAAGTCAATGCAACTTTAAGATCCTTCCTAGGTGCGTGTATGAGGCAATGGACCACAGTCCTTCGTCAACCAGGAGGTAGCGATGACCCCCCTGGCCCGCAGGACTTCATAAGGATTGAGCGAGGAATATTCCAGGGTGACAGTTTGAGTCCCCTATGGTTCTGCCTAGCTCTGAATCCGCTCAGTACTTTACTGAAGGATTTGGGACTAGGTTGCCGGCTTCGGAGAGAGGGTGAAGTCATTTCTCACCTTCTGTATATGGACGACCTCAAATTATTTGCGCCAAACAACCGAGTCTTGCTGGAGCTACTGAAAACCACTGAAGTGTTCAGTAGTGCCATCAAGATGGAGTTTGGTGTCGATAAGTGTGCGGTTATGCATGTACAGCGGGGGAAAGTAGTAAATTCAACAAATTTACAGCTTTCTGAGACGATGTCGTTCAGATCTATCTCCGAATCAGAAACCTATAAATATCTTGGTATGTCAGAGTCTCTGGGTATTGAGGATGTGGCTATTAGACAGGCGGTGAAGGAGCGCTTCTTCGGTCGGCTGACAAAAGTACTTAATAGCCTTTTGTCAGGTGGCAATAAGGTACGGGCCTTCAACGCTTGGGTAATGCCCTTACTTATATACTCCTTTGGCATACTAAGATGGACTCAGACCGAGCTGGATGCCCTGGATAGAAGGGTCCGACTACTACTCACCACACATCGCATGCTACACCCACGTTCGTCGGTTATGAGATTGTATATCCCACGGAAGTGTGGAGGCCGCGGCTTTTAAATGCCAAAAGTCTCCATAACCGTGAGGTGTGCAATCTCAGGAATTATTTCCTGAACCACGAGTGTGGGATGCTTCGTGATGTGGTGGCAGTAGACAGGAACCTCACACCGCTCGCCTTGGCAAACGAGAACTGGCGCAAACCAGTGGTACTAAGTACCGAGGACCGCAAGGCCGTATGGAAGAGTAAGGAGCTACACGGGCGGTTCTACAGGGCCCTAACGGGACCAGACGTAGACCTGCCCGCGTCGGTGAACTGGCTACGATTCGGGGACCTCTTCGGAGAAACCGAGGGTTTTGCCTGTGCAATTGCGGACGAAGTTATCATGACGAATAACTACCGGAAGTATATCCTGAAAGACGGTACGGTCGACATTTGTCGGGCATGCCGCCGTCCCGGAGAGTCACTCAGGCATATAATTTCCGGTTGTTCTCATCTTGCTAACGGCGAGTACTTGCACAGACATAACCTTGTAGCCAGGATTATACACCAGCAGCTTGCTCTTATGTATGGACTTGCGGACCGCGAAGTGCCGTACTACAAGTACACACCTGCGCCAGTTCTCGAAAATGGTCGTGCCACGCTCTATTGGGATCGATCTGTTATCACGGACAGGACTATTGTAGCCAATAAGCCTGATATCGTGGTGATAGATCGATCGCAGCGCCGGGCAATGCTCATCGATATCACCGTCCCATGTGACGAGAACCTCGTGAAGGCCGAGAAGGACAAGTCCAGCAAGTACTTAGACTTGGCTCACGAGGTAACCGCCATGTGGGAAGTTGATTCGGCGATCATTGTACCGATAGTTGTTTCCGCGAACGGTCTCATAGCGAAGAGTCTCGACCAACATCTTGAGAGACTCTCGCTACGTGGTTGTGGTTGGATCAAGGGTCAGATTCAGAAGGCGGTAATCCTGGACACGGCGCGCATAGTCCGACGGTTCCTCTCTCTGCAGCCCTAACCACCGGCAGCCTGGGCCCTGCCCCGTTGCCGGCGGCACTCTAGGTTAGGTTTTTTATAATGTTTTTATTGTTTTGATACGTTTTAGATGTATTTTTATATTTTACTTTTATAAAAATGTTATAAAACCTAACCTAAGATTTAAAATGAATAAAGATAATAATAAATAATTTAGTGTCATATGACGGACTTCCCTTAAAAATATAGTGTGACGGTCTTACCCACATTGACCTTACCCCATATATGTTGTAAAGTTTATAAGGAATAGACAACAGTGGTGGAAAAAAACAAGACTTGCCTTATTTGACATATATGATGAAAAAAATAATTTGTATTAAATAAATCAGTTAATTTTAATACAAAGTATCTATTTACATAAATTCCATTAGGACAATGCCTTAACAAAATTGCTGTTGTCGCTTTTACGGTGTTTCTTACAGTTCGAGATGTTTGTTTGCAAACTTTCAACATTTGCTAGCTCATTAATTTGGAAGTTAATTAGTCAAACTTACAACCGTTTGGCATTGGAACAGTCAATATTGGTCGGGAAACGTCAACCGCATTGATTTTGTTTTTGTTTAAATTGGCTTTTAGGTTAAAATGGTAGGACATTTATTTACTTAATGTTTATAGCACAGTTCGATCTACGCTAGAAGGAATTAAAATATTTGTTGAATGATCATTTCTCTGGAAAAAGATACACTTGACTTTTTTTCTAGTTAAGGCACATAATGTTTTACTTTAATTTTTCGATTCTCTCCTAATTTTTATATACAACTAGCTGTACCCCGCGGTGTTAAACTCAGTATATAAGGGAAAAAATGTTAATCCAGGGTGTCAGCTAAGGTGACGGCACCAGTAATGGACAAGGAACCAATCATGAACATTAGTGCTTATTTTTAAATGAGTTAAGTGTTGTGCTTTGTTGGGACATATTCAGTTTATAACTTTATGATATTTGAAATAAGAACTAAGTGTCCATCATTGGTGCCTGTCAGCTAAAAGTGTTCAACATTGGTGCCATTACCTTAACTCCATCCCAAAATTTGCTCCAGGCGTTTAGGCGTGAAGAAGTAACAAACATACACACTCGCACACTTACAAAATTTTGCCTTCGTAATATTAGTGTAGATTGTGTAGATTTACATACTCTCTCATCAAGTCATCGTCATTTCAGCCGTAAGTCACCCACTCGTGGACATAGGCCTCCCCCAAATATAACTTGTATCAGCTTGGGAGGTACTTACCATAGTCGCTATGCTTGGTAGGCGAGTTGGCGACCGCAGGAGCCGTACATTGGGTTTCGACGGACGCATCTGCTCATCTCTCGGTTTTTTCCTTTTGTCGCCTCTTACGACATCCACGGGAGCATATGGAGTGGTGGTATTCTAGTCAGCCGGTACCATACACGGTGATTTAATGAAATGCTGCGTCCATTTCATTCGTGAGCACAATCCCAACAACAAATCCTTGAAAGGATATCCTGGGTAAGTTACGACCATTTTTCATAGCGACAATCCATTAAGCAGGGACTATAGCGAAGTGTAAGTGTGTCAACACGGATCAAGAGGCAGAATAAATGGTTAGGTTTGTTCCATTTATTTCTCCTGGTAATTTCTAGTTGAAAGGTAGTTGGCCATTGGCCTTATTATCCTACCTGAAGTAACTTTCGCATTTAATTTTCTTTTGTTTTACTCACGCTGTCTATATTTTGGTTTAGGTTGCTTACCGGGAACGAACTCTTTGCCTTTGCTAAATAAACGTTGCGCTGTTTACTTGTCAAAAAAAGAAATAGTACTTTTCCGATATTAAAACAGGAGAATACAAAGTTATTGGTACATTGTTTTTTTTCTGCTCAAAACACATAAAACTAAAAGCTGAAAGCTACTTCCATTAAGAAATTAAATATTTAGAATACATTATGATAGCTAGATTGTTGCTGTATGTATGTATTACAATTTTAGTAAGGTACAGTCAGCGTCATATAACTAGTAACAGTCAGTATGGCCAAATGTATCGAAACATCCTTACTCCTATATAATTAATGGCCATAATGACTGAAACTAACTATATGACGCTGACTGTACCAGGAATATGTCAATTTGAAAATACACGAGATGTCAGTATAAACCGGCTGTGACAACTTTTAACTTCTAGGCGGAAGGGTAAACGTCAAAAGCGTTTCAACCGCGGGTTCCATTTTGTTACAAATAAAGTTGATCAACGTTGCTAATTATTGGCAACCTTGATGTAATTAATACATATACATAATAAATAATACAATACAACATAATACAATACAATAGCTTTTTTTAGTAAACTAATTTTTGTTTAGTAAATGACGGTTACTGATGGGGGACTGATGTCTAGTCTGCCTTCTGATAAAAAATTATAGATAATCTTTCAATTTCCTTTTTTATTCTTGTTTGAGAAATAAGATTACGTCGATCCTATATCCAAACAACGTCTTAATTGAAAACACTCTAAAAAATTCGGTTTGCATGTTAATAAAATTGCTTGCGAAGTTTGTGTTGCTTATGATTATGAACCACCATGCATGTAGACTTTACTAAAATTGACTTGTGTTGTTTTCTTAAAAGTAATTGCAATGACATTTCGCTGGATAAAAATAACCTTAAGTGTTTTTCTGAATCAACGTATTATATATAATTATTAGTATACCTACATTACGCATGATTACGGGTAATAAACCAAAGGTAATGCTTTATTGTCTTCAAAAAACTGGCAGTATTTAATTGAAGGTTTCTTAACAACACACTAATTAGGTATCTACACTTTCTGAAAACTCCTCCGAGCTTCACCTCTTTTACTCGTATAGTTTATACATAAAGACAAAATTGCTATTGTTTTGATATTGGTGTTACTTAGCTAATTTAAAATATCAAATGCCAAAGAATGTCAAGCCTGTTAAATTATTTAAAATAAGACTAACGACAAGTCCCTTCGCTCGTCGCCGGCGCCGTAAGACAGCGACAAATCCACTCGACGATTGGCCCAACAAATTTGCTACATAGACAAAGATTTATTTCCGTAAATCTGGGTTATCCGCCCGAGGCAGTCAGATTTGTTTTAAAACAAAGCTTGGCCGCAGTACTTGTTTTGAAAACAGTTTGGACAGTTATGAAGTAACTTTAAAGTACAAAGATACTTGGTTTGAATAAGTTATCACAATATAAGTTTTTTTCATTCAAGTGCTTCAAACTAAAATATTTGATATTTTGGGACAATCTTAGTAAAACCACAGTAAGCTCGAGTGTGTGTTGTAGAAGGTACTAGATGACGATATAAAATTGAATAGATCTATGCCCTTATCGGGTTTTGAACCTCTGGCTCTGTAGAGACTTCCGACTAGATTACAAGACTGTGGAAGTAAAGTAAGTGTGGGACTATCAAAACATTATAAACCCTTAAAGCACTCCCACTGCGAACTAGTAAGCTATGAGCTATCAGCTATTTTAAAGGGACAAAAGATAATCGCTCCCGTGTAGCTTACTAGCTCGCGGTGGGACCAGTGCCTAAGACTATTTAGATAACTTTTTATACTATTTATAAAGGAACTCCACTTATGTAGGTTCAAAATTAAATGTGGTTAAAAATGTAATGTAGCTAAAACATATGACTACAGTTAGCTCTATAATCTAACCGCCATGTTGAATTAAATTTATACATGTCAGAATTACATATATTAAAATTAGCGTCTATTTTAAAGTCATCCATACCATGACATACTTTGGGGATTTAAGGTTTTAGGATCAGGATATTCGGTTTTTCTAAAGCCATCTATACACCGCCGCTGTTTGTAACATTAACACTGTGGCATGTCACACTCGTCACTCCGACCAATGTGTACAAACAAGGATTAGCGCGAGGATTTTGTTCGCAGTGGGATGAATAATTAAATAAAGAGTTTGCTGACTCGTTAGTTAAGCCTTATAATTGCTATAGTTTATTTGCATTGTAAATTTGTTGGTCCACTTTACAGCTTGAATAAAAGGAGCATTCCAAACTTGCCTTTCTTTATGAAAAATTTTTCCTCAGTCCACCCGATGACCACGAACGCTGTTAAGGTTCGAAACGTCGGGATGAAGTTTAAATTAGTATACGCGATTTAATTAATCCGTTTAAGTTGTTTTATTTCATGAGTAATTATCGCGGCAAACGAAGACAATATTACCTTTGTTTAGTTAAATCGCAATTTTTGTATACATTTATTTAAGGTATTTGAGTTTCGGTTTCTGTGATAAAGAAGACGATATGAGCTACGTTCGTACTTGATACGAGTAGCCAGTTATTCAAAAGATTTTTTACAGAACATCCTCACACAAGCTCCAAGGTTAGCTCAAGAAGACATAACTTACATAACAATCAGAATGGCTAATTCCTGAGAAATACAAACACACTTTTGATAATATACATTATGTTAACCATATCTGAAATTACTTTGGTTGTACTTAGGTTCTATGTTATTTTTTCCTTTCTGCTCGCTTGAATAGTTTTATTTTGAAAGGGTTACTTATTTAGTTCCCATCACTACAATAAATTTCTAATATTGGTTTCGCTAATACTAAGATTACCTTTTGAAACAAATTGAAATTCGACGTATTATAAATATTTACTTTGTATATTGTATTATTGAGTATAAAAACCTTATAAATTTTATTTTGGCCATTAAATCATCATTCATATTTTTATGTTACTTAATTTAAAGCACATTGATGAATTCATCTTAATTAATAGTAATTAAGAAGTAACTCATCTCAGTTTCAGTGGTTTCACTAAATATTTTGTACAAACGCCTAAATTCTTCTGTACATAACCGATATCTCTAAGGAAAACTTTGTTCGGTAGGTACTACGAAATTTCGTAGCAATGCTACGGGCGCTAAACTCGTTACATTGTATTCGAACTGAAAACTAAGTTGCCTATTAGTCCATCTAAATTAACCGACTAAATTTAGTATATTACAATTAGTAACTTTAAATTACCATATTTAACAATTTTTATTACAAACTATATTCTAGCATCAATTTTATTCATAACATAGTTTGTAATCAGAGACATCGTCAAAGCTCTCTCTTTCTCTCTCTCCCTCTCTCTCTCTCTCTCTCGCTTATCTTTTTGTTTTTGTAACGTTTGTTTGTTTTGTAACTATCTCGGAGGCTTGTGACCAATTGTAATATCCAGACTCAAGTTTAGTGTGATAGTACTTCGCTGTACTCTACCTCTCATTGTTGGAAGTAGTTTAAGGGCTTACGGGTCCGGGTATATTACACAACATAGTTGATTTCGCAAAAATATCTTGTTTTATTTATTTATATACTTAAAATTTATGTGATAATAAGTTTCTATCAAAAGTTTAGCACGGAACCATACATTTCTTGCATATTGTATGGGCAAAAAAAATGTAAGAAGGGTACACCCGGTCTTGCACGTTTACAAGGATCATATGTACAAATTGTAGGCTAACCTTATACCTATACATTACACTTTGAACCATCCAGTTAAATCCATTTATTTATAAACAACGTTGATTACTTTTTTATAAACTAAAGTGATCGTATTGAAATTTAAGTTCGCCTTTGTGATGATAATTAAATAAAAAGTGATTTGTTTTTATTGTCCTTCAATGTATTAAGCCAAATTTACTTAACGAAGCCAGTTGTAACTGTTAGCCCGTTAATATCATTGTTTCAATATTAGGGCTTAGTACGAACACAGACTTTGTTTAAGGTGTTTATTTTAGGCCAAAGCTTATTAAATAAAAGTATTACCCCAACGAAAACTAATATGATTTATGAGCGTCTAACCAAAGTCATTGAAGTACAATGAATCCTCTTATTCATGACTGAATGATCGATGGATATAATTTGTAATATTTGCGCGGCTTTCATTAACGCCACAATGAATAGTGAGACCTAAATCCCAACTGGACTGTGAAAATGACCTCTTTTCTTACTCTGTTAATAATAGGCATCGTTTCATCAATATTTCAAAGAAGATTGGAATCGGAATCAGAAGTTTTGCGTTACATTTTCACCAAAAGCCGATAATTTTTACTCGCCTGTTGTAAGATGCCATAAATCAGAAGGGAGTCGAGGTACGATAGAATCGATAGGGCTGGTCGAAGGGAACGGGTAAGAACAAAATAAGTAGGTACCGATTACGAGTGAAAGTATTCCAATGCATAAATATCTGCCTGTCGCCTGAGGATTACAGGCGAGATGCATTTGTGCCTACTTTTTTTCGAAATATATTATAAGGAACTTATTGTGCAACAATAAAAAGTGTTGTTATAGGTACTAAATGAATTGACACAATAAATAAGTGTCCTATTTGATTAAGTCTAGCATTTTACCAGGTTTCACTTCGATTGGACGCATTGGTGTGATTTGCATAACTTCCGAAGCGCTAAAATTAAATGGGCTTGGTTCCATATATTATTTGATGTATTTATTCTGAATTAAATGAAAATGTTAATTTTACTGCAATGGCGTCGATTTCCCGCCGGTGTGTTAGTAAATGGTATGACATACTCTGTTATGATTGTATACTTAGGAGCCTAATATGGTCGAGTTTATCATTTGTCACGATATCTATCACGCTCCAACAATGTGAGTGCGAAAGGGGTGGATAGCACGATAGTCGATAAAACGGCAATTACTTCTTTAAACTAGTATTCGTAAATATAAATGCTTTAGTTACAAATAGTGTGCCAATACACATTGACATTTGACAAAGTTGATACTGGGATTACTATTTATATTCTCTCCATTAATTGCAAACCATACTTAAATTGAGAAGTCTTCAAACTCAACATTTTTTATAGAAATCACTATGGACTGATTCAAGTTAATTCTTCCTATGACTGTATCTAAACTTAATGGGCCACGATGACATAAAATGAAAGAATGACCCTCTTTACTAGCTGTTGAATGTCAATAAAATTATTATGCTGAATGCATTCAGATTTAATGTACCGATTCAGCTTTTATGGTAATAATTTATACTTTTGACTTAAAAACCTAAGATTGGAAAAAAGAAAGGTCTCTTAAAGTAGGACCAAATGATGTTGCCATTTATAGTTATAATGTAGATATGTATTCACTAATTATCTCGTATCAATACTTCAGAATTTTAATTACTCGTAGGTATTTTTTGTATATCTATTTATAATTTCTCGAAACTTTCATACACGTTGCTAGCCTATTTAATATAACGTGGGACCTCAATCCGCGGTAGCTTCTGTGAACTCCAGTTCCGACCGGGGCACATGTCATTGAATTTCTTAAAATATATTTATGAAATATTCTATAATATTTACCAGTCACTCTGTGGTAACGTAAAACATTGCAAAGAGCCCGGTTTTCTAATCCAAATAAGGCCAGTTTTTCCTTCTGGATTGTAAGGTTAAATGGTAGCTTTGCATTCGTAAAATCAACTGTCCACGCTAAATACTGGGGATCGGGTTATCCAGCGGAATTTAGGCTCTTTTAGCTGCGGCAAAACGTTGTGAGCAATGCTATGAGGATGGTGTTATATTTTTACAATGTTCCATCCTATTTAACCAAAATTTCTTTATGTCTTTTTCCCCATTTTGATTATTGGTCGAACATAAAAAAACGTATAAAATAATCTACGCTGCCAAGTTTTTGTTGAAACATGGCGGTGTTCAAATATTGTGTAAGCTAGACATTCCAGTCACGTCCCACGTCATCTGGATGGAACTGGCGTAAACTTAGACGGCGTCGAACTCAGACAAAAAACAAAGCATTAAATCAATGATACGTTGGTCATGTCATGATCATGTTTCTTCTAACAGACAATGTATTAAACATGGTGTAAACTGTAAAGCATTCACTCTCTATATCTCGCACCTTTTAAAAGTCTCTGTTTGTTCCGACTAGTAGGGAATGCCGTTTGGTATTAAGTACGCCCTTTGTACACTTTTACCATGCAATAAAGTTTAAATAAATCGATGCAAATAATATTTGTCAACAGTATCTTCCGATATGAGTAACTAAGTTAACGAACTTCCTAAAACAACGTATTGATTCCAACAATTATAAATTAGACAGCCATTTGAATAAACCTCTTAAAATCGCTCCATGTTTGTTGAGAGAAGCCTTACCAAAGTGGAATTTGAAAATAACATGGATTTCAAATCAATTTCATCTGCTACATTCGACGGTGGAATATATTAAAGTATGAGCGAGATGAACTGCCAGTTATGTCAAAAAAAGATGGTACGAAGCCAGGTTTGAATGCTTTCGCCCTGCCACTGTTTTATTTATTAGCTGAAAATTGTCTGAGCGATTGACGACTGATAAGTATTATGAATGTAATTATTTCCACAATAATATTTTATCGCAATAACTCGAGGACATAACAGAATTAGTACTATGAAGCGGTCCATATAAATGAGAATAAAATATAACGTACGAGTATCTATTGCCCAATAAAATCTACCTCGTTTGCGTTGAATATCATATGCATATTTGTGTTTCCAATCACAGGCGCATGCATGCGTACTTGGGTAGGTATGTACTCAATATGCACTTTATAGGATTTAGACAACAGTACAGACAATAATTTAGATAAGAATTGACTTGATAATAATATTGAAATGTTTGAGATTGTAACGTCATAATAACTGCCAAAATACCGTTTCCCATAAGTACAGTCAGCAGCAAAAGTTGCTAAGGATTTGAGGTGTTCAAAATGAGGTCAAAACGTCTCTATTGTCAAGAGAATAAGAGCGCGTGTAGGTGATTTTGAACACTTCAAACGCTTAGCAACTTTTGCTGCTGACTGTACTCAATACTTATTTACTTACTGGCTCGGTTGTGCGTCAGCAAACAAATGTAGAAAATAAGTTTTACAAGCGAGTTTACCTTAAATTACTTCGACCGCGGAATTTTGGCAGGAGAAAACAATTCTGACGCTGAACAACAAATAAGTTTGAACATGTTTTTCTATTTCGTTCGAAAAATGCCTTCAATATTGATACAAAACTTACAAATATCCACAGGAATAAATACTGGTGAGTGGCGCAAAAATGTAGCATTTTGGTTTGTTATTTTATAAAGCCCAAAGTAAAATTTGTTGTTGACTTTAACAAAACTGATTCTTAAAATGAACTACAGTAAAAATATTTCACAGATCTACGAATTAGTCTTTATTAAAGTTATAAATTAACTTATTTCTTATACCCGTTTACTATATCGGTATCATGGAAGCATAATGAAGACACGCAAGAGTAATGGAGTTTACGATGTTACAATTGCCACTGTTATTTCACGTCCATTTTCGAGAGAAAACTGAGGTAAGCGAAAACCTTAATTAAAATATGAAGCTCCACGCGGGCCGGCGCACCACAGCTGTCGCCAGTTCTTTTATTTACACTAAAACACACTTTTAATTTGTTTTTTCACGTTTGGTATTTATAAAGCTGTATATATTTTTTATTTAAGTAACTTACTTGACAAGTTATTTGCAAATTATGCCTAAGTTTATAAATAGCTTACTAAGAAATAATCAATGATCATAAAAAAACGAATTAATTTAGTGAATATTTTTACATGGTTCTATTTAAATTGTTAGTATATAGGTATGATCGGGTAAAATCTTGCACACAATTTTAAGTTCTGTTAGTACGGTGACAATGAAATATTATGGTACCACTGATCTGATCTGATCCAGGAGCCAAAGGGTAGCCATAGTAACTTTAAAAATATACAAGATAAACCCGTGTTATTTGTGCGTAAAAACCAGCAAAAACTCTGTTTGTAATAAAAACATGTACCATCGGCTTAACTACTTTTCCCGCAGTTCAATAGTTTTCCTTGGGCTCACGAAGAAAAGGCAAAGTCATATTGGCTGCGTCTCAGCCGAAAAAAATGGCCGCCTGCACTGCTGACTATTAGTTTTATAATATTTGGCGTAACTTGATTTCAGTAGCAATTGACAACAATACAAATGCTTATCAGGCTTGTCATGACATAAATCACGTTTCAATAGGACACAGGCACTCATTACGTTTGTTTGTTTACCCCATTTTAGGTCACGCACTTGACCCGCGCCGCAGATAAACGTGATAAATACAACACTTGTAACGCGAGATGGCAAAAACCGTCGCATCAAAAACGTTCAGAATCTAGGCCAGGGCTATAAGATGGTATGGTAAAAATTATGTCTTAATTACTTTCTTTTATTAAAATTACTATTCTTCACTTTTGTCATAACTTTTGCAATTATGTGTAGACAGCGAACAGGTAGGTACAGTTATATACATAGTTATTGAAAGAAATATTTCCGGGGCTGCTTCAGAGAGATCCACTGTGATCCACGCTCTGGTTCGTCACAATAGATTGGTATTTGCTATGCCTAGAACCTGGATTTATCTAAACACATATCAAGTTAAGAGCACGTTTTAGTTTCACTCCCACATCCACAATATTACGTTATTTTCAAACTAGCTACCTTTTTATGAAATAATGAATTTATGAATCAAGCTATTTACGAATTTTAGGACTATTTATGGTAAATTATTTAGCATTCAAATACATAACCAAAACCAAATTGACAACCTATTGTACCTATAGCTATGGTTAAATTTGTTACTTGTTACTATGCCTTTTGTAATAAATTAAATAAGGCTCGCAATGTACCTACTACCGAAAAACACTTTTTGTTTCTATAACCTATCCTTAACGAGTCAATAGGGGTAAATATTTCAATGTAATAGACGTGTTATTTCATAGAGCTAAGTAAACTTGGTTTGGCTGGAGACGGATAAACTTGAAGGAGGTTCCCGGGGGCAATATTTGTCAAAATATTGACGCAGTCAGGGGACGCAGGCCTCTAATTATTTTCCATTTCTTATACATCTGGCATGTCATGTTGAATAAAAACACTTTTGTACACATAATTAACCTTGATTATGATGATTGAACTTGAAATGGATGGTAAAAACTAAATGTATTATCTATATTTTTGTGACCATGGAAGTCACAGCACTTCCGAAACATCGGTTAATAATAATAAGCAATACCTTTAAATAATAAAAAAAAACTATATTAAGTCCCGTTTAATTTGTTATGTGTAAAAATCTTAAGAGTTTAAATCAGTATAATATTAACCTTGTTAAAAACGTTGTCGAATTTCATTTATAAAGCCGAAATTATTAACAGTTTGCGATGTGGTACCGTTTCATTATTAAATATTTCGTTGTTAATTAATGCATTTTAATGAATTTAAGAATAAAGACAATGAGTAATTTATGCGACATGTAAGCAGTCAGTTTAAAAAAATATTAAATGAAACTAGCATATTTTACTCTCTGTTATTTAAAAGCGAATAACCTTAACCTTACTGGGAATTAAAAATGTTGTAAGTAATTATTTTTCTACGATTTACAACAAAAAAGAAATGGCTAAAAAGCCTTAAGGGCTTCCGAAATCGGGTACAATGTCCATTTATTTAACCCAACCCTTACCAAAAAATACTTACGAAAATGCAGTGTTACCACAATAAAAATGGTGAAAGGAATAAGAACTCAATTTAGAGGGTTGATTGGTACAAGGAAGAATTCGCATTTTTTACGTCGTCGCTCTGCGTACAAAAGGAGAATAGTGAAAAACGGTTTCGAGCGGTTCTTGACCTGCATATTTCTCGCCTTATCCTACGTTACTGGGAGTTTTCAATTTTATAACAAAAGAGTCAAAGTTGGTAGACTTGGTAGGACATCCATAGAATATAATATTGAATGGATTAACAAGGTTAGATGTCATTTCATTTTGTTTTAATGTAACGGTAAGGTTGTATTATAGGAAAACCGTTTATTACACATCGTTAAACAAAGGTTGAAAAGGTTGAAATCGTTTAACGACATTACGACATGTCGACGTTATCTATAACAGGATTGTCGATATTTTTATTGTGGCAAACACTAAGCAAATGTCGTTCGTGCTAGAAAAAATATCCATGTGTAATAGAATCTTCAATTCTTCATGTAATATAGGTTTGTAAAAAATAGGGATTCCAATTTTTTACCGATAGAAAATCATTTCATTTTGACTTATACAGTTTTAAAGTAAAAAAGCGGTCGCGTAACCATTTGTAACGTGTTGTTTAAGCAACAGATCTGAAATATTGACTAGACGGCATTCTTGTGTAAGCAGACACCGCATTTTGGAATCAACATTTCGATTTACATTTATCATTGAATCTGTTTTTATCACATTTTACTTCTATATTGAATCGCGAGCGAAACAACAGTATCAAAATGTTTTCGATGGTATTTCAATTCTTTTTTATGGCATGTGTCAATTATCTTATTCAAATTGTCTATTGCAGTAGATATCCGATGGGACGAAATTTATCCTGTTATTTAACTTTAAAAAAAGCGGAAATACTGCGTAATACCTATTTATATGGGAATTGATGAAAAAAAAGGAGTTGATAAGCATTTCCGCGCGTTATATATCTTTCAAACAAAAAAGCGCTGTCGATTCAAATTGTGTCCTGAAATTGTACATGAAATGTGGCTTCATTTTAGTAGTCAGGTATTCTAGGCTTAACTTTTATAAGCTTGGACAAAGTAAACGTCCGGGTGCCCGACAGCGTTTTAGTGGATGCCACTTTCAATGTTACGTCATTAAAAATAGAGGTGACAAAAGTTTGTCATTTATTAGGCATTCGCGCGTCGAGTACTGGTACGCTTATATGATATACACAAAAAACTTTGTACAAGTATGACGCAACTTCGTCGCGTGCGTCATTCAAAATTCACACTTTTGTTCGAGCCCATTTAATAGGACACAATACGAAAAGTAGGTCATATTCACTTTCAGCGAACTTTTTAGTCAATCTCGTCCCGCACCGCGTCTCAGAATATCATATTGCATACGCACTTTAGTATTCCCACAGGAGCTCTTAACTGTTCCCGAACATTCTGCTTTTTACCGCGTCGGTTTAACATGGTTTGAACATTATTCTGTGCTTTATAAATATCCGGCATCCGCCTTTTATATTTTTCAGAATCTCAAATGTGTATAATTGTATATAGGTACACTCAAGGTGATAGCTCTTATGAAAAAAGTGCTAAATTAAGTATACAATATGTACTTTATTGTTTCAATATTAATATTGTGTGTGTATACATAAATTACCCAGCATTATTTTCGCTATATTCGATATTGCTTACTTTGTATATTAAAAGAAGCTTCGGTGATATTGATTCAACTCAAATTTATTAAAAAACTAGTTTACTTAAACTCGATAAATTTATCGGAATCCAAAATAGCACGGTATGTGTATTTAAAATACTGCCGCACGCTGCGGCCATTGAAATACTCGTTATAGGTAAATGTCAGTTCCATTAGGAATCTAAAGATGTGTTTTCTGTTATGGATTAGGTTTAAAGGATCTGTGGGTTTGGTTTATTCAGACTATCCTTTTGGTAAGGATTCCTGTTTTAAGATCCATAATCCATAAGTGAACCTTACAGGCTGTGCACAATTTCCCCTTACAAATATTTTACGAAGACTCTAGCAAGTGTCTACGTTATAGCCAACTCATGGTAATGCTAGTAACGATTTACTATTTTAATAATATTATACTACTATTATAATAATTGTTCTTGGTTATGAAATACATAAAACATGGAGTTGGTGGTGGAAAATCATAGGCACTGGCTTAGGATGATGTGGTTTAAAAATAAAGCATTACATTAAGAAAAATATCTAAAACACTTTTGAAATAAAACAACTAAAACGGATTAAATCGCATATACTAATTTAAACTTCATCCCGACGTTTCGAACGCTAACTCATGAGTAATTATCGCGGCAACCGAGGACAATATTATAAAACACTTTTGTTTTACAAAAATGTAGAAAAAATAACAATAATATAAAAGAGGTACGTCATGTACACATGGCATGCGCCATACACACAATAAAGTCATAAATAGAGTTTTCAACATGTGCTGTACTAATTAAAAGTTTTGTTACACTCAAATTCGATGAAATATATGCACCAGTAGGTACATATTTCATTAGGAAACGTTTATCTGACCACATGCAAAAGGAAATTCTTAAACATCTCTTGGGTGTTACATTGTCTTTATTGCTTCCAATCGTCTGGACTGCTCAATCGATTCTAATGTATTATGGTCGTTAGATTTATCTTCATTGATAGAACCCAAGTGCAAAATTAAGGACTGAGCTACGGTTGTTTTGTTTTAAGCCATTGCTTTTTTACTGAGTAATGAAAACGAATGTATTTGTTAATTTATATAAATAATAATCCGCATTTTGGCTTATTCAAACAATTATTTATTTATTTAGTTTTGTTATCGCTGTAAGGGTTAATTAAATTATTGTCTGCACCCGACGTCGATCCGGTTACGCCTTTAAAAAAACTATAAAATAATGCTGCGACTTCTTTTCCCTAACCATTGGCAAATGACCAACCGGAGAACAAATCGCGAGCGAAGCATGTTTATTACAGCTTCGGCAAAAAATATTTCTGTCAGTGTCAGTGTTGTAAAACGCTAAATGCGTTCTTTTAACCGGCCGTCATCATCGTCATAATTCAAGACTGTACTATTGCCGGTGGAATAGTTTGCATGAATCTCTCTTAACGCCAGACTCTTGACCTCTTGATATGACACGACACCAATTTTATCTATTATTTGGTTAATATAGCTGCGTCTTGGTCTTCCTTCTACATTTCCTTCCATGATGGCCTTGAAGAAGTTCTCGTGTCGTCTCATTTTTCCCTTCGGTTATCAACCAAGTTTAAAATCGTTCTTTTTGTTCAGAAGATTTAGTAATTATATAAAATTTCGTTTATCAAAATGACCTATTAGTACTAAAAGAAACAAGGCAAGACTGTTTATAAGTCTTGCCTACATTAGTAGTTTTATTAATATTGTATAAACTTTAAAAATAGTACAGAGTTTGTTTAATATGTAAGTAAAATACTGTTATACTAATAGTCAGACACATCAAACATAATCTCCTTTTTTAATTAATTTTATCAAAGGGTTAATTTGATTGCGACATGATTACTTAACCGCGTTTACAGAGATCTATTAATTAAATTTACCTTTCAAATACAAATCGAGAAATGTGCCGAAAATTATTATACATTTATCGGTTCGTAGTACAGTCAGTAGCAGAAGTTAACTAAGCAGGCCAGTTGTTCAGAATGATTTTGACACTCTCTCTTATTCTCTTAACAATAAAGTCGTGTCACTGTCATTTTGACCACCTCGCCCGGTTAGCAACTTTTGCTGCTCACTGTACGTAGAACAGAAAACAAGCGATTGTATTAAAAAAAACTTATTAGTTTTTGTTACTGTTAATCCGTTACATTTATTACGTCACGTTAGCGTTTTCCATGAACAGTAACTGAGCCCTGAGTGTAAGTTTTTAACGTAACAAAACGTCACCATCCCGTTAGAGTTACCCATATAAATAACATTATCACTTACGCGTTCGAGACGTTAGTTTACGTCAAAAGAAACCTACACTAGAGCCTCTGTTATCTTGAATAAGGCCACATGTGTTTAAAGGTTTCTATTCAGTGGCCGATTTTTGAGAGTCGTGAAATCGTATTCAAAAAACTTTGAGGACGAAAATAATTTTTGCACAAAATGTATATAGGTAGTTTCGATACCTATGATTATTAATTTATATTATTCATGTTACAATAATACTATTTTATCGTTTCTGACAAAGTTTAAACTGTCAAAACTCGACGCTCAAAAATTGGCCCCCAGATTGGAATAATAAGATTAAATAAAAGGGCAAACTAGTTTACCAAAATTGTTGTGGTTTTCGCTAAATTTTGTTGATCAAAACACTGAGTTCCCTGCGGAGTCGCACAAATGGGATGCCTGGTTGCCGGCGCTTACGTCATTTCTAGAACTGAGATTTATTTTGATGAACGTCGTATACGTTTCGTTTATAATATATAACATTCTATATATTATAAAATTATCATAATCGGTATGTATTGTATTAGATATGTCTATTTACCCTTAGCTGAGAGCCCATAGCTGTTTTTGTTACCTATATTATCTTTATAAACCTTTTATCCTTTTATGTAACAAAATATTAGAATAAACATTTCGACGACACATTATACGATATATTATTATTTATATTTGTTGTGATTTTGTACCAATATATTTCTTCTACATTTTGTGTAAATCATATAAATATTTTAGTGATTTATATTTGTAATCAGCATTTACGTTTTAATGATACACACATTATAACGGTATGTTTTGCAAGGGATTTTCTAAGAAAGCGTATTCACCATAAATAGTGTAATGCCGAGTGCAAAATATCTATAGATTTTATCCGATTTTGAATATATCCCACGCCTTTATTTAGTGAACATAAGAGCTATGGGACATATTTTTGTATACGGTGTAAGCATCCATATTTTCACACTTGACTGAACAGTGTTTACTTCCGCGTATATAATGCCTTCCTGAATTTTGTTCAAAGAAGGAAGATAAGCAATTTTATCTCTCGTTTCGTGTATCTCTTACGTTACGAAGGCACGGATAAATAGAGTTGTCGACGACTTGTGTAGGCTGTCATGTAAAAAAGTGCTCGTAATCTGCACGCAGAGCACGGTAACGACCGACGCATCTCCCTACAAATGACAGGGCTTTATTTCCCGGTGAAATTATGCCTTTGCATGGGCGAGTAACCTCGTTTGCACGTCGACAACTTTATCTCATATTTCAATTATTTAAAAATGTCCTCCGGACTCTCGAATGCGCTTAGTGATTTAATCACTAATTTGTCTAATCTTAACTTTATCGATATGAATTAAAATATCTAAAAAAAACATATTTGCCTGTTACTTCTGTTATTTTTAACACTTTTTTACTGGTAAATAATAATTGCGAGCAATGATTAATTGCTTCGACAACGAGTGATAAAAAATTACGACTTTTTTTATCCTCAACTTTTTTAGTTTTGCACTTAATCAATATTAACTATCTTAGTTTTTTACTGAATTCTAATATAATGATTAATGTTTTAACAATAATATCGTTATGTTATGTTAATAAAATCAAATGGACCACATACCTACCTGAGATATATATTATGTTTGAATATGATATATTTGATACCCCGTTGAAATATTTCTACATATTTATTTTCAATTCCGTTTCTAAAATTATTACGAGTCAAAAGCAATCCAGTTTTCCTTTGAATGTGACGACGAAATTGAAAGATACTGTCAGTATAAAAATGTATGTAACAAGAACGAGATGAAAGAACAAGTTTTGGTATGTCCTAACAATGTAGTCTCGTTTTTATTCCTCTGTCATGCAGCGAGAGGCCCCGGCGTTAAAGGATCTTTTAAACCGTGGACTCGAGTGTCGCTGGTTTTTTGTGCTTATAATGTACGTACGAAAATCTTTTCACGAATTTTTCACTACATTAAGTGTTATTGTTTGACACTGCCGCTGAGTTCACTGCAGCTTATTTAGAGAAACCATGACGAATTGATTAATTAATACAACTGCAACTTGCTTTAATAGAAGTTGTGTAATAAAAATATGTTAATTTGTGTGTAATATTACGAATACGAGTATTGAAGCACGATGGCGTAGCTTTAATGAATGCGGGCGGCTTTAAGAAATCCGGAAGTTCTAGCTTCCAGCTCCGGCTCATAATACAGAGCTTATTTATGTATTAATATTATGTATATATCAATGGCGGCGCATGAATTTCTTAGTTAAGACGGAGCTAAAAAGGTTTTTCCGTTTGTCCATGACACAAAGGCAAGCTGTGGGAAAGATTGACCGTCGCGAATCGGCGTGTATGGACGCGTCGCCGCTGGACATACTAATCGGCCTTCAGTGAAGAAAAATATTATGAGGAAATCGGATCTAATCTCGAAGACGTCTTTTTCTTTCTAGGTTGGAAAGTTGCATAAGAACCGGTTTCGTAGGTATAATTTATGTTTGTGGCCAATTTTAGTACGGTCACTATCAGTTATATTGGAGCTGTGAAGGTGGTCAAATATCTGAACATGCACTTTACCGCCTTTTTTTATGTCATAGGCGGCAAACGAGCAGACGGTTTGCCTGGTGGTAAGCAATTACCGTCGCCCGTGGGCACCCGCAACACCGGGGAGTCACAAGCGCGTTGCCGGCCTTTAAGGGGGGTTGGAGCTCTGGGAACCTTACTCACCATCAGGAACACAACACTACATACCTGAAAGGTAGCAGTGCTATTATGGCTGTGGTCTTCTGTAAGGAGGAGGTACTTCCCTAGTTGGGCTGCCCCAGATCCAAGCGTGATGGTCATTGCTGTGCCCTACCTCTCATAACTAAGGCAATATTAAGATATTTGTGACCACCTCCTCAGCTCCGATATATCTGATACCGTAATGAAATGAAGAGTATTAATTAACACAATAAATGGTCCCGTTTGATTTATTCAAATGCTTCTGGATTTTAATAAGTATCCGTATCAAATAATAAGCCTTCGATTACAGCCTTTATACCCGGGACACGCTTTTAACTTGAGCAATCAACTTCATCGAACATTATTCCAATTACTGTATACGACGAACAACCTAATAGTATCTGAGTTAAACGCACAATAAAATATTGTCTCCAATTACGACGTTCAATCACGTTCCTTTGAACAATGTATATGTTCGCGATTGTGTTTAAACAAAAGTAGCTTCTGTGGCGAGGAGATAAGAGTGCTATTTCATTATTCACGTGTTACAGTGTCTGTGAGCACTCCATCTTCATTATAACACAATTTGTCGTAGGCTCTTACGCGTTGTATCTGATCACATACATGTGAAGGCAGCTATTAATATAAAGCGTGGCATTAAGTAAAATATCGTCGCGAATGATTAAGCACGCACGTGATACGGTGGCAAAGGGTAGGCACGACGAGAGCTGTTTTAAGATAAACCTTTTAACGGTAGAACTCTTAAATAACACATTGTTATGTTTGTTTTCTTCTTCGCATGTCATACAGCTTTAAATATATAACTGAGAAGATGTTAGATATACATACTAGATAGAAAATGGTCCCAATTTTAGAGGTTACGTAATAGAGTCATACAGATCCATTAGGATCCTGTAGACATTGTGAAAGTTAAAAGTCATTTGAAGCCAATGTTTTATTTTTAACACAAAACAATCGTAAGATGCAAACATATTCATTGTATAGAAGGGCGTATGTCACGTTTAATAAGCCAGATATTACTCGACAATATTGACACTATTGCTGAAAATGAGGGTAGTTACTCGCCTTTCCGCTATCAACAATGCCGGCGTCAGCGTCGAGTGCACGGTCGCGGAAAGCTACGGCCCGCAGTGTGCGAAGCCAATACAAAGGGTAAACGAGACATTATTAGGATTAGTTCGGTTTCCTTTCTTTCACCGAAAAGCGATTGGTAGTTATCAAATGATATTTCTTATATGAATTCCAAAAAAACTCGTTTTGAACCTGCGACCTCCAGGTGGCAAGTCTCACGCTCTTACCGCTAGGCCAACAGCGCTTTGTAAACATATTTTAGATCATATTTTAAAAATATGGAAACTGGGAGTTGCTAGCGGAATCGTTACATACCATTACCAACTGCAAGGTAAATCTACATAGGCAAACCTTGTCATTCGATAAATACAAATATTGTTAAGCGACGAATTCAAACTTCTAAATAAATTTGTGTTATTGAAATCGATATTGAAATGCTTGCGAGTACGCATAATATTTGTATTTGTAAATACACACATCTATTCAAGTTTATAGAAGTGTATATAGGCGATAAAATGACCACCATGCTATCCGTTCTGATATAAATCTTTCTTTCATCTACATCCAAAAAACCAATTCGCAAGATTAAGCTCTAAGTTGATCTTGATCTCATAATTTACAAGACAGCTATTAATACCCAGGTGGCACTAAGTAAATTATAGCAGTTAGAGATTAAACTTGTTAGCGCGCAACGACGCACGAATGTAGTGGCGAGATGAGGTGTTGTTAATAAATGAAGCATCATCCAAGCTTAATCAACCATAGTTTGGAGCTGGTTTGTCGAGAATGAGAAAACTTGTTTAATGTTATATAGGTGACCGTGTATACAGCATAAAACATACCCGAGAACGTTTAAAACCAATGAAATGTGAAAACATACGTTCTCGTAAATGTATGTATTTTGGAATTCCACTGCAGATATCGGACGAGCATTTTACTCGAGTCTCGGTAATCATAACACGAATAGTACTCAGAAAATAGGGAGATTTGCATTTCCATTTAAAATGAATGGATTATTTTGTATGATGGATTTTTTTTATTAATGCTAGACAACTACAAGACAGCAAGATAACCTGTGCCTCCCAATTCGTCTATAGCGGCCTATAAAAGTGTAGGTATACTTATATTAGCTACGGGGACAGAATGGCGACATAAAACCACTGTCGTTAAACTATGGACCGGCGCTAACAGCATGCCCTAATTTTTATATTTATTACTCACTCTTCTCAGTGGTTTTATTTGCGCCATCGCCATAGAAATGTTACATTCAATTTATATAAAAAAAAGAAACTAGCTTAGGGTTGAAATTGCCAAGTGTTTTTGTTAAGAAAGAGTTTTCGTGGCATAGGGATAAGACGTGGGACTTTCATATAATTTGATGCTCTGCAACCAGTCCAATAATTATTTCCGACTTTTCGTAGAATCGACTGTGTTCTGGCTTCGCGACCCAGTGACAAAATTCGATTTTATTAGGATAAGGTCAACCTCTCCGAATAGTATAAAATAATATTTCATAATTAGAAATTACGAAACAATCAGTGGTAAGAAGTAAGGGTTCTGATTAAAAGTAAAAGTATTGCTAGACTTTGACTGCAATATTTTTATCAACATATTTCTAAACTCATGCAAATTAATGGTCTGACTAGAAATTAGTTTTTCGTACCTTTTTACAGCCACAACGTCTGTGACCTAAATAAAAAAAACATTGTGCACATTTTGATTAGAAATGTTATTTGTTCACTGTTCGTTTTTGTATAAACCCTGGTATATCCCCCAAAGCTTTTTGTAACACGGTTTAGCGCGGTTTAGTTGATAAAAAGTTAACCATCGTTTTTGCCCGTTGGGGCTTCAACCAGTTACTGTGAGCTCCGATTATAATGGTTTTCAATGTCGTTGTGTCGTATTTAGAATTCGTACATATCACATACTTACGTAAATTAATCATGTGCTCATGTCCACATTGTTCGCAAATCTTCAACTAGCCACGCGGGAGCCCAGTAGCTCGAAATAAAATCTGAACCCATGTCCTCACTACGCATAACAAATATGTAATTTTTTTCATTAAAAAAAAGTTAAATACTGTTTTTCTCGACCAGTTGTGGTTTTTTATTACGATGTATTTCAGTTTATCTAAGATAACCGAATGATGGCTTATCTATAATCTTGAATTGACAAGTGTTGCTACTGAAGAGATATTGAAGGGCCATTTCTCTGTAAGGGCGATTTCAGTTCACATGTAACGTGAAAATGAGATTTCCCGTCTTGTGATTTACGGTAAATTGGGATTCCTTTCTCCCGTGATAGCTCGATGTCCGTCATTGATTAATCGTTGATGTTTTGTATTGCGTTAGAACTAAATTGTTCTTATTGTTCTTGTTTTTTAAGTTTATATCGGTAAAACGACAAGTATAGGAGATTTTACTTTGATACTTATAGAACGGTCATAAAAGTTTTGTATTCTTAATTTAGTAGATTCATTTTCGTAAACTATTTTTATTTATAGAATTATAAATAGGTAATCGATGTGTCTGGCGTAACGTCTGGAGTTTGAAAAACAATTTCAGCGAAAAAAATATTTTAAAAGTTGCCCTTGCATTTCAAAGCCGGGTGGCCTTTTACAGTTTTGATTACTTTTGTTTTCTTCTACTATTTTATTTGCATTATTAACCTGTAACTAATAAAAGTAATAAACTTTCTTTCTAGTAGAAGGTATTGAAAGGAGACCTCCGCTAATGTTACAAGTTACAACTAACTAAATACAAGTTATAAATAAATACAAATGTGGGAAATAATATTTTTTAGGTTTTGGGCAAAACGAACTTTATTCTGTTTTAAGTCGCCTGCATAGTTTAACCGTTGAGCATAAATGGTTTAGCAACTTGCGTTTGTGAAGTTAAACCACATTTAAATGATAGAAAGTTTAGTTTTGTTATTTTATTTTAAGTTGCATAACATAGGTATTTAATAACTAAATCTAGACGTTTTAGTGACCGGGCCGTGTTTTAAAAGTAAAAATGTGACCAAATTACTAAGTCTCCACTATCTATCTGCCTGTCTGTCTCATGATTCTCGTGAACTGTGATAGCCAGGTAGTTGAGTTTTTTGCTCGATATTAATAACGGCATATACATCTAATGTTGTATAAATATTTGTATGGAAATCTCAGTACCGGAGACCGGCTCGCATTTGGCTTTTTTTTTATTTTCAATTTTGCAAGCACTTTTGTATTATTTAAGAAAAAAAAAATCACAATTTCTCTGAAAGATTCTCAAAATAGCTCTATTTTTGTAAAACTTAGTTTGCATTTACGGGAAATACTAAGCTCCTACTGAACATCTGAAATTTCCAACCTAGTAAACTCCGCAGACTCGAAACTTTTCCCTTTTAAGCTTTATCTTAATTATTAACACTTCAGCCAATAAAAACACTTTTTATAGAGAAGCATGACTGGGAGGGCCATCAAAAGAGGGTGATCTGATTATTTTTACTTTGAAAAGCAGTCAAGCGGCCCAATGATCAGCAATTTTGCAGATGATGATAGCAAATTTAGAAGTATCTATTTGTGTTGAGTACAATTGAATAATACTCGTAATGACGTACGCGGTAAGGCCCTTGAGGCGACTTCTGTGAATACTTTTTTTTATGATGTTTAACTAGTCTTTTAGCCGAATTAGAGAAATGTGTTTTTCGGACGTGTTATTTAAAATTGTAATAGCTTTATAATTAAAATAATATTCTACCCAAAAACAGCTTTTTATAAAAAGTGTTGCGATATGTAATAAAGCAAATCGCTTCCAGCAGTGTCTACGCTCAGACAGCGCAAAATAAATTTAACGCTATTTTCATTTGTTATCAGGATGACTTAAGAGCAAGAGTTATTATACCTATCTTTATGTCACAAACAAGCTTAGTTGGGGTGAGTGGCTAATGTAAAATAAAAAATCTGAATATTATGTATTTATGTATTGGCAATTTTTTTTAATTTATGTCTAGTGTAGGTATATATTTTTTTAATTTTATTGAATCAACCTTATAAAGTTATTCCCTTTACCTGTATACCATTTGAAAATATCAACGAAAATCAAGAATTACGAGAATAATTTAATTTTAAGTTACTAGTAACGATACTCAGGGATGAAGGAGTGTATTTTAAGAGACAGCTCAAAACATCTTAATCATCTTTTATAGCTAAGAGATTTGACAACGAAAACCGCTAGTGAGCACTAGGGATGTACGTCATTACCTATTCACGTTTTAATCAGGATTTCCAGAAAAGCAATATGCACTTGCCACGGCACAGGATCAAGCTTTTATAGAGCCACTGCGTATGCTAATATGGTTCTCTCTCAACCTTTTGTCACTCCACAGCGCTCGCGCCTCACGCTAGGAATCTGTATCTATTCATGCTTACCCAATGGATACCGGTAAGGAATCTGCGGGGAATATAAAGATATCCTGTTTTTACGATGATATAAAGCTACAAAAAGAATTGGATTGCTAATAAAATATTAACATTGTTGTATTTTCTAGTGAAAAACCTATTTTAATAGATATGTTTGTTACATAATCAACCAATTGGATTCTGGGATCGTTCTGATCCAATGGTGAGTACCGATTCGAGTCAAAAATTTTCTATTTTTCTTTCCATTGAAATATTTACTAAATCATGTTTTAAGATGATGTGCAGGA
Source organism: Grapholita molesta (assembly GCA_022674325.2). Classification (NCBI taxonomy): domain Eukaryota; kingdom Metazoa; phylum Arthropoda; class Insecta; order Lepidoptera; family Tortricidae; genus Grapholita; species Grapholita molesta. The sequence goes on from CP053126.2 coordinate 6,440,487, forward strand.
TTCAAGAAAATATGAAACAGATTGCCCTTAGTAAGTAAGGGCCGGAGCGTTGAATGTTTTATGTCCCCAGTCCGATTTTGTAACGTCAATTACATTCTTAAATGGGAGCGATAAAATTTATCGACTGTAAGTAAGCTTGGCAATTATTTTATTTTAATGCAGACTGTTTATTGCCTTTGAGTAACCGATGACTGTCATAATTTGACGTATCAGGTTTCGGTATCTACGTGTCTTCATAATCATCAACATACATACTCGTATAACATACGTTATGTATGTTACGCGACTTCATGTATTATACTCATGTAAGTGACATTGTCAATACCTTAAGTAACAAACTTCCGTTTCATTCGTGTAAAGGTTGTAAAAAAAGAACTACTTAGAGGCAGTTTTTAAAAAACGGACCTCGAGTATGTTGAACCATGTTTAGGGTGCCGTAGTTTTCGAATTGTTACTTAACCCCTATTCTTTTTTACATACCTTTCGAACGACATCTTACACGTAGGGGTTAACCTAAAAAAAATTACACCCCACTTCACATGTATGGGAAATATCCTAAAAAAAATATATTCACTTTTTATTTGACCACTTTTTCCGCGTTAATTAGTACCAAAATGTAAACAAATCTGTTTACATTTTGGCACTAATTTATAGCTCTCTAGTGCTAACGGTCACTGGGCATAGCCGGAGACAGACTTACAGACTTTTCTTTTCGTTTCTGGTTGACGACAGAATCAAAAAATGTAGGGATAACTCAAAGCACGTACAAGTTTGGAATAATATACGACCCGCTAGGGTTTTTCTTAGATTCCTCTGCTGTCTATCAATTGTTTCTTTAAATTTACTGTATGTACAGTTTTAAACTTTAGCTTACAAAAGAAAAAAAGGTATTACTAAAAAGTTGAACATAATTAATACGGTAAAACTATTATTATCCTGTTGTATACCTATAGCTGTTATTTGAACAAACTATTCCTAGTGTAAACCGTAATTAAGCCAGAGTTTGCGTAAATATTGTGCCCACAGACGTGTGGCTTCTAAAATTAATGTTCCTTAGCTTTCATGACAATCATGACTCAGCGAGAGCTGCCATATATATATAACTTGCGCACGCATACATATAGGTACAGTCAACAACACTCCTAGCTATACATTGGTAGACCTTATTATATAAGGCATAAAGACCACCGATGTGCAGTTAAGAGTGTTGCTGTGTGTACCTATTACAGATTTAGATTGGCGACATTACATCTTTATAAGAAAGCGGCCATGATACCAAAAGTTTGGCTGCGATAAAATCAATAATGGAGGATTTTTTATCGAGTGGCCTTTTTACGAGAAGTTTGTTTTATACGCGGTTTATGGCTAAAATTAAGATGTATGCCTAATTTTGATTATAACATAGTGACAAATATTATACGATACTTCAGTCGAGTGCAGACTAAGTAAAGCATATCTGGTTAAAGTCACTACTTAAACTAATTTTTTGTTTTTAATTTCAGGTAAGAAATGGTGTATCACAATGTAGGATTAAACGTGATGTCCATGTGTGAGTATTCGTCAGGATGTTTTAAGGATTTGGGTTTAAACCTGCGCTTAATGCTTTAAGCCCTAGGTCTCAGGTAAGTGCTGGTTGTACCTAGCCCAATCCCAAATACAATTGTTAAAGGTTATGGACTAAGCTGAGGACTCTGCTTGGAATCTTTTACCTTAATTGTACAACTACTACTTACAACTCAACTTATTCTTTATTACGTATAGTCTTTATGACTAGTATTACTAAAAAAATGTGTGTTATTTTGACGCGTTGGTAGATAAATTAATTTCTTCAAAACATTACTAATTTATTTTAATAAGTAACTCGTTCACTCATCGTTTTAATAGAATTACTCGTATCGGTAGGTAGCTTCGGTTATCATTTACAAATGTCCCTTATGCCTACAGCGCATGGAAAATATAATATTTATAGTGGGACTGAGTTGGGTCTCACAAAAAATGATGGCCATGGCCCACTCCCCACAGGAGACCGGACTTATGGCTAGATGATTTGGGTAATATTTCATTTTCATTGCGCTGACAGTTGCGCAGTTTTAAGGCGTACCTTTTTTAGTGGCAACTTACGAATTTTGGAAAACTGAAAAAACTTTTTGGTCATTATGTGAAGTAATTTTATTACAGTTTGCAGCATTTTAAAATAAAATTGAACTAATCTGAAAACTGAACGACAAGCTGTTAACATCAAAATAACAATCGAGTTACTCGCTTTTAACTTATTTTCCATAATACAAGGTATTATTAAAGTGTCTATGTTTAAATGTTTGTGCTCAAATTGTATCTGTATTCATTATGCCTTTGCTCCCTAATTCTACCTTTTCACAAACAAGTCCATCCCTCGCCTCGGGGTGCCGTTCTCCTGAACCCACAAAAACGAATCACTTTACTAACTTCGTAATTTACAGATGCTACAAAAACTGTGAAAATAACAAACGTACATGTCCAATTTATTAACGTAAATTATGAATCTTGGGTTCACGGCTTTATTTTAGTTAATTCGTTTTTGTTTCATCCGTTCTACTGCCTCCCATGACAATTATTATAATATTTCTTAATATATCCTCTTTTTATTAGTCAAATCAACTTCCGTGCAACCAATATATTAATACATTGCCAATGAAATATTTTATTTTATTTTTTTATTTTTATTTATTATGGGAAACAAACAGCAAAATATAAAACAGATATACATTACACGAAGAAAACACATTAGCCAGAACAGTTTCCACTTATAAATATAACATAGAAATGTTGCACAGAAAGATACTATTGCTATACATTAAATATTTTGGTTACTACAATATAATATTATAAATTAAACTAAATAGGTAGGTGCTATACAATATTGTAATCTTGGTTACATAAGGAATTAGAGTTTGGCCAGTGAAAAAAAAATTGGTTTACTCACTTAAAGCATAGACAATTGAATCATAACGTCTCTTTCTTTCGCTTGCACTACGACCCCAAAAAAAGGGATGAGTATAGTTTATTTTTTCATCTTTAAGAGTAACAATCGAGTAATAATTGGTTAGCCAGACTCTACTTCTTCATATTTCTCAATACACGCAAATATTGTTGCAAGCTCAAATGAAATATATCAATACTATTAAATTTTATATTGTAATTTCTACAAGCTCTAGATATAAATTTATTTTGAACATACGATTTACGGTTAAAAGGAATGGCAAATAACATAGAGGATCTGGTCCGACGAGTAGGGCAGCGAAGCGTTACTTTGGAGAGGAGATTCGGGGAATCAACAGAACCACTAATTATCTTGTGTAAAAACGCTTGATCTCTTATTTCGCGACGTACTCGAAGGGGCTCAATGGGGAAATTATTATAATTTTTGAATTTGTATTTCATTCGTTTTATAAACTTGTGTTGAATTCTTTCTATAGCGTCCACGTGAATCTTAAGGTAAGGATTCCAGACCGTTGATGCATATTCCAAATGGGATCTTACAAGGGCGTTATATAAAAGAAGAATCGTTTTCAAATCTTGAAAAGGTTTACTTTGTCGAAGTACAAAGCCCAGCATCTTATATGACTTAGAAATGATTTTATTAATATGAGGAACCAGTTGTAGCTCGCTGTCCAGTAATACTCCCAGATCCTTAACTGCGGTTACCCGATTGAGATTAATATTATTTATTTGGTAATTAAATTCTAAAGGAGACTGTTTTCTCGAATACGATATGATACAACATTTATCCACATTTATATGAAGTTTATTTTCAGCACAGTATATGCTTAACCTATTTAAATCCATCTGCAGGTTGAAACAGTCTATGTCCGATTTCACGGAGGTAAATATTTTAGTGTCATCCGCGTATAATAGAACCCTGGAATGGTGAAAGCAGTCCGCGACATCGTTTATAAATATATTGAATAGCAATGGACCGAGGTGCGATCCCTGCGGGACACCTGACGAGACAGGAACAAAACAAGATGTGTGCCCCTTAACAGCTACGGCCTGGGTTCTATTACGCAAATATGATGTTAGCCACCTTAAGAGATTCCCGTGTATTCCAAAATCTTCTATTTTTTTTATAAGTAATGAATGCGAAATTTTGTCGAAGGCCTTGGAATAATCGGTATAAATGGCGTCCACCTGCAGGCCTTCACCCATTGACTCCAGCACGAAGTCAAGAAGTTCACCTAGGTTTGTTTCAGTTGATCTTTTACTGATGAAACCGTGTTGATTTTGGATTAACTTTGGTCTAATTACATGAGCAAGTGTCGTATCGTAAATAATCTTTTCAAAAAGTTTAGGAATTACTGATAACTTTGAGATACCTCTGTAGTTTTTAATATCATGCTTGTCGCCGCTTTTGAATATTGGTACTACAATTGAACACTTCCAATAATCAGGTAAACTTCCAGAACTAAGAGACATATTAAATAGTAGGCTAATGGGGTAAGCTAAGGATGCCCGACAGTTTTTCAAAAATACAGGATGGATGCCATCAGGGCCACTACCTTTATTTACAGCAAGTGTCAAAAGATACTTCTCAACCAACTTAGGTGTTATACTTATGGTGCTAATCAATGTACCTGACCCAGTCAAGTTATTGCTTATAATTGATCCTTGGGAATAAGGAACATTAAGATCGTCTTTTACAAAAACTGACTGGAAAAAAGTATTAAATAAATTAGCGATACCCTGTCCACCAGTGACTATATTATTATCTAAATAAAGACTATCAGGGATTCCGCTTTGATTCATCTTTGACTTATAAAACGACCAAAATGATTTAGGATTTTTATGTATATTTTCTTCTGTTTTAGAAATGAATAAATTATAGCACGAGTCTTCCATTTTTTTAATTTTTTTTCGCAATATAGAAAACTTGTCGTAGTCAGAGCTTCTGTTATAAATTTTCCACTTTTTATGAATTTTGTATTTTTTTTTAATAAGTTTAATCAAACTTTGAGAGTACCAAGTAGGATATTTATTTTGATTATTATTAATTTGTCTAGTAGGAACTAATTGGTCTATAACTTTATTTATAATTGCATGGAAATTATCAACTGCGTATTCGATATTGCCTGCAGGAAAAGCATTTTGCCAGTCAACATTATTTAGCTCCCCATTTATGACGTCATAGTTAGCTGCAAAGAAGCGTCGTACTATACGGCAGGCTGGTCTCAAAGTGTGATCAATCGACTCTATGTCAGTCCTTACACAGAAGACTGGGTGGTGGCCGTCAATTGGGACCAAAGCCTGAGCAGAGGATAATGTGCAAAAGCGATTTGATAAAACCAGATCTAACTGTCTATTATTTTTATTTGGAATATTATTAAACTGATGCCAATTAGTAAAAGAGAGAAATGAAAATAATTGGCTCGATAGAATATTTTGGTTAGGATTTTCTAAGTAAAAATGTTTTGTACTACTGTTAGGCTGAATCCAGACTGCCTCCGTAATATTAAAGTCGCCCAATACTATAAATGTGTCATCAGGGGAGTCAGTATAAAGATCTGATAAATATTCCCAGAACGAGAACTGTGAGTCAATTTGAAATTTAGTTTGTGGAAAGTAGCACGAAAACAACCTCAGCTTTTTACTGGTAGGGCCTTGCGAAACAGAAATATCAACCCAAGTAACGTCAGCGTCGTGCAGAACAACACAAGGACGAATGTCGCGCTCGTCGGCTCTAAATTTCCGATGAACTGCTACCAAGGTTCCGCCACCGCGCGTCATGCCCAGTCTCTGATAGTCACGGTCAACTCGGTAGACGTTATAGCGGTCGTCAAAAAGTTCGGAATTGAAAATACCGGGTAAGAGCCAAGTTTCGGTAATACAAACGAAGTCGTAATCGAATAGTAGAATATTACGAAGGAATTCGCCCGTTTTTGATCTCAAACCACGAGCATTTTGATAATAAATGCTAATATTATCGAATTTTAAATATAAGCGTAATTACAATACTCATGTTAATTACTTTGAACTTTAAAAGCGAGCTGTAGTAAAAAGCATGCTCAATTAGTTTGAAATTAAGTAAAGGTGTGAACTTCCAGCAACTTCTGGGAAATGTAGAAATGAGATAATCAGCTGAACTAACAACAAAAAATAACAAAAGTTTGACGCTATAAGAGTATAAAAGTTTATAATTTTCATTAGGAAGGCGATTAAGTAAATATATTTTATAACACCAAAACATGAATAATATTTCGTATATCGCAAATTGCAAAACAAAAAATGTACTTATGATATTTTGTTTAAATCATTCTCAGAGACAATATACAAAACAGGCGATTTCTCGTTACGACGAACCATGACTGTGCAGTTTCGGACCCAACAGAACTGATACTGTTTCAGACCTGCTCTGCGTTTAGCCTCTTTAAGTAGAAATTTATTAAAGCTCGATAGGTGGTCGTTAATATATATACGATTCGAATTAGAGGGGAATCCCAAATCGGATGCTTTCAGGTTCTTAAGCTTACGCAAGGCCGAGACAAAATCATCCTTCTTGTACCTAGCTTGCATCTTAAGAACAATGGGTTTCGGTTTAGTGTTATCCCCGTCATTTCTAACGGCAACCCGTGTTATGAAGTCGACATCAGTGTTCCGGTTCAACGAATACCCGCTCAACTCAGCGAGCCTTTCCAAAACTGCAAACAAGTTCTCGCCTTTTGATTCCGGAACACCGTTAATCTGCACATTCGAACGTCTTACCCACTGTTCATTATTTCTAGTTGCACAAACAAGGTTTTCAACTGTATTTTTTAAGCTGTCAAGGTCTGACTTGTTTTCCTCCAATACGTCGACGCGGGCTTCGATAGATGACATCCTTCCAGCCAAAGCATCTAATTTAGAGTCAATGCTGCTCCGCATATTAGCTATTTCGTTTTTCACCTGGGATATGTCATCCTTAATTCCCAGAAGAGTAGAGAATTGTGACTGTAAAGCAGACAATTTCGATAAAATGTCACTCATAATTGCTTCAGAGCTAGTTGAGGCACTCACTGTAGGCATCCTTTTCTCCATAGGTTTTTGATAAGAATTAGGAGGGTTACCATTACTGTCAAGTTCTCGGATACATCTCCCAGCGTGTCGTCAACTTGGCTAGAGTCCTCCTGTATTTCATCACAAGACATTACTGAGTCATTGAGCGTAGCTGACGCTTGGAGTTGCTGCAAGGGAGTATTATCGTTCCTTCGACGACGCGTATTGACCGACGTACAGAAGGAGCACATCCATGCCTGTATGAAGCTGTCTGTAATCTGTATTGGCGCTAAATTTAAGCACTGAAAATGGTAGCTTCCATGACATTTATTACATTTTATTAAAGAGTCTATTTGAATAACTTCATTACAGGCAACACACGACATTATCTAAATTATTAATTCAAATAAAAATAACATTAAAGTTCAAACTCAAGACGTCGCACGTGAAGCGCTATTTCACGCGAGCTCGCTCAAACACTCGTGGCGCAGCGGTACGACGCGCGGGCGCAACGCGGAGACCCGGAGTTCTATCCCCGACAAAAAATGCAAAAAGATGCACACTGAGTCCGAAGATACTCTCCTCGGGCACAGTCACCGGCCGATCGCATTAAAGAGTAGGAAGTCCGACACTTTCCAATATGGCCGACGAGTTAGACACAAACAATCCCAAGAAAGACAAGGAGGGACCGAGTCACTCACTACACTGACGAGATATTTATATAAAAATTATAAATTACTAAAGTTCACCAAAATAACCAACACAACACACGTCCTCTCTGAGCAACGGCGCAACGACGAAAAAAAAATAAATAAATTTCACACCCAATATGAAAACATTGGGTGTGAAATTCCTACCTAATCCTTTATCTTCAGAGTGAGGAAAGGGGCCTTATATAAAATTAGGCTTCTTTAAAAGTCGGAAGGTACAAAAAAAAAACAGTTTTATTATTTGAAATTCACGTTTACGTCAAATTTTGCCGAGCTAAAAGTTCTGCCGCAAAAAGAATGAAGTACTTTATTGAAAATAGAAAATTTAATATAACTAAACAGGAGTAAAAACATCAACGAAAATGTACCGAAAACACATGATAGACAACTTGGATAGAGAGATCTGAAGGAGAGGATTTTTGCTCGATCATTCTACTTAAAAGCTCAATGTCTCCTTGTTCCTCGTGCGAAATTTCGTATTATATACTTATACCCAAAAAAATATCTCTTGCTTTGTGAATGTACCGTAATATTTTATCGTCATGGTGATATGATATAATTGGAGGTATGCACAGAATGTTTAAAAATAAACTATACTGCGCTGAAAAAGGAGAATTACGTGTAATTTTTGGGTAAGGATATACATCGTTGTATCGTTTTTCTAAATACCTAGCTTATTTTAAAATTACTTCTACAGTTAAATACATGTTCACTTAAATATTTAAAGCACGTTTATGTTCGTTTTAGCTATGACATGATTATGTTGTTTTAATTTTGTCATCGGTTACCGCGATATTCATAAATTAAATAAGACAGCTATCTAAAATGGATTATATAGCGTATACTAGCATGCGTTTAATTGTTAAGTCCACTTAAAACTCAACCTAATCTGTAATTACAGTGATGAATTAATGTGATATAATATAATACATTTTTTTAGGGACCATAGCAGTTTCCTCTTATTACAAACTATATAACTCGTAACCGCTTTCTGCAAAATCACTGTATATGTTAGCGGGGAGGCCTTGGGTGAACTTGTTTGATTAATGAAGATAAGTTCGAGCGTCGATACTTGAATGTGGCTGAAAGAGTTTTTAGGTCGCGAACATTCTTCAGCTCCACCCCCGAGCGGTTCTCATTAACTATAGCCCACGTTCTACTGTATTATATCCGTAGAATGTATAAAATACAGTAGAATAACAGTAGAATAATAGTAGAATAAAATACAATGAAATATATGGGAGTTTTCAGAAAAAATGCCTACCTTATTTAATACGTGACGTTAAAATAATAAAATTATCATCATGGGAATCAGGGGTATGCTTAGCAACTAATCCCAAGGATTGACGTAGGTAATTTTTTTTACAAAATCGACTGTCATCTGACTGAATTCTTATTGGGATTAGTCCGGTTTCTTCACGATTTTTTCCATCACCGAAAAGCGTCTGGTAAATATCAAATCCGTGGTTGGAACCTGTAACTTATGTTAATTGAATAGTTTAATTCTTAAAACCACATTATGTTTTAAAATTCAGAGTAATTTTAAGATATAATTATTCATTAAAATGGGATTCATTTGAATAGTCCACAGACGTTCGTACTTACTACCGAAAATCTGAATATTTTCGAAAAATTGTACAAAATATAAGCTTCAATCACGATGGCACTTTTTGATAAAGAAATACAATCCCTGTACAGGCTGTATATAATCATATAATCTAAGATATTATTATCAAAAGCGAAAGTAGTAAGTGAATTCGAGGATAGAGAATGAGGGTCGGTGAAACAGAAAGTGACGTGCGACTGACGAGCTCATCCCGTTTGTTTTACGTACGATATCTTGAACGATAAATTGACTTTACGGTATTGATTGTTCGATTCTGTGTAGAAAATTTAAAGCGCTATTTGTTTTAGGTTTATTTATTTCAAATGTACGAGTTTCAGTACAGCTGAACCTACATGACCGGTTTGGTCGCTAGCTCTAATATGTAATTTGGAATCCTCAAATATCCAGCAACAAGAGTTCCTCCATTCAATTTATTTCGAATATTAATTGCAATAAATACGACATGCTCGCATTTATCACTCGAGAATTGCCATTTGTAAGTGCCCGTGATCTGTAAAAGAATGTAAAATATGAAATTGGAGAAGTATATAGGTCATTCAAAGTTCCATTGTTTTTTTTTTCAAAGTAACAAATATAAATCAGTATACGTTATTTTGCGTATACGTACAATCAAAACGGCTTGGTCACAACTGTCAATAGTTGGGGCTGCCAGAAGCACTTTGGGCCGGAAAGTTGTATAATGGTAATTTTCTTGAAGTTACTGTGCTGGCTACGATTCATGGGATTAGACTCCTTATGTATTAGATTATTGCTAAACTTTTTAGTGTAATATTACCTAAATACGCGAATGATGAATATTGGATACAAATTACTTAATCGGATACCTCGACACATCAAAGTATGCTGGAGCATTGTTCCCAGCCTCAAATCAACTTCATCTCAACTATAAATTTAACAATAAAACTATGTTTACTCTTGTTCATCATGTTTTGGTTGTACAAATTTAAATAGCATGCTAAGCGCTTCGGTTCTCAGTTACTTACTTGTATTCTGTTCTCATAGAAAATAAAATTTATATTAAAAAAATATAACGGTGAATCTGAACTGCTGTATGAAATATAGTGATCTGTAATTAATTATGATATTATAAACTTTCGCTGCCATATTACGAATAAAAGTGATTATGGTGTGATTTTTGTAATAATCCTGATGCTTGTTAAACTTCATATGCACCAACTAGTGCGTAATATGGTCAGGTTTTTATCACTTGTCACAATATCTGTCACGCTCTTACAAGTATGTGAGTGCGAGAGTGACGGATAGCGCGATATGCGATAAAATGTCAACCATGGTAGACGTTCAGGTCTACAAATTACACTGACTGCAGTCAGAGGCCCTGGCGTATGTACGCACTGCTCCTCTGAATAGCTAGGCGTAATATATTTGGTTGCCAAACACATTTAAGAAAATAATGTACCTAATTAACTTGTAGGAATGTTAAAATATTTAATATCGATAATTAAGCGCGTCATCATTGGAAATTAAGTTTTTTCTTATAATTTATGAAACAATCGCCATATTTAAGTATTTGTACAAATTTAGTGCTTAATTATCGTCACTAAACTGACATCATTTAATTTTTCTACTTGTCACGCTAATTGGGTACACGTTTTTCTGAAGAAAAGTCCCAAATAATAAATGTTTATAATAGCTTTAAATTAACTGCCCAGAAATCAAAACTTGCCAGGCCTAACGAAACTATGGTTTGCCATAATTAAAATTCAAAATGGCATACAATGAGAGACCTTTTTATAGGTCTCCGGGCGGCTAGAGGTTATGTAAGTATAAAATACGTCCTGCAATGACTAATGATCCAACTACTGAATAATAATAAAAAAAAGACTTTAAAATGGTGAACGACGTTCTAAATATATAGTCGCAGAATATAACATTTGAATAAAAAAGACCCACAACACATCGCGATCCTATCAAGAGACGTTGGAATATAGCTATTTTTATTGTGTCTCTCTCCCACGTTCCCAGTTATTGAGAAACAGAGATATACTCATAATATTGGGTGTTTGCTTGCGGTAACTCAAATGCGTGGAATAAAAGTCACGTTGGCGTAACGTGCTATTTTCGTTCCCAGAATAATTTCCTTTCTTGTTATTGGCGTACAGGCATAAAAATACTACACACCGTTGCCTACTTGGTTCATAAAACAGTTAATAAAAGCATTTGGTTTTAATAATAAAACTCCATAGCTTTTTTATATTACCTTTATCGACCGGTCTGGCCTAGTGGCACTATCCACTATGAAGCCGATGGTCCTTGGTTCAAATCCCACTCAGCAGCGAGAGCACAGATATTTGTTCCAGAGTCATGGCTGTTTTCTATGTATTTAAGTATTTATAATATATGTAGGTATCTATCTATTATTATATTGTCGTCTAGTACCTACAACACAGCCTTACATGCTAACCTTACTGAGCTTACCGTAGGACTAGGTTGATTTGTGTAAGATTTTCCCGAAATATTTACTTATTTATTTATTTTGTTGCATATTTTTTCCTTCTTTGTCATAAAAATCAGAAAAAAACTGATAATTAACACTCGGATCCCATACCATAATAAATATCGTACTTACTCTAAGACTACGGTTACTTAATAAATTGTTACATTATTCGACTTATCATAGCCGCATGAACCATCTTAAATAATGACCATGTCTCAAGCTGTTAAAAAACTGCGGTTTTGCAAAAACGTTACTTGTAAGAAATATTCAGTCAATTCAATTTTATTTAACTGATAAAAATGTCAGTCTGTACGGAAGGTACTTAAATCGACTGTATGACTTTCTATGCGAGTAACCCCAAAAGTTATTTTTTTTTCTAGGGGATTTGACTTTGATATTTCTATTTCAAAGCTGGTGGTTCTTGTATTTTCAGTTGTAGAAATCTTGACTAGTTATTTATACTACAGATATATATATGTATATAAAATATGATTATTACCTTACCTATTATTTCGGGCACAAAAGTTGATGCTGGTGCGGCTGCATCCTCAGCTGAGAACCACAAGCGTCGCAAGTATGTCGCACTGGGCAGTAGTTACATATTTGCGGCGTTTGGGGTTGAAACCATGGGGCCGTGGGGCCCAAGTGCGCGCCGACTCTACAAGGAGATATCGGCGCGTCTTATAGAGGTTTCTGGTGACCAGAGGGCTGGCCACTATTTCGCCCAACGGATTAGCATTGCTATCCAGCGCGGAAACGCGGCCAGCCTTCTGGGCACCCTACCTAATGACCAGGACCTAGGTCAAATTTTTTATTTATAGTTAAGTTTTTAGTTAGTATCTTTATCATGTTTTTATCTTATATTTGTATGGTTTTTTAAATAAATAATGATACATTATTACCAGAAATAAATAATATATTATTTGAAAATCATGGATTATAAATTCATGATCATAGGTCATAATATTGTGGTTTAAACATACATAAAAAAATAAAATAAACAGTAAGTCATTTTTCATTAGTTTTACACTTCTTGTCGTAAAGCGTTTTCCGATTTGGACCGAAAGAGTTTTGATAGCGCATGACACTCGTTACGGGCAGATGTAAACGAGCAAATAAGCAGAAACCAATAGCCTTGCGTTCTGTTTTACATTTCAAACACGAAAACGAGAACAATCTCTGAATTTAGATTTCCTCATTTAAATTCATGATTCTCCCCGCAAGAATTTTAATCATTTGATTCTTTTAAATTATTTTTACTCACATCTATAATTTCAGGTTGAAGAATGGTGTCTTGTTAGGTGTGGATTTTTACAAACACACTACAAAAATGCCTTTTATGTAATGAAACATTATAATCATTTTTATTACAGATTTTCTTGTAATCGCTACTCAAATCTGTCGATAATGTCATGATAATAAGTTTTCACATGAAAATATGTTCGCACGTTTAGTTAAATCTGTTAAAACTGTTGGTATGTAAGCGAATTTCAAAAGGCATGTATGCGAGAGGAATAGGAAGTTAACCTTCCAAATTTTGCGACATTGTAAAAAGTTTGCATTTACTAAACTGTGAAGCGAGTGTGTGATAGTTGCAATTTGGTTATTCCAAATTAGTTGAAATTAGTTTTGTGCACTTGTTTGTTAATTGATTTAGTGGCGCCGCACATTCACTTGTTCAAAAAGACAACTTTCATGTTTAACTTAACTATATTATAGTATGTAGGTGGTCATTACAATGAACAATATAAAACACATTTTTACTCATTCATCAGTACCAAAAAACATACTGGTTTAATATTTTATATCAACAAACCACAGATATATTTATGATGATATCATCTTCGGTTGCCACAATAATATATTTTGAGTGTAAAACAACTGAAAAAGCAAAGCAAGCATCATCGACTTTATCTGCAGTCTGGGATCACGCCACGGATAAGCTTAATCACTCTATTAAGTTTGACAAGCCACAAATCCTCACCAAGGAGAAACAATAATATTCCCAGAATTTTCAGAGAGCCTATTGAGATTAAGATATATCCAAACTTCAACTGAGACGATCGGCTTGGGATCCCGTGGTTCATTTGATAAAAGACAAAGGACAGTGAAGCCATAGCGTGGATGGTGCGGAAATAGTCGTATATATTTGTAAAATAATTTAGAATGTATTTTTTTAAAATATTTATTTCTTATAAGCCCTTCTGGCGTATGCATTTATCATGTGTAAGCTTTAATTTATATGTATATGGATAGGTTTGCATATTGTAATTTTTGGATGTAGGTAAATTGATATTTTTCTCAGACCGCCCGATAACCACGAATTCTGCTAAAGGGTACAAAAATTTAAATTTCAAATTAGTATACGCTGTACAATCCGTTGTTTTATTTTAAGTATATTGAGATAGTAATTAAAGCATTAAAACTTAAAGGCTTTCAGAAAATATTAAGTACTTAAAATGTCACATCAACTATAAAAAAATAACAAAAACAAACCTGCCCTTGGTTAACACTTCTTTAAGCATAAGCCACATGCCTGATTAGCGCTTTTCGTTTCAAACTCCACTGGATCTTGCGAGGTGAAAAAAGGCTTGCGGTTTTGTTTCTTTTATCAACTATTTCCAGACTTACTTTATGTTTCTTTTTATTTTATTTAAAATCTTTATGTCATGGTGAGCGTCAAATATTGAAATATATTTCAAAGGAGGCAACCGACGGTTCATTGATTTGTTCTGACAGCAGGTTTTAAAATAACAGCCACGTTTTTTTTTCTCTAATTTCAAAGGTAGATTTTTTTAGGTCCTTGTATAAATATTTTCAATTTGTTAAGATATAATTTTTATGTAAGAGGAAAATGTAATATAAATTTTATATCTGACTGAAAATCAGTGTACGAAATTGAGGGAAAACTAAAATATCAACAACACCACAGGACCATAGCTATATAACGACTATGAAATGTATCTTATTTAGTTGAAGTTATGTTTTATAAACCGCATTGTGTAATAATTACCGTCTACATAATAGTTATCGTATCAGAATAATCAATAGATATACTCGTAAGGCTAAGCTAATATGTAATTCATGTTGTATGTATCTAATGTGCCTTAAAAAAATTAAACTTGAAATTCCTGTAATCACCACCCTGGAAGAGTAGGTACTAAGTTTTATAATAGACAAGGAGGAATAATTATCTCTTAGAACTTGATAGGAAAATTCCAGCCGATGTTCTAATAGATGGGCGCGGTCATTACTTCGCGGTGCTATTACCCGTATTAATACGTAGCACCATTAATTTCCTTTGCGTTTTAATACGTATTACGTATGTCAAACAGATATTATTAGGCATATTATGTACTACTCGTATGGATGTAATAGTAGTTTATGTATCTGTGCATAATGAAGGGCATTACAACAAGAGTGTGGGTTTATGAAACGAGCCGAAGGCGATTCGTATCAATGGCTGTTTTAATATCTATAGATACTAGATTAGACACCCCACTTGAATTTGACAGCTGTTCCAAATTTAAATTCATAACCTACTGATTTCAGTAGGTAATGTTAACATTACCTACTGAAATCTTTCTGATGGTTGGTAATGCTGGTCATTGCCTACGGTTTCTGGACGCATATTAGAGCACTTAATTATGACATGTATGTAGATAAAATACATTCCAATATAAAATAAAAATAGATTAAACGTAAATAAACGAACCGACTTTTGTTTGTTTTATAGACAGTGTCGCTTCTTTCTAGGCCACGTGTACCTTTAATGTAATCGGATTTTCCTCTCCAAACTATTTGTAAGAAAATGTATGAAGGTGTTCCTAATCTGAAAGATTAACCACCTGAAAAACGGTTATATGAATCAAGTTATGAGTGGATTAGTGTATACAACTAGTTTAAAACTTGACGTTGACTATCATTGCACGTAAGTATTTATCACAAAAACCTTAGTGTATCACTTGGCTACCTATTAGTTATTTCATACATACGAGTATATTTAGTAGTGACAGTTGCTATTACAGTACTCATAGTAGTATACATTGGTGGCATTCGTTATAGATTGAGTAAATTAATAAATATATAGATTAATTCTTATTTAGACTGGCACAATACTTTATACTTAAGTTATAATGTTGAAGGAATCCTTTTAAATGGACTAATGCCTGCAGCTTTGAAATGCCGTAAATATTAGCTAAAATTCTACCGCTGCTGTAAAGACGCTATTTTAATTTCTTTCGAAAATCTCGAGAATCCCAGTGCAAATAATCTTGTTACGGGCAAGTTCATTCATAAAACTAGGAGAATAAGGTGCGGCTTTCGCTGTTTTTAAGTAAAATTTGTTCAGTAGACTATACCTGTTTAACTTTGATTATGCATGCAGTGCTGAAGTTCTTCGATAGAAGAGCTGCTTTAGTAGCAAAATTGCATCATGACTATGCATCCGATTTACTCTTTCTCTTGGATTTATTTGTTATCTTTGAACATTTCTTTCTTCTAATGTTACGTATAACTTACATAAGTCAAGAACTTAAAAGTACCTATGAATTCAAAATTAACTATTTCTAAGATTCTTATTATTTTCTCTGTTTGTTTTCACTCTATTCAATTCACGATTCGGCCAAACCATCACTACATGACGACGTAAAGGAACGTACGACGTACATGAAAACGTAAGCTACGTTTTGAACGAATTTGTTATATTACCTACAAAAGTCTTTCTCAAACAAATGTAAAAAAGTATACCCGAAAAACGCGTTTTCAGTAAGAACGTCTGCGTCCTCAACCTTTGGTAAACAATCCACTTCTAATCTTAACAAGGAATCGGACCCGAGAGCCAATAATGGCTTTACAAACAGTTGTATTTGTACATTCAAACTTCCCTGCCATAAATCGAGATTAAGGGTCCCCGTGTCCGGATTTCATTCCTTTTCGTCGGGTTTTGTAAATAACTGATGCTTTGTTTTAAAGCTCAGTACGTTTCTAAATTTTACTTATAAATGTGATCTGATATAATATATCTTGAAGCATGCCATTAAAATAAATTGTCTATACGTTATAAATTATAAATGATTGTCTGTTGTCATTAATGTTATATTGATATATAAAAACATTTATATTTGAATTCACCCACACTGTCCTTTAACATTCAAGTGAAGTAGGCATCAAAAATAAATAAATACAAAAACTAATCTATTTATTAATTATCCCGTATGAATGAATAGGTAATTTTAAATAATTCATTACATGTAAGATTCACTCCAGTACTTCTACTGGAGTGAGGAACTTCTTCCTGCAGCATAAGGCTGGAATTTTTTAATATAATTCTCATCAACATTCTTCTCAGTGAATTTTCTTCCGAGAGGGAACCCTTTGGTGTCCATACAAGTGTAGTGCAGGTTATCGGGTAGTCTAGTTATTTTGCAAGGGATGTTTAAATTAAAATAATGCTGTTAGAACCTGCTGGAAAAATAATGTTATCGGTTAACTACCTTATCAATCTGAAAATATATTCTTAATAACTCATTATTAATAACTAAGGGTCTATATTATATTGATACAAGTATTCTTAGCTATATTGTAGGTATACCAAAATTTTAAACTCCTCCGATCACCAAATAGAGGCCATTATAGAGGTCTTAGATCTAGTTTTACGGAATCATTATTGACTTTCGTATTAGATGTCACAGGTTGAAAGCAGGGAAAAAGGCTGTGTAGGATCGAAGCTATCAGGGCCGATGTAATAGTCTAATAGCGTGAGAAAAGTCCCTTTAGGTAAGTTTCAGTGTAATTAATCTCAATGGCTTACTCATGTTCGATGTTGCTCTAGTGAGAGACTTCGATAAGTCGCTCCATACGCGTCTCAATTATTTTAAGTGTTCTTGTCGTGAATGCTTGATTCATTCTATTAATTGTATAAAAGCGGGTAACTCACGTTTTATAAATCGAATATTGCTCGACATATTTCACTCCATAACGAGGAGCATAATCATGAGCCATTCGCATTGGCTAACCGACGCAGACTGCGGGCCACAGCTCTCCGTGATCGTACATCGACGCCGGCAACAGCTGAGGGCGGGGAGGCGAGAAACTACCCTCATTTTCAGCAATATTGTCAATAGTAGGGTTGCACACTACACTTACTACGTCCGATGGCAAAGGTCCGTCCACACAAAACGCCGACGCACCACACAAAACAGTTCTCCAACTAGGGGGCACTGACCAAACGACTGCTGCGTTAAACACCTTTTTTGTGTTTAAAGCAGCAGTCGTTTTTGTGACACGAAAGTGTATGACGAGAAGTGCAGGTTACTGTGATACTTGATTGATTGTTTCTCGGCTATCATGCCAGAGAGAATTTTAGTTATAGAGGCACCTTACTATAACTATAATTATATTTCTTTGGTTTATTTTTATTTATTTAACTAACGTTCCTTCTTGTTCATATTATTATCAATATAAGTTCAATAAACTTAACTAACCTCTAAGTAAATGTCAAAATGAATAAAGATTTAAGATTTGGCTGACGCAATTCTCAATTCTCTCTTTTTCATGTTCCTTCTATCGCATAAGCAATCATGTCCTCGGCAGTATTGACTACCTCCCGTCTTCGATATTGCGAAAAAACTGCAATGATTAATTTAATTCTCGACTAGAAGCGTTGTTGTCAACATGTCACCAAATGATAAATGGTATGTCTCGTGGAGATACGAACTCATTGAGCCAACGTTTTCAGCTTTATGCGTATTGAGAGAAAAGTTTTAAAAGCGAAATTGATACTCTATGTTCTTTTATTACTGACTCATTTTTATTTAGGTCAACTGTGGGACTAGTGAGGGTAGTCGTTAAACTGGTCTCTTAAAATTATGGTAGGTTGAAACCGGAGTAAACTGTGGCATACGTAGTTGTCATTGCCATTCCACTGGCTTTCTTTGGATTTTATGTTACGTTGAATGAGTTGGTAGTCTTAATCATAAAATATTTTATCCACGTACATATCATAATGCGTCCAGAAACCGTAAGCAATGACCAGCATTACCAACCATCAGAAATAAATGGAGATGTAATGTTAACATTACCTACTGAAATCAGTAGGTTATGAGTTTAAATTTGGAACAGTTGTCAAATTCAAGTCGGGTTAACGTTTAACGTTTACTTTCTCGGTTTAGGCATCCTTGTAAATTTCTACTAAAAGAGCGGACTTATTTTTAGCAATTATGTTGCAAACGTCGTTTAACCACCCTCTTCAAATCAGAAGCAGTAGTTGCATACGTGACTCTCATTACGAATCCGTTGCCTGCAGTGCTGCTTGGCAGTACTTTAAGCTTGGTTGTAGTTTAATCCTCCACTGGCCCCAGAAGGGTAACTGGCCTGTTTGCACCATGCTAAAGGTAACTTTTGGCTACATTTAGTCGTTGCAAATATGGAGAAACAAGATTTTTGACATAAGCAAACGCTTGTCAACTTATTGGCTGGACATCCAAGCGTGATATATATACATCTTTGCGGAAATTGGGTGCTTGTATTTGTTACGCCATTCAAATTCTTGTATACTATACTATCTGCAAAATTAAGTAGCGATTGGGGCGATAAACGTCCGTTACCGTCCTTTTTGTCCATTCCTGCACAATTGTCGCACGGCCCGCTTCATACAGGTGCGAAAGAGATAACATGATTTTATTTCCCGGGTTTATTAATCCTTTTATTTTGCGGGTAGTATAATTGAATATTATATTGTTTGTTTTACGTGTGCGTTTATGTCATTTTAATTATTAATATTATTTTATTTAACCCATTTTTTTTTCTCTTTGTATTTCAGCGTATTAAAATATGGTGAAATACTTTGAATTTCCGAAATATGTAGTTACATCATAGTTCCTGTTTGTATGAATATGAAATTCGAGTTAGTTTAATCATAGGGCTTAAAGTCAGCCTTACCTGTACACGACTACCTTAAACTCTTAAGCCCTGTGAGTACATACCAAACTTTATATCCTTTATGAGTATGAAGATGTTCCAGAATTTCAATTTGCTGTTTGTACATTAATCTAATCTTATTGCAACGAAAGTGTAATTTTTAATTTCAATTGAATTTACACATACTAAACGGACTTAGTCTAAAATAAACTTTAGATTATTGTTATCTCGTACCGATGGTCAAAAATGTTTCAGAGACTATATTTACTCAAATATTAACATTTTATCCATACTAGTAAGGTACTAGTATAATATTATAAATGCAAAAGATTTCTTTACCAGAACAATTGTTACTCCATTATATAAAGGAATCGGTACCCAATTGCACTAAAGATTTAAGTTAACTATTCAATGACTTTTTCTTCAGAGATGAGGTTTTGAAAATAATATGTCCTGGTAATAAACTGAGCTAGCCAAAATGGCTGCGAGATCCCTATCAATTTAAATTGTGTTAAAATTACTAAATAGAAGATTATAGGTGAAAAGCTTAGCTATTAGCACCTGATTTATGTAGTAGTTAGTAGGCGTTCTATATTACAATTTTGTCGTAAGTTCCATAACATCTTAATTCTCTACACAGCTACATATACATAGTCCTCCAGTTAAATTTTTCACTTATATCATCTATGGAGATAATATCTGCTTCCTCTATGTAGTATAAAATGAGTATTTCATTATATCTATTCGTTTAATTTACCAAGGATAAAGATCCAAATATTTCAGTACAATATATGCCTGTTCACTAAATTAGAAATAGAATAAAAAAAAAACATTAATTGTCAAAGGGAAATAAAATTTACTAACTAGATTCAATTCTTTAAAGTCTTGTTATTAAAACTGTGTAACTTTTTTCGAATGACTGTATGTAACTATCTAAAGTTTAAATTAATTTTGTGTTCTGAACAATATTGTCCAAATATTCCAAGGCTACGTAGATCTGCACAAGCTATTACTAATATCAGCGTTTGGACGTCCGAGTGACCTACAATCGTGTTCAGATATAAACTGTCGTAACTCAACAGAAGCTTGTAGTCAGATACTACCGTTTGGAAATAAGTCGTGTGTTATGTGTACCTGGCTCGAGTCCCAACTCGTTTGTTTCCGCTAACTAGTGACTTGGGCGTACTGGCACTTTGACTGTGATTAAAATCAATTAGCAAGGTGTTGGTAGTATTCCAAAACTTAATCAAAAATACCCATTTACTTTGGGGAAACCAAGCGTTTTCAGATTGTGTAAAGGCAAAATGAGATTTTCACTTCTCTAACTCGCAAATATATTTGAGTTTTTAGAAACACCGAGAAACTTTAATTTGTACAACTTAAACATATTTGAAAACTACTGTCAATGTATTTCCTAACCAAATATTTGAATAATTTTTAGTTGTTTGGATACATAATTGTATTGGCTTAAGAAGAATAAGTAAAGCAAAATTTATAAGTAAGATTATAGAATCTTACTGCATATAGATGCATATATATCATTTTCCGTTATCTCCGTTGCGTTAAGGAAAAAAATAAACATTTCACAATCAATTCTCTGGAAAACAAAGTCTTCTATTCTGTCAAGTGTAGCAAATTCTACGTCGTAGCAAGCATCATTTTCTACTCACGCGTTTCGGTGTATACGTGAGATAGCGCCTTGTACATGTTCTCGATAAATACATATAGAGATCAAATTTCACTCGCAAGTCGGCGTGACTTCCGGACATGAAGACGTACCGCCATAATCGAAATGCGTAGTTTAACTATCGCCCTCTTTATCGCTCTTGTATAAACGAATAATAAAGATTACAGAAGCAATTACAGGAACAACTGTACTGTAGGCCACCAGTATCCTAAGTAACAATCGCGTTGATTTCGAGAATAAACATTACCTACCTTTATGAAGAGAGGTGTTTTACGTGCCGAAAATTTTTCTTTGGTTCATATTACACATAAATCAATATCTACTTTTTTGTTATGTAATTTTTGCCAGAATTACGTGGTTTTCGATTTATGTCACAACTAGAGATAAGGTCAGAACTATGACTTTAGGAGCTTAAATAACTGTTTCAATTAGGTACACATACTTTCAGAACTTAGTCGGACTAGATTGTCTTAATTTAAATTTGCATAATTGTTCTTTGTTTTAATCATTATGAATAAGTAGGCACGAGACTACGCTCTTAGCCAAAACAAACGAAGCATTCTGAACTGTAGATCTTTGTTTATTTGTAGTCTTAGCGCAAGGAATCCGTTAATTATCTCCTTGTGTTTTTGTTAAGATCCGTCCGTAATTCAAAAGGAAACTTCTTTTTCGTTCCCATGTGGATATTTATGTGCGCGGCACGTAAGGGAAATATGCCTTTTATTGCGTTTCTGCGATGAACTATTGAATTATGGGGCCAATCTGTTCTATATAGCAGCGTCTGTTTGCAATGTCTGTACGCGTTTATATTCCGAGTTTTTGCATTAAATCATAAGTTTTATATTGTAGGTTTGCCGTGATGGATTGAAATGTGATTCCTTTATAAAAATGAATGTTTATTTTTTTATATTCCGGAGCTAAATTATTTAGCAAAATAAAACAGTTACAGTTGAAACACATTCAGTTGTCCACCTTACAAAATAAGGTATTAAAGATAGGCAACACGCGTGTGAGTTATCTAGATAGGATTCGGTGACTGCTTACAAGCAGGCGGGCCGTGATCTTGTTTGTCACCGTTGTATTATAAAAATCTACCTAGACCGAAATTAAGCTTAAAAAACCGCATATGTGATTTATATTTGAT
This sequence comes from Grapholita molesta, assembly GCA_022674325.2. Classification (NCBI taxonomy): domain Eukaryota; kingdom Metazoa; phylum Arthropoda; class Insecta; order Lepidoptera; family Tortricidae; genus Grapholita; species Grapholita molesta. The sequence goes on from CP053126.2 coordinate 6,463,035, forward strand.
TGTAAGCAGTAAATTAAAGCAGACTTTAATTGGCTGGCTAATTATCAAACTATAACCATAAAATTTAACATATGCAGATGTATGCGGGAACGTAAAGAAGGATAAGAATGACCAGCTTAAATAAATGGTAACATTTAAGCGGCGAATGGTCGTCAGATAGGTCTTTCTATGCATGGCAGACAGAAAACGGCAGTTTAGTTCCCCGACTAACATTGAGCCACTTGGCTCAGACTAGTTATCCCTTGAATATGCATGACGGGTCTCCGGGCCTACCTTTTTTTTAGGCCAAACGGTCCTAACTGAATAGGAGTCTTGATGGCAAATATATCCTTACTTGTCTACGTAAACAGCCTAGGCCTTCTTAGCAAACGTGTTACCCTGGTAATCAGTAAAAGTGCATACATAATTTAGGCGGTTTACTCGCGTTGGCATTCCGAATTTCAAGTTTATTTTGATGAGATCATAATTAGGTGTCGTATTCTTAAGTTATAATTACATATATAAAACGTGAAAAACCGAAAACTATAGCTGATTTACTGAAACCCTAGTTGGTCTACTGATTATAAAATCAGTTTGAAATATTGGCCATTGGCAACTAACCTTGCCTATGTGAAATTGTGCAACCATTGGTTTACTCTGAATCATTACGTCAACATAATTAACATGTTTAATTCACACTCAAAGCTGGATGTAAACTGCAATATTATACGAGCAATGTTTGTTTATTTAAATATGTATGCATGTAAATTTGTTCAGTTGATTTAAAATCTTATTCATCCCTTAGGAATTATCGAATTAAATCAAATTTGTTATAGAGGCTTGTATAATGAAGTCCCAGATAACAATTAATGGAAATGCTATTTACATGAAACAGGACGTGTTTATTACTTCAAAATATGTACATAAATGGGTGACGATGGCATTTGGCTAATCGAAAAGACCAAAAGCCATGAAAAGTATGAGACTTCAAAACACTTTTGGTTACTCGTACTTGAATTATCTTATTGTTGGTCTAACAAGATTACATAAAAACAATCTGGATTTATTTTCCGGGCATCACATTGTTTGGTAGCGGACTCCGGTTCGAAGCAATTTTCCGTAAGAGGCTATTTCGGACCAGCAGCGGTCTACTTAGTTCCGCTGTTTCTAACAGATGCACTTCCTCATCCTATAAGTAGTATGAGTACTAAGTCTGTATAGCCCTTCCTTTGCGTATCAACATTGTTACGTATGTATTTTCATCACCAACATTATTAATAAGCGAATAATGCGATAACTCCGTCTGAAAAATCCAAGCCTTATATTATATGTTTTAATTTTAACTACAAACCCTAAATATTCATAGCAGAAATTATAATATATAAGTATGAGAACTAAAAGTGGATATGACTTTTATATAAATATTCCGTGTTTAAATTTTCGTTAGGCATAATAATCATTTACACGTTTACGGTTTTAGACATGTTTAACATTTGTGTCATAAAAATGGCTTGAATAAGTACACCTTCATCCTATATTGCCTCACAACGTCATCCGTAAAATATAAATAGAATTTAATCACATATGTACGAGTATGCATACCACAGTACGAATAGAATTTTCATCAAACACATCACTGAAAACAGTTTATCTGGCAAATACAGTAAAAACATTAACGTACATGTAAAGAGTGGAGCTAAATTTTAGAGCAGAATCTAGACTAGTAAAAACTGGAACAAATAGGCACATTCGCAAAATTTAAAAATATAACGAAGCGCAGGTGCCACCAAGTACGTAACAGCACTTGGCGAAGAGAAATAGCCGTGTGCCTTTATTGCAGCGATATTCTTCACAACGAAACAGGAATTAGAGTGCCGTATAATAATATTTTCTTAAAATTATCATCAGTATTCAGCGAACCGACTAATCCTTAGCGTTGATTTCCATAATCACTCGGTCGGCTCGGTCGAGTGTTCTAATGCTGTTCACTGGATCTATTTTAGAACTACCAAGCAATTGTTTTTGTATACGTTTAAATCTGTAAAAAAAACAGTTCATGGATTAACTATTAAACTACCGATACAATATAATTTGGTGAAATTAATCATCAGTTCTAATGAAGCTTTTATTTGGATTGATTTAACGACCTTTGCCTCGAGCAAGTCAGGCAAACCAATTTAATTTTCCCGATTAATTATTTAGAAGCAGCTGTTATTTGAGACAATCAATCTTACAAAACTCAATAAGGCTTATATTGTAGGTATAAGACGACAATGCATACATAGGTAACGCCCCAAATAAATGCACGGCCCAGTATCGAACAATGACCCTCTTGCTCGTAGGGTAGGGTAGCCACCATTTAAAAAAAATGGCTATACTTACGCAACATCATTTAAGTTTTAGAGACTCGAAAATTAATAACAGATGCACTAAGAAATATAAATATTAGTTTCAGCAGCTACGAAATGAAATACGTATATTAAAATTATCCATGAATTATAATTTATAACTACCATAATTTCCGTTACGCCAATACGCCTTTATCTTATCCCTATTCCAGACATATTTTTTTGATATATCGGGAAAGATCGTTTTTAACTGAATCGCTTCTTGTTACCTAGTTAATATTTGTGTTTAGTTTTTTGTAAGGAGTTTTGTTTCACTTTAACATATAATAGGGAATGTATACTGGCATATGTTTAACACATTAGTGTTTTATGTATCGGCTTTAAAATCTAAAGGCATTATATATATTGAAAATTTAATTACTAAGCCATAGTACGTGCATAAGTTAATGTATCCTGGGAGCCTTGCCACTGAACTATAACGACCTGATTTATCTACACAACGGGGCCAATTATAACAATTTACATCGTTTAATCTCACCGTATTTTACGCGGGCCCATTTAGTCAATGAAAAGTAAAAAAAAAATATTATTCGGTTGTTTTGTTTATCGAAGTGAAATGTAAATCTGTTTTTGGACAATTACGGTAATTCTTCTCGTTTCTCCAGTATACACTCGAATAAATACAAAATGCCTTGAGATTTTTTTGCAGTGTTTTGTGATAGCAAAATAAACGTTGGTATATAATATATGATATTCTTTGTGGTGTATTGATAATGTTTTGCAAGCACTATAGGTTTTTAGCGCAATCAATTGAGTCAATGTATGTTTGCTTAATGCAAGTTTCAGTGGATTAATATTGATGTGTGTTAATATTTTTCTAAAAGAGTAAATATTTTTGTTAATGGAATATCGCGCGTTTTTGGGGCATGCGCTGAATCAATGGTTTCGCGAAATCACGAGTAAATTACCGCACGAATAAAAAAACACTCAGGCCTATTGAAGACCAATTAATCCAAATTAGTGGATGGACCACTAATTACCCCGTCGCGATGATGAATGGGAGAAACCTCTTTTATAAGTAATTGTTCTGTGTCCGTTACTATGAAAATATACTGTAATTTCATTTTGAGCCTAATAAATTTCATTGTCGTCCGCTTCAGATGAAAACATCAATTTGTAAAACGTCAACATACATTTTAAACGATGTTTAGTAAAGGTTTTCTTAGAACACTCAACATTCAGAAATAATTTGATTACTATATAAATTGGTTTAGAAGATCCAGGAAAAAAACCTGCTATTTAACAAGTGAATCTGAAAAATTTAAAATAACTACACGCATATTGCTAACTTTAGTCCGATTCACATTAACAAATAAAATCGATTTAACAATTGACAATGTAATAAAAATAGCAGTTTTATCTATAATTCAATTTAATAAACAGTTTGCTACGAATTGTCCTCTAACTTAATACTTTAAATATTTATTTATACTGATAGCATAGCGACTATAAAATATAGTAGATGAAAAAATCATTAAGAGAAAAGGAAAGCAATTGCGTCCTGGTCGCTCAGTATTGAGACACTTAAATGGAATTATAAAATAAATAACAGGCATTACACCAGCAAGATAAGAACATTAGAAAACTTTATTGTACGTGTATAATGTACCTAGAAGCATTTAATGGACTATATGTCTCGGCTTACGCGCTACTCACAATTATAAAGAAGCTCGCTCGGCTATAGACTGGCCTGGCCTATTACGGCGACCATTAGACGCTCTCTAATGGAACGACATCCGAAACTGCGCACTTCGCAAAGTGACGCGTTTCCGACACTCACGTTTACTAAAATACTTACGTGGAGCCTTATTTTTGTATAATGGATGCCGCTTTCGCTTGTATATCGCCTTGAACTGTGATTTGTTAGGCAATCAATGGGTGCGAAGATTTGTAACCTAACCTAACTTGCTCAATACATTAATTCTGATATTGAAAAATAACGCCCTAAATTGAAATGTTTGCTTGCCACGAATATGTCCACTGCTGAATATAGGCCTCCCCAATAGACCGCCAAAGAAAGCGGTCTTAAAGCACGGGGATTTAATGCCATATCAACATGCTTTTGTCAGGTGGCTAGGCGATCGCACTACGGTCAACCGCTCTAAAGGAAGTTACTGACCGCTTTTCATTGGTTTCTTTCATTCGCAGTTTAAGGCCAATACCTGGGTCCAATGTTTGTGAAATTTTTATAATTTTGCAATTGTAATCTATAATCTACATTGATTATTATTCTTATTCCTTATAATTACTTGAGAATAGACACCAAGGCAGTTTCGAGATTAAATACTTTCGAACAAACTTCAACTATGTAATTGGGAAACCATTTAGTAGTTTGGCTTGTTCGGAACTTCACTAGTGACAGTACTTATCGGCAAAATGATTATCGGTAGTTACTTTTCTCGATAAAATTTGATTCCGGATTGCTCTTAGATCTAATTTTATCAGTACTGTTGCATATTTAACCAATAATTTTATTTACGATTTTTTTAAATATTTTCTCTAAAATCTGTTTACATATCGAAAATAATATGAAAGTACCTAAGTTTTGTGATGATACTGAAATATTATTAAACATAAGTATATAAAGTATAAGTGCTTATTTTGTTGTGTTATATGTACATAAGTAAATAATATGAGGAATTACTAATTTAAAATAGACATTATGTTACAAAAGAAGAAAATCTATTTTCAAAAAATACATTTGGTTTTACGTTAAGAACCGAGCTCAGATACATAATATATTTTGACAATGCCAAAGATAAGTTAAATTGAAATATTTATTCTTCTTTGCTCTTTTTATAAATGAAAATCCACCCAAACTTTTTCTTTTGACATATTAATTGAGAACCTTCATTTTCCTGCAAAATGTTAACCTGATTAAAGCTAATTTCTTGGTCTCTGTTTATGAGTTTTCGCAAACGCAAGGATTGAATTTATCTGGACTGGAAACGAATAAAGTTTTCATTTAACTTACACTCCCCGCTCGCTGAATAACTTCGGACTGACAGTTTAACTTTTAACATAGTTTCGAAGTAAAGGTTAAAGACATTTAAAATTCAAATAGGATCATACCTATATTATTGTTCCAAGAGGGTTTTGCTGGAGAAGTTTGGTTTGTATTAAATGTTATAGTCTAATGCCATGCTGTCGCAAAATGTACTTGCTACTACTAATTCTTCAGTCACTGAGGATCCTCACCATAGACTGTGATTCAATGGTTTACCGCTCTAAGAGACGCTACTTCTCGTTCTCTGGTGGTGTCTGGTCGCAGTTTAAGAACAAATTTACTTACGTTTCTCTGTTAACTAGCGTACATCAGCTAATCAATCTGATAATAAAACGTGTCGTCATTCATATTTCATATTTAAAATGGCGCTGCTTCTATTGGTGCTTACTCCATTTTAAGTCCATGAAAACAAGTAACGATTTCTGGAAATTTCTATAAAAATACACCTGTTATAATTGCTTGTAGATGACAAGAATGGCAGGTGTGTTATGTCCAACCGGATGATAGTTTTTACTCACGCATAGCCCTGTGCCGATATTGAGGTTATCAAAATTTGCACACCTGCGTCACGGCCATAGATATGATGAGTAAAATTTTATAATATAAGGTAAAATACTAGAGAAATATCTTCTTCTGGTGTAATTGTAATCTCGTTATGATAATAATCATATTTTACCTATATATATTCTTTGACTTAAAGTTGACTAATCATAAAACATGCATAAATAAACAATTACTTACTCAATGCCATTCACCATTATTTATATATGACAAGGGTAGCATCATGCTTGAAGTATATCGAACGCCCAGGGCAGCCGAGTTTAGCTAATCGTTCAAGCGAAACGCCACTGCCATCACGGACGGCATTGCTATTTCCGAATTTGAAAAGACTGGACAGGTTTATTGTTCAATGCGAACAAAGGTTTTGCGTGTGCCCTTTTGTGATTTATTGTGCATTCATTTAATTGAAGAAAAAAATTTGAAACGTGATATTTATGCTTCAATATTGCACAGCTTCGAGCAATCGGGCCGTCTTTGGTGTTCGGCTCATCGATATTGAATTTAGCACCCTAATTTCAATTTAATATCGGGGGTTTGGCTCGTCAAGATAAAATAAATCGTCTACCAGATGGCACATATTGTTTTCTAGCTTCTTAAATAAGTTTAATGTGAAAACTTTTTTATATTTTCCTTTGTAGATTTCTGTATAAAGTGTAACAGTATGATTTCAAAAACAACGAAATTTATATCTGCCCGGTACCCGACTCTTGAAATGCGGGTTCGATAAATTTCCCATATTTCCAATCAATTGGGGATCATCCGGTAGCTGCTTGGAATATGTATGTACCGGTGCGGTGCTTAGTTATTTTCAATATCAACAGCTTTCCACGATTTTTTTTGTTTATTTAAAAATAGTAAGAAATCGTATGAGAGCTGTGAATTACAGACAGAGACTTAGTGAGTTATATCAGCTCTAAAATCCACACAATGTAAAATGATATTCGTATAATTCATTCTCAGTGGTAATTCGATAGATACTAGTGATGGCACTCAAAGGTACGGCACATTTGATAATAACATTAATTCAATTTCTAATCAGCTCAACCCATTACCGTTACCATGGCTGCGGTTGAAACAGGCTCAGCTTCTCGTATAATAGATATGTCAGAACCTTTGTAACCAGCATTTCTAGATCGGTAGGATAGTGCCTCAGTGATGTCAGTCTGCGTTGGCTACCCTTTGTCCATGTACTCGTAAGTATGTTTCCGACCTACGGCGTCGCATATGATTTTGAATTATCATCTACGGCAGATTTCGCCTTATTTTAGATCGATATGCATCTTTATTATAAGTTAGATAGAAGCGACAACGCCTTTTTAAATAAACGCTTTAATTACGTCAGAGATTGTAGAAATATAAACTAAACCACATAAGTTACAGTCACATTTGAGATGTGCTATGATTTCACAGTGCTTGTATAAATGGTCGTCATTTATTAGTGAAGATTAAGTTGCATCCGCGGAGCGGCAACGTCGCATGTGCCTGTAGGTTTCCCATCTTCTAAGATCTTATCACGCTAAGGACAAACGAAGAGACAATGAAACACTCGAGTTAAGCTGTTATTGTCATTTACGAGTAGTTTATATTCGATACTTAATATTGTTCCTATCAAAAGATAGTTCGTCTGATTAAGTGACTTGTTATCTCCGTGAAGTTGTGGAAAATGTATTTTATAGTCGATATGATATTTTTATTGATGGTATCAATCAGTTGTTTCCTATTAAATTGTTAGAGGCATCATTTTTGATTTTCCTTAAAGTTAACTTGTTCAAAATGACTTATGACATTAACCTTTAGTATAGTTTATTTTGTTCAACAAATATCAAATAAGTAAATAAATAAAAATAGCCGTGACGACTACACACATAAATGTGTTTACCTGGATGAATAACCCGGACCTATGTTATTTTGTAGCAAAATACATGTTTTGAATGACTTTGTGCAGTAAAAGGCAAAGATGTTTACATATACGTTATCTATATTATATAATACATACGTTATATATACATCGTTATATATAGTATATACGTTATATATTATAACAAGGTATACTGTGTGTAAGTCTAATACGGGCTAAGAATTAAACCAGACATAGGATTTACCAGTATAATCATTAACCAAAAGGTTTTTCTTTAATTATACCTATTTTATACATTTTGAAAGAACGAGGTCACTATAATCAGCAGCAGAAATTGCAAAGCGGGAGAGGTGTTCAGAATGGCTTGAACACGACTTAATTATTAAGAGAATAAGAGTGTCAAGATCAGTCTGAAAACCTAGCCCTCTTAACAACTGCTGCTGCTGACTGTACTACCGCGTCACAAAAATTGTATACATATTTATGCCGCTGCACGAACGTATGACATGACATCATTGAAGGTTGAATAGGACTAAACGCAGCACAGATCGGCGAGCACTCAATGCGACGTTTCAACCGATGTAACAGTTTAATCCGCCGTGTAGCGCACTCCACTGCTCTCGTCGGAGATGGCTTCCCTGTTCAGCTTCGGATTTTATGTCGTAATGTTTCTATGGAGGTTTTTATAAAACCAAGTAAAAATCTGAAATACTTACAAAATAAGCGCCCAAGCAGATTGACTTTACATAGCATAATGATTCGTTTGGACAATAAAAAGTTACGTTACTGAGTACAGTTGACCCAAATTTATGTTTGTTCATTTAAACCTCAGTTTTTTGTAAAAAATTGTGTTCCATATTTTATTTAACCATTTTGGCCGCGTGATCAAATTTTACATATTCATACCAAATTACAGCATTCTAGGACTAAAGGTCATCGAAGCCATTAACAGACAGACAGGCATGGCAAAACTCATATAAGGCTTCATAGTCAACTACGCAGCCCTTAAAGATAAACTTATAAATTATTTGAACCTGCTTCGATACCACATTCGGTTTATAGTAAATATAAACTACAGCAAAACAGTCAGGTTTCTTTTCTTTACTTAGTCTCGCCGCATAATTCCAGACTAGCCATTGTTCCACTTGTGTTTCGTGTTCAACGCAGCATGCATCGAGGATGTGTGGGCATTGTGACACGTCAAGCGGAGACACCATTGTGCTCCATCGACGTTGCTTCGTAAAAGACGATCTGCTAATGATGTGCAAATTGCGCAAACTTTCAAAAATGTTGGAAAATTTCCATCGTAACTTTCGAGAACATTTCAAATACCGTAAATATAAAGATTATTTTAAAACCGGAAAGAACAACGTCTCGTTTTGTGGAAATTTATATTTTCAACTATCTACTACATTTATAAATGTACCAATTTAATAATTTTGTGTCGTTCATTACAGAAGATTTCCAATAAATTTCTTAAATTTCTGTAAGTTTCATAGGTAAGTTCTAGGAAAATTATCATAGTCGGAATATTACTAGAACATAAATTTAATCTGCTATGGATGTCGAGCTTAAAATAAAAAAAGTTATGGAGCACATATTAAAATTAATCAGCTAAAAAGCTATTTATAAAGATATATAGCTGCAATTTAATTTTAATAAGAATTCCTAGAAAGTAGCACGATTAGATAAAACATATGATCGTTGTTCTTAATTTAAAAATACAGGTATAATTATGATACGGTAAGGTGTTCATAGAAACTCGTTTCCATCATCGGAATGCCTAATTCTCAGAAATTTAAGCCGTTTTCTCACAACTCATTATAAAAGGATAAACAAAGGCTTTGCAATATTAAATGGTTTTTAATTCCACTCACAAAATGTGTAGCAGTTTATACGGCTGGTATTATTAAATTTATTAATCTGCTGCTGGTAAAATAATGTTATTACCTCAATAAATAAATAAAATGTAAGTTACATATTATATCTGCGCAACGATTACTCGAGAAGTCATTGAAAATTTTGCAATATAAGTATATTATACATTTAATATGAAATGACATCTGATATCAACCTAAAGTCACACCAGATCGGACAAGGTACGTTATTAATGGAAATTGAATATCTGAAATAAATTATTTGAAGTAAATTGAATTGACTTGAATTATGTCGCCAACATCAAATTTATACCAATTAAAATTCTATATTTTCTGTAGTGTAACAATTGTAAGGGCTAGGTAGCTGTATATATACTCTTATCATTCCTGAACATAAATTATCTCATTATATTACATATTTACGTAAAATGGTCATAGTATTGAGTTAGTCGTTAAATGTAGCTAAAAAATATACAAAAGGTAACGTCAGCATTTTCTAGAGCGCTGCGTTAATATTTTATTCATTTTGTCCCCATGAATGAGAACGCGAATAGGTATTTTTAATTGCATCATTAAAAGCATGTTTCAAACGCTAATTGGTCCATTATATAACCTATACAATCTACATTCCTGTAAGGCGATGTTTAAGTTGAAATGTCAACAAAGATTTACTACTAATTAAAGTGTTCAAGAATGGAGGGAGATTCCATTATTTAAGTAAGGTGTTTAAGGGTTGGGAGTGGCTCAAGACAAATCTTACTTTGGAGGAAGTAGTGTCTCGGATATGTGATATTGTTTATTCTCTTTATTTATCTTCTTTCTTAGATTGGGATTTTTCACAATATTTTTATAAAAGTAAAATATAAAATTAGATCTAAAACATATCAAAACAATAAAAACCAAACCTAGAGTGCCACCGGCAACGGGGCATGGCCCAGGCTGCCGGTGGTTAGGGCTGCAAAGAGAGGAACCGTCGGACTATGCGCGCCGTGTCCAGGATTACCGCCTTCTGAATCTTGATCCTTGATCCAACCACAACCACGTAGCGAGAGTCTCTCAAAATGTTGGTCGAGATTCTTTGCTATGAGACCGTTCGCGGAAACAACTATCGGTACAATGATTGCCGAATCAACTTCCCACATGGCGGTTACCTCGTGAGCCAAGTCTAAGTACTTGCTGGACTTGTCCTTCACGAGGTTCTCGTCACATGGGACGGTGATGATATTGTTTTATTATTACACAATCGTCAATAAAATGTGTGTATTTTAAAATTACGTCATCGATGATGTTTTTTTGGTTATTAATTTTACATATGCTTTATTTAGGTCACCTTAGTAATATAAAATAACTAAAAGCAGCTTATACGAGGATACATATAAAGAATATGTGTGAATGAATGTGTTAGATCCCGATATTTCCTGCAGGCAGACATGGTAGGGCAGGAGGTTTTTAGTTGTTTTATTTAATGAATCACTGCAACCCAGAAACTATTAGAACTCACCTTAACTTAAGTTACTAATACTTTTATTAGGTACCAAAAGATAATAATCAACAGATAAGACTATCGTTAGATTTGGTGGCTCAATACCAAACTTTAATACGTAAATAATGGTCGCCCCCTTGGTGGTCCTAACAAGACCCACTGTCCAGACTGTTCTTAACAAGGCCAGTCGGCTCACAGAGTATTAGCAAGAAGGCAGCCAAAGACATTTCCCTGTAGACAATGGCCGCACTTGAGGCTAATAAGAAGCAGCAGCGCATTGGACATTGTGAATGTTACCGAATCTAATTAATGTGTTTATCATTTTTTTTTGTATAAAAGACACACCTGATGTGGAGGTCAAGGGGGGTCATGTTCAGCAATGGACGTTTTATGGCTATGATGATGATGATGATGTATCATACTTGATGGTAAGTGTCGACGAGGACGAGATTGAACGAACTCGTATATATCTCCCATATTTCGTAGGAACATTGATATTAAATATCAATCTTTAAAAAATACACTTTTATCCAACGATTTTTGTTATTTTAACAGAAAAGTTGAATTCAAATTAAAACACGAATTTAAGTAATACTTTTACTAAAACTATGTTACATACATTTGTACACGTCAGTAGATTTTCGAATTTGTAGAAAAATGTAAAGTAAAAGAAGGTACAGATGTCTGCTAAGAATTTAATTAACTAAAAAGAATTGCTTTGAAGGGAAAACGAATTCTTGTCTGTTTGTGATTTCACAAGATAAATTGCAGATCTAACAATTATTTGACCATTTTTATATTCATAGTTACTTTATTAATCAGATATACTATACTATTATAGACGGTATTACACGGAGAACCGTGGACCACACTACGAGTACAGAAGTAGTGCCTTAGGTTAGAGCTCCGGTTCTCCGCTGAAATGTTCATAATTCAGTATCGCAGTTCTTAGAGTTATATAAAAATAATTTTACTGTAATAACGTCTTAATATTATAAGGTAATTAACTTTTATCTGATTAATAAAGTAACTAGGAATATAAAACTGGTCAAATAATTGTTAAATCTGCAATTTAACTTGTGAAATCATAAACAGATCAAATCTCTACATGTCTCATACTTCCTCAATATTTTATTTCAATTTGGTATTTTGGCTATAAATTTAATTTACATTCTACTTAATGTAACAAAGATGTTAAACACATGGAAACAGCACGCAAACAATCACATCGTCAAGTAACAAATTATATAATCGTTATCTAACCATCGAGGGGGAGGTTGTGAACGAAGGTGGATTGGTCAGTTCAAGTGTGTGATTAATTAGGGATAATGACTGGTCGGATAAACAATACGCGTTAAATGGATTTCGTATGGTAACGAAGAGATAATGCCGCAATTCGTAAAATAAAATTGGACCACTATATAGTCGCTTTTGGATAATAAACGGTATTACTGGGTATTGTGTAGTTCTCGTATTTTATGTGAAAGTAAAACACGCTACTGTAAATCTAAGTTAACTAATAATTTTACTCAAGAAATAGATCACTTTGCATGCTAGTTCCTATAGGCAGTTAACAGTTTTCTTTATTTTAATGGAGGTCTGCCGCTATGACCGTAGACTATATTTTGAAACAGTTATTATAAGCTTTTATTTAACTTTCAATTATTATAAGTATGTAAATATGTAAGTGCGTCCGGGTGAAACCTTGTAACTCAATTTTGAAGCAGATGTCTTTTACTGACTGAGCTGAGATTTAGTACACTTGTGTTGGTTCGGTGATAATGCAATATCATGGTACATGGTACCACTGATCTGATGCTGAACCCTGAGTGTCAGTTTTTAACGTAACTTTACGTTACGAACGCGTTTGCGTTTCTCATATAAATAACATTATCACTTACGCGTTCGTAAACGTTATTTTACGTCAAAAGAAACTTATCCTAGAGCCTCTGAACTCCTATAATACTCAAGATAAACCCTTCACTTCGCTATCTGTGCGTAGTTGAATACTGTGCAAAAAATACAGTCAGCAATAACAGGTTGTACCAAAAATGTCACTATTGATAGAAACTTACTATAAGATTCCTCCACCTTAAACTAAGTTATTATTAGAATGGCCGTTATTACTTCCAGCCAGTTTGTTTGAAACAGAACCAAATAACATTTGGTAAGAAAAATCTTCCTTAAAATTCAGTAAGTAAAGTTAAACAAGATACGAAGATTTAATTAGAAATCACATTTAATTAACTGTCCAAATTTTTCCTGAGTTTAAATTTAATACGCATTTTCCATCAAGATTTTCCTGTTTATGAAAGATGAAAGGTAATGATTGCAACAGATTGTTTGAAATTGTGTCGTTACGGAGATTTGAGGATTATGTAACAAAAGCTGACTACTTATTTATAATGAGAAAGTGTTTTTTTTTTGTGTAAATATGTTTAGGGGCCAAATTTTAATTTTTCCTTTACATAGAACAATTATGTCGGGATATCCTGGATGGTTTTATTGCCGGGACAAGTGGCTAAAGCGAGAGGAGGCTTTTGGCCAGCAGTAGGACACAACATAAGCTATGAAAAAAAAGCTGAAATTCTAATAATACTTTGACATACTTTAGGAAGGCACTCCTTATATTGCAACTACCGCCCAAGATGATGCAAGTCATATTTGGAGAAGGCCTATGTCCAGCGATGGGAAATTTACGGCTGAAATGATGAAGAATGCTATCATTGATAAATAAATTAGAATATGCAACACTTAGACGAAACTGTGTTCCCATCATAAGCCAATTATTCTCATGTTTAAGCCACTCAAAATTACAAGATTTTGTGACAAAATGATTCAATATTATAGAGCTATGAAAATTGTCAACGCTATAGAATAGACGAAAAACAATATTTTTTTTCTCGTGTTAGGATCGAAGAAGCTCCTACGAGCAAAAGTTGTTTATTTAACTTAAACATGACCCAGATAGCAAATGATCCAATAGCTAGCCTCCATTTTGATTTGAAACTTAATGAACCAAACATCCTGTATTTGGTGACTACAATGACTTGTTAAGGTTTGAAAAATATGTTTGTCATGTTACATTACTATACATTATACTCATACTTCACGAGTGCTGTCGAATTATAATAAACAAACGAAGTTGATACTAAATGTAACTAAAATATGTCGAACAAGGGTTATTTCTGGTTAATTACAGACAATCATACCGTCCCTCAGACATAAACTAAAACAATCCCCACAACTCAGTTTGTAACGGCAAATATAATGGAAGACATTTTAGCAGCTTGCCATTCGCCGTAGGCCGTCTCGCTTTTAGCTGGCTCTCTAGGGACGGGCTGGCTGGAACGTTTGAACTACTAAAATCCTCACTAAGACCAACAATTTACTTTATAACTACGCATTCCGCGGCCCCAGAGACTGAGAGATTGAGTATTTATATAGTTGACACTGTCGATATTTTTATTCCAGGGAACTAAGGTGAACTCTTGACCAATATTTTTACCCTAACGGTTGGATTTATCGGGATATAAATCGGTAGGTAATAGTCTATACTAAAGTAACTCTTTATATTGTATCATTGTATATTTATGTTGTATCAATCAACATTTACTTTTACTAAAATATCTATGTCTATACTACTAGCGTAGTTGAATTTTGAAAAAGTTTTCTTAGTACCTAAGTTTAATTCGCTGTTTTTCATGATATTTGTATTCATGATATATGACGATTTATGGAAAATACTTAGAAAATATTCTATTAACGGCAGAGCAATATTTACATTTCAGCAACAATCACACTTAATAAGCTACAACGGCTACTCAGACAATTAAATGGCCTTAGAGACATCCTTTGTGCAAAATAGAACAGAAGTGCCATTAACGTGATCTGATACGCATGCAAATAAACCGACAGCGCTTTGCCGTTTGTCCCGGGTCGTTAAAATAACCGGGTGATGGAACCCGGGTAGCCAATAAAACAAAAGAGAAGTTCCAGACTCAATTTAAGTCTTAAAAAGTGGATTTACGAGCGAGTATGCTAATATGACGATTATACAAATTCGACCGTTTTCATTGTTTTTCCACAATTAAGTCAAAATGTATTACTTATTTATTCTGATACAACTTTATCATTATCAGCCACGAACGTTCACTACTGGAAATCTCCTCCCCACATCAGAATGGGGACTTGTAATTTCCAGGCTTGGCAGGCGGATTGTAGATCGCATGATGTTCCACCGCCCGAAAGGACGTGGTCGCTTGTCCTCCGGTGGTTTCGGGTTGCAGATTAGGGTTGATACCCGAGTCCAAAAAATTGTAAATACGAATATAAAGAATGACAATTCCAAACTACGACTAAGTTGTGAAGGAACCATAAATCGAGGGTTGCTTGGTCAAACCCGATAAATCGATATAATATGTCATTGACGTAGCAATCTTACGTAATTCACGTATAGTTCTAAATTCAAAATCCCATTTACTTGACTTGTCGGGTATGACCACG
Organism: Grapholita molesta; assembly: GCA_022674325.2. Lineage (NCBI taxonomy): Eukaryota > Metazoa > Arthropoda > Insecta > Lepidoptera > Tortricidae > Grapholita > Grapholita molesta. The sequence continues at coordinate 6,478,714 of CP053126.2, forward strand.
CAACCCTCGAAATAAGGTTGGATATACAATTATATTATAAAATCGGGATTGACGTACCGGTCTAGAACATTCTTTAACCACGTACAAACTTTGGACGATGAAATAGAGTGCTTTAGTACATTGTCGGTGTCGACTAAAACCGTTTACCGTAACTCACCAGTATAAAGGCGTCGCTGTATTCCATGATATAACCTTCTCCGTAAAATATAACCTCTTTAAGGCAACACAGAATACACGTTAGTATAACTTTGATACATAGTTTGAGAAAAAAAGTGAAATAGTTTAAAAAGGAACAAATACTGTTCTAACAAATTGTATGCATAAAGAGTGATTTTATTTGTAGATATTTTATATAAGTGTTTCTGTAAAATAATAAGTAGATAAACATTTTACATTCATTCCTTTGAATTAAACGCGTAATTGTTTGTTAAAAAAAATGTACAATAATTTAAGCAATAAACTTTAATGAACTGTTATTTTTATTTTCCGTGTAAGGCGAAGGAATACATTTTTCGACGTTACGTAAGAATAATGGACAAATTTTCAAAGAACTTGCTACTTAACTTTTCGGTTCATAACAAACATGATAAATACCAGTTATATTTTCTGGGGTAAAATGTATTGTCAGTAGCTATATTTTTTATAAAATTAAGGTAAGAATGAAGCATTATAAGTGCTAAAATAATACATATATATATATATATATATATATATATATATATTAGCTTTTGCCTGCGGCTTCACATAGAAGAATACTTGTAAGTGGTAGCAATTATTATTGTTGTTTTCTTTTTATTAAATAAGGAGTTTAAAGACAACGTTTAAAAACTCTCACTTGACATTTGACTTCATCTCCATACAAACTTTTAATCCCTTTTTGACTTAGTAGGGGAGAAATTTCAAATATCACTGAAATTACTTTTCTTGTGTTAAAATAAGGAGTGTTTACACAAAATTTCAAGTCTCTCGCTTTAAATTTTACACAATCCCGATACAAACTTTCAACCCCCCTTTTACCCCTTTTATGGTGGAGTTTCCAAAAAATCCCTTATTTGTGGGTCTTTACGGTATATAAACTTATTTTGTGAAAAAATCGGTTAAATAAGTAGGTTAAGCGGTTTGGGCAGAACGTTGATCATTTCTTCCTTCAAGTTTATACATGTTGTAGGTACATGAAAATTTGATTAGTTGCATGATAGTACATTTGATGCCGTTAAAAGTAAAATGTATAAAGTACGGTATACTTCAAATTTATAGAAATATGTATATAATATGAAGTATACCGTACATTATAGATTTTACTTTTAATGGCATCAAATGTACTATCATGCAACTTATCCAATTTTCATAATTTGCTTTCATATCAAACCAAATTTTGACTTAAAACGGCTTAGAATTTCTGATTGGTTCATTCTTAGAAAGTATTAAAAAAACTATCACTGTCAGTGAAGTTATCAATATTTGGAATGCCTTAACTTGGATAAAATATTTTAACACAGCTAGTTTTTCGTATTTTTAAGGGCGTAAATTACTTTGTTTCATAATATTCGCAAAAGTATAAAATCTGTTACAGTTTAAATCATGTAAACATATGTCACTTGCGCACACACTTGCAGTTTATCTACTCTTTTCATGCATATGAAGTATTGTGCAATTTAATATTAATAAGTCTTAAGCTAGCTTATAACTTTGTAATGTTTACATAAAACATTATTATTATTAAGTCTAACCTAAACCTACATGACACAAAAATCAAAATTAGCTTCAATATAAACTACATTTATTACTTATATTTACGCTCTTGTCTTACTAATTGAAACGTGTCTGATTTCATATATCTTTTTGTATGTACTCGTAAACTACAATAATTTTACAATGTAGTGTAGCCAAACTCCTTTGGGATCCTTACACTTTAATTGTCTTCTACAAAGTACAACTAGTAAGTTGTTAAGGAGAATCAACATCTAAATAATTTGACTAGATGTGGTAGCGCACTTGTTAAGGGTTAGTTGGGCACAAAATCTACCAACATCATTAGCGCTCACAGCGAGTACGAATACTCTGCGGCATTCCTAACTAGTACTCGTGACGCATAAATACGCGAACATGAGGGAAAATCACTGTGAATGTGAATTGGATGAGTTTAACGAGAGACATACTAAATAAAGAACAGAAGGAGAAATTAAAACATTTTTATTAATAACTTGTAAATGTTGAATGTTTTAATTTCATAAAATAAAACAACTACTTGCATACGGATTATTATTCTTATGTATACTTTATTTAAGTTACATCCATACGTAATTCTTTCACGAAACTTCAGCTCTTGGACTGTTTTGTTATTTTCATAATATTTTAGAATTACTATGTACGAGTAGATTCGTTTAAATGAAAAAAAAAACGGATAATGGCAAAATTAATAGTTGTCAGGAAATCACGAGTACTAAAATGTAAAGCTTTAAACGATTCTGTAGTCTGATTAAATTTAACTGAACTCAACGATACGAACGTAGGTAAGTTTAACGCTTCTGTTGTTTCCAAGGAATCTAGACGAAGTTTTCTCTTGTGGTACCCGTTGTCCATAAGAATGAGGTTTTGCAGTGTGTAGCGGCGTGCTGGCGGCAAAACTTGTTAGGTTGTTGGTAAGTTGATTAGAAATTTATAAGTTTTGAATCGTATTAATAACATGCTAACAAGAAACAAATAATAATTGATTTTGGACGTGTGTACTTTCTTTTGTTGAGCTACTTTGAGAATACCATAGTTCATATTTTCCACAGAATTTTTTTTGATACTATGTTTATGAAAGTGTAGTCAATAATAATATATATTATTCCACAGTATTATCTGTGGTTCATTCTTGAGAATTAAATAGAATATGAGTGTATTTTTAGTGTTAAAAACGTAAGTTTGTATAAAGTTAATTTCAATAGTTATGCGGAAACGTTTTAACCCCTCAGTATGATATAATCAAACTCGTTGGTTGACATTTGACACTGTAAAACAATTTTTCTTTTTATTTATTACAAAAATGTCACTTAATAAAATAATCAATAATTTATAGAGCCGTCGCTCGCCATCATTCGGAAATAGTCGCGATTCCGATCTTTCACGATTAGAAAAGATTTTTTACTACGTATGCTAGTTTAATATAGTCGGAACTGTCACTCACCGACAAGTAGATGAGTGCGGTGGGATAGCGCGATAGACGATAAAATGGCAATCACGATATCTGTATATAGAAACTGATAAGGTACTACTAAAGCTTAAATCACTAAAGGTAGAACTTTAGATATTCCCTTCTCCCCTGCTAAATTCCAGACGTGATTCAAATTGTGAATAGTAGGTATTTCGAGAAAGCAGGTGTGATCTACTACGTCCAAACATGTAAAATAATTTTGATTACTGAGCTGTGGTAGAAAAATTGCATTTTTATCGCCACTAGTTTCATTTTTTTTATGACATGGGCGGCAAACGAGCAGACGGATTGCCTGGTGGTAAGCAATTACCGTCGCCCATGGGCACCCGTAACACCAGAGGAGTCACAAGCGCGTTGCCGGCCTTTAAGGGGGGTTGGAGCTCTGGGAACCTTACTCACCATCAGGAACACAACACTGCATACCTGAAAGGCAGCAGTGCTATTATGGCTGTGGTCTTCTGTAAGGAGGAGGTACTTCCGCAGTTGGGCTGCCCCAGATTCAAACGTGATGGTCATCGCCGTGCCCTACCTCTCATTGTTAGACGTAGTTTAAGGACATACCCGGGTCCAAAATCATAATCAAATCATAAATAATCATTAAATAATATTGCTATTTACACTAAATAATATGTAGTTCATAACTTTGTATATACGTTATCACAATCGTTTATAGTAACCGCCATCATGTATGGAAAATATCGCGTCACATCTAGATTCATCTGTCGTATCAATACATTCATTATCTTTTCGATTGTGATTTCTATACATATCCATGTGAAAATACTTTAATCGTAAATATAATAGTGATTCCGTTAACTATCGGTCATGTTCGTCTTACTTCTCTAGTTCTAAATTATTACCATAGTTATACGTAGTTCCACGATAGTTGAGGCGAATAGATTACGCACCCCACTATAATACTGAAGTACTGATTGCAAAAAGAGTAAATAAATGGAATGAATGAGTGATTTTTTTTACACTTAAAATGTAGTGCAAGTTATTTCAGTCATGTTTGTAGAGGTTTAATTAAAACTTTTTGGTCTGTATATATTCACTCAATTCGCTGTTAAACTTGCTATTGGCACGTAGTAACTATTTACTAATCTGTGCTATCGATGTGAAGAAAGAACTGTAATTTCAAAATCTCCCTATCATTACATTGTTGTGTGCGTGACTTTAACTCTACTAGTTATATTTATAATGATTTTACAGCAATAGAAAGCTGTATGAGAATTATAAGGAGCTATCGAATTGAAAATAACCATCCACGGTCATAATGCAATTGACGGCGAAGTTGCCTGTGGGCTGCGCTCAACTTCGATACTAAAATTGTTGCCGTTTTCAAGCTCTATTGAAATGATATATATCTAAGTAAGAATTAACTTTCCACGTGTTTCCTATTATATTGTTGGTGCGGAAGGGTCCTGGATTTTCCCCAGGCTAGTTTCCCTCCATTAAGTCCTCTTGCTCTAATATTTCCAACGCTTAGGTGCAGCTTAAAAAGATTTTCTTACTTAAGGAAAGTTATGTTGAAAATTATCGGGTGGACCGTTCTTGGGTTACGGTTCAACAACTACGGAACCCTACACTGATGACATGCTCTTGGCTGGTTTTTATTTAAATTTGTCAACCGCAAATATTAATTAAAAGAACTCTGGTATGTAAACTTAAGCATAATTTATGTATTTGACCAACGTTTTGTCTAAAAACCTTATTTCACAATTTCTAAATTTATAGTTTCAGGCTTACTTTAGTAATTGGTGTAAGAGAAAAAAAACCGGAGAATCATTATGTTATTGGGTTGAAGATGGCACTTACAATTAATTTAATATCAGACACGACGTGATGGTTAAGCCACACAAGTCACTTTCAATTAGCAACAGAGGGTGCCTGCCCCGTGACAAGGGTTTGTACAACCCTCCACACGTATTTGGTCATAACCTACTTCAGTATCTTCATTACAATGTATTTTGTACCTTTCATACGCGCGCATATACGTAATAATAATTTGCTTTTTAAGTAAGATTGCTCAGGGATAGTGTAGTAAATGTTTTAAACGAAATATTACGATTAAAATAAAATCTCGTACTCGTAACATTTCAAATACAGATGAGTGATATATTTATATGTTAAAAAAACTTTTTTATTTCTTGTTACAGATAACAACTGGCTGAAATTGCAGAATTACTCGTGTCTGTATGCAACATCAAAAGCCGTCCATTACAGTGAAAAAAATAAATAATTCGTGATTACAAGTAAAAAAGTTACATCGGCCTCGAAATCGAATAGTGTTAAATGTTGGAACAATTGAATACGGGACTAGTTGTGTGAGGGTGGATGGTGTTGGTGGGGAGGGGGCATGGCGGCGCGCGGGCGGCGGTCCGGGCGCGCGCGGCGGTGAGGCGGGCGGCGGGGCGCGATGCGCGCGGGCGCTTGGGCCGTGTGGGCGGCGTTGTGCGCGTGCGCGCTGGCTTCGGGCGAGCTGCGCGTGCTGCAGGCGGACACGCGCACCGCTTTCTACGTGGGCATCGCCGCGCCGCCCTCGGCCGCCGCCGTCGTGCGCGCCTTTAACAAGAGCCTCGCGGAGATCTCGCAGACCTATCTCGCCGGCGACTATCCGCTGCATCTCCGCAATATCACCCTATTGCCGCTTTACATCGAGTTGCCAGAAGATGAAAGGTGAGTCGTTTAAGTACGCGTACAAATTGCTTACCCATCAATGGTCTTGATGGTATTAGTCCGATTTTCTTACGATATTGATTTGATATTATCCTTCACCGAATAGCAACAGATAAATATCAAATGATATTTCGTACATAAGTTTCGAAAAACTCATTGGTACCTGAGAATTTGTATTGTAAGTTACCAGTGCAAGTTACAGCATCATGTCAAGGCCATGATGCTGTAACTTGCACTTACACGAGCCGAGTTTGAACCTGGAACTTTCGAATTGCAAGTCGAACGCTTTTACCGCTAGCCAAACAGTCATTATTATTTATTACTAATTTAACGCAAGTGAATGCTAGTATTCGTTATTCTGAATCCTTCAACCCGAGGGACATGCAACGCACGCTTCGATATTACCTACATGCTAAACGTTTATCAAATGATTATGATTATTAAATTAATGTGAACGACCCGACGACATGGCAGACTTCAACTGCTATATATATCAGACGAGCATCGAGTGTGTGTTTTATGACCGCGGCGTTGGCAAAGGTACTATCGATATATGTAAATAGTTTCAAAACTTTAAACCTGAGGTTTATGAATTGTATGCTTCAAGATTGCGCTCCGTTCTTTGACCAATTTTTTTTAATATGAGTCAATGGTGACTGCCTAACATTGAAATTCGAATCTGGGACCTTCAGATTTGTTGGCAAAGTTACTACTAACCAAACTAGGTGGCCTTAAATGCTATAATTTATTTGATACAATTGTCTTATTCAGAGGCGCTACCGCGAAAGACGGTATTAGTAAATTTTGGACGATTGTCTTTGTCACTCTCATGACGCCTTGATTGGAGTAAAAGAGAAAGATGCTCGAAATATACGAACTTTGACATCCGCGGTTCCGGGCCAGATCCGTTTGTTCCGTCGCTTTATGCTAGTTGCGTCCAACACAAACGATCTGGATCCAGTAACTATAGATTGGGATTAATTTGACCTTCGCAAGAGCCCCCTGAAGGCTTTTGAGGATGTTGGTGTACTGCCTCAACACAATAAGTTAAAGGGTTTACGAAATAATAGTGCTTGTACCCCTGTAATGCCTTTCGTGTTTGTGTTCTAAGCGCTAGGTTAGACAGAGTGGACATACATTGATAATACCAGTTTGTATATCAAAAGATACAGGCTCAGCCTAGTTTGGTCATTGGCGGATTATCTAAATTTTATAAACTATTTTTTTGTAATAAACGATTTAGATTTTTTGATTTGATTAGATTAAAAACAAGCTTTTCTAGGATGCATCATAATCAAATACAACTAAACGACTGAAGCGAATTGGTTGATAAAATTTGTTATGGACTTATGGAGTTAGCTGACTTAGGCTACGTTTTTTTCCCTTAATAAACTGCGGGTAACACCGCGTGGCACAGCTGTGCCATTACTAGCTAGTAATTATCTATATGAATATATTTCTATATAAATTCAACCAAATTAACTGTTAAAATTGAGTTTAACCATAAAATAAAGTTTTGTGCAGTGAAACGAGAGTATACTAAAATTTGATAACCGCCACATACTTACTTCGTTGCTGTTAATATGAGTAATAACGGTTTAAAATTAGAAGTTTTGATGTAAAAACAAATTTACATAAAATGCTTAAAATGTAAATAATTGCGAGTCGTAACGTGATAGTGCCCCAAGGATTCCGTATCATCACTTTTTCATTACTTGTTCAGGGTCAGTAGAAATACATTATCTTTGTATATTTCACAGGTCTACGTTTGGTATTTTCGAGCCTTGTGACGGACAAATATGTTTTATTAAAGGTTTACATTTTACCATACCCACATCCCAAAAGAAAGTAATTACATTTGACTATTTCATGTTTTGCGATTGTTTCTATTACGGTGAGGTTTTTGTTTGGTAAAGTTAATGCTAATTTCGAGTCAATAAATCTAATGATGGCAAGGTACAGTAGGTACCTTAAATCATATCTTAAACTAATTTAGTAGTTAGTCAGGGCGAATTATGGCTGGGATCAGGCGAAAGCGCTCGGCCTTCATCAAAGATAGGGCCACGCCGTTAGAAAATTAATATTCTAAGCAGAATAACCTAATACGGGATATCGATAACGGACACTTTGCTAAAATGTATGCCTAAGAAACTTGAGTTGTTTAGTTATTGGCTGACTTCGTAGGTCCGCCAAGAAGCCAAGACCGTTATATTATAATGCCACTTTGGTTAGATATTCACATCCGACGATACATAATTATGGTAAATGTTTGCCAACGAACATGAATATTATGAAATCATGAAGTTCAGGACACTGACATACTCGTAATAATACCCTACTGCATGTTTATGATAGACGTATAATAGCGTTATAAGTTACCAAGTCTGCTTTATTGACTTACGTAGAGCCTTTCGGGTATTGAAAATGCAAAGCCCTTAAATTCCACAAAAATAAAAATCACATTTCTGTCTGTATATCAGTGATCCCACAATAAGAATATTGATACCGACAGCTTTCACCCTAGATCCTTTTCAAGTTTTGGCTGCAAACAAGCCCAACAAGCAATACACGTTTGTTTGGTACTTTATGGATATTGTTGAAGTTGTTTCTATTTCGATCGGAACGTGTTTTGCGCAGTGAGGCGTAGTTTCGTAGTTTGATGCCTGTGGAGGCGAGGTGTCTGCAAACTTGAGACTTATATATTTTAGAAGCTCAAATATCATTCGGAGGTTCCGTTCTATACAATCTGTTCGTACTTATCACTTTTTTAGCCTGTCAGACTTATGCATTTATAGCGTTTAAAAAAAAAACTCCTAGTTTTAACATGCTAGCCGAAAAAGCGCGCAGAAAGAAACCTCATTTCATTTGATGTCAATCCCTTTGAGTGCTTTTGTTGGCCGGTGGGGGTGATTCCGTAAAACACTTTTGTTTATGATCCTTTAAAATGATTTTATGCGTCGGGATCAACATTTTCATTTGCAGCTATTAAAGTGATGTGCAGTATTTTAATAAAGGAACCGAAAGTTTTATTACATGATGCATGTTTGTCTGCCTACTTAGTTATGTGTTACTGTTATTGCAATTAATGTGATTTAACCTAGATAACGGAGTTTAGAACGCAATAGGGAGTAAGAAGTAACAGCAATCGAGACTATATTAATAAAAAAAAATCGTTTAAATAAGTACTTACTAAAATATCAAGTTGTTAGAATCTATAACGGTTACCGATCGATTAGATTATTATTAATCATTACGTCCTTTGCTTATAATTTCGCATTGGAAAACAGTTTATGAAATCGGAATAAATTAATCAATATTCTTGGTCTAAGCATTATAAATTATAACGTAATGTTTAACATTATACGATATTCTGGTCACCCATGAATAAATCACTTTTTTCACAGAGCAGTTTTACATTTCCCTCTTATGTTTAAGCACGAGAACGTTTACATTATTCAACGGTACTATAATAATTCATCTTCTGACATACCTACCTATTCACTTGAGTAAAACTGAAATGTTTATTACTACATATTATTTTTATTTGATATGCTGGAAATAATACCTAGAGTGCATCAGTTAATTGCACTTCACTAAATCATCTGTGACGTCATGCTAAGGTTATCTAGATTGAAAACATGTTTTTTAGAATTCATTGCGTTGTTATGAAATATATATTCAAATATACGAACACTAATGTCAATTTCTACGCCTCTCTCCTATGGGCTTTCCTTTTCTGAATTTAACGGGACATAAAACCATGATTATAATATGTGTTTCACATATACATAGTTATTTCTATTCATCAATTAAATACGGTAAGTAATTGGTTTGTCTTATAAATGTCATTTTAAATATATAAAATTTGTATTGAAAGGTAGTTTGACCTGTGTTTTAATAAAATCTTCTCAACATACCAGTTGTAAAATGAATCCTGGGTGCGTTACAAAATACCAACAATGTTTATAATCCCCGTGAAATTTGTTTCAACAACAACCAATTTTCGCATCTTTTTAAAACACCCGTCTTTAAAGTGTCGCGCGTTTCTTATTTCATTACTGTGATAATCGCGTGATAAAATGCCCTTAAGCTAATGCCTTTTTAAGGTTCCGCTTTAACGCTACGCCAGTCTGTCAGCTAATTACTGGCGCTAACGCATTGTTGAGTGGCCTACTGTACGATTATTCACTGTTAATGTTATATCTTGACTATTAATAAAGTGCCCCTTCCCGCTTTGCGCTTTTGTTTTTGTGTTCTTATAAGAAGTCTTTTCGTTTTGTTTGTTGTTGGAAAGTTGGACTCTGTCACTGTTTGGGTTAGTTGTAGTTGCGCCATTCTGTAAATTATATAAGTCGAGGTGACTTTATAAATGTAGAAGCGGGTATACAGGGTGATCAATCCAAATGGGTCAGTAGGGGGAAGGCAAAATCTATGAGAGATAGCGCAATGGGTTCTTAGGAACCATGGCTTCGATTTTGGATTTAATAATAATGGCATTCAAACTTTTTTTTTTACCTCGCATACATAACCGAGAATCGAAGTCTTGTAAATAATGTTAGGCGTAAATCTGCAAAATTTTGCGTTGTTATTGTTGATGGTACGAGACATGAATATATGAGTCACAACAAATATAGGTACATTTTAAATTGTAAGTAAGTAATTGACAAATAACCCAACAACTAGATAATTATGTTATTTCAATAAATGTTAAAATGGTAACCATTTTCCTGGATGCAAAAATTAATTCGTCTTAAAAAGTTTGAATGCCAATTCATATAACAAATAACTTTCCCCTACTGACCCATTTGGATTGATCAGCCTGTATATATTTACAACTATATTATGTTATTTTATCTTTTGTGTATCTTTTGTGTAAATATGCAAACGTAATAAAAATTGTATTTTCCGTTGCTAGTTTTTCATATCTCTTTGTAGAAACGTTTCTGCACAAAGTATTTACCTACAGTTCCTGGCTTCTATCCGGAGTAGCAATATTGGCAACATGCTGACGAAATCCGTAGGGAATTGACATGTTGTATACATGTATATTTATGTGGTTTAAACTTATTCAGGATACAGACACTGTTTTATTGAATACAATACGATACAATACACTTTAACTGTTTACCAATAACCAATAAGAACGAAAAGCAAAAATAAATACAATATTATTATTCTTGCTTATAACCAAAAATGTCGTATTATAAGACATTTGGTTTATCTAATTTTCATCGGGAATTATAAATATCAAATAAACAACGACGTTGCTCTGAAATCTAAATTTTATTTTACTACCATTATATCGAAGTGTAATTATATTTTTATTGTATGGGCAGGTATTTTTTTTAAACTCATTTTTCAGTTATAGCTTTATAGTAAAAGTTCATCGTAATCATGAATATATTTAGAAAATATAACTTTGTATGGCCATTTTAATTTCAGTCAGTATACTTTCTTTAAAAAGAATCTCTTTCGTATTTCTTTATAACGAGATCTGATGAGATAATAACTAATACAGTTTCATCGAATTACTACTCGAATTACTTTAATCAAGGCCCGACATGATATTCTTACACCGATCGAAAATCATTCCCCGACGCCCTGTATACCACCATTGACACAAAATTATCAATCATACGATCAATTGGCTTTTATGGAATCAATAATTAATTTCATCCGACGATTGGTTAAGTCATATGTTAAATTAATTTCACACGTAAACATAAGTGCCGAAATTATACAACTACATTAATTTCATGTTATTAGCACACTCGTTACGACCATTGTGCACATTCAATCATTATAATTTTGCATAGTTGAATAATACTCGCTAATTAATATTATATTATTATATAATATTAATATATTAAAATGAGTAAAGTTTTTGAGTTAAATTTATATTCCTTGATATATTATGTTTTGATGAGTTTTTTCGCCACCGCCTACTACGATAGTATATTTACAGTCAAGAATTAGTATTGTCCTTAGTTAGGGAAGGGTTTACGTCGGCGTTACAACTCAGTTTCCTCTCAAAAGTGTATTGTGTGTGTGTACTCTTCCACATATGTACTATATACTCGAGAAAACAATAGCTAAGCTATAAGTAAAATAAGAGGACGTTTAATGATACATAATACTATAGATGACGACAGGCCAGACCTGCCTGAGTACTCAGCCAACAATATATTTATACAATATACTAATAATTACGTACATAGAAAACACACATGGCACGAACATAAATTTGTGTGACGATCACAGGTATTAGTTTGTGCCATGTGTGTTTTCTATGTACGTAATTATTAGTATATTGTATAAATATATTGTTGGCTGAGTACTCACAACACAAGATTAAAAAATGAAAGAGCGTAAAAAAGTAAAAATCTTTTGATTGACAATTTATATTGTCGAAATTTTGATGGTCGAGTATATTTCATTTAAAAGTGTTGATTTAATGATAAAAGGTCGGCTATATTAAATTTGCTAGTTGACAGTGACGTGTGTTTCGGAAATTGTGAACTATGTTTGCGTCCGGCATGTTGGTACGGCTGGTTAGCGCCTCGGCATGTACCTCTATATGTATAATTTAATCTATAATATTGCATTTATTCTGTTGCTGTATGTAAAATAATTAAAAGACAATCATGAATTTATTTTATCGCATAGCCACAACAGGCAGACAATACATGTACGAGTAGTAAGGTATTTATGTTCGGTTGGCCAAGATTTTAGTGCGAAGTGCAGTTGAGGTCAAAGTGCAAAAATAGGTATGTAAACATGAACCTTTTTGTTTCAATATGAAAGTACAAAGTAAACTTAATCCCCTTAGGGCCCACTTGCACCATGAAGGGTTAGTTAACTAGATATTTTAACCCTTAACTCTAGGTTTGTTGGCTAACCTGCATTTTATACATTTTGGTAACAATAAAGGAAAGTTCCATACAAACTTTCTGCAATAATTTAGGAAACGTGATAGATCTTGCTCAGCAGTAAGACATAGTCTAAATGTACAAAAGTTTTGATAAAGTTGGTATTAAAGTATTTTGTGACTACAGTACGTATCTTACTGTATACTATTGAAATATGTACTATCTACTGATCAGTGGTTGAACAATTACATACCAGTTCTGTCAAAAATGCCGATACGCTCAAATACGCCAAAATAATTATATACTTATACTTGAACCTAAAAGACACGTACCAATACATATTTTGACACATTGACCGTATCTTTGACCTGTAAAAATTATATAAAATTATTAAAAAAAAAGTCATTAATTATTCTTGATCGCTTGAGCACTTGAAATAAGAGAAAATTTATTGAGATTGGAAACGCAATTACTTCTTAATTATATTCGTCTGTCTCACCTTCACGTTATAAATTAATGCCGAGTTTAGAGCCCTGGAAATAATTTGGCGAAGTTATTTCCGCGTACAGTCAGCAGCAAACGTGGCTAAGCGTTTGAAGTGTTCAAAATTACCTATACGCGCTCTTATTCTCTTGACAATAGAGATATGTTGGCCTCATTGTGAACACCTCAAACGCTTACCCACTTCTGCTGCTGACTGTACAATGTAAGAAGGAAAAGTTCTATAAAACAAAGCATTCTTATGTTTGTTTTATCATCATTATCATCATGTCACCTGAAAGACGTCCACTGCTGGACATAGGCCTCCTCCAAAACTACCCAAAAAGACCGATCCTGCGCCTTCCACATCCAGCGGCCACAGTATGTCTTTATATTAGAATTTTACAGTTACATGGGCAATAATAATAACACTCATGTAAATACAAATTTACTTAATTAACTTCACATAGGTACTTAACGTATTATGATTTGGTTATTCATTGCTGGTTAAATGCAACATGTTTAATATTCATTTTTATAATTTTATAAACATCACTTTACAATTTTCAGTCACAAAGTCGTAAATAAATCTCCAGGGATCGAGCTCTTATTGTCCCTTAGCGGGCTTAAAGCTATTAATTTCTTTGTTGATGGATTATTCAGAATATAATTATAATTTACAGTTTATAAAACATTCTACGACTATTCTATCTATAATATATAAATACTTAAATACATAGAAAACACCCATGACTCAGGAACAAACATCTGTGCTCATCACACAAATAAATACCCTGACTGGGAATCGAACCCAGGACCATCGGCTTCAAAGGCAGGGTGACTACCCACTAGGCCAGAGACCGGTTGTGAAATCAAATCAAATTATAATACTAAAATATACAAGATTTCATAGTAGCTGATTGCGTTAAAATAGTATAAGGCATTATCAAATAATATTGAACTGTCTCATTCAGTTTTAACGGCAAATATCTTTAAGTCTGGGGTGCTACTATTGAAGGTGATGTTGCAGCGTTTCCCAAACTGTTTGTACGGCTCCGTGTAGAGGCATTCGTAAGAAGATTTTTCGGCAGCATCTTGACCGTGTTGACTGGTGAAAATTCCGCCAGTTGCTCGAAAACCGAGACTCTTGGATAATTCCATTCTAAAAGAAAAAAAAATACAAATGATCATTAATATAGACTTTTTTTTCAATGCTGTCCCTGCACCTAAAATGGAAGTTATATTTCCCGTCATTAGCTCGGAAAATTCTACTTAATTTTTGAAATACAGGTAACTAAGTTGCATTTTACTGACAAGAGTAAAAAATAATTTTTGAATTATGAATTTAGTGTTTTTGAGGGTAGCTGGTTGAATAGATATAGATGGTGTTAAATGTTATATGATATATAACAATAATTTGGACTTATATTATTATAGTTCAGAGTTAGTATTTTCCTTGAAGTAGTTTTGTATTTCACTTGGCAGCAAAGTTTGTTCCCGTGTTGTGCCTCGAAACCTTCCCAACGTTCAGGATTCCACGTTTTGAAACACTCGCTATAGTTGTGGTCCAATGTTAGAATATTTCGCTAGCTCGGGTCTACACTAAAAATAACCTTATAGTCTCGTATAGCAAATAACTATTATAACTAATCAATGTATTATAATTACGTAAAGCATTGCTACGTCTACGTAACATTAAATTAAAAAGGACATATACTTATTTCACCGCTCGTATAGTTCAGCAAAACTCAATTAGGTTACTAGGTAGTTGGTTATTCAAAATGTATGCAAAACGGCTTTGCCAAAACCAATATAATAGGGATTCAGAATAGTTGAAAGCGAAGTTGGTTTCTGTGCCAAGTTGAATCCAATTGCACTATGTACGTCGGAAGCCAAGCAAGTTAGCAATAATGGAGACCTATCATCATTTGGTTAGCTCTTTGTATTCAAGAGCGTTCCTTCTCTTGTGTCAATACGTACTTACTTTAGTTTTAACAACGGTAGTAGGGATAATGACTAGGTTCCATAATGATATAATAAAAATGTTAATTTTAGTAAAAAAATATACAAAGCAATGTTAAAATTTATTCTTTAGTACATCTAAGGTAAATTGATAGTAATTAAAAAAAACGAAACTAAATGGTGAACGATTCGGATTCTCACATTTCAAAATAATGCATAGACACGGAATATTTCATCGTCAAATTCAGTATTTTTACTACTTATTACAAAGTTAAAGATGGAGACTACACAATAATGACATACGTAAAAACCCCTTTCAAACTTCATAGCATTTTTCTACTTCCTTATTTCACAAAGTATTTTTGTAGTAGCTACTAGCTAGCATACTTTGTTCATGTAGAAAGTATTTAAGAAATCTAAATTTCTTAAATACTTTCTACAAAGTATGTGTTGTTTTGTCGTAAAAAAATTGCCAATACTGGCTTTATAATAATGTTTGGATCGTTTAGCGCTATCTAGTCTTATCTGATTGTATCCAAATTATTATAATATTAACAAGATGAAAAAATACGATAATGTACGGTATGTACGCATCATATGAAATAATTTATCTTTGCTATAATATTACTCTAGAAGTTTCGCGCCATAAAACATATTCTAACTTAGTTGCGCAGTGATACGAGTAGTTGTGTATGTGGAATTGGTATACTGAAGTGTAGTTTCAAGTTGTAACCGCAAAGGATTCTTCATCACTATTCATACATAGTATCTAAAATAAAGCATTAGTAAGTTTATTTATTATTTTGTCCTAGTGTTTCACCATTTTAGTTAGGTACCTAAAGTAAAAAAACAAAATGTATTTACAGATAAATGAACAATCACATTATAAGTAATTTAATTTGTATTTTCTTTTTAGTACCTTAATATTCAATATATTTATATGTGATTAGTAGCTGCATAAACAAATAGATCAAGAAAATCAAAGAAATACGGCCTTACCATCCATTAACGAAACCATTCACGCTTTAACTATTATCCAAAATGTTTGAACAATTTTTTATGCATATATTATTTCATAATTCAATCCCTTAAATATAATATAAACATAAACTATTTTAATTCAATTACGATGTAAAGGCAACAAATCAAATTAAATTGCTATTTGACTACCGTATATCGGTGCTGTGAATTTGTTTTATGAATACATTTCCACGTGAACGGATTTCGGTAAACACGTGATTAAGACTTACCTCACCGTTAGTAATTTGGTGGCAATTCCCAGTCTCCTATACTCCGGGGCCACAGAGAGGCCGGCTCCCATTAGGTATTCACCAACTCCGTATTTATCATAAATTACCGGCACTTTCATCGCCTCTGCGAACATGCGTAGGGATAATAGCCCGGCTTCGGTTTTTGGCTGTGGAAGTAAATATATTATGTAACACGTGTAGGAAAAAACATACTGAATACACTATTTGTTCGAACTGAGTACTAAAGTATAATGAGACATTTAATTTATTTCAATGCCAATTCAATTATTAGTTCCGTAACTGTAATATAAATATCATAGGACATGGAGCTAGTCCTAGTCCAGTAAGCGCAAAGGTTTATTTTATAGGTACAGTCAACGTCAAAAATATCGATATGGTCAAACCGCTAAAATACATACACATAAACCTTGACACTCTGACGATAAGGTGCATGTATACATATTTTGGCACGTTAGTCGTATCAATATCTTTGACCGTGACTGTAAGTAATAGACAGATACATACATACATCATATATGACAGCCATAAACCAGGAACAAATATTCGTGATAAACACATATATAATTCCGTCGCCAAGCTTCGTAGACAAGGTCTCTACCGACAGTACAGTCAGCAGCAGAAGTTGCTAAACGGGCGAGGTAATACCTTAACACAACTTTATAATTAAGACAATAAAAGCGTGTTAAGATCATTCTGAATACCTGGCCCGCTTAGCAACTACTGCTGCTGACTATACTGACTTGGAAACAATAAAAAATACTTTGTTTGCGGATCATATTGATAGTAAAGGTTGTAGTGAAAGGGGTTTTATAAATAACGACTTTAATACATTTGTTTTGTATACCTTCCGAAACGTGGTTGAATATTATTACATTATAACTACAGCAGAAAAAATAGATAGGGTGGTTGTCATTTTATCGCCCATCGCGTCATCTGTCGCTTTCAAACTTATTTATAAGAACGTGACAGCCATAGATCACATACGATATAAACCAGGGGCTGTAGCCAAGATGCCGATCGATTGTTGAAACGAAAACATAATGAAAAATATTATTATGTGGAAAACATCATAGGTACGACTTGACATTGACATCTTGTCTACGGTGCATGAACCCGTCCCGTTTAAGTAATATAGTTAGAAAGGGATGGATAGGCTATATTGGCTGGAATACAGTTGCGCCCTTGTGTGCTAGGCCTGCACACAAGGGCGCACTTGTCTGTACAAGGTAGGGTTACTTGGACCGACTTGAAGCTTACATACGTCACATTTTTTTGGGTTTTAGGTTTTGACACTCTTGCGAGTGTTGAAAATTTGTGGCATAAGCGGCAATATTTTTTGATTGCATTAGTTTAGTAGTTTTTTTTTCATACTTCTAAGAGACAGTAGACCTAAGTATTTAAGGGCCTTGACAGAAAAACGACGGTTAATAAAGTGATTATAAAAGGCTTCCTTTTTTCTTTTATTAAGATATCCGTACCTTAAAAACTAAGAAAAGGATTACACGAGTCTAAATTAATGATAAACTGATAGCGTATAATATAGATAATACAAGAGTTAAGTCCCTAAGGGCTTAAACTAGGTCGGCCTCGAATAGAAATGGAAGAATAAACGGAGCGGTTCCAGGGTTAGGGCGGAACGGCGATCGGCGTAAAGCTCAGATGAAATGGGGTAGCGGGATGAAACGCACTCGAGCCTATTTCGTTATTCTCTTTAATAAAATATTTATTGAAAGTTTGACAAGCGCTGAAATTACTTGTGAGTAACGGGATAAGCCCTGATGTTTGTTTGGCTCTAATCTTTAAGGTTGAATACCGTGAACATTTTTTTTAATGACATACAAGATTACAAGATTTTAATAAGACAAACTTAAGGTCTATTTAATAGTAGTTTATGTTACTTCTACATAATGTACGGCATAAAAATACAAGCTGGCAATAATAATTTATAAAACCTTAAAAGAAAAGTCAAACGAACATTATAACAATTTCTCCTTTACTCCAATTAAGGTGTCATGAGAGTGACAGAGACAATCGTCCGAAATTTATGTATATCGTTGTTCGCGGTAGCGCCAACGAACATTTGTAATGGCGTGGCGGCGAAAGAAAATGTTTTCATTTAAACGTAGTTTACTTTAAAATCTCAAGTCAAGCCCAATTTTCATATTTTTTCTTTAGTAAGTAAGCAATTGCTTAGTTTTTCAAAAAAGTTACACATTTTAAATGTGACTATAATGAAGCAATTATAACATTTTATTTTAGTTTTATATACATAGTTTTAATTTAGTTTTATATATTTATTTACTTTTATTATTTTTTAAAGATAGTTTTAATTTCGTATTTACATTCGCACTATAATTTTGTAATTTTTTTGACAATTAAATTATAAGATTTACATACGCAGAATAAAAATATGTTGTGACAAAATAGTGTACCTACTATTTGCTGTTTTTGAACGCATCATCTTATGTGAGTAGATAAAAAACTAATTTAATCATAAATAATAATAATAATATGCTAGTTTCGGCTTAAATTTATACGTAGCTGCCCTTCAGGGCTGACGCCCAAAAACTGGAAGTGCGGGTTCAAATCCGGCCTCGGACACCGGTGAATCTAGTATTTTTTTAAGTATCTCATATATTTCAACTTATAATTTATAATTTATAACGTAGTGTTACTACTTAAAAATCAAAGCAAATCAAAATATTTAACAATAATAATTTGATTGGTTTTTAGTTGTATATTTCTATCTATATATCTATTCCGGTTTTACATATTCCAAAAAATATTTTCTTAATAGCTTAAAAACCATAGAAAATATATTATATATTCTTGACTTCAAGATACTATCTTTAACAGCTTACAAGTTGCGTAGCATTGTCTGTCAGTTTCGAGGTCTGTCTGTCAGTAACAAGTAAGTTCTCCAGGCGTTATTAATAAACGCTTGTGAAACCTAACATACAATTGCTATAATCTTGAGTCCCTTATCGTCTATTTGAATTTTCATTATAAAGTGAACCTAACGTTCGATAAGCTTTAAGAGGGTTAATTTTACTAAAGAAATGCAACTCACAAAAACTATCAAAGGATTTTTATTATAAAAGAAAAGAATTTGAAGCCAGTCTGCTTCCCGAGTTCGGTTCGGTTCACCCGCTAAATAAGGTCAGGATTTTTAACACTATATAAAAACAAATGAACAACATTGCCAAAGAACAATTTACTACGCTTTTGTGTATACTGATTCCAAATATAGAAAAAACAATAAATAAGTGGGATATATACGCATATTTTCACAAAAAAATAGATTAAATTCAAATCACAGCTACATTTATTTAGAGCAGCGAGACGATTATTTATAGTCCAGTTACATTTATAATTATGGCATATGCATGGGACCTGAGTAATCATTTTATACACGAATGTGCTTATTATATAAGCACTAGCTTTTCCTTGCGACTTCGTCGCCAGCCATGTGCCCTGCCCGTCTTTAAAGTATGGTTGCGGGATAAAAAATATCCTATGTCCTTTCTCGTAGCTCAAAATCACTACAATCCAAATTTCATCTCTATTGGTTCAGCGGTTTAAGCGTGAAGAGGTAACAGATAGACAGATAATAATAAATATAATAAAATAAATATTTCGGGACATTCTTACACAAATCGACCTAGTCCCACGGTAAGCTCAATAAGGCTTGTGTTGCAGGTACTAGGCGACGATATATATAATAAATAGATACATATAAATACTTAAATACATAGAAAACACCCATGACTCAGGAACAAATATCTGTGCTCATCACACAAATAAAAGCCCTGACTGGGAATCGAACCCAGGACCTTCGGCTTCATAGGCAGGGTCACTACCCACTAGGCCAGACCGGTCATCGTTAGATAGAGAGTTGCTATTGCTTTTATAATAATAGTATAAGTATATTACTATGAATATTAGTATGACTTATAAAATAAACATGTACTAACAAGTGCGTGCGATTGGCTCAGGGTACGCAGTATTGATGCGAAGGGGAGTAGTCTTAAGCCCTGCACAAAGTTATAGAACATAACATTTTGCACATAAAATAACACTTATTACATAAGAGGTGGGTTTTATTATATGCAGTATTTCAGTCATATAAGTATTAATACGAATAACAGAGATTAAACATGCAAAATGTTCTAACTTTATAGCAACGAACGTAACCTTAACCGTAACCAAAGGTAAGTTAAACTTACCTTTACAGTATATGTAAATAAAAATGGTATGAATAAAATCGAGATATTCTTACAGTAAGGCTTGTGTTGTAGATGTCACCGTAAAATTTTAAATTCTGTTACATAATAATCTAACTCGCGAGACAGTATCGAAAGATTTTGAGCCGTAACATACTGATTATAATTTAATGCATTTTTGGTTTCAATGTAAACTAAATGACGACAATCATTCAAACTGTCAAATGACATGCAGCGAAACGAACTTTGCTCGCTGAGTGGTTGAACGCCATGCGCCACCGTATTTGACTGTCAATTTGTATACTTTGTTATTTTTATTGCATTATTGTTTTTACTAATAGAACGAGCGCTGGTAGCCTAGCGGTAAGAGCGTGCAGCTTGCAATCCAGAAAGTTCCAACCCCGGCTCGTACCAATGAGTTTTTAGGAACTTATGTACGAAATATCATTTGATATTTAACTACCATATAATTCTCATATGTGTTGGATTCCGAATTCACGTCAAGGACACAGGATGAGTTACCGCTCAGACTAGCCAATCAGCGCTCGAGAAGAGTTCTGACCCGTTTTAATTCACAATTTCACGGTGTATTGTCATTGGTGTAGATCACAAGTGATATAACGTAAAAGAAACTGTTAAATTGTAATCAAAACGTTACAGTTGTCAATTTTACATAGTTTATAATCTCGCGTGTTAGATTAATATCTTATGGAATTTACAAATTTACGGTGACATAGATATGAGACATCTATATACATATGTATATATATAATAGATACATACGTATGACTACATAGAAAACATCTACAACCTAGGAAACAAAAAATGCCTTGCCAGGATTCGAACCGGACTATCGAACTAGGCCAGTAGGCCGTTCGAATAAAAAATAATTACCGGGTTATGATTGACGAACTGTCCTTTAACCTGAGGCAGGCAAAGATTCACTCCAACCAGAGTGTGTCCCGATCCATCTCCGTCAGCCAGAAAGCAAGCTAGTGACATCTTCTGCCTAACGACCGACGTCAGCAACACACGGTACTCTTGCACGGCGTCCGGGTCCCTCGCCGTACCTATTCAAAGGTGGACAGAATCAATTAATCATGAACCTACATTAAACTCGACTCGATTAATAACCAATCGAAAATGGATCCCAAATCTCAATTAATCCCGTCCGAACCGGACTTTGTTTTTTGACGTCTGCTTTTTAAGGTTTTTTGCGTTTTGATTATATAATTAAGCGAATTGATATATTAATATAGCTGGAAAGGTTAACGATATGTCATGGCAATCTGGTTTGTTTTACCGAAAATTCTCTTGAAAATTTACATTTGATAACGCAGGAAGCGCACAATAAAGTTATAATTTGGGAAGGTATCCGAGGACGCTCGGAAGGGTAATGGCAGCACATTAGGGCGAACCCAGCCTCGGGATAATTGGGCGGTGGGCGGCGGTTGCCACTGAAACTAGATTGCCTCCTACAGACTTCGCCTAGGGCTTTTTCATATAATATAAAGCTATACTCAGTTAAAAAATCTAAAAGAAATCAAATTTACGAAAATACAATCGAGAAAATCAAAAAAATCGAGATTTAATAAGTTATAAGACTTTTCGAACGTACTGCGTTTCTCATAGGCACTCAAAATTGTTTTCACATTCGCAAATGGTGGATTGAGTGTGATAGTAAGCTTTACTTTGATTAACATTTACAAAGCGTTTAAAAGGCCTCACAGTCAACATAGCAATATCAAGTAAAATATAGCAATGTCCGCTAGATCGTAATTTTAAATATTTGTGGTAAAAATAACTATTTTTATTTTTGTACTTATAAATTCATCAGGACTGACGTTATTAAAAATAGCTACTGATCAAATTAATGTGGCTTACTCTCGCTTATCCTATTAAGTAACTCTAAGGTAAACAAAAAGCAATACTAGTTTGTTTACTTTTAAGACATTAAAGCGCGTGCCTATTATGTTCCGTCTAATAAGCAAGTGATCTGTGCCACTGAATAAGGCTAATGACTTATTTTCTTGCGTGAGAAAATGTTCACCGACATAAGAAGGGATTCTGTTAATTGCAAAAAGTGTTGAACCCGCAGCCGCTGAAAGTTCCCGGTTAATTAACGTTAAGTCTTTTATTAACTGAGATTCAATTATGATGTTACAGTGTGTTCAGTTTTTTTCTTCACATTACCACGTGTGAGCAGGATAGCTGTGGAACGTATATTTGGGGAAAAATATCGTATTGAAAGAGGAACATATGATGGTATATATGTATACAATATTTAATCACAGTTAAATGCGTGATCTCGTCAGCTGCTTTGACCTAAATAATGACTTATATCATAAAGTTGGCCTTTTATCCTTGTAGTTGCATTTCACACTGTTACCAAATCATCATATCAGCCAAGGACGTCTATGGCTGGAATTTTGTTATATAGCCACATCTTGCTTTCCCTTTGAGAGACTTTGAGCCTTCATATGATAGTAAGCGACCACATTTTAGTACCATATTCCCACCATGAATAATAATTATTAATATTGTATTTACTTAAGTCTAAATATTTCTGGAGACCATCATCAAATTATATTAGTTACGTAATGTAAAGAGATTTACCTACCTATTGGCATCAATTTGTTTAAAGTTGTACAATAGGTACAACTTTAAACAAATTGAAATGGTGAAGTCGCGTCTTCACCATTTCAATTTGCTTGACTTACTTTGTTGACCTCAAACAACTATCTTTCTCAAAAACCCCCAAAGCAATAAAATATATCAAACAATCAATTGATAACCAAACGGTAACAAGAAAAGGGTTATCTGAATATGGCAAACGTCAAATATATTAGCTGATAATTGACTAAGTAAAGGCCTTATTCAATTAAAATGCCAAACATCACTACAAATTAACGATAACACTAAAAAGTAAAATATCTCTTGCATATAAGATTACCTAGTTGTTAGCTAATATTGATTTTCACAAAATACGTAGACAAGTATATTTAACGAACTGATGATCGTCAAATATAGCATCCACTAGACACTGTATACGTTTTTTTATTAATAAAAAAAATATGATAATAGATGGTTTGATGCAAGCCATCCTATAAATCTTTAAATGGCTGTATAATTTCAAAAGGCAATTATTTACGGGATAAAAGCTGTAAATTGAAGGGAGACGGTAAAACGGGGTGATCAGCCCGGGAGTACCGCTATCCTCGTGCGTACTGCGCACTTTAAACTAACTATACCTACACTTAAAACGATTATAAACTACACGTAAAAGCACTTTTTAAAGACCTTTCATTAAAACAAAAAAAGGATCTTATATTATGTTCAATTGAGCAAAAACAAAGCATTTGAACATTTTAACCCTGACCTGATAAGACTAATATTACCGGCCTGAAACTCGAGCAAAATATTTTTCTTAAACAGTAATACATCGTTTCTCAAATTCATGGTAATGCTTAGTTCCATTAGGAAACATATCAAAAACATTTTGGTTATAAACCAGACACAAAATAAGAAAATATTAATTAATATGCCAATTTGAACGGCTTCACATGAAATACACATAGCCTTTGATATGCTTTCTTATCTGTGTCCGGATTTAACCTGCCAGTTAGTAAATAAATACATGAAATTAATTAAATACTGAACAATTCAGTTATAGTTTCTTGTTTGGGCCAAGCATGCTTGTGTGTTAAATAGTTGTACATTGCTCTTGCTCCTTTACCTTTGCAGTAAGAGCACAAAATGAAATTTAATAGTAGATTGCGTTGAACCATTGCGAAATATATAATAATTTATTATGCTTAGTAAACTGACGTAGCGTATGTGCGAAACACTACTGCAACTGATGTCTCGAAAATGTAACTTTATTTAACCAGTAAATTTATCTAATGCACTATTCATAACTCACCCGCCGTGCTCCACCAAACATCTTCCTGAATATAATTCCCTAACATGAACTCGACTGCGGTACTCCACATGGCTTCAGATATGTCCTCCACTACGAATTTCATCGTTCCACCGTCGACGGCTCGCTCGAAACGGGCCCATACTTTAGGATATTCCCGGGAAGACATTGGCTTAAATTGCCAGACAGTGTAAAATGAAGAAACGCTTTTGAACCTTTAAATTTAAAACGACTTCTGAGACATTGAGCGCACGGGGCGCGACTGGTTTGTATTCTGTATGAGGTCGGTTTGTGCTACTTGCGGTTTATATGTTGTGGTGTATATAGCTTCGTTGTTATTGATGGTTCTCATAAACAGGATGATTGATACATATTGTATGGAACCTATCGTGCTTATTTTCGGTGTTCGTAAATATACATATATGATGGCATTAAACTAACATTTTGTCAAATAATTTTCTGAAAATAGTAAATCCAACTATCGTAAATCGGTAAAAAAAATCGTTTCAAAAAATGAACACTTTTGGATTTCATAAACGATAATACGAAAAGTTGATTTCCATAAATTTCATGTTTAATTGTCATATCAAAAGTAACAGTGAATTGGGTAAAACATTTTGTGAAAATTCCTTTATCACCCATGAGATTGTTGATGAAATAATTAGGTGTGATAAATATGATTATTCACTTTCAATTTACTGCTGATAATAAGTTATACTTAAATATATGACTACAAGAATATATTACTGGGGTAAAGAAGAAGAACAGCAAACTATCCAACAAGGTTTAATAAAGACCAAATCGTGGGACAGTATAATCTAATGGGTACATGTTTATACAGCACAATATTGGCTCTTATTTTTATACAAAAGACCATTCCGTATCCTTTTATTAATATCAAACAGTAACTTATTTATTACAATAGCACAAGTTTCCTTGTATGTAGATAATCCTTAAAATTTAATGTGAATAACAAGCCATGCACAGCATAATGTGAACAACTTTCCATTCATTCTCCTATTATCTCGTCGCCTTTGAACTTTTATGTGTGGTAGAAAATGGTTTTCCTTGAACCGCCTTTAATAGCGAGAATTGCTAGCTTTCGATTCGCTCCGTTAGGCTTTGTGTCGAATACTTGCGGTCGCTATCACTTGTTCTGTGAACAATATCCAATTGGCCATGGACAATTAGAATTATTGCTTTTGGGATATAATTTCTTCTAACACCAGAATTCTTCTTCGTTCTTGAAATGATATTCTTTGATTTATTAGCCGGTGGGCTATGCGATACGGGCATCTGTATTTCGAAAAAATAAAACAGTATGACATGCTATCACGGGTATAAACTAATATCGTGACAGATAGTTTTCCCTTATAACGCATTATTGTAGAAGATGTTATTGAAAGTAACTATATTTCGATATATTTTTTATATGCTTACATATTTGACTAGTGCAGTAGATACATAAATTACTACACGCCGCGCCGCCACACAAAAATGCAATTAGATAAAAACCTAATTTCTCCATATAAATATTTTTCTGGACAGTCTTTCACAAATCGTTCTAGTTGTATCGTATTCTTATGATATCTCACTTTTGGTCTGGAATAAACGTTTAGAATTGAATTGAATAAGGCTCGCCCAACAATAAGGCGTCCTATCCCTACAATCAGCTCAATAGGACCAACCAATATTGCTCTGGTAAGTATTTTTGTTTCCTTATTTACGAATTAAGATCCAGCTATACCTCCGATACTCAAGCAGCCAAGCTGTTGTGGTGCATTCTGATCCGAGCTATGTAAACGATCCAATTGTGGTTTTGTACCATTGGACCGCGTCACTGAGTTATTTCAATTGCGTTCCTTCTAGCTCACATTTCTAGCACCATTTATCTTCGCTGGAATATTTATGCATATTTTATGAAAGTGCTAGGCGCACACTAAGCTCTGGTACTTAAATAGATGAACTGTATTGTATAGGCTTGCAGCTCGTGACCCGCATATGCCATGGTATATTCTAAATTCTTATAATTTTCAGGGTTCCATACAAGTCATAATTTCGCCATGTCTATCCATAGGTCCAATCAGCAGTGATCAGTAGCATTAGAACGCTGTAATTTAGATGAGTCTGTGTCTTTGTAACTTTAATGTGTTTCCGTAAATTGAGGTGAATCTTTTTCGCGTCAAACTAACTATAGGGTGCATGATAAGTAGAAAAGGTATTTTAAAAGAGAGGAAATTTACGTGAATAACCTGGAATCCTACAGGATCCTGGAATTAAGGAATCCTGAACATGCTCATTTATTGTGTACTTTAGTCGACTTAATAACAAGAAATCAAGTAACAAAACTAATAGAGAAAAGTCTAATGATAATAATAATCGGACATAATATATATTAGACATGAAATATAAGACTCAAATATAGCATTTTACCTTTAGTTAAACCATTAGAGATCAAATTCGACAACAAAGAATAAGTACTCGTTCATGTTTAATGTCAACTTGTAAAAACAGGGACCGACAACTACAAAGAAAGAACTTTCCGGCAGGTATCCGTCTTGTTAGCCAAACTCTCGAGTAAGGAACAAGAATAACAAAAGCAACTTGGTTATAGCTAATTCAAGCTGGCTAATCGTACAGGCGCTTATGGGCTTACGGCACAACGGGTGCCACTGCGCGTAAAACACACACCTCGGAGGACAAATAGCTCTATTAATCACAGTTCGAGGCTCGGGGACTAGTGCTGTGCCATGTTTAGAAATGTTTCCGAAATATATTTATACACTGCCACCTTACCTGGGCAGTTATTTTAACTTCTACCTTAAAGTAAGACTTAAGTTATTTATAATCAGTAGTCGGGGTCTGACTATCAGTATTGTGACAAAATAAATGTTGTTTGATATTGATATTCAGTTTTGTGACGATTGCTAACCAGGAAGTATAAGCAGTTAAATAAATGTAAGTGCCTGTGAAATTAAGTTTTTTTTTTAATATAAATATGCCTATTATTACTACAGCAATTATTAATTCTAACAATTTTCGATGATAAATTCTATTATTATAGAATTTTTTTCTACATAATTTATGTTAAAACTCAAAAAAACGCTCAGTAGGTAAATTAAAAGCGGGACATCTAAATATGGTTTACTGTAATCCACTTACGAGACGCCATGTTCGGAAAGTATCTGAATCATCTGTCTTGTTGACTTTTGATACTGAGAATGACCGCATACCCTTTATACGGTGCACATTGTCAACTTTGGGTAGGTACATTATATCAATCTTATCATTTGCCTTGATAGGTACAATACAAACGAATCGTTTTATTATAATCTGTCTTACCCATTAAAATGCTTTTAATATCGTAGAACTATTAACGTGTGAATTTTTATTCAATTAACAACTGTTGTAGACATTTGTAAAATTCTATTTCGATTTAGTGCGTTTGTGAAAGAACAAATATAACGTTTGAGTTTGATTTTTATGCAATTCGTACATGTCATATCAACAAAATAATAAAATAAATATGATGAAACAGAAACACAGAAAAAATAGCAAAATAGATAATAATAAGAGGATACTAGGCATTTCCACGTAATATAGGTATGGTATCCAAACTGCCGAAATGGACCCAAACGCCCGTGATTCAACGGAGCAATGCTCTTCTATGCCTTGAATAGTCTTGAATTCTAAGTTTTAATTTTGGTTTCAAACACCGTGCACCGTAGTAATATGTAAAGTTCAACAATAGGTTTAAAGTTTTACTTCATTTTAATACTGCGCTGGATAACTATAGACATCCAGTTTTAATTAAATATAAAAATTTTAAATACATTTACAGCGACCCTTCTTTTGACAATAATGGTACGTCACTACGTGGGACGTAAGCCCTGTTAGGCACGTATCAAGGAATCACATGTCGTTTCGAAGCACAATACTTTTTGTGAGCCAATATCAGTACAAACAATCATTTGTAAAGACTGCATTCATTATGAAAAAGAAAGACATTGACGTATGTGAAAGAATATAAAATGAAAATTGTTTATATATAAATAAATTTAACACCCAAAATTATTTCATTTAAATGATATCTATACCACAGTAAATTAAAATACATCATTATAAAAATATCATCATCATCATCATCATCATCATGTCAGCCGAAAGACGTCCACTGCTGGACCTCAACTAATGTCAAACTTATGTTGTTTTTATACTAAATTGTCATGAATATACCGTTTTTTTAGTGAAAATAAAAAAATAATGCACTAAGAACAATGTTGTATTTACTGACTTTCGACTAGACTATAAAAAAAACGGGCACCTACTGAGATAAACTGTTTACTATTTTGTATTCTTAAGGTTTGAAAGCTGGATCGGTTTCGGTTTTCTTACAATAAGATATCTATTATATTTTTCAGTTTCATATAAAAAAAACACATTTAATTTTTTTCTGCTTAAAATAAGCCTTATTTTGAAAAAAATTATATAACATTTTTTATTTCTTACATCATTTCCAACCGAAAAACATTTTTTTAAATGGGATTTTTGGAAAAAAATGCGAATGTCCATTTTTTCTTCATTACGATCTGCTGTGCGTCGGTCCACCTTGTACGAGCAAAATTAGCCAAGTTAATAAGAGATAAAGCTTCACTCGTGACTAGGGATCGGCGACTGGTAGCATTTTATGTCACTTTGACGTCCAACGCAATGACTAATATGGATAAGTCTGTGTTGTTAAAAGTAAAACCATACTTACATTAATGTAATTAAAACTATTGAGCCATGTTACTACTACTTAATCCGTTTGTAACTAAGTAGTCATACTAACATAAATAAAATCACTAAATTTAATTTATTTGTGTTTATTTTATGATTAATATAAATTATGATTATTATTTCTATATTTGATATTTTCACTCGGTTTACTTTAACATTGAGAAATAATAAACTATCTAAGCATTGTAGTAATAGTACACGCAAATTTAAATATAACATTATTTAGCCTCTTTCCCGATATTGATAAAGTGTCGTGTGAAAACAATTGCAATATTTTATTAATGTCATTCCTTGTTTCTGAAAAATTTAAAGCCACTAAAGAGAAACCCGTACCTATTCTCTGTCATTAATTAGATAAAACAATTCCAACGAAGTGGGAGCAAAGCGGACGCCCCTAGGGCAGGAAGGCGACAATTACAGTATTTTCAACGTTTCTATTTCTATACGTACATAGTGTACGTGGACACAGATATGTACCTAAAGTATTAACTTAAGCCCTAACTCGATAATCTATCATCGCTCAGTATCGGTTAATGATAATTTAAGTAAATAACAGTTAAGGAATGCAATAGTTGTCTTAAACCTCAAATAACTTCTTTTCTCAAACCTAAATTTTGTATTTTATTTTTCATTGTTGAATACTTATAACATTATAAATATTTTGTATAAACTCTAGGTGTTCTTCTTCCAATGCATAAGCATAATTTAAGTTAATTTCGTTGGTTTAATAAAGTCACTTCACTTAAAAACTCCGTTCGTCGCTTAAAGAAAAATATTTTACAGAAACAAAAACAGTCAACTGACATAGAATATCTGTCTGTGTTTGTTTCGGCGAGACGAATTTATAATAAAAAGGTTTTCTATCATCTAAATTTAATGAGTAGCTCATCTCGCTTGCATTATTATTTACATAACAAATCTACATTAATACTTTGAAAACCAAAATTATTTTATTTAACTATTTAAGATGAGTAAGTACATATATTTCTTAATAAATGGGTACTATATTTTAAACTGTTATCAACATTAAACAGTACCGCAGATATTGGAATTTTTTATAGATAAAATGAATAACGATAGAATAATGTGTAAATCTTTGAAATCACGGAAATAATACGTGCCGCGAGATTTGTACTAAACAAATTACTGTTTAGTACAAATCTCATTATCATTATGATTACATAATGATAATGATAGACATTCGGTGTCCGCTCTAATGATTATACCTATATAATTACAATGTTAACATAAGAGAAATGGTAAGCCGCGATCAACGATATCTATTTTATTTGTTATAGATTCAGTGCTCGAATGCTCGAGCGTACTTGCCACGCTTTGGGCGGTCGGCGTGTGGCAACGCTTCTCGTCGTCGGCGGCGGCGCGGCGGCAGCGGCGGTCGTGACGGCGGCGGCGCGCGCCGGCGTGCCCGTGCTGAGAGCCTCGCCTTCACACCTGCACCTCTCCTATACAATCGCCAACGTGAGTAATAGTACATTACTGCAGAGGCCGTGAAGTAAGGGATATAAGGACGAGATTGCGGTAGACGGCCGAATCAGAGACGATTATTATAATACCAATTATGCTTTCAAAGAGATTGTAACTTGGATGTATGTATTTTTTCCTTCGTCAGTCTAATCTTAGTTGGCAAATTTAAAAAGTTAGAGCTGCGGACAATAATGTGCTTTTCATACTAACTCCATACATTTATTCACGGCCTAGTCCATAAATGTGCAACTTCTTGGCATCATTTCGTGCCATTAACGCATACATTTCGTAGTATGTTGGAGAAAAGTTTGTTATGGGAATCCGGAGAGTGTATGAAATCGTCTCATCTTGTTTTCTCGACTCTTTTCCGCGCCTGTTCTGGATAATATTCCCAAAGCAAGTTTATTGTGCAATGACCTGAACTTAATAGAATAGAACTATTTGTTTTGAGTAATTAAAAGACCCATACAAACAGTTATATAAAGACTAAAATTATGATATATAGCAAGCGGTTTCTCGATTGGACTACGCTTATAAAATTATCATTGAGCAGTCGGATTTTGTTTTGGGAAAATGCATCTTTTGACCAGCGCAGCGTCTAATTGCGCCAGTGTAGGAAAAGCCTAGCATTCACACTTAACATCCTATAATGATCTAAATATTTTAGTCTACGAGTAGAATCTACTTTTCATGATCAAATCCGCAAGGCGTAGACGAATATACACCGTGCTTTATCTAAGTTTTTCATCTATAGTTAGCTCAATCAAATAAGTTTATAATAATCATAAATATACTATAAAACTTATTTGATACCCGCTTCGTTTAACCTTTTTTAACACAATTTCTGTGTTCCAGGCCGTTTTTTTTACGCTATAGTTGCGTTAAAAACTCTTCCAGTTTTTTCCAAGGCTTTTACAAGAAAGGGGCGGTCAAGTAGCCGTGTTCAGCGACTGTCGCACCGTTTGCCTTTTCAAGGCGTTCGTTCGCCTTGTGACACAATACACTTAGTTAACTGGGCGTATGGTTGCTTTTGTGAAGCGTGTATATAAGAAGTCAAGTTGGATAGTTTCGATTGTAATACGAGTATTTCATCATTTGTAGTAATTTTGCATGTAAGTATATGGCATACGTCATCCAATCGTCGTCATCAATTTTACCTTTTTTTTAGTTCTTTGTAGGCATACAATACGACTGACCTGCCATAGGAGGTAACAATTACGTCCTTAATCAATAACTACTACTGCCACTACTATTTCAGCCGTAAGACGTGTCCACTGCTGAACATTGGCCTCCCCCTCAAATATGACTCGTATTATCTAGGGGGGAGTTCCCATAGTTGCCACGCTTAGCAGGCGGCTTGGCTATCGCAATAGCTGCTGATTCGGTTTTACCGGATGCTTCTGTCCATCCAAAGGATTTTCCCTCTGTCACCTAGTATTTTCGTAACAATAATAGATTAAAGAATAATCTTTATTTGTAAACTAAATAATTTTTAAATCCAATACACGGTAGAGTAGGAGGCACGGTGGAGCTATTCAAATATTATAATTTTTCACTACACTTCATTTGAAAACAAATCCCTTGCTTCGGCCGACTTAATGTCTCAAAGTAGGTAAACGTGTACCTATTTAACTTAGTGAAACTCTTTAAAAACTCCCTTCATTGAAAGGGACTTCCTCTTGTTTTAAAAGTTTACAAGATCTCACAAAACGGGCCCCTAGACTCAGGTTATGGTAAACTTTGAGGTTTTTCTTAAATTACATGATATTATCTATGTTATTTGATATTTATTAGTGTGCTATAATTAGAAACCACTCAAATACATACAAAAATAATAAGAATGAGAATACTTTATTTGTGATAAACATTACCAAGTATATTATAACGTTCATTGCAATGAGTGGTAGGTTTTTATGTAATAAATATAGTAAATAAGTTATTAGTGATAGTAGTTGTGACTATGTTTGCTTAAATTCTATTGTACCTTATTAAAAACCAACCTATCGAGCCATGCTCAGTCTAGGGTTCCGTAGTTCAAAATTTTAGATCTGTAACTCAAAAACGGTCCAACCGATCAAGAATATAAGGGGAGTTAGCCTAAAACTTTTTTATGTTTTATTTTACTAAATTGTTCGAGTGATTAATTTACATATTCATAGCAAATTACTCATTACTACTATTTAGTTATACATAAGTGAAGTCAATTAAGTATTTGTAAGTCACATACCATGAAAACACTCGTATGAAATAAATTACAATATAACGTACTTACTATGTTATAAAGTAGTAAGCTACTGTACAATATAAAGCATTAACTTAATGCACCCGTTCATTGAAATGAAATGGCACAAAGGAAAGGATTCATAATATGCATCTAGATTCTATATTTATGCAAGTAAAGAGACAGCGCTGCACTTAAATGAGGCACACGCCAACAAAATTAAGTGAAATGTCTTGCTTGTGTCGAGTTTGTTTACTTGGAAGTCATTTCTGGAATGTTGTTGTAAAGTAATATACTTAAGGAAAATTTAGCTACCTTATTATGTCAACAACTATTGGAGGAAATTACAATTTTAAGTTCTAAAGCATCGTAGTTTAAAATATTTCTGAACCACAAGGCGCCTTTGACTTGAAAAAAATGGTTGTTGACATAATTATTTTATATTTTTTTAAGTATATATTTACATGTACTTAGAGTAGGTCTATACCTAGATAAAATCCGACGTCTTTAGCTTTCGCGATTTACAATAAGATCATTCCGTCATGATGAAACTCGTTGAAAATTGAAATGACGGAGTGATCTTATTGTAAATCGCGAAAGCTAAAGACGTCGGATTTTATCTGGGCTCTCATTGTTAAGTAGGAAGTATGACAACTATTTGAAATATATAAAATTAATATCTGTAGGGCACCCCTACCCGGGTACGTGGGTAGAGGGGTATCGCGTCGGTGTCACCACTGTCGGGGTAGCGGCATGATAAGTAAAAACACCGTTGACTGGTTGACTTAGACTACTTTATTCCTTACACACTAGTGAATATATACATCCGTGCTTCCTTAATATTACGTTCTTAATCTACATCTGTACAATCCTAATCTTACAGAATCGGCGCGTGATAAAATACTATCAACCTATCGTCATGCGCCGAGATACTGCATATACTACTGCGAGCCTACCGGCATAGTATCATTTAAGTTCTCCGCTTTCTTGCAGACTTAAAATGTTTTGGGACTAGAATAAATTCTACTACTACAGTCTAATATGGACACATTTTTAAGCAGATAATGAAATAGAAAAAAATACAATCTGGCCCTCAATTTACCCGCAATTCGCTTGTTAGAGCTTAAATCAGTCAGTAGAAAATAAGTTATAAACTAGGGTGCTAGAAAAAACAAAAGCAATAAAAGTAATGCGAAAGCCCCGAGGCAGCCTCGGCTATAATAAATCTGTCACAGTGGCTACAATTCTGAGAAAGAAACCACACTATTATCACAAAACGAAAACAATACTGCCAGGGACAATAGTGTGATAAATGCCTTAAGTAATAACTAAAGCCATAAGATCTTATAAGGAAGTGGAATAATAGAGTGGCATTTTCACAAGAATCGAAATAGGCATACCATATAAATTTCATTAAATTTTCTTTTATACTGGACAAAACATTGATGTTAAATATAATAAAAGTTTTTTTTTTTATAATAATTCACCGCGTTACATTGTTATATATGTTTAAAGCATAATATCTAGTTTGTGTGCGGCGGCACAGCAAAATCATCAAGCCACGAACCAACCAGTATAGTGTACCTATAAGACAAGTTGACAAAAACGTGCTTGCTAGTTACTGCATTAAATACTTGTATCGCAAAATAGGACATAGCCTAACTAATCGACGCATAAAACGAAACGTATGTCAACCGTGGCAAATCGTGGTAAAGCTATAGGACTGCTTTTGAATAAAAATGAATCTATTTTACTCTAAACTGATAGATTTTAAATTCTTACACGTATTTACATACAGACTGTTGTTTCACCGACGACTGCGTATGACGGTGCACGGTTATTAATAGTGATAAAAGCTGGAACGTCATAAAATCATGCTAAGATGTGACGTTTCCTTTGTCACATTTTGGGGGATAAAGCTGTTGTCGCGTCCGTGGGCTTTAGCTCTAGATACCCACACGTGTCCCCTGGGTAGCGGCAAATGACCAGCACTCTCTGGTGGTAGGCTTTATAGCCGCGGCTTGTCACCACCCTGCTGTCTAAGCCATGTCGCCAAATGATCTTCAGATCATGTTCCGGCATGAAGACAGTAGCAGCCATTTTTGGGAAGGCGGGTCTGAACGGTATTGCTCTGCTTGCAAGCCGGTTTCAGTACCATCTGTTTGTTGCACCGGATGCCTGGTCGCGGAGGGTAGCGGGATCCGAAGCACGGTTCTCCGCTGGCCGACCGCAGGTAGTTGGGGGCCCAAGTAGGGAATTAGCTAACCCCGAAAGGCTGCCCCGCCAACTGTGAAAAATCCCGGAGATGTGCTGTAGTGCCGGTTTGCGACCGGAGAGAGGACCCGACAGCTGTCTTCGGGGGGGTTCGGGCGTCCCCGCAGTCTCCAGACCAGGCTTCCAATGTGTGGCAGACTGTTTGTGTGCTGCTGGGTGAGCAGCTTTGCACCTGTTCAACTGCCGCCTTCCCCGCCTATTCATACTTATATGGCTAAAGTCAAAAAATCGAGCAAGTGTTCACAGCGGAAGCACATCCTCTCCTTTAAAGTGCACCTCTCGAACATCCGAGGCTTCCACTCTAATCTCGTGCCAGTCCACCACCATCTCGAGACTGAGAAGCCCCACTTGCTCTGCCTCACCGAGACGCAGATCAGATGTCCCATGGACGCGTCGTATCTGCACTACCCGGGATATGCCCTGGAGCACTCTTTTGTGCAGAAGGCTGGCGTGTGCGTGTATATTCGCGATGACATCTGTTATCGGCGTCTCCGTAACCTTGAGGACCGTAACCTTTCCTCTTTATGGCTTCTGGTGGACCTCGGCGTTTACGCCGTGGTTTACCGATCGCACAGCGGTGACCAGGAGACAACCAGGCTCTTTGAACAACTTAGTGATGCGGCGGGTGTGGCTCAGCAACGGTACCCGAGTGCGCAATTGGTTTTTCTGGGGGACTTTAACGCTCATCACGAGGAGTGGCTGTGCCCATACCAGTTCACTGACCATGCAGGGAGAGAGGCACGCAAGTTTGCGTTATCGCTGGATCTCTCTCAGCTGGTCGACCAACCCACCCGCATTCCGGATGTTGCGAGTCACACGCCTAATTGCCTGGACCTTCTGTTGACTACCGATCCGGACAGATACAACGTGTCAGTGTCATCCCCGTTGGGAACTTCTGACCACTGTCTGGTGAAATCTGTGTCGCACCACTCACCTCCTGTCCTTAGCCCGAAGGGCATGCGCCGTGTGTGGCGATACAAGTCAGCAGATTGGGATGAGATGCGGCATTTCTTTGCATCATATTGGCTGCCAACCTGTTTCAATAGTGATGATCCGTCGAGCTGTGCAGCAGCTGTCACTGATGTGTTGCGTCGGGGTATGGAATATTACATCCCCTACTCCGACGTAGCTGTTGGTGGCGCAGCTCGCCCGTGGTTTAATGCTGAGTGTGCTCAGGCGGAAGCGCTTAAGCACGTGGCGTATTTATCATGGGTTGATGCTCATAGTTGTAAAGCTCCGGATGTACACGTAAAGAAACAGTCCTATAACAAAGCTGCCAAGTACTGCAAGAAGGTCATGCAGAAAGCTCGATTCCTCCATGTTCGTCGTGTCGGGGCCAAACTTGCTGCATACCCATCTGGGAGCAAAGCGTTTTGGTCTCTCGCGAAATCGGCTGAGTTGAATTTCTGTCGCCCATAACTACCTCCACTGCTGAAACCGGACGGTTCACTGGCCCACACTGCGGAAGAGAAGGCGAACTTGTTTGCCTCTCTATTTGCGGAAAATTCACATTTAGACGCTGGTAGTGCCATGCCTCCCTCTTTGCCCCGCTGCAGTAGTAGACAGAAGTATCAATGCCAGAGGTGCGTATTCACCAAAGGGAAGTACTGAAGTCACTACGCTGTCTAAATGTGAATAATGCTAGTGGTCCCGACGGTATCCCAGCAGTCTTTTTAAAAACGTGTGCCCCTGAGTTGTCTCCTGTTTTGACGCGCCTGTTTCGTCTTTCCCTAAAGTCGAGAAAAGTTCCCGAAGCGTGGAAGCTTGCTAACGTGCAGCCTGTGCCTAAGAAGGGTAGCCGTGCGGACCCATCGAATTATCGTCCCATTGCAATCACTTCCATACTCTGCAAGATTATGGAACGTGTATTGAACAACAAGCTCCTTGCGTATCTTGAAGGTAACGATCTCCTTAGCGACCGGCAATACGGCTTCCGCCGAAAGCGGTCTACTGGGGACCTTCTAGTGTACGCTACCCACATTTGGAGCGAGGCCATCGAGAAACGCGACGAAGCTCTCGCCGTGTCTCTCGACATTTCCAAGGCCTTTGATAGGGTTTGGCATGACGGCCTTCTGGGCAAGCTCTCTGCGTACGGAATCTCTGCTGGTTTGTACTCTTGGATTTCTGATTTCCTGAGGCAGCGATCTATTAGGGTCGTAGTGGATGGTTGCTCATCGGATCGCGTTGCAATTAATGCCGGAGTGCCTCAGGGTTCAGTTCTTTCAGCTACCCTCTTTTTGCTGCATATAAACGATTTGCTAAAGCCCGGTATCTTTGGGTATGCAGACGACAGCACGGTGACTGAGAGATATATTCCTGAGGCCTAAACTACTAGTGGAGAGACCGAATCCTTTAGGGAAGCTTTGGTTGAGCGAACGAACCTGACCTTGAAGGCCGTTGACGAGTGGGGCGAAGCCAACTTGGTCAGGTTTAACGCTTCCAAGACACAGGCGTGTTTATTCACAGCCAAAAGGAGCCCTTTTAACTTGGCTCCTGCTTTCCAGAATGTTTCATTAGCAATTTCGGACCACCTCGAACTACTTGGGCTTAAATTAACTACTAAGCTGAACTTCGGTGCCACTATTGAGGCCAAAGCGAAATCCGCTGCTAAAAAACTTGGGGTCTTACACAGGGTGAAGCGGTACTTCACGCCGGAACAGCTTCTAACACTTTACCAAGCTCAGGTTCGATCGTGCATGGAGTACTGTTGCCATCTTTGGGACGGGTCTGCCAAGTATCAGCTGGCCGCTTTGGATTCAATAGAGCACCGTGCTCGCAGACTCATTGGCGATCCTGAATTACTGAGTGTAAGGTTACAAAGCCTTGAGCACCGTCGCAGGGTTGCTAGTTTGTCTGTGTTTTACAGGATACATTTTGGAGAGTGTGCACAGGAACTGCACGATTTAATTCCGCCATCTCCGTTCCTCCACCGGACGTCGAGACGAGGGGAGCGGTTTCATCCTTACGTTGTGAATATTTCATTCATTCGCACGAAGCGATTCGCTTCTACCTTCCTAATGCGGACTGCTAAGGAATGGAATTCGCTCCCTTCGTCTGTATTCCCGGTAAGATATAATTTGGGTCTTTTCAAGGCAAGA
Source organism: Grapholita molesta (assembly GCA_022674325.2). Lineage (NCBI taxonomy): Eukaryota > Metazoa > Arthropoda > Insecta > Lepidoptera > Tortricidae > Grapholita > Grapholita molesta. Next base: position 6,517,173 of record CP053126.2, read on the forward strand.
GTGAATAGGCTGTTACTGAACCAGCGTGCTACACCCTCGACCTCGTCGTCACTTTCCATCAGGTGCGACTGAGGTCAAACGCTGGTCAGTCTTTTATAAAAAAAAAAAAAAAAAACATTTTCTCACTATTTATGTTTAATATGTAAAAGTAAACTAACATTTCAAAAACTTTAATAAAAGTACAAATACGAAACACAAGTACAGTGAGGATACAAACACGAAACTTGACGAGACTTATTGTTTTAAAATCTCATATCTTACAATTAGCATTTATTAGGTACATACAAATGTTAAAATATTAATTATTATAAAGACGTATACGATCTCTGAATATCATAATCTGATTCATTAAAAATATCAACATATAAATATAATAATATAACTTATAAGTAATAAAGCTTACGAGCTCTAATAATTTTATTTTCTGCCTATAAGTAACCAAATTACACAGAGGCGTTTACGTTTAAAGGCATCATAACAGAATAGTATAATTCTTAACAAATACTTCCTTGAACCCCCGAAAGTAACTATTCAATATTATTTGAGTTAAGTATACTTAGATATTATATTAATATTATTTTATTTAAGTATATTTACATTGAATAGGCATATTAACAACTTCTTATTTGTTAGTCTGACTGTATGAGCATCAGTATATAGTTGAACAAAGTTCCAATAATGAAAACGTTATTTTTTTGTTACCCCTTGTTTACGGATAATTTGTATTGTAATCATCATTAAATCGCTTACCCAGTGTTCGCATAATCGTACACATGCGAAAACTGATGAAGCATAATTATTTTTCGCCGAATTCTATTACGCGGAACTAAACTAAGCCGAATGGTTGGTACGCATAGTTTGCAAAGATCGAATGGTATGATTACATTTCTTTCCAGGAGTGGCATATATTAATCGGCATATATTATCACATAAATATATGACTATACTTCCAGCATTGTAAGTATTTATATCTACACTAAATTATCTCACTTACTCCGACCAATAAATTATCAAATAACATTTAGCAAATGAAAGACGAAGAGCATTAAAAAAACTTAGTCACTACTTATTTAGCACTTCCTTTACTTCTATCCAATGTGTTAACAATGTTGGTATTTTAATACATTTACGTTTTCGATGGCGTCGTAAAACTACGAAAGACTAGTCCGCTAAACAAGTTTAAAAATCTTGCTTTGCAGTCGGATAATAGGAATACTGAAAACAATATTTGTTTGGCTCATATGACAAATCACAAATGAATAGGTAAAGATTATTTCTCTTTACAAATACGGATTATTAAAAGAGGTATCCGAGTAAGACAGTAAATTTTAGGAGACTTATTTTGTCTTTTATACTTTCTTTTTGTGCCCCGTGGCAGAATGCTTTGAATCCCAATTTCAATACTTTGTTACGTATGAACAATCGCGAAATGGAGAACTTAACGTATTGCTTATTTACATACAGATAAACTCTCGTGTAATTATATCGCACTCAGCGACATGTTTCGCGTAAGGTCTGGTACATCAACATGTCGCCTAGTGTGACCAGAAGTGATATAATTTCACGTGAGTTTATTTGTTTGTAGCTAAGTAGTAGTATGGCTCACTACAGTTTTAATTATATTAAATTAACGTATCTTCACCCGACGAAATAAAAAGGAGGAAGTTCTCAATTCTTTGGGTATATTTTACGTTATTGAGTAATATATTAATCTATTTTATTTTTGTAATAATAGTGGCCGCCGATAAGCTTGTAAAAAAGTACGATCTCTCCCATTGTAGATTAATTTAACATTTTGTTTTTATATATCAGAATCTCAGTTTAAGTTAATTTAATATCTCTATAGCTATACTATATAGGGTGAACGCTCCAGTGAATGAACCCCCCCCAGTGAATGAACAAAATCTCGTTTTTTGGCTAAAATAAGAAATACAAATATTTCTACCACTTGTCGTATTTTTTTTCTTATCTTCAACACTTGGTAAATTTATTTTCGACCGGTTTTAATATGACCGGCGTTTGAAATTCACGTGTATCTAATTTTGAAGTTTTGTATGGAGAAGTTAAATCCCAGGTAAGAACAGTGCATGTTTGGAGCAACATTTAAAATGATTATTTGATACTTATCAGTTAAAACTTTTGTTATTTGGTTGAAATAAGTGTACAACCTTTTATAAATGAACACATTAGTCGTTTATTCTGCGATTAAGTTATTATTATTTCGTGTTCCATTACTGACTTATCAAATGTTCTAAAACCAGTAAATGAACAATGTGTTCATTTACTGGTTTTAGAACATTTGATACAACACCAGTAAATGAACAATGTGTTAATTTACTGGTTTTGTCTCAATTTATTTTTTTGCCTAAATTTAAATGTTAACGTAATAGTATTAAGCTGGTTTTTTGAAATACTGCTCAGAAAACGATTCTGATACCTTCAGCCAGTATTGGAACATAGGTAGTCATACATAGGCATGAAACATTTAGTAGATGGACTATGGAAATCAGGCAGTGTTCACACAAAAACAACTGAAGGAAGGTGTTTTACTAGATTTCAACTAATTCTATATATGAACAACGTAACGACGAATGTATTTTCATACAATGTGTAAGTTCCACTTTGATAAAATCATTTGTTTTTCTTTATTTTATTCATCAAATTTTTGGTGTTATTGGAAATAAAATTCATGCTATTGTTTATTCCATTTGTTCTACTTTAGGTCAATATGAAGAAGCAAAATTGGTTCAATGGGTAATCAACAAAGCAAAACTCAGTTTTCCCAGAAGTTATTGATAGCGTGTTTTTTTTTTATGCAAATAAACGCGTAAGTAAGTTTACTAAAAATAATCCTGGGCCAAAATGGCTTGAATTGAGTGGCTTGTTCGCAAATGTATATAAATATCATTAAAAACTTTTTTTGTAAAAAATACTTTCTGAGACTGAATAGAAGTACCTATCGACAGAATTTAGTGTTTGTTATTTATTATTAAGATGAATCTGTGATTGAATAAAAAAAAAAAGTTATTATTTTGTTTCTCTCATCAGTAAAAACAAAAGTGTATTTGGGTATAAATAAACAATTTTATTTATTAGTAGAATACTGTACCTACCTAATTTTTTTATATAAGTAATAATTTCTGAAGAAAAACTCTGTGTATTATGTTCAAAAATGATTTTTAATACCGACTAAACATTTCTAAAAAATGTTCATTCACTGGGTTTTACTGTGTTCATTCATTCGATTTTTTTGTTCATTTACTAGGGTTTTGGGTATATTTTGATAAATTCTCATATAACTCAAAAACTATTAAAGTAACAAAAAATCACAGAAATTATATTATTGTTAATTAAATGAAGATTTAATAAATTACATTACATTATCACAATTATTAATACATTTTGAAAAATGATTTTTCAAAAGTGAAAAATTTCTTAAGTGTTCATTCACTGGAGCGTTCACCCTACTTGAATTCAAAATGAATGGAATGCTTCAAAAACATTGTTTTGTAGCTTATAGTTATAGCAAAAGACAAAATAAATTATATTGCCTTGAACACACCTCAATTTTTCATTGACTTGTGACATATAAACACTGTTAACCTTTTAGGGGTACTATCCTCAAAGAGCTCATAATCAAGTTTCCCTGGCATTTATTGCAGAGAAAATGGGATCAAATCAAATAGTCGGATAGATTAATTCTGTCCATTTCGTAGTTCTCTTCGAGGACAATTTATTTCACGTGTTCGTTCTGAAAAACGTTTCTAGACGATTTGTCGTGAAATATTCGCATTTCTTTTTTCCCACGATGTGATCATGAGTTGGGTGTCGTGGAAAATTATGGTCATTTGTTATCCACTTTAGCGGCGATTACGAGGTGACGCATACTAATATCGCCTCGTACCGGAAAAAAAAACGTTATTTTCGTTGTACTAATTTTAAGACTAACATTTTGATACATAAATTGCCAATGTTTTATATCTTACGTATATTTATTTTCTTTTTTGCAGGAAATGCTTCCATTGGAAATACGGTTAGAAATTACAGCAAGGGAAACATTAAACGCACTCAGGTACATCATAAAAAATCTAAACTTACAAGTTCAAATAAAATAAATTATAATAAAAAAATATTGTTTCTTATTTCAGGGCTACACTTCTGCATACTCACTGGCATACCTTTACTTTGCTTGTCGAGGAAGACATATATTCGACATTAAAACTGCGAAAAGATCTATCGTCAATACTAGATTCCCAGCCTTTGGATCCTAATTGGCTTTTTCTTCCTTCAAAGTTTTCGCGGCATGATGTTTTCCGGTATGTACCAATTACTTCCATTTCTTGAAATTATTTATTTGTGTCAATATCTTATTCAAGCAAGAGTAACACACATCTTTCTTTTTATTTGTACAGGCGACTTGCGAAAATTTCAAGGCTGACCAGAGGCGTAGTCGTGCTGATATGCGACATCCAGTACGCTAAGCTTATTATGGATGAGGCTAAACGCTTTAATATGCTCGATGGTAATTTTTTCTGGTTATGGATTGACGCATCCCGAGAGATCGATGTCTTTCGCAACATCGGTAATCGAACACAGTACAGCGATACCGACAATTTAGAGTTCGAAAGTATAAGAGATAAAGAAGAAGCGTTGAGAAGCGAAGAACTCGAACGAAGTAAACGCGATGAAGTAGACAATAATTTGATAAATTATATTAATGATCATGTTTCTTTAAATAACCTTGAGGAGGTTTCTAATGGAAGTTCAAATGAAGAAGAGCGATTATTAGATAATAATAGTTCAAGAAATTCGTTTTTTCATCATATAAGTAGAAATATAAATAAATCGGAAGCGCACAGTGTTAACAAAAAAACATTAAATATAAGTTTTAGTCAATCATATGAAAGTAGGCGCAATATTAGTATGGAAAGTGTAAAAAATAATAATGTAAATAAGAAAGGCGTTGAAACTTCTAAAATTGAAAACAATTCTATCGAGAAGGATACACTGTCCTTCCATGTAAGAAATAATGGTAGACGTAATAGTTATAGCAAAATGAAAAATGAATCTTTTAACAAATATGTAAATAGTATAAATAAAAATACCGTCAACGATGAAATTGCGAAGTTTTTGGAAAGAGGTAGAAATAATGATGAAGAAGATGTATATTTAAGGCATAGGTTAGCACTCACAAGTGATACTAGTGATTTCTTAATGAATCCCACGGTGCAGACCTCCACGTATAAAATAAGGGAGTCGATTGAGAAGCGAGGAGAAAGAAAAATTCGAAAAGAATATGACATTGACGATAGCGTGGAAGCAATGAAAGACAACATTACTGCTATAATTGACAGTCTTCCCATTGGGCTGTTAGCATTACATCCTCAGCCAATGAAAATCGGTAAGCAGAGTAGTTAAAGTACTAATAAGCGTTGCAATATTAATTGAAACATGTGTGATATGATTGTTAAAGGATAGTATAAAATGTTATAGATCGTTCATTCGTCCGAGCGGCAGTGCGTATGGCTGTAGGCGCGTTGCGGCGCGTGCTGCGCGCTTGTGATGCATGGTCGGCTCAAGCACAGTTCTTAAGCGATGCCGCGGCGTCCTGTTGGGAAGAGCCAAGCGACGCAGCTGCTGACTTCTCAGCTGATTTTGTGAGGTTAGTGACTTTAGTGATCACACTTATTTATTGGAGGTATTATGTGAATAAAATATTGGAAACATTCGTTTGTGTGCACAAATTTCGTTCGCGTCTTAGGAATTGAAGGATATTTTAATAAACAGTCACCGATTTTAATTGTTGAGCCACTTACGTATTAAGTAATAGTCTTTTGTCTAAACAAAAGATACGTACTAATACTTAATGTGTCATGTATGTTATGTAATGCCCAATGTAAAGTGAACCCTAAATGGCTCAACAAATAAAGTCACTGACCGTACTCTCTCCCGCATAGACAACAGTTTCTGTTTTATATTAATAGGCAACAAATTATAACTTTCTTCACACAATCTGTTATTTACCACCTAAATAGTTGACCGTACCGTGCTTTGAATTTACCCGACAATACTCAACTTTGAACGATCGTTGAAAGTTTCCGCCTTGAGCTTAAGCCACGGGTCTGCCTCGATGCCCTGAGAAACAGGCCCCTCAAACGTTTCGTAAACTTTGGTTTCAAGTAAGTAGTTAGGCACGCGGTTGTTTGCTTTTGTCCACGATTAGTATGTACGAACCAAGAGGTCATGTTGGCATTACACTTCGGTTGCCTAACTAAATAACGTTCATTCAATATCCTCACTTAAACTGTATCCTTGAAACATTATATCCTTGTTCTTTTTATGATTGGAGGATAATTCTTATCCAATTTATTGTATAAGCTATAAATCACGCGATATCAAATTCTCTTAGAATCGCGAATAAAGCCTATCGGCCGTAACTTTTTAAGTGACAATTATTGGAAAAGTTGACACAAAGGGAAAGTTAGGTTTAGTGAAAATGTTCTCTGTGATTCTCAAAAGTTGCGTTAAGTTAATGACCTTCTGGCAGGGAACAGGGCCTAGTGTTAGGGCAGCGGTGACTGATACCGTCCTTGGCCGTGATGGATCTCTCTCATTGCGGCATCTTATTAAAATACTACGCCGTAACCGGGACCTTTGCCTTCCGTAACTGTATACCTAAGAATGGATTGTAGGGATTATCCTGAAAACGAAATGCTTAATTTCTTTTCGTTTTCCTTTTCCTGTGGGTCGAGATTAGCGCTGTTTACGAAATTCTTTTGATATAAATTTGACTTCTGAGACTGTGCGCGGAATTTACCTAGAATTATGAATAACCAGGCATACGCATTACGTTTAGCTACACAAATAAGTGGCAATATTTTACGTTTTGTTTTCATTTAAAAATTTACTTTGTAGCACTGCCCTTACATCACACAGACATATATACACAACCTTACGCACATACCTCAACCTTTTTACATACATCAGTTCAAATCAATCACTCAGTCATCTCGCGTGTGCAATGTCAACAGTCCGATTTCGTCTGTTTTCGAGATGCGACGTACACGACAACCTCATATCTTCTTTATGTGAGTGATTTTCAACAGATATTGCTGTATTCGTATAAATCACAGAACCTCGTGACCATCCCTGGTTATAACTTTTCGTAATAAAAAATACTTTCAACATTTATGATAAACAATTAATAGTTATTTGTTATACAAGGAAGCAAAGTTAGTGTTTACCTCCTTGTGCTAATATTGAGACTCAAGCTACCAAAAGATTCTAAAACTGAACCGCATAGCATAGGTAAAACAGTAGAATCTTGTGTATTGGGAAAGTTTCAAAGCACGAGAGGGGAAAAAATGTGTGTTTCACTCGGTAGAGTGAATACACACATTTTTTCAACTCACTACCGCGAGGAAAAAATAATTCTAAAACTTTAAAATGTATTAAAATTTATTGGAACCCATCTATTATCATTTAAAAAATTAAATAAAAGAACATCCAATCAGCTAAATAAAAAAAAACTCGATTAGTAATAAACTATTTGTGTGAAATTACTTCGCATTTTTAAAGAATAGGTAGGTGAAAAATCAGTTAAAAGTTAAAACTAATGAAAATCGTTGAATGTGTAAATCTATAAATTAAAACATTGAAACTTAATATTTGCATGCTCTGAATTGAAACTAGGAACGATAATAGAATGGTAACAAGCGTGGAGCATCATCGTAAAAGTAAATTGACTAGCGCGTCCGAGAACGCTGCGAGATTACTTTTACGCCCTTCTATCTAAAGGCGAGCTCGCGGCGTATATCAGGCCCGCATTACGCTACATAAAACCTTATCTCGGCGATGGTCACACTGCCACGATTCTACACTTTGTCAGCGGTTTTGCTGCCACTGATATTTCTAGAACCAAACATGAAGTATATAAATGCATAATGTGGTTTATTAAAAAAGCCACATAAATACATATCGTAGATACCTACATAAGTGAGTGGTTAAGCAGAGTAAGAAGAGATTTAAAAAAGGATTCTGGCCTCGAATGTCCAATTCCCCGTACGTCCAGTCTCCGTATGTCCATTGCCCCGAACGTCCAGTCCCCGAATGTCCATTGCCCCGAACGTCCAGTCCCCGTATGTCTAATGCCGCCAAAGGTCCAGTCCCCGAATGTCCATTGCCCCGAACGTCCAGTCCCCGTATGTCTAATGCCGCCAAAGGTCCAGTCTCCGTATGTCCATTGCCCCGAACGTCCAGTCCCCGTACGTCCAAATACCCGAACGTCCGGTTCATAAGGTACCACCCGTAGGCCAATTAGGGTAAGGGACCTGCAAATCCCTACACGTTACCCTAATTAACCCTACGATCGCTGATTTATTTGTCCAGTTACCCTAGCAATGTACAAATTGCAGAACATTCTCAAAAAGCGGAAACGTTCTCGGGAATGTTCGCAGAACATTCCTGCAACATGAAACTTATTGTTTAAACAAGAGAATATACCTGGAATAAAGTTTAAATAGGCATAGCGTAAAACTACATGTTATTATGCATATATTATTGTCTATTACAGTCAACTATTTGGTTGATAAGTGATAAGTTACCAATAAGTTCCTTAAATTCTCATTGTATTTTAGAGAACATTTCGACTTTCGGACTTCACAATTATAGCCTTGGGCCGGCACCGCGAACATCGAAGTTCGTATATTGCGAACATCTTTTTCTTTTACTCTAATTAAGGCGTCATGAGAGTGAGAGAGACAATCGTCCGTAATTTACGAAAATTGTTTTTCGCGGTAGCGCCGCAGATTTAAACTAAGTTACCGAACTATTTCTTGATGCTTATCTCTGGTCGTGTCAAATTGACGCGTTGACCTGTGTCAACGAGTGAGCAAGGAGTTTTAATATATGCTGAAAGAAGTTTTTTGCATGATAGCAATAAGTAAAATGTGCTTTATAAACATCACATTAACGTTAACTTTCGCTAGCCGAACATGAAGAAAAAAAACAAGCTGAGTGGGACGGCTAGTGCACAGACCTCTGTCTCTTTCTGAATGTTCTGAATTAATCTGAAGATCATTGCAATAAGTAACTTACCATGTTGTGTACAAAAACAAATTTGTTTTTTAAATTCATTTATATGTACACTAAAAAATTATAAACGACCGAACCAGGTCTTTGTTGTGGTACCTTATTTATATAACAATGCCAATGACTATAATTACTTCGATACACATGCATTTTACTGTCCGTTGATAAGATGATAATTGATAACTGAAGTAAACTGGAGTGTAAACCCGTAAAATATTTATATTATAATGATTATATCTAAACCATGGTGAATGTTAATGGTAAAAACCACGAAGTTATTAAGTAATTTCATAAATTCTCGTTCCCGAGAACATTCTCAGAAGTTACCGAGAAATTCTCATGTGGAAAGTTTCGCAACTTTGGAAACTTCTCTTGCGTGCATTGCTAAGTTACCCAAATGTGCAGACAACCAATATAATTTATTTGCCACTATACAACTTTGTCACAGTGACCGTTCGTTAATTTTGCCGTAAACAAAATGTTAACATGTAAAACCAATATAGAAATTATCAACATGGAATCTACCATCGGGAAAAAAAACATATTGGGGTAAAAGAAACTGTCATTCAATAACAAGCAACAACTTTATCCCAAACGACTATACTTTTAATGTCGTCAAATAACTAATGTAAATGTTTGTACAAAACGCGGCTAGTCGCGGGTGTAAGCTAGTAGTACATATTAAATCTCGCAGAAACCGTGTCTAAGGAGTTAGACTATCTGATAAGGCCACTTATAATACTGGCTGGACACTTATGTCATTCCTTCCTCTGATCGAATACATACTTCAATGTTACGTCTATTGGTGTCATTCTTGGCAATCGATGTACGTAAAATGGGAGACCTAAAATTTATAGAAAGCAGAAAAGGAAAAAAAATATGCTGTTACGGAGGCCATAAGTATAATTTAAGCGTTACCAACAAAAAAAGTAATACTACATTGTGGCGATGCACTAATCGCACGATTTGTACGGCCACAATCACTTTAAGTTGTGATGACCATGTTTTACGTCAAAAAAAAGAACATGTATGCTTTCCCGATGAAGCTCAAAACAAAATAGATATGGTGTTGAATAAAATAAAAAAGGACGTCTGCCAAAACTTGGGACCGATTCAAAGTATATACGAGGATAACTTTCAAGAATTTTTAAACGAAGAAGAAAATAAAAAAATGGGACCATTCATACCACCATTCTCGGCATATAAAAATTCATGTTATGCTGCTCGAAAAGGTTTCTATCCGTAGAGAGACTCACGTTCAAAAACCCCGAGGACGTAAGATTATCTCAAAGTTTTGTTGAGGATTTCCTCGTATGCGAAGACGGACATGAAGAAAAAATCTTAATATTCGCTTCACCTTTGTGTCAAAATTTAATAAAAAATAAAAAGGGTCATACCTAGCTGATGGCACATTCAAAAGTGCACCGAGCCCGTTCGTCCAAATGTACAGTTTACACTTAAATAGCAAATCCAATATAGAAACCAATAATGTGTTTCCCGTAGTATATGGATTGTTACCAAATAAAAAGGAAGAAACTTACTACCGCTTTTTTAAGTTGCTAAAAGAAAAGCTTGGTCTGTGCATAACGGTGTTCAAATGCGATTACGAGCAGGCACAAATTAATGCCGTGCATACGGTGTTTCCACAGGTTCAACTTGCTGGCTGTTGGTACCATTTTAGCAGAGCAATTTGGAAAAAGTCTAGGAAGCTTAAACTAAATAAAACAAAGGAAGGTCGAATGATGACCAGAATGGCATCCCTTCTGCCATTGCTCCCTGCGGATAAAATTATTGAGGCATGGGCATCTATAAAAGATTGCACACCGCAAACCTTAATAGTCAAAAAGTTTCAAAAATATTTTATCAAGCAGTGGATAAGAAAAACAACACCTGAACGTATAAGTTGTGCGGATGCGAAAATAAATAGAACGAATAACGCATTAGAAGGTTGGCATCATCGTATCAATATGAAATTACCACAGACCCCTAACATTTACTTCTTCATACAATGTATGAAAAAAGAGGCAGCATTCTATGATTTGAAAATCTCGCAAACTATATACGACGCACCCAAAATAAATAGAAGACCTATGGACATAAAGTTTGACCGTCAATACATAAAAATTTTAAATAAAATGAACAAAAATGCATTGCAGCCTATAAAGTTCTTAAAAAAAATTATTCATTTACGCCTTGTTTTTAATCTTAAAAAGAAAACCCATAAAGGAAGAAAATAAAATATACGACATCATTGATTAAACTGTACCAGAGAAGTGTGGATTTTGGTTAGTTTTTTTAATTGTAAGGAGAAATATGTTTTATTTGTAGTAGTTTTTTTTTTGTTTAAGCATATTTTAACAGGTACCCAAATACATGTATTATTCAGTTTATAATTGAATTTTATTAAGTAACACTTATTAAAGCAGAGCCCAACTAGCAAAACTATTTTACAGTACATTTGGTCCTAATTTCCCACACTAGTGCGTAAAATGGCACTTTTCATGTGTATGTCAAAAGTTTAAAGGGCCATATGTACTGTAAAACGTTGTACGATACTCGTGCGAATAGGTAATTTCCTCTTTTCTGCACTTTTATCGTAAATAACTATTTTTTACCACGTCTGTGGCAAACAAGTAAATAAATTTGCTTGTTGGGAGGTGACTGAGTAATGAGAATGAGAGGATCCTATTCACCACATACACAGTTAATATGTGACGATATTCGAGGCATATGGACATTCCAGGAATTGTACATTCCAGGCAATGTACATTGGGGGAAATGGACATTCGAGGCATATGGACATTCCAGGAATTGGACATTCGAGGCAATGTACATTGGGGGAAATGGACATTCGAGGCATATGGACATTCCAGGAATTGGACATTCGAGGCAATGTACATTGGGGGAAATGGACATTCGAGGCATATGGACATTCCAGGAATTGGACATTCGAGGCAATGTACATTGGGGGAAATGGACATTCGAGGCATATGGACATTCCAGGAATTGGACATTCGAGGCCAGAATCTAAAAAAGGTACGTGTGATATTACTACGATATGAGTGTGATATTACTTGCTATTTATCAGGAAATGCCTATATGTAAATACAAAGGTAACATATGAAATTACGACAAATAACAACATAAATAAGAGTACATAAGAATGTGTACAGAGGGTACTCATCTGGTGTAAGACTAGTTACATAAACCCCGCGACTGGAATATATATAGGATTCGTTTCCAGTACAAAATAGCTCCCAAAAATAACCCGTATATTCTACTGACAGTTATCCCCGTACAACTCGGCTTTATATAGTGTCAAATACGCAAATTAAAAAAAAAGTTGTGATTGGTCTACTATCAAAGTTCTGATAAGCTAAAATAAAATTTCATACGTTAAGCCTTATGCACGGTGGTAAAATATTAGCACGTTAAACGTCTTAAAAATACTATGCATTTTCGTTTAGACCATAGATTCCCAAACTTTATTGAGCTAGCGCCCACTTGGGTATCAGCAAAAAAAACAGCGCCCACCATCATAAAATAATAGCTAAAATAAGGTACATATATTGTCACTTCTTTAAAAAAAAACATATATTATTCGTAACAAAGAAGTCTTAACCCTAAACTACTTACCTAACGCAGAGAGAGATAGGTACCTACGTAGTTCTATCCAAACTATTGTGGAGGTTTTTATTTTAAGTTATAAAAACAACTATAATTTTTTAATTATCTTATATTACCACTATATTGCCTTTTTCGGACATATTTCAGTGCGAAGGATGTGCTTGATGTGATTTTGTCAATTTGTTAATGTCTGGCTCAATTTTTGTTAAAAACAGCCTGAGCCTCACATAATTGGCTGAATAATCTGTCATTGAAGGAATTACTTATTATTTTATTAACAGCCTTAATTAGGTACATATTGGAGCGACGCGACGTATGACGTATGCAGAGGTTCGCTAAGATTTTTTGCAAACATTGAATGAACTAAAATAAATTGCGATACGAGAATTTCAATGATAGAGAAGTACCACAAATAAACCTTAAATTTAGGTATTTCTATTTAAAGAAATTTATAAATTTATTTCTACCAATCATTTAACTTTTTATTCACATATGGGAGCGCCCCACTGGGCAGCATAAACGCCCCCCAGTTCCTTCCGAGGTCCCTATCGCCCCCCTGGAACTCTTCAGCGCCCACTGGGGGGCGGTATACACCACTTTGGGACACTATGGTTTAGACTATAGAGTCCACCAGTTGAGCGACACATACAATTTCCGTTCGCGCCGTGGGGGCCACCTTGGACCGGCAGTCAGAACTATGTTCTAACTCCTGTGCTAGGTCGCGGCTCAAATATATCTTGATTATTTGTACCTTAGGTGTCCCGTGTGAGCCAAATGATGAGCCAAAAGTTGTTGGTTTTTTAATTCAGTGACGGCTTATTATGAGTGAAAGTTATAGAAATTGGATACTATTATCACACAATTTACATACATATTTTACAAGTTGAGATTTACATAGAGTTGAACAATATAATGTTTTTTTATTTATTTACCGACTTTGATTTTAATTACCGACCTCAAAGAAAATTATACGCAACCAACAAACTTGATAATTATAGGCACATTCAATGAATTTCAAATAAAGCTTTTTACTACGAATATTACGTACTTGCGTCTATTGAATATATAGTCTTTCATGTTCATCCAAACTACATTTTTAAACTGTTGGCTATCAGTCAGTTTTGAAGCCGGGTATGTCCTTAAACTACGTCCAACAATGAGAGGTAGGGCACGGCGAAGTACCATCACGCTCGAGTCCGGAGAAACCAAACTGGGGAAGTACCTCCTCCTTACAGAAGACCACAGCCATAATAGCATTGCTACCTTTCAGGTATGTAGTGTTGTGTTCCTGGTGGTGAGTAAGGTTCCCGTACCTCCAACCCCCCTTAAAGGTTGGCAACACGCTTGTGACTCCCCTGGTGTTGCGGGTGCCCATGGGCGACGGTAATTGCTTACCACCAGGCAATCCGTCTGCTCGTTTGACACCTTTAGTCGTAAACAAAAAAGTCACGGGACTTTATCCCAGTATCAGTATCATCCACAGTAACTTCTCAGAGTGTGCATTTGCCGCACATTCAAATGAGTAATGTTATAAAACGGAACTGATATCTTGAGTCACTATCACCATTTTGTTGGCTGGTTTCCTGTCTGTTACATGACAGAAAATGATGGCAAAATAATAAACATATCCACAAGAAGCAAAACGGAGCAGGGGAAAAACTGACACCGAAGCGAATACCGCTGTTCACCCGTGCGTCTGGCAGGTTACGGAATCGTTTATTTTTATTTGACATCAAATAACCGTGTTTATAAGTTCAACTGAAGATGCTTGTCACATCGCAGTGAGCGTAGATTTGAGCGGAGTGACTGTCACTTGTCTTTTTTTACACTATACGCGATTGAAAACGTTTCTCACGCTGTCATGTTGATTAGCTTGACCATCGTCTAGCTATGCTGGATAGCAGCAGATGAATGAATATTAAATTTGGTATTATTTATGGAATAAAGATCGACTCATCCTCAATTGAAGATTCTATTACAGATACAGATATAACCTTTTTACATTATTGTCTCGAAAACAGAGAGTATAGTTTAATTGTATTAAAAATTTTAAAAAAATTGGATTTTGAATATTGATGTGACCAAAAAGATAATTTTTATATTGTTGAAAGTGAGACTTAGTATTATTTATATTTTGGATACTTTGGGTGTTAAATAAGCAGTGGGATTGTTACAGTCCGAGCGGCAGCTTGGATATAATGTACTCAAGTATTGGCGTTGTGTGTTCTTAGATATATTTGTAAACGATGGATAGCCTGAATAATTTGATCGATTTGGCCGAGAAAATGTTCCTGACCATGTTATATTAGTATTTGCTGATCTTGGCTGTCGCATACTTTATGAGACTGGCTATATTTACAAGTAATGTTTCGTAACACAAGTCAATTAATAAAAAATGGATAGTATAATTGTTTTTTTATGTCAAAGGTGGCAACCGAGCAGACGGATTGCCTGATGATAAGCAATTACCGTATGCAATCCGTCTGCAAAACTATAGGCACCCGCAATTCCAGGAAAGTCACAAGCGCGTTGCCGGCCTTTAAGATAGGAGTACGCCCTTTTTTGAAGGTATGAGGGTCGTATTGGTTCGGAAATACCGCTGACGGCAAATCATTCCACAGTTTTGATGTGTGCGGCAGGAAGTTTCTAGAGAAACGCACAGTAGAGGATTTTTTTAAATGAGGCCGCGTAGAACGATAGTGGAAGGTGGCGGTAGGGATTAATCCGAACACTCTCCGTTGTAAATGCGATAGAAGACGCAGAGCGAGGCTATATCTCTACGCAGCGCTAAATGATGAAACTGATCTGAGATATCCTGGCAGCCGACGATGCAATTAAACAAGTCAGTTTTACAAACAAAATTATACAGAAAAAGAAAAAAAAACAAATTGGACACTTTGTTTTCAATTCAGCGCGTGCCCCGTACATCACTGCGCGTCACGTCAGGGCGCGAGGTCCCGGAATTCTTCAACTGTATGAACTGGAAAGAAATTAATTGCAGCAGTAACGTTTAGGTTTATTTACGGTCGTGGTCTGCGGTGTGAGCGTCACCGCGACAGTGACGAGGGTGCTCGGGAGTACTACCTTGCCGAAGTTACCGAAATTTAACTAGGCTGGAAGTGCTTTAGATACACTCCTATTTAAGCGGAGTCATTAACATAATCTATTTAGACGACTCCTTAACTTGTGTTGTGATCAGAAGAAGTTAAGGTGATTGATAGGACATTCATATAAATTTTATGAAATCTAAAATATAGTAATATAATAATGTCTTTTTTTTAATGCAATATCGGACTTGTCTTTTTTATACAATATACTATTTCCTATTATCTTAGATTGAGACTCTTCAACTTTCGCAATTGATATACGAGTATCCCATTTATCACTACCCATACCATAAAATACTTATCTTTTGTACGTATAATCTCATACATTTTGTATAATCTCGTATAATTGTATAATGCTCGTTTTCGTATTTACTTTGGAAAAAATGTGAATTATACGTATATAATAAGGGTAGAATGAGAATAAATATGTCATTCCTGTGACTGTAACCCGTGCCGAATTATGTGAATTTCGGAACAGCAGCAAATAGTAGGGTAAATTTTGCTTGAATATTTTACAATTTACACAAAAAATGGACAATCCATTCCCATGATCCTATGAGAGAAAAAAACATATGGTCCTTCCCTAACTTTTTAATGATATGAGATGTACCTAATATTTACGACACGTTGGCCCACGCGACGCACGCGATACAAAATAAAAATAAATAATAAAATCAGGCGCATTTCGAATTTCAAGCTCGTCTGAAAGTTCACTGTCAATTCATGTATCTTTCACAATAAAACAAGGTCGTTTTTCTCGACAAAGGGTAACCTTCACTAAGAAATTTCAATACGCATTTTGAGTAGAAGTCAGAGTTGAGAGTAAGAGTGGAAGTCAGAACATTACCCCGGTTTTGTCGGCTTACGCTTCAAATTCAAATTT
Source organism: Grapholita molesta (assembly GCA_022674325.2). NCBI lineage: Eukaryota > Metazoa > Arthropoda > Insecta > Lepidoptera > Tortricidae > Grapholita > Grapholita molesta. The sequence goes on from CP053126.2 coordinate 6,533,880, forward strand.
GAGATGCTCGACTTCACAGTCAGAGGCTTACCAAATAAATATAGCATTTTTGATTATCAATTTCATTAAATTACCTACATTGAAAATTGTAGGCAAAACATTGTACATCAAGTATGTTTGCACTTCAGAAGTGGTGTTGTAAAAGTTTTCTTAAGAGAACTTTTTTATCAGAATAAAAAGCGTTTGCTTAAACGCCTGAAGTATGGTCTCGGAATGAAAGATTTAGGTAGTTGCTCTTGACCTCTTTAATAGTGGCACCGAGAGGCACGGTCTTCAAAGCGTTATTCAATAAAATACGTGATCGGCATGCGTATGTGTTCCGGCTCCGCTGTATAAACGCTGAATATTACATGATGATTGATACCGTACTGTGATATTGGTTTCGTCGCTTTCAAATTGGTTTGATCGTGAAAACACGGTTGTCATTATTTATGTATAGGCCCCGTCTGTTGTAATCGCGGTTTAATTGTTATTTGCGAGTTCTGATGCAAGGACTAATATGTCTGATTTTCAACTAAATATTTTAAATTATGTGATCTTGTATCTCTAGCGTCGACCGTGAGACCAATTAAGGTTATCGACAAGGAAACCCTATTGAACCTATGGACGATAATATAATAGCATTATTGAATTTAAACTTTCGTGAGCCTTACTTATAATATTAAGTAGAACTTTGGCCTTTAGTTCGGAAATTAAATTAGTTCCATTCATAACATAAGTGATATTGCTATATTCTCCACAACCTACATTAAGTGACATAATATTAAATTATACTAATATTAACGCAAATTTAAAACCGGGAGTAACTTTTAATATATATTACAGTTTTCTTTATATTTCATTATTAATGTAGATTACGTACTATTAAGAGTTTTAATCCAATTTAATTTTATGCATAAAATAATTCTGCTGTAGCAATAAATTGACTACATTTTTTCTTTGAAAACAAAGTTTAACTGGATAAATTAGATATAAACTAAAAGAGTTACAATGAGATGTGATGAGATTTTATCTTTTCTGGTGTAGTGGATTCAATGGCCAATTTGTGTAAGATTGACCTGTAATATTTATTTATTTATTATTTTGACATATGGATCATACATGGTTCGCCCCTTTCCTGTGGACATTATGAAAGTTGAGGATTTTAAAGTCAAGTTTTTTATTATAAGAAATATCAACATAAATCGCTCCTCTTCTTACGTAACTCTAAGTATACCACAAAAACACAACTTGTAATCACGTAAGTCGTTAACTGTTAACACAGAAAATACGATTTTTTTTTATAATCAATCTGTATAAGATACATATTGAAAACTGACATATTATATAAAACTTTAATATTTATCGCGTTTCTTCTACAGTTATAAACGACAAAAGTACGCGTCGTCATATCCGTGCTGATATGTTCGCTACAAACATAACTTGTAAAAAATTACTTGCCAGATTTGTAATCGCGAGTTCCCGACGTGTGACTAATGGCGTTCCCCGTCCCAACTGGCACTTAAATTAGTTCCCGACTTCGCGGCTATCTAAACAATTTTTAAACGAGAAACTTTTCAGTTTAACTGCATTTCTCGTTTAGGACAAAGTTGATGATTACTTGTTTCTATTTTGTCCCTTGGATAAGGAAAACAATAATAATTGAGCCTGAGTTTATTTGATAACATTTAATGATGTAAATAATAGCTATCGTTAAAGAGCTGAAGATGTCTAAAATTGCTAAGAATATTGATTGTAATTTTGTGTAGATACAAAATAATTTCTTCTTGATTGCTTAATACCATTTAGAATTTCATAATTTCATATTTGCCAAATATTCCGTTCCTCCTCCTCTATGCGGATTTCTAGTTGGCATCGTATTATTTAGGTGTTATATCAAAATTAATGGTTTTTTACTGCACCGACAATACCCACACTAGAATCTAGTTTAATATTTTACTTAAAGATAATTTAGATAATGTATTTACAAGGTAACAAGTGTGAAGACCTATTGTAACTACTTTCAAACAAAATCGATTGCACCATGTAGTTATAATTATAATTTCATTTGTAATCATAACAAATATATTGCTACGTTGCCGTTTTTTTAATAATTTCATCTGCTTATGTATTTTCTATTAAATACAATCGTTATCTAGTGTTCACTGGTAACAACGACATCTGTAGGATAATTCAGACAAAGAACTTAACACAATAGAATTGTTTTATTATTATGGTGGGCTAAATCCAAGTCAATCACATTATCATAAATCGGCGGGAGTGCACGGCGGATCGTTGGCGAGCGGCCAGGCCGCCAGCTGAATCTACAGAATGATGGCTCTCGTTGTCATGACTTGACACGAGCACGCGGAGAACCTTCAGAAATTGCAACTTGGCAGATCACTAAATCAGCGAAGTGGAAAAATCGGCACCCTGGCTGGTTTTAACACAGATAATACCTGACGAGGCGAAAATAACGATTCAACTGATTGATCGTTTTACCATTAGTGGAGACACTTGAGACGCTTGTGACGTTCCTTTAATTTTGATCGTTATAAATTTTCTTGAACTGATTAATAAACCTAGTACGAAATTTTATATTCTTTAAAGAAAACGTTATCAATTCTATAAAATGTTTAAGTAAGTAAAAAACAACTGCACAGGCATATGTAGTGGTAACGTGTCTGTGTAAGTTCTTAATTCGAATCTCAGCGTATATTCGGGGTAGGTAATCAATATAAAAATAAAATAATGTAAATAAGTAAACCATATTTACCATAATAATATCTTCATTATTTTAATATATTAAGCGAATAAAAATAAAAAAAAGACAAACATGGCTTTATTGTCATTGTCATACATAAATTTGTTAGTTACGGTCTTGTTTAAATCAAATATACGATAATTACCGATGTATATTCAGTCAAGGGTTTTTTTGCTTATAAATTCAGTTGTCAGTCAGCCATATTTGTTTACATTATTCTATATTACTATTCGGGGCAGATAGGGAATACAAAAGTTCCGTATTAATTATCTACACACCTTTACTTTGGTTTGTACCTATAACATCTTTATCAGTACGTATTATTATTTGCCAAATCATACTTATGTAATTTGATGCTGGTTTTAAGATATCAGTCTCTTCCTACTTTTTTTTTCAATTTGTTTCGTTTTCCGTGAGAACTAAGTACGATTAGGTTCATTGTTTTTCTCTCCTCTTAGCTTAATACAAGAAATTATTAAAGTTTTCAGATTGTCGATACTCGATGTGTTAAAAGCAATAAAGCATTTTTCTTGAATAAAAAATTGTTAAAACGAGTCAACATTGCGATATAACGAGGACACGGTGCCAGCGTCCTTGGCAAATGCCTCAAGAACCGTTTTTAGATTTCATCTAGAGAAATTAAAGAGTTATTGTTATGCCTTGCTTAGTTTTTTCATTTTGTTATTTTTTTTCCAAAGGGCAAAACATAGTTGACGATTTACCTCATTATCGAATAAGCCTCGCATAACCAGCAATTAATCTATTAAAACAAAAGGTTTGGACAGGAAGGAATTATCATAATAATAGCTAATCAATAATCGTTCTTCGTTTCCACAATGCTAACCCAAAATAAGTTTAAATGACAGGCATACATAATGTTCTACTCATTGAAATATCCGCATGGAAATTAAATGCAAGCGGGATCGACCGTAGGCTCGGATATTGCACGTTCACACTCTCCCGGGGAGCCCTGAATTATGTTTAGTATGCCAACGATGCTGAGCTATATATCGTGCCACACCTGCCCAATTTGTTCTGCGAATTTTTATTGTGACAATGGTTTGCTTTGAATTTAAATGGCTGTTATAGCATAGTAACGATACGCTAATAAATTTAGAATGCATTGTCATTCGTATCTTTAAAACTCTATTCAACTGCATAATTATCGAATCCTTAATAGAAATGTCATATCATAATCATCAGAAGGACTGGTACTGCTAGACATAGACCTACCACAAAGCTCACAACGACCTGTTAAAATAGAAATATAAATCGTTATACATTTCTAAAAGTCATGTTGACCATTATTAAGCACTTGATTAATAAATATATATTATTAAACATGAACTTGAACTGGGACTTAACCGCGTATATTAACTTTAAAACGTTCAAGTTGATAAACAAGATCAAGTGCGGGTAGTTCGAAAAACTCGCGCGGCTAGAAGATGTTGATGTGAACTTTAGCCAGTCTTAATCCGAGACCACGAGGACAACGTCGTCTTCGAAACGTCAGAGGTAAAATTTTAAAGTTAATATACGCGGTTAAGTCCCGTTCATGTTTAATAATGTGTACAAACCGTGAAAGTTTAAATCAATAAATATACAAGCTTATTACGTTACGTTTCCATTATAATTGCAAATGTTGTTTTTCAAGGTAAATTAAAACTATCAATTAACTTTATAATACTAAAGTGCTTAGTTTCTTTCAAAATGGTATGTAGCGAAAATGAGACAAGCGGCTTTATTTACTCGCAACCCGCTTAATCCCTCCGTGGCTTGACTATTACACAACTAAGTAACTTTGCTGGAAAATTTTAAGATTAAATCTTCTGTAAGTTCCTTGTGTTGAGAAAATACCATAGTTATGGGTAAAGGATGTGTAAATTATTTATTTCTGGTTGTATTACAGGTTAGTAATATTATTATAAAGCCTATATAAATGTATGATAAAATGGCCAATTAATTAATACACAGCAGTGTGAGGATTTTTACAGGTGATGCCTTAAAAATTCTGAAAGTTTTACAGTATCAGGAAACAACGCATTATGCGAAATTATAAATTGTGCAAGAAAGCCGCCCAGGTGAGGGTCACCAGTGGTTTATAATATCATATCTGAAAATATTGTGTATGTTAATATAACAGCTGAGAGTTTTCATAAAATTGGAATAACAATGTAACAAATGTACATTGAGACTGGTCTAAAACTCGTTTGCCTAAGCGTTACTAAAAGCTAAGTTACATAGAATTTGCGAAGTCGTAAACTTAGGACTTGTTTGCCCGAGTTAGGGCTAACGGCTAACTAGTGAACGGACAAACTGTACGAGGGTTTCCCCAAATTTAATTCTGGCAGTTCACACAATAGGAAAATTTAAATTGCAATAAGCATACGTACTTTTCGAAGTTTTCATTATCTGGTATAAAAAACAAGAGGAAAAAAATATATACATCAAAGGTTTTGTGAATAAGGAGTTTGAATTGTGAAGTAAAAATATGTGTCGACTAAGACTTATTTTATTTTGTTCACAGAGAAACTCGGATTACATCAGCAGCGGCTCTTGCTGGAGGCACGGAGCGACCAGAACCCTCATTGACCTCTTCGTTTACTTTTTTCAACTTGGTACCCGGACCCACAGGGGGCAATGTTTGGAGACAAGTAGGCCACATTCACGGCCGCATGGTGAGACTCCACACCATTGTATGGCCTGGTGGCCGGCTTGTAGCCCACGGCCAATCGTCGGGCGCCCGCACCATATACCGTATCGTCACTGCTTTAGCGCCACCATTCGTCATGGAAGGAGAACTAGACGAAGACGGTCAATGTCTTAGAGGACTCCCCTGTCATCGACCACAAACATCCGATAAAGATAATCTTACTCTTGCTTTTAACGATTTGGAAAGAGAGGATGGTGAACATCAACCTACCGATTTTTTCTTTCCTACACCCAAGCCAACGAATCTTCCAAAAATGGCTACTCATTGTTGCTACGGATTAGCGATGGATTTGTTAGAAAATATTGCCCAGGAATTGGAATTTGATTTTCATTTATATCTAGTCGAAGATGGCCTCTATGGAGCTCGGAAACTTGTCAGATCATTCAGTAAATTGCATGAGTTTACTAACTTTCTGAATGACGAGCCCATGTTTACTATACCAGAACACCTTAATTACCGAGCTCAGTTTCGAAATGGCTTTACTGCTAATAGTAAAGAGCAATACCGTGAAGCAAACTATGATGAAAATATAGATGAAGAAAGCCAGAAATGGAATGGAATTGTCGGAGATTTAGTGTCCGGATCCGCCCACATGTCATTCGCGGCACTCAGCGTGTCTGCGGCACGCGCAGAAGTGATCGACTTTAGTCAACCTTATTTTTACAGTGGCATATCACTTTTAGCTGCTCCCAACCAAAAGGCCGATATACCCCTTTTAGCGTTCTTATTACCGTTTTCAACTGAATTATGGATTGCGATATTTGTGTCCCTAAATGTGACCGCTGTCGCAGTCGCTATATACGAATGGCTGTCACCGTTCGGTTTAAATCCTTGGGGCCGGCAGAGGTCAAAGAACTTTAGCCTTTCTAGCGCACTATGGGTGATGTGGGGTCTTTTATGTGGTCATTTAGTAGCATTTAAAGCTCCTAAGAGTTGGCCTAACAAGTTCCTTATAAATGTCTGGGGTGGCTTTTCTGTGATATTCGTTGCCAGTTACACTGCCAATATTGCCGCTCTTATAGCAGGGTTATTTTTTCACAACGCCGTTGATGACTACCAAGGACGAAATAACGTAAGTAACATACGCTTATACTTAAGTGTTATTTAAAAAAATTGGATGCATTAATATGCAAACAATTGTTTTAGTGGATCTCTTTGCGAGTGGGTACAGCGAAATCGTCTATATCGGAGTACTATGTTCAACGAGGCAATCCACAATTGGCACAAAGGATGAGGGGCTATGCGCTCCAGAACATTGAAGAAGGCATTCAGCGTTTAAGGTATGATATAAGGTTCTGGCAAAGTTTTGTTCGCGTCTTTTGTTGACTGAAGTTCAAGGATTCCATTCTAATTTTCATTTTATGGAATTAAGTATACTATTTGACACCATTTCCTATTCTATCCTAATGGGTGCCAAAAACATAACTTACAATCATGAAGAAGTTGTTAAAGGTAACTTTGGACTCGTAGACATTGGGTATATTTATTATAAAATATCAGCCAGAAACGGTTATCCATCGGTTAGGCTTTGAGCACATAAATATGGTTAACTTGCTTGTATTTGAAAAAATAAGTAGCGGTTGTTTTATGGGATCGTAAAATTTTCTGGTCCATTGTTCAGTGGATTTATCAAACGGTTGTTTTATATCATTTAGTTTAGTTGTTTTCGAACGCTAACGACACAGTTTTTTAAAAGTTATTTAATAAAAATCACAAATTTAAATTTTTTGCATCTGCATTTGAGCAATTAGAACTATAAACATCCATTCAGACCGCAGTTATATGAAACTTTTATTTTACAAAAAGGGTGTTGAGGCAAACATTCCACTGTTATGAAGTCGTGTGTGCGGTACCATCGCGTCACCTGAAAACAACACCTTATTCTTAATAGGAAAAGGCTAATTTTTCTATAGCCTCCTCCATGCAGGCTTTGGAGTTTATTCTTCCATTTCGAGTTTTAGGGTTTCACTCGGGTTTTATTTTCGCGCTTCGTGTTTATGAGGCGGGTTACAGTATTTATTTTCACAGGCCCGTTATAATGATGACTAGCTCCCGTCCGTGTAGAAACCGTTAAAACTTTCCCCCTGTTAGAAGTTTAATAAAATAATATTTTATCTCCAAATAATATTATGTAACAAATGTGCTTAGTTATCGTTCTCTGGGTAAAGCAGTCACGTCTAACCATTTACGAGTATATGACGTTATTCAAACTTGCAGTTAAACGTTTATCTCATTTCGTCTTTTTTAAATTTATGTTTGTTAGAAAGAGAAATAAATAGTAACATTTACGTAGTCCTATAAATAAGGGAGAAATATTTGATGGTGCTTTCTTATATAGTATTTGTATATTTCAGGAATCGAACGTTGGACCTTTTGATAGCAGATACTCCTGTTTTAGACTACTACCGCGCCACTGATCACGGGTGCAAGCTGCAGCGCGTAGGAGACCACGCTTTTATTGAAGACACCTATGCTATAGGAATGACAAAGGGATTTCCTTTACAGGTATATGTTTTATGTGTATATTCTAGATTTAATTTTTCACAGTGTAAATAACTTTTCATTTTTATCGCAAACACTGTTTTACAATATTATAATATATTTGGTCTGAGGAATTGTTTGATATGATGCCCACGGCTACTTTTTATCATCGTACCGCTGGCCACCGTCAGGGAGTTCACCCACATACTTTAAAACCAAAATGATCGCGTACCCAATGGTTTCAGAGGAATTTCCTTCCGCGTAGGCTAAGGTTGTGGAATGAGCTTCCTGCGGAGGTCGCCCCAAAGGGCTACAGTATGGGGTTCTTCAAAAAGGGTGTAAAGAGGTTTTTACAGGATCGGCAACGCGTGAATGATGCCTCGGTATTGTAAACGTCCATAGGCTGCAGTGACCGCCTACTATCAAGCGGACCGCATGCCTGTTTGCCACCTTTGTGTTATAAAAAATATTATGACAATAACGGGGGCTGGGAGACCTATGCATGTCTAGAAGTGTAAGGTCAATGTGGGTAATACCGTCTATCAGGAAAGACCGTATACCAACCAATTTCCTATATTATCTCATAGGTATTTAGTGTCATATGAAGGTCTTCCCTTAAAAATAAAGTATGCTGGTCTTACCCACATAGACCTTTCGTCCATGGCTGCTAAATATGGACATACGCATATTCAGGCATAACACGGACATAGCATTAATGAGATCTTAAGCTAAATATTTATTACACATTGAATAGGTACAATTCCTTCTGTTAACAACCATGTCCTAAACATTATTATTTTCAATAAAAATAATATTGGATGCAATGATATTATATATATGAAAAAAAAAAGTTACCATGAGTTCATTTAAGATACTAAGTATTGTTTTTACTTTGCCAAACAATACCTTTGTATTAAATATTAAAATATTTTGAGCAAAGAATTTTAAAGCATCTTTGCTAATTTTGTATAAAACTCGAGCCGAGTTTTAAGTACAGTTTAAGGTAAGATGGGGTGAGGGTAGGTAAGTCAGTCTGTCATTTAATTGCCCCCCATCGCTCAGAAGTCAATCCCGCAAGGGTGTATTATAAGTAAATTTGTCCCAGATGGTATTGCGTCGTTATTTTTCAATGTGCTGTCTTACCCCATCGTCAATAAGACAAAAAGAGGGTTGTTATAAGTTTGACTGGTACGTGTATCTATCTGGGGCACCGTAACTCTTAAACGGACCCGGACCCGGGTATGTCCTTAAACTACGTCCAACAATGAGAGGTAGGGCACAGCGAAGTACCATCACGCTTGAGTCTGGAGAAGCCCGACTGGGGAAGTACCTACTCCTTACAGAAGACCACAGCCATAACAGCACTGCTACCTTTCAGGTATGTAGTGTTGTGTTCCTGATGGTGAGTAAGGTTCCCAGAGCTCCAACCCCCCTTAAAGGCCGGCAACGCGCTTGTGACTCCCCTGGTGTTACGGGTGCCCATGGGCGATGGTAATTGCTTACCATCAGGCAATCCGTCTGCTCGTTTGCCACCTATGTCATAAAAAAAAACGGGTGGACAAATTTTTACAAGCTTTCATTTAACTTCTCAAGGATTCTCAAGTATGTAACGGGTGTAATCTCGCGACTCAATTTTGAAGCAGATCATTATTTACTGATTGAGCTGTTTAGCACACATATGTAACTTAGTTGACAATGAAATATTATCTGATCTGATGCTGGAGCCAGAAGGTAGCCATAGCAACTCCTAAATTACACAAGATAAGCCCGTGGTGTTAGGAACGTTAAAATCCCCTCGATGAGTAGATTATGATTGGGCAGAAAGTACAGCCGGCAATAAAAGCTTGTACCGAAACCTGTTTGTACAGTATGTTAATTAATTACGGTCTCCCAATAAGTCTGGAATATCTGTCGTATATATAAGTGTCGGATCTGACATGGTTTGATTTGCTTTTATCATTTTATCGATATATTTGAATTATACCTATCTACCTACTTACATACCTACATCGTGTTGCTGTATAAAATAGAAATATAAAAAAAAACGAAATTAATAATTCATTTGTTAAAAATAGCGAAAATCATAAATTTTATTGACAAAAAGTCGTAAATATATATTTTTAACAAGTTTGCTGCGTTATCGGGCCGATCGACTCTGTCACAAGTATGGTAAATTGCGTTGTTAACTAACTTAAAAATCTCTTCGTCGTTGATATCTATATAAGTCCAAAGGTAAAAATGAAACACATTATTCCATTCAAGATAAATTATCTACAGGAATGAGCATATAGTCTTTGTGTACTTACTCACACTAACCATCATATGAAGTAGGTATCTACATAAACGCAAGGACTCCTAAAAAGACTTTCGGATCGTGAAAGATTGATAGATGACGCACGCAAACTGCTAATGGTGTGATCGATAGCGGGTGTCGTGTAGCGCTGGCTTAGGCGATTATACGTCATTTTATCTTGACATCGTTCAATAAACCTCCGAGGTTTTCACGTACTGCGACATAAATCATCGGATCGTACAGTTTTTGTTTCAATTCGTGACAAAACCTTTTTAGTATTTTTGTTAATCGTTGGCAGTCCAGGGAAAAGGCAACGGATTTGGCTGTTATCGTTTTTTTTTTAATTTACCACCAACACACATCAACATTACTCTTTTGTACAATAATTAGCAATGTATTGTTACAGAAAAGTATATCAGCAGCGATAGCAAAGTATTCAACGAACGGATACATGGACATATTAACTGATAAGTGGTACGGTGGATTACCGTGTTTCAAACTGAGCCAAGACTATGGAATTCAGCCAAAACCGCTAGGTAAGTTTTTAGTTATATGTTTACTATTTAAATATGTTTTCATCGAGACGTAATTATAGGTGTAAAACATAACTTAAGGAGCAGTCCTATGTTTAAGTAACGTGTCTGTTTAAGCATGTTGGCCTCCTATAACCTAATTTTGTCGTAAGTTCCACATGTACGAAACATCTGAGCCCTGAGTATAAGTTTTTAACGTAAGAAAACGTCACCATCGCGTTATAGTTACCCATATAAATAACATTATCACTTATGCGTTTGAGACGTTTTTACGTTAAAAGAAACTTACACTAGAGCCTCTGGTTATTTTGTTCAGTTTTTCACCTTTAGTTCAGTACTATATTTTGTATGTTTGTTATAAAATATAAAAAAAAATCCATTATTTTCGACATAAACTGTTAGTAAACAAATAGTACCTATACAGGAAACCGCGAACTGTGCTGGCCTAGTTGGGAACATATCGTATATCACTATTTTAATGCGTGTTAGTTACATCCACCCAGTCAGCTGGCTCGTCTCTGGCGGAAATTTCATTAGAATTTATCGCCTCCCCGCGTTAATCCGACCCCTTGGCGGAGGTGGAACGGGAACCGCCAGGCGACCTAAAAGATTAAACATGGGATTTATCGTTGAAAAAAGAATCGCTCACTCACACTGTGCTTATCTCCCGTTTGGCTCGTGGAGAGGTAATGAAAATGACAAAATTTATGTGCGCAGATATTCGTGTATCTTCATTATAATATTACTGTACTGACAAATCTTATAATGGTATTTGTACGCGTAGTCATTAAATTACAGAACTTTGCAACACTGAAATTTATGTTCTTTACATCACATCTGAACCACGTGGTTATTAAATGTAAAATGAAATATTAAGGTTATTTCTATTTTAATACAGTGCAGGCATATTTTAAGAATAACGTGCACATAAGTAAAGTATTGTACGAATGCTTGATTGTTGTGAAACATGGCAAATTATTGAGTACCAAAATTTCCGGCACGCTACACGCAATGGGTCGAACGTGTTGTTAGCATTTCGGCTGGTTTTTGTATTCTGTCGGAGTTATACGTAATGGCAGGAGGAGGAAAGGTGGGCCGTTAAATTATTTTTACGTTAACGGTGGCTGCCTTGTGTCTCCGTTATGTACAGTTGAGCGTTTGTCTAAAAAAATGCCACTTCTAATACATGTGTTTTTTTTTTTTCAATAAAAGTGTTTTTTTCTATTCAGAATCATGAGCTCTTTTAATTCCAATTGACAAAGAAATTGTCCCAGAAAATTCCATACAGTTATGATGCTGCCATACAAATCAAATACATTATGGAAAATGGTAACAAAATAGGGGAAAAAATATTAGGACTAATTTATTCCGACAATTTTTTTTCATGAAATAGCTCGTGATTTTAAGCAGAAAAACATAAAATTGTCAAAAATATGAAAATTCGCATTGTTTTACTATACCTATTTTAAATCATAGTCAAATTTGTTTAAGTATTTATTGTGGATTATGTTTTAGTATTTTTTAAGTATGTATGTATATTGTTTTGGCTTTAGTCATAAGAAGTGTAGGAATGAAAATACACTACGCAGTCGAAAATAGTTTTTACTTTTATAGTTACTCTACAAAATATGATTTAATTGAATAGCTTTTCATTACTGCCATTTTCGAGTGCGTCAGAAAAGTTGTACAAGCATGTTTATGGTGAAATCCCGCTAAGGTCTTAAGCTTAAGCATAGCGAGCGGATAGTTATCGTAGTTCTTACCTATTTTAATGCATGAAGTGTATTTTCTGATAAATTTCAGTGCAAGGAGAAACATATTTTTGACGGAAATAAACAACTAAAAACCAAAACAAAACATTTCAACGAAGGCAAATCAACAAAATCAGTAATCGCGTTTATAATTTTAGATTGATATATTTAAAAAAAACATGTACTACCCTCATGAGAAATACTGAGACACTCAATCCTTAATGAAAACACAATACTGTTTGATTGAGGTCACTCTGAGCAGGCTGGAGAAAGCAAAGTTTTGAATTATAAATTGACCAATTAAAACATCTCCCTCAATCTTTTCGATTTTATTAAGCTATGACGCTTGTTTAGGTACTAAGGCACGTAAGCATTTCCCCAAAACTCAACTACCACTTTTGTATTTGTATGCCTAAATTATTTGGCATAAATTCTATGTATTGAAGCAAATATCCTATCTGCGGTTCATGTAATCGCATCGACAAACGATAAACAAGTTCAAATCGAAGACATTGCTTGTCAATAACCACTAACATGTTGGAACTAGTTTGATCGCTATCGAAACTTTTCCCCTAGTCTTCCATCCGTGTTCGCAGTTAAGGCACGGCGAAAGAACGGGAATGTTTTTTACTCGTAATAGCTTAACGAACACGAGCAAGTTGGATTTATAGACTGTTTCAAAGTTGTTCCTGATTTCGTATCGTTTAGATTTAAATGGTAACATTACAATCGTATTATAAGGCGACTTGCCCTCTACGCAATTAATTGTGGTAGTCCACATGAAAAGGTACCTTATGACGCTTGGCGCTTACGTTGCAACGTGTCACATTAGTATTGAAGCGTCATTAACACTAGCGTAAGCGCCAAGCCCCAAACCTTCAAATCTAGAGACGAGATCAGAATAGCAGCTGACTAGAAAAAAAGCAAATTATTAAAATTCTATTCTTACTCGTATTATCATAGTGTTGAAATTCAGTTAATTGTAACTTAAATGAAGCTTCAGTTTCTACCAATCGGACTCAATAAAATCAAATATTTTTTTGCAATTTTGCATATGATCTAGATCGTTATATCGTTATATTTATCGTTCAATCGTTTTCTTTAAATAAGACTAATTTAGGACGAAATTTATAGAAGAGTTATGTGTTTGCAATAGAATGTGTTTTTAAGTATCTATTTACACATTTGACTAAAGTAGTTACATAACAAATGTAACTACGTCTATGATTTGAATAACCTACACTCGATTCTTTCCTTCATTTCAAACCGGTATTAAATAATGTACAATGTCTTATACACAGGGTGACCTATTTTCCCAAATCAAAGCAATTCCTGGATATTCCTGAATGGTAGAGGAAATTAAGCACGAAATTACATTTACCACGTTAAACAGACTTTGTACCTACAGCTAAGTTACATCACAGTTAACGGATCGAAAACATTTTGTTAAACAAAGCTTTCCATTTTACTAATAGCTTTAACCTAATTGTAGTATTTGATTGATAATTAATAGGATATATTTATTTAATTATTTAGTGCACATACGAAAGTCTTGCAATACACAAGGCGTATTTAATGCTTATGCTATAAATCATTCTCCGCCACTCAATTTTTAGGCAAAACAGATAAATCGTGGGCGCTGCTGCTAATAGCAAAATTAAAAATTAAATAAATACATAATATGTAAATATGTAACGATATACATATACTATAATGTATATATATTAAATACATAAATAAATTACTTTCTTTTTGATGTTACTTAAATTTTTTTTTTTTACTTTCATCCGGGCCAATTTATTTACAAAGCCCTCGATCCCTATTCCAACCGAATTATATTTTTTAAGTTATTTAGTTACTTATTGAGTTGTTTTTATCTACGCGCCTATATGAGAACAAAACCACACATAAATATGTGTACGTTCAGTAACTATGAAATTGTAACAACACTCTGAATTCCAAGAGCTTTTATTTTCACCAACTAACTGTGGATATGGCCAGCCGTGTGATTGACGGCTCTTTTCTTTGGTCCCTGTTTAAATGGCAGTCAATTGGTGGCAGCGCCAAAATTCTGCTAAGCAATTAACTTTCTGATCCTGATTCCGGCCAGAAAAAACTCAATTACTAACCATTTTTCGACCTATTCCAAGTGAAAGGTGAACGTATTGGCCAATCAATAGAAGGGTCGCGGGTTCGATTTCCGCACGGCGACAAATATTTACGAGGGGAATAAAAAGGATCCTTACGTCTAGAAAGGGTCTGAGAATTATTTTCCTTCAGATCTACATTTATGAAACTGTTGTGGCAAGCAAACGAGTCTGGGCTACGATAAGTATAATCGAAGAATAATAAAAGTCATTTTAAATATTGACATCTTTGATACTATGCAAAAAAAAAACGTGATTTTATCCTGTACGAAGTAAACCAATCATTTTGAAAAAGCATCAGTTAAACATAAGTCGATACAAAGACTACCCTGAAAAGGTATGGACATAATCATAACAAACAATGGTATTTGAATGGACATCCAAACCGAATAGTCTGAAGTAAGTAAGGATCTCAAGCGAGACAAACATGTCAAGTATAGAAAGGAAGGAAACGCTTTTTATGAGGTTATGGGAAAGTTTTTCCTTGACGTTTTGGTTTTGATTGCTCATTGTTTCCAAAGTTTTTGCCGCATTACACATGATATGCTTTACCACAGTTTTTTTCTTTCGTAATCTGCATCATTTAATGGCATCGTGTGTTTGTTTTTTCGTTGAATTCGAAAAGTTGCTTGGTACAATCAGCGTCATATAGTTAGTTGCAGTCAGTGTAGCGAAATATATCGATACACATCCGTACTGCTATATAAATAAAGATCTGTATCGATATATTTGGTCGTAGGGGCAAGTGCTCAACCTGTGGACACTTTCCAGATTTATAACTATATTTGAATTTTAATCAAACACTATCAACGCCATGATCACAATCTTTATTGTTTTCGAAAAATAATGAACCAGTCTTCAATAA
The DNA here is from genome assembly GCA_022674325.2 of Grapholita molesta. Classification (NCBI taxonomy): domain Eukaryota; kingdom Metazoa; phylum Arthropoda; class Insecta; order Lepidoptera; family Tortricidae; genus Grapholita; species Grapholita molesta. Next base: position 6,549,406 of record CP053126.2, read on the forward strand.
CCACAGACTGTTTTTACGTTATCTATTACACAAAAAGAAAAATAAGCAAATTTTCTAAAAACCACTTTTTGTCCATAGGTACATCTTATGTTTGTACCTATGGACTTTGATTACCTACCTATGGACGGCATTGTACCTAGGGACACAAAATCAATAACATAAATTATAACAAAACATTCTTTTAAAACTCTCAATTAACAAGAAAAAATAAACATAAGTGATTCAGAGACTCATTGAGCATCCTTTAGGAGACCTTATGCATCTTAGCAATACAATATTCTAGCTACAATCTTCAGCAAAATCATCGGAGTGTGACCGCCTTAGATTATCAGCACAGTCATCAGAATCATCTTACACCACGTAAAACTTTTAACAATTAAGCTGGATACGTCATGGGAATCCATATTTTACAAGCGTTTATTTAACGTCATGTAAGTATGTATGTAAGTAACATGTTCGGGTGAAACCTTGCATCTCAATTTTGAAGCAGATATATTTAAGCCATCGAGCTGAAATTTAGCACATTTATGTAAGCTCATACACACGAGTACAACACGAGTATTATAGTACCTACCATTGATCTGATCTGATGCCGGAGCTATAATATAAACCCATGGTTATTAGGCTCGTTAGAATCCTATCAATTGGTAGTTGAGGATTGTACAGGCAATAAAAGCTTGTACCAAAAATGTAATTTTTGACGGAAAAACTTTCTCTTTGTGAGCTTTGAACGCATTTTGTATGATCTATTTATTATCTTTCTTTAAAGCTGCTGAACTTAATTGTTTTTGCCGTATTTTTACACACCTAACACTTGACAATATTTTAAGATTCAACACACAGGTTAATTGTCTATAATACAATATTTATTATTTAGAGTCAAAGACTCTAAATAATAAAAAAATAATAACATAATATGTTTTATTAATTTTATTATCCTTGAGCTACTAACCGATGTTTGCACATCTGAATTCTCGTTTTTCCTGCACATCTGTAGACTTTTAAGCTGTGCTAAAAAATCTACATAGCTGAATATGTTCTTATGAAATGGACATACTCATGTAACTTCGGAGTGTTTTTATAATATTTCTTGGAGCTCTGCTATATCATAAATTGTAATCGACTTGGGATTTTTGTATTGTCACAAAGCAAAATGTCGGAGTACCTATACGTTTTTTCAGCTGTCCAGTTTTACTACGAGGCACTGAAAATAACTAAAACGTTAAAAAACATTCAACCGTCCACAGGTACAATTAGTAACGTTGAACCTGTGGACTGTCCACAGGTACATGCATGAAGTTGTCTATAGGTACAAATTCGACACTTTATTTTTAAAACGTTACTGATCATATTTAAACCTGTCTGGTTCAACCGGAAACTTACAAAAACAATTATCAAACACCGAAATTTATTATGTTTCAACACAGGCACCCATACCTATCACCGGTTAAACAATAATCTAGCTGAAAAATTGATTAAAAATTTACTTTTTGGTACAAAAACTTATGAAAGCCGAAAAATACACAATTTCTGCTACCAATAAAAATGGCGATTAGCCAGGGTTGCCATATGAAATAAATACTTTTCGAATATTTACACGATCTTTGTCTATGGTATTTTGTTCTTTCTAAACTGACAGTGTCCAAAGGTACAACTATCCACAGGTACAACACTTGCCCCTACTGGCTGCAACGGACGCTGCCTCTACACTAAATGTAAACTCGAAAGTATGTTTTTGTTTTCATATATAATTAAAAAATAAGTTTATCTATAGTTCCTTCATGATATTTACAACATTGAATACATATTCGTATTAAGACGTTATATAGAATCTTTTGCAGTAGTTTGGCGCTAAAAATATTTAGTGAATATCAAAAGTACTAAATATGTACCTTACTAAACTAAATAACTTTTACGGATATATTTGAAAGCCATTACTACAGGTGGTAATCACCTGTTTGTAGTTTCAACATTGTTAATATATGTTTTGCTCAACGCGCTCACCATGTAGGTTGTTGTCAGTCAGCATTTTTTCTTGTTTATTACTTTTAACAAAACCAGTCACACTTTGTTAATAACCAGGTTAATAATAACCTTTTGATTTATAGTTGTACAGTTGCATTATTTAGGTGTAAGTTTTGGAATTTAAAATCATAGTTTATGATTCATAAATACAAATTATTGACTAATATTAGTAGGGGAAGTACATACCTATATCGGTAGTTCACATAAAAATCACTAGATAAAAATGTATGTTTTCTTAGCAAGTATGTTTCGTACCGAGTTGCTACGGAAATATGATAATTTGATTTATTACCCTCACGATTTATAAGATTAACTAAATAAAGGAATGAATCAATGGCATTGCTTATATAATATTTTCTTATTTCAAAAATCGCGAGCGTTTTTTCTTCTAATGCCGTAGTAAAAGCTTACGGTACCCTATTACATAAAATGGCGCCGTAATGGTGGTTGCTTATATCTTAAATAGGCAAGATCGACCAAGCTAATGTAAAAACACACAGGCAAATTAAGCAATCAATCAAGTTTAACAATTGCTCAGTCGGACATCTTACAAATTGCCAATCTGATGGATTGTATAATGGGAGCCATACATCGCGGGGCATCGGAAACGAGTCTATTACACAGAAGGATAGGCCAGTTTCATCCCTCATTCTACGTAATATACACACGTTAACTTGCTTTGCATTTTACATAAATAAATACTTGTATTTTTTGTCAATAGAAACGAATAGCGACGTAACGTAACCAATTCGCATTTTGTTTAGGATTTAAGTTCGGATGATTGGGAAATTTTTACGAATATCATTTATTCCACATTGAAACGTTATTATTTGCCAATTGTAGACATTTAAAATAAGAGCATAATTAATATTACGAAAAAAAAGCCAGAGGCTTGTTGCATAATAACTTGTAATATTAGCGAAAGCCCATTTCCAATTCCTTTTATTAGAAAGAGAGTTCCGCTAATTTCATTTGTTGTAATTTTTTATGCAACCGGTCCCAGGTTTGAAATAATGTTACCTGCTCCAAATACTATAACTACTAAATATAATTATCGGTTAAAGCGTAGGTAAATGCTTAATATAAATCTCACTACTGTAATTTCTATGACATGCAGTATAAATAATTAGGTCATATCAGTATTACGAGTCGTATTTTAAATAATAAAATTATATCTTGCATATTGCCATTCAAATCACTAAGTTATAGTTCAATTGAATCACTATTGTTTAATACAATTAAAACTGTTGTGAGCCATGTTACTACTACTTAGTTACAAACGGATAAACTCACGTGTAATTATATCGCACTAGGCGACATGTTTCGGGTAAGCTCTGGTACCCATCTTCAAACCGAGTCAGGACACACCGATCGCGATGAGGGTGTATCACTCACTGCTGTCCGCTGCCTTGCACGGCGTTCTGCACGTCGCGCCCGCTGAGAAATTGCTTGCACTTTTTGTAAAGGCGCTACACTCGCTTGCGGTGAATCATCATCGAACCCAGTAAACGAAACACACACTGAACTGACTGTATCTACTTCACTATCAAAACCCGTACTATGCTTCAGACCCGAAATAACTGGCTTCCACGCTGGCGGTAAGACCCAGCCACTATCCCGATTAAAATTAGGACGACGCCCGATTTCAATGGCTTCGCGGATCTTGCGTGGGACAAAACATTTCTCTCGCACCAACACCTTTGTCTTGTCAAAGCGAATGAAATGTGACGTGTCTTTGTCGCAAGCATGTTCCGCCACGGCAGAATTACTCCAGTCCATTTTCTTCACGCTTCGTATGTGTTCTGACAGTCTCGTAGATACGTTCCGTCCGGTTTCACCCACGTATGCCTTACCGCAGTCGCATGGTATCACATACACCCCCGGGTTACCAAGCGGATCCTTGTCCTTAGGAGAGCGTAACAACTGCCTCATTCTGGTATGAGGCCGGAAAATGGTCCTTATACTGAACTTACGGCGCAATAGTCGACCAATAGCATCCGTCACTCCTCTAATGTAAGGCAGATACGCGGGTGCCCTCTCCGCCGTTTGACGAACACGCAAAGTACTTGCATTTGCTGCCCGCTGACTCCGTTTCCAATCATACCCGTTCCTCTCTAACACCTGTCTGACATGTCGCAGCTCACTGTCTATAAATTGCGGATCACACAGTCGCATGGCCCTGTTAATCAACGCTCGTGGAACTGACGACAGGTGTGTCGGGTGATGATGCGAGTCGGTCTGCGGTAAGGCATACGTGGGTGAAACCGGACGGAACGTATCTACGAGACTGTCAGAACACATACGAAGCGTGAAGAAAATGGACTGGAGTAATTCTGCCGTGGCGGAACATGCTTGCGACAAAGACACGTCACATTTCATTCGCTTTGACAAGACAAAGGTGTTGGTGCGAGAGAAATGTTTTGTCCCACGCAAGATCCGCGAAGCCATTGAAATCGGGCGTCGTCCTAATTTTAATCGGGATAGTGGCTGGGTCTTACCGCCAGCGTGGAAGCCAGTTATTTCGGGTCTGAAGCATAGTACGGGTTTTGATAGTGAAGTAGATACAGTCAGTTCAGTGTGTGTTTCGTTTACTGGGTTCGATGATGATTCACCGCAAGCGAGTGTAGCGCCTTTACAAAAAGTGCAAGCAATTTCTCAGCGGGCGCGACGTGCAGAACGCCGTGCAAGGCAGCGGACAGCAGTGAGTGATACACCCTCATCGCGATCGGTGTGTCCTGACTCGGTTTGAAGATGGGTACCACACTATTGTTTAGTTCAGATATTATATACACACAACACATTACCACGACAAACAGAATTATTACTGAATATTTGTTTGCCCTTAATAACCAGTATTATATTTGTAGGAGTCGCGGCAGTGGCGGGCGTGTTTCTCCTGTTATTAGTGGGGATGATTGTTGGCTTCCTCATATTGATCTTGGAACACTTATTCTATAAATATACACTGCCTGTGTTGCGACATAAACCGAAAGATGCCGTGTGGAAGAGCCGAAACATTATGTTTTTCAGTCAGGTAAGAATTATGTTATAAAATTATAATATACGTAGTAATATAAGTAGAAAGTGGAAGTAAAACTAATAGGACAAAAATTTAAGAAAATGGTGGTATATTTACAACATCTTTTACTTTTAGTAATATATCTCGTACATCACAGTATGTTACAATTTGTATATTGACGAAGTATTTTGTAAATTGACCACATTATTCTAAACCACTATTTTGCGCAGACGTACTGGCTGAAGCTGAAGGTGTATTATAAATATAATAATGTTGTTTAGACGTTTGCGTTATGTACGAGAATTATATTATGTCACTTGCTACTAATAAACAAAACCTAATCTAATAAACAGTGCTAGAGTTCACTATTAGTAAGGTAAAATTCTGTAAACATTTGTTAAAAGTATGACAAACATTTGTCAAATACGTTTACGATTACGTTTTTAAGTGTGTATATAAATACAGAGCCCCGAGTGCAAGTTTTTAACGAAACGTTACGTCACGAACGCGTTTGCGTTTTCCATGTAAATAACATTATCACTTACGCGTTCGTAAACGTTATTTTTTACGTTAAAAGAAACTTGCACTAGAGCCTCAGTTATCATCTGCCTAACTTTTACAAAATGTGCATATACTACATCTACAACTTTTATCTAAAGGAACCAGTATTACAGAATGGTACGATTGGTTGGATTGGGGACATTGTTTTTCAGCTAGGTAGGAATTCTCTAAGGAAAGGATTTATATCGATTCGCTCAGTTTAATCCGATTGAAGGAAGTTCAGCTATGTATAGAATTGGTTGGTGCTGCAGTATTAGATACTCACGTTCTAAGATTAGATTTAATTTTATGTCTTGGAAAATACCAACGAATTACTTTTTATATCTTTGATTCAGAGAATTTGCTTATACAATATTCTGTTTTAGTATGTAAGTACCTAAAGAAGACATACCTAAATAATTTCGTTAATAGAAGTCTATCAGGATGTCTTACTGAAAAAATATGATTAAAAGATTTATAGTTTAAATGTTACACTTGCAAATTGTGTAAGACAGAATTTAACAATATATTTTACGAGCAAACAATCCTAAAACGATACACAACATTATATATTTTATCAAAAAATCTATTGAAAATAATTACAAGACTTGGACACAACAAAAAAAGAAAACCCATATATCTGTCATAAAACGGCATTTATAATTTATTCGAAATACTTAATGGCTCTTGCGAAAATACCACACAATATTGAGAGTACACTTGAAAAATGAGATAAAAAGGTTAAAGTTATCATTAGCAGTATTTCAGAGTGAAAACGAATTTAACATTACATTAACAATGCTACTGGCAAAAACTAGTAAAAAATAATATGAAATAACAGCGCACAACGTTTAATTTGAGGGGCTCTTTGTGCTCCTTGCTTGGGCGAGAAGCCTGGACTCTAGCTGGATTACGCGCGAGCGAGCTCATTGCGGCTTTTAACACTGAACGACTACTTGTCTCTGTAGACGGGCTATAATCTCCTTGAATTACTTTGTCTCTGTATTCCGTTTAATATTCTGACGGCTGAATTACGTAGGTTATCAAGAGAGAACTGATTTGATTTCACTATGTTCTACTAAACATACTAAAAATGCTTTACAACGTAAAATGGCCAGGTCTTATAAGTTCCTTTTTCTGGACTTAACCAATCTATCCAATTGATCCAATTGTAGACACCTGCACATTTTGATAGTCTGAAACTAGTAGGTAGACATAAAGTATTCTATCTACAGTAATTCCTCTAAATAATTTGTGTCCGCCAACCAAAAAAAAAATATCTGCTCGTATTATTTGTTTTCACATATTAATGACGTATGTGTAACTAATATTTATTTTCTTTAACAGAAACTCTACAGATTTATTAACTGCGTTGAGCTTGTGTCACCGCATCACGCCGCGCGAGAACTCGTAAACACTATACGGCAAGGGCACTTCACGTCGCTTTTCCAGAAAAGTGTTAAAAGGGTAAAATAATCTCATACCTAAATACATAAAATTAATGATTTGATTTTTTTGTGATTCTGGATTACAACAGGAAGCACATTTGTTTCAGAAGGAACACGAACAGCGTAGAAGAAGACGGAGTAAAGCGCAGTTTTTCGAAATGATACAAGAAATTCGTAGGTTTGTAAACATTTTATAAATGATAAGAACGTTTACGAAGTTTAAATATAAAAGTTAGTAAGCATTATCAATTAGATCTGTGTTCAGCAGTGGACATCTTATGGCTGAGATGATGATGATGATAACGATGAAACATCATCAAAAACCGGGTGTGCTTGAGTGAGTATTCTTTGCAATTAATGTTTGGAATAATAATGTTCACAGGGTTCAGCAAGGACGTGATCAATCGTTGGATTCAATAAAGGAGCACGTGGCTGTAGAAACATCTGAAGTTTCAGAAGAATTGACAGAGTCGAAGTTCCTGTCACCTTCACCAGAAGTACCATCCCGTTCGCCTCGGTCGGGCCGGTCTCCGCGTCAGCTCCGCTCTCCACGAGGCAGACGAAAAAGGTGCAGTTTAGCCGGGCTAAATGTTAGGAGATTCAGCACCGATTCGGTCTTAGGGTCAGATTCAGGGTCAATATATGAACGGACGAGTCTTAACATTGGAAGGAGACTAAGTCGTGACGTCAGCTGCTTGACCAATTCTCCTCCTGATATAAATACTCGGTTGCGAACGCCATCCCCGATGGTTAGACGAGCAGAGGGGTCATCTACAAGGTCCTATCAAGATGTCTCAGAGAGGTCAGAAAAGTCAGACAGGTATTTGAATGCAGACGGACCGCGGTCGCGAGCTAGCGTAGAGATTTTAGTATCTGAGGAACACGACTTGCCTCCAGCTCCGCCTTATCCTAGAGTGTCTCCGACAGGAGGCAGATCAGAACTTTCACAATTGTCGGAGGAAGAACTCATTAGATTATGGCGAAGTTCTGAAAGAGAGGTCAGAGAGGCACTGTTAGCAGCATTGCAAGAGAGACGGGCAAACTTAGATCCAAAACAAGATCCAGGATGAAGGGGTGACACACGAACTTTTGAAATACATTTGAAAGGTGGCGTGTGTTTGAAGAATTCATTCTGATACGGTAACTTTTGCGTGAAAGCATTGGGTACAGAACGAGTACGATCTAAGTTGTTATGTTAGTGCCTTTTTAAATTGTTTGATGCGGACCCGCCAGGCGTTAGACAATCGGTGTTCATTTCAGTGTCTTGATATGACTATCAAATTAGAGGCTGCCTTATTTTATCGTTATTGCCTCTTATACTTTTCATCCGCCTCAAACAATCTAAATAGGGTACTTGGTAAATATGTTTACGTCCAGAAAATCAATTTAAGCATTTAGTAGGAATGTAATAACTTTAAATATTATTCTATCGAAGAATACATGTGTATGTAGTGTAAGTATATTATATTATAGCTGTGACCAGATGATTCAAAGTGCTTTATTCTATAGCCTAGTGAACGGTAGATATTTTCATTTATAAAATAAATATACACATTATTATATTTTCATGGCATTAGGATGATCTAATCAATAACTCTTCAAATTAGAAAGTTTAATTGATTAGACAAATAGTGTTACCTATGTAGATATGACTTAAAAGATTTTTCAGTCTTTTACTTCAGATGTAATAAGTTTGGATTTAAATATGACATGAAATAATTCAACGTCACTTTATACGACTATTACAGTTGTTAATGTTCCTAGTTTTGTTTGCAATTATCTTAATAAATTTTTCAAGATAATTATATCTCTAAACGTCTAATATGGTTTGTTTTTAGAAAAATGCTAATTTTTAATGCCTATATTAATTTTAACTTAACTTTGCATGTCATATAAACTATAGATACTTCATGGAAGTTCAGTATACTATTACTTGTACTGAAATATGTGCCATTTAGATATATCATCTAACAATTATTTTAAAGTAAGTTTGAGATAACGAAATCAAAACTGCCAACTATATTTTAGTAGATAGTATGTAAGAATTAATACACTTTCTTCCTAGACTTGCACCCTAGACTTTAGTTTAGAGTTTCTCTTTATAAAAATTATAAATTCGACCTATCTATCATTAGCCCAGCTTTTATCGAACTTGTGGTGTGTTTGTTTGTCTAAACTCAGTCAGCGTGTTTTGAATCGATCAAAGTGTTCAGTAGAATCGATATACTAATAATATATGAGCAATATTTATAATATAACACATTGAGTCCATTGCAGTGTCTTCTTATTTGGTGTAATCTTATTTAGTTAGTTTTGCGTGTGTTATGTATCTGTAATGTGTTAAGTAATAGCCAATAATGGTTTTCATATTCCAAATTACAACACCATTTCACATTTCAATAACACTTCCAATAGTGGCAATCCTTCGATGGTGTCCAAAATTTTGAACCGTTAATGTGTAAATTTCAGCCTAGTGACTCCCAGAAATATGTAAATACAAATGTAATTTTTTAAAAGAATATATCAACTAATCATGATATAACAGGCGTTGCTTCATGAATAATATTTATTATATTGCAGTTTTTTCCCTTTAGCGTCCCACTGCTACCCCATCTATGTAAGGACCTCCCCTTTTTATTATTTAATGGACTCTGATATAAAATGACATTACATTACAGTCATTGGTACTTACATGGTTATTCTTGTTCAGTAACTTAAAAACGGTCCAACCAAGCAAGTTCGAAAACATTTTTTTTTAATATTTTATGGTTCAAAAGTTTAGACTTACGGTTCAAACCCATGGGTACCCTACATATATTTGACTTACATTTTCACACCAAATTACAGCATTCTTGGAATAACGGCCACTGAGCAAAGCCGGGGACAGATGGAACTATAAAAAAAGTAAAACTTACAGAAGTATGTAAGTATTATTCGTATAAAAATACAAAAAAAAAAACTTACAAGACACAAAAAAAATTACTTACAAAATATCTATACATTAACACTATGTTAACAAAATACAAATTTTCTTCATTATTCAATTAATTTTCAGGAAAAAACTAGTGCCTATGTTACATGTCTGTAAAATACTGCTTTCCAATGTTATTATTGCAATGTTGGACCAATATTTATTTGTAATTATATTACTTACAAATTCTATTGGATGTGAGTCATCTAGTGATATTTGAAGTCTTATGCATTTCTCTCTCTAATAGTTAATATTATGGTCTATACTTAGATATGCAGATAGAAGACACATGGAATTAAAAAGTAGATGAAGAATAAATAATATAATATATGTATTTAGACACTTAAGAAATAAAAAAGTATGTCTTTAGTGTTTAAAATCCAGTAAAGCAAAGATTTACGTATGGATGCTTAATTTATTTTTAAGAATTAAATTAATTAATTTATATATCATTTTTGACTGTCTAATTATTACAGTTTTAGTAGATTTTAACATTTTTATGGCAATTATCTTAAAACAATTTTCTTGTGCGCAATTTGCGTAGCTAACTACTTAATCGTTTCGTGATGTACTAAAGTATAAATGTTTTTTTTTTTTCGAAATACTACAATTTTAATATTTGCCACTATACAACAAACAATATAATGTATAACAAAATACATGCAAATGCTCTTGAATTTTGCTAGTTATAACAATTTTAGAACGCCAATATTGTATTAAGATTTTACGTGACGAAGCGGAAATTGATAATTTATGTGTATAATATTGTAAATAAATTTTTTGAAATAATGTAACATGATATCGTCTTAGGAAAACTACTAGTTACAAAATTATCTGACTTGTGTTACATACATAAATTACAAAATCATCTTACTTGTGTTACTACTTATAAAAACATATTTTACTACAAAATGTTACTATAAATAAAGTTTTTTTTAGTTTCATGAAATTAGTCAAATTAAGTATCTAAAGGGTATCTTTGATCATGGAGCTTTAAATGGTTTAATTGTCATCCCCCAACTAAGCATATTTTGTTCTGCAACTTTTAATACTAATTTCATTCTTACATATAAATTGAGAATAGAAGAAATGTGACATTATATATGAAAAGGGACCTTATTGTCGATGGCTCTTACGTCGTTGTTCAAGATGACGCAATACAATCGCAACGCAGTTCGACGTAAGTGCCATCGACAATAAGGTCCCTTTTCATAGATAATGCCACAAATATACTTAAAAAAAAATCAACGGGGAGGAGGCAGGGGGGCCTCGGAAGCCATAGGATATCGTTACATAAATTATATGTCGTTTATATTCAATTTTTGATTATTTTAGTATTACTGCTTAAAAATAAAATAAATAACAATATTTAATAAAAATATATTTGATTTTTTACGTTTGTTATTAATTTTGTTATCTTTAATACAAGTAAAATTTTATATTCAATGTACTCATACGACGCGAAATTTACAAAATGCTACTGTTTGTTTACAGTTTTAAGAAACATACTCATACCACGAGACCTGACATTGACTTCACGATTAAACTTTGAGGTCTAAGATGTTTAATGTGTTAGTATTTTTTAAAGTCCCAAAACAAAATTAGTTCAGTACCTAAAGTGTGTAGAATTGAGTTTTGAATTAAAAGCTCCATATTTATAGGCCCTCTGTATACTTATAGCACTAATAAGTTGAAACTAATTAACTTACGTCATGTGTCGCATTAGGCGATATGTTTTGAGTAAACTCTGGTGACCATTTTCAAGCAGAGTCGGAACACCGCTTTCGGTGAAAATGCTTCTGTCTACTTTCGATTAAAAAAATAAAGATTGTATTGTGAAAAAAAATATCACTAACAAAACGTTTTGGAATATATTATGTTGGGTTACGAATATAAAAAATATCCTATACTATTATGTAAAAACAAAATATGAAACATTATATATACTGCATAATTCATTGAAACACTGGTGATGATATTTGCGGAATAAACTATTTGTGCCAAACATTATTGTTTTATTTATCATACGCCTAAATTGAAAAATAATAAACTGTTTTTAATTACTATTACTAAAATTAACAAACTCTTTGCGTACATTTTATAATATTATACTCTACAAATTGTATAATTCTCAAGTTTTCTGAAGTTCGATATTTAAATCGAATTTCTGAAGTTATTACACACACTTAATTATGTTAACTTATCATTAAGTAGTTACTCATTTCCAAATGTGAAAATTAAGTTTAAACAAACAAGCAAACAAACCCATTCATTTGATTAAGATATATATACTAAATTTTGTATTCTGAGTTATTTTTTTACTCTAGTAATAATTATTTGGATATATTTTGAGTATATCTATAAAAAATAAATATTTTCGGACAATCTGACACTAATCGACCTAGTCCTACGGTAAGCTCAGTAAGGCTTGTGTTGTAGGTACTAGACGACGATATATATAATAGATATATACATATAAATATTTAAATACATAAAAAACACCCATGACCTCATTACAAATAAATGCCCTGACAGGGAATCGAACCCAGGACTATCAGTTTCATAGGGAGGGTCACTACCCACTAGGCCAGAGCGGTCGTCAAATCTATGCCATATACATAATTATAAAGTTTATCATTTGCATTTAGAATAAAGTGACAAATCTCACGCGGGTAAATAAGTTTTTGTGCCTGCATATATTAGGATTAATTAGGATACATGCCAAACCAGTATTTTGGCATAATAAAATGTTAAATTAAACTAAAGTATTCTGCGCAGATCTTTGAATAAAGGCAGACGTGTCATGAATATAACATGTTTGTATTTGTGATAAATTCTATTTAAAAACAGATTATATTGGAAAAATGTTGAAAGTGAAGTTATATATACTTGTACTTGTTCTTTATCTAGATATAACAATATCTTCGTTTTGTTATTGGAACACTGTGTGCTCGTACAGGTATTTTTCGACCGAAACTCCTTACAGTGCAGTACGAGGTGATATACGAGATTCTGTCATAAATATTCCAGGTAAGTAGAAATTAAGTTTATAAAGTAAATAATAAATATATTAGGTACTTATTAACAATGTTTTAAACAGGCCTTCCTTCTTCCGAGTAATACTTATAAAAAAATCGCTGAATAAATCTAGATAATAAAATGTTTACCTGATATCGGTTAACATAATTATTTTATAGGTATAAAATCCATTACATTTTGCAACTTATACATAAACTTAAGAGTAACATAGAACAGAACCAAACAAAATAAAAGTTTTGATATCGTTGGCATCTGTTTTCGTTATTTTAGTTTCTTTATAGTATAGTATTTTATCAAAAGTAAGCGTTACGGATATTTCTTTTTATTTTTTCTTAAATTTAAAATGTTAATTCGTATATTAATATAATTATATTTCAGAGTAAACATGGCCCTGAGTTTGAATCCCAGTCAGGGCATTTATTTGTGTGATGAGTACAGATATTTGTTCCTGAGTCATGGGTGTTTTTTACCTATATGTGTTTAAGTATTTATATATATATCATCGTATAGTAGTACCTACAACACAAGCCTTACTTAAATTACCATAGGTCGATTTGTGTAAGATTGTCCCGAATTATTATTATTTTTTTTTATCATTTTAAAATAAATAAATATTACCGATAATTTTAAAACAAATTGACTGAGACCGTTTTTCTTGAGCTTACCGTGGGTAAAGCCTGTTTTGTTGGTACTCGGCTAACGATATATCTGTTACCGGAAATGTATGAAATCAAGGAATTGTATACAAATCCTAGGAAATGTGTACAATTCCGATACTATTTAGGAAATGTATAAAATATTGTATGAAAAACTATTTAATGCATAGATATCCTAGGAAATGTATAAATTTCCTCGGAATTGTATATAATTCCAATATCGTATTAGGAAATGTATCCACCAATGTCTGAAATGTTTTACATTTCCGATTGCAATTTAGGAAATGTGTAATGTGTAAGTATAATATAATTTATTTCACACATCGTGCGATTTTAGGAACTACATACATTTCCTAGGACTTCTATACAATGACGAATTAAATACATTTCCGTTAACATATACAAATAATTAAATACATACGAGTAAAAAACACTCATGACTCAGACAATGATGAAATGAGAGAATAAGAGTTGAATAAAAAAGCGGATCCAGATAGTTAAGAAAATTATGGGAAAATGACGATGTTCATTTTATAACTGACAACTCGACATCCTTTGAAAGTTATTTTTCGAACGTAACTGTGTGATTATTTCCTGTGATATTCATTTATTCAACTTTTACTTCTACAACACTCCACGTATTTACTTTAAATTTCAGTTAAATCAGTAAATCCACCAACTAAATTAATATTTTCATACCGGCATTACCTTTTCATATTCCTTTCCGCGATTGTTTCTTGTCACTATCGCTATCACTTGCCCACTTTATAATTACTTATTACTTTTCATCATATGTACCAATAAAATTATTGCACATTTTGTAATTAATTTTTGTTCAATTCCTGACCTTTCTTCCCTAACCTAACCTAAGTATTCATTTTTCTAAATCATATTTAAAGTATACCTAATATCGATAAAAAATCTATATACATACTTAAATAAATAAAACTTTAATTTACATATAACATAAATCTTATATGTATAACCATACGAGCACACTGTTTCATTACCACAATAAAAAAAAATGACAACACACTTCACTCACATGTGTTTCTTTACACTCTTCATTTACCCTGGACCTCCTCACTCGTAGTATACCTCCACCTCGAGCATCAAGGGCACCTTCTGGTCCTGCAGCAACCATCATGTGTTCTCGTTTCTTAATTAATTGTTGTTTTCAATGTTTTAAAAGATTTAAATTTAATACAATGGTCCGTATGAGTACTCGACACATTTTTTTATTGTAGGTATTTTCAAAGATTTTTTTTTTACTTTATTTCATTAAAACCACCAAACCTGGCTGGCGCAACGTGCCGCCAGTTCAGTACGAAGCCGCAAAGGCAGGGTCGCCATGTGTCTTTGTACTACGAGCCCCAATGCAAATGAGTACGTCTGGTAGGAAAAAAATGTACTAAACTAACGTTAACCTAAAAATTCTGGGGGACGAAGGTGTTTGGAAGAATTAGCAATATAAAAACAGTATAAGTTATAAATCGTATTTTATTTATTCAATGAAAAAAAAAAACGAACTTTCCTTGGTAATAAAAAAAAAACATTGTTTCACCAATTGTACTAAAATGCAAAAAAGTTCGTCTTTAGTGTTACCGACGCAGATTAGAACGTCTACCACTTGGTGGCGTCTCCTTTTGCATCTAAAACGGCTTTAATTCTGAGCGGCATTGTATCTACCAGCTGTCGACACTCTTCCGGGGTTGTTTCATTCCAAACACAGGTAAGTTTCTCTTTAAGATCAGCTTTTGATCTGGACGGGTCCTTTCGCAACTTCTTCTTCATTTTCCACCACAACGTTTCTATGGGAGACAAGTCCGGGCTGCTGGATGGCCACGACATGGTAGGTATTTTTTTCTTTTTCAGCCACGCCATCGTTGCTTTAGCGGTATGGCATGAGGCACCATCTTGTTGAAAAGTATACGCATTTTTATACTTTAACTTACGTATAGACGGCAGCAAACTCTCTTGTAAGATGCTTTTGTATTTTTCGGCATTGACGGTTCCATCTATAAATTGTAGACAGCCATTAAGGAAGCAATCATTAAGGAAGCTGGAAACTTTACCTTACGCTTAAGACAATCTTTTTGAAATGCCTCTCCTTTTTCGCGAATGACTTTACTTCGTTCATCGCCTACTGTGACTTCAAATTTAGATTCGTCACTCCATATAATTTTACGCCACTCATCGACGGTCCAATTTCTGTACTTTTTGGCGAATTTCAACCTGTTAGTTTTCTGCCGTTGTGTAAGTAACGGTTTCTCTTTAGCAGTGTAAAAACCGTAGCCCATCCTCTTCATCACTCTCTTGCAAGTATCCACTGAAATGTTTTTTTTAATTGCGTCACGCCATAGTACCGTAAGTTCTCCAGCTCTTGCACGACGATTTTTCTTGATGATCTTCCTCAGAATCCTGTTTTCTGCTTTAGTAGTAATTCGTGGGCGGCCGGATTTCTTTAATCAAGAAATTTTGTCGTGTTTTCGATGATGCTCGATGATAGTTTGGATTGTAGACCTTGGCATAGAAAGGTCCTTGGCAATTTGGTACGTATAGATTTGCCTTTATTGTTACTGGAGATTATAATTTCCCGCACTTCTTCAGTCACTGGCTTACCTCGTGCCATCTCGATAGAAAAACGATTTGGAGTAATAAAAAATTAGGCTGAATTTGCCCTTTTATATAGTGGTTTGTCATTTTACATGACAGAGAATATTCCGTATTCAATTTGAAAATAATATTTTATATTACGAACTCTGGTAAACAGGTTTTATTTTAAATAGACGACCTATTTTGCCTTAAATATGAAGCAGACGTAATTATTTGCGTGTGAGATGTAATATTTATAATTAAATTATTTTAAAATAAATAACGAGATGTACACTTTGTACAACTCAAAACTAAGCTAGCTTTAGTGACATTGCGTCTAGTGTATTCCATTAATCATCAAAGTCGATTCGGGTAGAAATACTAGTTTTTGAAAAAAAATACGCATGCAGAATTGCGACTAGACGAGCTATTTTGCATTGGGGCTCGTAGTGTAGAGAATAAGTTTATTCTGTCTTAAAATAAATAACGCATGCAAACCTCGAAATAAAAATGACTAAATTAAAATTAATAAATTCAGTCTGCCTGTCGCTATAATTAAGGAGAATTATATTATATTTTAAAGCATATGTGAAACAATCAACTCCTAAGTACATAAACGAACAAGGCGAACGTGCCAAAAGAGGGTGTTAAAGAGCTTATAACAGTCAAATGAGGAAATTGTTCGTTAAGCTACTAAGCAGTATTTCTATTCAACCAGGCGTAATAATGTGACTCACGCCAAAAAAAAACTATCAAAAGTCAAAAGTGTCACAAAACATTTAGTGTGGCTAGTATATACGAATTTAGTGGGATGTGTAATATCTTCAAGCCATACATTTGTTCATCCTTCATGAATACAAAAGTGAATCTGAGTGAGTAATTTATTCCACAGTTACAATCTTCATTGTTTATTTTTGACCGGACACTGGAACGTGTTATTGAGCATTTTTATCTTAACTTGTACCTTAGATCATAACTGAAATTATATTTGTTAGTCACGTCAGTTTTGTGACAATAAGTTATGGTGTTTAACACTGACCGTCAGTTTAGTAACAACTGCTAATCGGCCGTTAAAGATACACAGCTAAATGGTTAAGTGAAACCGCCCTTCTACGCTACTAAATTTAGTAGGTATACTATCGGGGCGCCTGATAGAGGCCTCGGGTGACCAGAGGGCTGACTGCTATTTTTCACATCGGATAGCGATAGCGTGGGAATACAGCCAGCCTTCTGGGTACCTTACCTTTTGACAGCGATTTGGGCCAAATTTGATTTAACTAGGTTAAGTTGTTAGGGTGTTTATTTTTCTTTAATATAAAAAATCATAGGCATAAATATAAAAAAACTGAAGATATCCCGGACATCTGCTTGTACGAGATTAGAATGGCTCTTAAACAGCTAAAGAACAACAAGGCGCCAGGTGAGGACGGAATAACAGCCGAACTTCTGAAGGCGGGTGGTACACCGGTCCTAATGGCCCTTCAGAAGCTGTTCAATTCTGTCCTACTGGAAGGGAGAACGCCAAAGGCATGGAACAGAAGTGTGGTGGTGTTGTTTTTCAAAAAAGGCGACAACGCTTTATTGAAGAACTATCGACCCATCTCACTTTTGAGCCATGTCTACAAGCTGTTTTCAAGAGTCATTACGAATCGTCTCGCACGCAAGTTAGATGACTTCCAGCCTTCCGAACAAGCCGGTTTCCGAAGAGGCTTTAGTACCGTAGACCACATACATACGCTACGTCAAGTTATACAGAAGACTGAGGAGTATAACTTGCCCCTCTGCTTGGCGTTTGTGGACTACGAGAAAGCCTTTGATTCGATCGAAACTTGGGCTGTGCTACAATCCCTCCAACGGTGCCAAGTGGACTACCGCTATATCGAAGTGCTGAAGTGTCTGTACGAGAACGCCACCATGTCAGTCCGAGTTCAGAACCAGAGCTCGAAACCTATTCCACTGCAGCGTGGGGTCAGACAAGGAGACGTTATTTCTCCAAAGCTGTTTACTGCTGCACTGGAGGACGTTTTCAAGACTTTGGACTGGAGGAGGAAAGGCATCAACATTAACGGCGAGTACATCACTCACCTTCGATTTGCCGACGACATTGTAGTCTTGGCTGAGACCATGGAGGATTTGAGCACAATGCTAGATGACCTCAGTAATGCCTCTGAGCGAGTTGGTCTAAGGATGAACATGGACAAGACAAAAATCATGTCGAATGCCCATGTCGTACCAACTCCCATTGTAATCAGAGACGTTACACTCGAAGTTGTAGATGAGTATATATACCTAGGACAAACTATCCAGCTAGGAAGATCCAACTTCGAGAAAGAGGTCAATCGTCGAATCCGACTCGGCTGGGCAGCGTTCGGGAAGCTACAACACATCTTTTCTTCCAATATCCCGCAGTGTCTCAAAACAAAGGTCTTCGACCAGTGTGTGTTGCCAGTGATGACTTATGGTGCTGAAACGTGGTCGCTTACTATGGGCCTCATAAGAAGGCTCAAAGTCACCCAAAGAGCAATGGAGAGGGCTATGTTGGGAGTGTCTCTGCGTGATCGCATCAGGAATGATTTTATCCGCAGTAGAACCAAAGTCACCGATATAGCCCTCCGAATCGCCAAACTTAAGTGGCAGTGGGCAGGGCACATTGCACGCAGAACCGATGGCCGGTGGGGCTTAAAGGTTCTGGAGTGGCGACCACGAACTGGAAGACGCAGCGTAGGTAGGCCTCCCACAAGATGGACCGACGACCTAGTTAGAGTCGCGGGATACCGCTGGATGTGGAAGGCGCAGGATCGGTCTTCTTGGGTGGTTCTGGGGGAGGCCTATGTCCAGCAGTGGACGTCTTTCGGCTGACATGATGATGATGATGATGATGTACATATTTATCATAAACAAAGAAACTCTCTTAATAATTTTAGAAATTGATTTTGAGTACGTAAAGAAAATAATACTTCAAATGTGCATATTCTTGCGGTATCAACAAGTTTTAGTCTCTATAAAAACTAACAGAAACGATCACTAAAACCAAAATCCATAAAAGCTTTTAAGCAACGATAAACCAAATTGTCCAATGAATCGGCTGCAAAATCTCTAACAGTAATAATGCCACGGGCCGCGGACAGATTGCGAAAAATGCTTTATGAGGCGTCCTGGGCGCAAAATGTGATCCATGACATATAACTAATTATATCAGAACGAATAAATTGAAAGCACTCCTCGATCTTTCGAACAATTTTACAATAAAACCAACAGGGAGACCGATATAAACTGTTTTACTTGTTTTATTTCATGAATAATTATGGCGGCAACAAAAGACACTATTTTTTTACAAATTTTAATTACAAATTGAATGTTTACCTAATATTGAATATTTGGCAATAAATTTGTCTCTCCTGTGACAGCCCAATAATTATGATTGATAGAGTAAACAAAATAGAATAAAGTAATACAAAATAAAATATCTTATGACTTGTATTATCTAAAGGGGTAGTTGCCATAGTCGCCACGCTTGCTAGGCGGGTTGGCGAATGCAGTAGCTTTAGATTGGGTTTCGACAGACGATGACGCTTCTGCCCATCTATTAGGAGGTCGATGTTCAACATTGGAGTATTTACGGCTGAAATTATGACAATTATGATGCCTTGCTTTCTGTAAACATCCGTATTTATTTCGATGTATTAACTTATATAATATTTTTCAACAGAATGTGAGCCGATCAGTATCTGGGCGATTTTCCGGCACGGTAAAACATACCCCGATCCTAAATCAGCCATAAGGATGAAGGAAGCAATCGCTATCCGTGACCTCGTTGTCTCGAGTTACGAAAAAGGCAGGTGTTCACTTTGCGCCCAAGATATCGACAATCTCCGAGACTGGGTCATTGACAACAATATGTTTGATAAAACAAGCGATTTACATGATGAAGGGCGACTGGAAATGTTTGGTATTGCTAGTAGATTGAAACAGGTTTATTCTCAACTAACAGAACTAGAAGGAGATAATTATAAGTTCCGTTCAACACATAATTCCTGGGTAATAGAAAGTGCTAAATCCTTTTTAAAGGGACTAGGCAATGACAATTTACAAATTGATGAAACAAAATATGGAATAGATTTTACAGATGTAAGTTTTTAAACTGTAAACAATATTCATATACTATTTGTTAAGCAATGAGCACATTAAAAAATGTTTCATTATATTTTCCAGCCAATTACAAATAACGATGATGAAGAATTAATAGTTAGCAGAGAATTAAACAGATATAGAGTTTTTCCAGATTACTTAGCAGTAAGTATACCAGTAATTATACGTTTTATCTTGAATTTTATCCACTTTTCAATCTTTAAGCTTAAATATGAGCCCATTTAAAAACAGAGATAGTGCAGAAAGAGTATCATTTTTATATGAAAATAGATGATTGGTTGGTAGTTAAATGAAAAATATGTTATTTAAAGGATTCAACATAAGTTATATTTCCATAGTTTATTGATTATATATTTCAATTAATAAAAATACTTCATATTAATCATGTCTAAATAACGTTTTCAGTAAATTTGTAATATACTAATTCCGTTTTTTAAATATAGGCGAAGGATAGAATCCACAGGCGATTGGGTATCGATTACAACCTTACAGATGACAATATAACTGCCCTTTATGATTTATGCCGCTTCACTTGGACGGGACCTAACAACAAACCCAGTCCTTGGTGTGCCCTATTTACGACAGAGGACCTCAAAGTTTTAGAATACATCGGAGACTTAGAACATTACTACAAATATGGATATGGTCGTCTAAACGTAACAATGTTTGATCAAAGGTCATTAGCAGATCTACTGGACAGTTTTCGACTGGCGAAGTCTGGAAAAGGCAGAAAAATTACCGCCTATTTTACTCGTCCCAGAATATTGGATATGCTTTTTACATCTCTTGGTTGGTTTAAAGATAGTAAACCAATTACTGCAGCCGAAAAAAAACGCGATCGATATTGGAGAACGAGCAAAATTAATGCAAATGCCGCTAATCTCGTGATGGTTTTAAACAAGTACGTGCTGATTTGTTAAATAAACTAATATTGAATATAAGCATAACGGTTAAATCTACCTTCTGTAGTCACTATTAATTGGATGATGATGATATTGATATTTTGAACGTGTCAGGCTTTCGACTTCAAACTTGATTCATGATTGAGCTGAGACGTCTGCTCATAGAGTTCACAGTGAGCAAGGAACCAAGTTGGATGTCTAACCGTTATATTAGTCAGTATGAGCCACGAATGAGCGTTACCGATTATTAAATTTAAACTTTTATATCTTGTGTATGTTCGTAGGTGCGCATTCAAGAAATCAAGTGACTACCACGTCATGATCTACATGAATGAAGAGCCTCTACGGTCAGTTTGCGAAGGAGGGATTTGCTCTTGGGCGGAGTTCGAAAAACTGCTCACTGTCGGTGGAAGCACGTTTAGTAATAAAACAGATTCTTTAGCATAACGAGATAATCAATTAAAAGTTGCAGGTTGCATTATTAATACTTATTACAATAATTGATGTATATAGCGATAAAAAAAAATGTTAAATAGTTCATTGTGTACTCATGAGAGCTAGTATATATCCTACCCCTAGTGTCACACAATTTTTTCATCACACATGAGAGGTGATATCACAGATGTGAAATATAAGCAAATTACCTAATAATGTGTAATGTGTAATAGTTAGGCTTAGGACATTTCATAGCATACCGTGGTTCTAAAATCCGTGGAGCCGCCATATGAGAAATTTTCGAAGTCAAAGTTTAAAAGTAGGATGTTATGTTATGAAAGATTTAGGACTTTTGGAAGCATAGTAGCCGTGGTACTCTATAATATATTTAGTTGTAAAATAATACACGTGAAAAAAGTAGTATAATGTAATATATTAATTTACAATGCATTTTATAAAATATAACGTTAATTTCAGCAACCAAAACGCGATCGGTCGATACCAAAGCTAAAGTACAACTCGCTACAAGCTATATACTCAACAAATCAAACTTAAACTGAAGTTTATAGAGGTTATAATAAAAATTATCAAAGAAACATTTTTCACACTGTTTTATAGGTAGAAGCACTAATTCTTATTATTTGTGGAAGTACTGGCTGTTGGATTAAGAGTGTCATAATCCTCGTCCATTATTACTTCATTTTCGTCATTGAAATGGTAAAAGGAATGAATAGTTATGATTTTATCTATATTTTCGGGGTTCAAACGAGTTCTACTTTTATCAAACACCCTTTGTGTGTCGAGAACGATCGTTCCACGTCCACTGAAGTTAAGGTTGTATTTTCGAGGATATGGGGTACTTCTTTATCATGGTTAAAAAAATAAAATAAAATATGAAATCAAAAACCAATTTCATGAAGTCTAATACAAAGTGTCAACCAATTATATCAATATTTTTTAATTTTAAATTGCGAATTCATGGGTACTACTCACTGAACACGGGCATTAAAGAAGATGCATAACTAGATAATTAATATTGTAGCATGACATGTGACCAGTAATTAGTATAATTATATTTGTTTACGATAAAATATATTTACGTTCAATTAAAATTAACTCAGTGACGAAGTAACTGTATGTGTAAATCATTATATTTAATATGACACTATACTTATTCACTTTGACTTTGCCTTCAAAAATTTCTCATATGGCGGCTCCAGGGATTTTAGAACCATGGTATGCTATGAAATGTCCTAAGCCTAGCAATAGTGTTGATAAAAATAGTGAAAATGTTATCAAAATTGATAAAAAATAATAAACAAGAAACGTCAATATTTTTTGAGCAAAAGGCATTTATGAAACACAATTATTATTATTTTATTTTTTTTTATGACATGAGGTGGCAAACGAGCAGACGGATTGCCTGATGGTACTTAAGCAATTACCGTCGCCCATGGGCACCCGCAACACCAGGGGAGTCGCAAGCGCGTTGCCGACCTTTAAGGGGGGTTGGAGCTCTGGGAACCTTACTCACCATCAGGAACACAACACTACATACCTGAAAGGTAGCAGTGCTATTATGGCTGTGGTCTTCTGTAAGGAGGAGGTACTTCCCCAGTTGGGCTTCTCCAGACTCGAGCATGATGGTACTTCGCTGTGCCCTACCTCTCATTGTCGGACGTAGTTTAAGGACATACCCGGGTCCAAATTATATTATACTTACCTCTTTCGTTTCGGTAAAGTTCTACATAAAATCCAGCTAGTTTACTAGGTTCAGTGAAATGACGTATCATTTCACTGAACCTACATATCTGCTCCTCAGTTCTGTAGACGAGTTAACTCGTTGACAGAAATGATGATCTTTTGTCCGTAAGGTGATATAACTCACCTAGGTAGAACGCTTTACAAAGCCAGTAGGTGAGATAACTCCTGAGCTAATACTGTAAAAAAAGACGGACTGTCCAGGGACAGTACCCTTTTTTTGCATGTATGTAAACGAAACTATTAAGAAACAAATACATAACAAATAATCTTGGGGTAATAAGCTTCACTCGCGTTTCACTCTACTTATTAATACTACAATGATTGTAACAAATAGGTATGACTCAAGACTTAAATTACGGAGCGTAATGTGGTCATTTGCGAAAGTAATTTCCGATTACCTTAATCCAGGATGTAGTGACAAAATATTAACAACGAGTACCTATATTTACCCACCGGATATAAAATATCATTCAACCAAACTAAAACACGTCAGCCGGACTAAAAGGGTTGAAACATTTTTGGTTCTTATGATTTTGGTGACATATGGGTGACATGATTAAAAAATAGCTACGAGTATAACTCCCGTTAGGTTTACGTGAAATGGGACGTTTTATTAGTCAATTTAATGAAAAAAAGTTAGGAAATTATGTATATGCTCCTAAAATTATCCATTAGACACTATATATGCTCAACAAAATAATAAGGCACTTTAAAACGTTTCAAAGACGATGTAACATTACTTGTATTAAATAAAATTCCAATATTAAAGAGTTCGCTTCTAACTTATAACTCAGTGCTTGCAAAGCGTCTGGGGAATTCTCTGAAAATGTCCAGACATCATTGTGACGGAATCTATGGGTTCATAGAACTAGAAATCGTTTTCTGAGTATATGTCTGGTACTAATGCATTTATTATTTACAACGGAACGATATTTAATGTAGATATAAGATTAGAAAATAGGTACTTGATTGATTATTATTTTGTATCATCTCATTGAATTTAAATAAGAGTAAATAATATAGAGGTATAATCAATTTTATGTTACTAACTCTAACATACTATAAGTGCAATATATAGTATTATATATTATAGAAAAACAGTAAAATACATTAATATATCTTAACTAGTTTACTAATAAACATTTAATTGATGTGAATGAATGTAGGTATACATAGTGACTGAAATTAATAGCAATGTATTGAATTTCAAAAATATTTCTTAAAGACTAGTATAGTTTGGGGACTTACTCATTAAGAGCAGAAACAGAGATGATTACACTGTATTTTTATTTTGTCTGAACCCAAACAAGGCACGTGTATTTTTATTTTTTCTACTTGCCTTGTTTTTGCCAGTCATGTTTCCAAGTTTATGGTTCTCCTCTATCAGCCTTCAAAAAACGAAATTGATTTATTTACACCTTTATTTATGAAATATAAAATGTCAGATTAACTGTGTCCCCTTCTAATAAAAAAAAATAAAAAAAAACGAAGTGGGACTAACGGTATTAATAAAAACAAAAAAATATGATATGATAACTATCGTAGTTTATATTATAACAGTAGTACTGATAGTTATTCCGTGGTGTATGGAGTTCACTTACAACCCTATTGTGTTTACATGTTTTATCTAATATAAACAGAACCCATAATTAGCATTTATTATATCCGAGCGTTAGGAACACACCCAAGCTTTACTGGCACTGATTATAATATTATGTTATGTAACTTGAAACTTTGATCACATAATCACTTTAAATGGTTAGACGGAGGGGTTCATGAAATATATATATTATTCGTGGGGTATACAGTGTGTAAATCTTATACGGGCGAATCTCTTAACGGGGGGTAGAATAGGTCATAAGAAATATATTTAGATAACTTTTTCTTAGAAGTACAATTAAAATTTTATCCATATAAAAAAAATCGGCCCGCAATGTAATGCAACACACTCGAGTTAAACACTCATTGACAGTTTGTTTCAAAAGCTCATATCGCGTAATGTTGGCAGTACATTACTGCTCAGAAATTTTACAAAAATTAATTACATATGTATAATAGGTATAATCAAAGAAAAACCTTTTGGTTAATGATTATACTGGTAAATCCTATGTCTGGTTTAATTCTTCGCCCGTATTAGACTTACACACAGTATAATCGTAACTATTACGATTGATATTATAATTACATGTTGTCACAAATTTCATTGTATATTATTTGGAGAAAGGTACATAATTACGTACGTTAAGACATCTTGTTTAGAATTAGGTAGGATAGCCTAAATTAAAACCGAGTTTGGGGTGTTCAGAGAAAAGTGTACTCGTGACAAGTAAAAAGTAAAATTATGTAATTATATTTAAACATTAATATTCTATAAATACTTAGATTTGGTGGTCGTTTCACAAACTGCAAGTATGTTTGCAAAAATATGCAAAAATTTAATTTCTATACAGATTTCATGCTTAATAATTTTCGTCACAAAACTGATATAATTTATAATTTCACGCTAATTGAGTACAACGTTAACCCTGATCGTAAAATTTAAATAATTATATAAGAATACCTGTAGTACAGTCATGGACTTTAATTCCTGAGCCACTTACTTTTCAAGCTGTTCCCTTTTGTTTAATACTTACTCTATGTAATTCCCAATTTAATGTGAACCTTGAATGGCTCAACAATATAGTCCCTGGCCGTACAATTCTTTAAATCATTATTCGGCGTCTTGCAATGATATCGGAAACGTAAATCAGTATAAAGCCGTTTTCCTATACATCAATTTATAAATATATTATACCTAGATATATATCTAGCATTAGAAAGCGTTGGTATATACGTACTAGCTATTACCTATTAACCATCAGCCTGATCGGTGTCTATTGCACGCTTTTAGCGCCTCATCACAAACTTTGACAGCAATTTACACCTATTGTTTCAAATTTGTTAGGTCTTTAGGGTTCATAGTTAAAGTTAGGTGATGGAGTGACGTAGGGCAATCGCAAAATACAAATGTATGAAATAGAATACCAGGAAAGTCAGTGTAAGAAAAGCACAGTATTATTTTATTGTTCTGCGCCTCGATGTCTGAGTATAAAAATTACTAAACCGTTTTGAGGATAATGATTTTACATTAAGATAACGAAGGTTGTACCAAGAACTTTCAAGGAGTGAGATCAGCGGCATTTGTATTTAATGACCCAAACCGGCTATTAGAGGAGCAAGGTCGCGATCTTGTTTGTTTAAGGTCAAATATACACCAGATGCAATATCATATCGATCATGCAAATGAAAGAAATGCAAGTAATGTTACAACTGCGATACAATACGCCGTCCTTTTCTATTACAAGATTTCATTTAACTTGCAATGTACGAGTAAGTATGTATGTAAGTGTGTAAGTATGTTCAGGTGAAATCTTGCAACTCAATTTTAAGACGATATCATTAACAGATGAAGCTAAAATTTAGCACACTTATGTAAGTTTGGCGACAATGAAATGTTATGGTACTACTGATGAACATAAACCCGTGCTTAGGTTCTTTAGGATCCTCTCGATAGTAATTGATGATTGTGCATAAAGTACAATTGCCAATAAAAGCTTGTATCAAAAATTTTGTTTATGGCGGAAACTTATTTCTTTGTATGATTTCATGATAACTAAGAATTTACCCTAGAGATATCGAGTGTATTATTGCCAGTACCGATTTTTTGTTAACCGTATAGCTCTAGAACTATTACGTTTTAACATCCTGACGGTTAGAATTTAGTATAGGTGACATATCAAATATAACCTCCGCCATCAAAAAGTTTCAAACCTATGATGGGGTAGTAGACAAAACAATTTGAGACGTGCAAGGTGGCTATAATATGATGCCACCTTGGTATAGGCGTATATTTCTGTGGGACGATTATATAAGTAGATTCTAGTAGCCTGGTAGCTGTTCACGCTACGCACTACAGAAGGAGACAAAGAACGTGAGTATAGAAATATCTCTTCAATATGTTAAAATAGATGCAACATCTCTACTGTGTAGTTAATATCCTTATATCGATATATAAATGACCAATCCGTAAAGCGTTTTGTGTAATGGGCACATTAAGTGGGCGACTTCTACCTTCGAATAAACTGGCTGTAAATGAAAAAAAAAGTAAGTACTTACTCGTTTTGTCCATAGCTATGTCAAAGCATACGTTTAGTATATCTTATTAGTCTGTATGTCAAAGTGTCAAATTTATGAATTACGAACATATTTTTAGCAGACAAATACGACTTAATATAAAATAATACTATCAAACTGGAACACACAGACGGCTGCCAATTTATCGTCGTTATCTATTGCCGGTATACTTAAGGTAAGTGTCTCTTTCGCACATAATTAATTTACTTTCTCAGCTACGTAGTATGTAAACAATTGCCCAGCCTATCCAAATACAGAAATCTTAACGAATTATCTCATAACATTTATCACGCTGATGTAGGCCCCGCCGGCTGCTGCGTGCTTATTATTGTCGTTTTGTTCCGAAACGCGTAAAACATTTGCCTCTGTCTGACACTTCGTAATAAACAAGATACCAAAGATCTATTTATCCCAGTCTATTTGACTGTACTACCTATCTATTAGCGACGAACTTCCACCGCTGGACATAAGCCTCTTCCGTAGACTGTCGCAGTCTCTGAGCACAGGGGGGTTCAATTCCATGCTCGCCACGGCTGGGTGCATGACAGTATGATCCACAGTTAAAGTTAAAGGAGAACTGCTCGTCGTCCAATGGCTTTAAGTCGTAGGTTATGACAACACTCCTATGACTATAACTCCTTTATCTGTTTCAAAAATCGCATTTCTTCAGAAATCAAGCTTTTGCTCTGTTATCAATATCATGTTATGACAGCGTCGAATCGCTAAACTAAATGTTTAAAACTTAAAATACCTAATGCGTTTATATTTATCGTAATCTAATAAAACAATAAAAAAATGAATGAATTGGCACACAATACAACAAAATCCTAAAGTTTTCTAGAAAATGTCAGTAAACGCAAAAGTCTTGGCATTCCCGCTTCTAAAACTCTCTACAATTTTCTCTTTTTGTAAGTACTTTTAATATTTTATTTCTTCAATGTCTACGAGCCCGAGTTCACAGTAAGTCTGTAAACTTGTTCTGTAAATTATGATTCTGATCCTGTTATAAATGTATTACCTACAGGGTGAATCCTATATCGTGAATCTTATTATGTTTTTTCAGGCTTGTTGTATAGCATTATGCTATTTAAATTATTACACTGAATTAATAATACTTCATTTGAAATCTTAAATGTCTAAGCATAAGTTATAATAATATCACCTATAAAAATGTACGTTTCTCTGCTGTACAAATGTGTTATGTAAAAAAAATATGTTTTTTCTACTTAGAGTTACGAGCTCTTTATATTTCAATAGACAAAAAAATTGTCCCAGAAGATTACATTCATTTCTGAAATTTCCTTTTTTTGTTATAATACAGCAAAAAAAATCTGCTTTTAGTGAGAATCGGGCATTCAATTGCTATATAATTAAAAACTGAATCATACCGACAATTCGCATGTCCTGATATACGGTATCTGACTTTAAAGC
The DNA here is from genome assembly GCA_022674325.2 of Grapholita molesta. Taxonomy (NCBI): domain Eukaryota; kingdom Metazoa; phylum Arthropoda; class Insecta; order Lepidoptera; family Tortricidae; genus Grapholita; species Grapholita molesta. Next base: position 6,578,553 of record CP053126.2, read on the forward strand.
ACTATTTTTAAACCAGTATTTTTTATAATTTATAAATTTTATGCAAATGAACAAAAAACTTATTGAAAATCTAATTATAATTAATGGAACTATTACATTCTAATACATGCTAGATCTTCAACTACTAGGTATGTCGAAATCAAAGATAGATACGGTCAAAGTGCCAAAATCTTTATACATATACTTTATTATTGTCTTAGTAATAAAAAGTACATGTATTTTATACATAATTAGAAACTTTGTTTGACACTAAGGTACAGTTAAGGGCATAAATATGTATGCACTTCTTCACCCTATTTCATTGCTGTTGAGTAGAAAAGTGTAAGGTTTTGTCCTTGTCCTTCGTATTTTATATTTAAAATAACGTCTTGCTACAAAATGTAGCACCTTTTAGCTAAATGTTTTCGTCAAAGAGCAGTTGTGTTTACGTCACCATTTTGCATACATAACTTAATAAGCAGTCGACGGACGTCGCTTCGTGTCGTCGTTTCTTTTACTACAAAAAAGATAAAGATTATTTTACTTTACGTAGACGTTGAGTTCGTGTATTCTAACTACAGTGACCTACTTGTTATTTTCCACTTTATTTTCTTATTTTCGGTTGTATCCATATATTAAATAATATATAAACTATAGATAAATAAATAAATATTACATGACATTATTCTTCTGAGCTCCACGGTAAGCTCAAGAGGCTTATGTTGTGGATACCCAGCCAATAATATATGTATATTTATACAAATACATAAATAAATAAGAAAACACCCATAACTCGGGAACAAATATCTGCGCCATTACACAAATAAATGCCCTTACTGGCATTCGAACCCAGAAACGTCGGGTTTCACCCGTCGTCAATAAGATTATTACAAAGGTCCGATGCAAGTTTTCGTAAATATATGGCACTGGTCCCACCGCGAGCTAGTAAGCTATAAGCTATCAGCTATTTCAAGGGACAAAAGATAACCGATCCCGTGTAAATAAAAAAGACTTATATGTCATAGCTGGGCGACCGAAGATCATTGCCGGGCGATGAGCTATAAAAATGTATCTGTATCTTTTATTTCCACGGGAGCGATTATCTTTTTTTTATGTGTTTTATTTTTAAGGGTCCTTGAAGTTGTGAACATACTGTGTAATTTTATTTTTCTTGGCATTACATTTTTCCGTTCAAAGATCTAACGATAGTAAATGTTACTAACTGAATTGGCCTATCTATCAACTTAGCAAACAAAAAAATTCAAGCATATACCGCAATAATTCACGTCACCATAAATAAAAATCTCGTCGTACTCGGCGATAGGTGAAATTAAAAAAAAAAAGTCATAACTCCGAAAATACGATAAATCGCGGAACTTTACATAGGGGTGATTCAGATAGCCCTCTAGGTCCTCTACCTCCCAGCTTCAGTATATCACTATTTCTTGGGACAACCTGTATATGATTAAAATGTCTTTAGGCAACTGATGGTCATTAGTTTTTTTTATTGTAAACTAACTTTTGCCCACGTGTTCACACGCGCTGAAGAATACGATGAAATTACTTTCTTGTATTCAAATAACACAATTCCTATATAAACTTTCAACCCCCTTTTGATCCCCTTAGGGGTGGAATTTCAAAAACTGCTTTTTTATTGCGGCACCTTATCAATATAAAGAACCCTGAAAGTTTCAATTATGCTTCAGTGATTCGGCTTCAGCTTTCGGCTCGGCGTTGATGATCGTCAGTCAGTCAATCAGGACAAACGATTATATAGGTATGTATATAAGTCATGTTAATAGGTCTTTAATGCTATAGTAACTATTAAAGTCATCGTCGTACCTTGTAGTTAAATAAAACACAGACGTTTGTCTCGCAGACTAAAACCTTTATAAACTGCAACGTTTATAATCGAGCATAAAAATCAGTCTGTAGCCATTGAAATTACGACCTGACGATCAAGTGAGAGTACTTAACGCTCGCCATTTTATAGAGGTTAAAGATGGATTCGTAAAAGTTAACGGCTGTTAACTTTAAAGCTCGGTGATAGCTGAATCCGAGATTCATGTTTATTGCTTATATTTATTGTAATTTTGTTTTTATTTGCTAAACATAGTAAACTAGCAGCTGATGTATAATATTAAGTAGTCCTACACTAACAAATGTAACTCGAGTAACCATCGTCGACACCTAATTCGTAGACGACTTGCAGAAATCTCAATTCTGTAATTTTGTACTTTCATACTGTCCACTTCTTACCCTATCCTGTTATTCCTATGAACCTGATGGTCTTGAGTTCTAATTTCGGTAAGGGCATTTATTTGTGTGGTGAGCACAGATATGAATTTATTCCTGGGTCAAGGTTTTTGTTTTTTATTTATTTGAGTATTTGTATATTAAATATCTATATGGTTGGCTTTACCGTGGGGCTGAGGCAATTTGTGTAAGAATGTCAATGATTAACAGGTATTTGTTCCGAAGTCATGAATGATTTCTATGTATTTAAGTATTTGTATGTTATAATATAATATAGTTGGCTGAGTACCCAAAACACAAGCCTTCTTGAGCTTACCGTGAGGCTCAGTCGATTTGTGTAAGGATATTCTGTAAATTTTTATTTTATCAAATTAAAAAAGGCATGTTTACATGCAGTTGTATGGGAAAAATAATCTTCACCTTAATTCCTTAACCACGATTGTGTAAAACTTCATACAATATCAATAACACACTAATTTAGTTGCAAAGTTCAAATCTGCCTTTCACAAAATAATTACTATTCACAAGCAAAGCTGAGGCCTGAGTCAGATATCGCGTTAGTTTCAAATGAAATCGCCCGACTGACACCTCGTTTACATTAGTCTGGCTTTGTCCTGAATAATCCGGCATTAATCAATCCTTTTCGACCGGACTCGCGTAATTGAGCCATTACGCAATACACAATAAACCACATGTGTCCCTAAACCCATATCGTGTTAGGGTAGTTTAATAATCGGAAAGCTAATTTTAGTAAAAGGCTAATCTTGTTATATTTGACGAATCTTTATTATGAGGTTGCTGATATTTTAAGCTTAAAACAGTCTTTTAACAGATAAACTTAATAGTCGTACGGTAAGATGTTGTGGGGGGCTCGAGGACGATAAGTAAAGGAAACACTTAAATATTCGTAAATAGAATATGCCACGTCCACGACTCCGTAACAAGTACAATATGTGATAAACGTGCGCATACATCCCTTTCCCGCGATAAGAACCCAGGACGTCCAGAATGGACTTAATCGTATGGATGGTTGCCATTTTTATCACTTACATAATATCAAAAACGTGACAGCTAAGGTGACAGATGACACAAACCATATTAGGCCCACCGCACCGGCGTATGTACCTCTGGGTTAGGCAACTAGCCCGATGTTAGAAGGCGCAATTAGCACTTAGGCTAGCAGTTTCTTATGCAGGGTCACTACGTATTATAGTACCGTTGGCTTAGAGCTTCTGAAGTTTAGTAAATATTCCATTATTGCTGTTGGGTAGAAATAAAATAAAATGTTCTGACATTTTTATATTAAACAATCAAGCTCATTTTATATCTCGAGCAAGTTATGTATGAAACTGTTGTACTGATTTTTATATGCTGTATTATTATATTAATTTGTTAAATAAATCATCATTATCATTTCAGCTATAAAACGTGTACTGCTGGACATAGGCCTCTCCCAAATATGACTTGTACTATGTAGGGAGTTGCCATAGTCACCACGTTTGGCGGGCGGGTTGACGACCATAGCAGCTGTCCATTTGGTTTCTTCATCTGTTTGTTTGTCACCTCTTGCGACACTCGCGGAAGGAGATGGGGTAGTGTTATTCTTAGCCGGCACCACGTGGAAATTATTTTTATATATAGTAGCTTATATTCGAAAAATCCCTTAATCCATTTAAATCACTTGAAATGTACAAACTTCTGTTCGTTCTAGTACAAACGGAAGTCAATTATACAGTTTGTGTTATTACGCACAAATAATTAATCACCCATAACAATATAGACAACGCTAATAGATATACTGTCATGGCCCTTCAACATTTCAACGCCACTATTCAGCTTTGTACGTAATCTAGCATCATATAGTTCGATATCTTGTATTCATTTGTTATCTCAGTGCATCTCCCTCGCATGTATTGATTCTAGAGGCAGACGGTGAGATTAATATTCATTTTGAAAGTCTGAATATGTCCCCAGTATTTAATAGTAACGCGTATATTGTATATGTGTTCGCATTAGTAGAGCATGCGGGTGAGTGACACGTACTGATTACCTCGGTTGCCTTCGTCACGCGTCAAATGGAAACCGCTCGACAAAAACACGGAATCCCAATTCACGTTATAAGGTTTTTACATGGAAGAAAAAAAAATGGTGTGTGTTTTATTGGACGCTTTGTACGCAAGTTGAGTCAGAATATGTCAAGTCATTTCCTTGTTGTTGGAGCTGGTAAATCAGCTGAAATGTGATCAGCGACCAATAAATAATTTTATTTAAATTACAAGCTAAAACACATTTTACGTATATAGGTAAAGAAAAATGATATGAAATGTAAGTAAAGTAAGCTTATTTATGATTTTCGTATGTTTTTTGGTACATTAGGCTTTGACTCATTTGACATTACTGATGAATGCTGATTTTTTAAAGATTTTTTAAACTATTTTTAAAGGTCGCCATTTGCGAAAAAATTGTAAAGAACTATATAAAATTATTTCGTTATATAACATAAATCAGGTATTACATTGTAAACGATCCGGCGACCCTTTATGTGACGCAACCTTTCATCCCACATGGGTGATAAAGCAAACTGCTGTGTAGTGACTTATCACGTAATCGCTCGTAATCGTGACATGTTTAATAAATTCTTACCTGGTCTAATACATAAAAACTTATTGAATTTTCTTATGTTCATCTGTTAGATACAAAAAATAAAGATTGTTTTACTATGTTATTTAATAATAAGGTTGATTATTTAATCCTTTATATTTTCGAAATATAATTTGGGCCCTCAAAACCTATCTGTGTCAAATAAAATAATTCAGGAAATAAATCATGGATGCGCAAACACAACGCCTATATTAATACATACTGTATAACCTATGCGTGGTTAATAAAAGATGACTGATATTTTCAATCATTGCCGCTATTAACGGCAATATTATGAATTAACAGCAATATTTCCATTTAAAAATGGAAATATTGCCGTTAATTCATAATTTTTCATTGATTTTCTAAAATGGTATTAAACCAAGTAAAATACATTTTCTGATTAGGTAAATGAAATGCAAAAATACTCAATTACAACTGAGATACTGATATTTGATACTGGTTAATTTATACAAATGTAATACCGGTATTCGATCCTTAAAACGATCGGATTTACATCTAAACTTGACAAAAAATCATGCGATTTACTACCTCGATTTATACTAAAATTACCAAACGAAGGAGGAGGTTAGTGTACTTCGAACCCCTTGTCAAGCTATCTACCCAACAACGTCGGTTATTCAGTAAACGTAGAGGTAGCAAAATATTTCTTTATACTAAATACGGGTTATACTTATACCTATCCGAATCCGCGATCAAAAGATTGAAAATATCACGATACCTTTTGATCGTGGGAGCCCTCGATTTCAATTTGGCAGAGGAAGGTTTGATAAGGAGTCGTTTCCGTAATCATTATGTTGTCACTTTTTTTATGACATAAGGTGGCAAACGAGCAGACGTATTGCCTGATGGTAAGCAATTACCGTCGCCCATGGACACCCGCAACATCAGGTCAGCAACGTACTTGTGACTGGTGTTGCGAGCGTCCATGGGCGGCGGTAGTTGCTTACCATCAGGCAATCCGTCCACTCGTTTGCCTCCTATAATAATCATTCGTGGGCTGATTTTATCCAATGGCTCCAGTTACCTGATAATTGAAGGAAATTGCTGAAGGTCTTCCCGTGCAGCAGTTATGGTATGTTATGTATGTGGGCAAAGCTTGAAAGCAGGGATCGAATACCGGTATTATTTTCATACAAATTAACCGGTATTCCATTTCGGTATCTCGGTTTTTATTGCATATTTTAGCATTTTATTTTGCTAATCAGATAAAGTATTTTCCTTGCCTAAATACCATTTAAAATATAATGGATTTTATTTTATTTTAACGATAATATTTAAGTTTTTAGTAATACCGGTAACGATCCCTGCTTGAAAGTGATTTATTTTTACCTCCTCTCTATTCCTGTCGGCCTACCTATGTAGTATGTATGTATGCAACATATTAAGCTGACATTGTCACTGACATTAGATATTTAATGTTTAATCCCAGTTTTGGACGTGTCTTTATTTCCAAATGAAATATAGCTAAACATTACAAGTAACTACGTAAATGTTCTAGATTAAATGTAATAAAGGGTGCTGTTGCCATTTCTTCATTGTATTGCAATGCTGATTTGTTTTGCGAGGAAGCCGCCAGCTCTTCGGTAAGTTCAGTTACGTCAACCAGAGGCTTTACGATTTCTGTAAAAAAGTTTTTAGAGAGTTACCGCCCTAGGGCACGACGGAAAATCATCACTTTACACCTAGATGAAGACGTAAAAAAAAAAATACCCGCCATCTGAGCCATTCTTTGTTTTACCGCCCTGAATACGTAGTATACTATTACGCGCTGGAACCCCTTGGATCTACCGTTTAGACGCTAAGGTTTTGAACCTATTTCTGTTAGGTTAGCAGCAAAATACATGTAAAAACTTGCGCCATCTTTATCAAAAAGATAGTACTGAAACTCGTTTGAGAAATGTGTACGTTAACTGAGCTGACAACGGGTATCGTAGTTAAAGGATAGTCCCGTGAGATGGCACCAGTGTGGTTCACCAACAAAGTACCTATACAAGTAGTTACAAAAATGTATACATGTATACAAGTATTTACTCACAATAATTATTTTTATTTTATGAGTTAATTACTAGTTTATGTTCCTGTGGATGTATTTTTTTTAATTTAATATCTTTAATTGATCTTCATTATAATTATTCTTTCTAATGTACTTCAATGGAAATTTGCTATTTTTTTCTAGATTCATGTTAAATACATTAAAAAACTACCAAACAAAAATCAGATTGTAGAATAATTATAATAAATGAGATCTACGGCGTAGCACTCGGAGTAATAGTAGTTTATGTATCTGTGCATAATGAAGGGCATTACAACAAGAGTGTGGGTTTATGAAGCGAGCCGAAGGCGAGTTTTATAATAATATCACACGATTGTTGTAATGCCTAATTATGTATAGTTACATACACTACTTATCTACACACATATCATAAGTGTTTTAAGATGGGTTCAGAAACCGTAGGGAAATGACTTATTACTAGAGTTACTTGTAAACATTAAAAAGGCAACGAACAAAACAAATGACAGCTTGGAACGGCGGCGTTGCGTATTTCGTATCTCAGTCAATTTTTTTTTTAAACCATAGACAAGCGAATTAACTCCCTATTCTACTGTCACTCGAGTTCAAATGTCGTTCGATTTATATTAAAAAACATACCGAATTGGCGTTTCGTATCAATGGCTGTTTTAATATCTATAGATACTAGATTAGACACCCCACTTGAATTTGACAGCTGTTCCAAATTTAAATTCACAACCTACTGATTTCAGTAGGTAATGTTAACATTACCTACTGAAATCTTTCTGATGGTTGGTAATGCTGGTCATTGCCTACGGTTTCTGGACGCATTTTAGAGTACTTATGACATGTACGTAGATAAATAAACATACATACATACATACATACAAATCAAGTATGAATGTGCGACCAATTTATGAAGGTCGGCTGATATAGGCAAAGATCTACTGTGTTTAGTCACCCAATTTGATTTCTAGGCCGGCCGCTTCGAACCTTGTCACAGTGACGTTAATAAGATTTATTTTGCGTCTTTTATATAGATTTTCACTGTGACAAGGTACGAAGTGGCCCATAAATCAAATTGGTTGACTGTACGCTTGAAATGTGTTTCGTATTAGCCATACAATCGCTACCAAAATTTTCAAGCATTGATCCAAGCGATCGCATTTGCAACCTAGTATTTTTTTAGATATCGTAAATTATAATTAAAATGTTTATTAATATAATCCAGCTATGAATTTCTATTTTGTACAGTTCTTCATCCTCCTTTTTGACGGCAAATAAATCTAGCGCCTATCTGATCCTGGCATAACATTCACAATCATTTTCATAAATACAAACCATATTCCTTTGAAGTGGATAGTGCAGTCAGCAAAAATAGTAGCGTATGAAACAAAGCATCGAAAGTATTTGCATTATCATATATTTTCACTTCTCATGCTCTAAAAGTGTGTCATATTATGCTTGCTAAGGCGGACTAAAGTAGTACATTTAGCCTCTCGGGAAAATATGTATATATATTTATGATATACAAAACGTTTTAAATTGACCAACCAGAACGCTTCACCTTATTAAATCCACCAATCACGACACATATCGAAGTTAATTGCAACTCTAGATTCTTTTTTGGTGCGAATACTGTTTAAAAATGTGAAATCATTAAACAAAACTTTGTATAAAGTATCAACCAATCAGATATACCGCAATATTAAAATTGACCAATGAGGAAACGCCATCAAATTCTCAAAGCATTAGGTGCTTTTTAGTTCCTACTTCACAAGCATTATAAAAAAGTTTAAATCGTTGGCAAACTCTTTGAAGCCCAAATTATACATAGTCTATGGCATTTATTCACGGCGTAGACATATCCTATCTGTATCAAAGTACTGAAAAAAATACAAAGATTGCCAAATTAAACATTTTTGACTCAGAATTCAATGCGGGCGATAAAATTGTATTTGTTTATTGTTAAAATGTTACTTTATTTTATTTTCTCGCAATCGAAGTGAAAACTAGTATGTATAACTTGGGTCTAAACGCCATATTATCCCTCGAACAATTTTCCCTAACTTCGTTCGGGAAAATAACCATCTCGTGGTACTATGGCCTTTAGCCCCTTGTCAAACAATCTACTATTTTTTACATATTGAGATACTTCTCTACCGCTCTCGTTCAAAAGTGTTTATCCCGTTCCAGTACTCTGGCATCTGAGATGTCTTTTTATAAACCTTTATGGGTATAATACGGTTGGTGTCTTTTCCAAAAATTTGCCACGCAAATATGTCTACACCACGAAAACTAGCGTATGCTATGGCAGAAAAACCCAAAAACAAGAAACATATAATATACCAGAAAGATACGAGAAAGATAATATACTTACAAGTAGCCTTGGGCGGCGATATCTAGTTGTTTACCATCAGGCTAACCGTCTGCTCATTTGCCTCCTAAATAATCGATAAATGATAGCCATGCATAAATATTAAATAAAACTGCAACATAAAATAGTTGACGGTTTCTAGTTGTACTAAAAACCCACTTCACTTTTTCATCAAAATAATTTGATTAATGATTCAATGCAACGATCTAAGATAAAAAGTGTACACAAAATTGACTAAAAATCATTCTCTTGTAATAGGATATCAGTCTCGATTTGTCTACAATATTAAATTTTTAAGAAAAAGTTAAAACTGCTAAACGTTACAAAAAGACTTTGTATTATACTTTTAGTTCCTATCCAAAAACTATACTATCTTAAACCTTGCTTTGCTTTGCTCAACAAAAACTGAAGAAAACTTGTAAGGGCTAATTCATTAGGAATAGCGATACCACCTGTATGTACCCCAAAATAAATAATCAGAGAAACATCTGAATATTTAATAATTTATATAATTATATTCGTGAATCTTTTACACGGGTGTATCTTTAAATAATTCCTTTAACACACAACAAATATTATATAACATACAATTATTATGAATACTACTAATTAATTCTTTCCTGCAGCTTATCTAGCCAAAATTTGTGTGACAAAACGTAGAAAAGACGTTCGTAAAGTTTATATGTTCTGCAAATAATACTTAAAGGTAGTTAAAATATGATGGTTTAAAGACTAGTTGCTAATCAACACAATCTACTAAAGCCCCATACTACGATATGCCTCTTTCACGCCCTGCTACAGGACTCACGCACACTGCTAGATACAATACGACTACTATTAGATCCTGCCAGTACCACCGGCAACGCCACGCTTCGAGAACGCAAGAAAATTTAACTCATGACTACAGCCACTTTTATATGAAACAAATGTGTAGCACTACCATGAGCATATTTTAGACGATAGCGAATAAACGTTGTATCCTCGTTAAGGGCTTAATCCATAAATCCTTATGTGACTCACGGTACAGATTGCTATTTTACTTAGTAACATAAGTGACCCCTAGAAGCTGAGTACAATTTGTTCATACAAGTATTTTCGTAGACGCTAGCGGGTATGTTTTAGCCGACTCATGGTAATAATAATGCTACTGGCCAGTTGTTGAAAATTTGTACCTAGGTCCAAAGTGACGGTAAGGTCAAAAGCTGTATAAGTCTAGTAATAGCTTATTAACTATAGGTCGTCTGTGTCACTTTAGTTTGGCCATAAAAAATATTTCCTTCTAAAATTTCATCATTTACGTTTCCCGTCGTAATCTGTTGGTAATTGAGTCAAATTGACACTATGCAATTTTATTAAATTTAAAACTTCGGTGCTTAAAAATTGTATAATATTTTGTAGTTAACATAAACTTTTACCTATTGGTAATTCATAAGAATCATAAGATGAGATTTTATAATGCGAGTTAATAATAATATATTCAATAACGCGTAGGCATGTTTTATAAATTTTAACCTGCTTGATAAAGCATTCAAAATATAGTCTACTACTGAAGTAGGTACGTATTTTAATAGTTTGGTTTTACCACATATCCTTTCATTATATCTAAACAATACATAATTAGTTTCTAAAAATAAATGTGCTCATGTTTCAACAGAATTTGATATAAATCGTATTGTCTATGTCATCTACAGATACACCTACTTGTAATTTTCACCCGAGGGAAACACGTCAAATACATTACCTACACAATACTGCGGGGTCCGCCCATAACGACCATGTTAGTATATACGATTCAATAGAACTTAGATTTAAGCCAAATTAAAAAGCTAATGTTAAAAAAGAATAACCATAAATAACACACGTCAAACAGCTCCAAGAGAAATCTCAATAATGTGCGTTATCTGATTCAAATATTTTAAAAATTGGTATTATGAACAAAATTATTATTGACTGACATATGATTTTATAATCTCTCGTGTAAGTATGCGAAAGTTTATATTTTTAAGCAGTCGTTACAGACGGTTTTAAGTATTCTAAATGTACATAATGCAATGAAACTAAATGAGTCAATTAATATGGCTTATCCTAACGATAGTGGTTAAATAAACACCTATAGTTATTATTAACATAGCGTAGTAACAAGAATACAAACAGATTTATATAGTACGTAGATATAATACTATACAATAGTTTATTTTATACACTGGTTAACGTATTTACAAAGTGAAATGCTAAGTATAAGTAGTATGTCAATCGGATGATGTCCGATTATAGGGCAGGCCAAAATTAATTTGAACTAGAACGAAGTCAACAACGAATTTAGCTACTTATAAATATAGGTACTTTATTTTTGAACTAATTATATGTAAAAATAACGCTAAATTATTTGACATAAGAACAAGCATATGCGAAATTTATATTTTATCAAACATTTGCTAATTTTAAATGCATGTGGCGATTTCAGATTTAATATTGTTCCACAACTTGAGGATTCCAACATTTACCTACTAAGGAGTTGATATTCCGCTTGCCTTTCTCTGCAGTAACTGGTGTTAATTATAATACCGTCACTTGAACCCTTAATTGTTTTATTCTCGTTGTTTTATTGTAATCACATTAAAAATAATCTTACTTTGCCATGCACAACATTTAATCCAAGCTAAACACAATGAACTAGATATATTTAGTCAACGAGATCAAAACTAATTGAAGGGGACCAAGCGATTAACAACTAGTTACAAGAAGTATCAGATCCCTACTCCAGCTCACAATATATATAGTTACCTAACACCTACAGAATAATCAATATATTATATTATATAGATACACAGAGGTTTTAATAATTGTAATAATTTTCGTTCAAATAAGTGTTAACCTATGGTACTTGTATGTGGTAAAATCTAAAATGTCGTGTGACAAAATTATTTTGTGGTTAAGACGTCATTTTACGGGTCAGTAGGGGTTATTAATTTCAATTTAGGAACAACATGTAAAATTTGATTGGTATACAATTAGATTTTTTAAATTAATTATGTTGTTTTCATCGCTGATCGTCATTACGAAAGACTTACACAGAAAAAAGCATAAGCATTTTATATATTTTGATATATTGTTTTACTTTCGCTTCAATTACGGTTTATGAATTATGAACGTTTCATAATTTTCATTTTGTATCAATTTTGCTTTTAATGAAAGAGTAACTATTCAAAAATAAACTAGATGATGATTAGTCTTTTTGTCTGAATTGCAAATGCAGATTTGTCAGGCAAATGACCAGAACCGCTCAACAGACACTTCGTTAATGTCTTAATACAAATACACGATGAATAGACTTGTATTGGCTCATAATGACGTCACATTCACTGCGTCTATGAGTGCTAAACGCTACAGAATGAACTCCTTGACAAGTCAAAGCCCAGTTAAAATTGACAGTACATTAACAGTTACAGTTGGTGTTAGTGTTGCCTTGCGGCTGCTCTGTGAGTCGCTGGCCGCGGGCGCCGCCTGCGAGCATGGCGGGCTCCGAGTCCAAGCTTTCTGACATTTTGTCGCAGATTATGTCCACCAAGCGCTCGAATACAGACTGAAAAATTAAAATATAAATGTATAGAATAATGTTTTAATGTTAGAAATGTTGTAATCTGTCTAATAGTAACAAATCAAGTTAAATGTCAAATTCAAGTCATAACCTCACAAATCTATGAAATGTGAAATATTATCGAACACTCGTTCTTAACAAGTAGCATTTGCGCATTGGCCCAATAATACGTCATCAAGTGTGTAGCCTCGTTACACATAAATAATCATCTATGGGCTGTTAAATGCTGGTGCCAGTACCTAGACATTTGTTCTCGTAGAACTCGACGCCTAGTTGCTCAACCAGCTGTCGTCTGCACTCCGTTCTCAACACACACTCTCTTACATATCGCACTTGTTCCTAACTAAAATCACTCTAGCGAGTACGTAGCCATTATTGGTGTCACCTCTTTACACGTAGTCATTAATAATCAGTTAAGAATGCTGATACCAGTACCTAACCATTAATGTTCTCCTTAGCACTGGTCTCGTAGAACTCGACGCCTAGTTGCTCAACCAGCTGTCGTCTGCGCTCTGTTCTCAACACACACTCCTACTACCGCAGTTGTTCCCAACTAGAATCACTCGAGCGAATACGTACGTCATCATTTGTGTCACCTCTTTACACGTAGTCATCGATGATCAGTTAAGAATGCATATATTAGTACCTTAACATTGATGTTCTCCTTAGCACTGGTCTCATAGAACTCGACGCCTAGTTGCTCAGCGAGCTGCCGTCCGCGCTCCGCGCTTACCACACGCTCCTCTTCCATATCGCACTTGTTCCCAACAAGGATCACTTGCGCATTATCCCACGAGTACGTCTTTATTTGTGTCACCCTAAACAAAAAGAAATAGTTTTGTAACGTCTCTTACTTCATCTTAGTTATTATAAGTACAATCGCCATCAGATATTTCGAAATATGTTTAGAAAAAGAAACAAAGTTCATGATACTTATAAGTCCTAGATGACATGATAGTTTTAGATGTGTGCTCTATCTGTCTACTCGTATTAGAACCTTTAAAACAGTGATAAAATGATGATGTTTTATTAAACTTAATAAAACTGTGTACCTACATATGTAAAAGCCTGATTTGTTCTAATTATTTACAAACATCAATGAGAAACAACAATAATTTAGCAAAAAAAAAACTAAAAGATAGTATTCGAAAGACAACTTCGCCATTTTGTGGCTCAACCAGAATTCTCCACCAAAACGTTTTTCAGGTTGCGCTGGAATGGATCTCATTAAATTGTTACAAAACAACTTATTATATAACAGTTTTCTCTGAATTTCAGCACAACGGTTTATTATGCTGACAATTAAAACTAAATTTAAACACAATACGTAACTGACCAGTCTTGCACGCTGTTGAAACTCTCCTCGTTGGTGATGTCGTACATGAGAATGAAGCCCATGGCTCCCCGGTAGTATGCCGTCGTGATGGTTCGATAGCGCTCCTGCCCAGCAGTATCCTGGAAGATAGACGTGTTTCCTTAAATTCAATAGGGACTTGTTAACAAGTTGTGTACTGGAAGTAAAACCTTGTATTTCCTTTTATTACAAAGAGACATTTGCCAAAAATATTCTTTAGAAATTATCATGTTAGTTACCATGATACCGTGGAATGTTAAAGGAGACGTATTTGTGTAAGGATAAAGAATAAGTGTTTAAAAAATTGGTTGCCTTCCCTCCTTGCTAATAAAAAAGATAAAGGAAAAATAATCCACAAAATTGAGATTCTTGATAAAATTAAACCAACAGGAATTAGTTCACATCCAAATCTGAAATAACTCGTAAATATTGACCTATATTTTTATAACTGCAAAGTGTAGTGTGTGTAAGTGTACTGTAGATTTTTTTAATAACGCGACATGGAATAACGATTAACTACTTCAGCTTACAACTATCCGCAGAGAGATATTTTGAAGTATTTTGCTCACTTACTGGGGCTTTTTTGCAAAACTTATATTTTTTCCTATTTTAGTTTGTATATTACCCGCCGTACAAAATACAAATATGAATAGAGACACATTTAACTGATAATTTAATATGATTCTTTATTAATTAACAATGTAATTGTAATAACGAATCTTATTTATTTAAAACATCTAAATACGTAAAAAACAAGAAATCATAAAAACTAATTAAAACTAACAATAAATTTAACTAAAATTAATATAAATCTAAAAAAGGCCCCTGCGGCATAGTACCGAAGAAGGCCAAAAGCCAAGATAGGAAAATATTGTGGTCTCGGCGCAGAATACAATTTTATCCCATTCGGCGTCGAGACCCTCGGTCCGTGGGGCCCCGGCGCTCTGAGTCTCTTTAAGGACCTTTCAAAGAGACTCAGAGACACCACAGGAGACCGAAGAGCTGGCACCTACCTCGCTCAGCGTATCAGTCTTACGATTCAACGAGGAAATGCTGCCAGCATCTTCGGTACTATGCCGCAGGGGCCTTTTTTAGATTTATATTAGTTTTAGTTAATTCATTATCATTGATTATTATGTTTGAATTTGATGTAGAATATGGTGGAAAAAAAGCTGTTGGCAGAACGACGTGATAGTATACCGTAGTCATGAATTATTGCATTTTTTCTTTATTTTTAAGAATCGTAAGTGTCTGTGGTGACGTACGATGCAACTTACCCATATTTGCAGTTTCACTCGTTTGTCGTGGCGGAATACTGTCTTCACCTTGAAATCGATTCCCACCGTCGATACGAAGGCTGATGTGAATGAATCATCCGCGTAACGGAATAGAAAACTGGAAACAAGAAAAACAATATACTCGTAAATTACAGAAAATTGTATAAGCAAATTGAATATCTTCCTTATATTATCATTAAGGTTTGTTGGTTATGAGATAACAGAAATATCTTTTACTCATATTTGAAGCATATATTATTTTAAGTATATTATTACTTGAATATTATTTGAATAATAGGTACCGATTTTTATCAGCATACATTTTTTCAGCTATATAATTAAGGTCTTAAACAATTATATAAAAAAAAAACCTTATTTTCTAATAATATAAACAGAATAATTAAAATAACAATAACTAGTTAGTTAAGTCTTTAGATTGAATCTAAAAAGGACCCTTGAGGCATTGTACCAATAAGTTCATTAGGTTTTAGTAATATTTTAAGATAAAATTTAGCTAGATATACTCACCTGGTTTTTCCTACAGAACTGTTTCCAATGATAAGGAGTTTGAACATGTAGTCGAAATTCTGATCCGACGCATCTTTCTGCCATTTTGGGTCTCCGCCTCCGGCCATCTGACAAAACAAAATTTCGATAGAAATCATTTTTATATTTTATTTACATTTGTTATGTCAGCTAATAGAGGACCCTACATTCTTAATAAATTGTAATATTATCTTTCTCGTTTTAATAAAGTCTTTATACTTACTTTATCTCAGATATTTATGTAAGTCTTAAATATCAAAATAAAGTAAACTTATCTACTAAGAACTATATTGATAATGAATTGGATCCAAAATATGATATAGTTACGTTTTAAATAAGTATTGAAATCATTACTCTACTCATAGGTAGAATAATATAAATATATATTTATACTTAGGTATAGCTTATTCAAATAGTTATATTCATTATTAAACAAAATCCACAAACGGCATAAAGTACCTCTCCAACAATTTCATGTTCGTCAATAATTTTCGCATACATTGCACTTAATTTTCACTCGTACTACCAGTTTAACTGTTTATGTCCTACTAAACACAACTCCCGAATAACCCGTTACCCATGCTCATACAAAGCCGCCATTAAGTAAAACACAACTTTATTATCCGTAGCATTAACATTCAAACAAGCCCACATCGGCGGAGCATTTGTTTGTCATAAATGAAACGACCTATCTCTCACTAGTGTTGTAGAAAAATTACATCTATGACACAATCTATAAGGACTAGATTAGATCACACAAGCGTTCGATGTAAGTGAGTATGTGATAGGAAAAAGAGAATTGTAGATAATAAAAAGTGTCGTCACATCCTTTGCGATATGAGAGTAATTTATTTTGGCATATCTGACTCGGTAAACTATTGATTTGTTTTTATTTTTTAAAATAATATTGGCCAGCAATCAAATAAAATAAAACATCATGCAAAAAAAAAACAACTGAAACGGATTAAATCGAGTATACCAATTACACTTCATCTCAAATTGGATAATGACTTATCAATAAATAACCTATCTTGCGCTTGTGGTCCGAAGGATTTGTAAAATCTCATTTTGTATATCAGCTCAACACTAACTGTAACCATAATAGATAATATATGCAACAAAAATCTAATACATCTTGTATTCACTAAATTGCGTAGCATGGCAATAGAAACAAACTGTTTTAAACCGGCAGCCGGGGTAAGCTCGGAAATAGAGATCCAATTTCCACTATTCAGTTACTGAACTATATTTAGATTTATTTTAGACTAGCTTTTCCTCGCGACTTCATCGGCCAGCCATCTTAAAAGTATGATCGCGGGATCAAAATTATACTATGTCATCTTTCGTAGCTCGTTTGAGCTACGAAAGATCTCTCCATACCAAATCTCATCTCAATTGGTTCAGCGGTTTAAGCGTGAAGATGTAACAGAGAGAGAGTTACTTTCGCATTTTAATATTATAATAGTCTGGATTCTTAAAGTGTCAGGTCAGGATATTATGCTACTTTATTTTAGCCAATTTATAATTTAAGCACGGAAATGAAAATGTGTTTGAAAAGAGATTTCAAAAGAGAGAGATAGAGAGAGAGAGAGAGGTTGTCATTTAACGTGTAACGCGCTTATTGTGGGGTAACAACTCGAGGGGTACTTTTCCACCAGGTTTAGGCTAGGCTTACTTTAGAATAATTATGTATCCTGTATTTGACGACTTAAGCTTGTATGAAACTATCAACTTACAATAAAAACGTAGGTATTTAAAAAGTATTTTTTTTATATAAATTTGACGACAGATTTGCCTAGTGGGTAGTGTAGTAGTAGTACCCTTTATATGAAGCGGATGGTACATGGGTTCAAATTCTAGTAAGGCCATTTACTTATTTACTTATTTTTTATTTTGACCCGTAGGTAAATAATTTTCTCTGGTCAGCGGTTTTAACCGTTTGCGGATTTACTAATTACATGTGAGCGTGGTAAAGTTTCTAAATTTTATGTAAATTAGTCTATTTATACTTCTACGTTTCAAAGTATATACTCGCAATGGCAATGTGTGTATTGATCCATAGGTGAAGTTAGTTATTTGAATCATTTTATTATTTATCACCAAAAATCATAATTATTTTTCAGATGGTAAGTAGAAAAAAAATTGGTCATCCTACTTAATGTGACGTCTTGTAGCTTCCCATACTGCGTATGTCAAAGGGCAAAGGGTGATCATGATTTATTATCAATCATCTCCTTGAAATTGGTAAAAATATAAACTGAAATATGTTACCAGCCTTACTCGTATTCTATAAATAGAATATACCCTGTTCTCTGTCTGTTTAGCCTTTTTAATTAATCCGTGTTTTATGTAAATTGTTCAGACGGCGCAGTCTTCAACTTGTTTATGACGTCGGTAATAAAAACCTAGAAAGTTTATTTGACCTTGCTTCGTAACTTTGATTCATCTGGGTTATTTAAATGATTCTGAATTTTAATATCACAGGTTCAAGCTTATCCTATTCTATCATCATTAGTTAAATTGACATAATGTAGTCATACAAGTTAATTACAAAAAAACAAAACATTATTCAATTATTACAAGTTATTTTGGAAATAAACACGCTTCATCAGAAATTACAGATACAGGCAGGTAATACACATTTTAAACACTGTACTCTTACATTCCTTAAAATGAAATGTCGAAGATTTATGCAATAATTTAAAAAACGCTCTTTTTGTGAAATATAAATATAAAACCGTTAACAAACCTTAGATTTATTTTCCAGCAAATGGTAAATACAATGATTATTTTATTCCGCTGTGTACGATTTGGTGTAACGGTAATCCGCGGCTGGAACTTTTGCACCACCCGTTGTATCTCCGACCGTTATTGATTTCGCGCCTCCCACTCTCCTTTCTTTAAATATTCTACAATATTCAAGTAACTACGTACAACAATTATAACTTGGAGCACGGCACTAACAGTTTCAGCGAATTGAAATATATAAAATCGATAACTTGTTAATGTTATGTCGTAACTCACTTGTTTTTTCACACTTGCATACACGTTATTCGTGGTATACTGTTTTATTTTTATTTTGTTTAATATATGTGCGTTTATGAATAAACAATTAAATGTTTAAAAAAGGAATCAGTGAGAAGCAGTGAGACGCACTCACAGCTGTTACGTCCGCCGAGTTCCCTATGACATGGGGAGAAAATTCAAGATGGCGGAAAATTGCGCGCGCACGTTGCCCGCCCGAGCAGCCTGTCAAACTCCTCGCTTAACAAATCGAGATATATAAGTTTATCATCGTGTTTATTTAAATTGAACGTATTTAATGATAACTTATTACTAGTATACTTGCTTACTTATTTCTTCAGACAAATTGACATAAACATTAGTCGTTTCTTGAGATAAAAAATAGTAATTTCTTACAATTCTTTTAGTCGACCGATTGATCAATGAATCCACAAAACTGTCGTCATGTCGAGATACGGTGAAACTGTTGTACTTAGTACAGCTACATATTATTATATGTAAAGCTATATGGAATTCACGGGACACTGTGAGGCTATTTTTGGAATCAGGCATCTTCGCAGGCGACAGCTATTAGATTTATCAGCATAAGTAAAAAGGTGGATTTATTTCAAGTAAATTTTGTCACTTGGAGAGTATGAAAATTTATCGTTTTATTTTTTATGGGTTGGACTTTAAAAATACACATTTAGAGGTCTATCATTTACCTCAGGCGGTTAGAAGACGTTATTTTGATATTTGCTCATAATATTAGAAGTAAAAATGTTGAAATTAGTTGTTATTGTAGGTATGTAGTTAGTTGAAATTACAAAAGTGAGCTACCTATGTTTTATTCGGAAATTATTATGCAATTTCGAAAATAATAATGTAATAATATTCTTTCTGATTTCACAAATAAAAATGTAAGTTTAACATTATATAATGTAGTTCTTTATGGCGTTGTGTAGGTAAAATAATTTTATATGAAAATAAAGTAAACACAAAATTCCCGGGCTTTGAGTAGATCAAGAAAGCTGCCGCCGGGTCAGTCGTACAGCCCTTGACAGAAGCCTTGACCCATGAGTCCCATGACCCAATTGCATGCAGCTCCGTACCGGTTTACATTATTTTATATTGTTTTTTATACTCGTACACTCGGTGCACGAGATAGAACAGTTAATTGATTCATAATCAAAATTTAAAAAAAATATATAATTTCCAGAAAAAAAAAAGTTGAATGAATTGGAACGTACGGTAATTGGAGGTACGTTGAATAAAATGCCACATACATATAATGAAGGGTTTCATATACTCGTATATTAAATACAGTGAAAATGAGAAACAAATTAATTTTAGTAAAATTGCTAAGAAACCTTAAAAATAGTAAAAGCTACGGGTAAATAATATTAAAGGCTTTAGAATCTTAATTAACAAGATAAAAAGTGCATCTTAAAGTTGATAGGGTTTCAAAAGAATACCAAAAATACATCTTAATATGCACATTGGGAAATCCTATCTTACAGCCTTGACCTCAGACCTCCGACCTAGTTTAACTCATATCGGCTGGTATTGCAAAAAGGTGATAAAAATATCTATAACATTTCCGTTCAAGTATCAAATAATTGTTTTAAATATTTTTATTCAATACATGGCAAACCTCAAATCATCCGAAATCTCTCACAAAATTGGTAGTGCGCGGAAATTAAGTTTCATGAAGCACGCTAAACATATTCTAAAGAAGTCAGTTCTTGAGCGTGTCTAATACTCGGCATCTAAAATGGGAATATTTTAAATATTATTTTTAATTAAATTA
Organism: Grapholita molesta; assembly: GCA_022674325.2. NCBI lineage: Eukaryota > Metazoa > Arthropoda > Insecta > Lepidoptera > Tortricidae > Grapholita > Grapholita molesta. The sequence goes on from CP053126.2 coordinate 6,599,428, forward strand.
CGTTCTATGTAATGTATTATCCCTATTAATCAATTCATGATTCCTAAGGAAAATGCAACGAACACAAATAAAAAAATACAAAAAGCTTCGTAAGCGCCATCTATATGAAAACGTTGCTACTGCGTAAAAACATTCCGTCTATTTCTGAGAGAGTCAGTGTATCTCGCGGATTAGATATTAAATAACGCCTACATTTTCTCACAGATGGCGTTAATGTTCGAAACGTTGAAAAGTTTAATCTCATTATTACGCGTTATAAGTGTTGAATGTATTTAAAATTCCATAGTAAAATCATACGACTCCTTATTGTTGTGTATCATAAAATTCATTATAATTCCTGCTTTACTCCGAAGTAAGAACAATTAAATATCACTTGAATATTTGATATCTGAATAAAAACACGGGCGACCGAACCATCCCCTGCTTTAACCAACCAGAATAAACTACGAATCAGAATAGTTTTCCTAGAAATCCCAAATACATTCAAATAGTTACGTTTCGAATATTTATTTTATATAATGTATTTTTTTGGGATAGTCCACTTTAACATGAACCTTAAAGTCGAATGCTTAGGTTGAAATTAAATTGACATCACCGTGGTCGATATATCGTACCATGCCTGGAAAACGGCTAAAATACGGGGTTTGACGTTCAATCCCTGTCAATGTGATTTTTCACTGTAGCCCTTTATTCCTTACACATGATAATTATCACGATTCATGAACCCATAACAGTTGTAATGTATTAAGTACTGATTCAGTAGTATTATAAGTTATTACATTATTCAAAAAACAAGAAATAGTGGATGAATAAATGTAGGAATACCTGTATTTTGTATGGATAAATACCGATTTCTGATATATGGATGTGATATTACCGGCCTTTCCTACTTCTGTGTAACAGCTGGGGAAATATGGCTTTTAGTGTATCGCGTGTAGTCGTTAGCTCAGCATGTATAATCACGTAACAAAATATGCATTTATTTTATATTTATTTTTATGACAAAGGTGCCCAATGAGCAGATGGATTACCTGATGGTAAGCAATTACCGTTACCCATCAGCACCACTAGAGTCACAAGCGCATTGCCGGCCTTTTGGGGTTAGAGCTCAGTAATGACTTTTCTTTATATATATATAAACAACGGGTAAACACAACTAAACAATGCCGATTTCTAAGGTCTATGATTTTTTGGGTTTGCCTCCTCCCAGAACAGCAGATAGAAAGATAGAATATTAGACGGCACAAAGTACGCGAAGTACCCCAGTGAAATAAGTGAATGTGATCGCCATAATACTTTATACTAAGCTATTACTATAGGTCTGGTTTAGTGAGTAGTGACCCTGCCTATGGACCGATTCAAATTCTTGTAAGTTAATTTATTTGTGTGATGAGCACAGGTATTTCTTCCTGAGTATAGTGAGTATATATATCGTCGGCAGAGTCACAACACAACCTTACAGGGGTTCAGTCAATGTGTGTAAGATGTCTTATAAATGATTCATTTCCTTCTATGCGGTTCTCGTATGCTTGTCTGTCTAACCATTAACCGCTAAATGGGCGGTATTTTTAAAAAGGCTTTCTCATAAAATTATTTTATCCATCTCTACCTATTGTAATTCAATCAGTAATGTGCCTTCTATACATTTATGTCTCCATTTTACTAGATACCTTTCACATGAAAATACGAGTAGACAAAATATTGATAATATTATCATTGCCTTCTATGCGGTTCTCGGATACTTGTCTGTCGAACCATTAACCGCTAAATGGACGGTATTTTTAAAAAGGCTTTCTCATAAAATCCTTTTATCCACCTCTACCTATTGTAATTCAATCATTAATGTGCCTCCTATACATTTATGTCTCTATTTTACTAGATACGTTTCACATGAAAATACGAGTAGACGAAATATTGATAATATTATCATTGCCTTCTATGCGGTTCTCGTATGCTTGTCTGTATAACCATTAAATGGACGGTATTTATAAAAAGGCTTACTCATAAAATCCTTTCATCTATCTCCCGCCATTATTCACGCTAACTCTGTTTATATCGAAAAAATATAGTTTTTTTTTCTATTTAGATTGGTAAAATAGTTAAATATTATCGTGGTAAATTTTCACTACTAACGACTTTTGTTGAGTGTTTGGGTGATGTGTTAGTTCGATTAGAATATATTTTTAACCGATTTCAAAAAAAGGAGGTTCTCAATTCGAACAATTTTGTCTTTTATTTGTTTAAAATATTACACAGCCATTTTATACAACTCACCAAAAATACTTACATATGCTTGTGATGTGTAGGTGTAACCAATTAGAGTGTGTTTTTCAAGATCATTAATTTTATCGTTATTATATTATTAATTATTTAAGAACATGCTGACCGAAGATGAGAGTGAATGTGTAAATTATGTAAGTAAAATGAATGAATGATGAATGAAAGAATGGTAAAATTTATATTTTTTTTCATAAATATAATCCCGGGGGCTAGTTCATTCGGTATTATGCGATATTGAAAAATATTTTAAGAAAGTAGCCCTCGGAATAATACATTCGTAATATATACATACGAATACCTTTTTAAAGGATATAAATATTATACAATTATGTAACAACAGACAACCTGGAAATCTGAAATCACATTACCTTTCGTGAATAACGAAAATTATGTGTCATATTGCTACAAGCTGCTACCGCTGAGCGTTTATTTAAATTCCTTTTAAAGTAAAATGCGTGTGTATTATTTTTTGTAACACATTCGTTTATGCTAAACCATTCAATTCCAATGACAAATCCGTTAAAAATATGACTTGCCAAAAGAGATTTACAAAATATATTTAGTAATATATCCGTGGGGATTAATTGACCTGTGAAATGAAAAAGACATATTTAGCATGACAAATAATTATGAATTTAATTTGTATGAAGTATCGTTATTTAGATCTACCGATTCCCCAATCATTAATTCATTACTATATTTCTATCGAAGATTGACACCTAACAATTTTATTTTGTTTAAATTGATTAATACTTGGAAACTATCAAACATCGCAAAGGTAAAAAACTTTAAGTCCGACATTTGTACCATCTTGTAATGTACAAAAAAGATTAAATAAATAAATAAATAATACCTTTAAAGGCAGAACCTTATATTTTGGACACAATGGCTCCCAAATATGACAGCAATATTCTATTGAAATTTATCCCATTATTAACCAAAGAGCAAATTCCCGAAAAATTGTATTTGTCATTGGTCCATTAAGGTTTTGATTAGCAAAAATAAAATGGCATAGATACGTCAAACCTCATGCGTGGTTGAAGTTTTTTATGGGGTCATTATGTAGACTTAATTTATCTTCTATGTATTTTTTTCATGATCAATCGCTGGTTATGGTTCATTTCTAATAAAATATACGCGTATTCGACGTGAGAATCGTTGAGAATCTCCTCCGTTTTTTTCGTCGGTTAAAAATTAGTCTCATTTCATATTTCTATTTATAATTCTAAACACCATTAATAATACACTCTATTGGGATCGATCTGTTATCACGGACAGGACTATTGTAGCCAACAAGCCTGATATCGTGGTGATAGATCGATCGCAGCGCCGGGCTCATCTACATCAAAGTCTCATGTGACGAGAACCTCGTGAAGGCCGAGAAGGACTAGTCTAGCACTTGTCTCACGATGTAACTGCCATGTGGGAAGTTGATTCGGCGATCATTGTACCGATAGTTGTTTCCGCGAACGGTCTCATAGCGAAGAGTCTCGACCAACGTCTTGAAAGACTCTCGCTACGTGGTTGTTGTAGGATCAGGAGTCAGATTCAGAAGGCGGTAATCCTGGACACAGCGCGCAAAGTCTGGCGGTTCCTCTCTCTGCAGCCCTAACCACCGTCAGCCTGGGCCCTGCCCAATTGCCGCCGGCACCCTATGTTAGGTTTTTAATAATATTTTTATTGTTTTGATAGGTTTTGATGTATCTTTTCATTTTACTTTTATAAAAATCCTAACTTAAGAAATGAAATAAATAAAGAAAATAATAATAATTTCTTGTACACATCCGAGAAACTCAAAAAGGCTTGTCTAGTATAATGTAATTACTAATTTACGTTAAAAGGGTGTCATAAATCACACGTGAAGGTTATGTACCTACGCACCCAACTCTTTCATTAAAGAGTAACGCTTTTAAAAATAATTACGTAACAAGCAAATGTTAATTAGCTTCCTGTCGTTTTAACAAAATGAGCTGATGCACAAATATATACATGTACCTACATAATACTTACGTAATGAAACTAACTGTTAAACAGGAGTCGTCCGAAGACTCATACTTGTATTTTGTATCAAGTATTCAGCACTCAAAACTCAGTATTTCTTTTTAGACCAATATATTGAATTTACAAATTCTACACAAAGAAGAATTTTATTATACATATTTTATGACCAGACCACTGGACTAAATTCAACCGCCTACCGTATTGCTACTAAGTCCCATTTATACAGTTAGATGCTTCGGGAAGAAAATATGTATGTTTAATTTCAAAGAAGTACCTTATGTAGGTACTTTTCACTTTAGACACTTTTCAAAATCGCTTCTTACGGGAGGTAACGTTAATATAATATTTGTTTAATTCGATTTAATGATGATCTATGTTTAATATCTTAATTTTAATGTAATCAAGTTTCTAATTCATGTTAATACTAAATTTATCGTAGTTTAATGTATCGGATGTACTTGTAAGATCTTAAGTAAATGATCGAAATTAATGATTATTCCATTAAATATAAATAATGATCCTTGGAATGTCGTCTTTTAATCTACGTACTAAAGTCAAAGTTAAGAAGAATTTGGATTTCTTGTTGTATTTGTTTTTTATTTTTTATTATGAATAACGCACTTATCCAGTCCAGTTATTAAGGTTCAGATTAAAATGACTTAAAGACAGGCTATGGTTCCGTTAGTAAAGAAGTTATAATTTAAGGTAAAACCAACGTTGCATGTCCCTCTATATAATACAATTCTCATTAAAAAAGTTCTATCTTTAGATTTCTGGAAGACGTTGCTGCTCTAAAAAAAAACGACAATTATTTATATTTTACAGAATACCGTGCCAGTAAACAGTTTGGCCTTGCTCTTGACAGAGGTGTTCATGTGGATATTCAAGAACATCATTATTGCAATAGGTATATTTCGCTAAGACTCTAAAATCATCGATATGAATGGAAGATGTACGTATTTTGAGAGATCTCCTTTAGTCAAAGCCATTCAGACTTTTTAAAATCTTTTGGCCTTCTTCTTTCATGTATGAAACTAGAATATAGTCTGTATTTAGGAATTACTGGTGAATTTCGATCGCCAACTGTTTGGCCGATCGCATTTTTTTTCTTCGATTTTATGTAATGTTAGAAATTAGTTTCTCAAGTAAACGCATTTTTTTAATTGTCTGTGAGAAATTGTCGAAGTAAATATAGAACATACTGTTTTTAGACCCTACGCCCTTAAATTGGAATACTTACCTTGATAATAGATAAATGACTGTATTTATACTGTACTCTACTGCAAGTAAATCATTTCATGTATGGCAAGCGGCCAAAAATCTTTTTCTAAAAATGTTCCCATGCACCTTGAGTAATAGCACACACGAAAAGACAGCTACTGGTGCATAATAAATCAATTTGAGTAGATAATCTACTATCGCAAAATATATTTTTTTTAACCTCTAATGTATTCAGAAATTTTATATGCTCAATTTTATTACTCGGAGATGAAAAAAATCAAAACTGCCTTAATCCTATTACATAAATTAAATTTAGCTTACCTATTATGCAACGAAACATAATGAAGACATGAAAATAAATATGAAAATACAATACATTCATATGATTATTAAGTACAGAACTATTTTAAACTTGTATATATATATATATATATATATATATGTATACCTATGTATTATGAAAATACCAATTCATGAAATCTGATAAAGTGATAAAGGTTTCTGAAATTGAACTGTCAATTAATGATTCATAATCATATCATTAACATATTACGATTGAATGGATAGCTATTGTATTTCATCTTATAAATCCAGTTTCTACTTAGATTTAAATGATTCATGAATTCATGATACATACCCAAATGTGGTAAGTGCGTCGTACTTTTGTTTCCATAAAACAAAAAGGATTCAACTCTCAAAAACTGTAAACACAAAACATGATTTTCGGTAAAAGTAGATATTGACATATATATGCACCTCTATAAAAATATGTTTAATTCTTGATATTAAACATTTTGTTAATACATTATCTGTGATGAAAAAATATAGTTTATTCCTCTTATTTGCTAAAATTTATACCTATCTGACCGTAAATACTCAACAGCACTCAAACCAGCGACCATAAAGCTATCCGCATAAATGTTTCTCGTTTGAAATACATTATTAAGTCATCGCCAGATGAGAATTAACAGAAGGTACGCAATCCTACATTATTTTTGCCAACTGGGATCGGGTTAGAATGGGCGGTGTTTTTTTTTACTTTCTGGCGAAATCATGATTACAATACATGTCGTAAATAATCACATGTGTTTCTATGCATTACATTTGCACAGCGAGTATTTAAAATAATGAGAATGGAGTTGTGAGGTAGCTCTCGTTCGGAGTCATCGTAATCGTTTTTAAAAAAAAAAACACCATAATATGTCGGGTAATTACATCTGAATATCTTAATATTTAAAATTAGTTTCAATAATTCAATTTGGGAGAAACGCCTCTTTGTGTTTTGTTAATAACTTTATGTTGGTATAAAGGTCAATCGCCTCGTAACGCAATTTGTCATGGTACATTCAGTTCGTTACTCTCCCGGAAGGATTACCTCTATTCTTCTGTATGTTTTATAGTTAGTGTGAGTTTTTAGAATCCTAGGAGATACACGATCGACTAAGCTGTGCCCGTACCATGAGTTGTGACATTACGGTTTTCGATAACGAGTATCGAGTTTACTATCTGTGCATCTCGCTTGTACTGTTTTAGTGCGATGCACAGATAGTAAATTCCATACTCCATATCGAAAACCGTAATGTCACAACTCATGGTACGGGCACTGAAACAAGTTAACTCAATAGGGTTGTTTGGGTGTTTATTATATATTTAGTTTTGTATTTCAAGGAGTTAGTGACACAGAGATATCATTATGGATGTGTACAACTGACCTTTGAGTTGTCGGAAATATTTTCAGTGTCGCTCGACGTTGGCGCGACCAGAATAGACTTTGCGTCGGGACTTGGCGACAGGCGTGCGTGACGTCACGGCGACGTCACGATGCGCATGAGTATAGTTAATTATTTAATTATTTTTCGCTATGGCATTACGACTGGCGATAAACGTTGTCACTGTCTGCTGCTTAACTAGGAATGAAATGGTTATTGTGATAGCTAGATTATGGCTATGAATAGGTTATCTATAACAAAATAATTATCATTAATAATTATTATTAACATTTATAATGCGACACTGGGAAGAAGCTATGATCGCCGATTTATATATTATTTTTTATAGTAGAAGCATGGGCATAGTTTTACACGCAATATAAAATATACCTCATAGTTGGGACGAGGCCTAGGTATAACTTTGGCTTCCTGTGTTTGCCTGGATGGCTACAGATTTTATTGTGATTTAACTATTATTTTCATATTCCTATATTCCATTTAAATTAACACAAAACTAGGTACTCCATATTTTATGGATGGCAGTCAATGTATTTTAAAACATACCTAATATTTTTGAATACTACATCGGTGGTAAACAAGCATAGGGCCCGCCTAATGGTAAGCAGTTACCGCAGCCCTTGGATGCCAACTCCAAAGGTGTTACATGTTTGGACCCGGGTATGTCCTTAAACTACTTCCAACAATGAGAGGTAGGGCACAGCGATTACCATCACGCTTGAATCTGGGGCAGCCCAACTGGGGAAGTACCTCCTCCTTACAGAAGACTACAGCCATAATAGCACTGCCACCTTTCAGGTATGTAGTGTTATGTTCCTGATAGTGAGTAAGGTTCCCAGAGCTCCAACTACCCTTAAAGGCCGGCAACGCGCTTGTGACTCCCCTGGTGTTGCGGGTCCCCATGGGCGACGGTAATTGCTTAACACCAGGTAATCCGTCTGCTCGTTTGCCGCCTATGTCATAAAAAAAAAAATGCACGTTGCCGACCCTTTATGTACTCCTTTTTTGAAGAACCCCATACTGTAATCCCTCGGGAAAACAGTGGCAGGGAGCTCATTTCACAGCCGGAGCGTTCGTGGGAGAAATTTACTCATAAATCACCATGTCTTTATTTTAACCCATCCTTTACATTTCTTTTTATACTACTTTTTGTGTAAAAATAGTAATGGGTTTGTCATGTAAAGAGTAAAAGCGAAACTACTACCTTCAGGACAATTACTTCAGTAATAGCGATGGTCATTTAGGTCATTCTTACTGAAGCGTGGTGTAGCGTGCCTGGAACGGATAAAATTGAAACACGGAACATACTTTGTACACACTGACATTCTGATAACAATTGGGCAATATAATGGCAATTGGGTCAGCACTTGAATTCCAACGCCGAAAATTTACGGTAGCGCACTAAAAGGCTTAATGAACTAATTGGTCTGCAATCACTTAATTAATTGCTTACATCGGAGCTTTTGAGAACTATTTATCATGTTTTTTGCGCGTTGTAACCGAAATTATGATTGACGTAACTGGGTTAGTAACGTTAACTGTACAAGTGTCGTGTCACAGCGGCCATGGAAATTGCATAGTATGTTTGCATGGTGGTGTGCACGCAGGTTGGCGGACGACGTCGGTGCTCGCTGCTGGCGCGGCCCTCAGTCCTCCGCCAACCACCGCGCTCGCCGCTCGCGCGTCGCGCACCGCGCCCATGGACTACGATCGACCAAACGAACACGTATATCTCCACATTTCTAACCTTTCTACTTACCCTTAAATCAAAACTCTACCGCAAACAGTCGACGAATCGCGCGAAGTTGAATAAAATGATTTTTGAAACCAGTTATCAGAACTTTTGCCGACTTTTGAACACCCATCACACTAACGATTGACAGATCCTATGTCCCTCGCCGTGGATCCCGCTTGACATTGTTTTCTTTCTTCACCATGCAACTCAAAGGAACATTTTACCAAAACCTATTTATACACAAGAAGCGACTGAAACTTTCTACTTGCAACCTTTGAAAACTATACATGCAATTTATAAAACTATTTACACTGTTTTATAAATGGTTTTAGACATTTCTTTATCCCTGTAAGGTCTAATCGCCTTTAAGAAAAATTAAGTGACCAAAGACATAAATAAAAATAGTAATAGTGCGTGTGGAATTATCTAGAACTTAAATACCTAGTGTGTGGTGTGTTCTCATGTGTTAAAAACAAACTAAGTGTGCCATTAGGAACTAGTTCTAAACTTTAAGAATAGACTATAGTGTGTGTCATAGTGTGGATTGTGTATTAGTTAGCTAAATGCTGAAAACGGTGAGTCATTTTATTTTTAAAATCGTAACGATTGAAACTGCAAAGGTCAATGATCTTTGCAAGCGTTTTATGTCCGCAGCATATTTATACCTACAAAAATGTATATCTTTTTTATTTTTCTTCTGTATACCTACATTACCGAGGTTCCTGTTTTCTTTATTTTTCCAATTATTATGATATGTCATTTCTCGTATTTTAAAAATGTTATTTTATTATTAGTTTCAGCCTTATTCTAAGATTTACAAATAAGCAAGCAAAGCAAGGCGAGTAAACAAAGTAAATTAGAAAGGAATCAAAATAAAACAAAAAAGAATGTTTGTGAGAAAAGAAAAGAAAGAATGATTGTGTGCGTCAATATAGGTCACATTGGTGAAAAAAATAACTAAAAGACCTGGCCGATGTAAACTCATGTTGGCGTTTAGAAATAATTATATATATAAGTTACCATTATGATGCAGCTGTTCCATATCACATAATATTTCAAATATGGAAAAAGAAAGCACATTTAATATGTTATGGCTATCTATCAACTTTGACCTATTTTAAACCAGTACACGAGTCTAATAAAAAAAAAAAAAAACGTGTCACATTTTGTTTGTTGTTGGTTTAACAAACTGCCATACTAGTCTCAGTATGGCAGTTTATTAAAAGTAACCACATGGCAATATCTCATATGTTCAATATAATAAAAGGGCCCTCGACTTTACGGTATTTTTACTATCATTCTTGTGGGTTAGGACAACACTTTCCTTATTAACAAATGTACCCAGTACAAAAGTATTCTGATAAGTGCCACATCGCTACGAAACGTGCTACAAACATCTACGGGTCTACGAGGTAACGAAATTGCCTTTAGGTTACAATAGAGAATAGTGGAATAATCTTCAGTGTATTGCAAGAAATGAAATCGGAATATTGTTTATAGTTGTATTTAAATTAGAGATGCATTGGATTTCCGACCACTATTTTATATCCGGCCTATACGGCCACAATTTACTAATCGACAGAATACAGGATAGTGGCGTAGTATTCGATCGGATAACGAATAGTACGTTAACATATTAATAATAGTAATCGAATGGTTTCAACTGTTTCTAGTCACTAAACACAAATAGTTTCAAATAATTAAACTCGCTACATAAATACATTTAATATACACCATGTAAACTAACGCACTGCAATGTCCAAAACTAAGTTTAAAAATACCGCATTTTCTATCGAAGACTGCCTACATCTAGGAACAGGTTGCAACTTGCACCGTGCGCCTTAGAATTTAAGTACGTAATTTTAGATAACAGTTCCGGCTAGTATTCGTAAACACAATAAATAAATATTTTAAATATTTTTCGGACAATCTTACACAAATTGACCTAGTGTCCTACGGCAAGCTCAGTAAGGCTTGTGTTGTAGGTACTAGACGACGATATATATAATAGATAGATACATATAAATACTTAAATACATAGAAAACACCCATGACCCAGGAATAAATATCTGTGCTCATCACACAAATAAATGCCCTGACTGGGAATCGAACCCAGGACCATCGGCTTCAAAGGCAGGGTCACTACCCACTAGGCCAGACCGGTCGTCAAATATCCCCTACAATAGTTATAAAACAAATATCCCCTGCTTAGTTCTTATTTTGAATGTTTTGGTCTAAAATCCAAAATGATTACATGATTAACGCTTTGTTTGTCTTAGAATTTATTAATTATAAGTACGAAGTATATGATAACATTGATAACCTTATAAAATAAAACTACTAAAACTAGATGTAACTTTAAAATAGAAATAAAAAAAGACTTGGCTAAAAACCTTTTAACTCTTAGCATTTCTGTAAGGTTTTATCTTTGCGCAAGAAACCTGCCGTGGGGGCTCCCGTTGCCTCTTCGCTTTTTGATTATTTCATTCCTAATTATATGCTACATAATATGATGACTATCCATCTTAATATTAAATAAATTGTTAAAATGCCACCGACATTATTTATGCACGAAAGAAGTAATGTATACATGTGTGACCATGTATACATTACTTCTTTCGTGCATATTTTTTTTAAATGCCTTACGCTTCTCAATTTTCTTTTTATAAGCCTTATAACGTTCAAGCTATTCCCGTGAATTGGACAAATTAAGCCATAATACGAGCAAGCCTCACGCGAAATTACGCAAAACGAGGGATCTCATACGTTCCCTGAGCTAAAGAAGCTATTCGCTTGGGTCACACACAATTACACAATAATAAGGCGTTTAATAACCCAGTTGATGGCAGTTATAAGGAAATTAGAAAGTATATTATGTTTTTGTTGTCCATTACCGTAGTGTTAGCAGAGTTCATTGAAGTACGCACATCGGTAGTCAATAGTATAAACTGTTGAATTAAATATTACCAATATAAAGCATTACTTTAGTAAGACCTCGACCACAAAAAAAATCCAGTCGAACGATTTTGAGTGTATGTTTATTAGCGTGAGGGGCATTTTCGAGCGATAATATGTGTCATTATCTAGGAAAAGGGACCTTATTGTCGATGGCACTTACGTCGAACCGCGTTGCGTTTGTATTGTATCGTCTTGAACAACGACATAAGTGCTATCGACAATAAGGTCCCTTTTCATAGATAATGTCACATATATGGAGTTTTACGCTCATAGCATTTCAGTACCTATATCCATGAAGAAGTGGTCTTAGTGGTAATGAGATGAGATTTTTTCGTATACACTTAGGAAATTCTCTTAAAATTGCCTTAAATGTATGCTATTCTATAGAAACAGCTATGTAAAAACTCACATAACGATAATTACTCCGAATTGTAATATATCTGCCACGAAACCGTCTGAAAACAGCGATATGACTATTTTTTATAACATATTTCTCCAATTAAGTACTTGAAACCATTTTAAGAATAATTATTCATTATCTAGATATACAGAATACCTTCAATAACATACATGAATATTGAATTACTTTTAGACCAATGAACACTGAGTATTTGTTACTAATCTTATTTAGGCAGCCATGATCCTTTACTTTCTAGCCTACAATATACACGTTCCGAATATGAAGGTAGTGCTTACATGTAGAAACATGGACCGGATTAGTATTTATCCAATTACATTTTCATAGTATTTTATGTGACTGTGTAGTGTCAGACTAATCCCCAACTGTTTTAGTATATTGTGCAACAATTTATATCGCTATTTTTTTAAATCGCTTCAAACAGTCATGTTGATATGGAAGTCCTGTTCAACTAAGGAGAAACTGTCGACTATCTATAAAACTAGATCCCGCATGACTGAGATTATTTATGAATCGTGTTTACCATTTTCATACCTCCCTTGTGAATTCCATACAACTTATGAAAAAGAAAACTAAAAGTTTCAACTAAATTCTGATGATATTACGGACTAATATCTGTCATTCTGATAATTCTTTGGGTAATCATTAGCCATGATAAAGTAGTGAAAATATATATAATACCGGATACGGCTATTCAATAGTTTAAATTTAACCATTCATCATAGACAAAATTAAGACCGTAGCAGGATAAGGGAAGAAAACATGCCCTTTTATGATTAAGGACTGGTCTTTTTTTAAGGTTCGGTAGTTACTTACATCTATTAGTACTATTGTGTATTAGTTTTATTGAAAAATTCCCATTAGTTCGGCCGGGAAAAAAAAACGCAAATAAATGAACATGACTTTTCTCTGAATATAAAATTTTAATTTTTCATTATTTTATAATTTTGTTAGGCTTAATAAAAAAAAAATTAATTTTGCTTTCTTTTATTTTTGGTTCTACTCAGAAACAAAAAACTTGAGAATTAATCAGCAAGCAAATTTGCGTTTAGCCCATCTTACGAATGTGCACACCCCAAATTTGTCGCTGCCGTGAGCATGTATTTACGTGTAGTTTTGCGCGAGTTATTTCTACGCCTAAAAAGAAAATCTTGCGAGCTAATTTATATGTGTTTAATACCTTTTGGTTGTGGGTTAGTGTTTGGCAGAGTGACAAACATTTTGCACCAAGTGTCCAGGGCTGGGGTCACTTGTTCTCGTCAAACACGATGAGTGGAGTGTGTTTGAGTGGCATTTGCGCGGACCGTGTCATTTGACACCGATCAGCTTTGAGAAGGCGCAATCAACGCAAATTGATCGACGGACAAGAGTCGGGAGCACAACGTGACATACAGCTTAGTAATGGCATCCATTATTAGGATAGCATATCTTTCATGTTTGCTTACGTTAATATGGTGCATGTAAATTTGTTAAATGCTACGTCAAACATATATAGGTAACTACCTTTTCCTGGCGACTTCGGCGGCCAGCCATGCCCGTTTTTAGAGTATGGTTTCGGGATAAAAATTATCCTAGTATGTCCTTTCTCATAGCTCAAACTCTCTCCATACCAAATTTCATCCCAATTGGTTCAGCGGTTTAAGCGTGAAGAGGTAACAAACTTTCGCATTTATAATATTAGTATGGATTCGTATGGATAATATATTTCATTTTGCTTATATAAAATGCACGTATTTAAATATTATTCAGTAACCTTATTGCACAAGCGTACGCATAAATATTTATCTTACGATAAATAATAAAACTATAGTGTAGTGATAGAATATTATTACAGCTTTTTATATTTGGGCGGAGCTTATAAATAAAGCTCAATCAACCTCAAATAAAGCCTATCGTACGTAAAGGTCATCGACGAGGGGTAAAATACAAAGAAAAATAGTTAGAATAACATTTGTACTGATTAATGAGTCGTAAGATCTTACTATTTATAAATAGATAAAGTCGACATTATTTGATTTGATTTTAAAATTGGAGAGACGTATCACACTGATTTAAACTTTCACGGTTCTTACACATTATAACAAATAAAAAGTACCGTTTATTTGCAATAATGTTTAAATAAAATTGTTACACCACCGTGGAAGGTAAATAAATCCCTAAAGATTGCTACAAATAAATATATCCCTACCAAGACGTGCCCGCCTTTAAGACGATCGTATTAAAAAAACATAACATGTACCGAAATAAAATATTCACAACGGGTCAGACAAGTCCAAGGCTTATAGTTTATTCACTGAATTATCTAGTTGTCGAGTGCTTGGTCAAAAAGGTAGACTGAATGGCACTCAAACAACACGTTTTATTTTGTGATAATACATGTTGCTTCCATCATTTACCTTAAATAATAGTAGAAAAATAACGTTCGTTAACGCATAAATTACTTATTGCTTTGTTATATTTTGTTCCTTTGACGTTATGTCTGTCTGATTTATTTTATATTTTAACTAGCATTTCCTTGCGACTTCGTGGGCCAGCCATGCCCGTCTTTAAAGTATGGTTGTGGGATAAAAACCATTATATGTCCTTTCTCGAAGCTCAAACTCTCTCCATACCAAATTTCAACCCAATTGGTTCAGCGGTTGAAGCATGAAGAGATAACAAACAGATAGACAGCCAGAGAGCATTTACATTATTAATATGATGAGTATGAATTAGTATGGATGTCAGGTTATTAATTACCTTTGCGTAAAATTTATCTGGTCAAATATAAAATATGAGAGTAAAAATTTGCGACAATGTTGAGAGAGAGTAAATACTACTTTCTATCAACATTGTCGCAAAGATTAATGAGATGTGTAAAAAAATGATACTTTAACTTTCATATTAGTTATTTAAAAGTGGGTAACTCACGTAAAAAGCAAGTAAAAAATGTCGAGCAATATTCCACTTACAAAACGTGAGTTACCCGCTTTTATACAACTAATACTTTTCAATCTCACGATAGTTTTGTGTTTAAAACTTTGACTTTCTTTCATATGCACATACATTTCTTTCATATGCCATTACAAAAACAATTCATAGTGTAGTTTATTTAAGTTTTTATAAAAGACAAACACGTTGTAGCGTGGATGTTTCAGGTTATGGTAAGAGTATAGATATTATGTAAATTAGCTAGAGCGCGAATTGCATTTCTAGTGGCTGTACGAGGAAAAGGAAATTTCAAATATAGAATGCCTATAAACATACAATACCACTACAGATGCAATCCCATGCTCTCGCTTTGTATTTTTTGTATGTATGTATTTTTACCTATGTATTTTTTCACATCACATTTCAGCCGTATGCAGTCCACTGCTGGACATAGGCCTCCCACAGATATGACTTGTATCATTTTGGGGGAAGTTGCCATAGTCGCCACGCTTGGCAGGCGGGTAGGCGACCGCAGTAGCTGTAGATTGGGTTTCGACGAACGCTGCTGCCCGTCCGTAGGATTTTTCCCTTTGTCGCCTCTTACGACACCCGCGGGAGGAGATGGAGTGGTGCTATTCTAGTCAGCCGGCATCACACGGCATACCTATGTATAATTCAGTGTAATGTTAATGACCTGGTTGGCTATAGTATAAAAACCGTGGGTATGTAATATATTATCTTATTTGGTAGCTATAGAACTCGCTTCAATAGTTTCGGAGCCTATTCAGTCCAAACAGACAAGCTATCAAATCTTTCTTTATAATAGTAGTTCAGAAGACAATCAAGAAATCACTACTACTTAGTATTATTATTAATCAAGAAATCATTTTATTAATACTAAATATATTTCATATCAGCTGTGAATTACAGAGTTTAAGAATATGTATACGAAGTATTATAATTATTAAGTATTTAATTGCATGCATGTTTTACATATACAATCATAACTGTATACCTAGATTGTGTTTAGTTTTTAGCGAGTTAGTACGGCGGCATTTATTTCGCCCATATCTGAAAATTGTCGTAGAAACCCTTTCCTTTTTATTGTATGATAATTGCCATTTAATTTGATTTGGTATTTTATTAAATGTCTAGTACCAAAACACCTTTAAGCTTGACTTGTTTAGAAAAAAATATAATACTGACAAGCTAGTGCAAAAAATAGGTAGTCTTTGCCAACAGTAACAATAACATGCCTCTTAAAATAAATAGGGCTTGCGTACCAAAAAAATGTACCAGTAAGCTGTATTTAAAAATAGCAATGCCGTATGTTATGGAAAAAATTAACGATCTGGCTTAATTTAGTACATTATTATAAATTATTATTTATTATATTATATTCAGCATTACGAGCATACATCAAAGTGTCCTTATACATATGTATCAGACGAAGATAATTATAATTATCTTCTGACTCTAAGGATTCAAAATGGACTTCTTTTTGTATGAAATTTAATTCTGTAGTTCTAGTACATAAAAAATGTTAGTGTAAGACCTGCGAATGCTCGATTTAAGCGTTGAACGTTACGGCGCGCATATAAAAAAATGGCAAACGCACGGGAGTGGCCCAATTGCATGATGTTTAAATCCTGTAGAAGTTCGACGCCACACTATACGTGATGCCGACCGCCCCGCTTCAAACGTACACCCAGGCATTGCAAATTACTTTTTATTTTTCATACATTCGTGAGACGGTTAGTAAGAATACTTTATTTATTGCCAACGTTAAATGAGACGCGTTCACTATTATAGTAGGAGGGACGAATTCAGGGCGTATTTTGTTTACAAAGTTCAAACAATACACTAATAATACAACACATAAACAAAAGGGATAGACGACTTGGAATATTCCTTTCGAGATACTATATGCTATTAATTTTAGTATTACAAAATAAATTGTCAGTTCGTGTATAGACGAGTACTAATCTCAATTTCTCCCCATAAAGCTGCACAAAGTATTAAAAGTCATTTTATGCACTATTCCTTCTATGGAACCGTTAAAATAGTGTCAGACTAGTTTATCCACTGAGATTTCAGAAAAATGTTACCGACGAGTATTATGTGTTAACATACTCCCCTTTTGAGAAGTTCCGTACTTTTTCTCCCAGGTGAGTCGCAGGTGCACTGCTCCAATATGTAAATTTCAGCGATACGAGCCATAGGCACTGGTCCCACCGCGAGCTATTAAGCTATGAGCTATCAGCTATTTCAAGGGACAAGAGATAATCACTCCCGTGTAAATAAAAGAGAGATATATATTTATAGCTCATCGCCCCCGGCGACAAACTACGATCGCCCTGCTATGACATATATGTCTCTTATTTACATGGGATCGATTATCTTTTGTCTCTTGAAATAGCTGATAGCTTACTAGCTCGCGGTGGGACCAGTGCCTTACTCAGCAGTCTTAGGACTATAAATGTATGTGTCCTCTGGGGAAGCCCTAAAGTTCTTTAATTTTGTGAAATATGTAGTAAGAATATTAGAAAAGTATTTATAGTTAATCGATTATGATTTGTGTGGGATAATGATGCAAGATAAATTCGTCGACTGACACTTAAATGAGATTGATAAAAATACATATATAAAGGAGGCCTCGCCGTTTGAGTGACAAACGAAAATGGCAATGGCAATTGAAGCGAAGAATATTATTAATATTCTTACAAAATGTAACTGAGCATATTTCATTTACCTACTATCAAAAATAAACCTTTTTATTATGAAACTAATGTGACATAAATAAATTTAAACAAGCAATCAGTGCAACATAAATTCGTTATGACGATGATATTTAAAAACAACTGTTATGTCATTCGTATTATTATGTCATTTATATTAAATTTCTTAAAGAAACAATCTGTACTAAACGACGCAACGGACTTAAAATGTCAAAAACACTTATTGAAATATAGTTATTATTTATTTTAAACCGGCTTGTGGAAATTCCGGCAGTGTCAGTCCGGAAGGTCGCAAAACCGTCGCTTCGTAAAAATATAAAGGTCATACTTAGAGGAAGACGCTAACAGTTGAGAGATGAGCGGATTAGACAGCAGGCCAACTATTAATAACGAGGTGATTTACTGAGAGACCAAACGTAATTTATATTGAGGATGTTAGTCAAAAAAACATTTTACTCGATCACATAATAGTATTAATGTTAATGCTTTTCATTGTGTCATTTAGTGATTTCGTGTTTCAAATTCTAAATTTCTGATACTCGTATTTTAATTACACATATTTGGACGGGCTATTAAATACTTCTTGTTTAATTGCGCCAAGATAATTTCTTACCACAAGTTTATAAATAAAGCTATCCTGCGTGTTGTTATGTCTAATGTTTTATAACTTCACTGTTTCATTGATACTTCAATCATTTTAAACTTACTTGAGGTATATTCTTTGAAACGAAATCCAGTTAATTCTACAACTAAAAAGAAGCCCACCGGTAACCAGTATTAATGTGGGTTTTTTTATAGAGTTCCATTATAAAAAAAAACAATTTTTCATCTAAATAATATATTATTTATAAAGCCTGCTGTGTCCGTGTGTCCTGTAACAGTTTGAATCCCGGCCGCAGGTGGGTCGCCGAATATATTTAGCGCTGAGTCGCGTTCATTGTCACTACGCGCCAAGGCCCAAGACAAATTGTTGGCCGAGCGATAACTATTATGGCCGTTATGTAACAAGTGCACAATGTAAACAAAGAGTTTAATAGATATTTAAAGAATTTCAACGAAACAAATCAAACTCAACACCTTTATATTTTAAAAGTATCGTTGCCTTCTTTCAGTAAGCGTTGTTTTCTTTAGCCATTTCTACATAAGTATAATAAAATATAGACAACATTCGTGTGTAAGTATTTTGAATAGTACCAAATCAACAGTTTGATCAGCCATAATAGTGAAAATATATAAATGTCGGTAAGGTAAAATGGTAGAAGATGAAATTATTTTTACTAGGGGTGAGATGAATTGTCTTGTAATGTATCGATATACAGACAGTTTTTTACCTTACCCCTCATGAAAAACCATTCTATTTCTTGTAGTTGTAATTTTAGATTGTATCAAAAAAATATATAAATTTTCAGTTATCTATTATAGTGCAGAAAAAAAATTCTGTACCAATAGTTTTTACTTATTTAAGCGGATGTGACGACCCAAAGTAAAAATACTCGGCAGCACTGGCACGTGCGCTTGCGACGATTTATCGTCGCTGCTGAATGATCTTTTAAACGCTTTATGCGATACAATCGGGATTAGCGTTCGTTTGTCTTGAGAACACTTATTTTTGGCTAAAGTTCATGATCGCTAAGATAGATGATGATGGCATTAAGCCCACCATTCGTACCTTCTTGTATTGTGCAATAAAGATTAAATAAATAAATAGATAAAGAGTTAATCTGAATATCTAACTATAGCCTATAATTTATGATGGGTGTTATCCTAAATATCATAATTATTAGTAGATTATCTTCGATATTTAAATCGAAAGAAAAATTGAAAAATTTTGACTTTTTTCTATTTTTCCTTCGATTTAAATATAGAAGATAATCTACTAATAATTATGATATGTAGGAAAACAACCATTTAATAATTTAAATATCGAAGATATTCGCTAGCAGTCGTTTCTGTATAATAAAAAATAATAGTAGATTATCATTAAAAAAAATATATATATATGAAAAAAAAATATGCCGGCAGCCATTTTCTTGAGTTTAGGTACCTAATGTAAAAACGCTGCTAAAAATTAATTTGTTACTGGTTTTAATGTTGTTTGATAGTGTCTCTTAATCAGCCATGTCGGGGCTTCCGACCTTTGTACTGACGAGACGCTGACTGTACTGGCTGACTGACATGTTTTGGAATGACTGACATAAAATTTAAAGACTGACAGGTCGCACATCGACAAAAAAAAATTAACAGTCATCGACAAGAACTCGGAACAGACGGTTCATAAAAAGTATTACAGCAATAATGAGTCAAAGATGGTTCAAGCCGAAAAACGCCCACTGCTGGGTAAAGGCTCAATGATTTACAAAACGACCGGCCCTGTGCTGCCCTGGTCCAACAACTTCCTGCAACTCTGACCAAATCGTCAATCCACCAAGTTAGGAGCCTTAAAACGCTCTTTTCTCTTTTTCTGACAGTTTCTTTGTTGAAGAGTATTTTTTTAATTGTAGAAATTTTTTGTAGTCAGCCTAATTATTACAATATACAATTTTAAGCTTACACTCTTGAGCGCTGGTAGCCTAGCGGTAAGAGAGTACGACTTGCAATCCGGAGGTCGCAAGTTGAAACCCCGGCTCGCACCAATGAGCTTTTCTAAACTTATGTACGAAATATCATTTGATATTTACCGGTCGCTTTTTCGTGAAGGAAAACATCGTGAGGAAACCGGACTAATCCTAATAAGGCAGTTGAAAAAAGTCAGCGGTTTTCAAATGGCGGATTTATAGATTTGCATCGTGTCATAATTATTTATCGGCAAGGTTTCGTTGGATTTATGTAATAAAATATGAAGGCAATTCTGTAAATGACTATGTCTAGTAATCTATGAAAATAGTATGAATCTACAGAGTTAATTTTATGCTTCCTTAATGCTTGCTCCAATTGCAATTAGTGGAAAGTTAATTATGAAAACCTAACTCCACAAATATGAGAGGTTCCGTCGGAAACAATTATTCATAATGAGGGTTACAATTATTCAGCTCAGTACGACACATTCATCATTTACATTTCGTAAAATTACGTTACACATTGTTACAACTTAATTTTTACATCAAGTAAAAGATTGTATGTAAGGAATATCGCGTGAACGCCTGAACAGAATTTGCTAATTCTTTGTTTGTTGTTTGTTATTGTCAGGAAAACGTTCTTATGAAAGTCTTCGCGGATATTTACAAAGTTAAAGAAACTTAAGCATCGTATTTTATTGTTTCTAATGTAACCTAAGCACATCTGACAATTAATACTTTTTTATCTACGTACATGTCATAAGTGCTTTAAAATGCGTCCAGAAACCGTAGGCAATGACCAGCATTACCAACCATCACGAAGATTTCAGTAGGTAATGTTAACATTACCTACTGAAATCGGTAGGTTATGAATTTAAATTTGGAACAGCTGTCAAATTCAAGTGGGGTGTCTAATCTAGTATCTATAGATTTTAAAACAGCCATTGATACGAAACGCCAATTCGTTATGTTTTTTTAATATAAGTCGAACGACATTTGAACTCGAGTGACAGTAGAATAGGGAGTTCATTCGCTTGTCTATGGTTTAAAAAAAAATTACTGAGATACGAAATACGCAACGCCGCCGTTCCAAGTTGTCATTTGTTTTGTTCGTTGACTTTTTAATGTTTACAAGTAACCCTAGTAATAAGTCATTTCCCTACGGTTTCTGAACCCATCTTAAAACACTTAATGACATGTGTGTAGATAAAGTAGTGTATGTAACTATACATAATTAGGCATTACAACAATCGTGTGATATTATTAACCTACACTCTTGTTGTAATGCCCTTCATTATGCACTGATACATAAACTACTATTTAATATTCGACTTATTAAACGTGAGTTACCCGCTTCTATACAATTAATATGGTTGGATCTCATGATAGTTTTGTGTTGAAAATGAAATACATACAATTGTTTAGAGGATATACATCGCCGCCGCGTCCATACCTGCCGATTTCCGCCGGATTAACTAAATTTCTGACAGTTCAACTGTTTTCGTTGAGCTCATAAAGAAAAAACAAAGCCATATTTATCTTGCCTCAGAAAAAATCGATTCACCACCGAAATACTTATCCACAAACAACTAAACACATAAACGTACAAATAAACAACTATTTTTTTTACTACGTTTATTATACTGATAGTTATGTAGTTAAATAAAATCAAAAACATGCTTAGAACACATTTGAATGTTATATCTTACAAAAATAATATTTTAATAATTCCCGTTATGCTAAATTTAACAGGAATTAAGATGGAAAGTAAAGTAAACATTTATTTGCAAAGAATAAGTAGGTACATCAGTGTCGTTAGGTGCTAAGGTGACAATAAGTTGCTTATTCTGCTATTTGTACAATTTAAGTACTAGCATGCAAAAAAATTATAATCTATTAGGTATATCAATCTATTTTTATATCTTGAGAGAGAAAATCTTTCACACGGTAGTATTGTTTCTTACTTAAATTTTAACTATCTCATTTCTAAATCTGTGCAGAGATAGCTCTCGTATACATTTTCGGAATGTGAATATTTTATTCCATCACGCTTTCAACTTTCTGTGCCGCAACACGATTAAAATAGTGTCCGTGATGGTAATTCCACAAATTAACACATACTCGTAATGCTCACTACATTCACACAACGCGACAAAGCTATAGAATCCCGAGAGGAGGCCTATACCTATTACGTTCCTACGTAGGTATTCTGCCTTTTCGCAGAATTTTCTTTGAACGAATATCACTTGCCAACCAACATTTCACCGACGATTCAATTCGACAACTATTCGTGTCATTTGGTCTAATTATTATAAAGCGAAATATCATAATGAATCGAAACCTTTGGTAAACTTATCATTTGTCGAATATAATCTTTCACTAGGCCAAACAACTACCTGTTACTATTAATACAAATTTTATATTAAATGTAGCCACAAAAATGCCATATGTGGCAGAGGTCAGATAGGCGCGACGACTAGGAGGAGCATGCTAGCTTAACTCTGCATAACAATTTACAACTAATAATATTAGCGGAGCTCTCTTTCTTATGAAATGAATTGGAAAGGGACTTCCGCTAATATTATAAGTTACAAGTTACAATAGGCCCCTGGTTGATTCTGACTAATATTTGCCTCCTGGTTGAACGGAAACCGCTGTTAGTATTACAAGTTACACAATAGCGCGACTCTTGACACGGTCCTTGTGATTAATAATGAACATGTGACACGCATTCAGCTCATTCATAAAGTATTAGCAACGCGGGTACCCTACCGACGCAGCACCCGCAAGTAGCTACTACATAAATTGCGCTCTACCAAAGTGATGACCAACGCCATGAACTTCGAGACAAGCCCGATGAAACATGGCGGTCGTAATGACAGTATTTTTTATGGCGTAGGCGGCAAATGAGCAGACGGATTGCCTGCTGGTAAGCAATTACCGTCGCCCATGGGCACCCGCAACACCAGAGGGGTCACAAGTGCGTTGCCAGCCTAAAAGGGGAGTTGGAGCTCTGGGAACCTTACTCACCATCAGGAACATAACACTATCTACTTACCTGAAAGGTAGCAGTGCTATTATGGCTGTGGTCTTCTGTAAGGAGGAGGTACTTCCCCAGTTGGGCTGCCCCAGATTCAAGCGTGATGATCATCGCAGTGCCCTATCTCTCATACAATTAAATTAATATTATATTTATAAAGAATATTTTGTTACTTCGATTTATTTGTTACACTAAATTTGGTTGTTCAGTAATTTAATCTTTTAACATGTTAAAATCATAGTTAAGCATCATGTAAAAACTTGATTTTTACTTTATAGATCACGCGTCTTCTATTGACTTATTTTTTCCAGTATTTCCTCTTAAGTTTTCACCGGCACAACTTCCTGATGCACGAATCTAGTTATTTGAATAGAATCTTTTCTTTAAAATATAGGGGTTTTAATAAAATAAATTTGTTAAAGCTTTAAAATAAATAAATTTGTTATTCATAGTTTACAAAAACACATGTTATAAATAAATCGTACATTTAGATAAATTTATATGCAATATCTATAAAATTATATCATTAATAAACATGATTAATTAACCTTCATAGCAAGACTACATAAAGCCAAAAATGAAAGAACCATATTATGTCCTTCTGACAGTTTTAAGATAATTGCACGCTAACATGCTAGCTTATAATATGTAGTCTAATAACAGTCACACTATATACTGGATGTAGCCTGTAATAGAAGCAATAACTTTAAGAATCGCTTCTACACCACTAACATTGTAAAATTTGTTTTACAACTTAAAAAGATTGTAATTTAGTACTTGGGATTTTTTTCGAATAAACTAAATACTATTTTTAATGAACAGCATACGATGGTCTGGTTAACATTTACTGTTATCCTACAAACTTTATAATCTTCACGATACATAGTTTGCTTGGAATATCTGTTTTTTATTAATATTTAGTAATCTACAAGTTTTTTGACGACCGGCCTGGCCTAGTGGATGGGACCCTGCCTATGAAGCCGATGGTCCTGGGTTCGAATCCCTGTCAGGGCATTTATTTTTGTGATGAGCACAGATATTTGTTCCTGAGTCGTGGGTCTTTGCTATGTATTTATGTATTTATATGTATCTATTACCATATATTTCGTCGTTTAGTACCTACGACACAAGCCTTACTGAGCTTACCGTAGGACTAGGTCGATTTGTGTAAGAATGTCCCGAAATATTTAATATTTATTTATTTATTTAAGTTATTTTCAAAAGTCGCCTAAAACAAATGGTGCTATGTTTGTTGTGTTGAAATGATGCCTAAAGTTATTGCTCTTATTACATACCACACCCGATATATATGATCATTGATAAATCTTTAGCATTGACAACTGCCAGTTAACAATGTGGACTAAGACACTTCCTTCCTGCTTTGGTTGTAACCAAAGGGTAACTCGCTAACCTGAGGTGCCCTTATTTGCATACCAAAGGAGATGTATAATCCATATGGAATAATTTTCAAACAATATTTAGCAGGGCACCGTTACACGTAGGCTACACCGTTACATTTTTGATACAGGACAGAAGTTCTGAACATAACTTTGCTTACTTATAAGCCAAGAATGTCTGCTAAATATTCAAACTGTGTATATTTCTAATAGACAACATTTTAAATATCTTATTTTTATGGAGTAGGTCGTCCAAGTCAGTCAAGCCTCCAAACAAAGGGCAAAATTTTTTCGAGTCAACATTTTTTTTCTAATCAAACGTAACAAATATGTTACGCCTTGTATAGAGAAGTAAGAAATTGATAAATTATGAATAAGACACGCTGGTTTATCGATTATACGTCTCTCAGGTTGACATAAGTTATTTTCGACAACATAGTATTATCGGCAAAAAGGCTCCAGTCATCAATGTCGTAGATTAACTCAATTTACAAGCAATATCCATAAGTATTGCGACCCTTTACATATACGAGTACCATCAGCTTTTACATCATTTTTATATTTTAAGCCTTCTGGGATCGTAAAATAAATTTTGTTAGATGTCTATCTTTCTCTCTCACATATAGACAATTACATTTTAATAAAACGAAAAGATAATAACGATTACAAACGGCATAGGTTTGACAAACCTTTATGGATAATCATTATATAATATAACGCATAATTAAATCATTAACGTCTTTGTGTTTTTTTTTCTGTTGTGTGAGCAAAGTCGTGCAAAAAAACTTTGACTGAATGGTGGTAAGCTAAACTGGGGCAATATTGAATCACTTTTTATGTGGGGTATGATTGAGTCAGGCTTTTAAATATTACGCTTCGTAAATAAACTTTGAACCTTCTCCCACTTTATATGTTCTCCTGGCCGTTTTCGGCCACGGCAACCTCTTCAGCTCCTTTGTTGGCGTTCGTGGGCTCTCGTGTGGCTAACGTAGCCGATCTTGTTATTGAAGACCCGTGAGCACAACAAGCACGAGAGAACACCATAGACATAATTATAGCTGATCGCCGCTGGTGGTCGTGCTTTCAGCTCATCCCTCTTGTTATCTAGCCCAGTGCGATGACGGGATTCAAAATTTCCAGTGCGCTCCTTAACCAAAGATCTCCACCCAGGGCGGTTGGTGACCTGCATCTCCCATTGTAGTGGCTCAATGTCGCAGTTCTTCACGTGGCGCTTAAGCACATCCTTGTACCTGAGGAGTTGCCCACCTTGCTTTCGCTTGCCTTTCTCTAACTCACAGTAAAATATGTTCTTAACCACCCGACCCTTCGCCATCCTCAAAACGTGACCGTTCCAGCGCAACTGTCGTCGCATGTGGTAGACTTCGATTCCACCCACGTTGGCTCTCCGTAACACTTCGGTGTTCCGCACTCGATCGAACCAGCTGATCTTTAAGATCTTACGGAGGCATTTAAGGTGAAATCGGTCTACTTTGCAAATGTGACGACGATATACAGTCCACGTTTCAGAAAAGTAAGGTATGTTAGGTGATACAACCGCCATGTATATGGAGATCTTTGTAGCCAGCTTCAAGTCATGCGATCGGAAGACCTTGGTATCTAGCTTACCGAATGCTGCATCGGGCATGCTGTTGATCTCCGCATCAAGGTCACATGAAGATGTTACCGCCGTGCTACCCAGATAACGAAACTTGTCAACTTGCTTCAGCTTCTCTCACTTTACCTTATATGCGTATGGTTAGTTGTTAAATTATTTCTAAACCTTAAATTTTACTGATGCTCTGATTTCTGCAATAGGTAATTTATTTTATTTTATTTAAACTTTCATGCAAAATTAAAAAAGACACGGTACAAAAGGCGGGCTTAATGCCGTAAGGCATTCTCTACCAGTCAACCTTTAGGCAAAACAGAAAATTATAGTTGGTGCGTGAAACAGTTAGTCCAAAATGCTACTTATACAATGGCATAAATGACCGTTTGAAGAAATACATAATATGATGATATAATAATTTCAATAATAGTATAAGTTATATATAAGAAATAAATAAATATATATCTTTATTAAATATATATTATCTGACGTTTAACCCATAAGCTTCCATACCGGCTAAAGCCCGCTGTAATGTAATAATTAAATTCGAGCCACGAACGCAAACAAAATCGACACGTCGCCTCTCAACGACCGTCTACGACAAATTGAATTGTGGACTCGGAACACGTATCGAATCAATCTATTTTCAAATACCTGTCTAAATTCGAAATCATTTTCAAATTAAAATTTCATCTGGATACAAGCATATATCATTTAATTATTATTTTCATTATCCTTCCATATGAATTTCATTTCTCATGCTTTTAAACAGAGCTATTGTTTATATACTCGTACAAGGCGGAATGAAACAGAGTTTTTGTTTTAGCTTTTGTTTCACAAGTGAATTCAGATTAGTATCAATTTTTTGCAAGATTTCCATTCTGAAATTTATCTTGGTTATAAAATGTAACTTATTATGATATTAGTTATTCTAGCTCCAAAATGACCTTTTTCCTCAATTGTTGAATAACATTACTACTAGTAACTATATGCTTCGATTTGTATCTCAAATACGTCCATGTTGGGACCGCGTATTCCTCGGGCCCAGGACTGGGGTGGGCTGGACTATTCGAACGGAAAAGCAGATTTCAACAAATGGTAAAAGGAACCCATTTCACTCGAACTATGCCGCTTACATTTACCTCGAAAAGGAAATGTCTCGTTGAAAATGGATGCCTTTCATCATTTGATTAACAACTAATGTTGGATCAGTTACTGTTTTGGGTGAGTTTAAAACTGGTTGTTTAACTTTTTCATTATAAATTACACAGTGCTACTACTTTTTACATTTGGTAGTATAGTATAAGGCAGTGCGTACAATCGCACAGTATATCTTAATCAGATATCGATACATACATTAACCATTTCATTTGAATATCGGTCAGAATCAAAAACTATTTTTTTTTTTATAAAAATCAAAAAGAAGTTGTTGCTAACGAATTATTTGTATAGGATGGATGTATTATTTATATGGTAGGTAGGTATTTAAAATTTATTTGCCATTAAGTTTGAAAATGAATTAACACTAAGTTAAAAATACTTTCCGCTTATAATGTCCACGTACAATGAGAGTTTTTTCACCTACACTGACTTAAAAGGCCAGTTGCTAGCCATGCTCATTATTAGATACAGAGAAGCCATAGTTTAATTAGAATTAGCAGTCGGTACTTGCGTATTAGTGATGTGGCACGGAAAAATTCCTGTGAACAAAGTATTATAAAACGGTATAAATCCATTTTCCACTTGGAGAGTGGAAAAGATATTAACCGAAGAATATTTTCATTATGTATATATTTTTTAATTGAGAGAATCTTTATTTACAATAATTACAATATTATGAACTACGAGTTCTTAACTAGTTACTGCATTAATTGTTTCTTAATATCAATATCGGTTAAAAAAGGTTGACTTTGACAAATAATTAATAATTACGAAATACTAATTGTAATAACTCGGTTTAGCGTGATGTAATTTTTACGTCAATAGCAAGAAAAGTACGGCCCTGGTTATGTTGCTTTTGTAAACATCCCTTCATTGTCAAATCGCTTATTGACTTTTAATAATTAATGATAATATTCATCTTCTTAATATGTTATTTTATTAATCATCTATGTAAAACCCCTAAGTATAAAAGGAAATCGTGAAGCAATAGGTAAATGTTTTGTAAGGAATGTTAGCCGTAGCATTTTAGGGATATTCTCGGCTATGCCACATTCCCGGGACCGGCACTTCACTACCTGTTCGTAGCTGCGCTTGAAGGGTGCCTACAAACGCCTCGGGGCTCTAAACCGCATGTAACTATAACTAGGCATTGTACTGAGGCTTTTACATGGCGATGTTAATGTTAAACCGGGTTGAATAAAACTATAGGTTAACTACGTACTAATATAACTATACATATAAATAATAAATAATAAATAATCATTTATTTCAGGTTTGCACCCATAGTTTACAAATACATAATAATAATAAAATTAAATAACAAATTACTTAACTAATAATACTAACTAAAAAACTTATAACTAGGACGATGAAGGTTCAGCCACCTCATCACAATTGGGCTGTTCCACCTGTCGACAAATACATTCAGGATGCTGTTTGTGGCCGCGCGTAGGCGGGTAAGCACGGACGCACTACGCTTCCTAATGATAGCGTAGAAGTCGTCGATGCGCGCCGCAGCAAACATACCGGACGCGCTGCAGCTCCACGGTAACCGAAACAGCACCCTGAACGCGTTGTTGTATTGTACGCGCAGTGCGCTGTACGCGCGCTTTGTATAGTTGACCCATAGGCTGCAAGTGTAGAAAGACTGACAGTAGGCTCTAAACAGTGTCAACTTAACCTCGTCGCTACAACGTGCAAACCTACGAGCCAACATATTGCACCGCACGGACAGCGCCCTGCGCTCCCTCTCCAAATCCATTACATCACTCGAATCCTCAGAGACCCAGTGACCCAAATACTTAAAGTGCTTAACCCGAGTCAAGGGAGTTCCACACAAAGTTACCGGGGGCACATCCTCGTAAGTTTTCTTGCCTGCCTTGAATATCAGGAACTCGCTTTTCTTAGCATTGTATTTGAGTCCATGGGCCTCCGCATATGACTCACAAACACGCAGCAAATCACGAAGCGCACTAAAAGAGGGGCTTAACAACACCATGTCGTCTGCATAGTTGATGTTGTTTATAAACACACCATCAACCGAGCAGCCGACCCTGGTATCAGTTAGCCTTTGTAGCAACCGATTGACATATAGATTGAAAAGGCGAGGCGAGCTCAATCCCCCCTGTCTCACCCCGCACTCCAATCCGTAAACCTCTGAATGTGCTCCAGCCCACCTGACACTGTTCCTCTGCCCACCATACCAGTGCCTGAGTAATGCCATGATTTCGTACGGTAAGTCAGTCTCGTGTTGTAATTTGGCCCAGAGAATGTCATAAGATACCAGGTCAAATGCTTTTGACAGGTCCAAGAAACAGGCAAATACAGGCGTATCTCTAGCTGTGTAGTACTGAACAGTCTGCTTGAGACAAAGAATCGCACTTTCGGTAGACAAGCTAGGCCGGAAACCAAACTGCGTATCTTGTAACTCAATGTGCTTTTCTAACTGTTTATCAAGCAGACTATCCAGTACCTTAGCAATAACATTAGCAAGTGAAATAGGCCTGTAATTAGACATGTCAGAAGCATCTCCGGTCTTATTTTTGGCGATTGGGACGACCACTGTGTACATTAGTCTATCTGGCAGGAAACTATGGCTGATACACAGATTAAAAAACAGCGCTAGAACTCTGGGTAGATGTTTACCAGCGTGCTTCAAATGTTCGATACTGAGGCCATCACTTCCTGGCGACTTACCCCTCACCATTTTTTTTATTACTGACTCGACTTCGGACGCCGAAAATCTGACACTAATCTCACCGGTGCAGGTCTCAGTATCAAACACTTGACGCGATGGCATTATAGTTGGTTGCACACTAAAATGCCGCCGAAAGGCATTCGCAACATCGGCTGGGTCGTGCAAACCAGCTACGCTCACAGGGACACCCGGCCTAGGACATAGCTTGTTTGTGGACTTCCAGAACTTACCGAACTGTTTACTAGAATGAAGCTGCGCAATAATATCCATTTTGATTTTGTCCTCATTATTTTGGCAGTATTTGAGTTTAGATTTAAAAATACGCCTAGACTCGCGCATCTTAGCATAAATAAAGCCACCAGACGGTTTTCCATGCGATAACCAAGTACGATACCAAAGCCGAGCCTCCCCGTGTGCACCGCTAACGTGTTTATTCCAGCCGGGTATTTGTTTACATTTTTTGCCGGCTATTTTGCGCTTATCGCGACAGGTGGATTTAGCAGCACAGGAAATTATATTCACAATTTCACTATACATGTCAGTAACTATTTGTTTATGGCTGTCACTTTTACATTGCTTGTCAGCGCATAACACGAACTCATCTCTTATATGCATGTCTCTTAATTTTAAATTACATAGATCGTGAAACAAAGTAATTTGTTCATTGTCACGCTCGCCCCATACTATTTTATTACACACTGCACTGGGCGCTGCGATTTTAGACGCAATTTGGCTGAAGTTACATTCTATTACTAGCGGAAAATGATCAGACCACAACACATCCTGTAAAACCGCAGCGTTCAGCACAGTTCGGCGCGCTGCGCTTGTAACCACACAGTGGTCGAGCCAGCGCCGCGATCCGTGCGCATCACTGATAAACGTAAAAGTATCCGCTGGCAATAAATCGATATCAATGCACGTCCACGATTGTTCCGAACTAAAGTCTAAAAGTTCATTGGCAAATCGCTCACCTGGGTGCGAGTTGAAGTCCCCGAGGATATATACCGATTCGACATCACTACTTTCAATTATAGCACTAATTTCACTAAGACATTCGGTAAATTCAATAAGATTATCAGCGGACGCAATCGGCATATAAACAGTTATTACTAACATAGACCGATCGCTGAGCTCAACTTTTATCGCCGCTAGGCGCACACTATTACACGTCACTATTGAGACACACGGGAACATAGACTTTCGCCACATTATGGCTACCCCACCATACGGCCGGCCTCGTAATACTCCAGCGGCTGTGTCTACCGCAGATTTACCAGTATATGCGAAATCACTGTCTATGCTTCCAAGAAAAGATATATCATCTGGTAGTAACCAAGTCTCCTGTAGGCAAATTATGTCCCCAACAAGACATAAGTCCTTAACACACGGCGCAGAGCGGGTAATACTCTTACAATTATAACTAATGATCTTACTTACGAAGTTAATCATTCAGACTTCTTTTTAAAATTTTTAAACTCGATAAAACGCCGATATGTGACCCCCTCTGGCCAGAAGTCGTCTCGCAAAAATGTATTCAAATTATGCTTAGGCACAAAAACTTTGTAAGAATCGTATTCTTTCATTGTTTTCATTATCACTTTTTCAACTGACACCGATATTTTCGATTTGTTGGTAATATAACTCTTCAGGTCTTCTGCGCTAGCCTCTTTGGAAACATTGTAAATGTAGATAGGTATTTTGATCTCAGCTGCCTTAAACTTACTATCCGGCTCAACATTTGCCCTACCTCGACTACCAACAAACTTATTTTCCAATTTTCGCCGTTGAACAGTGATCCATTCATCATTGTTATGCATTTTTTGTTTCCAAATACCATCACTAGCGATCTGAGAAAATGATTTCACCAACGCAAAATTAGCACCAGCCTCAGTGTCCGTGTATCTCGGTGCATGTACTTGCGCACCTGAGCCGGCCGGCGCGGGCGACTGCTCGTGATGACTCACAGTGTTGTCCGTTTGCGTTTGAACGCCGGGCTGCACAGCTGATTCACGCATCTCGGCCGGCGACGGCGATAATGACAGCGTATTTGTGGCACTACCCTCTACGATGGTTCTATAGTGATTTTTATTCGGTGATGATGCAGAATGATTAGCTAAAGATAAATCAATAGCACAGGGAGGGGGCAGGCCCATAGGCCCACTGTTACAATTAAAGCTACTCATCAAATATTCCCCTCGTTTGTTGTTGACATTTGATGTGAAGCAGTTTACCATAGATGTTTTTTTCATATAGACGACCGGTCTGGCCTAGTGGGTAGCAACCCTGCCTATGAAGCCGATGGTCCTGGGTTCGATTCCCAGCCGGGGCATTTATTTGTGTGATGAGCACAGATATTTGTTCCTGAGTCATGGGTGTTTTCTATGTATTTAAGTATTTATATGTATATACTCGTATCTATTATATATATCGTCGTTTAGTACCTACAACACGAGCCTTACTGAGCTTACCGTAGGACTAGGTCGATTTGTGTAAGATTGTCCCGATATATTTATTTATTTATTTTATTTTATAAATATACAGTAAATACATTGAGAGCGTTTCCATTTCACTCGTATTATTTTTGTGAGATATTTTTACAAGTTGATGTAATCTAATATTTATGATATATAAGCACACTATGTAGAATATATAATTTAAAGTACAATGAAAATAATAACTTAGTCTGGGCTTACTATGATTCGCGTTGTAACAATTTTTGCGGTGCCAATTAGAAAAAGTTGGTTCATGAACACTGACATAAAGAAATGGACTCCTACACGCGAACAAATTATGTAGAACAATATGGCACTAAATGACATTTCTATCACGATCCAGTTTATGCTAATAATGCTAATTTATAATCTTCTTTTAGATAATATAATCAAACAAAAAAGAGCTCAGTGTTCTAATTATTAAGAATCAAACTTTAGTATTGATAAAGTAATAACTATTTAGTCATTGTTGATACTTGCACTGACAGCGGTTCAAAGAAGACTAACAAAATGTACCGCCCAAGTTGTTCGAGCGGTTGTTTTTAGAGCCATTTTTTGGGGCTGATTGTGAATCTACGTTTATTACACATCGATGTTAATGAAAGAATATAAAACGCATATAAAGCATATTCAGTCGTTATTTCTGTGATAGCGTTTTAGGAAGTAAGTATAATTTGATATTGTGAATTATGAAACATGCTACTGTATTGTCGCATACTTCTGTTATTTCTCCAAAAAATGATTAAACAAAAACAACAATATTACCTCGTGTTACGCTTACTACGGCATTGCAGAAAAGTAGGCAGCAGCGAATTATCTGTCATAAGCCCGTGCCTTACCGGAAATTATAATTTGCTTATTTCTAAAATCCATTAACGTTGTTTATTGCATTCACCAAAAAACCTTTTACAATTATGTCAGCTTGCCAAATTTAACTAGGCAATGATAACCAACAGAGCATAGCGGTCGACAAGGGATAGGCAGAGGACAAAATTAGGTGAATACAAAACCGGACTGAGACAGAATGATAACGTTTTTGTTTAATGATGTATTCGTTTACCAAAGGTGTAAAGTTAGAAAATGCTAATAAGTAAACTGAAGAAAATACTAATAACATACTACTTCTTATTAAGTCTAACACAAATATTCGATTTATCTGTATTTATATATATGTTCCATTCTGTGTTCCACCGCATTAAAAGAAAGCTGCTGTTCGTCCTCTGGTGGTATATCTGGTCGCAGTGTGGGACAAATTTATTCTTACGTGAACAAACGTTACGCTTTACAAAAAATGCCTTCGACTACTGTTTTTTATTATATATATAAAGCATTTTCATATTTATAAAATCTTTTGAATTTGGCTATTAACGACATTTTGTTTAGTCAATTTGAGCTCGATAAATAACATAGTACACCTAACAAAATGTAGGAAACTGAAACTTTGATACGCTATCTAGCCATCTACACTAATATTATAAAGGCGAAAGTGAGTGAGTGTGTATGTTTGTTACTTCTTCACGTCTAAACGGCTGAAGCGATTTTAATAAAATTTGGTATGCACATAGCTGACACCTTGGATAAACACATAGACTACGTTTTTTCCCTAATTAAACCGTGGGTAACACCGCGGGGCACAGCAAGTTGTCTGATAAAACTGTTTTATTTCCAAGAAATTAGATTTGATGTAAAGTTACAGTCGTTCATGTAACTTAAAACTGTCAAAGCTGAGATCAACCTCATTTTTAAACCTACAATCGGAACCAAATATTCAAGTGAATTCAATATGTTAACAAGGGGGTGGTGAACCGAAAATATTCGTCGTTGTAGCCGCAATCATCTGGCACAGTCTGATAATGAGTGTTCAAAATAGAATGCGCGATGTATAAGCGTTGACATAGTTTTGCTAAGCGGCCAAGTGCACTAATATCGGTCAGGTTTGACATTCTATTACTACATTTTTCATTCCAATCATTTGCAAGTCTAACTCTAAAACTGAATCATCTCTCACTCTACAGTCGCTTCAATATTAAATACATAATATTTGAGTTGCGCCTTGTGTATTGAATGTTTTATCACAATAAAAATTCTTAACATCCGAAATGCGAGTACTAATCAGTACTAATGAAAGTTCATCATAAAGTTTAATGGCAATAAAAAAAACCAAGCGGTTCTTTTGCATATAACTCACATGATATTACAATGCTACAGTGTGTTTTCGGAAAACGGAAAAACAAATGCATTTGTAAAGCAGCTCCGCTGGTGTTGTATATGCCACTTTATTGGGTACCAGCATTAATTGACCGTCATATAAATTTTCATTAGGCTGGCCGCCTGGGAATTCCTTCATTTCGTAATAACTCCGCGCCAACGTGCTCGACATTCGTATTTATATTTCCGCATCTTTAAGCCCAAGAATGCACACATACAAGTATAAAGAGCTGTGTTTCACAAACTGACAGTGAGTAAAACAAATAAAAACTATGCGAGGTAACAAAAAAGATAAAGTGAAAGAGGGATGGCTGACGTTTCGTTCGTTAGTTTATTTGGACAGTGTTCTACGCGCGAATTTGCTATCGTTGCTCCAATTTCGACAACCGTCCCTGTAACACAACTAACGTTATCGCATAATTCCATATCTTAAGGGCGATTGTAACATTTGTCAATTTTTATTTTGGTACGTGTTTTATTCCTAGCTGATAAATAAGCTACCTAGACAGATAACAGCCTAGCTTGTTCTAGACTTCACTGTGTGAAATATTCGCCCGTGACAACTCAGCTATAGCTTGACTTTCTAATCATCAGGTGCTACAGGCGAATATCATAGATGATTAGAAATACAAACAATTATATGTGAATTAAATAAAACACTCATTAAGAAGTCATTGTTACGCTGCGTCATGAGTTCAGTAAATCATTGATATCATTAATTATTCATTATGTTAAGACATGGTAAAAGGTCAAGGTTATAGAAGTGTTAATGGAGAAATATACGAACATCAACCCAATTAGAACATATCAATTACAGACCGTTAGTTTTCGGTGCGATCCCACAGTTTTAGTTTAATTTCATTGTTAGATTTCATAATTGTTTTGTAAGTATTTATTAGTTATTATTGTGTATTATAAATTCTAGACTAATCGATACAATGATATTTAATCTACTTACTCGGCTACTGGCCCAAAGGTGTATTCGTACATTTGTATCAAATCTATTATTCAGTTGTTTGGTTCAGTGAACCAAAACGTATCTTGGCTTTTGAAAGGATAGTGTGTCATTTCTGACTTTAGGTCGTCGCAGATGAAAATGTTATGTTTTAGCTATAGCTAGATAATCCTTTTGGATGTAGTATCCTAGATAGAGCAGAGGGAACAATCTTCTACGTTACTAGTGATATAAAATATTTTATATCTAAATCTGCAATAATTTTTGGCGAACCTATTTGAATGCTGTGGAGCGCTGGCAATTAACTACCAATTTAATTAAGTGTTTTTATTTTCTAATTATTTTCTGATTAAAATCAGCCTTTAAAACAATACAAAGAAGACATATCGACGAATTTTATTACACAACTGCTAGGTAATTACACTGACATTCCATTTTTCTTTTATTCTCCATACGGTCAATCAAATAGGTTAGCTTTAATTAAAAATGACATACAACACAAGCAAAACTACCTACACAGACAGTTTAATAACCTAGTAAGCTAATCAAGAGGGGGGCAATAAAACTTACGTAAACGTGATGTGTGTTCATAACTTAACGTCTTTTGCTCCATACTAGCTCTTACCCCCGACTTTATCTACCTAAGATCACACGGGAGCGCATTACCAGGATATTAAGTATCCTTTGTCTTTGTCTATCTACGCCATGTTTCATATATATTGGTTCAGAAATTATAGCGTGTCTGAGTAACATACAACCAAACTTAATACACTTAAAACTGTTGTGAGCCATGTTACTACTACTTAGTTACAAATGGATAAACTCACGTGTAATTATATCGC
The DNA here is from genome assembly GCA_022674325.2 of Grapholita molesta. Classification (NCBI taxonomy): domain Eukaryota; kingdom Metazoa; phylum Arthropoda; class Insecta; order Lepidoptera; family Tortricidae; genus Grapholita; species Grapholita molesta. Next base: position 6,636,373 of record CP053126.2, read on the forward strand.
ACTAGGCGACATGTTTCGGGTAAGCTCTGGTACCCATCTTCAAGCCGAGGCAGGACACACAACTAAGTAGTTACAACCAAACTTCTTCTCAAACTTTCACATTTGTAATATAGTAATATTCGTAGGATACAAATAGACACTATATATGAACGAAGAACAACGATAATGGACTCAGAAAATCGGTTCGATAATGTATTCCATGACGTTAATTATAGCTTAAATATTTTAGTTGACCTAGTTACGTTAAACAAACACAATGTATAATTACCACGTAATTCTATTTTACTTGACGACTAGCGTATAAACATTAAACAGTTTTTTTCATCTATACATTTTTTGGTACTTACTAACCTAAGAATTGATTCTTTTATGTGTTTTTTTTATTGGAGCGTAGCGAAAACTAACATAGCTCGATCATATAATGAATTATCCGAATAGATCAATCTATGAACCAGTTAAAAAACGTAGTGTCCATAAAATGTTTAGAAACTCAGATAACCGGAATTTTATTTTTATTTTATGGCAGTAGTAAAAATTGTAACGTTCGAATACGAAAATGCAGGGGCAATCTAAGTAATAATAATAAAGGTACCGGAAGTGACAGTTTTTGTCCCAAGCACCTCGACCACCATAAAACCAATTTTTTGTTTGTTACCCAACATCTTGATTAGTTAAAACTAGGGCTCGCGGTCGTGTCCGTGATTCGTGAACCCGTAGCCTTGCGCCCGGTTTCGTGAATCACGGCAACGGTTTTCTAGTCCGTTCCGCACGTGACATTCGGTTAGGCGTGATCACGCTTTCACGTATCTTAAGAACACGCCGGTTCGGTCCGCCCGTAATATATACTAAGTGGTAACTCAATTCAATAAAACATAGTCCTTATTTATTTTTCTTTCGGGCGTGGCGAAATTACGAAACGTGCGATAAGTATCCAACGAAACCGAGCTCGAAGCTCCACACATGGACGCAGGTACGGGCTACGTATCATGGCGTGTCACGGCGTGTCACGTGAATCCGGATGCGAACATAGATACGAGGTACGTACCTTGCCGTGTTCGTGAAATTCGTGATCTTAGTACCGCCGGGCTTAAGAACCCGTAGCTACGGATCGGCGTGTATCATGGATATCAGGAGCCCTCGTTAAAACCAACCATAAAATTGAAATTTCTGATTGTACTAATACATTCAAAACCTTGAAGACTCAAGACAAAGACAAAACAGGTTGCTTTGTAAGCTCTACTAAAATTTACTCGACTATACTGGGTGTTACACGAGAAAACCGAATAAGTTTAACAGTGTATTCCTGACCATATTTGAAGTAAAAAAAGTCGTATAAAGTTTGCTGAATTTAGCTTGGTTTTTGAAATATTTGCGTTTTTGTTCAAACGCAACGATGTATACACTTTTTCACCTTATTACAAGGGAATAAGGTTGAAACGTGTATACATATATTTGACGTCGACTGTACTGAATCTCAATACATGAAAAAAAAATCATATTTCGACCTGGGTTCATGTAACATTTTTTGCTTCTTACGACCTCAGGAATACGCTGTAATTATTCGGTTTGCTCATGTTACACCCGTTATTTCTACTGTTGTACTGATAAAATTTATTTTGTGGTTAGCGAGTAATTCAGCCGTTCGATTTTCAATCAGTAGCTCGCGTGGGTTCATATACGCGTTGTTAAGAAAAACTTTTGATACGCGATCCCCAGATTCAGTGAATAGTACCTAACCACAGTAACTTGCATTATCCGCGAAATAATAAACACCGTTGGTTTGTCTTTATTTCTTTATGACAGAGGTGGCAAACGAGCAGACGGATTGCCTAATGGTAAGCAATTACCACCGCCCATGGGCACCCGCAACACCAGGGGAGTCACAAGCGCGTTGCCGGCCTTTAAAGGGGGATGGAGCTCTGGGAACCTTACTCACCACCAGCAACACAAAACTCAGTACTATTATGGCTGTGGTCTTCTGTAAGGAGGAGGTACTTCCCCAGTTGGGCTTCTCCAAACTCAAGCGTGATGGTACTTCGCTGTGCTCTCTCATTGTTGGACGTAGTTTAAAGGACATGCCCGGGTCCAAAAATTATTCTAGCACTAATATAATCATATAAACTTCCGTAAATACCCACTCGCGTATTAGATATCTTGATAATTGGTGTACAGCACTATTGTTCTCCGCGTCGGCAGATATGGCTCAATTAGATTCCGTGAGTAGAAAAATGAATGCCTCGGGCTTCCATTGTCCTGGCATTTTCAATATACTAGTTACGTGAGTGCAGTCAAATTATCGAACGCTATTCGACCTATAGCTTTGTTTCACTTGACTTGTATAGGTAGTATCATGAGAGTTGAAGTCACGCACACAACAACATCTCATGTAATGACAGGAAGATTTTGAAATTACTCATTCATTTTATTCATTCAATCAGTACTCCATATAGTTGTGTGCGTAATCCATTCGCCTCAACTCTCGTGGAAATATATACCTATATTATACGACTATATGAGTATCTCCTATGTAGGTAGCTATAGTAAGTGTTTATAATATACCAACAAATTTATGAACAAAATTCTGTTAGTAAGAGTACTATGAGCTGAAATGTTGATCGTGTTTGACATATTTGCGTCTAGCTTACCAAAAGACATTACTTAAAATATATAAAATTCCAAAAATCTAATATTTTATATGAGTTAAATGTTAATATTAGTAGATGTTATGATGATATTAATTTCAGAACAGAAATATTTTTTTACTTTGCCAGAAATTTGTTACAATATTTTTCTTAACTAGCAGCACTATTACTATGTAGTTAGTATTTATGTGTTATTATAATATTTGGTATTTGATGTAAGTAAAGGGAATTATAATCAAATGTATTTGTAGTTCAGTCTATATCTATATCTACTTGATTTACTCTCCCACAACGAAGCGTCCAAAAATATATGACAAAACTTTATTTATAGAGCAATGACAGCTTGTCACATGCCATTCCCTGCCATTCCGTGGCAATAAATTATTTGTTTATTGGTGCTGTTATATTTTTAAAAATCAGTCCTACACTACATTTCTATCACCAAGTTGTAGTTGTGTATAGTATTTATAATTTTATAGTTTATCTTGTGGTCTTTACAGATAGAGATTCATGTATTCAGTATATGCAGGCTACTGCTGGACATAGGCCTCCCACAAATATAACTTGTATGGGGTAGTTGCCATAGTCGCCACGCAGTAGCTGTAGATTGGGTTTCGATGGACGCTGCTGCCCGTCCGTAGGATTTTCACGACACCCGCGAGAGGAGATAGGGTGGTGCTATTATAGTCAGCCGGCATCACACGGCGAGATACAGATTGCAAGTTAACTATGAATGCGACGCTTTAATAAATATAGTAAACGTGAGTGCTAGACCGATCGATCTACTTTTTATACATTCTATTGCCAGGCTTGTAACCAATACAATAATTAATTAATAAACCTTTAGGTCATAAGGTTATTTCATACGTTAAATACACAAATTGAAATGCCAGTGGGAGTGGCTAATTTGCGTTTCCGTTCATAATTAATCGCAAGTAACGATGTCGTCATTACGCTTTGACCTTGAGAATATTGAGACATTATAATAGGTAGTAGCTCCTACTAGGAGTTAAGTTTTATTCAAACAATAAAATAAAACCGAGTGTGGCAAAAAAATAAATGAAATGCAAATAATGTAAACCTAATTTTTGATCACTTTTACTGGAGAGGTTTAGTTTATTGAAATGGAAATTAAGTTCAACCGATGCAACATGACTGAAGTAACGCACGAATCCATGAATCGGACGCGTCCTAAGAGTAAAATGTCATCCAAGGAAAAGATAAGTATTTGAACATTTTGCCAGTCAGAATTGGCAATTTCTGTTATAAACAGTAAATAAATTAGTAATTGCTCCTCCTCCTCCTTTTTGAACTTGGTTAAAAATATTTAAAGTGACCTATTACATATGCCTGCGAGAGTTATAAGTAATAGCAACTGTCCTATTTGATATTGGTAACGTAATTGTTATATTATTGATTTATCTAGTAAAAGTTTCAGAAGTCAAAAATAAACAGAGAGAATTTTGATTCAAAGCCATCTATCCCATTTTCTGGCCCTATACCCAAAGAAAAATTAACTTATCAATTCAAATAACTCTTCGGCGTGTTATGGCAAGGTAATGGTTCTCGCTACATATTATATATTATAAATTTCCTGAGAAATACATTATATAAATTTCCCTAACGCGTAATACTGTGTAGCGCTTCGTTAAGCCGGAGAATATTATATGGAAAATTCGCTTCAGCAAAATCTTTATGTGGCGGAAGTTTTAATTGCCTTACGAATCTTTGTACAAGACACGAATTTGAAGGTTGAAGAACACAAAACAATGTTCGGACCTGTTTCTTCTGTAACATAAGCTTCAAAATTTATAATGCTTGAGTAGCTTTATAATTACATTATGTCTGATACATAATGTAGATAAAGTTGGATTGCTATTGAAATTTCTTTTTAAGCTGAAAATATTTAATTTTGAGTTCGAACTTTTAGTAATGAAATATTTCGTGTAAATAAAGCAGACACGTTTTTTTTAATAACCATAATAAGTAATTTGCAGATGACTGAATAAAAGCATAAATATTACAAACTCGGAATCCATTCCACCCAAGATCAACAAAAATTTACAGAAACAGAAAATAAGTATTTGCTCGGTCGTGTGTATTTTACAAGCTTTGTATCTTGTTTGACAAACAAATTGTATTGTCATATATCAATGTGATACACAAATGTTTTTTGAAATGTTATGCGTATAACAAATACATAATACTCTATAGCTATTGCAGCAAATTTCCATCTATGGGGAAAATCCTGGAAGTAATTTTCCATCGTAGTATTGTTTCCGTCGTGAGATGCTCGATCGGGTAACGCTTTCCAATATTATTGCAGATGTGCCATTCGAATTACATATAGAAATAGCAAGTTTAAGTTTTAGATGAACTAGTTTACTTTATGACTATTAAGATCTTTATTCATTTAAACGTTGCAGACAAGTCTTAGATAAGCTGTTGTTCATTTACTTAATTTTGACATTTTAAGGAGGAGGATTTACGTTTTAGTATAGTAATTGCTGGCGCAGCATTGCAGCAGTAGAAATCAGGCGATGTCACGTGTCATGTTGTTGTGGCATTCATGTCGTGATTCAAACATTCTATTGTCAGTTTTTTTAGAAATAAAGTGGTGTAATTCTTTCATAATCAAGAAGACCAAATGGTAATTAAGCACGTGTAAATGTTCGTTTTTCATTAGATGCACTATCTTTTTCTTAGCATGTAAACTGTTCATCGAGACGACAATTTACAATCACAGCCTGAAGTCAGTACCGTTCCTAATTCAAAATGAAAGTTGCCTTTTCTTCTGTAGCAACATTCAATGCGTATCTAATTTTGTGTGCAATACGTATTCAAATGCATTTATACTTACATACATGGGACCCGCAAGATCGCAGCTTTATCATGTTAGTTAAGGCATTGGGACACTGCCAGGATGTATTCCTTGTCCCACAATTAATATCCTGTGGTGTCTTAAGCTTGTTATGACATGACACAACAAGGAAAATTTATTCACCATAAAGCGCTGGTGGCCTAGCGGTAAGAGCGTGCGACTTGCAATCCGGAGATCACAGGTTCGAACTCCGATTAGTATCATTTGATATTTACCAGTCGTGTTTCGGTGAAGAATGACATCGAGAGAAAACCGGACTAATCCCAATAAGGCCTAGTTTACCTTCTGGGTTGGAAGTTCAGATGGCAGTCGCTTTCGTAAAACTAGTGTCTACGCCAGATCCTAGAATTGATTGCCAAGCGGACTCCAGGGTCCCATGAGCCGCGGCAAATGCAGGAACAACACGCGTTTACCATCGAAAAAAAAAATTTGTGTCTTTGTAATTGTGTCTATGGTTGTATGTTTGCACCTCGTCCGTAAAGTTATTAAAATATTTCATTTCTTTCTTTTTTAAGGTATACTTTTTAATTATAAAAAGGGGCAGGCTTAGAGGTCGACCCGCCATTACGCTCAATTTGTTTATTTCCGCAGTTTGTTTGCTTTTCTTGTATGATGAATTCGAGCAGGAAGACCCATCTGTCATCAGAGTATTTATACGAGTAAAGGATGACTCACGTTAGACCGTCGCGCTTCCGCTCCGAGCGTTCCGTTGTATGGAAAGAGTCACGTGACCACCGAGCCGCCCGATCCACTCGACTCGGGCACGGGGCGGACGTGCGACGGCCGTTACAGCTATGTTCAAAGGGCTGGGCTCGGCCCGGTGATGTGAGGGCGACGGGATGTCGACAGGATGTCGACGGGCGTGCGACGGTCGCCTAGTCGCAAAAAATGGCTCGGATGGAACGGTATATATTGGCCGAACTACGGAGGTTGCAAAATGTCATCAATTTGTTTGCTAAATAATTCTTTCTTTAGTCGGGTTATATTACTAGTGCAAAGACGAGGAATTAACAAAGAGTGCTGAGTTGACACATTTCTTTAAAAATAATCAAAGAATAAATATTCGTTAATCATAAATAAAAGAACCGAATATTTAGGCAAAGGGCTCATAATTTATATTTTTTTTATCAAAACCTCATATAACATAAATATTTATCGCATAAAATAAATATTTAAACTAAATTTAAAAAATATAATACTAAAAATCAAAGTTCGATGTAGGCCCTAGTGGTATGGTAGGGTTTAGGTATAGGTATAGTATATGAATTTTCTTAAATACCAAATGTAAAATTCAACAAATAATTGAATCCCTTCTTATGCCCTTTCTTAACTAATTTAATTAACGCCTGTTTAATTAACCATGTGTCTACATAACCATATAACTATAAACCAGTATGAAGATAATTCGACGAATTCCTCAATAACAATAAACAGTCTTTATTATTTAGTTTTCTGTGTTTGAATAGTCTGAATTGAAATCACCAAAGAGGTTTTTCATGTATCTGAATCGGAATATACGTCAAAATTATGTGCGTTACAAAATGTCACAAATTGTTTTCTGAAATATGGATACCAAACCGACATTATATTTAGCCGGCTTAATGTGGCAACTGTTACTGTTCATAAATGTTGCCAGAAAGATAAATAATGAATAGTTTGTAAATATTACCAGATATTTTTGCATTGGAAAGAAAAAAAATAATAACCGGTATTCGGACCATCTATCTATATTTGTGTCGCTTAACTTTAAACTCAGGTAAATCCATTTTGCTCTAAGGTTGATTAGCATTCAGATTATTATACATTTTTTTTACTCAACCTTAATACAGAATAGATTTACCCGAGTTTGAAGTTAAGCGACACATTTATATTCTATGATATACGTGTACGAAGTAACGCGCCCTGTACAAACTATAGGCAGTATATTATCTCATAATATTATTTCGGGTAGCGTTAAAATTTGCAGCGACCAAGTATTAGCAGTAGAGTTTAACCAGTGAAAAAAAATTGGTTTACTCACTTAAAGCATAGACGATTGAATCATACCGTCTCTTTCTTTCGCTTGCACTACGACCCCAAAAAGGGAAGAGTATAGTTTATTTTTCAACTTTAAGAGTAACAATCGAGTAATAATTGGTTAGCCAGACTCTATGCGAGCACATTTGTTTCGTTGTCTATCCCTTTATTTTTCAGGCTAATTTTCACACCAACTACTAAAATAAAACAAATTAAATATTTGTAATTTTTATTGATTTTTAGATACTATTATTATCTACAAAGAACCAAGGCTCGCAAACGCGCAACGTCTCAACTGGTAAAGGCGAACATAATAAACCAGTAAAGGCGTGTCTGGCGTCCAAATGGTATATTATAGGGTATAACGGTGGGTATATGAGGTACAAAGGAAAATAAGGTTATCAATATAGATATTTGTATTTAGGCACTGGTCCCACCGCGAGCTAATAGTAAGCTATGAGCTATCAGCTATTTCAAGGGACAAAAGATAATCGATTCCGTGTAAATAAAAGAGACATATAATTATGTCATAGCCGGGCCAGGCGATGAGCAATAAATATATATCTCTCTTTTATTTACACGGGAGCGATTATCTTTGTCCTTTGAAATAGCTGATAGCTCATAACTTACTAGTTTGCAGTGGGACCAGTGCCATAAGGAAGGATTGGCGAGCTATATTTGAATGCCATCTATAGGATATTAGTTGTAATAAAATGAACGGTACCTTAGACTTGATTGAATATATTGATTTCCTTGTGACCTAAAGTTAAATTACTTCTTCCTAACCTCTGAGAAATAAAACAACACGAAAACACAATTTATTGCTTTGATCAGCCTATTTACACGTAAAAGAGCTTGACACCATGTCTTCTGTAGCTTATCTAAGTTACAAACATCAAAAAAAAATTAGTAATCAAATTAAACTAAATAATAATAACTTTTTAAATATTGTATACATAAGTCATGAAAAAGGATTTTTTAACCTTTTGAACGCTAAGCACTACTAAATTGGTCGCGTGAAGTCGTGCCTGCCGCGCCACCGACCACTAAAGTGGCTATGGAGGACGCTGTCAAAGCAATAGTCCTGCTGACAGATATTGGATATTGGAGTTTATATCTTTTCTTCACAAGTCATAACATGGCGTACACGACACATTTTGACGCGAGAGGAAAAGCGTTCAAAAGATTAATATATTACTGAAATAATTCCTGCGACTAAAATATCAATAAGTGAAATGTGTTTTATAAGCATCATTATAGGTTTACTTTCGCTCGCCAAATATGAATGATATGATGCCCTTCCAAATATAAGATATTATAATTGTGTTTCAGTATAAAAACAATTTAAATTGATATAGGTACTTACTTACTAACAAAATTACAAATAATACAATGTCAGTAACCATAATGTCAACTTAAAACATAATAATAAAACTGAAATAAATTAAAAAACTAAAACTATAAAAAGCTAGAAACTAAACTTAAAATAACTAAAATATAGGACCCCCCCGCGGCAAGGTGCCGTAGACGCTGGCAGCATTTCCTCGCTGTATCGCAATGCTTATGCGTTGAGCGAGAAATCTGCCAGCTCTCCGGTCACCAGTAACGTCAATGTAGGGTAACCATGCTTGTACATAGACGAGGACAATGTTTATGTTTAGATAAAGTACATTAAACATATTTATCAAAATTTGTAAAATGGTTGTCATTGTATATACATATAGCAATTTGGGTCAAAATAATTCCCAAAGTGGGGTTAGATTTTTTTAGTTCTTTGTTTGTACCTATTCGATATATATTAAAAATATAGAAAAATATGTGTACAAAATATGTCATCATATTGACCCACACCTATAAATTTTCGTACCACTCCTTTACTAATAATATACTATCTTAGATATTTAAATCATCGAAGGAAAAAAATAAAAATTTTGACTCGTAGCGGGACTCGAACCCACAACCACTGGATCACGAGCCCAGTTCACTACTAATTGTGCTACATGAGTACAGTCAGCAGCAGAAGTGGCTAAGCGTTTGAGGTGTTCAAAATGAGGTCAACACATCTCTATTGTCAAGAGAATAAGAGGGCGTGTAGATAATTTTGAACACTTCAAACGCTTAGCCACTTTTTCTGCTGACTGTACCGCTTAGACTAAAATAAAATGAAAAAAATATGACAAGTATCAACATTTTTCGTAGTAAATTAACCATGCATCTAGACGGCGTAGTCTCTACACCAGTCTAGTACATAAAAACACTATTGTAATTAATGGAATTTTCCTAACTTTTAAAATGAACGTTGTCACCCCATAGAAAGAAACAAAGGTCTGCCTAGTAGCTATTTCACTCGGCTCGCTTTTTTCGGGCTAGTACTCGATCTAGTTATAGTCAGCGCTGCTGTCCAGTTTGTTGAAGCTTGGAACTTCGCTCGATGTACGTCATATATGAAATTAAAACAAATTACGTTATGATATGATACTGATTATTTAACACGTAGGCTGCGAAGAGCATCACGGATGGAATATGTGGCCATGAGCATCATTCTTGAAATCAAGTCACCTTCCCCATGTGGCCATCGGCATCACGAGTGGGATCACGTTGTCTTCTCTGTGTGGCCATGAGCATCATTGGTGGGATCACAAGCTTATGTTTTTGGGTATCTGGGTATGGGATGAATGCTGCATTAATAGCATATAAAACAAAACGCACCAATATCTAACATCTGCCATCCTGTGTATTTTTTTACAAATGTCAGTTTTTACAGTTCGTGTTTCAAAGTTTATCGCATTTTTACTGATCAACACTCAGAAATATGTCACTATTTTTGAAGAAATTATAAAACGGTAGATACGTTTGGTGCGCTGCTTCATGCACTAATTGATGCTGACTATAAGGTGGGCAGCCAACGAGTTAAGCTTTTGAAAGCTCTTCCTCTTGCGTCAAAATGTGTCAAGTACGCCGGTCAAAATGTTTTTGTGTCAATAACAGATGTGAGAGGCGACTCTCAAGATGACACAAGTCCTATTTGGGGGGGCTGTGTCCAGCAGTGGACGTGTTACGGCCGATGATGAATTAAAGTTCGAAATATGATAATGACAACGTCCTCAATCCAGCCAAAGTAGATTCTTAGTCAGTGACGCTTTTGCAAAGTCACTCGTAATAGTGCTCAATATGAGCGATAAAAGTCCTGTGCTGTCCTGTTTATATATACTACCCTCTGCCTGCAGTATCCTGTGTGTAGAATTAGTATAAAATTATTATGTCGTCATACTTACCTCGGGTTCTGATAATGTTCAAAGATAGACAAATTAACCTACGAACTTAATCTAACTAACCATGCATTTGCTTCTCTTATTGATACGTACTGTACATCAATTTATAATATTCTAAAATCCTCAAATGAACGTATGAACTTAATGTACATACATACTTAACTATGCATGGCGTCTACATACACCATTTCTATCGGCTTGCCTATTGTTATCCTACCTATAAATGTTAAACCGGCCAAATGCTAGCTATTCGTTGACATAGCGGTAAGTAAAATACATTATCTGTGAACATTTTATGTAATACAGCCTGGTGACCTACAGACTAACGGACGGACAGACGGACAGACGGACAGACGGATGGATGGACAGACGGACAGACGACGAACAGACAGGGTTCTTAGTAATAGTAATCGCGCCCAGAACCCTTTTAGGGCTGGAAAACCTCTGCTCTCTCTGTTCTCATCTTGCTAACGACGAGAACTTGCACAGACATAAACTCGTAGCCAGGATTATACACCAACAGCTGCTGTACTACAAGTACGTGCGCACAACACACTGGCGAATAATGAGGCATGTGTTGTAGGTACTCAGAATACAAATAAATGACGTTACTGGGATTTGAACCCAGGACCGTCGGCTTCATAAGCAGGGTCACTATCCATTAGGCCAGACCTATCGTCAAATTTCCATTGTCCTGAATATATATGTTATAAACGAACGAAGTAATCAGCATGGGTTTACAATTTAAGCAACCATTCATTAAATTAATTATATAACTCTGTCCGCACTAAGATTACCAATAATGGTCCTGACCTTGTTCCTACTCTTTTTTCTTAGCCTAGTTTGTGTCCCGCTGTTTGTTGTTGTGCCTATTTTACTCAGTTTACGTATTCGTTGACATAGCGGCAAATAAAAAATATTATCTGTGAACATTTTATGAAATACAGCCTGGTGACCTACAGAATAACGGACGGACAGACGGAGAGATGGAGAGATAGACAGACGGACAAATGTACAGACAGGGGAGTCTTAGTAATAGTAATCGGGCCCGGAACCCTTTTAGGGTTGGAAAACCTCTGTTCTCTATGTTCTCATCTTGCTAACGGCGAGAACTTGCCCAGACTGACCTCGTAGCCAGGATTATACACCAACAGTTGCCGTACTACAAGTACGCGCGCACAACACACCGACGAATGAGGTTTGTGTTGTGGGTACTCAGAAGACTCAGAACACAAATAAATGACGTTACTAGGATTTGAACCCAGGACCATGGGCTTCATAAGCAGGATCACTATCCATTAGGCCAGACCTATCGTCAAATTCTCATTGTCCTGAATATATATGTTATAAACGAACGAAGTAATCAGCATGGATTTACAATTTAAGCAACCATTCATTAAATTAATTATACAACAACAACTTATATTCAATTACTATCAATAGTCCGCACTAAGATTACCAATAATGGTCCTGACCCTTTCTACTGTTTTTTCTTAGCCTAGTTTGTGTCCAGTGCTCCTCTTTAGTGCGTATTGCCATCAGTCGCTAAAAACATTTAGGTCGTCCCACCATTTCTTCTTTAGTCTGCCTGTACCTCGGCTAAATTGGGGGTACACTCTATTAAAAAATCCTCAACATAACCTACGTACTTAATGACTACTAGGTAAATTAAATAACTGTTAAAGGCATCTACAGATCCTACAAGCTTACTTATTATGTATCACTGATACTTTATGTAGATGTGCATGTAGTGTAGGGACGCCCGGCCGGACTCAGGCGGGCTGTCGATCGCTTGTTGCAGTCATTCAGCCCAGTTCCCTTGGCTGCTACATAATACACCTATAACATTAATAATATTATACAACAAAAATTGCAAGTAATTTGCAGTAAACCTTTATTAATATTACTAATGAGACATGGACCCGGGTATGTCCTTAAACTGCGTCGAAGCCCACCGGTATGAGCAGTAGCGACCCGCGTCTACAGTGTATTTTACTGCGATTCCCAACTTGCCTACCACACGTGGTCAATACGGCAATGCCGAAGTTAAGGCCTTTGTCCAACAGTAGACGGCTCAAGGCTGATGATGATAACTGATGGAAGTCAATGTTTCTTACAAGAAAACACTAGTGGGATAAGAAGTACCAAACACTGCGGAGAACATCGTTAGTAAAATCTGATTTTATTCGCAACTAACCACCTTTGCTCGGGAAAGTATATAATATGTTGTAAATACATTACAAACGTACGCCCCAAATCGCTGTGTAAGTACCCATTATTTAGGCAACTACAAACCTTATGTAGTTAGTATTCACAGTAAGTACCTAGTACTGCGGAAAACGTCATTACACAAATAATAATTTATTGGTAGGTACTAGCAACCTCTCCTGTCTTCGCACGGGTAAGTGGTTATAGTACCAACCATATATCGGAAGGTGCGGCGTGGGCAGACCCCCACAAGGTGCACTGGCGACCTGGTAAAGACAGAATGAATCCACTGATGCGGGTGGCGGTTATTGTGAGTTGCTTTGGGAGAGGCCCATGTCCAGCAGTGGACGTCCTTCGGTACGGTTCGGTACTAGAATGATTGATAAGATGATGAATAGAGCTATCTCAGGACCATACATGGATGACAGTAAAAGTAGGTACCTACATAGTACATAGGTACATTCTAACTGCTAACAGGCAGAAAAAAAGACGGGCAGAAAGACGGACAGTAATAGGATCTTGTCAATGTCCTGATACTTACGGTCCCTAAATACGTACATTATATTACATTATTATAACAAACAGGACCTAAAATGAATAGTCTTATCACGGAGAGTTCGCTGTATTAGATGTCTTGTTTGCTTGTAAGAAATTATGTTTTGTATGTCACTATTCAAGTAAACTAGACTAACTTACTAAGTTCCTGTAAGGGACTTACTGCTTACCAATGATTATATAACTAGGACTAACAATTTTTATCCAAAGTCGCGTTCCTTAAAATTTTGATGAAAACCTGTAAATGAGACGAAAATCAGTGAACATATTATTATGATTTAGCAAGACGTCGATACAATTTTGCAAAAGCATTATCGGTACAATTATGTTGATGCATATATACCGTCGGCCAGATCATTGTCAGACTACAGTTGCTTTAGGCAAGGCACATTACTATGGGAAGTTTAATTTTTGAAGCGGACACGCATGTTTTACAATTAGGTTTATAATCTTCTATACGTACAGTCGTATATAGTCCTATTTGTTTGGTTGTTATGAGACCACCTTGGCTGTTAGGTCGCACTGGAAATTATTACATTACGCTGGAAAAACATTACCCTTTTGACTTCTGTATCTACAGGCACAAACTGACCACTGTCACATCCATTACACTTATTTTATAGTTTTCTAGTGCTTGTATGTTCTAAATAGAAACGATTTACTTTAAAAACGACCTGCCCTTATTAAACATACAATTATTTAGGAACTAGACGGCTTGTCAATATTGACAGAAAGTTTTCGAATAGTAAGAAGGCGGTATATATATACTGTTATGAAGGTACAGGCAAACTAGGGTTTTGTAAATTCCTTCACGCCAAAGATACTCACTAGTCTCACGTTGTTTCTAATCGTGTGATGAACATTATGAATTCAGTATTTTATGCACTTTATTTTATCCAAGGAGAAAATATTAAAAGATCTTTGTTATAACAGAAAGATCTACGTTTAATATTCTATCTACGAGTATGTGTGAACAAAAGAATGCTCATTTTTAATTCAATAGGTCAGAAACGTACATTATTCTTTGCGGTATTGTAATATGCTTATAATACAGCAACTAATAATGTAATTTTATGGTAGAATAAGTTTATGGTCCTTTGATATTGTATTTAAAGTTTCGTGAGTCACTGTATCATTTCACAGCCTCACACACGCGAACTGCTTTGGAGTACCTTACTTATAAGATGGTTTAAATTTTCCAACACTATTGTCAAACATTGTGTGTCGACACCCGTTTGCTTCAACGAATTGCTGCGCGCTGCGCTGCCTTTGCCGCTCTCGATGTTGTGGCCGGTTCACGGCAATCCTCAACCGGCGTCGTTAGTTTGCTCGGAACTATACTTTACTAAACTTCCACTTCTAAATTTGGCCATACATGCCAGGCTTCTATAGGCAGCCAGTCCAACTACCATTACGATTAAAATTAGAGCAACTATCTATATTAATCGCTTCGCGTATTTTGAGCGATACTTAACATTTTTCCCGAACCAGCATCCTTGCTTTGTTAGAAAAACGAAGGAAATGGCATGGGATGGGAATGGGATCTGCTTCGTAAGAGAGCTCTAATTTATCTCCGGAGTTGCTGTACCTACCTAAGTCATCTCGTTATATATCATTAGATACTTATTGAACAATAGAATAGCCTGTTTGGATATTATATTATATATATCTATACCGTAGCAATTTTAAGCAGGCGCGTCAGCACAGAATGTGTTTCGCACAAAGCAATCTTTGGATGAATGTCAGCAATTTTTTCAATGCCTCCTCATCAAACTGCAGACTGTGTATCCTCTGTTCATATATTGTTCATTTGATGACACTGTAATCAATAAAAGTAATGCTCGTCCTAAAATTGTAAATAATAAAAATGCTTACCAAAGACCAAGTTCTACTTCCTTTTTAACTGAAAAATTATGAAATAACGATACGTGGCTACTATTAAACCTAATAGGCTTAAAGAGAAAAGACCACGATATTGTTTGCACTTATTATACCTATACATATATTTTATTATTTTATTATCGGTTACCTTAAGTAGGCTGCTAGACGATCTTTACAGGATATTGACTCTGGAGCTTTGTTTATTCATCAACCGGTGCTTAATTTCCTCGTGGTTTGGAAATTATACAAAAATCGTCACGAATATAGTAACACATATTCTCTGTACTGCAAACGTGTGCACCAAAAGGGGTGTATGCCTCATTGTCTGCGTGATTTTCTTGTTCTTCATTGGCTATTATAGCCGTGATGGCTAATATAATAACTAAATTTTTCTGTTTCTTATTTTCTATTAGTTCTGCTATTATTATTGACAAGGAATTTAATTGACATCAAGTGACAATGACTTAGACAGCTCGGCTGACGTTAGAGACGGGCGGCTCGGATGGCTCGCGCTCGAGCCGGTGGGCCTCGTGAGCGGAGCGGCGACGCGACGCTCGTGTTAATGTCAATATTCGAGTTTCGGGCCGTTCGGACTCGGACCGTCGAGGTAAGTGAAGCGATAGGTCGACGGTGGGCTCGTGCTCGTGAGGTCGACGTGTAGGAAGCGCGACGGTCTAACGTGAATCATCCTTAAAGCTCCCAAGGATTTTTTTTAATACAAAACCGGGCAGGTTGTTGGTCCACACCTATGTTAAACAGCATATAAATCTTAAATGATTTCTTCTTTGATAACCTAACGCAATTGATAAGCCTACCTCTTTATAAGGATACATAATCTTTTAAGCTCTCTCACAGTAGTAAAGGTTAAAAGGGAACTATAATTATGTTAAAAGACATAGATTCAGCACTCACGTCTGTAATCCCAAACCTTATTTTACAAACACTCTAAGTAATTCAACCAGCACAGCAATTTATTCGGATCGCTTCTTCAGGCTAGGTTTGACCGCCAGTGGGGAAGGCCCGCAGGTGGTGCCATAAGTGGCTTTTACTCGTATACCGACTCTCTACGGCAAGAAAAGGCGGCAACCGGAGGTTCACCCCTTGTTACCAAATTCACAAATGTAAATTGTGGGCCAATCAAAAATTATCATGAATATTGCAAAAAGTATTTTAGTGAATAATATGATTTATACCGGGTGTTATAAAAAACGTGATACAAGATTATCAAGCCAGCATTTGGTCATGATTTGGAACAATTTTACTACGAGTTCAACTACCAGGCGCTACCGCGAACAACGATATTCGTAAATTTCCGAATATTGTCTCTGTCACTCTTTTTTTTTTATTAGCCTATAAGAGTATCCCACTGCTGGGCAAAGGCCTCCCCTCTTTCTCTCCTTTCTGTCACTCTTATGACACTTTAATTGAAGTAAAATAGAAAGATGCCCGATATATACGAATTTCGATATTCGAGGTACCAACTTTGTAAATTGTTAAAAAAAAACAACTCTCTCATACATTCTAGGCAACTTATACTTGACTTTTTCTCCCTTAGGTCGCATGGTCCGATTGGCTAGTCCGATCAATCGGAATACGAATTTTTTTTTTTTCTGTTGGCTCGATTAGTCGGACTATAAGGACATTGGAAATCCTGTCAGTCCTACTATCGGAGTAATGGGATTTTAGAAGTTCGTCTAGTTCGATCGATCGAACCAACAGGTCGTTTTTTCTTCCTGGTGGATCGATTGATCGGACATAACCGGTAGACTTGATATTTTCCTAAGTCCGGATGACATATAAAGGTTATCTAATCTTAAATCGTTACTAGACAGTTAGACACTGGCATTTGATAAACTTTTCTATATTTTAATTGATGCGATGTCAGACATTATGAAATGTCAACATCTGATCAATGTCAATTTATTGAACCGCACGGACGGAAGATGGAGGAAATAATAGATCACAACGAAATTGTATTCTTACGCCGTAAAGGTGGTTGCGTACTACTGAATAAAGGGCATCAATACCATAAAAATAAAACGTATAAAAAAGGGCCGTCAGTATGGACATGCTGTAATAAAAAAACACAAAAATGCCGCGGAACGAATAAAAAACAAAAAAAAAAAACAACATGCCAACCGAATTGATAACCTCCTCCTTTTTTTGAAGTCGGTTAAAAACAGTCTCAATCCATGAGCTGTTTTAAGAGAATAAAGGTTCTTAAGATTATTTGTTCGGTCTTTTCCTCGAAATCACTATTTCGTGGTAGTAAAATTCCGCGTCGAAAGTTAGAAAACACTTTTGAGATGTTGAAAATTAACCATAAAAGTACCGGTCGGACAAACAGGAAAAATAAAAATTGTGTGATCGAATTTAGAGGATTTTTCAAGCTCTCGTAGTTCGATCGATCGAACTAGACGAACTTCTAAAATCCCATTACTCCGATAGTAGGACTGACAGGATTTCCAATGTCCTTATAGTCCGACTAATCGAGCCAACAGGAAAAAAAAAATTCGTATTCCGATTGATCGGACTACTCAATCGGACCATGCGACCTAAGGGCTTTTTCTATGGAACAGCTCAATTTTTATTTAATTTTAAAATTTATCGGGATTATAAAAAAGTCCCAGGAGGTTGATGAAGAAGAAATTAGCAAGGCTCAGACAAATGTCCGTAATTTTGAAAACCCTGTGCCGCACAAAAGAAACTTCCTCGTGATGCTACTAATAATAACATAGTAATTTTGTTTTATATTGTTTATTAACTCTTTTTTATCCAACCTGAATAAAATAGCAAGTAAAAAGTTGGAATATTTTTTTTAATTTTATTTAAATGACAATTTATCACATAGCCACACTTACCAATCCAGCATCATCGATTAATGGTCGCTGAATGTAAACACACAAATTATGATATAAAATGTTTATCATATTAATATTTTAAATTTTAAACTTGTAAACGAAAACCATAAAAAAATTGTTAAATACGCGTCACATAAAAAACTACATTTGAAATGGGCTATTTGATTGAAGTGAGTAATCTATCGCGTAAAAGAGGGCAAGTTAAATGGGACGTTGATAAATGTCAAGGTTTTATCCAGTTAGGTGTTGCTAGGCAATTGCTAGTCCATCTTGTGGTGGGAGGCTGCAGTGCTTTAAATCTTTATTTTATGTTTAGTATTATTCTCTTGACAGACGAGTAAGAAGGAAGTATTGTGATATGTTTTAGGTTATTTATATTAAATAAGAAACATAATTATATTAGAAACAAACATTACATACATACATACATTTCAGCCGTATGCAGTCCACTGCTGGATATAGGTCTCCCACAAATATGACTTGTATCATCTTGGGGGTAGTTGCCATAGTCGCCACGCTTGGCAGGCTGGCTGGAGACCGCAGTAGCTGTAGATAGGATTTCGACGGACGCTGCTGCCCGTCCGTAGAATTTTCCCTTTGTCGCCTCTTACGACAACCGCAGGAGGAGGTGGGGTGGTGCTATTCTAGTCAGCTGGCATCACACGGCAGAAACAAAATATTTTATCAATATTACTAATATATGTTAATTTAGTACAAATAATCCATATCTAGACTGATAAATGTTCTAAACCATACTATTTTTAAACATCTTGGTACTTTTATAAAAGCGAAATAACATTTGTAATCAGAATTGATGATTACTTTATAATTGTGCTTGCTTTTAATCTCGTGTTACAAATAGTATAATATACACAGGGTAGTTTCCATGATTTAGGTATTTCATTTCATTCCTAATTTTCCGCATCGCTAATGAGGACCCGAGGTGGGTGAGTGGTTCATGGACACGGCCTTGTCGAGATACTCGACCTCCTTGTGCCGTCTGCGAGCCCTCTGGAAGCGCGGGTCACTCGCCTAATATTATATACAGATAAATAAAGACATTAGGATAATTATTCCCATACATAAAAGTGCATATAAACAGGACATTTTAAAATTTATAAATATATGATTTAGCTTGCGATTTTTATTATTACGTCCCTGCATTTTGCATTTTTTGGGAGCCTGGCCTGCGGTCCGCTTGGCAACTAATCCCAGGATTTGGCGTAGGCAATAGTTTTAAGAAAGCGACTGCCATCTGATCTTTCAATCTGATAAATACTGACTTATCCGTATTAAATCTTGTTTAAACAAACAAGATTAAACACGGGTCATAAATTTAATAATTTTTGTAATTAAGAACGATCTTCATACATTGTCTCTTTTTTTTTAATTAAAGATTTACAGAAGTTGTTTATGACCTATATTATAAATGTCATTTTTAATGTAAATTATAAGGGGAAAACAATATTATCCTTAATTGGCCAGGACAGTTCCTTCATACATAAACGCATATAAGGCAATAAGATGCGTTTTGTATCTTATTTATTATTAGGTATTCGTATTCCCCTTTCGTTGTAAGTAGAATTATTGTTCACAATCTGAGTAATTCTTTGATATTTCTAATAACGAAGCGAATTTTCTGCAGAATTTATTTTACTAGGACACATTGTTCTATTTTATTAACAGTTACTCATACGCTTCCAGGCGCTCGTCCAAAAGTAACTTTAATAGATATATGAACGTTAAAATGAATATGCAAGATTCTGAATAGTAATTGCTGAAAATCAAATCACACTTGAACTAAAATATAATAAACAAAGAGGGTAGCATAAGATAAATTATATACAACAAATAGTAAAAACGCCCGATTTTCAACCGTTTGGGAAAGACAGCAATGCGATGCGTTCGTACAACCCGATTCCTGCCGTATTGACTAAATTTCTTACAGTTCAATAGTGTATCTTTTGTTCACAAAGAAAAGGCAAGACAAATAGGCCTCAGAAAGCCGCGTCTGAAAGACGCATAGGTACCTACTTAAATACCTAGCCCAGTGAAAAAGTAACAAGGAACAGAATCCTACAACGCTATAAATATATTCCTAAAACGTGTTTTTTATAAAGATCAAAAGACAAATATAGTCCAGGCGACACGTGCGCGAAGCCAAATTAAAACTCAATTGTGATTAAATCAATGCAGTCGGCAAAGTTTCATCAACCTTATAAAATAAACACAATCTGCTATTTTCATACTCTCATTTCCAGAACTGGAAACCTAATAAAGTAGAATCCGATGCTGGTGTTGAAATCCACTTAATTCTTTCGCGGCTCAATGGAAGTCGTTTATCGAAATAAAAATACGACAAATCGTTTTATTTTTGTGGTAGTGGGGAAAAAATAAATCTATAAGCGAAGTGCCAATGTCCATCCGGATGATTGATATTTTTCAGAGGCCTTTGTGTACTTACTAAAAATGAAAAGTATTTTGGCTACCCTTAAATTGTATTTACAAACGGATTTGAATTGATTATTGCGACGAAGATTTTTATTGTATGATAATTGAACACCCCAATAATATCTTTCGTAACTTTCCTTAAGGACTCTTATTTAACTGTTTATGTACACACACTAGAAAAGAGCCTTTTTATATATTTCAATTATCACTATTGAGTTTAAAAAGAGAAACAAGTAAATAAACTGACCTGCTTGACAACCCCGGGCGTCTTTTTTAATAGGTTGTAACTTGTGATACCAGCGGAAGTTACTTTTTGACATATTTAATTACAGGGATTACTGCTTTTTTACCTTTCAAGTAAGCCACGAATTCCCAACCTGGTACGGTACTTATTATTTAAAAATATCATTATCGGCGCGCGATCATACTCCCACTTATATTTAGATGCTAAACGCTCGCGAAATCGATCCTTCAGTTACGAATAACTTTAACTATAGGGTGATTCCAGGCTAATCGGCCATATGGGAGAGATGGGGAACAGAAACGATTTATGCAATTGTTGACTATAGATGTTGCTAGTTATTTTATAAATGATAATCACGGCTCTACTCACGTGTATTTAGTCACTCTTGCGAAATATTATGGAGAACATAGGACTCCATTTCCAATCGCTGATAGTGCCGAGTGTTCATTCGGTCCACCGCTCGCGTCGACGGCCCGTCACGAGCCGTGATTGACGTCTAGTCACTTCGACAACATTTCGAGATATTGCGGTGTTAGAGTTGGGAATGATTCAATTTACCATACTATCTGCTCTAGCTTGATATTTGTCTGCATCTATTGGTTATCGTAGTACCGAATATAATAAAGTTTCTATTGATCGTGAAAAATCAGTACTGCCGATATTTTTTCTGTTTATTTTATTTATTATGATAAAATAAAAGCCCTAATTTTGTGTTTACGGGATCGCTTTAGGTCTGCCAATATCAAACAATTAAAAGCAATTAGCCTATGAAATTCTAGTTTGTGCTCCTCGATGGATTGAGATGGTGTCACGGATTCCTTGATTTTAATCAAGCAATTTGAAGTGGATAGCTAACTTCTTGAAATTCTTATGTAAAGGACGGTTGTCAGAGATTGATGTCACGTTTCTTCTCAATTTGTATAAATCCTATTTTAGGGCGGTTAATTTAAATTTTAGATTTCAAGCGCGATGTTTAGATAATTAGATAATGTTTGTTAGTGTGTAGCGTTCAGTATTAATAAAGGACAGTAGATGAATGTTGACTGAAAAATAGTGTTAATGCCAAAAGATTAAATATTGTAAAGGATATGGTTATAGCACATTACTGCAGAGATTAGTAAGGAAACCATCATCTATGAGTATGGGTTAGCCTCGGCTGTAACACGATGCCAGGATTGCATTTACAGTAAAAGCATATAGAGTGATTTTCTCAAAAATTAAATATATGAATACAACTAAGCAAGTAATTAAAGTACTGTACAACTACCTAATATAACTCTGAATATTAATGCTGTCTAGCGTATTAAGTTTCGTTACTCATTTATTTTATTGTATTTTTTCACCGACCAAACATACTAATACTAATAAGTAGGTACGACGATAGTTTAAAACAGTTTTGCGTATTTCCGGAGACTTTTAAGCCTCTTTTTCTAGGACTCCCCCAAAACGACCTACGCTGACCGGTTTTGCGCGTTTATACACGTTGCGCCTTTCTGTAGGTTGTCGTCACTCGAAGCATTTACGCCCCTAGAGAAACTTATTTTGTTCAATTAGGTACCTATTGAAACGAATGTAAAGGATCGTATGTCCTCGTTATCTTAACGCTTAATTTAACACTGCTGAAGAAGGTTAAAGATAAATAACCTCTCACCTATCTGAGAGATTTCATTATTCTTAAGTAGATTCAAACTACTAAGGATCAGTATCTTTGAGTAAAATTACTCGTTAATCCAAAGTGTAAATGTAGTTACACTAATTACGTCACAAACACCTACCATTTTTCTTATGTTTTGAACATTACGTTGGTAATATTAATAATTGTCCAGTTAGTTCTTTTATAATGTTTTTACTGTTATGACATGTTCTAGATGTATATTTATATTTTACCAAAAGTCATACGGAAAATGATGTATGTATCGGAATTTTTATTTTCTGTTTATAATATAAACATGAATAATATTACATTCGAAAAACAAGATTGTATACCCGGACATTGACAATTGTATGTGTGTTTACATTTTTGATTGCGAATTTAGTCAACTATTTTTTAAATATATGAATCCAGATGCTTGTTAAAAAACGCCAAGTCGTGTAGCCAGCTCTGAGCTAGAGGCGCCTCGTTCAGCTATTGTGTGATACTTGACCCGATTGTCTTGAGTCGGGAATGTCGGCTATTATGAACCGCACTGCGAGCATTTTGTTTGAATTACCCCTATACTTTACAAAAGTAGGCCTTTGATAGTTACGTTTCATAGTGTACAGAATTGTTGATGAGAAAAACACTTGGTGTTGGAAATTTGGTACTGTCTTAAGTTTGATGAAAAAGCAATAATGTACTAACAAGTTGCTAATTTTCTAATGTTGTCAGAAGGTTAATTAAGGAACTTCTCAAGAATTATACCAAGTTCAGACTCATAACATAACGAAGGTTCCCAGCAAAAACCCATATACAAGTCCTGTGCAAAGCAAATTATATAAACAAACAAAACTGGCTGACTGTGACGCACATATGTATGTCATCTTTTAGCACAATTATTATTTATAAAGATACAATTTCATGTACTCGACAAAAAATTAAAAATATAATATTTTATGCAAACTTCTGTCTATTCCACAAACTTAAAACATGCCGTTTTGGCTCGGTACAAAAAAAAAACATAGGTTTCATTCATATTCAAATAAACGTTTAAGTCTTACAAATAATTTACGGCTATGAAAGGAGTAACTTTAGTAGATGTTAGTGTTAAATTAAACCGTTCTCTGGGGAAAAAGCGTAATATACTTGAGAAACTTGAGCTTGAGTAAATCAAGGAATATTTTATAAGGCAGAACCCTTAGTTTCTTAAAACTAGGCAACTGTTTGTAATGACTATTTAGCTGATACCAAGATTAGTAATTGATATCTAATTTATATTGTGTTTAAAAATATAAAAAATGGGTAAGCTCATGGCTAGCGAATAGTGTCAATAAAACTGTTTCTAGTTCAGTACCGTTTAGTAGATTTATAATCTCGCGCCAGCTTTTGTCTATACTATAATGATACACGACACAATTCGTCAGTAACAATTTATCTGCCAAAATCTTAATTTGTACAACTAATTACTATGAATAAAATATAATAAACCGGGTTGGCAAAACTATACACACAGGATTTAGTGTATAATTATTGATTTATTGAACATTATTTTGATTTACTTTTAATTTTATTTTATTTCGTTTTTTTACTCAGGATGAAGATGCCTTGTGTGGACTTGAAGCCGAAGTGGCCTGAAGACAATTCCTAAATCAAAGAATCCACGGCTCAGTAACCCTCCCATTAAACATTCCTTCTTTCCTCTATTTCACAAAAAAAAACGTTTAAAAACATTCCACGTAAATCTTCTTATTCTTCTCTACTTCGTGAAACTAAACCTCTATTAAGAGTGAGAAAAAACAACGTTGAGACTGCTAGATTAAGGAAAAGGGTAGATCAATACGCGCGTGAACCTCTTCGGAGGGCGCGAGAGGCCGGCGCGATGCGGTCTCACCAGGGATGTACGTAATATATCCCGCGGACGAAGTAGTTTCCCACTCATACGGCACACACTCGCTGCCTAGGCCCCGGCAGCGCCCCACGCTTGACGTCCTCTTCGGGCCGCCACCACCCGCGCCGTCCCGCGCGGATCCCCTGGCCCCAAGCCCCGGCCCCCGCGCCGCGTCCCTCCCCAAAACGGCGCCCCCGGAGCCCGTGGACCGCGCGCCGGCCTCGCCGACGCCCTCTATCGAGCGGCCGGCTAAGCTGCGCGAGCGCACCAAAGCGAGCAAGTTGCTCAAAAAACTCGGCCGACATGAGGACAATGAATTCGGAAAAATAGTTCGAACCCCCGCTCCTGATGAATTCGAGCTTCCCGCCCCGCTGCCAACCCCCGCTTTTTCGCGGAAGAATATCTTCGACCGCGATTTCGATGCACTGTTTGAAGTAGCGAACTCACCGCAGTTCACGGCTAAGATCCGAGTCACCACTCCAGAGCCGGATCGCCGTTCTGATGTATCAGCGGTGCATTTCCCCTCCCCGGCCACGTCCTCACTCAGCCTTCTCCCTCCACGTCCAAACTCCGCGCCCAGTCCTTCACCGTTTTCCTTCAGAACCTCGACGCCTTCACCGTCGCCTCAACGATCGTCTTTCGAAGGTTTTTGAACGAGAGTGGTTTGGAATGCCTGGCGACTGACTAACCAATCACATCCATAGCGCATGTTATTTCGCAATAATAACGGCTAAAGCTTCACTACGATCAAGTCATCTTCATTTTGGTTGTTTCATGTTTTATGTGAGTTTTGATTTGTATTTTCGTGGTTCGACTTATTGAGTGGCGACAATACTCTATTAGAGTTTTCAAAATTTGATGGTGTCTTTTTGATTGACAGGTTCAAGTACAAAACCGAAGAAAGTTAGTTTCTTTCGAAGGCTGAGTCGAGGTAAAACCGAGTCTGAACCGATGCAGCCTCGCGCAGTAATGCAGCAGCAGTCCATAGACATGGCGCTGCGGGAGCTGACTCACCCTACACACAACGAGCAGCTCAAGAACCAACAGCAAGTCACCTTTAAGCTAGTCAAAACAGGTTAGTGGAACTAATTTGGTAGATTAATACTGGCCATAACTTTGAATTTGTAAACATTACTTACTGTTAAGTTACCTAAATTATAAAAAAACTACCTGAACTGAAAATACCTTAAACCTCACAATGTTTGTTACCAGGTTATAATGGAAACAGATACACTAAGTATACACTTTAAATATTAAGCTGAATCAAACTGAATTATGTATGCGTCATTGAATCAATTTCAATTGCTCTAATTTTGACTCCTTAAATACGGCTACAAGGTCAAGTTAGGGAATAAATTAATAGTCAAAAGCTGAACCGATAAACAGAGTGTTAACCATTAAGTAAGTAAGTAAGTATTTTAGTGGTAACTACTGGGGTAGAAATTCCCTGTTACGCGTCGTGGTAACACGGGGGTAAGCATCTTAAAGCCAGGCGATGTGCTGTTTGCCTTCTACCAGACAGATTGAGACAGACCAATAGTAACTACGGACTCTATTGCAAATTGAAAATAATAATTTCAAATGTCATTTTTTTACCATATTCGATAACCTTTTATATACAATATAACTAACTACGCTTTGAAAAGGCTGAGTGGTAACAAGAGAAGGTTGGACTGCTGTTTGCCTTGAAAACTATAATAGGGGGAAGGTTTTTGCCCACCCTTTGTAAACTTTTAAAAAAGTGATTGAACCTATTTTAGCTACTTGGCCGTGATACTTCCTATAAATCTGGTAATTCTATATTTCTATATTTAAATTTCCGAAGTAAAGTGAATTAGAAAAGGTTTAGTTAAAATTACAATATATATTAAGTATTGTAAAAGCATTGTATACCATTATAATTATACGTATAAGTATATTATGTAAATATATATAATTCAAAGCATAGATTCGGCGAAAGCTTTGTAGTAACCCAAACCTTTCACTACGAGTATATGTATAAAAAACTTTGTTACCTCTTTGTGGATTTTTACTTTTCGCCGCGCTGCACTAGTCCCAGGAAAAAAAACTACACCTACCGTTTGCAACCAATCCTTTGAACTTTACATATATAATGGGTTATTATTTTAACGTGTTTTTATGTTATGGCCCGTAGACGGATGGGTGGTAGTGTTCGTGGATTTAATTATGCGGCAAATAACATTATTTTTACTTACTGTCGTCAATCCTATCAAGTATAATTATTGACTTAAATGTCTATTAACATTTGTATGGGTGATTTAGAATTGCCGGAAAATTCCGAATAATGGATTTTAGCGAACTAAAATGTAGATATTTTTGTAAATGGGTGTCGTAAGAGGCGACAAAGGAAAAAAAACGACGTATGGGCAGCAGCGTCCGTCAAAACACAATTTGCCTGCCAAGCGTGGCGACTATGACAACTACCCCCCAAGTAGATACTAGTAATATATGAAGGAGGCCTATGACTTACGGCTGAAATTATGATTATGATGAATATTATACATATAAATGCTTTCATTAAAACGCTGCTGGCCTAGTCTTAAGAGCGTGCGACTTACAGCCCAGGTTCCAGGATACCAAGGGGATCTCAGGCTCCCAAGAGCTGTGGCAAAATGCCGGGACCACACGAGGAAGATGATGAACTATTTCCATTGAGCTGGGGCTCAAAATTGTGAGCAGTTTATTGATACAAAATAACATCAGCTGAGTAGTTAAAAGGTCACGCATCGACCGCGGACGTGACTTAGTTTTATTTTAAATATTAATTCGGTAATACCTAACTGTTAAGGATATTATAATTATTAAAAGTTATATAAAGAAGTACATCTTACTTACATCGTTATTATGTACCTAATATAAATGTTAATACATACATACATACTGTATTAGCTATTTGTTATACAAGGGAGCAAATTTAGTGTGTATCTCGTGCTAATATTGAGACTCGAGCTAGTGAAAGATTCCAAAATTGAATCTTGAGCACTTGGGTGTATTTAAAGGCACGAGAGAGGAACAAACTTTGCTGCCGAGTGACACACAAAGTTTTTCACCTATCTAACGTGGGGAAAATACTAACTCTATAACATTAAAATTTACACCAAATTGTTAGTATTAAATATTTATCATCCAAAATCATCATTTAAATTACATCCAATCCAACCAATGGCAGAAAAGCATATTTTTTTTTTACAAAAATACTTGCTCTCTTGTGAATAAAATGCAGTTTTGCTATCTATTTTTAAAAAAGGACATGGGGTGAAAAGAAATATTCAAATCTGGATACGTCAGTAAGTTTACAGTCTAACTGCGCTAAGTAAAAGCCCTGAAACATGAGTAACTGAAGTAGAAACTTATGTTACGGCAATTTATTGTCACTATTAAGTTGGACTGTAAGTAATGTAAACTACCAAAGTAGAAGTTTTTCTTTTTTATTAGTAATTTTTCTTTATTAACCTTGTACTATAAAGCCCTAGCCCGTGACTTGACTCGATCCACCTGAGTCGTTAAACGAACCATTTTTTTAGTACTGCTACTATTTTTTATTTACATTCCACCACTTAAAGGAATGATACCAGGAATAAAATGTAACATAAATGTGAATGCAGTTTATAAGTTACCTGTTACTGGGTGTGGTTAATGTTTATTGTGAACATATTTTTGTTTAGTAATGTTTTGAATAAGTTACTTATTTAAAACTTTACTAAACAAAAATATGTTAAATGGGTGCCGAAATATTTGATTATCGGACTTTAAATATATATTTTCATTCCAGCACGCTGTACGCTGCAACTAAATAATATGTATTATTTTTAAAAAATATTGCATACCCAATTGTAAAATCGTTTAGTAATTGTCAACAGTTTAAAAGTATAAAGATGGACTTTGCACATAAATTCATACATTTTAGATAGGAAAATACATATAGGTGAATTCACAAGAGTGGGCGACGTATGTGTATGTAAATTTTAACAATTGAGCACATAACTCACGCCAACCTTTGTGAATCGACCTGTAAATATATAAGTTATCTTTTTTTATGACAAAGGTGCCAAATAAGCAGACGGATTACCTGACGATAAGCAATTACCGTCGCCTATGAGCACCCGCAACACCAGGGGAGTAACAGGCGCGTTGCCGGCCTTTAAGGTAGGAGTAGGTCCTTTCTTGAAGGTATGGGGGTCATATCCAGTAGAAGATATGACCCCCAGGTAATAATCTATAACTAAGCAACCAATATTTGTTAAAGGCAATATACAAATAAATCCGCCAACGGGGATCAAATCCTGCTGAGATCTCCACTTGACAGGCCGTTACAGATCCGAAATCATTTTCAGAAAAACGAATATAAGTAATGTAAACCCATTGTGATGTAGACTAAAGTTAACCTTTCGACTTTTCGTATCTAGGCATTTTACAATATGTATTTAACATTTTGCTAAGTTTTCAGTCTATTGAAACATTTTATTGTATTCCTTATGATTCGTGCGTTTTGCGATAGTTAAAAAAAAAACTTAAATGGTATTGTTAAATCTCCGTAGAATCCATGAGTCAGTTTTGTAGCTAAAGTGCTAGGATTTATTAAATAAGCCAGCCCTGTGAATAAAGAACCGTTGCAGGTAAATCTTGTTTTAGTGGCGCCATACAAGCTTTCTACGTTGGAGCTCCGCAATATCGGCGTCCTATAAGGGTCGCATTAAAAACATGTCAGTAAACGGAATCCGCGAGTGGACTGAAAATTAACTACAAAGATATATTGCTTATATATGTAGCTTAGCAATTGACAAATTGTTAATTTAGTGAATATTATAAACTTTAGAATCTCAAAAAAAATCGCCTAATTTTTTCTTAAGGCTGCTTACTTACAACGTCCGTATAAATGTTTTAAGTTCTTACCGAATTGCATTTTCATATGAATTTTCGTGAACTAGGTATTTTAAAATAATAATAAAAAAACTGCTTCGCTCGTTTATATAGGTGCTTGGGTGACATATTTCGGAGAGCTTAAGTTTCCATTTTTATTATAGGTGTATTTAATTATATATATTATAAATATCATATTTAATTAAAAATTCTGCATATATTTGCTAAAAAATAATAATTGTATGATAATGCTTTATGAAATTGGGAAAATCAAATCTCTCATGGGGCCACGATAACAATCGTTAATAGCTTATTTCGCAATTGTAATGAAAATGATAGTAAAAGATCTAGTTATTTTTAGTGGAAGCTGTCATTACGATACATTTTTTTTTCTTACAACTGCCACCTAAAACAGATAAAAAATCGCTTTGTTACAACATTGTTAAAATTGTTATACTGTTTTTGCTCCAACTGTGGGAACAACCGCAGCATGGCCGATGCCGCCGCAAAAGCGAAGCACATTGTGCATCAAACCGCGTTTCGGTTTTATCTAGTATAAAGCCATCCTGGATGGTAAAACTTCGTTTGAGCATTGTGTGTGCCGTATTTGTACTAAAGCCAATGTCTAACAGCAGATAGGTAAGAGTAAATAGGTAAATCCACACAAATATATTCTCGTAATATAATGTTTATATTTAGCTTTTGCTAGCAATTTCGTCTTCGTAAATTCCAATACAAACTTTCACTCTTATTTTCACCATTTGAGAAGACGATTTTCGGGTTAAAAACTGTCATATACATGTTGGTTTTTGTATCGTAATTAGCAGTATAGTAGGTTTTTCGAACTCCATAAACAACTAGCAGTTGAATGCCCCGAGTCTCATTAGAAGATTTTTTTACAATTTTTAGTTACTTTTTTATTTATTTGACTTTTTCTTTAATTCCTGTATAAGGAAACCGATCCAGCGAAAAAACTAAGGAAACTGTTTCCTCCAATTTAGCTAATGCGCGGAAAGAGTTTTCCTGGTACTCAATTGGCGATGAGAAGTGTTTGACCCTTATTAAGGATTGGTTTACGCTTCTGTTCATGCTATTTTTAGTTACCGTAAACTGTAACATTAATAGTTATTTAAATATTTTACCTACACAAAAAACTGTTATACCAAAACTTTATATCTAATCGTTAAAAGACGTTTCTGATCAATACAAAATTGATTATTATAAAGTCAATTTAGCCGTGCTTTAGCAACAATTCAATATGGCCTATTATTCATGCAATTTTTCATATGCTTAATTTAGTTTTTGATTCTATAAAATTATACTGGTTATGGAAGTATTGGTAGTAAGATGGAAGACAAGTGTCAAATGTCTTTCAATCCGATGGTCCCAAGTTAGAACCATTAAATTTTGTATGAATGAAATTATATTTGTTGCTTAAGTGTAAGAAATATCATATTTAAAAAAATACCAGTCAGTTTTTGATGAAGTAAAATATCATTTAGAGTTACTTACATACCATCGTTTGCATACAACATTCAGAATAAATAATTGTCATAGCTTACTACGTCCGGTCAACGCAAGCCATGTTTGCATATTGGATTGTTTTCAGCGTACACGGCTTACAACTGGATTAAAAACACCTTAGCAATAGTATATTTAAAAAAAAGTTTTATTTTAAACAATACTTTCTTTTATAGAAGACTAACTAGCGTTTGACCTCAGTCACCCCTGTACCCTTACCATGAGTTGTGACTTTGAGGTTTTCGATATAGAATTTACTATTTGTGCATCTCGTTCGCACTAAAATAGTATAAGCGAAGTGCACAGATAGTAAACTCGATACTCGTTATCGAAAACCTCAATGTCACCACTCATGGTGAGGGTACTGATGGTAAGTGTTAACGAGGTTGTGGGTGTACCTGGTGTAGCACGCTGGTTCAGTAACAGCCTCTCACTCTAGCCTTGAAAAGGCCCAAATTATATATTTCCGGGAATATAGAACGAATAGAGCAAATTCCATTCCTTAGCAGTCCGCATTAGGAAGGTACATACGAATTACTTTGTGCGAATGAATAGAATATTCACAACGTAAGAATGAAACCGCTCCATTCGCCTTGACGTCCGGTGGTGGAATGGTGATAGCAGAATTGAATAATAATTACTGAAAACTCAGATCACATCAAAAATTTACCTTAATCCACAATACATGCAGATCTTACAGCATTTAAGGTTAAGATTACTAAATCATTCCTTTTGCCATTTCGTGAATAATAACTTGTGTATTGTATTGTATTTATATTATTATAAGTTATTGTAATTATATCATATTTTATATAAAAAAAAATATTTCTTACAGCCTGTATTTGTAACATCTAGTGCTGGGCCCCATTGGTGCAATTCGTTACGTTGTGCATGGCGCGTCCGGTAGTGCTTTGAGGCAGTGTAAATATAAAACCAGTATAAAACGACCAACGCAACGTACCAGTTGGGACCCCGTTTTATGATAGTACTAGTTTTTCCTCGCGACTTTGTCGGTCAGCCATGCCCTTCTATAAAGTATGGTTGCGGGATAAAAAATATCCTATGTCCTTTCCCGTAGCTTCAACTCTCTCTAAACCAAATTTTATCCCAATTGGTTCAGTGGTTTAAGCGTAAAAAGGTAACAGACAGACACAGAGATTTACTTTCGCATTTATAGTATTATTGTGGATTGTACCTTGGTTTTTTGTTTAATTTTTGTGTGGAAAACCCGTGTTGGTTCTGCGGTTAATTCCTTCTCATCACGGGAATTCTCAATTTGCATCACCAATACTTGTATCACCTATTTATCACTTATTACAGCTGTCCATCACAACCAACCGCCTGTGCCACCAGTATAATATATTTGAAATGATTTTCATTTTCTTCAATTTTCACATACTCATGAATCTCAAACAAAACACAAAATTGACAATAACGAAACAAATAAACTTCGAGAACAGGTTTACCGAGTCCGGGACCTGAGTAGCCACGAGCTTATCCCAATATGGAATTTCGTATTTACCTTACAGAGTTCCAAACAAAAAAGTACACGTGCATATTAATGCCTTTGTTCGAGTGGCATCGAACTACTATCAGGTGCCTGCGACAGAGATAGGAAATGACGTGTCCAGCTACAAACTTATTACTCATAGTCGGGTTAATTTTCAATTAATAAGTTATTGTTGTTCTTTATCTTAATTTTTAGAAAACATTAAATAATATGACCATAAAATATTCGTATGATACACGAAAACACTTCCAAAACAATAAAAACATAAAATAACATAACCTAGGGTGCCACCAGCAGAGGAGCAGGACAGATAGATTAGGGCTACAGAGAGAGGAATTATAATTATTATAATTTATTTTTTCAAACAAATACCAAAACGATGTATTACTTTTTTTTTTAACGTAGCCTATGTTGTGTCCCACTGCTAGGCAAAGGCCTCCCCTCGCTTTAGCCACTCGTCGCGGTCTAGTGCATGCTCCCGCCAATCGCGACAGAAACCATCCAGGTCACCACTCACTCCATCTCCTTTTAGGTCTGTCTCTGCCCCGGCCGACTTGTTCGGTCCTACAGTGGTTAATTCAGGCCATCGGTCCGGGTGCATGCGGCAGACATGTCTAGCCCAGTTCCTTTTGAGCATGGCGGTCTTAACGCCCACATCCGAGATACCTGTCCTGGAGCGCAGTTCTGTATTTGTAATACGATCGATTCTGCGGACGCCAGGGATATTACTAATACTAGTTTGTAAAGATATTAATCTGTGACGTTACAAATAATATAATAATGCATCTCGTTTTTCAGAGTTTTCAGTATTAAGATAAGTCAAAGCGCAGTATATTTTCAAGGCACACTATTGAACTTATGCAGCTTAAAGTGTCTACTAAATCGCTATTATTTACACAGGCTGACGTTAGTCTATGAGTTAGATAGCACTTTGCACGATCTATGTTCGGTAGTACGAATACAACACGCTGAATTCTTGCCCACTGCGAGCTCCAGTTACAGCTTAATAATTCAAAACTCCACTTGGAACTAACAATACAGTTATTGTCACAAAATACTCAATGAACAGTAAAATAACTTTTTTTCTACTGGTAAAATACGTGTTTAGTTTAGACCTGTATTTCTCATTTAATAAAGAAATAAATCATTACATTTACGAATAGCAATAAAATCTCCTCCATATCACTATTACGCATGGACGTCCTTACATATGACTGTATGTTTTACTTAATTTTTTTTAATATTAAATATTCTGAGACATACATATCAACTTAGCCCCACAGTAAACTCTACAAAGTAAAAGTATAACAATACAACAAGGATAGTCTAACTAGTATTCGCCATAATATATAAATAAATCCAAATGGCAGGATGGAACCGGTAATCTTCAACTTTCAGATTTATTAGATCATTTTATAGTATGGCGTTTACTTGTATATGTCTCATTTTTTTATGAAAGGGTTGTTAATCTACTGTACCTTAAAACTGTTTTATTGTGACAAAGTTGTCGCCGTTTGAATTATGGAAAGCGAACGACAAAATCCGAATTTCGAAACAAAATTATCCCTTTATTTCACTTGATACGCTTTTTGTATTGTTTAATCAATGTTTCCAAATGAATCATTAAATTTAATTAGATTATTTTGCTTTATTTAATTTGTAATGTGATTCTTGCTGCAGACAGTATATTAAATAATTTATGAAAATATATTAACAAATGTATTTAAACCGCCTGTAAAATATACAATTCAGCATGGTTTATAGTTTCAGCTTCGCTATGGCTATCAGTTGACATCATAATTAAACATGCATGCTGGGCCGATTAGACCTGACATTGCACTGAAGGCGTTAGAACACTTTGAATGAATGAATGAATGAATGAATACTTTGGTATCAGCAACGTCTATGGAAGTCGCCTTATAAAGCTTTACAACTGTGAACAAATTATTTTTTGTTAATTAAATAGGTATAGTCCGCCTCAAAGTAACGCAAGCCTTTGCCATCTGCAAATAAGCCTAGCCGGTGTTATCACTTTGCCATTATTGGCAATCTATGTATTTATCACTTTTATCAGTTAGGGAAGTCTTGCGCTAATAAATATTTATGGTGTATTCCGAAGTCCGAAGTTTCAAATACCCAGATTAAGCCGAACTTTTGTCTTAAACAGGAACATTCTTGTATGAAATAAATAACAGGAACCATTAAAAAAATACGTCTGTACATAAGTCATTGTATTTAAACTTTCGTGAGAAATAGTACAATAATAAACGATTAACACACGTTTATTTATGGAGGCCTATGTTCTCCGAAACATGTCGCGCGATTCACTAAATAAACGTGGGTAGAACCGTGTTAATCGTTAATTACATTAGTAATTGTTCATAAATAGCAATTATACACCTAAATAGGGAAAATATTATAAACAGTGGTTAAATTTACACTTCCTCTAATAGTGTTAGTTCGTACAGTCAGCAAAACTATTAAAACAAGAACACTGTGCTGGCGTATACTGTTAGAAAATATTAGCATGGATTAGGTACAATTAAAATAAGTACGTATTTAAAAAGTACATTTTATATCGTTTATTTTCGTAACACAAAGGAAATTATAAACTTAAAACTAATTGCAAGTACTTAACTGGATGCATTTTTTTGCAATTCACCCATAATATTACTTGCCATGATTTCATAAGAATTGTTCTTCAGAGTGCATAATCATGTAACCTAATTAGGTGATTCTCAAATGCGTACATATCGGGTAAGTAGGTCGCGATGACAGTTGAAACGAGGTTTGTTTGAGTCCTTAACGTCGCCGGGAGATTTAGCAGACTAATTTAATTAACGGGTAGGTAACCTGATGGCACCAGTAAATTATAACGATAATAACAGACGCCGCCATTGATACTAGATATTTCAACTACATTGATATATCCATGATTTGGTAACTCAGTGACGAACCCATTATAGACCTTAAGACAACCAAATAGAAATGAAATTTACATATAATTGAGCGAATTCAATTCAAAGTACACACATTACACACATACACATCAAAAAACGGTATTATACTACGGCATTATAGTTTCTCAATTGAAATGAGGTAAACATAGAATTCGTACGTATTGATTGTTGTAGTCATGATGAGGCTACAACGTATTTTGCCAAAACTAGTTATTATAAATGAACTAATCGATTTTACTGCTGACTTTTGTTGTTTAGTTTGTTGTGTCGTTGTCTTGTGTAGGAACACAAAATAACTAAACACTCTTGAATTAGGGGAGGATTATATGTTTGTTTTGTATAGTGTGAAGCATTTATTTTATACTCGTATGTCTATGTATGCCGGCCGTTGCCGTGTGATGCCGGCTGACTAGAATAGCACCACTCCACCTCCACCCGCGAGTGTCATAGAGGCCACAAAGGAAAAAATCCTACGTACGGGCAGCAGCGTCCGTTGAAACCCTATCTACAGCTGCTGCGATGGCCAATCCGCCTGCCAAATATGGCGACTATGGCAACTACCCCCAATATGATACAAGTCATATTTGTGGGAGGCCTATGTCCAGCAGTGGACTGCATACGGCTGAAATGTATAAATGTATATCTGTGTATGACGTTACATCATGACTCTCAGAAGTTCTTCACTTGTTTTAGTTTATTGTCCCGATTACGAACATAAGGTTTTCTCTTTTACCATGCCTTACCCTTACCTTATCTAACATAACCTTACCTTACCTGACCTTACCATAGCGTGTATTGTGTGTATTATATAATACCTACTAGCTTTTGACATTCTCGCACACACAGATTAAGTGGATTAAGCCAAAGTGTAAAGACAAATACGCTGTTTCGCAGACAGCGCGCGTTACTGGGTGTTAAACCGTCAACCGCAGGTTTACTGAGAGCAATGTGTCGGATTATGTTCAACCAGGGAGTAAGATTAACAGGCAATAACCTGAACTATGTAAGTATTTTAACGTATTTAAGTTGATATAAATACTAGGATGTATTTAGCTATATATACCTTATATTTAACCTCCCCACCATGCAAATAATATCCTACTCGAATTTGTTGTTTATAGTGTAGAAAATAAATTGGATTCTCTTTTGGTTCAAAATTGAAGGAAACAAATGAAATTC
Source organism: Grapholita molesta (assembly GCA_022674325.2). Classification (NCBI taxonomy): domain Eukaryota; kingdom Metazoa; phylum Arthropoda; class Insecta; order Lepidoptera; family Tortricidae; genus Grapholita; species Grapholita molesta. Next base: position 6,672,959 of record CP053126.2, read on the forward strand.
AACTCTGTTCCAATTGAATAAAATTCAAATTTCATTATAATAATTAGTACTACAGGTAGGCCGTGTGCTAGGTTAATCGCTCTTTTATGTTCAATGTACGAACATGGCACAAAAGAGTTTTTAGAAGTGAAAAATAGATAAGGTAAACGTACAAAAGCCCGGCAGTGTCTTTATACATGTTATTTTGAAACTTTTATTACTTACTTGGAATAAAGGTGTCAGCCGATTATTAGTTATTGGGCACACGCGTGTCAAGCACTAGTACGTTTACCTTATGTACACGAGAGTTGTCGTTGTATGCTATATACATTTTGACAGCTGAGTACAAACTGAGTATTATAATATGTATCGTAATCGTTTAAATTATTAAGTCATTACCTTGAAAGGTATTAGTTATTGTTGTTGTTTTATCAAACGCTTTTTATCTTTGTGTCACCGCTGTTTAACTACTTTTATTGAAGGCGTATAATGTTATTCAGACAATTATACTGCGGCTTTCAAAACATTATCTAAATGGAAACCTTTTAGGTGTTCTTAATGCGTACCTGAACTATTTAACCAAACGACGTAGATCCCTTTGATTCATTCTCACTTCGCCGCTCACAGGATCGGCGCGGTAGCAAAGCGACTGAAAATGTGGTCTAAAATAAAGGGCCACGTCTTGGTATTTTACCGACGGTTTCAATACACTTGCGAACATCTAACAGTTCACGGGCCAAGTTTCTTCGTGCGGAAAGATGTTCATTTCATATACAGATTAATATACTTCATCATTTACGTCCATGTTTGGATCGCTGCAGTAGCCACAATTCGCAGATACTACAACCACTATCAAGAGAATACTATTCGATTTACTACGCGGACGGATTATCTAGATTGGAACACAACTTTTGCGTCGATAACCCTTTGCGAAATACCCAATGTTGACAAAATCTATATGCTTAGCCAGGAAATCAATCCTGGAGATAAAGGTAAGCTTGACCGATTCATCGGCGAAATTGGATTCTTCAATGGCTTGTGCCATAGTTGCTTTGCTCTCTGTGACAACGAACCTCTTTGTCCCACGGATTTTGGCCAACTAAGTCTGGCCGTCCGTTCCGAATGCAAAGACTTGTTACTAAGCTGCAAATGGAATGGTATTCCTTTTGACTGTTGCGGCAGTTTTCAACCTATAATAACAGAGTACGGCACATGCTATTCAATGAATAACATGCACGGTCCCAAAGAATCACCCGTTTACACAACGTCTAATAAAGACAGTCAGGCTTCCATAGAAATTATAGCGTCACAAGATTATGAAGCTTTCTTGCATGCACCAGAGGATCTGCCGTTTTGGAACATGGAATATGATCGAAGATTGACAGTTATATATGGTGCCGAAGCTAATGTGCTATACTCTATAATAAATGTCGTTAATGAACCAGAAGTATCTTTGCTGTCCCCAGAAATTCGGCAATGTAGATTTCCGAATGAGGTACCGGAAAACTACATAGCATATAAATACTATAGCTATTCTGGTTGTATTAGCCAATGCCGTATCGATGCACAGTTAGAGCTCTGCAACTGCACTCATCACTTCTCCCCTCCAATTTACGAGGAGAGGTATTGTGACTTAGACGGATTGAAATGTCTAACGAATAACTTTAGGATATTAAGAAAACTAAAAGTTCCTGGTATGAATGAATCTGGGTTGATTTGTGATTGTCTGCCGTCTTGTGAAGAACCGGATTTCAATGTTGTTGCTAAAGATTTTTTGGAACCTGAGGAAACCGTGAGACCGAGGAGCGCAAGATTTTCATTCAGTAACCGGCCCTACGAACGGATTACCAGGCAGGTTGCCCGCACCACGCTAGACCTGGTGGTTGCCATTGGAAACAGTTTTGGTCTGTGTTTTGGCGGTTCTTTACTATCTATTGTTGAAATATTTTATTACCTTTGCTTCAAGCGCTGGAAGTATAAGAATTAAAAACGTGATACCCGTTGATTTTGATTATAGATTTAAAATTTAATATATGTAATAAAAAAAATATAAGTTGCACTGTAATTTCCCTTTTTGTCTCGACTTAGGAATTGTCATCTCTTTTTAAAAACTTGTACTTTTACTATACTAGATTTGGCACTTTAGTTTTAATGCAATGTTAGAGTTTTATTAATGCAATTAACAAGTAATTATAATTAAATATGTTTTGCTATTTGCTACGAAACTTGTATTCGTAAATAAGTTTCTTATGAATATTGTGTATTTATTTTAATATAATAAATAATAATACATGTATGTTTCTGTTTAAGCTATTTTTTTTACTTTTTTCTCTTAATTGTAAGTGAAATTTATTTGTTATCGGGCATATTTCATATTGCACCTAACGCATTACGTGGCTAAATATTTTAAATAAGTTTTATATAACACTTTGTAAATTTCTTCAAGATTCTTAAATGGCACCTATATAAATGACGAGTACATCACGTACCTTCGTTTTTCCTACGACTTAGTCGTTACGGCTGAGATTGTGGAGGACCTCAATGCAATTCTCGATGACATGTAAAGCCGCCGGTCGAGTTGGTATGAAAATGATGTTAATAAAACGAAAGTCAAGTTCAATGCTCAAGTAACCAACTTCCGTTACAGTCGAAGACGCTACTTTTGAAGTAGTTGGCAAATATGTGCAGACAAACATACCAGGTATTTAGTAGGTCCAACATTGAGAAAGACAGAATAAAGGACACAATTCAGATAAGAAAGCATATCGAACGTTTTGTTAACTTCGTTCTTAGCAGTCAGATTTGGACTTTTAAGTAATTAATAATTATTTTTATTTTTCCTTTGGCAGAAATTTTTTGTAATTGTTGGATATGTTTTCTTAAAGAATAACGCATTTTTATGTAATATGTATAAGATATCTTTTGTAATACTGTTTTGAAAAAATAAGTCCCGCCGAGTTTCTTGCCGGTCTTAAAAGTCGAAATACTTCTCGGGTCAGAGGTGTAGGGTTAGAACGGGTGTAGTTTTTATGTTTTCTTCTTTTGTATACTCGACGTGTAAAAGTGCCCTTGTAGCCTACTTACTGAATAAACGTTTGAGTTTGAGTTTTGAGTTTGAGTTTGACATAAACCGTCGAAGGCAACTCGGCTAGGTAGCATTCTGGAAGCTGTCCAAATTATTTTCGTGGTTTAACTCAAAAGTTTTTGTCTAGTGTGTGTTGCTCTCAGAATTGCTAGACTTAAGTGGCAGTGGGCAGAGAATATTGCCATAACGGATGAAAATTACCTACTCAGTTGGCGACTAACTAAGGTGGTGGTGGGACGACCAGATCAAAGTCACGGGACCTCTTTGGAGGCAGTGCAGGACTAATCGTCTTGGTGATCCTTGGGGGAGGGCTATGTCCAACAGTAGACATCTTTCGGCTGAAAGGATGAAATGATCTTAGTGCTCAGGTACCTAATGTAGTAGGTGTATTCTTAAATTAAAACTAAATAAAGTATTTACTCGTAAATTAAAGTATAGAATTTAAATACTGCTGTGCCACCAAAGCCACGATAAAGGACTTGACAGATACCATTGTATTTGGCTAATTTGGCTGGTAGATTACATCTGCAAAATAAATTTTGTAATACAAAGTTGTTAACATTCTGTCTCAAAATTTAGTAATAAATTGTAAGTACAAAAACCTAATACGGATTTAGGCGCGACACGAGAAGAGCGAAATATTTTCCGCCCTCTCTGCTTACTCATTTTGGCGCCCGTATTATTAAAAATCATCGTTCTGTAAAAATACACTGTAAATAGATGAACAATCATAAAAAACGAATACAGTAAAAGGTCGATTTTTGAAAGAAGATTGTCAATTTTTCTACTGAACGATCTTTATGTAATTGTGAAAGCATGTGAAAGTCATCATTATTTTTTTTTGAACCTGCTATATTGTTCTAAATTATATACCAGCCAGCTCAACTCAAACGACATGTTCTGTTTAATATTGTATTTACGCAAGTATTTATGGCCTTCTAATTGGCGTCGGTGCTAGTTTTTACGAAAGCGATTACCACCTGATCTTCCAACCCATAGGGTAAGATTAAATTATTAGGATTAGTACGGTTTCCTTACGATTTTTTCCTTCACCGAAAAACTACTGGTAAATATCAAATGAACTTTCGTACATAAGTTTTATAAAATTCATTGGTATGAGCCCCGTCGTTTGAACCCTCGACCTTTGGATGGCAAGTCGCATGCTCTTATCGCTAGGCCTGAGGCCTACTTTCATTTCCAAAGTTAAGGAAAAAATACAACATAAACTGTATCAACAAATAAGGCAAAATTAATTTTCGACATTAGAATGAACTTACCTTCTGTCTGTGTAGCCGTCCCTATTACATAAAAAGCCTTTTGCAGACAATGTAGGAGTAGTAGTCTGAAAAGTTTATACCTTTACACCGAGCTACATTCGCATTATAAAGCTAATGGGCGAGTTTTACCATTAGGCGGTTTACAAAATGAATAACGAGGCAATTTGGATTGCGCTGCCTGTCTGCTTAGAGCAGACAGTTTCAGTTTTACACGTTAAACGAACAGATTGAGATAACAATAATTTCTACGCGAGAGTCTAGATGCGTAGTAAGAGACGCGCTTTTTGTGGCAGATGTGGAGGAAACTCGCTTACATGTCCATAGTGCTTGTGCGCAAACTATCGACACGGTACACATATAGTCGAATTATTAGGATCTACTTTTTACCCATGAGAGCAACTTTATAACGTAAAACATGCGCAGTTCCGTTTAAATTATAAAAAACAACACAAATACCAACTATCATCGTATCTGAATAACTAATTTAACTTTATTTTAAACAATTAGGTACGCTCGTTTTCTTTGTTTTCTCATCACTGCAAATATCATGTGTCAAAATCTTAGGGTCTTAGGCTAATGCGATTACAGTCATATAATGCATACAATAGCCTGTCATGAGTCATAGAAATAATTCATACAAAAATATACGCGTCGACTTAAGAACCTCCTTCGGTTTTTTTTTTCAACACTTAGCTTTGAAGTCGACTTTAATGTAGCCAGCTTACGATAACTAAGTATTTGACCAAAATAAATACAAAATTATGGATTAAATACAATTTAAAATAAAGCTACAATATGTTTGCAATATGATTTGGATTAGTTAAACAACGGTAAAACATAAATAACAAGTTCACTAAATATACCTATAAGCACAACTGGTCTTTATACCTTATAATAACTACAATAGCATTATGTATAAACAATTTTTCTTTCTAGTTTTTGCACACATAATTTTACGTCGTGTTCAAAGTTTCCAACTAAAACACACATTAGAATTCATCCGCCCCTAAACTTTGCGCCCAAACAGCCTGTCGGGAAACTTGTAACATCCTATTCGTAGTTCTGCGGGTAAGGTTTTATCTCTTTATCTGTCGTTTATTTAACATTACTCGTTTCGCTTTAAAAGAGTATCAACGTCATTATTTCTGCCGTTAGACGTCCACTGCTGGATATAAGCCTCCCCCAAATATGATTTGTATCATTTTGGGGGAAATTGCTATAGTCGCCAGCGCCACGTTTGGCATGCGGGTTCGTGATCACGGTTTCGACAGATACTGCTGCTCAACCAACGGTTTTTCCCTATGTCACCCCTTACGACACCCGCGGGAAGAGATGGGGTACTGCTATTCTCAGTCGGCACCGCACGGCACGATACTGAACTACTTATCGGTATTAAAATATTGCTAAAACTCGTTATAGGGCTGCCACTAATATAATTGCATATATAAATAGTAACTTTGTCACTGGTCTTACCGGAACGAGGCTTGGACAGAGTTTGAATTTAAAATTGAAGAACTATGATTGATCTTGTCTATGCTCCTGAATATTGTTTTAAAAACCAGATACGTCAATTATTGCACATAATTCATTTAAAAAACTTGGTAAGATTGCGTTCCCAAGTCGAGGCAAAAACTAGTGGAGCTCAGAAAGCGGAGATAAGCCTTTAACCTAAGTATCCAACATAAGGCCAGTTATCATTGTTTTTTAATAATAATACATTTTTAAATGAATAAAATACCAATTTTATTTCTTCTTAATCAATACGGACCTCATTTAATTTCCCGAGAACGAGGCGCATGAAGACAAGGCAAATTACTCGACGCCAGCGATAGTCAGGTTCCGATTTCACAGAACGAAAGACAAGAAAACTAAAAACAAGATATAGTTATATTTATTTCCTTTAAAGTTACTCCAAATTAACAACCACCACTGATAAATATAAACCATTATGATTACAAATATTTGTGATTCAGGCACTTTTATACGGTTTTATTTATATGTTAGTGACTAGCCTTCGTATGTACTTATATTTTAGGTTTTATTACTTATTTAGTTTATCCCCTGTTACATGTATGTGCCCAAAAATAAGGCTCAGTAACAAGACTGAAACACGACTAAAGTAAATAATTATCATATTATATTTGTTTTATTTTATAGGACGTAAAAATGAGTACTATCATGAAGTTCTTTTTAGGTTTAAGGTTTTGCTGATATGTGGTAATTATGTTTAGTCACATTATTGAACCACTACTATAACGTGTCAGAACATGTCTTTATACAAACTCATGCCAAATTAGGACCTGCTTCAGCACGAAGGGTAGAACATTCCCGGTCGCTAACTTGTTAGTAAGTGCTAAGTTCCACATCTGGCACAAGGAGTTGCCGGTTGTTTGTTATTTGTTGGTTGCCTATATGTGCAACATACACGTACCGGCCAACAATAATTATCTTGTTAGGATTTCGACAGGGATGACTGTGTAAAGAATCAGAATTTTACGTATTACTAACTGACTATAGTACAGTCAGCCGCAAAAGTGGCTAAGCGTTTGAAGTGTTCAAAATGACCTACACGCGCTCTTATTCTCTTGACAATAGAGATGTGTTGACCTCATTTTGAACACCTCAAACGCTTAGCCACTTCTGCTGCTGACTGTACCAGATATATAGGATAATAGAACACTTGGATTGAAGATGAGTAAACAAGGCCTTTAAAAAGTAAGTTAAGTTCCGTTTTTAATGTCGCCATCTATGAACATATGTTTAGTTATTTTGACAGCGAGATATCTTCGTAGATCTAATATAATAGATCTGAGATAGTATATGTAATATGGTTAAACGAGAAAGCGTACTGGATTTCAGTTACAGGATATTGCATAAACAAATTAATTCAGGGGTTCTACGTTCCTCAAGAAATGTATATTGGACACTTTTTACTATACCACTAATTTGAAGGGAGGCTCTTCATGTCACTTCGTAAATTGTACCAATAAAAATATTTTTTCAATATAAACAACAATAAATTCACATGATTAATTAAAATTACTAATTCTAAATTACACTAAACTAAGAACTATAAGACTTACATTAAGATTTTCCCCCGTGGCAAGGTACCGTAGATGCTGGCAGCATTACCCCGCTGAATTGCAATACTAATCCGCTGTGCGAGGAAGCTGCCAGCTCTACGGTCTCCAAAAAATTACGTCATGCGATATTTCAACTCCATATTTCATTACGTGCAAATATACCGTGTCCAATTATTTTTAACAATCAAACCTATTAGGCAAACAAATAAACATACATCCCTATATTTGTCTCTGGACTTTTATATTATTATATGTAAATAAAAATGCATTATTTTTTAGTTATTGGATTTATTCTAACAGTATTAGTGGGTTAGATACTTTACGCGTATTATATCATGTTAATATGCCTAATGCTTCTTACTCGTATAAACTTAAAGGGGGCCCATCACATCCCATCTCCAACGATTTGATCTAAAAGCGGGTGCGGCGGCGGAAAGCGCCGAAATTTAAAAACGCAACAAATATATTACATATGAGCCTGGGCAGAAGTACCATTTTGTTCCGTTTGGCGTAGGAAAGATCCACGGAGTCCCAGCGCGTAGTTTTGCAGGAATAAGCAGTAACTGGAGACCGAAAAAACTGGCGGCTTCCTAGCATAACGTATCAGCATTGCGATACCACGTGGAAATGCCGTCAGCATCCTGGGTGCAATGCCTCAAGGTCCTCTTTTAGAATTTAATCTAGAGTGGTTAAGTAGTTATTATAATATAAGCTTAGCTGTATCTTTCTATTTTAAAATAAAGTGTGCATTAATCAAATAAAAGTAAAAAAAAAAAAAAACCTAAAGAATAATGTATCGTTCGATTTTCCTTCCTCACGAAGTGTTTATTCCGCTAACGTAGATATATATTATTACAAAGGATTAAGGTGAAAAAGTATATACAAATGTGTGTGTGTTGTCGTCGACTGTACCTATCGTAATCAAAATACTCACGGAAGTAAGATGTGAATCCCAAGTGAAAAATAACGTTCTTAGGAAATAAATGAGGATTTACTAAGACTCCTTGGTACCATACCTCATTTACCTCAGGGGCATTTTTCACCTTTAATCTAGAGTATTTAATATCGTGATGCCTAGCTTAAGCAAGCATTGTATTTGATCCATAGCAAAATTAAACTGTGATTAAAAAGCTATTAAAAATTACGGCTTTGCTAATATAGTTCACCGCAACTACACTCTTTAAGTTCCGGAGTAACTTCGGTTTCCCGTGGACTATTCATAGAAGCAGCAGCACAACTTTTTAATTGAGCACTTTTCTTAATAGATTTGCACTCAACGCCAGAAGACAAATAGTTCATCGTCGTAGTTAAAAAATATGAAAAATACAAAAAGATAATAACAGCATAAATTGTTTTCCAACGCTGCAGACGTATTAATGGTATTAAAAGTCAGATCAGGTTATAAAAAAGAGTCAACTGGGATGAAACGATTTGTTTGAAATTTCCATAGCGTCTCTGTTGCCCGGGAGAAAATAATATGTCCTTTTTTTACCCTATCTTTAGCCTCACCTCTTTACATACAGGGACATTACATGTATATATGAAAGGCATAAATACGTTAGCAAGCTTAAAGTCATCAGCATAAGTTCCCTATAGGGTCTCTTTTCTACGAGGGCAATGACTCTTTTATAATTTAACAATAACAAAATACCCATAAGTAAAACTAGATCATTAAAACTTAATAAATATACCTAGATATTTTTCTAGCACGAACGATTTCTTGTAAGTGATTGACAAAATAAAAACATCGACAGTCCTGTTATCGATAAGTACCCCTTCAATTTCCATACAGGTAATACAAAGACAAATATGGGGTAATAGGGTTAAAAATAACTAACAATAATAAAAGTCAATTTATTTATATTTAAATACCTACTTCAGAAAACAATTTGGAACTATTCATTGCAAATTATAAACGTAAATTGGATCAAAAGTATACGGATTACGTTTAATTTGTTCAAGATCGGTGACACGCGGCGTCTAGGTAGGTAGCCGATATAAGACTGTGTGTACATCTTGAAGTTGAAGTAGTATGTACTTATCGATAGCAGGATTGTCGATATTTTTATTGTGGCAAGCACAAAACAAATGCCGTTCCTGCTAGAAAAATATCTAGGTATATTAATAAATAATTTGATTTGTTCTCAGTTGAAAAAGATATACAATAAATAAGTTTTCTTTTTTTTTTCTTATTCAAAATAAACAAATCATTTAATCAGTATATTTCGTCCGAGTAACCAAAGTTAAAAACACTTAAAGCCGACACTTATTCTTAGTTTTAGGACCAGTTCTAGTTCTGTGACCGCATTTTTTAAATACTAGAAACTTCGTACCTTATACTTTGAATTTAAACAGTTCTAAATGAATCCTCCGAGTACTTTTAATTACTTTTAAACTACAAGTTTAAAAGTTAAACTTTCTTAGTACAAAAGCGGTCTGAAGAGGGTCACCTGTTTAGGGTTCCGTAATTAAATGGTAAAAGCGGAACTTATCCGGAGATTTTTATTCACGACTGTCACATTGCATGAATAGTATTTAAATCGGAAACTATAAAGGGAAAAAAATATAATGAAAAGTGTGTTTTGTAACAATATTCTTTGAAAAATGTTTGCAGGAGCACTCCATAGATGTAACTAAATGTAAAAAAAAACACTAAATATCGTGATATCCTTAAAAAACCTCAATATTCTTGTTAAGTGGTGTGTGTCATTAGGTTTTTTTTTAAATATGTGTTTATTCAAAATTATCGTTTTAAAAGACTACATAATGTAACTGTTGTAACTTTGGATCCAGTGAGTCAAAGATTGTTTGGAATATTATAGAGACCGACACGCTTTTATCATTTTTTTATTTTTGATGTTTTTATAATCTGCTTAAAAGCGTATTCAAGCTTGAATTGTAATATTTGCTTTGCTTATTCAACATTATAGAATCCGTATAATACTTAGTTTAAAAAACAAATTTAACCTCAACGATGCATCAATGAAGATAACAATAAATATTACAACTTGTAAGTCCAAAGATATATAGCGTATACTCAAGAGTTGTATGTGTACACAGAATGGATTTTATTTTTCATTTAGCACATCAGCTTCATAAAGTTAGCTGTCAAACCGACCAAACACATCGTAACGCGTTTTAAATAAATATTTTCGGGACAATCTTAGACAAATCTACCTAGTCCTACGGTAAGCTCAGTAAGGCTTATATTGTAGGTACTAGGCGACAATATATATAATAGATAGATACATATAATATAAATACTTAAATATATAGAAAACACCCATGACTCAGTAACAGTTATTTGTTCTCATCACACAAATAAATTCTCCGACTGGGATTCGAACCCAGGGCCACGGCTTCATTGTCAGGGTCACTACCCACTATGCCAGACCGGTCGTCGATTGCAACATAAATAATGATCTGATGGAATATTATCATCTACTTACATTACTTACTAATCACGTCCACTACTGGACAAGGGTCTCCCAGCATTTAATACTGTTCGCGATCACGATCACAGTATATTCCATGGCTCTACAGGGATGGTCATGTCCATCCTCCGTCCGTTTCTGGTTGCAGTTTAAGGACAATATCCCGGTTCGGCCTGCTAAGATTGCTACAAAGCTTTAACACTAACTGTAGAGTTACATTCGGCAATAGTGAATTACCGTTACAAAAGAAGCCCCAGCGAGCGCTAACAAACTCAACATTTGTCTGATCTCTCAACTCGACATCGTAAATCCGAACACTTGCTGCATAATACATCCTGCATAATACATGAGAGGAAACAAAAAGGGATGAAGTTAATTTGGAATTCATTTTTAGGGTATTAGTTTTTTTTTTTTTATTTAAATCATGGATCGGTCAAAATTATGCATAACAAAGGAATTATTAATCCTACAAATCGCTCCTTGAGAATCAAAACGTCACTATCCGATTTGGTGTTTTCAGATAACAATGCCATTTATCGAGTCGTATGCTTGTTTACCACCTTCTTTGTATAAAAAAATATAATATCTTATCTCACTAGAACAAACGTAATGCAAAGACACCAATCTTTTTTAAAGCGGCAGCGTATGTGACGAAATGAGTCATTTTTCTTTTTTTAACTATTTCGCTTTAAATTACAAGTTAAAATATTAGATAGGTAAAGTTATTTTAATTTACACTAAGTGTATTAAAAGATTAAAAAGTAAAAAGTATAAAAAGATTACATAATAAACAAAACTAATAAACAAAGAAAAAATAAACTAACCTAAGTCCCCTAAGTCTTTCCCTTGCGGAAGGGTGCCTATAAGGCTGGCTACATTCCCCCGCTGAATGGCTATGCCTATTCTTTGGCCGAGGAATGCGCCAGCCCTAGGGTCTCGGCGGGTACATTGGACCAGTCTACCTCTAATATTTTTAAATAAATAAGTCATAGTGAGCGGTAACACAATAGTAATCGTGTATTTTTATGTAATTATGTGAATTTTTGATTTTACTTAATTTAACTAACTATGACATATAAGTTACATAAATCTAAAACCGAACAGTTAATAAAAAATAAAAAAACATTTATATTTACTAAAAGAAAACGTAACATGATCGCTGCTAGTCTTGAGGTGGCGTTAGAACGTTTCTTTTTATTTAAACATCGTTAGAGTAAGTAAATAGTCTATAAAATACTGCATTAACGCTTATTTTGTGCTACGTAAACAAAATTGCTCTCCATCAAACAAAATACAGGTTAAAACACGTTTAGTTACCATTCACTGAAGTACGGCTCGTAAGCAAAGTTTTCAACATAAAACCCACGGTATAAGATTTATAAGGAGAAGTTGGTCGACACCTCGGATCATTAATGGTATAGAAAATGTTCTCAGGAAGTTTAAACGGGACACGCTCGTTAAGGTGCCTTAGGGCTTACTGGAAAAATTACCTACGTAACTTTAGAACCCTACTGTATCGAAAATGCTTATTATATAAGCTGGCCAAGAGCGTGTCAGGCCCGGCACCGCAAACATCGAAATTTCGTATATTTCGAGCATCTTCCTTTTTTACTCCAATTAAGCCGTCACTAGAGTGACAGAGACAATCGTCCGAAATTTACGAATACCTATCGTCTTTCGCGGTAGCGCCTCAGGCTATGCGCAGTGTAGGATTTCGTAGTTTTCGTTCCGTAACTCTAAAACGGTACAACCGATCATTTTTTTTTATGTCAAATGTGGCAAACAAGCAAACGAATTCCTATCAAGGATCCGTCTGAATGGTAATTGCTTACCATCAGGTAAGTAATGGTAATTGCTTACCATCAGGTAATCAACTAAATTTTCATCCCATTCTCCAGATTCAAGTGTGATGGTACTTCGCTGTGCCCTACCTCTCATAAAATAATGTTCCTTAAAAGTTTATTTCAATTCGTACTATCAAGATTTTATATTATATTTCTTTCAGGACTTGCAATTGTGAAACTGTGCATATAAATAAAGCCTTAAGTAGTTGGCAACTAAAGAATAAAGATGTATGTTGTGGAGCTTCTCTTATATATAGGTATTCATACATGTAGGTAGAATTTTTCATATAGCATTATGCTCGTAATAAGGCTATAAGCTTCTTTAACAATTGCTTCACAGAAAATTTAGTTTTCGAGTTAGGCCCTTACACGTATACGTTTTATATATAGGTTACTATTTACTTTATTCATTTTACTTTTTAAAACACTTGCTACACGTATGGTTCCATCTTGAATTAGTTTATGTGTTATACTTGCAAAAACATCTGCCTTGGACTCGTATATTTCTGACGAAGGAACTCACAAGAATAAATAAACGAAATTATTAATACACAATCCTAATAAATAAGCAATTAAGCACATTAGAGAATAAAGCTGTATTATGAAAAATCAAAATTAAATTGCGCCTCAGGTCTGAACATGTAACTGAAAAATAATAAACGGAATATTAATTCAATTACCATTCGTTTGATCATAACCGTTTTAATATTTTCAGTCTAATTTTTAAATATGTAGACAAATGTACACCTTATTTCATTGGATTAAGGTTAAGAGTTGTATACATATTTTATGAACTGAGTAAATACTGTTAGCCAATAAAACCTCTCTGATCGTAATTCACGTTTGGCACACAGACCGGCTGAAAGGCAGTACACGCATGTAACCAGTGAGCCGTGGGGCTTGTTTGCGAACATTCATGGTGTATTATTCTAAAGGAAAATTCGTAATTGAGACGGAAACATTCACTAAATATGGGTAATTGGTGCTCATAATTACATGCAGAGAAACATTATGCGTTACTTTTGACGGCTTCCAAGTCTAATCGGTTACGAAATAGGAGGTACCGGGTTCGAACCCTAGAAAGAACATTTATTTAGGTTTTGAATTTAAACAATTTTTACGTTTTTTTCTACTCAGTTACGAGCTCTTTCTAATACAATAAGAATAAATGTTGTCCAGTACATGATTATGAGGAGAAAACATTTGTATTTTTTAGAAAATACACATTTGTTAAGTGTATTTTTTAGTAAAAGGCTCATTTGTGTGTTTATCAGGAATGTTTGTTCCTGGGAGTGGGTATGGTCATTATTAATGAATTTATAATCTGTCTATATTTTTTTTAATATCGTCGTCACCAACACAAGCATTATTTAGCTAACTGTTGGACTATGTTAATTTGTGTAATATTTTTTTCTAATATATTTTTCTTAAAAAATATTCAAATCAAATCAAATCATTTATTTGCTTGAATACAGTCTAGTGGTTCTTAAATATATTTTTGGGTACAGTGTATTCAGCCTGCTAGTGGGCATGCAAATATTTTACAATGTTTCCTACAGCTAAACATGCGGCATGCATGGGGTTAATACAACATTATGTAAACTTAATAAAGAAACGGCTTATAATTTAAATATTCTTTGATTGAATAGAATGCACTTTTTGTTAAAAATTCCAATAAATAGGTTCTAAATTGTGGCATTTCAGATTCCCTTATTGCATCTGGTAGCTTGTTATACAACGTAGGTGCCATACCAAAAACACTTTTTTCACGTAAGGCGGTGTTTGACTTTGTACACGTAATTTTATGCCGCTGACGTGCACTATTGAAACCTGGGAATTTGTGTTTGTTTAGTTTTACATACATGACTATTTCAAAAATATATAAACAGGGAAATGTTAAGACTTCAAGTTCAATGTAGTAACGTTTACAACAATCTCTTTTCCTCAGGCCACAAACAGAACGCACACACTTTCTTTGCGCCTTAAATGCCAAACTTCGATTTGTCGAATTACCCCAGAACATGATGCCATAACGCAATGTGGCTGTTACATATGCATGATAGGCAGTGAGTACAGCTGCTCGACTTACTATTTTATTTAAGTTAAACAATGCATGCGAAAATGAACTTAATTTCTTACATATAGAGTCAATTTGGTATTTCCATGTTAACTTATTATCTAAATTTAATCCTAAAAATTGTGTATTGTCAGTTACTTCAATTATATGATTATTAAATGTCACAGTCATACTAGTCATTCTATTAATCCTTTGATGGAAATGCATAATTTTTGTTTTTTTTTTTAATTTATATGTAGCTTATTAAGTTTCAACCAGTCGATTATTAATTTAAGTGTGTTATTTACATTAAATTGACATATTTGTGGATCATCAGCGGTCAGTATTACCGTGCTGTCGTCGGCAAAGAGAACCATTGGATAGTCAACTGTCTGTGGCAGATCATTTATATAAATGAGGAATAATAGGGGACCCAACACGCTTCCTTGTGGTACACCAAGAGTAATATCTCTATATTTTGATGATAAAGTAACCTCAGATTTTGATTTCAAGCTTATATGGTCTATTTGAACCACTTGTTTCCTACCAACTAAGTATGAGTTTAGCAATTCGTATATTTTACCACGTATTCCATAGCTATTCAGTTTTTGCAACAATATATCATGGTCTACCATATCGAAAGCCTTAGTCAAGTCCATATAGAGTGCGCACACGGGTCGTTTTTTGTCCATACTTGCCACTACTACTTGTAAAAAATCGAAAATTGCCCTGTTTATTGACTTATTCTTGCGAAATCCATTTTGCTCTTGTGCGAAAAGGTTATTTAATTCAAAATATTGACTTATTCGGTGGCTGATTACTTTTTCAATTATCTTAGAAAAGACAGGTAGGAGTGCAATAGGCCTGTAATTGTCCATATTAGCTTTGTCACCTTTTTTAAACAGAGGTCGTACAATCGCAACTTTTAACTTATCAGGAAAGATGCCCTGCTCTATACACATGTTTATTATATGAGTAAAGGGGAATGATATAATGTGTGCAACTTCCTTTACAATTTTGGTGCATATGCCATCATTACCAACACTGTTACTATTTTTTAATGAATATATAATACTTGACACTTCTGCCGGGCTTGTTGGTTGCATAAATAGGGAATATTACCTAATGAAGCCATTGATGGAGCCATAACACACAAATATGAAAACGGTACCCACGAAGCTTAGGGCTATAGCCTAAAAAACTAGTGACTGTGTCCACATTTTTATGTATACACATAAATATTCGATAAATGAACTACATATAATTTTATGGCAGCTTTATAATATAATTATACTTTAGAAAAAATATGACTAAGAACAACTTACAAAATACAGATTTTTTACAGCAAAAATGTATCGCAGATATTACAATTGCCTATTAAAGCAATTTGTTATTTAATATTCTGGCTATGTATAAAAGTCGTTTATGTTACTGCAGCATAATGTAAAGCATAAAAATACAAGATTGGTTTTATGAAACGAAGCGCAGCTGAGTTTCATCCTAATAATATCAAACGGTTTTTTTTTGCCTAATTATATACAGTGACATACATACACTGCGTTATCTACACACAATATTAGCTCCCTATAATAATTTCTAAAACCGCAAACGCAAGATCATATTAACATTTGTAACATTTGTAAAGGCGTTGAATGAAAAAAAAAACCATGCATATATTTTTTTAAGACGATACAATCTAAAGCCAAGCCCGATTCTCATATTATTTCTGTAGCAAGTAACAAATTGCTTTGTTTTACAGAAGCGTTCGAAATATAAATGTCATTATGATATCGATATTAATATAATAATAAAGCAATTATAACATTTACACAGTTAATAAATATATTGTAACAAAGTAGTGCACTATTATGTGGATAGTCATTTGCTGTTTTTGAACGCATCGTAGAGAGGTTATGTTATGTGTGCATCAGGTACCGAGAGACTAATATTTTTGATAGCGTATACCATTAGGTATCACTGTTATTGGCAGGTATCTCGCTTGCAATATCAAGTTTTCGAAATAAGCATTCATGTTCAGCGCCTCTAAATTGGAACGTAACTAGAAACCCAGTATTCCATAGAGTATTTATGATGTTTGTTACCTACATTCAGTTAGTTACCTACTTTATGAATCGATTTTCTTTTGACCTTAAAATTCTTTTCTTTTGTGCTTGTCTCCTTTTGTGTTTCCATCGTCCAGTTATTAAGGAAGGTAACTTTCTTGTGCCGCCTGCATAAAAAACTCACTTTATAAAATAAAACTAACTTTGGTACTTATACTGTGACTGAAGTTATAAAGTACCTATTCTGGTTTGGTAAGAGGATGAAGATGACTAAGCGCGAGCATACCTCCAAAGTTAAAGGCAAAATTCGAGAATAGGAACGCCCATAGCAAATTTACAAGCGCGCTCGCGACAATAAACACATTTTCGCACCGCTCCAATGATATTCGCCTTTCGGCTTGTACCTGAAATAGAATGTACTCAAGAAATTTTCAATTCTGTACCCGGGAACTTAAGAACTGCTAACAAAATATTAATGTACATAATATGCTCTTTAACAGTACGTTAACCGTTTAATAGTTTGCAACAATAAAAACTATAGTATACATATAACATTTGTAATAGCAAAGACTTACTCTGTTCCACTGCTATAAATACATACGACCATCTCGTACGGTCGCCCTATTATTATTACGTTGTCATGCCTCGATAGGTCTGAGTTGGAAACAAATGACGTGTAATAAAAATGTAATGTTGTTTCAGTGGCTGACTTCACGACGCAGCTTTCACAGATCTACGACCGGCACTCATCCGAGCTGCAAGTTCTCGTGGCCAACTTCAGGAAAAAAAATAGCGAACTCAAGAAAGAGAGGTATGTTTGCACTTTATTCAATTAAAACATTCTTAAAATGAAATGGTTCATGTGCAAGTATTTTATAGCATTAATATAAATAGCTAAAATATAAAGATACTAAGAACTAAAATAATTATACACATTACGTACGAACATTATGATTTTATGATATCACAAATGTAAATGTACTTTCATCATACCATACAGAGTGCGTCATGCTAACAGTAAACAAATTATGTATCAAATACAGTGACGGGGGTATGAAAGTTTTCAAGATTAAGTTTGTGACCTTCGCTCGGACCCTGCCCAGCCTTTGCATGCCTGTCGGTGTTACAAATCTATCGCCTATTTCTTGAAATTGGACCCTTCCAATAAATCCATTCCTTTTCCATTCTGTGCGACCCAACGTGAAGTAATTTAAGTTCCAAACTAAAAGTGTATTTCTTCGTATTACTTAATTTAGTTCTAGAGAAAAATTATGTTAATATTTTAAGATGAAAGGCAAAAAAACATTTTCAATCTTAAATTAGTAAGTGAATGCTTTTGAGGGGAAACCCTTTAATTAGTAAGTATTAACATCCAATATTCCCTACACTACAGCTAGCTCAGGTCAGTTGGAGATATAAATATAGAGGTCAAAATAAGTCTTTAAATACTTCTTAACCTCGTTGTTCTATTACGAGTCTACTAAAGATTCGATACGACTACATTATCATATATCATTTACAAAAAAGGGTTTAAAATTTAGTTCAAGTTTTATTGCCAATTTTACTTTAGTTAAAGAAGGAACCGAGGTTTTGAAATTAAAGGAATCAATTTAAAAAAACTATTTTCACCAACAGACTCTCCCAAAAATTGTAGTCAGAGCCCTGAGTGTAAGTTTTTAACGTAACTTAAACGTCACGAACGCGTTTGCGTTTCCCATATAAATAACATTATCAGTTACGCGTTCGTAAACGTTTTTTTACGTCTAAAGAAACTTACACTAGAGCCTCAGATTTTCAGTACTTTATTCTAATCGGGAAGTAGCAATTAGAATAAAGTACTGAAAATCTGACTACATGGCAGCAATTATGAAGTTATCAAATTATTGTTTGTGCGAATGATTACTTACACTTCTGTACGAAATTCTTGCGAAATGAAGATTATAATCATTACCCAAAATACGAAAACCTCAACAAAGTTCAACAGAAGATTTCAGATTTTTAATGAGTTGAAGTGAAGGGGCGGTCATTGTAAGCGGTATCTCGTAAAGACACTAAAATGGGAACGCCAATTTGTCTTCATTGTGGAGATTTTCTTGTCAGCAACTTGCTTCAGTATCCTTTTAACCACTTGTCCTGTTCGAGAATAATGATCAAGGGATTTGAAAATATACCACCATAATTTTTTTGAAGTCGTGCAGACGGCACCTAATTTAGGAGCATTCCATGAAAACATCAACTTTGTGTCGCTTACGTAACGCTTATGCAGTTACCATAATAAAACGTATTAGCCTTTAAGAATCAGCATCAATCTTAAAGCCAAGTTATTATATTGCATTGCTGATAATTAGTTTCCTAAATGTACTTCTCGGTGGTATTAAAAATGTGGTGTCGCTTACGTAACGTTTTCATGGAATGCTCCTTTAATATGGGAAATTTTAATAATTACTAGTTCTGTTCCTGACATCGATATTCGTCATGGATATTGTTAGCAGTAATTGCCCGAAGAAGTTAATTATGTTCCGCAAACCTTAGCCAAACTGTCTTTATGGTAGCCCGTTTTTTATTACATTCATGTAAGACTTTTAGTTACAAAATACCCGGAAAAATCCTTTTAGACCCGTATTGACGTCATTACCCGCGTCACCGATGTTGTAGGCAGCTTCCTTATTCCCACTTCTACTTAGAATGACGGATTACCTCAGCTGATCTTAGTCCACGTACGACATGTATATATGTATGTAATGATAAACTGTAAATCAAATATTTGTTGTTATCACTGACCTTAACATACTTTCCAGTATGTAACATTAAAATATTTTACGACAGGTTTATATAATATATTGACGCCGTTAAATTACACATCAACTGATGTTGGTAGTATAATTTTCTGTGTTCAACACTTCTTCTGAGACGCCTTAAGTCGGGCGCTTACTTAAGTTACCCAAGACACGTTTACACTGTTAATATTTGCTCGGATTGGAGGTTCATTAGCGGTGACTTTTAAACTTATAGCAAAATTAATGAAATTGAAATTGATGGAGGTATCTTTATAAACACGAACTGAATTTGACTTGAGTTTATCACTCTTGGAAAAGGACACAAAATATTTGTACACCTCGAGTAAAGTAACTAGGTAACTGTTTAATTGGACTAGAACAATTAAAAGCGTGTTGAGATATTTTAGAATACCTCGCCAAGTTTGCCACTTCTGCTGCTAACTTTACAGGAAGCGTTTAATAATGTTCATTTAGTTAATTTAAATAAATACTAAATAAATAAATAAATATATAATACTTAAATATATAAATAACTTAGGAACAAATATGAGTAAAAACACACAAATCAATTTCATGCCAAGATTCGAAACCGTGCATCGTTTTAATTAACCCATTCTTTACATTAAAGTTATTTAAAGCAGTGCATTCAAGAAGCAATGTTATTCGAGTGAATGTATATACATAGTGAATAACAGTCAGTATTTTCTTAAATAAATATTCTCGATCCAGTAAGTAGAAGTAATGTGATTTGATCCGATTCTCTTTGAATATGCTATTGAAGTGGACGGACGCAATCGGCACATATTCAGATGATCATTGAAGAAAATAGTGAAGCTAACTCGATTCACTGACCTTTCAAAATGTCCTACATACTACAGAAACGCGGGCAACAAGTGTGAACTTCTGTATAGTCAACATTTGCTTTATGACTTCTGCCTGTGACTTTGTCCGCTTATGAGTAGAAGGCGTAAAATTTGTAACCCCCTTCACCCATCCCTCGCGCTAATTACTCTTGAGCCCTCATTTCACCTCTTTAGGAAATTAATCCAGTTTATAATCTGTGCTTTTAATCTTTAATATATTCAGCCGTTTTTGCGAGCAGAAGATTCAAACCTACAAACTTTTGCATTACATAATTGAAATTTATCAAAGAAACAACTTTATTCAATTCAAATTTCTTACCTATGATAAGGTAGGTACGTTCTAATTTATGCTAGCAGAATGTTAACTTTATCAAGCAGTTTCTGATGCCGCCCCCGCTAGAGCGAATGCCCTGAAACCGCGGCTGAGTTCAATATAAAATTAAGAACTGTGTTCAATATAAAACAATATAAATAATTTTAAAATTAATAAGCGTACCTAAAAAATATTTTTTTTTGTAAAGCACTGTTGTGATTCGTGAATACAAGTAGAGATCTGTCCACTCAAATAACCTTTTATTAATACCAGGGCACGCGACTTTGTGCCTTGTTGACTTGGGCATTCAACAAAGTGCAATAGGCATCTGGTAGGCCCTGAGGATCAAAGGTGTGCTAGATAAGCGGTGATTCTGGACCAAAGTTCTCCACAAGAGTAAACTCACGGAGAATGTAGATGTCACTGCAGGCTTCAAACAGGGCTGTTCCTCATGGTGCTGAACCTCATGACGTGATACGTAGAGTTACCTGTGGAAGTAGGCTTGCCTAGGACGGCGGTAAAAGACCTCGAGCGTTTATCTGTAAGCGTTTTATCTGTTAATTGCGTGTGATCCCAACTAACCGCAGTGCATTGCGCGTCTTGACCGCGCAACGAACAGGTAAAACGCTTGCCGCGCCGCAAGTCGCGCTTTGTCGTGGCCGGGCCGTTATTGACTTTGTGGATGAGCTGTGCCTTAAAGCAACCACGCGCGGGCATCTTCTAGCCAAGGCAGATGATCTAGCGGAAGAGACTGAAAAGTGAGGATTGTGCATTAACTACAGGAAAATAAAGGAAATGCGTCAAAACAACAAACTTGTGAACTCATGTTAAAGCAAATACTGCGCATCTTTTGACCTTACTAGATCACAAACGCTCAACTGTGGATAATTACCGGGCAAGCAGACATAAGGATATCCAATCGCGGAAATGGCATTGGATTGGGAATATCCTCAGTAAACCTGATATTTGATATTTCAAGATTTCATTTTTTTTTTTTTGAAATTAATATAACATTTGTACGAGTAATAAGTTATATTTAAGCTTAGTAATAAATTCTGCCCGCGACTTTGTTTTCCGATCCGACGAAAACGCTTTACCATGATGTCAAATATGTCTCAATTTAGAGCCTTGAGCACCGTCGCAGGGTTGCTAGTTTGTCTGTGTTTTACACGATACATTTTGGAGAGTGTGCACAGGAATCACACGATTTAATTCCGCCATTTCCGTTCGTAATTCCGCCACCGCCGGACGTCCAAGCGAGGGGAGCGCTTTCATCCTTAAGTTGTGAATATTCCATTCATTCGCACAAAGCGATTCGCTTCTACCTTCCTAATACGGACTGCTAAGGAATGGAATTCGCTTCCTTCGTCTGTATTCCCTGAAATATACAATTAGGTTTTTCCAAGGCAACAGTGAATGGGCTGTTACTGAACCAGCATGCTACCCCCTCGACCTCGTTGACACTTACCAACAGATGTGACTAAGGTCAAACGCTAGTCAGTCAAGTAATATAAAAAATGTATATCTGCATGCCAAGTTTTTTGTATTTTCAGTTCCACTCGTTCATCTGTTATTTGATTGAGAAACCCCCAAACTTTCACATTAATAATATGAATATGATAGGATTTAACTCCCCTCTGAAATCATACGTCAATAACATTTCGATGGTGATCGATTAAGATCTGAATTGCATAAATAAAGTAACATTGCGAAATAACTATTTCATGTTGAAAACATTACACAAAAGCAAATTATTTATTCATATTTAATCAAATTGATATATTTGAATGAATTAATTATTAAAATTTACAGGTGATATATTTATTTAGACATGTACATACATTGACCCTTGGCAGGATAACGGAAGTTAATGTAACAAAATATTTAGCACTAATGTAAAATCACTGTTCTGAATTGATGAACAGCTTAGCTATAATCTAACAATTAAATAAATCTTAAATTATTTATTTACCTTATTGAACATAAACAATCCTATTTATTAATAACGAAAACTACAAACGCATATGCTGACATTTAAATCAGAATAAACATAATTATACCTTTCATGAGTACTACAGAGTGGATTGAGAGAATAATCTTTGGGAAATCTAAGTGAACATTAACAGTTTATATTGAACACGTACATTAAATAACGGTCTTTAAATCATTTGATTTTTGTATAAATATTTGTTTTAATTGTACAAGAATCTTTTTTAAAAGTCCACCTCGATTTATTAAAATAAATTTAATTTTTCTTTGGCAAACTCCGAAAGGCTGGAAGTTACAATGATAACTTTGCTTATTCAATGGCTTGGGGCAGAATTTTGCTCGAACAATATAAATGGAGCAACTTCTAGTAAGATAACATAGAAATTCTATTAAATCTGATTCAAGTTAGTTAATCGTGAACAAACAAAGGCTGAAATTATAAGCTAAATGTATTCTGGGAAATTTAACTTTATAGTAAATTAGCTTATAATCATAATGTATTCATTTATTTTATATACTCGTATTAATTTGCTTTAGGTTAACCGAGTCTTAATTACGTGTAAATAAAGAATTACTTTTAGAAGGGGTTTAACTGAGTAGATAGATTTATTTAATTATGTAAAACATAAGACACATCCATTAAACTAGTATAGAAATAAGTATACAAAATTTACTATACAAAGACATATACTAGATTAAATAAAAAATGTGTAAACGAGTAAATACATAATTTATTTGAAATAGGTTGTAAGCACGCTAACACGTTAGGTTAAATATTTACCAGATATTCAAAAAAATAATTTTACTAATTTACTTATTCATTATTACTACATAGTTATAAAACTTACGAAAGCCCAAACAAATACAACCTCAATACGTTCTACACTTCATTTAATGGTAAAACATTTATTTTAAAAATCTCTCACTACCATATGAAGGAGTAATATAACACTGGTATAGATAGATATAAATTTGCCGAAGTCCGCGCTTAAAACACTTGTATACTCGTTAAGTAAAGTGTTCATGTTGTGAAGCGACAAACAAGTTAGAAATTGTTCAACAGTTGGTGTTTTACTGCATGCCGTTGTATTAAAGTCGCTTTGGCGTTCTGATCGCGTTTTACATAGTGTGCTATATTCTGTAAATCCTTATAATTGCAGCTCCGACAACTTTAAGTTTGATCTCCAATGTGGAACAGCTGCCACTACCACCGAGAGTGTACTTATAACAGTTTGCCTAAGGCAAAGGCTCGCTAGCACTTGTAAAGCGGGAGCCGTTCTTTGTGCAAGGGAGGACTTTGTGCCTGGCTTTATTAAAACTTGAATAGATACATACCGTCAACGGACAGTTTTTTGAACTATCAATTTAGTTTATCTAACCCTGTATGTTAAATAGAGATGGATGACCTATTATTAACCTACCTATCTACCTAAGCATTATATACAAAACATGCTGATATAAACTTTCTCGTTTTCACACATACCTTTTTAAAAATTAAGCAGAACTAAACACATACAAAATCACCCTTAACAATTATGAGTATTCTGTCGCCTTATCAGCATTAATTTCGATTAAATATGTACACAGAGAACTACCTCTTTAGGTTTACTGGTCTGTGAATATGTAGTGTTTCTAAGTATGTATTTTCCTTATGGCTGTGTGGTAAAATTGTTATTTGTTAGACAAGGGTGCAAAATTGTATTTTAACTGCGAGTGTGGGATTGAAACTCGAGCAAAAGAATGGATTCTATAGTTTAACCACGAGCAAAGCGAGTGGTTTTATAATAGAATCCTGAGCGTAGCGAGTGTTTCAATACACGAGAATTAAATTACAATTGCACCCGTGTGTAACACAAAACTTTTCCCCTCACTACAGCGAGGAAAGTGAAACATGCAAAAAAACGTTTTGAAATCGCATTGAGTTTTTCTTTGCGTTTAGATACATTCAACATTTTTACAAAAAGTGGCCTTTAGCTTGGTTAGCTTGTGGTGGCCAGTACGATTTTCGAATGTTCTATATATATAAGTTGACTTCTCATAGCAATAAGAGCTATGAGAAGTCAACTTACTTTAATCACTAGTGGATAAAATGCGTTTTTACCCTCTCGTATTAAAGGATAAACAAGCGCTTTACGAGCTAGTGAGGGGAAAAATAATGTATAAATTTTATCTTTACCGCACCACTTTATATTTACTGGAACTTTCGAAAACCTTGTGTGATAATGATAAACGACCGTTCCATTATTAATTTAATTTGGACAAAACACTTTTTTACTGCAATGTCAACAATTTTAAAGACCATAAATATATATTTACGGTTTCTGTGTTACTTGTCAACCGTTAGGCGGTTATCGGGTTATGGCCGTAATAGCGCCGTAAGTGCCTATGTTTTATTTTCCCGTGGGTACTTGGGTATCAGTTATAGATCTTTGTTATTGGTGATAAGTAACTTTTCAAAAGTCACACAAACTAAAGCATTCAGGTTGAGGCACCTGAACCGAGATTACAAGAACCGTTGTCATTCGCTTAATTTCAGTAATAATTGCAGTTGTATTAAATAAAATCATCCGAAATCTTATGCAATGATTATAAGTGTAATGTGTTACCTATAACATTGAAAGAATGCCCTGCAAATCGCTTTAAGAGCACAGTCACTGAATGGGTTAAACAAATGTTTTTACTCTATTGAGGAATATTTAGAATACAGACCAAATATCTGATTATATTTGATATTGGAATATTTTATCACGAACTTACTGACATTCACTACTTTATTATTCTAATCGTTGCTGTTTTAATTGTAAATAATTGTTGCTCTGTACTTTTTCTAATATTTAGACATTTAAATTAAATTATTAATTGAACGGATTACTTCAAATTGTACATATTGTAAACAATTATATAAAACCTGTATTTTGTATGCCTTTATTGGTAAAACATGAGGAATATTGTTTGTTATTTTGTCATCTTATGTATCTATGTTTTAGCAATAAATTGAAATTGAATAAAAAATTGAATATTTTTAAATAATATGTACAATTAATGTTGCCAAGAAATGCAAGAGACTTACGTATACGAGAACTATAAAGTAGGCATCTTCAGTTAGTATCAAAGTTTATTTCTTATGATAACATTGGCAATGTTTGTCCTTTTTTATATATTAATATTGTATCCTAAATGCCCGAGAGATCGATCGTAGCTTCAGGCCATGCTCGTCGACCCAATATGGTCTTAATATGAATTAAGTAGCTTATGCTCTTTGTGACTCTTATATTATTTTATGTACTATTCCGATGAAAAATGAAATAGTAAACACGAGAACAACGATTAGGAAAATACTGGCTTCATTTGTAGAAAACAAATACCGCGTGGTTGTATTTATATATAGCGACGTCTAGTATACCTACAACATAAGCCTGCTTACAGTTGTAGGGCTAGATGGCTTTGTGTTAGATTGTCCCAAATTATTTATTGAGTTATAGTCAAGTATCTGCACACTGTGCGCGCTCACGCTCATATCTGTGTTTAAATGTAGCAAGTTAGTATCCACAGATGTTTTTCATGAATACCTACTATCAATCATCGTTATTATAATCCAGTTGTATCAATATTGGTCGTGTTATCTTCGTATCTCTGATCAGAGACATGAAATGAAATAATTGAAGTTTTGAAGTAATTACATTTTCACAGCTGTGCGTTTACAATAGTTATATAAGTAGTTTGATTCTTCATAGAGATAAGATAATGTTTATGATAACTTTGACATACTATGATGATGTATACTTGTTAACAATATAACCAACATCCGTTTTAAAGCCGAGAACTTTAACATGTTGACGATCTTGTAATTTTTTAGATTTACAGTACATACGATTTTTTTGGGTTAAATGAAAATTAAAACCCAAAACATTTGACATGCACCTGTCTGTCTGTAATTGCACCTATCTGTCTGTAATTTATGTGGTTCTTTTACAAGATCTAACGTTAATATACTTATTTACTTTAAAAACAACTCGATATAAATCCAGTACCTAATTATATTAGTTACACCTAACAGTTTTACCGTAACAATTTTAAACCTTTCTTACACGCTCCTTACTAGACTTTTTTTGTCTTTAACACAAGGCAGTTTCGGCCGGTGAGTGTTGTCCTGAATTATGTATGAGGTCAAGCCCTGAATTCAGGTCCCAGCGCACTGCGGCCGATACCGGAATAACAACGGCTTTCTTTCCCAAACACGTATCTCACTCAATCAGATCATTCGAAAACCAAATTTAGTACATACAACATAAAGTCTAATAAAGAATGAAGCAATATATAATTCTTGAGGTCGTTAAAGATAATGTTTTGATGTAATGACACCACATGTCTGCCGATTAACCTCAACAGTGGGGTAGGATACTATTTCGAGACGATTACAAGAATAGTTATTTAGTTATTATACAATAAGTAGCACTACGGTTTACATAATTACGAAATACAGTGTTACTGTTTGCTTTATTTTCTTGAGTAGTTTTCAGATTTTTTATTAATATATAATAATAACATATTCGTAGAAGACGACAAAAATATGAGAAGGAGGCATTACTCAGTATTTTAATAGACTGTTTTTTATAAACAGAGAATAAATAAATATTTTCTGGTTAATCACGCACAAATTGAACCGGTCCTACTATAAGCTCAATAACGCATAATGTTCCTACACGACATACCTAGTACCTATACTACACTATGACATTTATTATACATATACTCACATCTCGATAAAAGTATCAGATGTCCTTTAGCATAATCTGCTATAACTTACAAATCGTGTAACTTTACAATATGATCACGTAGGTTTGTACAACTCGACGTTACTACAGCGTAAAGCACTAAGTAGATAATTGGCAGAAGCCATTTAGAGACATCAGACGACGCCAACACTCTGTAGATCACAAAAAGCTTTTCAACAAAACTCTTTTCTCAGGAGCATTGCAACTTGAGAAGCGACTAAGAAGGCTTTCTATTTTCAGATCGGATAAACCGTAAGAGTCAAAGTAACACTGTTCTACTTTACATGGCACGCTTTTTTTGGCTGTATGTATTAAAAAGGCGCGATACTAAAAACGCAATACAATAATCTTATTGTACTAGAATGTAAATTGATAGCGACTTGTGTAATACAATACAAAACATTTATTATCATAAAATATATGTCACAAGAAAGTAAAATTATTACGGTAAAACCCCAGATGTTTTAGGTGTTCAGTAAAAAGTTATTGTATTCGTATTGTAATCTTGCGAGAATGTGGTTCAAATGACGAGCAGGTTTTCTCTGATCCAATCGTTGCATTTAAAACTCATTTTTGTGGCCCCAAGCAAAGACGCCCAATATAGTCATGCGTGGAAACGTTGGTATTTTTTATAATATAAGTACTCTATTGTTAAACAATAAAATTCTAACAAGCCAGCTAACCCGTTATATACAGAGGATTGTACCGGAAAGTCTTTACTCTGGAGATTCGTATTGGTCTCCAGGGTAACGAGCTGCTAGCCTGTTTTATATCGACATGATTTCTAGGCCATTAATACATCGCAGCATAATCTCGGTTGTCACCGGTGCCTTGGCCTCGGTACGACTCAATGACATGACTACCATTACATTTCTGAACCGACTCATCACCTAAAAGCGAACCAGCTTAAGTGTTATCCTATAACACAACTAATAGTAAATGACTTTGAGGTCAATATTATACTGGTGTGAAGAAGATAAACGCTGCGCGCATAGCTATGAAATACAAGACCAGGATCTATTGGCCTGAATCCAGCGCATAGCATTACAGTAAATTCTTAAAACGATTGAGCGATCTTCGCTTCCTCGTAATTCTAGATGTTTGTTTATTACAAATGAATGAGGTGATTGACCAATTAATTATAACTATTCGTTTAGACCTATAATCTATTCTCATAATTACTTGTTTCACCTGCCCTACACGTAACCTACATTCATGTTTTAAAATAAGTTATAAAGTTCTACATGCTTCCTTTTACGCATTAAAGTTCATCTATGTATTCATAATTATGTTATACGTTCAAGATAGCAACTATAACGAATCCACTCAAACTGCTGTAGCAAATTGTTTTGAAACTTTTATTAAAATTGGTGCACTTACTTAAAGTTGAATCCAAATAGACTTAAATATATTTTAATAAAGCCAAAATTCGTGCCAGGTATTAATATTTTTGCAATATTTTATCCCGGACACGGATAATATTTGTCACACTTGAGGAACGAATATGTACAATATTTCTCTCGGTTCGTTGTAGTTGGTGACATACTTTTAAGCTAGAAATCGACTCAGCTACATTCTCACTCAGATCAGGTTGAGACCGTCTCAACCAATCTCACTGGAAGCGAAAACTCAGTAGGAGTATTCCAGTAGTACAAGTCAAGTCTGGCGCGGAAGGGTCCTGGATTTTCCCCAGGCTACCTTCCCCCCACACAGTCCGCCTGCTCTATCGCACCACACGTGTGCATAAAGCCCAAGTCAGGTTCCAAAAAAAAAAAAAAAAAAAGCTACATTCTTTGACAATGCATTGCAGTGCAAGCACGCGTTTTATCTAATTGAAATAGAACTTAGAAAAATCGACTTGAAAGAGATTTATATAAATGTCGTATAGTAAATGTATTTTTCCACAATATCACAGAAGTACGTCCTTATTCGGCCTTATCTAATTTCATGATATGTACTTCCTTCAATAGCTAGTAATATATCGTATTATATTCGTATACTAATCCATATTTGACATCCATATACCACCTTGACAAATATAAACGTGAAACAGAATAAGTGCCTTCACTTTCTCTAGATATCTTTTTGTTTCTCATTCCGCCCAAATAAAATTTACCTTTCTTATTTTTCCTTTAGTGAATAAAGAACTCTCTTAATAGATAATGAATATTGCGGTACACAAAGGACACAACCATCTTACTTAGGAAGTTCAAAATTACTAAGTTTAATTAAAAGACAGATGAACGCTTTATTCATAATTATGTGACTACTTTGAATACAAAAAATATCTTGATTGCTTTAAAATACTGTAAACACCAAAAAGTTACCTCCACATTATGAAATATACTAAAACTGAGTATTTAGTTTTATAATAAACCTAAATAATTGTATAATACAACTTCAATTTTATTCCTTTTTCTTAATTATGTTTTTGATGTTAATTTGCAGATATATGGGGATAGCACTACACATATGCCAGGTTTTAAAAATAGTCCTCAATCCATTAAAACATCTAACCAGTAGGTATATCAGTCTAAATTATTAATGAATCAAGATTAGTAATGCAGTATGATGTACAGTATGACCCATATATTGACTTTGGAATGAACGACTAAGATAATAAAAGAAAAAGCCAAATGTGCCAAGCATTTCCAACTAACAATTAAGTTACAGACTAAAGGTCAAAAATAATTCAACTTTGAAATTAAAATAAATAGGATCCATTCAAAAGCATTTAAGCAAATTCAGGCACCGATTAAATAAATAGAACAATTTGGTTAAACTTTTCCATTAACCAACATGTCCCCCCTAAACTGAATAATTCATTCAAATTCTTAGCTTGAAATAAGTTTAGACAGGTATCACGATGGATAGGCTATAATTTCAAGTTTGTGGTTGAACTAGCAATTACGCACGAGTCTTATTTTGGAGTTACTAAGGACTGGTGGTAATAGTACGGTTTTTATTGTCACCGGCAAATGTATATCTACACTTCTGCTTCTTGTTACAAATGAGTAACACACAAGAGTGGGCTGCGTTACATGTTTTTGGTTTATGCATAACAAATCCACAATATCCATTATAAACTATAAATCAATACCATCTGTTAAAACATTTTTGACTTTACCTAGAATATGCCGTAGCTAATGCCATGATATTAAACTAGCAAGAAAACGAAATTATCTGTATTTATTTTGTTGATTTTGTAATATTTAACACTACTATATATAAATTATATATTGAAATAGATATCATATACTTTAAATCTGGCATCGGACGGTAGCTTGGTCATTTTTTCTTAAGTATATAAATGTGACGTATTTTACAATTTACAATGATAATATTGTCTACGTTTTAATTGTAATAAATAATTAAGCCTTAATACATTTTCACAGTAGCTTTTGCATCAATAGTTGCGTACATCAAAATTTCGGCATGAATAAGTAGTCCATAATATTCAGCGATTCTATTCAAAAATGTATAATATATCTAGTACTTATTACAATCGAGAAAAAATATTACTTAATCAAAACTTACGATAAGGACAAGTACCATTAATTTCCTATTTGGAATTAACATAAACTAACCCCAAACTAACCTGATCGCTATCTCAACCCAACGAAGTCTACTTGTTATCCGGTCAGCCACAAGAGCAATCCAAGTCTCCATTGGTTTCAAATTTATTGGGTAAGGCTTCGACTTTATCCACTTTGACTTATTGACTCCCAAAACGTATTTACTTTGTTTAAAATGTGGTGAACTTGGGAGCTGGGATCCAATGAAACGTGAAAATAGTCTGATTGGCGGACCTGAGCCACCGGGCCTGAGTAAGATTATAATGTGTCAGTACTTTATACAGATACTTAGGTACATTTGAAGTAAAGTGTATAATATCATAAATATGGCACTATATATTATTCCATCAGTCATATCCCGGTGTTGCTGAACTGCACAGAATCGTAAAGTCTAAGTTTCATAAACTCTGTAAGTAAAAGTTTATGTTTTTCATGACATTCAAATTGACATATAATATAATATAACAGTCCAACGCACAGAATTCTTACAGCTGACGGTTACAAATTACGTCACCATTGCCTCCATATAGCATGCTATTCACTTCTTGCTCTCTAGTCTATCCTCCTAGTCTAGTCTATTTGTCTAAGGTCCAAAGCCTTTCAGTAGTACTAATTAATTACTTTAACGAAATTTGAATTTTATGAAATTGGAACAGAGTTCAATTTCATTTGTTTGTTTCGATTTTAACACAAAAGATATTATACTTTATTTCCTACACTATAAAGAATGAATTCTAGTAGCATTTTAGTTCTATGGTGCCCACCATAGAACTAAAATGCTACTCGAATTCGGGAGAACAGAACTCAGGAGGTTAAACCATAATAACATAACTTAATAACTAAGTACTCGAAAACGTCGTGATCTGAGCACAGACAAAAAATTGCGTGATATACTGACATACCACAAAATTGAGAGAGTGAGCAGCAACGTTCGCAAAACAATCGGAATAACAATTTTGACCAATAACACTCCAAAAGCTCACTGGGCTTTACTAAGAAAACTTATATCTCTATGGATTAAAAGTTAAACCCGAATGCTTCTAGTGAAACTTGGAATCGGGCGTTTGTAACTCATGATGGATTTCGATGTTTGATAAGTAAATTTGACTTAAGCGATTGGTATCCCAATTGGCCGCTTTTATTTATTTTCTAATGTTCCCTTGTTGTAATGATAATTCGAACACTACATTAAAACATTTAAATTGTATCAAGGTATTATTTTGGATTGTGTCGCTTTTGCAAGTTAATATCTAAATATGTAAAAAAAAATGCTATAGAGAAATCTTTTAATCTAATAACTTTGCTCAAGTTTATTAATTTTCTGGAACTACGAGGCTACAGACAGACAAACAGAGACATATTTGTAATTTTAATTAATCAATGAATGAAACCATTATTTGTAAAAAATGGACCCTTAAAAAGGAAACTATTTATTTCACAAAGGCATACTGGCGTAAAATTTTAATAGGTTTTGTTTTAGACCCTTTCTATCAATTTTCATAATTATGTTTATTTTTTACTAATACAATCCATATAATTATCCTATTATGAACATTATGAACTATTTGAGAAATGGGGATTAAAGCAGAAACAAGTTTCTTGCTGAAGTTAAAACAGTCACGTGTCTCTGTCTTTGCTCACTCCACAACTCATTCGCTGTTAATCTAGCAGGCATAGCGACAAGCTATAGCTGATAGCTTTCCGTTACGTATAAAACATTTTATGTACATAAAATAAAATAAAAAAAAGATACAAAATCTGTATTTTTTGATTTGGCACGTAGGGATGTAACCACAAAGTTTTGAAAATTATCATTAATCAGAATAATCATTCACAATATGTCTATATAAATTCTGCATATCTCTATAATATTTTCATATATCTCTATCATCTTAGCGTTAGCTCGACGTTTTCAAAATAAATGCGATTTTTTCTTATGCTTTGTTGGTGGAAAACTGACATGTTTAATTTTTTTATTCCTCCTTAATACAAAAGCAATAAATAATGACGCACACGTAGACTAGAAATGAAAAAACGATTTTTTTCCTGTGAAACAGTTCGTATTTATTACTGATAAATTCGAGAAGTTGCTCTAGTGAAATAGTGGTCAGGTAGCTTCTGTAAATATGTATAGGTAATACATTATATTACTTATTATTTTAAAACATTAATCTGTAAACATATGAACAGAAGCTATACACCTGGGCCCTATTTCACTATTTCCACAGACGACTATAACAGTTGCGGAAGTAATACTAGCCCAAAACATTACATTTGAGAGTTGTGGCAGTGAAAATGGTTTTAAGAATAACTGGTTTATAACGATGTATGTTTGTTTTTCGACGCCAATGTACATATCAACCCACAGTCAGCAGTAGGCATTCGATCGTAAACATACCGAATAGACTCTAGTTTTACGGCCGATGTCACCCGGGGCGACATCCAATTTGCTTGTTTTATTTTGATCCGTTAGACATTGGAGCCTCTTTAAGATACAGTTATATAAATATACACTCTTGGTATCTTCTTTTAACGATAATTATTTATTTAAAATGTTAACTAAGGTATTTCAGCTCCAGGTGTACAAAAACAACACATCATACTATAATCCTATCACTCGTATGTGCCGGTCATACTATGAGATTGTGGCTGAACATTCTTTTCTAGACATATTTAAACATAACTTTTACACATTTAAAAACACTGTTACTAAAATTTTGTGTAAACTGTGAAGTAGGCAATAAATCTTAATTGATTGAGGTTTAAAATTATTCAATTATTCAAATTACATTGAATAATTTTAAACTAGTAGTAATGTTAAGTAATATTGAGAAAAAATGATTCAATGGAAAAAATAATTTTCCTAAAACGAAATCCGCTGCTAAAAAACTTGGGGTTTTAAACAAGGTGAAGCGGTACTTCACGCCGAAGCAGCTCCTTACACTTTACTAAGCTCCGACCTGTTGTCAATGTATTTTGTCCAATACAAATACATATTATTTAAAAATAAGATTTTTATTCTACGAGTACAACCAATTACTTCAGAATAAATAGCACAAGTCCCCACCAGTTAAGCCTCGTAATACAATCTCTACACGTACAGTCAGCAGCAAAAGTGGCTAAGCGTTTCAAGTGGTCAAAATGACCTACACGCGCTCTTATTCTCTTGACAATACAGATGTGTTGACCACATTTTGAACACTTTAAACGCTTAGCGACTTCTGCTGCTGACTGTACTAGATGAAATAGTCTCATTTACACAAAAGAATGTGCCAGATTTGTACTAACATGTCACCATTTAACTACTTAAGCCTTTCGCCGCCATTGACTTGATATGAAGTCCGCCGAGCATATCGTGTCCCACGCGCCACGATTTGATACCAATTCGAGGCTTTGGACCTAAGTATGTGCCTATGAGAGGCAAGGTTTATTTTCGCTTGCTTGCAAAAACCTTAGGCGTATGACGCACTTCAGATTTTTTTTTTTGCTGTGGCGGCGAAATAGTTAATTGAGTACCTATAACATCACCATTAACCAATAACTATAAGTATATCGCTATTTTGTAACTATGATAGGAGTATTATTAATAAAAATAATACTAATTTATCTTACTTGTAAGATAACATTTAATGACTATTTGTAACAATAGGAGTAAACAACGGACACGAACTTAAAATACAAACAAACTGACTAAGTAATACTAGTACTTGCTTACATCTCAAATGTCCGTACTTTTAATTAACAAAGTCAACGTCAATTAAAATTCTAATTATTAAGCTCGTTAAGGTTCCAATTGAGTAAACAGTCTAATTATTCGCAAACAAACCTTATCGGCAGATGATGAAATATCGAAGAGCCGATTATACGGACACAATAAATTTCATACCACTGATTTTCATTTTTATAATTTTATTTTCTGGGTGAATTAATCACTTTGCTTTGGTGAATGTTCCAATAGAATTCTGGAAATATTTGTCAGTAGGTATTAATCGTTAGTTTTATAAGTAGTTCGAGCTTTTTTCTGCACACCTTAGCTGTTTTAATATAGATGGCGTTAATTTTTAACGTTCATGTAATAATTTTAATCACCTTGTCAAGTAAACAATCGCGCCATAGTCTAATAGACACGACAAAGGCTTAACTATTTGGCCACAGGCTCTTTGAGTATGGGAGGTTCGATGCCATAATTACACATCGGTATATCGTAGCATTTAGGTAGCACTTGAAAAATTAGTGATGAGACAAGTTTTCTCTTTTCTAATGAGATAAAATAATTTAGTTTTTTATTTATTTAATCAAATAAGTTTACATGACATTACAGAAAAAGACCAATGCGTCATATAAATAAATAAATAAAACTATCTAGGATTAGCAACGCAAAATCTAGATAGCATAATAAATTAATAGCTTTAACATATGACGAAGGAGGTTTGATTATTAGTTTACAAACATCAATATCAACTATATTGTCATTCATTTATTTGTTATAATTATTACGAGGCGCAAGATATTTTCAATAATGGAGGAAATCATTAGAGACCATTCAGAACTTCTACTACAAGGTGATTAGGTAAAATGCACCCGCTTAGAACAAATATTAATTTTTAATTTTTAATGATTAAAATTCTTTTTTTTCTACCTCAACTCGTATAGGAAGAACATTGTCACATCACTAGTCTTTTAAAAACTCTCAAGTGCCACATAAATGCCACGAGTTACCCATATTTGTGGCAGTAGTACCCACAGTTGGCAGGCGGGGGGATGTACCCGGGAGGCGTCCCTAATTTGCGACCAGAAACCACCGAAAGATGGGCGGCAGCGTCTCTTTAGAGCGGTGGAAGATACAAGACCATAACGACACATTAAATGAATCATTAAGCTACTAATTACACGAGTTACTGATCAAGTTACTGTCATTACAAGCTACGGCGTAGCACACGTAGCTTTACGAGTTCTACATCTCAACGCAGGTCTAGTTATGAGTTGGGTATTACCAGAGGGCCTACCACCAACATTGAAGTGTGAATTATTTTTTTCCCGTTTACTTCTATTAAGGCGTAATTAGAGTGTCAGAGACGAATAGTACGTAATTTGCGAATTTCGAGTTCTATATCTCAACGTAGCTCGTATATTGAGTTTGGTACTACCAGGGGCCTATTGCAAAAGTTTACTAATAATACTAGGAAATAATACTAGTTACAAGTCAATGATTTACAAGTCGTACTTATTTGTGTTTCATAACCATTTTTGATTTTACTAATAATACAAGAATATTCCTGTTGCACAAATTGCTAATAATATTTCTAAACTACAAGTTATAAGATTTCTAATTACTATTACTAATATATTCTGTTGCATAATATATTTTTTGGAACTTGTAACATTGGTGCTAATATTATCAGCAAATTATACAAATCATAAGTAAACTTGTTGGCTGAATGAGCAAAACCTTTGCCTAGTTCATGTTTTTTTTTCTAAAAAAGTAACATTTGGCGGCAATTTGAATACTGAATATTGACATATTTTCGGCGGTAGCTATTTAACAAAATATGATTGAAGTTTTTCAGTACAAACATCATCTTCCTCGCGTTTTGCCACGGCTCATGGGAGCCTGGGGTCCGCTCGTCAATTAATTCCAAGATTTGGCGTAAGCACTAGTTTTTACCAAAGCGACTGCCAGCTGACCTTCTAACCCTGAGGGTAAACTAGGCCTCATTGGGATTAATTCGGTTTCCTCACGATGTTTTTTATTCACCGAAAAGCGACTGGTGAATATCAAAATGATATTTCGTACTTGTTCCGAAAATGTCATTGGTCGCAAGTCGCACGTTGTTACCGCTAGACCACCAGCGCTTTTGAGAAGTTTTCAGTACTTACAAACGTTTTTCAATATTATAAAAAAATTACGGGAAAACAGAGAACATTTTAAATGTGCGTTTTGATTAAAATAAATGGTTAATTTTGATATAACTGTTTAACTGTTCATCATTGGAATACTAATATTTTAAAAATATGGTGCCCCTGAGGTACGTAGAAATAATTACAAGTTTGTTCTAATAATTTGTGTTTTTGCTTATATTTTGCAACAGAAACTAGTAAAATTCACTAATTATATGAGTTATTAGTACTAATATTTTGCAACTTGTACTTCATTACTGCTAGTTTATTATGCAACAAAAAATTATAAATTATAAGTCGAGTTACTAATATTATTAGCTTGTAATTTCGATACTTGTATATTGTATCTTGTACTTTATTATGCAACATAAAAGTACAAGTTACAACCAAAACCGCTAATAATATTAGCTTGTACTTTGTTATGCAATTGGCCCCTGATGAACAGAGAGATCTTTCTCGTTTACTCCAATCAAGGTTTAATTAGAATGTGAGAGTACGAAATTTACAAATTTCGATTGTCGATTCCTGTATATTTTGATTACTGCTAAGCGAATATTTTATTATCCCCCTAAGCTAATCGTTATATTTTGAATTCGAAATATTAATGTAACAAATAAAAATCATAGTATCGTATACCTGCCGGTTAGTACGGTCGAGAGCTCAGGGCCTTAAAGGGTAGGCAACGCGCGTGTGACTTCTTACCAACAAGCGGGCGGTATGCCATTTTTCAGTCATTTTTTGCCACAGTCGTGGTATATAAAATCCAAAATATTTGTTTTACCTCTACCTATTAAATCAATTCACTTAAGAAACGAACTGTTTTCAAAGAAATTAAAGACCAGTCTTTAAGCGTACTACGAATTTCCTCAGCCGGAGAGAACCAAAAATTTCTCCTAGCAAAAAAGACAACATTTTTTTTGCGCAACGCTACAGCTATAGAGGGTAGAGTGTAGCAGGGGCACTTAATTGCTTGCCTGCATCCGGAGCCCCGTCTCGTCACCTCGAAGCCTGACTTCATTATACGCGAACCACTCAGCA
Organism: Grapholita molesta; assembly: GCA_022674325.2. NCBI lineage: Eukaryota > Metazoa > Arthropoda > Insecta > Lepidoptera > Tortricidae > Grapholita > Grapholita molesta. The sequence goes on from CP053126.2 coordinate 6,711,008, forward strand.
TTATCACTGGCAGGCTATATAGCACCGATACTAGTGTTTATATATATTTTCACCTCACTAGCTCAGAAAGAAATGTTTTATGCTTTAAAAACAGATAGCAAAGTTGCATTTTATTCACAAGAGTGCAAAGTAATTTCATACATAATTGTTCACAACTGATTTTAAGTGTTTTATTTACCTTAGCTGGATGTTCTTTTACTTAATGTTTTCGAATGAGAAATGTTGGATATTAATATTTTGATTACATATTTAAAGTTTTAAAGTGAAAGTTTTCCTTGCGGTAGTGAGGTCAACAATTGTGTGTTGCACTCGGTAGAAAAGTATATTCCCCACTTGTGCCTTCAAACCCTCCCAAAGTTCGGGTCTCAATATTACACACGAGAAGGTAAACACTGACTTTGCTATTTTTATTTTGGTGTAAAAGTGAGGTAATTACTTTTCAACCCAAGTGCTAGGGTAAAGGCACCAGTGGTCAGCCACCTAACGACTTTTTGAAATTTGAACAGTTGGTATTTCTACAGTACTTGTCGTATAATTAAACTTACTACATGATTAGATTAGATATTTGTTATAGTTTTTAAACCATGTATGTTCAAAAACGGTTACTTTCTTCATAAAATGTACATTTAAGTTTAAACAAAAAATGGCACTTTTTCCCAGTGGTCAGCCTCTAAAATCCTATATACAGCCTCAATGGATCCAGTCTCCAGCCCTCGTAACTAGGTACAATAATGATATTAGGATAAACAATATTTTTGTTCAATGCTTGTTTATATTTTAAAGCACGTTTATATTTTAAAGCGTTGATTTAATCCTGTAGGAATGCCTGATATACTACTTAAATTTTGTACACAGCAATATGGCTGAACACTGGATCCCTTAGTTCAGCGAAGTTGCTATGTCAACACCCAGTAATCAGCCGTGACAAAATATTTTAGAAATGGGGCTGACCACTGGGTTTTTGACCTCTGGGACAGGACGAATCTTACTTAATATTGTAAATTTAAATTAACTGCTTATAACGGTCACTATATCTTGAAGTTTTAAAAATAATTGCAGAACCCAGTAATCAGCCCCGGGGGCTGTTTATTGGATTTTCGGTAAAAAAGTGGTACCCAGTGGGCAGCCTCCCTTAATTTATAATAAAATAGCGACAATCTCTTGAAATTTGAATGTAATTCATTACACGAAGTATTAAACAAAGCAGTTATCGAAAAAAACAATCACATTTGTTATAAAATTATGCTTTTACTGACGTCACAAAAAAACATAACGTCTAACAGAAAACATGGCGAACATGGTACTATTGCTCTTGTCGATAAACTGCACATATATAAACGAGTTTATTTCTCTCCCTTGATCCCCTGGCGCTTCTATCGCATCACATATTAACGAATGAGGAATCAGAGTATATATTTAAGTACACGTAATTTGTTTATTCTCATTGTAGCGATATTTATGGCCAATTAACGATGCAAAAGGCTGAACACTGGTGCCTGGCTGGCCACTGGTGCCTTTACCCTATATATAGTAAAAGATGAGCCGTCGCCTTCACTCGATAGTCCAGGAAATTGAGTTTCTTTATCAAACTCAACTTAAAAGCCCGTTTTATTTCTCGGACAGGCGTCATGTACAAGATATGTACTTGAAGACTAGAGATATAATGCAACGATGTGTAGATTATTCTAAACATCTAGCATCAGGTAAAAATCTTAATTTCTGCGTAGGTATAGCTGTCAAGGTTGTATCCTCGCACCACGAGATTGACATGGATAAAGCAAAGCACGTTAATCTTCTTTTGGCCAATTGTACTTAGACTACTGAGCACTTAAGCACAAAATGAGGATTTAGCCTGTTTATCTGCTACTCCTGCCGTCTCTCACTTCATACAACTTTGAACAAAAACCTAAACTTTAAATCCGTTTAAGACATTAAATGACGTCACCTTTGTCACCAAAGCTATTATTTGGACATTTGTCGGACAAAATTAATGGCCTCATTTCTGCTGTGATCTCGGCCTTATTGGCAATTTTCGTGTTCCCTTATTTTGTTGACCAGTTTAATCACTGTCATTATGATCTCTGAAAAAAAACTTTATGTTTCAGGGGTGTTAATAAAAAAGAAATTAAAGGGTGAACACTATTAAATTGTCGCAGGTCGAACATGCTACAGACGACAAAATAAAAATCCAAAGTGCTCAAAATTCTTTATATGACTAATTTTATACAGCGTAAAATCATTTTAAAAAATATTAGGGCTATTTCATCGAACGACGAGAAAATTTCCGGACATTACTTTTGACGTGATTCATTGAATTTCGCACGGAATCATCGCTTAACAATTTTGTGCATTTAATCCATTTTCGTTGAAAATCTGGTAATGAAGTGGCAGGTTGGCAAGTTTTTCGCAGTTTAGTTTTTATATTAGCCCAATATTTTTCGATGGGGCGAAGTTCGGGACAGTTAGGTGGGTTACTCTCCTTAGGCACTACCTCGACTGAATTCGCCTTATACCATTCCAAAGTTCGAGACGAATAATGGCAACTTGCTAAATCTGGCCAAAACAATGTTGAGGAAGTGTGTTTCTTTATGAATGGTAACAGTTTCTTTTTCAAGCATTCTGATATATAAATATCGGTGTTAATTGTCCCGGTAGTGATAAATGGTGAGCTCCTCATGCCGCACTGGCATATAGCTTGCCAAACAAGGTATTTTTGCAAATTTTTCTACCGGGATCACCTTTTCCGATTCGTCAAGATTCGAGATGTCACGAGAGGAATAGTACTGGTTACCTGGTAAAGACTTGAAATCTGCCTTGACGTAGGTTTCATCGTCAATAATTAGGCAACATTTTTTCTCAATCAACAAGGTATACAATAACCTAGAACGTCTAACCGCACGATTATATTGATCCACAGTTCTCTTGGGAGCCTTTTGCTTCTTATATGTTGTAATGCCGCATTCTTTTTAATTTTTGGACATTTGCTTGACTAGTGCCTACTTTTTTCGCCACATCCCGGGAAGAGATACTCGGATTCTTATCAAATAGCTTGCACACCTTTGATTGTAACTTAACATTAAATTTTCTGGTGGGTTGACCTTCACGCCGCTTCCTATCTATAGTTTCACCTTGTTTAATTTTTTTTAGGGTTCGTTGAACCGTCCTCCGAGTTCTTTGACAAGATTTTGCCAGATCTAAAGTTGATAAATGAGGATTTTTACTGAATTCTTGCAAAATTAATTCGCGAACATTTTTTTCGTGTAACGCCATTTTCATAAATAAAAAACAAATGAACATTTTATGGTTGTCTAATATATTACGAGCCTTCTAAATTTAAAATTTTAAAAGAATATTCAAAAAAGGTTCGATGCAACACCCTAGCAAAGTAAAAATGTAGGCGACAATTTAATAGTGTTCACCCTTTACGGTATTTGCTGTATATATTTTGTCTATTTAAGTACAATAAGTATAAAAGCAACATATAATTAATTTGTGGCTATGAACACGCATATAAGAAATATTTTATGCGTACCTTTTAGACCTCTTAACCTAATTACCTCCACAGCATAAACATTACGTATTTTATTGGTATTAATGTTATTTTATAGGTAAAGAGTAGGGGGGCGACTGGGGTCCAGGCGGGTAAGTAAATGTGTATACCAGGTATACCAGTAGGTAGTATACCATACTAATATTATAAACGCGAAAGTAACTCTCTGTATGTCTGTTAACCTCTTTGCGTTTTTTATCCCAATTGAATCTGCGGTTTAAGCATGAAGAGGTAACAGACAGACAGAGTGGGTTACTTTCGCATTCATAATATTAGTATAGATATAGCAGGTGTTTCATTACATACGTGTAAGTCTAGTGTGGAATAGAACTACCATAAAGCTTTTATTTTACGTAAGTACCTAAAGGATATACATTTTTCAAGTAAGAAAATATAGTATTTTACTCATGAAGAGTGTGAGTATTGTTAATAACAAGTCATTATTTTAATTTGTAGTTATTCCAAGATTGGCGGACATGTATTCAGGTATTAAGTGCCAGAAGTGTACTAGGTAGGTTTTTGGTTCTTAGTAGCTTTCCTCTACAAAGAGGTAAAACGCTGGATTACAAGCGTACCGCAAACTTTAATTGTAGGTAGTTTACCCACGAAAAATTGATTAAAAACAAAAAAAAATAGGACTTCAGGTGCTTCTTTTTTCTTAGATCGGGCACCATACAATGAAACTTCTACCACCTGTAAATATTTTGTTTGGCAATAGGTCCCGCCTTACTCCAATCTCGTTTCGCAATGACGAATGACGTCTTGCACGTTTTTCCATGCCGGATTACATTCGAAAATTATATAAGTAATTGCAATATAGGTAGTTTCACGAGAGTTGAAGTCACTCACACAACAACATCTCATGTAATGATAGGAGATTACTCATTCATTCCATTTGTTCACTCTTTTGCAATCAGTACTTTATAATGGTTGTGTGCGTAATCCATTCGCCTCAACTCTCGTGAAACTACCTATACCTACTTACATTTCATTTTTTGAAATTCATAAGAATAATCTTTATGTGATGTTATTAGCACTAATTGTGATACTCTTATTGTGATTCACAATATAAATCTAGCATAATATAGCTAAATATATTTTTTTACAGTGCTTAAGAGTTACACCACGTTACGTAGTGTCAATAAGGATTTTCAAAGTGTAAATACCACGCCCATCTTGTTGTAAATACTTTACAGCCAAATAAAAAATATAAATGTCGATACATATTTTTATGAGTTGATAACAATGTCATCGTTACCTACCCATGTCACTTATAAAAGAAACATCAAACACTTCCAGAAAACATCAATCAAGTATAAAAATTGATCGTTTGAGTGAATTGATGGTTCCTTCCTTTCAGTGGGTAGATCAAAATTTAATTGGATATTACGAGTTGGCGTTCCAAAATGACGTAACCAATTTACCTCGTCTATAAGAAATTTGAGCCTTAAGTTTAAGTAAGTACGGTGGTAAGTCCAATGTGTTGCCTATGTGGAGACAGGTGTTACGCTGCAAATTCATGTGTATTATGTTACAATGTGAAATCGATTTATGTGTATTTTGCTGGGACGTTCAATCCTACTGATAAAAATAGCTTATTGTTGGTTTGATTATAATAACGGCCAAAAATCCTATGTAATTTTTTAATACCGAGGATTTTTGGCTTGTCGTAAAATCGTCGTAAAGAGTCTTACTTTGCTCCTCTTAGAGTGACATGGTGACAATGCTCCAACAGTTTTTTTAAGCTTTATTGTATTCATTTGAAATAACTGAAAACATTAATTACATCGCGCATCGATATACAATAAATTACACCCGATTAAATTTGTAGGGTCCAAAATGATAGATAAAGGGATCAAATTGCTCTATACAAACTTAATTCAGAGGCAATGTTACCTATAGACTGGGTAACATTACTCCCAAGTCAGAATATTTATTTAGAACATATTAAAACAACATAAGGGTATCCCGCAAGGGTATTTAAATGGTAGTACGGTTGTTCTACTAACTACTGTTTCTGTATAATAATAACATTCAGTCACCGTCTGCCAGAACTAAAATTGTATACCTTTTTAAAAGGCAGACCTCCGGTTTTTTGTCCAATAGCCCGGAAGCTAGTCCATCGTTTCCACCTAATAACCTAGTACAGTTTAGATTTCCTTTAAACTGAATAGTCCTTACACCATGGTGGGTACTATCTCTGTGCGCGCACCATGACACGGACAGGGTCAACATCCGCTTAGTGTACCCCTAACATATCATTAAATTGTGTGCGCGTTCGAATCCGGCTCCGCATACGCCTCCCAAAAGTCCGGAATACCATTGTTCCGTGTACGGGAAATACATGCATACGTTTATAATATGAAGTGATTCCAAAAATTAAAAAATCAAGCAAAATCTATAGAGCAAAGTAGAACGATTTTACAGTACCGCTAACCACTTAGTATACAGGGTGGGTATTTTTTTTCTCGTGTAGTCGATTCGTTTCCCGGTTCAACTATGTAGTTATATAAAAATCAATGAATGCCGATCAAATTGTTTTTTAATTTAGAATAATGTCTTCTTTCAGCAAAAAGTTCCATCTACAATATTCAAGGTACTTTCCCTTCATCTGGCATAACCGTAGTAGTACCTTCTAGTGAAGAACCAACGAGCTTCAATGATCTAAGTAAATCACTAAATGATTACTGTCAAAATATTTACCATTACGAATAGGCATTGTTGTTTGTAAGTGTCTGATTTTCTACGGCGTCTATTTATATTAGAATCGAATCACTTAAAGGTCCTATATCTACTGTCAGCCGGTTGTGGTTAAAGTCCATTAGGAACCCAGTTCCTTTTAGTATCGTTAATTACTCTAACTGATTTATTATGAACCTTATTACGACGGAATTAGGTTTACCAGGTTAAGTTTAGTCCGTTGCTTTTACTACAGTTTGTCTATACGATTATGTATAATGGTTCAACCTTCATTTATACATTTTGATGAATTGTCTCGCCATCGGCAAAATTTACATATTTTATACAATTTGTTTTATTATACTTAAGTAGATGGAATACATAGTTATCTTATGTATTTAGTCATATGACGCACTGAATGAATAATAATGATTATTAGGCTCAATCAACTATATTATGTCTCTCGTTGCCACGGTGATATACCCCCGGGTCACTTTTTTGACCAGAATTTTATGGCATCTAAATAAAATGTATATTTATGGTAGCTACATGTCTCTTTCATAATGGGTCACCTAATCAAGCGTGTTAGTAGAACACGTTATATTTTTTCTAATAAACTGCTTCTGTTGTCCCCTGGCTGATGGGAAAGATTAAAATAATTGGTACACCCATTATTTCTTACGTCTATTGCTGTTGTCTATTGTGTTAGCATGTAAACTTATACACTATTTCGATTAATTATAAATTGAAATAGATGACATACTTTGATCAGGTTCACCGGTGGTCGAGGCAGGATTTGAATCCGCATCTCCATCTGTCGCGGCAGACGTCCTAAATAAATGGTTCTAAAGTGTTCAGGAATAAAATACTTATTTAATTATGCTGGTTTAGGTCTATTACACTTCGCGGAAGAGGGCTACAGCGTGCCCGTAGCTCTATCTATAGAGCAGAGAGACGAGACACGACAACACAGGCGAGACAAAAAAAAAGGTCTATTACGCTTAAAAAAATATATTAACTAACCCTTGTTGTAGCAGTATTCTGCGATGCTTGTTACATGCATATTAGCTTACTGTCAGTTGGCGAGTAAACATAGCCCGAGTAGGTTGTTAGAGACAACGAGGCGACTCGCCGCGGGCGATATCGTTACCGTTATTGTTATCATTCTGCGAAAATGTCCTAATGGTCTCGTGAAACAGAAAACTACGCTTTAGATTACGCGGTTGATTTTCAATTAGTTTACGTTGATAATTATGGACCTCTTGATTCACGTTCGAATCACTTCATCATCATCATCATCATGTCAGCCGAAAGACGTCCACTGCTGGACATAGGCCTCCCCCAGAACCACCCAAGAAGACCGATCCTGCGCCTTCCACATCCAGCGGTATCCCGCGACTCTAACTAGGTCGTCGGTCCATCTTGTGGGAGGCCTACCTACGCTGCGTCTTCCAGTTCGTGGTCGCCACTCCAGAACCTTTCCGCCCCACCGGCCATCGGTTCTGCGTGCAATGTGCCCTGCCCACTGCCACTTAAGTTTGGCGATTCGGAGGGCTATATCGGTGACTTTGGTTCTACTGCGGATAAAATCATTCCTGCGGGCCTACCATGGTTATATCACATATCGCGTGAAACGGTGGGACAATTGTTACCGATTGTCGATATATTATCGATTTTGCTAACATGGTTACATCGAATGATATAACTATCACGTCGATAACGTTACCACATATCCACTATCACACGATAGTGGAAACGATTGTCTATGCGTAGAGTTTTTGAAGTAAAACTGTCATGGCCGACTATTTTGAAGTGTCGGACGTAGGTCGATAATGAATAGCTAGTTTTATTAGTAGCCGTCAAAATTTAAAATGAGTTAAATAGGTGACAGCTCTATACTAATTGACATATTTGATATTACATTATAAACCGTACGGATCATAAATATGACTTTTGCCGCTTGTGTCAGTTTTGACACTGAATATACGTTCGCGCGAATTTAGTCTTACTTAACATAAGTTTCTATATATTATTGGAGTTAGTTATTGGAAAAAGATGTATCCCGAGATGTAAGTACACTGTTAAATAATGAAGTCTCTACAAATTATATATAACTTGTAGTTTCTTTATTCGTAAAGTAGTGAATTTAATGTTGAAAATGAATGTTTTTCAGTCGATGCTCCGGCACCCAAAAAATAATGTTGGCGCAGCACCCCGCATTTCGCCAATGGGGAATATATTGGGCCTCTCGGTTGCGCCAACTTCGAGGCGCAATGGGAGGCCCTTGCACATTTACTTCGGGAGCACGGATCGGAGAAATCTGTGCAGGCATGGAAAACTGTAAGTACTTCTTATTCAAATAGATGTAGATATAGACAACCTACCGTTGATGGTATAAACTTGTAAGAAGATATATTTCTTAACAAACAATATTTATGTTAAATATACTATCGTAAATTAGGGATATAATGTTTCTGCTCATCACACATTGTGTGTTATGTGAAGTTTCAATATTGTCCATTATATTAACTTAACTTGCATTCCACTGTTGGAACAGAATCCTAAATTTTAAACATTTTATATTAATAAGTACTTTTGTATTCAGTATATACTTTATAATTATAAGGCAGAGGCGATATATCAACCACATATGCTCACTTAGAGATTCAACCATACTGTCTTCATAATATGGCACAATGATGTTTGTACTTGTTGGAAATTTAATTTGCTCCTAAGATAGGCTGTATTAAATTCTGTGTACCATGTCTCAGTCAATGGGGCCTTATGAAGGGTTAATGTATGACTTAAGTATGACTTATTGTTTTCAGTCTTGGTGCTATTTAAAAAGACATGCCCGGAAGGTGAATGTGCTAATACCACTACCGGTAACAGTTTAGAGATTCCGGTAGTAGGAGAGGACCATCAACTGGCCCTTGCCGCTTTTGGGTGAGAGTCTTCTGAAGGAATGGGCCCAGAAGAGACAAGAATTGGTAATGTGAGTACATTATAGAATGAAGATAGTTGCATAATTATTAAGTTAATTTGTCTAAATAAAACTACTTACAAATACAGTCACCTATGAAAATTTAAAAACATTTATTGAGAGATATGTAGGCACAACTCTATTCCCAAGGTATATGGTCTGAATACATATTTTAGTCTCCTTAAAAATATATATTATGTATGTTGTTAAATGTAACAATGATATCATGATTAACAAAGTCATACATTATGGTTAAAAGAGTATGGTGAATTTAATGTTATATGCAATATAATATTATGAACCATATTACCCTACCAGAAGAACACCTAGGTAAAAGGGTTGACTATTAAAATCTTGTTAATACATATTCATGTTCCTCGCGTTGTCCCCGGCATTTTGCCACGGCTCATGCCGTTTGGGGTCTGCTAGGCTACTAATCCCAGGATTTGGCGTAGGCACTAGTTTTACGAAAACGACTGCCGTCTGACCTTACAACCCAGAGGGTAAACTAGGCCTAATTGGGAATAGGCCAGTTTCCTCACGATGTTTTCCTTCACCGAATGTGACTGGTAAATATCAAATTATATTTTGTACATAAGTTCTGAAAAACTCATTGGTACCGGGTTTTGAACTTGCGACCTCCGGATTGGAAGTCGCACGCTCTTACCGCTAGGTCACCAGCGCTTAATTTGAAAATTGTTGTGGAGGGGCAATATACCAGTGGCGGTGCATCAACATAGGCCTCCCACAAATATGACTTATATCATCTTGGGGGTAGTTGCCATAGTCGCCACGCTTGGCAGGCGGGTTGGCGACCGCAGTAGTTGTAGATTGGGTTTCGACGGACGCTGCTGCCCATCCGTAGGATTTTTCCCTTTGCCGCCTCTTACGACACCCGCGGAAGAAGATGGGGTGCTGCTATTCGAGTCAGCCGGCATCACACGACAACAATATAATAAGTTAATTTGCAGGCGTTAACTATTGAATGTAATGAACGGAATCCTATATTTTAAACATATTACACTAATAATTACTTTAATATTGTGTGTTAATGTATTTCTTATGTATTTATTTTTATTTTCAGTCTTGGTGCCATTTAAAACGAAATGCCTATAAGATGAACGCTGCAGCAAACCGGCTAACACTGCTACTGGTGATAATGTAGAGATTCCGTTAGTAGGCGAGGAACACGAACTGGGCCTTGCCGCTATTGGAAGGGAGTCTTCAGTAGGGGTGGGCCCATAAGAGTCAAGACTTGTTAATGTGAGTACACTATAGTATAATAATAGTTGAAAATTATTATACATATTTATTTATACAGTCACATCTGAAAATTTTGTTACATTTATTGAGAGGTATGTATCCACAACTCTATTACCAATAAAAATGTCTCTTTAAATGTATCTAAATTTGATAAATTAATTCTTAAAACATAATTCAACTTCTCCAATAACAGGTACTAATAACTCTTAGAAAAATATTAATGCAGCGAATAATAATCAATATTTTTTGTTTCAGAAATGGCAAATTAGAAAATCTTGATGCCACCGAAATGTTAGAAGCTACATTTATATAAAAATTATATAATTATATAGTTATTTTTCAATGGTTGTATTATTTACTTGAGAACCCGCGTAGGGACACAGGGCAAGGCTCTGTAAAGCTATATTTCATTTCATAGTTAGTCTTAAGCCTGTTTATATTATAAATGCACCTACATAATGAGGTTTCGACCATTACTTAAATATTCCACAGTGTATCGTTTTCTGGAGTAACGACAGCAAGGCCTACGGCAGCAGGTATATGGTGTCAATCCCGTCGGGTTGACAATCTGGTTACTTATTATATACCAAAAAACATGTAGCGCCATCTAAAATACGTTATGTTTTTCTTTGGCCATAATATTGTACAGTCGCCATCAGATATATCGGAGCTGAGGTTGTTTAGATACTGTATCATTGACATCAATGCATAATTGTATTAGTTTCATGGCGCATTACTTAAACTGTAATATCATGTAAACGTTTTTTTTATATATAAATAAGTAAGTAAATTAAATAGGTATTCGTGTCATAATAAAACATAGTAATAGGTGAATAATGTATTTATTAGACGTGATCCTTTTTCCTGGGCCACTCTTATGGGGGTAATGTTGTTGATGGCCTTGAGGAGCACCTTACTCTATCTCTGCGTCCGTTTCATCTATGGGAACATTCCTGAAAATAAAGGAAATAAGTAGTAACTGAACATATCAATATGCAAGTCATTGAGTCAAAATTATAGTACTCCTACAGTACAAATTAGGTATGTGACATGGAGATTCCAGAAATATCATTTGATATTTACCAGTCGCTTTTCGGTGAAGGAAAAAACCGTGAGGAAACCGGACTACCTAATTCCAATAAGGCCTAGTTTACCCTCTGGGTTCAAAAGTCAGATGGCAGTCGCTTTCGTAAAACTAGTGCCTACGCCAATTCCTACGATTTAGGACCCCAGGCTCCCATGAGCCGTGGCAAATGCCGGGACAACGCGAGGAAGATGATGATGATCATCATCTTCCTCGCGTTGTCCCGGCATTTGCCATAAACCATCATCATCAGATGATGGTTTATTTAAAAGCAGGTCATCTAGCAAATAACATTAGACATATTTTATTGAAATCAGGACAACTGTTTATATTTACATAGGTGATATTTAATTTATAACAGTTATTAGATTTTACAATTAATAGTGATAATAAATAACATATCAGTTATCACTTCTATGATTATTGCCTATTGAAGTAAATCTGGAAATCATAATTTTGTTCCCTGTTAAAATCAATGATCAGATTTTTAATTTTTTACAACAAATGCAGGGAAAAATGATATTAGTAAGTAATATTAATTTATAACTACTTTAACATTTACTACCTGCACATTAATTTATTATTTGAGTACAATCTATTGTAGGTACCCAAGAGAGATATGGCAAGTCATAGACCTTCTGGAAACCTCTGGCAACTGTCCTCCGGGACTATTCGTTGCCAGGGAAAGTTATCCACTTATCTACAAGACTATAATTAAAACAACATATTATTAGAAATATGTGCCTCAGCCACACATCCAAATAATATTGCATTATCGAATTATGTATTGAGATAAGTAGGTAAGAAACAAAGTAAAACCTACATTTCAAAAGAACTACCATTAATATAACAATTATACCTACCACCTATAAAGCTACCATTACAACATAACACAGGTACACATAAAAAATCCTGTATTAATCCTCAATTTGGTATTTAGATCAGTATCTACATAGGTATATAAACATACCTCTGGGTCACAGCATTCACCAACTGGTCCAAATATGCACTTAAAGTGGACAGTCCAATGGACAACCTATGGTCATGTCCAGTCCAGTGAAGTTAAAACCTTCAGGCCATCGCCGGGACGAGGCTGGAGACGGGCGTCGAGCTCTTCGCATAAATATACTGCCACCTCCTTGCGCATTCTATAAATATGCCGTAACTCCTCATTTTACATCTCAAATGGGTTGCAACTATCCCGTATTGTTCTGCGCTGATTTTATTTACGTTCTTTTTCTTCAGCAGCGGTCACATGCATGAATAAAATGAATCTTGCCGTTTCTACAAAAAAAAAACACATACTTAAGGAAAACTCAAAGACTCCAAACAAATATCCATAGCAATAAATGCTCTAACTGGTAACTTTCATTATAGTCAAATAAAAACACTATACTTACTGGTAATTAACTCAATATAATGTTTTTTACAAAAACATTGTTGACGACAAGGCGTGGATAAGGCTTATCACCACCTAGTGAGCATGTAGTTAAAATGAACCACGTTGAACTGTCAAAATTCGACAGTATGTCATATTATCCAACTACCATAGTAAGCAAATCGATAGCAGTTATCGACTGTCGTCTATCGTTGTCAAAAGTGTTTAACGTCGCTATAACGCGTGCAACCATAGTATGGGTTATATGATAGTCGATAAACTATCCATTATCACGTTTTTATCATACTATCGACGTGATAACTCCAACCATAGTAGGCCCGCTGATGCGATCACGCAGAGACACTCCCAACATAGCCCTCTCCATTGCTCTTTGGGTGACTTTGAGCCTTCTTATGAGGCCCATAGTAAGCGACCACGTTTCAGCACCATAAGTCATCACTGGCAACACACACTGGTCGAAGACCTTTGTTTTGAGACACTGCGGGATATTGGAAGAAAAGATGTGTTGTAGCTTCCCGAACGCTGCCCAGCCGAGTCGGATTCGACGATTGACCTCTTTCTCGAAGTTGGATCTTCCTAGCTGGATAGTTTGTCCTAGGTATATATACTCATCTACAACTTCGAGTGTAACGTCTCTGATTACAATGGGAGTTGGTACGACATGGGCATTCGACATGATTTTTGTCTTGTCCATGTTCATCCTTAGACCAACTCGCTCAGAGGCATTACTGAGGTCATCTAGCATTGTGCTCAAATCCTCCATGGTCTCAGCCAAGACTACAATGTCGTCGGCAAATCGAAGATGAGTGATGTACTCGCCGTTAATGTTGATGCCTTTCCTCCTCCAGTCCAAAGTCTTGAAGACGTCCTCCAGTGCAGCAGTAAACAGCTTTGGAGAGATAACGTCTCCTTGTCTGACCCCACGCTGCAGTGGAATAGGCTTCGAGCTCTGGTTCTGAACTCGGACTGACATGGTGGCGTTCTCGTACAGACACTTCAGCACTTCGATATAGCGGTAGTCCACTTGGCACCGTTGGAGGGATTGTAGCACAGCCCAAGTTTCGATCGAATCAAAGGCTTTCTCGTAGTCCACAAACGCCAAACAGAGGGGCAAGTTATACTCCTCAGTCTTCTGTATAACTTGACGTAGCGTATGTATGTGGTCTACGGTACTAAAGCCTCTTCGGAAACCGGCTTGTTCGGGAGGCTGGAAGTCATCTAACTTGCGTGCGAGACGATTCGTAATGACTCTTGAAAACAGCTTGTAGACATGGCTCAAAAGTGAGATGGGTCGATAGTTCTTCAATAAAGCGTTGTCGCCTTTTTTGAAAAACAACACCACCACACTTCTGTTCCATGCCTTTGGCGTTCTCCCTTCCAGTAGGACAGAATTGAACAGCTTCTGAAGGGCTATTAGGACCGGTGTACCACCCGCCTTCAGAAGTTCGGCTGTTATTCCGTCCTCACCTGGCGCCTTGTTGTTTTTTAGCTGTTTCAGAGCCATTCTAATCTCGTACAAGCAGATGTCCGGGATATCTTCAGTATAGTGCCGGGTTAGTCTGGCTCTAGGGTCTTCCGCCAGATCAACTACGGGTCTGCTAGTTGATGTGTAAAGCTGTCCGTAAAAGCGCTCTATTTCACTCAGAAGCTCCGGTCTGGATGAAACGATCCTACCATCATCAGTTTTCAACCTGGCGAGCTGGCTTTGCCCAATAGACAGGTCCTTCGCAAAAACTTTCGAGCCCTTGTTCTGCTCAATGGCCTCTTTAATACGATCAGTATTAAATTGGCGCATATCACGGGTAAGGGACTTAGAGATCTGTCTATTGAGCTGCCGGTATAATGTCGCATCAACTGAAGATTGCAGGATCATCCCGCTCCTTTCCTTAATGAGTTTCCGAGTAGAGCTAGAGAGCCCTTTAGTTCTACTGCTCCGTTGGGCCTTAAAGAACTTAGACCCGGAGCTGTGGACAGCTTCTACAAACCCGTCGTTGAGTTCGTCCACCTCGCTTCCTAGACAATCGAAACGGTTCCGGAGCTCTAACTGAAAGCTCTCGGGTTTTGGATTTGGATCGGTGCTGGCCGGAGAGTAGACTTCATCAGTCGAGAACGTTCTAACTTAACACTTATATTCAATGTGCCCCTAACCAGACGGTGATCACTACCGGTTTTAACCGTATTGATCACAGAGACATCATTGAATATATGTTTCTTCGTCGACATGATGAAGTCTATCTCGTTTTTTGTTGCACCATCGGGACTCATCCAGGTCCATTTTCTGTGCTCACGTTTCTTGAAGAAAGAGTTCATCATATAAAGTCCCTCTTTCTCCAAGAAACCAGCCAGTAATTGGCCCCGGTGGTTCCGACGTCCGTATCCAAATTGCCCCACTCTCAGCTCAGCACCGTCTCTCTTGCCAAGTTTCGCGTTGAAATCCCCATAACAACGGTGAAGTAGGTTTTGGAGCTATGCATGGCCTTTGAAATGTCCTCATACATAGCCTCCACCTCGTCGTCGGAATGTGTCGAAGTCGGCGCGTATACCTGGATGACCTTCAACGAGTATCTCTTGGATACTCTGAGTATCAGGTACGCCACCCTGGACGACACACTCTCGAACTTCACCACGTTGTTTGCGAGGGACTTGTGGACGATGAACCCGACACCACCTTGGGACTGGTGGTCGCCCTCCCGGAAGTAGAGCAAGTTGCCGGACTTCAGGGTTATCGTGTCCTCCCCCTCTCTTCGAACTTCAGATAACCCTACTATATGCCAATGCAACCTGCTCAACCCTTCCTCCAGTTCCACTATCTTTTCCTCGGTCCGCAGTGTACGCGTGTTGTATGTTGCCAGGGCCAGGAGTCGTCGGTAGCAGGATCCCGCCCGGGGATTCTTAGCACCCCTGACCCCTTTTGTACCCTGGCCGCTACCGGCATAACCAGGGTACCGGGGGCCGCCGGGGACTCGGGGCCATGGCTTTTGGGTGTTACTCATGAGGGGGGTATATGCCATAATCGCCACGCTTGGCATGCGGGTTGGCGATCGCAGTGCTTCCACCGCACTCTAGGGATGCTGCTGCCCATCCCCCGGTGATCTTGGTCGTAGTTTTAGGACATACCCGGGTCCAAATCGAATCACTTAATACGTTTATATAAAATACAGCTACAAAGATGTAACGTACTTGGCTCGATCAATTATTTAATGACATGCGTTTCCATGGTAACAGCCCCCTTGGTCTCTTTAAAACCACAGTTTTAATGATTTACAGCCCGCTGTACCAAATTTGTCAATAGAACGCGGAACGCAAACAATCTATGCCACTGTTTTACCCTGGCTGATGGGACAGAATAATAACAGATAGTAATTGATTCACCTATTTAGTATAATTAAATGGAGTCAACCAGACAAACCAAACACTACGTAATAGCCTTATAGTCCCCATGTCCCAATTTAATAAAGCGTGTCAAACTTCGAGCGCATTTGTCCGCGATGAGCCTCTATTATATAATCATATTATATGTACGTAAGTACTAATTTACTAGTCCCGTTCACAATTTGTCATAACACACCAATTCATATTTTGACGAAGGAACCAAACTTTTATTGATTAGATATACATGTTCAGCGGAGCATTTAGGGCTGTAGTTATTGAGGTCGAAGAAAAGAGTCAGTTCGGTGGTCACTAATAAAATTTATTCTCACTTACATATTGTCACACAAGTGCGAGCTTGTAAAGCTCAAAAAAGCGAATGAACGAGTATAAAAATTGCTAAAACGAACGAACGGATCATTCGTATTAAGTAAAACACTTTCAACTCCGGCTTGAGACACCAATGGACTTATTAATTTTTTTCTTGAATATATACTTAACATTTAATCCATTTATAATGTCATACGTAAGTTAAGATTCATCTTTTGAAAACATAGTTAGTCAAAAGATAAATATAGATTACCTCTGCCTTTACATTACCTACACAAAGGCATCCAATTATTGAATACAGCTTAAATATGTTTAGGCGCTGCAACGCGAATCCCACGCTGTCTAGACAGCTCGTCGCGATGAAAAACGCCCACACGGCTCACTGCTAGATATCGCATTCATGATAGGAATACAAAACTATGTCCGTATTACATATCCCGTGGGCCACGAGAGAACGATAACCCTTTATACTTAAATAATATGCGATGGTCTGACCCATGAGACTGAAAACTGTTGTCAGACGTAGCGTAGGCACTGGTCTCAACGCGAGCTAGTAAGCTATGAGCTATCAGCTATTTCAAGGGACATAAGATAATCGATCCCGTGTAAATAAAAGAGACATATATGTCATAGCCGGGCGATCGAAGTTCATCGCCGGGCGATACTACAGCTATAAACTATAAATATCTCTCTTTTATTTACACGGGAGCGATTATCTTTTGTCCTAGCTTACTAGCTCGCGGTTATACCAGTGCCACAGTCTGGACAACTATCGAAAATAGTAGCAAACTAAAGTGTATCAACATTAAGAACCAATGAAATGAAACTTTGACTGTGATTTTTACGTAGTATATATTTTTTCTTGACTTAGCATTTATTTTGTGTTATAAAACTAATCTGGCATCAACTTCGACGACCGGTCTGGCCTAGTGGGTAGTGACCCTGCCTATGAAGCTGAAGGTCCTGGGTTCGATTCCCAGTCAGGACATTTATTTGTGTGATGAGCACAGATATTTGTTCCTGAGTCATGGGTGTTTTCTATGTATTTAAGTATTTATATGTATCTATTTATTATATATATCGTCGTCTAGTACCTGCAACACAAGCCTTATTGAGCTTACCGTGGGACTAGGTCGATTTGTGTAAGAATGTCCGAAATATTTATTTATTTAACTACAATAAAAATGTTAGTTTATATGTATAGTTGATGTTTGTTAAAAAATGGTTTTTAAATACAACATTTCGGCGCTACTGTATCACTTGTGTTACCAAATTTAGCTAATTCGAATTAGCCACTTTTTTTCAAATGATAGACAGTTGAAAAGTAATAGTTACATGCCCTACACTTTTATTGGTATGATCTGTTGGAATGTTCGAGTTTAGTATTTTCCGTCGCTTTGTGTTTAGAAATTGGATCAGAGCCGTGTGCCCCAAACAAACAGTCAGCAGCCGGGTGCTCTATCCGCTTTATTGCCTTGTACCAACAGTCGATAGGATCACCAGTTTTAAGGGTCACATCTCAAGGCGAGTATAATTTACTGTCTCTAATTTTCGTTTAAATTGTAAGGGTTAAACAAAGTTAAACCAATTTATTTTATGCCCTAGGCAAAGCTTTATTGTTAATAATGGGTTGAATAATTGGTGTGTACTATTATATCTATTTCGGCGATGTACTTAGGTGTAGATTAAATATTAATTATATACTTTATACAACTCAACTAAGGACATTACAGTCATTATTTAAAAAAAAAATACTTCGTACCTATCAGCGATCACCGGACATAGGCCTCCCCGATATGTCGCTCATACAGCAATATTTGAGCATGGGGGTTTCGATGCCGTGATCGCTACGCTTTACAGGCGGGTTGGCCATCGCAGCATGTTCCACCGCTGTTAAGAGATGCTGCTTCCGGTTCTCCCTATTAAAAATAAAAAAAAACTTCTAAGAAGTAAATCCAGTAGGTAATAAACTGAAACTTACAATTTAGCAAGAGCCACTATTATAAACTTACAATCGTATTTTCTTTGTCTGATAAATTATTATTATGTTCTTTATTCATCTTTAATTTATTACTGACCACTTTGTTAGATTTAACTTTTAATTTATGTCTTCTCGTAATTTTACAAGCATTTTACATCTTTGCCACTGCCAACTTTATCGAGTAAAGTTAATATGGGTTTCAACTGTAAGATGATTAAAGGATTCTTATTTTTGTTTAGTCAATTTTAGTTTTAAGCTAGGTTTTCATAATATTTTTATAAAAGTTAAGTATAAAAATACATCTAAAAAGTATCAAAACAATAAAAACTTTATAAAAAACCTAAGGTGCCGCCGGCAACGGGGCAGGGCCCAGGCTTATCTATTATAAATTATAATACAGTATTATACAGAAAAGTATAGAGAAATAGCTATTATACAAATACCCTCAAATATTATGATTATATAAAAAAAAGTTATTTAACGTTTATTAAAATTAACTAAAACATGATTCAATCATCCACTACCTACACGCCTGTGTATGAGCGGGACACACTGATAAATAATTGAACTACTTTACCATCTATTGAGCGGGCTGAACTTCTCTAACACGTATAAATTGATTGGACAGTTAATTATATAATTAAATGGGAACTGTAACATGTATGACAAGCTGAAATCCATTCATTAAGACAATGAGAAGATTGAGTGGCAACTACCGAACTAGTAGATGCTAATGTACGTAACAAGCTCTAATTGGGATTATGACAGGTTTGGTTTAATAGACATTTGAATTGCCCTTGATATTGTGATTTTCGTTTAGTAAGTTCGTTAAGTTTTTAATGTATGTTAATTTGCATCAGAGTTAACGCTGCCACCTTCTGAGTATCATTAAAAGTTAAAGCGTTATATGGAGCACGTTTTATTTTTTCCTAACTAGTGCGTAAAAAGTGCACTTTGCGCAAATTATTAAATTTAACTTTTTAAGGCACTTGTTATGAAAAATTGGGTTCTATACACAACATGTAAAAACTTCTTTAAGACTCGGGTGATTGTCACCCTTGTTTCACTCGGGCTACAACTTTAACCCTCGTCGAAAAAAAATTTTTTTTTACTATTATCGAAATGTACTATAATTAAGACACTTAGTGTTTTTAGTTTTAGAAAATATTAATTTTAGTTACCTATGAGTATGTACAGTGTATATTTTATATTGCATAAAATATAACTTCTGTTTCTAAATAAGAATATATTGAATATGCTACTTAAACGACCTATACCTTTAAATAGTTTAAACAATAAGTTTATTAATTCGTTTCATGACAGATTTTTTTTTTTGTTATCAACTTGTTTTTTTTTTATTACTTTTTATAAAAGTTTGTTTTAAAGGTAACGTGAGGTTAATTTATTTGAAAAACCTATGCGCCTGGTTAGATTGTTATTCATAATAGAAATAATATACTTGAACGTAGGTGCTATTCACGATTTTATTTGTTGGTTGTTGTATAAACTAACCTCTGTTGTGCAAACTATACTTTTTAAGTTGTTTATTTCTATTATTTTATATTGTTTGAAATTCCTTGGTTACTTCGTTCTAATAAACACTCGTGTCAACACGCATCTTTAATATATTTTTCTCTTATATATATATTTATTTACAACACGTTATCAGCACGAAGCTCTAAAATAGAAATAGAGAGCTTAGTTTTAATGTGAATTTAGTGAAAAATAATTAAATTTGTTTATTTGTGACTAAATAATAGATACATTTAAAAATGCCACTTGAACAAGGAGATGCTACGTGTGTGAAAAATTCCCCTACGACCAGCTCATCTGTTCCATTCTTCTGCTTAAAAGGAAAAGATGGATACCCTACGTGGAAATTTAAGATGCGCAATTACCTTGTACATGAGGACCTGTGGGAAACAATAGGTGGCTACCCCGAAGGTGATAAAACTCTTGCCTCTACCAAGGTACCTCGTGATTCTAAAGCACTCGCAAAAATATGTTTAACAGTAGACGGCGCAGCTATTACTCACGTGAGATGTGCGAAAACTGCGGCTGAAGCATGGAAATCTTTGCAGAACGCTTTTGAAGACAAGGGAATGGGACGAAGGTTAGCTTTAGAGCGTAAGCTGTACAGGTTGAGTCTGTCGGACTTTGATGACATGGAACTGTACATTAACGCAGTAATGTCAACCGCACAGGATCTAGCGGATATTGATGTAGTCATAAAAGATAACTCTATTGCTGCGATACTTTTGGGAGGTCTTACTCCAAAATACGAGCCTCTCATTATGGCTTTAGAAAACAGTAATGTCGAAGTGACTACAGAACTTCTTAAGACAAAACTGCTGAACGAAATGTCCAAATCTGCAACTTCATCTTTAGATTCCGTTTTTCATACTAAAAAGAAGCCGAAGGTAAAGAAAATATTATGTTACGAATGCAAAAAGCCTGGTCATAAGAGACCAGACTGTCCATTGAAGAGCAAGAAGAAGGAAGCCAATGCGGTAACTGTCAATAATACTACAATTACATCGCTCAACACTTCTAGTAGCTCCTGCAAGGATATCTTCTATATTGATTCTAGGCACATGGTTTCTAGACGTGATTGGTTTGAAAGTATAACGATGCGAAATGAAGGTACCGTTACTGTCGCAAACGGAGAACAGATAAAGTGCTGTGGAGTTGGAAATATTTCTATAAATACACCAGAAAACGTTGTAAACAAGATTAGTGATGTTGCTTTTGTACCAGATTTAAAAGCTAATTTACTATCTGTACACAAAACTGTTGAAAAGGGTTTTGTATGTGTTCTTGATATAAATGGATGTAACTTTTATAAATCTGATAATTTTCGTTTTACAGGTGAATCTGTTGCTCATGCCTCGCCCTGCGGTGGACTGTACGTTTTAGACGGTACAGTCAAAAATCCCGTGAATGCGGCGGACAATTATTTGACACACGATGTGCACTCTGACTGTCAAGATAGTTATAAACTTTGGCACGCGAGGTTAGGCCATTTGTGTCGTATAGGTATGAGACAACTGAAGAATCACGAGGTAGGCGTAAAATTTACAGTTGTAGATAAAAATAGTTGCATCGCTTGCGTGGAAGGTAAACAAGCGCGAAAACCTTTCAAGAAAGTAGCTTCCAATAAGGCTACGTCCGCGTTGGAGTTAATTCATATGCATCTCATGGGACCGGTCTCTACAACCTCTTTTCAAGGTAATAAGTATATGTTAACTGTAGTAGACGATTATACACGAAAGGTATTCACTTATTTTATTTCTTCCAAAAATGAAGTTAAAAATAAATTCTGTCTGTTTCAATCCTTTGTTGAAAATCAATTAGACAAGAAAATAAAAGCTGTTAGGACTGACGGAGGCAAAGAATTTGTTAATAAAGAGTTCATTGATTATTTTGCTTCAAAAGGTATCGAGCATCAAACGACGACGCCTTACAGTCCTCAACAGTGTGGAGTTGCGGAACGTACGCATCGCTCGGTTACAGAGAAGGGAAGAACGTTGCTGGCTGATAGCTCACTGTCGAAAGCATACTGGGAAGATGCATTCAAAGTTGCCGTATATCTGAAGAATCGGTCTCCTCACAGAGCCTTGGGTGGCAATATTCCTTATGACAGATGGTATGGTCGAAAAGGTGATCTAAGTCACCTGAGAGTGTTCGGATGTAGAGCACTTGTCTATATACCCTCGTGTCATCGGAGGAAGTTAGATGTTAAGGCGCAGGAGGCGATATTCGTGGGATACTCAGAAATTACAGGTTCTTATATTTTTAGAGATCCTGTTAATCCACGAAAAGTACTTATATCCAGAGATGCAACCTTTTTCGAGAATAAGTTTACAGCCTTAAATCAGTGGCAATCTGAGCCAGTAGTACAATCTGACTCTATCTTACTGTTTGATACAAATACAAAGAAAGCTGAGATTGAGAATAGCCAGCCTATGGTACAGTCAGACTGTACGCCTCTATTTGCAGAAAGAATAGAGCCTGACCCTGATAATAATCATGAAGTTGAATTCTATGATTGTGATGAGAGTACTGATCCTGTGGCTGAAGCGTCTTCATCAATAAATCTAGAGCCAGTGATATTGGAAGAGCAAAAGCCTCCCAATGATTCGAGGCTATCTTGTGAAGAAAAAGAGCCTGAAAATGTGGAAGAAGAAATTATTTCTGAACGTCGGTACCCATCAAAAAATAGGAAACCACCTGACTTCCTTACTTACAATATTTCTATGGCTGATTCTAGTGAACCTACAACTTTTAACGAAGCTACTCATGCCGATGATGCTGACAAGTGGCACCATGCTATGGCTGATGAGTACAGTTCACTGCAAAACTCCATACATGGGATTTAGTAGATAGACCTAACAAAAAGGTTATACCATGTAAATGGGTTTATAAGATTAAGAAAGACGCATATGGTAATATCACAAAGTATAAAGTGAGACTCGTCGTCAAAGGTTTTCATCAAGTCGAGGGAATAGACTACGTGGAAACGTTCGCGCCGGTGATTCGTCATTCTTCCCTCCGCACGTTGTTTGCATTAGCTGCAGAGTTGGACCTACGAATGAAGCATTTAGACGTGGATACTGCGTTTCTTAATGGAGATTTAGAAGAAGAAGTTTTCATGGAGCAACCACTTGGTTTTATAGAAAAAGGCAAGGAAAACAAGGTTTGTTTGCTCAAAAAATCTCTTTACGGTCTTAAACAGGCACCGCGAGCGTGGAACAAAAAGTTAAACGATACGCTGTTAAAAATAGGTTTTAAAGGAACTCCTTCCGAGCCTTGCGTATATACGAAACTTTTTGATAAAGAACTCGTAATATTGGGTATATTTGTCGATGACATAATAGTCTTCTATAAGTCCGAGTTGACATTTGACATTGTCAAGAATGATTTGTCGAAATATTTTTCATTAAAGGATCTCGGAATATTAAAATGTTATTTGGGACTACAAATTGAATACGATTCCGACTGTATTAAAATAAACCAGCGTAATTATATTCTTTCTATATTGGAAAAGTTTAATATGAAGGAGTGTAAGGATGTCAATACTCCATTAGTTAAAAAACATATGGAACGGAGACCTGATGGTCAAACTGGTGAGTGTTATCCTTATCAGAATTTAATAGGATGTCTGATGTATCTGTCAGTAAACTCACGACCTGACATCACGTACGCAACGAGTTATTTAAGTCAGTTTAATACGTGTTTTACTAAAGAACACTGGAATGCTGCAAAAAGGGTTCTGCAGTACCTAAAGGGTACTTTAAACTATTAATTGGTTTACAGAAAGAGTGGAAAACCTTTGAAAGGTTTTTGCGACGCGGACTGGGCAAATTGTCCGTTTGACAGAAGGTCATACACTGGTTATGCCTTTATGTTGAGTAGAGGTCCAGTATCCTGGGAGTCCAAGAAGCAACCTACCATTGCCCTTAGCTCAGCAGAATCGGAGTACATGGCATTAGCCTCTGCTGCGAAGGAAGAGTGCTATTTACGACGGTTTATCTACGAGATAACAGGTAAACTCTATTCAGTTAACTTAGCTTCTGACAGTCAGAGTGCCATTAACCTCGTACATAATCCGGTACACCATTGCAGGATGAAGCATATAGATACCAGATTCCATTTTATAAGAGAAAAAGTATCTAATAATATTATTAATGTAACATATATTAAAACTTGCGATATGCCTGCAGATGTACTTACGAAGCCACTTGGGCCTATTGCACATAAAAGGTGTACGATTAATTTAGGGATAGAAACTTAATTTGTATATTTTTTGTTCGTTTGTCTGTCACAACTTCGATTAAGGGCGGCTGTTGTATAAACTAACCTCTGTTGTGCAAACTATACTTTTTAAGTTGTTTATTTCTATTATTTTATATTGTTTGAAATTCCTTGGTTACTTCGTTCTAATAAACACTCGTGTCAACACGCATCTTTAATATATTTTTCTCTTATATATATATATTTATTTACAACATTGGTAAAACGTGTTATATGGATTATTATTATTATTTGCTTTTGGGCTATTATTTGTGCCGCATCGACCAGTTATGATCTATTGTGGCAGCTCTTTTTATAATTAATTACTGATTCCCGTTGAGTCCAGAAAGCTCCAGATTCTTTGGGCTGTAACGTTGTGTACCTCATAAGGTTTCAGTACCTGCCTGCCTAGGCCGATACTTCTTTTATGCATTAGTGGCCCGCAGGAGCAGAGGATGTGCATTGCAGTTTCCTCTGATTCCTGGCAGAACCTGCATGTTGCATCTTATTTCTTACCCATTAGAAACATGTGTTTGTTCAACTTGCAGTGCCCGGTTAGAATTCTCGTAACTGCACAGGCTTCATATAATATCAGCTATCATTTGACTTGTCGCCCCGATATGGCACTCACACAGCGATATTTGAGCATGGGGGTTTCAATGCCGTAATCGCTACACTTTACAGGCGGGTTGGCCATCGCAGCATGTTCCACCGCTGTTAAGAGATGCTGCTTGCGGTTCTCCCTATTAAAAATAAAAAAAAACTTCTAAGAAGTAAATCCAGTAGGTAATAAACTGAAACTTACAATTTAGCAAGAGCCACTATTATAAACTTACAATCGTATTTTCTTTGTCTGATAAATTATTATTATGTTCTTTATTCATCTTTAATTTATTACTGACCACTTTGTTAGATTTAACTTTTAATTTATGTCTTCTCGTAATTTTACAAGCATTTTACATCTTTGCCACTGCCAACTTTATCGAGTAAAGTTAATATGGGTTTCAACTGTAAGATGATTAAAGGATTCTTATTTTTGTTTAGTCAATTTTAGTTTTAAGCTAGGTTTTCATAATATTTTTATAAAAGTTAAGTATAAAAATACATCTAAAAAGTATCAAAACAATAAAAACTTTATAAAAAACCTAAGGTGCCTCCGGCAACGGGGCAGGGCCCAGGCTTATCTATTATAAATTATAATACAGTATTATACAGAAAAGTATACAGAAATAGCTATTATACAAATACCCTCAAATATTATGATTATATAAAAAAAGTTATTTAACGTTTATTAAAATTAACTAAAACATGATTCAATCTTCCACTACCTATACGCCTGTGTATGAGCGGGACACACTGATAACTAATTGAACTACTTTACGATCTATTGAGCGGGCTGAACTCCTCTAACATGTATAAATTTATTGGACAGTTAATTATATAACTATTTAAAATTAAAATTAACATGACATAGGCGGCAAACGAGCAGACGGATTGCCTGGCGTTAAGCAATTACCGTCGCCCATGGGTACCTGCAACACCAGGGGAGTCACAAGCGCGTTGCCGGCCTTTAAGGGGGGATGGAGCTCTGGGAACCTTACTCACCATCAGGAACACAACACTACATACCTGAAAGGTGGCAGTGCTATTATGGCTGTGGTCTTCTGTAAGGAGGAGGTACTTCCCCAGTTGGGCTGCCCCTACCTCTCATTGTTGGACGTAGTTTAAGGACATACCCGGGTCCAAAAAAACTAAAACATGATTGAATCATCCACTATCTATACGCCTGTGTATGAGCGGTACACACTGATATTTGATTTACGATCTATTGAGCGGGCTGAACTTCTCTAATACGTATAAATTGATTGGACAGTTAATTTATATAATTAAATGGGAACTGAAACATGTGTGACAAGCTGAAATCCATTCATTAAGACAATGAGAAGATTGAGTGGCAACTACCGAACTAGTAGATGCTAATGTACGTAACAAGCTCTAATTGGGATTATGACAGGTTCGGTTTAATAGACATTTGAATTGCCCTTGATATTGTGATTTTCGTTTAGTAAGTTCGTTAAGTTTTTAATGTATGTTAATTTGCATCAGAGTTAACGCTGCCACCTTCTGAGTATCATTAAAAGTTAAAGCGTTAGGGAGCACGTTTTATTTGAGACACTTAGTGTTTTAAGTTTTAGAAAATATTAATTTTAGTTACCTATGAGTATGTACAGTGTATATTTTATATTGCATAAAATATAACTTCTGTTTCTAAATAAGAATATACTGAATATGCTTATACTTAAACGACCTATACCTTTAAATAGTTTAAACAATAAGTTTAATAATTAGTTTCATGAGAGATTTTTTTTGTATATCAACTTGTTTTTTTTATTACTATTTATAAAAGTTTGTTTTAAAGGTAACGTGAGGTTTATTTGAAAAACCTATGTGCCTGGTTAGATTGTTTTTCATAATAGAAATAATATACTTGAACGTAGGTGCTATTCACGATTTTATTTGTTGGTAAAACGTGTTATATGGATAGTAATACAATTAATTTATTACCAGGCTTTAAATTATATACAAAATTGACATAACTTACATTAAAGAATAATACAAGATTTAAATTCTCTTTTCAATATATTCAAGTAATAAAAAAATTGCCCATTGAGAGAAAAAAATGTCATTTTTAAGATCTATTTTAAGACTAAAATAGATCTTAAAAATGACATTTTTTAAGCAGACGCTTATTTGCGGATTATTTCACATTTGTGCCATTACTGTATTTTTCCATTCACATCAAACGCGTTACTACGCTAACGCAGGATAGCATAATACATTGGTAAATGTACGGGTATGGCACTGATCCCACCGCGAGCTAGTAAACTATGAGCTATCAGCTATTTCAAGAGACAAAAGATAATCGCTCCCACGTAAATAACATAATTATGTCATAGCCGGGCGATGAGCTATAAATATATATATATCTCTCTTTTATTTACACGGGATCGATTATCTTTTGTCCCTTGAAATAGCTGATAGCTCATAGCTTACTATCTCGCGGTGGGACCAGTGCCTATGACCCCGTACCACAAGAATGAAACAGTCATCAAACATCTGGCCGGTTGGCGTCTGAAATGCGTAACTTAACTCTCTTGTACCTCGAGATCTAAATTTACAGCATCTCAACTTAACAAGGACTCATCAACATTACCGAGGCCATTACCGAAGTATACATAGTTTCTGACTGGGGTCCTTTCAGTTGGTGATTAGTTTCGAGTTCGGCTCTTAGCAGACTAGCAAAGGCTGTCAAAGGTTGATCGATGTCTTGCCAACTAAAGGTAATAACCTACCTATAAGAATAAATATATCTCTTATTAAGGCGTGTCGACGACTATTTGATGAGTTTCCCTCGTTTTCAGCCTCAGGATAATAGCAGTACAGTTTCTTAGACACACACAAATGTCTAATATCGTAGCTACTACTACGAGTATTCGCCCAAACATTTAAAGAGGGTTTTTAAATAATGTTAAAGTTGATATTTGATTTTTTTTTTATGATATCATGTATATACCTATGTAGGCGGCAAACGAGCAGACGGATTGCCTAGTGGTTAGCAATTACCGTCGCCCGTGGGCAACACTAGGGTATTGAGTTACAAACGTCGCCGTTGATTCAAAAAGTGTAGTATATAATACTAACCACATAAGTTCTAAATACTACTAAATAATACTGGTCGTCCCTTTAACTAACTACTAACTATTATGGAAAATAACATAAACACAAATACACACACACATTCTCCTTCAATTTTTTAACCGTTTAATAATAACCGAGATAATTTATATCCATGTCGGATTAAAGGTTAATTTCTTTACCTAAACAAATTACAGCGCCGACGTAAAAACAGGGGCTCGTTGCGAACCTATTTATATCTCTAATTCAGGAGACTCGGACCCACGTCCGACTGACGGACACTTAAGAAGACAGACGGATATTTAAGCGACGAGGAGATGGGCCTGAAAGTAGAGTGATGGACCCATGGTTGGTTAGGAATAAATTACGTGGCAAAAAACTATGTGCACTTTGAAATATATTCTTATCAACGACGAAAGAAAAACTTAAGCTGATTTCCGCAAGGTATACTATTTAACTAATTTTGTAAGCAATCATTATGTTATTTGAAATACATTTTATATTATTTTATAAAAAAATGTATGTGCAGGATTTTTTTTGGTTGCTAAATGACCGCAAGCATGGCGACTGTAGGTAAACCGTATCACGGTTTTGGCCCCTAAGGCGTGAAACATAAATTTTAACCCAGTTAGAGGCGTTGCTCTGCGGAAAAACCTCATTCAATATTAAACTCATAAATTATACATGTTAACAGAAACTGAGTATCCTGCTGAGATATTAAATATTAAGGTTTCAAATTTAACATGACTCGAAGGTACTATTCATCTACGGGTATAGACCATGCATGTATTTTTAGTAATTGTAGTATTTTTTTTTTTGTGATTAAGAGTTTAAAAAAAATGGTGTAGTGGATATTGATCGCCATCAACTTCGCGGAGTATATCTTCATTATCAAATTAATTTACAAAAAGAGACGTGTGGCATCTTACGGTGAAACACTTTTGGTTGCGTTGTTTCACAGGCTACAATTCTAGCCGACTATACTATATATATCTATATATATCTTTATGAGAGGTAGGGCACAGCGATGACCATCACGCTTGAATTTGGGGCAGCCCAACTGGGGAAGTACCTCCTCCTTACAGAAGACCACAGCCATAATAGCACTGCTACCTTTCAGGTATGTAGTGTTGTGTTCCTGATGGTGAGTAAGGTTCCCAGAGCTCCAACCCCCCTTAAAGGCCGGCAACGCGCTTGTGACTCCCCTGGTGTTGCGGGTGCCCATGGGCGACGGTAATTGCTTACCATCAGGCAATCCGTCTGCTCGTTTGCCGCCTATGTCATAATATATATATATATATATATATATATAATTGAGAAATTTTGTTATTTGATATTTTATCTTTATTTCTTTCTTTATAATATTAATGTAATTGTGTTTCTTTCATGTGATACATTTTTTTTGTTATTTGATAATCGAATATCTTATCATGCTATAAATAGGCAACTGGGTTTCTTAGCCGTTATCGGGGTTAAAGCGTTTTCAAAGGTACTTTCTGAAGATGGATCTGAAGCCGGGCCGATTTCCACTTGGGCACGTTCGTGCCGGACCGTCGCGACTAGACCAGAGTCTTGATTCGTCTTGTTATCATAGTAAAGACCTCTTCTGCTCCTATTATACCTATAATATGTCTATATTATTTAGCCACATACAGTGTATACATCTAATACGGGCGTAATACATCTTTTAACGCTGGTTAATATAGGACATATTAAGAAGTATATTTCGATAATTTTTGGTTAGAATTACAATTAAAATTGTATCCATACAAAATAATTCGGCCCGCAATGTAATGCAACACACTTGAGTTAAACGCTCGTTGACAGTTAGTTTCAAAAGCTCATATCGCGTAATGTACTATACATTATAAAAAAATATTACATATCTATAATAAGTGTAAGGTGACGGCACCAGTAATGGACATGGAACCAATCATGAACATTAGTGCTTATTTCAAAGGAGTTAAGTGTTGTGCATTTGTTGGGACATATTCAATTTATAACTTTATGATTTTGAAATAAGAACTAAGTGTCCATCATTGTTGCCTGTCAGCTTAAAGTGTCCGACATTAGTGCCATTACCTTAATTTAAAAAAAAAGATATTCCATGCCTGGCTAAATTCTTCGCCTGTATTGGATTTCATCACTGTATAGGGTATACCCAGCCGCTTTGCAGTCTAAAACAAAAAATTACCTGCAATTGAATGCTTTTATTAATAAATACATAAATCTTTATTGTCCAAAAACAAACATTACAGCTGTTACAGTTGGTCCCCAGGGGTTGACCGTATACATGATTTTTTTTTTTAAGTTTTTAAGAACAATATTTAATTAATTACTTAAGTACCTACAATATCAAGAACGCAGGCAGTTTATGTATGTTGAGATGTTTGTTACAGTAAAAGTGAAATTAAAAATAGATGCATTATGAGGACCATCGTCCCACACGAATGAGGTCACGGGCCGTTGGACAAGATTAAAAAAGTTACACACAAGTTAATACTACAAATAATAGATTTGCCGAATGGCAAAGTCCGTAGTGGCCAAGGTATGCCCAAAAAGGGTCACATACGAATTGGGGTCCAAGTAAATATTAAATCACGAAAGGGGATATTAGGTAGGTACATGTACCTACGTAATACATTCATTATACCTATCATTAGTTGTATAAACTCAATTTCACCAAAATATCTAACCACGAGTTGTTAAGACATCGGAGATACTGTGATAATGACATATAAAGAAGAAACTTTGATTCCACCCGCATTTTGTGAATGACATTTCTCTTTATAGACTTTTCTTGTTATACTTACTTAAAAGTTTATGTACGTTACATATGCGTAAACAAACTTTATATTTATTTTGAACGTACTAAGCCTGGTTACTTTGAAGGATGTGTTTACCCCGTGTACAAATAACATGTGTTTAAAACAGAATCTGATTTCCCAACGCGTAGCGAGTGAAAGAAAATCGCCTGTATAGCATCACCAGTATCGTATGATCCCTGATTACGGGTATTTATCAAGGTTTCATAGTCACTCATACACTATTTGTTTTGCTAGTCTGATTTTTTACAAATGAGCTAGGAAGCCATAATACCTTCATGACAAGACATTAACATTACGCTGTGCGGTGAATCTTTAATGCTACCTACATCGATGTATAATAAACGTAGATTCACAATCAGCCCCGAAAAAGGGTTCTAAACCAGCCGCTCGAACTTGGGCGGCACATTTAGTTAGTGTTCCTTGAACCGCTGTCAGTGCAAGTGTAAACAATGACTAAAAAGTTATTACTTTATGAATAGTGAAGTTTGATACTTATTAATTAGAACACTGAGCTCTTTTTTGTTTATATTATCTACAAGAAGATTATAAATTAGCATTATTAGCAGAAACTGGAACGTGATAGAAATGTCATTTAGTGTTATATTTTTCTACATAATTTGTTCGCGTGTAGAAGTCCATTTCTTCCTGTCAGTGGCAACCTATTCATTGAAAATCAATCACATCGTTTTGTACTGAAAGTTTCAACAACAATATAGCTTCAAATCTTCCTTATTAATTTTTAAATCAAACCCGAAAATCTATTAACAATAAAACGGTTACCTCGAGATTTAACCATGTACATAAATTTTGGTAAGGAAATATAATAGGTATTGGAAATGTAATATTATTTAAGGAGAATTGTTAAAATAAGGTTGAATTTCCTTTGCTCAAAATTAGATGAAGGAAATGCTATTTTCTATATTAATCTATTAAATCCATCTAACACATAGACAACAGTTGATAATTATTTATCCCATTACGTATTTTTGAAATTCCTGTTTGTTGGGAAGGGACTATATACATCTGAAGTTTGTGAAACGTTCCAATGTACATTTTATTTTCACATTATACTTTCTTTATTTATAAACGAAATGTTTTATATATGAATTTACATATTTGACGACACATATACGTACATATATGTATTAAAATCTTCATAACATTTTATCATCTGATATCGCAATTCTGTTCAGCCTAGTTCGAACATGACCTGCATCCATATAATTAATATATTTAATAACTAAATAACACTTGGTTTAACTCTTCGTGACCTTATGCCACGTGTTTCTGTTTAGCTGAGTCCCCTTTGTGAATATTATTATTCCCAGTAAAGCCTCACAGTCCGTTTAACCGCTGCTGAATGCATTTAAATTAATTAAAGTCTATCCAAAGCGCCGCAATAAGCTTTGTTTGGTTCGGTGGAATCATCTCGATCCGTCAATCCTGCATTATTTCGTGACCTGGATTCGACAATGTTAAGCTCCGATAGGCAGTTATAATATATAGTATGACTGCTTGCTGCTATTACGTCACTAACTAATTGTGTCTTAACACGCCTCTCATACCTTCTGGATTTGATGACCGGTCTGCCTATGAAGCAGGGACATTCATTTGTGTAATGATCACATTTGTTTCTGTTTTCTGTATATTCAAGTATCTCATTGGCTGCATGAGTATCCACGACAGAAGCCTTCTTTAGCTTGCAGTGGGCTTAGTCAATTTGTGTAAGGAAGGAAGGTGTTATATTTTTTTATTATTCTGGATAGTTTCCCTGAAGCCATCAGAAGTAGTAATGAAAAATTGCGGATATAAAAAAAAATTGTATTTAATCTTTCGTGAGACATATCAGATAAATTAAACATTAACACGGCTCTACTCACGTTTATTTAGTCACTCGCGCGACATGTTTCGGAGAACATAGGCCTCCATTATCAAGCACTAAAAGTGCTGAGTGTCCGTTTGATTCGGCCATCGCGTCGCCGGCCCGTCGCGCACCCTCTGGAGGTCCTCTCCAGTGTTCGAGACAGGATTCGAACCCCCATCTCTAGCTATCGCGGCTGACGCCTTAACCAATTCGGCCACCCGCACACACCGGGTACGCTGTGTACACTGTATTACTATTACTACTTAAAAATCAAAGCAAATCAAAATATTTCATAAAAAAATAATTTGATTTGTTCTTAGTTTTACTAACTGATATATTAACTTTTATTTAAACTGAATGTTACTGGCAGCTTAATATTAGTTTTATAATATTCATTTTCTGTATGACATGTTTAGCACTGCTAACTTGCATATCTTTATCTCCCGCATGCGATAAAAAACAGATTATTTTATCGAATACATCGGGTATACCCTATGTCGTTGATAGGCTATCTCTGTGACCCCGTTTCGTCAATCCACCCACTTAACCGCTGTACGGTGTCAGGTCCCGTGTCAAAAGCCAGAAGACACTATTCCCGTTATCAGATATTGATAAAAGTTTAACCCCTCTCTGCGATAAGTTTACTCATTTCGTTCGTGCTATTTAGCATGGTAGACAATTTGGGAAGTGAACTCTAGACTCTAACTCTGGCCCCGGGGCCAGTCTGAAAATCAGCGCAGAGCCCCCCGGTACTACACTCGCTGAGACTGGTACCCTTTGCCCCGCCTTAGAATACTTATTATAAGTAGTTATAGTTATTATTTTAGGTTAACTTCAAGTTTTTATTTTAGATTTTTTTTTTTTTTTGTAAAATTGTGGCACTAAAATTTATTGAATTTGAATTTAGAAAACCGGAATGACTTAAAACTACTTACTTGTAGTTATACGAAAACGGTGACTGAGCATAATTAGTTATATTTAATTCAAATGTGTTCTACGAAAAGACACATTTGTTTAGTAGAAAATAAAATCAATACCCGCCATCTGTGCGACTTAATCAACTACACAGAAACAAATAGTTCTTGATTATTACTGTTCAATCTCGAAAATGAATTCATACAAGAAGTATAGTTGTAGATTTTAAACCAAGAACCAATTCTTTTGTGTTAAATAATAAAAAAACAGATTAGATTAAAGGAAGTCTTCAGCCTAGTAATGAAATTCATGTTACAGTCTCAGTTTTGAAATTTAATAACATTGTACCGTGTGTGCGATCACCTCAGTTCACCGTCTAAAATCAGTTAAGATATATCTAAATCTTGTTTCCTAAAATATGTTTTTCTCTGTACGCAACGAATTTTAACGCACTTATCAATTATCATCAACAGAAAGTGTAATGCTAAAAAAATTATGTGTATAATAAAATAAGTATCAAAATTGCACCCATGCGAAGCGGATGCGGGTCGCTAGTGTAACACAAAATTGAAATACCTTTATACGATAAGTACACACAATTCCTAATTAAACAGAATGAAGGGCGGTTATTCCGCCAACTAAATTTCTCTGTTACTCTCATGACACCTTGATTGGAGTAAAAGAGAAAGATCCCGAAATATACGAACTTCGATGTTCGCGGTACCGCCCCTGCATAACGGCATACGTGGTTGCGCTCATTATTCAAATATAATCTGCGCTGTGTGTATAATTTCAATATGTTACTCGAGTGGCTGTACTGTAATGGACAAATTCGCTATTGGTATTTATATTGCAACCCACCGCCAATTAAA
The DNA here is from genome assembly GCA_022674325.2 of Grapholita molesta. Taxonomy (NCBI): domain Eukaryota; kingdom Metazoa; phylum Arthropoda; class Insecta; order Lepidoptera; family Tortricidae; genus Grapholita; species Grapholita molesta. Next base: position 6,745,614 of record CP053126.2, read on the forward strand.
ATATCATTAATTATTAGTAATAGCGCTAAATACCGTTAATACTCGTGTCGCTTGTCGTTATTATACACGAACTTTCCATGCACTTTGTATAAAATTAATTGATACGTTTAGTCGGATTAACCTACATTTTGACAACTACTTTTGGCACATGACATCACCCATATAACCTAAAACACGCGCAGTTCATTGAAACTATAAAAGAAGAAACAAGTAATTATACAAAGTATTTTCGAATCTATATAACTAATCTTAGTTTATTTTATACAATTACGTTAATTTTATTTTTTTTCATACAAATTTTTAGGAGTATTTTACGATAGCAAATCACCATACAAACAGTTATGTGCGACTCCTTTTTCTTTTTAAAACCAGCGTTACCTATGTCCTAATTTATTTCGATTTAGGTGACATTTCAAGATGATAGAAATCGATCAGAAGTGTGTAATTTTATTGATAGATTTTACACAAAGTTCTAACCAAAAATACATTGACTGTTAAATTTTCAAAACGCGTTTGACCACTGGTTGGTCACTGCCGGTCACTGGCCAGGCGGCCGCGGGCAGGGGGTGGCCTTGTGACTATTAGTAAACTTAAGCTACCACTTTCCTAAGCACAAGGCCTGGCAATGACAAAATCCTCAATATACCCACATAAATATATGTATTGATTCAAGCATTCATAAAAAAATTTATACCTTTATAGAAAACTTATACTTATTCATTAAAATCATTTTCAATGTTCATCGGCTTTAAGTTGAAGTGTTGGAGGCCTAGCGATGAAACATGCGAAATTGACTACAAAGTTCGAACCATAGCTTTTTAGTGCAATTATATTATTGGCGAATTATTCATAGTGGAAATATACCGAACCATTTGTACATTTGTACAATTCTAAAATAGTATAACGTTATGTTATGCCTAAAATCAATACTTGTTTTGTCACGCGAGCAGTAAACAAGATAATTATTATACAGGTTAATCTACCACGCTGCCATTTATTTGTGGCTCCACAATGAACTCCTGTAAGAACCAGATCCGTGTACTAGAAAGTTAAGTGTCTTAGTTTAAAACGATACAAGTTTCATAAGGGTTGTGAACCTTTATTAGTGCTAAAGAAATTATAAAAGCTAGTCATATTTCCGTAGCTGCCGTAGCGTAAGAATACGAAAGGACTGCTGCCCTTAATGTAACGTCTACAGATAATTTAATGTGATTAAATAATATCAGGAGCTGCATGTACGCCATTTACCTGTTAAGGGAGTGCGTAGGAGTTAAAATATGGAGTTCAGTAACCGTTTACGTTACTTCGCACAGACCAGGAAATAATAAATTAATTGAATGTGTCAGGGTGGTACAAAAATAGATATAGTTAAGCTCTTTATATTTAATAATACAATTACCAAAAGTCTTAATTTTTTATTACTCTTGAATTCTACGGACTTATGGATTTGGAATGAAAATTTTGCCATGTAAAAAATTCTTACTTAGCTATGAAAGAAATTAATTGAGTAGGTGAACTAAATTAAAATTGAAGAAAATAAGATTGAACGTAAAAAGGCATAAAGACAATTAACATGTAGCAGAGACATACATATTCATTAAAACAAAAATCGTCTTTTCTGTGGTCAACACTTAACGAATATAGTGTTACGTAGGAAGGGGAGCGGTTTATGTTGATTTTTATGATATAATAATATAATTATGACCTAGCATTTAATAAAATCCAAGAACTCGATTAGACCATTAGCGCGAAAGAAGAAAACATGCCATGGCATAAAATAACAGTTCGCATCAGCTTAAAAATCTCTTTTGTCCACAGAGCGACATGCCCATCATCCCTCTTCCACACATGGGAAACGCTCCTGCAAGAAGTAGAAGCGGACGTGATCGCCAACAACAACGCGGCGACCGCGCTGGAGCGCAATGTTGCCGCTCCTCTCGTAGAGCGCACGTTCCACATGAAGGTGCAGGCCAGGAAGCTGTTCGCGCACCGAGAGGGGTGCGAGGTCATTCTGGCGAAGGCTGATGATCAACTCACTAAGGTACGTAGTCTATGCCATCATTAGTAACGCGACGTTGCCGCTCCTCTCGTAGAGCGCACGTTCCACATGAAGGTGCAGGCCAGGAAGCTGTTCGCGCACCGAGAGGGATGCGAGGTCATTCTGGCGAAGGCTGATGATCAACTCACTAAGGTACGTAGTCTATGCCATCATTAGTAACGCGACGTTGCCGCTCCTCTCGTAGAGCGCACGTTCCACATGAAGGTGCAGGCCAGGAAGCTGTTCGCGCACCGAGAGGGATGCGAGGTCATTCTGGCGAAGGCTGATGATCAACTCACTAAGGTCTATGCCATCATTAGTGACGCGACGTTGCCGCTCCGCTTGTATACCTCACCGTTCTACATGAAGGAGTAAGTCTGGTAGCGTCACGCGCACCGAGAAAGCTGAGAGGTAATTCTGGGGAAAGCTGTTGATCAACTAAGGTACGTTTGTAGTGTATGTCATTAGTGATTCAACGTTCGCTTGTAGACCGCTCATTAAAACAGTGTCAGTTTAAAAATGTGTTTATCTTCAGGTGATTTTCTTTACCTGAACGTCTTTGAGACATCAAAGAATACGCTCAACTAATTGAGCCTTGCCCCTATTACGACTGTTTGTGTACGACGGTGATTTAGATTTAAGTAGCCAAAGTGAACCGTTTCTTTTTGATAAATGATTTGGGAAAGCTACTCGCAATGTTCAGCTAATTAAGCAAACACCCACGTTTATCGAAATACTTTGTAGGTACTTAATTGCTTTGTTGACGACCGCGAATAGCTTAATTATGTTTATGTTTTGACGACCGATCTGGCCTAGTGGGTAGTGAGCCTGCCTATGTAGCCGATGATCCTGGGTTCGAATTCCAGTCAGGCATTTATTTAAGTGATGAGCACAGATATTTGTTCCTGAGTCATTGCCGTGTGATGCCGGCTGACTAGAATAGCTCCACTCCATCTCCTCCCGTGGGTGTCGTAAGAGGCGACAAAGGGTAAAATCCTACGGACGGGCAGCAGCGTCTATCGAAACCCAATCTACAGCTACTGCGGTCGCCAACCCGCCTGCCAAGCGTGGTGACTATGGCAACTACCCCCCAAGATGATACAAGTCATATTTGTGGGAGGCCTATGTCCAGCAGTGGACTGCATACGGCTGAAATGTATGTATGTATCTATTATATATACCATCGTCTAGTACCTACAACACAAGCCATACTGAGCTTACCGTAGTAGTCGATTTGTGTAAGTTTGTACCGAAACATTTATTTATTTTATATTTATTTATTTCTCAATCATTTTATAGTCCTGTTTGATTTTAAAATAAGTATTTTATTTAAGTCCGTCTTTTTATAATATTAACCTTAAAATACTAAACCATTTATACGAAATGGTCCAAACACGTCACATTTTTACTACTAACCCAATTGGCGTATTGTGTTAGAGATCTAAATAGACATCCATATCGAACGAGATTAGAAATAGTCACTCACTAGCATGAATAAAACAATAGTGCAATGTTCTAGTTGACTTAGAAAGTTGGTAATATGTTCGAAACGTAGGATGAAGAGATATGAACTTTTCCGAAATACACGGCAAAACTCCGACAAGAACACGTGTATTGAACGTTGGAACTCCTACGTACCCATTACCACTAACATGTAAGCTGCTCGCAGAAAAGTGTTATTACATTTTCAAGTTAGCTAATGCATAAAGTGTCAGTCTAAAGGCTTTATAAAGAGAATAAAAATGCCCATGAATATTTAAGTACCCGGTCTCTTAAGATATCGTTTTGCAAGTCTGTAGTCAGCTAACTTTAGAATTCTTCTAGAATGTTCGTGATATTTTCTATTCTATTCTTCGCCTTTTGTATGGATCTATATGTTACATAAACTTATCATGTTTTTATATCCCATTGGAAACTTTAGCAAAAAATACTGTTTTAACAAATGGGTAGGTAAATCATTTGAACGTTGCCTTCTTTGTGGTAACTGCATGTAGTTTCAAGTTGAATGTTTACATGCTTTTATTTACCTTACTATGTTTGTACTTTTATATATATTTTATGAGAGGTAGGGCACAGCGATGACCATCACGCTTGATTCTGGGGCAGCCCAACTGGGGAAGTACCTCCTCCTTACAGAAGACCACAGCCATAATAGCACTGCTACCTTTCAGGTATGCAGTGTTGTGTTCCTGATAGTGAGTAAGGTTCCCAGAGCTCCAACCCCCCTTAAAGGCCGGCAACGCGCTTGTGACTGCTCTGGTGTTACGGGTGCCCATGGGCGACGGTAATTGCTTACCACCAGGCAATCCGTCTGCTCGTTTGCCGCCTATGTCATAAAAAAAAAAAAAAAAATATGTATATATCGCGGACGAATCTTTCAACCCTAATTTGGCCCACTTCCTGGCGTTTGTTTCAACTGGAATTTGGTATGATTGTATAACTTGAATACCAAACAACTATAATATGGTGCTACTGAGCTACTCCGACGACGTAGTTGCTATAGTGACCATGTGAACTATTCATCCTTACAAAAAGACCTCCCTCTTTGCTCTGGAAAATAGTTTTATTGAGTTTGAAATCCCCCTATTTTCCCATATAACTTGATTACTATTGGACTATACTGGTGGATAATACAGCTAAAGAAATCGTCAATATTTTTTTTCTATCTTCGGTCGGCCGTCTCAAACAATGTGCAGCGACCACGTCCGGGAGGATGCGTGCAAGTGTGGTGTAACAAACGGGATCCCTTTGATTCCCATAATTTTATTATTCCGATTTTTGAAAGTCAGAAATTTTTACCCATATTGTTTTAAGTCATAACTATCATTAGTCATAATAGTTATCAGACATACAACTAAATAAATAAAATAATTAAATGCAATAATGTTACACGTCATATAAGACAAAAGTCATAAAACTAATCAGCATAATATCAAAATTCATAATCCTACAGAAACGAACTGTTACCAGAAAAATGGGTTAGGTTCGGTTAGAACTGCGACCCCCACAGAAACGAACTGTTACCAGAAAAAATGGTTAGGGTAGAACTGCGACCCCTACAGATACAAACTGTTACCAGAAAAGTGGGTTAGGTTATGTTAGAACTGCGACCCCCATGACACGAACTGTTACCAGAAAAGTGGGTTAGATTAGGTTTGAACTGCGACCCCCACAGACACGAACTGTTACCAGAAAAGTGGGTTAGGTTAGGTTAGAACTGTGACCCCCCACAGATCCAACCTGTTACCAGAAAAATGGGTTAGGTTAGGTTAGAACTGCGACCCCCACAGATCCAACTAGTATGCCTTTTGACTTTCTATCTTTCAATACAATTACTGTATTAAACGTTATGACCAATAACGGTATGAAATTCAATAGTTATGACTAATGATAACGGGTAAAAGAAAATTCTGACTTTTGAAGTTATGACTAATGACAATATGGCTACCAACGAGTATGACAAACATCGGTATGGATAAAAAAAATGGATTGCGTTCTAAGCCTACTCTTGTATGAAGCAGAAACCTGGACACAAGAGAGACGACTTAACACTTTTCACATGCATTGTCTACGCAAGTTTTTAGAAATAACTTAGCAGGACAGAGTGCCAAATCAGAGGGTTCTTGAAAAGACACAGCTACCCAATCTTGTGGTTATTCTCATTGATTGGGGCATGTTCAACGGATAGAAACATGGAGACAACCTAGACGTGTTTTACTTCGTGCTGTTGCGTTTGTTAAATGACATGTTGGAAGACCGATGTCGTACATGCCCGGGAAACCTAAGTTGAAAACCGGGATGAATGGAACAAACGTATTGTGAAGAGGAGGAAGTTATGCGACCGAGCCTAGTTAAATTTGATACAGAAGGTGTCGCAGAAAGCAAACCGGGACTCATACCTCAAGTGGCATGATCTTGCTTTGTCAAAAATGTGGAAGTTGTTGCTGTTCACGCATTGGCCTTTTAAAGACTAAATTCGCAAGTACAGCTCACTTGCCCCCGCGGCGGCGTCGGGCGCGGGCGAGCCTCGCTAACGCCCCGAGTTGAAAATCGAAGTAGAACATTCGAAAATCGCACTGGCCACCACAAGCTAACCAAGCTAAAGGCACCTTTTGTAAAAATGTTTAATGTATCTAAACGCAAAGAAAAAGTCAATGCGATTTCAAAACGTTTTTTTGCATGTTTCACTTTCCTCGCTGTAGTGAGGGGAAAAGTTTTATGTTACACACGGGTGCAATTGTAATTTACTTCTCGTGTATTGAAACACTTGCTACGCTCAGGATTCTATTTTAAAACCACTCGCTTTGCTCGTGGCTAAACTAAAGAATCCATTCGCTTGCTCGAGTTTCAATCCCACACTCGAAGTTAAAATACAATTTTGCACCCTCTTCTTCACAGCAATGTACATATCGAATGCAATAGACGCAAAGGCCATGGTGATGGTGTATGCACGATGTATAATGTGACCAACTGCACAATGTCTTGAATTATGTATGTTAAACTTCATCAAGTATTCTATTCCGGTAATGCCGTAGGCACCCTAATTCCACATGAGGTACATGAGGTTTTGTTAGTCGCAAATGATAAAGGATCTGCTGTTTAGTGTTGTTTCTGTATAAATTTAGTTTGAGCTTTGAATTGTCCTATAATAGGCACAGTATATTTATGAATATCAGCTAAACTTTTTATTTACATTACGTATGACATATAAGTACAATCCCACATACCTTTTAAATAGGGAATTGATATATGCAAGTAATAGAGGTTACTTTACTTGACGCATTTACACACGATTAATATAAGGGTATGGTATATAATAATAGATTAATTTTAGTATTAATGTACATTTTATAAAATCTTGACTTATTCTTACAACAAAAATTCTATTAAAATTCGATACTTATATAAGTACACCAACTTCACATCACTGTTACCTCTTATAAATATTAATCCAATTAATCAATCATGACAAAATTTTGTTGCACCGGTAGAAGTTTTTTTACCAATTGATAAAAGTGTATTTCGTGTTAATTCCGCGATAACGATAAGTCTTTGTTGAACGGGATGGCTTCATAGAACCCAAACCCTTTGCCGGAAAAGAGAAAATTTGATTTTTGCGATCTCTTTTACATCAAAATGTTTAAACGGATATGAATGCTTTTATCAACGGCAGGAGATAGGAAATCTAATAAGTTGGTAATCATTGGAGCTGAAACTGTATAATAAAGGTGCTGCATGCCGGGGCCGTATTAGTAATTTATTTATTTAGTTATATTTTTACTGTATGTACCAGATGAACGGTATTCGGAAGAATTTACTCGATTTTGTAAGTCTTAGATCAACCATAAAAATATTTCCTTCATAGGAAGACTATTTAAAAACAAATTATCTAAGTTATTATTATGATAATTGTTTAAATAGAATTAGTACCCACATGAGAACTATAATATTAAAAATAGGGCAAATATAAAAATAGGCAAACGTACCTTCAATTTTGTAGATAGGACATTTTGCTAAAATTAGGAATTAATTTTATTTTTAAATTAATAATACTGTAATCGGATTTTGTGAAAATTACTTGCTTACTTGTCTGGAAATCGAGCCGACTTATATGTGGAAAAAAATTACCCTAACATTTTACATTAAAAAAATAAAAGTTCATGAACAAGGTTCTTGACTCGTTTTAATAGTCACAACTTAGTTAATTTTTATTTGATCCTAGCTTCCAAAATGAATGATTATAACTTTCACAGAACGAACACAAAGGCACTTAATTATTCGTCAAAGCCTTAAATTTAATTTCGCATGTCAAGCGTCCCGCTCCACAGTTAACAATTTTCGTAATCTCAACGGCTTTAATAATTCAGAAGCAGAAACTCAGAGTGACTCGTACATAATGCATTCCGACTGCTACTCTTCTCAACTTCATATGTGCCTGTTTTATATTATTTTGAAATGCACCATATCTTATAAGTCATAAGATTGATCATACAATGACACAGCCAAGCAAGGTACGAGGTTGGTAAAGTAAGCATTAGAGTTGTAAAATGAGGGAGTCACTTGGAATGTTATTTCCATCATACGAGTAAATATGATCGTTTGAAAATCATAAATCTAGTTTCCTGCATTAGACTCGCGCCGTCTATGTTAAAATATGAGAATGAACTCCTAAACTCATGATTTATTTATTTCATACCTAGTATTCTATCTATATATATTTTCAATCCACTAGGTGATTCAAAAAGAAATATACTTACATATTTTACCATGACTCGAGCCAAATCTGCTGGTATCACATATGTAGGTAGCAAAGGGAACATAAAGCACATACATATACATACATACATACATTTCAGCCGAATGCAGTCCACTGCTGGACATAGGCCTCCCACTAATATGGCCTATATCATCTTGGGGTAGTTGCCATAGTCACCAGGCAAGCCTCTACGCCAACCCAAACTACAGCTACTGCGCCAAGGCGCAGTAGCTGTAGTTTGGGTTTCGACGGACGCTGCTGCACGTCCGTAGGATTTTTCCCTTTGTCGCCTCTTGCGACAACCGCGGGAGGAGATGGGGTGGTGCTATTCTAGTCGGCCGGTATCACACGGCAAAAAATAACGCCAATAATAAAGCACGCCTGACGGTAATGCCACCAAGCATATATTATGTGCGTTGTGAACGTAGGAGATGTTTATAAGTACATGCTATTTCCTGACCGATAAAATTCTGCACCCTCCAATTTGATGCGTCCTTTACTGTATCATAATCACAGTCTTGATGACCAAACGTCATAATAAAAACGGGCTACTTGTTACTCTTTTATTGGTTATAAAAGGACGTTAAAACCGTGGATTAATCGCTTTTTTATACTACACTGCATACATCGGGACTAAGTTTTCGCGATAGAGCCATTCTATTTTGAATAAATACACTACATGCCACAATCGCGAATAGTGTTATTGTGTATGTTTTTAGTGTAATTGGTTTTTATATAAACATGTCTTTTTTTTTTCCTCTAACATTAACAATTATTTAATGAAATAAATACAATAGAACGACATTTTCTGTACATTATTTTACCTTTCGATTGCGTTTCTACAATGCTTGGGCATCTTGTCAACAACGCTATCATGAACATGAAGTCATGATTCACCATTGCACTTCAATACTTAGAACGTGGCAGCTACAGTGATATAAGATAAAATGATAAAGGCCCGACCATCTTAGATTAGTAGATAATAATAATACCAAGACTGAAAGGTCGGCCTTTTGAAATTTTCAATGGTTAGGCAAAGAAACCGTTACCATCGTTGCTTCCTGTCACAATCTTAAGTACGAGGGGTTTGTGGGGCGTAATAATTTGAAAAACCATTCCGGCTGTCCGCCGCGGCTTCGCTCGATACTCGTTAGAGTTAGAAACCCGAAATTGGGTATGAGTGTCCAGAATTTAGAATATATATTTTAATTACGCCAACATACAAACTCTAATTAATACAAACTCTATTTTTTTCCACCGCTACCTGCACGTAAAATAGGGGTGAATTTTTCACTTCGCAAAAGACTGTGTAGTGTTACGATGGCAAGTAAAAAAGAGAAAAAAGAAAACATTTTTGTTGAAGTCAATACCAGCAATTATATTATTGTCAATAATAATCCAACATTTTTTATTTTATTTATTGTTGAAAAAATTTGGATGTACCTAATTGATAGACAACCAACTTACAGCATCGTATATTAGGCAATTTCATAAAGGCTCTTGAACATTTTTTATTATAATCCACCAAAGCATGGCAGGCAACAACGATTACCCGACTTAATAGAGTAGGTTGCTTAATGGTTGCTATTAGTCAGTTGGCAAACATTGTTTTTTCTTATGACATAGGCGGCAAACGAACAGACGGATTGCCTGCAACACAAGCGCGTTGCCGGCCTTTAAGGAGGGTTAGAACTCTTGGAACCTTACTCACCATCAGAAACACAACACTACATACCTGAAAGGTAGCAGTGCTATTACGGCTGTTGACTTCTATAAGGAGGAGGTACTTCCCCAGTTAGGCTGCTCCAGATACAAGCGTGATGGTACAGTCGACTGCAAAGATATGTATACACTTTTGCACCTTATTACAAAGGATTAAGGTGAAAAAATGTATACATATCTTTGTAGTCGACTGTACTTCGCTGTGCGCTACCTCTCATTGTTGGACGTAGTTTAAGGACATACCCGGGTCCAAAAATTGTTTCAAATTGTCTTACAAATTTGTCGCATTGCGTAGGTATGTTCTACGTAATATATTTTTGGGCGCACGCGATGATAGTTCTTTATCCTAGCCTTTACTTTTAGATTTATAGTCTATTCCCGCTGGCTTAACTAACTTTACCACAGTTCGACAGTTTTCCGTGAACTCATGAAAAAAAACAGAACCTTACGGCTCCGTCTTGCCTAAGAAAAAATTGACCACCGCCACAGGCAGTTACTAAGCGAGCTCTAACCTAATCGAACAAGCCCGAGGCTCAAACGTTCCACGCCAGTGTGGAATCGAATTTGCCCTGCTCATTTTAAGCTCTAGTGGATATCAGTAGTATACAGGATATGCCTTAATTCCATCAAAGCGTTACATAAAATGGGTCGCTCTATATTTGAGTTCTTGCCAGTTTTTGTGGAATATCATCAACGACTTAGTAGGAGTAGCCATTTTTTTCAGAAACTGGACAACTTTGAACTTACAACAAAAAACGAAAGCGCCCGTGTTATAAATTTCGCCGGTTAAAGTGAATCAAATGTAATTTAAATGAAATGAAATCATATGTTTAGAACAATGTTTCAGTACGGTAACTTCCAACTAGCCTCAATCGTGAAACTAATAACATACATTGCGAATCGCATTGTACTCTTTTAGGAGATGAATATTTCCAGTAAAAAAAAAATAGAAAAGTTTGATCACTTAAGCTTACACCTTTTAAAGCAAAGTGTTTAAACGTACGAGTATGTAGCATAAAAACAATTGTTGTATTTGTTTACTCCAATAAGCACTTTCTTTTACAATGTAATGTAATATGAAATGAGATAGTTAAAATAAATGAAAAAGTTTGGAATATTTTACATAAATATTTCAAGCATTCATTGTATGCCTGCTGGAAATAAATACAATTACTTTCATTTATTTATGCTTCGAGTGGAAATGGACACAACCAAACACTCATTACTGTTTATGCATATTGGCGGCGGCAGACACAAAAATTTGAAATAGATTTTATTAAAATCTAAATTTAAATACAGTTACGTTTCGAAGGTTTATTGTTAATGGAACTGAGGAAATATAAAAAAATGGATATAAAGTCCTAGTAACGTGAACAAAAGCTCCCATGTTGGCTTTCAGATTTTGCGAGGATATAATCCATTGAAATTTTAAAGAGTAACGCCATTTAGTTTTACCCAATATTTAGTAGTTCGTTTTTATTATACATTTTCTTTATCGGATTCCTCACTAAACCGAGAACATCAAACTGAAAACTCCCAATAATTTGTCATAAAACCCTGACTGCTTACCTTGACTGAACCCTGACTGAACAGATAAACTGGGGCAAGTGGAAAGACTCAGGAGTTGTTCCAACCATATATGTAAGCTGGAATTAGACTGGAATCGATGTTGTTGGATACCCTGTTCAGTCCTGATTTAGTGAACGTTTATACTCTATATTTACTCTAATAGTCTTCAATTTAAATGTCTTAAATTAATTACGAGTTTGTGTATGAGTTTTTGTTGCTATTTAGTACCTATATTGAAGTGAGAATTTTTTCATTTGTTGTTTATGATGTTAAAGAAATATCTAGACACAAGGAGTGGCCGATAACTGCTCTATTCTTCAAACCTGCATGCATAAAAGCAAGTGTGTAGATTTTTTAAAGCTACATTGTATAACTGAGTCAAACAATCCTCGTGGCATCTTTACTTACGATGTACGCCTGAGGCTCACATAGTAAGACACATTACTCTCCTTTTTTGTCTTCTTTTATACCACTGTTGCATAAAAAACCTTTATCAAAATCTGACGTTAACATTCCTTATAAAATACAAACAAACGACTAAACAAACTGAATGGCAAGTACTCTACCCTAAGTAAACAAATAAATAATTATATTCCGAATATAAACCTTTATTTTTCTTAGAAAACGAATATACGAATATTTATATTTAAATGATTTCACAAATTGATATAAGTTGCTGTTTATTCATTTATGCATATTATGTAAGTTCGCTGAATAATTTATAACTTTTTTAACCTGCCATTTTTATAATACAGAATATTTGTTATACAATTTTTATCTTAAATTTAAACGAAAAGGTTATTCAAACACTCTAAAATGCATTTTACATTGTATCTCGTTTTTTAATAATCTAAATATTTTTAATGATGTAACTTACCCTAACTAGATTTTAATGAACATATAAATAGCTACCACTCAGTTATTCATATTTTCATTAAAATCTAGTGGGAATTCGGTTAATGTAAACATTTTAATAATATAAAATTCATGTGACATGTTTACATAAAAGCCACAGAGAGTCACAAACAATTGGGACACGGGCCTTTGACAAATATTAATTAATTAATAATAAAGAAAAGTATGAAACTTATTGCAAAATTTTACCGTGCGCAAATCTGTACCACAATTTTTAGAAAAAATAATAATTAAGGGCGGTTCCGACATACACAATGAAACACCATTTTTAATTTCGACATTTTACAACCCAATATCAGGCTACAAAATATATATAACGTTCCTAATTATCAGGATTACGCGTAATATGGGTGCGCGGTAAAAATTTAATTGACAGTCAGTATAGTTATAAAACTCATCTTTTTGACTGAGAAAAGAAAGAATATTTCTCATTCGTAAGATATTTTATGAAACTCACTATAAGTAGAAGTGGATTATAGTAATACAGATATTATTTCATTGTTAATGGACTTTTAAAGAAGGAAGATCATAATTTGACTCAAGTTAATTCAGATTCTCGTTCTATCTTTACCTGTCAGCCACTGAAGTCCCCTGCTGGCTATATGCCTCCCCCTTAGACTCCTCCGGGCTACGTAGCTTTTTTTGACGCGGGACAAATGTGTTGACGAATCCCCTCGGGGCCTGGGGTATTTAGGCCCATGATGGTAGTGAGGGGGTATGTGGGACTCTCTCCTCGATTCTTCTCTTGCTAGCCAAGAGGAGGGGAGGAGAATACCCACTAAAAACCCAGCGGCGTCGTCCGCATTGCCGTTAGGTGAGTGCCACAGCCAGGCTACATGGCCTGCACATTCCATTCGCGTTCCTAACATTAATATATTATTTGACATAACATTTTTGATATATATATTGCTATGATCAAAACGTGTGATAATAGCGCAAATCTATCAACTTGACATTTATATTCAAGTACTTTATGGTAGCCACAATGACGTAGTATCGTGATATCGTGCTTTATCTCATTTTATCCGAAGTGCGATACCAAATAATGTACATGTTAACGTCATGGTCAGATGTAATGCGTAAGCGTTAGGCAAATAACAGCGACTATACGACAATATATACATAGACTCGTTTCTACAAAATGGTTCCTATAAATGACCCCAATATTCTAATCACAGTTCTCCTCTTACCCCCTTCCACCGCTTTAGATATTATCTAATATGCAAATTCCCACTTTAAAAAAAATTGGCCACCACGAGGCCATAACCATTGCGATAATATCGCGATTTTGATACACTTACTTTACAATTCAACTTAGAGGTCTAATAATTGTCACAATAGTCAGTATTATTTCAATCACGAAACAAAATTAGATCAGCCATGTCTGTAGAATCGAGCCTTGAATTTTAAGTTCCATAGTCGGAGGCACGGTACTATGGTGGTTATAGAATTATTACCAGTTTGTGCTATGGAATGTTATTGTTCTTATTTAATTAAGTAGGTATATCAATGAACATAAAAATATATGGTATATATACATTATTCATAATATTGAGACATTCAACTATAGATATCTTGACCTTTGTTGATTCCATATTTTGACGAAAGCACGTGATGTACGATATTACGGGAAACGCTAAGAAAAATACATACACATACATTTCAGCCGTATGCAGTCCACTGCTGGACATAGGCCTCCCACAAATATGACTTGTATCATCTTGGGGGGGTAACTGCCATAGACGCCAAGCTTGGCAGGCGGATTGGCCACCGCAGTAGCTGTAGACTGGTATTCGACGAACGCTGCTGCCCGTCCGTAGGATTTTTCCCTTTGTCGCCTCTTACGACTCCCGCAGGAGGAGATGGGGTGGTGCTATTCCAGTCAGCCGGCATCGCACGGCATAAGAAAGAAAATTATATTTAGTTCTAGTAATAGGTCATGGTAGCATCTATAGGGAGCGATCTCTAAACATGGGGAGTTTAATGCCTTGACTTGACAGGCGGGTTAGCGATATGATAGCAGTATGAATATGAATAATATGATCCATAGTTTTAAGGGGCGCTGCTGCATGTGGTCCCCATCGTCTGATGGTTTCCGAAAATGACTGGGTTTTTAACAAATATGGTTGACAGTCTTATTTACAAGTACAGTATTAATAATATGTAGTGACAACTTTATGTAATTGCTGCTTACGTCATGAGTGAGCCTACTCGTATTATATTACTGATTTGTAAATGAGAAGTGCATTTCTATGTGCCTAATATAAAGTATTGTTTTAGGTTTTACAAATAAATTAATAAATATTTCGGGACAATCTTACACAAATCGATCTAGTCCTACGGTAAGCTCAGTAAGGCTTGTGTTGTAGGTACTAGACGACGATATATATAATAGATAGATACATATAAATACTTAAATACATAGAAAACACCCATGACTCAGGAACAAATATCTGTGCTCATCACACAAATAAATGCCCCGACTGGGAATCGAACCCAGGACCATCGGCTTCATAGGCAGGGTCACTACCCACTAGGCCAGACCGGTCGTCAAAAAATTGAAATACCCAGGTACACTTTATTTTCTTTTCGTGTCTTAACGCGATTAACTCTTAATGTTTGTTGACACGCATGTTTATTTAGAATTGGTCAAAATGTGTTTTAAACGATCGCGCAGCGTGTAGTAATAATTTTGTAATTATTTTAATTGGTCATTTCATTTACTGTAAATTGAAGAAAATTAGTTCATAATACGGTGATCATGCAAATAACGTGGTTTAAAACCGACTTTTATCAAGGAGGTTCTCAGTCTTATTCAATTTTTAGAACATATACCTCTAGCTAATTAGTACAACCCAAAAGTTTACAAACAAATTTTACAGCTACCGTCAATGTACGAGTCGGCAGTTTTCATTGCGCTCTTAAACCACCAACACGCCATAAACTAGAATAGTACTAAAACAGTCTATTAACAAATCTGTAACACAAAATGTTAGTAATTAGAATAAGGATTCTGGTTCACGCCCGATTTACATTACACACCTTAGTTACGAACGCATGCAAGTGGCTCATCAATCCCTGTACGTTACTGTACACAGTAAGTCAGTGTTACAACAATTCCTGAACGGACCCTAGCAGTTGATAGATGAAACGGTATCCATTTACATGAATAATTGCCTAGCTTGTTAGAGGTTTGTCCTCATCTTATTACATTTTTTGTTTGTTAGAAAGATGAGAAAATTAATTTACAGAAAGTTAAGTTTTATGATTAAGGGGAGAATATATATATATAATAATAATGTCTATAGAAAAATAAATCGGAAAAAAATGGAGGATTAAAAACTTCATCATACTCGTACAATAACAGTAACAAGGCACAATATGATTATACGTAGTTAAAATAGTAAAATAAATATGTAAGTGAGACACGCATTTTGTGGGTGTAGAGCGTTAGACCGTACTCAACTATACACGCATTGCAGTACTAAATTTTAATAATATACAAACCAGTAAGAGATAACCGCACAAACAATATTTTATAACAAAACAACAATTCAGAAAGTAAAGTTTTCTATAGCGGCATTAATGTGGTGTAAATTGTTACGGCTGTGACCTATAACCAGCTTTATGCGCAACGGAATATTAATTCAAATTAAGTATAACACTGGCGAAAATAGTCATTTTAATACCACGTAAACGTCATTTTACTACTGTTCTTGAACACATGGAAACATTAAAATTGAGTGGACGAGCACGCCTCGTGTGTTTTGCCAAATACTATGTTATCACGTGTGGTGTGGAGATAAATATTATACTTACTCGTAGTCAGTTTAACATCCGTCTAGCTCAATGTAAATTATATTACATGGTGCATTTGTTTCATTTTTTACTTAAATTTGAAAGCAAAACTAAATATGAGAGTTGACTAATATTACAGGTTCTAAATGAAACTAAAATAATGCATTAAATAAAAGTCTATTAATTTGAATATGAATATGTACCAAGTAAAGTAAATATAAAAAATATTTAAAATAACTAGATATCAATCTTCACAAATCGACCTAGTCCTACGGTAAGCCAGTAAGGCTTGTGTTGTAGGTACTAGATGACGATATATATAATATATAGATACATAAAAATACTT
This sequence comes from Grapholita molesta, assembly GCA_022674325.2. Taxonomy (NCBI): domain Eukaryota; kingdom Metazoa; phylum Arthropoda; class Insecta; order Lepidoptera; family Tortricidae; genus Grapholita; species Grapholita molesta. Next base: position 6,762,258 of record CP053126.2, read on the forward strand.
AAATACATAGAAAACACTCACGACTCAGGAACAAACATCTGTGCTCATCACACAAATAAATGTCCTGACTGGGATTTGAACCCAGGACCATCGGCTTCATAGGTAGGGTAACTACCCACTAGGCCAGACCAGTCGTCAAAAGTAATGGAACTATGTTGTTAGTTTTAAATGTTATACATTTCTGTACGTCGACGATATTAACAAAATAGTGCAGTGACGTTATCTTACGATATTCCACAGAGCCGGCAAGACTATCGCGCGGCGTTCGTGCACTACTGCAACAGCCCGAGCCCGAGCGCCTTGGCCACCTACTACGACTCCCACAACACCTATGTGCAACAGCTCACCGCCACCAACGCGATGCTGGAACAATACCACAAGCATACGCTGCCTACAATATTACAGGTAATTTGTCGATAAAATATTTTTCTCCTCACTAGCTCGGAAAGAACTGTTTTAGTCTGTAAAAACAGATAGCATAGTTGCATTTTATTTACATGAGTGCAAAGTAATTTTATACAAATTGTTTGTGTATCGAGTGTTTTTTTTTTGACGTTAGCTAGTTGGATGATCTTTTATCTAATGTTTTTGAATGATAAATGATGGATGCTAATAATGTTGAATACATATTTAAAGTTTTAGAGTTAAATTTTCCCTCGCGGTAGTGAGATGAAAAGTTGTGTTTCACTCGGTAGCAAAGTGTGTTCCACTTTCATGCTTTGAAACCCTCCCATGCTAGAGATTCCACTCTTTGAACCACTCGCTATGCTTTTAGTTTAATTTTGGAATCTTTCGCTAGCTTGTGTTTCAATATTAGGACGAGAAGGTAAACACTAACTTTACCACCTTGTGTAACAAATAACTATAGCGTGACTGATACAGTACTGACAGGCCGCCTACAACAATTCCCACAATACATTCCTACTTGCAGCAGCTTACCGCCACCTACAAACAAAACATTACGACTACATAATGTTTTAACTACATATTTTCTTAAAATGTGATCAGAATTGGAATAAAACAAAGTTATGTGAACGATACATTTCAATTATATCAGCAAATTTAATTAAGCGTCATTCACCAGCCAAAATTCCCACGAGAGTAATTACATACAAATAGAACGAACTTGTTACGTACTCCAAACAACATTGCACCTAATGAATGTAAAAGCTCTTTTAGCTAAACTTTATTAGACTTACACTAACACACATTACATGCGAACATGCGGGTTCACTTGTCTGATAACTTCTGAGGACTCAAAACTAGAGAGTCAACGACCGGCCATACAAAGGTACGATTATTATCTTACAGAATTCTTATGAACAGATCCCTCGAGCTGAAATTATTAATTCGTTTTAATTTATTTCTATATTTTATTTTCTTTGTTAATACCTCACCTGAGAGCTAAGAGATAAAGTAGCAACTTCGTGAACATTACTACTAGAGGAGCGGATTAATTAATAAGTTTTGTAAAATGATATTCTTCTCTCCTCGTTATAGGGTTACATAATTACCTCGGCCCATTATTTAAAATATCAGGAAAATCATTTTCAATATTACCAATTTTATTTAGGAATCAGTAAATCTTAATTTACAGTTTTGGTACTGTTATTATGAATTCGCTACTAAATTGAGGTCGAATGGTTAGCAATCAATAGCATAAGCACCAATTTCAAACGTGAATTCATACTCATAAAACCCCGATCCAGATTCAGTTTCCGTTCATTAATCAATCAATTGAGATGTACCTGTCACAACATTCTACTGTAATTCAGGAACGACTATTCAATCTAAGTTGGTAAACTCCCGACTTTTGTGTAGTTCCCATCCAACTTTACCTAGACGGACGACTATCCTGCGACCAGAAATCAAAAAGACATTTGAAGACTCAACGCCCCGTCGCCTTATGACGTTTTAGATTAGCGTTCACTGTCTACCGACCGAAATGAAACCAAGCCTCAAACGAAACGAGGTCGATTAGGGCTGCAATTCCCGTGACACTCGAAAAAGATATATATCTCTTAGGTAACATAAATAGAATGGAGTTGGATAAATATAACCAGCGAAATAAGTCAAATGGCTCTCAGGAGTACGCGGGAGGTTTTGTGCTATTTTCGGATATATCGGAAATCAGAAGTGAAGCAAATATTTAAAAGTTGCGAATTGGTGGTTCTTCATTGTACTATTGTTGTTTGTGTAAACTAAAAATCATGACTTTATCTGATGTATTTTTTCTATGATTACTTTAGCACTTGCTTAAACGTATGATAATTAATAACTCTAAACTCGGAACAAACGTATTCACCTATACGTATAAAAATGAATTACATCAACTACATCTTTTCAACAAGCAAATTTATAAACCACGATTTTATATCATACCTATAATTATACCTAGATATTTTTCTAGCACGAACGGTTTCTTGTAAGTGATTGACAAAATAAAAACATCGACAGTCCTGTTATCGATAAGTACCACTTCAACGTCATACAGGTCAACAAGACTAATATTAGGTAATAGGGTTAAAAGTAAATAAAAATAACAAAACTATCTATTTATTTATATTTTACATACTTCAGAAAACAATTTTGAACTATTAATTGCAAATAAAAAAATAAGTTGGATCAAGTGTACGGATTACGTTCAATTTGTTCAAGATCGATGTCACGCGGCGTCTAGGTATGCAGAATGTGTGTACGTATTGTTGTTGAATTACTATGTACTTACTTATCGATAACAGGATTGTCGATATTTTGATTGTGGCAAGCACAAAGCAAATGTCGTTCCTGCTAGAAAAATATCTAGGTATACCTATAATAAACGTATGTTCCCTTTTTATCATGGAAGCATGTCTCAAGCTATCTCTGTTGTCTCCTAGCTGATGGAACGTTATTACGTGTATCGTTTGTATTTGTAGTTAATACTACAAAAAAAAATACATGCTTGAATAATAAATACATGTTTCTATTCAAGTTTAAGACTAGGGTTACAACAGGCGAGCTTTTTAAAAAACCATAAGGTAGTTCACCAGTATATTTAGCTAACAGTAAATTTATTTCTATTTTCGGATTCTAACATTATTTTAAGCAGTATTATATTTCAAAATATTGCAATATTGGTGCATAGAGTGAGCAGCCCTAATATATCAATCCAGCCATTCATGAGACTTGTTCAACCAGCATCCGTACTAAGTCTAGTTTTAATTAAACTGCTGTCAGAGTTGCGCTCGAGACAAATCTCATATTTAATATGCTAGCGATATCAGGAACTATAAACAATATAAAATTACAGAAATGCGCATGTACTAGACTCGTGCGAGTATATTTTTATAATGTATCGCTTCTTAAAAAAGTCTTATGTAGTACAAAATATAATTTGTTTATTAGAAACACTCCATTTCATATTTGTTATGTAACAAATATGAAATGGTTGGATACGTATCCTTACAACAGGCCTTACGGCAAGCCGACGGTCCTGGGTTCGATTCCCAGTAAGACCATTTATTTGTGTGATGAGCATAGATAATTGTTCCTAGATCATAGGTATTTTCTATGTATTTAAGTATTGGTATATGATATATATATCGTTGGCTTAGTATCCACAACACAGAGCTCAGGCAATTTGTGTAAGAACGAATGTACTGTAATATTTATTTATTATTTATTTACTAAGTTAAATGGTCAAGCATTTATTCGTAAAACCATGAAATTCCTAGGCATTTCACGATTGGTCTACTTAATACTCGCCCTGTCCATATCGAAATAAACTACAGAATACATTTTCTTTCTTATAGCCTAGGGCGAGTTGCAAAAAAAAAACTAGAAATATTCGGAACTCTCTTTATAAAAATGGAATTGGAAAGTGACATCCGCTAAGTTGTTATGCGTTAACACATAGTGTTAAATTGTAAATGTAGTAAGTATTTGTATAGCACTAATAGCCATGATATCTAACGTTATATTAAATATTTCAGGACCTGGAAGAAATATTGACGGACGTGACCGCGGCGGTGAGCGAGGCCATTTGTAATGAAGGGGGGATTATCACGGATAAGGTGAGATATAAGCCCCCCCGATTGCGAAAAATGCAATAAGTAAACTTGTATGGTCAACGCGGTTCACTTGTTTAATAACAAATGGACTGAGATAAAGTATTTTAGTATTTTTGGGAACCGGTATATTTCGAACATCGGCAAGTACAGAAAGCACTTTCGGATAAAAAACTGATATTTTTCCTGGTCCAATTGATGTCAACCTCCATGATAGTATTTATGTAATGCAGCATTTCGTGTGCGTTGACTTTGCCTACTAAGTTTCTAAAATTATTCCTATGCCTATCTTGTGAAAATAAGTGGCAAAACTTTAATTTAAAAAATTACTAAAGTGGTCTAGACGATATATACCTGTATAAAAGTTTTATTAGGCAATCCTAATATAATCTTCAGTCATATGCCGTTTTAAAATGTCATACTTATGAGCCGTATCATGGCATCTTACGATTTTCTATCGATAAAACGGTTGGTCAGTTAACTAACAAAATTCACAGTCGAACCAACAACTCCGGCGCTACGAGTCGCTCTGCGCGCAAGCACGCGCGGTGTCGAGCACGGCGGACCTCGCGCACCTTGCGCGCGCGCTGCTGACGTCACAGCCGCCGGCGCGGCCGCCGCGCCGCGAGTTCTTGCCACCGTACCCGCCTGAACCAGGTGACCCGCCGCTCGACGTTGCTGCGGTAAGTGATCCATTGTCTGGGCAACTTTTATACCGACACTTCGCAACCTCGAAACATAAATCGATAACACTTAATAATATATTTTATTTAATGTTATACTCCATGATGTAATGCAGATTATATTTTTAAAATAATGTTTACCAAAGTGGGTGAATGCAAATCAAGCCTTTGCCTATAAAAAAGTTAACTTACACCGACACGACTCATCACTAACATGAACTGTCATAGGGATCAAGATTCGCCGCGACGAGTATAGACATCCAAAAATGCACATCAGCTTCTGTCAAACCTAGAATTTAGGCATATATAAAATGGAAAACGTGGTTTCTAAGTAACTCTAGAGACATTATTGGTAACGCCAGTAACGTGAATATGTGGGTCTATAATTTAATTCAACCTTTTTTTGGAAAAAAACCGGAATGGTTTAGGCAGTTTAAACCTACATATTTTTAGACGTTGCGATAAGCAATTAGAAAACATTTAAATTGCTTATCGAGTTAACACACAGACTTATCCAAAAGCACTTACATTTATTACTAGCTTGCAATAAAATACCGCAGCAGTCTAAACAGCATCCTAAATGCCGTTCATACACACGTACGTTCATAACGTTAACCCACAGAATGCCTGTGTAAAACGTTTGACACATCGCTGTGAGAGTAACATATTTTTGCGCAGTAAAATATTGATAAAGGATAGGAAAAATCCTGGCTTAAAGGTAAGATTGCCCCATTTCATTATCCGCCTGAAAAATCGGCTTTGAGCATTGAAAGATTCTGATCGGGTAACAAGGCTCTATCTATACAAGGCATTGCTATATTATTACCATGCCCCGTACGTATTATCAATCATAGTAATTCTGGATATACCAATATTTGTAATGGGATTGGAGAAAAAGTTTTTTATCGTGTCCTAATTTTACTTTGTATATGACATATACTACATACAACAGTGTACAAAATTTCGCATTATTATTAAGATTCATTTAGAAAAATATCAAATTACAGAATAATTATGAATATCATTCTCTTTAATCGAAAGTGACCCTATTAAAAACGTGATCGTGCGTCCAAAAATTGTATCCAACCATCTTCTAAAATAAAAACTTGTTCGATGGTAAAACTAAGTCGAAACCTCGAAGTAAGTTTCCTTGGCAAACATCAACTTCCCGCCCAACTTGGTTTAACTTTGTAATGCACTAAAGTTATTCCCAGTTAGACTGCGGTCTGCATCCAAATCCCTTCAGGCAAACTGTCGCATACCAAGAAAGACAAACAATAGTTTGGGCCTTGTTGAAACTATAATGTACAATGTTTAATACGAATAAGTACCAAATTTTGTTTATACTTTTAATTTAAGTTTGGTTACTCGTATTATTATTGACGTTTTTTTTCGCGTTCACGGAACAATGTTTTTCCGGACATGTGGGAGGCGTATGCCGAGCTAGTTCGAGCCAACGTGCAGAGGCCCTTTCGACAATTTAATTAAATATAAGGGGCTTATCATTCGTCAGAGTTGAATGGTTTCATTATTTAATAAATACTGTAGATATCAGCGAAGGAATGTCCATACAAGCTAATTCCCTTACAGTTTCCCTTAGGGTCAGGATAAAAAGGCAAAGCCGATATTGTCTCCATCTTACTTAGGAAAAAAATACCATATTAAATAGAATTTATAGTCTTTAAAAGTGTACCTTGTTGCTAACTTCACTCCGGTGACGTTTTGACGTGTTTTTTAAAGTTGCATTTATAGTTTCCGCGAGTCTTTACAATTTATTTACACTAATATTATAAAAGCGAAAGTTTGTGAGTGTATGGGTGTGAAAGTGTATGTTTGTTACTTCTTCACGTCTAAACGGCTGGAGCGATGTTAATAAAATTTGGTATGGATTTAGCTGACACCCTGGATTAATACATAGGCTACGTTTTTCCCTAACACCGCGGGCCACAGCTAGTAATGTATGAATCACCGAAACGCGAATGTTAAATATCCAATGACATTTTGTACAAAACATAAGTTGAGAATAACTGATTGGTACGAGCCGGGGTTTGAACCTACGACCTCCGAAATGCAAGTCGCAAGCGCTCTTACCGCTAGGCCAGCAGCGCTTCACTAAATCATGAGTGTAGCCATGTTGTTCATAAAATATCTTTTATCTTTGTTCTGTAATATGCAGATATTTTATGTAGTAAAATTGTAACAGGTTTCATTCTCATGAGCTCGAATTTCATTATTTCTATGGATAAAATGAAATTGAATCTAGGGATAATACTTTATACACAACGGGAATAAGTTTCTGCCAAGAGGATTCTAACGATCGAGCCTAAACAGATGGTTGGCATCAAAATATTGGAATGTCACCGAACTTACATAACTGTGCTAAATTTCAGCTCGATCGGTTAAAGATATCTGCTTCAAAATTGAATTAAAACATTTCACCCGAACGTACTTACAAACATTAACATATATATTTCACCTCACTAGCTCGGAAAGCCTTTATTCCTTAAAAACTCAATTTTATTCACAAGGGAGCAAACTAATTTCATACAAATTTTGAGTGTTTTTTTGCCGTTAGCTGTGTTGGTTATAATTTTAAAAGATGATTTTGCTAAATAATTAATAAGTACTAATAAGGTAAATTTGAAATGTTTTAAACTTAGTATTTTCCTCGCGTTAGTGAAGAGAAAATACTTTGTGTTTCACTCGGCAGCAAAGTATGTGCTTGCCTTGAAACCCTCCCAATACTCAAGATTCCACTCTTTGAACCATTTGCTATGCTCGTGGTTCAAATTTGGAATTTTTCGCTGCCTTAGGTCTCACTATCAGCACGAGAAGGTAAACAACACTTCCTTGTATAACAAATAATCGTCCGTCGTCGTCGTTTTTCGCGGTAGCGCCGCAGGGTCTTCTAAGGCAAAGTATTAATACGTCACCTACTTATTTCGATATTAAAATATTAGGCTATAATGAAAATACCTACATAACATATACATACATACATACATACCTACATATAATTTATGTAAGTAAAAGATGTTTCCTCCTGCGGATGTCGTAACAGGAGACAGAGGGTAAAATGCGACGGATGGGAAGCAGCGTTCGTCGAAACCGAATCAGCGACTACTGCGGTCGCCAACCCGCCTGACAAGCGTGGTGACTGTGGCAACTTTCCCCAAGATGATACAAGTCTTATTTGGGAGAGGCCTATGTCCACCAGTGGACGTCTTACGGCTGAAATTATGGTGGAACTACTTTTCTTTACAACTAAGGACTAATCAAATTATTTTTTATTAAATGTTTGCTTTAAATGTTTAAGTAGTAACACTACTATATAAATTATTAATTGAAAATAGATAACATAAACTTAATAAAAACTTTTCTTGGGTAGGTATAAGTCATCTATTTTGAACTTACTTTTCTTTATTTCCTTTTGTTCCATTAGTAATATTACGTATCATCTTGCCTATGCCATATGCGACCGAACAATATTGAATTCAGATTTATTCAGGCAAAAACTATCTCAATCTTATATTTGACTGCACGGAATACGATATTGAATAACATATTAACTAAGAATTTATAAATAAGAATTATGTTGATGTATAAATACTTCTACGGCCTCCTAGCCTAGCCGGTATAGTGACCCTGCCTACAAAGGTGGAATTTTTTGGTTCGAATCCGGGGGCTTGAAATCGATTACACTGGGCACAAGAATTATTGAAACATGATCGTCTTACATTAACAAGACGAATGACGTTTATAATTTCTTCCATGGCTACAGTGTTAGACACTTTATGTTGACAGGCACCAATTAAAAATACTTCGTTCTTAACCTTTTGAACGCTTTTCCTCTCGCAGCTAAATGTGACGTGTACGCCATGGTATGACTTGTGAAGAACAAATTTAACCTTTATGTGTCAGCAGGACCATTGCTTTGACAGCGTCCGCCATAACCAATTTAGTGGTCGGTGGCGTGGAAGGCACGACATCACGCGACCACTTTAGTGGTGCTTGGCGTTCAAAAGGTTAATTAAAAATTCAAAGCGTTGCAATTTGATGGTTTACCAAATACACAATTGGTATATATCATACACATATGAAACATTATATGCAATATAGACGTCCAGTATGTGATACTAGTGGTATCGCTTTGTTTCTACAATTATTTTTAGAGAAATATATACCACTATGTCCCAAGATAAGTTTATATACGAACTCCTTCCAGTAGTCTTCCAGTCGGTACTAGACGAGTAAGATAGTATAATAAATAGAGACATTCTAGAAAGAAAATATACGTCAACTACCGAAAGGGGTCAATTTGGACCCAATATATCTGTGGGCTATTTCATTTAAATGTCCTAATAGATTCGCTCGAGGATCGGGCTGCGTCACGCTGACCCTTTTAGAATAAGTGAGAATACCCTGTTCTGTTCAAACTGATCCACCATTGGAGATAATGGACAACATTACTGCCGAGAAGGGATTGTATTCTACTGAATATATAAAAACATGAATGTTTACATTATATTACACAGTCACTGACAATATTTATTTTTGTAAAAATATGAATAATAATATTGATTGAAAATTAAATTCATCCATAATAATAAAGTACTGAGGCGTTCAGTTTATTATATTTATTTACATATTCTTTATTACACGAAAAATATTTGTATTAAACTTCCCTACAGACCACTGGTCTGGCTCGTCGGAGACTGATACTAATACCTATAAATAATGAAGAATAAATATGTTTCTATTTATGTCATTAAAGATTTTATATAAAGAACATAATGTCAATATTTCATTGCATATTTGAGAAAAACATATGACGTACATATCCAAATATCCAATGGAAACCAATCAGTAACCAGACACACCAGCAATCAGTACCCAAACCTCAAACCAATATTGCTAACAAATATTGATACTTTATGTTAGTCATGCTGTTGTTTGCATTTAACGAAACTAAAAAATATGCAGAATTTTTTTAACTCTTGTTTCAAAATGTTCATAAATAGGCCTACAAACTAGGTTGTAATAAATATAATACAGATTGTTGAAATCAAAGGTGACAATGACATGCACAAAATTAGTTTTAGTGGCTTCAAAAAAACATCTTGCAGAGAATCGAACCTGATAATCTGTAAAAGAACACTAGTTGTTTCATTATAGAAATATAGTACATTTCGATACTAGCGAAAAAAAAATTTTTTTTCGACGAGGGTGAAATTTGGAGCCCGAGTGTAACGAGGGTGACAATCACCCGAGTCTTAAAGAAGTTTTTACACGTGTATCAACCCAATTTTTGCGCGCAAGCGCAACCCAAGCGCAAAGTGCACTTTTACGCACTAATTAGGAAAGATAATTGAAACAACCTATGGGCATTACTCGTAGATATATGAAACCATGTATTTACGACAAATATAAAATCCACCAATCACTGAGTTTAATAATATGGCACATGGGTTAAAATAAAAGGTTAGTTTTTACTTGGCCTCTGGCTCCATAAGAAGAATACTTAATGTAAATCTTTACAGCCTTTTTGTTGATTTATAGACTCATAGACTAGCTGAACTTAAATAAGAATAGATTCTGTCTCTGTCCAACTACGACCTTTTTTTAATGGTATTACGTAAGTGAATTATTTATTTTCTTATTTATACTTATATGGTATACAATCTAGACTTTCGGTCGAATACAATTATAGTTAATAAAATAAAAGAGAATTAAAGAATACAGAATAAGTGTTATTTTTACTATTTCTAATCCAAATAGGCGTGCCCCCTCTCTCACAATAGCCGTCTCAAATACTTTGTATTTTCTTTGTCTACCACAGTTCGATTTAATAGCGGTATTACGTAGTGTAACGATGTAAATTTTTAATCTTACCTTGAGGCTATATCGAGCCCGACGCTTATTACAAATTACATTGGCTGTTCAATTGTATATTGTATAGATTATGTATTTTAGACAGTTAACAGCATTCATATTTAATTGCGACAAAGCTATTATATATACTTGATTAGTTATAGTTATAGTATTTCAAACGTGGTTGTGTGCAAAAGCGCTTGTTTATCCTTTAATACGAGAGGGTAAAAACGCATTTAATCCACTAGTGATTAAAGTAAGTTGACTTCTCATAGCTCTTATTGCTATGGTTTTAAAGTCTAACTTCGCGAAGTACAGCTCACTTGCCCCCGCGGCGGCGGAGGGCGCGGGCGAGCCTCGCTAACACAAGCGTTGAAAATAGAAGTAGAACATTCGAAAATCGTACTGGCCACCACAAGCCAACCAAGCTAAAGGCACCTTTTGTAAAAATGTTGAATGTATCTAAACGCAAAGAAGAAGTCAATGCGATTTCAAAACGTTTTTTTGCATGTTTCACTTTCCTCGCTGTAGTGAGGGGAAAAGTTTTGTGTTACACACGGGTGCAATTGTAATTTACTTCTCGTGTATTGAAACACTCGCTACGCTCAGGATTCTGTTTTAAAACTACTCGCTTTGCTCGTGGTTAAATTATAGAATCCATTCGCTTGCTCGAGTTTCAATTCAAACACTCGCAGTTAAAATACAATTTTGCACCCTAGTAAAAAAATACAATCGATACAGTTTTTATTGGAGCTTCAAAATAAACAATTTACTACGGGCACATATTTAATAGGGCGAAGACATTTTTTCTTCTATCGACTAGATTAGTAAAAAGTATTGTTAAGATTTTATTTTAAACTTATTACCTAGAATTGTAGTGATGACAATTTCTACTAAAGAGTGACGTTACTAGCCTCCACTCCAGAGCTTTTTCGTGCTCTATCTTTTATATTTTACATTTCATTGACAACAGAAATATTATGTGTGCAATATTCTTGATTATATAACCGACAGCTCGAAAGAATTTCTTTTCATCATCGCAATTGTTATTATTATTCAACAACATTCTATGGTTTCATTTCTTATCAAACATAGAAAGGACATGCATGTTTTGTAGATTTAACATAATTCTTCTTTGTTTGGATATATGTAAAGTTTCCTAGGACCTACTAGTTTATTACGAAATTAACTTTCACGAACACTTGTCCACGGGCGGAACCGTAAACATTAAGACACCGTAATTTTTTTGAAGCGCAATGTTCTCTAAATCTAAACTAAAAACTTTTACTTTCCCTTGCTTAAAAATCTTAAAATACGTGCCTTTTATTGATATAAATAATAAAACATAAACAATTAGAATTAGAAAACTAAATAAATATTAAAATAAACTACATTAAAATTATAAAAATAAAATTACCGAATATTCTACCGAAAAACTTCATTTATTATTGTGAACTGCTTATAGGTAAAAGTAACTAAAATAGGAAGAAAAAAACCACAAAACTAACTAGGGTTAGGCACTGGTCCCACCGCTAGCTAGTAAGTTATGAGCTATCAGCTATTTCAAGGGACAAAAGTTCCCGTGTAAATAAAAGAGATATATATATATATATATATATATATATATATATACATATATAGCTCATCGCTCGGCGATGAACTACGATCGCCCTATGACAAATAGTTGATAGCTCATAGCTTACTAGCTCGCAGTAGAACCAGTGCCTTAACGAGTTCAAACTTGGGGACGAAGATATGTGAGGCTCATCGCTGCCGTTGCGGGGTAATGGTGGAAGAGAATGGCCATCATGGTCTCAGTTGCCGCAGGTGCGCTGGGCGGTTCCCAAGGCACCACTCAATCACATTTGCGACGGTTAAAGCCGGTCAAAAGAATGATGTCAACGTCGGCTTGAGTTTTAGTCTGACGGCGTCGGCCGACGGACCGATGCGGGCCGAATGATCTTTGTTTTTAGCTCTTACTGCGTTGACATTTTAATTAGGTTTGAATGACCGGTGTTACCCGGATCTACTCCGACAGATTTTGGGAGATCCTTAAACTTGATTTGACCACGAGCGCTTCTACCTTCCACTGAAGAGGGATCACTTTTAGGTACAAGGTTGCATTTATTTTGCAAGCTTTTTTTTTATTTTATTTTACTTGCAATGTAAATGTTTGAGTGAAAACTTGCAACTAAATTTTGACCTGCTGAAATTTATCACACTTATGTAAGGTCAGTGATAATGCAATATTATGATACCGCTGATCTGATGCTGAAGCCAGAAGGTAGCCATTATAGCAACTCCTAAAATACACGTGATTAACCCGAGGTGTTAAAACTTTAAGGCTCGTTAGAATCCTTTCTATGAGTATTCAATTGAGGATTGTGCAAAAAAAAGAGCTGGTGGCCTAGCGGTACGGGTGTGCTACTCTCAATCCAGAGGTCGCAAGCACGAACTACCGGGACAAGGCAATAAAGATGATGATTGTGCAAAATAGTAGTCTGCAGTAAAAGTTTGTACCAAACATTTAATTTTTGACAGAACAAATTTTATTTTTAAAGATCCGAGTCCCGGCTGAGGCAAGCGATTTTTCATAAATACTTAAATGCAGAATTTATTGTTTTTAAAAACAAAGGAAAGTCTCCCTTACACAAAATGTGCTATTTACAATATTTAAGGTAGTTGCCATCCATGTGGCATTCGATTTTTCGACCCTGTATATATCGTCGTCTAGTACCTACAACACAAGCCTTACGAGCTTACCGTAGGACTAGGTCGATTTGTGTAAGATTGTCCCAAATATTTATTTATTTTATTTTATTTAAACATTGTGTTCAGGAGGTGATGCCGCCGGTGCTACGCGGAGAAATGCTGCTGGATCGCATGGGCGGCGGCCAGGCGCGGATGAGCTACGAACAGCTGCGGAAGGACGCGCAAGACCTGGAAATCCAGATCAAGCAGCTACAGGTATACAAATTACTCCCACTTAGGCTCCATAGTTACAAATACTACCAAAAACAATAATACTATGACTCTGAATTTTTTTTGTGCAGAAACGTCTGCTAGCGAATATCTTCGATATTCAAATCGAAAGAAAAATAGAAAAATTTGACTCGCAGCGGGAGTCGAACCCACAACCACTGGATCACTAGCCCAGTGCACTACCTATTGTGCTATACGAGTACCGCTAAGACTTGTCAAATTTTTCTATCTATCCCTAGTCATATACGTCATAATGAGTGACGTGTAAACACATCTACCGCCAGCGTATTAAACACTTGACGGCATCGAAGTCTCAATTCATATTGAGAATTCATCGATAACAATGTGGGTAGCACTTTCCAATTTTTTTTTTATTATGCAGAAACATCTGTTAGCGAATATCTTCTACACAATGACACTGTTGGAGTGACGAATTGCGCAAGATGGCTGGCAGGAGCTGGATGCGAACAGCCGAAAATCGAACACGATGGCGTGAAATTGGGGAGGCCTATGTCCAGCAATGGACTGCGATAGGCTGATGATGATGACTGTTCTATTAATCAATGGTTGAATTTCAAAGCGTCAATTTTTGAACTTCTACATAATATATTCTTACCGGAGTCGAGGAGAACCTTTTTAGAGGCAGAGGAATTTAAATTTTAAGTTTATTATGTTTAAAAGTAGAACTAGGAACGCTTTATAACAATAGTCCCTTAGAACAGAAACTATTGCTATTCATTAGAAGGTGGTTGTTTCCTAGCTTTTAAGAAGTTATTTAGACAGTTGACTCACTAATTCGTTTTTGTTTAAACGGTCTAAAATATTATGGCACACGACTCTGTATTAGCACGGCGTACACGCGGCATACAGTACATTAGGTAGCTATCCCTCCACAATTTAAATCAACATGATATTCTTTCAAACACCACTGTAAATAATTTAAAATACATACAAAATTAACTACCTATTATTTATTCTAAATGCCTCATATTCTGACTTACGCGTGTCAAATTAAATTGCTAAAGAGGTTTCTTACAGTGAAGTTTTTCTCAAACCCGCCTTGTCCGGGGTCCAAACGAGTATTTTCCTTCTAAACCGCTGAACGGAAGCCTCCATTACGCGGGGTAAATTTTCTTAGCGATTGACAGGCGAAGCGTGACGTGTAAAGCGAAAGGTTTTGGGATTAAGCTATAATTCGAATATGCCTTTGCAATTTAAATTATTTACTTTTTATACGTAAACAAGATGGGAAGTACTTAAAGTATTTATGGGGTAACGAGTTTTTTTTTAATGTAAATAACGTATTTCTTTTACGTTTTCGTTTTTAATATCAAGTACCACTTACAATACCATCGATTTTTTGAGTACGATTCCCAGCCATCAAATAATTGCTTATACGTTTGCAGTACCTACAAACGTTCAAGGGAGTATAGCCCTAAGCGTGTTACACCGCGAGTCTAGGTGAAAAAATTAGGTAAAGGAGGGACCTCCTTTAGACTAGACTACCCTACCTTCAAACGTACAAGCGATAACTTGGTGTCTGGGAATGGTACTCAAAAAATCGACGGTATTGTAAATACTATTGTAATTTAAGTTTAAAATCGCTTTGGTACACCCCATATCTCTATCAAGACATTCAAGATTGTGTTGAAATACTCAAATAGAAATAAGTTATTTTGAATATTACTACTATATGTATATAATGTTTAATTCGTAGATTGTCGAGTCATGTTATTACAACAAAGGCACTTTTTCGAACTTTCTTTTCCGCTATACACACCTACTCGTAAAATACAAATTATACTGGTCCCACGATGTACGAACACAATTCCCTTCGGTGTCCAACTTATGTGTAATTTAATTAACTAAACATTCAGGAAAAAGTAAGCAATGAATTCTGTATTTTTATGAGCTTGCCACGTAAATAAAATCCGCAAAATGTGACGGTAATTTGGACGGTTTGAAAAGATTAAGCGGGTATTACAAACTATGTACGAAACATTACATCAAAGTAAATGTAAAAAGGTATGGAAAAGACCACGTGGTTTTTGGTATGATTTCTCATTCCAATACATTTTTATTTCGATTGTATTTTTCTATTAACCATTGTCATCTCATCTTCTACGGCTCCTGTACCTGAACCATATTGTGATTCACCCTTTGAACGGTAATAATACCTAAAGTTGTCATGCGCCTTCGTCCTTCCACGCCACTGACACCTGATGTCATGGTGAACGCTGTCAATAGTAGTTTATGTATCTGTGCATAATGAAGGGCATTACAACAAGAGTGTGGGTTATAATAATATCACACGAGTGTTGTAATGCCTAATTATGTATAGTTGCATACACTACTTTATCTACACACATATCATAAGTGTTTTAAGATGGGTTCAGGAACCGTAGGGACATGACCTGCATTATTACTAGTGTTACTTGAAACATCAAAACAAAAAGTCAACGAACAAAACAAATGTCAGCTTGGAATGGCGGCGTTGTGTATTTTTTTGTTTTTTTTTTTTTTTTTTTTTTATGCAAGACTGACCAACGTTTGACTTCAGTCGCACCTGATGGTAAGTGACGACGAGGTCGAAGGTGTAGCACGCTGGTTCAGTAACAGCCTATTCACTCTTGACTTGAAGAGACCCAAATTATATCTTGCCGGGAATACAGACGAAGGGAGCGAATTCCATTCCTTAGCAGTCCGCATTAGGAAGGTAGAAGCGAATCGCTTCGTGCGAATGAATGGAATATTCACAACGTAAGGATGAAACTGCTCCCCTCGCCTGGACGTCCGGTGATGGAACGGAGATGGCGGAATTAAATCGTGCAATTCCTGAGCACACTCTCCAAAATGTATCCTGTAAAACACAGACAAACTAGCAACCTTGCGGCGATGCTCAAGGCTCTGCAACCTTACACTCACTAATTTAGGATCGCCAATGAGTCTGCGAGCTCGGCGTTCTATTGAATCCAAAGCGGCCAACTGATACTTGGCAGAACCGTCCCAAAGGTGGCAACAGTACTCCATACACGACCGAACCTGCGCTTGGTAAAGTGTTAGGAGCTGTTCCGGCATGAAGTACCGCTTCACCCTATGTAAGACTCCTAGTTTTTAGAAGCGGATTTCGCTTTGGCCTCAATAGTGGCGCCGAAGTTCAGCTTAGTGGTAAATTTAACCCCAAGCAGCTCGAGGTGGTCTGTAATTGTTAAGGACACATTCTGGAAAGCAGGAGTCAAGTTAAAAAGGCTCCTTTTGGCGGTGAATAAACACGCCTGTGTTTTGGAGGCGTTAAACCTAACCAAGTTAGCTTCGCCCCACTCATCAACGGCCTTCAAGGTCTGGATCGTTCGCTCAACCAAAGCTTTCCTAAAGGACTCAGTCTCTCCACCGGTAGTTTGGGCCTCAGAAAAATATCTCTCAGTCACCGTACTGTCGTCTGCATACCCAAAGATACCGGGTTTAAGCAGATCGTTTATATGCAGCAAAAGAGGGTGGCTGAAACAACCGAACCCTGAGGCACTCCGGCATTTATTGCCATGCGATCTGATGTGCAACCATCCACTACGACCCTAATAGATCGCTGCCTCAGGAAATCGGAAATCCAAGAGCACAAACCAGCGGAGATTCCGTACGCAGAGAGCTTGCCAAGGAGGCCGTCATGCCAAACCCTATCGAAGGCCTTGGAAATGTCGAGACACAGCGAGGGCTTCGCCGCGCTTCTCGATGGCCTCGCTCCAAATGTGGGTAGCGTACACAAGTAGGTCCCCAGTAGACCGATTTCGGCGGAAGCCATATTGCCGGTCGCTGAGGAGATCGTTACCTTCAAGGTACGCAAGGAGCTTGTTGTTCAAAACACGTTCCATAATCTTGCAGAGTATGGAAGTGATTGCGATGGGACGATAATTCGATGGGTCAGCACGGCTACCCTTTTTAGGCACAGGCTGCACGTTAGCAAGCTTCCACGTTTCGGGAACTTTTCTCATCTTTAGGGAAAGTCGATACAGGCGCGTCAAAACAGGAGACAACTCAGGGGCACACATTTTTAAAACGATTGCTGGAATTCCGTCGGGACCACTAGCCTTATTCACATCTAGACAGCGTAGTGACTTCAGTACTTCCCTTTGGTGAATACGCACCTCAGCCATTGATACTTCGCAGCGGGGCAAAGAGGGAGGTACGGCACTACCAGCGTCTAAATGTGAATTTTCCGCAAATAGAGAGGCAAACAAGTTCGCTTTCTCTTCCGCAGTGTGGGCCAGTGAACCGTCTGGTTTCAGCAGCGGAGGTAGTGATGGACGACAGAAATTCAACTCAACCGATTTCGCGAGTGACCAAAACGCTTTGCTCCCAGATGGGTATGCGGCAAGTTTGGCCCCTAGACGACGAACATGGAGGAATCGAGCTTTCTGCATGACCTTCTTGCAGAACTTGGCAGCTTTGTTAAATAACTGTTTCTTAATGCATACATCCGGAGCTTTGCAGCTGCGAGCATCGACCCATGATAAATACGCTTCGTGCTTTAGCGCTTCCGCTTGAGCACACTCTGCATTAAACCACGGGCGAGCTGCGCCACCAACAGCTACGTCAGAGTAAGGGATGTAATACTCCATACCCCGCCGCAACACGTCAGTAACGGCTGCTGCACAGCTCGACGGATCATCGCTATTGAAACAAGTTGGCTGCCAAGGATAGGATGCAAAGAAATGCCGCATCTCGTCCCAATCTGCTGACTTGTATCGCCACACACGGCGCGAGCCCTTCGGGCTAAGGACGGGAGGTGAGTGGTGCGACACAGATTTCAGATTTCGTATCTCAGTCAAATATTTTTTTAATACCATAGACAAGCGAATGAACTCCCTATTCTATTGTCACTCGAGTTCAAATGTCGTTCGATTTATAATACTCGTAAAAAAACATAACGAATTGGCGAATCAATGACTGTTTTAATATCTATAGATACTAGAATGGAAACCCCACTTGAATTTGACAGCTGTTCCAAATTTAAACTCCATAACCTACGGATTTCAGTAGGTAATGTTAACATTACATCTCCATTCATTTCTGATGGTTGGTAATGCTGATCATTGCCTACGGTTTCTGGACGCATTTTAGAGCACTTATGATATGTACGTAGATAAAGAAATTTACCTGCTGACAGATAAGATTTATGTATTATAATAGTTCTTCACTAGTAGCGGTGATGATAGGTTATAAGGTTATATTCTGATGCGAGTCAAAATGTTGAAGTAGGCGATTAACGATTATAGGCGGTTAACAAGTTATGATACAACAACGATTACCTAGCTGTATTATAAGAATCACAAGTTCAAACTAATTTATTTAAGTACTTACCTATTAATCCTTCTAAGAAGATTCGACACTAATTTCGATTGTGGGATCTCTAATAGATATTGTATTAATCATTTAATATACAGTTTCTTATTTCACTTTGCACATATATTTAATAAAAATGTTATGTGCTTTGTATGCAATAAAATGGTATACACTTTTGCACCTTATTACAAAGGATTAAATCTTTGACGTCGTACTGTACTATACTACTATTTATTAGGTATAATAACAGCAATTTGCGTACTTATTGCAATTAATAGGACGATTTTGTTGACAGGACGGATTGGAAGCGCTCTCCCGGCACCAGGCCCGAGGGTTGGAAACCAACGTATACAGCAAAGTCAACGAGATACAGGTACGTGCATGGAGCGGTACCGCGACCATCGAAGTTCGTATATTTCCGGTATCTTTCTCTTTTACTCCAATTAAAGTGTCATGAGAGTGATAGAGACAATCGTCCGAAATTTACGAACATCGTTGCTCGCGGTAGCGCCGCTGTAGTTCAAGTGATATCAGCATCAGTTTTATATCAATATAGGACAGTCGGTATAAGTTTTACACAAATACTTTTCTCAGTGAAGCCACAGAATCGTAAATTTACTTAGGTTGATAGGTAGGTGATGATGACTTAAGATGACTATTACCATTGGTGAAAATGCTGAGGTTTAATACGAGTATATTATAAATACAGCATATGTGTCCTGTTTTGTATAAACTGCAATTTACAAATCCACTGTTAGCCTCTTTCTAATTGTGAACATATTTGTAAGTACGTAACAAATGACAGCGCGCTGTTATAAAACATACCCAACTTTGATAATGTCTTTCCCGTATGTACAAGGAACAATGGTGTTCCGGACATTTGGGAGGCGTATACGAAGCCGTATCGAGCCAAACGCGCAGAGACCGTGTCGACAATTTAATGTATGCTACACTAAGCGGATGTTGACTCTGTCCATTTCATGGGACGCGCACAGAGACAGCGCCCGCCATGGTGTAATTAGTATTGAGTTTTATGTAAAACTCAAAATATAATAGGCTTTTGAGCGGAAAGTATGAAGTAGCTACTGGGATATTGGGTAAATAACCGGACGTCTGCCTGATAATGGTGAAATTAAAGATGGCTCAAGGGCAGCACCGACGCAAAGGGCTGAGGGCAACGACTTTAAACATATAGCCAACTCGCCACTTACAATGTTTCCACATCTACCCTCGAGAATGCAGCTCTAGCGATTCCACTCTGGACGGCCGGCTAAGGCAAGCCAGAGGCAGGCGACCTATCCCACCTGTCCGACCGGGCACCTTAGGGGCACTCAGGTACGCGGAGTCGCTACTCTCCAACAGCTCGCCTCAAGCTGCCCTGCGTTGACTGCTTGCACTGATAAAACCAGTGGGTGCTGGGTAGTCACATTCTTACGCCAATAATAATGTTACTTATAATCATTTTAGTCACTAAATACCTATTTATATTCAGCACAGCCAATTAGGCTCTTTTACTTGAGTTGAAAAAAAGTTGGCTATGTTTAACACGAAAAAAATCGTTTTCCAGCAAGCTTAAATTAAACATTGCTAAGCTAAAACAAATGCTGGTAGAACGCCATTAAAACCTCACGCTTAGCCTGATTCTGAATTTAAAATAAACGTATCAATTCCACTTGGCCTGATTATTGAGGCAACGGTGAATTCAAAATATTCTGGAAAATAATGCTTTCCAAATCCGCTTACCTATCATATTACAATTGAACATATATAACAATAGTAGCGTATTAAACAAATCACCGAAAATATTAACCATCGCGTATATTTCCATAATATTTGAAATATTTCTCCACAACTCGCGTTCAAAAGGTTTTATCATATTATGCCGATTGTTTAACATGCAGATTTATGTCTCTTTTTTATATAGCAATTTAATAATGGGTAGTGCTGTATTGTTTTATACGCAAGCATTGTTGATGACGACTATGCGTAAACCTTTTTAAAAGAAAATGACTTACTGATGACGTGATGACTAGAAGTTAGTAGTTTAACCTAAACAATTGTTTCTTTATTTAGGTCTGCTAGAATATTTTGTAGTGATTGTGCCTATTCAGGCAGGAGGACCCAGGTTCTATTCCTCGAAAGGGATTTATTTGTGTGTTTATCTCGTATATAAACATATTTTTATAAGTTCATTTAATAGGGGGCTTTATACTGTCCCGTCCTAGTCATTAGTTAGTAGTTTTTCATTAATTACCGAAATGTAAAAAAAAGATTGATGAGGCTTTGTTGTTATTAAATAAACAAAACTGCTTGAAAATGTTATATAAACGTCTGACAAATGCCTCAAATAACGTGTTATGTTTTGTTCACAAACAGCTTTCAAACTTTTCTCATAAAAGTTTATCTTTTGCAAATCATAACAACCCTGTAGCTATAGTTTGTTTCGCTACTATCAAGACACAAGCGACATCTGACATTTTAACTAACATTTTATAGATGTAATTGAAAACAGCGCCACCTATTAGAAGGTGTTATAACTAAGTTATCTAAAGAAGGTTCTCTTTTTCCACCCTGAAGTAAACCAAGTACCTAATGACGGTCACTGCAAATAACGTTATTTGCCGTCAGGGGCGCTGAGGGCGCTTCAATTTTAGTAACAAGATAGAAACGTAAAGAGTTATATTTATGTTCCGTCCTACTCGTATTAATAATAAATATTTATTAACGTTGCAAAAATATTAGTATAGTACCTTACTAGAGGGACTGGGAGAAAATATATTATAAAAATGGCATTTCACGCTTATTATTAAAAATCCATGGTTAATAAATTAAATATAAGTAGTACATACATCCTCGGGGCAGAGGAAGACCAAAACGAAGATGGCGAGACGCCTTGATACATTTTTTAAGCGTGGCGAGAGAGTGCATTGGATAGGACTAAATGGCGAGAAAGTGGCAGCAGTGGGACACTTTTATAGACTAATTAAAAAATAAATGAAGTACATAAGTATTGATTAGAACATGAAATACATAAAAAAAGTTATTATGTAGGTATTATTAAGGAAGTCACCAACCACAAATATAATTCCACTCCCACAAATAAAAACCGGCAAATTGCGAATCAAACCACGCATGTTAAAGGTTTCCGTAGCAAAAGTCGTATATATCTGGGGGCCGATTTTTGAGAGTCGTGTACTCGAATTGATAAAACCAGTTTTCTAACTCAGTAACGGCATAATATTATATATATATATTTCAATTAAAACAATCTTTAGCTAGTTAACCGAATCAGGATCACCCTACCCCATGGCCTGACATACGCAGTATGGAAAGCGACAAGATTCGTCACATTGATTAGGCTGAACAAATTTTAAGTCATTTTTAAATAAAATAAAAAATGTACCTGCTGAAAAATAATTGTAAATATTGGTGATGAAAAATGTATGTTTTCTTGCTCCACAACCCCGAAATTACACTGTACTAGGACTAAACAAAATGTACTAGGAATAAATAAAATTATTTTCATTTGCGTTAGTTTCTCTTTTATAACTATTTTTTTTTAACTATAATATTCCATATATTGAATTATTTGTCTCACAGACAGACTATTTGCCAGATGATTCAGGAGACGTGAGCAGCAACAACCTTAGGGACTCAATTATTTACAAGCTTGTGTTTCGAACACGTATTTAGTAAGATTAACGTTTTTGTAAACCTTTTGAACGCTTTTCCTCTTTCGTCTAAATCATACACGTTAACGTCATTCATGGAATTAGTATTAAGAACCAATACCCTTTTTGATTCAATTATTTACTATGTGTAAATAAGGTGTTCTAGAACAAGACTGACTTTATACTGATACAGTCATGTTTCCTGAATTACCCTGTATACCTAATGTTGTTTATTTCGGCAGGAGGACATATCGATGAAAAAATACGACTACAGAGCGACGCAACTTCATCTTGCTGCAGTAAGAGCTCAGGTAAGCCTACGATCATTGTTTATTATTGGTGAATAGTGAATACCATAAATATCCTAGAAGAAGAGGACACTGAAATATGTCCCAAGTACCTACCTACCTGATATACTTTAATGTTTGTTCGTTTTTTTATTTATTTTTTTCTCATACATTGTTGACATTAAGTTCCTTATAATAGGCTTCAAAGTATGTGGTTGCAGGTTTGGTTAGGCACGGTCGTTAAGGTTGACATTACCGGCCTGAGGCCGGCAAGGTCCTCTTTTTTAACTGTCATTTCACATAAATATGTAACATGTGTGACATGTGGTTTTATGACATTCTGCCACTATGCCTTTTTTTTAATAATTTTCGCCTATTAAATAATCGAAAACAATAATCAATTTTACAAAAATATTTTTCGTTTTTTTATACTATTGTATTGCAAAGCACTATACATACCTCGGCGTGAAAAGGGGTTATGGTCCTCCTAACAATCCGGCCTCACTGCACTCGGCCGTCTACATATACTCGGCTGGCAACCCCTTACTTCCCGGCCTCTGTAGTAATGTACTATTGTATAGAGAGAGAGTAAGGCCTTCGATTGGTAATAATTTTTCGTATCTTATGTTATGAGCCTCGATTAAAATTAAAGGGATATAATATACTACTTACGTTACAGATTATAACGATTCTTAGAAACCTGTGATAGACATATTTTATTTTTATCTCTTTTCCTTGAGTCTATGTCATATTTTTTACGATTTAATTATACTCTAGGTTTGGCTAAAATTAATTACTTCGCCTTAAAGCCTTATTACATTCATTATACAAAAACTTTTCGGGAGACATCTCAGCTGTCATGAATACGTAAAATTGAAAAGTTTGTGTACTTAATTTGCATTGCGGATTCTACGTATAACCTAGGCGTGTCTACAGTCTACCCTATACGTTTGAAAATATATACCACAGTCTAGCCTTCTGCGGAAGCTAATAAAATATTTCGTTGATGGCCAACTACTCTTTCTTCTAAGTGTTTACATTCCGACAGGCGGCTGGGCGAGAGCCGACAGCGCATGCGTCAAAGCCTACGCTCATGTGCAGTAACCCGACAGCTTGAATCAATAGTTTCAACTTTTCCCGCTTTTAATTCAGTGCTTGAAAGTTCTTCTTTTGCGAAGCTTTAGCTGTTAGGAAGTTTTTTTTGTGCTTACAGTTTTCAATATACGTCTACAATCAAAAGCTGGTAAGTTGAGTTATGCAAGTAAACGACAACATTTTAATTTTTTTTTTATTTTTTTTTTACTTGTTTATTTTTTTTAATTTAATATGCTCAACTACTTATTAGTTAAAAGTAAATAACTCATTTTTAGATGGTAAGACATTTATAATAAATATTTTCCGTACGTACGATTGCCGCATTGCGCACAGCCTCCCATTCAGTCTGAGAAGAGATCTCGCACACATAACCTTGCGACGCTGTCCGTGTACATAACAAAGCACTCGCCAGTATCTATAATACACGTGTTTCCGTCCTTTAATCGTCAGCTTTATTCAGCAACCACGGAAAATAAACTAAAAATTAAGTTCCGAGCCAAAATGGGCTGGATATCAATGAAGAATCATATGGTAAGTTTATCGTAATTAAGGTTATTTTATCAATTATTTTTAATATTACAATGAAGGATTAAACAAAAACATGTCTGAATTGTCAAATGCAAAAGTGAAGCGGTTTGTTAATGGTTATTTTTTTTATAATCCAGGCATTACCACGGCTATAACCTGAAAGCTGTCATTCTCTCGCGAAAAGAGGATACAGTCTTTTATTGATTGATTTTAATATGGCTATCTAGTAGTTTTCTATTTTAATCCGTCATTATTAAATACACAATTCGCTTTATTTAGTAATATGTTACATACATAATTTATTGAAAAATAACCTTCAGTAATAATGACATGGATAAAACAACCTATGATTTACACTTAAAACATTTTAAATGAATTACTAGTTTATAACAAGCAAATAATACGGTGTTTAAATTTATTTTTGATAGGTTTTGTAACTATAGGTACCTATTCTTCTAGACAATGTGTGAGCATAAGTATAATTATTATAAAATAGGTATTATTTGTTGTCTAAAATATTATACTCACGAATCTCACGATTAAAAGTACATCCACTGATGTTTGATATTAGACAGTTGTAATAGCGTTATACGAACCAAAATAAGTAAAAAATGAGAGCAAGTGACTCTGACTGTCTGTCAAAGTTGCCAACCAACAAAGCAAGTTAAACCGGAATAATTGTTAGGGAAATGTATACCTAAAGTAAGTACTTACACATTTTCTTACAAATAAAAAGGGATACCTACTTCTTTTTTTTTTGTCAAGTAGGCTATAAAAGAAAAAGGCAAGAGTTCCCATATACATACTATTTAACTAGACGGAGAGTAGCGAGAATTTAAACCGGGCACTGCAAGTTGAACAAACATATGTTTCTAATGTGTAAGAAACAAGATGCAACATGCAGGTTCTGCTAGGAATCAGAGGAAACTGCAATGCACAACCTCTGCACCTGCGGGCCACTAATGCATAAAAGAAGTATCCACCTAGGCAGGCAGGTACTGAAACCTTATGAGGTACACAACATTACAGCCCAAAGAATCTGGAGCTTTCTGGACTCAACGGGAATCAATAATGAATAGAGAATAACGGGAATCATTTATGATGAATTATAAAAAGGGCTGCCACAATAGATCATAACTGGTCGATGCGGCGCAAATAATAATAATAATAACTAGACAGAGCGTGCATTTTTTGCATTTGGTGCATTTTTTAGTTTCACATCCATAATTCTGGGTCAAACTTGAACGGTGATATTTAATAAATAAGGTTCATGGCTATGCAAATAGTCTTTGTAACTATGTTTTATTTTTTTTTAATCAGAATTTTTACGACACGGAGCGCTATCAAAAGAAAGGTTCATAATCTCATAAATTATACTTAGAAAGTAAACAAATATAACTTGCATATGTACAGTCTTTTTCTTGCGCTAGTACTGATAATGACAATTTCGGTTTGCCACACTGGTTTGACCAACAGGTATCAGTTCGGGATCATTATCTTAATTGTAATAAAAGCCATAGCGATAATATTGACTATGCGGTATTTTTTGGTTCACGGCGAAACACCATCTAGCGTTAAATTTGCAGATTAGACAGTAATGTACGATCATGGCCATTGTTCCGTAAAAAAGAAATAGAGATGATATACTTTATTTTCTTATTTAGCTGCTAATAATTCTCGCTTAAAATAATGATTGTCGATTAATTAATTATTAAAAGTAATTAGTTTATTAAGATTCAATGCAATTTTAAATAAATCTTACTTTCACATCGCGCATACATTTTTATGAACGCAGCCATAAAATTTCCCGCGCGTTTACCCCGCCACCCGCCACTTGCGGATAAATTTGGAACTACTTTGCGTCATGAAGGCTATCTATGTACTGTGGACTCGTGTTTGTGTACGAAATCATATATTTTAAATTCTCTCGTAATATACAGTGAATGTAAATTGTTTTCAAGAGAATGCAGAATTTCGCAGGTATGTTGTACGCTATTTACACTATTGATTATATAATTAGTATCAGCTTCAAGAAGCTTATGATGACGAGACATATTTTTCATATATAGAGTCAATTTATAACACAAATGAATTGAACATCATGCTAAACATTATGAGGTATTGTTTTTAACGTGTTGGTGATATGCACCAACTTGCTAAATTGTTGATAGTAGTACCAGTATAACCTCAAATAGTATTAAAAGTAACGCTTCATTAGTCACTAATATGTCCCAATCCTATTTCCTATTTATCGAAATAGGCCGAATTTGCTAACTTTAATTAGATGAACTGTTATCATAATCATTGTCTGTCAAAAACATAGTAAAATTTAGGTCAGTTCTTTCGTAAACTTTCGGCGGGAAAACATTAAATAAAGATAAGCAGGTCCTTTATTAATGTTTTTTTCTTAATGTTTCAGATACATAAAGCTTACTGAATACCGTGATTTAATGAAACAATATACTTTATATCTCAGAAGAAACCTAGAAACTGAATCATTATGAAACAAAGTGCTTCAAAATTGGCATCAAAGAGCAATGGCTATCAGTCGGACGACGATACCGTACGGTACAAGCTAAATACACAGTTCTTTAACAATAGCAAAGCTGTTATAAAACCATACAAGAAACAAGAAAATGTGGAGCCGGACGATGATATTCGATACATGTTTCCAAAAGTTTTAGTTAAAAATCTAGCATTAGATAAAAAGCCCAAACAGAAAATCAAAGTCAACTTTTGGAGCAGCAAACAATCTATTAACCGTATGCGTAAACAAGATGCAAAAAAAGAAAAGTCAAATCGCAGGCACACAGTAGCTGTGCCATCCCATGAAAGCATACATGAGAAGCCGAAAAACTCTGCAGTTAAAGTTCGTAAGCGGGTATCTTTCCTCCCTTCCCCCTTATTCTCAGATAACCATGTACCGATGGTGACTGTGCCCGATGATTTGACTATCCATTTAAATGAAGAAGAGGCAAATGACCTAGGCGAAGACTTGAATCAAGCAATAACTGAGAAAAATATTACAATAAAGAGTAAATCGAATGCTTTATCCAAAAGGAAGTCCCACTCATTAATGACTCAAACTAGTCCAAAAGGCACAAAACGCAAGCTTAGCGAAGAATCGGATAGCAGGTCACAAGGAAATGAGAATGACCTAGAATTTTTCTCAAAGTATGTGGTTCAAAAGTTAAGGAAAATGGAGACAAATCAACGGATTTACTCAGAAAACTTAATCAATACTGTTCTCATGTTGGGCCAACTCTCTAAGCTCAATGGTAAATACAAGATATTAGAGCAGTAATAATAGCATCTTAAAATATACATTAAGAGTTACCTTTGTGTATTTGTGTTAACACAGTTAATGAGTTTGATAAAATTGATTATTAATGTTTTAGAAAGTTTATTAACTTTAAAACATGGAATGTTTACTAAACTGTTACTTAAACTAAACTTGTGCAATAAAATCTAATAACTAGCTCAAGTAAATATAATTTCAAGCATTTCATTATTCACATTTCCATTAATTTGTTGGAAATAAATGCACAAGCTGAACATTTCAATTAATAATAGAATGTAGTTTATGGAACATGGCAATTTCCATGGATCCACAAAATTTTGTATATGTCATTTAAACTTTCTAGTGAAAACTAAAAGATATTTACTTTAATGACAATTTTTTTGTTATTGGATCCTTTTATTAATAACAGTGTAACTAAATAAAGAAAAAAAACATGTATACATAACAAATATTGTAACATATTGTGTTCAGTTACATTTCCATTTCCTATGATTTTGTAGTTGTAAGGTTAATTTATACATAGCAATTAGGTACATGTACTTATGAGTAACATGTAATAAACTCCATAACTCATGAGTACTGAACCCCTAATATTTATTTGTTTAGGCATAGTACAGTCAGCAGCAAAAGTTACTAAGCGTTTGAAGTCTTCAAAATTACCTACACGCGCTCTTATTCTCTTGACAATAGAGACGTGTTGACCTCATTTTGAACACCTCAAATTCTTAGCTACTTCTGCTGCTGACTGTACATATATATAATTGTCATGCATGCCCTGTGGTTAAATTATTTGTGAGATATTTTCATGCAAAACTTCTTGAGTGCTAAATATGAAATGAAATAGTGTTAGTAAATTTACTAGTTTTTCTATATTTCTGTGTTTTTCTAGCCTAATAACATATCATTTTTACTTATTGTGCTAATTGTTATTTTTTCTTGTGGTATTTAATAGACAGGTAGTTAAGTTTGATAACTCAACTTTAAACGCACAACAACATAGAACATATTTATAGAAAGTGTACATAATGGTGAATGAGATGCATATCAGAATAATATTTTGTTGGGTTGGTTCTAAAATTGAACTATGAAGCATATACTCCATAAAAAGGTGTTGTCTCTTTCTGTGCTGAAGTTTACTAAGCTTGTAGCAAATGCCTAAACCAGAGCCCTGAGAGTAAGTTTTTAACGTAACTTTACGTCACGAACGCGTTTGCGTTTACCATATAAATAACATTATCACTTACGCGTTCGTAAACGTTTTTTTACGTCAAAAGAAACTTACACTAGAGCCTTAGAATAAAAAACACAAAGTGTGTTACATTTAAACACTTTTAACTTTGCCATTGAAAACCAGATATACTTATATTGCTTTGCTCATCTTGTCCTTTTGTCTAAATGTTACTCTAACAATATCTTATTCTGCTCTGTTTGTTATTTAAGACCTAAAATATGACCGGTAAATGTAATTTATCTGAAAAGTAAACAGTTATCTATTATGGGTTACATTTTAAACTGTTTTGTTAGTTTCTGGTGTATTTTCCATTTTTTGTTTTGTTTCCGTATCTTGCAGCCATAGTTTTCACAGAATAATGATTATTTGACAAAAAAAAAACTAAGATAGACAAAGTTTTTGTCTTCGTCCATAAATTGTGTGATGGGTAGTTTTATAAGACATTGTGATCCCATTGCAGCACAATAAAGTAAAAAGAAAACTGTATGTACATATGTTATACATAAAAGTAATGAAATTGTGTTATAGTTGACAATTAAGAGTATTTACATGTTTACAAAACTTGATTGTTGTTTGCTGAAAACGAATTGAGTTCTAATTCTAAAGTAATATACATATTTTTAAAATTACGAGATTGTACCTATAAGGTAGGAATTTCTGCCTTAAAAATAAACTTTGTGAATTTAATATTGTCTTTGTTTTTTACGCTCGCAAGTAAGCCCGCGCACCATGAAACTGTATATATTAGTAATAGCAATATAATTGTAAATAAATAAGCCTTACGGAATCCATTTGTGTTGATAAGTAAATGCATCTGTCTATTTTGCAAACAATGGAGTGATAGACGTGTAAATTCTAATAAAATAGTGCCCGATATATACAGTTTCACTACAGATGGCGCTTATAATACGATACCATATGTTTTGTGGTAATTGAATTGTTGAACGTTACGCGTTATTTGAACATGTTACCATAAAATGTATGAGGCCCTACAGCGCCATCTACTCCAGTTAAGTGTCGCAGGGTTGCTAGTCTGTCTGTGTTTTACAGGATACATTTTGGAGAGTGCACAGGAATTGCACGATTTAATTCCGCCATCTCCATTCCACCACCGGACGTGGGAAGCGGTTTCATGGAATATTCACAACGTAAGGGTGAATATTCCATTAATTCGCACAAAGCGGTTCGCTTCTACTTTCCTAATGCGTACTGCTAGGAATTGGAATTGGCTCCCTTCGTTTGTATTCCCAGAAACATATCATTTAGGTCTCTTCAAGGCAAGAGTTGGCTGTTACTGAACCAGCGTGCTACACGCTCGACCTCGTCAGCACTTACCATCAGTGGCGACTGAGGTCAAACGCTGGTCAGTCTTGTTTAAAAAACAAAATTCGGGGCACATTTTTGAGACTGTGAGATATCTAAAAAAACAAATGCGTGTACCAATATATTGTTTGAATTTGAACGCAAATCTGACTCAAGTATCAATTTAATGACCTAGAACATTATTTTCTAGATTAAAAGCTATCATTTAGAAAAGTACATTCTTAGTTAAGTAAGTTCCTTCTTTAAGTTACCCAACGAAGTATAAAATATCATCGTGAGTAATAAACTAATAGTTACCTTTAACTTAGATATCATACTCAGATTCATTAATATATGAACCTTGCAAAAGTTCTTCATTTTAGCACTACGTAGGTACAACATGTAACCTAATCGTATACGCGATACAGTTAAATAGCCATAATTTTATTATACCTGTGTAATAATATTAAGGTGCCTACATGTACAGTCGACGTCAAAGATATGTTTACTTGTTCACCTTAATCCTTTGTAATAAGGTGCAAAACTTTAAATATATCTTTGACGCCTACTGTAGGTGCGGTATACATATTTTGACCCTCTAGTCGTATCGATATACTTAACCTTGACTATACACATACCTACGATATAACCTGAAGTCTAACCACAGAAAACAATATCTTCTATCTTAATCAAGTCAAAGATTGTGAAACTCTTGTTCAACTCAGGACTCACGGGACAAAACGCCTGGGCAGCATATACGTTTGTTTACCATCTAGCTAACTAGCTACTCATAAGTGATACATACCTATAAGGAAAGTTTTTAAGTACCTATCAATTCCCAGCCCGCTCTGCGGCATAGAATCCATCATTTTGTACGGATACATTTTATCCATTACGTCAAGCAATTACTTATAAGGGAGGAAAACCTAAAGAAGAAATGTGTATAAGTAATACCTATAGCTATGAACTAGCAAATGCCTAGGTACCAGAAACAAGTAAAAACTTACCAATCAGCCACAGGGCGTCTCCTATAGAGAGCATAGGAGGCTTAATGCCATAATCGCCACGCTTGTCAGGCGGGATGGCGATCTTAGTATGTTCCACTGCTTTAAGAGACCTGCCTGTCAACCAATGGTTTCTAAATACTTTAAGAAGATTAAAATCTTCATAAAACCGAGTGCTTCATCATTGCCTCGTTGGTTGTCAATCATCGACAGCTCACACCAATTTCTCAGGTTGACGTCAGTTATCTCAGACCTTTCAGGCTATCAGGCATAAAAGTAGCAGTTAAATAAATTTTATATGAATAAATAATTACAGTTAATCTGCATGAATAGGTATAATTGCAGATTAAATGTCCGATAGTGTTTACGTTACATTTAATCTTGGGAGTGTAAATATGCTAGAACAACTTTTTGTATAGACCTAACTGCTACTAAAATTTGGTCGCCAGAGACCTCAGACCCTTAAAGGGTCGACAACGCGCGTGTGAATGCTCATAGCGGTGACTGATGATTGTTGGCCACCGTCGTGGTGTAAAAAAAAACAAAACAAATCGGACACTTATCCCAAAGTCAAGATGTCATTAGAAGTGAAAAAGATAATTAACGGCTTAATTATAATAATTCAATGGAAGAAAACTATACGGATGCCTTTTTGGGTGATTGGTATTACTATCGTAAGAAAAATCCAACAAGATTATCTCTAACTCCCTGTCTAATCTGTAAGTACCTATATACCTACCTTTTTTTCTTCGCTGTAACTATTTAATCTAAGAAACTGACCTTATTTATACCAAGTATTCTTTCTAGTTTCTGAACTTGTCAAGTTCGTGTCTGTTGTCAGAACTAATCCCTGTTGATATTAAGAATTCATTTTCTAGATTTCTTATAAAATTAATTATCTTGCCACTGTCTGGTGAGATTCACGTCTCTTTATTTCAATTTTATATTCTCTTACTGTGTGTCTCTGTTGTCATCAAATTATTCATACGTAAAGCGCGCAGCCCGTGGCGTCACTAGTGTGTAATGACGGAAAAAAACAAATTATTTTTTCGGGAATATATGAAATTTTCGTATTTTTCCGTTTTTTTCGGATTGTTAAAGAAAAAAAAAACAATAAGTCATTACAATTTATTTAGCATTAACTACTATTAATTTATTTAATCATCACTATCACTATCACTATATATTTCAATAGTTTTCGGCTATCATGTCGTCGATGTTGCCCATTTGTAGGTGTGAATTAGACCGAATGTAGATTAACTTATAAGCGGTAAATTTCATGATTTTTTCCGTAAAAATCCAGTTTATGAAAACGGGCTTTCCTATAATGTTCTAAACCATTTTCGTCAAAATACGAGTACTTTAACGAAAAAGGTTTAGAACATTATTTATTTGAAGACGTACTTAGATTTACATCGTTTTCAGAAATAAAGTCCTCAATTAGCGTGACAAGTAAAAAGTTAAATTATATCAGTTTTGTAACGATAATTAAGCATTAAAATTCTATGAATACCTACTTAGATTTGGTGATCGATTCACAAACTTCAAGTAAGTAATATAGCTAAGCAACATAAGGCAAAAACAACCTAAGCAAAATAAGGCAAAAATTTAATTTCCATACATACGCACATACATTTCATTATTTAATTATCGTCACAAAACTGAAATAGGTAATTTAACTTTTTACTTGTCACGCTCATTGATTACAATTTTTTCTGAGAACTCCCAGATACCTATCCCCTAAAATGTTTCCACATTTTTTGGATCATCTACCTATTCAAACGTTGGATGTAAAATACCTGAAAATATTTATAATCAAAAATTGTTAAAAGATACAATCATTGTTATAAATCTAAGTAGATATATATTGAAAACACTTCAATGTCATATTTTTGGGTCTATAGCTTTATGTATAGCGTGCAGCATCTCGGCACCAGGCTCTCCATAGTGTTTATTTTCTTCACACTCTTCCAAGCCACTTAGATCTTCGATTACAGCTTGAAATGAAATGTTACGTTACATGACCTAAATCTACTTTATCTGAGGGGAATGGGGCGGAAATGAAACTCAAGTCGTTTTAAAATAAACTTGATATTAATGTTATTATGATACAAGGAGCATCGTTACGATATAGGGTAATACTTATTAATTAAACGCCAGCGAACGTGAAATCCTGATACGCCGACCTGATCCCGAACAAAGCCGTCCAGTTTTGCGTTTTGTATTCGCTAGTTACGCGGAATGTCACTATCTTCCACGATATAATATACTGTGTGTAAGTCTAATATGGGCGAAGAATTAAACTAGACATAGGATTTGCCAGTACAATTATTAACCAAAAGGTTTTTCTTTGATTAAACCTATTTATACATATATAATTATTTTTTGTAAAATTTCTGAACAGTAATGTACTACGAATGATTACGCGATATAAGCTTTTGAAACTAACTGTCAACGAGTGTTTAACTCGAGTATGTTGCATTACATTGCAGGGCGAAATTTTTTATATGGATAAATAAAATTTTAATTGTAACTTCTAAAAAAAGAGTCATGTAAATATATTTCTTATGTCCTATTCTACCCTCCGTTAAGAGATTCGCCCGTATAAGATTTACACACTGTATAACAATTTATTCAAAGTTATGGCTAAATAATTCTGACTTTGTGTTCGTGTTGAGATGTTTGCCAGCGGTTGCCGCGCGACAGCGAGACTGGAGACAGGCTTCCCTAGGCTGTTGTTGGGCGCACGATCTCCTTAAACCATCCAGTATAATTGAGATCTACCATTAACCTCATTGACTACGGCCATAGAGTTCAATGGTTATACTGGTGCGCCCTTATCGGGTGGTTGGCGCTCGAGCGACGGTAACCCAAGGTCTAGCCTCAGTCACGTCCCGCCCGCCTTAAACGACGCACTGCTACGAAAAATAGAAAATAATATGTGCATAGCATTTATGGACTTATGTCTATATGCGTTTTTTATACTAGAAAAAAATAGACAAATTGTAGGCGATGCTTAATTGAGTTAAAATGTAGTTTTGTGACTAATTGTTTTTTCAGTTCCATTTTAATAGTGTCTACGACTTTTTTTATATCTTATCAACTGTAAACTGATTTTCATATAAAGTTTTTCTTTTATTATTGTGAATTGGTGATTTTATTTGTCGAAATTTATATCTACCGCCGTGCAATTTTAACGTTCAGCTTGTCGTTTGTTCATTTAACAGACACTTGAGTTAAACAACCCGAAGTGGGTAATTAACTCGGTGTAAATTTTGACCTCGGTTCAACCTCGACCTACAGTGATTTTGTGCGAATTTCGTGCATAATTCCTATCAAGATGGATTTGGTGCACCGATTGCACTATTTGGTGCTGTCCCAGAAGTCGGATTTGATGACGATGGAGAGGGAACAGAGAATGCGCGTGCGACGTCAATCCAGTCTTCCAGAGTATAGCAAAGCCAATAAGACAAGGCAACGGCTTGAACAAGCTTACTTCAATGATGTAAGTTATATTTGTTTACTCGATTTGACTTCTAGCTGCAGACACGGGAGAGAGTGTACCTACACTCTTACCATCCTAACTACAAACATCAAAAGATTTGAAATACCATGATATTTTAATTCAATTTCAAATTCTATAGACATTACGGATCATTAGGTAGACGTTCTTCAAAAGTATAATTCTTCAACTCTCTTTTATATAAACTTTTCTTGTGTTGTTTTAATTAAGAATTTCTTATGTACAGCGTTAACCTGTTTTTACTCTCTTATGGGTGCAATTTAGCTTTTTAGGTCAAAGGGCCTGTGCAGCTGTGCTTCTGATGGTCAATCAGGACTTTTCTTTTTATATCCATAGAGTATTATAGAACCTAAGTACAGTATCGATAAAAAATAACAAGCAATAGTACAGAGCAGATATATTTAATATAGGTAAAATTACCATTTATAGTAATAAGCAAGAGACGAGGGTATTGTAAAATGCAGGTAATGATTAGGTACACTAAAATATGTTTATAATATCAAATATATTTAAAAGATATTTAATATTTCTTTTAAGTACTTACTTACGTGGATCGTGCCGATTAAGTAAATACAATTCATGCTAATACTTCAAACTTATATTATGTCGCTGTTTGTAATATTTAGATATACACGCGTATCTTTGTAATCGAGGGCAGCAATTAAAATTCAGATAATTAGTTCTTCTTTTATAACGTGATACTCTTAATTAAAGATGGCGTACCAATTAAAATAATCCTTTCAAAAACCATAGTTCCTTTAAGGAACAAAAAGATGGATGAGATAACTTGCTTCCCAACATTTGATAAGAGCTTTTTATAGCCAACTTTTATTTCTTCTCGACACGACATTCCGACCTATCTTCAAGTTAAAATGTAAGTATAGAAGGCTCGTTAAGTATACCAAACGCGACGATAAATCGCCGTAGTGACATAGTAAAGCCTTATCACTAGACGCCTGCCACGCGGTGGAAGGAAGAGAGCACGCAACTGTTTATTAACATAGACTACCTATCCAACCGCTGCGATATAGAAAATACCTACCTATTAAACTAATTCAACTCTATAGTGTTTATGAAGATAGTAAAATTGCATTCGTATGAGTACTATTTTCAGATCGTAGCAAGCAAAAATTTACGATTTTAATGCGTCTTTAAATAAGAGCGATATGATTTTTAATGTGTTACTGACTACTGAGCTATGGGCCAAATAGTATTTGTTCAGTTTTGAAACTTGATGGTCCGAAGAACGTGTTATATTGTATTCCATATGTAACATTGGAACGACTTAATATTTCACAGAAATCAAGAAACCTACTTTCATACAGCCTACTTGACCATCAAAAGTGTAGCCAAATATGAATACGAAAGAGCGATACGTATACCGCATGACATTGTGGCAAATAGACATGAAAGAAGTGGCTTAGTTTTATTTATAGTATGTGTGATTTAATTAAGTATTCATAGGCGTGAAATAGATATAATATAAGTTGATGAAATAGTCAAGTCCAGGCGAACAATAGAGTAAATAGCGGGTAAATAGTCACTAAGTGGCTTTTAGTCATAGATTTAGTTACCAAACAAACAAGACGTCTTACGAGTAACAACTAGTCCTTTGACCCTTAACTTCCAGTCATGCAAAAAACAGAGAGATTCAAAGATTCTAACCTTTCCTTGCTTCGTTTACCTACCTGCACGTCACCTTCGTATAGTTGACTCAATTTATTTTTCAATCTCGACCGTAGTCCAAAACTATTTCGTTTCGATGAACTTCCAATTCTTTGTTAAATTGGATTGGAGTTGTTTACAGCACGACAATATCTACAAAAAAAAATTGCTATATGTCTGTACATGTGTACCAAAGAGTGATACGAATAGTTTTAAGCTGCAGTGGTTGTCCGATTCCGCAATTTCCGATTCTTTTGGAAACTAAATGTTAGATATATTTTATATGACGACGTTAGGTTGACTTCCTAGTAAGTACATATTTGTGTTACTAAAAATTGATAGCCAAACTTTTCTGTCATAATATTAATATTATTGGCTGGACATTATAATGTGTAGGCCTCTTCCATTGAGGAAATCCAACTATTTTTGTAGTAAAAATACAGTTCATTAAGCTGGGTTTAGACGGGCAATAAAAATTGCAGAAGCTGACTTCCTCAAGCCACTTGCA
Organism: Grapholita molesta; assembly: GCA_022674325.2. Classification (NCBI taxonomy): domain Eukaryota; kingdom Metazoa; phylum Arthropoda; class Insecta; order Lepidoptera; family Tortricidae; genus Grapholita; species Grapholita molesta. Next base: position 6,799,295 of record CP053126.2, read on the forward strand.
TTGTGTAAACTGTACAGCAACCCAACTTCTGCATTTTTTTTCAACTTGCTATACTTGTTACAAGTTCGCAAGAACCAAAGTTTATGTGTCGCTAATTAGTAACTACTTGATTTGATACTTGGTGTTAATAAATACACGGTGACATCATATTTTCTATAGAGATCGAATCGTAAGTAGGAAGACGTGGGTATATACACTACATTGTTTTTCTAAGAGGATAATGTCTCAGTAAAAAACATGTCTTTACCATGGGCAACTGGACATGATTCTAGCAATAGCAAAGAAATCGAGAATGCCTTTTAGCTAGACAGGCAATCCAATTTGAGTTGTCTCCGCTGGGTATTGCCTCTACCACAGATCTCATTCCTCCGCGTAAACAGTTGCGGCCGAATTCTCGGAAGCATTCGAATTGGGACAACTTCAACATATGATATTATAATCGTATTAAGGACTCTTTAAGTACCTGCACATAGACTGACCCTAGTAGAGTTGTATTTGCATAAGATATATGTATATTTTTAATAACCTATCTAGGTGTCCTACTGCGGGGCAAAGGCTTGTCCCCATGCTTTCCACGACTCCCGATTTTGTGCTTCTGTCGACCAGGTGTGCTTTTGTTGAAGGCATCAAGGTCCCGCCATTTCCACGTGGGCTGCCCACTCCTGCGTCTTATGTGCGACATCCACTTGGTATCTACATTAGGCCACCTGTCCGGATGCATGCGGTAGACGTGGTCAGCCCAGTTCCATTTGAACCTCGCAGCCATTTTTTCCTACGTCTGCAGTGCGGGTTATGGAACGCAGCGTGGTGTTCCGGATGCGATCAGTCCTCTTTACAGCTAAAATGCTACGCTCCATAACCCGCTGGAAAACCTTCAATTTGGAGTTCTGAATCTCTGTGAGCGACCAAGTTTTGAGTACTGTAGGAGGATAGGCAGAATACAAATCTTCACATCGAATCTTGTTGTAAAGGGCCTTTAGGAGTTGGCTCGATCCGGCTCCGCATACGGTTCCCAAATGACCGGAACATCATAGTTCCATGTACGGGAAAGAAATATAATATTATATCATATAATAAAAAGTCTAAACTTCCACTTAAAATATGTTACTAGTAAAATTCATAACTTTGCACATTTATCATTACTCATACCTGCTCATTTTTTATTGCGAACATCCCTAGGGTCAGTGAGAAGTTGATAAAGCACCAAGCGTAAAGTTTTTCAGGTACGTAGCGTCCTTACTGTAAATCAACAGACCGGATCTCATAAATAGTAAAACGCGCGAGATGCATATTTATGTCCACAATGTCCACTGTTCTTATATAAAACACTCTGTCCTTGCGACGGCGTTGCTTCAATGATCTGACCTTGTGTAACTAATGTCAATGCCGCACCTTAATATTTAAATCCAATATCTAGCCAATCGGCAATTGAACGTAAAATAATAACAAGAGTTCAAAAAGTAAACTAAACTTTATAGTAAATAGGCCCTCTCACTTGAAAGGGAGCTGTAGAAAGAAATGTAAATAAGTTCATTTGCATCCCTCAGTTTTCTGGCTGTTGCCGCCCCAAACGTAGCTGCCATTGAAATTGGGATCGTTGTCGAAGTCGGCGTTAAATTGTTGTTCTGAACAATTTAAACAGGGGCTCGAGTAAATGTTGTTATAAGGTATAGTTAGCATCGAACATTTTCTTGCTGTAGGCAAACGGATCTGTACCCTTACCATGAGTTATGACATTGACGTTTTCGATAACGAGTAGCGAGTTTACTAACTGTGCATCTCGCCTGTACTATTTTAGTGCGAACGAGATGCACAGATACTAGATAGTAAACTCGATACTCGTTATCGAAAACGTCAATGTCACAACTCATGGTAAGGGTACAGATTAATTACGTTTGATTTGAACTGAAGTCTGTTTTAGTTAATTATAGGTACCATTAGTAAACTATTTATTACCTTATACGTAGAAATGCAAAGCTTCTTGGCACAATTATGTATTTAACTTAATAGACGTTGAATAATTGTTTTGTTTCTAGTGAAAACTAGTAACCAATAAAACATAAGCCATTATATAATTGCTACACCCACATTGATCATAAATATCATAATATTATGTGTATGAGGTATTACTTACATCAGTACACTACATTTAATCCACCGTCTCATACTAAGTAGCAACTATATTGAAACAGGTTTGTATATAAATATGAATAGCATCATCATTTGGGACGACATATTTGCCCACTTCGATTATTAACTACAATATGATGTTGACTGTACATACCAGTGGCGGCACATTTGTCCATTCTCGCCGGCTTGACTAACTTTACTACAGTTCAACGGTTTTCCTTGGGCTCATGAAGAAAAGGCTCTAACAAAAGGCTCTAGGCTTTTACATATCGGCTCCGTGTTGCCTAAGAAAAAAATTGAGTCGCCGCTACTGATACGGACGGCTCTAAAAACATGTAAACGATTTCGATCCTCATACCTCAGACATACGTTCACAAATGTATACATATAATTAGACGTGACTGTACATACATACAGAATTTTTGCTTATCGCATCTTTCTTAATCAGATTCACATACCTGTAGGTGTGGCTAGACTTATGAGCATCAAGGATGGGATTACAATCGCTTACTCAGCTCTAGTGATGGATGTGCCAGCATATTATGTTCCCACTTTTTCTCTGTTAAGCTCTTATGTTCAATGTTTACATTATTATATTGGTATTTTCTACAGTGAAGTTTTAATAAACCACTAAATAGCGTTTTGAACCATCTAATACCGATATTACTTTCAAAAAAATAACCGGTATTCGATTTCGGTATCTCAGTTGTTATGAACCTTTTTGCATTTTATTCCACTAATCAAATACCGTATTCTCCTTACCTAAATATATATATCAAAGTAAAATTTCAAATTGACGGCAATATTTAGATTTTTCGTAATACCGGTAACGATCCCTTTTTTGGTGCAATAGAGAAAGTACTTATTACATATAAACCTTCCTCTTGAATTACTAATCTAATAATACTATGGCAGGTACTATTTTTTAGTTAGAAAATCGTTATAGGAATTATATATATACAGTATATACCTACCTACTAGCGAGCTGCCTAAGCTTCGTACAAGTGACAATGAATCACTCTATTTACTAATGTAAACCGCATTGAAATACGGTACGAAGCTTAGAGAGATTTAAACAAACAGTACCCTTACCATGAGTTGTGACATTGACGTTTTTGATAACTAGTATCGAGTTTACTATCTGTGCATCTCGCTTGTACTATTTTAGTGCGAACGAGATGCACAGATAGTAAACTCGATACTCGTTATCGAAAACGTCAATGTCACAACTCATGGTAAGGGTACAGATGGCAGCGATATTACTTTGTTTTACACTATGTAATGATAAGGCCTATGCCTTGTAACATGGTTTCTCCTGAGATTTTAGCTTGTCAACGCTCGTCGGGCTTATAGGAATATGCCGGATCGCGGCAACATTGAAGTGTTCATTAGGGTTCCCCCTCTTAAGGCTCTCGAATGAATACACTCGTGCTCACTTTTGTAGGCTAACCTTTCCGTTGCTTCACAGGGCACCCTTGCTTCCCTAGGCTAGGTATAGTTTTTTCAACACACTTTCTATGAAGGCTCTTATTATTATTACACTGTGTTTTGGCTGTTGATGAAACAAACACCCAGGTTTTTCATTACATTACTTTCAGTTGAACTAGTTCTTTAATAAGGTAGAAACGTAAGCACTTGGTATTTTTTATATAGCCGTTAACTTATTAAAGTGAATATTCTTTAGATCAACTGGAGTCGTATTTTCTAAGACACTTGTACTTATTTCAATTGTTACGTAAACCTTTCAACTCGTCACTGAGGTAGCTCCATTGCATAATGAAGACTAAACTATATCATTTTTATATTGCTGCTCATTTATGTGTCTTATGGATGAAGAAGATAACATTTTGATTATCTTTTTCGTCCACGTCTATACGTATTCTACACAGTGTATAGTTAAATTGGTTATTATAAAATAATCAGTAAAAGAAAAATGATATATACACATCCCTTATTTGGGTGATTATAATAGTATACTAACTAGCGTAAGAAAAAGAAAGTAGGTAACCTAGATATGTGTAATTCTCTCAGTCTGCGTTCTAACTGACAAACTTTCTAGTCAAATAAACCCAATTTATATATATCAAAAATATAACTTATATAAAAACTTACAGCTACATATATTACCAATAAAAGTAGGTTTACTAACAAAATACAATGAACATTTTTTTCGTTCGCGTTGGCATTTATCTGGTTCGATTGTTTGAAGCTTCTCGTCAGCTCCCGCCATTGCGAACACGTCAGGAAAATGTACGATTTTCACATTAATAGGTTTCGGATTGCTTCAATCATATTTATAGGCTATATTATTTTTATTGGAGACAGGTCTGGCCTAGTAGGTTGTGACCCTGCCCGTGAAGTCGATGATCCTGGATTTAAATTCCATTTTACCACAATTGTTTACCTATTAATTTATTTACTTCACAAACTGGTATTAAATATAAACTAGTCTCTGTTACTAATGTGCCCAGAAAGCTAACCACATTGACCCGATGGATAGCGATGCTGAACAGTGACACCCTCTGAGCCCTGTACCCGTATCATGAGTTTTGACATTATGGTTTTCGATAGCGAGTATCGAGTTCACTATCTGTGCATCTCGTTCGAACTAAAATAGTACAAGCGACATCCACAGATAGTAAACTCGATACTCGTTATCGAAAACCGTAATGTCACAACTCATGGTACGGGTACTGAGTGTAAGTTTTTAACGCAACTTTACGTCACGAACGCGTTTGCGTTTCCCATATAAAAAACATTATCACTTACGAGTTCGTAAACGTTTTTTTACGTCAAAAGAAACTTACACTAGAGCCTCAAGTCACGCATCGGTACGAGTATCACTATGTACAGCCAGACATGGATCTAGGCGCCTTAGGGCTTCAACCTCAAACGCCGTACACATTTAGATTGCATATCCTCCTAAGCCCCGCGGGCTTACCTGTAGTACCAATTACTTGGATGCAATATGAAACTTTTGCAATTGGAACAGAATTGCATTTCGTTTGTTTTATTAGAGTTTGAAACAAAAGACGATTTATAGATTGAAATAGATGAGTAGATGACATAAACTTTAATCATAAATGCCTAAAACCATTAACGCATTCACTGCCACCGACGCACATGTGCGTTCATTTCCATACATTTTTGGAGGGGGTGGCAGCGAATGTGTTACGAGATTGCATAATTATCTACCTACTTGAGAAAAAGAGTTATTATTTATGTATTTATTATCTATTAATTCATATTGCATTAATGTTACTAATTAAAAATCAAATCAAATCAAAATAATTAATGAAATTAATTTGTTTTGTTCTTGATAATCTATTTTATTTTCTACACCTCTCTCACTCAAATTTATTTGTCATTTTTCTTGTCTCGCGGTCTCGCTTGTATTGTTGATATGTATTAGTAAATATATTCGATTATTGCTATATTATAATATCTAAATCACAAACTTATTCCTCTTATGGTACTTACAATATCAACACACGTGTTACGGCATTGTAAGGGAATCCCTTAGGAATCCTTTGCCATCGCCGAAGGCGTGTTAAATAATTTGAAATCCTGCTAGTTACAGAGCTGCTGGGTGTTGTTATCTTCTACTTCTACGTGAAAAATTTAATAATGTTAATTCTAAATCACACCCTTTCATCGCATTTTCCTACACTTACGTTAAGCGCTATAGGATAGCCAATTTAATTTCAGCACACCAAGTATTTTTATGACATCTGCTTATCATACGTATCTGCCTATATATTATAAGAATAACATAAAGCTACCAATAATATCATATGTTTTCCATCGTCACATTCACAAATCAGGGTTCTTTATAATCTTCTTCCGCTAAACCGTAAAAATAATTTTAACACCGCAGCGAAAATTTTAAATTATTTCCTCAAACGTATTGTACTGTTATACTTAAATAAATTATGCCATTCCTCAATGTTCCCCAATAGGCGAAAGAAGAAGAACTGACACAAACTAAGTACATCATTGAACAAATAATGTGCTTTTTAATTCATTTCCATAAGGCCTCCCCTATATTCTCAGTCTCGGTTTAGATGGAAAATGCTGTCGGATTCGCCGGTTTTTTTCTTTCGCGTCTCTTACGACACCCGCCGGAGAACATTCAAAAACAAATGCTGAGAATTATTTTAAGCCCTTTATCATGCAAATGGAACAAACGAGTGGGCAAACACCCCTAAATCAATTTGCTACCCACGTCTCAAGCAGGTCAACACTGCATGCCCTTTCTAGGAACATTCGAGCGCCACGCGATTGAGATGTGGGTCGGGCACGCATTAAAGAAACGATTCGGCTCCTTAAACATCGCACAGGTAATAAACATCGCTATTATTTCCACCAACGCTATAAAATCTGATACTCATTTTACTAATTCTGTTTTTATTTTATATCCCACATATTATGACGTTTACATTGTTTAATCTCGCAATCTAGAATCGCCGATTAATCTGCCCAAGGGATGTGTAACTTTAATACAAAATTAGACATGCGCAAAAGGTTATATTTTAGTAATGCTTATTATATGAAACTCTTCTATAATATACTCGTATCTATATTGGAATATACCTAAATTCCAAAATTAAAACTAACATTAGTTCGTAGTTGACTACGTAACCCTAAAAATGGTCACTAAGTCTGTCGCATTCGCCAAGTAAGCTGGCAGAGTGTTACCTCTTTGGATGATCTGACTAATAATTTATCCTTTGAAAAAAAAAGATAAAATGTAGATATAATTACTTGAATGGGAACAAGGCGCGTATCACGCAGGCGGCGGCATAGCCGGCACCGACTTCATTAGATTCTAAAAATGTTTTAAATATTTTGCCATGAATGTGATAAGTGTCACTGAAAACACACACACACATATTGCACATATTGCATAGCCTCGTATTCGATGCCAAGGTGTGATACTTTTAGAATTCATTGTGCTATTATCGCGTGCCAAGGCCTTGTTTTTTTTTCACAAATCACACTTTATCTTGATCGTCGAATGTTTTCAGTGACATTGCTTAGTTTCGCTGCATTTTTACATAGTAAATATGTTGTTTACGTATATTATCGTATGCAATTTTTGTTATAGTATGTGGCTGATGAGGACGTGTCCTTATACTTACTCATTCATTTATACATATACATACAGGTGACAGAAGTTAAAGTTAATAAGTTTCTTATATAAACATATTTTTACAATGTAATACCTATGTCATTTGTATATTTTTAAATTAGGTTTTAATCTATAGGAACGCCCGAATTAAAACAAGTAAAGAAAAATCAGCCGAACTCTCAACTCCGTGCCATTGCGTTTCTCAAAACTTAGATAAAGAAAAACATGACGAGAAAATTATTAAGCCTAGTTTCCCTCTGGGTCGTCTCAGATAGCAGCGTCTTGCATTAATTAGCTCTTACGCCGAATTTTTCTATTAAATGTTTCCTAGTAGACCCCAAGTTTTATTAAGCTTCGTCCAAATGCCAGGACAAATGTTAGGAAAGAGAGACTGCGTGTGAAAACTTGGGCAGTTCTAACGTGGTACAACGTTCACCTGGGTTTCATTAACTAAGTGGACGATGGACATGCAACTTTTCAAGCAATCCTTTTAACCTGGAAAAGGGAAACAATTTCCAAACATAACCTGATCTAGTGGCGTATTAGGAAAAGTTGTAATAGTTTTCGTACCAGAGTAAAGTTAATTTGTTGAGTGAATAAAGGGATTTGGATACAACGAATTTGTTTCGATCCTACCCATGAAAATTATGGTTTGAACGGCGGTACGAGAGAACCCCAATTCCATAGGTACGATTAATGCGATAAATACGGAGGCAAAATATTTATTATGTATTTAGAAAAACATTTTTTGCTATAAAGGGAGTTTTGTTTATTCTTTTTTATCTCTAGGTATGTATCCTTTGTCATTTCCACAACCGCGACAAATCTTATGAGGTATGATGTTCAAACCGTCTATTCATATATAGGTGTGGCTAAAAAAACATATATACATACTTATTTACTCAAAAAATTTGGCTGCCCTCCGGCAATCGAAAATAAACTAATTTAAAACCTCTGTTTAGATGGCAACTTATTTTCAATGGTAATACAACACTTACTTTTATACATTTTAACTAGATGCTTGGGTCAACACAGTCGATTCAAATCTGAAGTTTCATTATACTGAAGCTTTAAATGTCGATCGATAATATTTGCATGCGTTATCAAATTCCACTCGATTCTAACCTACCGCTTTAATCATGACAATCGATCCCATCAAATTAAATCTCGAATCTATCACGCCTACGCGAATCGTTTTCAGAGTTCGGTGGGCTTAGGGTACGCACATTCAACACACTGATTATCCTTAAATATAGAATCACAGCTGTCAACCCATAAAGAACTGTCAAACTTTTCATACGAGAACGTTTCAAATATTATGATAACGCTAAAAGACAATTTGGAGCAACCGAACCTTAGTAGAGTGGAGCTCAGAAAATTCTGCTGTCAAATTGAACTTGATGCATGTGTGAGCGTTTCTCATAGTCATAATAACTGCTTCTTTTAACAGATGTTAAATCAAATCTTTGAACATTAATTTCTATTCAAAGTCACTCAGTTCTTCTATTCCAAAAAAACAAAAAAAATCCTTCAATATTCCGTACATTTTTGAAATTTCCTCTTTCCGCCGTCATATAAAAGAAATGGAAAATGGTAACATATTAAGTAAAAAAACTGTGGAACAACATTTCCTATTGTGTTAGCAAGAGCTCGTGATTATGAGTAGCGATAACATGCAAAAATTTAAATACTGCACCAGACTTTGACCTCTTTTCTGACAAACGCAGTAAACTGCATGTCACACTTCTGTGATTATGCGAAACCTATCTTTAGTTAGTTAAATACGACTAATGTACTTAAACACTTAATTGAATTTTTTATACCTATATTACAGCTCATTGACGCCTGGCTGTAACTGTTCGATGTAGGTATAAATAAATAAAATTTACTTAAAACAACAATTTTTTGAAAAGTGTAAATTTTTTGTGAAATGAAAAATTTGGAAAGTTTTAGAGCAATATTACGAGTGTGGAATGTGGGTTTGTGTTTTCGTCCTGGCTGAATACTTTTCTTAACTTTTTAGGTTCTGGAAAATATACAGGGTGTAGAAGTGAAGGGCCATTTTATTTAAGTTGCATGCATAACTTTTTTTTTCATTTGTTTTTTTTTTTTTTTGTGGTTTCTACTCAGAATCATGAGTTCTTTCGAGCCTGATCGGAGGAAAAATGTGTCTCAAGCTTTTTTATTCCATTCCGTTACTATTTTTCATACATTTCATATGCCGGTAACGGAACGAAAGTAATAAAAAAAATATAAAAAAATTGTGACACAATTTTCGTTTTATCAGGCTCGAAAGAACTCGTGATTCTGAGTAGAAACCACACAAAAAAATCTAAATAAAAAAAAAATATTATACAACTTTAAATAAAATGTCCCAGAAACAATATTAATTTTGGATACCTACATTCTTTTGTAATTAATTGTGATATTATCTAAATGAGCTGCGTACAGTGTACACATAGTTTCACTCAATGTTTGCCCAAATCACGCGCCCTAATAGATTTCGTGGACGCGATATGAAACATTGGTCTTTCCAAACTAATGCAGTTGATTAAAATAATTTCAGTGAAATGGCTTGTTACACAGTCAGTTTAACATATTAATAAACGTTAACAATATGTTTGCATTAAACGTATAATGTATATACTGATTAAAAGATGAAATAGATAACATATACTTAAGAAAAAAAAAAAAAAAAAAAAAAAAAAAACAAATCAAAAATATTTCATAAAAAAAAAAAAATTGATTTGTTCTTAGTTTTATATACTGATTGTTTAACGACGTACCTAATAAGAATATTTATTTGTTATTTTATTTACTATGGTAATTAATTACATCGAAAGATACAGGTGTATAGATACTACAAAGAAAACAGTGCCGAAAAAAAGGATTTATATAAAAATATTTTTGAGTTGATAATAGTAACGAAATCTTTAAACTTTGACTCATACAACCTTGGACAAACACATAGCTGTCTGATAGAGTTATTTCGATTCACGACAGATTAATTAGCAGTACATGCAAAACATAGCCCCGGGATCCATTACTCGGTATTGATGTCCTTAAACTATGACCAGAAACCAACGGGAAACGGACAGCAGCTTCCCTTTGAAAATACTGCAATGAACGGTGGAAAATACTGCAATCGCCAACCCATCTGCCAAGCGTGGTGATTATGAAATGATTACCCACGCCACGGACAGCCTTATCATTAACAAAAACTGCTGTTGAAATGCGCACTTATTACACTAACATTAAAGACTCTAGTTAAAAAATATAATTTGCAGATTGTTTTTTTTTATAGACACTAGCAAAATAACATTCGTTAGATTACATTTCTACTTCCGATCCTAAGCCAATAAAGACATACGTTACGTGAATCGACCAAACCGTCCGTGCGTACCCAAGGGAACTATCAATTAATAAGGCTCTGCCCTTCTATTTTTTGCTGTGTCTCCTTTATTTTAAACATTAAATAAAAAAAATAGGTGAATTGAAAGTCCGTTTTGTTCCTCGTTGAACAGTAATTTACTAATTTGTGACTTTGTTGATGAGGTAGTCAAGTTGTCAGTGTGCTAGTAGATTACAGCCATTGTGTAGGCTGTAAAGCTGTTACACAGGCCTGCATTTCAGATTAGCATAATAGTGTATTGAATAGTTTGCGCGCGCTTGTATCAGAATTGTAGCTGTTAGTTTAGGCATTTTGCACGAAATCGCTGTGCCTTGAATGTTTCTAGAAATGGAATGATTGTGTTACCTAATCTTACTGTGCTACCTTACTATTTGTGTGTATACACCAAATAAGTAGGTATATAGAAGTATACACAACTGGTACGATAGCTTGGAATGACAACCTGCTCCATAGTAAAATAATTTGTCTCAATCAATCAATTAAGTATGGGGAATTGACTCCATAATAGTGGAAGCACAAGTCCTGACAATAAGCGTGACTCATCATTAAGGGCACCCCGACAGCACGTTAAGTTTTTCTTTCAGCGTATCTCTTACCGCAACCATATTTTAACTAGTGACCATATTTGTTCACAGAGAGAGCTATTCGCAGCAAAAGCGGAGAGCGGGACAGCAGCAGTCGATCGCAAGCTCTCTTCTTCGTCCGCCGGCAGCATGAAGAACAAGTGGTTGAAAGCGTTTCGCAGCCTGAAGCCCCCCAGTGCCCCCCCGCCTCATGCTGCACCCCCCGACAAGTAAGACTACACATGTGCTCAAATAATTGCAAGATTAGATAAATTATGGAAGAAACTCAAAATGAACATATCATTTCAACACTATTCGACAACTCTAAGCCTAACGGCCCGGCCACGACAATGCGTGACTTACGGCGCGGCAAGCGTTTTATCTGTTCGTTGCGCGGTCAAGACGCTCAATGCACTGCGTTACTGCTTAGTTGGGATCAACGCAATGAACAGATAAAACGCTTGCCGCTCCTCAATTCGCGCAATGTCGTGGCCGGACCATAACGACTAACGCTCTGCTTGCAAATTGATACCCCTAACAAGCGCGTTTTTGATCGAATGAGCTCACACGGAATGTTGAGTAGAAAAAACATAAAAAAAAACTAATTAACTAATCTGTAGAGTTAGCATTTTTAAATTTTTAGTAAACAACTCATTACGTATACAGTTACGTAACGTGGGCAAGTCAAGTCACAATAGATTCGCGTATTTACGCCCACTGATGTTTAACCTACATGCGTTGAAACAAAAGGAATCCACGCAAACTGTTCTTTGCCAGCTTTTCAGTGCCAACTACGCTGAAAGAAGCCAAAAGTTTGAAATATTAGTCCAAATGAAAGAAGACAAAAAATGTGCATGAATTCGCATTTAATGAAAGTACTCAATTAATTAGTCACTTTAACCTTTAGTTTTGTTATGATAAAAAATATATTCCCTAAAAAGGCAGTCGCTCGATCAAGTCACCGGCATCCTTTATTTTCAGTTTGACTTCAAATTTCACTTGTAATTGGTTTCAAAAAATATTAAACCAATAAGGTTTAAACGTTCCCTCTTAGACACACGTCTACCACAATGTATACATTATTCTTAAACTGTAAAGTTTCTTTAATCTTACTTAGCTTCTTCCCAAAACTTAAGTAAGTTAACTATAAAGTTAAAACAAGCGGAGGTTAACTTAAGTATTCCGCGCCTTAGGAAAGCGCCTTACAAAGTAATTGGTAGTCACTAAGCAAAGAGGTTACATTTTAGCTTTATAGCTGAGTTTTAAATCCTTTGCACTGTTTTAAAAACACGCGCTCTAAAACGATTTTTCAATAAGTACCTACCCTTAACTGTGATTTAGAGCAATGGGAAAACTTCCTAGGTATTTGGCGGAGTACGTAATCAGCGTGCATATTACTACGAGTAGTTACTTATATAACACTTAGCCAGAATATGTGTAGGCTATTACAGTATCCAATTAACTCCGAGATGTAGTTCAAATTACTATATCAACAAGGTCCTTACCAAACAAGCTGGCTAAACTCAAGGTAAGTAGGCAGTTTGCTATAGAAATATATTGTAGGTACCTACGAGTTCCAGGAGTATATTTATGCATAACACTATAGCCTTCCAGTGGCAATTATTGAAATTGAACTAGTAGTTATATATACTTGAAGTACGAAGCGTCAATTGTGTTTCATTCTTGATCTTTTCGCCAATTATTCGAAGACTGTTGAGCGGTTAAGGATTTTTTTTCTAAGATTCAATTGCAGACAGTACAAGTAGGATAAAATAAAAAAAAACGCTCCACATTACGTATATAATGTTCGTATTTGAATCGCGCAAGTGACGTCTCCAATCGGAAATGTATTGTTACGTGGCTGGCAAATCGCTTCCCCGTAGTTAAGTGCAAAGAAAACGTAGATATGTAACGAAGTATTTGACTTCGAATCGGGTTCAAGTTTCATTTAAACATAATGATCTACCTTTGCTGTCTTTCGCAAATGAGATTATGGCAAATAGGCCCCGGCACTCGTGTGTGTCTGGTACGGCTTCTTTAAACGTAAGTAAGTACCCACTTAAGCCTTAAGTCACAGAAATTACTTTGTTATGTAATATCATATGTGCACAAATGTCTCTTTTATCTTGCTAAAATTTATTGCTTGCCAGACTTTCTATGTTGAGTTTCTAAATTAATTAAATAATAAAATAATGTACCCACTCTATTTGAAAAACAATCATTCATTAAACAGAAAGATGCCTTCTAAAATTAATAATTAAAAACATTATAAACTTGTAATTTTTATTTGATGGTAAATAACATCATTGCGAGATATGTAGGTATACACAATAAGGTTTAATATGTGTGAAAACGCTAAATATTTAATTGGTAAGCTTTATCATAGAACCTTCAATTAACTATGAAGAAAAATGTCGTTGTTATATTATTGTAAATACAGCAATGCGGAAAATTTAAGTGCGAATAAATGTAGACGTAAGAAATTTTCGAGGCTTGTAAATTGGGAGTGCTAGGCTTGGTAAATATTGATATAGTTTTCTGAGATAACGAGATGCACTCGACTTGAGCATATTCAGCGCTGGAGGCTCTCTGCTTCCATTGTACAGCAAACTTATTTATACATACAACCTTTTTTTTCTACATTATTATCACAATATTAACAATAAGGTATCAAAAGCCCTATTGTATTATCATATCATCTTTTTATAATTTTACTTAAATGCTATTGTGTAAGTTATTCAATATCATTTCTTTGATAATATATTAAATTTATAAATAAAATATTTCATTACTTAGCGGCCACTTGTTTCACGTGATTTGTTTTTGATATCGAATTACTTACACATGTTCAAATACAATCTGTGATAGAGGCCCACAAACAACACGCTTCATTGCTCTATGTAAAAGCTTAACAATTACGTACGAGCAAATACACATGTAGAATTAACACAATTTTATGTCAAAATCGCAAATCATTACCTATCAATTTCATATTATTATTTGGTGTCATGTAGGGCTGTTGATGCGGCGGTCATAAAACACGCCAGAATTGTTTTGTTACTAATATATTTCATTATATACCTTTCCACCAAAATAATTTATTATCATACTTTGCGATTGCATTATCCAGTTCAGCTTGCGTAAGTTAAATCTATCACAGATTCATTAACATCCATTTTTAATTGTGTGTTCACTATTCAAAAGCCGTTTTCATATTGATGTTTCTCTCTTCTTGCATCAATAAAGAAAAAATCAAATGTACCACGCGGTGTCGACGATAATGGCGATGAGGTAAATGTGCCCCTGTAGGTGTGCCCTGTGTTTCTGTTACCCATCAACATTTTGGATACTGCTTTGACCCTTCACATGTAGTCTTACAAATATTTAATCAACAGCATGACAGAATTACAGAATAATACACGATGCCTGGTGCTTTTCATTTGTTCTGGTAGATATTTTTGCTCGTTTTCTTCGCTGAGAGCCAAATACGCGACTACATAAGCCAAACTTCTGGCATACGTTTTTGATATTTTCACTGTCGCAAAGCCGCGCTGCCATATTGCGATGGTCGCTCCAGTGAGGATGGGAGGCCTTCTTAGTTTTTGAAGAACAAATGTTAGTACTCGGATAATAATAGCTTGATTTCGTACACCAGCTTAGTTCTTGCTTCCTATCCTGCAGCTGCAAACTAGCTTCACAACACTACCGCTTTCAGCTATCTGTCCGGGGATAAATACACGCCAGTATTATACCTCGAACCTGTCTTAGCAATTAAACACTTTCTAGAAGATTGTTGCGTGCCTGGTATTTTTTAACGTCAAGGTAGATAAATGGGTGTCATTAGGGGTTAAATTAGTGTTGGATTTACTACCCCAGTCTGATCTATCTGTCCCCCCTGTCCTTGAACTACATCGATCAATATGTATGACGTATTATAACCACTTTAGTGAAGTGCGAGGTTGTAAATGGCTCAGTCTGTATACAAATTTTGATTGAACGTTTGAATAATTGAAATGAAATGTATTAATGAACAATAATCCACAACTGAAGATTACCAATAATCAGAAAATTACGTTTAAGTAAGAAGTCTAATGAAAACAAGTAATGTTGGCATGTGGTATGTGATTACGTATGATATTTAATTATATGAGTAAAACTTAATGTATGAAACGAAATTAAGAAGTCAACAATTATGGTATGTAACAATGGAAATGTTATCAATGGCTAATAAGATAAGTTTGTCGTTTTAGTTTCGTGTAAGGTATTACTGCAATTATTTGCTTCTGGAGCAGATTACAACATGTATCCTACTTATAAGTAAAAATAATAATATTGTAGGTAGGTACCTACATCTTTCTGAGCCCTTTGCACGCCTTAACTTCAAAGACTTTACAATCTTATCCTCTGTTATTGTTTTGTTTTAATTAAGCTTATAATTTGAGGTGTTGACTAGATTTGTGTTACTGTAGGAGGAATGGCGCGGGCAGGGAGGCGCTCCGTGGAGACAGCGATGCTCACAATTTCCAGGAGTACACCTACAAGAAGATTACGCCCTGCGATGTCTGCTCGCAAGTTCTTAGAGGTAAGTACCATATGTGACATTATCTACGAAAGGGCACCTTAATGTCGATGGCGCTTATGTCGTTGTTCAAGACGATACAATACAAACGCAACGCGATTCGACGTAAGTGCCATCGACAACAAGGTCCCTTTTCCTAGATAATGACACATATAACCTTCATTGGTTTGCTTATCTTTAACAAATTTAAATTATATAAAAAAAACTCAAAAAAACAAACGGCTGATAATCTTAATGTCTTCGATATTTAAATCGATTTTTATTTATTTAAATCGAAATTTCAATCTTGATGTATTCACTAGCAGACGTTTCTGCATAATAAAAAATAAAAAATAATCTTAATGTCAGTAATTGGATTCAATGTCTGCACAGTTTTACGATAAATTTGTATGTGCTGTTACCTAATTTGCAATAAGAGGATTTACAAAAATGTATCATAGGCAAAGAAACAGCAACATTGTAAATCGTAATAAAACTATAATCTGGTATTACTTCCCTTTAGAGAAGAGGAACTCCTGGTTTATGCCATGATGAAAAGGTCTGACAAAAACAAAAAAACTGGTAATAATTAGTCAACAATATCACCTTAAATGAAAAGAACTTTATCTTTCAAACTTACAGCTTTCTATAATAAGCTTGTGATTCAATTTACAATACTATCCTAAAAACCGTGAAGGCATTAGCGATAAAGTATCTTGCTGGTAGTTCATCAAGCACCATCTAACTAATTTTATTCCACTTCGATGTCTATCTATTTCAAAATACTTTAACCAAATTTTTCGAGTAAAAATGTCGACTTGAGGCGACCTGAAAGCCAGGCGGATGAAACAAGCACGATGGGCACTTAATACAACTTCTCGCTTGTCAAGTAACAAACTTGAATAGTTTTTATGTTGTTAAGCACTACAGTGTCCCCAATTAATTGTTATTTAGCATGGCAACACAGGTAAGTAATATTAATTATCTACAGATAATAAAATATGTCCAATATTCTGTCTGTCGCGTTTTCCTGGTAGGATAATCGTCATAACAAATTAGTTCCATCGTAGTCTGATCGTACCTGCCTAATTACTAGCAATAGATACGATACTTATTTTTTGTTATATTACTTATTAGTTTAGTATTTAAAATTTTTTGAGTTATTTAAGTTATCCTACATAATATTATAAACGATAAAGTTTGTATGTACGTAGGGATGTTTCCTCTTTCACGCAAAAACTACTAAATTAATGGACTTTAATGAGATTTGTCAATAATGTAGCTTATGAAAATAGAAAATACAACCAGCAAATATAATGCGTTATATTTACAAACTGTAGGTATATTTGAGAAAAACGCGAAGTATACGATATATACTATTCATAAGAAAATAAGGGACACTTATTATTTTGATGTTAAAATGAAAAACGTATGTTTTTGTTTAGGCTAATAATCATTAATAAAGTCAACTACTTATTTCAGTCTATTCTTAATTAGCCCATTATAAGCTAAAAAGAAACAGAATTTGTTTGCAAAGATTAATTATCAATTATACAGAACTATGTATATGGCCCTCAATAATTTAATGGATAAATCTATAAAAGAAAGGTACGTAAAAGACTACCCTATTAAAATACCTGATTAAAATAATGTTGTTAGCAATTGACGGATTGGGGGCCACGTAACTGTGATTATCCTCGACAATGGCATTATAAACAAAAAAGGTTTTTTGCCGGTGCCTCGCACCGACCCGTACGAACTGTTGCTTTGCAGACACAGCTCGTGACTCGAGGTTCGACGAACCACAATTTTGAGGCCATAGACTAAAAAAGGTCATAAGTATTTAAAATTTAAAAGAAGCGAAAACATTCTTTGGCAGTTTACAATCGAAATAAAATTCTTATGTTCTCTTTGTTTCTGTACGACACTCAATTTAATGTCGTACGACTAAAATAAAACATTTTGGTATAAGTTATTCGGCAGAATACTCGTAGGATTCAATGTTATTCAAGCAATTTTTAATCAAGAGAAAATGTTGGACTCGAAGTTAAGTCCTGCCTTCAAATTTGTTTACAAAAGTTAGCTGATTTTCTTAGGTCTTTCTGGTTTACCAATTTTTATGTATCAGTATAAGAACTATGGTAGGTGTATTGAATCGTTTATCGAAAACCGCAACGAAGTTACAACGCTACAGATTACACGAGCATTATAAGATCCCTTCGTTGAAATTTAAAAAAGACAAAGAGAAAATAGGAATTTTTCCTACATTGCATTGTGTTCAATGTATTCATTATAATATTCTAACCTCGTACTCAGTTTATCAGCAATGTCATCAATATGACCCAGAAAGCATTTTTTGTGAACCCACTAAACCCACGAAAGTCATTCACATAGTAAAATGCAAATCTTTATATTTTTTTTAAACGGCAACTATAAAGGTTTACAATGAATCACGTAACATTTTTGTCAAAGAAAATTCGCGAAATTTTCTGTAGAAAAATAATTGTTAACATGACTAACGCCGTAAATCGCAAATTAATATGGCTGATTCGATGATTCACTTATTCGTCAACTAAAATAAGTTTTCCATTCGTAATCACAATCAAAGGCTTTTATTGCCTTTACGCTTTTAGTTGTAAAATTATTGAATGTTTAGTATTAAATTAACAGTCACTTTCTTACGTTACAATAGCTCTTCGAAATATTTTTTCGTCAGATGTTTTTACGTATATTTGTGATGTATATTTTTATTAGTCTTTAGAATTTTGTTGACTATAGTTTATATGACCTTTGATGGTATACGCATTCATGTTTGTAAAGCAATTTTAACGCCATTGACGCCGAGCTTTGTACGCTTTAGTGCCTTATCCTCATTGCCCAGTGACTTCAGGTTATAAATGCAGAATTGTTGACATAGTACCTTTCATAGGTCAAGCCTTTTATTCTCGTACCGTTGAACTGCAAAACTGATAAGGAACTTTGAATACATTCAACTCTGTAAGTCAATATTCGTATGGTAAAAGTTGTTAAAGTGGAAAGATATATTGAGATACTTACATATTAAATTATAGATAAGACGATAAAGTTTAATGATATGTCTTAATAGAAAAGCAATTTAAGTCTATCAGTTTATCTAGTGTTCAGTATATACAAGACACCCGTGTTACATTATATGTATATATTTTGTCTGCCCAGCTTAAACAGTCCTTTAGGGCGAGTTCTCGTAGACTTGGACTGTCACTCTCAAGGCATAGCAACTGTTCAGTTTATATAATTATCTATATATACGTACAATGTCGCATAGTGACCATGGTCGGATATCGTTAGCCTAATGATCTTCCCTGCAATTAGTGGTTGAGTTTTATAGATATTTAAATGCGTTTGACTTTGAACCTCCACAGAGGATAAGTGATTACGACGGGTGGTAGACAGTCTAGGGGTGTTCGTAGTTAATGGACGGCATGGTCAACAACAGGAAAGTTTAAGGAATTATATATATATCATCGTTATACCCCGGGTAATGTTCAAGGTTACCATTTGGTGTCCTTGTACAAAATACGGATACGTAATATTTCAATATATTAACTTAAACAATCTGAAAAGACACAGCAGAAAATAATTGTCAATAGGTACCTACGTCTTTCTATCGTGCTTCGAAAATGAACATTACTTACTTTTACGTAGGTACATAATCAAAAACATAAGCGTAACTTATTCCTTACTAAGATCAATACCTAAAAAGAAGCCTTGTTTCGCTAATGATCCTTATTCTTTTTCATTTGGCTAAACAACCAGCCGTTTGAAATGTAAAAATTTCGTAAAAAAAATAATCCTGCGTTGTTGTTAGCCTAAGCCTTGAGATAATCTTACAAACCTGACGTAACCATAAACCGGGTTCAATTTAAATGTCAGCGGAGAAAAAGGGGAAGCCGCTTAAATATAAAAGTTCTAGCACTTTAACTATTTGCTTGTTATTACTTATTAATTAAAAATAATAGGGATAGTTTGTGACCGAAGTCTAGATCTTAAATATCGCAGTGTCGTTAACCCGCCCTAGATTTTCATCCATTATCCTAAATCGTATTAATTCACTTGGATGTCTGTCTAATAGGATGGAATCTTTATTTTTTCAGTTTCCTCG
This sequence comes from Grapholita molesta, assembly GCA_022674325.2. NCBI lineage: Eukaryota > Metazoa > Arthropoda > Insecta > Lepidoptera > Tortricidae > Grapholita > Grapholita molesta. The sequence continues at coordinate 6,819,230 of CP053126.2, forward strand.
ACCTCTTTTTATTTATCTGGCTCATTTAATTTTATCCGATTAGGATAATTCTAACTAGCTTTGTTACAAGGTTTTGAATCTAAACCTGAAATAACTGCTAGCGACTTCGTCTGTGTAGAAAGTATAAATGGTCACTATTTTAACACATTTTCGTACATTTTTACGTCACACTGGGCGGTAAGCGAGATTTACCACTCTTGTTTATGGCCGCGATCTGAGCCATTCTTTGTTTTACCGCCCTGGGTACGTAATATACTATTATCTCTCATTCTCCGAAGATACTTACGGAGTACAGTTCGAGTTTGTATATTTATTGATATTGTTCATATGATTTCAATTTGGTGTTTACCCTCGGATTCCAATTGTATCTAATCGCCATCGAATGCATTGAAATGGTTAACATTTAGATTGAGGCAAACTTTAACATGTTACGTATGTGCCTTAATAAATAAAATAATAATAATAATGAAAAAGTTGATCTAAACTGTTTGCAGCGAGTATCTTAAGAGAGTTCCTACTTTTAAGCATACAGATTCGAACCGAAGATCAATGTGATAACAAAGATATTGTTTCTTCCATAGGGCACACGCGTCAAGGGCTCCGCTGTCGTCTGTGCAAGCTCAACGTGCACGCTGACTGCATGCCGCAGGTCGGCAAGTGTCAGACCAAATCCCGCCTCCTGCGCCGGCAAAAGAGCACCTCGGAGATCGAGTCCCATCGCGTGCAAGAGGCCGCCTTCGATGAAGATAGTAAGCATTTTCAACTATATAAAACGATTAATAAAAAGGTAGTCAGAAATAGTTTATTTGAGAGTTTGGTCAACCACTACGAAGACTCTAAAAACAACAAAAGCTTTAGTTACGTTTGAGAAATCTTACGCCGAAACTGTATACGGCCAAGTGTATTTTATGCATGGTTTAATTCAAACTAACAAGTCTTGGGGAAACCAAAAAATCTGTAAATTTTATTTACCTAATTAATTAACAATACACCAAAGTGTTGTTAATTCAAGACATTACTTTTTCATTACGGTTTTACTAAAATACATATATTTATTGTCACATTTGTAGTTTGAAGTATATTACAACAAGTACTAAATTATTTCTGTAAAGTCATGATGGCCAGGATATGCCGTTTGTCTTAAGCACGAGTATACTAATTCTAACCAAGACTAGATTTTCAGAAGCAGTGGTAAGTATATTAGTTAGGCAAATTGTTTTACTGTTATTACCTCCATACCTATAATTGGCTAAGCAGATCTCGAAGATATAGCTTTATGCGACATAACATCCACACACCTAATACGCTTACACTATCATGAAGCTTGCCAAGCTACACGACACGCAGCTACTGTAAACTCTAGTTGAAGCTAACTTCACGTTGTTCACCAGTGGACGGGTGGCTACCTGGACAGAGGCTCACCAAAATCTCCTTCAAGGGGTCGGTCGAGTTCGATGATGATTTTGATAGCTACTATGACGAGGGTACAGTATGGCCTGAACTGTTAGGAGTGACCCCTCTGCACCTTACCGAGCCGAGCATTCAAGAACATTAACAATCCTAATCTCTTACCACGAGTAGGCTTGCCATAAACATTACCTACTAACAGTAAATACTATTCCAGCCTAAAACACATGTGTTATAACTGTCGAGTTTCATGTCGTTCCGGTCGATGTGGCGATCGCGATCTGTCTCTAACCGCATTTCGCTCGATGCTCAGAGGAGGAAGTGGATCAGACCTACCAAGTTCTGAAGCGAGCCAACGAAATCGCGAAGCCGGGCGGCGGGGGCCCGGTAGTGCGTGTGTCGGCAGCGCCCGAGGAGGCGCCCGCGCGCTCGCCGGCGCGGCCGGCTGTGGGCTTGGCCGGGCTGGCCGTGGCGCCGCAGCCCGTCGCCTCCAGCTCAGGTCTGCGCCGCACCCGAGCTCGCTCGCTTCTCCGCTCGAGCCGCGCCGTAGGCCGCCGGCCGCCGCGCCGCTTCGCTCCGGCGAGGCGCGCGACGGCCGACCGGCAGCTTCAATCAGATTATCACTCGTTTTTAGTAGTGTCGAATTCTTTTGCACGCATTTGATATAGTCGCGGGCGCAAGCGGGCGGGGTGCGGGGTGCCGGGCGCGGTATTGAGCGGTGCTTGTCGTAGGCGGCGCGCGGCCCGACGGCGGCATGCGGCGGCGCCTGTTCGCCGGCGTCAAGAGTTTGTCCATGTGGGGTTCACGCTCGCGCCGCTGCTCACCGCAGCACCGTTCCATTTCTCTGCCGGAAAGTATGCGCCCACGGCTGCCGTAGCGCATCGTTCTATCACTGTCTCACAGCTGCGAAATGAGCTTTGTTTGTCCCGTCCTCTAAGTGGATTACAGTGCCTCGTATCCGATGTGTGTTCGATCGTCATTTATGTTATAACATATATTTTACTTTTGTTTTGCGTTTGCTGTGTTAGTTTAGTCATAAATAGACGAAGCTCGGCAATACACTTTAGATGCTTGTACCCGTCCTTTGCAGGATTGACGGAAAATCTGATAAATGAGAGTGAAATGAGACATTAATCCTACCTGTCCAAATTTAACCGAATGTTACCGTTATTTTATTTTTATTTTTTTAACAATTAACCCCTCTTTTATTACAATTTATGTTATTATTTGTTTTGTTTATTTATTTGTATTTATTTTGTTTTGTTTGCCCATTGTCTTTGCAGAATCGGAGGAGACGACTTCCCGGCCTTTTGGACAGCCACTTTGTTTTACAAACGAAAACGGTGATCCTCCGCCCTCCATCCTTAAGTCCACGGGCAGCGTGCGCAAGAAAAAATGATCCCTTTGTCTCTCGACCCGCGGTGATCAGACAATTTAGACATATCGCGTATGCGACAGTCCTGACGTAGCTCTCGTACCGTACCGTACGTAGCCGCTTCTCGGACTCCCTTGTATCAGACCCCGAAGCGCCCCGCGTACTGTGATATGTATATTGTTACTTGTTACAATAAAAATCAGAACTGAGCAGCTTACTTTTATTATGGTTACCCGCAGATGAGTGGTGCATGGCTTGGCGGCGCGCCCACGATTGCATGCGTTTTATATCGTCGATACACATCTGACACGAAACCGCTAACTTACTTGTACTTCTTTTACTTACGCACGAACAAATATCTACAGTTGGGGACTCAATTATGGCTTATCTGTCATGCGAGTTGGGAGTTACTTACAAATCGTCTTAGCCTAGTTCACGCGGCGAGCAACTCACCTCACGCTACCGGCGGAGTATCTAGTTCAACACTCATTGTTTAACTAACCAGTCGACTAACATTCAGTTTCGTTGGCTTTCTTAACACCTTCCTATCACTACTTTTATTTATTTCGCAAACTTTACATTTCCTTATTCGCAGGGAAGTACGGAGGTATCGAGTTAACTCAGTAGTTGATCAATAATAGATGGTTGCTGTTTACTTTGTCCATACAGGGTCGATGAAGAACTCGAAGAGTGCCCAAATGTTGAGGCAGGCCGACCGCGCCAGTCCATTACCTGGTACCAACACTGACATCGTATCTAAGCGATTCCCTGTAGATTGACTTCTTTGTTTATTCAAAGATTCGTTGCATCGTCGAGCATTTTGCTACCTCATCCGAAACCATTTGTTTGATTCTATCCAATGAACGCTGCTGATGACGGGCCGATTAATAGATTTCATTCACTGTTTAGCGGGTTGACTATGATTACGCCGCATCCATAGTCCGTTGAAGTAGGATGCTTTAATCCGTAAAAACCGTAGTATGCTAGAGTAGAACTAGTTCTTAAGTGCAGTAGTGCTCAACTAAGAATAAAGACAGGGTTCTGATGCGTTTTCTTCTATCTATTCTTTAACCTTCTCTTTTTTAAATGTTATCTTATCTCATTTTAAATATTTTCGATTGTTTGCAACGCTTACGCACATTTTTTTATTGGTGTGATCTTAATGATCATATATTTGTTGCTTATCGTGTAATATTTTAAATACACTTACATCTTTATATTTGTCACAATTTTTAAGTGTTAACTATAATACCTATGTACTTAACATTTTTTATCAAAACTTTAACTAATCCCGTAACCAAATATGCCTCACTTTACTAAGCTCAACACATTAGCGATTGTTGTTTGAATATCTATAAACCTACTCAAAACCCTTTCATTGACTGTAACTCTAGTTCGATCCGAGCGTCTCAAAGGGTAAGTGCTCATGATGCGTGACTGTTGTAGCGCCGCATTCGCCGAGACGTCAAAAGTTGAACCTTAGAATGAAGAGCCTGTCGCTGGATTCACCGGAGTGCGGGGAGCTGCGGCGACGGCCGACGAGAGACCATCAGCCCTCGCAAAGCAGCCGCGTCCTCTGTACGCTCATCTTATCGTAACACCCGAGTCCAACTAACTTTTTTACAGTACCCTTACCATGAGTTGTGACATTGACGTTTTCGTTAACGAGTATCGAGTTTACTATCTGTGCATCTCGTTCGCACTAAAATAGTACAAGCGAGATGCACAGATAGTAAACTCGATACTCGTTATCGAAAACGTCAATGTCACAACTCATGGTTAGAGTACTGTAGAATTTAAAAATGAGTTTGCTATTTTACACCTTATTCCAATGAATTAAGGTGAAAACTTGTAAAAATATTTATGAACTCGACTGTGTGTACTGAATATATTTCCTTCGACCACGAAAGAGCTGATAATGGGAATGCTTTGTTATAAGTTCTAGTAACACTTGAGGCAATATCTACCTATTTGTGACTCCAACTTGATCAATGACCATTTTTGTAATAGTTAGCAAAGTTGAAAAGACTATCCAATACCCTTAACTTTACCACCTGATCTTAACTATGTAATACAAAATACCCAAACTGACGTACAACGCACATTGTCAAATTTAATTACAGAATGTCTCATCTTTTAACATAAAGAACAGGTCCCACATACAGCTCTTCACGCGGTTTCAGGAGAAATATAACAACGTGCTTAATGTCGCCTATTGCAAATCAACAATTCCTTCAAATGTAGATTTTCTTACAATTGTAATTGATATTTATAAAGTTGCTAGCATAAGTTTCATTAAAGTTGTAGTTTAGGTACTTTCTACTTTCTATTCGAGCTCAATTTATAACAGGTAAAATTATTTTATTAGAATTTTGCTTCAACTCCGAGAACTTGGTGAATGTTGAGTTATAACTTCTTGGAACAACATTTATTTGATTTCTTTTAAGCCTACGCAACCGTGCAGTCTAATTGAATCGTTTATTTCTAGAATATACCTCGTTATCTCGTGTTTTTCTATTTAGACTTCTGCTGGCAACTAGGTTTCTAACGTTTCTGACAATAACTATTACAAGAAAAAAATTATCGCTTTCGCTTTCAAGCTTACCTGTATCTGTAAAAAAGACCATGTTGTACAATTACAATACACTTAAGAGAAATTAAACAATCCCTTTGAATAAGAACGTTTCTTCAGAAACGACTTGTTTTAATTACTCTTAAATGCAGATGATTTCTTGGCGGTTTTGGACTCGGGTATTTAAGTGTACTTCTATGTCAAGCAAGCTATGTTTTCGCACACTGGCGATGTCATCCTTACAGATTTCCCTAGCTTGGCTTGTGTGCGTGTGTATAGATATTAATTATTACTGTTGTGTTTAGATATACTACATGTTGACCAATTCGACATGTTGACAGAGTGTTTTACGAAATTGTGCAAAGTTCTGAAACTACGTGCGTTGCTACTGTTACGTTATAGATGAACGAAATAAGCTTCGCCACATTATATGTTATTGATGATAATCGATAATGAGCATATTGTAATTAACGAGGATGTATCAAAAACCCGGAAATAATTGTATTTTAAGGAACGACAAATAACATACTGATTTAAACTTTCACGGTTTTTAAACGTTATTATAAATAAATGCAACTTTACCTCCGACGTTAGTGTGTCGACAGACTGACAACCCTACTGCGCAAAACGTTCAAGATGATAACAAGTACCTTTACCATGAGTTGTGACATTGAGGTTTTCGATGACGAGTATCGAGTTTACTACCTGTGCATCTCGCTTGTACTATTTTAGTGCGAACGAGATGCACAGATAGCAAACTCGATACTCGTTATCGAAAACCTCAATGTCACAACACATGGTAAGGGTACAGATCAAGTGCGGATAGTTGATTTGATGTCAACTGTAGCCAGACTTCATCCTCGTGTTCCAGGACAACTTCGTCCTCGAAACGTCAGAGAATTTTTTTAAAATTAATATACGCGATTAAGTCCCGTTTATTTGTCATAATGTGACAAATAACATTTAATACACTTGATAAACTGAGGCACATCGTTTCTCGCGCGGCTCATATATGCAAACTTTTTGGGTAAAATGGCGTCTCTTCAATTCACCCAATAATAACAATTCTTGACCTGATTTTTTACTGTAAACGGCTGTTGTTAAAACTCTACTATTGTGATGTTTTTACACTCCAAAACCAGTTTATCGTTCCTTAAACAATAACATTTTATTTGTGATTAAAATGTAAGCCCTCGTTGATCGATTTTAACCACCATTGCCATACGATCATCATCACACTTTTGAATCATTTTTTGTTAATTATCCGGAATTTTTCCACAAATTACAATTTGGTTTTATGGCATGTGATTTTGGTTTTCTTTTGGTTCTAGGTACGAGCAAGGCACTTTGCACGAGGCATGGCTTTACTAAGATTAATAAGCATATGATACATAACTATACCACACAATCGTGTATGTTCGTTTCCTTTGGTTTGTCTCATTAAATCGATGGCCGACATACTTACTGAAACTATTCGTTTTATGATTAGGCCCATTACGAATTGTCATAAAATATTAACACCGTTAGAAAAAATAATACATTATTATATATACAGTAACAAAAAAATCTAACGTAAATACTTTCTAAATTATACTTTACTTAAAAAAAAGTTATATGATTTGTGCACTTAGTCAAGATATTTTTATACAAAAAAAAAAACTGTGTAGCAACGTTTTGCCCTTCAATAAACGAGTAATAAAGAAAATATCCCACATGTTGTTGTTACATTGGTAATATGAAACCCGGGTCAAGTATGATAGTATTCATTAACTGTCGGCTATCGATTTACTGATACAACATTGTTTGTTCATGGTACAATAGACTAATGAGCAACCGTAATCTCATAAGTCATTGGTCGATTATTTAGCACCGAAAATAACTTAGATATTTGTATAAGCAATTTTGCGTGTTTTTTTGCTTCGCAATTTTAATCCGATTAGGTATAAGTAGTAAATATATTAATAACAAGAATAAAAAAAAATGCATCCTACGACCGCATTGTTTCGCCTTTATGTTTCTGAAACAGAAAAGACAAATGTTCACTTTATTTGCTTGTAGTATAACATAAGATGAAATTTGAGGTACAAGCTTTTATTGCCGACTGTACTTTTTTTTGGACAATCATCAACTAGGTACTCATCAAGAGTATTCTAACGAACCTAAAGACCACGGGTATATCTTTGCTATGGTGATCTGGCTCCAGCATCAAATCAGATCAGTAGTACCATAATATTTTATTCTCACAGAACTTACATAAGTGCGCTAAATTTCAGCTCAATCGCTTAAAGATATCTGCTTCAAAATTGAGTGCAAGATTTCACCAAAACATTGCAAGTGAAATGAAAGCTGAGGGTTAATACATATAACCAAAGTTAGATTTCCTCGGAGAGTAAAATCATTGTATTGCGTGCGGACGGGTTGTAAAAAAAGCTTGTAAAAATCAATAGCTGCTGTCAGTTTTTGTTGGTTGCAATCGGGTTTGCAGCAAGGTTGCTTGCAGTTCAGCATGTCAGCTCAGCGATATATCAAGGACCAGGATTTTTTATAGCAAAAATCAAACTGTCAGAGGGATTGACCAAGCTGTTTTATCGACTTATCGATGTTACGGAATAACCTCGTGTTACACATTACCAACTTAAAAGATTATTCTGTAACAGTTGAGATCTTTAATAAGCAACTTGCATCTCTATATTATAATAAATCATCACATATGTCAATCCCTCTCAACAGTTTGATTTTTGCTATGAAGAATTCCGGTCCTAGATTATAATGCGGTATCATTGTATCAGCGATAGGCCGAGGTTTGCCCTATATAAATACAAATACAAATAAATACAAATACGTTTATTTACTAGAATGCAGGTAGAAAATTATACAATTTAAGTTGTGCTATTAAGTCCCATATACTTCAGCCACCTCGTGGCATGCAAAATTAAATTGGTCTAAGGTTTTCATTAAAATTTTACAATGATGCTAAGTTATAAATGCTAAGTATTATAGTTTAGGGCTCATTTCAGGGTTCCATGAGTAAACCTTTACTTTCAATTTACATTAATTAATATTATGCGAAGAAACTCGTTGTAGAAAACTTAAGTTTTTAGCATAAACAAGTCCTTTAGAGATTTATACAACCTTGCTATGTACATTCATGTAATTGTTAAAACTTATGTTAAATTGGATAGGTAATTGTTTAAAAGAGTTTTATGCAAATGATCGTTAATTCAATGTGTGCTTTCACAAAAACAATATGCCTTTATTTTATTCGAGCATCTGAACAAATGACGATGATAAAACGTGTCTTTGAGGCGACTATTTTTTCTTTGCAGAATAATAGCAATCAACTACTAATAACGACGTTCAAATAAGGAATTAGCTATTACATTTGAGTCAATATGTACGTCCATTCAATAATAATAATTGATACCCAGTTGCTCGGAAGTGATCTGATTGTCTAAAATCTCGTAGATGAAACAGAAGGTCGAAGCAAAATTCAGTCTAAACTAGCCACTGATTTCGAACTATTAAGGATGTTGGATACCGAAAGTTCAGGTGCTAATAAAATAATCGGGCTTATCATGTATATTTGTATTCGTGAGCTCCCGTTATTTCGCCATGCCTGCTGCTATTCAAAAAAAAAAACAAATACACGAGTAGTCGTATTATAATGTTACTCTGTAAGTCCAGAGTATCACCGATACAAATATACGCTGCACTTCTATGCACCGATTTGGCTGCGGCAGAGTATGGCACTGCTACCTACCACTAACATCACAAGTGTTCTCAAATGAAGATCGACTCGTCTCCCGGCTTTTCAATGCCTGTCCGCTGCAATGACCATTGAGTTAGCGTAGTCGGAGTTTATCTTCCTTACAAAGTAAGCTGTAATTTTTTCCATCTCTCATAAGGTCTGTGCAACGGGTAAGCTGCTTGTATGTCCCTATAAGTACTCCTCCCTTTTACGGTGTGAAAGAGTTTGCATGACAATGTTTGAGGTAGTTTGATAGTGAAGCGATTGTTGATTTTCATTCTGATTTGTAGCGCCTTCCTCGCCGGTACATAGCAGGCGGCTGTTGAGTGCTCGTGGGGGAAGAATGAGCAGCGTCGAGCTACCTGATGAGCCTGACAAGAGCCTGTCATCAAACAGCGCGAGTCCATGCCCGTCACCAGTCAAGCAGGCCAGTGTAAGTATAACTATGGTCTATACTAGACCATAACATTATCGTCTATATTCAGGTCAGTACTTGAATATGGTAAAGACGGTCCCAAATTGGAAGAGCGTATCCTAGACGCTGTTTTGGCGTGACTAATATTGTACATTATTTTCGGAATAATAATCACCCCAGGACTTAAACCATCAATTTGCTTAATGATTTAAACTTAAACATCAAAATGTGTAAGTAAGTATGGAGTAAGAAAAAATGAAACACAAAAGGTGTTGGATAGATATATCGAGTGTGTAGTATGAAGTTCGCTTCTATAGGTGTAAATCCATAACATTATCAACCAGTAGAGTTTCGTCAATATCTACAAAAACACCCTCACGTTTCAGAAGCACCAGCGCCTGCTGCCAACCAACCTCTACGTGATCCTCTACAACTTCAAGTCGCGGCACGCTGACGAACTGGATCTCAAGGCAGGGTACAAGGTCACGGTCATTGACACCTCGGACCCTGATTGGTGGAAGGGCAAGTGCCTGGGCAAGATCGGGTATTTCCCCTCCAAATATTGCACGAAGCTGCAGGCTGGGGAGCGGCCGCTGCAAGTTACGCATAATTTACAGGTGAGTCTGATATTATTATGTTGTCTCTTACTCGTATTTATACCCACAAATTTTCTTAGAATTGAATCTGAAGAAGTGACAGACTGTATTTTATTTCATTGTCCTTGGATAGTAACATGTTTCAGCGAAACTATCGCCGCAATTTATTTCTATATTTAAACTGAATAATATGTCTAGGATTTTAGTCAATTTTTTTTTTATAAATTCCAAGGTATCTGACGGCGACAACGGCCTAATGCTCCTGCGTGACCAGATAGTTATACAAGTGGGTGACGAGGTCGACGGCATGGTAATGATCCGTTCAGGCGACAACCGCCAGGGCGTGTGTCCTATCAAGTTCCTACAAGAGGTGTGACGCTTCAGAAGATCAAACTACGATTTCATGACAGTGAGTTTTCTTCTGCCTACCTTTGTAATCAGACAAAAGTCACCAACATAGTTCTCAATGTTGTTAAACTACAGTTAACGGCAGACTGATTTGTGATACAAGTTAATAATAGTAGTTTATGTATCTGTGCATAATGAAGGGCATTACTACAAGAGTGTGGGTTTATGAAACGAGCCGAAGGCGAGTTTCATAATAATATCACACGATTGTTGTAATGCCTAATTATGTATAGATACATACACTACTTTATCTACACACATATCATTAAGTGTTTTAAGATGGGTTCAGAAACCGTAGGGAAATGACTTATTACTAGGGTTACTTGTAAACATTAAAAAGTCAACGAACAAAACAAATGACAGCTTGGAACGGCGGCGTTACGTATTTCGTATCTCAGTCAATTTTTTTTTTAAACCATAGACAAGCGAATGAACTCCCTATTCTACTGTCACTCGAGTTCAAATGTCGTTCGATTTATATTAAATAAAACATAACGAATTGGCGTTTCGTATCAATGGCTGTTTTAATATCTATAGGTACTAGATTAGACACCCCACTGGAATTTGACAGCTGTTCCAAATTTAAATTCATAACCTACTGATTTCAGTAGGTAATGTTAACATTACCTACTGAAATCTTTCTGATGGTTGGTAATGCTGGTCATTGCCTACGGTTTCTGGACGCATTTTAGAGCACTTATGACATGTACGTAGATAAAGAGTTTAACGATACAGTCATTAATCATTATACCAATCGAATCACAACCGCCGCATGAGTCTACTAAAAAATTGTCATCAATCAATGAAAGTAAGTTATCCTTACGACAAGTTTGGCCTGGGTAGTCACCCTGCCTATGAAGCCGAGGGTCCTGGGTTCAAATCCCAGTAAGGGCATTTATTTGCGTGATGAGCACAGATAGTTGTTCCTGAGTCATGGTTGTTTTTATATATGTATTTAAGTAGGTACATTATATATATCGTTGGCTAAGTACCCACAACACAAGCCTTCTTGAGCTTACCGTGGGGCTCAGTCAATTTGTGTCAAAATGTCCTGTGATATTTACTTATTTATTTAATTTATTTAAGGCTTTTTTTTCAATTTCAGAAACGCGGATCATTCACCGAAGAAACTCACACGCTCTACGTTCCAAAACCCATACAAAGTGCCCCCGTCACGCCTTGTGACAGCGAAACCTCCACCTGGTCTGACCGAGCCTCATCCAGCCGAGAGAGACAGTACTACGAACTACCCTCGACCTCCGACGCCCATTACGAGGGCCCAAGCACCTCCAACCGATATGAGGTACCGGCAACCGCCCGCTACGAAGGCCCTTCCACATCTGATAAGAGATATGACGACCGACCTTCAACTTCAGATAAAGCAAGATACGAGGAATCAATGGAAGGCTATTGGTGGTGGCGCAGGCCTCTGGGCGTTAGGCGAGCTCAGTGCCGAAGATGTGGAGCGTCATCGTCTACTAGGCCTTTAAAGATGAAGCCATGTGCTGGCACGACCCAAGAGCAGGACGACCTCGACTTTGATAGCAATCGTCCTCTAATGTCACGTGAACGCCCTTTGCTTTTCTTCAGGCAACTCTTCATTTAAATTCGCGAGTACCCCATTGTCCGAAACATTACGAATTATTAATCGCATCACAACCTTATTACAACTGGGTAAGGCTGTATTTTGGAAAGTTTTATTATGTACCTATTATGTACGTTACGGCGGTGGGGTCAATGTGCTAAGGTAGGAATTAGACGGAGCGCTTGCAGGGTTTCTCAATGCGATTTTGGGGTAATTCCCATTAGTGCTATAGGACTAAGACTTTTTGTACGAGTTTAAACTCTAAGGCTGCCGTAGTTCTATGGAACAAATGGAATGATCCGGTACATTCGCTAGAACTTTGCGCATAAAGTAAGAATTTTGAAGATGTTAAAAATTTGCAGTGCAGACAGTTGTTAGTTTTAATTCAGTAGCATATCTACTTTATTTAAAAGATACACAAAGAATACACGTTAGATTAGATATAAGATTATAATATGCATTAGAGAGTTTAGTTTTGCGTAATTATTTAGTTTCACTGTGCAAATAGTTCCGTAATGAAGGCATATATATGCTCGTAGCTAACACAAAGGCAAATTAATTAAATGTTTCTAGTATTTGCCACCTACCTACTAATTATTTCGCAAGAAACATTCCTTCCAATGCAGTTATTTTGTACCTGTATAAGACATTTAACAACTTGTATTTTTATATTTATACCTAAAGCGAAAATACGTGATTATATTAAATTAATTTCGTAACATATCATTTTTAAATTTATAGTTACTTATGTATTGTGATAACCTAAGGTGTTATTAGTTAGAATAAAATTAAGGTTATAATTTATAATTATACTTTTTTGTTGCGTTTACACTTACACATTTGTATAATATATATATAATATAATTATAGTATTTATTATGAAGTAAGGCATGGAGATAAACGAACAGCAAAATATATTTTAAAATAAATCTAATCCGGGCCCATTTATAAATCTATATATACTTTAATATTATTATGTATTTTATATCACTATAGCTTAATTAACGTATTAATATGCTAAGCTGATGCTAACCACAGTTAAGTCATCCAATGGTACCTATGGAAAAAAATACGTGCAAATTATATAATATGTACTGAAACACAAAGCTATAAATAAATGTTATAATATATTTTACTCGTAAAAATCAAAGTCCATGTACCTTTATATTCCGAAGTTGACAGAGCTGTCATTCAATCCAGAACAGTCCATAGAAATGTTAAAGTAATTTAATATGTACTAAGATAAATATTGTTCCAGTTTTATGCGTTGGGCCGTAGTCATTCATTATTGCCTGTAAGTTCCGATACTACCGGTAGTGAATGCAAGTAACAATGGTTAATAATAATTATATTCATAGATGTTGGGAATCACATACTTTGCAACCTACTAAGATGGACATGAACTTTGGAGTAAATTATTAGATAGTGTGTAACAAGACTTAGATTGTGGCTAAATTAATCAGTTACCTGAGAAAATTACGAAGTCACAAGTTTGGAATAGATATTTCTATTCTTCAGTATGAAAGCTCAATGATTAATTCAACCTTACTAGCATTAAAATTCAATGCAGCTCCTGAGTCATTTTTTCCATGCTAGCTGGTAGAATAAACTTTTGTTAATACAACTTGATTTTGACTAAATATCTAATACATTTTAATACGTAGGTATGCATTAGAGCGATGTATTTGTACAGTCAGCGTCAAATAGTTAGTAGCAACCAAAATATCCAAATATATTTGTTCAAATCTCTATTTCTATAGTAGTTAGGATGTATTACATATATTTGGCTACTCTGACGGCTACTAATTATATAATTTTGACTATAACATTTATGTTAGTGATCCCAATCACATAAATTATACTTGTCACGATAATTAACGTCTTAAGTGATGATTAAATAATTATCCACTAGACTATATAGCTGATTATATCGAATATTTTGTATGCAACAACAAACTTTGGCGTTGGCTCCGCTCCGATGTGGTCAACATTTTTGATCTTTAGCCAAAACGGAAAAATAGCTGGTGCTCACACGAAGTTGCTAATTTAATTCTACAGCATAACTGAAAACAACTAGGATGACACAACCTTCGTGTTATTACTATACACATGTGTTAGGAGGTAAATAAACAAACGTTTTACTGAAAACATGATGTTCTAGAGAATTTTGGACTTAAAAATGAGCGCTGAACAACGAAACCTTATCGAATGAGGTACCTACATAACATTATAAAAAACAAAAGATTTTATGCGTGCTCAATACGCATAATGCTCTGAGATTCCAGTAGCAACTGGTTCCAGTGTAACCAAAGGGTCAATTTTACCCGAAAAATTGAAAACCACTTGACTTTTCGAACACTGTCAAAGAGTCTAGGCTTTATACATATTAGTATAGAACTTGATGTGATCCTAGGTCCCATTGCTGCGGTTTTGCTTATGAACTCGGTATCATTAGTTTAGTCTAGTTGGTGGACTGCACCGAGTAGCCAGAGCACTAGATAGGCCGTCGTCTAACGTCTTAGGGTGGGAATGTTGGAGTGGTTTAGATTACCTACATTTTCTGTGTGGTTCGAAATGATTGATTCTAGAGCCATGTTCGAAATTATTAGTTTAAATAACAATAGGTTTCCCAAAATTTTAGTTTACGATTATGACCCCTTTGTAAAATATTGAAGAAACACTGTGATTGTTTTAGCCCCTTATTAATTCGATTATGGCAGTTTAATGAATAGATCATGTTAAGTAATGAAAGAAACATTGGCTCTGTGTGTGTGCTCGCTGGCTTTAATATGTGCCATCTATTTATCACTTGTAGTCTCACCATATTATAGATTACTTAATTTCCTTATTTTATAAATATAATTCTACGGCATTCTTCAAAGGTTAGGTTAGGCTTTCATATTTGACAATGTTGAAGTTCTCATGTATGCATCGGACTTGTTGTTAACAGTTGCAAAAAAAATAACAATTTTATCGTGTCGCCTATTAGAATCTTGGTTGTAACAAAGATAGCTAGATTTCATCAGTAACTAGATCCGATGCAATCAAACCGCCTTAAGCGTATCACATCTCACATGCAATGTAAAAGAAATTAATAGCAAATAAACTGGAAGGCGGCACTTAATTCAACAACCTCTATAGCATTTGTAGACATTTGTCCTTATGACTCGTATCTTCTTCAGCTCAATCTTCGATATTCCTTCCTAATATTACATTAACCTACTGAAAAGTAGGGTAGACCGGGGACAATTGAACCACTTTTTATATAATGGGTCATAGCTCAGAAAATATAGATGCTGGACCAAAACCGTTCATACATATGGAATAGTAGGTTATTAAGCCACGTATTTTAATTAATGATTGTTCAAAAAAGCTAAGAATATGTCAGAAAATCTTGTTTTTCGTCAATGATTCCTCTTGTTACAATTGACCCTTACTAAGGGTCAATAGTACCAAAAACTCAAATGTAAATAGAACCTAAACCGTAGATTTTTTATATAAAGATTTATTGTTTTAGACCTTAACTTAATCTATCTTTTTAATTACATCAGTGTTAGAAAAGAAAATACGTAACATACCTAATTGAGATCAGTGGTTAGTGTGTAGACATTACAAGTAATATTTTATTCAATAACAACAATAAAGCTTTTTTATCAAAACCTAAGCCATAGATTACTATTACTTATGATTATTTATTATTAGTTTATACTAAAAACAAATACAATATTCAGATATTCAACTAACTTTCTTTGTATATAGTTACAATTGCCCCTGTTACAATCAACCCTGCCTCAAAATAAAAATAAAAATTACATTGTAATTCTTAAATACACCAAAATTTTACCTATGATGGGCGAATGACCTTTAAACAGTTATAACAAGTAGGTATAACTGCTTTTAGTACTTTACTTTAAAACTCATTTCTCCCTTAATATCAAATTTGTATTCGTTTAACCTTCTTATTTTAATAAAAAAAAAACAATAACCGGGTCGTTTGTACCGCGGTGTCAATTGTAACAGTACTATTGTCCCCGGCTCGCGTGCTACTAATGACCCCAAATACCCAAAATTACATAAAGTATTGATATTTAAATTCCTGTACCAAACTCACCCCCATACTGTGCCACAATAAATACTTTGATAACTAGCCAATCATAATTCAATACTAGCCTACCTCTAAGATTATTATGTTCTTGATAGAGAGCCAAATCATTTCTCGTAAAAAAATATTTTGATCGCCCGAAAACAAAGATGGTCTCCTAGCGCATCCGCTCCTCGTCGCAGCGAGCGACCGACTGGTGAGCAGGTCCGGACAAGTATTGCGCTTCGCCGTGAATACCCACACATATATATTTCGTTGTAGTTGTGAAATAATGACCGATGGTACTATTGACCCGCGGTACTATTGTCCCCGGTCTACCCTATCCTAAACTTCCGCACAAATCCTTCAAGGCGGTTCTCATATAGACGCCGGATAAGAAAACAGTTCCCGTGTGTAAGCGAGACGAGGTTTAAAAGTACATGGCACCATATCGTTCACACACTGGGACAGGTGACTTCTGAATCAGTGTGGTTACCGCGTTAGTTAAAGATTAACCCAAAGTCGCGGGCTCTAAATGTACCTTAAGCTAATCCATAGCAAATGTATCATTAAATATTTTATTTAATATGAACCGTCCCCCGATGTATTTGTTACAATTATTATAAAATTAATATAAGTATAAAATATACAAGTAGGAGGTAATTCCGAGAATGATAGTACATGTTACGTAAGGGTTATGGAGATTATTTACCAGTATGATAAACTGAGATAGAAAACGTATGAATGTGATACCTAAGAAGTTCCCGTTTTGTGACAGATATCTTGAATCCCTTACTTTGTGTAATTTCTGAATATTATTATATATTCAGTTCATAGACATTTATAATGATAACAGACGTCTAATAAAACGGTAAGGAATTAAAGATAATCTACCATGTACGCATGTACCTTTAATGTACTTATACATATATAGGTACCTACTCGTATAGGAAGCCTATGGGTTTATTAAAAGGATTTAACATAAATGATATTTATGAACTAATATGAGAGGAAAATAAATATATCATGATTCAAAATCATTATTACCAGGTCTAACCTTCCTGTACCTATTTTTCTGTGAAATAGTAAAGAATACTTGTTAATATTTAATAAGTGTACCGATTACCTAAATATCACTTAACACGTTGGTGGACAGTAAATGACGTCATCTGTCATAGGCCATAGGAAACAAAAACATACGCGACGCCTTTAGGCGTACTGTCCTCCAAAGTGTTAAGTATTACTGGAAAGTCAACTCAGTTACTTACCTTTTTTGGCGACTATAAAGACCTACCTGTATGTATTTTTTTTATAAAATGACGGAACCAAATGATTACCAAAAATACCTATTTATGTATTTACGAGTATTACTAGCTTAGTATAGTATAGTTACTAAGGATCCCAAGTGAGATGTTTACTATATACATGTAATAATGTTAAAAGTAAAGTTTAGGTTATGAATGTGATCATTACTTTAAAATTGGCCTTTCTCTCTAAAGTTCCTCAAATTTTTTATTGTATGGAGTATTATTGATTAGTTAAAGTGAAAGTGTATGATTTTTATTACTTAGAATTGCCTAAAATAAAATATATTAACTCAAATACGCCACCACCAACAAACTACGAGATATATACACATATATGTACCCAACAATATATAAATATATGTTTATTTCATACAATAAAGGTCAAAAATATCGACACAGGAAGAGTACCAATATATGTATACGTGCACCTTAATATCAAGACAATAAGGTGCTTGTATATATATTTCGGCGCTTTGACCGCATCGATATCTTTGACCTTCACTGTACCTAAGTACTATGAAACTTAATTAGCCTTAGGCTAGGCACTGGTCCCTCCGCGAGCTAGTAAGCTATTTCAATGGACAAAAGATAATCGCTCCCGTGTAAATAAAAGAGAGAAATACATATTTATAGCTGCACCACCCGGCGATGAACTACGATCGGCCAGGTATGACATATATGTCTCTTTTATTTACCTACACGAGATCGATTATCTTTTGTCCCTTGAAAATCTGATAGCTCATAGCTTACTAGCTCGCGGTGTGACCAGTGCTTAGCAAATTGTCGTGATATGATAAGCTTATTTACTTAAATCAGCTACGGACGTCGACTGTTGGACAAATAGACCTGCCATAGCGTGGTGGGCTTAAGCCATAATCGCCACGCTTGGCAGGCGGGTTGGAGATCCAATATGTTCCACCCCTTTAACACTTTCGCTGCGTTATTAGGTCGATCAACCTCTACAAAAGGATGGTTAACTGCGATGTTAAGTAACTGCCGCAGCGAACGTGTTAAAGGGATCTTGCTGTCCTGTGATGGTTTTGGTCGCAGTTTCTCATACACGGGGTTAACTCATTTATTTAAATATTATTTGTGAAATAAGAAAACTAAAACGGATTATATCGCGTATACAAATTTAAACCTCATCCCGACGTTTCGAGCCCTTTAGCAGCGTTCGTGGTCATCGGATGGAGTGACGTTGTGATGAAATTTAACCTCGTAACGCCCACCATACTAAGATATTTAATAGTTAAAACCAACCTTACTGTGCAGTGAATTGGGTTGAATTTTCTTTTGTACGAAAACTAATGAAACAAAAGAAATTCTACCCTATTTCCTTTTATAAAATATTTAAACTCCATTGAAAGGGAGTGTACATTGTAATGTACGTACATTGTAATGTACACTGTACATTGTAATGTACACTGTACATTGTAATGTACATTGTAACGTACATTGTAATGTACACTGGGCCTTACCAGTTTAAATTTGTACACGCGATGTAATCCGTTTTGGTTGTTTTATTTCATGAGTTCATCGCAGCAACCGAAGACAATTATAATTATTATATTCGATTGGATTCTTTAGTCGGAGAAAGGTCTCAACACGAATTATTCAATGAGCTATTATTGTAACTTACACTGTTAGGTTAGGTGCTTTAATTCGTTATTTATATCGTTATTAGGTTGCCTATTAGCAAATTTAATTTGCATTCTGAAAATTAAAAAGAATACGGTCTTAAATGAAATGATTTTTGATTTGGTTATCGACCTTGTTGGCTACCAATAACGGTCAATATTGTATTATTAGTATTTGTAAAAAATTGTTTACTTATTTTATATAATTTTGGATTTAGTAGGTACTAAATTGCACTATATTTCACTTGTTGAGTAGGTATGCAAATATCCATACCCTTGTTTTACGTTGATAAAAATCTGTTGATTTGTACTGAGGTTTATAACGAGTGTTTTGTTAGATGGAATAAATATTGTGTCATGTACAATGGTCGTATTTTATTCCTACTTTATATTTAAAAGTTTTCAGATAAAAAGTGGAGGTAGTCAATTAGCATGAGTGATAAAATGTCTATAAATATACTCAGATGTAGTGCTCGTTTCATAAACTATAAGCATTATTATCTAATAATGCTTATAGTTTATGAAACGAGCAATTTTCCTTTTTTGCATCGTAATAATCTTATTACGATGCAAGAAAGGAAAAAAAATCCATAGACTTCATGCTTAAATTTTTGTCACAAAACCGACATAGTTTAACTTTTCAACAAGTCACAATAAATTGAGTAGGTAAGTACCTACGCTTTTTCTGAAAACACATATTTACAAAAGTAAATAATTAATTAGGTACCTACCTACTTAAGTCCAACCCTTTGTGATCAAACCACTCTAGAATAATCTAAAGTTAGATAATATTATCAGTTTGGGAGCAGCAAATACCACAAAATAATAAAAATATATATAGGTAAACTAAATAAATTACAGGCTGTCATGTCACTTTCGCTCTTTTGAAATCTTTTATTTTAAAAATCTATTTTCATTAGTTAGCGCCATCTTTTGCCAAAGTACAAAAATTAAATAAAATGACACAATCATCTAGCGTGCTACCAAAAGCTACCTAGTTAGCCGGTAGTTGTGAGATAATTGTTATAGATGGCGCTGAAAACTATTGTCTTAGCACAACACAACTCGAAAAGATGAAATACTCGAGTAAAGTGTATAACTATAAGATATTTTTTAATGATAGACGGGGCGGGGATATCGAAACTTACTGAGCTACTAGTATCAAATTATATGAATAACGCCAGCATGAATTTGTAGAAATCGTAATGAATATTCCTCTTGTATGTAATTACAGCTTATAAATGTTAACGAAACTACCGAACTGAAACCAAGCATTTATTCGCTATGCTATGTGCACTAAGCAATGGAAGCTGACCCTGGTTCTTTCCAACGTGTGTCGATAACCCTGCAGCAGACGGACTAACATCACGCCTGCGCGGCTGTGACGTAGTAGCGGCGGCCTTAACTTGGACGCATTCCGATAGATTCGCAAAATGTACTACTTTACTTTCATACTCAGCAAAAGATTTGTACATTATCTTTTAGTTAACAAGCTCTAAAACATCGGTGTAGCTCATTTGATTACCTATTGCTCCACGCTTTTGTTAAAAACTGGTATTGTTAAAATTGTAGTCCATTTATACTCAAAGAAGCGAGCACTCCAGTGTGCCGCCGTTGTAACGTTTAACATTCCTGTACATAGATGGCAGCACTGAAAATATTTGACATTCCCTGCATTCCAATCGCTGTGGGCTCGGCTCAAATGTCAAACGCGATTATTTCGTCAACAGTGTCGTGGCGCGCTAGTTGGGTTTTATGAAATAACAACAAATAATACGACAGTGTAATTGACGTAAAATGGATGTTCAACGTTAAGATTCAGTGTGTTTTTTTACTCCGAGTCAACTGGTAGCGAGTTGTGTGAAACCAAACAGTTTTTGCAATGCGGTATTGATTTTTGTTCGTCACCGGTTTGTTACGCTGTTATGAACTTTTTCCTAACTTATTGGAGTTAAAACACTTTGCTGGTCATAATCTAGTGCATTTTATCGTATTGTTCTTTGTATTTATGCGAGTACATTGTTGATTGCTGCTTATCGAGGACGGGATATCGAATTGGGAATAAATTAAGTGAGTACCTTCTACCTACTTGAATTCCTTGATGTTTACATCCACTAGTATACATTTATACAAATATCTTAACGAAATTTTGAACTAAATTTATTATTTTAGTGTTCATGTTATAGGCATTTATGAAAAATTTCGTTTTAAAATGTTTGATTGTTATTGGCATGTAGGCAGTTTTCGTAGGTTTGGCGTTCTAATGTTTATCTATGTTATATGATATAACTTATATATTTATGTGTGCGCCTACGTCTAAAAGTGTATTACCGTTGCATTATTTAAATAGACTCAACGTATATAAACTTATCCTTAGAGGCGTCCCTTTTGATAATAATTTGGTAAATAAATTATTTCAAATGTTTATAGGTAAAAGGTGCATTGCGATAATTTCGTATGTGTAAAAGTAGCAAATGATTCTGAGAATTTCAAGTCACTTGTAGTTTATTTCTAAATTATCGACATTTTCGAAAATATGTAGGTTTCTATGATTATTGATTATTTATTTACAAAAAGGCACCATCATATTTTAAGAAGTCGCCCAGTATTTAGTTTTTCATTACTCGCGGTACACTACGCACTTAGTCAGAACGTACTGGTTTGATTTGCGAGTTGCGAGTCTCAAGCAAAAAATACGCCGCTACTTACAAAAAAAAATGTTCGTGCAATAATGACTACTATGTCAAAGCTGTAAGGAGTATGTAATGGCCTTATTTTCGAGCGTGGAATCTCGCGGGCATAATAGCGCGGAATGCGACCGATAGGAGTGTTACTAAAATTGCTAACAGAACCGTTGATTCAACAAGTCCATTTTATAAGCACGCTCAGATTATTCGTAGTTCTTGCAGTCATCGCGGCCAGCTTATATTGGGCAGAATGTGACACGGGCACGCGCGCGCTTGTAGCAAGCAGTAGGAACGCTCAGCTTATGCGGACGCATGTGGTACCTACTGGCAGACTGGAAGATAAGGCGTCGATAACGGCTGATTAACAATGTGACCCGGCAGATTCGTTTCCCATATGCCTTGGGTTGAGACGCATCACTCGCATCTGCCATGTAGCGTGTGTTTGTAGACAGGGTTGCCAGGAATAAGCTAGGTACCTACCTACAAAATATCTTGAAAGTTTTCTAAATGTTGATCAAGTTATTTGTTACACTCAAAAATTCAGTCAACTTATATGTCCACTGGAAATTTAAAATATATTCGGTATAACAAAAATCATAATAGTTACATTGTACAGTCGCCATCAGATATATCGGAGCTGTGGAGGTGGTCATAAGAATCGGAACAACGCCTCTATTGTCAAGGTGATACAGTGCATGTTCCGATATTTGTGACCACCTCCATAGCTCCGATATATCTGATGGCAACTGTAGATACTTAAAGAAAATATAAGACTATTTTACGCTATTTACAAACTCTAAAGAAACATAGGTACTGAGAAAGATACCAGTAAATATTATCCTTTGGTATCAACCTGCATATTTTAAGAAAATCAGTTACTTATTTTAGTAATTTTAATTTGTGTATAGGTAGATATAGGTACTTCAACTCACGACTGACGTATTTCAATAAAATGTAATACTTAAAGAAAACAATAATTTTTAAAATTAGCATAGCGTTCGAATACATTAAATTTATAGTCTGCGACTCTGCGTTGCCAAGTAACCGGTCTAATTACAGACTTGACTAGGCGGCCAGGGCTAGTTACAAAAAGGGATGCTTACTTATATAGAATTTAGGCAGCCCTACTTCAAAGGGACCATCTGCTTATTCCCGGCGTCCCCTCCGGCCACGCGCGCTTTTCTATCTCAGAACAAAAACGAGCCTTATAAACAAAAACCTAAATAAACTTACGACCTTTTCACATAAAACGCTTTACGCAGCAGGGGTAGCCTACCAACCGACGTAAATGCACCGCACCCCAAAATGCGGGCAAGCCCTAATAACACAACGAACGCCAAGTAAAAACGAACTTAATTCAATAGCTATAAGGATGCAAATAGATTGGGTCGGCGTAAGAAATTGATTATTATTTTTAACTTTCGGAATGTCAAGGTTCGACCACCATGTGGTTTTCGTCTGGAGACTAGCAGGTGATAACGTTTTACGTAAACTTATTCGGCAAACGAACATCTGTAGTTAAAAAAGACATTCTTGTCGAAATTTAGAAGTAACCGTATGCGCATATCTGGCGCCAATCAAAAGTTCACAAAAAAATGTGGCTATGACATATCAAACGAAAAGTCACGTGATGTCTTCTAGACATCTTTTTCGTTCGGATTGTCGGTGTCGTTTTCTATACACGACTGCCATGTTAGCTACGTAATAATGAGAATACCTATGTACTAGTAACTTCTAAAGGCGTGGTCATGGACCCATTTTTGTAAAATTTATTTTATTATTCTATAAATTGGTCATCATGTTTTTTTTTTAACTAGCTTTTGCTTATAGATGGACGTCTTAAACCGTCACTGAAATCTATTAACCAATTTTAAATCTCACTGAACACGATTCCTTGTTACCTACCTAGTTTACATTCTCCTAAATCCCAAAAACTTTGTCAAGACCATACTCACAACCTTAATTTTGTGTTAGGATTTTGAAAAGCACGTATAGAAGCGTAGTTTGCCTCTACTGAAAGCCCATGTAGTTCATTTAATGCTTGGCCCTAAGCCATAATAGAACATAATGTAACATATAAGGAATTTAAGTAGGTAAGTGGACAGAACTCGCGACATCCACTTACCTACATAAAACATTTTTTTACAAAAACACTTCAACTTAATAATTTTACCTATTGATACCATTCATTCATTTTATAGTTAATTGAACTTAATTCCCTAATTTAATATGGTTACTATTTAGATTTTATTATGGATAAATAATATATATATATATACTTAATAACACAAAAATAAAAGCTAACTTAAGGATATTACATTACAGCCGTATTCAGTGCACTGCTGGACATAGGCCTCCCACATATAAGACTTGTAGTATCTTGGGGGTAGTTGCCATAGTCACCACGCTACTGCGATCGCCAACCCTCCTGGTTGGCGATCGCAGTAGCTGTAGATTGGGTTTCGACGGACGCTGCTGCCCATCCGTAGGATTTTTCCCTTTGTTGCCTCTTACGACACCCGCGGGAGGAAATGGGGTGGTGCTATTCTAGACAGCCGGCATCACACGGCGGATATATTTTGTACATATTTACAAGTAAAAAATTTTCTCAAGCTCTGAGCAGGATGGTAGGGTGAATTAAAAAAAGTTAACATATAGAAAAAGCAATATATGTTAACCTTTTTTCAGGTCGCGCCAATTCAAATGGTTTCCCATTAATCCCAAATAAATTTGAAATATATACGTTAAGTTTTGGTTATTTATTTCAAATCCAGTCACATAGAATCTCAAACTGAAATGATTAAGTTGAAATTCTATGTCCAGAGTTAATCTAATGTACAGTCAACCAATTTTATTTATAGGCCACTTAGGTAGTTCCTTGTCACAATGAAAATCTATATGAAAGATGAAAACGATCTCTTATTAACGTCACAGTGACAAGGTTCGTAGTGGCCTAAAAATCAAATTGGTTGACTACACACATATTCCATTTTGATACTTTATTCACATGTGTAAACCGTTTCAAGTGAGCTGCTAACAATACAATAGGTAGAAACAATAAACAATTCTACATTTTCTTGCAATGCATTTATTACTGCTACGTAGGTACCTAGGTACCAAAAGATACATATAACATACAACCAACGTAAATATTTAGGTTACGTATGTAAGATTTTATAACATAATAACTGAATGCATCTCATTATCATGTATTGATTTTATATTTCGATCTACATATATTTCTTATAAAGCTAATCTTATTTTATTTTATTTATTTGGAAAGCTATCAGAAATAAATGAGCAGGAGTTCAGGTTTCTAGTACATAAAAAAAAACAATCACTTATTCCCTTAACAGGCTTTACAGATCTCACTGAAACACTCTTATTATTATATTCGAATTAAACACCATAAGTAGGTACGATTCATTATGAAAGAATTTAAGCTATTTACGGCCACACCTGCCTACTACCAACACAAGTTTGTACAAGATATTTGGTAAATACTGATAACATAAGCAATGTTTAGATTATCTAAATAAATATACTTGCCTATAGCTTGGACTGTACTAATTCAGGCAAACAGAGAATTGTACTTCTTCTCTTACGCTATATCTAGCTTCACCTCTAAAAAGAAATAGCTTACGGTGGCGGCGCGGCCTTCTTTACTGTGACAACATGGCTTTGCCTTTTCTTCACGAGCCCAAGGAAAACTGAGGCGCTACCGCCAAAAACGATATTCGTAAATTACGGAAGATTGTCTCTGTCACTCCCATGACGTCTCAATTGGGATAAAAGAGATAGATGCCCGAAATTTTCGAATATCGTTTTTGGTGGTACCGCCTCTCTTGAACGACGGAAAATTAAGTTAATCCGGTCGGAATCGGCATGTATAAACACGCAACCGCTAATAGTTTATTACTTCTACTATTACTGTGGATTTTGGTTTGCCAGGCCTCGAAACTGCCAGACAACGCAAACTTTATAAAACCTTCAGTATGTGAAAACACAGTTAAGAGTTCGAAGACCTTTATGAGGATTTCAAGACGAGGCTAGAGTACCTAAAATAGAAAAAAGAAAAACTGGGTTGAATCACGCATATTTAACGAACTCATTATCCCATATATTACAACTGTCATCCCATACAGAACTGTCAAAGGTTACCAAATAAAACATTTCAACTGTTACGATTTAGTTAACAGACGATTTAGTGCAACCGACCCTATTATTCGTCTACTAGTCGTCGTGTATGTTTCCTGTATAAATAAAAAATAAATAAATATTTCGGGACAATCTTACACAAATCGACCTAGTCCTACGGTAAGCTCAGTAAGGCTTGTGTTGTAGGTACTAGACGACGATATATATAATAGATAGATACATATAAATACTTAAATACATAGAAAACACCCATGACGCAGGAACAAATATCTGTGCACATCACACAAATAAATGCCCTGACTGGGAATCGAACCCAGGACCGGCTTCACAGGCAGGGTCACTAGGCCAGACCGGTCGTCAAGTGTATAGAAATAATTATGTCATATAAGAACTCCTTCCGTAGCATTTAAATGAAAATAACTTAAAACGCATTTCACGCTTGTAAATGTCTTAGTTCCAATAATAGATATGTACCTACTTACGACAACACAAATTAACAGGCAAATTCACTTTAAAAATTATCTAATTTATGCCTATAAATGCGTGTCCGTCTATATTTAGTTGTATGACACTATTTCCCAGACAATAAGCTGCATTTTGCCTTGTACCTTTAACTTTAGGTAACTATGTGTTGAAATGAAATTCTTCAGTCAGCGTGCCCGTACAATTCGTGACTTCGCCTCTGGCCAGAAAAATTCTATTGTACTTAATGCATCCACCAAATTCTTCATCATTAACGCAACCATCATTCGTCAAGCATCTTGTTTACCCGCACTCATCCACACCTCTTATTTGTCCAAGATTCTCTTAAGGAATGTCCACTTCGGTAAGTTCAATGTCATCTACCGTTCCAGGAATTTGACATCCATTAATGTGGTCATTATGATTCATCAGGATCCGGTGAAATGTTACAGATATGTGTGGAATCCGTTTAATAGTTAACCGTTTCAGTGGCGACATATGATAAAAGAATTCTCACACGTTTATGTCACACGACACGATCGGTGATTCCCAGGCTCAATGTTTAGTTTGAATTGAAAAAGTAACATATATAATTTTATCGTTGCGGTCTTCTAATGCCTAAAAGTGGGATACTTCTTAATAAGAACAAAACAATTTAATGAAATATTAAGACCTTAACATAATGGTTAATGAGTGAGCTATAAAAACTGAACGTTTGGAGTACCTAATGATAATGATGTAATAAGCGTTTTTCTTTATTTATCACCTCGTTGGCCATCACAGAAATATTTCGCTTGGTATGCCAATATAACCATGCGAATCTCGTTTATTATTATCACAATATTTGGCGTGTGTCATGCAACAGAGAACTAAGAATCCAGTTTTGTTAATTGTTGTGGGTGACGACTTTTAAGTTTAATAACCTTTAGCTTTCACAGTGACTTAAGTGAAATGAGATCTTTATTTTGTATACGGGAATCTTATCCTTTATTGTGAAAGAGATCAGTACCGTGTGCTTGGGAACTTCATGGTCAATTGTATCCGAGACTTTGCCCCCGTACTCATTTAGTATAATGATAGTAATTGCTACGTACAATTCAATCTCAGCATCTTTTAGTCAGGTCAGTTTGTTGCAGTGCTTCCCAAGCAATCAAATCATAATGTCATATCATATCTCTATATCATGTGATGAATGTCGCATTCTCACGGTAGCGAATGTTGTATTGTACATATCTTGATTCGTTGCCGGAGGACTCCATTACTAATTGATTAATTTACTTTGAGATTTTCAGATATCGAATGAACCTAATAAACATGTGCTCTCTCTAAAATATTAAATCAAACGGGTTAGCGACACTTGGTCTAATATAATAAATGGCATTCACTAATATGATTGTAAAGGAGCGACTAATTATCAAATTAATCAAACAAACTGTCTCATTCGATGAAAATAAAATGGATTCTTAATAGAAAGGCATAATGTTCAACCATACCATCTATCAAATCAGTTACAACGCTGCGAGAATGTCTTATCTGCCATAGCGTGGACCATTGGCCGCGTTCCCGATCCCGCCGCGGTATGCGGTCGATCCACGTTTCACAACTCTTTGTTTGATCCGATCTGCCTTCTCCAACCGTGGGAGAATAATGACGCATGTGTCTCTAACACATAATCAGATACGACTTTGCGCTACCAGGATACGCCTTATTTACGAGAGTGCTCGTACGGCTTGGCTCGCGTCTGTCCACCGTCTAGTCGTTTACGTGCGATTAGGAATTTCCGCCGCCGAACTATTTGCATGCGGTCTTTGAGACATATTTGCAATGCTTTGTTGCTAGAAATATTTATACTATAATAGACATCGTTGCCCGTCGCCAGAAATATTTACACTCCATTAGTCTGAATTCTTGAATTATTACGCCCGATCAAAGCCGTTTTCGTTTATAATACTCGCTGCTAAGACCCCTTGTTTGAAGCAGTCATTGTTTAGTTTACCGAACAGCAGCGATGTCAAATATATTTAGCAAATGACGTACTTCCAAACTCAAAACAATGACAGCATATTATTATGTGTAAGTCGAACAATGCTCAAATATTTTATATTATTAAAGTGAGAGCCAGTATCGGCGAGCAATTCTGATTGTTTTGTTTTTTGAATGTTTTAAATACTCGTTCGAGACAATGGTTTTAAAACCCGATCTGTTTTCAGGTATTTAAAATGGAGAAGGTTGAATCCGCGCTGGATGTATTGTCCCGAGCTGCGACCATGGTGCAACCATGCCCGGCGTATCCAGCCAGTGACTCCGAAGGCTTCGGTAAGTTATTAAATCATATAGTCGCATGTCTAAAACACCTACCGGAATGTCAGTAAATTTTTCCAGTAGATTATTTTCCGGCTACACATTCCGAATTGACTTGTCCTCATGCATTAAACATAGCTATTATGCTATCGATTAATCAACGAACGCTAATGAATCGTCTAGGAATTCAACTGCTACCGTATGGCAATGGAATCTGCCTACTCGCGCGACTGTAACGACTGTTGTCCAGTTGAGACTCGAATGGACATACGGCGTTTTAGTCTTTAATATTGAAGTTGGTTTGAGATGCGGTGCGGCCTTGTAGGCGGGTCACATTCCAGATTCCTGCTTACATTGTTTGATAGTAACCCGCTGGAAGCGTGGCAAATGCACGTGTTTCTGATATATATATGAAAAATTTAATTGATGAAAAACTTGAAAAACTAGAAACCCACAGGGCGTCTCTAGTTTCCTCTCCACTCTTCCATTTGATCTATAACTCCATTGATTTCAGCACAAAAGCACATAAGAGACTACGTCGAAAGATAAAAAAGTAGCAAACAACCGGAAAATCTTGCCGATTAGATAATGTATTTGTGGATTATGTTACCAAAACAATATTAGGATTTAGGGAATTCGACATAATCACTTAGCCTTTGTAGACAACGATTGGTTTAAAAATCCCACTGATAGTACATAGTTGTGAAAGACATTAGCTCTAGCTTCTTCGACAGGGTTCACGGCTCCCGGTCTCAACAATGCGCCATTGTTGTTGTGAACTGGTTTCACGATGAAATGCTTGATTGAGAACTGGCAACCCAGCCGATCTCTATTGGCAGAATATGACCGTCGTGTTTTTTCGCCGTTTTTTTTTGTATCGTGATGCGCAGCCGAGCGATATATCCGGGTGAGACAGTAACAGGATTACGGAAAATTTGCGACGTATTGAACTTATTTCAAGTAACTAGTTATAGAAGCATCATTTGATTGATTTTATATCTATAGACATTTTATAATTTTGTGGAAAATGTGTACTAAACATATTAACTTTATGAGAGGTAGGGCACAGCGATGACCATCACGCTTGAATCTGGGGCAGCCCAACTGGGGAAGTACCTCCTCCTTACAGAAGACCACAGCCATAATAGGACTGCTACCTTTCAGGTATGTAGTGCTGTGTTCCTGATGGTGAGTAAGGTTCCCAGAGCTCCAACCCCCCTTAAAGGCCGGCAACGCGCTTGTGACTCATCTGGTGTTGCGGGTGCCTATGGGCGACGGTAATTGCTTACCACCAGGCAATCCTTCTGCTCGTTTGCCGCCTATGTCATAAAAAAAAAAAAAAAAAAATTATGATATGTCAGTGCAACTAAATGCAGTTTGCCAAGTCAAGGTTATTGTTATAACAGTAACTAGTTTTGAACCAACACGGCATTGAAATAGAGTAGAAAAGTAACATACCTTTCTCCGTGTTCTGAACAATAGTAAGTAAAGGTTGTCTAGAAAGCTAGCCACTGAAAGCGAGTCGTAGCGTTCCGCTGCCGTGTGCATTTCGCCGCCCTACTAACTACGACATCCTGTTGATACATCTGGTTTATGTCTCCAAAGATTTGTACGATCAAACATCCTGAATAAGATTCTACTATCAATTGTCATTCATTAGTCTTTAAGTCAGTACAGGTACAATCAAGAGGCCCGGCCTCAAGTCAGCAGCATACTTCCGATCTGTTCAAACACTGTACATGACCATTCTCGTGTTTTTTTTTAATAGATACGATATACGAATTACAATGAAGTAACTTGTAGCTTAAAAACGAAAGTCTTCGATCGGTGCGTCCTGCCGGTATGACATATACTCACGGTTGTGCCGGTTGTGTTGGTTCACAAGTTTAAAGTCACTCAGCGAGCTATGGAGAGAGTTATGCTCGGAGTCTCTCTGGAGCATCGGATACGGAGCGAGGTGATCCGTTAGGGAACTTGAGTCACCGACGTAGCTGATCAAATTGGCAAGTTGGCAAGTGGCTTTGGGCCGGCCCGGCCGCGGCATATCAGCCGCAGAACCGATAACGATTGGGGTAAAGGAGTTCTGGAGACCGCGTATCGGCAAGCTTAGAGACTTTGTGAGACGCCCTCAGACCTGAATGATAATGTGCCGTGCTGAGTGGCGTGCTTTTGGGGAGGCCTATGTCCATCAGTGAATAAATACAGGCTAATGATGGTGAACTTGTAGTTTAGTGATTTTGTTTTAGGTTCTTGTTGTGATATAATTGCATCATACAAAGACATGTAAGTTAAAGCCTTTATCATTAAAAAACTTCAGACAGAAGTTTAAGAACAGTTAATAAGGAACT
Organism: Grapholita molesta; assembly: GCA_022674325.2. Taxonomy (NCBI): domain Eukaryota; kingdom Metazoa; phylum Arthropoda; class Insecta; order Lepidoptera; family Tortricidae; genus Grapholita; species Grapholita molesta. The sequence goes on from CP053126.2 coordinate 6,850,317, forward strand.
GCGCTCTGCTTATCAAGTAATACCTATTCTAAAATTTGTCACGTATGGTAAATCGATCTCCGAGTCCGAGTTCTTAGAAGATCCTTTTATGAACCATGAGTCATGACCCTATTGACCCTGTCATATACTCGTACTCAAAACTTTTCTAAAGATATTAAACTGACTCTGGCTGTTAACGGATGTTTTATTTGGGCTACATTGATATACTTTACAAGTCACGTCTTCATAAGACAGGTTAACGCAGACCGATGTTCATCAAAGCCCAACTCTACCCATTTATAATCAAGTTATCTAAATACGATCATGCGATACATGCTCACTTATTTGTGTTTACAAACAGTGGTCAGATTGCGAGTAATTATGCAACGCGATGACAGCGGCGCGTCGCCGGCGCTCACTTTCGTTAGTTTCGTAGCGCGCGCGCACAGCTCGTGCGCGGCCAGAGAAAGCGCTCAGGAATTTGGTCGGGCCACATCGTCCCACAGAGTTGGACAGGGGCACAATTTCACATTGTTTTTGTCTGATGAAATTTTCCATAGATTCACTCAAATGTTGTTTAGTCACCGAGGTTTAGCCGTCACCAAATTCGGGACTCAGGAGTTGGAATTGATCAGCTTTTAACAACTTTGCACAAATAAGAATCCAGATGCCTATTGATATCCAGGCATCTGGATTATCTGTAGTTCTAATGCCCTGGCCTCTTGGGCTGTGTTTAAGGGGCTATCCAATTGTTACGTCACAGCAATAGGAAGGGTGTCATGCCAACTATGACAGTACGTGTTGAAGGTATCGATAAATCGCGTAACATCGCGTAATCGCGTATTTTATCACTTCTGTTAGGCCTAACAGGAATGATAAATTTTTCGGCGAAATACTTGTTGCCATAATTTTGCATTTTTCTCTAATACCACTTTATAGAAATAAAAAGACTATCGTGGTTTGTCGTGTTATTATATCGAAACGGAATATACGATTTCGTTTACAATGCAACTATTACTTAAAACGGCATAGTTGCCATGTACTTTTAATGGCAACATTGCCGAAATATCGGAAACTCATTAGAATTAATATAAGCGTTAAATATTTCGTTTTACGAAATAGCAGTACAATAGTTTTTTTATCAAATATCATCGATATGATATTAATGACTGACAATTACAGGACTAATAATCTATACAAAAAAAAAATAGATTAATTTGAATCACAACGACAATTAACTATGGCTTATCCTTATCGATCAACAAAGGCCACGATAGAGGTCTTTAAGAGTCAAGCAAATTTTATAGAAATGAATTTTATTGTGAAAGAAATTGAACTGAATGTGGTATGTTCGTTTATATCCGGTACGCAGAGGCGGCGTGTTACGGTTTCGGAAAGAATGCTGAATGTAGGTTGCCGACTTGTCGACTACAGTTACGAGCATTCTCAGGCATGCAATCGCTCTTTGCTGATCATAAAGTTGAGGAGTTGTGAAAAATTATCAATGTTGTCTTACTGCGGAAACTATAAGCTGAGTATTGCGGTGCTACGAATGTAGACAATTTTTCGCTGACTTGCTATGACAATCGATACTGAAGTTATCGTTCATGATAGTTTTTGTTTTGAAACATTTTGCATATTGCGATAGGTTAAATGTAAGCTAATAATGTAATTTGCGGTATTATAACTTCTGGAAATACAATATTCACCTGTATTTTTACAAATTAATTTTATAACTGGATTGAAGCCTTTTTTACTCCCGAACTCTTTAGAATGTAAATTAAACTATTTTTAGTAGTTTTTATACTAAATATGATATAAACGGGATCCGTTTTCATTGCTTTTGAGTGTTGGCTATACGAACGGGCGGTATTTAAATATGTGCGATACTTTGCTCCGTTTTAAATTTGTCATTGAAATTAGCATTATCACTGCAAGGCGAAATGTCTTTCTAATTATAAAATAGATTTTATAGATTGAAGAAACGGCAATGCAATTAATATTACAAAAAACAGAAGGTTACATACTGTACAGTGCTGTGCAGAAACATGGCTACAAATATGGCTACATTTATTTTTATTAACTTGCCTTATTATCTTTCTGGCGTTGTCCCAACAATTTGCCATATTTTTCTTCGCTGAAAACCGTTTAAGATATATAGCGGATTGTGAACATATTTCGAACAAGTTCCGAAAAACTCATTGGTGCGAGCCGGGATTTGAACCTGCGACTTCCTCCTTCTTGCAAGTCGCACGCTCTTATGGCTAGGTCACCAGCGCTCTCTTTTATTTCACTTGCCAACCCAATATCGATATATTACATAAGTTTTAATATATCTTAGAAGTTTGTAATACTTACAACTCCTATTTCGTAAAAGTTAACACAGCGGCAGCTAGTTAACATCGCAGTGTGGTTACATACTAGTTTTAGGGTCGATCGGCCCGACGTGTTAATAGCTATTAAGGGTAGGCGCTAAATAACCAGTTGTGCTCGTGTAATGAGAGAACTCTAACCTTACTAATTTCCCTGTTGTGCTCATAAAGCTCCTAATTATAAAACACCACATCATTTTATGCCAATCGTCACTAATGATTCTTCTAGTTATGCAAGTTAAGATAGCCCTGGCCCGTCGAACATCGAAGTTCGTATATTTCGAGCATCTTTATCTTTTACTCCATTTAAGGTGTCATGAGAGTGACAGAGACATTCTTTCGAAATTTACGTATATCGTTTTTCGCTTGCGCATATGAATTTTCTTCGCCAAATAACACAAAAACATAATTCAAACATGAAAGCTTATCGTTAATACATTCCTTCGCCAATTGATCAGTATGATAGCATAAATGCAAGGTGGCGTGATCAGGTGACACGGGCACTTGCACGCATCGCTGGCATCCCGATACCAATGAAGTCATCAAGTAGAATTTCTAATGGCCACGGATTCCATTTCGCTGACGAAGTGAGAGTACGCGTATTTTAGCTGTTTGCACGTTGTATGATCAGATGTTCCTTTGTTTGGTCTTTATATAAAACAAGTAATATGATGCTCTAAGATAAGTCCTTGGGAGGGATTTCTTTTTGACCAACTCATTTTTGCAATTGAGTTATGATTACTTTTGATTTCGTTTTCACTATAGGATATGTAATGAGCTCTATGGATTAGGGGATCTCTCTGTAGTAAATAGAATGCCTGTTTAGTGCCGCAGTCTGCATAATCTAAAGTTTTAGAAAAGTCACCAGTTAAGTCTATTACGGAGAGTGCTCCGAGGAATTGTTCGGGTTAATCCCAGCTGCTTCCTTCCGCCAGCGCTCTACACGACAACATTTCCATCTTCACCACATAGATGGTTGGCAGTCCTCAACTGTGCGTTTTTCTAGAAACTTCCTGCCTCGCACAGCAAAACTCTGGAATAAATTGTCGTGTGCAGTATTTCCGGACCAATATGACATCCAAACCTTCAAGAAAAGAGCGTATAGGGATCTTAAAGGCCGGCAACGTACTTGTGACTCCTCTGGTGTTGCGAGTGTCCATGGGCGGCGGTAGTTGCTTACCATCAGGCAATCCGTCTGCTCGTTTGCCTCCTATATCATAAAAAAAAAAAAAAAAAAGTTCAAACACAGGCAGACCCAAAAACTCAGAACATGTGAAACTCTTTCTCGTTCCAGCTTTTTACAGCTTCCACATATGAAACGTCAATTGTGTTAAAACAACCCAATGAAACCTTACGTATAATATAGTTATTAGAACGTCCGAGTCCATCATCGGAATGCACAATTTAACGATACCGACCTCCAAATTATTTGAGACGTTCATGATCATTCTAACACATGTTGGAATGCCTTTATCAGACAGAAGTTAATAGTAAAGACTGCAACTTGATTACATACTGCCTTTTTTAGTTTCGCCATGGCAGTCAGTCTGTCCCCGGCTACGCAGTGACTGTTGGTCCTATAATTTGAAATTTGGTATGATATTATAAAACGATCACACGCGAAAAGTGGTAAAATAGAAAATGCAAACAAAAATTTTGAAGAGTACCTTCATGAAAAGTGGGGGTGCGTATTTTTTTTTGTTTATCCCTAAAGTGTGAGGTGTCGTTGAAAAGAGAGAATCATTTTTTTGATAAAGTGAATCTGGAAATAATCTCTCTAGGAGTTAAAAAAAATGTCTTGCCTTCACCCTAACTTCTGAATCGCAATTTCAAAGAATAATCGTAAATATTTTGAATTTGATCGGTTGAACCATTTTTGAGTTACGGATCGAAAACTAAGGAATCTTTCACTAAGCATGGCCTGACATGATCGTGGCCGGTTTTTTATTTCACTATCACGCGCCATCCAGCAAATGATTGAAATAATTGGTCATACTCGTAGTCAAAGCTATTAAATATTGTTTAAATTCGCTAACAATGGTAACTTCATATAGTCGTCCTACAGTGTTAAGCTGACAAATGATAAGAATCACTTCTTTGTATGTATGAAAGTTTTATCAGTACATACAATTTAAATTCTCCTGCACAAATCCATTTACACGGTTGATGAACCTGGAACATTTTAATGGTCGACTGGAATGTTAATAGTTCAGACTGATTTTTCTGGTGACCTTTCGACAAGGCATTATCGGCATATCTTTTAATACGAGGATGTTTGCCCCATTAAGAATGTGTGGTATGTGAACGCTTGGGGCGTAAGATAAAGACGTAATTCCGAATAAACTACGTGACTGACATATTCTGGATGTTGATGTTATAAATATTTTAATTAACAAAACAAATGCCGACAGTCTAATATGCTATACTGCATTTTTTTATTTATTTACAACATTGACACCTCCGGGACAGCAGTCTATACGAGTATATCTTAGCCCTTTCTGGCTAGGAACTATATCACTTGTTGTAGAAAGAAACATCAGCTTATATAACATATGTACTGTGCTCTAGGAGGAATAATGACTGGAGAACGCATCCGCGAGCGCCAGTAAAGGACAAAGATATTCTGGCTTTTGTAGCCCAAAATGTAACAATTCACTATAGTTTTGCTTTACAGGACATTCTTAATAACAAACATATTAGCTTATTCTGTATTAACTACCGCAACTTTGGTTGAAAACCCAAGAAAACTCCAATTGTATTTGTTTGTTCCCCTCCAACTTTGACAGTTTTGAAGGGTCCAGTTTGGAGGGGAACAAAAATGTGTGAGACAAGGACGGACGAAAAAGCACCGTCTCTGCCATACCTATGGAAAGTTACATAATACCATCCCTTTTGATCGTGGTATTATTATTAGCACGCTCCGTCTAGTTAAATGGTATGTCTATGACTGTGCCAGAGGGAAGGTACGATAACAGAGAGAGGACTCCGGCGAAGAATGAGAAACTTCAATATTACGGCGTATATTGCAGTATTGGCGACTCACCTCTTTTAGGCAAGACATGAGCTCAAGTAAAACTGTTAAACAGTTCATCAAGCCGGCGAAAATCGGCTTGGTTTATGGAAGCAAGTTCCCTGGACATGTCTTGTATTTGTTCGTCTTACTCGTGGTATACTGTAAAGGCTCCACTAGTACAGAAAGCCTAACGACCGACATATGATCCCATTCTTATTTGTGACCTTTTTTCATGTGACCGTAGATGGATTGTAACATGAAGAGAAACTTTACTTTTTTAACGAATTAAGTACAATGTAAACCTATTTTTAGTATTTATGTAGGAAGGTAGACCTGATGCAACAGAGACGCAAGATATATTTATTAGGTTGGTACGTCATTAGGATTAGTCATGTGTATGCGCTGCGGAAATTGTTGGGGATGCCTTGAAGCGCGTCATTCATAATACCACTTAGTCAATCGCTATCTTACCAAATCATTGAAGATAAGTGACTTCACAGAATCAACAAGTCATATGTTGCAATTTGCACGGTCGCAAATTTGTAGCTGTTCCTGAGGCTCAGAGTGTTTGGTGAATCTCTTTACTAAGTATGAATTCCCAGAAAACGGATTATATCAACAAAGCCTGTTCGAGGAGATAGCGGCCGCAGGGGGATGAAGAATCTACTTCAAATCACCTTTTTTTACAATCGGGTCACATATACTACCTCAATATATATATTTTTATGCCAGACTGACCAGCGTTTGACCTTAGCCTCACCTGATGGAAAGGTCGACGAGGTCAAGGGTGTAGCACGCTGGTTTAGTAACAGCCTAAATATCACCCTTTCAAAGGGTAAATCCACACTGTCCAACGGCGTAGTACCAGTTTTCCAACTAGTCGACGCAGTCTTTAAGTAAAATTCGCATCACGATTTTTATTTTAGTTAGTTCTCACATATTTGTAAGTTTTGTAGACTTAAAGTCATATGTGTGTGAACACAAATATTTATGGTCAGTATCACTCGTAACTATGATCAGTTAATTACCTACATAGGTAATCGTAATCACAGCAGGTTTCCAAAAACCTAAAATCCGAACCGAAATTAATCGATCGTGATTACATTAATCATATCGTATCAATGACAGGGCACGTGCTACTGATGTCACAACGTTATCGCCGATGCCCGCATGTAAGGGATCTCTAGCTCCGAACCATGTCAGGGCTACGTAAGTAGGTACATGCCGGCACGCAGTATCGTAATCAGTAGCCTTAGCGGCTAACAAGCTAATAGCGATTACACTTCTGAATTTTTTTTCATTGGTGGAATCCATCCATAATTCTAAAGCTGTTAACAATTACAAAATTATAAGAACAAATAGTTATGTGTGGTTGCGTTGAGCTATGAGAGCAGTTTAAGAAACTTTTGGAAATACACTATTTTTTCTGAAATCTTCGTACGTGCTACTATATTCCTGAAATATATATATGTATGTAAAATATAAAAAAACACCGGCAACAGCCAGTCTTATGTTAGGTAAGTGATGCTTATTTCATGATCTTACTAATTGATGATATTTAATAGTATAAAAATAAACATGTAGAACTTCATAATATTGTCTTCGGTTGCCGCGATAATTACTCATGAAATAAAACAACTAAAACGGATTAAATCGCGTATACTAATTTAAACTTCATCCCGACGTTTCGAACCCTTTAGCAGCGTTCGTGGTCATCGGGTGGACTGAGGGAAAATATTAATTTACCTCCATCCTCAAAAAATTACAAAATGCAAACCTACCCACATATAAATTATTAAACAATTTTGGGGGCTTACACATGACAATTACATACGCCAGAGGGGCTTATTACATTTTAAAGTCCAAAACATTTTATAAACTACAAATTACAATGTCCACACTGTCCAACACTATGGCCTCACAGTCTTGCCTGCTGTTTTATTAAATGAACCACAGGATCCCAAGCTGGTGGTACTGAAAAGCCATCCTCTCTATTGAAGTTTGGATACTTCTTAATTTCAATAGCCTCTCGCAACATTCTGGGAATATATCGTTTCTCCTTGGCAAGGATTTGGGGCTTATCAAACTTTATCGAGTGATTAGGCTTATCCGTGACATGCTCCCAGACTGCAGACTTAGGTCGACGATGCTTAACATCAGCTATGTGTTCCTTGACCCTGGTTGAGATGCTCCTCTTTGTCTGACCTACATATGAGAGACCACATTCACACTCCAACTTGTAGACTCCAGCACTTTGTAGAGGGGTGGCACATTTCACAGGCCTCAGAAACTGTGACATCTTTCACATCATTTCATTTCATCTTTGACATTATTTCAAGCCACTGAAGAAGATGTCACAGTTTCTGAGGCCTGTGAAATGTGCCACCCCTCTACAAAGTGCTGGAGTCTACAAGTTGGAGTGTGAATGTGGTCTCATATGTAGGTCAGACAAAGAGGAGTATCTCAACCAGGGTCAAGGAACACATAGCTGATGTTAAGCATCGTCGACCTAAGTCTGCAGTCTGGGAGCATGTCACGGATGCCAATCACTCGATAAAGATTGATAAGCCCCAAATCCTTGCCAAGGAGAAACGATAGATACCAAGAATGTTGCGAGAGGCTATTGAAATTAAGAAGTATCCAAACTACAATAGAGAAGATAGCTGATCAGTACCACCAGCTTGGGATCCTGTGGTTCATTTAATAAAACAGCAGGCAAGACTGTGAGGCCATAGTGTTGGACAGTGTGGACATTGTAATTTGTAGTTTATAAAATGTTTTGACTTTAAAATGTAATAAGCCTCTGGCGTATGTAATTGTCATGTGTAAGCCCCCAAAATTGTTTAATAATTTATATGTGGGTAGGTTTGCATTTTGTAATTTTTTGAGGATGGAGGTAAATTAATATTTTCCCTCAGTCCACCCGATGACCACGAACGCTGCTAAAGGGTTCGAAACGTCGGGATGAAGTTTAAATTAGTATACGCGATTTAATCCGTTTTAGTTGTTTTATTTCATGTAGAACTTCGTTGGAGCCTAATCACTGAGTAGCGCAGATTTTTATTTAGTATTAGATTTTATTTAGGTTCCCAGAGCTCCAACCCCCCTTAAAGGCCGGCAACGCGCTTGTCACTCCCCTGGTGTTGCTGCTGGTGGTGCCAATGGGCGACGGTTATTGCTTACCACCAGGCAATCCGTCTGTATGTTTGCCGTCTATGTCATAAAAAAAATAGTAGTTAATTACTTTATTGACGATTAATTGACTTTATTGACGAGTGCTGTAACTTTGTATCATGCCAACACTTCCAAATGTGTTGCTATGCTCGCATCACTCGCCCTAATTCCAAATCTGTATGAAGTCATAGTACTGTTTATGCCATATCATACCCTGTTAGTAAGTTACTACGTGGCGCTATGTGCTATTGGTACATAACTCGCTCCTTTTATTGCGCGTCCTTATATATCTACACATCCTTATACCAGCTTTGTATGGCTTTGTATTGTCGCGTGCAACAATAAGCGATGGCCTCGCTTATATTGAATCTTAATCGATAGCAATTGCTTACCTTCAGGAGTCATCATTGTGCATCAGTAGTTATCTCAGAACAATGCTAGGTTTTTTATTCACTTTGGAGTTATGTGTTATGCTTTTTAACTGCGAAAAAATACCAATTTCTACCTAGACAATGGTATTGAAGTCAACAGCCCTTGTACATGTTTATAATATATACTTTTATTACCTATTAAGTTCCTACATAAACATTTTTATGAGATTAAGTATACGTTGCTACGTGTACTTAAAAAATCTGCCACTAACACGCCACTGGACTTAAAATGTGGCTCTTGCTATGAGTTTCATGGTTAGTATTATTTTCATAGCGACAACATTTTCAAATAGATGAAGTTAGAAGTTAAGCATTCAGCAGCTACTGCTAAAATCTGTTTACAACGAATATGGCGTCATATTACTAAAAATTAAATTACAATTTCCTTGATCATCTTCAACTTGAGTTCTCGACGGTTTTATGGGATTTCCGGGAAACCAAAAAGCACATGTTGGCAGTTCACTACTGGGTGTTACGTCCTTTGGGAACCGAGGTGAGGTCACGGGCGAAATGCACATTACGCAACTGAGCGCAGCGGATTGTGTCCGTCACGCTCCCGGGCGGGGGTAGTTGCAAGTTATAGGTTACATCCATCGACCGTGCACCATGGCCATCATACCATACCATTACGCACCTGGCGAGCGTTGCACTAGATACAATATTCATGTCCATTGCTATGATATCTGGGCAGTATGCTCGTGTATGAGCTCAACGGACTACTTTGAAGTAGGTAGAATTGATCATTTATTACAAACGGTTTTGAAGTAGACCTATTACTACGATACTCCACTACGGTGTAAAATATTTTCCAGTAGGTAGGAAAAATATGAAACTTCGCCAAGAAAGGGATCTGTGAACGCCCTCAGCTATTTTCATATGGAATCGATAGCTGGCTAAAATCCGCAAGCAAATACACTTAACAACTGACATTCCGATAAAATTATAACATTAGATTTGTCCGAAGGATAGGCCCTTCATCTTGTTACCGAATACAGTACTTATTTTGTTTAGTTTTATAATATGTAAAATATTATTTAGCAATAGGTACATAAATAAGTATATATTTTAACAAATTAACGAGGTATTTTAACCTTAACACTTTTAGGGTCGATGTATTCGCAAGACAGTTCGCAAATAATCTTGCACGGGTACCTACTTATTTCTAGCGCACGTGGTATTTAGCGATTATATATTAAACGACAAACCCGCTATCCTCTTCTCGCATGCTGGTGCGAACTCCAGTGTGAAAGAATGCTAAGATCAATTAGCGTTATCTCGTTATCTGCCAACATAATTCAGTATTCCATTTTTAAAGACGTCTATATTTACGTTGAAAAGTAAAAACACGCCATCTACGGAATGTAATCGGAACTTCAATCGCGCCGAGGCAACATTTTTTCACTGTTTTACAGATGGCGTTCTCTCGTGGGTACCGAGTCTGGTCATTAGATGGCGCTGCTAACCCTGTTCAAAACCAGTTTAAAATTACTGTGCTCGAGGGTTTTTTTTTATCAACGCACGCGCGTAGTGGAAAATCTATACCGTGCACGGTGTTGAATAAATAATGAACAGCACCGGCGTGATGCAAAACAGGGAAATAAAGTTAGTGGGGTTGGAAAATTGGCGCACGTTGTTAAATTGATGTGAGCGGTTGTAGCCTTCCCGTCAGTTTTAATCAATACGTACCTGTGTAGCTACAATTCTAATTTCCAAGGTACTTGCTTCCAGAACTAGTCTTGTTCCCCGTGTTTCTCTGTATAGTAGACCAGTTTGGCGTGAAGTTGTGTAAATTTCTCATTTCACGCCATAGCCAAATGTCATAGAGACGTAATTCCAGTTTGTTAAACATAAAAATCGGTAGGTATAGGTACTTATTAAGTATGCAGCCTAAGCCAAAAATATTGTGCCCATATCTTTTTATTTCTTAACTAAGAATATACAATTGTAATCAATGACATTTATTCCAATTTAATATATTATTTAAGTTAGCTGGCGGATTTACAACGAAGTTAGTACCTATGTAATTTGCGCTAAATTATTTATTTCTAGGTTTATGTAGAGTATTTATTTTGTCTTTACTGTATGCATAATAAATTGTAAAAAAATTGAAAATGTGGAAATTTCCTATTCAATTACTTCCTATCAACTGCAACGACCACACCTATTCAATTAAACTTAATTGTTTATAGTAGAAACTGTAAAAACATAACATATTATAGACTCGTACAATATGTGAAAAGTAATCCAACATCCCTTTATAGTTGCCATAGGAAAACTAAAAGTGGAAAACTAGTGTTACTTATAGGTATTCCACAGATGTAAAACTTGCGAATCGACTTCAAAGTATGTATATGACGCTGACATCCTAGCTCCGCTGTTTCCCAATATACTTAGCCCAATGAATCGGCAATATAAGGTTAAATTAGACTAGACCATTTGAGCAGCAAATGTCGGAATGCGGAAAGTGCTCCTTCCCGCACTTTCGCCACAAACATCCGACTTCCGTGCGCTGCGCCGGCGTCTCAGTTATGTAAACATTGCCCTGCACGGGTTGCGATAATGTGGAGTTTCCTTTGGCAATGATAAGTTATACCGACATTTCAGGACATAATTATGCTTTATTGAACACACAATTGTTTATGATTGAAATAAAAATATCGCAACTAAATGATTAATTAACAGACAAATGGAAGGTCAACCAGTGGCGTCGAATCGCTCCCATAACGCTGGCCGCGCGTGGGAATAAAAGGAGATATCTGTATAATTGTGAATTATTCACATTGTAGAATCCTACTAATAAACGCAAAAGATTGGATAAAATTATGATGTATGGTTATACATCCTTTCTATCTCCGTCCGTTCGTTCCATTCCTTCTTTCGTTTGTTACTCTTTCACGCAAAATACTATTAAATGGATTTTAAAGGAATTTTACACGCTTCTCTGTAGACACAAGTAATATATTCATCATCATACATTACATACGTATATTTCAGCCGTATGCAGTCCACTGCTGGACATAGGCCTCCCACAAATATGACTCGTATCATCTTGGGGGTAGTTGCCATAGTCGCCACGCTTGGCAGGCGGGTTGGTGACCGCAGTAGCTGTAGATTGGGTTTTGACGTAGGATTTTTCCCTTTGTTGTCTCTTACGACACCCGCGGGAGGAGATGGGGTGGTGCTATTCTAGTCAGCCGGCGTCACACGGCATACATCATCATCACCTACATCAAAACATTAGTATATCTTCGGTACATAAATTCAGCTTCTGCTCACCGCATCACGTCATACAGCCTCAGGCCTCGACTACTGGCTCACGCGAACCGATTTGAATTTTAGATACCTAGGTACCTACATGTTCGACATGCGGGCGATTTTCGAATTTTAAATAATTTGCGCCTGCGGCCATTGGGCGCTCGGCTTTTGTTATTAAAGTATTCAAATTCTGACTACTGAAATCAAGAACATCCTGCATCCGTTTCCGGATCGAATAAATATATTAAACACACACACACTTAATTATTTATTTTGGTGAAATCAATATTAACAAAAATACATTCAGATATTGATTGTTAATCTAAGAATAAATAGATAAGTAATCATCTTAAGTTAAAGAGGCAGCACAGTAGGTATTCCTACCGCGAACATCGAAGTTCGAAAATCTTTCTGTTTTACTAGTTGCGTCATTATACTCATTTATAGTACTCGTAAGTGACATAGACAATCGTTCGGAATATACGAATATCGATTTTTCGCTGTAACTTTCCGGCACGCAATCTTGGTACTTATAAATATCTCGATCGAATCCTTGGACAAAGGGCTCTACCGGTTTTCTAATGGAATTTTGACACTAGTTTTTCAGTTGTTTAAGTAACACTTTTTTTAATAAGTACAAACAGTAATTTATTTACAATCTCTGCCTCTGAAATAGGACCGATTTTTATATTTCTGACAGATTAATTTTGTTCGGCAATTTCGATATTAAGTAGGTACCTAATACAATTCGGAATCTTGACACCCTCATTCCAAGCCGAACAAAAATAATAGCTCCTTTATATTATATTATAAATGCGAAAGTAACTGTCCATGTCTGTATGTCTGTCTGTTATCTCTTCACGCTTATAATATCATTATGGACATGCGTCTGAAATAAATGTTTTTTTAAACCGCTGAACCAATTGGGATGAAATTAAGTATGGAGTGAGCTACGAGAAAGGGCATACTATCATTTTTATCCCGCAAGCAAGACGGGCATGACTGGCCGACGAAGGCGCGAGAAAATATCAATTTGTACCTACTTTATGGGCAATTTCACTTTCAGGGACACCCAATTACCTTAATTGTCAAATAAAAGTTAAATCAGTGGTCAGGTTAGTGACGACAATTAAGCTTGAAATATTTATGTAAATCATTTTTATTCGCATTTTTCTATTACAATAACACGTATTATTTATGGATTAAACATAAAACAGTAGATTATATTGAAATTTAAAGCTTAATTGTCGTCACTAAACTGACCACTGATTTAACTTTTAGGTGACAATTAAGTTAATTGGGTGTCCCTGAAAGTGAAATTGCCCTTATAATAGGCCCAAATTATCCCTTGAACTGTATAGTACCTAAGTATCAGTTTCTGTACGCGCCCCGTGGTAACGTAATGAGCAAGTATGCGGAATCCGCGACTTTAGTATACACGTCATCGGCATTCCTCGAACGCAGATGTAAAAACAACTCTGGTATTTTAATTGTAACCACGTTAAACTTAATTTATACAAGAATTCGTTTTTATAACATTGCAAAATTATAGCAATCGTTGTAAAATTTCTTTTGTTGTTGAAGTTACGAGGTACCACAATATTTTTTTTTTTGTCGTCGAGATAAAATCTCCATCAAAAGAAATTATGCTTATCCAAACCTACAGGGACAAATTATTATGAAATTTTGCATGATATATTCCCATTGAATTATCTTTTCCCTGTAACGTTGGAATTAAGTTTTATCACTACGTAAAACCGCTTTTTACATTATTCTCGATGTGTGTTCGTAATGTGAATATCAGAGAACCCACGAGAATTGCCTCAGCCCTCAAAGCCTGTTTTGACTTTTATTTCCGCCGTTATTTGCAGCTACACGCAGCTACGCCATACCAAAAACATTCCTATAAGTCAGTATATCCTGATCTCTAACTTTATAACAGCTATGCGTATGGAGAGATCATATGTATATCGGTTTTTCTGAGTCGAAAGGTTTATGAGTTAGAACCCGAGTAATCCTCAGGGGAGAAGAGAAGGCAAAATAAGAATAATTTATTCTACTTCCCTTATGCTTATCCGTGGATTTTCTCATGATGCAGTCAGTGGAGTAAAACTAAAAATCAACAGAGTATTGTTGCAAAGTCATAATAAGGAAAGTCTTTTTGGGGCAGTCATGTAGTAAAATTGAACCAATATCTATACCTAGTAGATATATTTGCTATCCTACTGGAACGGATAGTACACTTTTATATAACGTCTTGCATCTCTCTCGCACTTACATAATTATAACCTGTCAGAACCTGACAGAAGACAATAACCTAACATCTCAGGCTTGTAACACGGATAAGAAGTTCGACCCCGCGATGCTAATAACTTTAATGAGTGACAGTTGCACTGTCACATCAATAAGTTTGTACTGCAATTAAACAGCCTGCAGTCAGCAGGTTAAGACGGCGATGTATACCAAAAACGGAAGTAGTTACCTATATGTATAACGTTTACCATATTTTAAATAACATCACGTTGGTTTCCAAATTTTATTTTTCCGCTCTCCTGAGAGTCATCGTTATGGAATGCCGTGACTAAAAGATAGATTGGTCTTTATAAAATTGCCATTTCTTTATGTCCCACGGGACAACTATGAACGAGTGGATGTTGCTTTTATGCATCAAGTTTAAAAATAAGAAATAACTACGGTTTCTACTTATTGAACGAAATTAATACTTATGGGTTGGGTTGTCAGTTTACTCTACCCATACACGTAGTTATAATGAGTTTGTATATTTTTTACTTACAATCTGGTACCAGTTCAAAAATAATGCTACGCGAGGCTTCGAACTTAAATTTTGAAATTGTTTTGCGTGCAAATAATCATCCCTCATAGCAGTTAGCATTCGCAAATCGCAACGGATGCGCGCCCCGCGGCCGACTGGTCCACTGAATTACACATCCTTCGCGTATTCATGTTATGCAAGTTTGTTCCAACCGATTATTAAATTTAAAACGGAATACACGAGTAAAGCAAAGATAAATCAATGGGCGCAGGAAATTACTATTATAAACGTACCTAATAATAGTAATAATGCACTCATATTTATAGATTTGAAAGCCTTCAAGCAAAAAACCTGAATACAAAAAATAATCATTGATTTATGTTGTAACTTATTCAAAAACATGCCAACATTATCACGGCACTTTACAATCACAGGTTTGTGTAAAAACGTAGACTAATAATTTACTTACAAGTTCACAACTACAGTTAACCATTTAAATTTTACTTGACATTTTAAGTTGCGTCGTACGCCTGCAGCCGTGAGGCTCGCTCCGGTCCAATGGCGCCGAACTAACAAAAGACTAAAAAGAAAAAGAAATTGGGAAAAATAACGCCCAACCCTTTAATTATACTCCGCTGAGCGAGGTTCCTCTGGATCTTATCTCTTAGGTTTTATAAAATTGTGTTAAATGCTTTTATATTGGGAAAGACGAAGCGGCGATAAGTACGAGTAGATAGGTCGTATGGAGGTTAGTAGGCAGATGAAGCCAGCAATTTTGTAGCTGATATGAATATCGGTAAAAAAGATACGCTCTTTATGACGATCAGATGCATAATGTTTGAGAATTTTTTGCGCATTTCATTGTTTTACGTATGCGTTTTTGGCTGGTAATCTCAAGACCACGTAAAGCAAATACAAGATACATGATGACGGTAATTAACACCATTGTTTCAAACATTCAGTAAGTGCTCGTAATTATTGATTCGCTTTGCTAAAGGCGCGAAGCGTCGGAAGAGCTGGCGGCTTCCTCGCACCATTGTGAAAACATTTTTTCAGCATTGTGATACAAAGAAGAAATGGCGCCAGCATCCTTGGTACAATGCCTCAAGGGCCCTTTTTAGCTAGATATTTTATTGCCTTAGCTAGCTTAGCTTTTATTTTATTTGAAAATAAAGTCGAATTTATCTGATAACTTTATTTCTAGCCGACCTGACAACGTACGCTGCGTGTTCGAAATGTCGTGATGTAATTTACTTTCAGTATGAGTAATATGATTTGTTTTTACTCCATTAATAATTATCGCCACAACCGAAAACGATTTTTATTCGAAGTAATTGAAGTAAGTTTATATTACGTTTAATATGCACATACTTGTATATAATATAATGAATATTGAAATGTTTTGGCGGAACCTTATGTCCCCGGGACACGATTCGGAAACTTTTAATTAAGGAAGTTTCTTCATTAGCATCTTCAGACATCCAACTCATTACGTTTTACACAATAACCATTTTGCTAACTTCAAGTTGCTGACAAGTAGGTACCTAAGTTAGGGTTCAAGTTCCCAGGTTTTACCAATGTAGCCCATTCTGATATCAAAAAATCTACTAAATTGGTTACTTTATTATGAAACTAAAATACAAACTAAGCTAGGCATTGCAATAACTACTTAACTACTCTAGATTAAATGTAGAACAGGCCCTTGAGGCATTGGGAGGAATACTAAGGACGGTGGCGGCTTTTCTCGTTGTATCGTAATGCTGATAATGTTTGTTTACTTACTATATAAATAGTAGATAAATGTATATCTATTAATATACTTATCTGTAAAAATAACTGATTAAATTCTTAATTGTTTCATTGTAATCTTATCAACGAAGGACTTGTATTGGTAATATGGGAATGTCGACTAGGCAGATGACTCTTAAATACGAGGTACTGCAATGCAGGTTTTGGTCAGTAGTATTAACAATAATTAAGAACAATCTACTACAAAATAAAATTTTAGTACGCAAATTAAAGCGATGTACTATTTTACTTCGTTCCGACCTTCAATTTCTCATTTACCTTTGCAAATCCCGTCCACACTTAATGAAGAGCGGCGCCAGAGCTTACCTGTCGGCAAGCCTTTGCCTCTATTAGACAATAAAAAACTAATGCCTATACAGTGCAGCATCCCACTAACTTCTCACAGTTTCTTACCTCCCCTCCCGCTCAGCCTCAGAATAAAACAACCTTCCAAGGATACAACCACCGTAATTTAAGACCCGGCTCGCCTTCTATTTGCGAATCAATTTGGACTCTGCTAAGCAAATAATAGAATTCAATTTGTTTGGTCGGGACCGCACTGCACTTTCATACTTTCGCGAGCGACTTTGAGCTCTATAACCATAATGCATGATTTAATTTTGAAGAATATTGGATGGTTGGAGGTAGTAGCAAGGTGAAGGAAGTTGGAAGTGTAAAGGGGGTTCATTAATCCCCGCGCCCTGCGCTCACGCACTTTCATGAATGGACCGAACAGGTTGATGTATTCCAAACACAGTATGATGCATTTAGTTTAAGAAATTTAATAAAATATAACTTAAGTAATCAGTCACTCTTGGTGTTCCCTCCCATTGTATTAAAACTTATTGCATTGTAGTCGCTTTGTAACTAAACTAGTATATATAACAATAGCATTAAAACTGGAATAGACAATCGTACTGTTGCATTTAAACCTCTTTAATTATACATTCTTGAGAAATCCAGGTCGATCGGCGAGAAAAACAAAATCGTGGTACCTACTTACCTACAAAAATGTTTTATGCAAAATCGGCGCTTTGCCGACTTAAAAATTCGTGATGTCATCAATTCCTTTGTACCCTGGAGATGAGACGCAATCACATTCGTGACATAAAAACAGAATGGATTGAAACACAATGGGATTGTGCACATTTATTGTATGGCCGTCGAAAGTCTGTGATCTCAATTTGTCTTCGTGTTATATATATATCCATTGTTCGATTGATGTACGAAAGTAGTGTTTTTTTCTCTAATGTTTGCTTTTCGTCCTTTTGTACTCTTCTTAATACAAACGAAATTACATCAAATCGTTTGTTACTGTGTTACCGCTTTGTATCAGGTGAATATAAGTGCGTTTCTAGTTAATGTACATTTTCTGAATCTAGCCCGCTTCCTTATAAATCCTGATGTTGTTTTTATTTTCCCGGTCCACTTCGGTATTATAATATTAAAAGGTGTGGTCGGCTGTGAACGTCCTGTATCCGAGGGTTCGAAGGAAGCGCCGCAACGTCCGGCCGCGTGGATGTAGCGTGATGCTCTTTTTGCTTTTCGGTTTGTTTTTTGTTCATCTCATTTATTTATTCCGATGTAATCTCTTCCAGCTCGTTTTTTGTTCAGTCGGCCTTCAGTGTTACCTGTGCCGGGACGCCAATGCCTTGTCTATTGATTCGCTCCATATTAGCTAAAGGACAACAGTTTTTGCCAATTCAATGTCATTAGCTAGTGTAATGGTGTTTAGTGATTACTCGATTTTTAGTGCTTAACTTTCAAGAATATGTTGTTGTGGTTTAGCAGTAGCTGTGCTAGTGTCTGATTGTGTGTTGCCCGCGGGTTGTGATGATGGAATTGCCGGATTATCTGCTACTCCTTGCTCGGACTTCGTTGAACAGCCTCGATCTTCTACAAATGGAACCTCCACATTCACCGAAGTTCAATCTGCCTCTATGGCAGCCGTGGGTAGCATCGCCACAGAAAGGTACTCACTAATCTATTGGAACATTATGCGTTGCTGTCAGGACATTTAGTTTAGTAAACGAATGCATAGGAAATTCTTTAATTAATTGGCGAGTCTTGCACTTATACTTATTCCAACTTCGAGGTATTTTTTTCTATAATCAAATTTTGATAACAGCAATAATTAGCAAACATTGATTGACGCCCCGTATTTAGTTGCAAATAACATGAACATGCCTATGCAATAAATAAATAAAATATACGAATTCACGCTTATCACTCTTAAGTTACTTATTTATGAAGTTGTGATTAATATGTGGAACGCCTCAATATTTTGGCGCCCTTTTGATTCATAATTATTTATGTAATTAACTAAGTAGGTAGTGTGGCGCCAACCTCGCTTCTTAATGAGTTCGTCTCTATAAAATGACTGTCTATCTAAATCAGAGTTGATGAGAATAAGATTGGACCGGATTCCAATTAAAAGTTTGGGCTCAGATCGAGTTTATAAACACAACATGGCTAGGGCTACCTCCCTTAATCATTTTCATACTCGTCTATATAGGATACCCTTCTTAATGTCAGGTAGTATAATTGTTTCAACAATTTATGTATATCGTATTTAAACGCATGTCCGTATTTAAAAAATAAACACGTTTGTTGTACCAAATCGAACTACTCATAATTTTTAATCATTACATCTAAAAACCAATGGAAAACGAATTGCTGCCATTATTTAGACATGGTAAGGACCAAAGGACCTAACAGCCCATTTTGTTTTGTTACAGAAACACCAAGCACGGCTTCGAGCGGCGAGTCAGAGGGTGACCGGACTCTGTCACCTGAGACGCCGCGCGCGCAGCCTAAAGAGCTCACTGGCAAATGGAGGCGCGAGCGCCGGACCAGGCAACCTGACTACAGACCCAGGTTAGTCACATAGTCACTGATTACAATTGGTTATAAGACGTTTGAAAAAAGTAGATAAACCTCAAGAATTACCGTGAACATGGTGTGATCTGATCTGTCGCTGCACGATGGCAATCGCTTAGAGAAAATGTAATCGAAATGTAGATAAGTGTATCGGAAGAATAGATGGAACGAATTTAATGATTGCGTTTTCTACATTATGATTGTCATTTTGGCTACGGGATTCCCTCAAGGAAGAAACCGCACCACATTGAGTTGGAGAACTCTTAAGTTTCATAGACTTTTAAAGAAAAATAAGTAAGATCAGCAATGCATGTGGTTACCAGATATTATTAAGGCATTATTTTTTGTATACTTCGTCATATTTTCCTTAATATTAAGTATATACATAGAAGGAAATTTTAAGAATCCCTACCATAACTTTATAACCACACGAAAATGACGAATGTATTGATCATTTTTACTATTATTGAATAACCTGTAAAGGTGGGTTTTATTTGTATGTAAAATCTCGCGAGTCATAGTAATATTTTATGAAAAATTACGGATTCACTCACGTTTATTCCATCATTGAAACGTGTCCTGCGACTGACTAAATACACGTGAGTGGAGGCGTTATTTTTCATAAAATATTGGATTTAGTTAAATATGCTTAGAACATTCCGCTTATATAAGCTTGCAAGTATCCCTAGAGTATAGATTAGACCTTCAACTTTCACTTGCTTTCCACTAAGTTATTAATATGGAAATGGTGCACCTGTGTGTTAGCTTATGAATTTATTAGAGTCGTTTTTCTCACATTTCCTCGCTTTTGTGTAGGCGACGTCAAGTGAAATTGAATTTTTGATTTAAACTAAGAGTTTTACGGAGTACCGCGGGGCACAGACGTCGGAGAATAATGTTTGTGGCTAAAGTTGTTACCTTTTCGTGGTGCTATTTATCTAAACAATACGCTAAAGCTAAATTTCTTAAAAATACTTACGTAGTGTATGACATTTAATGTCTGTTTATACGTCTTCTTAACATACTTACGATAAAAAATTCTGTGAAATCTGGGGACGAGCTAATCTCGCCTTTTTGTCTTGAAAAGCATCGTTGGTTCAATATAATGGTTTTATAAAGTCCAGGTAATACGTAAAATACACATACAGTCACCATCTATAGTAAGGTTTATTAGAGTTATTTATATGTGTAAAAACGTCGGATAATCCCAAAAATGCCCTGTTATCATGCAATACAAGAATTTTTGACAAATTTTCGCTTTTATCCTCTATTTGTGCACTACATAGCGTATGTTAACAACGCATGAAAACTTTACTATCCCGAACATTTTTTTCGTCAAAATGGTCACGTTCAAAAGTTCGTTTACTTTCTATGTAAATCGAATTTATGTGGTCTAAAGTATAAATCAAATTTTCCAGAGAAAACGGCAAGATGGCGCTCCGTTCGCAGTCGTTCAACGAGAGGCGAAGCGGGCCCGCGCTGGCGCGCGCTCCGCACAGCGACGGAGAGCTAGAAGACGATGACGCGCCCGCTAATCTCACCACTAATGGGAAAGGTAACAATACAAATGCGTTTGTTTTATTGATTTTACAGCTGTTCATAGGTACTTTGGTGTCAGAAGGACACAATAAATAGGTACCTACTTACAAGTTTCCATTTAAAAGTTCATGATATAGGGGAGTGATCTCTACACTACAGACCACTGTTACTAAACTGCGATCAGAAAATATCACCTGAGGACGGGCAGCAATGTCTTTTTATATTGGTGGGACACAGTGCGGTCGCCAACCCGCCTGTCCAAGTGGACGGTCGTGGCTGATAGGTTAGGTATAAAAATTACGCGGATACCTATTACCGAAGATTTGTGGTTATTTTGATTCGTAGGTTAGGGCAACATTGATCGCCAATTATTTATAGAGAAGTTGTTTTATGAACGCGAGTTTAACGTCAGAAGTATAATTTTTTTGTAGTTTTAAAGTCGATGATCAATGTTATGCCGTAATCAAATCAAACTACCCCAGTCTACGAGTACAGAGACCATGCTGAGACGAAGCTATTACCTGACACTGGCTACTCTCTTATCTTAGTCGATATGTCGCTTCTTTCGCAATAATTGAATGGCATAATTGAGTTGCTTACTATCAATAAACTACTCGTTAGTCGTGTGTTTTACAGATTAATGATACCTACCTATAAATGGGATTCGCAACATATAGGTATTAACCTTCCGTTTACTTAGATATGACAAGATATAATTTAATAAGCTACATGTCCTCTGTCAATAATGTTTAGAAAGCACTCATTTTTATGTATACTTATAGTTATAGTAACATGTTGTTGTTGTTCGAACTCTAATACATATTTATTACGTTAAGACACAAACAACTAGAACTCCTGTCTATTGTTACAATGCAGCAAATAATGTATAATTTACGTTTCTTGGAAACTTCGCTAAGAATTGCATATAGATTTCTCAGAATACCTAGTATATCATTGATGTTGTGAACTGATTATTGTCGCGTTAAATATGTACATTAATGGCATACTCGCATACAACAATCATTAGATGTTTACGTCTTAACTAGACTATTTAAAAGTCAGTAGTCAAATTCGATTTGAAAACGATAATCGCTAATAAACAAATAATGCGTATTAATTGCTGAGAACGGATAAGTTTGCGTCATTGCTCGAAATAATATGGATATGACTCCAAAATCAATTGGTAACTTAATTAATTTCTTGAAATAAGATTGTGCGCCGGAGATAATAATTTACATCTGGTGCGACCAGACCGCAGCTTAAAAAACGGTCACGATACGGAATCGCAGTGACGCGTCGTATGCGTACCGTTTTTGACACAAGCTCCCCACACCGCTGCTTAAAAAACGGTGACGGTACGGAATCGCAGTGACGTGCTTCACGCGAATCTTTTTTGACACAAAACAGTTGCGTCTTTTACGTCACCGGTGTGGTGTCTGACATAAGACCTCCGTGTAATATTTTTCGCGATTTTTACGCAGATCAATTTACGGTGCGTCAGAGTATTTTAAGCAGCGGTCTGGGGAGCATGCGTCAAAAACGGTACGCATACGACGCGTCACTGCGATTCCGTATTTTAAGCTGCGGTCTGGTCGCACCTTAAAAGTGGCAGCGGTTGTCGTTATCGAAAATATGTATTTTTTTATAATTACGAATAATATATATGACCTAAAAGGTTTTGTTCGTAATTGACTCATTTTCCAAACTATCTTATACCGGTTTTCTATAAATTTAATCTTCTACAATTTAGTTAAATACCTACTTTCTTTACGTCTCTAAGCAAAATTGGCAAAACAAGAGTTTTATAAAACAAAAAATAATAATTTAAAACGCAGTAGTAGCACATTTATAATTGCCTCGGCCTATTGAAACGCAATTTTAATAGTATAGAGTTAAAGAAATAGCCTGTTTAAAATTTTCCTTTAGATTAATTCGTTCGGTGGTAACAATAAACCCCTTTAGTCATTAAACTCATTAAACCCAATATGGGTTAGCAAATCTCATGTTAAATTCTTTTTCTAAAAAACACAAATGTCAAAATGACAGATAGAGACAAATCGATTGTAGACTGCATTTTATATTTTACAGTCGTTTTAATAATGCCAGGATACATATACAATCATTATAATTTATACGAAAAGTGTTTCAACACCTGCGCACATTGCCGAGAAAACATCAAACGACGATATTAGCCCGTGAAACGAGTCGCACGTGTAAATGTCCCATTTTTCCCTAACTGAATAGCCTAAATAGGATTATAATACAATTTACTCATCAAATTCAACAGTCAAAGTGTTCATAAAAACCTTAATTACAAGTAAATGAACTCTTATTTTTAATTGCCCCAGGGAAAGAGTAATAAAGGTAGTAACATTCTTGTAAAGTTCTTACATTTTAATTTATAGGTCATTAAGTAACTTCAGACTACATTTGCAATGGGTACATTCAAACTCAAACTCAAACTCAAACGTTTATTCAGTAAGTAGGCCACAAGGGCACTTTTACACGTCGAGTATACAAAAGTAAAAGAGAAAAATAAAAACTACACCGGTTCTAACCCTACACCTCTGACCCGAGAAGTATTTTGACTTTTATGACCGGCAAGAAACTCGGCGGGACTTATTTTTTCAAAACAGTATTACAAAAGATATCTTATACAAATTACATAAAAATGCGTTATTCTTTAAGAAAACATATCCAACAATTACAAAAAAATTCTGCCAAAGGAAAAATAAAAATAATTATTAATTACTTAAAAGTCCAAATCTGACTGCTAAGAACGAAGTTAACAAAACGTTCGATATGCTTTCTTATCTGAATTGTGTCCTTTATTCTAATTTAGAAATTACAAAATTAGTAATCAAAAGTTTCAAAAAATATTATATGTATAGTTATTTTGTTTTCAAAATATACACAAAAATATAAATACATGCTTATTACAAATAAACCTCAGAGATGTATAAGGTCTCCAGGTGTCATGATTTCAATATACTAACACTTTTTGTTTTTTAAAGATAAACAAGCACCGAATGAAGTGTATCACGTAAATAAACAATAAGAAAACTACCTAAAACATAGCCCCAAATAGCCAAAACAGACCGGTCTCCACAAACAGCACCCGTTCACGAGTCTGACGCGTATCTCAGCCATCGCCTCCCTCAACCTTTCTTCGGGAAAGTGGCGACCCGATCAACGACGCCACCATAAGCAAAGACTTTTAAGTGGGCATGACATGTTCAGGCTGGCAGGCTCTATCAATTAACAAATTTAGTCACATGTACATCCTGGTGAGAAGCCACATTCTGTGCTTGTCCATTACATACTTAAATACCTAACACTTTAGTTATGAAAGGCATATAGAGAAATGTCTCTATGCGTCAGAAGCTATAAATATTTATTTATGCAAATAAATATTCATGAATAATAATATAAATACAATAATTAGGGATGTATAATGTCCCTAAGTGTCTAAAGAGTAAAATAAAACATTATAACAAATAAAATAAAAAAGAAGAGAACAACATGTCTCGTGTCAAACAAACTGGACACTAGTAGGTAAAGACCATATAGTAATGGAATAATCTGTACTACAGTATCAAGCTACAGGCTTAAAGGCATCCTTATCCTCAATGAAATCTTTCAGAGTATAGTATTCCTTACTTAACAAACAGTGTTTGACGTATGACTTGAATTTATTTTGTGGCAAATTAACTGCATCAGCAGGAACTTTATTATAAAAGCGTGTACAGTTTCCAGCGAAAGATGAACGAACCTTGGCGAGGCGGTGGCCGGGCACAGCAATTTGATTTTTATTTCTAGTGTTAAAGCTATGGATATCGCGGTTAAGTTTGAATTCTTGGATGTTATTCCGCACATACATAATGTTTTCTAGTATGTATTGAGACGCTACAGTGAGAATATTTGCTTGCTTAAATTTTTCTCTTACGGATGCTCGACCGCGCATTTTATAAATGCCGCGGACAGCTCGCTTCTGTAGTACAAATATGGTCTCAATATCAGCCGCTTTACCCCATAACAGAATTCCATACGACATAACACTGTGAAAGTAACTGAAGTATACCAGCCTGGCAGTCTCAATGTTCGTTAAATGGCTGATCCGCCTCACTGCATAGGCTGCTGAACTAAGTTTCCCTGCTAGGGTGGCTATATGTGGATGCCATTGCAATTTCGCGTCCAGAGTGACTCCCAGGACGAATAAATTATAAGAATATTAGAAATTGCACATGAGAGTTATATGGATACTTTAAAGAAATGAAATTTCTTTCCCCATACGCTAATGATTCCCTTTCGGTAATGATTGAGTACGTACAGTCAACCAATTTGATTTATGGCCGACTTCGTTCCTTGTCACGGTGAAAATCTATAAGAAAGACGCAAAAGATTTCTTATTAACGTCACTGTGACAAGGTTCGAAGTGGCCCAAAATCAAATTGGTTGATAATACATCTAGGTAAATAAAATATATAATCAAGTACATTACATAATGTATCGTTATATTCGAAAGTGCCGCAACAAGAAGTGTGCGTAAAATAAAAACATTGTTATTGCCTCGTAAATTTGTCTTATGGTTCCATCTCTTAATTGGCAATACTGGATTTTTAGCTGAGCTGGAAGCCGCTGGTGGCCTCGCGGTAAGAGCGTGCGACTTGCAATCCGGAGGTCACAGGTTCAAACCCCGAATTTTACCATATGGGTCTTTCGGAACTTATGTTTTAAATATCATTTGATATTTACCGGTCGCTTTTAGGTGAAGAAAACCGGACTAATCCCAATGAGGTCTAGTTTACCCCCTGAGTTGAAGGGTCAAATCAGATTGCAGTCGCTTTCGTAAAGCTAGTGCCTACGCCAAATCCTGGGATTAGTTGTCAAGCGGTCCCCACAGGCTTGCATGGGCCGTGGCAAATACCGGGATAACACGAGGAATATGTAAGACTCGAATATTTAGCTTTTCCGACTATTATAGTATAGTAAAATATCAATACCTACAATATCAAATGTTTTCTCAAGTCTTTTGTTTTAATAAACTGTCTTGATGTTTTTTTGTAGGTCCCTACACATAATGTACGTTTCCTAACTAGTGCGTAAAAAGTGCACTTTTCGCACGCTTCGCGTGCGTAAATTTCACTTTTTAAGGCACTTGCTATGAAAAATTAGGTTCGATACTCGTGTAAAAACTTCTTTAAGACTCTGGTGATGGGTGACAATCACCTCGGGCTCCAACGTTCACCCTCGTCGAAAAAAATTTTTTTTTCACTAGTAGCGAAATGTACTATTAAGAGTTGGTGTACCTAATACTGTCTAAAATAAGTCCCGTTGAGTTTTTTCCCGGTGGCATTTTCTGTGTAGGGTTATAACCAGTAGTAGATTTTTTTTCATTGTAATGTGCCTAAATTAAAAAATAATATCCATTTTTTATCTTATATCAAAGTTATTAATCAAATTGTTTATTAGACATGAACCCTGAGAAGTCTATTAGAATTTATGTATTCTCCCGACGCAGGCCCGGATAAATAATAGTTTCCGCAGAAAACATACAAAGCAGTTTGTTGGCTCGTCCTTCCCAGCCACGTTCTATAAATTTAATTACGCGCCGCGTCTGTTGCCAGCCTCGGAGGAACGTCTTGGTTACACGTTCGCCATTTTGAAAAGGATTTCAGATTACATGCATACCTAATATAGTTGTTGCCAAGTTTTCCTTGGATATGAGAGACGAAATTTGAAGATTTACCTATATTGTTACTAACGTTATATTAAATACATTTAGTTACAGAAATTACAATCGTATTATGATAACTACAAGTACTTAACTAGTTACAGTATAAAATCTAAAAAAGACCCTTGAGGCATTGTACCAAGGATGTTGGCGGCATTTCCTTTCGACGTTATACTCGTATTATGCTTTCTTTAATACGATATAATATTTAATGACGACAGGTGTGACCTAGGTAGTGAAGTTTTTTTTTACAAGTACTTTATGTGCTGAAAATCTAGACAACGTATTCAATATAAGATTATCTTGTTTACTAATATAATCTTTATAAACAAAAATGAAGATGAAAAAGGCACAATCTATATAATGGTGTGGCAAAACATAATGATTTCCAATAAATTCGGTATCCATTTCTCAGTGACTCCTCGCTTAATCTTTATTTTGGCAACGTTCACTAGCAGGAGGTGATTGCCACCTGTTGCTGAATCAAAGAACCGTAAATCCCCTTTAGTTATAAGAGATAGGATTACCCAGATTGGTTTTTTGGTATTGGATTGGTACGATTCCCGAACAACAAAATGTTAGCGCCAAAAAAATTGCTACTTTAATATAATTTGATGTTAATTGTTTTCAAGATAGCGGGTTATATTATTGTTTATTTTAAACCTTGTAGTTTAGTACTTAATGGGGCTTCATGTGGCATCAGCATATCAGAAGTAGGGCTCATCTTATGTGGCTAGGATAAGAATATAGGCCTCAGGACCAAAAAATAAGACTGAAGACATACAATAATTTTGAGTTAGGATATGGCCATATTTCCCAGTGGTATGGTCATCATACCCAGCTACCCCGAGAGAAATGGCCAATTGTGTTTTTTTTTAAACGATTTTTCAATCTGATGAAAATATTTGTTTGTTTAAGTATCTAACGTTGATAGTTCGAACTTTATAGATAAATAGAGATTTCTTTGATAACTCGTATAGTTTTTTTTATTGTGCACAAAAAAAACTATGGCCACCAACCACGGAATTACCCTACTGACATTAGTAGGTACCTTAACATTTTTTTTTAATATTGAGAATCAAATGAGTGGTATTGATCTTGCTTTTACGGTTTCATATCTTTGTTAGAAACTCTATTAAAGAAAGCCATTTTTGTCACAGCACCCCCTGAGTACCCGGGCAAGCACGAGGCCCCCATCGACATGCGGCTACGCTCGCGGCCCGCGCCGCCGCCCTACAACCGGCCCTCCGTCATCACCAAAAGCGACACCCCGCCTGGTAAGATATGTATTTTGCCTGCGGCCTTACAGTGCCTTGGGGTATGAAGCCCCCTTCGATAAGTGTACCGCTTTAGAAAGCCCGAGTGGGACCAATTTTTGGTAACATTTATTCTGACAAAATTTGGATGGTGGTGAGTGTATTTTGCTCAAATAGATCAAGTGTCGATGTTTGACGACCGGTCTGGCCTAGTGGGTAGTGACCCTGTCTATGAAGTCGATGGTCTTGGGTTCGATTCCCAGTCAGGGTATTTATTTGTGTGATGAGCACATATATGTGTTCCTGAGTCATGGGTATTTTCTATGTATTTAAGTATTTATATGTATCTATCGCGTATATATATATATCGCCGTCTAGTGCCTAAAACACAAGCCTTACTGAGCTTACCGTAGGACTAGGTCGATTTGTGTAAGATTGTCCCGAAATATTTATTATTTTTATTCTCATGCATAAGATAATTAGATAATGTATAACAGAAAGTTTTGACACATATTCTTATTTTGGTTTATAAACAAATTTATCAATGTTGGACGTTAATAGCAGTTTTATTTTATTTTTGTAGGTTTTCCGTGCTTAAAGTGTCAATAAATCTATTAGTTAATTGTGTCTCAGTATGTTATGTAAATATGCTGTAATTCATATTAACTTGATCTTCTTTTCACCAGGTTCAATGTCCATGTGCGACCCAGTCATCGACGAACACTTCCGACGGTCGCTCGGCGATGACTACATGAACCTTTTTAAAAAGAGCGCCGAGAACAGCCAGCCGGGCCCCAAACCCAACACCAAGGACCGCGCCAGCAGCCCCATCCAGTTCAAACCCGAGGAGCCCCCCAAACCCCCCAAAATCATAGCCATGGAGGTCGACGACGCCTCCCTCTCCGTCGACGACCACTTCGCCAAGGCTCTAGGCGACACCTGGAAACAAATACAAACCTCCAGATTAAGAGAAACCGAAAAAACACAAGCCAAAGGCGGCGTCGACGACCACTTCAGCAAAGCTCTCGGCGACACGTGGAAGAAAATACAGAACCCCAAACTCAATCTCGATGACGAAAAGAAAGGACAGACGAAAATAATATCTAGGAGCGGCGTCGTGATATAATGGCGTCGTAGCGGCCTGGCGGTTCCGTTAACGACTCGGGACTTTACGAGTCATTTCATGATACTAACTCGAGTATCAATAAATTCCCACTTGTTTAATGTTAAGCTGTCGTTTACGTGAGCGCGGCTCGTTACGTTTACGTTCGACGTCCGAATCCATGACAATCTGTTACCTATTAGGCTTTGGGAAGTATTTTTTTAAAGATATTTAGTCAATTAGTAGTCACCAGTTACGATATATAAGTTATTACCTCATTATAAACGCTTCTGCACGATTCACTTAGGCGTAAGTTTTGTAAATATTAGTCATCGAACACTATAATAGCAGCGTTCGGTGGGGTAAAGGTGTCGTGTCTAACTATCTTGTAACTTGTAATGTTCCTCATATCGTTTATAAGTTAGGTTTCAATGGATTCTTATTTGTATGAGCGATAATGAAGCACCCATCGAAATTGAATGTCAGTACCTACTATCTGTAAATAATGATAAGTAAATATAAGATATATTTATAGCTGAAGGTTCGTTTCTGATTGTGTTATGAGGTACATAGTACATGGTAACTACAAATATTAGATAGAACATATTCGATGGATTAAGCGGTGTTCCTAATGTAGGTGTCATTTTTTCGACGCATTTTTTGATTCTTAATATGGTTAATGAAATATGATTCATCATAAAGATTTGGTCAAAGCGATATTTTTACGGAGTTTTCCTGAACTATTCAATTTAGTTACACTATTAGGTCAAAAGTCTTTTCTATGAAGCAGATTTGATCCTCACTCACCTTATAATAATCGAGTGGTGTATTTTAAGATCTGTAGCAATTTACACTATAGACTTACCTACTCAAAACTCCAAAGCTGCATGTCGTCTACCATAGCTACATGCAACGCCAGTTGAAAAATATACTGCCTCATCCATTTTATCTCAGCTTGGGGTGAATAACCTAACCTATGTTAGGTTATTCATATTATTAAGGCTTTAAGGTAAAAACGTTTCTTAATTGTTTAACTTGTTATCAAAATCACTAATTTTTATTATTAATACAAGTCATTCAATTAAGACATTATAAGGCCTTAATAAGAGCTTAATTAGTACCTAATAAGGTTCAATATACATTTCCTTTAACGTTTTACCTCAATACGAAATAAATGGTGCGTTTTTTTCTCTAAACTACCTAACATTACCTCACACATCGCGTGGTAAATCGTCGTTTGTACCTGAAATGAATGAGACGACAAAACATCAAATGCAAATAATACCTTTCACATAATAATCTAATTATTTATTCTTACGAGACGTTGTCGCGTGAATACTTAAGAGGCTTTTAAATGTCTACTTATAATATATAAGATTTACGAAATAACGAATACACTTAGACAACGAAGAAAATAAAAGAGTTGCATAAACAAATTTAAATGTTGTCATTGATCATGTCTCCTGTACAGATGTACCTACAATACGAAAATAAAGTAACTGGCTGTTATGAACGTTTGCGACGTGTTTCGCAAGGGGCCGGAGTTTGCTTAGCACCGGGAAGTTTGCTTTACATATGGTTTCTTCATTCATTAGGTTTCATATTAATTGGTCAGTACGTCGGTCACGTCTTAAAATATATATAGGTACCTGCATTTAATATAACAAAACTATGTAACTACGACTCTTACGTAAAGTCTTGAATATATTTTTATGACATATATATTTTTAGGTACAGTCAACCAATTTGATTTAAGCCACTTGGTTCCTTGTCACAGTGAAAATCTATATGTAAGATGAAAAATATTTCATATTAAGTCACTGCGACAAGGTTCGAAGTGGCCTAGAAATCAAATTGGTTGACTGTACATACAATTGTGTAATCTTATGCGTCATTTCCTTGTGAAAAATTTTTTTTGCCCTTCATGTTATTACATGTAGGGCCCGGATTTTTAAGTCTTGGTGAACACCAATGTTTATAATATATATCTGTCATTCACTCGGAGGTTCATTTCTCCTTAATTGAATAACACTTGCATTCATGCAGCATTACCTACTCAGGTTATCAACTCTTTTATAGATATCTAATAGTATTGATTGACACTGGCATATAGGTATTCAAACATCAATCGGTTAGTATTTTATTAAAGCAAATGAAACGAATTAAACTTTTCGATATTTCGAACTTTTTTCATCACTGACCGTTGAGAAGAGAATGTAGCATCGGTATTATTTTCTGAAACACTAGTACTATAAAAAACTCTCGAATTATCGATATACCGACAAACATTGATGTTCTCTCCCTATACCTATACCTTTCAAATTACGCACGTTTAATTCCGGGCCCTTAAAATATTAAGTATAATATGTTTGCAACTAATAAATGTAATTTAATTTGAATACAATCGCTTCAGAACCGCAAACAAAAACCGATTAAAAGACTATAGTTAGGTACGTATAGGTAAAAAGTAAAGGCATTTGTGTATGTATATTTTTTTGTTTTTGTTGATTTTTAGCAATATGAAACCTTTTAGTTATGAGTAAGTTATGACTATGAGATGACCTACCAAACAAAATAAATTGGCCTCTTTTCTTTTGAAGTCGAACAATTTTATTCAGCATCACACAATATTTTATTCTTAATTGAAAACTCCATACTTCAAACGTCTAATAGTGCTACGAAAACTTCGGACCCTAACCATAATTTTAATATTTGTAAATAATATTTACTATTTATGCACTTTATATTGTAAGATGTCGTTGAACATAAGCAAATACACAATAAGCCTGAAGTAATGTTGTGTTTTATTACTGTTAACTTTTCCCTGGGTGTAATGGGAGTTGGGAACTTGGTTTTATAAGAAGCCTGGCTTTACTTAATGGTCACAGATCAGATCAGTTTACTACTAGATGGAGCATACAAATACTTCACTGTCTTGACATTGCATTAGCATTGACGTTTTCATTACTTATTCGTAAGCGTTTTTTTTACTAGCATCAACATTCGTAATCTACTAAAGGTAGGCAAGTAGGTATACTGAAATTATCATAAACCGAGGTTTAAGTGAGCATGTGAGGCTTGGTCACTTTTCCTTACATTATACTTATCGTCTACTTTCAACTAATTTTCTTGGTAATGTTAAGTAATGATCTGACTATGGCTTCTGTGGTAAAAGTAACATAGACCACTCGGCCAAATGGTCAAGTTGGTCAGGGCGTCAGCCGAGAATGATGAAAACGTAGGTTCAAATCCAGCCTCCGACACCGGTGGGCTTAGTCACTTTTTGTATTTATATATCATCGATTTTCAACGAGTCATTTTAATTTCCTTGGTAATGTTAAGTAATGATCTGACTATGGCTTCTATGGGAAGTAGTCTATGAAAGGCAAGCGTGGTTTTACTTAACGGCTTAACTTAGTTTTGCCTCGTATTATACGGGTGCTGGCTTCCGGAGAAAGAAGCCAAGCTGCGTTTAATGTATACAGCCTTAGGTCAAATACTTCGCTAAGATTTTTTTTAAACGTTGAACGACTAGGTACAGTCACAGGCATAAATAAATATGTCTATTCGTTTATTCGTCTTCACCTCAATAGCTGGGACAGCCCGTTTTTATTCTTTATTTATTTATTCATTTGTTTTTGTCTTTACTGTGGTATTAGTTAAGTTGTTAACTTGTTAGTTTAATGTTGAATTATTTGTAGATATAAAAATATTCCAACAGTAAACTTATTGACAAATACTGTTATTTGTCAATAAGTTTAATCAGTTTAGTAATGTTAGAAATGACGGAATTAAATTGTGCAATTCCTATGCACACTCACCAAAATGTATCCTGTAGAACACAGACAAACTAGCAACTTAGCTAATAAAATGTTTATTCATTGGGATAAAATAGTACATATAACAGACATAATATTCAATTAAATCTACCTAGAAATACAACGAACTTAAAAAATAGGTACCTACTCCCTGCTATGCAGATTAGGTAAGTCCACCTTTTTTGCCTTTTTGGTTACCTATATCATAGAAAAAACGAGATCAATTTTTTTTCTGACCAATCTAGTATTAGCAAACCAGATACTTAGTATTTGTTTCGACTAATTACTGACCGCTGACAGTGCTGACTGCTGACACAGCACAAAAAAAGTCTAGCCTAATTATTATCCAGATCCAACGAAGGCCAGTATTAAAATAATATTTTTCCTAACTAGTGCGTAAAAAGTGCACTTTTCGCACGCTTGCGTCAATTTCACTTTTTAAGGTACTTGCTATGAAAAATTAGGTTCGATACTCGTGTAAAAACTTCTTTAAGACTCGGGTCGTCGAAAAAAAATTTTTTTTTCACTTGTATCGAAATGTTCTATTTTATTGGTATACATCTTTTCAAAAACAAGTGTTTGTCGTCTGGGACAGTTAGCAAACAAAGTTATACAATTAATTCAAAAGTAACTCGACGTAGGTTCGTGACAAGTCGGTTTAAAGGTAAGTTATTACGGCAGCAGTCTGGAAACAAAGTTGACCCTTGAATGATAGAAGGACAATTGGGTGGCTATCTTACTTACTGGACCACCGGACTGACGAGAAACAGGAGGGATATATTTTACAAGCTTGCCTTTCCAGACATAACACTTACTACCTATAAATGAAATAAAGGAGATTCACATGTCAAAAACCAGCAAATATGAAATTTATGCTATGCTTAATGAAGCTAGTAATGAATTCTAATTACCGTTCAGTTAAAATAAGTACCTATACCTACATAAATTACAAAAACTTAAAAAGCAGAGTCATATCATAACCGCCAACCAACCAACCAACAGCTTAACCGATCATTTTGTTATCCGAACTGTTTGTAAAAAGCCTTCTTAATATTTTCAAAATCGGACTGCCGGTCATGGTTAAATGTCTGAAGAATTGTTCAATGCAGGATGATTTCTGGGTCGTGATCCCTAACTACTTTGTCCGACTTTGTAACTTTTTCTACTTACCACCTGGAAAATTATTATATAAGATATTTTATATAACATTAAACAAAACATAAAGATAAATGTAACATATTGATACTTAATAACAAAAATAAAAATAAATTATACTAATTAAAAATAAAATAAATAAGATAAAAAGTTAATAATTATCATAATTGGCTTCACCCTCATCGTGCCTTTTTGTCTTGCTCCATGATCCCGAATCTACCTGTATAAAGCAGGTCCATTTAAAAGATTAAGTACCATTTATCAATAAACAAGAACAATTTAAATGAATAAAATGGCTTAACTAGTATACGTACCTATTTAATATATGTACCTAGTATAAGTACCTATTATTTGGTGATTATTTTATTTATTAAATAAATTAGGTGCAAAGTTGAATTTAAAATTTCTTGATCTAGAATTGTCACATTTCACTACAGAACGGGTCATGGACAGTCTCCCGTCTTTCTCTACTGTCTCAATTACTGTTTATAATAAAATATTTAGTTTTCCTGGCCGACAAAGAATATATTTTATGCCCATAACCATAACCCTCAATAGTAAACTAAACAAACAAAATCCTCGTTTTCCACGTTCTTGCTCAAGCATTCCGTTTATTACCCGGCCTATCCAGTCCACTTCGTATTCGGCCAAATATTCATGTTCTATCTCTTTCCTTACTATAAAGAAAAAATGAGATGCAAAGCCATATTTGCGCAAATATGGATGAGAAAAGGAAGCGTAAGAAAAACGCTCAGCCGGCCCACTGGTTCGTGCCTAATGCAAACAAGATACGTATTGTTTGTGGACCGAGAGAGAACTACTCGTAAGAAAGTATATCAGAGGAACCAATATATCATTTAGTAAATGAACCGTCTTCTCGTCTGTTCATATCGTCAATAAGTGCCCTATCGGTCGTGAAGTTTAAATTCGGTTGTTCCAAAATGGGAGTTTCCCAAAAAAAGTGCCCCAAATTAACGGGACATGAAAAACATTGAATTTAAGTCACCCTTATAAAAATAATTAAGCCTTAACTCTGTATGGAAATTAATTAGATTGCCTTTTTTGCATTATATTACTGAAGTTTATGATACGAGCACCAAATCTAAGTATTTATAGAAATTGAAAACTTAATTATCGTCACTAAACTGACATAGTTAATTTTTCTACAAGTCACGCTATTGGGACATTTTTTTCCAGAAAACTCCGAAATATGTGTCAGTCATGTCTACGGAGTTATAAGATTTTTTTTTCAAAATCTATGGAGCCCGACAGTTATACCTACGTAATTTTTTCAAAATCTATGTATCATGTAAATCGACGGATATTAATGGTATAGGAATATTTCTGCTGCCAATATGATATCTTATAGGCCTATGTCCAGCAGTGGACGTCTTTCGGCTGACATGATAATGATGATATCTTATTTGTAATTTCTTTCTTACTTACTTAATAAATATTTACTACTTTAAGTACTACTAAACCTACTTATGGTATGAATTCTAATAAATTATCGAAGTCGCATTAGATAAAGTGTTTTTACTTTTAATTTGTTCCCTAAAAACGAAAAACGTGTTATTGTTGTAATGAGGCAAATTACACAAATCGTTTATTTAGTGAGTCTCAATAGAATGATAAGATTTTTATATTTTTAAGTCATTGTAACTTGAAAAGGAAATAAATAAACATTGTTAAGTACTGTTCATGAAAACAGCTTAATATGATTCCAAGGTTTTTATTACAAACTTCTTTAATCTTCTTTTATTTGAAACTTCTTGTTTTCTACACTTATTAACGAAAATATATCTATCACCAATTCAATTTATTTACATACCTTGAGGGCTTTCGACTTAATCTTGACTCTTAAGTTTATGTACTCGTGTCACACCATAAATAATAATTTACCTTCGTTTTCCAATACTTTATTTGTCAAAGAAAGTTTGAAAGACATCGTCGGCATTATCCTAGTCTGCAAGTATCAGAATCAGAACTTGAGTTATGACATGCTACCCCTCACTTGCGCGATTATTAAAATAGTCAGAGCACGACGAAGGCCCGTTGACCCAAAAGCTCAAATACTTCATACTTACAGTGAAGGCTTCTAATACGACCGCGTATAATGGAACTGACACAGCTATTTCCTGCCTTGAAACTAATGGAAAGAAATAAAATACGGGGCGCGCAATTTCTTTAATCTTGCTTGCTTGAAACCTACTTTTATCTTTTATATCTCGTTTATTGCCTATTATGCTTTACATGTGCGTTCTTATACCATTTATGTCTTACATACCTACGAAGTAACTTATATGTATAGTCAACCAATTTGATTTCTAGGCCACTTCGAACCTTGTCACAGTGACGTTACCTAATATTAAATCTTTTGCATCTTTAAAATGGATTTTCACTGTGACAAGGAACCAAGTGACCTATAAATCATAGTTAACTGTACAGTCAGCAACAATAATAGCGTCTGATGTATGATATAACGCAAAAATATATACCTACTACCGTTTTTTAATTGCTTCACAAAAAGTGACAGATTTCTGCGTGTTTATCAATTGTAAAATTTGAAATGCGAACTAAATAAAAAATATCTCATTTGTTATAAATAAGTACCCCGGATAGCATATACTTTTAGTACGTTGTTTCAAGATAAGTTATTGATGCTGACTGTAAGGGTAAAAAGTATGTACCTACACTTACTAAAACTTTATAGGCAGGGTCACCTTTACCATGAGTTGTGACATTGAAGAGCTCGATAACGAGTTATCGAGTTTACTATTTGTGCATCTCGCTTGTACTATTTTAGTTCGGACGAGATGCACAGATAGTAAACTCGATACTCGTAATCGAAAACCTCAAAGCCACAACTCATGGTACAGAGCTGTCAGTACATAGCTATGCAGTAACTTAGTGAAAACATGAACGGTTACAAAATCGCAAAATGGCGGGCAAAGGGAGAAGGGATGATCGACGGTTGAGTAACACCTAGTTTTATTAGCCCTGCCCCAATGTATGGCTTCGGTCGTCACTTTGGTTGAGTTGAGGGTAAGTATAATCTTGCGACCCGTTTACCCAAAAATGAGTAGGGATTGCGAGGAGCTCCCCATTCATAGCCCAACTGGCGTTATGAATGGAAAGAGAATGGGTGACAGACGGGTTAAATGGTTTTTAAAGGCTACTGTTATCTAAACAATGTCTTCTCTTCTTATTCAAAAAGGATCTAATGTGAAATTCATAAAACATTTTTATCAATGTTCCAAAATCACCATTGTATGAAATCCCATCTCACCGCAACTACGGGGTGAAGTGAGATTTGTGTTAATCGTTAAAGTTTACCTAAAATCATAAAATAAAACTAAAATATAAACGTCCTAAATATTTATTATACATATACCATTTTGTTTGCATAATGTAAGAATAATATTTTATCGAGATTTGAATGTCAGTGCTTGTCTTTTCCTCCCGCTAAAAAAGACGGGGACTGATTTTAGTCGCTGTCAATCTTTTAGCCTTATAGACCTAAGCGTAAAGCGAGTAAGCTCGAAGCGTGCGTCTCATGTCCGATGCACTTCTCTGTCCAACTTACCATCGCACAAAATCGATACGAAGCAAGATAAGTAAATAAAAAACGTGCTTTGATTAAACTTTGTTATAAATTTTAAACTAGTTTTTATCCAGGTGTACATATTTAAAGCTGAACAGGTTTTCGCAGCTGCTTAGCCATCCCTCAAAGTACTTATTTATATTTTAGAAAAGGGCTTAAGCGCCTTACGTATCCCATTGTAATGCAACCTTTTAAAAAGTAATAGCAGTATTGTATTGTGGAGTTAGCAACAGGCGATATGGGCAATTCCAATTACTAGCGGGCGCTTGTCAAGCAAACCAGATTACAGATTGGTCCGCAATATGGGTATGTTTGTTACGGCCACAAAGTTTAACTTACATTGGTTCTCTTTGTTAGTAAGTGATCACGACATGATCACACTGCTTTCAATGCAATTCACTCTGTCAAACTTACCACTTGTCTGGAGGGAGGCAAATAAATTGTATTTGTCTTTGTCTTTATTAATTTAGATGAGTAAATATTTATTGACTCGCTAAATGTCCATTGAAAGTACGTATATTGATTCTTTAAATGGCGTTAAGAAGACAGGAGAGCTGCTTTTAGAAGCAAAAAAAATAAGTAAAAGAGCTAAAACCCCTAAGCCTAACATTATTCGTAATCCGGTAGGTTAGTGATCCGGTAGGGTATAAACAATATTATGGGATAAACCCTCATATCCATCCTGAGATGGACATGTATCACATAACTGGATGACTTATTTCCAGTACCCTTACCATGAGTCGTGACATTGAGGTTCTCTTGTAACTTCTATGGGATGATGGACCTTAATAGCAACTTGCTGACCTGGTGGGACCATCGCGTCGGACCGCAGCCTTATATAACCATAAAATATATACCGGACTGGCCTAGTGGGTAGTGTCACTGCCTATGAAGCAAATGGTCCTGGGTTCGAATCCCAGTCAGTGCATTTATTTGTGTGATGAGCATAGGTTCCTGAGTTGTCGGTGTTATCTATGTACTTAAGTAAATAAATAAATATTTCGGGACAATCTTACACAAATCGACCTAGTCCTACGGTAAGCTCAGTAAGGCTTGTGTTGTAGGTACTACCTTACTAAGCTTACCGTAAGACTTGGTCGATTAGTGTAATTGTCCCGAAATATTTATTTATTATTTATTTTAATTATCACCCGCTCCCATAGTAAAAATTATATTTCTTTCACATCTAATCAGGTAACCACAATATGGCTAATATCGAAAAGGGAAAAGAAAGTGCTGTGACCTCTTTCTGAAATTCAGTGTTCTCTCAAAAACGATTAAAAATCTAATCTACATTCGAACATGGACGTTCGAATGTCACAAGGAACGTTCAATTTAGCGAATGTGAATTGTGTAATCCCAAATGGAAGCGAAATTCTAATTGTGCCCGGATGGAAACAGGCTTGGCGTCGACTCTGCGGGCTTGCGGTCAGTTCGACCGTATGTCCACGAGCGAGTACGGCCAGTCGCATAGGTTACAAGTTCGGATACTCACTATTAGTCAAATCCGTAAAAAATCATCTGCATAACATTCTGAAATTGACAGGTCCCCAAATTTTGCGTTTACTTACGTTCCAATATTTTCCCGCATACGTTATTATTTATTTTATTTTATTTAAAAAAATTACAGATTGAATACTGCATTAAATTGGTTTTCAAGAAACAATATTCTTAATACTCTTATTTTCTACTTACTAGTTATTTTGTTAGTTATTTATTATGAATAAACATTATTTCAAAAAAGTACTCAGTTATAAAAGTAGTTATAATAGCAATTCTTTATTAGGCTACTTGAAAAACATCCATTATTTCATAAATAATAGCTTTCCTTTAATCTTTTTGTACCTTAAATATCAGGTCTAAACTCTCTGAACTTTGTTTGAAACTTGACGGACAGAATTTTTGATGATAAGGAAAAGTTCGGCCCCTCTTTTATGGCTCGAATACAATTAGTACAAAGACGGCAGTGTGGTTGGTGTCGTGGTGTCGTTTCATAGCTTTTATAATCGATCCGAGTAATAAAATGAGGCATTGTGTAGTGTGGGGTCAGCTGAAAATGTAGCAGTGATGGTTCACTACCGAATATAGAAAAATATTCCAACAAGCATCATGTCAACTACACGTAGCTTTATCGATATTCATGCAAACTTTAACCAAGCTACTTGATTATTTTATTGATAGGTAGATATTATAGTTCTAGATAACATTTATATCATACACACACTTCTATGAACGTTATACTTACTTACTCATATATTTTCTAATATATATATTTACGCATACGCCGTATCCCTAATTGACTTAATTTACTAGGACTTAAAAACTAAAAATAATTACACATAGGTATATATACAACGAATACAGTAAGGTAACCTACAATTGTAAGTACCTATAAATGTTATACAGTTTTCAGTATTTTTTGTTAGTTTTCAAAATTTTGTCTTCAGCCCGATGAAAGCCCAAATTCGAGCACTGAATTCGAATGGTGCTAGAGAATGAAAACTCTACCCACGCACTCGAATACAGTTGTCAAATCATGGTTACTCCGTTTTGTCTCGATCCTAGATTGTCACAACAGGCTTGCTCTTGCAACCTCTACTCCAATGCAGTTATCAATTCATTGTAGCTCCGTCACCTGTAGCCAAGAATGGCCCCTCGGCTTTAACTATACAACAATAATTTTCAAATTGTGGTTGTCACTCCATCTTGTCTTTATTCCATTTGCCAAACCATGGTTACACTCTTCGAATCTAGTTACCAAATCATAGTTCCCCGCCACATCTTGAATCGAATCTTCAATATTCAGCGAATTTCCTGCAAAGTTGAATGGAAATATTATTCTAGCATGTTCCACGTTTCTATTTCCAGCGAACAAGTTTATGTAAGCAGCCAACCAAACGACCAAGTTCTATAGAGCTATAAACTTGTAATTGGATTAGATCTTACGGACCATGTGTTGAAACAACTGATGGACACATTGAAAGGCTATAACTAACATAATAACTTAATAATTACAGGTGTAGTTTTTCTAACAAAGTATATTTAGTTCCGTTACTTGTCGCGCCGATAATTAATTGCGCGATTCAATTGTTTACAGCCCTGGACCTATTGCCCCTAATTGCTCTTCCTAGATATAGAAGATACGAGACAAATTACAAAGACTTGTAAGGAGAAACTCAACGCTCGACTAAAATATCTTCTACACCCTGCTAGCAGCGATCTTGTAGTAGGTCGTCGTGTCGGTTTATCTTGAAATAAGTATTATTTATTGCGTTGTCGCTATTGACATTTGAACAGCCTGAAGCGGTTTCATTATTTACGCAAGTCTACCTGTCTGGCTATCGATCTGCGCCACCCTCGGCTCTACGTTCACAAAACATTCTGCCCCAACTATTAACTCATGTCTAGCGTAACTTGACCGCTAATGCATACATAATGTTCAACTTTCGGAGACCGGAAATAAACTGGGACATTGGAGGAAATGCTGTCAGAATGCTGTTAACTTCAAGAGCCGACTTCATACGAAAATTTCATAATTGCTGCACGTACGTTCAAAAGCCGTATTTAAGTTTGTAAAATATAATACCAACATGATTTCAACCGTTTTACAGATACTCACGAAAACACGCCTGAGTGAAACACAGAAGAATTAATATGTTATTGTAATATTTTTCAAGTCTGAATATGCCTCATGCATGGTTGAGTGAGATAAACGCATTAAGTGTAGTACGTGGAAGTGTAATGAGTTTATTTCAATTGAGGCGAGCCAAATTAAAATTGCCTGACGTAAACAAGCCCTTCTTTCAGCTATCGGGGTTTTAACGAACCCCTATGCCGCTATAATAAAATGTCTGTAGGTCGTTGCTCATACATCGTTTCATGGGGCCATAAGTAATATATGTAGGTATCTAAACAAACTTAATTATCTACTCTCCTAACCAAGTCGGATTCAGAGCAGACGGATTGCCTGATAGTAGGCAACTACCGCCGCCCATGGACACTCGCAACACCAGAGGAGTCTCAAGTACGTTGCCGACCTTTAAGATCTCTATACGCTCTTTTCTTGAAAGTTTAAAGGTCATATCGATTTCGGTCCGGAAATACTGCACACGACAATTTATTCCAAAGTTTTGCTGTGCGAGGAAGGAAGTTTCTAGAAAAACGCACAGTTGAGGACTGCCAACCATCCAAGCGGTGATGATGAAAGTGTTGTCGTGTCAATAACGTCACAATATGATAAATGCAGCTTCATTCCTTTTCACCTGATACCTACTTACGTATTTTTTCGATAATTAGGTTTCAAAAGTTAAATTTTATTGTTCAAAAGAACGAGTATCTACGCAGTTAAATGCCGTAGTTGTACCT
This sequence comes from Grapholita molesta, assembly GCA_022674325.2. Taxonomy (NCBI): domain Eukaryota; kingdom Metazoa; phylum Arthropoda; class Insecta; order Lepidoptera; family Tortricidae; genus Grapholita; species Grapholita molesta. Next base: position 6,892,555 of record CP053126.2, read on the forward strand.
ACTAAGCCACTAGTATTCTCGTATAGTATATGTGAGCGATATATCTACAATTACTACTCCATGGGCAGTATGTGACCTACTTCCAAACGTCGAAATTCAATTTAAAAGCAATTAGTTGGGGTATTTAATTTCCTGATTCACTTAAGAGGATTCTCTGTGTACTAAATATACACGGCACCACAAATTAAATTTGCCCACAGACGCGTAACCCCGACAAAACCCTTGTACATGTTTTAAATATTTAAAATCCTTTTACAACATAATGGTTTTGCTCGATCGTAACTGGCATATCTTTGGATATTTTGTCAGGCACTGTAATTCTGGATTCATTAAAAAATATTACGTTTCAGCTAAGTGCGTAACAATTGCTGACTTATAGGTAGGTACCTATTTACGTTATTTACATCTATTTATTAATAAGATTGTTCTATATTTTAAAGTTCGAAACTCTACTTTGGAAATCTCTGACGAAAATAAGCCTTGGTCTCTTTTCCTTCCATAAGTATATGACATAAATAGGTATCTGTTTATAAGTAGGTATTCCACTTAAACATTTCGCCGCCAGTAATCTACGCTACGAGTTCCCACTCGAAAAAGTCGCCAGTAATGAAAAATCAATTGCGAATTCTGTTACATTGGCTTATAAATAGGCTATTAAGTTACATTTTATTTTGTAAAAGTTCAAAACACATTAAAAAATAACATTCACTCAAATCAATATAGATGGAATTTATGGTTCACTTATATGTCAGTTCTCCCCAAATATAAGGTTTTTGTTTTTGAATTTGGAATCCTTCATAATAAACCTCAAAAGAGGTTGTACATAAAAATACAAGAATTTTAGGACGTTAAAATTGATCCGGTTGTTAATGGCCCAAAAACGAAAAACAAATGTCCGACAAATTTCGTTAACAATCTCGTATTTGTCGGTAAAAAAGAATCAATGGACTACGAACTTTGACGTTACCAAGCAAATGTTATATAAAATATTCGAGAACTCGCGACTCGGCCTATTCCGTAATCCCATATTACTATTTCCGTTTCCGCCTATAGTGTAAGGACTTACGGTTGGAGAAAGAATTATTCGTACAATTTTTTTATGTCACGCTCCTCTTTGTATTACAAGCCCCCAATAGTCCATTTCTTACGTTTAATCTCTATATTTAACAACTCCTTCGCTGCGGCAATTATTTAACATCGCAGTTAAGCACACTTGTATCAGGTCGAATCGACCCCGTGCCGCAGTGAACGTGTTAACAAACTCAAGCAAACAAAAACAATATAATAAAATGTTTTTTAAAGTTAAAATTAACGTTATTAAATACATTAAAATAAAACACACACGAAACTCAGTAAATGACACAAGGAGTACTGATACTGCGCTAGTCGGGATAGTCTTATAAAGCAAACGTGGTTCCGCGCCGGGACTCCAGGACAATTACGGCGCATCCTGCCGCCCCACAAAGCTAGTAAGATGATACTTCCCTTACAAAGGCTCTAGCGTCTAGGGACTTTCGAGGTACATTCCGTTAAGGCTAGGTTATTCAAATTCATTGTATTTTAATGATCGACGAATATCTTTAACGTATTTGCTAGTAAAAGCTAAAACTAGGTACCATACTCAAGATAAAGTTATGCAGACGCAATGACGTCATATGAGTATATCGCTTTACAGTGCAATGACACTAATGCAACATATCATCGCTCATCGCATTTAGAAATGTTGGCCAGCAAAGTTGTTATTCAGGTGAGCGTGCAAACTTACAAAATACAGAAAAACAATGTACGTAATACATAGTCATTAAATATAAATAACAAAAAACATATGTTATATTAAAATCAAAACTTTATAAGTATTTTTCTAAAATATCCGTAAAATTACATGTGTATGTAAGTATAATGTTTTAGCTTAACGTACATATTTCACTACTACTACTACACTACAGCCACGGACGTCCACTGCTGGAAATGGACCTCCATGCTAATGCCACGCTTGGCAGGCAGGTTGGCGATCGCAGTATTTTCCACCGCACTGCTCCGGTTCTACGTCGCAGGTTAGGGACTGTACCTGATTCCAATGTGTTTCACGTTAAACTTTAACTAATAATAGTAATAAGCGATCACAGCCTTAAACGGCACGGCTGCCATGTTTACGTTTTCCCTTGTGCCTATTGAGGATTCGTAGTTAACTAGTTATTGTTAATTGGTATCGAGCGTGTTAACTTCTTTATTACGTTAATCGGATTGTGATCAGCTTCTATGCTTGTTTTGTAGACTTAGTTAGCTACTCGTAATATCATATTTGCCATCTTCTTACTAGCTGAGGAAAAAAACATTTAATATCGTAAAATAGTGACTCTTATGTAGACGCTTCTTTCTAGCAATATAGACACCTACATAAATATAGCCTACCCTTATACTTTAGTATAAGAAAGTTATCTTTATGAATCTGATCTTCCGGTCTATAAATAAAGTAGGTTAGGTCGTTATTAGATAGGTAGCCTTTTACAGTAGTAAACGGTTACAGATAGTAACAATTACATTTCATAGTCCACTCAATCTATTAAACTCTCCCAAAAAAGAAAATTACGCTTAATTAATTTATGAAAAATACCGCTTTCTTAATCGCCTAAAATTACTTAATACCTGAGGGATTCAAAGTTTCGACTTTCAGTATTAAACCGGAGTAGCTTTTTACAGCGGAGACTGGAGAAGAAAAGTTAGTTAATTTATTGAAACGTGAATGCAAATCCAGTTAAGTACCTACTACGTAATCAGTAGTTCACTGACACGAATGTAACCGTGCAAAGTAATGAAATTAGCATATGGAATCAGGGCGTCGTGTATACATTAACTTAGTACTTGAGATTCAGCTTTTTCTTTTTTGTCGAGAAAAACTTTAACAATAAAGCCTGTCATGTAGGATTTGCCTTTGCCCCTCTGGAATTTACGCCGCCAGTGTGTGCTGTTTTTGTCGGAAACGTTTTCATATGATGTTAGAGACTGTAAATACCTAAATATCATAATAATAACAAAAAAAACACTATACACGTGCGCCATTGACGAAATACGTTTTACACGTCCATCGTGGCATCGGGTCGATTCGACCCAGTAGTGAAGGTGAATTCATAAACTAGTAGCTATTAGTGTACTTGTTATTAGATTCGGTCCAAAATTTCATAATAACGACCACAAGCTAACTAATACTTAGGATCGCATTTTTTAAATTATTCACTAAGGGTGTAAGCAGCACATGTATGACTTTTATAAAATACGTGTGTACAACAACTGTCAATATGTTGCACAGCGAAACGCGAAACGAAAAAATATCTGACACAGACTTATTTGTAGGGTCATAAAAAATTAGCACATTTCTGAGGCCTTTGTTGAGCAAGATATTATAATAATATACCTATTCAGTTTGCGTTACCTGCGACAGAGCGTGTCGTGTACAACAGAACTAAGCGAGCTAGCTAAACACTCGACTAACACAATTTGTGCACTAGGGCAGCCCTGACACGAGATCTAAATTGCGAGAAACTAGATTCCCATTAGGAACTAATGGCGCCAGCAATGTTTTTTTATTATTTATTTGTACTGTGTAACGAGATATATTGTTTTCTTGACATGGAATCGTTTTGTATGATCTCACATGTGAAGAGTATTGTAATAAAAGCATAAATATCACTTCCCAAATTTCGTGGAATGGAGAAAAAATATTCTATTATCTGCATATTTCAAAATATTATAAATCAAGGTCTAAAGCGTTATTTGCTTTTATATGCTTCAAGTGGATATGTGTGTGACTTGTGTTACTTTTTATACATAAACTTTCCCCTTTGATCGCATCGTATTAACATTCTTTGCGTAGTATAAATATTTCAAGTTAGGTACAGGCAGCGAGACGCGGCTTTGTTTTGTACTGTGTATTATTAAAAAAAAACCTTTCAGGTAGACTTCACCCGTGGGAGATAAGCAGATGTTGTTTAATGATGCATGCGTCAGCAGTTTTGCTTCTTCTCACTTTGGCCGCTACTTACGGTCAGCACTTCAGCAATGGCAGCCACTGAGCTGACGGCATTCGGCAATTCCTAAGCGGAAAAAGTAAGAAATGGAAGCATATCACATGGTTAGAAAGTACCAGGTGTTGGTGTCCAAGCAAGGTTCAAACGTTTATTATAGAAGTTGAACATTGTTTCGAACTACAAAGGCACGATAACTTAGATGCCGGGGTAAAGAAAACAAGAATTTATTTAGACCCTTAGTTACTCGTAGATGCCCGAGTTTATTAGTTATAATTATTATATAGAACGTGTATTTTTTCTGTTGTCGTTTCTAAAAAAAAACAAGTTAAAGCGCGTCAGAGTTCGGGAGGAGTGACGTCATGCGATCTTTCATTTCAATATTGTTCCGTAATTTTTATTACGTAAAATAAGAAAATAAAACGTGACACCATTAATATGCATCTAACTCGATTGCCCCATTGATTTAAATGCATGTAAGACACATTATCTGCTGGTAAATAATCTTAAATAAATAAAAAGTCACATCACAAATGCTTTTTAATAAACTATGTAGGTAATGGACAAAGAAAAAGTAATAATGGATACCTTGTATTTAGAGACATAAATATGTACATAATCCCTTAAATACAAAAGCGACACATTTCAAATTCTAACACTTCATTATAAAAATTTAAATGCATCAAGGTATTATTTTGGATTGTGTCGCTTTTGCATTTAAAAGACGATATTTCTTAACCGTAACACTTGCGAGTTGCGTTCTCGAGGGTAGATGTGGAAACATAAGTGGCGAGTAGGCTATATGTTTAAATTTAAGTCCAGTGACACCTCTCTAACTTTGCATCGGTGTTACCCTTACGCCATCTTTGGTGTCGTTTTTTGTGGGGGCACATTACGCATAGGGCGAGACACCGTCTGCCGGAAATAAAATTGTATAAGTACCATTTTATTAGGCAGACGTCCGGTTTATTATCCAATAGCCCAGAAGCTAATCCATCCTTTCCACCCAATAGCCTAGTACATTGAATTAAAACTCAATTTCCTTACACCGTGGCGGGTGTTGTTTCTGTCCGCCTTACATTTTTAAATTGTCGAAAGGGCCTCTGCGCGTTGGCTCGGTCCGGCTCCGCTTAGTGCTCCCAAATCCCGAAACATCATTGTTCCGAGTACGGGAAATACATATAAAGAAGGTGTGAAACTGTATGTACATACTTGCCTTGCCTGTATGTACTTACACGTATGTAAATACATACAGGCAAGGCAAGTCGCGGCAGTCGATCGCTATTACCGAAATCGTTCTGCAATATTCATGTCATGTCGCTTCAATGCAAAGCCATCATACTCGTATATTCGCCATGACTATTACAGGCGTACATTCATCCGATCGTAAAAACGTACCAGCGTGCCAATGAATATAACAAAAGTTTTATTGAGCTTACGGTGTGACTAGGCCGATTATCACGCAATTTTAAATATTGTATAAAATTGTGTGTAAAGATTCTCGAGTGGCGACTACGTACCGGAAAGCGCAGCGTGCAGACTCCCACAAGGTGGACCTACGACCTGGTAAAGATCGCGGGAATCCACTGGACGCGGGAGGTGCAAAAGCGGTCGTTGTGGGTCGCTTTGGGGGAGCCCTATGTCCAGCAGTGGACGTTCTTCGGCTGATATGGTAATGATGATGTATGTAAATAACAGTGGCGGCATCTTAGAATTTTTCTTAGGCAAGCCGTAGGTAATCATTGCTTTCCTTTTCCGTGGGAGCCGACGGAAAACCGTGCTAGTATAGAAAAATTAGACAAGTCGGTAGGAATCGGTTCTATGGACGCGACGCCACTGGTAAATAATGACATGTAGAAAGCCAAAGCTTTAGAGGTGGACTGGAGAGATTTAAGAATAATGTTTAAATAAAATCTACCGAAGGGTCAAATCTATACGGCAAATGTTCTAAAATAAGCATACTATGTAAGTATTCGCCAACAAATATATCGGAGCTGTGGGGGTGTTGACAAATATCTGAGCGACTCTATTGTTAAGGCGATAAAGCATATTCAGATATTAGTGATCACCTTCAAAACTCCGAATTGATGGCGACTGTACAGTCAGCGTCATATAGTTAGTAACAGTCAGAATGGTCAAATATATCGCAACACATCCTTACTGCTAAAGAAATAAAGTTCTGTACAGATATATTTGCCCTTTTTGGTTGCTACTGACTATTTGACGATAACTGTGTGTGTTTTATTCTATTAAAAGCCATATAGTTATTTTGACACTTTGACTAACTGAACACTGACTTTTTCTAACGACGTGTACCGGTAAAAAAAGATTTTAAGGTTGTCTCAACCTACTCCGAGCCTTTTAGGCTTGAATTTTCTAAAATTTGTTAACGGTCTTCCTCGAAATAAGGTGGAGTCTTGAAAGGTATTAATAAATCTAATAAAAAGCAAATTGGTAGGCTGCCTTGAAACCCTGTTAGTTACAAAACGAATTTATTTTAGCTGCGTTGCGGGGAATAAGTTTTTTAACCTCATTGTTTTTTTAATTAATGATATTCCAGACTGATTTTTTTTTTCACAACCCACTTTCAATATATTTGTTATCATATTTAATTTAATATAAATTATGTTTCAGAAAAGCGTTAAACTCGTATATTATCGGATTCTATACTAACAGCATTAACCTAATAAGCTAAATAATGTTTGTCCTACTTTGCAAATAGCCACGTTGATATTTTAAAAGTTCTACCGGTATTTTATTTTGGTGATAACCAAAGAATGAAAATATTTAATTTATTTACTTTCATCGCATAATTTATACGTCCTTGTCTTTACGTAATTGTCAGTCGAAATGGAAGACAATTATATTTCGATTGTCATAATTTATATTATGTACATAATATGCATTGTTATACCCGAGTAATCGTCATACCGATACTGTACAGGGAGAATTTAATATTCTCTACAGTATTTAAAACCGGTCAAGTACGAGTCGTATTTACTCACAAAGGGTTCCATACAAGTACGATTTTCTTTCAAGTACATTAGACACAATATGTGCCGATATCTAGCAAAAAATTGGCAAATAAATCACGTACTAAACGTGCTTGTGCTGTTCTAGCGGCTACTGAAATACATCATCTGTAAAATTTTCAACTGCTTAGCTATCACAATTGTTATAGTCAGTGTCAGTTATGACATACAGATGATGACAGACAGACAGACGGACAGTGGAGTCCCGTTTTTTCCTTTTGGGTACGGAACCCTAATAACTAGCACTAACTGTAACTAATTCTGAATATCGCTGTGGCAGTCTAAGTATCGTAATTCGTAAACACGTGTGTGCGTGCATAATATTGCCGAGGTCACACTAAGATAGAAGATTATTAATGACTTAAAGCCTATTTGTTACTACTGAACAGCTTACACGGTTTTTTTCTTATTATATAATACTAGCTGACCCGGCGAACTTCGTACCGCCTAAAAAGCGACAAAAGTAGTGATAGCTTTCAAAAATCACGGGATTTTTGTGATTTTTTTAGTACTTAAAGTCTCAATCAGGGCTGTGACGATTCCAACCAATCCAAAATCATTTTAATCGGTTCAGCCGTTCTCGAGTTATAAGTGGTTGAACAAACCCCACTTTCTTTTATATATATAGATAGAAGAAAGAAGAAGAAGATATAATATATGTGGCCCTTACATAATCCGTTAACTATCTACATGAAGACCATTTTTGCTTTAATGAAGATGTGTGAATAATTTGTTTCACACAGTCTATTAATATAATTGTCATTGTGTATACCAAAGTGAATACGGCTAAAGGTGCCGGTGTGTTCATGCGCCAAGCCCCGGCCTAGCTTTGTCATCCGATAAGGGAGATCTACCGTTATGAATAGACATTGTAAAGCGTCATGTTACCCATTCAAAGCGATTTAATTTCTATAGAGAGTGGCTATCCTGAAGCCAGAGCTGTCGCCGCAATTCTAGGGTTACGAACTGTCAACGGTAAATTAAACCTGATCGCACACACCAAAACTCACACTTTTTTAATGAGAATGAAACAAATTCTACGTCATTTTTATCAAATACATGCGTGTACTGGCTTAAATTGTGGTTAATTGTGTTTTCTATATTTGCGTATATCTATATATTTTTATATATAAACCTCCTGATTTATATGTTATCAAACGTCAGAAACATTATGTCCTTTTTTAACAAATTGAAACGTCTCAAAGACTAAAGAAGGGACAAAATGATTATTACATTACAATACGCACTATATATCACTAATGTTTTTAACAATTTGTAATTGCGATAACTACCTTGCTTAATCGTCAAATTTTTTTCATAATCATGCTCAGTGAAAAGTAATGAAAAATGTTAGTCAAGGGTTAGCTAAAGAGAATATATAAAGATCTTTTGCAAATAGCCTTAAATAAGAGTGGGGCAGGTAGTTAAGCGCAGAGCTTTTGTTGCTTTGACGGTTGAACCTCAAAGTCGTCTTGAGAATATATTTTTTGTTTTTTAACGCAGAATTGTGCAGCTAATGAAGAATTGATTTCAAAACGCGTTTCATCACTATTTTGGTTGTCACCCGGTAGTTCCGGGGTCGCGGAAAGTCTTGCAAACTTGACATGTTATTTCACTTATTTGTTACTTTACTTGACATTGGCGAAATCATTGATTGATATATTGTTGGAAGCCATATTTAAAAAAAAAGAAGAGCGTTTGTCAGATGTCATTTTGTTGACTGATGCGCGCGGCAGTGCACGTGTTCCATTCTAACTTTATTATACTTATCTACTGCTATTTATCTTTATACCATTAAATCTAAATAATAAGCCGCAAATTGTATTTATAATAAATAGGCATTCACTTTTTACGTGCACGTTAACTTAAGCAAGATATTTATGATTATATGGTAATATATGTATTCATTAAATGATTTAATTTAAGTATATCAAAATTGATAATTCCTCCCTACCTACATACCTATGTAATAAAATGTCTTTCTTACAATAAACAAACAACGCATTTACTTACTTCACCTTTCTCCCTACAGGAAGTAAGTGTGTTTGTTTATTGTAAGAAAAATATTTTTTTAACTGCTACATTCAAAGCGGACAAGATGGAAATTTGTATCCCGCGAATAGAATAAAAATGTCGACAAATACCTAATAGCTTTAAGTGGGTACTCGTCTCGTCCTCGCATACAGGGCGGAGCGACGCCTTTGCAAACAATAAACAGGAACGTATAAATAGGTGTCAAGTATTTCAGAGGTGTCTTTCATCTTGGTCCCCTGTTTAATACAATGCCTATCGCTGTTACCCTCACCCGGCAAGAAATAATAGAAACGAGGCCTTTCAGCACCATCTGTATATAGGTCGCTAAAACTAAGTAAATGGCTTTGTATGTAACTCGTTATAAGTGCCCGCTGTGGTAACTCGCGGTATGGCTATTTAATAAAGTAGTTACCTACGCCCAAATGGAAAAAGTAGTAAGTGAGTTCAACACACAAAAGTTTCTTTCGTATTACTGTAGGGGTGTAACTGCCAACTATATCAGAACATACTTGGGTACGGTTGGTGAGAGAAAAAACATTAAAGAAATATAAAAATGTGATAATCGTTTTTGTTAACGAGTAGAAGAGAAATATTTTTATAAGGCAGCCAAATGCTTCTTTAACTATTAAAAAACGTCCCAAGTAATTTTAAGTTTCGACACTGAAACTTGATAAACAGATCAGCGCGGCTTAGTGAAATACAATTTAATTTCCGGAGGAAGCTCAAATTTCGGAGCCGAAACAATGGCACAAAACAGAACTTATACCAGTCTTTGTAAAATCTTGATAAGCAAACAGATCCGAGACAAGAGGGGCGGTGTATCAATAAATACCCTTTACTGTATCCATCGCTTCCGCGCCTCTGAATTTCTAAGTTTGCAGCCAAATAATAACATCTGGTGCTCGGTTTCAATGGTAAATTCCTGAAATGATTTAGATACGGTAAATATCGACGAGCAGATAAAATTAATCATGAGCAAAAGTTTCTTAGAATAATATTTATTATAAGGTTCACGGGTTAATAAGCTACAATGTTTTCCTAAGCTAATCATGTAAAAATGTGCGTCATATAACTTTTTCAGAATACGTATAGCTATGTTGATATCGAGAGTAACAAATTGTTAGTCAATCTCGACGATTCCGGCAATTTGACTTCAAAAGTCCTGTAGCGTCGAACTTTGCTTTGAAAACATTTTGTAGGTAGCTTAAAAGTATTTGTACAAAAGTAAGAAAGAAGACGCATTTACAGAAAACGTGGAACGTTGTAGCCGTATGCTGATTGGAGAACTTGTATTTACTCAGGTATCTCAACTTCCAATTTGGTTATGATTTAAATTGAGAGCTACAGTTTGTTTACTTCGCAGTTTACAAAGTTTACATTACTAATTGTGATCGCTAATCTCCATATTTAAATATTCAGTACTGGTAACTTTCCATTATACTTATCGATTCTACCAATATGAGTACTTAGCAACTGATTCTATAAATTTAACAGCAGTTTGTTTGAAAGCCAAATAATTCTATTTAATCATTTTCTTCTTTGTCCCGACATTACTTCGGGCGCTCGATATCAAAGAGCTACTTGTAAGTAAAGCTTTGGTCTGAACGTTTGATCTTTGAAAATAGATCCCACTGTGCTCGTATGACTTCTTGTTCACTTTGCTCCGCAGTTTATAACGTAAGAGCAACTTTAATTGAGAAAAATTGCGTTTTTGGAAAATTCCAATGATGATATGATATGCGTTGGAAAATTCCAATGTCTTTAATTATTCGCGGTTGGAAGCTTAGTTTGTTTTTTGTTTCATTAAAACATTCGCATGGCAACACGGGCATGAAATAATAAATTCCCTATTACGTACTGGCCAGTAGCGCAACTCTACAAGGAATACCTAAATCGGACGTTGTCGCAAACAACGTAATTACGTTGTGAGGATTACACTGTATTCTATATGATAAAGTATACATTACGATGTTCTCTATCGAAATACATTAGTTTATGTTCCCCTTTATTCTGTTCGCGGACGTTGTACCAATATAGCTAATTCTCCTACAACATAAATGCTTCTAGATGAAAAACTTTGCGTAACTAGTACATTTTGTAAATATTCATAATGATCTCATTTCGATCTAGGTGAAAATACTAGGGTTAGAAAATAAATAAAATTAAAGTGTAAAACTTATTTCATAAACACCGCAAAAGCATTTTCCGATATCGACACGGATATTAAGGCTTCAGGGGTAGAGGTTTAATGACCGTATTATTATCGTCGCGGAAGTCTCACGACAAGTTCAATCAAAATTCAATTAATGGCGCGTTGTAAACAGAATAAACAGCACACGAGTGTTATGGCCGGTACAAACATGTGGAACGCCTCCCCTTATCGACTCACCGTCCACTGTGTGACCCACTAAAGTACCCTCCAGGCCGGCAGTACGGCTACTTATATCTATATCACGCCGCACAGTAATAAAATGTTCATGCTCTTTCATTCTTAATGAGCTACCAATGAGCGTTCAAAGCTTCGTGTATGTCGCAGTACTTCTCTAAATAAGCAATTTAATGACTTCTATACGACCAAACCAGTAAGGTAGATCTTTCTGAGCGCAAGCATGATATTTCACGCGGGGTTTCGAACGGTAAGGAAACCTACATTACTGCGGCTTGGCAAACCCTTCACGCGACTATTTTTAAATAATATTTCTGGATTATAACACGATATTCTGGATTATATCACGTGTAACGTGTACCTAATATGTATTGTGATATTAAGGTAAATATGTAAGATGAATATTTAAAATAAATGCAAGAGCACCAATAAGCAGCGGAACATACCTATCAAGTCGTTTAATATATTTTGTTGGCGTGTTAATTAACTAATAATGGAAAGTTCCATCAGTGGGAAGTTCAATCAAGTTTCTGCACCCTTATACAACCATTTATATCCTATTATACTCACTTAAATGATGACCAGGCTAAAAATATTTTAGGCGCCAGCAACAAACATCTAAACCTCCAAACCTTCTGATTTAAAGTAGTAGCATTTATGTAAAAAAGATACCTACGTATCGTATTAGCTATTCGAGTCCCAAAGATAAGATAATCTCGTATGCGGGCATTCTCCCGAACTACCTGAAAGTTGTCGGGAATCACGTACGAAATTTATTGCTGCCTTTTTCGGTGAATGAAGACATCATGAACGCTTTGTTGGGATTAGTTCTATTAATTTGGATATCCGTCTTTGAAACACTGATATGTAACATGTGAGTTTTGGGTTCACTAAATTACTAAAAAGCTAAACATGTATCACCGAGGAATCACCTATAAACTACTTTTGGATTAATATCTTCGTCTATTTTTATTACAAAAAACCATTAATGTACTTCTCGTTATTTCAAATTTATATTTTCGATAGGACATGGTAAATTACGTAACATTTTTTTTTTTTTTATGACAAAGGTGGCAAACGAGCAGGCGGATTGCCTGATGGTAAGCAATTACCGCCGCCCATGGGCACCCGCAACACCAGGGGAGTCACAAGCGCGTTGCCGGCCTTTAAGGGGGGTTGGAGCTCTGAGAACCTTACTCACCACCAGGAACACAACACTACATACCTGAAAGGTAGTAGTGCTGTTATGGCTGTGGTCTTCTGTAAGGAGGAGGTACTTCCCCAGTTGGGCTGCTCCAGATTCAAGCGTGATGGTCATCGCTGTGCCCTACCTCTCATTGTTGGACGTAGTTTAAGGACATACCCGGGTCCAATTTCTAAAAAGAATTCAAAAGTGCTCCCTGAAATAACAGCCACTAGAACAGTTCTCTGCGCATTATTGCTGCACTTCCGTCTCAGAATTATGTTCGTGACAATAACTAGGCGGAGGGGTTTTCATATTGCTTTCAATTATATTTTCCAGTGTCAGAAAAGATGAAAAGCAAACCGGGAAGGAACTGAAACTTTCCACTTCACGGCACGTGACTCCAGTGCGATTTAGATTTTATTAAAGAAACCTTTGAAAGTTCCGCGTTGGCCGCAGAGAACATTTTTTGTATTGGCTACCCTACTCACTACTTGAAAGTAGTTCATAAACTTGCATAAAAATTCTTCATTTCTCGAACTCGTTAAACTTTTTGATGAGTTTCTCGCGTAACAATCGTTCTGATAAATAAAACGATAGTGACAACAGAACTGAGTCAAAATAACATTAAGACTCTTTCTCGACACTACCATTAGTTTTAATATAGACATAAAAATAAAAACCTATAGAGCTTACAGGTAGAAGCTATGACCCTTTAAATACAACGGTTGGTCAAATAATTTAATGCATTTTTTTATATTACATGTAACATAGTATTAAAACAACGAACACAATAACAATACTTACCTATCTTAAACATTAAATCTGAGCAAAAATTCAAACTGCGCAACTTGTGGTAAAAAAACAACAGATAGATAGACAAGAGGAAGTAGAGGTTCAATGCGATTTGCTGCTTCCACAAACCGTAGTATTTGGCGACAGCTTTATTGACATAGGACCGCAGTCGCTATCATTGATCGCCGAGGCAAAGCACACAATGTTATACTCAGTCTATGTAAACACCTTATCTTTGCTACCAGACCTATAAAACACTGCAGATTATACAGTAAAAAGTTCTAAATGTTCCTTTATCTCTTTGGCTAGCTACCGGGTCTTGAATAAATTGCTGTAGTTTTACATTTTTTGAAAACTTTTCTACTAAAACTCTTACATATGCAATTAGTGTTGTAACTATTATGTTGCAAAGACTAATTTAGGTTAACTAGATTGCACGGCGAATAGTTAGTAGCATTTGTTATGAAGTAAATTAAATAATTGGTAGAATACTTATCCTACACGAACGGAATAACATAAGTAATTGAAGCTTTCTATAAATGTCAAATAAAATAATATTTTATTTGGTGATCTTTAATCCAATTCCGCAGAATAAGTAAAGCCCATTCGGAACGTAAAGTAAAGAAAGACATGTCTCCCTTGATTCTAAAATCCAGTGGACACATTGACATGGACAATTAAACATTGATAAGAAGCTGTTACATTTATTTTTTACAGCAAGGAGTTTGTTGTAACGTGACGAATCTAAGCCTAACCCTTGACATTATCTGTATCTATCCAAATTTCGATAACGTGATAGAAAAACGACTTCCAGGTGCCAAATATTACAAATTTTAGAAATGTACTTGATTTTTTTCCAAATGACGAGTGTGCCGAGTTATAAATTATCATAAAAAAATATTTAAATTCGCTTTTATAGGGCGCCTAATCTAAACCTTTTTAAGATTCTACGCCTTGAGCAATTTATGTAAAATATTTATATTTTACTTTCAAGTTCACATAAAAAATGCTTTCGTAAAAATCAAAAGCATTTGTGTTTAGTCTAAGAAACATCAATTTAAGTTATCTTTACAAAAATAAAGGTGAAAGAAAGCACCTAAAAGAATCTTGCGAAAGTGCCACTCCCGGCTATTGTTTTTTACATCTGGCAGCACAAGCAAATTAGAGCGAGTCAGTGTCAGTAACGTGACTAACGTGTGACAATGAACAAGTCCAGCCACTCGACCCTCAACTGCCTCGAGCACCACCTCTTCTTTTACAGTCTGACCTACCAACGAACCGCACTTCTATCCTACTCTAGTTTTTAGAGCGCTCCGGGCAGTTGGCAGATAATAGATACGATGTGCATCATTTTAATTAGGTGTTTCAACAGTCTCAAACAATGCTTTAAGCATTTTATGAGCTTTTTGTTCCGCCCGTTTATGAGCCGCCAAAGTGTCAGAGAAGTTATGCAGAGGACAGGCGAAACTTTGCTTTTGAGGGACCGCAAACGTGGCATACGTACGCTGGAAGCATTTACGAACTTAGATTAAGTACGAAGTTAAGTAGCGTAATTAAATATTTCCGTCCTTTAAAGAAAACTTATAATCATAACAATTTAAATCTAAAAGCCTAACGCGTCTAATAAATTCCTACTGTGCCAACAGCTAACGAAATGAAATTAAGACAAACTTTCGGTAAAAGTTTGTAGTAACTGAATTGACAGTGTTGGTGAAAAATATATTAATATATAATATATTTTATTGGTACTAAATAATTAATGAATTTAATATTCGGGGATATGTTGCAAAGCTGTAAATATTTGTTTTATTCGCGCAGTATACAGTAATAACAAGTTATTAAACATAACTCACCCAATGCCATTTCCTTACCTCCCATCATATTTTGTAGATTAAGTACCTGAAGAGGAAGATAACATAATTAATAATTATATTTAAGAAAATCTTACACAAATCTACTTAGACTTTACCTATGTTTAAAATAAATGTTATTTTCGGCTCCTTTAAATAGTTTAAATCCTCGCTTAAATTTGAACTTATTTCTAATATATAGACCAAAGGTCACACGAAGTTCGTAGTTGATAACGACCCGATATTTCATTTTTATTGGATCGGAAAGCATAAATTGAAACTGCATCGCAACGGGGGTGAGAACATCGGAACACTTGGACGAATTGCCTTAAATATTTAATTTGGTTTAACTCTTTCGCCCTCACATTTGGAACGACCTCATCTATAAGTAAAGCATTCCAATGAAATAAAACAAACCTTTTCCTAGTTGACTTGTTACGTTTAAATTAAGTAAGATGAATCAAGCGACATAGGAATATTTAAAGGAAAACTTACAGGTAACTAAATACTTATACTTGTACTTCTTAATTTGAAATTATAAACCATTTTATCTGCAGTGTGCTATTTAGAAATATTCTTATCTTACAAAATTTTGCCGGCGACTTCGTACGCGCAGAATTAGTTAAAGATGATATCCGTGATAGAATCCTTTGTCCCCGAGATTCACACTAATTAATCTTAAAAGGTACAGTACAAAAGTACAAATTCGAAATGTTAACTGACAGACATAGTTTGGATAGCTCAATTACATTTACAGATCGTATCTATAACGTCCCTTCCCATTTTCACGGCACTTTTATTTTAATTTCTTTCGTGCTTTAAGGACTAATTATAAGTACAGCAGTATTTTGCTCGTTTATATAAAGAACATAACACAATGTCATGTTTAATGCTTAAAAAATTAAAGTTTTGCTGCAAGCGATACACGATTACGTGCATCGGTTTCATCATTAGATCATGCAAATACAAAAAAGCGGTGCCAGGAGCGGTATATCAACTTTACCTACTTTACGTTTTAAGTAATATGTTATCATTATCAAAATGAGGTTCTTTTTTTATTAAACTGTATTTTTTTTTATATGAAATTAATAACATAAAAACTATCTTAATGAATAACCAGTTAAGTCACTTTCCAATCGTAGTTTAAATTAAACTTAAATCAACATCACATTACATATATTTTTACTAGGCCTGGAAAATATGTGTATAGGTTTCCTTTACTTATCTTACGTTAATTTAAGATGAAGGGAAAACCAGACACAACGAGGAATAAGTAATCAGGTTGCACCGCATGTTGGTGGGGATTTGTTAACATCGTAGCTTGGTCGCTAACTGTGGGGTAGGTAATTATTTACTTTTCCTTATAATTATTAATTATTCCTTGTAATTACGTATAGTATTTGTAATGAAAAATTTAATGTACAGTTGCTAAACGGGCCATGTGTTCAGAATTCAGAATAATCTTAGCACACACTTATTCTTTTAACAATAAAGATGTGTTAATCTCATTTCAAAACTCGTGTGCTTAACAACTTCTGCTGTTTGTACCTACTTCACGCATGTAGATACGGTAAATATCTCGTTAAGTGAGAAACGTCAATCTAAAACTGTAAATTGTATCTATATATCTACAATACTTGAGAAGCATAGTTACAATTCGACAAGAAAGTGACTAGTATTAACAGATAAAATCCCCAAGGTAAATATGTAGTAGGAAAGCAAGCCAAGGTATTGCGTTACGCCAACGTCACTTCTATAAATTTCACTGGAAAGCAGTCCAATGGCGCAGGTTGCAGAAATATGAACATCCTTGGAGACCGCCCTTGCGGCCCGGCCTCGGCAAGTTAATATACCTAGAATAAAATGTGCCTCACGGACGTAAATTTAATATTGAATTTAACTTTAAACAAACATAAGCAATTAAGCATTCAACAGTTTAGTTTAATACTTAGATAGACTTAGGATGAAAGCATAAAAACATATAACATGACAAGTTAATAAAAATACCAATTAAGAGCTACAGGGATACCATTGCCAGTGTAAGCTCTTTGTCCTTGTCAGTTTCATTTTGAGATCAAAAATTCCAAGCTCCTAAGTGAACACGATAGTTATTTTTATTCCCATCAAGCTTGACGGGAAAGACCGAAAACTAAACTAATGTTAGAAAACGTTTATATCGTTTGTCAAATTAAAGCGTATTTCCCAGTGTTTATTCGATTTACTTTAGAATATTTTTTCAAAGGGCTCAGAGAAAAAGAACAATGTTTTAACGCAAAAGATCGGCATCCTATAAGACCAGTTATAAAATAAATGATATTTATAATTAGCTGTAATGCGGTCTAGATTATCGAACAAGAGAACTACTGGCAGTAGATAGAACTAGGGGACCGATTTTTGAACACTCGATGCTCAAATCGTGAGATTTTAAACTGTCTCAAACATGAAGAAATGGTATTTAAGAAGCATGAATGATATAAATAAATAATCGTGGGTATCGAAACTATACATTTTGTGCATAATAGTGTTCATGTCATCATATAATAATGTCTAGTTACGGAATGAAAACTAATAATTTCCTACTTGCTAAAACAATAAATAGCCTTCCAAAACACATACAATATGTATACCTATCCAACTCTAAAAAAGTAAAAAATTATTTAATCTCAAACGATTATATTTTGTAAAATTAATTAGTATAAGTCCGAACTCTTGCTGTAACTAAGCCATTTATGACTTTAGCAGTAAGTAAACATGGAACTCTGCGAATTTTATCTTTTAAGTATTTTGGAACTTTAATAAAATAAAAAAAAATAAACTTTTGTGTGTGATTATTTTCGTTCTCATAGTTTTATGAATTCGAGTACACGGCTCTCAAAAATCGGCCTATGTAGATTCTTAACACATTTATGTATGAAGACCGGTACGATGACATGATTGTTTACTTTTGAGTATACCAGTCGATCAATAACAGCACTATATACTGCTTTATCTGCTGTAAATATCTCTAGAAAACAGTAATAGGGTGTTACATTCATGTAGTCATAAATTGCGAGGTAGGGCATGACTGCCCGTAATTTAGAACTAACGGCCTGCGAAAAACAAATAATCGACACGCCGCTTATAGTACGAAAAATAAAGTGTCTTTGTTCAGGAATGTAGTTTTTCTACAGTAACGGTTAAATAAATGGTTACTTTTAATTATAAAAATAAAGGATTTTACAATATTTGTTAATCTATCCGTAACTATTTTGTTTTACGTAAATACATTGCTTAATCTATTAATTAGAGGTATTATATTATAAATTTATAATTCTCGAAGACATTTAACTTTTTTATTGTATTATCTATATTACGTTGGGAATTAAAACGTGAGCTTACATCAGATATTTGCCCTCATTAAGCGAGCTCATAAATGAGGTTTGCCTTATATCCCACCCTTTGAAAACCGTTAAAAGGGTAGGATTAATCATAGCCGACGTATTAATAAGATCGTGTGTTTACTTAATAATTGATGATTAAATTTAGACCGATATTGATAACAAGTAAGATAACTAAGGGAAACGAAGTCGAGAATTTAGTGGTAAAACCTAGTTTAGTGTTATTTCTTAAAACATATGTTTTTATGTAGCTATAAGATAACAATACAATGTACCTCCACCGCCATCGACCCATTTTGAGAAAATCATACACAAATCGACATAGTCCTACAGTAAGATAAATAAGGCTTGTTCACACTTATATGTGTGCTTAATATATTTGTATAAATATTTATATAACATATGGGTAAGTTTGAATCTCTTCCTAGCTAATTCCTTATATTTAGTTCTCAGGAAATGATTTAATTTTACCAAGACACTATAATGTTCGCATGATATCGACTTTATCGTTCAAGAAGACGGTTCAAATCTCATAACATTTATGAGTTAAGTTTTGTGTTCTCAATTTTAAAGCGAAGTTTTATCGCGCAATTTTATGTTTCAAATGCTACCAACTTTAATTAAAATCGCCCCGCACCTTCTGTTGCGAGTTTAACTTTGGAAATAGTGCACCTGCAGTATTTATTATTACTCAGCGAACTGTTATTTTTCTTGCGCACTTCTTATAGAAGTTATATTAAATAAATGTATTTATAAATTTATCACATTCGAGCGAAAATCCGTTACTCTGAAAGATAACTTAATCGCTATGTGCAGCCAAAAAAAATAGTTCGCCATTTCCCAATGATCCCATTATTTTCTTAACATTTAAAAGTGCGTGAAACTGGGAAACGCTTTTTTAAATTAAGAATTTACCTAATAGGTTTCGCCGACCTCTAGAAACTTAGGAAACTGTTGCGTTCTAAAACTAGAATATTCTAGGCGTCCAAGTTGTCTGTCATTGTGAAAAACGATGTAGGTATACCAAATACAAGTTATATGGAATTTGTTCCATAACATCCATACAATTGTACTCGCTTATGCAAAACACAGCACAATGCGTCTTATCTGTCACTCTAGTACCTAAATATTACATATACATATGATATTTTCAGACCCGAGTTTCTCTGTAAGTAATAAACTTCTCTATTTCCGTTGATTACGACCTCTGTCAAAATACTGTAGTTGAATAGCATCTAATTTAGGTCCATCTATCCTTCTATTATGAGACTGAAAATTCGGTATCATTTTTACAGGCAAAATCGTTCATTTGTACAGAATTCGTAGGTACGAGTGAATTGGAGGTTATGAGATGTTTTGTAGTTTATAGTCGTTTGTTTCCCATTTCTTAACGAAGTCGGTGTTAGGTACGTCTAAGTTAGATCCTATTTCGGTCTGTGTAATATGATTACAGTTCTGTACTGTGTCACCACTATTCATAAAATAGTGATTTGTCTAAATTATTTATATTATTGAATGTACCGAACCATCTAGGCAAGCTGTCCCTACATAAAATGAGTAGGCAAGTTGAGACCTCGCCCGCTTTCATTTAAGCTCGTTCATTTCGGCACACCCCGCTGTCTTTGTACTTAGTAGGCATCTCATGACTCGATCTAGCAAATAGAAAGAAACCTTATTATTTTTTTTACTACACAGAGATATAAGTCAAGGCAACGCAAAATTTATAGTCGACGTGACAAGTCCTATAATAGTGAGAATTTAAAAATAACTTAAACCCAAAACTTAGTTGCATCGAAATGAAATGGCAACACGAATTTATTTTTTTATGTGGTCATGTAATCTATAGCATATGCCATATATTTACCTACACGGTAATGACCTAATGACACCACGGACTAGCATCAAATATTAGGTAATTGCTTGACGATTCATCGCCGGCTGAAATAAACTTCAATAAATAGCCACGAGTGAAAGAAAAATGTTTCGTTATACTTATCCTTATCTAAGTCGTCAATATAGTTTTCTTATTACTTACCTCCCTATTATAATAAAATTATCGGCTTGATAGGTACTCGGTTCCATGTTGATCATTTCTCGTCGAAAACAGTTTCGCCGCAGGCTGAGCCTGTTGTTCTGAGCGTGGAAATAGCTTCGACGTTATTTTCACTGCCGTTAATACCTGTAGTAATGGCATGAATTTTGAAAGGACAATGAAAATACCAGGTTAAAATTGGGACGCTGAATAACAAACAATAAGCTAGTTAAACTTCTAAAATATAAACAAGGCAGTATAAAAAATTCCTACAAAATTAGAAAAAAAGTGTACGTACATTATTAGTACATACGGCGCGCCTGATGGTAAACAGTCCCCGTAGCCTATGGAAGCCTGTAACTCTATAGAGGATTCGCACGCGCGCCCTTTAAGGCCCTGGTTTCTCTGACCACCCGCTGCCTGAGAATATGTGCGTTTCTCTGAGCCAGCGACGTTTCAGAGAAACACATTCAAACACTAGAACTTCGCCAGTCGCCGGTCGCCGGCAGCGGTTGGTCAGAGAAACCAGGGCCTAAGGCTCTGAGCTCTCCGCGCCGACCTAACTCTCCGACAGGAACATAACTCTGTCAGTAGGATCTATTAGTGTATTTGGCTGTGGTTTGCTGTAAGGTGGAGGTAGTTCCCCAGTCGGGCTCCGTTTCAGATTTTTACGAGGTGTCATTTGCTGAACGTGCCCTATCACACCTGGCAAGATAACATTCGCAGTGCGCCCATATCTCTCATTTGGATGTAGTTTAAGAACATAACGGGCAGAAGTAGTTTAAGTACATACCCCGGGTCCAAAAGATTTTCATTTCATATACAAATAAGTATGTAAATAGGTATAGGTGCAGTCGGGATCTTTGGCCAAAGCTAATTAAACGTTCACCCTATTATGTTACTATACACTAAGTAGATTCATCTTCCTCGCGTTGTAACGGCATTTTCGGCTTGACAACTAATACCCGAATTTGGCGTAGGCACTTATTTACGAAAGCGACTGCTATCTGACCTTTCAACCCAGAGGATAAACTATACACTAAGTAGATACTTTTTAAAAAGCATTGTCATGGAGTAATATAGCTTTTAATGGCCACTAGGATTGTCGTTGTTAAATTGTTCTAAATGGTTGTGTGAACAGCTCCAACAAAAGCTTTTTGTTTTAATGAATACCGTTTTTATGGTGTAATCCGCGCGTAAATAAGAAACTGTTTTGTTCATATTGTTATTTTTTACTGGTAATAAAATGTTTTCAGTGTTGTAATCTGATTGATAGTAGATTCGAAATACTCTTAGTTTTCATTGTAATTTTATATAGGTACATACCTACGTAGTAAAATTTCTGCCTTATTTTGGGCAGTCATAACTTGTCTGCACTGCCGCTGATAGGTTTAATTTTAGAAATTTTATCATCCAGCTGTATTATAAATTCATAAAAAAATCGCCTTCTAGCAAAAATGTTAAATCATTTTTGTTTTAAATTTAAATTGGCTTCGATGGAATTCCTAAATTCATCCTCGGTCTCATTCGAGTTAACAATAGACATCTTCCCCTACAACAGAGGTTCTATTCTCGGTGGGCCTGTCATTGACCCAGTTTTGTGGGGCAGATAGCCTGCAACTCGTAGGTACTCTGCTAAATTAATTATAATAAAGGTAAATGCAAACTCGGTGCCAGCCGCCGCTACGCCAATGCGGCGACTTCCACGCTGTTAATTCTACATGACGTCCTAACTTGAAAAGAGCATAAAAGTATAGAACTGACTAACTTACATAAACTATTCAAATTAAGCAATGTATCTTGTGCATTGTTCGAAAAAAGCCTCAAGGCCGTGTTATTAACTGCCATTGTTGAATTGACGTTACATAAAAGTTTTTTTAACAAAAATGATTAGGTTAGGTAAAGCAGACAATGATGCCAATATTTAGTAGGTATATTGCCAAGAACTTTGTTGCATCTGATACACGATTGGACGGAATCGGTTTGAAAGAAAATAATTTGGAAGTTCGGTCTTAAATTTTCATCGATGGGTCTGGGTTCAAATCCCAGTCAGGGCATTTCATTATTTGTGTGATGAGCACAGATATTTGTTCCTCATTCATGGGTGTTTTCTATGTATTTAAGTATTTATTATGTATCTATCTGTTGTGTAACCTTACTGAGCTTACTGTAGGACTAGGTCGATTTGTGTAAGCTTGTACCAAAATATTTATTTATATTTATTATCTATTCAGCACTCAAGCTTTATTAAATAAATAAGACATTTTATTTAAATTGTTATTGCAACAAAAAGTAAAGATGCAGTGACTGTGTATAGCAAACAAAGTAATGTAAATGAAACAGCAATGGTAATATTGAATAGAACCCAAGTCGAACACAAAATTCACGAAATTCAGCTAACAATATTGCTCGCTGGGTACAATTTGCATCAATTTCCGAAAGGGTTACGGCTAAACTTAGATACTGGTGTAAGCTACATTGTAACTATTAGACCTTCACGAATCTAGAGGTGACCTTGCCTCCTTTCTAATATAATTGTTTACCCACCCATCTTGTTGGTTTTGAATACAATCTCTGATTCTCTATCATATTATAAACATATACAGTATAAGATTTGTCTCAAATGGCTTAATACATTTGTCTAAGTATGAAAGCCGAATTTAATTTTATTTCAGTCCTTCTATTAAATTTGAAGCAGGTTACACACTTAAAAGCATTGTTAAAATTTACTTTGATAATTTTTCTAGAACGAATTAATTTTGTTCTAAACTTCATACCGCTAATTTTAATCTAGATCATAGGAATCATAAGGTCAGTATTATCATAAAATACTTTTTATCTTAAGATTCATAAGCAGTAGTACTGATAGGACGCCGTTTTATTACCTATCGTGTCATGTATGATTTTATATAGCCTAGTAGTGAAACGAACAGTGAAACTCCTACCCTAACGAAGTTGAAAAAGGTCATAATATCAAATCCCAAAGTCAAATATTCAGGGAGCATTCTTATTAAAAGTATTGCCCAAGGCATGTTCTGAACGCGTTGTATGAAGATGTTAGACGCCGACCACTTCACTGAGGGGCGAGTGTTTCTTATTATTAAATAACTTTTATTGACCGACCATCGCTTCGCTTTATCGCAGGTTATATTAAATACAGATGTTTCATTATTCGCTTAAATTAAACGTAAAAGTATCTAGAATACCTAGACTAACAATAAATAATGTACCTACACAACAATCCTAAGTAAATCAGTGAATCGTTTATTTTACATGTACTTTTTTGTGTAAAAAAAGAGGAGAATTGATTACCCTTATTCATCAGTCAACAAGTAAAATAGACAAGAATTCAAATTAAATGCAAAGCGTTATGTGTGGTTTTACCTACACAGAAATGTGAATTGAAATGTTTGTAACAACAACTCTACGAGCTTAGTAGTAGGTTCAAGTTTTTATTGTTTACTGGTAAATGAGGTTTGCTGAACTTAAGATCATATCTACACAAACAAGAAACACAACAACTTTTAGGTCAGAAAACATTTTGACCTCTGTATCAATGTTTACTCTGGCACGTCTGCCCCAGTTGGGGTTCCAACAAAGTAAATTGTAATAGGTACCAACCAAGATAGTGATCTAGCAATAATAGAGGTACATACAAACCAACCAACAAAACCTTAATCTATACTTTTGAAACTATTCACGCCAGTATAACAATCACAGAAACTGCCAATTCGGGTACTTTTTAACGTTCTTTTAAATTAAAAGAGAGTAATACCTATAGACAGCTAGATTTAACATGAGGCATCAACTTTAAAAATGTATAACACACACACAAATAGACAAACAAAATAGACGATTGATTGAATCAGTCTTCAAACACCCAAAAAACTTTATTCGGGATATTTGAAACTTGTCGTGTGCCGTGCAAATTTTTCCAACTTGACTGATCTGAATGACAGTCGAGCGAAAATGAGTTACACGAGAGGAATAAGTTATGTAAAGGGAAATTTGCCGCGAGCGAGAAGTGAGGCCGTTAGTAAAGTTATGTTTTTAGTAGTCATCAATATGCGGGCGAATGGCTCGGGGGAGGGAGGCAACAAGCCGCCTGCTCAGCTTTTCAATACACTATTATCCCATCAATAGCTAGGTAATAATATTTCTAGACTTCAACGGAAATGGTGGGGCAAGCATCTGAATAGTTAAAAGAGTGCTTATGTGACTGCTTCGTCGCAATGAAACGACAAGTTTTCCAGGAATAAACTCAGCTTAGAATTAAAACAGTAAACTACAAGTGGAAGGCTTCTTTTTTATACAAGACTGACCAGCGTTTGATCAAAGTCACACCTGAGCCTATTCATTCTTGTCTTGAAAAGTGTTTCCGGGAATACAGACCAAGGGAGCAAATTCCATTCCTTTGCAGTCCGCATGAGGAAGGTAGAAGCGAATCGCTTCGTGCGAATGAATGGAATATTCACAACGAAAGGATGAAACCGCTCCCCTCGTCTGGACGTCCGGTGGTGGAACGGAGATGGCGGAATTAAATCGTGCAATTCCTGTGCACACTTTCCTAAATGTATCCTGTAAAACACAAACTAGCAACCCTGCGATGGTGCTCAAGGCTAGCGGTTCAACTCAGGAAGGTGAATTGGAAAGATTATTTGCGTTTACTTATTACGTTGTACATTAAAAATGTATTCGCTCTATAGAAATGTACAGTTTTATAATGCCAGCAATACGGTTTGTCGTAAGTTACGAGTGAAAGTTGCGCGGTCATAAAAGATGGGATGATAAAGATTGTCAAAATTTTCTTTCGCAAAACATCATTACCGTTCTTCAAATTTTCTTTACGCTTTCATCGACAAAGAAAACTCAAGCTTATTCTACAAATCAAGAGCCAATCTGAAGGCGCGCCCTTACATTAGATCCTTTTTGTATGTCATCCTATGTCAGAAATTTGCTTTCAATAGATTCTCACTACGCAGAACCCAAAATCACGAGCCACGGTTTAAGCTGATCGTAAAAGGATATGGAATATTTTATGTTAAAATATTATTAAAGGCTTAGCAATTCGTGAGTGTTCGTTGGTGGTAGTGATAGTTTCAGCCCTTTAAAAACCGAGTTTATAAAGTTGTCCATTATACATTCATACTCCTTTAAATCGCCTTTAGGTACATCATAACAATTATGCCACTGTTATTACTCGTACTACATTCACTGTCTGACTTATTTTGTATTCTATTGTTAGTAATAAAGACAAAAAGTAAATTAAAAAGAAAATTGCACCAACCATTACCGGAAAGGGTACGAGCGCCGTAGGTTATTTTATCCCCCGAGAAAAACAGATAAGGCACGCACTGCCGCGGTTGCGAATTTTAACACCACGGTCGACATTTAAAAAATAAATACCATTACAGTGCAAAATTAACTAAGTGAACCCAAAAAAATTGTTGCATAAGGCTTGTCGCGTCAAATTTTAATTAATAACATAACTAAAATATATATAAACAATTTCCTTTGCATTGCCTATAAAGATTAGCTTCGTAATAAATAATTATGATACGTAAATTTAACACAAGTACTTCCTCACAATAACGCTAAAAAAATATTTCTAATTTGACCACTTTGTCCGCGTGATTGATTAACATAATATTCACACCAAATTACAGCTATTATCTATTAGGACTAACGGTTGACGAGCATAGTCAGGGGACAGACAGAAGAAATGGCGAAACTATGAGGGTTTCTTGTTGACTGCGGAACCCTAAAATGGAAATAAGATGTCACTTCAATTCATACAAAATCGGAATTGCATACATGGTATGAACCCTTACAATCGAGTCACACTCTTACAATATTTCATGTTTAGAAACATTAAAAGCAACACTTTGGACCTTTCCGAAACTATAGCAAAAAACCTATGAAAAGGTAATACTGACGAATTACTGAATATATATGTATTTTAATATAGGCTTGTAAAATGTCAACTCCATTGTATAATGTTACCTACAATTTAAACAGCGTTCTCGATGATCCAGTCAGTGTAGGGTGCGACGGCGGTGCTAAGTCCCGGGTAAGTCCCATTGGCGCAACCGTGGCTCCAGGACACAATTCCCACCAAAATATGTCCAACGACTGCGTCATTGTAGTACAATGGACCACCACTTGTAAAATTGTATAGGGAAATTGAAAGAAAAATATCGCTTACACCAGTTACAAGTTAGGTACTTACGCACATACTTAATAAAATATAGTATTAATAAAAGTATAGTAATTGGAAATAAACGGATTTGTGTTTGCATAAAGTCAATGTTAATTATTTGTAGTAAAAACTTGACGGGTTAGGTTTATTTACAAAATATAATATTTGTTGCGATTTTGTAATTGTAACGACCAGACCAGATCCGATCATAGTCTGTAACTCAAAATACCGAAACACAAAATTACTTCAACACATACGAAAAAACACCACAGCACTGGGTGTAAGTTTTTAACGTAACTTTAGGTAACGAACGCGTTTGCGTTTCCCATATAAAAACAACGTTTTTTACGTCAATAGAAACTTATCTAGAGCCTCAGGCTCAACCTACACGGCTCAGAGGCTCTAGTGTAAGTTTCTTTTGACGTAAAAAAATCTTTACGAACACGTAAGTGATAATGTAATTTATATAGGAAACGGAAACGCCTTCGTGACGTAAAGTTACGTTAAAAACTTACACTCAGGGCTCAGATGGGGAAAAGTACACACTAGCCCATAGGTAGGTTTAGATTATATATGTTTTGTAGTAAAATGACGGATAATTCCGAAAATTAACTCGTAATATAAGTATAATTAATCCACTATTTTTATTCACTTACCAGAACACAAATTATACTTTTTGAAACGGACGATTTGTTCCCAAAGGACTGCATAGTTTATGAACTAATTGATTACTTCGCGTGTTTAGGTACATGAAATAATATTACGTGTGTCACTTTACTTATATTCAGGTTCAGTACAAAAATAAGGTAAATAAATATGGCTGACTAACAGCTGAATTTCTAAGCAAAAATAGCATTTGACACATGAAAAACTATTATTATAGAAATTCGTGTGAAATAGGGTTTCCGGTTGACCCTTAAAAATGGTGAAGTCGTCTTGAGTATACCTATATTTTGTTTGCTTTTTGTTCATTAATGTAGGTCAGTGTGTAATACAGTAGTGTGTAGTTATATAGCTTACTAGCTGTGCCCCGCGGTGTTACCCGCGGTTTATTAGGGAAAAAACCTAACCTATGTGTTAATCCAGGGTGTCAGCTAACTACACAGTGCCAAATTTTATTAAAATCGCTCCAGCCGTTTAGACGTGAAAAAGTAATGAACATACACACTCTGACACACTCACAAACTTTCGCCTTTATAATATTAGTGCAGAAGTGTCGATTATGGAGTGATCTAAAGCAGAATTGTGCAGCTAATAATGTAAGCCATATTTTAAAAGAAGAAGAAGAATTCATGTACACTAAATAGGTATAGGTAGGTAAATGCGGACTGATAAGGAATGGAATTTGCTCCCTTCGTCTATATTCCCGGAAATATATAATTTAGGTATTTTCAAGGCAAGAGTTACTACACCCTCGACCTTGTCGACACTTACCATCAGGTGTGACTGAGGTCAAACGCTGGTCAGGCTTGTATATAAAAAGACATAATTCAAGTGAATAAAAATGTAAGTAACAAATTCATGTATTGACAAAGAAACAATGTTTTTTTTTATTCCGTAATTGTAAAGCTATGAAGAAATGGGTTTGTTTACATTATTTTCCTTTTGTATTGACCCCAAATATATATTATTTTAAAATGTAGGTATACATAATCAAATGAGGGATTAAAACGAGTGTCATAATCCTACCGAAAACATGCAATTCTCGTGATCAAGGTATAAAGTATTATTTGACCAAGTTAAACCAACAGTTAAAATTATAGGCGTTCCTAGTTGACTACGGAACCCTATAAAGGGTTGATTCTAACCCTGGCTTGTACCACTGAGTATCTTGGGACGTACTTGTATACGAACTATGTATGAGTATATTCACTCTTCAGCGAAGGAAAAGATCGTGAGAAAAATCGACTAATCTCAATAAGACGTAGGTTTCCCTTTGGGTTGGAAGTTTAAGTAGAACTGCCGCCTTAAAATGCCTGCGTCAATTCTTGGGACAAGGTTATCAGCAATCGCCTAGTTTTTTAGAATGCTACAAATGCACAAGAGGGGCAAAGAAGAAGAAAATTAAGATGAAGGGAAGATGGGTAATTGGTAGGAAGTAGATAAGTTTAAACTGTAGGGGACCGCAATACTATTCCCCCGCGTGTATATTGTATGTTTAAATGTTTCCTTAAAACACAGCCTAAGTCAATAACTATATAATCAATAAGTAGGTATTACTTTACTGTTGTCGGGAATATTTATTTCATAAAATTCAGGACGCTATATATAACAATGTATATAGAAGGGGCATGTATATGGCGCAAGACACACTTAATAATACAAAAAATAACAAGTAAAAAAAAATTTCTCTTACTTGTTGCACTAACTGGCAACTGCGCTTCACTAAGCCTGGCCTCAGTGAAACTATGACAGCGTTATTAACTCCAGCATTGTCTTATCGATTGCTTAGACATGACTATTTATAGACTGCTAGGGCATTTTACGATCGAGTTAGTATGACCCGTTAACCTGCAGTTCTCAAGTAGCTTTTGAACTTATTTCGATTTTAAACACAGGCCAAATACGAGTTGAACTTGCACACAAACGTTCTGTACCACCGAAAGGGATTTCAGGCATACATCATGTAACTTGCTAAATTTGCCACAGCATAATACCTACAGTTTTGTCACACGTGTCTAAAGTTAGCCTTATGATCTATCCGCAATTCCTCAGACCAACTACATACTCACAAAATCGATAAAGGTTAAAGGTCAGAATGTCGAGAAAAGTTATGGAATAGGTTATAATATATGCTAATTGGAGGGACGCTGTCACATCCATCTCACGTTTTTCATACCTTGTGCCATCTTGGAAATTGTAGTTTTCTATATTGAATCAAAAGTTCCGAAATAACGAGACAGTCGAGAAGGCTAGACAGTCGCCTAGATAAAGACAGTTTCGCTCGTAAAATAAATTCTCATGGAAGCTAGACTGTCTAGTAACAGTCATAACCCATCACTTGTGGGAATAAGTAAATATGTAAATGTTTAGACTGGGATTCTCAAACTTTCTTTGACCTATTATATATTTAAGAAAATTAAGACTCGTAGTAATGATATAGGTACAACCAACAGAAATAATAATTAAGAAATTTAAGAAAATATAAGATCGTAAGTAATATAAAGCGTAGGCAATCGTGGAAGGCATTGTAGCAGAATTTACATAAACTACCTACCTAGTTAACATGATTTATATGTAGTACAACATAGGACAGTGCAATTGATCCTGGCTGATCATGCTTATATCTAATACTATAGCACTATTCGATTATGTGTGTTAAAATCATATTACTCAGAGGTAGATGCCACGAAAGTAGCACATTTCTCAGTCAATTAAAATTCAAAACATCTCCCGTAATTTCTGTTTTTCGTTGATTTTCTCAAATGTTACTTGTGCAGAATAATGTTGATGTTGAAAACCTTTTTATGATTTAGAATAACGATGCTATTCACTTTACCTTATTATCTCGAACATTTATATCCTGAAAAACAAAAAAGATGTACAGCAATATTTGCGCAAATGTGACTATGTATTGGGGCTATAATCGAGGTTGCGATGTTTTATTCCGGTTTGCAACATATTTATCCATGTTCCTCATAAAATTACGTCAATACTTATATAAATGGAGGAAAGAGAAGCCATCTACGAATTGCTTTATGTCAAAGGAAGAACTATACGAAAGGGATTAAGGGCGGACTTTCTATCGCATAAAATATTTATTCACGCTACAATTGGCGAGAATCAAAAGACATGGGTTGAATTGGATTTTTATAAAAGTACCTATGTACACAAAATTCTAAGTAACAGCAGAATTACGGCAGATCCGTTTAGGTCACATGGTTAGCTATTTACGAGTGGGTAGCTTTACATGATGGAATAAAATTACTTACATTCAAAGGCAAAAAAACAATTAGATACATTATGACTATCAGTGACTAAGCCAATTATGAAGATTTTAGGCTAACGCACAATATAGTTGGATTTATATATACTCATTATACGTCTAATTGTCCGATCAACTTAGTTGGCATATTGCGAATCATCACGTCACCGCTGGGATCCAATCCCATCCAATCCCTGTGTTCAACAAGCTTAAAGAGAAAAAGACAATCGAAGCTGTTGACCAGGGCCAAGGGTGCTCTTAAATCACGGGTTCGCTCCGGATTTCCAGGTCTTTTATCACTAGTTCCCTGTCAGATAGCATAAGCCCTTCAACGATAGGAATACGCGGCCCAACCACCAAACCGCAAGCCACGCGAATCAAAATGTAAATGTACACGTAACGGAATTATGCCAAATACTCGTACATATCGATCCCATCAAACAGAAACAATCTCAAACACATATATATCCAGGTTTAGACTAATCAAGATTATGCTTTTCGAACCTTGATTTACGGTTCTGATTTCTGAAGGCTTAGGGTTAGATAACTGTCTCATTTGTAAACTTCTCAGTATAACCATTGTGATTCCTCAGCTGGTGACTTAGAACAATCACAGCAATCAAGCATAATCAATCACGCCACGATTAAAAAAAAAATATAGAAATGTCGAAACAGTATTTCTTTCACAGTTTTTCACTAGTAAAAAGAGAGAGGCATCTAGTAGAAACTGTAGAGAAATGATGCCCATATATATGTAACAAAAACAATACATGTAGATATGCATAATAAACGAAACAAGATGTGAACAATTCATCAAAATCAGTGGATACAGAAGACAGGCGTCTTACCAGAAACATTTTGCGGAGGCTAAGTGCCTTTTTGTTCATGAAATAAAGTTGAATTTGTGTGAGCAAGCAATTACAAAAGTCTAATACTCTAGTAAAGCTACTCATTACAGCCTTCAGTCTTTTTTCAATTACCGCGTTTCAGCAGTACCGAATTGGCAGTAGCTGTGTGATTTATAAATATGTATAAAGGAAGCTGTCATACAATCAAGCTTATTCTTAGACTTCTTTATGAAAGTACAGTGAAAGCAGTGGGTATATAATGTAAATATTATAAAATTAACATGACGTGTTTACCTACATGAAAAAACATACAGTACACGTGAGAATTCATTGAAACATGGGCATTTGGCAAATAAGTATAAGACTTCTTTCATACGTATAAATGGCCAGCGTTAAACGAGTGTTGCAACTTCAGCGAAACGAGCAGAGAGGCGCTTTTCTGCAAGGTTTAATTAGGAAATTGTTAATTACTAAACTAGTTTTAACTTGGCTAACCAAAGCGAACGGCTCATGATTATGCTCCACGTTACGCAGTGAAACATGTCGAGCAATATTCGACTTATAAAACATGAGTTACTCGCTTCTATACAATTAATAATATAAAAATGTAATGTGTTAAAAATGTAGAAATTGTATAGGTCGCTACGGAGGCTGATATAGAACATGTGTTCACCAAGCCGCTGGGTTGTGTCAAACACGAGGTGTTCGCTCGTCAGCTTGGAGTGACATGATGGCGCAATGATGCATACGTTATTGGGGGTTATTGGAACTGTAACGCTGGCCATCTATAAAATAGGTGGTTCGAAATTAATTTAAACTGTATGAAAAGACTCTTTCCGTTTATGTTTGAAATGCGTCATTCTCTGGCCAACTATAGCAGTCATTGTAACTGCAATTTTATCAGTTCCACTCCCATTGTGCAATGACTGCGTGCGTGTTACCTGACACTCCGCGGTGTCCAGTGTCGACCAGTTCTTACCTCAGATATATTAAGTTAACTTTACAAAATGTAATCTAGGTTAGCCAATTCCAACCAAACAAATACCTATGAATCTACATGTTACAATAAAAGGAGATCATTTATGTGTCCAAAGGTCATATTATAAATGTAATCTATAACCTAAGAATATTCCATCACGCAAAACGTCTTCAGTCTATTCAATTTAATATTTTGGATTAAATGTCTACGGAATTAAAACTCATGTTCAAATAATGTTAATTGCTTTTCCAATATTTTCATTTTGTTTTAGGCAGCAACAAGAAAATATTTAAAAAAAAAACAGATTCATTCATCAAAACATTGCATGCCCAAAAATATTGTAAGTAAATATCAATTTCATCAATCTAGCTCAAAGAGATGGCAGTACGTTTGGTAAAAAATACTTGTCCCATTATCTAAATGTTTTGAGGTACCAAACTTAGCTTGGTGACTCAACAAAATTTTCGGCAACGACTTCCTAATTAAGGAAAGTGTTTACTTAGTATGAATAACGTCTAAAATCAATATGCCAAAGGTCAAGTGTTGAAACATGTAATCATTTCTAATCCTAAACGATACAGCTTTTATACAACTTCAGTTAACGGTTATGAAAGAGATATAATGGTTAGGGGTTATGGAGAACTGTTTATAATACTTCTGAGTTCTTTGCTTGATTTCAGTATAATTTTCTTTATTAATTTTGTTTCTCAGGCTAGTTATTTTATAATATTTTTATAAAATAGAATATAAAATATATCTAAAACATATCAAAACATACTTAATAATAAACCCAAACTAGGGTGCCGCATGCAACGAGGCAGGACCCAAGCTGCCGGCTGCAGAGAGAGCAACCGGACTATGCGCGCCGTGTTCAAGATTATACTATTTATTATTAATGTTAGTACATATTGGTTATATTTGATTGACCATATCTAAATGTCCTGTTTCATGTTATGTCAAAAGTAGGTAAGTGTGGTATGTAACCACAAAGTCAGTCTTAGAAGACAAACTAGTTTAGGTATATACGGGAGACCAGCGCAGGCCGCTGAATTGAATAGTTGTAACCTTTGTCGCGTCACGTCTCTCGACTAATATAGAATTAGCATTTATATTGGCTTAGCCGCCATATACGCGTTATGCTACCCTATTTCTAAATTAAATCGAATCTGAGTCCTGAGTGTAAGTTTTTAACGTAACTTTACGTCACGAACGCGTTTGCGTTTCCCATATAAATAACATTATCACTTACGCGTTCGTAAACGTTTTTTTACGTCTAAAGAAACTTACACTAGCGCCTCTGAAATGGAAATTCTTTCTTTTAAGACTACAACTCCTAATATTTATCGTAATAATCCTACTTACCATCAGGCGCGCCGTATGCGTGTGTTTGCCACCATCGTTGTATAAAAAAAAATATCGTAGCTAAAGCTAGCGGTCAGCGGTACTCAGGTCAATATACGATTCTAAACAAAAAAAAGTATCTAGGTAAAATATGGGTCACTAGGTCACGAGATTTTTTTAACAAAATTCAGCACAGACACTGTAGCTATGCTTGTACTCGGAAAAGGCAAAAATCATTAACTTCAAGAGAGATCCTACAAATATCTTCAGAGCTAGTTCAAGTAGAAACACAATTGACTCGATAAATACCTACCAATACGCGCTACAATAGGTAATATTCCATGTATCTAAAAAAGTCCTATAGTGATTTTTTCACAGTAAATTTAACGTACTTAAGTACGTACCTACGTAAAAGGAAATAAGTTGATAATATATACATACATGTAAAAACGTTTTCATTACTTATTTATTAGATACTTCTAATAAAAATTCTGGTCAATACTTATATACATATTACGTTACATATTTCAAAAAATGTGTTTTAGTAAAGAATTGAATTACCCTGTTCCACATATACTAACGCTGTATTTAAAATAACTAGGTTGCTTAAGTAACTAATATATGGAAATAAATGCATACAACACAACCGCCGTAAATTTCACATACTACCGGCGATAAACGCTAATTTAGTGTTATAAAACAGCTTCGCTAAAACAAACGCAACTCTGATATACGAAACTGTTCCGAATGCTATCATTTGTTAAATATTTCAGGCCAATATAGGTGTGCACGGAGTTCCGTACAACAATGCTTATTGTAGGATCAAATTTTTATTGGTTTACCAGATGCGATGCGCTGGGTCTATAACAGTCATGGAAACAACAGAGGGCCTGAAAATTACGTCCACACGGACAACTGGCGTCAACACAACCCCACCTATTCTGCTATTCAGCTGGCCCTGTATTCAACTAACTACATATTTTATTATGTAAACCAAAATGTATTACATCATTTTGTAAAATCGATAATTACATCTAAACAAGTTACTCGTAGCTCTAGTGTCACTTGTATTCAAGTAAATTTAAATGTATAAAAGTGGTACCTATACAGTTCCGAAAACTGATTAAAAATCACTTGTATTCCTTTAAAATTAGACTCCATTTTGAAAGATACTAACTAGTCATTAATCTCCTTTCGTTGAGAACTACGATATGTACGAGTACACGGTTTACAATAAATTTCAACTTACGTACGTAAAATCGATTACAGATAGTTTCTCCGGCGCTATTCCTAAATAAACACCTACCCTTTACGCATAGTTTAAATTAATTCTACTATTCATAGTTATAATCGACTACTGCCAATAAAAGAATGCGAGACTGTGTAGCTGTCGGAATAGTCTGAACATAAGGGGGACAGAAGGCTTGGCTATACGTTTCAACTGTACGTAACAATATAAAGAGCAAATCGGAAACACATAAATGTAACAACGAAATGCCTGCCGAAAACAATTCAGCAGAGAGAAAGGGGGAATTTTGTTGGACGAACCGAATATGTTGAAAACTGGATGAAAAAATATCGAATGTTTCAAAGCGTGGTCGTCACGGGGCTTTTCAGATCAGTATCTTTTTTCTGGGACAGCTGGACGTGAATTAGAAAATAGTAATAGAAGGCCTTCATGATTATGTTAAGCATTTTATGCGTACATATACATACATACTTACACTTACATTTCAGCCGTATGCAGTCCACTGCTGGACATAGGCCTCCCACAAATATGACTTGTATCATCTTGGGGGGAAGTTGGCATAGTCGCCACGCTTGGTAGATTGGGTTTCGACGGACGCTGCAGCCCGTCCGTAGGAATTTTTTGTCGTCTCTTACGACACCCGCGGGAGGAGATGGGGCGGTGCTATTCTAGTCAGCCGGCATCACACGGCTATTTTATGATGCATACAACTTGAGAAATAGTAAATACTTGCAACAGTTATGTAGTTAAATTAATATATCTAATAAATAGGTACAACGCAAATTAAAATGTTCTCGCCTAATTCCGCATATGTTCCTACCTATGTTAAATATTCAAAACCCTATTAACGTGGGCCACGTGGCATTCCGATTATTATTCAAAGCATCGCATAAGATAGGTATTTATGTATATGTATTGTGTTTATATTTGGTGCATTTTCACGGTGCGCCCATTTTGTGTTTTATATTTTACTTTCCGTTATTCAACAAAATTATTTTTTTTAAATGCCCTCGTCAGGATTTATAAACTGCCAACCAATCTGTTAAAGTAAAATGTTTAAAGATTCGATTCAAATTAAAAAATAAAATAAACGGACGACTAGCTGGCAGGCGTAAAACGATCTATAGCACCCTTTGGCAACGTAATTCTAAAAACAATTTCGTTTGTAAGCGATGGGGCTTTACCGAGAAATCGGTTTCTTTCAACTTATATTTATTTAACCCGGGTCCAGGTACAATTTAAGCAGCAGCCCAACCAACTAAAATCTCATTTTAATCAATGTTGTCGTAGCTCTGAGCAAAGAAAACATATTGATTAAAGATCTTTTATTATGAGCCTCGCGCTCTGAGTGCTCGGCCTTCTAGTTAAACACTTTTAATAGGTACGGTGCACCACGCAGTTAGGCACATTATGACAATAGACCCTAAGGCCTTTTAATTAAGGTCTATAATAGTCGTAATTTGTTATGTGGGATGCTGTACGCTGTAAATAGTTTGCAATGAACAATAGGATAAAAAGATGTCGTGATTGGAGGTACCACATACTTTTACTCAATGTGAGTTGTGTGTTCGATTCGTGTCGGCGGCTGTCGCTTCTGCTCCGATAAATATCGAGCATATTGAGGTAAGAGTTTATTAACTAATTTCAAACTTGATGACATAGGTCCTACTATATATACATAATAATATTATTGGGAATCCCTAACTCTTTTGGACAATAGTTAGACAATGCCTGTGGGAGGATTTGCTGTGGTTATGATTATAAAAACATAAAAATTAAATAAATATTTGGGGACCATCTTACACAAATCGACCTAGTCCTACGGTAAGCTCAGGAAGGCTTGTGTTGTAGGTACTGGATATAGATAGATACATGTAAATACTTAAATACACAGAAAACACCCATGACTCATGAACAAATATCTGTGCTCATCACACAAATAAATGCATTGACTGGGATTTGAACCCAGACCGGTCGTCAAATTTATTGATTAAAAGGCTTAAATTTCAAAATCTTATATTTTATTGATATACTAATATTTGTACTACGGGATTCTTTGTACTGATTCTCATATTAAAACGATGTTAAAATAAACAACCAAATAAAAAATAGCAAAATAAATATTATGTACTTAAATCGCTTTAGTCGAAAGTCAGGCTCTTTGCCCGATAAAGCAGGTATCGAATGAAAAAGAATTACTTCCACTCCGACGATTTCGTACCCAAAGAAATCCGTGTCACGCATAAGTTACTTACCTTCTCAAAAAAGTACTTATGTGGACACGATAGTAATGTAAAACCAAGTGGAAAATTTCATATTCCAATGTCAAAGAGATGAATGCATATATACCTGGCCCCTATTTCACCACAGGGACAATTGTCACGATTCCCGACATGTAAATTTCTGATGTTGCAGGTGTCCACTGGCTACATTGACCGCTTACCATCGGGTGGGACGTGTGCTTGTTTGCCACCAACACGTTAGTTTTAATAAAATACCGTTTTTTGTTATTATATTATCAATATGGCTCTTGATAATTGTCACGAGAAATACGAAATTGTCGCGAAATTCCGACAATCACATATCGAAAAAATTCGAAATTTCTTCTGAGGATCGTGACAATTGTCAAGAGTTCTTCAGCAAACTACTACCTATCTATTGATGATATAATAAAAAATAATGGTATTTTATTGAAACTAACGTGTTGGTGGCAAACAAGCACACGTCCCACCCGATGTTAAGCTGTCAATGTAACCCATGGACACCTGCAACGTCAGAAATTTACATATATCGGGAATCGTGACTATTGTCGCTGTGGTGAAATAGGGGCCAGGTTTAATTTACATTTTTATACTTACATTTTCTAAATTTCAATTCTTCTTTAAAATTTTACAAGGTATATTTAGGTATGTATAAAGTAACGGATGATTCCGAAAATAAGTCAAAAATCACTTATAAGCATTCCGTTAATAATAAGGGGAAGAACGAGAGAACTTGGTTATAACATAGAACCTTGAATTTAAAACCCCAAGTCACACGCATCGTCTTGAAATGGCGGCATATATGCTGTCACGAGTATAGATTTAGTTCAACATTACATTATTCGCCTTCTACAGCTACCGGTGAGTATTCGTTTGCGACAACCAGTGAAGTCTACGCTTACAAATAATTGACAGGGGTGGTGGGGGTGGTCGTTATTCCGATTCACCGAATTTGAAACATCGGAGTGATTGCTGCGGTTAGTAAGCAATGACAATACATTTAATCAAATCGTATTCAAATATCATATTAATATTCAATTTATTGTCGTGCGAACCCTTCTGCATTAATAACAACAATATTACGACACCTGGGCTGTTTCATATTCGTCTTCATAATTAATTATCTTTACATTTTTA
Source organism: Grapholita molesta (assembly GCA_022674325.2). Taxonomy (NCBI): domain Eukaryota; kingdom Metazoa; phylum Arthropoda; class Insecta; order Lepidoptera; family Tortricidae; genus Grapholita; species Grapholita molesta. The sequence continues at coordinate 6,931,205 of CP053126.2, forward strand.
CGTGTTATTTGTGGCTATATATATGATTTTTTCTTGAGAAGTAAAACATTTATTTAAAAATAGCAACATAAAAAAATATGGAGATTAAAGAAAGTTAGTCTAAATTAACAATTTATATTCATGAGATTAACTAGGTGATATATGATACAGTGATGTTTAGTAAATATTAAGCATTCAAACAAGTATTAACTATCTATTTGTTATTCAAGTAAGGAACAAATCAGTAGCTACTGCAATACATCTAATTTAAAATTTTGTTTGATATTGTAAAGGAACTGAGGACGCTGGTCCATACCGTCGCATACCATAGCGTCCTCAGTTACTCCATAGTTTCTTCTATTCATTAATTTAGTTTAAATATTTCGACAATTTCATGTCGCGTGAAGCGTGATATATAGTGGCCCACCTCCGTACATACAAAATAAAATTATCTAATCCAGAATATTCGGCCATAGAGTTAATCGCATTGGTAAGTTGATACCTACACTGAACGGCTTTTAGGCAAATGATCGATAGCACTATTGTAAAAACGATATGTATTGTAAACATTGTGATAACAAACATACCTTTTTATGTTGGTACATACTATTCAGTGACAAGTAAAGGGATATAACTCCGTTTCACTTGCATAACTGATTCCACCCACGCACAATAAACTGCTAAATACCCACTGGAACATTCAATATGGCGACGTCATACTTAATTTTTGTTTGTCAAACTTTCATATACGAACGTTTGTTGATGATTTTGATATTAACAGACAATTTGGTGTTTAATCCCCAGTCCTTTACTAAAATTGTTAATTAGATTCTGGGAAAATGCCCTGTTGTTCTTATCGTAAAAATAAGGTAGGTAGGTTAGGAAAATATTTATTCACTTGTTCCTGTTTTGATATTGTAAAGTCCGTAATGAAAGTATTTGTATATTGTATCTCCATTCCTTAACCACTAAAAACCAATTCGAGTTCCGAGAAAAGGCCACGACAGTTTTTCCCAAAAATATCCCTTAGTCGACGAAAAGTTAGTTCGACGTGTGTGTAGAGAATAAATAATTATTTCCTAACTAATGCGTAAAAAGTGCACTTTTCGCACGCTTCGCGTGCGTAAATTTCACTTTTTAAGGCACTTGCTATGAAAAATTTGGTTCGATACTCGTGTAAAAACTTCTTTAAGACTCGGGTGATTGTCACCCTCGTTTCACTCGGGCTCCAACTTTCACCCTCGTAGAAAAAAATATTTTTTTTACTAGTATCGAAATGTACTATTTCTGCTTCAAATATTTATACAGACGAAGCTGGTAAAATATACTGTTTTATATCTTTATTCTGTATCTTCTTAAAAGCTATATACACTGAGCAGCACAATGCAGAAAAAGATCAGCATTTAGAAATTAAATTTTAAACTGAACCGAGGTGAGGTCTTCCACAAGGTGAACTGATGACCTTATGAAGGACACGTGAATCCGCTAGATATGGAGCGCAGGAGATGTCAAGGTTATTTGTTCCGCTTAGTTAAAATAAGGCACTATCACGATAGTGCATTATTTTAAACTATCTAAATAGTATGTTTAAATAATACTACGCTAACTATAAACTATATACCTAGTATGTATACTTTACTTTTTATAGAGCACAACTACGATTAAAATTTAATTTTTCGATTCACTTCAACAAAAATGAGAATTTTGGAACAGTACCTACTAGTAGATTTTAACGCCATTTTACTAATATTGCTTGCATACCTATTACCCCTCTCCAAACCGCCAATATTTACTTATAGTTTTTTTTGACACTTGACCGATTTACTATTGTAGGTTATTTTATTATTATATGTTCGTATTGTATAATAATATAATAAGGATACTACTATGTAGAGGTCTAACGGAGCCGACATTGTCTTTAGACACAAAAGCTCCTAAACAAAAAAGAAAAAAAAACTACACTTCAAAGCTTCGTAAAAATTTCTTTACAATTCTTGCAGTGAAATAGGTATAATTCGGGTTCGGTGAACTCATTTAGAGCATAGACTGCATTGACAGAGAATCACACTGTATTTTTACTCTTGCTTGTACTGTCACTTTAATAATAGACATAAGAATAGGATTTCTCTTCTACCTACTGTTCCGGATAATTTTATTTGCCAGGCAGCTCTTTTCAGCATGCCTGGCATGCCTTTTCCCACGTAAATGAAAAAAAAACCACAACTACACTTAAATACACAGTGTAGGTATAAACAGTAACCTATATTCGGGTGTAAATTCTCGTAACGTCACGTTGGATCCTAAGAATCTTATCCTATCGATCTTAGATCCAACCTCATATTAGCCCTAATCATCCTAGTTAATCCAGACTAGTGATTACGTTGTACCAAATATCATTTTTCTTCTCTCCTCGCGATTTATATCTGTATTGAAGTTAGACTACTTCAGAAGTATGTAGATACTCTACATGGAAACGGACTAATAGAAAAACATTTCCGCCTTCATGTAGGCTTTACTCGCCTAATGTTACGAGGCCAGAGCCAGATCTCCGCGTAACTTAAATCTAATAGCCTTTAACGATAAGCTACGTTAGTAGCGCAATCCGTATTTTTTGCCCAATGTTTTGAGAGTCGCTTAACAGTTCTGCCAATTTTAGCTGAACCAACTAGAGAGTTGGTATTTGGTATAGTACTTACTGAAAAGGATAAGTTCGTAAAAATTTTGCTAACTTTACATAATTAATCGGGTAGATTTTTAATCATGACTATCATGAGCTATGGCATTTTTAAATACAACCTGTTTGTTACTTTGATCTCCTTTCGTACTGAAGGGTACTTTCATTCTAAGTTATTAACTTGTTTGAAGTTTAATTATTGCTTTAAGTTAATTCTAAACAAACTAGACTAAAAAAAAAAACGTCATCGGGTGATTGGTTTTGGCTAACCTTCCCCGTTTTTTTTAATGTTTATACCGGTATACCCTGGTTCATTTCCTGCTATTTTGATATGTGCCAAAGTACAGCGAAACTTCCCATCAGTAGGAACAGTATAATTAATCCGTACGGTACCGCTATTAAATTATGATACCGCTTCGTTATAAAAGTATAACGGTTAATAAAATTAAAAAAACTTTTCGGTATAAAAAAAGGTCGTGTGCGGTGCAGAATAAACACAGAAGGTATAAAAACACATATAGCTGTTTCTATTGGCCTTTATATAGAGTAGTAGCCTATCGGTGCAATTGGCGTGCCATGGCAAGGCGACATCAGCCGGGCAATAAAGGTCAAATATACTTTTAGGAAAACGGTCGGAATATCGAAAAAAATATTGCGGTATTGAAAAATTGTTGTTCGATACCGAAACTAAAACCGATACGTAGTTAACGGTATCATTTTAAAAAATATATACATAATGTGGTATAGGTACCTACTACATAGTGTTTATGTAGTACCTGGTTTCAAATTATATTACAGGTGTATCATTCTTTAATTGTGTAGTAAGTATTAGGTACATGCTGTATATTATGCTCATTACTTTTTTCTGAAGTTATGTTGTTTTTTAAAGCCAAACCAGTAAATATATGTTTTTACGATATTATTAGTACATTACTTACTAATTTTTACTAATAAATTACCATGGACAGATACCATCATACATCCATCTACATAGTTTCCTCAGTAAGTACCTATAATAGTTTCCTAATAAATTATTGTAACCCTCTATTTCGTAATTAGTTATCATATCACGTCTACGATTAACGGCCAATGCGCCCCACCCTCCCCTCCCGGTTATAGATTGATATTATTACCCAAAGCGATTTGATTCAGGAACAACAAAAGTCTTCTATATTACGTCGCTTTTGTATTAAGCAACAAAGCAATGTATAGTTTTCGGAAGTATTGTATTATAAGCATACACGAGCAAAGGTATTAGACTAATTATTATATTTCTCTTTTAGGGCCATAATACACGTTTATTTGATTTCTAATTAGATTATCGTTACGCACAGACAAGACATGGGCACATAATATGTGACGTTATGTTGATTACAAGATCCACAGATGTTGCTAATGAGCTATTTTAAGTTGAGTGAGCTGATATTAGGAATATTTTCGTGTAATTTTTTAAAGTTGAACTGCCTACGTACGTCGCCATTATTATATTGTTTCTTTTTTTTTTTGTTTTTTTATAACATAGGCGGCAAACGAGCAGACGGATTGCCTGATGGTAAGCAATTACCGTCGCCCATGGGCACCCGCAGCACCAGGGGAGTCACAAGCGCGTTGCCGGCCTTTAAGGGGGGTTAGAGCTCTGGGAACCTTACTCACCATCAGGAACACAACACTACATACCTGAAAGGTAGCAGTGCTATTATGGCTGTGGTCTTCTGTAAGGAGGAGGTACTTCCCCAGTTGGGCTGCCCCAGATTCAAGCGTGATGGTCATCGCTGTGCCCTACCTCTCATTGTTGGACGTAGTTTAAGGACATACCCGGGTCCAAATATAATGCATTTTATTTTAAATTGCACGAAGCTACACGAAGATTCGCTACTAACTAGAAATGCGCGATTTGAATCCTCCAACTAAAACGACGCTATTCGAAAAAATACAGACTACTCAGATTAGTAAGTATAAATACAACTTTTAATAATTAGGCAAGTAATTATGGTCTGCCATTGATCGTTTGACAGATCCGAGATGGTCAAAATGTTTCCCCTCAGTTCAAATGGGGAAGGATCGAGGGTAACGACCCAGTGTTATTTGGAAGGGTAGTTTACATTCAACTATGCCAACTTAACGAATAGGGGTACATATTGGTACAAAAACAGGATTTTAGGACGAAGCATAACACGAAAGGTCACACGAACATCGACGTTCGGAAATTTCGAGTCTCTTTTTCTTTTACTCCAATTAAGGCGTCGTCAGAGCGACGGAGATAATCGTTCGAAATTTACTAATATCGATTTTTGCGGTACCGCTCCTAGTGGGCACATGGGTAGTAACCCTGCTTATGAAGCCGGCCCTGGGTTCAAATCTTAGTAAGGGCATGTATTTGTGTGATAAGCATATGATATTTTTTTCCTGAGTCATGGGTGTTTTCTATGTATTAATATATTAAATAATTATATTGTTGGCGGAGTACCCACATCACAAGCCTTCTTAAGCTTACCGTGGGGTCAGTCAATTTGTGTCCTTACATGTCCTGTAATATTAAATTATTAGAGTTATATATATGTACTATTGTCACTTAGTCAAAAACCCGTTTCATATTCTCGTCCGTTCTAACACAGCCATCTAATACACCGTATTAGATTGTAGATCCACCGAATATTAATATTTCCCAAGGGGGACCCGTGAATAAAAAGGTTTTACTCAGCCAAAATCTGGGGTGTCATTGTTTACGGCTCTTTGTGTGAGCCTATATTATTCCGACAATATGATTGTAGGATACCACAACATAAAAACCCAGTTAAAAAGTAGGCCCGTCGATTGTCAGTAATTTATACTAAGTTTAATAATACGAAACTATTGTTGCATGTAGGAGTTTTTTTTTCTAGTATGTAATACAAAATATAATAATGTGTATGTATATATGTAAAAACTTCAAGTTAGTATCTTACCTACGAAGTACGTATTTATTTTTAGGTATCCTGAACATCGCGGGAACCTAAATACCCCAAACTCACAAAACTTCTTCCATTAGCCGCCTATCCCTAAATTACATCCAATCATATTTTTGAGGTTCGTCAAATTTATTTGCTTAATACTCGTATACAGCACAATGGTGATTTCGATTATTGTAGTGAAAGTAGCAAATATTTTTATTGGTTGAATAACTTGAACCGAATTCAATGCAGTTTCTCTACATTAACTAGCAAAGGATTCTTAAACCAGTCGCGTCTGGCTCACAAATTGTACGTCTATAATTATTGTTAGGTAATAAAAATCTATTACCTAGGTATTCTTGCATATCTGTGTGAGACACATATTTCTTGATTTTAGTTTTCCGTGTCTAATTACAGCCATATATTGACAAAGTCCACCGCATCTTCGTATATAGGTACATACGTACCTAGTTTTGGTACGGCATTATGTAAAGCAGTTAAGCTAAAGCCAGTAGCATCAACTCAGCTTAGTCTTAGCCTTGATGCTTGTCGGAGGATGGATGCCAATATTTGCTAATTGAATTTCTGTAAAACGTAATCCGAACGGCGAGCGATCGACCGATAAAGATATTATCCTGTACCTATGGTTACCGCAAAACAAATAAATTGAAAACAACTTGCAAAATGTATGTGTAGCCAATTATTCAATTTAATTGGAATGTTCCTCCAATTTTCAGCGTTTAGTAATGAAAAAACTTAATAAGAAATGGGAAGAATGCTTCATACAAGACGGGCGAAGATATTATTATGTAACTAGAACAATTTCCACCAATCGGGCAATTGGGCGAAGCAATTTTAAAATAACGATCACAAACGTCACATGCCAACTACGAGTCTGTAAAACGTTTCATTACTGCAAAACAATGTTAAAATTGAAAATTAAAGCAAAATAAAAGTTGATTGAACGTTTTCAGTCAATAGCCAAAGTTCATGAACTTACCAACTAATCCGTAGTTCGTAGTGGGTACCGGCGTCCCGCCAAATTGAAGCGAACACCGAACACAACGCATCTCACGAGTAGCGAATACCAAGGGAGACGGCGATCGATACGCCCGGTCAGTACACGGAGCGTCCGACCGCCGGCACCCGATGCGCGACGCTCGCGGACCGACCTACAACACTTCGTAATATTCTCAACTTATTATTTTACACGCACGTCCACTCATGAGAAAAGCAACCCGAGACGACCGCAGCGTTCGAAACCTTAATACTTCCCTTCGCTACAAATATTAGGTGACAGATGCCGCTACAAACCCGATCGGATACCGAGGGAATAATTTGCACAATTTCCATTCACTCAATATTATAATAAAAAAAAAACTATAGAAACGGTATTTTAAACGGAGCTGCGATTTCGCGACGCGTCATGCGTATAGCGATATAAAAATAATCTGAATGTGAACAATATGGGGACAGGAACAGGAGTCGCGTAATAATAAGAGTACTCTACGCGTGGGGATGGTACAGAGGGTGCATTGTGCACCGGCGAATTTCGGAAGGGCCCGCTACGAAGCCCTTGTTTGTTCCCCCTCTACTTGCGCAAGAAGCGAACCAGTTTTGATTTTTGTGTATTGCTTGGGTTAGCCCGTTGACGAGGGGTACAGGACGCCGTTAGAGACTGCTAATTTGCAGATCGCGTATCGAGCCGCTATTGAACTTTACTTAAGCTATGGCAGTACACTCAAGAGCAATGTAAACGGTGACCCGAAGTGAAGTTATATATATAACTATTTATACGTATGTAATATACACCGGGTACACCTTCATAACGCAAGGATATCAAAGTAATTTTGCCCACGTTCAACTAATTCAGAGCAGAAAGTAATATCGCATTTTCCGCAAAATAAATCACTTCGATATTTGAACTATATTAAAAGCAAAAATAATAAAACAAGAAATCCATACGTAGAATTCGGTTTCAATTCCACTTATATCCATATATAAATAAATAATAATAATAATTTAATATTTCGGGACAATCTTACACAAGGCTTGTGTTGTAGGTATTAGGCGACGATATATGTTATAGATAGATGCATATAAATACTTAAATTCATAGAAAACACCCATGACTAATATCTGTGCTCATCACACAAATGAATGCCCCGACTGGGACTCGAACCCAGGACCATTGGCTTCATAGGCATGGTCGCTACCCACCAGGCCAGACCGATCGTCAAATAAATTAAATAAATATTCATACCTACAAAACCAAAAATAATAAACTACTCTAAAAATTACGTAGCAGTCACGTTTTGGCATTGTTAACAAATAAACAACTATCTGCTAGCGCTTACACCGATATCATGATCAACTTAGACATCAATGCAAAATTCGCAAAGTAAGCACCTACCGCACTTATGGCATGGTGTATTTTTAATAACCACACCATGAGCTGTCAGGAACTTTTTCCTTTCAGATTCATTATTTTATCGTAAACAATAAATGTACCCACCTAGAAAAAAAATAGTTATTTCAGTGTGGTAGCAAAGGTCATAAATAATAAAACACTCAGGGAACGTTAGTAAATAGATCAATTAAAAGCAATTCATATCACGATTAGATGTATAATTATATAATTAATACTTTTACAAAAATATTGTGCTACTGTACGATTGACGAAAGTATTAAAATAACGTAACGCGGGTAAACAAAAAACACGATATCAACAGTTTTGAACAATATTCTATTAGTCAGACTAGTCAACATTTAGATACTACCTAAAAATGTCGCATATCGCTTGTATTGAGATTATTTCTCATGTAAAAATGAGTACCTAAAGTTGCATAATTTATTTGCGGCGTGGTTTATTATTTGGTAAACGTTAGATCTATATACTTTAAATATGTTTTAGTCTTATAATATATGAACTAGTATACAAAAGTCTTAACTTACGATATATATATGACGTGGCGAATAAATATATTAATATAACATAATATGAAGGAATTATAGATACGATCATAAAAATACTATCGTATGTATACATCTCTAGGCTAAAGAAAATTAGTCATATTAACCTTAGGTAAAGATTTTAGTAAATTCATAAATATTCATATTATGTAGATGAAACTTGATTTGCCACAACACATTAACTAGACATGTCAATATAATCATAGTAGAATTGGGCACTATTATTCTAAATCATCGTACATACAAGCATTACGTATATGAAACAATAATTTAAAATGTCTACCTAAAATTTATGAATATAAATAAACTCATTTCCGAACGAAACTTCCAAATACCTCTCCGAGCCGCAAGATGTCGCCCGGAACTCGTTTAGCGCTGCGCTAGTGTATCGATTTACAAACACTCGTCTGTGTTTACACCCGCAAATAAGCCAGAAGAAATATTAATTTTACTCGAGATATACGCTAGGAATATACGCTTTTGCATTTAATACGTAACCCACCAAGTATTCCACTTAAGATTAAAGACTTTTTACAAAATAACAGCCCATTTTTGTGATGACGAAATTCAATATTTTAGCTCGGCACTCGGGCAACACAGAATGTCTATGAATTTGACCCCGAAGCTCGTGTCCCGAGCGAGCAGGAGAGTGTAGTGTAGGGCCTGGCCCTTCGATTTTGATCTTCATCTCGTTGGAGATTGTATAAAATGGGCACATAAATTGGTAATATTATTTTCGTAATTCCAAAACGTATTATTATTTGTGCGTGACGTCGTGGAGTGTTCAAAGTATTTTTTATCATCGAAAATTATCATGACCGAATGGTAGCACTGGTACGGACTACTATTGCTAAGAATATAATCTTATGTCGCGCTTTGATCGCAACATTACTACATTATTTATAACAGTGTTATTTTTAAATTTTATCCCCGTAATTTTATCAAGCCACGATGCATCGGCGGGCGCTCGTGAGATTTTTTTTATCCATAAGTGGATTATAATAAAGATGCTCGAGTTTTGGTGAATGTGTCGAGACAATGGTGTATCGATTATTTTGCGCAAACGAAATGTCATCCCGGAGCCGTAGTGTTAATATTAGAAGTCTATGTTTGTGACCACGATTACAATTGTCTAGGTATCTACGCGTTTTATATTGAGCTTGCAGATCTTCGATTTAGAATGAGTGACAAAAATAGTGCCTGCCAAAGATTTTCATTCGGATAACTTTGATCTGCTCTCGGAGTAACATTTACGTATTCCGTCATTGTGCATTAACATAAATACATTGAATGTACATAGAATGATGACTTGAACATATTATTTATTATAACACAAGTCACAATAATCACGGCATTTAAGGAAAATCTTTTTTTCCGATAAGGTTGCTCAAATACAATTAAATTATAGAATATATACATTATTAAATTAATAACTATTCATAAGATTTTCAAACGTATCATGTTTCTTTAAAAAATATATAATTTAAAATAGTGTAGCAAATACCTATTTCGGACACAGAGACACCAGTGAAAAACTGGGTTAATTAATTTATAACTTATAATAATCTATTATTTTCTGTTTTGTTGCAGTTACCAAATCAGAAATAATCGTGCTCAAAATAACGCTTTTGTTTCAACTAGAACAGTGAGTATAGTGTGGTAATCATGGCAAATCCGAATCGTGACGGTGTCAGTACGCGTTTTTCTGATAATTATGATCTGAAAGAGGAATTGGGAAAAGGAGCTTTCTCTATTGTAAGGCGAGCTGTTCAAAAGTCGACAGGATATGAATTCGCTGCCAAAATAATCAACACTAAGAAACTCTCAGCGAGAGATTTCCAAAAACTTGAAAGAGAAGCGCGAATTTGTCGTAAGCTCCAACATCCTAATATTGTAAGATTACACGACTCAATTCAAGAAGAGCATTTCCATTATCTCGTGTTTGACCTCGTAACTGGCGGTGAACTCTTTGAAGACATCGTTGCACGTGAGTTTTATTCTGAAGCTGACGCTTCTCACTGTATACAACAGATTTTGGAGTCTGTTCATCACTGCCATCATAATGGAGTGGTACACAGGGATCTGAAGCCTGAGAATTTGTTATTGGCTAGCAAAGCTAAAGGGGCTGCTGTTAAGTTAGCCGACTTCGGGTTAGCTATTGAAGTACAAGGTGACCAGCAGGCATGGTTTGGATTTGCTGGTACTCCTGGATATTTGTCACCCGAAGTGCTCAAGAAAGAACCCTACGGTAAACCCGTAGATATATGGGCTTGTGGAGTTATTCTTTATATTCTATTGGTCGGATATCCGCCTTTCTGGGATGAGGACCAGCACCGACTTTATGGTCAAATTAAAGCAGGCGCCTATGATTACCCATCTCCGGAATGGGACACCGTAACGCCCGAGGCAAAGAGCCTCATAAATCAAATGTTAACTGTTAATCCCAGTAAGAGGATTACTGCTTCTGAAGCTTTGAAGCACCCATGGATTTGCCACCGCGAACGCGTGGCATCTGTGATGCACAGGCAAGAGACTGTAGACTGCTTGAAGAAGTTCAATGCTCGCCGCAAACTAAAAGGAGCTATCCTAACTACTATGCTTGCAACCCGAAACTTCTCTGGGAAGTCCATGGTCAACAAAAAGGGAGATGGCTCACAAGTTAAAGAGTCTACTGACAGCAGTACCACTTTGGAAGACGATGATCTGGATAAGGACAAGAAGGGTGTAGACCGCGCTTGTACCGTAATCTCTAAAGAGCATGATGACGAAGGACTTACTAAAGCTGATTCATTCGGTAAGGCCCGTGGAGATAGCAATGCATCACAGCGTCGTTCAGAAGTAATCAAAGCTACGGAGGTACTCATAGATGCTATTAACAATGGCGATTACGATACATATTCCAAATTATGTGATCCTAATGTTACTGCTTTTGATCCTGATGTACTAGGTAACATGGTTGAAGGAGTAGAGTTTCATAAATTCTTTATCGATAACACTCCACAGCACGTTAAAGCCAATACAACCATACTTAATCCTCGCGTCCACCTCATTGGTGACGATGGAGCTGTAATAGCTTATGTGTGTGTGACGCAGAGCGTCGATGCCGAAGGTCGGCGAACCACACAACAAACTAAAGAAACTCGTATTTGGCACAAACGCCACAACAAGTGGACAGCGATACATTTTCATCGCTCCTAACTAGTCTCTTTTACGATCCCAACTATTACGCCGGAGGGTGGTCTAACGAAGAAAAGTATTTGTAATGGTGAAGCCATAGCAACATGCGTAAGTTCAAACATTTAATATTATAATTAGACCCTTTAAAACTCCTTCGGCAGCGACGTAAATTATAAATAAATACTTAATATCCAATTCTGCTATAAAATTACACGAATTTTATTAGAAATTCTTTGTAATCTCAAGGAATTATGTTAATTACATATAGGTAAATGTTATTATCTACACCAATATAAGCATTTCAAAAGTTCTTATAACGTTAAAAGTCACTATACTATTAAAGTCTTTTACATCACAATGTGACTAAAATGTGATACCGTTTAAATACCTAATGCTTTGTACTAGTTCTAGTAGAGTGTACAACCATTCTGATCTCCACGATCGAAATAAACATCGAGGCAAACGTACCGATGTAATACTAAAATTCTCGATCTAATCAAAGTCGGCTCCCATGCATATGAATCTATATTAAATATAAGATCGACGAGAATTTGAAGAAATTTAGAATTATTAGCACATTTCTCAGTAAGTCTCTCTACATTTTTAACTATGAATGTTTTGTCGTGCTTAAAAATGGTGTTCTATTTGTTATCAAATACCTAGTTAGTAAGGTTTAAGTAACTGATGGTACAGTTATTGGCACTACGCATCTTGCAGTGAATGTTTCTAGAATATGCGTTAGAATTTTACTTCGATTAGAAATTAGCTCGAGTGGATTTCTTGTAACATTTTACATATTTTAAGTGAAATTATATCAATTTCGTCAATTTTAGATTTATTCTTAATGTTGTTGTATTATTCGGCTTTTATTTTATTTTTGTTGCATTATCATTGTTCAATGCGTACATTTTTATGCCTGGTTATAATAATATGTATTACTTATATACATGCGATAGCTAATAATTTGAAAGTGAAAACTGTGCAAGAGAATGGTCTGGTTGTTGGTACTTTAGCCATTAATAAGAGGAGCTTTGTCAACCGTGATATTAATGTGTATAAGGATGTAAAGTGTTTTTTGCACAGTTTCACTTAAGAAAACGTGCTTTAACTATTGGATCTTAACCTAACTGTAAGTCTGCAGTAAATTCAGTATTTCCTAGAAATATATTTAGGTATAAATAACATTGAACCGTGTTTTTTACAATTTTGTAACATATTTTAGGATTTTAGTATAGTTAGCAACACTTAATTTATATAAACCTGAAAGGAGTTGGAATTGTAATTATAAAATGAAATGCATACATATATAAATAAATAAAAAACATATTTAATGGTTACCATCAAGTTCACGTAACCGGAGTACTTAGTTGTGCCATTATCATGAATTTAGTGCCAATAACTGTAAAAACTAAAGATGTATTCTAGTCTTTATTGTTATGCATATTTAGTATTTAATCAACGTTTCTAATTTAATTTTGATCTATAATTAGGTTAATAGTAACAATATGTACATAGATATTGATTTGCACATTGCGTGTTTAAGAGTGTCGTCTTCTACATACCTCCCTTCATCTATTAAAACGTTTCTATTTAAATGTTTGATAGGTCACAAATTATTGAACATATTTATTTCTGGTTTTCTGGCATGTTACGCAAGTATACAGAAGTTATTATAATATATTGTTACGCAACTTTACCGCCAATCTCACAACAGTCGCGTAGTTAGGTAGTAGAATTTGTTTTTGTTGTAGTTTGAATCCGTCACAGGAATTTAATCATCACAATCAAATAACTAGGGCTAGCGAGTGTTAAGTACCTGACCTGCCTTCTTTTGGAATCTTGTATGAAACACGACAGTGTTGCGTAGACTAGTGAATTTTGAGAATCTCTGAGCCTAACTGAATGGTAAAATTATCAGCCCACTCTAGTATGCTCGTTTATTTATATAAAATAATTCCTCCTTTACAAAGTTACAAAATATATTAATATTATTACCTATAGTGAAGAGTTTATTTATTGCATATTTTGTCTTGTCGCGGTTTGCTAGAGCCGGAACTAAGCATTCTTGCCCATGAATAATGCAAATATTATGAGTAGGTAATTTCAGAGGTAATTTAGGACATTTATTTGCTTTGAAATATAGCCCAAGTACCTGTTGCTCGTGACTTAAGGGAGATACGTTTATTAATGGAGAAACCCAAATAAGACTTGTAATCTCTATCCGATCTTATACTATTAATTTTAAAATAAATGTACGTAAGGTATTTGAAAAAGTTACAAGAAAATCCCAATAACGTTTTAGTATTACTTCCCTACTCCAGTATCTAATAGTGTCTGTATAACAATGCATTGGCAATCTCCAGAATGCTATAACTATTATCTTGTAAAAAAAATAGATGCACAAATATATCATGTATCTTCCAGAATTCTTTACCAAGTTATCAGACATGTTTAATATTATGCATTGTCTTCCCTAAACAGTGTTCCAGTGTTATGACTTATAATACCTACAAATGGGATACTTATACGACGCAATGGTTCTTAAAAAATGTCCACAGCTGTCTACAACTTTTTGCACGTCAATCTCTTGCATGCATTTATTCCAGATGCTTCAACAATTAAAGGGGCTACTTAAAAATAAATTTATTCTATTGGCAAATTCTTTACTGCCTACTTTAGAATATCTTTCAAATAATATACTTGATGAGTATTTATTTTGATTATAAGAGCGAATTTCTTTAATTATTTTATGAAGGCACTTAAAACTTAAAATGGAACAAAGTGCTGTTTGTAAGTACAAACTATCTGAAACACCAACCAATGGGTACAGTGCAATAAAAAATACAAGATTAAATTATATCATGTTTAAGAATTTAATTATGTTTTTGATAGATACTTAACTCTTAAAGCTTATTGAATCTTCATAGCGTAAAAATTTTCACCATTCAGCTAGTATTGTATTAACCCATTACTGTTATTGTTTTGTGTTATTTTGCGTGTTTGGTTACATATGCCTCTTCATTATAAGATGTGTACCCTGTACTGAAATTATAATTAGGGTGTATGTTAAGCTTATTTGTCCGAAATACTAATATTGACGCGCATGCCGCATGCGTGTCTAGGCAAAACTATGGAGATTACTTTCGGTGTAGTAGTTAACCAAATTTACATTAAGTACTTTATTGCACCAGTTTTTTTAAATATTCGAACTTTGTTATGATGAAGGCTAAAATGTTGTAGCATAATTTCCATATGTGCAAGTGTAGGTGTATTAAAAAAAAATGTCAGTATATTCGTATTCAAAATAATTTCTTCAACCTCTGCATTGCCGATTACCATGTAACATTCTCTAAAATAAAGTTCTTTTGATCTAAAAATATATTTTTATTACACTTTTTGTATTTCCAGTCATACTTATATTAATTTAACAAGGCAGGATAAAATGGTTCTGCAGGGAACATATAGTGTAGGTATACTTTACTGTATGCTTAATGTTGTAAAAAAAAAGAAAAGAAAAGATTTTTACTTTCAATGTAGGCACATTGTACTTCACTGCGTTATGCATTATGAAGATGTAAGACTAAACAACAAACATTAAGCATACAATTTTTCCTTTTGCCAAATGTTGAATGAATATTGGTTACCAAAAAAACTTTTTTTTAAATATTTAAACTTACGATATTCGCACTTAATACATTGACAGGACTTCGCGTTACAACTAAAGGTATAAATATATACCTATTGTTACTTAGATTTTTGCCAACATTTCGGAAGTGCTGTGACTTCCCGGGTCATTATTTAATACTAAAGCGAATTAAATATGCTTGATTGTTAAAAATCGTCAAATATGATTTGGATTCGCACATTGATTCCTTATTTGTTATTAATTACCACATTCGGCAATTATTCCTAAGGTTATGGTAAACTTTTTTCCTAAAAGTACGCTTATAAATATATCAAATTTACTATTCTTTTTTAGTAAATTAAATCGACGTAACCTACAATTTCTTTTTCTTTCAAATGAATTAGTATCTTTTGAGTGATGATTCGTATCTTTTTAATATTTGAATTAGTCTTTGATAAATAACAAAATCAAAAAAATACAAAACCATTTTAAAATTTTACTACAAATTCTTCTTACTGAGTTCCGACATTGAGTACCTTCATCTGTAAAAATATTTAATAAACCTATTCTTCACAACTAATCAAATAATCGGGTACCTAAGTATTATTTTTGTATTGCTGTGATAAATATATTAAAGTATTAATTTAGAAAGAAAACAAATGGAATCAATGGTGGGTAAAAAACTAAATTAGGTAACGTAAAATATTCGAACTTGTAGGATAAGTCCGTTATAGCCTATGACGTTTACATGCCTACTTTATCGCTCTAAAAGCAAATCCACTAAATACTTCTATGAGTCATTCATTATTATTTTAATCTCACTTTTAAGGATTCCGTAGCCAAAACTACAAAAATGGAAACTTTGGATCCTAACCGACTACGGAACCGTAAAAAATATACACATCTATGATGTACTAAGAAAATGTAATTAACTGATTATGATTAGATTATGTATCTATATTCTATATGAGTAGTATACATATACAGTAAATTTTTATTTTTTATTTGGGTTACATACCAACTACAATAATATACATGAAAAATTGCTGTGACCTCCCAATCACCTACTAATGCCAATAAATAGAGCGATTCAAGAGATGTTTACAAAAACAACAGTGAGTACACTGGTTGACACTTATATAGGAACATTATTGATGCCTGTAGGTGTCAACCAGTATACCGAGTTATGTTATTTTTGTAAACACCCCTTCTATTTTTGTCACCCGTGCTTGGAAAAAAGGTGTGCCGTTTCGCAAGAAGGTATTATAAAATTAGTGAATACCATGTCTATTCACTAATTCTAAGTACCTACTATTTTTTTCAGATATATGTTATCCTGTTTACCTAATATTACACATCTATAAGTAGGAACAGTAATCTTCTCAAACTGAATAATACCTACTGAGATAAAGTTATTTATTTTTATTTCCGTTTTTATGAAAACGCACATTAACAGAAGCTGCATGGCAAATCGCTTTTTGACAAAATCGAAAATAAAAAAAAATGTTATTTTACATATGCAATAACTAATTATTTAATTAAACAATACATATTATATTGTAAACGGAAATTTTCGAAAAATCTTTGACATTGGTACAATATCTAATAAAATTTAATATACTAGTTTCTTAGAAAAAGAACTCTTATTGACCATGAAAACTAAGCTTAGCTTCCCTTAAAGCTAACTGATTTTTTAGAAAAACTAAATAATAAACACCTACAATTTAATTCATGAAATAATACACATTTGATCTTAATAATGTCATTAATAAATTGATACAATAAATAATATTAACCATTTATTTACATAAATAAATGAATTAAAAAAGTATCTAGCTTATTTTATAGTTCTAAAAGGATTCCTTCTATGGAATAAAATTAGGTACTTTAGTAAAGATGGGCTGACAACATAAAAAGTGACTGTAAAAGCGAGTGTAGCGGCGGAAAGCGCCGAATTATTTAAACGTTACAAATACAAGAGCCTGAGCAGAGAGTTTTGTAGCGTTTGGCGTAGAGACGCTAGGTCCATGGGGTCCACAAACTTTATGCAGATATCCCGAAGCATCTGGTTGATGTAACTGGTGACCGAAGAGCTGGCAACTTCCTCGCACAATGTATCAGAATTGGAATACAACGAGGAAATGCCTCCAGCATCCTTGGTACAATGCCTCAAGGACCTTTATTTAGATTTAATGCAGTAACTAGTTAAGTAGTAAGTACTCATAGTTATCATAATACTGTAATTATTGTAAATAAAGATTTTATTGTTTAAAAGAGACTGCAGACCATCAATGGATGAAGCAAACACATAGCCAACTAGACTGGAAAACGCCGGTGGAAGCCTATGTGTCCACAGGAGACACAGACCAGTCTTATAACCAATTATCACTACTGTTTTCAAGAAATAATCAACTTGTACCTAGACTATATATAAATAATTCAGCAGTATATGCAAGTTCTGCAGTGACCACTATGCACAACCCCATAATATGTGACATTATCTATGAAACAGGACCTTGAGGTTGATGGCGCTTATGTCATTGTTCAAGATGGCGCAATACAAATGTAACATGCTTTGACTTAAGTGCCATTGACCATAAGGTCCCTTTTTATAGATAATGCAACATATGTTTACCAGGTTCTACAGGTTTGTGAGTGAGATCAGAGAAATTGTATGCAATGTCATTATATACAATTTAATGGCCTCTTAGCACCCCTATGAAGCAGGAGGTACCAGATTCACATTCTGACCAGTGTATTTATTTGTGTGTTAATCATTTATACATATTGTATTTATATTTTTCATTGCCTTAGTACCTGCAATACAAACCATATTGAGCTTACTGGAGGGCTAGTTTGATTTGTGACAGATTAATGACAGATCTGGCCTAGTGGGTAGTGACTCCACCCATGAAGCTGATGGTCCAGAGTTCAAATTCCAATAAAGGAAATTATTTGTATGATGAGCACAGATAGTTGTTCCTGAATAATATAATGTATCATAGGTGTTTTTTTAATGTATGTAAGTATTTGTATATTATATATATTGTGTACCCATGATGACACAAGCCTACTTTAGCTTACTGTGGGGCTGAGTCAATTTGTATAAGGATGTCCGGTAATATTTATTTACTTATTATTGCATAATTGAACCTCAAATTATTTAGTTTTTCCTAGTTATGGCTACACACAGTATGAATGGCTGACTGGGCAGGATGTGGGTAATACCAGAAAATAAATATAGAGTAATTTATATCAGGTTGGTATAATTGAGCAAAAACAATTGTAATAATATCATAATCAACAACTAAAAGCCTCTAACTACATATCAAAATTGAAATTAAAACATACCTAATGTTACAAAATGTTCAAAAATTTCATCTTAGTGTAAACACCTTTACAACCATCCAGGGTAACATTAAAATTCTTCACTACTTGCTCCATGTTGGCAACATTGGAATATCCTAATTCTTGCTTTATACATAATTTCAGATGTTCCTCAGTCAGTGGCTCAAATTTAATATATTCTTTATAAACATCTATGTCTTTAAAAGCATCCTTTAACTCTAATTCAAAAAATACAGCATTAGAATTTTTCATAAAATTATTTTCAATATTATCATAGTTGTATATCAAGATCACAGTAATGTCCTTCTTCAAATACCTACTTTTTTCAATAACATTGCTTATGTGCTCCTTTATATGGAAGTCATTCCTTGATAAGTCATCAACTATCAATATGGCAGACTTACAGAAGGTCATGCCCAGTAACAAATCATTTGGAAATGTCTCCATAAAGCTGGGCATTAAGTAATTATATACATTTGTGAAATTCCTCACTTTCCCAAACATAAGTGTAGTTGAATATGTCTTGCCCACTCCTGTACCACCATATATAAATAGTATCTTGCTGCTTACTTGAGCATCTAATGATCTTTTTAATAAGTCAATAGCCTTATCTTGACCATATAATTTTCTACTAAGTGTATCTTTTATGTGCATTATATCTAATTCTTCGCAACATTTAAATGTATTCACGTAATAAACTAAAGCACATGCAATAAATACAACTAGAAATGAGAGTTTCATTACGATACTTGATCGTTCTGGCTTTTTATGCTGCATAATGATATGATATTTTTTAACACTTTGAAGGTTTCTTCTTTCAGGATCACAACTTGGAACCGGGGTGACATTTTCTATAACAGGTTCTTGTTTGATTATATTGGTGATAAAGGTTATAGGTGAACACGATCTTGAAACAGTCTTTCGATCTTCAGATTCAAAACATATATCGTCTATATTCTTGATTGAATTAGAGCTTATGTCTATTTCCATAGGTTCACAGCTTACGTCCAAACTCTGCATATCCATATGTTATTTGTTTTATTTATGTACTAAATTAATTATTATTGTTATCAGAAAAGGCCACACACTACTTTTCAAATAGAATTTGACATAAAAGTACTATTTGTCAAAAATTTCAAAAACAACGGATTGATCAAGTGTATGTAGGTTGATAAAGGATTTTAGATATATTATAGATGCTTGTTTTATTTAGTGTTTTGTGTTTGTGTGATGTGTGTCTGATGAACATGTTTAAGGTTTACTAAATTTTTAATAGTATAATATGGCAGTATGTATTGAGAAAAATATTTTCTAAAAAAAGTATAGCATCTGAATTAAATCTGTTATCATGCTTTGTAAACGCGCTGCATCTGCATACCACAGGTAAAATATGACAACATTTTTCGGGTCCATTCATCTAACATTTTTTAACTCTGAAAACTTTTGCTAAAGTTAATTCAATATTTCGGTGAATATGGCTTAATGAGCCGCTCATGTGATGAGTATAACACAATTTGTAGTCTGCTATTGCGTTATTGCGTTCAATTACTGCTTCGTTTTCCTTAAAACCATTTTTGAAATGAAAAAGACACAAAAGCTGATGTAAATAGCAAAATTTTATTTGTAACTTACAATTAAAAGTTCTGGTTTAAATGAAGTGCAAATGCGTGCTTAAATATGCCGGAAAAAGTAGCAAACCTGCAATTTTTGGACGCTTTAGAGGTAGCCCGTGTCCAATAACATTTATTAAAACTTTGCCATTTACTACTATTTTCAGATTTACCACTGCAGAGTTTACGAAATATGACGATGTCATTTAAGTTCAATAGGCGATATAATCTGTTTTCAGTTGTTTTGTTTCAAATTATTTCTTAAATAGGTAATTATCGTGGCAGCATCAATTATTATGACAGTGTTCTTTATTATTTGCATATGGTCATTTACTACAAAGATTGAAGTGAACGAAGCTATTGAGAAAGAAGTACGTAATCAAGCACACCTTTCCGAATTAACCACATGATTTTGTAATGTACCTATTCCCTAATCGGTTAGACTGATTTACAACGGACTATATTTTGCAATTTATTAAAAAGATAATGTCTTTGTATCAAATGCGACTTTAAACCAGCGGACTAAGTACCGCGAACAACGATATTCGTAAATTTCGGACGATTGTCTCTGTCACTCTCATGACACCTTAATTGAAGTCAAAGAGAAAGAATCCCGAAATATACGAACTTCGATTTTCGCGGTACCGCTCCAGACTAGGTGGCGCTTTCGTCGGTTAACAAGATATGACATGATTTTTACTACTTATACTCAATACTCATTACTCACTCTGTGGCCCTGCATTTTGGTTGACATGTTCTCGAGGTCATTGTGCTCATGCCAAAACTAAAAGTAACGTTAATTTCGAAATGAACGACAAAAATGTTAGCCCACCAAATAATTGTGTATCTACTCCACCAACCTATAAAAAAGTGCGAAATCCATTTGATAGAGTATTAATCGATAAATTACACAAACCAATATGCAGGTGGGTGAATTCCATATTATAAAAGCTTCTATACAACCTGCGTACTTATATAAATCTTTTGCTTTCGCATGTGGAATCGGGCAGCCCTATTAGTAGTAAATGCTACAATTATGTTAGATATTTGGTAAGTTTTAATTTATGTTTACAGTCCTTCGATGTGCAAAATTTACAAGAAAGAGCGAAGGGGTTCGTTTCGGTGGGACATAGACCAGGCCTGTACGTTACAGCCGACAGATATAGTGGCATGCAGCAGTCAGTTCGAGCCCTCACCCGACCCCAATTTAGAACAAATAGCTGAAGAGGCTACTGAAATGTGAGTATAGATCTCATGTAGGTATGTATGCTTTTAAAGTTTATATTAGAAATTAAAAAACTGTAACATGTATATACAGTCAGCTGCAGAGAAATGGTTCCACCGTGCTCTACAAACTGGTATGGCGGGGTGGTATCTTAGCTGACTGTACCTGATGTATCAGAACCATGTCTCCTGCTGTACCTACTATTCATAGTAAATTATTACTCTGGTAAGTAATGAAACTTAAAATCATGTATGTCATGTACTTAAAATGGGATAGTCGTCATAAATTTATATATATCAAGCTGTGCCCTGTAGTGTTACCTGCGGTTCATTAGGGAAAAAACATAGCCTGTGTTAATCCAGGGAGTCAGCTAAGTCCATACCAGATTTTATTAAAATCTCTCCAGCCATTTAGAACAAACACACTCACAAACTTTGGCCTTTATAATATTAGTGTTGATTACTACAGTAATTAATTGTTTTATTCTATTAACAGATTCTTTTCACAAGAAATGGTAATGCCAAGTCCAATGGAGTTGTCAAAGAAGAAACAAGTTCTTGCACCTCCGGCTGAAAATGATGTGCTGATTGAAAGCTTTAAAGACAACACTGTTGTCATGAAAGATGGTAAGCATAGCATTATTCCATGCATTTCAGATATATCTCCATATTCAATTTCACAGGTTTTAGAGAATATATTCAACCTGTAGACCATGAAAACTGCAGTGTTTGATATATTGGGATCTAATTTAAGTTCAATATATGCAATATATATAATCAGTTTATTGTTGTTTTGTTTCACCTATAATTATAGCAGCAAGCAAAGATAAGAGGATAGATCTTTAGATCAAATTAAGGTCCTTTATGACAGTACTCAGGAATTGGTTGTTAAAGAAACTCTGCCCCTTTTGTGCTTAGAACAAGGCCTGTTCGCAACAGTGTCACTTATTATTTTCAAATATTATAGTTCTCCTAAAGCCCATAATAAACATGTGATAATATTGCCATTAAAATTTGTGCTGAGTAGTGTAGGAAATAAAGTAGAACTTGGTTTGCTTTATAATCAAATAAAACTAAAGAAATGCAACTCTGTTCCAATTGCAAAAGGCTTATATTCCATTGAAGTAACTGGTCACAGTCATATCATCAGTCTAGTTCTCCAAAGAATAACTATTGTATATAACTTCTTCAACCAGGTTCAGCACAAACTGCCCTCAGTTTGCCTCCAGAACTACCTCCTGAGCTAGAGAAAATGCTAGCACCATACTTCACATTTAATCAGGTAATAACAAGCATTTGGTGATAGTGAAATGTAGATATCTCAAATTATTTGGTTAATTTGTAAATGGTATACCTTCCACTTAGAATTATGAGCTATTTCCATTCCAGTAGAAAAAACATCACAAAAAAAAAACATACGTTTTTTAAATTTCCTCTGTTACTGTTTTACAATATATATGGAAGATGGTAACAAAATAGGAAATAAAACTTGGGTATAATTCGTGATTCTAAGTAGAAAAAAAAAACATTTAACTTTACGTATTATAGCAAAACTGTTTTTTATTTAAAAACGTTTATTCAGTAAGTCAGGGTCACTTTTACACGTAAAGTATATAATAAGTTAAAGAGAAAAATAAAGACTACACCGTTCCTAAGCATATTTTATATTTCCGACCCAAGAAGCATTTTGATGACTGGCAGGAAACTTGGTGGAACTTATTTTTTTTTTTAAACATATAACTATCGTGAGATTGAAACATATTCATTGTATAAAAGCAGGTAACTCATGTTTTATAAGTCTATTTTTTTTTTCAAAATAGTACTACAAAAAATACGTTAATCACACATAAAAATGCGTTATTCTATAAGAAAACATATCAAACAATTACAAATACTAAATACTATACAAAAAAAAACGAACTCAACTGAACTGAAATAATATTAGAATAAAATCAATGGGCTTAGTTGCCGTTTACGTGGACGCCGTTAGCAGTATGCATGAACGCACGCGCATCCAGATATTCCTGAAATGTGACATTATCTATGATAAGATTGATAAGGGACCTTATTGTCGATGGCGCTTACGCTGTTGTTCAAGATGCCGCAATACAAACGCAACGCGGTTCGACGTAAGCGCCATCGACAATAAGGTCCCTTTTGCTAGATAATGCCACAAATATTAGTGAATTTTGTTGAAATACAAAATGCACAATGACGCCGTCAGGTTTACTAGTCCTAGTCGATTTGAAAACGATATTCGCTAATAGTTATAAATGACGTAACACGCATACATTGCATTTATTACGTTAGAGTAAGTATTGTTATTTTGTAGCTTTCCAAAAATGCTTTCTTTTCATTCTTTGAATATTATTAGGATAATTCTAGCATAAGACAATTTTCCCATTAAAGTCTTGTTACTCTGAGATACAAATATAATATTGCTAATGTTTTATTGTCTGTAGGTTTCAAAGTTCAGTTGACCAATGACTATATTTTCATATAGCATGTTTGCTCTTTGCGGAATTTGATAATATTTCTTTCCGATTTTTTCTAAATATTCTAAAATATTAGCTTGTTTTCGATTTTAACATTTCAGCATGCATTTGACTGTATTTAATACCCCTTACGCAATAGGTTCTCATCTGGACTTTCAGGGCCAAGACATGTTTGGGGAATACGAAATCACCGCGAACGGTTCGCTACGTCGTAAGCTATTCTTCGAGCACAGCGACACAGAGCATCACAGCGAGTGCGAATCAGAACAGACGGACGACGAACATCACGACGCGCGGCCTCCGTCCAGCTTCGAGGTGCACGATCCGGTCACGTTTAGCCCTGATTTGGTGAGTGTGACGGCGCTAGACCATAAGAGAGGGATAGAAACCGGCACAGCACCTTAGCATGGGTGAATCAGAACAGACGGCGACGAACATTACGACGCGCGGCCTCCGTCTAGCTTCGCGGTGCACGATCCGGTCACGTTTAGCCCTGATTTGGTGAGTGTGACGGCGCTAGACCATAAGAGAGGGATAGAAACCGGCACAGCACCTTAGCATGGGTGAATCAGAACAGACGGACGACGAACATTACGACGCGCGGCCTCCGTCTAGCTTCGCGGTGCACGATCCGGTCACGTTTAGCCCTGATTTGGTGAGTGTGACGGCGCTAGACCATAAGAGAGGGATAGAAACCGGCACAGCACCTTAGCATGGGTGAATCAGAACAGACGGACGACGAACATTACGACGCGCGGCCTCCGTCTAGCTTCGAGGTGCACGATCCGGTCACGTTTAGCCCTGATTTGGTGAGTGTGACGGCGCTAGACCATAAGAGAGGGATAGAAACCGGCACAGCACCTTAGCATGGGTGAATCAGAACAGACGGACGACGAACATTACGACGCGCGGCCTCCGTCTAGCTTCGCGGTGCACGATCCGGTCACGTTTAGCCCTGATTTGGTGAGTGTGACGGCGCTAGACCATAAGAGAGGGATAGAAACCGGCACAGCACCTTAGCATGGGTGAATCAGAACAGACGGACGACGAACATTACGACGCGCGGCCTCCGTCTAGCTTCGCGGTGCACGATCCAGTCACGTTTAGCCCTGATTTGGTGAGTGTGACAGCGCTAGACCATAAGAGAGGGATAGAAACCGGCACAGCACCTTAGCATGGGTGAATCAGACCAGACGGACGACGAACATTAAGACACGCGGCCTCTGTCCAGCTCGATCCGGTCACGTTTAGCCCTGCGAGTGACAACTGGCGTCGAGAAAGAATTTCTTTGCTGGCGTCGAGTCCAAGGTTTAATTTTAATTGAGGTTAAGGTACTCATCGCCACCTAACTGCTTTACATAGCTCGATGTAGTTCTAAAGTATGCCAAGATTTGTCTCGAACCGGGTTAGAATCTATGTGATAAAACAGCCTTTTAGTAAATTAAAAACTTAATACATACATACTAAAATATCTGTTATCGCTTCTGATTTCACTATTATTAACAAAATTAGCCGATCAAAAGGAAATATACATAGGCAGGAATTGGTCAACGTGACAATATTTATGATGAGGATAAGTTTCTCATAGTTGCACAAGAACTATACGTACATAATTATAATTAGCTGGAAACCGTACCATACGTCTTTATGATTAATTATGAGTTTAAATACGTGTAAATCAACACAACAATAACAACGTCTGGAGATACCAGACAAGCCACGCCATAACTCACAAAGTTTTACGTAAATAGCATAACCGTTCTTAAATCAACATCTTTAACTACTGCAGTACCACAAATTACGTATATTTTTGTATGATTATTTACCGTTTTTATAAACAACGCACTATATATTAAGCACATGCACTTTATATAAATTTACATGTATAATAAATCTTTATGCTATCTTCTATCTCATGGGCCAGATGATATAATGCTTTTGTCATACAGTTTTTGATTTTTCTTATCTCCTAGGGCCTAGGCGCCATAACATGGCTCATAAATATGACAATGTAAAGCGGCATATGGTACGACATATTATGTTTAAACCATAGACAAATATAATTATTGTGAATTAGTGTATAATATCGTATTCGCAAATCGAAAGCTAAGTAAATTATGATAATATCAAAAACGTATGTTAACGTATGTTAGATGTATATCTAAAAACGGATTATATATTGTATATTAAACTTTAATTACGTCCCCAAGTTTCCAACACTTTAAAGAACTTTGTTTCTTTTCAGTACAACGATTTTGTAAAAAAGGGCATGAAGCGTACCTTCGGCACGCCGTTAAGAAAGGGACCGTCGCAGTGCAAACTTCGGAACAAGATCCTCGACGTAGTGGACTTTGGTGACCACTGCCTCAGCCCAATACAGTTCAACACTCCACCAAAGCGACTGGACCAGCAATCATCGGCATCCTCTTTCGCTTCTAACTCCATATCACCGGTCGCTAAAGTCATTTCTAGTGATGAAGAGGTAAGTTTACATGTATACTTTTGGCATTTATGAGTGTGGATTCGTAAGCCTGGGATAGACTAGGGGACAAATGTCCGGCGACAATTGTCGGCGAGATATCAAACGAACGAGTTCGTTGATATGGTTGATGATATCGACAACTCCGGCGACTTTGCCAGACACTTGCAGGCATAGTCATGGCTTGTCGGGCGATGTCCGGCTACGTCAATCTATGTCACCCGACGTCGCTGGCGATACGGGTTGCTGGACATTTGTTAGAGTCTATCCCTGGCTTTAAGGCGCGTAAGGAACAGTGCCTACCCCATAAAGCTTGATATATTTTGCCCGGTATTGCCACCTCATAGACGCACGTTTCTTTGTAGTACAGTAACGTACAAGAAATGTTGCATTTGCCAAATGTCCGTTAATTAGCAGTGTAATGCAAATGGGGCAAGGTATAATGTCGGGAGACATCGGTAATTTATTACCCGGCTAAATTACGAAGACTGGCAAGTGTTCAACAATTCCTGTACATGTTGAATGCGTGATCTCTACTCACGTTGGGATTCCTATATCTATGTGCGTTACCCTTGTGTCTGCTACATGGGCAACTTAAGTCATCAGTACTATTATGTGGATTCCAGTCGTGTAATATAGTTAAATTATTTTTGTAGTAAGCAGAAACGTCGAACGAAATCATAATTCTTAGAATGTAATTGACTTAACCGCTTGTACAAAAAAATTGCGAATACGACCGCAAAGCTTGCGTATTTTTCAAACTATGCGCATTTAACCAATTTTTTTATACATATAGAAAAATAACTTTACCTCACCGGAGTCTGAAGCCATGGCGACGTGTCTGGACTGCATCGCGTCCGACTCGGAGCCCGACAGCGGCAAGAAGGGCCGCTGCTTCTGCAAGTGCACGCCCAACATCAGCTTGAAACGGAGCGCTTCCTTAAAGGTAATCTTTCATCCTAGGATTGCAAAGGTCTATACAAAACCCTCTATTGATATTCAAGATCAATCTAACAATTAATGCGTTAACGCCTCACGATTAATAGACAGTCGCGTGACATGTTTCGGAGACCATAGCTCTCTATTTTCAAGAACTAATAGTGCCGGGCCCTAGTTCTCGTGGCTACGGACGTTAGTGTTATTCATATATTAGTACACAATACAAAAGAAAACTTACGATTTATGATGAAAAGGCAGGTTTTTTACGGGAAGTACACAGCAACACTCTTAGCTGTACATTCGTGGACCTTATGCCTTATGTAATAAGGTCCACCAATGTACAGCTAAGAGTGTTGCTGTGTGTACAATCTCTTCCAAGACAACCTTTGGGTTGTGGAGAGTATCAAGTTGCGCAGAACTGCGGTAATGCTGCGCGTTATCATTACTTTTATATCTAAATATTTTTTTGAATGAATGATTTATATGAATAAACATGATGATTGTAACTTAACTTCCTGTGACCGTGATTGACATATATAGGTGAAATGCTACTGTAGAGCGGTAAGCGGACGGGTCATCTGCTAGTAAGACTAAAGCTGTTACATTCGTATTTCCGCTTTATAATTCTGTTTAAAGAGCTTTGTGTGAAAAATTGGCTAAAAAATATATAACAAAGGAATAGGTATAACAAAATATAGCTGCAATATTTTTTTATTGGTTTTTACAATTGCCGGATTTGCTTTTAGAATTTTAAAAATATATATTTCAATATTTACACACTGTATAATTATGATGATGAAAGTACTATATAGAGGCCTAACGGAGCCGACGTGGTCGCGGCGACAAAGGCTCCTGAATAATAAAGATGGAAGAAAGCTAAAGCCAATATTCACTTAACCTCCTAACGCCCACCATACTAAAATATTTAATAGTTAAAACCAACCTTAGTATGCAGTGAATTGGGTTGAATTTTCTTTTGTACGAACAGTAATGAAACAAAAGAAATTCTAGCCTATTTCCTTTTATAAAAATTTCAACTCCATTGAAAGGGAGTGTACATTGTAATGCACACTGGGCCTTACGAGGTTAAATAAATCAGAACAATTTCAATAAAATTATAATTTTTTTTTATTTCAAGGACTCGCCACCAAGAAGGAAGAATTCGTTCTCGTTTGCGGGCAAGCGTAGTCTGAGCTTGTCGAGTTTGCATCGGAGTCGTTCGGTGCAGAAGCTTGATTTTAGCATGAACATGAGTGTCGACGGCTCGCTTCATTCGCAAGGTGTGTACTCTTATATTTAACTTGTTAAGGTGAATCGAGATCAAGCGAATGCGCTACATACATATAATCCGTCAGATCGTGACTTGTTAGCTAATTAAAACGAACGAAGTAATAATAGCGTACAGTGTAGGTACTCTATATAATTATGACTCAAGCTTCACTAAATATCGTGCGTATTTTAAAGACGTTGACTTTGACAAATAGCAAGGCCTCATTAATTTACGAGTATGGGCGCACAACACCGTTTAATTTTGCATTTTTACTCGAGGCACCTTTCTTACCCTGTATACATCTTTTTTTATCAACAAATATTTATTACAAAACGAAGCGTATATGCTACTCTGCTGCTTGGTAATGACGTAGATCTGACAATTACTCTAGTGCTTTCGATCGAATAAAGATAGGTAAATGCATTATTATCATCATCAGCAGAAAGACTTCTTCTGCTGGACAAATTCCTACCGTTTGTGACTTAAATGCATTAAACGAAATATATATTAGTTGTAGGGTTTTTGATAGTGGAACATACTTAAGGTCTATAACACCAATAACACCAAATTAGTCTGATGTGGCTTCTAAATAGGTAGGCTTTGTAGTTTCTATCATTGTTGAAATCGGTCTGTAATAACTGACATCTTTCTATTCAATTTTATACTTGTTGGTCCGATCGCTCCGACGCCGCTACTGCAGCCGAGATGTACTAAATTGTACAGAATTTAAGGAGTCCTGATTTGAAGGATTATCGTACCGGAGTTCGCGCCTAGTTTCCGACGTTACATTTTATGCTTGGTGCTATGGTTAGTCGGCCTATATAATAAAGAAAAACCTACAAAGAAGGCTTCTTTCTGATACAGTATCTCTTCCTGAACCTCTTTTGTATTTCAACGAAATTAGAAAGAAAACCAGATTATAGTTAGTAAGTTATTCAATATCATTCTTCCATTTTTTTCAGCGGATTGTGAATCATCACCGCCCTCTGAAGAACGGGATACGTGGTCACTTATCGGGGAAGCCAGCATCAACCATTTAGTAAGCGAACCATACCAGGAGCACTGCAACATTACAAAGTCTACCAACAAGTATGCCGTAGCAACCATGGACAATACACCTATCAAAGGAAAATCTATAAACAGTGGGCGACACGAAATTAGCAAAATTCGGGCACCGTTGATCATGACTCCAATGAACATGTCCCTAGATAATAGCCTAGATACCTCTGATAACGCTCTCAGTATGGAGGACAAGAAGATAGACTTCAACAACATTGATCTCAAGTTTTTGACTGAAAATATTACTAAGTTCGACTACCCTGCCACGGACGTGACAAAAAACGCCACTGACGCGTCCTCTAGCTTTAAGAAACTCGATAGCGGAATTAACGAGAACACGTTCTATACGAACGCTTCAAGTTACTACGAAAGTGCCATAAAACCTTCAGAGTTAACTATTACTAATAATAATTCGTCGGCGTTGAAGGAGATCTCAAATGTACACTGGGCGAGAGTGGATAGTGGCTTTAAAGATGAAACGTCATCGGACAATACTCAGTTTTATACGATCGACGCCAAATCTAAAGGGTTTCGCTTTACTGAGGCTAAGTTAGAAGATAAGGAGAATGTGATGACTGGAAACTTTAGTGAGTTTCTTAACCAACCTTCAAACAAAGGTGAGGTTATGTCTATGTCTGACTTGTTCACAGACGATATGACTTTCACCTGTAACTTTTCTTCAACCCCTTCTAAAAGCAAACCCAACACTCTAAACTCTCAGTGATATCTGGAACTAGCTAGAGTAAGGTGAAAGTCTTTTTTTTTAATTACGCATCTTTATCTATCGTTCGGTCCGGCGTTTTTGCCACGATGTTTTTCTTAGCCTAAGAGTGACTGGTAAATATCAAATATTACTACGTACATAAGTATCGAGAAAATTTGTAATACTAGCTGGACTACAAACCTGCGATTTGTAAAAATAAAAGTAACATTAAAATTCTTATGATTTTTATACTCGTACGCAATTAAATATGCTTCAAATCAGTTTACTCTTTCTAATTCTGGGTAACTACTCTAGTGCCAATTTTAGCTGAATGAGAATTTTTAAAAAACTTATTTTTATAACGCGTATACGTGAATTCTAGATAATTTTTGACGTAGAATAATTGTTAATGTTTTTATTGGATTATGTCTGATTTTGTGAGCTTAATATAACACTTTCATAGTAAGTCTATACAATATAAACTCGCTTAGACGAATGGGTTAACATATAATAATTATGCATGAAATTTGTATTTTGTAGTTTTGATTGTTTACTTGAGTCAAGTAAAAATTTAATAAAGTTTTAAAGACTGAAACTGGTGAAAACCTACGTTTTTGTTACGAATAAGTCCAAAATTAACCTTATTATTTTATTGTTCGCATGAAGATTGGGCATGAATTGGGAGTTCATATGAAGGATTAAAGAATACTAGAAATTGTAGAAAAAAAATCCTCTTTATGACCTCTTTATTTATCGTTAATGGCGACAATTACGGCATTTTGTATAGACATTGTCAATTCAGTTCCTCTACGATCATTGTTTCATATATTTAATTACTTCGTCTGCGCAAGTACTCCGAGAAGCCTATCTTCAATGTGGCCAAGTTACACAATATCTTTATAAATTATAGCTTATATTTTAGTCTACCTGTATTATTGTAAAGTTTTATTAATTAATATCTGTTCCGCAGTTTTCGCGTGAAAGAGCAACAAATGTCTATCCATGCATATAATTTTCCCGTTTATAAAAATAATAAGATTTAAAATTAATTGATTTGATTAGATCGTTTATTTGTAAAAAAATGATTTTTTACTTGTCAAATGTCTTAAAGTTTAGGTTTACCTAATATCAAAGTAAGATTAATCTAGCAAGTACACAACATAATAATATATAACAATTTTAGATTGCTACAAATCAATAACTATTCAAGCTATAAAATATAAAATAAAGTAAGATTAAATGGATGAAACATCGAAACCAGTCCAAAGTCGAACCTACTTAGTTATTTTTTTCCGCTAGATAGTAAAGTACTCAACTGGCTGTAAATAGAAATCTAGCAAGCATATATATATATATTTAGTCCAGCCGTTTCGGCTGTTATCTTTTAAATAAAATATTCGATAGGCGGTAAATTATTTAATTGTAATAAATAAATGTGTTTTATTCTTTATTGAATATACTGATATATAGTATAACTGTTTGTCAACACATTAATTAACATTATACGTCAACCTTAAATTCATAAACGTTGATGATCTTTGAAGGGCGTCTATCTTGCATATTAGGATCATTTAGTGGCGCAGATATCGTGTTCTCTAATGACCTGACCTCTATACTATGACTGACAGCGGGAGACCTTACAACACACGGCACCAATTAATAAAAATAATTAAACATTTTAGAATAATTTATACAAATTGACCTAGCCCAATAATAAGATCAAGAACCTTATAGATATAATAAGATCAAGAAGCTATATATATATCATAAAAAATAGATACTAAGATATAATAACATATAGTAGATAATATTGTCTTCGGTTGCCGCGATAATTACTCATGAATTTTTAAATTATTATACGCGATTTAATCCGTTTTAGTTGTTTTATAACATATAGTAGGTGTACTTCTCTACGTTTAGTCGGGCTACCCGACTTTCTGACGGCGATTATTTGGCGACTAGTCGGCAAATAATGCCGATTAGTCGTCATTCTATCAATTACAGTTTTCTGGGACGGTCAAAATCACCAAATTTTCCTATTTTACTTATAAAATGTAATCAAAATCCTTCGTATATATGTGACGTTCTACGGGTAAAGGTACCTAATAGCGCTTGGCGCTTACGTTGCGAAGCATCACATTGGTATTGGAGCGTCGTTAAAAATAGCGTAAGCGCCAATAGACATAAGGTGCCTTTATCCGTGGAGCGTCACATACTTAGTCATATGTAAAGTCTATATCACGATATTACAACACGCTGGAGTACCACACAATTGCAACAAAGAAAATTAACGTTACCTTAAAAAAAAATAGTGTCAAGGGATACCTATCGATATAGGGATAAAAAATATATTAAAGCTATAATGTGAAATAATTCCCTCGTAATATGTCTCATTATTATAATATTATATTTATGATACCCTCTTGCTCCTTGTTGACAGTTCACAACACGATGTCTGCGGTAGTGTGTGCAGCAGTCATACACTATGCAGCCTGTAGTATAGTATTCTAATAATAATGAGCTAAATTTAGGTTCGTTATCTAGTTAAGGCCCAAGCTCGGACAAGTTGTGTAACTGATTTGTGACAGTGATATGACTGGCATTTTCAACTTATTTTAGATAAGGGCCTAAGATAAATAATCCATAAAATAAATAAATATTTTGGAACGTATTATTGAGCTTACGCTCAGTAAGGC
Organism: Grapholita molesta; assembly: GCA_022674325.2. Classification (NCBI taxonomy): domain Eukaryota; kingdom Metazoa; phylum Arthropoda; class Insecta; order Lepidoptera; family Tortricidae; genus Grapholita; species Grapholita molesta. Next base: position 6,964,386 of record CP053126.2, read on the forward strand.
TTGGGTTGTTGGTACTAGACGACGATATATATAATAGATACATACTTAAATGTATAGCAAAAACCCATGACTCAGGAAGAAATATATGTGCTCATTATACAAAAAATGCCCTGACTGAGATTTGAACCCAGGACTATCGGCTTCATAGGCGTCACTACACACCAGGCCAGACTGGTAATAAAAAAATAACTTCAATAAACCCGTTCGTTGAAAAGTTTAGCTGATTTTAATCAATGAGAAAGTAGGAAATTGTCTTTACTGTAGTGTAAGCAACAGGCACCTTACAGTTTAAACCGATAACTCGAGTCACAAAGCATCAGGAAAAAATCGCATTTCAGTTGTGCATAATGGCCTACCGCGAACGACTTAATTCTTTCGCTCGTCTATTTGCCTCGTTATCGCTCGTATTTACAAGAGCTAGAGCTGGTATTAGCAAGAGGGAGATAGTGCCGAATTTCAATTTTTGTGGTAGGTCCTCTAGTTTAGTTTGATACGGAAGTCTCACTATGAGACTCACCTGTCCTCGGTATTTAGTATATACCATATGGATGTGTCCTTAGAAATCCGATAAGCCGAAATTTTTGCCGCTTCTATTTAGGTTTATAGCCATTTGTAATTTAACCATAACATCTGAAGGTAGTCCTAGGATAGGATAAAACACAAATGTCGAAAAGTTACACCGCTACAGATAATTTATACTCCCCATTCTCGCATTATGTTCCTTTTCTCTTGTGTCTGCAAGAACATCATTAAAGTTAATTAGTTTATTTTGTCAATAACAGTAGGCAGTTTCAAAGTCCAGTCTTATATTGGGTTTTATCTTGTTGCAAAATTAAATTGATTGTAAACTGTTGTTATATATTGTTTTCATATCACTTAAGAAGTGGGTACTTCGTAGGTAACCAAATTATTGAACTACCCTCATAACTACCCAAACGCCGATTAGGATATATTAATATCTGTGCGTTGTTTAAGGACATCTGTTAAAACTAATATTCTGTCGATGGTCTACTAGCCTTTTAATTTTGACATTTGCATTTGTTAGAGCTACAGTAAACCGAGGTATTTCTTTATAAGTATTGTGAATAAGAGGCTAAATCTTTTGAGATCCTTGTAGTATTTATTTTATTATTAGACCTTGTATTATTAGACGACCGGTCTGGCCTAGTGGGTAGTCACCCTGCCTATGAAGCCGATGGTCCTGGGTTCGAATCCCAGCCAGGGCATTTATTTGTGTGATGAGCACAGATATTTGTTCCTGAGTCATGGGTGTTTTCTATGTATGTAAGTATTTATATGTATCTATCTATTATATATATCGTCGTCTAGTACCTACAACACAAGCCTTACTGAGCTTACCGTAGGACTAGGTCGATTTGTGTCAGCTTGTCCCGAAATATTTATTATTATTTATTTATTTATTATTTAGGTTAGAATCGTAACAAGTATAACAATAAGTTTAAACAATTATGTGTACTTATGTTTATGTATTCATTCTGTACATAAAAGTGGCGGGGCACACAATAAGACCCGATCTCATCAGCTTGCCTAATTTGTGTTGTGGCGGTTGAACACTTAAAGACTGACCAGACGAAATTCTGCGCTGTTATATATGTAGATAGTTTGCTCGATAGATGTACTTGCACAATCGTCCAGACTGTTCGTGCGTCAATGGGTTTCAACAAATACGATAACGTGTAACCCCTGTTATCGGCTCCCGGAACGTCTGCTGTCGGATCTGTGGTATCATTACAATAGCTTACAATATAGAAAACTGCATAGTTGTTAGGAATCTAAAGTTCACATTAGATTGATGAGTGATAATAAGTCTGCACTCGCGCCGGCAATAGGAATATACGGTTAGGTAACGAGACTAAGGGTCTGGTTGACTCAGAGTTTAATTTTTGAGACTTAGGCTCAATGAAGAACTTGTTACTAATACTTTTAAACCTGTCTTTCGTAGATAAAGAAATGGACATAGGATTAGGTTAGGGTGTAATAATATTAATCATCACGTATATAATGGTTTCAATCTTCCTGTTACATTTAGTGTTGTATGTATATGTTGAATGACATTTTGGTCGCCAAGAATACCAGCATTTTTTTTAATAGCTTGTTTTTGTTATGGCCTGGGGTTATCATTTATGTGTCTTGCATATTATACAACGCACTTAAAACCTTACCTGTAAGATAATAGTGTTGGTAAACAACACGCGTTCATAAAAAGGGACCGTTGGATCGCGAACTGGGATCTCCAGTCTCTATTTAAACAAGCGACGCAGCCGTCCCATGTCATTCCACGATATACACTCGGAACAATTAGTTCAAACCAATCGCGTTACTCAACCCGTACACACGTGCTGAACTTGTTAAGTGTTCACAATGTTTAATAAAAGTATGTCACTTATGGTGCAGACAATTTTGGTCTTAATGGAGAAGCAGAATTCCACAGGGGTTCAGATTAGTGTTAATGGTTAGTATATATTTTTTAACTATTTAAAGAGCTGCCTAATTATTAATAAAACAATTAATTGCTTTGTTTATCAGATTCCTGTTGTACCAGATGCTAACTGTATCGGGTTACATTTCATTAGGAACTTTGGCATTTATTTTGGGCATCGTAATTTTTTTATCTAGATAGCCATAAATTTGACTTTCTTCTGATAATAATGTTTAGTGAAATTACGGAAGTGCATTGATATGTTGATACAAAATGTCGTTTTGTAGATGACATGGATTTGGAGCGGTGCTACGAGTCATTCGGGTGCTTCTCGAAGGCGTACCCCTGGACGGAACATAGGCCTGACAACTACTTCCCAGAGTCTCCTCAATCCATGCGTATTAGGTATGTTTTCTTTCCTCAATTTTGACTACCATTCCTTCGTCGTTTTATTTCCGCGTTATTGAGTCATGATCTTTAAGAGCATGAGGTAAAATATTATTGTAGACGAACGTTACGCGAGTACCTACCCAATAATTCTTGCTACATATAAATTGCAATTTATGAGTCTTGCTAACAATATACACAAGGGTTGTTTTGACTAAAATTGAAATCGTTGCGCATTTATAATGTTTGCTGATATTTATTACAGTCATTACGAGTACCTTTATTATATTATATTAAACTATAGCGGCACATTCATAGAACCGGAGTTAGAATAATTTTCATATAGTATAATTTTCACAATTAATTTTCTTTTGGCTCATATAGGAAAGGATATATCTAAATTGGCTCCAACTAGCCTAAGAAGTATTTGTCACCCGCCATGACTGTAATTTAGTAAAACATTTCATATGTTATGCGTAAAAGACCCAAAAAGATGTGTCGAAGAGACTTAATATTTCCTAAGCTTTTTACAAATCTTACCTATACCTGTCTAAGTTCATGTACCTAGGTAAGCACCTGATATGTTTAATGGTTAGCGCCACAAAAGTCCTGCTCACAGTCAGCGTCATATTGTTCGTAGCATCCAAAGTACTCAAAAAGTTCGGTACACCATAGAATTTATATGGTGTACCGAACTATTTGACTACTTTGGATGTTATGTATGTACAATTCTTATGACAAAACTGGGCATACAGTAATAATTTAGAAAATGTACCTATTCTTCGTATACGTTTCCCGTCTTGTAATATGTTATTATGTTAAAAACCTAAATTATCATATTTATCATTCCCTGCGCTTTCACTGAACTAGACCTTTATCCAATTAAAATTCTCACGGCGCGGCGGTTAAATTTAAAATCGTCGACGTTCTTCGCGATGTCCAAGACTAAACAACGACGAGTATATGAATAAAAAACGCTATATTGATACTAATAAGGTCCAAAATCAGTTGGTAGAACGTAATAGCACCGTAATTGCCGCTATAGTTATATTGTTTTTTTTTTAAACACATCCTTGCTGTGTAAAAGGTGCTTCTGCAATAATTTTATAATGCGCACTTTTTTGTATCTTTTATATGCTACCTATGAGTACATACCTACTTGACAGTTGAGTTGGGAAGTGCGGTAGGGGTGTTAAAAAAAAATTCGTCTTGTGTTATTTTTATATGCATATAGTTTTTATTCGGTTTGTTCTCTAAGTCATATTAGAATGTATTAAAAATCATTGCGGATCAGATGTCCATGATTTTTATAAAAAGTAAACTTTATTTGCGTTTTCGGATCGGCCCTTACACTTTCAGGGTTCATTTCCAGTGAATGCGTTCAATATGAGTTCAATAGGATGTCAATCATAATAAGATTATGGTTTTTAGCGGTTGGTAACACGTAGTCATTGACGTATCACCATTTGTACAAATCGCGTTTATAAGTTAATTTCGCAGTACAATGCTCCGAACAGGCCTATCTCATGTTACATATCACATAACATTAAATCGACATCTGTTAAATACGCCTTTGTTCATGAATTTCATGATACTATTAAAAGGTTTGTACCTTAAACATAGCATAAGTAAAATAAAATAACCCATGAAAATCCGTTATTGCTTATCGATATCGCCAATATCGATATTAACAGCATTTTTTTATAATAGCTGTTCCCACCCGAGTACATATTTAAACCTAATTTAAAATATTTAGTAGATCAGTATTGTTTGTAATCATTATAAATAATTAATATCTACCCTACATAACATTTAAAAAACCCTTAATGAAATATAACAGTGAATAAAACTAGAGTACATTTTGAGAACCTTATATCCTATTTTAAACCCTAGACTGTTGACTTTACTGGGCTCAGGTTGCCTACGTTACCTATACATTGGACACATAGCTTCATTTTTAATAGAAAACTCCCGTGAGACTCAGACATACTAAAATATAGATAAAAACGAGTCACTCACGTATCTTAAAGTCGAATAACGCTCGACATATGTTTCGGTTATTTGTCATATGTCGAGCTTTATTCGACTTTAAGATACGTGAGTGACCCGTTTTTATCTATATTTTAGTACATAGCTTCATTACTTAACCGTTTTGTAAGTAAACGTAGCACCGCACAGGTCTTGTGGAAAGGCACCAGACTTATATAAGATAAATAGATTATCGCTTCGACACAATCATTTACTTACATTTATTAAGCAAATACACACACCTCCCGAGAGACCATTAAAACTGTTAATCAAAATAATTATGTGAGATTAGAACTAATGTATAGGTTGTTATTTATCCCTAAGAGGCCTTTGTAAGCAAAAACGCATTTGATAAGTCCTCTGTGATACGTAATTTTTATGTACTTAACTTGTATTTACTTTATAAAGGTTCTAGATATTACTACTTTGGAAGTAAACAAGTATACAACCTACATGATTGTAAACGGTTTTGAGGTGTAACATAGGCATCGTAGTCCTTAGGCACGCAGAATATTTTAGGATAAGATTGGTCCATCATACAAAGACAAACCGTTTATAACTACTCAGTTAAACCATTAAATCATAACTAATAATTGTAGGGGTAAATCAAATCTTACTTCTCATAAAAACCTAATCGTATTCGTGAAATTTCGCAAACATAAACTGCCGACTCAAAATAGAACATGTCATCAATTATCAATCAATGCACAATATGTTATTTGCCCGCAATAAGTTTTGCATTAGCACCTAAATGAACATACATTACAATAACAAACATAACTCCTCCATCCAGTCCAAGACGTTCTAGAAATATCTAGAAGCCTCGTTACAACTGCGAGCCGCCCTGCGACCTACACGTTATTTTTAAGACAAGCAGATCCGTTTCTTATCAGCCACGCCCACGCGCAAAGGTCGTTAGACCCAAACCGAGAGGATGATAAAATGCACATGCAGTACAAACATAATATTCACAAAGCATTTTAACACTAATGAGTTTGTCTGTTATCACTTGGGCTAGATAATCATTAACAAATTAAGACATAATAGAAAACCGTTTTGAACTTTTTAAATCCTCATTTTTATTTTGGCGTCTACTTACCTACAGCTATACCTACTTTTATTTAACTTGTATAGGTGATAAACTTAACTAAAGGACAATGTCTATGTAGTTGTGCAGAGAATTAATAATATAGAACGTACGGTAAAATTTGAATATAGAACGCCGACATGCGTGTTACTGCTATATAGGCCACCTGGCCTGCTAAAGCACCTGCTTTAGCTAAGTTTTTCACCTATAAATGCTAAAAAAGAGCAATGACATGCGATGTTGCAATCATTTATTAGAATCGCCTGGTTGATAGTAAACCATAGCTAAAACAAGAGTATTTTAAGCCGGCGTTTAAACTTGGTAAATAAAAGTTCTTGCGTATGAGCGCAAGACGTGTCGAATAACCACATCACAAATGCAAATCAAGTATAAATTGTATACTTGTTATCACACTCTTGGTTCATTCAACAGGTGCTTATGATTGATGCATTGTGAATAGCGCAGTTTGTTTATCAAGGGACGTCACTGCAATTATGGGACGTACGTTTGTTATGTCTGCTAATGATTGATGTCACGGACGAGCCCCCGCGCTATCAGACTTATGGCATGGCCGTAATCTTACGCCCGAGCTAATTAGCAAATAGACGTAGGTATTAGCAAGCTGTAAACAACACTATACCTATTATTATTGAAAGTAGATAATAGTATTGTTCAATTGGGATTTCATCGATACAAAAACAAATATCGTATGTGAGTAAATAAGTTATTAACGATTGGGTAAACAAAATACTTGAAATTATTCGAATCGAATCCGATCTTAAATAAATAGCAGATAAACTTTTTTCAATTATATTATAACAATTGTATTATTGAAAATGAAAAAATATATAATTTGGCCACAGATAAAAATATCTTGAATTATTAATCTTTATGAATAGTTACATAGATTACAATAACGCTATCGGTATCCGAAACAAGCTACTTCTCGAATTATTGTTATTAATAAATGTAAATATAATACCGAAATTTATTTTAAGAAAATACAAAGCTCCAGAGAGCATGTACCTAATAAATGAAGGTACTGCTAAAGAAATAATCCAGGCTGGCAAATATAATTATGAATAATTATTTCAAATTTAAGATTATAATTTGTTTATTAACACTTCATGCTAACTTGCTTGTGTTTCCAATTGTAATCCACAAAATCAATGCTAGAGTTGGTACCTTTCTCTTATTTAATCTTATAATTATATTTTCAGATACCCAGCATTCACCAGACGAAACAGGAAGATACCAGTGTTACTCGAAGCTGATAACGTCGAAAAAATTAGCAATGCAAACCTTGACCCTAGGGGACCCTTTTATCTGATCTCCCACGGGTTCTTGGAAGGCGGAGATAAGATATGGGTAAACAGCTCTTGAAGTTCATATTTTACTATATTAGACATACTCGTACTTCCTCTGTCAATCAAAAGAAAAATGACGTAACTATGTATGCTATGCGTACTGAGTTTCTTCGTTTCTGCGTATCAAATAAGATTTTTTTTCCAAGGCTTGACGATTTTCAACTTTTTATAATATACGACTTAAATTCCATATCGTGCATTATTTGAAAGAATTAAGAATATCGCCGCTCAATTGTTTTCGTCCATAGCTGCTTCGACCGCCTAACTGTATTCAGGCGGTCGGTCTGTCGATTCACCTCAGTTTCCTAGTTGTTAATAGTTGGAGGGGAATGTACACTTTTTCATCTTATGGCATTGCTATAACTATGTCGATATACCTATACAAGACTGTCCCAAAAATGTTGATTTATTTTTAATAACATATTTACTATTCATGTCGTACAGATCCAAAATATGGCGGAAGCCTTACTGAACTTGGAGGGCAACGAAGCGGCCACAGTGCTCGTGGTGGACTGGCGCGGGGGCTCCCAGCCGCCCTATGGACAGGCGGTCGCCAATATCAGGCTCATTGGCGCTATGACAGCTCATCTCGTCAACGATATAAAGGTATAATTTTTGTTAATCGTGCACCGAAGCTTTAGTCTTTTCTTATGTATCCGCACATGTGCGCTAGAGATTTACGTGGCGTTGACGTTTGACGTTCTCAGTGGCGTTCCATGGGGAAGGCCTATGTCCAGCCGTGGATGTTCATGACTAATTGATAGATGTATTGGTTGTACAAAGAAATTAAAACCAATAAAGGGTGAAGTAGATATTTCTGGTTTAGGTTAAGTTAGGTTCTTAATCACAGATGATCTTATCAAACGAACGTAGCTATTCTATTCTGGGAGAAAGCGAATCTAATAAATAAAATGTATTGAAAAACGGGCCAGATAAATATAATTTAGATTAACTCCCTGTCTTTAACTACCTTTAGGAGCATAGTGAAAACTCAACCTGCTTCAATTTGTTATCAAGCTACTGAAAAGTAGCTACAAATTATAATCACATTAAAACTATAGAAGAAATAAAAGACATCGTATTCTAACATTTAAGACTAATACTGAATCTTGTTACAGGAAGTGTTGGGGCTGCAGAATTTGGACAATTTCCACTTCATTGGACATTCTCTGGGTGCACATTTGGGTGGTTACTGCGGGCATGCTCTACAAAAGGTATGTAACAATATGTATTAGTGATTGTAGGTCCCTCCCACCACACTTCACACCATTTTTAATTCTGCAAAACCAAGTTATCAGTGAAATTGTGTTTACAATTTCGCGCGCAACTTATCTATCAAATTTCTTTTGTTATATTTTGTTGTTTATTGTTAGCACTTGTTGCTGTAGGAAAAATTAGAGTACTTTAGAACTGCTACTATTAGCGGGACATTTACCATGTTAATTTTAGTTCACATAATTATTGATACAATGGTAAAATAATTATACAAGAAAGGAACACCTTACATAAATGGACTGAGCCCCACGGTAAGCTCAAGAAGGCTTGTGGTGTAGGTACTCTACTCAGCCATCGATATAAATACATGTAATATAGAAATACTTACAAATAGAAAAGACCCATGACCCAGGAACAGGAAATACGAGTACCTGTGCTTATCACACTTATAAATGTAGTTACTGGGACATGAACCCAGGAGCGTCGGCAGTTAGGCCGATAGGTATGGCCTAGTGGGTATTGACCCACCCAGACCAGTCGTCATAATATGCAAACATGCACCTTGATCATCATCATCATATTAATACAATATGATGCATCTTTGAGTTGACCGTGTCTAATTATGTTTCAGAAATTCAACTTGAAACTGGGTAGGATAACGGGACTGGATCCCGCCGCGCCATACTTCAGTAAGACTGTGACGTTAGTGCGGTTGGACCGGTCGGATGCTAAGTACGTGGACATCATACACAGTAACGCCATGCCGTTGTATTATGCAGGTAATTGGACATACTAATATTTATTATACGTATTACGTAAGTTAAAAAAATTGGTGCGCATTTTTCTTTCAAAGCAATGAATGTTTAAGGCAATCAGATATGAGAAATTATGCAAATTGGAAGGGGATTTGTGGAGGTGAATATACTTCTTGCCTTATTACATAAGGGCGCTTTAAATATATTCTATCCATTTTTGTTATTAGTAAAGATTAGCGAAGGGATATTAGATAAATCAAGATACTACCTCCAAATCTTAAAAAAAATGGTCAAAAGCATTTTGCCATGCTCATTTTAGGGTTCCCTAGTTTTCGTAGTTCCCTAGTAGCCGTAACTCAAAAAGGGTCCAACCGATCAAGTTCATAATAATTTTCCTTCAAACTATTTATTAAGCTGTGTTTTCATGACAAATGATGAGGGTAAACTAGGCCTTTTTAGGATTAGTCCGGTTTCCTCACGATGTTTCCTTTCAACGGAAAGCGACTGGACCATTTATATAAAAAAAAAGTCTCTAAGATTCCCACGACACAGGCTCTGTCTAGTGTGGAAATCACAGTTAACTCTCGTATACCTTAATCAATTTATGTAATAAATATATTTGATTTGATTTGATTTTGAATGTATCATTCATGTTTCTGAAGAAAAAAAAAATCTAATGATAAGAGTTCCGACAAACTCATTGGTACGAACCGGGGACCTGCGATATCCGCAATGCAAGTCGCACGCTCTCATAGCTAGTCCACCAGCGCTTCCCAGTCAAATACTTATTAAGAAGCCATACATTCCAGGTCTTGGCATGTCCGAGGCAATAGGCCACGTGGACTTCTACCCCAACGGCGGCGTCATCCAGCCGGGCTGCAAGAAGGTGGACAACCACGTGACCACCCTCAACGACGACATGTACAAGTGGATGGTCAAGTCCGTCGGCTGCAACCACGAGAGGAGTTACGAGTTCTTCACTGAGAGCATCTCGCCGTCCTGCCCGTTTATGTTTATCCAGTGCGAATCTTATGAGGTAAGTTTAACACGTTCGGCCCGGTGTTTTACTAAACGCTTACAATATCGTCAGGTCAACCAAAACTCACTAACAACTAAAAATAATTAAAGAAATATCAACCTTATTCAGGTATTAATATGATTCACAATGGCTTTTAATTTGTGATAGTAATTAGTGAGTTTTGGTTGTCACCTGACGATGTGCCGGTAAAAATTACCTCGATCACTCAGAGCATGCCACTGGCATTATACGATTTTTTATTCCTATGCCGCTGTCATAAGTCAAGTTCTTACTCCTATGCCAGTGGTATAGGAATACGAACGTTTTTAACAAAACTGTTGTGTCGCCGGCATTGGGTAGTTAACTTATCTGAACACACGGACCTTTTTAAACACAAATACGTGTCATTGGCATAGGAATTCAGTAATGTTTGATCACATACATTGTGTCATTGGAGAAGGTTTAATAATATCATAGACGTTGTGCCGTCAGAGCTGAACGTGTTAACCTTTTGAACGTCACACGACAATAGGAATTTGTTATACAAGGGCAAAGTTAGTGTTTACCTTCTCGTGTTATTATTGAGACCCGAGCTAGCGAAAGATTCCAAAATTCAAAGAGTGGAATCTTGAGCATTGGGAGTCTCAAAGCACGAGAGGGCAACACTATTTGCTACCGAGTGAAACACACAATTTTTCACCTCACTATCGCCAGGAAAAAAATTACTCTAAAACTTTTAAAAAATATTCAAAATTATTTGCATCCATGAATCAAAAAAAAATCATAAAAGAACATTCGACCAGATAATATCTAAAAAACACTCGATTAGTAATAAACAATTTGTATGAAACTACTCTGCACTTTTGTGAATAAAATGCAACTTTGCTATCTGTTAAAAAAAAAAAAACAGTTCTTTCCGAGCCAGTGAGATGAAAAAAACATACTGTGCCCGTGGCTCCACGCTATCAGATTTTGTTGAAGGATATTGAACTCTACGGAATCCTCTGTAGCTCACTATCACTATAGGTGATAACCATCGTATAAATTATTTTCTCCAGGCATTCCTCGCCGGCAACTGTACCTCATGCAGTCAAACTCAACTCTGTATCCCGATGGGGTACCATTCATACAAGGCTTACAAGGAACTGTTGGACCGAGGGCTTGTTGACACTATTTCTAACGTCGCGCTGTATGGCAAAACAGGAAGCAAGAAACCATATTGCAGTAAGTACTCGCCTTTACCTATACCACTCTTGTTCCTTTAAAACTTATAGATATATGTATTAGTATATTACGCACCCAGGGCGGTATAACAAAGAATGACTCAGTTCGCGGGTATTAGCCTTAAACAAGCGATCTGAGGTCTTCTTTATTACCGCCCGTGGTGCGTACATAGTTTTAAGTCTCCATCTGGGTGTAAAGTGAGATTTTCCGTCGCGCCCTAGAGCGGTAAATCTCTCTTACCGCCCAGTGTGACGTAAAAATATTGAGGGAGTATAGATACAGAATAATAAGCCAGCAACGGGCTGTAGGGCAAAGGCCTCCCTCACTTTTTCTATTCCACTCGTTCTTGAGCAGTCTCTGGCCATTTGGTTTGCGACCGTTTATAAATTACTTCATTATTAACTACGTCATTTCAGCCGTGTACACTGTACAGTCCACTGCTGGACATAAGGTCTCCCACAAATATGATTTGTATATCTTGGGGGTAGTTGCCATAGTCGACACGCTTGGCAGGCGGGTTGGCGACCGCAGTAGCTGTAATCTGTTTCGACGGACGTTGCTGACGGATTTTTCCCTTTGTCACCTTTTACGACACCCGCGGGAGGAGATGAGGTAGTGCTAATCTAGTCGGCCGGCATCACACGGCAAATTCGACAAAAAATCGGTAACTGTTTGAACTTAAAGGGAAAACCAAATATAGCTAGCTTACTAGTGATGAATATTAATACATTTGTCATCTCCATAAACCTAACCTAATATTGCGCATATTTATTTTTGTTATTTTTATATTTTTGCAGGAGTACATTACGAAGTTGTCCTAAAAGTGTCCAACTCCACGGCCAGTCGAACGCACGGGCCCGATGTTGGAAGAGTGCAGATTACGTTGATAGACAGAAACAACAATAAGAGCGATCATAAATTTTTGGACGAGGAACAGTAAGTTAACCAGTAGTTAAACGTTTTCACAATCGATCTATCCCTACAGTTATGTCAATAAGGCTTATTCAAGGCACTAGAAAACGATGTATATATTAAATGCTTGGAGTCATAGATAACGTCCATAGCCCAAAACATATTATGTATTCCTGATAAACACAAAGCAGTGTCTCCACATACAATTCATAAGAACAGGATGTAAAAAATGATAGATTTTAAAATGAGAAATAGGACACTTGATTTCAATACATTTTTCATGTCATAAAATAAACGTCAAGAAGGCAAAGAAAATGGCACCAAAGCAATACGTCAAATGTTTGACTTCAGACTGTCACTAGTGTCAGTTGTGACGTAATGTCAATGTCACTTTTTATTCAATGCGTTCCATTATGAGGGTGAATTTGATGAAATTACAAAATATGTAACTTCCGTTACTAACCTCGTAAAAAAAAAACAATAAATAGGTAAATTTGAGGCAAAGGGTCATTTATCGGTAGAGCAGAGGCAAAATAGGTACATCTACCAAAAAGTTGTTAGACGTGATAACACTGTTATGCAGTTTAAATATATAAGTGTGCTTTTTTATTAAGGTAAATTAATAAGATGAGTAGGTACCTTGAGTTTCGGTCATTGAAGTCACACGGGTCAGTTACATAATGGCTGGCAGGAGCTGGATGCGAACAGTCGAAAATCGAACACGATAGCGTGAAATTGGGGAGGCCTATGTTCAGCAGTGGACTGCGATAGGCTGATGATGATGATGATGATGATGAATAAGATTATCTGGCTACGTCAGGTCGTAACAGATCACAGACATTACGACTGACGTGTTTTGGTGCCGGATCTTCTTTATCTTTCTTTATCACGTTGTACCTTGAGTTTCGGTCATTGACGTCACACGGGTCAGTTACATAATTTAAAAAGAAACATATTGTTGTTTTTATTGCATTTCCCACATTGCGTCACTAATTGCTATTTATCTATGCTTTTATTTAAGTAACCTTGACCATTATCCGGTAAATATTTGGTTTAAAAACTGGAGCGATCTGAATTATTAATATCACCATTATTATGATATTTATGAGTAGCCTTCGTGCCTTCTTCGTGCGCGTATTTATTACTGGGTATAGGTATCTTTTCATAATAGTGTCCTGCATAATACATGGCACAACTCACTTTCGTTTTTCTGTAGTTTATAGAAGCACTGCTGTAAAATTACCTTTGTTTTTAAAGTTGCCTTCCGTTTTTAAATTTATAATGTTACCTTTTATTTTTCGTTTATCCAGACAGGCTATAGCCAGAGGCTTAATCTGTAGTCAGCTTCAGGGGCCTATTTTCCGAACACTTGTAACTTGTAATACAAGCGGAAGTCTTTTTCTAACAACAGGTGTCAAATAAAGACTTCCGCTTGTATTTTCTCAATGAGAAAAATCTCGGTCGTCTTCAGTAATTCAGTTTCTTTTTCTTAAGTATTAATAATGTTATCGCTTACTCGTATTTACCTTTTTGAGTGAGGCAATCCCCAGAGGCGTTTTTCTTAAGCACGGACATTTTCAGGAAATACTACAAGCCAGGCGACATAGACAAGCAGATGGTCGCCGTAAGGGACACGGGTTTACCACCGCTGTCGGTCATGGTGGAGTGGAAGTACGAAACCAACCTGTTCAACCCCATAACGTGGCGACTGCTCAAGTCTCCGAGCGTCTATGTCGAATACCTTAAGCTGTCTTCTATTGAGTACAATACTGAGTAAGTGTTTATTTATTATTTGTTGCCGTCCACATGGAAAGGTACCTTATGGCGCTTGGCGCTTACGCTACTGTTAATGACGCTTCAATACTAATGTGACACTTTGCAACGTAAGCGCCGAGCGCCATAAGATACCTTGTGGACTACCACATTTCATTTATAGTTAATAGAGAATGGCCCAGAAATATTACTAAAATGTATGTACCTAGCTCATATTTTTCTAGTAACTCAGGCGCTGAGAGTAGTTTTTTTTTATTAAAACACGCATTTTGCGGGTACTATTCAAGACAAAACATCATAACTTAAAATTTTAAATTTCTTAATATTCTTTTTTATTGTTTCAGTATCACCGTGTGTCCAAAAATGAATAAGCCAGTTGTGGCAAACCTGCCTACTGTGATGAAAACTAAATATTGTAGATTTTAAGCTCTATTGGCCAATTTTATTTTGGCTTTAACTTCATAAAACTCCAACAACGTTTTTTAAGGCCTAAAAATATAGTCATATTAGTCATATTGCCTGAAAAATCGTTATTTTAAATAAAAATGGATATTCTATTGGATATCTTAAGTATGTATTAATACTATATTTTTAAGTCGCATAATCTTTATTTTGTCTGTTAATGAAATTAGATGGAACCTTACTAGGATGCATTATTGCAATTCAAGAAAAGATCTCACTTACAAGGTGCAGTTCTATTCAATATGAATACAAAGCTAAAAAGGTTCAACATGAATGAAATTCATTTATTGTATTATTCTTGAAGCAGAATATAGATATAACCTAATTTACTCGCTAAATTAATTATTGTTATCTACATTTTTAATGTTATATTATATCGGTTTTCAATGCAAAATCTGAAAGTATTTATAAAGTATTTATGGATAGATTTAGATTATGCCTTTACTTAGTCATAGTATTAGAGTAATTCATTGTAATTAATAAATATTATTCCTATTTTGTATGAAGCCTCTATACAATGTAAATACTAATCATAAGAACAAATTATTAAGATGTATTGAGATTATATTGTAGACGGGATATTTCCTGAATCGAAATAAATCTAAGTCCTTTCAACAACTGGCCACATTATACTGAAGATGTACGTTTACCTATAAATATAACCTATTTTAGTGACCAGTGATTGAAACTCTATTGGAAAATGAGTTATATTTGCACTTATAGGTAAATAGAATTCATTATCAGTAAAAGGCGGTCAGTTATTGGTGATTTAGTTATCCTATCTAAGGTCAGGGTCATAGAATGAAAGTCATCCAAGGAAATTCTGGTATGGTCTGGTGTTTTATTAAAAAGTTACATAAAAATTACAAAAAGGGCACCCTTAGACATGATGATCAGACAACGGGCTAATTTAAACCTACTGTTGAAAAATCACGTTTTTATTTTTATTACATAACAGAATTGTCAAGATTATAGACAAAGAATAGTTATTTGTTATACAGGGGAGCAAAGTTAGTGTTTACCTACTCATGCTAATATTGAAACCCGAGCTTTCGAAAGATTCCAAAATTGAAAGTGGGACCCGTCAAGGCACGAGAGGGAAGCAATCTTTGCTGTCGAGTGAAACACAAAGTTTTTCGCCTCTACGGCGAGGAATTTCTAAAACATTAAAAATTACTTCAAAGTATTAGTATGAATCATTAATCATAATTTCAAATTACATCCAACCCAGCTAACGACAAGAAACATTACCATTTTGTATGAAATTACTTTGAAAATTATGAAATTACTAAAGTAATTTAGGGATAAATCCCTAGTCAACAAAATGCGGTTTGCTGTCTGTTAAAAGTTTCAAACAATAATATACGTCATTTATTATGAGTATTTACAATTAAGAAATACTAAATAATAGTAATATCCGAGCAAGTGAGGTGAAAATTTATTTAAAATGCTACTAAATGTTTCTAAGCCTCTTAGATCTCACCCAAAAATCTGTCGTTGTAAGCGGTACCGCGAACATCGAAGTTCGTATATTTCGGGCATCTTTCTCTTTTACTCCAATCAAATCTCTGTCAAGAGAGTGACAGAGACAATCGTTCGAAATTTACGAATATCGTTGTTCGCGGTAGAGCCGAAGGTGTGGTACTATACAGCACGACCACGGATGATTTTATTTCTTTTGCGGTACACACAAAAAAAAAAATGGTTTACTTTTATGTACTTATCTTTTTTTTAATGTACTCGCACGGTTTGGCATACATATCCTCCTAAGGCCCACCATTAAGTAAAATGCTACTCGAATTCGTTCTTTATAGTATAGGAAATAAAGTATAATTTCTTTTGTGGCAAAATCGAAGGAAACGAATTGACAACTCTTTCCAATTTTATAAAATTCAAATTTCTTTCAAGTAATTTAGTATTACAGGAAGGCCCATGGACCTTACGAGGAACGCATTCACTGCCACCGACGCACATGTGCGTTCTTTTCCATGCATTTTTGGAGGGGGTGGCAGCGAATGTGTTAAAGTGTAGTGGTGCCTCACTACTTCTATGTCGCGATGTCGAAACCGTGCAAGTAATTAGGTATTTTAAAAAGATAAGTACAAAAAAGTACTTTATTTTCGTGGATATGTATCGCAAGAGAAATAATAAGATCGTCATAAGAAGCCCAATACACTTTATGTAAATAAATCTATTTTAATAATTTATACCTTTTTTATTTGTTGTTTCGATGACGTGAGGCATGAATCGACCAAAACATGATTGTGAACCTAATGGTAATGGACATACATAGGCCTAATTTCCTTCTCTTGCAAGACCTGCAGTTCGCAATATCGGTTTAACCCATAAATGATTTTTTTTGTATAATTTATATAATGGATAAAATAATATAAATTTTGTATAATGGATGGGAAAAATACTATTATCTACGTACCCCTCGAGCAGTTCATCTTGCATATAAAAAATAAATCTTGTCAGATGAGATCAGATGTCGTAGATTAACCGATTTCCAGGTATTTATCAAAACAAAATAAAGTTTAAAGCCATTTGCTGGTGTAAAATATGAACGAAAATAAATATACACAATTAATAATACAAAAAGGTCTATAATTACTTAAATATAACAATTATTAATAATTACATAAAAAAATACTGTAACATTTTACATTGAGTTTTTAGAGTTGAAAAAATGTCATCTACGTATTAAAAATCCTTTAACTTCTTAAAGCCAAAACAAGAAAAGCTCATAAGCGAGCTTCGATGTGCGCGTAGCCCTGCAGCTTCCTTGGTTCAGGATCAACGCGTTTTTGAAGCTATACAAGTATAAGTTCATTCTTCAAACAATTTTTGTCTCAAACCACTAATAGATGTTTATACTCCATCTATGCTAGAAGTGAAACTACCACTGATAGTATTACTAATACACTACTGATTATGTGATTATAATAACTGACACTGATAGTAATTTAAAATCATACTTAACTTATTCAATTTTTGTATCTTCTGACCCGGTACCGCGAACATCGAAGTTCGCATATTTCGGGCATCTTCCTTTTTTACTCCAATTAAGGCGTCATAAGAGTGACAGAGACAATCGTCCGAAATAAGCAATATCGTTATTCGCGGTAGCGCCACTGGTGAGTTTTATTCACAGGTTTTATTTTCTTTGTAACCTGTTAAAACTTGTAATTCTTTCTCAAGCGTTTTAATGGACATACTTAGTTATTAATTTATAATATACCTATCATCTTACATAGCCAACCAAGTTGAATCGTGTAGTGCTGCCTTCAATATATGTGTAGAGAGTGCTTAAAAAAAATACATGTTTGTAGATGAAATATGGAAAAACGCTTAAGCCAAAATGACAAATGACAAAGTGACACTTCACACTTAGACATGACGTTTGTTGACATGTTGATGGTATAATTCTGAGTTTTATAATTCCAATTCAATACGTAATAATCTGTTATATCATACTCCAGAGTCCAGGCTTCGTCAAAAGCAAACTTTAGTTCACCACATTCAGACCGTTGTAATGGGCGACACAAGAAAGAAAAAGAAGTTCTACTTTCGGAAGCGCAGAAACAAGTATTTCTTAGAACCCGGCTTTCGCGGCTTTTTTTGCACGTGTAACTTCAGGGAGAAAGACTGCGTGAAAGAAGTTTACAATCTATTGAATGAGTATGCGGGGAAGTTGTATCCAGATCTGGATACCGAGAAGTCGCAGGAACCGTCGGGGACGGTAGAGGCGCACTCGGGCAGCGAATCTGAAGAAGATACTGATATTGGCGATGCGTTAAAACGAGAGGTGGAGTCTATGAAAGCACACTCGCAAAAATCGCTCAAGCACAAACGCTTCCAGGTCGTGGAGACAGGCGCGTCCAACTGCATTTTCATTAAAACTAATCTGCCTAGTCCAGAAGAATTGACCATGGCCATAATTAAAGATTTATCAGAAACAAAAGTGCAAAAAACACGCCATGTTCTCCGCTTACTGCCCATTATGGCTACATGTAAAGCAAATCTGCCAGACATCATGGAGTGCGCTGGGAAGCTGTTTGACAAATATTTCCTAAAAAAGTCTTCAACATTTGCTGTGATTTTTAATAAACGCTTTAACAGTAGTGTGTCTCGGGACTTGGTCATAAAAGAGCTAGCGGAGATGATAGCACTCAAGAATAGTGATAATAAGGCTGACTTGAAAAATCCTGACCTGTGTGTTATTGTAGAAATTATAAAAGGAATCTGCCTATTGAGTATTGTGGAGAATTATTATAATTATAAGAAATATAATTTACATGAATTGTGTAAGGATGAAAGTAATGACGGTGAAGCAACTCAAGCTAAAAGATTGAAGGTGAATTCAATTTCAGAAACTCAAGATCCAGAAGTAATCAATAATGTATAAATTGATTAATGATATGTAATAAATACATATTTAATATAATCTTGTTATGTAAACGTCTATTTAACCATGTCTTATATGCCAGAATGTGTCTATACTCTTTTCAAATGTAAACAACTTTATAAATTAAAAGGTTGACTAAGAACTGTATTTTCATTTCATATTCAATTTACATTCTGCTTACAAAAGGCATTACCACATCATGTTATGTAATGTAGTTGATCAATAAGTTGGTTTGTTTAAGTAACATCACGTTATACAACATTCTGCGACCACAACAAAGTTACGTAACGCGACACGCAGGCTCCTCCCAATAACAGCACATTTTTCCTGCCATGCACTGTCCGAATGTAGTGGAGAAGCGATAGATGGCGCCAGTAGTCTTCATTCTTGAAAACACAAGTTGAACAAGTAAACTAGCATAAACTACTTAAGATTATTTATCATGAACATCATTTTTAAGTATTGATCTGTGACTAGATATCTAGTTAAAGTATATTAACATATGTCTATATTTGTTTTTCGCTGTAAATGTCTGAAAATGTTGTTACGTCGAATTGAAATACATGTACGTACCACAGATGCGAACTTATGTATGTTAGAATAATATTCTAACACGTTACGCACGTTATTTCATTAAGATTAGATTTAATTTTAAGTGGCTGGTCCTATGTGGCGGTGGAATAATTGTTTTAGTTTAACATCGATAAGATGTGTAAAAGACGTTAGTACATTACATTTGAATTACTTCAATATGATAAACAGCTTAGTAATTTCGTACACGATACTCCACTGCGTTTGTTTGAGAGAATATGGTTAACGTAATTACTAAACTCTTTAGATAATTAGGGTTATTCAATTCCCTTTCAGTTTAGCACACTTTACATATATCTAAATGTCCTTAAACTAGGTACGTCCAACAACGAGAGGTGGGCACAGCGAAGTACCATCACGCTTGAGACTGGAGAAGCTCAACTGGGGAAGTACCTCCTCCTTACAGAAGACCACAGCCATAAGAGCACCTGCTACCTTTCAGGTATGTAGTGTTGTGTTCCTGATGGTGAGTAGGTTACCAGAGCTCCATCAACTTTTGTGGTAGGCAACGCGCATGTGAATCCTCTAGAGTTGCAGGCGTCCATAGGCTACGTAACTGCTTTCCATCAGGTAGTCCGTATGCTTTTTTGCCACAGTTGTTGTATAAAAAACAGTTTTATGTAGCTACAGCTACATAAATACTAAATGCAAAGGTTATCTTATTATGTATCATAGGTATTCATAGGTACCTACAGATTCAATAGTTACGTGTCCTTATCTATCTCTATACAAACATGTATGTACAAAGAAAAATAAACAACACTGAAACAAAATTAACGAAGCATTCTCCAAAGAACCGACTTATTCAGCGTGTAACAGTGGCTACAGAGAGCCGGTAACTAATTTTGAAAGTAGGAAATGGAACGGGCAAAGGTGTTGGAACAAAGGAGGCTAATCAACAAAGCGTTTGGTACTCGTCGACGATGGGTCGGTGACGGATAGTAGGGAGATTTGTTAACTAAGAGCTACCTATTATTGATAGTAATGGTTGTGCATTTATAACTGTTGTTGGTATTAAGATACAGAACAAGTTACTTAGTACCTAATAAACTTATTTGAACATAAGCTTACCCGACAGCTTCTGTTCAAATAAGTTTATTAGGTATGTAGAAGGTGAAAAAGTCGCGGATTTTTTCGGAATTAACAATTATTATAACAGTTACTTATTTTTTACACTATGAAATCTAAATATCTGTTAAATGTAATTGTATCTATGTACCTACTATAAGCATGTCTATTTATTATTAATGTATATGTAGGTGGGTATTATGGGTAATGAGTGATGACCTGATGACTTAGGAATATAAACCTTGCCTTATATTTGAAGCAAAACATCACGTGCATTTCCATAATTTCGTAGCCCAAATTTTATGTTGCATGGGATTCAGTCCACTTATGTCGTGCTCAAACCGTTAACTTCCACGGACTTAAGAGGAATTTAATGGGATTTTATTTTTTGAATCTGACGTTCAACTTTTGACTACAAACGTGAAATTTTATACGACTAATTAATGTTGTGGCGGTGTCTGCTTAGACCGAAAAAGAAACTAATTTGGATTTGAGTCATGCAGCAGTGGACATCAGCTAATGACATCCCCTGACGGTCGTTAGGGCCGGCTCCTCGATTTATTTTTTCCCTTGAGTGACTTAATCAGCGAGTTTCCTTTTTCAACGGGCCGGTTTTTATCGCAAAGAATGATGAAAATTCGTCATTACTTAGCATTGCTAGGTTGATGTGTGATAGTGTGGGTTACTTTGCTATTATATTTTTGTAGGCGTTTGCAAACTAGTTAAACATTATGTACCTATCTGGGATCTAATAACTTGTAAATATTAGTGATTTTTTTTTGCTAAGTAAAAGTACCACACACCTTCAAATTACGCTATATACAACAAACGTGGGTACATATATGCGACATGATTTTTTGTATTGAAAACCTGTACCTACCTAACTACTAACTTAAATTTCTGTCTTGACCCAAATAGACCCAGAATTACGGGTTGTCCGGGGAATATGTCAGATCGACAAGGTTAACTGTGGCATACGATCCAGCCAGTCGTGGGAAGCACTTATGTAGACCGGCAAAATCAATAACGTGTCAATGGAGTCTACACCCGGTCTTCAATTTGTTGTGTACCGAGAGTTGATTGCGTCTTACGACCTGGAACAGTGGAAGTTTTTATACAGTAGTATATTTTTAGCAAAAATAATACGCCAATCAGTTGTATCGGTTTAAAAACGAAGAAATTTCTCTTTTACTCCAATTAAAGCGTCATAAGATTGACAGAGACAATTCTCCGAAATTTACGAATATCGTGTTTCGCGGTACCGCCCCTGTTCGAACGACACGTCACGTGACCTTTTACAAACATTATTTTTCGTTTTTAAACCGATACACCGATTTGTGACCGCTCCAGGCCCGGTACCGCGAACGTCGAAGTTCGTATATTTCATGAGAGTGACAAAGACAATCGTCCAAAATTTACGAATATCGTTATTCGCGGTAGCGCCGCTATTCCTATTAATTTGCGTTCCTGCAATCGATTGGCTTCTTAACTACAGCCGCCTAAAATAAGTGATACCAAAACCTACATATAATTCTAGCTATGTTTACGAGTATATTAAAGAAAACTCAACCAATCTACCTTGTTAATTGATGCACCTACCAGCGCAAAGTTAGACTCGATTGTCCTGGATAATTAAGGGATTAGTAGCAGCGGTTAATGCAGTCGAAATTTGAAAATATAAGCACGGAGATAGCTTACTGTTAGTTCTCCATATACTACACTTGGTAGGAAGGTATCCATCGTTTGTTTAGTACCTGCCCTGCATCAGAGCTGCCCGCCTTGATTTGATTGCCGTTATCAAGGACATCAATATCAGCTAATTCTTTAACATTTTTTGATTTAAATATTTTTCCGTACCCATTGGTTTATTTGGATTGTTAAAGGGAATTTTCATATTTTCCAGGCCACTTACTATTTCGCAATAGAGGCTACAAAACCTTTTAAAGTGGTCAAAATACGAAAATTCTGGCTAAAGTAAAGAGGGAAACGACCCGCTCTACGCGATTCGCTTTAGCGAAGTACTCAAAGGAGTTTGGTTTCATGCCCATTTCAAAACTTGTAATTTTCGGTGCTTATACAGCATGTAGATGAATATTGATAGAATTCTCGCTATTTTAGATAATGCTTTCAAACATTGGTTATTACCTATATACTTAGTCACATTTATTTTAAGATACAAGTGGTGCTTTAATTCAATGTCTATAGATAACTATGTGGTCGTTTATTTCCAAAACTAAGAGCGTTTTTCCCGACTGCTTTTTTATTAATATATTTTTAATATTGAAAAAGAAAATATTGGTTTTAACTTAAATGACGGAAGCTTTGAAGGTAATATTTATATATTTAATCTTTATTGTACAATACAAGAAGGTACAAATGGCAGACTTAAGTCATAACACATTCTCTTTACCAGTCAACCAACGCAACGGGAGAAATTGAAAGATTTAATAGGCGCAGGGATTGAGCCCTACGGTAAGCTCAAGAAGGCTAGTGTTGTGGGTACTCAGCCAACGATATAATTATATACTATACAAATAATTAAATACATATATAAAACACTCATGACTCGGGAACAAACATCAGTGCTCATCACACAAATAAATGCGCTTACTGGGATTTGAACCCAGGACCATCGGCTTCATAGGCATGGTCAGTACCCACTAGACCAAATCCGTCGTCAACACTTACTTGTGTTTATTCAGTAAGTAGGCCACAAGGGTACTTTTACCCGTCGAGTATAGAAAAAGTAAAAGAGAAAATCAAAACTACCAAACTTATAGCTAATTGAAAATTAACGATAATTCCGTGTGTTTTAGCGATACCCTAACCATGCTCATAGGTTAAGTTATAAATACAACTGACCGTACAAGACAATAATCGTTTATTGCTAATTTATATTTAATTATATGTATTTACAATTTACATAAACTAAAAACATTGGAATTAGGAGACATATTAGTCATTTAGAATTTGTACTTAGTTTTCACATTATAATATGTACATAGGCACAATCTGTATGTTAAGATTGTAAGTAATATAAGTTATACAAGGTGGTAATGTTGTCAGCATTGTGTCCTTACATTTTCAGTTCGCTCCCCGAGGTTCTGTACTAGTTAATTAGTAAATTTAAATTAGACGTGTAGTTAACCTACTCGGCGAGCACGTTCAATCAGATAGTATCTGTGTATAGTTGACTGTATAAGGTTAGGTGACGATATTGAGTTTTTTATAGTCTAGATATTTGTAGTTTGGTTTCAAGTGAGAGGGTTAGAGGGTGTGAGGGGTTGATTGGTATGGATTATTTTCATTTGATGGGGCATTAACCGGTAGTAATTTAAAACACAAAGCATTGGGGGTTTTTGAAGGCTTATCCTGCTACACCCTTTTGTAACGCTATAAATATATTAACAATCTCGGCAGAGAATACCATTTTGTACCGTTCCTAGCGCGCATTAACTTTTTTCAGGAATTGCGAAGCGTCTGGTGGACCTATCTAACTGGTGACCGGAGAGCTGGTGGCATCCTCGGACAACGTGCTCGTATCACCATACATTATATTATATTTTTCTTATATAAAAATGTTATAAAAGCCTAACTCAAGAAATGAGTACGTACAATTAAATGAAGTAAATACACAAGATAAAATATCTAGCAGTAGGTACCTTTCCTTACACAATATATTCTACAGTACCTACATATGTACATAATATGCGTCATTATCTAGAAAAAGGGACCTTATTGTCGATGGCACTTAGGTCCAATCGCGTTGCGTTTGTATTGTATCGTCTCGAACAACGACATAAGCGCCATCGACAATTAAGGTCCCTTTTCATAGATAATGTCACATATAGTTATGTTACTTTTTTGAGTATTATTCATCTCAGTTACTCATGGAAATCGTTTAAAGGTCTGATTTTATTAGTTAAATTGCATTAAAATTCACAAAACATGCACATTAAATTTTGTTCTAATTTTAAGCAAGTAAGGGAACCTAGGTACTTACAAGGCGTATAAGTAAGAACGCGATAAGACAATTCTTAAAACAAAATTTGATATTGGCATAAATATTACCCCTGGACAACGGGGATCAAGATAAAAGACTGCCGATGTTCATATAATCCTATATTTGGCATGTCTATGACTACTGACCAGCTGTGTTCGCGAAGTCCATCGAGCTATGTAGCGAGGGACCACCCAGACCGACACGTCGCAATGACGAGACAAATTGTTCGCCAGTAATTGGCATCGCGTTGTGGTCCGACGAAAACGTCAAACGTATTGAAAAATTGCATGCTAACTTTGATACATAGTGTCCATTAGTGGCCACACGTTTGAATATGTTGCCAACTACCATTACTATTGTGAAAATTTTGGAGACATGTCAGTTACCATGGATATACTAGTATCTGAATTAGTATCTGAATTGTATCTACATGTGTACGTATTATTTCCTGTTAGTCATGTTATACCTTCCGAAAAGGTAATAAGTACATAGTATACCTCTACATTATACATATTAACATGGCTATATGAATAGTATTTCAGAGTAAGGATTTTATGTAACAAAAGACTACCCTATTTCAGTTTTACTGACGTTTGAACGTCCATCGACCATATGCTAATTGGGAAGCCGTGTAGGTATTTCAACAATTTCTGTTTTTGAAACAAAAATAAAAATCTAGCAACGCCGTGTAATGGATAATAACTTTAACTTTAGTTGTTATTTGGTAATGGATTTCTCCCACGTTTAACGCTGTAAAGTAAACCTCAGGAATCGCGTCAGCACAAATAAAAGGTACACAACAGCAACTGTTTACTATTCACACATAAATCTAAGGAGGCGATGTTAAGAAATTGAAACCGCATTGAAAATCTGCAGCCAGCATCTGCGCTTGGTGTTTCGGGCATATTATGTAGAAGTGAGCGGAATAAGCCGCACTTTGTTACAAATCCGGGACTTGGTTTGGATTTGCTAGTGTCCGTTTTGTGCTTGTTATTCCAACGCTGCGGAGCCGCCGGCAGCTTAAGTGCAGTCCACACACACGGCGGATAACAAGGGCTGGGGATCGAAAAACTTATCCCCTATTTCATTGACGAAGGATTGATCGGATTACGGTTTCAAATATAGTATTATGTCAAGAACATATACTTAAAAAAAAAATCTCACCATGTTATTGTTCTTTCACCTTTTTGATTTATTAGGTTTACCAAGAATTACTTACACTATTATATAAGATTTTATACCGATGTACATATGTCAGAGATTTGAGTGTAACAATTACTTACAGGTTAACTCTACATGAAAATGTATTTATAAATATTACAGACTACCTAATAGTATAATATAATATTACGCAGGGATAATTTGAGAAAGTTTGAATTTATTAATGTAAAAAGGTGTTATTGTGTAGGTAACTCTTGCACAAAACACTAATTCGGTGGGTGTTTCTTTTTATTAAAAAGATTTCATTGTCTTTAGTGCCTTCGTGTTTTTTCTTTTACAATATTGAAGATGTTAAACAATAAATTCCATTCTAAGTTTAAATTACAAAGTGTATTAAAAAAGCACCAGTAACCTAAGATAAGGAAAAGGGGCGATAAACCTTTTATCGATTTTGTGACAGAATGAATTAACGTTAAATCGCTGGTGAGAAGGAAAATAGAAACTTATTGTAGAAGTCAATGTACCTGACTTATTGAGGCGAGTTAATATTAAACAGACACGATAAGTGTTATCTTCATTTGGTTCCTAATATATTGCTCTAATATTTGCAGCTTTTTAGAGTAATGCATTTCAATTTTAATTTCTGCATAATTTTAATTATCTATTCAGTAAACGTTCTTACTAACCAAAATTGTAGCTTATGTGTTGCCTTAAATAAAAGCACATTTAATTACACATAAACTAACCCCACAAAGGAACAATTACACCGATTGTCTGGCAGAGGTAAGTCTGCCATTAGTAGGTACTATTTTAATATGCAATAAAGCTTTAATGCATATATAAACACGCCTCTCGATGAAGACTATTTCCAGGTTACTATTTTCTCGCCTCACATTATTAAGGGGTATCGTTATTTTCCTATTATTTCATCATGGCAACCGTAGCTCAAGTTTATCGTGACCGTTTGGAAAAAGAGATATTTCAAGGACCCACGCCTGGGTGTTGTACATTTTTCCCTCATTTTCCTGAGGTTAAGTGTAATTTAATGCAACCGTGCGACCCTTTGAAGCACAAAACGAACGCAAATTAGGTGATTTTCCAGCCCAACTCAAATTTTCCTTGTCCTAACGTTAAGTGATAGTTTTTGGGTTAAAAACAGTTTGTATACCACTCATGATTTGCAACTTATTCAAAGAATAAATTATGTTATCTCAAGATTTTAGCCACAGTAGGTAGCCTTCAATGGTGACACGTGGGTTATAGTTAAGCTTCTTGAAAAACTTGAAAGACTCACCCTACACATAAACTGGCTATAATATTTTTTACAACAGTGTGGTCTATCCTTTATCTGGTTCCATAAACGCTGTTATGAAACACTATGACAATACCTTAATAACTAGTGAGTACGCATTGTCTCAGATAATACGTTATAATCCGCCACTAGTTCCAGATTATAGTTCTTAATGCCGATATAATCGTTTTAACAGTTCTAAACAATAATGAAGAGGTACTTTGTAATTAAGACGGATGAGGTATCGAGATACTTTGGGAATCACTACGATAATCATAAAAATCATTCTAACTACCGGACAAAAATGAAATAAATCTACTTTTTTTATTTATACCGTATGTAGGGCAGGTTCTTATGACAGTAAATAGTTCGAGTTTAAGGAGAAGGTCGTGGGTTCGACTTCTTCTAAACACTTCACAGTTACAACCTCGTCAACTTCACGCCAATCATAAAAAACCAAGTCCGAAGTAGAAACAGGCTGCAGATAGTCAAATCATCATGTACTGCACGTTAGTTTTAAGTTATCATAAAATATTGTTGTTCTCATGTAAGTGAATTTTGTAAATTCTTAATGTTTTTAAACCATAAATATGTTTATGGAAGAAATGGATGCCAGGAGAACCAGGTAGCTCCTGAAACTTTGTAAGTCCGGACTAAGAGTACTGGCTGGTGTCATTATGTCATTGGTTAAACAGACACCTCAAAGTAATACCTAGGTAAGACTGAAAACGCCTACTGAAACCGGTAAGCATGTCATAACTGAGTGCATTATGTATGAGTCAATGCGTTACAAAGTATTTGGAAGTGATGTTCTGAAGGAAAGCGAACTAAGGGATATCGAATCAAAAGATGTATGTTCTGTAGGAAAATCTTTACTCCCTTTGGGGTTGAATTTACAAAAATCCTTTTTTATTGGAGCTTTGCGATGTTCACCCGCCGTTACGATTGGAGAATATAATATTAAATTATATTATACATGTTCAAAATTTCAAGGTTATAAGGTCTTTTCCTTAACTATTAGGCGACTGTTTTATTCTTATATAGCACGAGTGGAATGTGGGTCCTACTAGGTACTGAAACATCTTGAATATATCATCTATATATACATGGTAGTAAAATCCGCTGCTTAGTTTTAAATATCTTTGGAGACGCGGGAAGAAAATGTGTTTTATACTATGCACCTATACATATAGATTAAGACACCTTCTAAGTTGAGCGTACCTAGCCTAGTCTGGGCGGTAATTTGACTTGTCGTTTCTTAATATCCATCTGATTCTACATAACACGAATCTCCCTATCGCAATGTTGACCCAGCTAGTCCTGGATTTGAATTTAATGAACACTACAACTGCATAGACGGATGCCACAACTGTATTACGGTTTCAGAAGTTCACTCGACGTGTTTACGTTTTGTTCGCTAACTCCAAACCGAGGGAAATCGCGTGGCATCTCGTTAACGAAACTAAAACTGTTCCTAATTAAATTGTGAACTAGTTTACTTGGTTACCTTCACAATACAATTTATGTTTAATGGGTATGCGTTAACCCTTTTCGCGCTCTGTAGGTTCACGTTTATAGGTAAGTGTAATATTGTATATAGTGTTTAATCTAATGCAAGAGTTGAAATGTAGGTCAACAATGACTTTAAGGAACGTATTTAACAATTTCCTTCCCGTGAATATAAATTGGGAATGTGATGTAATAAAATTAAGATTGTGTTTCATTCTGCAGAGTTCACAGCAAACTAATTATAAACGAACTCAACTCTTTCTCACCTTGAAAAGAGATAAGTCAATTTTCTTAGTACTTTCTCTTTCGGCCAGGATTCTAATAAGACTTGTCTGTTTACAAGCGTCCTAAAACAGCAAAGTCAAACTCATTACATCGGTCACCTAAAAAGGTTCTCGAAAATATCAAGAAACTAAAATAAATTACCAAGTTAATAAAACTTGAGAAACTAAGTACTTTGAGGGCTGTGTAAATGCGCATATGTCTATAAAAAGTTACTTCAATCATAAAATTATGATCAATTTTTTTTTAATAACTAAAATACGTAGGACTAATATTATAAAATAAAACGTCATCTTATATAGAGCTCCGAGTACATATACGATTTCAAAATCACGCTCATTATTCTATTTAGGTACTTGAATGTTTTTTTATAAATAAAGTAAAATTCCACTATCTCGGGTGAGACTTGAACATTACGGGTTCGTTAGAAGTTTCTGTTTAATAAAAAAATATTTAGTAAAAATACAAATTTAATTTCAATTAAAAATTTTCTGAAATTTATAAATTAATTTATTTAACACTATAATATTTACAATGATTACATACAATTAATAATTAAAACTAACAATATATTTTTTCCTAATCTAAAACAAATTTAAAAAAATCAAAGAATATAAAATAAAATGAATATTCAATTTTTTTATATCAGACAGGAGAAAGTTCATAGGCACAACATACAGAGAAACACATCGAAATAAACAAAACATAAGAATAACAAGTTAACATATTAAAATAAACTAAATAAGCACAATTAAAAAGTAAACTAAAACATAAAAATGAGAAATATAAAATTATACTTCATTATAAATAAATATTTTTTTATTCTTCAAAAACACATATTACAGCTATTACATTTTAATTGCAATTGGTATCAACAAAAATTCAATTACTAAATATTTAATTAAATTTAAAAACCACTGAACTAAATTAAACTTGGTTATAATAAATCATATACTTACATACAATGCCTCTAGAACCCATAATATGCACAATGTTCCGATGCCTATATAAAGCACAAGCAGGATTCTCCCAGACGAGCTGAAGCAGGCTGTTGGAATTGTCAATTGTCACGCACTTTGTGAATGGGAGCCGATAATGATGATGAAAAAAGTCAAGTTTCCTGGATAGAGAAATAGAAAGAGGTAAGATATGTTTATGAAAAACATTGAAGATGGAACCTAGATATATTTCGAAACCATATTTTTTTTCTTCTTTTCTAATTATGTCACAAGCTTTAATAAATAATTATATCTTACATAAATATATTTTAAAAGATTTAGGCAGAAGTACTACAAATATCCCATACTATGTTCCGGATTTAAAGATAACCAGTTTTACTTTTGGCCGTTGTATTGTTAGTTGCTGATAAATCCCTAGTTCTGAATCCTTAAAGATTAAATCAGACAATATGAAAGGAATATCACGATGTATAGGGGTTGCAGATATTGGCTTTAAGCACCCTGTAAACTGCTACTCGAAATAATAGTACGTCACGATTCTAGTACCGCATTAAAATTAAACTGTAGTTTGAGAGTTATACGAGACGGTCCATCACGTGAAAACGTTTGTCTCAAACTTTAAGATTCCTTTTACGGCTCGTAAACAAGACATTATACTCGAGTTACAATGTTAGACTATTTCGTATAGCTAAGAGGGTTACCGTTTACAATAAAGTTAGGCAGCAGAATGGCGGTATATATGGTAAGCGGATAATAGGGATGTAGGCACCTTTCTAATTAGAAGTTAGATGCTCTATAACGGGGCTCTTCATTGTTTGGGTCTATGTGTACAAACAATACATAGCGTATTCAGATACGTTTATAATTTGATAAGAATTGATTTCAACATTACACAGCGTTCGCGTGTTTGTTAGCACAAGTGCGTCGCGCTGATCTGCAAATAAAAGTAGCGTCAAGTTTAAAATATATTTCATCATGTTTGTGACAAATAACTATCTATCTATATACAGAGACGCATTCACACCTACCATAAACTGGACATAAGTCGGTGATCAGAATCGAGATCAAAGAAAATATAAATAAACATTTGTTAATGTCAAAGTGAAATTCCAGGAGCGTACAATCTTGCAGGCGAAGTATGGCACTATACGGGGCGCCAATCTGGGCCGCACAACTGACGGAGCGCACGAAAGTCCTGCTCTATAGATCGCAGAGGGTGGTGGCCCCGAGTATGACTAGAGCATATAAAACCACTTCCCAGGCTGCGGCCTGTCCTCTTGCGGAGGGGGAGGGGGGGAGATTAAGTATCAGATCTCCCTCCTTAGTGCGCCTGGCGATAAACTGGGGACGATTCCGTGGTACCCCCGCAAACGGCTAAGAGCTTGAAACGCTGGAGTGAGGTTTCGTGGGTAAAGCCAAGCTTAAGGACATGAGCGACGAGCCCTACATATTATTATGGCCTACCCGCGGTCAGGGGAGACGATGCGTAAAGGCGTTTCCCACTCCGCTAAAACCCTCCACACACTGCAGCCACCAACCCCCAGCGGTCGCCAGCAGCAGGCCAGTCATCCATCCATCTAGTTTGTGGAAGTCTGTTGTATGTGATATGTGAGTCATTGGCGCCGATTTAAAAATGTTAAATTTTACTTATCCAACACCAATCAACAAAAAACATAATAATCAGATTTTTTTACGTTACTAATGTGTAAGATTTAATTGACATAAATCAAGACTGGTGCGTAAGGGTCCTGGATTTTCCCCAGGCTACCTTCCTCGCGCACAGTCCGATCACTCTAATAAGCCGAACGGTTTATAGAGCCTAAATCAGGGCCAAACTAAAATTAATAAATGTTGCCATCAGTTGTTTTAGTATAATTTAGGTAAGTTACGATAGTATATGTACAGCGCAGTGATTTTGTACAGAACCTTTCACTTGAAAAAGCAAGATTTATAAGGTCATAACTTTCATGGCATTTTTACTACGAGGCTTTTTACTAAAATGTGTTTCCTTTTCAAAGTTTATAAGGCAGAAAGGGACAAAAAATCTATATGATCCTCTAGTACTAAGATTTCTCTATTCCTTTGGTGGGTACTAAAGCTTTATTGAAAGGACAATACAGTTTATGAGACGCATTATAAAGCGTTACTCCTCGATTAGATAGGTTGGAAGTAAGAGCGGTGTAAAAGTTTAACGATGACATGAGACTTTTGTTTACGGGCGTAGTAGCGACTTGATTGCTCGCGTCGAGTGTTTGTGGCCACAGGCTTCATTTATCACACAATCCGGGAAGGGAGTGAATCGATATGTCGATAACAATAATTAGATTTCAGCGGTTTTCATGTACAACCCACTCATGTTTGGAGACCTCGAGGACCTAAATACACCTTGGATTGATGAGTTTGAATTGTTCTGGGACAAGTCGGAATTTATTAATGCTTCAAAATTACAACAATTACTTTTGGCATAATTACACCTTTAAAAAAAAACTAACCACTTAGCCTTAGGAAACCTTTCGTCGCAGAGCATCTATAACAACTGAAACCCAGCTGGATGACTGCGTTATTCTCTATTTGTATATTAAAGTTTGGATGGAAAGTAAAATGAGGTAAGTAGATAGATAGTCAATAGCTTCCATCAATTCGGATAGTGTCAAACCAATTGTAGCAAATCAATCGAATAACATAACAAGTTTCCTGTTAGAGCATACCAATGTACTCTAGTATGCCATGTGTTCTGTGAAATGGTAGCAGGACTTTACAGAAGGCCACGAGGCGACGGGCCCTGGGACTGCCGGGTGTTGACCAAATAGGGGTGAAACGCGTTTTGAGATCAATTTTTCCTTAACTGCACAGTACTGCGTTAAATCACTGCGAAATAAGCTATCGATATTACATACTAAACAACGTTATAGAACAATAAACAATAAAAATATTCTCAAGACATCTTCGTCATTTTAAGGCTCAACCTGAAGTCATGCAACACAAGATATTTTTGGATGTTCCAATCATTGTCAATATCAAGGTCTATAGAAAGTCGCATTTACATGAAATACAGGCTATTCCTCTATTTTCCATGTCCATAATTTTCCATTTATGTTATTTACTTATGTTTATGTTGACCGCGTGAAATCTCCAAAAGAAAACTACATAACCAGTAGGTCACGAAAAAAAACACTAGTTCCGTAATCAAGGCATTATGTGAACGCGATTTTATGTACGATTGACAATCCAGATGTTCTAGATTTTTGGCCATTGTTTATAATTAAGTAATTGTTTAAAAATAATAAAGGAATCCTGACAGTATTGTCCGACATTTACTTTTAGGATTGTTCACTCAACTTGACCTTCACTTTATACGTAAAGATTGAACCAACAATAAACCCAATTAAAATTGGTATGCCGTCCGCTTAATACGATTTTAGCGTAGGCGGCATTTATTTTGAGATTGAGAAAACAAGCTTGAACCGAGTATAAACAACTAAAATATTGTAATAACTGGATTGGAATATTGTATTGGTACAGTTACTGTAATATTTTCAAGTTTTGCACAACGCATCAGAATTTCGATATAACGAGATAACGCCGCCGGCATCCTTGGTGCAATGCCTTAAGGGTATTTATTAGATTTAAGCTTGTTTAGTATTTTGTATTATTTTGGAGTATACTTGTATATTATTTGAAAATAAAATACGTACTTGTAGATAACTACTACATGGGTTCCTAAACATTTCAAGATAAGCTCGGCGTACGCTGTTTTTAGCTAAATAATAGAACCGGTAAACATAACTACCAGTATCAATAGGTATTGAGTAGGGTATGAAATGTTTTAGGAAAGAGCTACTCGTAACTGCTTATAAAATAAAGCTATCTTGCTTTTGAAGAAATATTCATGTAGTTTGTTTATTTCTCATGTATTAATAATTATAATAAACCTGGAATCCTAAGTTGGCT
The DNA here is from genome assembly GCA_022674325.2 of Grapholita molesta. NCBI lineage: Eukaryota > Metazoa > Arthropoda > Insecta > Lepidoptera > Tortricidae > Grapholita > Grapholita molesta. The sequence continues at coordinate 6,998,277 of CP053126.2, forward strand.
ATATGTTTAAAGTCCAATGACACCTCTCTACCCTTAGCCCCATGCACCGGTGTTGCCCTTGAGCCATCCTTGATGTCGCTTTTTGTGGGGGCCCTTCTCGCACAGGGCGAGTCACCGTCTGCCGGAAAATAAAATTGGATACCATTTTATTAGGAAGACGTCCGGTTTTTTAACCAATAGCCCAGTAGCTAGTCCATCCTTTCCACCCAATAGCCTGGTACATTCTAGATTCCATTAAAACTCAATAGTCCTTACACCATGGCGGGTGCTGTCTCTGTGTGCATCCCATGATACGGACAGGGGCAACATCCGCTTAGTGTACCCCTTACATTCCATTAAATTGTCGAAAGGGCTTCTGCGCGTTGGCTCGATCTGGCTCCGCGTACGCCTCCCAAATGCCCGGAACACCATTGTTCCGTGTACGGAAGAGACATATTATAATACACCAGTATCCGGTTATGTAGCCCACGTACTTATTTAATTTTAATTTTTTTTTTATTTAGAAACAAACAGTCTCATACAAAAAAGAAAAAACTTAAAGATAATACAAAACAGACTTATAGTTTCCTTATGGGATATACATTAAACAAAACAAGAATACTAAGACACATTGAGTGACAACAAGAAAAATAAACGCACTGTCAGCGAACTTAAACAAATAACAGAAAACTTCAATTAGTGAAAACTTGCGAAGGAATTGGTTATGTTACGTGAAAAGTGTATAATATGTGGTTAAAAAAAATAAAAAAATAATCTTATTTGAAAGCGTTTTTTAGTGAAATAATAGACGTATTAAAAATGTCAATATCGGTGAGTTTTACAGCATCGTTAATTATTTGCAGGCACGCTTAATAAAAGTATTTTTGGCATAACACGTTCTACTTTTTGGTATGAAAAACATGGTACTTTATTGCTACATGTAATAACTAAATACTGTTACATACATTCTACAGGCTTAATCGTAGCATTTACCCACATTGCTTTCAATTCAAACTCATACTTCACACCTTTAGAACTAGAAGAAAGCCGACTTGTCCGATATTCGAAAATCGAACAACACGCAGCTGTACTGTAATGGCGTAACGAGTGAAGTGGTCTCGACGGGTCGAGCCTGAGCTATCGCCATCTCGGCCGCTCCGGCCTCTCCCGCAGTCACCGGCCCCTCTCGAACTCTGCTTACTACAAGGCACTTTTGCATTAGGTGACACTTTAATTTTGCGATACACTGCAACAAAAAAGGCCAGATTTACACTTGTAAGTTTGAGCTAAAGTTCGGAATGATAAATAAATGTCACTAAGGTAAACGTACCAGTGCTCGACACGCGAAAGTCTATTTGGATTACACCCGTTCTGTCAATGTGACAGTGACTTAATTACTGAAACTTAGGAATGTAAATACGGTTACGGTATTCATATATTATTTAATTTATTAAGTAATGTAGGTTAGAATTCGAGATTCAACGGGAAATATAGTTCGTACTTCTGTTTATTTGAAGGCAGGGGGTAAAAAAAACGGGGGCTTAAAATAACATTGGACACTAACACTGCAATGGGACATCAAGCAATGTATACCTTTTTTTGACGCAGGGAAAATGCATTTACACATCCTCCAGCCTCGGGGAAGGGTCTTACGGGGGTATGTGGGACTCGCCCCTCCATATAGGAGGGGAATACCCACTAAAAACCCTGCGGCGTTTCCGTCAGTGCCGTTTACGGGGGATGTCATGGGGTCGCGAGCATGTCACCACGACATCCCCCCGAAGCAATGTATACCTATGACCTTGAAGATGGTTAATTGATCATATTTTATATGACTTAAATCAGTATTTTATTTCAGACTCGTAACTATTGTAGGATGTAACTTATAGAACGTCTTCAGTTATAGTTATAAACATAATTTAGAAATATTAGGGTATGTAAATACATATTATGTTAGCACGAATTCATTTTGTTTTACATATCTCACGTTGTTTAGGATAATGGAGATTAATTTAAATATTTTATATTTTACATACGTCAGAAAACGTTATAAAAATTAAAAAATAACTAACATTATGGCTTATGCCACCTAAATATTGTATATATTTATGAAATCGGTTATCATTGTTACCTTGTTTCTATTCTTTGATAAGTACCTACCTACCTAGTAAGTAAATAAGATTATTTACTTACTAGGTAGTAAAAACAATAAACAGAGTCTGATTCTCATTCTGTCAGTTACACTAGAGCAAAACGGACCTTCCTATAATCTGTCTACCTACAAGTGTTACGTTTTTCTGGTAAGCTAACCTAACTTTATGACGGAGCAAAATAGATGATCATACGAATAGAAAACGGAACGAGAGATAGATATAGAAGTGGGTGGTATCTCACACGCACTCGTTAGTTACATTTTTTTACTTAGGAACCTCATGAGTGGCAATCAGTCAGCTTTACAATTAATTAATCAATGTAATTTTAAAAGCATACATTTTGTGCAAAAATGTGTAATAGTTACGGCATTGAAAATGACAAACGTTTATAGAAGTTCGCTTGGAAGTTAGCACACATGGCGTACGCGGCGCACAGGCGCGAAGTTTTTGCCCGTTTTTAAAATACTCGTTACATTTGAAATGCGAGAGCTACGTAAGCGCTTTAACTTTTTACTAACTTTTATTCTACGTGAATTTACACAAAAGCCAGACACAGCGATAATGTCTTCCATTTGTTAAAAGACGAGAATTACCACGCCGCCACCGACGACAGAAAAGAATAAAAGGGTTGTCTTTGTTGGTAGCAAGGAATACATTTTATGCAACCGCCCGGCGCTTACATTTCTATGGCATAATCACCCCATTGTGAAGCCGCCGTGAGTATTTTAATGAATTGAATTAACCGTACTCCATCTTTTGACCGTTATCTTTAATTCTGAGCTGAACATTCAAACGTTTTCGTAGAAGGGGACCGAAGTCTTTCAGTCCCGTTTAGAAAATAACGAAGTAGGCGTCAAAATTTGTGATGACCAAGGAAGCAATCGGAGAAGTCAAGGAAGTTGGGGGTTTATCAATTTTATGAAAATGTAGTGAATGGAGAAAGGACTGGATCCCTTTATCGGATTCTCGTACAAAGGTGTCCGAACGAAAACAGCCCGCGGCCGCCGGATATTGAGGCGAAGCTCTCGCTAAGCCCGGCGCAGCCGTCACATAATTAATATAGAATAGCCGGTTGCGCATAAATCGATCTTTTGTTATTGCAGGGGACGATGGCTTTTACGGCTAAGACCGGCAACTCCATCTTTATGGTATGCCGGACGTGCTATGATCACCAGTCGAATGCAGGATGAAATAACATCGTTAGTAATAATCCGGAAATTTCAAAATATACCTGTCATGTATACCTTGTCTACTATAATAATTAAAATAGGTATACGCAACAATACTACAGGTATATCAGAGGCTAGAGCCCCAGTCTTGGTGATTGTTTAACTAGGAAAATACATTATTCAACGTTGTTTAGAAACCAGTAATTGAGTGCACAAGTGTGTAGTAGCGTCCGTAAAAATACAATAGGAATAAAGAAGATAAATAACACTCAATCGACGCACAAACAATTCCAATACTGCCGTCCCTTCTGTTAGTGATGGTAGATATGTTAATAATGTACTGTTAGCATAAAAATATCTATATAAGTAATGAAATTTCTTTACCAGCAAATTAACAAACGTTACAATAACATGAAGATTAAGATTCCCAAATATTAAAACAATACGATTTACGTTGTAAAATTAATTGACGGAAATACATTTCTGAAAAATGTGTACATTTTTTAATAATCAAAATAATGTTTAGATTTAAATAAATGGCTTGAAAAACAAAAGACTATTGATAAAAATCAATTCAGGTTTTAAAGTCAACTATAAAATCAATCAAGTTTATTATAATCTAATCAAATGGTAATTGAAAGTTAAGTTTACATAATTGCCACCCGGCAGTGTTTCGGTTCACACAAAAATGCGCATGTGTTCATCTGTCGCTGAATGTATACCGAATATATTTATTACTGGTGTGTTCGTATTCTTAATATTCCGTGTAATATTCCGAGCTGTCTCATGTGCAAATTGTCTGCTGTAAGACCCCGAAGTTGATGGGCTGTTGTTGGCACGCATCTGCCTTTAATGTTTCCAAATTATTCCCGCTTTTACGATTATCTCAGCAATCAGCATCAATATAACAATATTTTCACATATATAAATCCTGACGGTAACAGTTGAATGCAAAATGTGAAACTACATACGTTTTGTAGGTTGTGACTCGTGATACCGATTTTTTTTTTTTTTTTTTTTTTTTTATGATATAGGAGGCAAACGAGCAGACGGATTGCCTGATGGTAAGCAACTACCGCCGCCCATGGACACTCGCAACACCAGAGGAGTCACAAGTACGTTGCCGGCCTTTAAGATCCCTATACGCTCTTTTCTTGAAGGTTTGGATGTCATATCGGTCCGGAAATACTGCACACGACAATTTATTCCAGAGTTTTGCTGTGCGAGGCAGGAAGTTTCTAGAAAAACGCACAGTTGAGGACTGCCAACCATCTATGTGGTGAAGATGGAAATGTTGTCGTGTAGAGCGCTGGCGGAAGGAAGCAGCTGGGATTAACCCGAACAATTCCTCGGAGCACTCTCCGTAATAAATGCGGTAGAAAATGCAGAGTGAGGCCACATCTCTACGCAGTGCCAAGGAGTCAAGCCGGTCCGAGATATCCTGGCTGCCGACAATTCTAGTCGCTCTCCGCTGGATGCGGTCCAAAGGGAGAAGCTGGTATTGGGGTGCCCCTGACCAGAGATGAGAACAGTATTCCATATGTGGCCGTACTTGCGCCTTGTACAGTAGTAGGCGGTGGGCCGAACTGAAATACTGCCTCGATCTGTTGAGCACACCAAGCTTCTTCGAGGCCAACTTGGCCTTTCCCTCTAAATGACCGCGGAACTGGACTGAGCTAGAGATGTCGACACCCAGAATTCCGATACTGGCTGTGGCTGTTAGGAGAGTGCCCTCAAAGCGAGGCGATACGACAAACGGGAGTTTCTTTGCCGTGAACGCGCAAACCTGTGTCTTACTGGGGTTAAATTGAACCAAGTTCATTCGGCCCCATTCTGAGACTTCTTTAAGGGAAGTCTCAACTTCAGACACAAGCTTGTTCCGGCTCTCGATGACACTTTCCCGAGAAATGTTGGCACGGCCGGTATAGCAAGCATCACCCGTACTGTCATCCGCATAGCAATGAATACCGCTGGTCTGCAGCATGTCATTGATATGCAGGAGAAATAACGTGGGCGATAGCACACAGCCTTGAGGGACACCAGCATTCACAGACATGGAATCCGAGCATTCACCGTCGACTACGACCTTAATGCTTCTGTCTGCTAAAAAGCTGCTGACCCATTCGCATAATTTCTCGGGAAGCCCATAGGATGGTAGTTTCGAAAGAAGAGCCCCGTGCCACACACGATCGAAGGCCTTCGCTACATCCAGACTAACTGCCAATGCTTCACCCTTCGTCTCGATCGCCTGAGCCCAACGATGTGTCAGATAAACTAGAAGATCACCAGCCGAGCGACCACTACGGAAGCCGTATTGACGGTCACTAAGCAGCTGGTGGTTCTCTAGGTACCGGAGGAGCTGGCAGTTGACAATGGATTCCATTATCTTCGAGAACAAGGAGGTGATAGCTATTGGCCTGTAGTTGGAGGGATTTGAGCGGTCGCCTTTTAGGATCGGATGCACCAAAGCTGACTTCCACGAGATCGGGACTACGCCAGAAGAGTAGGAGAGCCGAAAAAGACGCGTTAAAACTGGTGCCAACTCAGGAGCACACATCTTAAGAACAATTGCGGGGATCCCATCAGGCCCACTCGACTTATGGATGTCAAGGGAAACAAGAGCTTTACGCACAGAGCAGTGCCGGAACTGTATATCCGGCATGCAGCTCTCGCACCGCGGGATGGTCGGCGGCGCGTTTCCCCCATCATCCAAAGTCGAGTTAGACGCAAAGAGCTTACCCAGAAGATCGGCTTTGTCTTTTGCGTCATGAGCTAATGAGTCATATTCCGTGCGCAGAGGTGGAAAAGACTGCGTGCAGAAATTCCCCTGGATAGCTATACCGATTTGATGAAAGCTATCGAATCTAAATGCTGGCGACTAAAACTTTTTGTATCTGTTGCTGAAAAAAAAAATCGAACCTCGTTTATTTATTCTCTATCGACTGTAGTAACACAGTTAACTACAGCAACTCATGTAAGCCACGCTAAACTGTGTCCGTGTAACTAAGCGATTGTAATGTCGTTTGGTGCGTTAACATTTTTCAAAGGAAGTGTAGATACAAAATCTATCAATCTGTGTAGGGTGCACTAAAGATTTAGGTACGGTTGACGTCAAAAACATGTATACACTTTTGCACCTTTAAAGGAGTAAGAAGACTGTACCTAATATTAACATTTCAGGAAGAAAGTCAAAGGTTAGATCTTATCAATGATGTATCTCGTATATATCTACCAATTTATCTGTTATACAATTAAACTTATTGCAAATAAAAATATAGTACTTATTTTTTTATGTGACGTATCACATTGACACAGTTTCGAGTTCTCGGAAAACATTACGATGTTATGATCCCCAAAAGAAATCACTTCATTATTATGTCATGTATAATGGCGAGGTCATAAATAATTCATACAGGAGTAGAATTTTCATATTCTTTCACTTAGCTAGTCGTTGCGGTGCTTTATACACCTGAACAACATCCGTGGAGATCGTGAGCTCCTGAGCTAGTTATCATAAGTTTTTTCTACTTTAAAAATAACTGTTGAGCTGAAAATTTTGGCTTGAATAAGGATAAGTTTTCAGACGGTATTGTTTATAAAAAACACATTATAACTCATCGGTTCGAAATATTATTTGTAAGTAGTTCTAAATAAGTAGGTATTTATGTCCATGATACATACATTTCAGCCTTATGCAGTCCACTGCTGGATATAGGCCTCCCACAAATATGACTCGTATCATCTTAGCTGCTATAGTCTCCACGCTTGGCAGGCGGGTTGGCGACCGCAGTAGCTGTAGATTGGGTTTCGACGGACGTTGGATTTTTCCCCTTGTCGCCTCTTTATGTTATTCTAGTCAGCCGGCATCACTAGGCAAACATACATTTGATATTTGACCATATTACGGTTTAATGATTAGATATACTCGTAATCCTACGCAGGTAATGTCTCTTGTGCCTATGGTGGAACGAGGCTATGTGGGTACCTACCATGAAGGTACATACGCGTATGACAAAGTGACATTATAAATAATATAGCATACAACTTTATAAATACAGTCAATTTTGCTGCTTATAAATCTTTTTTACAACGGACTGACGAACAATATTACGAATAAAATCAAGCGCCCGCTCCCTTACTAGTAATAGTCGTAACCTAGAAAACATAACCGTGGGAGTTTCTCACGAAACGTACAAAATATTGTTCTTATTTCAGCAGAACACGTTCAAAAATATGTGCTAACTAGTGAGTTAATTAATTTGTCACAGTAAATAGTTTGCAGGAACACTGGTGTTTAAAACAAACAAAAGAGAGAAAAGAAAAATGTCCCTAGAATCTTTCCTAAGACCGCGGAAAAGATTAGAGATATGGTTTATTCGCATTTACGTGTAGATATCGTTTCCGGTTTTTCATTATATTTTCAAAAGGTCCACGGTAGTGGCTTTTTCTATTCTTGTTATTTTCTTGTTCCATATTTATAATTCGTTGTTCACTATAAGGAACTGTAAACTCCTTACTGACATTTTGAGTCAAGTGGCAGAGTACACAAAACCTGATAGTCCCTATTCAAAACTAGCTATGATCGAATGAAATGCTACAAGAATGTTCGCCATTCACTATTAGCGCTACCAACGGCAAGCTATTGCCATAGAAAAATCTTTTTTGATAAACCTTATGAACAACCGACATGAAGTACCCCTGATTCACCTAACTTTACAACACGACATTAGAAGCATTCAAGGTAGTTATCTACATTACTTGAAAGAATTGCAAAAAAATCATGTAATAATGTACTTTTATCTAAGCTCTTTGCGGCCGCCTAATCTTAAAGTCTAATTGGTGCCGCTTTTTACATTTCCGAATATTTCCGCTTCCAATCCTGCCACCATTTTAAGGCACTTCTCTTTCCAAGATGTTTTACGCTATAGCTCGCAGCAAGGAGGTAAATTGCACCTTTTGCAGAAAATTGTTTTAAACCAGCACGCATAAATGTAACTTCATTTTTATGCCATGCACCGTTAAACAGCACAGTGTCTACAGCTGTGAGAAATAAAACCAGGTAAATTTCAATGAAAAAATCTATACTGATGACCCCTTATCAATGATCATTAGTATACCTATATATTTGATATTGGATGCTACGTAACCCTAAACATTTACACCATTTTGTAATGGCAAAGCTCTTCCATGACTCAATCGAAATTCACACGAATGAAGCTAATTTAACACCTTTATAACATCACAGATATGCGACAATGCATTGTCGGCAACCACTCAATAGGGTGATGATAAAATTACTTCACAGGGAAATAAATCGTTTAAAATCGTGGTTCATTGGGCGAGAATAAAGCAGCGAGAAGTATAAAGGGGAATGGGAGTCAGTTGTGGAAGGGGTGGGGGTAACAAGTGCAATACAAAACAATATCCCGGAGTAATTTCCTCAGAGGAGCCAGTGCATGCAGCGTGCTCTGCCGGCGCCCCGACTCGCCGCCTTTACTCACCAAGCGCGCTTTATTATCATTAAATATCACCGTCTTTCTCCTTCCAGTGCTGTTTAGCAAGGACGCCGTTATATATGTTTACGACGTCTCAGCGGTACCGAATCGCCCGTCCCACAACTGCATCACACGGACAATGCTTTGTCATTTTCATTCACTTCTACTACTTTGGGAATTGGAGATAATAAATTCCGACCAATTGCTTTTGTTTCTTTTGTGTGGTTGAAGCGTTTAAAAGTTAAAATATTTTTTTTAAATAAAATATTTTTATACTTTTGTTAATATTGTTTGAAATTCAAAATTCCTTTGCCATTTCTATATAATATGTACTAACTTGAATTAGTGGTAAGTTAGGCAGGTGCCAAATTAGTTGAAATAAGTTGTCGATGCAAATCATATTGAGTTCTCAACTCTGATAAATGATCTGCAATAGATACGTTTATTTATATCTACAATCATATTGGTATTCTTAGATATTCTTTATAGTTAAAATAAATATTTTCTTGAGTTTTTCAGACAAACTTAATTTGAAATCATAAACACTCGTTAGATAAACAAATTAGAGCTGCTCTCAGTAAAAGTCCCAGATTTAAGGTAAAAGCCTTTCCCCCAGCGTTGCTCGCAGTTGGCTCCGAGCCCGACCCGAGTGCGAGCAATTAGCTCAAATTATGCTCAAAAACAAGTTCCGAACCAATTTGCAGATGTAGACCCGACTTAAAGACACGTTAAACCAGTTAGCAAAGTGCGGTGCGAGTCGATCGGTTTAAAAATTCTACCTAATGGCTTTTTGTTGTTTCCTGTCAATTAGTTTTAAACTGACTAACACCAAAATCTTTTGCAGTTTTTTTTATTTTCCTTTTAAATGTTTATTGGGCACATCATGTTACGCTAGAGTTTGTAGTAGTATTTTTTAGGAAATAAGATTATATACATAAAAGTGCCTTGATAGACTTTTCAATTTCCATTTTACTGTGCTGTTGCGTATTTTTGTTGCTCATGTACTAAAACGTGAATGATTCGAGAAACGAGTACATTTTTTTTGTATCTGTTAGAAATAAAACAATGCATGGATATAGGGGTAATAAATAAAATCACATAATTTAATCTACATATTTGATCCATGAATCTTCATGCTGAAACAGATAACCAGTATATCACAATCTTCATCACAAGGCCTCATACATCTTGCTTGATGATTTGAGTACCGCCTTGACGGGAGATACATAGAGTATAATTACTATTCTCTATATGGAGTAATATATACGCCACAAATGTTGACGAAAATGTATAGTATATCTATACATTTTCGTCCACATTTGTGGCGCGTAAATTGAAGAGTAGGTATACTCGTATCTATATTCCATGTCCGGTATACTCGTATGCGTAGAATACTTATAATGTACACAGAGTACTCTAAGATTGGGACACATAAAAAATATAATGCTTTGTGACTATGGTGGTCTTATTAGGGCAAACTAGCAATGTACACATTGCAGAACATTCCCAAAAAGCGGAAACGCTCTCGAGAATGTTCGCAGAACATTCCTGCAACATGAAACTTTTGTTTAAACAAGAGGATATATTTGGAATAAAGTTTAAATATGCATAACTTAAAACTATATGTTAACTATTGTGCATATATTATTGCCTATACTATAAGTATAGATAGCTATTTTGTTGCTAAGTTACAAGTTACCAATAAGTTGCTTCTTCACTATGTATTTAAAAAGATCATTTCGAGTTTCGGATTTCACAGTTATAGCTCTTATTTAAACAAAATGAAAGTGTCTGAATGAATCTGAAGATGGTGCAAGAAGGAATTTGTTGAAAAACAAATGTGTTTTTTAAATTATTTTTATGTTTTATACACTAAAATGTTATAAACAACAGAACCAGGTGTTTTTGTGGTACCTTATTTTATTTATATAACAACGCCAATGACTATAAATATTTCGTTACACAAATGCATTTCACTGTCTGTTGATAAGTTGATAACTGATAACTGGAGTAAACTATTATGTACACTTAAACTATCGTGAATGTTCATGGTATGAACTACGAAGTTATTAAGTAATTCCATAAATTCTCGTTCTCGAGAACATTCTCAGACGTTACCGAGAAATTCCCGTATACAAAGTTTTGCAACTTTAGAAACTTTCCGTGCGTGCATTGCTAATGCAAATCGTAGCAACCGTGCAAAAATGTAATTATTACCTGCTCTTGAAACATACATCACGACGTATTAACTTTATTAGCTAATATACCAAGGTACTGTTAATCCTGTCGTACACAATCTCTCACCTAACCGAGACGGTCATTGGCGACGGACACCGCAAGTGGATATATTTAACCATTGCGGTTGCTGCAAGTGCATTCATCGCTGTGCGACTTAACTAAGGATCCGGATGTGGCGCCGGTGTGATAACCGCCTACCGAGGAGATTCGCATGACAGGGTTGTGCGCTTGCCCGTTTAACTCATTGATTCATTATAGTTATTGTACGTACAGTTAGCCGCAGAAGTTGTTAAATGAACTAGGATTCTAAATGATTTTGTCACGCTTTTGTACTCTTAACAATAAAGCCGTGCAAGCTCACTCTGAACACCTTACCCATTAACTAATTCTGCTGTCGACTGTACAGCTAAGGTCATGTATACATACGCTTTTTACAGAGCATAGTATAGCATATAATATATGACATAGGTACCTATACTGTCATGTATTCCTATACCAGCTAAAAATGTGTTCATATGGCCTGTACATTTATTAAAATATTAGAAGATAATTATTTTCTTACCTTTTACCACTGATATTAACAAAAATAATATGCGCAATGTAACGCCTGCTACAATATAAAATACCCGTTAAATATATCCATATCTTTTTGTCTTTTTATTTTTAAAAAGTTTGGTTAACAATTTTGAATATCTAGTTTTTTGATTTGTGCAATTAGCGTGACTCGTAGAAAAGTTAACTATGTCAGTTTTATGACGATAACTAAGCATTGTTCTATAAATACTTAGAACTGGTGTTCGTTTCATAAACTTTAAGCAGTAACATTGCATCGTGCTTAATTATCGTCACAAAACTTATATAAATCACTGCTTCTCACGTCACGTAAATTGGGGTCACTTTTATCTGAATATCCCACCAGTTTCTACATATTATTTTTTTTGCTTATTTATTATGTTTTATTTGTGTTCGGATGCGAGTAAAATATCAGTTATACCTGTTACGAGTGTGATTTAATAAACGTTTCACTGCATACGTAACGTGATTTTCACCGAACTCTGGACGGGAAAGCAAAACATTTGTAAAAAATGTACGCCGTGTGTGTCATACACAGAAAGATTTTATCAACGTTTAATTTCATGTATTTTATGAAGTGAATAGTTATATTTCGTATCACCTAAGACAGGGAGGGGCTTTGAGGGTTGGCTCATTTTTAGGTCTAAGAATTGGCATAAAATATACTGATGATGAAATATACTGTTCCACTGGCATTAGACTTAACATAACTTATTAGATGTTTCGTTTTTATTTATTTTTACGTTTTTGTTTAAAAGCACCAAATGAATGTATTATGATGGTTGTTCTATTCTATACATTGCATATATTGCCTTAACTAAAATACTCATGACCCGCTTAAGGGCGTATCTATTCGGTATCGTGTTCTGTTTAGGAAGAACTTGAAATTTATTTTGGAGATGAACTTTTATTTTTTTCTATGGGACATGTCCAATTCAGTCAACATTTTTACATCAAAAAACTTTTATTATTTTTCCTAATCAAAACACGATACAGAATAAATAAATATTTCGGGACAATGTTACAGAATATGCCTATAAATGGATCCCCATTATTTTTTTGCTACAATATAGAGAATATTATAAAAATAACCATTTTATTACATTCATTTGGTATTTTTGTTACACCTTATATAACGTTTAACATCAGTCGTTAATATCAGTATGAAACCAGATTTTTTATAAGATTATTGGTAATTATATAGCCTCTCTACGCTAACTTTATACCTACTTGGTTAACAAAGTATGGCGATACCAATCGCAACTTTAAAAATTACATAGTCTAGAGAAATGTATAATTATTAATTAATAATAGTAGTGTTACTATTTAAAAACTATACAAATTAAAAATTGGTCATCGTTGCAAAGTTTTAGTGAATGTAAAAAATGCAACTGGTTATTACTGTAAAGTATATTGCGTATTTGGGTACATTTTCCTTTTTATTCAAGTTTTGATAGCCAGAGATAGCTGTGCCGTTTTATTTAAAGTGTATGCAACAGAATTTGGTTTAAATGCTGAGCTCTTTTGATCCTGATACGAGAAAAAAAGTCAAGTTTTTCTTCCACTCCGTTACCGTTTTTCATAAACTTTTTAACGAAAAATTGTGACATATTTTTTCCTATTTTGATTGAATACGCTTAAAATCAAAGTTGTAATACAACTTTAAATAAATTGACCCAGCACTAAGTACTTATCTGTCCCCACTGTGATGAGAACGATTTAATATGCACTTATCGTGAAATCGATTTATCCTGAAAAAAATAAAATACTTTTCAAAACATACATCGTACTAATTAAACTAATATTCTAATCGGTAAAGTTGAGAATCATTGACAAGTCGTTGCTATCTGTTTATTAACTTTAATGATATTTACCCAATATGATCATAATTATAATATAATTCGACTAAGCTCAACTAGTCGATTTTCTCACGTATGTATGTTGAATACACCTATGGTATAGGTACACTGATCGCAGTAACCGGCTTAAGGTAACGCCGAGCCAATTTTTGCAGAGTACCCTCGACCGGGGTAGTATTCGACAAGCGAGAAATGAGATTAGGGGACATTGCTAGAGATATAGATAGTCGAAAATCACACTCCAATAAGTTTACTTAAAAGTTAAAATATTAAATACTCTACTTTGAGTGCTTAAAATTTAAAACCTCTAGATTATGTACGAAGTGTTATGTAACATTTATAAATTGGTTATTGTTACTGGAGTACTATGACTGTTTTCGCGGTGAGTATTTAGAGACAATTTCTTGCCCTCTAGTTCACGATTTGTCTATCTATAATTAAATTCCCTATCTTGCAATCTATATTTGTTACTTCATGTATTCTTTGATCAATCCTTTCTACGTCTCTAGTACCTAATATCTTCTAAGATTATGTATTTTTAGAGACTATAAACGTCAAAGATATTTTTTTAACAGTAACTTAGATACTTTAAATCTTTACATCTTTTAAGGATTATCATTATAACGTTTTATTTCTATAATGTTAGATATCATTACACATATTAAATTCTGGAATTGTTGTTTTACATGTAACAGTTTTAAATTGTTAAAATGTCTACTCTTTGTGATCTTTTAATGTTTCTTTTGTGTTGGGTAACTAATGCCACTCTGCTAACTAACTAATGTGCAAAATTGTGAATTGGTTACTTGTGCTTGTGACCGCAAACGTAGTAGACATGCGGGTGCTAATCCATCCTGTTTCAATTTCATTTTTCATATTTTTGTAAACTACTTAATGGAACTGCAGGTTTATTAATTAAGTAACATAAACTTATATCTTATTTTATGAGACCTTAACTTTTACCTTAAATTTTATGTGACCGTTTGTTTCCTAAATAACTTAAAAAAAAAAAAAGTAATACTATTACCGTACACGGAACGTTGGTGTTCCCGACATTTGGGGGGCGTATGCGGAGTCGGATCGAGCCAACGCACAGAGGCCCTTTTGACAATTTAATGATATGTAAGCGGCACACTAAGTGGATGTTGCCTCTGTCCATGTCATGAGACGCGCACAGTCTATTGAGATTTAATGAAATCTTAAAGTAATAGGCTATTTAGTGGATATGATGGACTATTTAGTCCGGACGCCTGGAAAATTATATACATTACCGTCAGACGGTGACTCGCCCTATGCGAGATGGGCCCCCACAAAAGCGACATCAAAGATGGCTCAAGGGCAACACCGGCGCAAAGGGCTAAGGGTAGAGAGGTGTCATTGAACTCGCCACTTAGGTTTCCACATTACCCTCGAGAACGCATTATACTACATATTATTATTATTTTATTTGACGCACATAAAATAGTATCGTATAATAAATTAGCAACTATGTATTGTGCGGACCACTCAACCGGGGTGGATGCTATTATGCCAAATCGAATAAACAATTGAGAACAGAAAGAGCTAAGAAGGACATCATAAACAATATATCTCACCAATAACGCTTGACTTGTTCAGAATAGAGGCCCCGTAGTACGTCGATGTGACAGCGGGAGCTCCTATCGCCGCGTCGCTTACACGGAATTTTAGTTATTAAAATCTGCAGCGCTTTCTTGAGGGGTTTTGTGCTCTATATTAGATTTTGAGTGTCGTTGGAATTAATCCCGATTTTCTACCTCTTAACATTTAGCTTAAGATTTATTAAATTATATTTTTGACACAGTAATAAATGTATAAACAGATAGATATTCGATTTTTAAAATGTGCGAGTGATGTCTACTTTTTGACAGCTACGGACTGCTTTATAAAACTTATCATAAACCTAAACTGTCAGCACCAATAATAGCGTATGAAACAGTGCACCAAAAGTATCTACGGTGTTTTATTACATTCACAAAAAGAGATTTCTGCATATTTATCAATTGAAATGAAAATATATAGTAAAATACTGGGTGAAATCACAATGGTGATACAAAGTTATATTTTTTGAATCTATTCATGATTCAACTTTTACTATGGAGCCATAACTAAAAAATCTGTTGAAAAAATTACCTGCCCATACTACAACTACAGCTAGCTAAGGAAGGTCTCTTTTTTCAACTGATTTTTAGATTCTGACCCCATAGTAAAAGTTGATCATAATCACGAATGGATCCAGAAAATATATATTTGTATTACCATTTTGATTTTACCTGGTATACACAGGGTGGAAGAGACTTTTGGTGCGATGATTTATACATAACTATTGATACTGACTGTTCGACAGACCATATAAAAACTCCCCTCAGACCCTACTCTAAAAGGTGTAAAGGTAATTGTAGCTTGTAATCTTTATTGCTTTGTTTATCGAATTGTAATGTTACTTTGAATAAAAGTTGGTAAATAAATAAATTCACTCAATAATACATCATGTTAAATCAGAATGAGTAACCAAAACGAATCAATTGTCACCTCAAGAACTTCTTTATTCAATCAATTGCGTCATTTTCTTCCTCAAGCTCTTTTTAACATTGTCTAATTCAAGTCATTGGAGTGAAATAAATTCATTGTAGCGTTTTGTCGATAAAACAAATTAATCACGGTTAGATAAGTGTGTCGAGGAGGCATACCGGGGGCGTCCCTCGGGTCGGATCTATCCGCGCCCGAACTCGGCTATAAAATTTTACGATCACACCGTATGAGCATTATGGTTCTTGTCGACGTCACTTGACTCAGTCTATGGTGCTTTGTTAAGGAAATTATTTTGTTGAGGGACGATTCATGAGTGCATGGGGGAGACGATCCCAAAAATCGTGTTTGTCTAGGATTTTTGTTACAAGGAAATACTTACGTAGCGTTGTTTGTGCAAAACATTGTAGTTTACGTAGGAAAATACAGTTTGTACGTACATTGTGGTAAAAATTAAGGAATACTCGTACATGGTGAAATATTTTAAGTAAGTTTAACGTAGTTTACCTACGTTACGTAGATCATAATAAAATATTAAATATAAGAATCTCACTTTGTTATTTGATTAAACCTTAAATATATATAATATTTTAAGGATTGCATAACCAATTACAGAAACTCTTAGATAGTTGAAAATATATACAATGGCGCTACCGTGAAAAGCGATATTTGTAAATTTCGGCAATTGCCTCTGTCACTCTCATGACGCTTTAATTGGAGTAAAAGAGAAAGATGCTTTGGTGCTTTTGATATGTTTGAAATGTTTTTTTTTTTTTCATATAAAATGTTATGAACACTTAACCTAAGAAATAAGATAAATAAATAAAACAATAATAATATTAATACAACTCAGCTTTACACAAATTGACTGAACACCAGGGTCACCTCAAGAAGGCTTGTGTTGTGGGTACTCGGCCAACAATACACATTATAATATCACATCATACAAAAGTACATAGAAAACAGCCATGACTCAGGAACAAATACCTGTGCTCAGCACACAAATAAATAGATGCCAGAATGCCTTACCAGGATTGGAACCTAGCACCGTCTGCTTCATAGGCAGGGTCCCTACCCACTAGGACAGACCTGTCGTCAATTAACAATATTACTTCAGCCACGGACGTCCACTGCTGGACATGCGCCTCCCCCATGGACCATCATAAAAGTGGGCACTTGCTGCCCGTCCTTCGGTGGTTTCTGGTCGTAGCTTAGGGACAACGCCGGGTAAACAACAATACAATACGACAATATTTGATATTAAAGTATTACCAATAGTTACACATGGTATTATTTCGATACCGGCACATCGCCTCAGGGTTATCGCAGCGCCGAGGTAACGAACTCTAAATACAAATTGAATATAGGCGACTAGCTTAAATATTATATATGTTACGTCATATCAACAACTTCATGATTTCGTAGCCATAGTACTAAGTGTATATATTATACCTTTTATATACTTCTATTATAATAATCGACACGTGAATGCCCAACGGATGACAGCTGTACCCTTACCATGAATTGTGACATTAAGGTTTTCGATAACGAGTATAGAGTTTACTACCTGTGCTCGCTTGTACTATTTTAGTGCGAACGAGATGCACAGATAGTAAACTCGATACTCGTTATCGAAAACCTCAAAGTCACAACTCATGGTGAGGGTACTGGTGGCATCCATTGGGACGCTGTCGGGCACACGGATATTTACGTTAGGTACCAATTTAAATCATTGAAGTCCCAATGCTGTACTAGATCAGAAGACATGGGGCCATGAGCTTTAATGTTATTGTTTAAGGGAGAAAATTGATATTTTCCCTTAGGTTTGGACGTTAATCCTACTATATAACATAAGAAAACAAGTAGCGAAAATTGTCGACCGATGTCGAGCGGAGTCGGCCGAGCCGATGCTATATTGCAAACGAATGATGTTTGTTTTGCTGTTGCTGCGGACATAAACGGGCCGAATGCGCGACGACGGATTACGGACCTTGTTTTATTACTTTAATTTATTTGGAAACAGTGAAATCTAATACGAAATAATGCTGTGTAGAATTAATGGAAAATATACCTTACAATGTAATGCAACATAACTACTTCAGTTAAACACTCGTTGATAGTTAATTTCAAAATGGCGTAATGTTCGCAGTGGTCTGTAAATCATTTCCGAAGATTGTACTGTCGATTATCATTTCCGATTATTTAGCTGTACGTTTGGTGTGTGTTTTTTATAAAGTCACACTTAAAATAGCATTTTTCGAGTAGTATAATGTTTTAGTTTGCGTAATATTCATTTCGTTGTGTAATGTTTACCAAATCTTTTACAAGGTACTTTCATTTTGTGTTTGTTTTATATTAAGAAGTCGGGCAGCAGCGTCCGCTGAAACCCAAACTACAGCTACTGCGGTCGCCAACCCGCCTGCCATGCGTGGCTACTATGGCAACCACCCCCAAGATGATACATGTCATAGTTATTTTAAGGAGGCCTTTGTCCAGCAGTGGAAGAATTACGGCTGAAATGATTGATTGATTGAAATGGTTATGCTATTAAATCTTCGCCCGTATTAGATTTACACATAGTATTAATTATTAGGTATCACTAATTTAATTAACAAGTACAGGCCTATAATATACGAGCTATTTACAATAAACGAGCTAATATTTCCCTTTAAGTCTAAAACGGCAAAAGTTAGTCGGAACACCAGGGTGATTTATTATTGCTTTTAAATCCATTCGTGGCTCTGTTATAATGATATTCATGATTATTAGTAATCCGACGCAAATATTGTTTTATACCGGCACACTCGGTATTAAAATCATAAAACTGTTTTTTTACTTTTAAAAGGTACTTTATTAGGTAGTAGAAAAGGGTTGCGTATAAAATATTCACAGTACGAATAAAACTGGTTGAAAGCGGCAACCGAAATTGGCGTTCAGTGGCAATTAAAACTTTGCAGATCAAACTTCTGTCGCATCGCAACTCCGCGCCACTCCAGAGTTAAAGGTGTTTCTGGAGGTATGTTTTGACATTCTTTACATTCCTATAGAGGTTCATTTTAACTGCTCAAGTCCGTGCTGGACTTTAGCAATTACCTGCTTACCTAATTAAATACCGCTATATAGAGAATTTAGGAGCTAGGTAACTATAATAGGACCAAATTTTTATTACAGAGGTAGTCTATGATCGCTACGAGCTATCGTAAATATGCTAAGTAAATCGTTAAGCAAGTCCATTTTTGTCACAAGTTTTAATAAATTTACTAACATTCAATTTAGAACTAAACGGAACGTGTGGCGTCAAAGTTGTTAGGAAAGTTGTAGTGACTGTTGCTGAAAATGGAGAAGAATTCTTTAGGAAAAAGCACTTTTTCCATGAACCCAACATCAGTTCATGTGCACAAATACACCTAAAACATCGTCTTCATCTTCCTCGCGTTGTCCTGGCATTTTGCCACGGCTCATGGGAGCCTGGGGTTCGGCTATATTCCCAGGATTTCGGGTAAACACTAGTTTTACGAAAGTGATTGCCATCTGACCTCCCAACCCAGAGTACTATCTGGGTTGGAAGGTCTTGGTTAGGCCTTATTGGGGTAAGTCCGGATTCCTCACGATATTTTCCTTCACCGAAAAACGACTGTTATATTTCGTAAATAAGTTCCCAAAAACTCATTGGTAACTGGGCTTGAACTTGTGACCTCCGGACTGCAAATCGCACGCTCTTTTCCACCACCACCACTTCAAACCCACATCAAATACTTACCTAAAATATACAGATAGATGTTTCATCTTACATGCATATGCCTCTCCATTCGGTTTAGGAAATGAATCTTTTAGCCCTGTTCCTGTTAAAAAAAGAAATAGATTTTTTTTATTGACATTACGACTTTAGTCGAAGCAGTAAATAACACAGCTCTATGATACTGTAACTACAGTACGTCGCCAAACTTGCAATCCAGCGCGCGCCATACCTATTGATATTTTGCAAAACTCGAAAAAGCACAGCGCTAAAGCCGTTCAAATTCCGACGACGGCTTTGCTGTTTTGAAAGCAAGTGTTTGCTGAATGTAAACATTTTTACATCCGCTCACTGCACACTTCAAGTATTTTATCACAAAGAAAACCTCGCTTTGACAAACATGCGCTTTTATGCTATGGCTATCTTGTTTGATATGGCAAGCTTATTCTTTGATCAGCTTTAAACATCATTAGTACTATAGCAAGTGTATGCAACTCAGCGGAATGACAATAACTACTCGCTCTAAGGAAATTTTGTAATTGTCAAATTCGCGCTCGTTTATTTTCCCCACCACCTGTAAAAAAAAACAAATAATGAACAAGTTGAATAAAATTACTTAAATTACATGGATTAAGTAATACACGACTTTAAAATAATTTATTTATATATGTCGCATTTAGGACCTGATAATAAAAATCAGAGGAAAAACTTGTAATAATGCAGTAATAAAATAACATTTCTTAGAAATCCTTTTAGCCGCCATCATTACAAAATTACAAAATAACAAACGTCTCGTTCACTCAGCAGTCTACCTCACGTAATGCAAGCAACGCATTCTCCAGATTAGATTGATTAGGGCGGTGGTTTAAAATTGAATCGGGGCATGCAGGCGTCACGGTATATTCGCAGCGAACCATCAGTCAGACCCGACGTGTCGGTTACTCCCCCAAATCCTTGTAAGCCGCCGACGCTGTCTCGTAAGACGCAGCAGTGACAGATTACTCGTCAGTGTCGCTGCGAGTCGCTGTGATACAAGCTGGCGTGTGTATTAACAGTATTACGATGTTTTTGTAATGCGCTTAGTGTATGGCGAGCATTAAATATCTATGCTACCGTGGGTAAGAAGTATAGGTCGATTCACGAGAGTTGGCACGAATGGATTGAACGAATCTTTCATTGTACGAGTGACACTTGTATCGGTATACAATCGAGCCACTATTTTATTGGTTAATGTGACACACACATAGACATTTTCATTCAGTCATTCATTCCATTCGTGCCAACTCTCGTGAATCGACCTATAGTTAACGTCTTATACTTAAATTTTCTTTCGTCTAAATATATAAAACAGCCGAGTTCCCTAGTTTCTAAAATCACATTTTTTAGATTTCCACCCATGAGAATATAATATGATTGACAGTTTAGTAACGAAACGCGAGTGATTTATAGTAAATCAATATAACTAGTGTGATAAATATATATATTTAAGATTTACTAGTTCATATCGACTTTTAAATTTTATCCAGCCTAGGATTTACTACATACAACATATGAGGCAACATTTTTAATTTTAGGTAACAAAATAAAATCTACTACTTTTGACTTAAACTGCATGATACTTTGCATTCCTCATAAACTCTACTTTTAAGCTTTTATACATTACTAGCTGTGAAGAAGTAACAAACATACACACTCACAAACTTTCGCCTTTAGAATATTAGTGTAGATGAGGATAAAATTGCCACATGCCATTTGTTGTGTAGATGTCGAACATTACAATTATTAATTATTATCATCGTCATGGCAATGACACCTTATTGATAGTCAAAATCAGTTTTTTTTTTAAATAAAAGTAGAATAAAATTTGCCATGATCTTGATTCGCTCCCAAACTTAACAAACCTAAAGCAGTCACTTTATGTTTTAACTGACAGTGATTGAAAAGCAAAAAAAATCTTTTTCCTGTTTTGAGAAATAAGAGCGCTAAAGCCAAGTTTTTGTAGGTATAGGCCCGCACAAGTTTATAACGATAATCGGGCATTAATACTTTTAAAAAAAAATCAGGCACTAATAAATGAAAAGGTTTCAAACACAGATTAGTTCATTCATTCAATGAAACACTTTACATAATTAAACATGTTTATAGCTTTATAACGTCCAAATCTAGATATGAAGTGTGCGAATAGGTAGAACGTTGGGGTGTGGTGTATGATAAAATAATTAGGGACTAGGACCCGCAACATAATTCGAGTAACAGAATGTGGTTCTTATTACCCCAATATTACGGAAGGTGGACATTTATTTTGCCGGTCTGCTAGCCAACTAACTGTATAAGGGATGTTTCAGATAAGAAACCCTTTTCGGTCCACCTGCCTTCATGCCCGGGAACGTCCGAAGCGCTAAAGCAGGCCAGATATACTATAATCTCACTACTGGCATTATGTGTTCTTTTTTTTTCACTTAATATTTTTCCTTGCTAAAGGTCCCCGGAGGCGATTACATAAACAGGATTCAACCACGACCTTAATGCGGCTAATAAAGTTTTACGAGGGGCCCTCGGCAAAAACGTAAACGCTCCAAGGCGACAATGCTTTTATCTTTTCTGTTTTACTGATTGTTTTGGTCTCCAAGAATTAGGGCTACTAGTTGCGTAATTACGTTGTTCTGTTTTCGTGGACGAAACTTGTATCGATAGGCCAGGGGCCGCGTGCCCTAGTAAGGAATGTTATAAGGACTTGAAATCGTTTAAAATTCCTGAGCGTTCGGGTTTTCTTTTGGAAATCACTTCTTAGCTTGCCGCGTGGCTGACGTTGATGTATGGTATTTCCCTCTCGAGGGTTAATGCAATCGATTTTGTTTTGCGGATTTTTTACCCGGCGCGTGTAACGGTAAACATATTTTATTTACTATGCTAAATTTCAGGAACCTTTAGTAGACACATAACACTTAATTTCGGGCTTTCTTAAAATCCATGTTTTCGAAGTAGGTAACCACTATTCAATTAGTAGCTACTTCTTTAATAACATATAACATTTTATATAACTCTTATGGGCTTCTTCTTGGTATTAGATCGGTATACAAACTTTGCGAAGGACCGTAAGTATTACTTAATTTAATCTCATTTGGGTATCAAAATCAATCGTAGAGGGTACTTATCTGCAGCAACCATTTCAATAGACAATTCTCGAGCTATGATAGGCTAAGAAATTCAAGCCTAGCAGGTAATATAATTTAATAAGTTTTGGTCGTACGGAAGTTTTATAGTAATTTAACATAAATTATTTCTTATTGGCGTCAGTTGTCACATAGCGTAGGTAGTCTTTCACCCGGTTTCGTGCCTATTTTATGTTAAATACATAAGTTTTATTGGACATAAATAAAAAAAAAAAAAAAACAATAATTCAAAATTCTTTATTTTATTGAACGTACATTGTTAGTTATCTAAAGGATGATGCCGCCCGGTAAGCAAAAATTGCCTGTGTTAGGAAGCATCGCTCTTCCTTAGACTATAAAGTATTATATACAAAAGCAGATCAGTTACCTCTTTAGCATTTCTTTGGTTACATTTGTTTTCATCATATCTTTCCGCTAGTTTTAGATTCTAGTTTCAGAACTTACCAGGCAATTATGGCCAACAGGAGTCGAGGAATTAATACAATAAATCAACGTCAGGACATGTTTACGAGCTAACAGAGTTAATTCCTGTGTGACATGACGGTTATATTCATGAATAATCGTTGGTAGTTTATAACATATCATAGATCATGATTGTTGAAGCACTGAACGAAGTGCATTGAAAAATGGTTCAAAAGTAACAATGGGTAATATTATCATAAAATATAAGCCCGCTACAATATTGTCTATAGTTCAATTTATGAGAGTATTATGGAATTATGAGCGCCTTAATAAAAGGTAAATATCAACTAAAGATAACATACACATAAAAAATAAAGTTAGATTCGTAGAATTTGTTGTTGAGGTAGGTACATTCGCCTGTGCTCACGATGGCACTTTTAGGACGATACTCTTTGTATCATTATTAGTTATTGGGTCATGGCAAAAACTAGGTACTAAATAGTCTTACAAAGCTGTAATTTAGTATGAATGTTGAAATCAATTCACGCGGACGAGTGATATTTAAAATAGAAATGACAAAAAATAGGTTACGTCCCCTACATGTCAAGTGGAAGGGAGGGGGGGGTTATTTTTTTAAACCCTAAAGTGTGTGTTGCCTTAAACGTTTTTAGATAAAGTGAAATAAAAGCGCTCTAGTTTAAAAAAATGTCCCTCCCCCTCTAACTGTTAAACCGAAAGTTTAAAAAATAAAATATCATAAAATGGTAGAAGTACCTACAACTTTATAAATATTCTTCAAGGAAAATTATATTGAACTTGATCAAAAACTACTTACGGACCGAAAACTATGGAACTTACTCGTGTATTGAGCATGACCGCCGATGTTATTGAGCCTGCAGAACTTTACTTATAGTAACCTACAATAAAAATTAAGACAATTGTCATCCCAAGGCAGCGCCGGCCCCATCCACGTCCCAAAAGCCCCATATCATCCAAAGTCAAGGCGTAGCGTAGCGATTCAAATGGGTCCAAGACGCATTTCATTTAAAATCCATCTTACATGTTAACAAATATGTTTACAAGTTTTATGCATCAAGCAAAATCACCAGCAATAACATGCATCTTAAAATCCTAAACATAGATCTTAAAATGTTCGTGTGACAAAGAGTAATGTGAATTCCGTGCACTAACAGAGCGCACTAAAAAATGTTCAAACTTCGAGAGCACCGATGATAATACAATCAGATTGTCGTGTCAAAGCTAATGGGAATACTGTATTCAGCCATTCGGCGTTTCCGTTCTGTCATAATTATCATACAGTCTGAAGTTTTATCAGATATTTCACAAAGTTCCGGGGTGATATATGACTGTTCGCAATTACGACTTTGCCGCGGGTATAATCGGCTGAAAATAAACGCTGCTTTGAGCTGCTAATAATATTCAAAATTTTCCTCGGAATGAAGGATGGGTTTTTACTCAAGATAAGATCTTGAAAAACACCTTTTAAACTTTATTTAATTTTACTTTAGCCGCTAATGAAATTTGATTGAAAGTGGGAGGAGGTAGGAAAAAATATAATTATACGTAATTTATTATATTATTTTCTGAATTTGTTTTAAGTATCCTAATTAGAAAGGTATTTTGTGTCAGCTCTTATATAACTAACTATCTCAAGTGCAAAGAAAAGAAATCACTCGGTGTAAAAAGATTCTAGAATATTTGTCTCGTTTTAATTGCCTTTTAGTGTTCCTACTATAATTTCTTTGACCAAGGTATTGGGTCACTCACGTTTATTTGTCACTTGCGCGACATGTTGTAATGAAATTAAATAAATTATGGTGGTAATTATATTAAGGAAATAATACAATTAAACTGTTGTGAGCCATGTTACTACTACTTAGTTACAAACGGATAAACTCACGTGTAATTATATCGCACTAGGCGACATGTTTCGGGTATGACTGGGCTTGAAGATGGGTACCAGAGCTTACCCAAAACATGTCGCCTAGTGCGATATAATTACACATGAGTTTATTCGTTTGTAACTAATTATGGAAATAGTTGATTAGTTCATTTCGAAATTTTCAAGGTTATGAAACAGTCTTAACCTTACATAAATCTCCTTTACCTATTTGTGTAAGGGTTTATTTACCTTTACTTCGTGCTTTGTTTATTTCTATTTGCTCGTCTAATTGCATCGGTAATTAAAAGTAGCGTAGCCACGTTGAATTTGCTTGAAAGCATTTAAGCTTTTAAAAGATTCACTTGCAAAAAATACAAAATTCTAACGTCCCGTCAATAAATGTAAAGTTTGTTAACCTTTTGTACGCCAAAGACGGCAAATAACGTTAATGGACAGTTGTGTCCCAGAAACGATATCATATGCAGCCTAACAGAGCCATAAAGTAAACGTTCGGGTATCCGACAGCGCCCCAAAGGTGATACAAGGATGGCATTCGAGTGTCGAGCGGTGTTTCTTTTTTCGCAGACAGTTTCATAGAATTTTGTTTCATCATCATCATCATCGTGTCAGCCGAAAGACGTCCACTGCTGGACATAGGCCTCTCCCAAAACGAACCAATAAGACCGGTCCTGCACCTTTCACATCCAGCGGCATCCCGCGACCATCACTATGTCGTCGGTCCACCTTGGCTTACCTAAGCTGAGTCTGCCAATTCGTGGTCGCTACCCCAAAACCTTTCCGCCCCATATCGGCCATCGGTTATTTGCGCAATGTGCCCTGCCCACTGCCACTTAAGTTTGGCGATCAGGAGGGCTTTATCGGTAACATTGGTTCTACTGCAGATGGCATCAATCCTGATTCGATCACACAGAGACACTCCCAACATAGCCCTCTCCATTGCCCTATGGGTGACTTTGATCCTTCTTATGAGGCCCATACACACACTGGTCGTAGACCTTCGTCTTGAATTTCGTTTAACAGAGTAATATTTGATTCATATATATATATTTCCAGTTCGTAGTTCTATACATATATATTGTTCAATATATTATTTACTTGATTGAAATATAATTCACATAAACTCGGGTCAATGAATATTGCTATCAAACTTTTTTGGTTAACAAGATTTCAAGCAGTAGACTTATGATTCGTGTATTTTTGTTTCGAATATTATTGTTATTAGAATGAAAATAAAAAATGTTACTTAATTTATTTCATAGCATTATGAATCAGTAAAATTACAGTTTAATGGAACAAGCACTCGTAACAAGCACACACTGCTTCTAGAAAAGTGGGTTATGTTAGGATAGAACTGCGGCCTCTGTCGAAACAAGCTGCTGCCAGAAAAGTTGGTTGGGCTACGTTAGAACTGCGACCGCCGTGGAAACAAATTGCTGCCACAAAAGTATCTTGCTTTTTATTGAAAAATAATTTCTATGAATATGCAGTCTTGGAAATGAGATATACACGACCAAGATAGTATAAAGAACAATAACATATAATCTAAAATTTTATAAAATGAATTTTAAATATGATTTTTGAGCTATAAAAATCTAAGATTAAGCTTTCAGGCATACAAGTAGTTTGCTAGTTTACCCTTTTATGAAATGATAATATTCAAGAATATTTTTTTATAAATAAATCTATTAAACTGTAGTCTATGAAACAACGTACAACCGTGTTGAGTACTGATACATATATACCGGGTGTATAATCCAAATGGGTCGGTATGGAGAAGTCGGAAACTACGAGAGATAGCGAGATCTGTTCTTAGGAACCATGGCTTTGATTTCAGATTTAATAATAATTACATTCAAACTTCTTTTTAAATCTCTCATACATAACCGGGAATCTGGGACCCATTTGGATTGCACACCCGGTATAGGTAAAAAACTTAGCTTTAAAGCACCTGGCCTACATAGTAGTAACGTGTGTGTAATAACTTTAAAGAGTTTAATTATTTCTTTATTAATTTTAACAATACACAATATGTAAGACCTTAATATGAAAAGCTTAACACCCTACCGTCAAAATATAGTTTTATTACCAATCGATCTGTAGGAATAAAATTAAAAAATAATCAGTTCTATAAGAACACTGGATCGATCGCATGCCGGCGCATGAACGCATGTCGGCGTTCTATATTCTATTTGACGTAAGTTCCATATTAATTATCTGCACAACTACATAGATATAGTCGTTCTGTTAAGTTTTTCACCTATACCTTATTTATGATATGAGCCATCGTGTGTGGGACACAGTTTGTCGTCGACATTAATCACTCGTTGTTTAAATTTGTTTTCCTTTTAATCTTTATTGCAAATTGTTAATAAAATATTATAGAATGATTACACATTTCTTAATACATGTAAAAGTACCTACTAATTAATAAAGAAATCTAAAACATTTTTGCATGCCTGTGTCCCATGTATTAAAATAATATATTGCAATATGTCATATGTTTATGTGAGAAATTATATAAATAAAACAAAAACTTGGTTTGTTCCTCGCTATCGTGATTCTACACGTGTGCTCCATAGGGTATATAATCTTGTTGTTTGTAAATGTCTGTATTCTCTTGGCTTATTTTCAATTTTAACGCCTGTGTATTTTATATTAGAGAGCAACTAAAACAGTAGTTTGCTAAGATTTATAAATAAAATCGCATGGAGGTATTAGTACCTATTTAGTAAGGGTGTAATCCTATAGTGTAAATATCTAATTCGTGTGCAATTCAGCCCGGGCAAGCTCTATGAGATCAGGTGCTCACGATCCGCCGAAGTCGGCTTCTCTCACGATCCTTCACCGCGTTTGTTGGGAACTTTAATGGATCTTAATGCAAGTGAGGTTTACTGCTTGCCTTAACAGTGCTTACGGCTAATAGGATCGGGGTTTTTAAACGCCGCTTGGAGATGCTAAAATAGCACTTAATAGTTATTGGAATTGGAAATGGAATATGTCACCTATTTGGGTAAAATTACGACATAAGCAATGAATAATAACTGCACTATGAAAACGGACCGAATGGCGCCAATATTTCGAACAAATACTTCATCAATTAAACAGCTATTGAATAAGCATCAGCGTACCTATGACGGGAGCTCGTTCGTGCTTTACAACCTATTTACATTTTTTTTCTATTTACTAAATAAAATAAAACCATGCAACCTAAATCCTTAAATGTCAATTTGAATTCTTGTATAATCTTTAAATAATAACGCGGTTAAAGCTAAGAATTTTCGAAAAGTAACCAATGAAGAACATAACCGTCGTTTAATATCGTTTGTATGAAAGTGGCATGTGGTATATTTATGAAGGTATCAGTCGCTAATCGGCAAAGGCAAAATCGAGGAATAAAGATCGCATAAAAATATACACATGATCCCTTTGCATTGAAAACGTATGCGTCTTTATAAGTGTCCAACAAAGCTGCAGACGCGACCCTCACACGTACCGGTCAAACAACGTATATGCGTTATTCAGCAATAACTGACTGTATCTTGCACATGACACGCTTTGCATTTTAGCTCGGTGTCGCGCAGCGGAACACCCGCTATAAATTGTACGAGTACAAGGAAGCTTTGTGCCATGAAAGAAATCGGTTTAGTAGTTTCCTCGAATGTACCTGCTAACAAAAGAATTTATGATTTACAAGAATTCCGTCTGATATTTGGTTGGTTGGGAGAACGTTCGTTTTATTTATTTACTCCTCGATACGCAATTTATGTTTTAGGTTCTATGATTTGCCGTGTATTTTAAATCGCAATTCGCAAACTAAATTCTTTAGTGTAATAATTTTCTGTCATGTTTAAATTCATTGTATTGTAAGTGGCTAATGTCATATTAAATATTTTTATTTATGTAAATATAATAATGACAGTGTTGTGTAAATGCCTAATGTTATAACAACTGAGTTACGTCAATTGAAAATAGATGATATATCCTTAAGAAAAATTGACGATGGCCTCCGCGGAGAGGTCTGAAGAGGTCCGAGGAGGAGGGGGTTGGTGACGTCAGTTGAAGTTTCACAATGACAAATTTACTCTCGATAAAAATAACTCTTAAGTAACGTCCATTGATCGCATTAGTCATTATCACGTTTAATTTAATTGGCTTATTTTGCCTCATCATCATCATCATCATGTCAGCCGAAAGAGGTCCACTGCTGGACATAGGCGTGCCCCAGAAAGACTTTATTTTTTATGACAGAGGCTACAAACGAGCAGACGGATTGCCTGATGGTAAGCAAATACCGTCGCCTATGGGCACGACACCAAGGGAGTCACAAGTGCCTTTGCGGCCTTTAAGGAGGGTTGGAGCTCTGGGAACCTTACTCACCATCAGAAACACAACACTACATACCTGAAAGGTAGTAGTGCTATTATGGCTGTGGTCTTTTGTAAGGAGGAG
Source organism: Grapholita molesta (assembly GCA_022674325.2). NCBI lineage: Eukaryota > Metazoa > Arthropoda > Insecta > Lepidoptera > Tortricidae > Grapholita > Grapholita molesta. Next base: position 7,027,974 of record CP053126.2, read on the forward strand.
GCACTTCCCCAGTTGGGCTTCTCCAGACTCAAGCGTGATGGTATTTCGCTGTGCTCTACCTCTCATTATTGGACATAGTTTAAGGACATACCCGGGTCCAAAAGGTCGATCCTACGACCCAAGAAGACCGATCCTGCGCCTTCCACATCCAGCGGTATCCCCCGACTCTAACTAGGTCGTCGGTCCACCTTGTGGGAGGCCTACCTACGCTGCGTCTTCGAGTTCGTGGTCGCCACTCCAGAACCCTTCCGCCCCAACGGACATCGGTTCTGCGCGGAATGTGCTCCGCCTACTGCCACTTAAGTTTGGCGATCCGGAGGGCTATATCGGTAACTTTGGTTCTACTGCGGATGAAATCATTTCTGATGCGATCACGCAGGGAGACTCCCAACATAGCCCTCTCCATTGCTCTTTGGGTGACTTTAAGCCTTCTTATGAGGCCCATATTAAGCGACCACGTTTCACCCCATATGTCATCACTGGCAACACACACTGGTCGAAGACCTTCGTCTTTATTTTGCCTAATGAAGTATATTATTAGATTAGAGACAAACATTTCATTTTCTCACTATGAAAACATTGATTTCAAAGGTTCCATCGACAGCCTACTCGTATTACTATATTAACCCAAAAGGCACTTGGGAAGGCTTCATCAGAGTTCAATAGGAGTAAATTGAAGACCTCAATAAATTTTATAAGAGGATTAAACTCGACGGAGTAAGAGGTGGTCAAACCTACTTACTTATTCACGAACAAAATAATATTTCATTTTGTTATCGTTTCTGAAAAATCTGATCGTCTGAATTCTTTATGTAAAACTGTAGAGTTTTGATGATGACGTCCTAAAAGAGGATTATCGGGAAGACATGTCAACTATAATTATATTACTGTGTAACTTACTAACTCCCAAAGCTTTTGGTTAACAAAATCTTTAAAATGCGTGAAACATCTAATAAATTAATTTATTGCTATTTTATTATTATTTGCTTAAAAATATCTTTACTTACAAATAATGTAGATGTACGAATAATAACAAAATGCAGTTAGTAGTTACGAATACTAGCAAATGTACAAATACTAAACTAAAATACACCCTTGAGGAAATGCCGCCGGAATCCTTCGTGTTATACCTCAAGGGCCTTTTTAGATATAATATAGAGTAGTTGAGTTGTTATTGTAATGCCTAAACACGTACCTAAAGTATGTTACCATATAAATACACAATTTTAATCATAAAGTACGATTTTAATGCTGTTATTCAGACGTGTAGCGTGCCGCATTAAAATAACTGTTAAAAGCGACAAAGGCTTATGCCGGCACTTTGGCTTTAACGTATCGACCTGTAAATACCCAATTCCACTACAAGTCCGCTTCGTTATTTAAAGTTTAATGTCACTCAAAAAAGTATTTCACCTCGCGCCAGTTCCAGAAAGTTTTAGTATACGAGTATTTTCTCAATTTCAGTTTGCAACAAAATCAGTTTATTTTCCGACTGACAAATTGAATTGAACTAAACAAAGTACAATTCTCCTTTGAGAATAACCTGACAAAGTTTCGAAGTGAGCGATACTGAATAACGAGTATTATTAAGTACGTATGTTGTTTAAGTATAGACTCGCGAGATGGTTGGTGGAAAGTTATTTTGGAGCGTGTGTAACTAGATTTCCGTTTTGCGAAATCGTTTTCCGAGCGGTAATTTACTTGTGCCCGGACGGTATGTTTCAATTACAGAGGTAGCTCTCCGGACGTCATTATTTCCTGTGCGCTGGACGGCGCTGACCCCGCATTGGCAGTCCGCTGCTGGCTCGCGCACGCTTGCCTCTTGCATTAAGTAACCTACCGAGGCTGTTCCATTAATGAACAATCGTGGGTTTGTTATCATGCTCATCTTGTTATCATGTATGTAACTATTTACCTAGTTTGTATGTATTTTCGCAACGTCTCTTTTCATATTTAAAAGTTACGATTTATACTTATATTTTTTTTAAATTGAGTTTTTATGGTTAATCATCATTAACACATGAATGATGTCCAGTGCTGGACGTAGGCCTCCTCCAAAGCTACCCTCAATGACAGGTTTTGCGCCACCATCCAGTAAATGTTAATGTTACGTAAATATAATTCACTATTTTAAAAATAGTTGTTTTTCTCACGGGTACATTGAATGTGTTTTTTTGCTCTCAGTAAAGCAACGCAATTTTTTAAAAAGATAAATTTCTTTGCTGTAATGGAATTTAAAGTGGATGAAAAGAAAAATAGTCTAGAGCCGAGACGGTGAGTCGAAAGTCCGTGTGCACGGATCGTTCCAATTACAGAGCGGCAGTCATTATTTCCGCTGCCATGCGATGCTTCTATGCCGGCACTCCGCACTGCCTCGCTGACCTCCCAAATTTTACCTATGAAACTCTACTCTAATAAAATCTCTCCTTCCCCCTCCACGAACCTGTCCCCCAACTTAAAGAGGGGCAGTGCACTGTGGGAGATCGCATTTGTTTGACGCTTGCTATCTTTTGGTTGAATTGTAATTGCGCAATGCTCAACCAATTCATTGCAAGTTCCTTCAAGTTTCTGCAAAACTGGCAGCTTCATATGCCCATACTTGAATATTTTATTCTAGCAGTTGTAACTTTTTTAAATTAGGGTCCTGATTTTGGTCTCGATCTGTTATGAACATTTAAACTGCGTTCATTTTACAATCATTATTAACACGGAGGATATGAGTAAGTACTGAAAATCACACAATATTTGTGACTCATTAGACATTGTTAGTATGGAAATTATAATGAGTGTGGCCGCAAACAAAGGGACCACAATACGCGCCCACACACGCCATTGTTTTCTGCTTTTATTGAATTCGATGCTCGTTAAAAACTTTCATTATTATGAAGCGATTTTACGCGTTTGTTCACCTTTCATTTAAAAAAAAAGCGCAAATGAACACATTAAATTTTAAACGTGTTTAATGCCGAGAGAATTGATCATCGGTAAATAATGTCAATTGAATGTAAATTAAAATTCAATATTGATTCGTTCGAAGTTAACTCATTACTTTAAAAGACATTACGATACCCATTGACAATTAAATAGCTACTTGTTCAATATTAAACATTATTACTTACATTATTACTATATTGAACATTATTTAATTGTATCGTATCTACTTGAATCAGTAGAACATAAATTGCCCTAAGTAGTATTTAATCGGAAACATTGTTTTGTGTAGGTAGTTCAAGTAACGCTAAAGCTGCGTTTTCACTTATTGTTCTGAGCAAACATTAATACACATAATACATTTTTAGTCTTTTTTTTATTTATGACAAAGGTGGCTAACGAGCAAACGGATTGCCTGATGGTAAGCAAATACCGTCGCCCTTGGGCACCCGCAACACCAGGGGAGTCACAAGCGCGTTGCCGGCATTTAAGTGGGGTTGGAGCTCTGGGTACCTTACTCACCACCAGGAACACAACACTACATACCTGAAAGGTAGCAGTGCTATTATGGCTGTAGTCTTCTGTAAGGAGGAGGTACTTCCCCGCTTCGCTGTGCCCTACCTCTCATGAACTCCTTTGACTTCCAAATAGGATCAATATTATAATTACTGAAAAAGTATTTTACTCTCTAAAACTGTCGAATGTAAAATTAACTAAGTACCTTTATCAGTTATCACACTTCACAGTTCCACGGAGATTTTTTTTGCTTTAGTTTCATATAAGTGTATTGACTTGTTTATAAAACCGCATTTTACAAGTACTAAACATCTTCAAGAGGCTTCATACCACTTATACCAAGTTATTACTTTTATTGCTTCCGTTGAATGTTTATCGACGTCCATTAAGCATTTCAGACGAGAAAGTAGACAATCATCGATTTCTACTTGAACCTGAAAGCAAGCGGCTACACAATGGCCCTCAGAACGCAAATTACTGGTGCTTATGCCACAGTGCGTACTTCGGTACTTGCCGCGGTTATTGTACGTCAGCTGATATTATTTACTTTACGGGTTTTTAAGTATTCTAAAAACGATATTTCGGAAACACATTTTAGATTGTACATATTTAGATGAAAAATTGTATTAAAACATTTATTAGTTATTATTTTACCATTTTTGTTATTTAATCTCTATTTATTTATTTATTAATATCCGCAACACAGGCTTCATCAGGTGGCTACAAATGCAAATCCGCAACAGACTTCGTCTCATACAAACCAATAATGAAATCCGCAGCAGGCTTCGTCACATCTATTAACTAACAGGAATTAGCTACAGGGTCTCGAATCATACTTGACCCAAAAGTCCCCATAACGCTGGCAGCGTTACCATGTTGCATGGCCAGCGAGATCTTTTGCACCAGATACGATACGGACCAGGTATTCCTATCTCTTAGCCGCCGGACAAAGTCGTGACTTCCATGTTCGCGGCAAGACTGAGGAGGAACAACGATTTCTTGCTGTGTGAGTTTTTCCAACTACCCACAACTACACTTGGTATTTATTAGTCACATGCAGACTAGTATTGTGCCTTATGCCCTGACAATCCCTACTTTCCCATTTTAAAGTACTATGATAGAAGTTTCAGAAATTATTCTACTAATATCTAAATTGTTTGCATGTTTAGTCCGGATACATCAAAAATGATGATGTATCCATGATAGGCAGCAGATGGACAGCAGCTTAAGTCGATAATCTTAAGCTACTGCGGTCGCCAACCGGCCTGCTTAGCGTGAGGACTATGGCAACTACCCCCAAGATCATACAAGTCATATTTGGGGGAGGTCCATGTCCAGCAGTAGATGACTTGCAGCTGAAATGATGATGATGATGATGATGATTATTGATTTACATGAAAAGCATTTTCGAACATTATGTAAATACGTTTCTGCTAACGACGATGATACATAAAAATCTGTATATTTTCTAATAAAAAAAGGTTTTGCTACTGGATCCTAGGTCGTCGGACTTATCACTTATCTTTTATATTGTTGTATTTAATTTAGCATATTGTCTAATTTAATACAAGTTTAAGTTACTTTTTATTTAGGCACCTCTGGATTCAGAAGGTAGGTAAAATAGCAGCACTTAAAAAAATCCTACATATAAATATATACATGGTACATACACACGTCTGCGACTGACATCAAGTCATTAATGGGGATCTAACGGCCATAAAATACCTTTTTCCGATAGCACGGATCCGTTCTCAAACAAATTAGGTGGGGGTGGACCCTTAAAATTGATTGACAGGTTATAAACCTGTACGGAAACAGGAGATTGGATTTTTTTAAAGGCAGGTCGAATAATATGCAGATTAACTTGACATATTGATGCTCTCACATGTATTTTGGATAATACTGAACTTTTATGTTGACAGCGCATAAAAATGTCCTTCCTGTAAAATTTGAATCAAATATTATTTAACAAAACAGTATTTCTCCTCGTCCGCTTATTTTTGTTCATACTTCTACATAGTGGCATAGCTTGCCGTAAATGTACCTAGGTTAAAAATGTATAGGCTTACGTTACATAATTTCCACACAAACAATTAACATCAGATAACCACACAGAGCACTAGCATCTATTCCCAGCGCATCCGCGCAACTTAAAACTTGTTATGTTTTCAGTTTGCAAACAAGTGTAGCCATCAGAAAAATGTTAGCAAGTGTTGCTTGTGTGCAGCGAAACGTTAGGAAGAGTTGGCAGTGTGGTTCGTCAGTGGGGTACTAAAACAGAACATTTAATTGATCGCTGGTGAACCTTATGTGGTTGCAGTAAGGTTTACAAATTGTCATTTAAAAGTGTGAATGGTACAGTGGGAAGCTCGTTACGGCGAGCGAGGCCGCAGATCGGCATTCCGGGCGCTTGTCTATGCCCGAGCCTCATTAGGCCAAACACGCAAGTAAAAATTGGAGCTGCGAATCTATGGACAGATTAAATAAAATTGTAAATTTTATGTTTTTATTCCATTTAGTAATTTTATACTCGTAGAAACTTAAAGAGTTTGTAGCCAATGTATTTGTAATAAAAGGTCTAATTTTGTCATTTAGCTAGAAAAAATATAACCATATATTATCCATCTTGTCGTTGAGAGGAAGGCTAGATATAGCGATAGCAGTAGACAAACGAAGATGCAATTTTGCAAATTAAGCAAAAGTAAACAGGAAAGAGAATCCATTACAACGAATTCACTTATATATAAGGGGGAGAATATTTAACCATTTCCTTGGACATACAGCTGCAGTACTGATTGTTTAACGCGTTGTTGCTCCGCTGAAAGATTTTCTTTCCGCTGAACTTCGGAGAATTTTATTTTTACTTCCCCCGGGAAATGGCAATACATTCCATCACGTTTTCATAATATTTCTTTGTTAAGTTCTGATCTGGTCCCAATAGCGCGGGTAATGTTTTACCAATACATATAATATTTACTAGATTTATTCACTCGGCGATCGGACGAATTTATAGTTACGGGCGTAATTTAATAGTAAAAGTAATCAAGTTATATTTGATTTTGGCTTACGGAATATTTGTTAAACAACATCTAATGAAAAACAAATAAAATGGCTGTAAAGTTATGAGAATGTAGACATGTTGATTGAATTTAATTACATTACAACTAAAATCCACCTGGAATTTGAAGAACTATTTCGATATTAAAATGAATTTTTCCACTTAATTTAACTTCATTGCTTTTTTGCAACTCGCCATAGGTATATTATAAAACTTTAGAACTATATCGAGATTACAGATTATATTGGTAAAACATTACCAAATTAATTGTGAATATTACCCGGAAAAATTATTCAACCGAAAGTTAACTGACTGGTTACTGGATATTTTTTTTATCGTTAGCGATTATATAAAGTTTAAGGAACCGATGCCGTAGTAACATCTGATTATTAATATAATTTGAAAGGTATGTATAAATATGTAATATTTGTTTAACAATAATTTCACCAAACAATGGGACACTTGCTTGCATGCAAAATACAAGGACTTTATTTATGTAATATTTAAACAATATGTCGGTATTCTAACAAGTAAAGAAATATGAATTATGACGATGACGAATTACCAACGTTTCCACAGTCGCCCTACAAATCATTGAACTCTTCTTCTATCATTATATACTTCTGGGATTTTATGTTCTTTGAGTGTATGTATGTTCGTATGTTTGTATGTATAATTGTTTGGCACGTTCTGCATCATGAACGGCTTGATTGAAATTCCCTTTAAGTCTTAATTTTCCCGTTTAAAAAATAATAGTTGGTTTACAAATCTGGATGCGTTATCCAAAGGTGTTCATAGTTCCTATGATTGCTGAGCGCACCAGAGGGTAATTAGGCCGCCGACACACGACGACACCTCACATGGCCCCGTAGCTGACTATCGTTATTGTCGTCGCACAGGCAATTAGCTTCCATTTCATGTCACCGTGCTACGCAACATTTGACGTAACGTGGTTTGGAGTGTGCTGACAATGTCATAATAGACCACACACCAGTATGTACAGGATCTAAATTTGATTAATATTTAATGGATCCACCCATGACCTAAGGATACAATTCGCCGAAAAAATTAAATGTGATAAAGCATCTAAAGTAAACAACAAGGACAATTAAGAAGTTTCGCATTGACAGTAGCCAGTTGATTTTAGCAGTAATAAACTTTTGATCGTTCGCAAATAATTAGAATGTTTACATTAATCTTCCACAATATAATATGTATCAAACTTTAAACCTTACGCCTTTTAAAATTGAATAACCAGTACCAGTGTTCGACACGCATATACCCAATGGGTGACACTCTTCTGCCACCTCTATTAATAATGACTTAACATTGAAAGTGGCATCTATTGGGACGCTGCTGGGCACCCGGACGTTCACCTTACCTGAGCAAAATATATATTTAGGTAGAATATAAATTATTATTATTATTGAACTGATTTTAAATATAAATATCAATTCATTTGTAACAGTCGGGACGACTTTAGAATGGGATTATCTATATAAGCACAAGAGGTAAACATCAACTTTCTTCCCTGGTATAATACTTTTTTCGTTGTCAATATTCGTAATGTTCAACAAAGTCAAAAGAGTTTAACTCCATGAATAAAATAAATATCGATTTATTCGATCTGTTTTTCTTGCGTTTTCCTCGCCATAGTGAAACTTCCTTGTAAGTATGTAATACCTTATGAAAAAGTAATAAGTCCGCCTCTTGTAATATTACGTTTCTATGTAGTAAAATGAATATATAAAATAGCCCTACTGCTTATATTTTTTTTAATTGAAAGTTCATAAAAGTTAAATGCAGTGTTTTACATCGCCGTTTACGTTAATATTCGCCGTTTAGGTTTGGACTTAATACTACCCTATTTATGACACGTTAAACCAACTTTGCACAGTTTAATTTGGTATTTCCGTGTTCAGTAAACAGCACTGTGAAATGGGAAGTTATAGTTTTAATATCAGCACTGCGTTTTTATTCAATAATCGATACGCCTGACTTGTGACACAGATATCCATTACATAGATATATAATAGTTATTTGTGCAACAAGAGAGGAAAGTTGTTTTTTCTTGCGAGTGTTAATTTTGAGTCCCGAGTAAGCGAAAGATTCTATAATTGAATCACGAGCGTAGCGAGTGATTCTAGTGTTAGAATCTTGAGCGTAGCGAGGCACTCAAAAACACGAGATGTAAAATAACTTTACTCTAGTGTGACACATACAACTTTTCACCTTAGTAGTGAGAACATATTAAAGGTTAAATAAGTTGCCAAAAATGTCATTTTTAGTACAAGCTTTTATTGCCGACTGTACTTTTTTTCACACTCGTCATCTACTCTTCGAAAGGATTCTAATGAGCCTAAAACACCACGGGTTTATCTTGTGTATTTTAGGAGTTGCTTTTGCTACCTTCTGACTCCAGCATCAGATCAGATCAGTGGTACCATAATATTGCATTGTAACCGAAATTACATAAGTGTGCTAAATTTCAGCTCAATCGGTTAAAGATGTCTGCTTCAAAATTGAGTTGCAAGATTTCATCCGGATAAATATACAAATACATACATAAAGTTAAATAAAATCTTGTAAAAAATGAACATCAAGTTAACCACATTCATTTAAGTGTTTTATCTGCAACTGCACTGGCTTCAGTACTTAATATTTTGTTTAAATATTTTTCATTATAAAATATGTACATTTCAAAATTATAATATTTGATTAATTTGTGAGGGTCCGAAAGTGTTTAGGGAGTCCATTATGTCCTATTATAATAAATAGATACATATAAATACTTAAATACATAGAAAACACCCATGACTTAGGAACAAATATCTCACTGCTCATCACACAAATAAATGGCCTGACTGGGATTCGAACCCGGGACCACCGGCTTCTTAGGCAGGGTCATTACCTACTAGGCCAGACCGGTCGTCAATTAAAAAGCTACTTTGTCTCACTCCCTGGAGTGACGAAAGTAGCAACTTTCCTCACTCTCTGAAAGTGAGGAAAGTCGCACTTTCCTCACTCCCTGGAGTGAGGAAAGTAGACATGTTCGAGCTGCTGAGGTGAAAAATATATGTCCAGATAGATACCGAAATACCTATTAAAAATATATATTTTTTTTATAGAAAACGATTTGTTAGTGAGCATAGTCAATTATGGTCATTCATCATCTCAACAGCCTAAAATAAAAATAAAAAAAACTCTATACTATTTACACTGGATTAGTAATAATCAATTTGTATGAAATCACTTTGCACTCTCGTGAATAAAATGCAACTGCTATGCCTTTAAAAAAAATAAAACAGTTATTCCCGAGCTAGTGAGGTGAAAAAAACTTATTGTTAAACGATGTGCCCAGAGTGCGAAGAGTAACAATTTGCTAACTTTTTCTACTTGTGTTTTCTATTAGGTTTAATAAAACTTGGCTAGGTATCTGAAGTTTGAAAACAATGTTAGATTAGTTTTCAAATATTATTCCAAAACAAAGAGCATAGTTAGTCGTAATTCTCCCATGATATGAACGAATAGATGAAGTTTCACAAACGGTTGCATTGAAAATAACGTAAGTATTAAAAATAGCAGTATAAAATATAAGTTGAGCGTTCGATCATAATTACGAGTATTAACTGGTATAACTAATCAATTATTAACTTAATACATATGTAATTTATTGGTAAATATTGTATATGCAGTAGATAAAGTATATTATACAGGGCAATCTCGGGGTCTAGAACTAGTTTTTGTAAATATATAAATGCTCAATATTATCTTACGGTATTATTTAATTTAATCAAAACAGCATTGGTTGTTTTGATATAAAATAACTTTTGAAAAATATGTTAATTAGAATAATTGGCGTTAAGGTGGTGGCGGTTTAAGGAGACGGGACGTGGGCGTATCCGTTTCCTTAAATCTAGTCGTTATGCCGTAAACCCAAGGGCCTTTTTTTGGTGGTCGAATTCTATTGCAATACGTCCAAACTCTATATAACAAATAACTTTCGTGCAATGCGTTAGGCTACACATATTTAATGTGAAATCCCTACCTTTACTGAAGATATATGAAATCAAGTATTTTCCTCTCCCTCGATTATTTACGTATTTTTGTGCATATTATATGAATTATTATTTTTCTGTATCGCATGATATCTTATACCTTACATGTACCTAAAATTACAGGTTACTTAGTTTACACAAGTAGCCGGTAGAATATTAGTAAACATTTTTTGGGTATTATGCTAGTTTCCATACTTGTAAAATTAACATATGTGGTACAATACAATTAAAATCAGTTAAGACTTCGGCCAACCTCGGTAATTGTCGTGAATCCCTCGTCTATCACATAGAGTTATCAATTTACAGATTTGACCTTTAATTATATATATTACTCGTTGTCTTATTGAATACAGTAGGTACAAGAACGATATGAGCAACGAAACCTCCTTTGTAGCTCAAAACTAACACAACTTTTATATTGAAATAAGAAAGATGCTAGCAAGTACTAGATAGTTTGACAGTCTGCCTTTTTAGTGTCACATATATAAAGATACAGTCGTTAATGGTGCAAATTTTAGACTTTTCAACACTCGCAAAATCTACGGGGTACTTCCCGTGAATTCAGAAACTTAAAATTTGGCACGAAGCACCCAGATCAAGGAAAAATTACGAAAAGCAGACATTTCAAACAAAAAATATTTTTTTTAGTTTTGAACTTAGCTTTGTTGTTTTACTATATGAAAATGAAATATTGCCAAAATCGGCCAAGCCGTTTACGAAATATGAATAAAAAACGGTTGAAGCCTATTTTTTTTTTTTTTTTTTTTATGATTATTTTATTATCAACAGACCTCGGACAGAGTGAGCCATTTTTACGTCATTAATGTCAAGTGTAGATGTTAAATACCTCAAGATAAAATTACTAATTTTTCTTTGTTATTGGTTATTGTAATAAAGAACTATATTTTTTTCTAAATTATAAATTTTCAACCCACTTCTTCTTGAGTTTAATATCCACTTCCAGATGGAAAAAGACCTTTCGACTTCCACTGAAGTAGGCGGAGTGAACTTGTACATTAAAATACCGTCCACATCTGTTCCTTCAGAATATTTTTCAGCATAGTCCATAAACAGATCTGAGTCTGGGTTTCTAGCTATGACGTGATTTCGTATTACTAAATTAAATAAATACTCAAAAGAAATTCGACATCTGGACATTGTCATGTCAGGTTCATTTTTAATCCACTTAAGAACCGTTTTTGCTTTATATTTCGGCATACTCAAATTCGGAATAATCTGTTTTTTTAATTATTTATTTTTTATTAGCAAACTCAAATTGCTCACAAATTAAAATAACACAACAGACCATTAGAATAATGGCATTAATGACTTTGTCGTGATATTTCAATGTTAAATATGGCATTGTTAAATATAGTTATTGTATATCAAAAGAGGTATGATATCATATTTTACTTTCATATGGATATGCTTATCATTTGAAGAAGCTTGCTATACAATTAATTTATTTTGCTAGTTATGTTAAGATCTAAATATAATAATTTCATTCGTTGTTCAAATCCATCACATCTACCATTGAATGACTACGTAGGTATGTCCATATTATGCAAACTCTAAAAACAGTTCACCCTGTCCGAGGTCTGATTATCAATGATTAATGCGACATAATATCGTACCTACTTACACCAAACAGTAAAATATTGACTCATGTATGTATTCAGCTTCATTAAATAATGAATGTTCAAATTAATGTCGCTTCTGCATAACATATTTCCTAGATCTACCGGTTAATAATGTCATCTTGGCAGGTGCTTAACATTGCGTTTATGATACTTCAAATTAAATGCTACCTAAAAGTAATCGCGGCAATGTATATCGTGTCATTTCCGACTCCGGAATTAAACGATGATACCCGAGAAAACCGAAGTCTTAACTGATTTTAATTGTACTGTAGTCTACATGGAAAGGCGCTTGGCGCTTACGCATATTATTAATGACGGTTCAATACTAATGTGACACTTTGCAACGTAAGCGCCAAGCACCATAAGGTACCTTTCCATGTGGACTACCACATATACATAACACAACAAAATTCATTATAACCCACATATATTTAACCTTCGAACTTAAGAAATACAGTAGACAGGGTCACCATTATAACTACAGAGTACAGTACATACCTTACTGCCTATGAAGCCGACGGTCTTGGGTTCAAATCCTAATAAGGGCATTTGTTTGTATGATGAGCAGACGCATTTTTTTATTTTTTTATGTATTTATTATTATAAGAAAAGGTAATTTTTTACAATAACATTTGTTCCTGAGTCTGTGTTTACTATTTTTTTTTCTATATAATATTACATATGTCGTTGGCTGAGTACCCACAACAATGCTTTCTCAATTTGAAGCTTAATTTGAAGCTCAGTTAATTTGTGTAAGGATATCTTGTGATATAATTATTTTAAGAATATTTTTTTGATTAATTACATGCATACAATTCACACGACTTTATTGCCTGTCGTAAGTGCCTACTAATAGTAGATTGTTTGACAAGGGGCTAAAGTAGGCCATAGTACCACAAGGTGGTTATTTTATTAAATATAATTATATAAAATTGTTCGAGGGGTAATATGGCGTTTAGACCCAAGTTATACATACTAGTTTTCACTTCGATTGCGAGAAAATAAAATAAAGTAACATTTTAACAATAAACAAATACAATTTTATCGCCTGCAATGAATTCTGAGTCAAAAATGTTTAATTTGGCAATCTTAGTATTTTTTTCAGTACTTTGATAAGTACAGATAGGATATATCTACACCGTGAATAAATGCCATAGACAATGTATAATTTGGGCTTCAAAGAGTTTGCCAACGATTTAAACTTTTTTTTAATGCTTGTGAAGTAGGAACTAAAAAGCACCTAATGCTTTGAGAATTTGATGGCGTTTCCTCATTGGTCGATTTTAATATTGCGGTATATCTGATTGGTTGATACTTTATACAAAATTTTGTTTAATGATTTCACATTTTCAAACAGTATTCGCCCCAAAATAGAATCTAGAGTTGCAATTAACTTCGATATGTGTCGTGATTGGTGGATTTAATAAGGTGAAGCGTTCTGGTTGGTCAATTTAAAACGTTTTGTATATCATAAATATGTATACATATTTTCCCAAGAGGCTAAATGTACTACTTTAGTCCGCCTTGGCAAGCATAATATGACACACTTTTAGAGCATGAGAAGTGAAAAATATATTATTAGTTACAACCCGGACTCTGTAAGTGCTAAGCAAGCAATAAAGGGCATTCCACGTTACCCTGGAGCAGTACAAGTCTACTTAATTTACTCGGTAACTAATGATAATTAATGGTTTTTTATAGCTATTACTACGATAATTACACCTCTAACTTAACAAGTGGTTGGTCATTCTCTGAAACACTTTGAAACCTACAACAACCTAACTATGAACCTACACAATAAAATGCATAGGTAGATTCAAATATTATTTATATATATATATATATATATATATATATATATATATAATAATTGAATCGACTAGACTAAGAAGTCGATTATATATATATATTTATCTGTTCGGTTACCACATATATATATATATATTATATAGATTAAATAAGTACCTATGCATTTTATATATATATGTATATATATACATGATATATTCATACATACGCTCGTGCCTTTTGCTGTAATTCCTTTTGTTATATTCCTTTAATTTGTTGCATACGGTTTCATACTCTTTATTTGACGTGATGCCTACGTGCACACTCATTAAATTTAAAGATAACTGTTTAGTACTGTTTTGTATAGTTGGTATAATTTGTATTTGCCGTTTTTATTATTATTAAGCTGTCTACGTACGTGGGTATGTATATGTATATGTTATCGCTACATAACAAGCCTTATAGAGCTTACTAGACTACTGGACTATGTCGATTTCTGTAAGGTTGTAGCAAAATACTTTAATTACACTACATGTCGTCTATTTCGTTAATTTATTACACAATAACTTAGTTTTGTAAACTTGACTGTTTATCTGTTTTTGTATGATGCAGTATTATCCCTTTTATAATATGTATCTTAACACATATAGGGTATCTCATGGGCTGTCTCGTTTCGTTTTTTAAACATTTTTCTGCGCTTTTTATGAGTAGCACTGTTTTTTTTTCAGGAAATTTTAGATGAGAATATCTGGGAATATTTGGTATGAAATAAAGGTATCGAATATAGGTACAATTTTTTTAAATCGAATATACGACCTTCTCGTAAGCTGCTTGGCAAGAATAATCTAATACGCAAAATATTTTTCATATCATTTTCATGGATCGTATATGTTTATTTTAATAAGAACAAAAGAAAACTTACTGTACAAATAGCGAACTTGATGCCATCAGGAATTCTCTACCAGTTAACAGTGAAAAGATTGTAGACGGTGCTTCTCACAACTAAGACGAAAGCTTACCAACATTAAAATTTGAATATAACGCGAACTAACTATATTCACGTAGCTGTGAAATTCTAATCTCACCTGTCACGGCTACTACACTTAAAAGCAATGCAAACCGGCCATAGAAGTTTCTATAGAAAGTTTCATTTTAATAGATTTTCAGTGTGTTATTTCGCGTCACGAGACTGTTTCAATAGTTAACGAAGTCAACGAATACCCGGATTTAATGAAGTCTGGGAACACAAGGCTGCTGCTTTTGTTTTCGCTCGCTCGTTAAATATTTTAACAACGCACGGACCTCGGCGTGAGCATTCAGCACTGAGACACACTAACTTTGACTGCAGCCGACCACGCCCACTTTGGGTTTAGTAAATTCGTATATGAAGGTATAATTTCTCAACAAACGTATAAGGTATAATTCAGATTTGTTACAATACGCCCATAAAATCTGAAAAAGGTGTATTAAACTGACAGGCACCAATGATGGACACTTAGTTCTCAATTCAAAAACCATAACGTTATAAATTGAATATGTACCAACAAATGCACAACACTTGACTCCTTTGAAATAAGCACTAATGTTCATGATTGGGTCCTTGTATTCCATTACTGGTGCCGTCAACCTAGGCGAATATTTAATTATAAATATTTTTATGTAGGTAATAAAGAATGCCAATACAGATAAGATACAATATCCATCATTACACTTCGAAGTTGTATCGCTTGTGTTGTGTGTTGTGGTGTTGATTATATTTGGGCCCTGGTGTTGTCCCTAAACTCTGAGTAGACACCACCGTACGACGGGCAGCAGCGTCCCTTGGGATCGCCAACCCACCTGCCTAGTGTGGCTATATGCATCTTACTGCAGTCCATGGAGGCAAATGTCCAACAGTGGTAGTATATTTGAAGCATTAATATTCTTAAATTTTACCTTTAAATAATAGTTATACGAGTATTTACAAGTTAAGCTAAGCATCGGAATAACTTCTGAATCTTAAATCTAACCAAATCCGGCCAAGAGCATGTCATGCATTCAGTGTAGGTTTCCGTAGTTTTCGATCCGTAACTCAAAAAGATTAAGTTTAAAATATAATTCAAAACAAACAATGTTTAAGGAAAACATTATCCTTATTTTTCCAATACCTCACACTTTAGGTTTAAACCGAAAAATGACCCTCCTTCCCACTTCACATATAAGGGAGGTACCGTTAAAAATAGTTTACTATGTAACTCTAAACAGGGAATTTAGTCATCCTACTATTTGAAATAATACAATTACAATATATACATCTACGTACATATATACAAAAAACACAATAAATAACAAAGCATTTGTTTCGTTCAGTACAAATCTACACGTAACACGGGCTTAAAAAAAAAAGACAAAGTTCGCGACAAGTTCTGTTTATCATTAATATCCGTAAGGAAACTTTTAGTATAAAATTAGCTGCGATGCAGTTATGCAATTAGTAGGCAGTTAAGGGCGTGTTACACTGCACAAGTAAACAGAGCCCTATTAAAATTGTGCAAACTTAGGTATTATTCATTTATTATCATTTTTTCATAAGTGCAATAAATGCAAGCTAGCTTTCGTTCGATATATAATGCCAAATACATATGGGATTTTTCTAAGGGTTGCACCTTTTTAGTATAATATAAATTTAGTGACCGTTATGCTGTGGATACGTAAATCAAACACGCGGACAAAATGGTCAAATAATACATGGAAAAAATATAGGTTACCTCCCCTACATGTGAAGTGGGGGTATTTTTTTGTCTCAAACTTTAGGTTGGGGTGTGATTAGATAGGTAATTGAAAAACAATAGGGGTTTGCCTTAACATTTGTTGATAAAGTAAATATTTTCGGAAATAATCGTTCTGAAAGTAAAAAAATCATTTGTGGGGAACATGCAAGTCCATTAAATAAGGAAACAATTATGAAGTGCAGCTTACTAAAGAGTTTCAAGAAAAATATTTTGACTATTACGGAATCTTACACTGAGTATGGTCAGACTGGCAGGTATTCCTTATTATGGTAAGCAGTTCACCGCAAACTCAATAAGCGTACACGCAATGATGCTAATATTGTTGGTCTGTTTTAAAACAATCCCATATTTGACAGTGGGTGAGCAGCCTAATAATGTAAACCTTTTGAGGAATGGGTACCTAGTTTGTAGTCGCTGCTTCACTGTAGAATGTTCAAAGTATATTTTCAACGATAAAAGAAGTTTTTTTTTAATCTGTATGCTGACAGATCATGCTCCTTAGATTATTAAACATCCTTTATTTGAAAACGATAACTTCTAGTGCATAAAAATGTAATATTTAACAAAATGCCGCTCCGGTCATTGTCATTGAAAATCCATACGTGTATTGTTTTCGTACCAGAGTCTCTAGTGTAAGTTTCTTTTGACGTAAAAAACGTTTACGAACGCGTAAGTGATAATGTTATTTATATTGGAAACGAAAACGCGTTCCTGGCGTAAAGTTACGTTAAAAACTTACACTCAGGGCTTAGTTCGGATTCCTTATTTTAATTACTTTTGACACACAAAAGCACGTCAAAAGGATATGAGACATTTGACTAGAAATTGAACCAAGCAGTATTGAGGAGACGAATTTAAATAAGTATTTATTTGTTTTGACAATATAGTTTTTGCTTAATAATAAAGGAAATATCGAAAATTCCACTATCTCGGGCCAGACACGAACTCACGACTCTAGGATACTACAAGCTCGTACATTTAAAGTGTATAAGGGCCATTTTATTTAGTTGTACACTCAACTTTTTTCAGAAAAAAAGTGTCCCAAAATTTTCATACATTTTTTATTAAGTACTTCCGTTCCGTTACCGCCATATGAACTGTATGAAAAATAATAACGGAATGGCATAAAAAAGCTTGGGACACATTTTTTCTCCTATCAGGCTCGAAAGAGCTCATGATTCTGAGAAGAAACCACACAAAAAAATCCAAATTAAAAAAAAAGTTGAGTGTACAACTTTAAATAAAATGCTGATTTAAACTTTCACGGTTTGTACACATTATTAAACATGAACGGGACTTAACCGCGTATATTAACTTTAAAATTTACCTCCGACGTTTCGAAGACGACGTTGTCTTCGAAACGTCGGAGGTAAATTTTAAAGTTTAAATAAAATGACCCATAAAATACTTAAGGTAGAGTTAAAAGGGAAATGCTGAAGGTCAGTGGGGATGGTCGCTCTGAGGAACACCTCGGATCAACCTAGTTACCAGCGCGGGGATGTTTCACTACATACTTACTATAAGAATGTCAGAGGATAGTGCGGGCGTTTGTTACCCTGCCAATTAGAAGATTTCATTAAAATAATATTTTTTTTATTAAACGTGCACGCTATTTATCTGTAGATGAAAGCAATAAAAAATACATTGTGTATTTGTGCTAATCTACATAAATATTGAAAACAGACGCATCAATCGAATGATAAGCAGCACACGCCTTGAAATTACAATGCAATATATATACAATACAATATAGGTAGGTACATTATTCTTATATCTGTGCTAAAAAAGTAATCCATTTAAATGATTTAGAATTTAATTTTTGATGAAGCGATATCAAACTCAACGACTACACAGTTTTATTTTATTCATCTTTTAACTCTAGACATGATGTGATACAATACTATGATTTGATAAAAACATACCAATGTTAGTACAAACTGCAAATCAATATGCATAGTTTGATAATAAAAATAGTTTCTAGTGTAATACAATGTATAGGCGTATAAACTAGGAAATAATAGTAAAATAATCGTAATCCGAGATGGCGCTTATAAGGCGTCATACGTCGGGAAAATGAAGTTTCAAACGTACACTTACTTAAGCTAAATTTATATCTACGAGTACATGGGTGGGTGTAGTGCGCCTGTAACGTTTGCCTTTATTCTGGGGGCATATTTTTATCTTAAACCGTAAATATCTTTATAAAAATATATATATGTCTACAGGAAACAAGTCTACTTTATTTCCGTTTCGATCACGGCAAGATAATACACACGAAACCTTTCTTCAAACGATTTACCTAATGGCATTTCACAGTTACATCTACCACTAAACAAATACAAGTTACACAGTAAAAGTTTTTGTGAAAATAACTTGAAAGTAGTTTAGATATTATTTTTTATTGCAGTATATTTTGTAGGTAATTTATTTTGAACAACAGAGTAACAAATACGAAACAATAACATTATATATTATTTTGCATAATTAAAATTTTGCGATATAATATCAAGCATATTTGTGATCAAAACACGCGGTAGCGTGTCAAGCCAAGTTCAAGCAAACGAAGTGGTTAGCCAGCGCCGAGTGTGAATACTAGACGAACCGCTTGGTGCCACTTTTGACCCTTCTTAAGGTTATAAAATAAAATAAATAAATAAAACTAATAATATTAAAATACGGCGTCTGGTGTCTATCGGTTTCTCTCTCTGCAGTCTTAGCCACTAACAGCTTGGGCCCTGCCCTGTTGTGTTTATTTTAAATATTATTTATGATGAATAGTCGTTTCGTTTTATATAATAATATTATAAAATTTCCTTACCTAAGTTATAGAAGAAGTTAATGATATAAATTAAATTTTACCCACATAGTTATTTTAAATGTAAATTGCATACAAAGAGGGAAGGCCTTTGCCCAGCAGTGGGACACATACACAGGCTAATAAAAAAAAATTGTATACACTCTGTGCCTACTGTACGCAACTTTATTCGGCAAAAGTGATGACTGTACCTAAACAGTATTAAGAAGGTCTGTAACACCATGGTAGCAACGAATATAATTATATCAAAACTGAGTTCATATTAAAACACTTATAAAAATGCCAAGACCTGAATTCACGTATGTGAATTAAATTATCATATCATGCATATTTTCTTTAAATTAAAACTATGTGAGTAAAATTAATACTAAATAAATACACATAATGTACACATAAGTATATTAGTTTTAACTTGATAATGCATATTTGACTGGTTTCACTCATTTTAAAACACTATTGCTGTCTTTATTACCCTCGCGGCGAGATAGATTATTCGTATACTGGTACCTATGTAAATGAGAGATTGACGGGTAGTATATCTCGCGAGATGCAGTCGCGCCAATCATGCGTTAGTTCGGCTGTAATCGTAACCGAGGAGACTATAATTAAAAGGAAAATAATGTATGGAAAAGATCACATGACACTTCATTCGATCTGTCATTTCGTTACATTTTTTTTTATGTCATAGGCGGCAAACGAGCAGACGGATTGCCTGATGGTAAGCAATTACCATCGCTTATGGGCACCCGCAACACCAGGGGAGTCACAAGCGCGTTGCCGGCCTTTAAGGGGGGTTGGAGCTCTGGGAACCTTACTCACCATCAGGAACACAACACTACATACCTGAAATGCGGTCTTCTGTAAGGAGGAGGTACTTCCCCAGTTGGGCTGCCCCAGATTCAAGCGTGATGGTCATCGCTGTGCCCTACCTCTTATTGTTGGACGTAGTTTAAGGACATACCCGGGTCCAACACCTTTTCTATTAACGATTCTCATCAGGACTACGCCACGGCCTAAGAAATTATATTTTAATCGTAATTTCTTCTTCCTTTAGCCCTTATTTATTACCTTGTTAAAAAGGAATACAACATAAAAAAAACTCTTTAAAGCAAAAACTATACAGCGTGCATTTTTAATGAAATCACCTACGGTTAGAGCAGTCAGTATATCTGAGGTTTATTAGGATCTTCTAATACAGTTACTTGCATGTGTTTAATTAAAATCCTACAACATTTTTTTAAATATTTCAGCAATCAATGTATTGCATTTCTATTCGCGCTTAACTACATAACGCCAGAATTGTCAGAAGTGATAACTTTAATCTACTGTCAATATATGCCAATAGTAGGCAATTCATTGCTGACCGAAAAAATGTTAATCAGTATTTACTCTGTAGTTCTGTAGCATCAAAAGCGCTGGTAGCCTAAAAGTAAGGGCGTACGACTTGCAATCCCTAGGTGACAGGTTCAAACCAAAACAAAAACTTATGTAAGAAAGATCCTTCACCGATCGGTTTCCGTTTAGTTTTAGTTTACCCTCAGGGTTGGAGTGTCAGATGTCAGTCTTTCGTAAAACTAGTGCCTACGTCAAATCCTGGGATTAGTTACCAAGCGGACGAAGATCCTAAGAGCTGTGGCAAAATGCTGGGACAACACGAGGAAGATGACTCAGTAGTTAACATATAACATCTATATTTGGTTTGTGGCTATATCAACCGCACACGCTGTATAAGTAATAATAAAAAATAAAACCACCAAAACACGAATTACGAACACCTACATCAATCATCTTTCATATTATCAATAGATTGAATAAAAACAGATTGTAAAAACCAGTGCGATGTCGATTTTAAAGATAATTTAAGTTACAATTATTTGTTATTTTAGGTATTTCGGCTAAAATTATTGAACGATTGGCTTGTTTTCTATCACTGTATAAGTCAAATAAGGTTCATCTATATATTTTACTGAGTGAAGTCTAACCACAGATATA
This sequence comes from Grapholita molesta, assembly GCA_022674325.2. Lineage (NCBI taxonomy): Eukaryota > Metazoa > Arthropoda > Insecta > Lepidoptera > Tortricidae > Grapholita > Grapholita molesta. Next base: position 7,049,543 of record CP053126.2, read on the forward strand.
CAATTTGAACTGACTTAGAAATGTTATGAAACTTAACTGTAAGATCCTGACTGATTAGGTTGGAGTTATAAAAACGATGTAAGAAAAGGTAAAGATAAAGTCATAAGAGATGGCGCTGAATGTTTATGACAATGTTGAAACTTGAATACAAATCTACCACCCTTTATGAATACTTAAATATTTCTTTGTTGAGCATTTTTTTTAGTCTCGAGCGCTCAACTTTCACTAAAAACTTTCTAAGAAATGATGAAATGGTATTGTAGAAATGTGAAATTGTAGATATTCAATTTTTCTTTTTTTTTTCGATCGACCGAGAGTAAAAATATCTTTGACTGAGACGTAAAATAAGCAGGCCTCGTATTCTGTGCACCGCGAGGTCCGCGGCCGCGCCGCGCCACGCAGCTCGCGTACGCAACGCGCCCTCAGATTATCTCTTTTTCATCTCCTCGGCATTTCGTTACCCTTAATGAAATCCAGTCAAAGGAATGAAAGAATTTAATTTAAGACGAATCAGAAAATATTCAGCTGCTGCTCGCTAGTTATAAATCATTTGAATGCTAATAAATTCGACTAGCCCGGAGCCCCAGGTGGGAACGGAATTTCTTTCGGCTCCATCTTTGTTTTCAAGGAAAATTGAATAATTTTCTTCTCTTTATTATAAAATTCTTTCATAAAGCCACCGGTGGCTTTGGGGATTTTCTTTAATAACATAATGGGATATTATTTTTCATGTGGTTCAGGTTCACTTAAAGAAATGTGTGGCATTTAATGTATAATTCCGCCATTTATATACGCCTGGTTGTACTTAATATGTGCTATAGTCAATGTCGGTAAAGCTTCGTAAAACGTATCGGAAATAAATTTCGATTTAACGTGAAAGCTAAACCCTTTTTAATGTATGGCGATCAAAGGGGAGCAAATACGGCATTTTTTAAATTGTGTCTGTATCCAAATAGGCCGTTAGGTTCGATTGGGTCGGTCTGTAAAAACGTATTGCAGTTTAGAGTGAAAATTTACATGTGTGCGTGAGTTCGTTAATATTTTATAAAGTACACATTTCAAATGCAAGAGCAATTAAGAGTGAGTATTGGTGCAGCTCGAAGGAATAAAGAGCCGCTCCGGGCTTGCACCGCGACGCGGCGATGCAGCGCGCTCAGTCGCTCGTAGACGCCCGACCGCGCCGGTCTGCTACGCCGTAGCCGCGTCTACGCCACCCACGCCGCTACGAACACAAGTTTCAACTTGGTGATTTTGTTCACTGACTGAATTAAAGTGTAATCAAATATTTTTGTGTTTGAACTCTGTTTTAAGTTTGATCAAATTGGATGCTTGTAAATAAAAAGGTAAGATCTTAGCAATAGTAGCGTGTTAGTTTAACATATTGTTACTGTTTTCTAAGAATACAATAATCATATAATCACGCTATGACAATGACAGTATGAAGAGTTGGTATGAATTTAAGTTGTATAATTAATTAATTAATTACATTATAACCAATATTATACATAGAGCATTTTTATAATAAAATAAAATAATAACTCACATGCTACAACTTCGGGGTAAATTGAACGTACACTCGATGCTTCTGGTAACAACATAGTTAATATGGCATTCTCTGAGCTAGTTGCTTCGGCGTCAGTTCCAGACTCCGGGATATATAAGTACACGTCACCGGTTAACTCCGGTTCAGCATGATGAAATTGGAATAACATGAAATATATAGGTACAATTGAGTACAACATATTGAGATTATTAGAATTATAACATATTTCAGAGGTCCTAAAGGTTTATATGTTAAATCACAAGAAAATTATTTCATGGTTTTAATCAACTACATCTGTGGTTGTATAAGTATTTACTTACATTGTTAAATATGTTTTTATTTTATAAATGGAAACATTTGGAAATATAATATTAAGCAATGTTTTTGATTATTAAATACATTACAAAACATCACCTCATTTCCTCTTATTTTAACTTCAGTCGTACATATAGTTCCGTCTCATTGTCTCTTGTGAACGTTGCAAATCCGGTTATTGTAAAACGTTTCGCCGCATAATTGACGACTATTGTCATCTCTCGAAAGCCTGTAACGTGCAAAGCAAACGGCAGTCCCTTTCTAATAAAAGGTGTCAAAGAGTGAGAAACAGTAGACCCCCTAGAGCTAGGTTATTAAAACAAACATTAAAGTAAGCAAAAAAGTGTCTCAATTACATTTAAGTTGACATTTGAATAGCAATGACAGATACTTTACATACAAAGCGGCGCTCAAGCCCGCCATCATTGTCGCGCTCCCCCGGGACTCCGCGCGGCGACGCCGGCGCCATGATAACTGATGAAACCTAACTGCTCCTTAGAGGGTACAACATACGACAATATTAGTGTAAGATCTCGAGGCAAATCTTTACTGTTGACGGCTTAAAGGGGAGTTTCAATTTCAACCCAAAGAATTCTGGCGGTTTTATCACGGAAATCCGAATAAAAGTCAAGATGGTTTGAGCGGAACTTACGTTCTAATTAAAGGATTTGGAAAAGGACTTTCGCTAATATTATAAGATGTTAAGCAACAGGCCCCAGCATTGGTCGAATACTTTATAATTATAGCAGTTAACAACCGAAGTATCGAGGTGTATCAGTACAGATGTTTATTTGCATAGCAATAAGTATGTGTTACAATAAATTTGGCCACTTTGACTGCTACTCACTATATGATGCTAACTGTAGCAGTTTAATTAACTTTCTCAGTTAAGTCGTCGTCGATGAATTATTTATTAGATGCTTATCTAAAACTATTCTCTTGTGCAACTCACTTACAGAGAGAGAAATAGAGAATCACTCTGACCCCAGAATAACACGATTATATGCAAATTTTGAAATCATTAGCCATGTGCATGTCGGACCATGCATAATGCCTTGTGGCCCTTTTCGCAACTGCGATTCGAAACCAGTTGCGATTTAAGGACTCTCACTACCTTTTCGCAAGTATACCCAACCATTCTTTGGAGGAAATCCATGCAAATATAAAACAATAGGTAAGTTAAGTTCGTCAAATAGCTTTAAATGACGAAGGGAAAACCAAGCTTCGTGGGGCTCAAATTGCGAAATATAATCACAAAAAAATAAAAATAAAATCGCAACTACATGTGATAAAAGAGTGAACACTTTTAAGTTACAATTGATTGCGAATCGCTGTTGCGAAAGCGGCCGGAAAGGTATAATGAAGGTTGCCGTATGTGTGTATGAAAATCGATATATCCAATAATGTTCGAAATATTTTTTGATGAAAGAATTTTAATGATGTATTTACGAGACATATATTCCCTAATCTTTTTTATATTTTTAGGTTCGCCGGTTTAAAAGTTACAGGGTGAATGTTGCTGAATACATTCACGCAATCTAAATATGTCAAAAAATGTCTTAAAGTTTTTAGGGTTTCGTAGTTAAAATGATAAAAACGGAACCCTTATAGTTTCGTCATGTCCGTCTGTCCATGTACGTCATAGTCATTTTGTTAATCTATTTTTTTCACATATTCGGTTACATAATATGTGAGTACCACCCCCCAAGCCCGCATAAGGTTCATTAGTGGGGTTAGTTCCTCCAGTACTCGCACTAACATCTCTGTCAAGCGCACTGGTCAAATCTTTTTCCGTGATGTACCGTCCAGTCCGCCTTCTGACCCCAATGGGAAAGAGAGCACGGCTTGTAAAATTGTATATTAGATTAAAGAGCTCAAAAGTCAATATCAATTCACCAGCTTTATTTTAATATTATAGCAGCCAATATTACCTACTTCTCTAGCATCCAATATGAGATTATATTGGTATTTATCAATCTCTTTGAAAGCTTTCCTAGTTGTCTCCTATATGTCTTATATCTATCTATCCACAGTTTATTTGATTTAAGTTAACATTACATTTTAAATATTCAACGAGTTTTTTATTTCGTTATGTTCAAGACTACATATTTAGCTTAAATTAAAAAGTAGTAGTGGTTAGTTCCCCTGTGGATAGTTAAAAAAGAATAGTTATTATTAAAAAAATGTTTGCAATTGTGTACATACTCGTGTTAACTAAATCTAACAGAGTTATCAACAATACCGCTTATTCAGAAACTTCTCTGAAACCTAGTTTAGTTAAATTATATTTTGTTTGTTTCATACAAACTCAATACTCAATGTGACTAACAAGGAAAAACATATAAACGGGTATGCCAATTATAAAGTAGTAGCTGAACTTTGAAAAAAGCTACAAAACCGAGATTTGACGACGAGTGGTTCTTTTAGATCACTGCGTGCTAAGTTATTAATAATACACACTGAAAACGTTTAACGAACAAAAGTAAATATAAATTCGAGACTTGCGTTTGAAAAATGGATGTAATATTTAGCTTACAAAACATTATAAAGAAAATCGATTTTGTATAGACCTTATATACTTCATTCAATCATTAACGGTTAATAATATAAAAAGAAACATGCCATCCTTTCACAGTACATTTGAATTTGTTGACAGGAGTCGAATTTACTCCGGGGACGTGTCTAACATGTCACAAAGTTTCAAGATACTCGAGTTACGCAAAGTTGTAATAAAATAAAGTTATCCGTCGAATTTCTGACATCGCGCATATGGTGCACCTTGCTTGAAAAAAGTTATCTGCTTATGTTATGTTTCTTTTTTCCACTTCGGAACGAAGGCGGTATCTATGTGCTTTTAAGGTGAGAAGTCGAGCGTTAGTTTGTTCGTTTGTGTGTATCTGTTGACTTTCCCATTTATCTTTAAAACGGGTTGTGTATTTGATACTTTTATGATATGTATATTAACATATATAATATGTTATACATATAATATTGAACAAGATTATTTTGAGTTTCTTAAAAGTCAACTAATAATACGATTAAAGCGAAATATGTAACGTTGATTGAACCCTTGTTAATCTCCTTGTAGCAAAAAGTTATGAATCAAAAACCCTTTACTCGAGAGTTAAGAAATGTGATTTCTCAAAATAATAAGTAGAAAGAAATTAACTAGGTTCTTAGAAAAGGGAGTTCAGATAGTCCTCCTTCAGATTACTCCACCAAGGTTTTAGATTTTATCTTTAATCTTGTTTACTTACAATTATTACAATCAACATATAATATTTTCTCCATTCCAATTTTTTTGTCAATTTAAAAAAAAAACTTCGGTTCCATTCGAGAAGATTGTTTAAAGTTCTCATTTATATCAATTTCAGGTTTATTCATTAATAAATGCGTAGGCGGTTGATATCACTAGTTCAAAAACACCTGATATCGTGATATGTGTATTGTGTGTCCATAGTATATGGGGATCCCTTCATGCCTACTTTTTGTTACAGTGAAATATTTGCAATACCTACGAAAAGACGTGTCATGCTTTTAGAGATCACACTAAGTAATCTTTAATATCGCACCAACACCAACATTTTGAAGAACAGATTACTAGAAATAAGATGAAATATATCGTTATTTTTAATATAGATACATTAAAATGCACTCGTCATCCATACGTCAATAAAAACATTCTACCACCGGTTCTAATAACATAATTAACATTGATAAAATGTTCTATTAAAGTTAATCAAAAGTAGATGATTTGTTGATATTTCTACGTATTAAATCCAATCTGCATTAATTGGACATTTAAATGTTATTGCTACATTTTCGTTCTTCGCGACGAGTAGGCGGTAAGCAAATAAACCTCGCACGCCTACTCGCACAGGGTGCTCGGAGACGATTTAAATATTCTTATCTCGCAGAATCAAGATAGAAATATTGTTGTGATCGCCTTAATTTTGTGTTTTCCTATCTTTTAAATCTTGAGATATTGTGTGCAATTTTGCAGACGGTTCGTTGGAGTGTGAACGAGTGGGTGATAAAATAAAGTGTCAAGTGTCGTGACGAATCGATGGGGAGGTGGGGTCAACGCTGGCAGCCATTGCTCTGCCGTTGACACGTGACAGCATGTGGCCTTTGCTCGGTGAGCGATTTAATAAGACTAATCAATGAAAGTCCATGCTCGTGGGTCTAATGGTTTTGGTTACAATTAATGCATATTGGTGTTGGAAGACAACACCGACATAATGTATAAGCTAACGGTGTTGTTTATATGCTAAGAAAGGCTTTATCGCTATTAGTTAGTAAGTATAGTTTTCCACAAAACACGAACTATAACAATGAGATTTTATATGTCACCATATGTCACATGTTTTTTTTTTTACCATAGATACAGTATACAGAAGTAACGGTTACATTTTTTGTTACATATTCGTAGATTACATTAAGGATACATTTATAATAGAATATACAGTCGCAATAAAATTAACTGGGCTAGCCACAGAGCTAGCCCCAGGATATGGTACCTTTTCGACGCCATTGACTCGATATAAAGTGAGAAAATTTCGTCTCCACACGCCACGACTTGTTGATCAAGTCGAGGCCTTGGAGCTAAGTACTGAGAGGTAAGGTTTATTTTGGTTTGTTTGCTAAAACCTTTGGCGTGTGACGCACGTCAGCGGCGCTACCGCCAAACACGATATTTGTAAATTTCGGACGAGTGTCTTAGTCACTCCCATGACGTCTTAATTGCAGTAAAAGAGAAAGATGCCCGAAATATACGAATATCGTTTTTCGCGGTAGCGGTAGATAGGTTAAAGAGGACGATTCGAATCCAGCCCAACCGGTTTATAATTTTTACGATATACTACTTCGTTTTATTTCAATATTGTTTGTATTAAAGATAAAAATTGAGTCCTGCCCTCTATAAATGAGGTAACAGTAAAAATATTTGCGTATTCCACTGAAAAGTGGCTGAGCGGTCACTTTAAAGGTTTTCCTTAAATTGCGAGTTGTTTGCGGCTCGCCTGCGAACCGGAATGGACGCAAATATTGAATTAGTTGTATTTGAGAGCTACGCTAAGTTAAATTGAAACACTGTTAAAATCAGTATAGGACAACGTCTGATTAAAAATGTTACGTTGATCATATAATGGCAGGAATTTACAAGACAAAGTAAACAATGACGATATTTTCTTCAAAGCTTTATTTATAGAAACAATCTTTTTTTAAGCAATTCGTGGAAAGTGAAAAGCAAACATATACTTTCGCTCTTTATAGAACTGTTAAAAACACGAATCGTTACAACAAAATTTTCTTATGTACATACGATGTTTCAATATAAATAAATGATGGGTTAATTTAAAATTAAGAATATTTGCTTTATTATTATACCTGCATATTATTATTATGCCTTCTACTGATGTTACACACAAGGCTTTTTTCTTTTTAAATATCAAAATCTTCAAGAAAGTCGATCTATTAGTTCTAAGGTAGGCCCCACCAATTGTTTCTTGCAAGTACCAGACGACGTTGTATGTAATAGATACGTATAAAACTACATAAATATAAGGTACATGAGCTCATATTTATAGGCACTTGTGGATACATACTTATGTACACAGATAAATTCTTTAAAACATAACTTACCAGAACTCTCGTTACACGTACTTACGTAACAAATAAAGTTACGTGGCAAGACAATGTAGAAACATCTTTGCCTGCAACGGTGAGAGTACGTGAGCGATCTGCAAAGTGGCATCGGGCAAAGTTTAGAATACTATAGCCACCATACGTTCTACGATCGAGGTTCCGAGCACCTGCTCGAGATCTGTTAACTCCTTCACACAACTTTCAAATGCAGCAAGCTGGGGTCGTGTGTTTGGCGCAATTCATAGGCAGATACCGGAAAATCTTAAGGGCTAGGATACTTATAAGTACATACAAGTTCATACAAAATCAAATGCTATTCTTTCCTTCCTTTTCTGAATAACATTCGGTTAACCGTAAACGTACCTTGTCTTTATAAGAGTAAGAGCCATTAACGGTCCATTAACCGTTACATACATACATTTCAGCCGTATGCAGTCCACTGCTGGACATAGGCCTCCCACAAATATGACATGTATCATTTTCGGGGTAGTTGTCGTAGTCGCCACGCTTGGCAGGCGCAGTAGCTGTAGATCGGGTTTTGATGGACGCTGCTGCCCGTGCGTAGGATTTTTCCCTTTGTCGCCTCTAACGACACCCGCGGGAGGAGATGGGGTGGTGCTATTCTAGTCAGCCGGCATCACACGGCAATTAACGGTTAATCAAGTACAATTTTTACAAGCTTCATTTAACTTGTAATATTTTTATTTATGTTCTTATCAAATCTTGCAAACCTCAATCGGTTGAGATAAAATTTAGCACAGGTATTTATATTCAGTGACAATGCAATATTATGGTACCACTGATATGATCTGAGTCAGGAGAAGTACACAAGATAAACCCTTCGTGTTTACGTTAGTTAAAATCATCTTAATGTTGATGATTGTGCAAATAGTACAGTTGGCAATAAAAGCTTATATCAAAAAAGTACATTTTGGACAGAAACTTTTGTATTAACGAATCTGCAAATGTTACTTTACTCGTGTATTTAATTTACAGCTAATCTAAAATGAACTATTTATTGTTTTACAACCTCATTTTTGTTGAAATAAAGAAATGTTACGAGAAAAATATTAATTACAACTATTATTAAAAATGGGATAGTTTTCATGTAGACATATTTATACGACCATGTTAGCTTAAAATAATTAATTGTTTAGTTTGTCCGTTTAATTATAGGTACAGCCATTGTAAGCTCAAATGATTATTATAATAATATGCTTTCGTGGCCAGAAAATTGTACAAATTAATTTTAAACTATCTCGTATCATCTAATTTCAAAATATTAATATGACATATAATAATAATTAGCCTCATAGTTTATGTAACGCAAAATGTTCACAATTGTACCTAGCTTATCACTTGCTGTTCTAATCGCCAGTTATTGGTAGCTGGGCAATTAGTTAGACAGCTTGCCAAACAAGAACGCTTCGATACGTTACATACACGTTTGAACAATGTTACATAAATACTAGTATATGATATTTTGAATGTACTGTTTATTAAGCAAAAGTATTAATAATAGTGTAGGTATAATTGTGTATATTGCTTTTTACTTGCAATTGCTAGTGAAAGAGGAAAGCATGGTGGTGAGTAATTTGTTAGACAGCTTGCAAAACAATGTTACGTAAATACTAATCTTACTAGTATTTATGCAACATTTACAGTACATTCAAAATATCTATTTTGAATGTACTATTAATAAAGCAAAAGTATTAATAATGGTATGATTGTGTATATCGCTTTTTACTTGCAAATGCTAGTGAAAGAGGAAAGCATGGTGGTGGGCAATTAGTTAGACAGCTTGCCAAGCAATAACGCTTCGACGGGTTACATATACAGCTACCTGTTTGAGCAATGTTATGTAAATATATTTAGCAAGATATTTAGAGTGCACTACTGAGAAAACGTTTTCATAAATGGTAAAATTGTAAATATCACCCTTGCCAGTGCTCGCTATAGACGAAGCATGCTAGTGGGGTATTACATAGATAGTTTGCTAGACAAGAACTTCGCTACCTGATATATGCGTGCTGTTAAACAATGCTACTCGTATATACTACTAGATAGTTAGATATTTAGAGTGCACTGTTTATTAAGCAAACGAAATTAAATAAATGGTAAAATTATGTAATTCAGGTGCTTAATTAAACCGGACACAGGATTTACTAGCTCAATTATTAACACCAACTTTTTTAACTTAAATTGCTCTTATTAATTGTAATTAATATTTGTCCAATTTCCTAGCAGTACTTCGAACATAACAAAATATAGATTATGAAATTGAATCTGTCAAGGAGTGTATTACATTACTTTGTGGTCTGATTCATTTTATATACTTAGATAAATTAATTAATGAATGATAATTGTAATTGTAAGCAAACATTGCGATACAATGCCGAGGCAATGCCGCCAGCATCCTTGGTACAATGCCTCAATGTAGTTTTAAATTGTTGTTATAACATTGTAATTTTTGTATATTTATTTTAAACTAAACTTTTTGTGCGTAAAAAAGGAACTTAGGAATCTTATTATGCCTTGTGCTAACCACCGTTACGTAGAGTTTACGCATTGAACTATTTTATACAAGTAGGAATAAGATATTTTGATTACACGGAAATTGTGGTTATGGTTTTACTTACACATACTTGCGGAGCGGCAATTAGTTAGACAGCTTGCCAAACAACGCCCACTAGGGTGTGTGCTGTAGGTACCGCGCCACAACGCAGGATCTAGGTGGCTCAGGTGCTTACTAACTTAGGCGTAATGGAAACTTGCAACATTGCGGGTGTATACGATATACGGTGAACTCTAATGAGCGTTAAGTATGCTGCCAATTTCTAACTCAGCGTGAAATACGAGTTACTGTGGTGGAGATAAGTATCAATTAATACATAACTGTTAACCAACATCTTATGCAAATCAGACCAGTTTTACGGTACGCTGAAGAAGTACTAGTGTGTGGTATCAAATAATAATATTATACTCGTATACCTCAAGAACATATATATTTTAGAAACATACAAATATATGCCTTTACTGGGTTTGGAACTCATGATCTTTAGTTTCGTTAGCAGGGTCACTACGAACTAGGCTATACAATAGCTGAATTAAATTAATGTTTTATTTTCTGCTTTAATGTTTGTACTAAACGTGACACTTACATATTTAATCTTATACAACAGAACGTTGTTGACGTAATTCGTAGTAGAACAAGCTAAAGCGAAACAAACAATGTAAATCTAAATTCAAATCGCATTTCTTTAAATCACTGAAAAAAAGGGAAGTTCAGACATAATTTCGGGAGGGGGAATAGATTAGCGTCGGGACAGCGCGGAGCATTTATTGAAAGTCGGGGGCTAGCGCGCCCCATTAGTCCTCTCGCTGGCTGAAAAGTGTCGCTCCCCTGAAACATAGCACCGGGGTACGCCATTCAATTGGCGAATGGCGAATGTATTTTATTCGGAGCCAATCGATCTCGAGACAACAAAACTCAACGTGAATGGAGTGTCTCACGAGGCGATAAATCCTACACGTCCACAATACGTTTAATGAAAAGATCTTTTTACTTTTATTGCCATTGAAAACAGTTCGCTTTTCTTCGGCGGCATAAACCGTGGAAGCAATTTGTTTTTCTGGTTTATAGGTTAACCTGTTATTTTTTAATGTGTAGTCTTAGTCAATAATTATTGTGGTGTATGAATTAGAGGCTGTTATGTATGTATAAATTGGTATATTTAAATATATGTCTACTCAGGAACTCATATTCGTGGTAAACACATGAATAAGCTCTTGTCATGATACGAAAACGGACCTTTTGCACCGTAGGCATATAAATCAAATTTCATAAATGTGTAAAAACGCAATGTGATCTTACCGAAATAAAAATATCACATTACTTTTTCTAAATGTGTGTGATAATATTTTCATGAAATAAGGTAAAGAAACAACAGAATTAGCGTCAGTTGCATCATCCATAATTGACGGACACATTAACGGTACTCAGAAGACCTCTATGTACAAAATTGTACAGACATTTAGCGGAGACGGTCATAAGTTTATTCTTACATCCGTAAAATACCAAATTCTTATTGTTTCAGAACTCATGGTCACCTGAGAATACGGAGGTGGTTCGAGCGCTCAATAGTTTGTAATATTTCATGATGCTCGAGAAATTTCCAATATTGGAAAAGTGGTTTTGAAAATGAAGAAGAATCGAAAAGGGCGAAGCCGTCAGGACAAGATGGCGTGACGTGTGAGCGCTGCTTAACGCACACATAGACGCGGCGGTATCATGGCTTCCATGTTTGTTGCGGTCGTTTTATGGCTTGGTGGAAGTAAGTGCAAATTTACTCATTATTGTCGTCATAATATTATGTTTCAGTACACAGTAAACCTTGCGTTCACGTTAGGCTAGTTGACTGATTTTTTTGTTCTATCAATCGATTCGTTTCGTTCTAGGGATTGAATGCCTCTATGAGACATTAGTCTCATAGAGGCATTCAAACCCATTTTTCCAGTCATTCAGTCCAATTTTATTTAGCTTTAAGGCAATTATTGCCTTAAATCTAAATAAAAACCTGTAATGATCGTCAAAGTCAGATATTCATATTTTCCGCGTAAACGCTCCTAACAAAATGAGGCGAACCTATGACGTCACGCATTCCTATAAAAAAACGAAAAAAAACGAAAAATAACGAAATTGCCATTTGGATTGAGAAATATTGCGTTTATGTATGTATAAATACAGTTTATTTTTCAGTAAGCCTGGAGAAACCGATTGATAAGCAAGTTTTTATTTAATTTTTCAAATAAAAAGTTGTTCTTTTTTAATTTTGACATTGTTATGATTATACCTAGATATTTTTCTAGCAGGAACGGCATTTGTTTAGTGCTTGCCACAATAAAAATATCGACAATCCTGTTATCGATAAGTACATACTAATTCAACGTCAAGATGTACACACAGTCTTATATCGGCTATCTACCTAGACGCCGCGTGCCACCGATCTTGCGCAAATTAAACGTAATCCGTATACTTTTGATCCAATTTACCTTTATAATTTGCTATGAATAGTTCCAAATTGTTTTCTGAAGTATTTAAATATAAATAAATTGAGTTTTATTATTGTTAGATATTTTTAACCCTATTACCCTATATTTGTCTTTGTATTACCTGTATGTAAATTGAAGGGGTACTTATCGATAACAGGACTATCGATGTTTTTAATTTGTCAATCACTTACAAGAAATCGTTCGTGCTAGAAAAATATCTAGGTATAGTTATGATATAATGTTAAGTTATAATGTTTGTTTTTATTGATAACTAGCTGTACCGGCGAAGTTTGTACCGCCTCAAAGTCTATAAATTGGGTAGTTTTGATTGATTGTTTTTTTTTTCTTTTTTAAACATATTTTAAACTTTTGTCAAAGACGATGCCAATGAACCCAAAATCGTAAAAATCGGTTCAGCCGTTCTCAAGTTATAATTGTTATAAAAGCCGGAGCTAACACAACTTTCTTTTATTAAAAGAAGAAGATAATAATATAGATATTCGTCATTATATATGCCATTATGCCATTTCACTTAACTTTGTTACAAAATTGAATATGTATCAACATCATAATTAAAAGCAGTAAAATAGTATCTATTTGCATTTGTAGATTTGCTCGGTGAGATGACACGGGACATTTTGTTCTAACTGAATTATTAAACTCTAACGCTATGGAACGCTGCAAACTTACCTGAAGCTAAGAAATGCGTGCTCTAAACAAACACGCTCGACGCTGTGAGTTCAAAACATACGTAACGTCCTGATGAAGACGTAACTCATTAAACGGAACATTTCGCGTAATCTCGCTGTACTAGATACTACGAATGTGCAAGGGTTTTTGGTTTTTATTACATTTGTTTTGATATGCCGTGTGATGCCGGCTGACTAGAATAGCACCATCCTCTGGAATAAATTGTCGTGTGCAGTATTTCCGGACCGATATGACATCCAAACCTTCAAGAAAAGAGCGTATAGGGATCTTAAAGGCCGGCAACGTACTTGTGACTCCTCTGGTGTTGCGAGTGTCCATGGGCGGCGGTAGTTGCTTACCATCGGGCAATCCGTCTGCTCGTTTGCCTCCTATATCATAAAAAAAAAAATCCCATGTCCTCCCGCGGGTGTCGTAAGAGGCGACAAAGGGAAAAATCCTACGGACGGGCAGCAGCGTCCGTCGAAACCCAATCTACAGCTACTGCGGTCGCCAACCCGCCTGCCAAGCGTGGTGACTATGGTGTGGGAGGCCTATGTCCAGCAGTGGACTGCATACGGCTGAAATGTATGTAATGTATGTATGTTTTGATATCACGATAGTTTGTCAACTATCTCTACCGAGCGCCGGTGGTCTAGCGGCAAGAACGCGCGACTTACAATCCGAACGTCGCAGGTTTAAACACCGGATCGTATCAATGAGTTTCAGAACTCACTTTTCGGTGAAAGAAAACATCGTGAGGAAACCATACTAATCCTAATAACGCCTTGTTTACCGTCTGGGTTGACAGGTCAGATGGCAGTAGCTTTCGTAAAACTAGTACCTACGCCAATTCCTGAGTCGCCAAGCGTATGTCAAGCTGCCAAAATGTCGTGCTATGGCAAAATGCCGGGACAATGCGAGGAAGATGAATAGTCAGTAAACAAATACGCGGATTGGACATCACAGATTGAACAAGCGTCGAGCATGCATATACTTAAATCGTACCATCCGTGGCCAAGAAGAGAATGCTTCTTATTTTTTTTCTATTATTTGTAGCTAGCAAATCCGGCTCCTTAAAGTTAATTTGTTTATATAAATAAATAAATAAAAATATAATTTTTATATCCAATTGGCCAGAAATACCTTATTGAAATTGAAATAGTTTATTTTGGACATCATCCATAGCTGAATAACATGTCGACTTACTGACTAGTAACAATCAATCAAATTACATTTAGAGTTTCGCATTTAAAATATGAATAAAGCAGGTACTTACTTAAGTATATATTACGTTATTTACATTTTATTTGAATTGACAAATGTATTACGTTTTTATTAAGATTGGACCTTTCGTCTTTTAAGACGGAATGAATGTACAGTACAGAATGGTGATGAATTATTAAAATCACTCCGGATACAATCGAGTTTTCGAATCCAATCCCTTAAGTAAAGCTGATTATCGGAATTCCCCGAAGAGGCCGCAGTTCTCGCAAAATTCTGTAAAGTGCCAATCTCTCTCGGCCAGAGAGAGTCGAGAATTATTGGTGCGGAACACGCAGGGCGATTCATTTATTATACATGGTGCCGACGCGTAGACGCGGCTAGATCAAGTGAGCCAGGTGCCGGGCGTGTATTGTACGTACATCAAATCATATGCAAGTGACATATGTAGTTTATTCAGTGACATACATTCTGTACCCGTACCATGAGTTGTGACATTACAGTTTTCGATAACGAGTATCGAGTTTACTATCTGTGCATCTCGCTTGTACTATTTTAGTGCGAACGAGATGCACAGATAGTAAACTCGATACTCGATATCGAAAACTGTAATGTCACAACTCATGGTACGGGTACTGGATGAGTAGCATTCAAAAAAAGGTTTTCTAAAGGACGAGTAATATAACCAATTTTACCCACGTCATTAAATATTGACTTCCAATAATAGTAAAACAGAAATTCAGATCTCGATAAAAGTTTATTTCGGCATATCGCATACAAATAAACCGGTCATTTTATTTACACATTTTATAGTTGTTTTTTTTTTAATGATTGTCATAAAACCGATAAACATAAAATAGTAGAAAACTGCCCAACTCGCCCTAATACTCGTAGGATCAGTAAGGATAGCAATGAGGTGCGATGAAAATTTGTTAGAGTTGACACTTCCGAATTACATATATGTCAATTTAATGAGAGGTAGGGCACAGCGATGACCATCACGCTTGAATCTGGGGCAGCCCAACTGGGGAAGTACCTCCTCCTTACAGAAGACCACAGCCATAATAGCACTGCTACCTTTCAGGTATGCAGTGTTGTGTTCCTGATGGTGAGTAAGGTTCCCAGAGCTCCAACCCCCCTTAAAGGCCGGCAACGCGCTTGTGACTTCTCTGGTGTTACGGGTGCCCATGGGCGACGGTAATTGCTTACCACCAGGCAACCCGTCTGCTCGTTTGCCGCCTATGTCATTAAAAAAATATATATATGAATATTATACTTTAGATATTCGTGAGCCGCGGACAGTGAGAGTTGTCTCTAAACTACGAGAAGAGGCGTTAGTCTTGTGCCACATTTTTGGCCGATTAGGTAATAGGTTTTATATTGGTTTTGTAGCTAACTACATATATAACTTATGTAGTTTTATAAAATGTAATAAGCCTCTCTGGCGTGTGTAATTATCATGTGTAAGGCCCCAAAATTGTTTAATAATTTATATGTGGGTAGGTTTGCATTTTGTAATTCTTTTTTTGAAGATGGAGGTGAAGTAATATTTTTCCTCAGTCCACCCGATGATCACGAACGCTGCTAAAGGGTTCGAAACGTCGAGATGAAGTTTAAATTAGTATACGCGATTTAATCCGTTTTAGTTGTTTTATTTCATGAGTAATTATCGCGGCAACCGAAGACAATATTATATAGAATTTGATTAGCACATACTTGTAGAAAGTACCAAGCGCCATAATAACTAGGTACTAATGAACACTCTATATATTTCACACATACGCAAGTTTATTTACAAGTATGAATACAAGAATTGAAAATAACTAATGTGTAATTTCTTTAATGTTTCTTGATAATTTTATTAATAAAACAGAAGAAAACTGTAATACATATTTTTTAACTGATTATTACATAAATCCCCATGTGAATACACCCAAATAGATATCTACGAAACTTTCAATAACATTCATCCAACCTTCTATAGCAATACGATTTCGGTTGATTCGGGATGAATGATAGTGCTTGGCCCTTTCAAAGAACTAGGGAAATTGGTGTATAGAATAAATCATAACAGTTAGCAATATTTTATAAGACGGAAGCAACCCTCTATTTTAATCAATAACTTAATTATTTTATGTATAAAATGTACACGTGGAATACTCCAAAAATATTAACATAAAAAAAAAATAACTAGGCACTAACTTATGTTTTATTCTTATTCTTACTAAATAAGACCCATAATATTTATTATTACGTTGCTAAAACCAGTCACATATTGAGCATAAGGCGGATGTCACACTAATCCAAATTTCGGATGCGGCGACGGCGTGGGAAAGAGTTAGCGCTTGGCATATCTATGCGCTGTCTTGTTTACGCTCCGTCTTGCCGCATCCGTATCCCGGAGCAGTGTGACAACCGCCTAAGCCAATTGCAATTTCTATTGTGAGTCACCGGTACCTTTAGAAAAAACTTTCTGTGAATTATCTCTGCTACGACATTTATGGGAGCCAAAGAGAAATGTGTTTGGAAATTAAGTATCCATATTATGGAAGAGATTTTGTTGATGACACAGGAATTGCGGACCATAAACCTATTTTAGGAAGAATTTATTGCGAAAAGGGTTGGAATATAATGAATGGAATGTGAAGTAAGAGTTCAAAACTAAAAGTATCAACTAAGTAGGTCATAAAAAGTGTCTGCCATCGCCAGTGGACACATTAAACTGAGTTAGTTAATGTAGGACTGCACTCTGCAGCAGTAAAACCGAAAACAGCGCTTTAATTAAATAAGTTGCTTTACTTCACTTTGATTAGTGTAATTATTTATTTAATAGAGGTAGCTGTTCATTTTGACTTCAATACAACTGTGAATAACATGAGTAATTTTAAATATATTTTTACCTAAACATTTTGCCTAGCAATGACGGTGCGCCAAATATATTTCTAGATTCACCCGATACAATTTGAATTTCTTTTTCCTCGTCTCAAACAAAAGAAGTGTTTTATACTCTAAATATTTGGTTAGCCGTTGGACATCATGTTCTTTAGACGCGTCGATAGTACCTATAGTAATGATGAATATAAATGTCATAAATACTCAATAGAAAGTAACCAAGCTTCAGTATCTGAGATTCCGCGGGTGACTTCCTATTAGGTATTCAGAGTTCGAAGAGTTTAAATAAAACGCAAATCGAATATTTCCAATAAAATAATGAAACTTTATAATTATATAGTTATTTTTATGACATAGGCGGCAAACGAGCAGACGGATTGCCTGGTGTTAAGCAATTATCGTCGCCCATGGGCACCCGCAACACCAGGGGAGTCACAAGCACTTTGCCGGCCTTTAAGGGGGGTTGGAGCTCTGGGAACCTTACTCACCATCAGGAACACAACACTACATACCTGAAAGGTGGCAGTGCTATTATAGCTGTGGTCTTCTGTAAGGAGGAGGTACTTCCCCAGTCGGGCTGCCCCAGATCTAAGCATAATGGTCATCGCTGTGCCCTACCTCTCATAAATGGTTAACTTAATTAACGTATATATATGCCTATATTACATCTAGCAACTCCATTATATATATTCCACAGAAAACTGTTTCTATCTGTTTACACTACGCATCACATAGTTTACATTGCCTTCGTAAAAAGGGTTAGTTTAGGATATTATACTCGTAGTCACTCGTACGAAGGTAATTCGATTATCGCGTCCCAAATTTGTAAATATACGAGGAGTTTCTAAATTCAACTTCACCTTATATAACATTCCTGATAAATCTGTGATGAAAGTTATTAAAGGCAATTGATTATGGCAAGTATTTCATTAATTAGTCACAGCAACAACATTAATCTTACCTATCAGGAAGTTAATTAAATTTCATTAGTAGTTAATGGTTTTTTACTGTGCAGAAATATCTTTGATTTTATTAATTTACGTTAATTATAGTCCTTACCTAGGAGGTTACCACGAGACGTAGCTAACAGTTTTAGAATTATGTGAACATACTTACGTCCTTTACAATAATACTGTTAGGTATATTAATACACACGTGTTTGCGGAGGGAGCAAATATTCATAAACATGATTATGTCGACCTCAAATAACGCATATATATTTTATTTGAACATAATAAAGCGATCAAATAAATGCTTGTCATACATGGAACTGGCTCTCGAAATGAAATATGTGATATGATGTGGTCGGAACAGTAAATTGAATTTGGTTACAGTGTAATGAGTTCATGCCGACGGGATTGTGTATTGAGTCGATCTTGAATTCGATCACGTATCTCTGAATTTATGTATTCCGACCACCTTTGGTACCCACAGATGAAGGCCAGGATTTGATTACTTACGTGAAATACAGCTCGGCGGACGGCTAACGGATCAACAGCAAGGTTCCACCTTATTTACAATAATGTTTTCGATCCGAGAGGTAAAACAAGGTTCGCCGAATTTATATGTGCGAAACGGTAGCTACGTGCTTTCAGTCCACTCGCTTTTCGGGTAGGTAGAGGGTAACAGGAAACCGAGGAGCCGGAATTATTAGATTTCAGTGGACGGGCATAGTTCCCACTTGCATGCCTACAAGAGCATTGAAATGTGAGATCTCCTTGACTCCCGTAAACCTTATTTACCGACTCGTTATTATCAAAAGTTGCAAGTCATAATTAATATAGATTTAATTAAAGTAATTATATCGTTTTCTTTCTCACGTTTGATTCTAATTTATTTATGCATATTAATGCTAAATAGGTATTACATTTTTATAATTATAACTGTAAGTTTCAAATTATTTGTTTTTAAGTGTAGTTTTAAATATAATACTGTATTTAAGTTCTGAGATATATATTTATGTATTTATTTAAATATTATTTCACTATTTAAACAATAAAGTAGAAATGGCGGACTTAACGCCTTAATGCATTCTATACTAGTCAACCATAGGGCTAAAAAGAAAGGATAAACAATATATGTATTTATATTTGTAAAAGCTATTCATCGGCATATACTTATTACTTTTTACAAGACCGAATTAAAATGGAAGTCTAATAGGTTTTAAATATAAAATTGTATTTAAGTTCTGAGATATATATTTATGTATTTATTTAAATGTTATTTCACTATTTAAACAATAAAGGAGAAATGGCGGATTTAACGCCTTAATGCATTCTATACTAGTCAACCATAGGGCTTTGAAAAGGATAAACAATATATGAATTTCTATTTGTAAAAGCTATTCTTCGGCATATACTTATTACTTTTTACAAGACCGAATTAAAATGGAAGTCTAATAGGTTATAATGAGAAATATACACAATAATCGCTAGGTAAAAAATTATAGAATAAAAATAAACATCATGTAGAATATAAATAATATATAGAAACGACCATCATAGCGGTAAGATTCATAGTTTTCTCCTATGTACCTACACTGTAAATACACACATATAATACAACACTTGGGTAAAGTTAGAATTTCCAATAACACAATTATCATTGAACGATATTGTTCATATATTGGAGTGATGGAACAACAAACAATATGCGACAGAATTTAATTAGTCGACCCCTCTGAAGAGTGTTGATTATCGACCTTTACTATTGTGGCTATTGGAGCAAGGGTTAGATTAAGAACAGTTTTAGTTTTCGTAACAATTCGGGACAATATATATATAGAAGAAGAAATCATCGTCAATATAATCGAAGTCCAATAGGTTGTAAGGTACACGCTTGGAGACGCTCGTTGAAGCCTGGTTTGGGCAATTTGCACTTGTCTACTGGTACACTGAATCCTAAAAATACATTTTTAGGGTACTTCTTCTAAGTACATGTAATGGATGGGGGGTCATTTTTTTGGGCTTAACCCTAAAGTGTGAGGTATCGTTAGATAGGTATTTGAAATTATTTTTTACATAGTAAATAATCATTTTCGAAGTTTAAAAGGTGAAGCTTCATAAAAGCTCAATGAAAATTATTTTGAAGTAGATCGGTTGAACCGTTTTCGAGTTAGGTGGCGCCTGACATGCTCTTGACCGCTTTTTAGATTAAATGTCGAGTAATAAAATAGGTACTTATTGTTATAATGATTTAAACTTTCAAGGTTTTCAAATATAAATTGCATATAAACCTTATAGTTTGACTTAGATAATTCAAATACAGTTAGTTGTACATAAGTCGTAATAAATAATTTATCCTTGTGTATCCTACACTAAATCCACCATCCGTAACACCATTCATATCCCTGCCATCAAAACAAACTTTTGCTGACGTCTACGTTTCACTTCCCAAAAGCCGAAACGTTTAGTAAAGTTTAGGGTCTGCGGGCGTGACGCGCATCGGCGAAAAGCGAGCGATCGCGTACAAAATGACGTACCCGACAATATTAGTATTTCAATTATCCGTCCGTGTCCCAATACCGTGGATCAACAAATCAACACTACACTATTCACGAGGGTTGAACAATTCAATTTTATCGATATTTGAACAATTAAAGTTGTTTGCAAGCATCGGCTCTGAACTAAACATTCGCATTGTTGTTTGTCGGTTTGTGACATTGCTAATCTTGATCCTTCGATATTATTTTTCACCCGACAGAACCAAGAATTTATTTACGGTTTAGGGTAAAAGCTTTGTAAATGTAACCAATTGTTTCTTTTTATTTTCATAACCGTTTGGCCGATTATCTTTCAGCAAAGGATAGGTTTTAGGTATTAGGTAGACAGCGGTTTTATAATTTTGTCGGGAAAATCAACATTGTAATTTAGTTGTGTACATGGCATGTCTTACTCCATAATTATAAGTATTTCCTATAATTAGCGAAATATGCAAGTAACATCTTATATCTAGTACGGTGACTGGTAGTCTGACTCAATTGATTTTCTTAAAGGAAGCCTTGATGTTTCTTTATCACGCATTATACCCAAACACCTGAATTGATAACGAATTCATTTCACAGGTATGAGATGATACAAGCTACAATAGTTTTCAGTTCTTAAAAATGTAAGTCAACCTTATGATTGGCACATTCCTAAAATTGTCAATCTTTGATCATGATCACTCATTACTAGAATAGAATAGAATAGATTTTTTTTATTCGTACTATGCGGTACTTCCCTAATTTCTTCTTAACTAATTTCTTGAATTAAAAAGTATTTCTTGTAATTGAATACGTAAAAGCGCCCTGTTTATAAAATTTAATATTTATTACATAAGCTAGTATCCCAAACTATGTCCCGAACTGTTACGAAAACTAAAACTGTTATTATCCTTACCTACCCTTGCTCCAATTGCTACAATACTAAAGGTCAATAATCAACACTCTTCAGAGGGGTCGAGTAATTAAATTCTGTCGCATATTGTTTGTTGTTCAATCGCTCCAACTAGGTAATACACGTACGAACCTACTAACGTTCAACGCTAGCACAATGATAATTATTGTGTTTTTGGCAATTATAACTTTACCCAAGATATATTATGTGTATGTATATACGGTGTATCAACATTGCGATACAACGAGGAAATGCCGCCAGCATTCTTGCCACAATGCCTCAAGAGGCTTTTTTTTAGATTTTATACTGTAAATAGTTAAGTAGTTATTATAATACGATTGTAATTTCTGTAAATAAATGTTTGATTTGTTGTACGGTGTAGGTACTTATGGGGAAAGTATGGAATATGGATCTTACCGTGATGGGCGTTTCTATACTATTTTCTACCTAGCGATTATTGTGTATATTTCTCACTGCGCGATAATATAACGATCCATATCCCTAGAGAGTGCTGAGAAGTGCGCATACTAGGCTTACTATTTTCTTTGTCTTTTAGGCCCTGTCCAGAAGGGGCGAATTCGCCGCGATTTCGAACGCGTTTTAATATTCATTATTGCATTTGACACGCCTAATAAAAGTACGACGCATCGTAAAGAAGCAATGTACTCGAATACGCGTCCAATACGCGCGTGCTTCTTGACAGAGCCTTACAACTAACATGTACTTTTGTTGTTTAGGTGTCCTATGTCTCCGCGACATTCACCTGAGCGTGCCGGAAGCCATCGGCGTGGGCACCGGCACCACGCTCGGCTGCCGCTGGACACTCGACCCCGGGGAACAGCTGTACACAGTCAAGTGGTACCATGGTGCACAGGAGTTTTTCCGCTTCGTGCCCAAAGAGCTGCCCAACACGAGGGTGTTTTCGCAGACTGGGATAAGTGTTGATGTATGTATTTACATTGTAGTCTTAGCTTAATTATTTAGTAATAGTAAAACACTTTATTATACATAATAACACAGTAAAAAAAGAGAACAATCGAACAACTTAAAGGCAAGATTGTCTCTTCCAGCTATTTTTTCAGTAGTTGAGAGAGAGTCAGAGGTGTTAAGCAGATCAACTATACAACATGTAATATTTATGTAGGTTTGGCAGATAGCGTGTGCACCGGTGCCCAAGTTTTTCCAGCGCGCTTCAAGCACTGGTCCCACTGCGAGCTAGTAAGCTATGAGCTATCAGCTATTTCATGGGACAAAAGATAATCGTTCCCGTGTAAATAAAAGAGATAATAAATAAACTTTTTTTAGATTTTATACTGTAACTAGTTAAATACTTGTAGTTATCATAATACGATTGTAATTTCTGTAAATAAAGCATTAATTTTCAAAGAGAGAGATATATATTTATAGCTCATCGCCCGGCGATGAACTACGATCGCCCGGCTATAACATATATCTCTTTTATTTACACGGGATCGATTATCTTTTGTCCCTGGAAATAGCTGATAGCTTACTAGCTCGCGGTGGGACCAGTGCCTCACGCATAATGATTTGATGCTGTTTTAGCTCGATTATAGTTTTTGCTAAATAATCTAAGTGGATTATTTGAACCGCACTCATCAATACACTGACCAAAACGCAATCAACAGTGTTGCAGTGGAATTAAGTGTCTATTATGTTGATAAAGATCATGATTCTCGTGTTTACTGGACACGTCCGGTACCCGTACCATGAGTTGCGACATTACGGTTTTCGATAACGAGTATCGAGTTTACTATCTGTGCATCTCGCTTGTACTATTTCAGTGCGAACGAGATGCACAGAGAGTAAACTCGATACTCGTTATCGAAAACCGTAATGTCACAACTCATGGTACGGGTACTGGTGAATCCAACGGCGCGCGCGGCCAGTCGCAATTATTGGTATCTGTGTCAGTGAATCGACGTTTCAATATTGTTTATGATGTTGCGAATAACGCAGCTGGTTAGTCAGCATTCATGCTTTACACCGAACATGCCACATATCATGTTATACAACAACATTTTAATGCGTCATGAAATTGAAAAATATTGCAACAGGCTTGTAGATAGATGTAGATGTAGATGTAGTGTAGGGACGCCCGGCCGGACTCAGGCGGGCTGTCAATCGCTCGTAGCAGTCATTCAGCCCAGTTCCCTGAAGTTGGAGCTGCAGGTTACTATTCCGGCTGCGTTCCCACACAGTTTTAATCAAATATTCCAATCTTACTGCAGAACAGATATCTTTTAATTTGACATCCTTTAGTTCGCATTCCTCTAGAGCGTCAACAGGCTTAGTGAAAAATAGAAGAAATAACCATTATTTTAAATGGACCGAATAATAGGTATATATTTAGGTGAACAGCGGCAAACACTCTTGATCATAAAAAATGTTATTTGTATGTATCTTGATCTTGACAGACGAATAATAAATTATTTATACTAAAAAAATTATAGAAAATATCCTTTATATGAAATGTATCTCTAAGCTCTTCGATCTACGAATATAAAGAGATAGAGGTGTTGAATATACAAGTATAACTACTATAAAAAATTATCGAATTATTTAACCCGGGTATATAATCTTAGACCAACTTGCACCATCCGAGGTTAACCAACTAATCCAGAGTTAAAGGTTAAATTAACCTCGGGTTAGTTTGCTAACCTTCAGTGATGCACGTGGGTATTAGGGTGTTGCAGCCTAAGTGGAAAGAGTTAACGAAACCCCTTTTCCTTAACACGCAGTTAAAACGTGAAAACAAGTGGACATAAATCAAATAAAACTGCCAAAGTGTTTTGCTAAGTGCTCGAGCAAATGTTTTGCTTACGACAGATGATAAACAACATCATAATCGTGATTATATATGGGTCAATAGTTCTGCGACATCTTGCTAGTTCGTTAAACTGCCGCCGGCGAATGCAATGCAAAAAATCACTTAAGAATCTCGCGGAGCAGTGGGCACGTTAAACCTTTAGCTGCTGGCACGATGCCACTGCCGAGATATAACATTGTGCCAAAATAATACATTAAAAACCTTTTCAGAGACTATCGAATACTTTAACTTTACATCGGAATGGCGTATGAAGCAATGAACGTTCAAACGATCTAGGTACACTTGACGGAGTTCTTACATGCATCGATTGAGAGCGCTTCGCTTGCATATTGAGATGCAAGACGCTTGGCGGCCCTGTAGTGAAGCAGATCGTGCTATTACTGGTGCTATTTACAGAGGGTACCCGGGAGACGAACAGAGTGGACTCCCGTCCACTACTCGCTGGCTGTACGTTCGAGGCATACATACTCAGCTTAAGACGTAATGTGACGCAGACCGGCCCTTAGAAATCGGGTCAGAAATCTCGAACGCGGGACGGCATGATTTAGTTCGGTGGTTGCTCAAAGTGGACGACTTTCCGTAAGATGGATCGAAGCTTTTAACTCTATTCGGCTACCAGCTGCGTACGCTAAAGTGCACACGAGCTGTAATGGCCGAACCCGCTGACTCGTGTATGAGTTACTTGTACTTTAAGGATAATGCCGCTAATAAGGAAGTGCTCATTTAGCAAATTCACGGATAATTATATTGCCTTGAAGTTTATTGCTTAATCTACTATTTGTTTTTTTTTTTTCTCATTCATATTGAGCATCTGGTAACCACACATTTTATGGAATGAACCGAAACGTTACATTCAATAAAGTCCTAAGACGCACTAGTGATTCGATTAGGTATTGTACGTCCAATTTATTTTATTGTGCGACGTTCCAGAAAATAGATTAGTGGTAGCAGCAAGACATCCACTGCATCCCAGTTGCAAACTAATAGATGGAAAATAGAGATATATTGAGATTATCGGGGCAGAAAACAAGACGCGTATATTCTTGGCGTTACATTGCAATAAGGTCCTGCAAGAACGTCGGTTGGTGCTCTGTTATCTGCCATAATAGATAGGTACAGTCAGCAGCAAAAGTGACTAAGCATTTGAAGTGTTCAAAATGACCTACACGCGGTCTTATTCTCTTGACAATAGAGATGTGTTGACCTCATTTTGAACACCTCAAATGCTTAGCTACTTTTGCTGCTGACTGTACATAAGCAGTCCCGTTACCTAGTGACAGACAACAACGTGAAGCGTTGACACTCGCAACATATTATATGCCTTGAATGTCTAGAACTTACACTGCTAAAAGGATTATAAAGCAAATAGTCTCCATAAAATAATGCATTCACTTGTCGGTCCTTACATTTTAAAATTAGTGCAATTTCTTCCAGATATTACGAGCTATACTTACATATTTTTATATTAAACAGAGTAATGTATTCTGATTGGAAAAAACTGTATTTATTATGTACATGTAAAAACGGGAATGAATAATTTATTGTAAAATGGTAATAATATAATCGCTTTATATAAACACCAAAAAACCTTCGACTAAAGCTTGGATGTATTTAAGTTATTCACAAAATGTCACTAGGCTTTATTCTTAGTCAGATTCCAGTCATCCTCAACACTCGTTAGTTATCGCTACCGCAAAACGATTTATGTAAATTTCGAATTGTCTCTGTCACTCTCATGACGCCTTAATTGGAGTAAAAGAGAAAAATTCTCGAAATATACGAACTTCGATTTTCGCGGTACCGGGCCTTGTCTCTTAGATAGTTATTGTATAGTGCTCTAAAATTAAAGTAACTTCAATATATTGATGTACTTTATATTGGCCTCAAATATTAAAATTTTTAAATGTATATAACGAATTCAAATTCTAAATGGAATCCTTTATTGGCGTTTGCCGACTTGGAGAATAGTTTGCTGAAGCATTTTAGTCCAGTATTAGTTAGGCGGTATTTAAACTATTTTAAAGCTAATCACCCCCGCTAGACCTGACTTGGATTTCACCCTTACCTAACTAACTGGCGAGTTGGCAATTGGCTTGCTTTTGCGGAGCCACTTAGTAACGTTCGTTTCAATGTAAATGAATTTAACACGTGTTTAAGAATGCATTGAATTTCTAATATTGTTTGCTTTGTTCTTAAGATCCGTAAACTCTATCTCAAAGTTTGGAATAATCCCCGAAGTTGGAAACTTTCTTGCGTAGACTTAAAGTTGCTATAGATATTATATTATCTCCAGTTTTAAGCTGAGATATTTACTGTGTAACAAAATCGTAAGATGTTGTCGATTTTTTTAAATTCAAGTATGCCTAGCAACAAGCACTTTCGAATAGTCAATACAATTATCATCTTTTACAATTATCATTTTTTTGGACCCGGGTATGTCCTTAAACTACGTCCAACAATGAGAGGTAGGGCACAGCAAAGTACCATCACGCTTGAATCTGGAGAAGCCCAACTGGGGAAGTACCTCCTCCTTACAGAAGACCACAGCCATAATAGCACTGCTACCTTTCAGGTATGTAGTGTTGTGTTCCTGATGGTGAATAAGGTTCCCAGAGCTCCATCCCACTTATAGGTCGGCAACGCGCTTGTGACTCCATTGGTGTTGCGAGTGCCCATGGGCAACGGTAATTGCTTACCATCAGGCAATCCGTCTGCTCGTTTGCCACCTTTGTCAAAAAAAATAAATAAATAATAATCTTGATCTAATAATCTTAACTTAACTACTTTATAATACAATATTACAATTACAATATACTTAACTACTTCATCATCATCATGTTAGCCGAAAGACGTCCACTGTTGGACATAGGCCTCCCTAAACCGACCCAAAAAGACCGGTCCTGCGCCTTCCACATCCAGCGGCATCCCACGACCTTAACTACTTACTACATTAAACCTAATAAAGGCCCTTCAGGCATTGTACCAAGGATGCTGGCGGCCTCTTTGTATCCCAATGTTAATACGTTATACGAAGAAGCCGCCAGCTCTTCGGTCATCAGTTACGTCAACCAGACGCTTCGCGATTTTTGCGAAAAGATTGTACGCGCTGGGATCCCACGGACCTACGCCATCCGGTACAAAATGGTACTCTCTACCCAGGCTCTTATATTTGTTACGTTTAAAAATTGCGCTTTCCTCCCTGCACCCGCTTTTAAATAGTTGTTTGTTGTTTTTTAGTTCGTAGGAGATAGGACGGCGCTAGTGTGTCTAGGCAGATCATCATTACTTCAGAGCAATTCATCGGTGCAATTATTACAAAATAACATTTATAGGCATCTCAATAATAACAATAAGTAATTTCACATTAAGTTCGTCAAAAAATATAACAATAAAAGATAAAAAAGATAAAAGATGATCTTTTGTATTCAATTTATTAGGCACATTACAATGTTGATGCACTTATTATTGTGAACGTGAAAAAAAAATCTACCACCGGTTCTAACCCTACACCTAATCTACTTATAACGAAATTTAAAAAGGCTTTCCATATAAAAATATATTGAAATGGTAAATAAATCCTAGAAAAAATAAACTAATGTATTATTGTGGTTCGCAGGTGTACCGCTCGGGGGCGCATCAGGTCGTACTGCGCGACGCCACGCGCGCGCTCAGCGGACGCTACCGGTGCGAGGTGTCTGCAGATGCACCATACTTCCATACCGTCTATAAGAGCTCCTACATGCGAGTAGTAGGTAGGTGAACATTATTTAATATGAATCACTCATATAGTTCCTCATAGTTACGAATGAGTCAATTGTAACATCCCTTTACATTGATAATAACGCAATCACTTATATTTCTCGTTAAATATGCAGTAATGGCATACGTGCCACAATCAATCATTATTTGGCAATCAAGTTTAAACTCACTCCATATTATTATCACCTCAATACCCTTGGTGATTGTAATTAGAGTCATTTGAGCACAAAATTTAGGCTTTTACTATCCAATTGCATCCCGTTTCAGCGAGTGTTTAAATTATGTTTAAATGGGTTGAAATTTGGGGGTAACTCTAAATGGGATAGAGCTCCGAGCTGAAAGGCAAATGCAATATAAACCTAACTGCGGAACACGTTACTACGGTTGTGATGTGTTATTGCCTTGATTTGCAAGCTTTTGCCAAAAATGCAAGCCTGTTAACCCGATTAATCGCCACATCTATATGTGGCGATTAAATTCTTAATCGGTTAGGAATAAAGTGAAGAGTAGTATCAAATTATAATTTCACTACAAACTACAAAAGTTATGTATTCATACAAACAAATCATTATTATAATATTGTTCCTCAGTTATTGATTATAGTTTACCAAGAATATAAATTTACACTTATCTTAAGTAATTAATGTTCAACCAAAGTAAACTTACGAAACTAAATACTAGATAGCAGCAGTTTACTTATTAGACAAGTTGATCTAACAAAACTATTGAAATAGATAACAAACTAGGTAACTAACTTACGTCTGCCATTAGATTCACTGTCTGATTTGAAAGGCAGGAAATTAAATTCGCTACAGTAGCTGTCTACGGCGATAGTTGTCGTTATCGACTCTGTTTAATATTAAACTGGGCATTAGTGAGTAACAAGCGTAAGTATAAATAATACGGACGATCCCGCGGCGGCCTCGTGCAATCCTAAATCGTAAATCAGAACTATTGTTGGGCAATAAATGTGGGGAATCGAACACAAGGGATGTTTGATTAAGGTTTATCTTGGTTAATTTACGGTTATTGTGGAGGCCCGGGAGGTGCGCACAGTGTGACGCTGCCGCTGCCACGGCGGTCCTCAGTGACATGACATTATTAGCAATTTGTCACATATGCGGTACGTACTGCCGCGCTATACTGAATAATTAAGTTTAGTGCTACACTTGAACGTGTTTCTGGCACCCTGCTTCTAATTGTAATATAACTTTAAATTACGACGCTCCGGCATTATATAATGACTGAACGCAGTTCGTGGCGCGACGTTGCCTCAACTGGTGGAGTTCTAGGATCACTTATTAATTATGACTTCTACGAAATTATCTTGGTATAATCAGCTTTCATGAATGAAGGAATAATGATGCGATAAGTTAATTTCGTGAGAAAAGTAATCGTATTTGTAGCACATCTTAGTAACAAGAGGGGAGAGGTGGTTCTTAATCATTGTGTTAAGAACCACCTACGTATATATTTAAAATATTCAGTAGAAATCATTGTCTTATAATAACAATTAATTAACGTGTCGTGTTTACACAATTAGCGCCGGCTGCTTTGCTTCACGACTTATCATAATTTGAAGCTCAAACATCTTTCGAAACGAAACACAGTTGTTTTCCTAATAAAGTAAGGAAGGCTTTAGCTGAATCTTGACGGATTAAATAAACACTAAAATATACCCACGACGGCCAAATTAAACGAGGTGCTGAGAACTCCCTGCGTTCCCATTAAGTAGAATTGGCAAAAAGCGACAGAACAGGAATGTAAACACTTAAAACTTTGCTCGGCGCCGAGTTCCGCCGCTGCGTCGTAATAGAGGGCGCTGCTGGCAAACAAAAGCAAGCAGAGTTTTAGTTTGGGCGCCATTTTCTCTGTTCGGCGTTTAAACCACGCTCTGCAAAATTCTGCGGTAAACTAAAATGGAACGAGCGTGTATGAAAGATGAATATGCAACGTCGCCGCCGACATCGCGCGCTGAACCCAGTGCACGGTGTGGACTCAACTCGTGTTATTTATTGCGATCAGTATTTTTTCTTCTTTAATGGCCCACAACTTTGTTTATACGATCCAGTTGGCCGGGCACATGAACAATTCTATCCCGGTTGCATGCTGGGCCCGTAATTTAATTAGGCTTTAGTAGTTCCGTAAAGATTAAAGCTCACAGAGGCGGCTTGCGGTTTCACCGCGGCTGTAGCCATTGTGTGTTGGCTAACTTTTGTATTTGTGCGCTGAACTTGCAATGGTCGTTTAGATCTAATCCCTTGAACAGGACGAGCTGTTCACATAAAGGTATTTAATTTGTTCTTACTACGAAAATATCTGTAAATACATAAGATATTACCGTTCTATTTCACTTACCAGTGGTAATTACACTTATTAAGTAATTTAATTTACCTTACATCTTATGTTTTGTATGTTAGTTGAAATAAAGGGCACACTATTGATTTTTTTTACAGTTATACTATCACAAACAAAATCACTTTTTAGCTTACGATCGCGGATTCACTCTTATCGTCAGCATATTTTACATATTCATCATGCTCCGTGCATATTTTCAGAGTAAAAGATAACATCAATACATCCCTCAGCGATATCTACACTTTGAGGGGTCTCAGGAATAATCCATGCTAATATCAAAAAATAACCAATGCGAAAGTAAGTCTGTTTGACTGTTACCTCTTCACGCTTAAGCCAGTGAATCGATTAAGATCATGTTTATATGTAAATAGTTGGGGAAGGGCATAGGATACTTTATATATCCCGAATCATTTGACAACACTCATCTATCATCATTCTACGCAGACGAGGTCGAAAGCAAAAACTAATAATAAACTGCTACGTAATTTGTATATAAAATATGTTTAATAATTACACAATAGTTGGACTGTGCTGTAGTCAGATTGTTTTGTGGCAGAGCTGCCCGAGTCGGGGCCACGAGTCCGAGCACAGAAGAGCTGGTACTCGGCCGGCGACATGCTGCGCGCCAACTGTACCGCCGCGCCCGCAGACCCGCCAGCCAACATTACTTGGCTCCTCAATGGTATCGAGGTGAGCAAACCCACAATGATGATTAATTCCTCCGATATTTCGACGTCGCCTAAACGTTCAAATATTGCATATATTACTACTAGATTTTCCTGTGCCCGGGGTGAATATCAGGATTTCAGCTGCGAAAACTGAAAACTCCAGTTCAAATCCAGCTACACCGGATGGGCTTGGTCGCTTTTCCTTAAGTATACACATCTCTTTTGAATATATAATCGTTTGCTAAACTAATCGGAAATAATATAAAAAGGTTGCAAAATTTTGAAACAACCTGCTTAAACCATAGTTCAGAGTAATAAGCTAGCATTAGCTTTTAAAAACTTTTTAATATTAACATAGTGTTGGTTGACCCGGCTAGTCCCTTTACTACCTATAGACATCTCAAATGACTTGTTGTTTGCCCAAAGACTTAAGTTGACCGTGCCCATATCATTTGGTATTTCTAGATTTAGGTTTAATATATTTAGTAGGTACATCAAAAGTTTGATTTACGTATAATGGAAGGCATAAAACACGTAGTGTTTCACCTTAGAGCTGGTAACACAGCGCCAAAAACCGTTAAAAATAAATAAGATTATATTATACTCGATAAGATTATACTCTGCTGTGTTCGGGTGGCCCAATAGGTTAAGGCGTCAGCCGCGATAGCTGGAGATGTGGTTTTAAATCCTGTCTCGGATGCCGTAGGTCCTCGTAGCTTTTTCTTAAGTATATGACATCTATTCCATTTTTTTTAATAGCAGTATTACTACTTAAAAATCAAAGCAAATAAAAATAACTCAATAAAAATAATTTGATATTATTTTATCTTTTGGATTGTTTATGCACATGATGTGAGTTATAACATGTTTAGTCCTTTAAAAGACCCTACATTTAAACAGTAAATGTGTAACTCAAGTTTACTTCGTAAAAGCGGTAGCATGAACGATCGAATCACTTTTGCCATTAAAGCTTCACGTACGCCTAACATCATTATTTTCCGTAGGTAAAAGGCCTCGATATTCCTCCGCACGAGATGTACTCGCTGCGGCGGCACCCTGTGATAACCGATGCGTCGCTCGAGGATGCTAATAGAATTATATTCAGCCCGTGGGATGCAATCTCCGGCTACGAAGAACCGGTCACCGACAACGTGATAGACATTCCTGGCAACATCGATATGCTGGTCGCCGCTGAGAACCGGAAAGCGGAGAGCACCACTCGCCAGGCTCGGACTGAACAAACAACCAACAAATTGAACAGTACCGTCGAGGAAGAGAAATCTAATAAGTCGAGTTCGTTCAGCCAACTCGTTATAAGAGTGCAGGCTGCACATTTTCATAAGGTAATTTTTGACACAGTTCCAACATTTTCAAATTACTATTTTTACCACTTATAACTTCCTTTACTTTATGTGGCTTTTTTATTCTAGGATGTTATTTTACATATGTACTATCTGAGACACTGTGTTCA
Organism: Grapholita molesta; assembly: GCA_022674325.2. Taxonomy (NCBI): domain Eukaryota; kingdom Metazoa; phylum Arthropoda; class Insecta; order Lepidoptera; family Tortricidae; genus Grapholita; species Grapholita molesta. Next base: position 7,082,382 of record CP053126.2, read on the forward strand.
TTTAAAATGTCTCGTACTCGTTAAAGGCTGTATCAAATTGATTTTAAACTTGCATAATCTACCCACGCAGTAAAAAAGTGTGAAAAGACACATAAATAAGCACTTACTTCTTACTATATTTAGTTTGAAGACTTACTTATGTAAGTATAAATTTTAGTAAATATATATATTTTATTATGTACCAATAAATAAATGGCAACAATCACAACTTTTAATATTTGTTATACCGACATATACACATGAAGAATGATCATACTTATTATATAGTTTACGTAGGTACCTTGTGTGCACTATTATTAAATTGAGGATGAAGAAACCTTAACTAGGAAATGTTTGCGCAACATGCGCTTGTCTGAGAAAGTGGGAGAGCATTCCAAATTCCAACTTTAAATCTTGTATTAAATAATGCGATTCGACGATGTTGCTTGTGTAGGAAAAATTGAAATTCGTAATAATATTTGTAAATTTTAACAACGCACAAAAAATTACACCATTTCCAACTAAATATTTATATAATTAACTTAATTTAAAAAAAATATAGAGTTGCAAATAATGAGTACTAACAATCTGCGCATTGCAATTTACGACCACGAGAGGCTAATGAGATTCAATTTAGTTTGACGCTAATAAAATCTGCATTTGAGCAATCCGCTTTGTACTATAAGAACTGGAGAACTCGTAATAAAAATATATGAAATATGAATTTGAATGATGTATTTGAGTGTTTTATTATACTAACTAGAATAATGAAGAATACTAATAAGTATAATATTTTAAACACAAAAATATTCAACCATTTTAATTGTACAGAAGCGGGAACTCAGGTTTTATAAGTCGAGTATTGCTCGAAATGTTTCATGCTATAACGAGGAGCATAATCTTTAGCCGTTCGCGTTGACTGGCCGACAATTAATTAGTATAATATTAATCTACCTTTTTATAATTTCCTGAATTAAAATAACAATTCGGACCGAAACATGAAAGAAAGTAAGCCATAAAACTATATCGCGTACCTAAAACCTTCCATATTCTGGGTTTGAATTGGGATTTCATAGATGTTTTAGGAGTAATTGTGGATATAATCTTCCGCCAATTTCGCAAGATAAAACGAACTCACTTTTCCTTTGATAACCGAGCGCTTTCTACATTCTGTGACGTAATACCTATAGGTACAGTCAATTCAATTGTATTAAATAAGAATTTGCTTGAGTTAAACTTTTGTAGGTTACGTTCAAGTTTTCAAAAATACTTAGGCTTAGAATTAAGGACATCTTATGTAGGTGAAAATAAGTTCTTTAAATTATATGTAGGTATTCTAGAACGAGACGATGACATCTTAAATTGAAATGGGTAAGCAGTTAAAATGAATCGTCATCCAAATTATAAACAGTGAGTTCAGTTCAGAGCCTCCTGATAGCTCGGAGCTATTGACGTAGTGAGTAAGCATATGTGTACCTACTTCATTTTAGTTATCCTAGACATTTACCTGATGATATTTACTCAAATGTATTAAGAATATTCTAAAAGACTTAATTTATAGTGTTCCGATAAAATATTGAACTAAAATAAAGTATGTTTTACATAGAACTGGGAAACTCGTAAATTCAGCAAACAATAATACAAGTTCGAATACTTACGAGTACATACTTTACGGACTATTCAAGTCCAAATATTAAACAAGTCCGTGTGTAAATTTGCTCGCAACTGCTGTTCCGAAAATGAATTCCGTTTTGTGGCCGAGCCCGAAATTGTGTTTTTCAAAGAAAAGTAAAAAGTTTTTCTGGTTTGGGAGTGTTAATAGACAGCCGTTCGGCCGGTCCTTTCGGCTAACTACCGGCTGTAGCGGCGTGCAGCCTTTAGCTTGCCAAAATACCGTTAATGTATTCCTTTTGTAAATACAAATATTAATAACCGCGAACTTGATATTGATTTTAATTGAGCATCATTTTATTGCTATCTTGTTTTGGTAGTTTAGGATGTTTGGGTTAGTTTTTGACTACAATCTATCTTCTATCTATTAATCTTCTATATATATAAAAATTAAATGCGTTTGTTAGTTACCCATAAACTCGGAAACCGCTGACCGATTTAGGTAATTTTGATATTGAAATATTTGTATTAGACCGCAAAAGGTTCAGGTATTGTAAAAACACGGAAATATTGTTATGTTAATCAGAAAAAATGACTCTTTATTCCCATGCAAATTGTTTACCTGTCAATCATTGACATTCAAATTTATAACATACATCCGTTTTTTTCGTCGGTTAAAAAGAGAAGATACGGGTGTTACGAAGTTCACCAGGTCATCTAGTTTTTTATAAAAAAAATATATTTTATAGTCTTCAGTAATATTTAACTTTATACTTTGACTGTTTCTAACTATATGGTGCTGATTGTATCTCTAATCCATTTATTGCTGGAATGGATAAAATCATCAATTTTGTTTAAACAGGGTCGTCTGAACGTGACGTGTGTGGCGCGTGTGCTGTCCGTGTGGGCCACGAGCGACGCGCTACTGCTGGACGAGGAGCGGCCGCAGATCGCGCCCGTTATGGGCAGCCGGGACTCCAACTCCGGTTAGAACACATTACTGTATGCTGTTAGAATATGGGTCGTCTGAACATGACATGTGCCGCGTGTGTGATATCCGTAGTATCCGTGTGGGCGTCGAGTGACATGTTACTGCTGGAAGAGAAGCGGCCAATCATCGCGCCCGTTATGGGCAGCCGGGACTCTATATCGGATTAGAACGCATTACTTTATACTGCGAAACAGGAGCGGTACCGCGAACATCGAAGTTCGTATATTTCGGGCATCTTTCTCTTTTACTCCAATCTAGGTGTCATGAGAGTGACAGAGACAATCGTCCGAAATTTACGAATATCGTTCGCGGTGGCGCCGCAGGTACGTCAGACCGTGACGTGTGTGGCGCATATGTTGTCCGTGTGGACGACAAACGAGCGAACTGCGTGTGTGTGCGTGAAAGACGTCTAAGATGAGATCGTCGGTTATAAAACGCAGCAGTTTGCTGCTGGAACAGGGTCGGTTGATACTCAGTATTGTTCTCAGGGTGTTAGCATTAGCAATACACGATGCGATGCTAAGTTAACTTAGTTCAGCAAGGTATGCTCACAGACCGGGTCCGTTATGGGTTGCAGCAGCGACCGCAAGTTAGATAAGTACACTAAAGAGGAGGCTTCTTTAAAGCAAAATATACTAAAAAAATACGAGAGTATAAAATACGTGGAAAATGCTAGTTCAATTTGTTTTCCATAGTATAGGAAATAAAATAGAATTGTTTTGTTACAAAATCGAACGCATCAAAAGAGATGGAACACTATTCCAATTCCAGAACTTTTTAAATCCCATTGATATTGTAACTACTAGACTAATGGGCCCATCGGCCTTAGGGGAGGGTATTTATATTATTGGCATAAAAACGAATAACGTTTTAAGAAATCATTGAATCTCCGTCCTATTATTATTATTTATTATTGTACACGTTCTTGACTAGAATACGTTTATTATCAATAAATAAAGTTATAATAAACAATCTTATTTTAATTATTTCACCACAGGTCTACGGCGTTCTACATCACACGTGGGAGTCGTGGCGATGCTCAACTGTTTAATATATAGACACTGGTAAGTCTCATTCATAAAATATTCTAGCCTTCTTTTATTCCTTTCTAACATATACAAAAATCAAGCAGACAGATGAGAACAAACAGTTATTTAATAACTATTTAGTTTAGGCGTGGGCCTAGGCAATATCTTTAACACGTTGGTGGACGGTAAATTACGTCATCTGTTATAGACCATAGAAAACAAAAACATACGCCACGCCTATAGGCGTACTGTCCGCCAAGTGTTAAACTGCGAGAGCAGCGACTTTTTAGCGTGCCGACTACGAGATCGCTCCCTGTGGCAGTCTATAGGGGAGGCCTAATTCCAGCAGCGGACGTTCGTGGCTGATAGGAAGAAAATTTTTGTTTAGCTTAGTTGATTAAGTATATGAAGTTATATTTGCCCTGCAATATTCTTGTAGAGGCTTTAAAATTGTTTTTCATTTATTTTATTATCATTACAACGATATTTAGTTGAAATAAATACTATAATCACAATCAGTCATTACTTATTTATAATTGTATTATGTGATTACATTGAATTATGACCTATAGTTATTTATATTTTAAATAACACAACTTCTGAATAATGTAACCAAATTATTACTGATGCATATTAAGAAGATTCCAGCTTATTTTCAACGTAATACTCATTTCTCTTCAGTCACTAAATTATACCGCTCAGGTGTCTGCAAAGTGTGCAAAATCTTATTCATTAGTTTTCCCTGAAAATTCAGAAACGACTTTGAAATTCTTAAACCAATTCCTAACTTTTTTATCCTTTATTAGTATACTTACGAAGTTTTGCGTTTCAGGCTTAATAAACATCGTTAACACTGATTTTTGTTTCAGGACTGTCCGATGATGAGAGCGCTCACTAAAACTATAACTTGTCTACATTTTTTCAAATCTAAAATCAGTGTTAGTATAACAAACATTTAAATGATCGAAATGAATGCAGGTTAAGCGAGGAGAGTCGAAAGTTTGTAGTGAATTTTATACATGTAAATAACTAGTTTTAACGAAATGTCTTCTAAGAAAATAGTGATGTTTTGCTTGACGAACTTTATGTAGGTAAGTAACCGTTATTACAGCGTAAAATAAACAAGTGTTTTTAAACTGTCTTTTTTAATTTTTTATCCATATATTTTACCAAAAAAAAAACATTGTTTATAGTTGTCTGAATCTGCATAAAACTCGGTATCAATCTCATGTATAAAAATGCTTTGATATTTGAATTTTTTGTCATGTGTTGGGCTTTCTGTGGGCTATGTGGGCTAATGGTCAAAGTGAAATCTAGCAAAATTGTGCGGCTTTATTTTTCAGATTTGGTAATCTCTGCCAACTAGAAAACTACCTAACATGTCAGATAAAACAAGACCGGCTTAGCCTAGTCCTGGCCTGGGTTCGAATCCCAGTAAGGGCTTCTTGTGAGATGTTTTCTATGTAATTAAGTATTAGTAGATTGCGTACATAATGTTTATTATATATATCTGAGGCTGAATACCCAAAACACTTCTTGAGCTTACCGTGGGGCTCAGTCAATTTGTGTAAGTATGTCCTATAATATTTACTATGACTCGTTTAAACCAGCGGTGTTTTTTCTATTGTACAAGATTATGCAGTAAGTGATTTTTCAGCCTAAAGTATTCACAGATATGATACTATTGTCTTATTTTATAAAGCTACAAAGTTCAATTACACTGTACGGCCTCTATTAAAAAAAACTCATTGCATGGCCGGTTTATTAGATATTCATTTGATATTGTTTTGGATTGCATTGAACATTGGGTCATTGACTAGGGACCGTTTAACGTCGTTACGGTATAAGCGGTAGAGCTAAAATTACGATTCTGCTTTGTTAAGACATAAAGGTATGATAATTATATTAGTGAAATATAAAGGTAAGATCCGCTATTTCTCAAAAAACTTTATTATGAAGGTAGCCTACTACAGTGTGTATTTTTCATACGGGCGTATACGTTGTCCACATATAGTATCCAGTAATACGACTCGTATTATGTTAATAATTTTGTTAAATAGTGTCATAAAATACTACGAGTATTACCCATTTTTTTAAGTCTGACCGGGCAGCAATGTACGCAGTCCAACTTATTTTGACATGACAAGTAATACTGACATGACATGACGCATCGGTATGTTAATTATTATGGATGCAATACATTGCGTGCTGAATTATTATGTATGAAAAAAAAATAACCTATTTTTTTAACAAACTGAATTAAAATAGGTTCCCGAGGTCCAATACTAACCGCCACTACAATATACGCCCGTATGAAAAACACGCAGTGTATACCAGTATTAAGGAGCTGCTGCGACAATGGAGAGAGTGGAAGAGAGACGTTTGCGGTCTCTTTAATTATCTTATTAACAGGGTGTTTTATCCTAGCAAAATTGTTTCCTGGTTTTCTCCAAAAAAACATACCAAAACGTTTTATACTTAAATATACTCCGAGAACCGAGTACTATCAGCTGTAAAAATATCCATGACTAATTTGTTAGCACTTACATATACATGTAAACGTATATTCTTTTATAAATACAATACTGACCAGCGTTTGACTCCGATCACATCTGATGGTAATGGTTGAGGGTCTGGTTCAGTAACAGCCTATTCACTCTTACTTTGAAAAGACCTAAATTATATCTTTCTTGAAATACAGACGAATACGGGATTGAATTCCATTCCTTTGCAGTCCGCATTAGGAAAGTAGAAGCGAATTTCTTCGTGCGAATGAATTGAAATTAAACTTAAAATAGTGCAGCGCATTTGTTTTGTTTTTTAAGCAGGTCATATCTTTATCGTATTAGGATTTGGAAAAAGAATAAGAAGTTTTTTTTCTATGACCCCTCATAGATGTCGTCCAAGTCAGCCATAACTCGATAAAAAATTTCACGTCGTATAAAAAATTCTTCCAGTTAGGAAAACCAAAATTTTTGTTACATCGTGTAGCAAACGCGATCGAAACGAAAATAATAATAAACAAATTACATGACTTTTCGTTTGATCTAACCTTCCTCCCGGAACTACGTAAACATCGGCAATGTAACGATTGGCTTTACGCAAGTTTTTATCATGAATAAGTAATCGGTATAAAATTGGCTTCGCTCGCATAGCCGGCAGCCATGTTTGAAATATTTAAACAGATTTTTATAAAATTAAATTACGAAAACTCGTATAAAAAATAAATTACATGATATGACTATGTTATGTGTAGAATCCATAAAAAAAGTATTATTAGCTTACGCGTAGAGTCGTACGGTTAGAAGGGAGTTTTCACAAAACAGTGTATCCAATTAGCGGCAGTTTTGAAGTTGAACAATTGACGAATTGCTGTCAGTCGTGTGACGATAATTAAGCATTAATTTTCAACAAGACCTTGAATTTGGCTTATTTTAACAAAACTATAAGCGATATTATTACAAGTGTGTAAAAAACGAAAAAAAGAACTATCAAGACTGATATTGTAATATAATATTCTCTTTGTGTGCTTTTTGTTTTAGTTTAGTTATTAGGTTTTTAGTTTAGTTATTTTTTTTGTATTTTTATTGATTTAAGTTTAGTAAAGTTAAGATTTATTATATTGTAATCTATATTTATGTTTTTTTTTTGTACAATAAAGTTCCATCTTGTCTTGACAACTCACTCTACTAAAATTGGGTACATTATTTTCTGAAACTCCCCGAAATAGCTGTATAAGCTACTTTTTAAATTCATGAAATTTAACCATGCGTTTCGCACCAGACCTTGTGGGTCGCTTTAGGGGAGACCTATGTCTAGCAGCGGACATCCGTCGGCTAATATGATGATGAACTACGCGTATCCTCACTCCCGTCAATATGAGAGGGCCGTCTACTTTAGTTGACGTATGTAAATTACGTGACGTCATGTGAAGCGAGCTCGTAAATTCTTATTACGGTTGATAAGGTGCTTCAGATCTTAATCCGACGCACCCGTAATTTGTAAGGTTGCAATTAGCCAGGATTTCGACGGCGCGGCGCCTCGACCCGCCTTAACTAATATTATGTAGGGACGTCAGGTTGTTTGTATCTATATAATACCCGGAAAGGTGCGGGTGTTGCGGGTAAGTAAGGTAACGCAGGTATGCTTATGTTACGAGTAGCAGGCAGATTCTGCACATATTTACAAATATAAATTTCTCCCAAAACTGCAACCAGAAAACACCGGAGGGCAGCAGCGTCCATTTATAGCTGTGATACATACTGCAATCGCCAAACCGCCTGTGCCACCGTTAGAGATCGCCCCCTGTGGCAGTCTATGGGGTGGGGGAGGCATATGTCCAGCAGTGGGCCCATAAGACTGATAAGTATAATACAATAATTTACGATGTTCTGTTGCCAGTATTTTAGCTAGTAATACAAATAATCTATTTTAGGCAAGAAAAGATCAGCATTAAGTGAAGAATCACGTCACGGCCGTTGCTAATTAGTCAGCTTCCTACTTTATTTTTTAGGGCGAAAGTCTTAATTGGCAATGACTGTGACATGGGGCAAGTTATACTGAAGTACCTAACCCAATTATTGAAGTCCCTTTTGTTTTCAATCGTAGCTCCACGCCTACTGAGGTCTTTCTAGGCTTCTATTCCTAGGTAGCCATAATGGCTGAATTAGTCTGCTAGAGCCATGATCATGCGAGAGTAATATGAACCAGTACTAAATATGTTTATTAATTATAGTTATGTTGCTGGTAGAAATGTCAACAATACTTAGGTACTATGATGTCAGAGTTTGTCTGCAAGGATGCAAAAAGGAATGAAATCTACGTTAATTGCTCAGAGACGTCTGGTATAACTAAGTCGGATCTGTCTGCGTCTAACGAACTTAATGCGAGTCGTACTGACGATTCCTTTTGAACTGCGAGGCTGATAAAATTATATTCAAATGCATGTTAGTACAACAGGTTTTCAGTTACAAGTTATATATTATTCTAAGGAGCGTGATTTGATAAACTCGCAAGTGCGTATTATATTAACTTTTTTATTTTCTTTATGTTCGACTGGAGATATATTACTTGTTACATTTTTTTTCTGTAATTTGATGGTTTATTTGATATTTTTCATACAATATCAATATTGATGTTACACCGAATAGTATTAGGACATAAGTAAACTTTTCCACTAGTTAGGTGATTCAATTAATTGAGAAACTTGAGTTTTCGAACATTCATTCTTAAAATGCTCCACTTAGTAATCATTCTCAGCGTATACTCCTCGCGGCGAATCATGATCCCTATGACAGTTCATGTTAGTGATGGGTCGTGTCGATGTAACTTAACTTTTTTATAACCAAAGGCGTGACTTGCATTCAGCTACGTTGGTAAACATGATTTTAAAAATATAATCTGCATTTCTTATGGTTGTTATGTTGTTGTTATAATAATGATTTAAGTTTTTTGGCCGAGAAATGTAACTTTTTAACATTTAGCATCTAGTATTTTACGTCACGCTTAACGAATGTAAAAATAAAAATCCTTCTTAAATATAGTGCTATTCTAAAAATTAGCGTAATATCAAAATACCTTTACTATATGTATAACTGAAAACGATTATAGGTACATCGGACAGTGAAAACGTACTATTTATTTTGTACACTCATTTCCATTATCGACATTTGTTTTTGATACTGTTGCACTAGTCGATATCTTCCAAACGAAGTAAGTTTTGCAGGGCGTAAACGTAATATCTGATTGAGATAATTTCTTGTAAATGTTAAGAATGGTTACAATTCCAACGGAAAATCATTGTAATGGCATATATCTACCTAAAATAAAAAAACGGCATTTTTAGACGCCTCCGATTCGATTCTAATGTAACGGCGACGCCACTACAAGTTTGTGTCGTGGGAATATCTGTCAGTGTCATATGGATCATGATTCGCCGCGACGAGTATAGGTATATATTTGCACGTGAAATCTCGAATAGGACAAAAATAGGGATTGAAAGTTTTTGAGAACTTCTATAGGTACACCCATAGTTGTTGTGATCAGCGGTAATATTCAAACTTAAGCAATCCAATTATAAACAAAGTTTGAAATTAATTAACAGTTAACTACAATACGTATTACTCGCCAGAGATATTACCCGCTAGCAACTGCGATTGACAAAACTATTTAACGTGGTTGAATGAATCTATTTAGGAAATGACTGAATTCGATGTTCGGTTTAGCCTATTGGCGGTCACAAATATCGATGCTGAATAATAAATAACATTTAGTATGCCTGTAACTGTGGAATTGAATTTCAAGCGGCAGTCAAATGGACAGGTGGCACATTTGCCGGTTTTTTGAGCTTTGTGTTTTTTTTTTGCAATATGTTTACTGCGCCAAAAACGCTGTTGGCGATAAAATTGTTGTTGTTATTACTTATAGTATTAACGCCTTTTATTTGCTGAATAGGCATCACCTAGATGGAATAGTACATACATAACCGGTAAATTGCTTTGCAGTATTATGAAAATTAATATCCATATATTTATTGCACAAACATTTATGCTCAAAACTAAAAGATCGTTATGGAATCTTTAGCAGATAGCCATAGATTACAAAATGATTTTTCATATATTCAAGTTCTTCGAATGTCTCGTTTTAGCTGTCAAGCTGAAGCCAACCTGTCAAAACGCTAAGTTTGTTTTTAAGATATGTCTTGTACCTTTTCCATAAACTCTTTAAAAATAACGGATTTTCAATTATTCCCTTAAAATCTTAAAATTTAATAATGTCATAGAAAACATAAGTGGTAACCCCTTTTATACCTACTAGAGGATGAATTATCCCAAACATCAACTTTGGGAACCTCATTTTGTTTTCCTGTACACTTCATATGAAATGCCCCATAACCAGCGTGCCTTCCCTAAACCACGGAGAAGCCTGGGGGGTCCCCACACCTCGCCACTCCGACCACGTTCCAGGCACACTTTGCCAACCAAGATCGAAGCGGCTAAACTAGTTACCTTTAATGGTTATGTAACTAACAAACTATGGATCAACCGGTCTGAAATAAAAACAAATTTAATTTAATTTTTTTTAAGTCAAGTTGGAACTTGTACGAGTACTTAACTAGATATTGCATTAAGTCTAAATAAGGCCCTTGAGGCATTGTACCAAGGATGCTGATGAAAACTTCTTATGACAGTTGCGATGTACTCGTACCTTGACTCTTTCTGATTAGGCAAGCTTTACTAGTTCGATATAGAAAAGGAGTTGCCACAACTGTAACCGATCTTATTGACGTAAACTTACATGGGCGAATGACACGGATAAACTTCAACCAGATGTTTAGATATATGACATGATCTTTATAGTCTTAAGTAATTTACTAACTTTATCGTTTACTCTTTCAACATACATAAAGGCCCATTTAGACGGTATGAGTTTCTCGCTTCGAAGTGTACAATTTTCGTAGCTTGCGAAAAAATATGTCGTCATGTAAACTATACATAAATACGAAATCGCATGGTATGGTACGATATGATATGGTTGGATATACATCCATGAGACCCATGATGGAGATACATGTAAACATAATTGTAATACAAGAATCGTATTTCGAGTTCATGTGATCTTCAGTCGTCATTATTTTTTGAGCATTTTAAATTCTTGAATTCACCAAAATGTGAAACAGTTGTTTCCCGCCAATTTTTTTTAAGACAAGGTCACGTCAGTCATTCAACCAGGAGCAAATATTAAGAAAAATATTACATTATATTTAAAAAAAAATGAGAAACAAGAAATATAATTACATAATTACGGATAGTGTCAGTACTGAATAGTGTTGATTTTTTAGCAATGAATCACGTAAATGTACGGATGAAACTGGTATGAAAATTGGTTCTGACCTATTCATGTGATATTCGCATGTACGTAAATGTCATACGTGAACGAGTTTAGATGAGTCGAGACATCGTCAGCAAATATCTCCGTAAAATGCTGCTTCTCGTGTAAACTACACCTGTCAATAATCCAATAATAATCACCTGTCACCTGGCAATAATCTCTGTACGAGTATCGAATGACATAATTGTAAACGAGTTATTATTTCTCGCATCGATGTAACCATTTGGGTGTTCACAAATGGTTACACTGAAGTAGTCAAGTTATCTCTCGTTCGTCGTAAACAAATCGTAAGTAGTGGAAAAGGTGAATAAATGTGGTAGTGGAGTGTGAAAATGGTTACAATAGCATGGCGATTATTGCATACAATAATATCATACGATTTCTCGCCCCAAAATGGGCGAGAAACTCGTGCCGTCTAAATGGGCCTTTAAGCAAAAAACGGATACGAGTTAAGTCTCGTTTTATTTGTGTTCACGTGTAAGTGAAACAGCTGTGAAATTTAAATTAAAACTTACTTTCTCTTTAAAAATACTGAATTCGCGTTTTCCATTTTTCTAGGTACAGTACAATGCGGTTAATATTTTCACAAACTTTCTTTTCATTCCATTTCAATTATTTTAATGCAAGCCGTTGGCGAGTTGGCCTTTAATAGATTTTAAATCGTCCATTATACGGTTTTGTGAAGAGCACACATTTATAAATTCAATTCAGGAAATGTAGCAGTTATTATAGTCTGCTTCTCACCAACCAGAACTCATTACTATCGAGAACTAGGAAATGATATTTTAGAGGAGACTACTGCCAACGTCGCTCAAAATCCAGATAGGTTTAGCTATGTAACTACTGATTCAATTTTGACCACATAAATGTACTAATGAGATAAAATGGAAACGTGATAATGAAGAATAAAAGAGTAAAGTGATAATAATAAATATAAACATTTTCATTTATTATCATTTTTCTCAATGAAAATTTGACGTTACTAAATAATATAATTTCAAAATCCAAAACTTAAATATTTAGATATTATTTAAGTCGACCCGTTACCACTAATTGAAACAGTCACTACCTGGGTAAACGTTTCACTTCAATAAAATAGTAAATATATCAAAACTACTATAATCGGTATAGTGGGGATCAATAATAGAAAAGAAAAATAATGTAAACAAATCAATTTACCTTCATTATTTTTTAATCATTCACTTTTCAATAACTTAGCATCGTTGACGCATAAACCTTCTACGTTTTCGTTAAAATATTATCGAGGTCATATTTCAAATTGTAAACATTTTTTTTTTACCTTTCAAAATCTATCTTCTCTATAAAACGACAATATTTTTAATGATGGGAATAAATAGTTGCGATTGAATTTTTCTCAAACATGTCAGGCAAAATAAATTTCAATTTCCATATACAAAAAAAAAAAACTTAAAAAAATACAGAAATTGCAGATTTGTTTTCGCAATTTTCGCATAAACAATGCTGCATATAATTAAAGTTATTTGCAGTGCAAAAGTATTAAAAAATATTTGAATAAGCCATATTAGAAGAAGGTCCTAAACCGCCAAAGCAGAAACGCGAATAGGTATCGAACATTGAAAATTTCGGGCATCTTTCTCTTTTACTCCAATTAAGGTGTCATGAGAGTGACAGAGACAATCGTTCGAAATTTACAAATATCACAGTCTGTGTCATAAATGTTCGCGCTTAAAACACAAATAAATGCACTGACCAGGATTCGAACCCGGGTCCTCTGGGCTAGGTCGTTATATATACATATAAATCGTATATAGTCGTACTACTTAAAAAAGTACTTACAAATATTGAATAAATAATTAGTCGTTGGAATTGACGTGATACAGAAAGAAAACATGGATTTAAAACTAATAGCTATACAATACTGCGTTCTTGTCATCCGATTTCCTATATTCATAAATTATAAGAGAATTTTCGAGTAACAGCCACTTACGTAAGAATAATCTAATCTGCAGCTCTTGTGGCTCTGTGCAGTGTTTGGATGGGAAGCACGATAACATTAATGAATTTGGGTTCGCCTGGCTTTCATTTCCTAAGTCTGCCAGTGAGTTGTGTCGGTGAGGATTATGGCTAGCTTTCGTCCCCCTCGCGCTCGACTAATATAAATGAAGCTATCTTTATCACGCTCACACCTCATTTTCTCTCAGATATCGGTATCTGTTTTGTGCGCCAGTTTCGTTTGTTTGAGCTAGATTATTCGCTTATCTATTGGTCCAACTTTGTATGTCAAAGTAAGCGCTTATCTCGATATTTTGAAAACTGTTTAATACACATGTAAATAAATTATTTAACAAGGTAAGTTCAATACATATTTTACATACAACATATTTAAACTTAACAAGTAACAATATACCGAATTAGGCCGATCAACTGTTGTTATTGCGTGCCGTTGTCATAGCAAATCGTTTTAAGAATGAAATATGGGCTTTAACTTTTAAAAAAAAATCATGTTTTTTTTTAAATACAATTCGACTAATAAAAGCAGGGCATAAAACAATTTTCCTGGAGAACTATAGGTACTGTGGCAACGAGTGATACGGAAAACTTATCCACCGACATCCCACATAAAAAATGGACTTGAAAGTCGTTGATATGATAAATAACAAATAAATAATGCTTTTTTTTTGTATAAATTGTATGCCATCTAATATAGAATTTGTCAAAAATCATATGTCATAACTGCGAGTCTCACTTAATTATCGCAAGCATAAATTATTCGATACAGTCGCGTGGAGTAATTCAACACACCCGCTCATCTCTGCATTAGCTGTACGAATACGTATATGATAACCGCATCCTGTACATAATTGCTTTGGAAATAATAGATACTTGAAACATGGCTTTTATAAGCTTAGCCCGCTAAGTGATGCGAGCCTGCTGAATATTCATCACGACCGGGGTGGTGCTTCACTTGTACCAGGCCAGTTGTATGCAGGCCAGTCGACAGTTCAGAGCGACCATTATAAACGTTCTCCCATTACGAATAGATGACACGAATCTAGAGGTGGTATTTTCACTGGTTCTCTTCAAACGACTCAGCGGACAGCATGAATAACGCGGTCTGGAGGGAATTGATGCGCAATCTAGCGACGCGGTTGCCAAACAAAATATGAAGATGATTATGCGAAAATATTTAGTAAATAAAATATTCTGGTGGTTTTCGAGGAGAAAAGCTTGTCTGAATCAGTTGATTTCCTTAAATCTATACACCTGTTTAAGGCCTCTGATCCTGAGTGGAGTGTTTTCAAATATACGAAGATTTCTAGTGAAATTCAATTCATAATAATTTCTTATATATTTACAAACAAACCAATAAAAATATTTGCCATTTATACCTACAATCAACATCGTAATAAAATAATATTACTCATTCATTTTATCAAAGCGCTACAAATGAAATTCTTTTCTAGGCGGTACGTCGAAAAAGTTATAAAATTTAATTTCTTTGTTAGCAAAGAATATTTATATTACGCAGATCGTGTTTCCAATCACATAAAACAAACGTATTCCAGGTGTAATTCTTTTTCATATTTACGTTTTCGCATAATATTACTCGTTCTGTTGAAAAAATATAGAACTGTCAGTCAAATACTGTGAATTGAGCATCATTTTTATTATTACTGTGTTTTATTATGATAGTAATTATACTGTGTAAATTATTTCAGGATAGCCCTTTTAATAAATGTATTCAAATAAGTAAGTGTATCAAGTTCTGTTAACAGTTTGTTACGCGCGGTAAAACTACAAAGTGACTATATAACGTAAGAGTGTCGAACAATTTTTCAAATAAACTTGCAAACTTTTAATGAGCAAACTTCAGTACTCAGTCTAGCAGGTGGACGTCTTTTTAAATTATAGTCGAACAAGAAGGCTCTACTTCATGTCGTCAAAACTTTGAGTCGTAATATTTTCCATTAAATACGTAGTCATTTGTATATGGGTGGTATTATAAAAGATTTCAAACAATATAGTGTCAGTTCAATGTATTTTTTTTTTAATAATTAGGCATAGGTACACACCCAGCATCGATCAGCATCATCATCAATTATCCGTCACACCTACACATGTAGATGATTAGGTATTATTGAATAATTATGAGGCTGTGTTTAAATATGGTCATTTGAAAACTGTCTTACAGTAGCAAAACAGGTACTTTTAACCATTTACTTTTCAGACAGTTAATCCCTGCAGACGCATTTAAAACAGTTGGAAGTTATTCTCAAAGATTAAGGAACACTATTATTAAAGCCGCAAAGGAAACGCCATCCTTGATGCAAAATCTAAGCCCCGTTCCCCGAGACCGACGCAAACAGCGTTTCATAAAAATATTTTAATTTTCCTCGCACTGAGAGAGGAAAGGCAGAGACAGGCCGGATACTGCCGGCTCAGTTCGGGCTTAGGCTCATTTTGACTTAATTGTTGGAATATGATTGTAACACTGAACTAAAATATTTGTCATAGTATGTTTACTTATGAAGATAGTGGAAATTCTTACCTGTTGCTTGCTTATGTCATAAATGCAAAGACTGGTTTGGCTTCATTGTTTCATGTATATCGCTAATTGTAAATTCCCTTCGTGGTCGGTCGAAATAGTTATAATAAAATAAACTCGTATTAATATCGCTTATTTAAATATTATAAAATAACTAAATATTTAAACAACTCCAAACAACTCCAGGGCAAATAATATTATCCTTAAAGAAATCAGCGATAATTTATGAGTTCCTGTACTAATAGAAACGAACTTAATTTTTATCAACCCGAAACGTACGATAAATTTACGATGTGGTGAAAATATTTGAAGCTAATGGGTCGATTATTTTATATTTCTTTTATTTATAAGCATTATGAAAAGATACAAACAAGAATATAAACTTGGTTAGGTATATATTTATAATACGTCATAATATCACAATGTCCAAATTGGGTTTGTTGAGAAGTTTTTACTTAAAAGTTCAGTTAAAGTCAACCAAAAAAATTATTTAAACGAGGAAGAATTTACTAACGAAAGTTAGCCTAAGGTAAAAATGTTTTCACACTTACATAAAATTCATTTCTTGTAATTTAGTTTTCTTTAGTACCGGTTTACTTAAGTATATCAAACCACAGATATTGAACAATTTCGGACACTACTAGACAATTTTCTATATCGCACCATAGGCTCATCCATGAAAATTATTTCAAGAAAGCTGAGTTTCAAAGCCTTTTTATTATACACCGTTTGTTTATCTAGGCGTTCGTCGTCACAGTACATATCACATATCACATATCACATACAGTCACGTCACAGTTATTCTGCAAATAAGCCTCGTATATCTTTCTCGTGTATGGAGCACTGCCACCTTTAGGGTTGTTTCACACGGACCACAACCACACCACGTCGCAGCGTCAAAATGTGGTCACGCAGTGGTTACGTGTGAATTGTGTAGTTGCTGGCCGTTGCCACAGACGTGGTCGATAATGACTGCAAAATGTGGTTCGTGTGAATTGTACTATTTATTTCTAATACAAAATATGCGCCCGACCACGTGTTGTGGTTGTGGTGTGGTTGTGGTTGTCGTGTGGTTGTGGTACGTGTGAAACAACCCTTATTGGGACGGGTCTGCCAAGTATCAGCGGGCCGCTTTCGATTCAATAGAGCACCGAGCTCGGAGACTCATTGGTGATCCTGAGTTGGTGAGTGTAAGGTTACAGAGCCTTGGACACCGTCACAGAGTTGCTATTTTGTCTTTGTTTTCCAGGATATATTTTGGAGAGTGTGCACACGAATTGCACGATTTCATTCCACCATCTCCGTTTGACCACCGGACGTCCAGGAGAGGGGAACGATTTCATCCTTACGTTGTGAATATTCCATTCCATTCCATTCTTACCATCAGGTGTGACTGAGGTCAAAAGCTGGTCAGACTTTTCTAAAAAATAAAAATGTTATATTTTTTATTTGCTAATAATAAAAAAAAAAACAATCCAAAAGTGACATAAAAATATAAGTAGAAATACAACTGCCAATGTATGGTAAACTGTTAAGCTCATTGTATTTAAAAGTCAAATTAGTATTATTATTTTCTCAAACACTTTACATTAAGGACAGTAAAATATGGAAAATGTTTGTAATATTGCGTTATTGCCTTGCTATAGTTTTAAGTGTGAAACTATTTGCTGATCTTAGTAAAGTGTTTGTCTTAAAACTTTCAAGACACTCAGTGCCCACAGTGGTACGAACACGTTGCATTTAAATTGAAAAACACTATTACCCAACTACTGGATTAGAATGCTTTAAAGTCGGCACGTATTATTATTTGTATGAAAATTACACCCACCCTTTTAGTTTGAAACACTGCAACCCAATGAGTGCGTTGTTAAATAGGTAATATCAGGTTAAAGTACACAGCGCTAGATCGCTCAGATTTTGCTAGGTCTTCATTGAATCAAGGAGTAAACTTTACGAAAAATGGGTGTTGTGTTCAGTCCTAATTTTTACTTGCCAGTTCATTGTAGTTAACAGAATTAAACGGAAAAATAAAGGATGGTTGTTTGACTAGAAGTTTCTAAAAGTAATTTTAGCATATGTGCTGATGAGTATTGTACCCTCCCTTTTATACATTTACCTTACTCAAGAATTTTAATTACTGGAAGAAATGTATTTAATGTTTAACGTAAAAATACTGTCAAAGCCGGACCTTAATAAATAAAGTAGATGAATCTTATTGTATCTCGTAATTAGCAATGCAATCCGCGTTAAAGAAAAACCAAAGACGACGAAGCATAAAAAACTAACGGCTTTGAGGATGAAATGTCCGAGAATGCTACTCAAGTAATTTATCACTTAATAAAGATAAAGAACAATAAAGGGTTGGGCGTAGGAAGTAGGTACCTGCGAGTTGTTGAAGGGTGCTTTGTGAATGGCTTTGAACGGCGACGCTAACGAGGGTCGCACAAAGGGCAGTCTCGCGAGAGCCTTGCACAGAATCATGACCACTATTACCGACTACCGCCAACTGAAATTAAATTTTTAATTAATGAAGGTTCTAATAAGCAGAGAAATAGGTTATTCCCATTGAAGCGGTCGGTCTTGACTCGCCATCTCCCGGTGGACAAACCTTTACAGACGCTATCTGATACTGGTAAGATGAACTATTCTAAACATTATTATTGACCTAGTTTCCAGTTTGGAAAGAATTCATATTGTCTTAGGCCAGCTCAGTTAAACGTTATAAATTACAAATCAGGAATGTCGCTCCCGGAAAAATGGTAATTGGCTAAAGTGTTTGGGAATTTAAAATGACAAAATTTCCTGCAGACTTTACTTTGCGCACCTACAGCTGTTTACTACTTCTACTGATTTTTATTTGTTCTAGCAAGATCAATACCCAACAGCTGGTGGGGGGATATTTGTTCTCAAAGACTAATTATATATGCGTCTGTTACTGATCTTGAATTGTCTTAAATTGCCTCAAAATGCGAGTCGCTAACGAAAACTTGACTTGCTTCTTACTTTCGACACTTTAGGCACCCAAATACATCTATGTCTTCCTTTAAGATACAAAAACTCATATCTTTCATTTAAAAACTATTTGGATTATGCCTGAATCTAAGAACACAAACAATAAACGAAGATCTGCTTCTGTCTTGAAGTGTATAATTATCTCATAATATGTATAATAATTTTAAATTCTTAAGTAAAACTACTTAGAGATGCAGAAGTTCATCGGATGAAGACATTTTGTTTGCCGGTGGCATAACTTATAAGTTTACTGAACGGATATGTAAATCTTCTGTCTGTTGTTCCTCGCTGGTGGGTTTGTATAGTTCAGTTCCGAATTCATTTGCCTATTTCATATTTAAGCCGAAGGACTCCGCTTAGTAGTAAAATTATGACAGTCATCGAAATAGGTGTAGCTAGTGCCAGAGTTTTAGTTTTTATATTGGTGTTTTGCGTAAATAAACTCGTGTAAAGCCGCTGTTTTAATTTATATAAGTTTAACTCGTGACAAACAAATAAAATCAAACCTACACGCACAATCATTCTTAAATAATTAACAATTGTTTTTTTTTTATGACATAAATATTTTTTTATGTTTGATCCAATTACTTTCATTAGGTACTACTTTTATAAAAATATTACGAACAGATATTATTGATTTAAGACTGATAGAGTGATCAACAATAGAGTGAGAGGCACTAGAAGAAGAATCAAGGCCTTTGAGTATGAAGACGAAGCAGCAATATTATAAGTACAAAAAAGGACTTATCTCCCCTCCCTCCATACCCCGAAACCTAGTTACTTTTAAAAATCAAATTTATTGTTCCCAATTGCAAATGACTGTTATATTTATATGTATTTCACTAGAAGACTTATTTTAATTTGACGTGTATTGAATGTGTGCATTTATGAAATAAATGAATATATATACAATTAGTAATGTATTGAAGAACTGAAACATTTATCTCACCTTCATCCTTCGTTCTCGGGTTTTTTATTAATTAATTACTTTTCTCCAAAATATATTAATTATACATGATATGAGTAGCAAAACCATCCACGCTTTGATATATTCTTCAGTATTCTCTTTCGTATCTTTAACTATAAACAGGTAACGTTTTTACCCTGACTACAACTATACGCCAATCCATGACCACCCTGTAAAGTGTATTTGACTGAGAAGATACGCCTTGAATTTGTAGTGAAATATTCTATGACCGTCAGCACACTTAGTGCTTGAAAATGGAAACATGTAGCGCGAGTGACTAAATAAACGTAATTAGAGCCATGTTTATCACTCACGAAAGTTTAAGTACAAAAATTATTATAAAAAATAAAATTAAAAAAACAGTTTTTGCTCTTCCTGAAAATCAGCATTTTGTCCTTTACGCTAATTGCTATTGGGTATTGGCCCAAAGGCATCGATATAGTAAAATAAAAATAAATAAACAATAAACTTTGATTTGGTTCATTAAAGCGTGACCAAGCCGCGGTAATAAATGTATATTCATTAAATCACAATTTGGTGGCGTAGTGACGCACAGCGAATACCAAATCGTTAGGCACTATCTTACTAGGCCCCTAAATATAAATACGACTTCTGAGCCTCCAGTGTAAGTTTCTTATGACGTAAAAAAACGTTTATGAACGCGTAAGTGATAATGTTATTTATATGGTAAACGCAAACGCGTTCGTGACGTAAAGTTACGTTAAAAATTTACACTCTGAATTGTACAAGGAAATTTTGAAGAACAATGTTTTGGTCTTGCGTACGGATACCTAAAGAAAATATCCCTCCTTCCTTCCTTTTGTCTTCTTTACTTGTTTTTAAGACAATAATAATATTCACTAGTTTCACATACATTCAAGAGGTTTTAATAATTATTGTAATTCGACCACACATTTGGCAAAGAATTTGTTAGTGTGGGGGAGGACAGCGACCCGGGCGCAGCGGGGAAGCCTTTAAGCGTTCCTCGAGGATCCTTCTCAAGTAGAAGTTGCCGCGCCTTGCAGCTGTTATCTCACAGACTTCAAAACTACACTGCTTTAGAGAAACGTGCTCGATTGGCTCGAGAAATCCAAGCTGGCGTGACTGTTTGTGGCACCTCGTGCTGACCTTTTTGTTGGAGATATTTAGGAAATAATAATAGAAAATCTACACACGTTTTGCACCTATTATAAGTAATTATTTAAAATAAAGTATAAATAATGACTCGGGTACAGGTTGTATCAAAGAACACATCTAATAGACATGAGAGAGATTCAGGGCTCGGGCACACTAGTGGCGGCCACTCTAAGTTTTCCGCGTGAATGCGGCAGAAGTGTACAATTGCAAAAGCCCTGTGGCAAACACGGAAAACGATATATTCATGAAAAAGTTTTTTCGTAAGAACTAAATTGCGCTTAATTAATATATTCTTCCAAACGGCTGCGAGCTCGCTACCGCGGTCTGTTTGCCATCCCACCAGCACGGATACGAGATCTAGCCTCATGTCCCGGCACCGTGCACTTACTTTGCTTACCTAATAATATATATATTGAGCAGCGATAGCCACCTGGACATTTTTTATACATCCGAGTCACTATTTTTGACGGCTTCAAGTCGGAAACGATTGTAACCCCAAGTTCAATTATAAAGTTAAAAGTAATCAATATAGAAGTTATCAACTAGAAACTGATTGTTATGATAAAATAAAATAAAAATGCAACTCATAAAACTAATGACTTAGCTTGCTCGATTGTATAATACAAAATGAATACCGCTTGTGTAATATTCTCTTTACTCACCACCAATTATTACTAAATCGAGTACAAACAGAATCCGTTTGTAATCTTCCATTACTACCCATGTATTCATATATCAGTGAAATTATTTTACAAAACTAAGATCTCTGTAACAAGTAACAACTCCGGCTGTATTTTCTCGAATGTTCTACATTCCTTGAACTATTTTGTTCCTTTGTTTTTATCGCTCCCGTGGTAAACAGCGTGTTTCCATTCAAGTCATGTTTATGTGACCAATTATAATCCACCCATATTAGAGTCCAACCAAAAAACCTGTATTTTCATTAAGTAAGTTCGTAAAGTGAATATGGGAATTTGAACGGGATTTTTTATAGACCACTTGAAAATGAAATCCTGGTTCTTTCTATGAAACATCGGCGAAGAACGGCGGTAACATTAATTAACCGCAGGTTGTTATTTTAATTATCGTTTTTGCTTGTAAAGCAGAATGAGAGATCAGGGCGATTCTGATGTTGATTAGTCTATTATCATTTTACAAGATCCAATATGTATAATTACCGCATCCGCAATGTCGATATAGGCATCAAAAAACATTTAGGGGAAATGGAATTAACCTCAATCTTACGAGATTGCCGCCGATCGATACTTTTGAATGTTACATAGATACCAGTTGTCGGGTGGTCAATTTCGTACCATCAGTTGGAATTTACTTACAAGCGTAAGGTTGATATTAATGTTGCAACTTAATCTTCAGCATTCGTTTCACCTGTTTCTATGGAGATTCAAGTAAGTGACGGTGACCCTGTAAGTATAATAACATAAGCAACTACTACTTCAATAACCCGAATAAGTGCACAACACTGTTTTAAATAGTAATACTGATTATGAAAATATAAGAGGAATCCTATTCAAACTAGTGCCCGCCAACACAATAACAATAACACTACTCGTAAAGTAATAATGACAAATAAATAAGTCAGTGCACTGATAAGGTGTTATGGTATGAGCTATAGTGTTTGACAAGCGAAAGCCCAATAAATGATGTATTTTTATTAGTTAGTTTTTTAGAATATGGCTTCCATCAATAATTTTATTTCCAGCAATGTCAATGTGATTGTAGCAAATCAGTAAATGTGTTTTGTGAAGTGATAGCTGGACTTTACCAAAATCCATGAGGCCACCGCGGCTTGGGGACTGTCGGTTTTTGACCAAATACTCGTAGTAGTAACACGCATTTTTAAACAGATAAATGAATAAAACTAAACAACGTTAATGAAAAAAAATAAATCTCAATACTAATCGTGGCATCTGACGTTGACGACTTTTAAAATCGATCGCTAGGTTCAACAACTTCAAAATCGGCGTACTGGATTTTTAGCTTCATTGTTACTGAACAAATAACAAGACTGTACCTGCCTTAAAGCGGAGACGTACAGCCCCGCTCTTCTCAAGTAGGCCACTTCAAGCAAAAAGCAGCAATTGAAATTGAAAATAGTTCCAAGCTTGTTTTACAGTCCTGGAAAGAAGAGGAATGGTTAATTAGGCTTTAAAGGAATCTTTTAAGGTTTTACTGCCTCTTGAATGCAATATCCTTTTGTTTTAAGTAAATTTATCAGAAAATTTCATCATGTTCCACGGCTTATGGGAGCCTGGGGTCCGCTTGGCAACTAATCCCAGGATTTTGAGTAGGCACTAGTTTTTACGAAAGCAACCGTCATCTGACCTTCCAACCCACCGAAAAGCGACTGGTAAATATCAAATGATATTTCGCACATAAGTTCCGAAAAACTATTTGTTCAGCCGGGGTTTGAACTTGTGACCTCCGGATTGCAAGTCGCACGCTCTTACCGCTAGGCTACCAGCGCTTTTTGTCAGAAAAAAATATGAGAAAAACAAATATTAGCAAATTTATGAGAAAATGTCGTGTCATTTCGCGTATTATGCGTATTAAAGTGTTAATTGACAAATCCTGTCTACTATATTAAATTTGTTCGACAGTGAGGGAGTCGGGTACCCTGGGTACGTTCGGAAACTATTTCCGAGTCCGGAATACCGGTATATTAGTGTGTTAGGTGGTCCAGCGTCAATTTTAATAAATCTCACATTATTTGTCTTGTTATAGGCGTAAATCAAAGAGAATATAACACTACGTTAAGAGCTTAAAATAATTGAAAGACTCGTCAAAAAACTGTTGTGCTGATGCGCACTCTGGTGGCAGAACATTGCAGTAATCATCATCATCATCATCATCATCAGGCTATATTAGTCCACTGCTGAACATAGCCCTCCCCTAAAGAGCGTAGTAATACTCCCTATTAAATCAAACTATGAAGTTCCTTCATGGCTTGTCTAATTCTGCAATTCAAAGCAATCATACGATTAAGTAGTTATCCTCCGTTATTACTAGTCTAAGACCACATATCCCTAGTTCTCATATACACTTACGCTCCTTCAGTTGTGAATCGTACAACGCTGGCCGGAGCCGAGCAACCGTCTGAGATAACAGCCGCCCGGCGACAAGGCGCTCGCAACTGACAACTTGCGGCAAGTTACGGCAATGCAACTGTCGACAATTTTGGCCGTCGCTGACATCACGTGCGCAACTTTTGGGACATTAATGTAGGTGCAACCAGCTAATGTAGGTATGCAGTAAAAGGTCAATATCATTATTTTGAAAAAGAGAATGTCGACGACACGTGCTATGGTGATAACTGATAATGCCTAATTGTCTATAAAATTCAGATAGCATTACTCAAGTTTCGAGTAAATGTTTGAGCCCGTGACTTAAAACTATGTTATAAAATGATAAGGTACATTTTGTCTTAAGAATTAGGTTATGCAATGGTTTCCTCGACAATTTGGCATCATCGGCAAGGCTACGACGCCATTAAAAAGCTATTTCGAGTTACAAAAAAAAAAAAAAAAAAATATTTTACTGATATTATTTAACTAATATCTTAAACTACGCAAATTCCAGAAAAGTGTATATAACATTATATATTAATCTCTTTCTATGATTGGGAATACTCTGTGGGGTAACTAGGAATGTGTTTCCAAATGAATAACCCCATAGTTGAGGTTTGAGTTCATGTTTGAGTGTATACACTCGGTGGGCCGTGTGTATAAAAACCCGCCTCTTACAAGCTTGAAGCCTATTATCTGAGCTGTGATCATTCACAGCTCAGATAATAGGCTCATGCGCGGATAGTAAAATGACAAGTTGTATTAAGTACGTTCATGCATTAATTAATAAAATGTTAACAAGTAGGTGGTGCATCAACACAACATTGCCGTTGGACATCTGAAAATTAAAATGATGAACCCTTAATTATTTCGACCTGTGGCTATGAAACTCGTAGTGGATATTTTTTTTTAGCTTTGCAGAATTCATCTCGTGCATTCATGAATACCTTAACAGTACTAATGATATCTAGAGTTAGCTTCGCTTAACTTTCTATTATAAAATTCAGTTTACTTAGCTTTCAAATCTGAGGATAAATAGAAGAACGAAATAAATTCTCTGTCGGCTCTTTAGAAATAGAAAAGTAAACGTACCTTTAGATCTTAAGCATTTTAAATCAACAGTAAAGTGGTACTACTTATTTTTTTTCTCATAAGGTACGTTTTCTTTTGATTGCATTCTAGAAATAAAAACATATCTAAATATTCATTGAAGAACATATCTACATATTGAGAATTGGTTAGATTTCAGTATATATTTTAAATAAATTAAGAAATAAATATTGCAAAACATCCTTAAACAAATTAACTGAGCCTCACGGTAAGCTCAAGAAGCCTTGTGTTGTGGGTAATCAGCCAACGATTCAATATACAAATACTTAACACACCACCCACCACCTTAGATAACACCCATAACCCAGTTACAAATATCTACACTACGCTCATCGCACAAATAAATACTGGCCATGCTAGGATTGGTATTTGAACTGGGATTTGAACCCAGGTCGGCTTCATAGGCCAGACCTGTCGTCAAAGATGGTTAATAATCTGTTTAAAACACGATTTGTGATTAGTCATTGCGATAGACCTTACAAACGTATTACACCGTATTACGCGTGATATGAACTGCGAAACATCTCGAATATTATTAATATTATATTAATTAATAAAACAAATTCGAACTAAAAAGGAAAATAAATTATAAGTGGCATCACATTTATGATTTGCTCCAAACACTTAGAAGCGTAGTGAAAGAGTTAAATGGGTAATACTGATGTGTACCTACAGATAATGATGACAACGAAACGGTTTGAGGTTGGGAGGAACTCGTTAAAAGTTTAATTACTTAGCTCTTGGAAATGATTGACGTAGTCATGCTGGCGATATGCTTCCGTAATACTTACTTCGATCTTAACTTTGGTATAGTTAACATTGTAATCTAACTAGAAATTGAAATCAGATTTTCATAAAGGCTTTCAACACTACAAAAGTCATGAGTTCTTGTACTAAAAATATCTTAAATAAAAACTTACTTAGATTGTAATATGCTGTACGCTTTTTGAGTGCATTCATGCTTTTATCATGTTTAAAGCTCGCTTATACAACAAACTAACGAAACGAATATGGACGAATAAGATATAACGCATTAAGAGTAACGAGCTGTTAGTTATTTTACTTGCAAACAAACAAGCTTTTCTTTTTTGATTGATTTGGTTGTCGAATTCATTTGAAAAAAGGTCTCATGGTAATTCTCTCCCGAACACTCTCACAGTAATTCATAATAATTTATTTCTAGATTATTCTAAAGTTATGGGCAATCATATTTATATTCAGAAATATAGATTTATAAATGTACGAGTTTGGTTCATTTTGCTTCAAGAACAATTTCAATTAACAATCTTATCGCACAGATGCAATTCTAATAATTAGGTACCTACTGTTGAGAACTATTGTGTTATCATAATTACATTAACATACAACTTGCAAGTACGTTACTTCTAAGAGTCGGCAACGAACGCATTTTAAGTCCAATATCAGCTGGATGGCTCAATAATGTGTTACATTTTCCGCGGTGTACGGCCAAAGCTCCAATACGTGGAGAGATAAGAAATGTTACCGACAATCGAGCCGCCACAACCCCGTTGTACCTGCGTTATATTCGCGTTTGAACTTCCCCGAGGAAACGACCTCGGGGGTGACCTCGCCTAGAACATCTTTGGGTAATCAGATACCATTTAACTGTTATTAAAGGACCAAAGCAATAGTTTCTTATGATTATTCTCCGGAAACAAACGGGTTGCCTTTGTTCTTTGAGCCTTAGTTTGTGAATTTGAGGCAGAAAAGGCAATAAAATATGTAGTTGCTGGCAGATTTGTAATTGTAGTGGAATATTTTATTAGAATGTATTAAGATGGAATCAAATACAGTTAAAATAGAAGCGTATGAGACAACACAGTAATCAATTGGAATGCGTAAGTCTTTTATACGAGCATTGCAGAGAGTTATCTCAATTCGGAAAATATATATGGGATGCCAGATACTTTTACTGTGTTGTTTCATACGCTGATGCTGAGTAAACAGTAAAGGATTCGACTCGACTATCCCTTAACCATGGCTGTATGAAGTCAGGAAATAAATGTGAACATTTACAAGATCCCGAGTTGAAAAATCTAAAAAGGAACTACCTACAAAATACTTACAGGAAAACAAACATGTTTATCACTTTGAAATCTGACTTGAAAAAATCAATCTTTGGAGGGGCACTGTTTTAACCATAAATACATACATGTATATCTAAATATAAAACAATCTTACTTTAATTATATTTTTTCACTGATATTATTAAGTAATGCCGTGTGTAAGTGCCGTGTGATGCCGGCTGACTAGAATAGCACCACCCCATCTCCTCCCGCGGGTGTCGTAAGAGGCGACAAAGGGAAAAATCCTACGGGCGGGCAGCAGCGTCCGTCGAAACCCAATCTACAGCGGTCGCCAACCCAAGCGTGGCGACTATGGCAACTACTCCCCAAGATGATACAACTCATATTTGTGGGAGGCTTATGTCCAGCAGTGGACTACATACGGCTGAAATATATGTATGTATTAAGTAATATCAGGCACTTAAATATAAATTGTTAAAGCTCCTCTTACTATAAATTTAATATCATTATATTCATCATGCTGAAAATTATCCACGCTTAATACGTTTTCCACAAGAGTGATAAAATGAATACGCGGGAACGCAATATTTTTATGAATTTCCAATTTTTCGCAAAGTTCGTTTCAGTCCGACGTTGCCTGAAAGTCCGTATGATTCAATTAATTCATTGAATATTGCAACTCGTTGTCAGCCACAGCGTTGTCCTGACCCATACATACGGAAAAATCACAAAAAGTGTAACATAACACTCCAAATGTGGTTTACAGTGGAATATCGGTTAAACACTTCAGTCTAGTTTTGTAAGCAAAAATATTTGGCTTGTTATTTAAAAATCCGATTTTACGAATAAAGCTTGCTAGTATAGCGATCTGCACTGGATTTTGTTAGGAATTTCAGTAAAATTTTGTTATTATCTATGTCACATCGTTTTATTAGCTTTTGAACCTCGAGAGCCTCTGGGGCCCGGAGGAAGTCATAAATATCTCGCGCGTCCCCGATTCCTACCAAACTTTGTTTGCACTAGAGTCTTACATTTTCATTGTGCTTACATTATTTTATTATTATCACAGTAACTGAGTCCCTCCGCTATGTTACTGGAAATACTCATCAGGCACCAACAATATTCTTATAACAGACAATAGTCTTTTTAATTTTAATTTACTTACGTATACTATTTTATCTATCTACCTAGTTCCAGAAATATGTTAGTGATTAAGAAAATAAAACAAAAGACTAACTACAAAAATCGAAGTTCTAAAATTTCGGGCAAGACTTTATTACTCCAATTAAGACGTAATTGCAGTGACAGAGGCAAAAATAGTGGAAATTACGAAAATTTAATTGTGAAATTCACCAATATTCGAAATTGCGATCATTTGGAACACCGGTATGATCCCTCCGACTAACTAAGCTATCAACGCTTAGCCATCCATAGTTGACTCTCTTCATGATTTCTTTGTCAATTGCGCACATAGACGAAAGACGGAAAGCGGCATCTACCGTAAAGTTTTAAAAAGTTGCATTAGTTTACAATTATATATTTAATTTCATTTTCATTATCGAGGTATCTTTAGGTACCTACAGATGATTAACGTTCACGTAGCCGTAACTATTACACACATTATAGCAAACACATGGTCCTAATTTATTATTTGTAACGTAACCAACCCACGAAAGCAAGACTACTGTTCAAGACTAGTATGCCCCTCATTTATCCCTGAAACTGCCCTCGTCTTATTACCCCGGTCTGGTTGACTTGAAAAATAGGGAAGAATGTGCACGCATTAGGTTCGGTCGTTACTTAGGTCCCAGAGTGTCGGTTCGAGGCTGGCTGACTAATAGCAGTGGCCGACTAGTGGGAACATAAATATAGCTAACGTAAAGTCGCAGTTATAGCATGATACAGCATAAATATGTCTCCTTTTGACACCAGGTGTTAGAAAGACACGGAGACTATATTGTATTTTCGTACAATGCGTGATAAACTCGACTAAATTTAATATTCCTGATTCGTGAACGACGATTGGTTAATAGCTCTTTGCTATTTATTTGGAGTCAACGCTGCTTTATTCATCTTGCATAACCTCTCTATCACCAAACGAATTTTAACCACAAAACTATCGTGAGATTGGACCAATATTGAATTCGAGCAATATTCGACTCATACAATTAATACAACAATCGAATTATATAATTCTCCCTCTCTTTCTAATTCTCTCACACAGTCCATCCATCTTCACCTCCTCATATATTTTTAATACCTTTCTCCTTACTGGTCAATATTTATTTAAATTAAACAATATGTCACCGGACGTCTTGCCGATGAACATTTCTCTTTCTTTTTAATTTACTTACTACATAAAATTTAAATCATAATTTTGATAAATAGTCGAGTTTTGTCCCGAGCGTATTCGGCAGGTCCAATTGGTTAAGGTGACAGCAAATCCTCCACTTTTATGTACATCTAATTCAATTCATACTTATTGTTATAATTTTAGGGCTTTCCGTATTAATAAGTGAAATATTCAGTGGAAAAAATAACAAAATGCGCCCAAATTTCACGTTATGTGCCTCCGGGATGTTCGTAGCGAGAGGAATAAGTTTAAATAATCCACAATAGGGCTGACACTTAAAACACATTTTTATTCACACAAATAGAATACATATTCAAAAATACTAAAACAACTATCATATTAATCAAGCTTCGTTTTGGCAATAGAAACCATGATAAAGATAATTAATTGATTACCTATATCATATTTCATGGCCAAATTAATTTCGTTAAATTACCAATTAATGTTGCCAATGTTGGTAATTAATAATGCAACCTCCAACGTTTAGGCAAGAGCCAATTCGGAAACAAAAATGTAATATCAATGTTAGTTTTTGCAGCCGGTTGCTAACTGAGCTTTAGGATTAGCAAGATATTTCGGCCAATAAATTTAAGATATCATTTTGGATACGTCGAATTTAGTGTGAAGAATAAGGCGTTAGGTTTATCTGGCCGCGACAGCCCTAGCCGGGTGCGCAGGTCGCGGCGGTCATTATTCTTTCGCCCTTCGTCTAAGTGAGTTCATTGTCGTTCCTACTTCCTTCCCTGCAGGAAATAATTTCACTTTAAGGCTTTCATTGAGAAAATATTTATGTTATTTTTATGTTACAAATTGAGTTAATGCCTTAAGTTATTGCCATCAGCAGACGATTGGCAGTGATTCTTTTACAAAATTAGCTATTATTAAAACA
This sequence comes from Grapholita molesta, assembly GCA_022674325.2. Lineage (NCBI taxonomy): Eukaryota > Metazoa > Arthropoda > Insecta > Lepidoptera > Tortricidae > Grapholita > Grapholita molesta. Next base: position 7,113,008 of record CP053126.2, read on the forward strand.
GCTAATTAGCAGTTAGACAGGCTGCAAATATGTACCTAATAGAATAGTGGTTAATACACATCTCCCCGGAGTGTCGTTGAAACAATCTTAAAAAGGATTTTTTCGACACATGCGTAAATTTACAAGTTCGCCAAAGCAGAGTTAAACGGCTAGGTTTACACTCTTCTCTTACATAAATGAGGTCCAAATACTCATAAATAGAAAAACATCAACAAACCTTTATATAAATTTTCAAGTAAAACTTTAATCAGGAACATAGACTCTGTTTTATAAAAAAACAATAAACATTTTTTATAAGCACAACACATTGATATTAATTTTTTTTTACATAGATACGCCAAATAAAGACCTTAAACTCACACTAGAAGCAATCAGTTTCTCTAAGACCTACATTTAGCAATTACATTCCGCGAGTATGCAACGTACAGGCGAAATAAATAATAAAGGCTTTCGTTGGTCAAATCGTTTAGGGGAAAAATGCGGCCACAATGTAGTAATTGAGCTGCATTTATCCGCCAATTGGGCGTCCCCGCGCTTCCGTTCGTTAGCTGCGCGGAAATGTTCCGGAAAATTGTTGCTCACAGAGAGCCTCTATGTAAAGCGGACCAAGACGGAGCTCGCGTGCAATAAAATGTTTGCTCGACCGGCACATCTATCCGTGTTTGAATGCAGACGAAGTACCTAATGGCGTCCGTTTTCTGTCCGAGTTTGGAAAGCTCTCCATTACGTGCAATTCAAATAATTTTGCAGCCAGGATGGATACGAAAAAGCAACACTATAAGTAAAATGAAACGTCGGTTTCATTATAAAGACTTGATCATATTATTTCAAAACTAATTATGTGCTGTTATAAATATGCTTGCACAGTTATTGTTATAGTATTATGCATAATTAAATAATATTTTTTTATGTTGATTCAACCTCCCTTAAAGCCCGGCAACGCGCTTGTGACTCCCCTAGTGTTGCGGGTGCCCATGGGCGACGGTAATTGCTTACCACCAGGCAATCCGTCTGCTCGTTTGCCGCCTATGTCATAAAAAAAAACATTTTAGTATATAACTGTATATAAAGTCAATACAGCTCATATTTGAATCTAACATTCTATCAGACTATTTTACTTTATATCAATTACCTTGTGACAACACTAAAATTGACATTTGTATAAACAGAAATACGACAAACAAACCATTATTTAACTGGAGCTGTTTAGACAAACCTTTTATTACGCCGCTTATTATTCCCGCTAGATATTTCCCAAAGTTGAAATTCGGTTAACCTCGGTGCTTCATGGCAATTTTAATCAGTATGATTTTAATTGCATTTAACCATAAGTAAGGAACATTAGAACAGATACTTTGAATTCATAATATTACTTGAAAAGCATTAGGGACAACAGCGCGCGCCGCCGTATTGCCGCTCCGATATGTGTTTTTGTGTGTGATCGTAACAATAATTGTCGTGTCAGTAACGACGCACGCAGATGTTGCCCTATTTAATTAAAACTTTGAACCATCGTTATCCCACCCTCGACATTATTGGACCTTCCTATAGCTCTGGGAGGCTCGCGCGCCACTGTAAGCGAAATTAAGGATCAAAATTTATGAAATTTTGTATTGAATTAAAGGTTGAAATTTTTCTATTGTTTGTTTCATACAATGACAACGTCTAACTCCAAATTGGATAAAATGCTTTTTAACTTTTATCATTTACTATTTACGTCCCTGTCGATGAAAATTATCCTACGGTCGTATCCGGAATAAGCATTACATGTAAAATTCATGTTGATATCTAGTTATTGCTTTTTTTAATAGATCTTCAATTATCATTTGTAAAAAATAGTTTCTTAATTATAACGTTGAACTGGTCATACCACGGAATGACCAAACAATGAATTTTGCTCTCAAGTAACAATTTAAAAATTTCCTGACCAATCGGCGAAGTTTTACTTGATATAAAGTGCCGTGGCCCGATTAGCTTTTTGAGCAATTTAAGTATGCTCACGATCGGTCCGATTCATTCTTTCTGGATTACAGAAATTTCCTGACGACCGGTTTTGCTCCATCTGCATCCAGTGGATTATAAGGTCGTCGATAGATGGTCCTTAAACCAAAATACCTTAACAGAACTTTTTATTAGAGATTTGAATAACTATGTATCATTAATATTAATCCGTCTAACTAAGCTACTTACACGATATTTACGATAGGGTCAAGTGGTCGACGGTGGCGCGGGCGACAACAGTGGCGCAAAGGCAGTTCACCCAAAAGGGATAGTTATATGTAATCAGTATCATCATCGTTCGTTAGCTCTTGGTACGCGAGCAAGGACAAACCAGTCGGATGGCGTCAGCGCCGCATGTTGTTTGTGTGAGGAGACTATTTTGTTATAGTGGTGAAAATTTGTGATTGAAGGTAAGTTTTATTTTTGTTCCAGTAACAATAATGTTTGTAATTTATGCATGCTTTATTTTTTCGAGCAAACCATGCTTATTTCTAAAGGCACTGGCGAAATGTTTAACAAAGAATACGCATTACTTAGTTCGTAGCTAATTTATTTCTTCAAAATGGCGCCGACGGCCGCAGTGGCACGGTATGAAAAGGTACACAGTGGTACACATAATCCACTGTGTGTAATGTTGTATGTATGTATATACGTTTTTACAATTGGCTTACTTAGTCACGTTCACTTATTTTGGATGAAAACAAATTTGTTATTAATATCGCGGTTTTTTATGGACATGGTTTGTCTTTGTTTTAGGATGCCTCGAAAATCTAAGCCACGATCTATTGGTGCCCATACAGAAGAACTTATGAAAGAAGCATTAAGATAAATTCGCCGAGGGTTGAGCTTACAAACAGCTGACTTCACCTAAGAAGATGTGACTTTTAGTTATTTTTTTTTTTAGATTCGTACAACCAACAAGATTGGTTTTGTTTGTTGTTTTTTAATAGAATTTATTAATATATTTAGGGATTATGCCACAGGCGTTCGTATAAAGAGGAATGATTTACTTAATTACTTAAAAAATAGTTTTATTTTTGTTAATTACCCTTATGTTGTCTACTGTGTACCACCCCGAACCACTGTATAAATAAGGCCGAGCCACTGTTACAACCCCCTGGCACACAGTGGCTCAATTCCCTTTTGTTTTTAAAACAAGTATGCTGTTTAAAGTATGTACTATTTCTAAAAACCAGTAATACACATTTAAAATAGATTAAATTTAGTATAATATCGTTCTTTATAGCAACTCTCTATCATTAATAGTTCCGAAGATATGGCCCCTGGAAAAAAAGTGAGCCACTGTTAACCACTTGACCCTACACTTTATCAACATTTAAATTTATCTGTGATAATAATACTACCTGACTATAAATAAAATTATGCCAGAAATTTTGGTGTGATTTATTGTATGAGATAATATTGAAGTAACTGTACCGAATCATCACATTCATAACAATATTGCCGATCAGGGCTTCATAAGATTTTTTGAAATTGAATTGAACATTTCTAAAGTTCCCAATACCTCCTCAGACTTGAAAAATTAGTTACACTTACGTAGATATCGAAAAGTGTAGCGACATTATCGTTTGTCATTCATAAATCCATCATATCGGAATGATTTATTACCTTTAGCGGAGCGATAATGACTGATATCATAAAAATAAGCAGAGTTACATGAGCTTGATATCGTGTAAAGGAAAATATTTTAGACAGTGCCTCCGCTCACACTCGCGCAGGCTTTAGAGGCCTTTAGGCCGCCTGTAGTTTTCAATTGCTACATATTTGCCTTATATCAATGGCGATCTACGTTATTACAGGCATTTCAAATTTATTACATTAAGTAACGTCTGCCTGTTACGAGTAGAAAAAAGTATAAAGATGACAGTTGGAGTATTTTTCTATCAAGAATATTTTGTAGTTAAATTTTCAACCTCGATTTTGCTTTTGTTTGCCAATCGAATAAAAAATGTCAAGTCGTATATGTTTAGTATCAGTACGTTAAGTTAACACTCTGTATTAGTTCCCATGCAAGCAATAAGTAAAAAACATTATATGGGTGTTAGGTTGATCTGTTTCACAAAAAATGATCTTGTTTAGACATTATAAGCAAATATTATTGATACTAATATGACCTATAATAAATTGGTAATTAAAAAAATCTTGGATGACTAAATCTTGTCACTTTGATATACTCGTATGTATATGTTAATAATATTGTGTAGACAAGGCCCCATAGTGGCAATATCGTCATCATATCAAACAGGCGCCGTGTACAAATAAATATCATTTTAATGGGTATTACTTCTGAAACTAACTGAATTCTTTTAGTCTCAAAATGTCATCAAGAATATATTGTTAAAATCTGTCGAGTTACCCGTGCCGTGTATACAGTGTATAGTGAACCTAAACTATCTCTATACGCAAATCAAACTCACTATTTGTTCTTCTAACAAATTAATAAGTTGGTCAGTATGTGGGTAACAATATGGAAACATAGAGGGTGGGAAATGGGGTAGCTCGTTAAACTAACCACTTGAAAAGTGCTGCGGTCCGCGCGAACGACGGGCGGGTTTTGATACACAATTTTTCATTAACTCAGGAATCGGTGTAGTTTGATCTGTTCTAATTAGATTTTATTATTGACCACATGAATACCCTATCGAACCGCCCGTATTACGCATCCACATAGGCTTTCGGTCTTCGGTGTTTCGTATTACCACGGTTTGTACCAGTTCTCGTTTGACAAGGAGAGGTTTCTGTCGATTACCGCCACATCACCATGCATACAGGGTTTTTCAAGTACGTACTAGTAATTCTTAACACTGCACCCCTCGCGGTTATGGAGACTTTTGACAGCCACTGTCTCACACTTCCGTGGGACGTACAAGCTCATAACTGACGAGCGTTAAGTTGTATTACATTATAGCGGCACTACAACAACACCGCCTAAAATTTCAAACAGCGCTATCCGCCCGCGAGGTACCAGCTCGCTGGCAGCGATTTTTCCGCGAGGTGTGTATCTTGCTATCACCGCGAACACGTAGTCAGGCGGCGCGCAGTAATCCAGCAGTCGGTGCGCAGTAATCCAGCAGTCCGAGCGCTGTACGCACGTGGTCTCCTCGCTTGCAGCGCGCTTGCTCCGCAACGAGTAGCGATAGCTGTAAACGCGCTGCCTGCCCACCGGCGGCTTTTTATATTGACATTACGAAATATATTATTTTAATGCTCTAATTTAACAAGTAATTTGCTGGGTTGGAGCCGTGCTGGATCCGTGCCGCTATAATGGAATACTTTTAGTGTAGCATATGACGTGTGGATAGCAGTACGGGTAGTCTGACTCTACAATCCAGGGCATCCAGCTCAGTTGACTAAACCTAAGCATACAAAAGGAATATTTGATTTAAAGAATTACCATTACAAGTTTTACTATAAATTTTTAGTAAAACTGGTTAGTGGTTAGATAACTTTTAAATTTTTGAATAAAAACATATTACCAAAACATATCATGAAATAGTTGTCCTGAAATGTAAACGAACATGGAATAAGGTGCTGTTTACTACCGTCTCCACATCTTAGCTGTAAAACGCTATGAAGTAATAACCATAAACGCCACTGGAATTGCCAGTCCTAAACCAAGATTGCAAGAATAAAGGTAAATTTAATTTAAGCTTTAGAATTTATAATTATAAAAACATTCCATTTCCACTTTTTAAGTACGTATATAAATAACAATTAAACAAATGAATGTAAGTACTTCTTATCTTTACCAAAGATTATAGAAATAATGGCAATCCGTGCATTATTTCAATGTCTGTACAAAGTCGCGTTCAGTCATGAAACATTCTGTCTATTTCTCTGGTTCTGTACTACAACAAGCAGCAACATCTATATGGACTCATGTTGAATAATTTTTACAGCGAGACATCTTCATAGAACTAGTATAGTACTGAGACCTACTGTTGCTAAACGTGATAGATGGCACTGGTGCGTTTGCCAGAACGAGGAAAACGTGTTTATGTACAGACATTTCAATCCGTGTGTTCTATGATCCTTGATATTTACAGATCAAGACAACAGAACCAAACGAATTAATTTGGTATAGTTAGTACAGCAATTTCTTACAAAAAGACCGCAAAATATACTAGAGACCTACTTAAATAGAGGATTTTGAATTGGAAGTTATGTAACACAATTAGATACGATTATATTCGTCGGCACTTGTAATCTGATGTCCTTTATGAGATAAGGCGCCTTTTAATTGCGCAATATTTCCATCATTACTTAATTATTCAATAATGTAACGCCTATACTGGTACATGTTGAGGTCCAAGGGGGAGGCCTATGTTGAGCCGTGGACGTCTTATGGCTGAGATGATGATGAATGTAACGCCTGGTAGCTGAAATTGAAATTTTATTTGTCTACAAGCGAGTAGACTGCTAGTACCTAGGTTTTATACAATTTTTAAAGAAAGGCAGATTTTTACTAAGAGATCTCTTAAGATCTCTTGGACGCTGACAAGTTGAAATGATTAACTCAGAGGCCGCGGGTCAGAACTCGGGACCCTCATTAAAAAGTTTTATGAGTTCCTTACGTCGCTACACTCATTTCGAATAGATTGACGTCGGAATTTTAATGACTTATTGTGCCAATCCGCCGATTGTTGAATTGAATGACAAACTGAGGGAAAGTTAACGGGATATAACGGCTTTTTAATTACATCAGACTTGTTCTGGAATAATCATTGTGTTTCTCAGTTTCTCACAAACTAAACCGCAATGTTGTATAAAGAAGACTCGCACTATAAAACTTTTCGCTATTGAGTACGTAAGCCGCCGAGTTTGCGACGTGATAACGCAACTGTACCCTTACCATGAGTTGTGACTTTGAGGTTTTCGATAACGAGTATCGAGTTTACTATCTGTGCATCTCGTTCGCACTAAAATAGTACAAGCGAGATGCACAGATAGTAAACTCGATACTCGTTATCGAAAACCTCAATGTCACAACTCATGGTAAGGGTCAGTACCCAGTAACAGACAGACAACGTCATCGTCACATAAACACTTCAACAAGCCTGGCTGACGTATCAGCGTACCTATAACCATTTATCTTTTCGCGCCAACTCAGCATGTTCATATGTGAATAGGCAAAATCGAATGAAATGTCAAAGAGACTTATGCACTTTAATCTGCCGCTTAATAGGTATTTTGTTTATTATTCAAGGCCCGTTCCAGGGCGGTTGAACCAAAGCTACGTATATTTTATTGGAAGCCTGGTGCCGAATTAAGAGCAATTCACATCGGGCGATTTTCTGTCGCCGGCCTCGGGTACGTGGCACGACAATCCAATTAATAAGCAAACCTTTCGTATTCACTGGGAATATCAAATGTTTGTCCGGCAGCCAATCGGCCGTTCAAATAAAATATTCATATTAAAATTGTCGCACGTAATTACAACATGGTGTGCTCCAATTTATTAATATTTTGCACATGTTACATCGTACCAGGAAAACGTTTATTGGGCCCAATCTCGACTCGTTTGAAATCTATCATTAGCTGTATAAAGTCGTTGTAAATAAAAACTTCACCGATAAATAAGTCCACTGTGCATGCACGAAATTTCATAGTTAATACCAACTTCACAGAGCCTAGATTATTCTATCTTGAAAGCATACCTTTAGGCGTTGTAAGTACTCATACGTCGCTGAATTCCATTAATGTCGTAACTACATATAAACGTTTGAAAAACATAGTCTTTTATGGATGGCAGATCAAAACTCCTTTCAGTTATTATTTTAAATAAGAATACATAAATGTTATTTGTAGCTTTCATTCGGATTCCATTACAAGACTTTTTCCAAATTTAATATATTTAGAATGGAATATAATTTAATAACATATCTATTTCTAAGAATAATAGTGGTATATAATAAAATATTTTAACTCTATATGTCTGCATTCTAAGATTTTACGTCTGCTAAGCCATTTTAATATTACCATTAGCACGTCGGTAATTACATCGTCTTATCACCTGAATAACAGTAATCACGTTCAATCTTAAGTTGATTTTAATATACATTACTCCTAAATTACATGCTTGACTCTTTTAATTTCAAAGGCTCCGAAACATAAAGTATAATTGGATTCGTTTACAATGAAACGTATCTTAATTCGTGTGTACTTATTGCATGGGCTGTCATCCTCCGCGTTGACGGGCGCTAAAGGGATCACCTCACACTGGTTTATTCGAAGTGCGAGTATAATAGATTGTTCGGTCGTGGTTGTCTTGATTTCCCACAAGATTACCGCAATGAGGGCAAGAAGTCAACGGGGGCTCCGTTCTTATCTCGACTGGTATTTCTAATTTTGATTTGCTATACAAATATTCTGACGTATGAGCATTTTCCCTTTGTTTTGCAAGAGAGATATTTATTCGAATTATTTCATTACTTCTAAATTATCGTATAAGGCACAGGGACCATAATTCTATACAGTATTTTATTTATTTTTAATATTGAGACCTATCCAGTGAATAAATTTGACCACAAGTATAGCGAGTGCCTTAATAAGTGGAATCTTGATCGTTGGGACGATTCGAAGGCATGAGAGGGGAACCAATTTTGCAGCTTTGAAGGAATAAATATTAACTCAACATTTTGATTGATTCACTAAATGTATTGTCCAAAAGAAAACCCAAATACTTAACGCTAGGACCCAACTTCATAGCTGTGCTATTGTAAACTACGGATGGAATCACATTAAAATCCAGTTTAGCAAGTTGTTGGGAGCTACCAATAACAAAAGCCTAACAAAGAGCCCAAAGCAAAGCCTATCAAAGAGGCCAAAATTCTCAGACCACTGCCGGATATGTAAAAGGTCCCGATTAAGTTTATCGATGCTATGAGGATGGTCAGACACATCGCACTGGTCATAAAGTTGTAAATAGTCGGCGTAAAGATGGTAAGAACAGCAAAGCTCAGGGATCAGAAAAGAGGAGATAGAATTCCATCCTGAGGCACGCCATTGGCGAGATCACACCACTTTGAATATGAACGCTTGACTCGAACTACCTACTAGCGACCCTCTAGGTAGGCAGCAAGGTTGTATCTGAGACATTGAAATGTTTGAGCAGGGCAAGGAGAATTTCATTATCAACGGTATTAAAAGCGTTAGAGAAATCAATTAAAGCTGACACTTTCCGTGCCGCGCGCTATGTCCGTAGCCGATCCCATCGTTTTTCCGCTATGTAGAGGAAAGCCTCTACAAACAGAGAACTCCCCTGGGGAATTCCTGGCACTAAATATGTTAAAGCAGTGACCAGTTGACCGTCCATGCCTGCGCCTAATGTCTTATGTCCATACCTGGAATAACTCGGGGCATCTATAAGTGCGTGACCAAATATTTTTATCGATAATAAAATATATCGATGTTAATGACATCATCTAAATTTTATTAGACATATAGATATATTATTTTAGCCATTTTGTAAAAAAACTTTAAAACGGGTATTTACATGTTTATTTTAAAATAGTTTTCATAATATACAATCAATATTTTTTTCATGTTCGTCGATATTAATGATTATGCCCTGAGTTATACCAGGTATGGCTTATTACTACCTATTTACTGTGTTAAAACTCTAGTAATAGAAATTAGTGACATATCGAGTAGTAATATATATCGTCATTTTTTATCGATATCAAATCCCTATAACTTGCCCCGAGTTGTCCCAGGTCTGCTTATGTCACTTTAAAAAGCGCAGTACATGCGTTATGATTAGGTCGCAACCGGATCGCAAAGGGCTCAACAAGTTATGCAAGTAAACAAAATATGAAAATTGCTCGTATACAACCGTTTCAGCAATTTACGAGCTTCTGAGGTGAAAAATATATTTAACTCGGTATCTCATATATACGGCCTGAGCAATCCAAGCTAGTTCAATATGCTCAAATTACATTCACTGCATCTTGTAGATAACGAAAAGTCTTTAATTTTTTGTCAAATTGCCAAGAATTTTACTCACAAAATTGATAAATAATTCAGAATCGTTTCTCTTTAGAACTTTATATATGTATATATAATAATAATTTTGGCAAATTCTAGTACCTATACGTTAAGGCTGTAGGAAAAATATGTTCCACACACGAAATAAATACCCATTTATAAGATAGCCTCTGGTTACGTTCCGTATAGCGTTCTAGCTTAATACTTCTGCCAATATATTTCCCAGAGAAGAACAAACACTACAGTTTACAATGAAACACGCAAACGGTATGTGATAGAGCTTCGGGGCAAATAAAATATAAACTGCACCAACTATAGTGTGGAGTTCGTGCGCTCACCTCGTACGAGCTTTCGCAACCAAGAGTAAATTTTGAAGACGGTACGTTAAGCCAATTGCTCATTGGTTATGAATTTCACACGGACGCAGTAGTAAGACACCGGTTGCGTGGATAAAGTGCGGACACTGAATAAGAATACATTTTTCACCTCACTAGCTCGGAAAGTACTGTTTTTTTCTTTCAAAACTGATAGCAAAATGCATTTAATTCACAAGAGTGCAAAGTAATTTAATACAAATTGTTCACAACTAATCAAGTGTTTTTGATTTCCATTGCATATTTAAAGTTTTAGAGTCAAAGTTTTCCTCGTGGTAGTGAGACTAGTGAGGTGAAAAATTCTGTGTTGCACTCGGTAGCAAAGTGTGTTCCCCTCTCGTAGCTCGAGACCCACCCAATGCTAAAGATTCCACTCGTTGAACCACTCGCTATGCTCGTGTTCAATTATAGTCACACTTATTCTCATAAAAGCTAATTTAGGAAACTTCATCAAATATGTCACATTTATATACATCAATTAGATTATGATTTTGCGGTAATAAATACTTATGTAAGTACTTTAATCTAATATTACTTTGACCAAAACGGAGTACACTCCTTAATTATTGTTATTTTCGAGTATGTAAATCTAAAATAGATATTTTTAACGATAATAATTAATGGACGTTCTTGGTCATTTATTAAGAACACGGAAATGTGTGGAATGCATAGGTTTCAAATTGAGTCCTTGGGGTACCCACCCGAGGTTACTGAACACTTAAACTTTTGTGAATCAATCTATTTACTAGGAACACGGACATGTTTGGAGCGCATAGGTTTCCATTTGAGTCATTGAGGTAGGTGCGACTCGAAAGGGGGCGCGGCACTCTTAGGCCCACTTGCGCCACTAAGGGTACCCTGTAACCCCAGAGTTAGTGTCAAAAATGTATGGATTTAACCGGTTAACCGGTTAAAACCAAACATGTCCGTGTTCCTAGTAAATAGATTGATTCCCAAAATTTTAAAAACCAATAAATAAATATTCAGTTTTAAAGCGCGATTCCAGAACCTAGTGGTTTCTGGTCTATCTTGACCCAAACTCGAATCAATAAGGCCACCGCTCAAACGCGGTACACTTGAGCTGGAAATAGGAATGCAATAAGATACCCAGCCATCCCACGGGTTCGGAGATCCGTCGTTAAAGCTTTACGATACAACATAAAACGACCATTGTATCGTTACAATAATTGTCTGCGTTAACATTATGAAATGAAATCATCGCGATAAGATGGCGCGTTATTTTGACGACTAGTTTTATGGTGACGATAATAATGCTTTAACAGCATTGTAGCCCTAATTATACCTTAACATATTGTTGACACATCCTGCTAAATTAAATTACTAATACAGAGCTGATAAAATAGATTCCTTACAGGTCAGTATTGCAATATCTATTTTTATAATTTTAATAAGAGGCAGTTACACAAATTCCAACCGCTATATTAAGTATTGGTTAAAAAACCTAATGTGGGTTAAATAGGAATTGGCAGTTTATATTATCTATTACAAAAAAATCTGTGTCCAGGTTGCGGGCAAGAACTAGTTTTACATGTAACACGAGTTCTTTTACTTTTAACGTTTGTCTCTCTCTAGACATCGCGCCCAGTGAAGCAGGCATTGAGCCTTACCTATGTAAGAAGGAACTCTTAATGTTTCACCGATCCCTCGAACAACTTGTATGGCGATGAGCACAATTTAAACTGTATCGATTGCTCCAATGTGATTCGACCCCACTCGTATTTTCCCATATACTTACAAAAAGGTAATGTTACTCCAAATGCTGTTATATACTAAAACTGTCCTCAAACCAGAAACCACCGGCGGACGGGCAGCAACCTCCTCCTAGACCAGTGGAACAAACTACGCTCGCCAGCCGGTCTGCCAAGCGTGGCGTTTATGGCATTAGACCCCCTTTGCTCAGTGACCGTTCCGTTTAGTAGTCCATAAGGGTGGCTTGTATCCAGCCGTGGAATCTACGGAAGTAGCTGATAGGTAGGTAACTTGTAAAGGAAAATTACACGACACAATTTGCAGTAGGAATGTCTAGCGACAATTTTCAGTAATCAAGAAACGTCTCAGAAAATTGGTTTAACAATAATGGCCCCGGAGCATGCTAAGTGATAATTATATCATGTGCTCATGTGTTAATACAGGGCGGAATGTTCGCGTAATAAAAATTCCCTGACGACGCGGGCCTCACTAAATTACTTTTATTTACGTCAAGACGCCTTAATTGTATACTCGCTTGATGTCTTTTTACAGCCCGGAAACCATCTTGATGTGCTTTCATACGCAATAATTTAATAGTGCTTTGTGATAATTAAGCCGTACATTAATTTCGAGGAAACATTTCGAGGAAATTTTTGTGTTAATAATTTGTAAGGATATCCTGTAATATTTATTTATATATTATTTATATTGTTTTACAACTGCATGCGGCGAGCGTAAGGTGTACATTTGCGTCTGATAGGTCGAGGGGTGAGTTTTCTAGGTTAGCTGATAATATTGTTTTAATTAAGTATTTAGAACTTATAGTTTCGTATTGTTTAATTATTGTAGTTTTTGTCGTGTATTTATATTTAATTTTAATTGTTAATGTCCGTGTACAATTGTACATGTCACTACTTAATAGCTAAAATACAAATGAATTGTTAATAAACAAGCCACAAAATTAAACATTTAAGTACTTTTATAGGTATGTTTGTACGCTTACATTTCCATTTTATGCCATGGCATTATAACTAGGTTCGTTACTGAACCTTTTCTAACAGCCATAGATGTCCACTGCTGGACTTATGCCTCGAATCCCTAATAGACTCTTCTCCTGAATATTAAAAGCAGAAGATAATAACTAAAAGTAATAATGGAAGGTAATATTAATCATGATCTTTCTTCAAAGATTCTTTGTTAATCAATTTTAGCTAGAAATGAAATTCCCACCTTCATTATCGTATACCTATCTCTTCTCCTTTTTATATTAAATAATTATGGACGTCATTCGTCCATAGATATAAGTCTATAAATTAATATATATAATTATAAACCTATTTATAATTATAAGTCTATAAAATTATTTTAAACAAATCGTCGTCTAGTTCCTACAACACAAGTAACACAACTCTTATTGACCTTACCGATGGATTTTTTTTGGTCAATTTAGGTAAGAAAATCCTGAATTTTTAATAAATATGTATTTCATTACAATTTTTACCGTGTCACGAGAAGCTTTTAGCGTGATTTTTACCATTGTTACTCATTAAGCTAAGACATCGTTGGTTTGTTTATTTTTTATGGTTTTAAATATTCAATTGAATCCATTAAATAAACAAACCATCTATGTCTCCGATTAAAACGTTAACAACATTGTATTATATTTTGAACAGCCTAAACTAAAGTATATGAGGTATCCGTGTATACAGGTAACTATTTAGACTTACTCCTTGCCGTAGCCTACAACAAACAAAGTTTCACATTCAGACAAACCTAAAGGTATTAAGTGTTATTATTAGAACCGTTCTACTGTCATATTTAATGGCACTTTAAAATGTTCCTAATGCATTAAGAGCTAGTTCAATTGAGAATGTTTCCAAGACATTTAACGAACGAGATAACTAAGAACGGTACCTCCGGACGTTTTACTGCAGTTGAAATATTCAGAAGAAAGCTTTGAGCGGGTAACTACATAATCCTCTACAGTGAGATTTCCATTCGCTATTTCCTCGGGTAAAATGCATGCCTTTACGGTTTCGCTTTTTTAATAAATTGTATAATGTGAATATTATTATCAAATGCGCAAGTAATAGAACAAACTATACTAGCAAATACTTGTGTTACTGATATAATTTAATTTCAGTCTTTCAAAGATTATTTATGTATGTCTTTCCCGTACATGGAACAATGGCGTTACGGACATTTGAGAGGCGTACGCGGAGCCGGATCGAGCGATGCGAACAGAAAATTTTCATTGTAAAAGTTATTATAATCTAATCTAATTACGTAGTACCTATTATCTTTATGAAATCAGCAGCATATCTTGCATATAAAACTTCACACGATAATAAGTACCTACTATATTTGAAAAAAGCTAATGAAGCCAATAAGAGAGGAATGCGAGTGCCTAGGATGATATCTGAGTAACAAGCTTCTGAACTCAGGGGTATTAAAAATGACTTACTTTCTATAAAATCTTCGGTACATAGATCTCACCCGTTTTCATTGCCCATAAGTTACACTGGTTTACACTTTTTGTTTGGTTTTGGTTCGGTGTGTATATAGTACGAGTAATTGAAACATTTTAAGAAAAATAACCGACGAAAATACTGGAAAAAACATATATAGTAAATAAAATATTTATGCATATTTTTTATGACAAAGGTGGCAAACAAGCAGACGGATTGCCTGATGGTAAGCAATTACCGTCGCCCATGTCGGCGTCATAATATGTATGTGTAAGTATTTAAATATGTATCAATATTGCTTATACATGTATTAAATAATATGTAGTTATCCTCTTAGTATACCTTTCAATTAGTTTTGCGTCATATTCTAATTGTAATTTAGATAAGCTTTTGTCTTAGTTGTGAGAAGCACCGCCTACAATTTTTTCTGTTTATCCCTAAGGTTAACTGGTAGATAATTCCTTTTGTACAATAAATTTTCTTAATATATATATATATAGTCTAGTACCTACGACACAAGCCTTATTGAGCTTACACTGTCTCTACTATTGTAAGACAAGGACGATTAATTATTGTTTATAGTATTAGTAAAAAATGTTGTAGTAAGGAAAACTGGATTTTAGTTTCAGTATGGTAAGCCTCACTGAGCTTACCATAGGACTAGGCCGATTTTGTGCTTGATTGTTCCGAAATATTTATTCATTTATGTTTTCCTCGGAACAAGATTAGTGTATTCTATGAGCATAACATACGAGCTCAAGGCAGTTTTCATGCCGGCGTCGCGACCGGATACGGCGCCGGTGCCGGTGTGATAACCAACTGAAAATATTTAGTATCTTTTTACACAATATACAAAATGTTACTTAAATACGGTGGTGGAAGAGCATAAAAAATATTTTGACGTGAAACATTTTTTCGAATCGAATCGAACGAAGATTAACCTCCAACCTCCATAAAACCATTTCGCGTCAGTATTTTTAAGTGTATGCGATGGCAATTCTACATTTAAATGGATGACAAGAATTTTTTGTAACACGCCGTATAGTCATATCACCATACAAGCATACATCCCGCATGATAGTTAGCAGTTATTAGGTGTACAGTCCGCTGTCACTCCAAAAGGCTTTGCCTACCCTAAGCTTCTATCCACTCCTTTTTTGAAAAATCTCATACTCGTACTTATTGCTACAGCTTACTAAAAAAATCCGTCGCGTCGCACACGATTACGCTTGTTGCTGCTTGCTCATACTATTTTATAAGGCGTGTACCCTTTCCGCATAACAAGATAGAATAATACGCATAAATTGCTACATTTAATTACTACATATATAATGTTATATAGCTATTAGCATTAGTTTTAACTTGCGTGTAACTCTTGATATGCGTTGGTTGCCCAAGTAGAATATTTTTTCGAACTGATTTTTTAGTTATGTTATTTTAACGTAGATATAATTATGTACATTGTAAAAGTGATATAAGGTAGTGGGAAGCTAAACCCATCCTATACATAACGTTACACAGGTTTTCTTTGTAACGACCAGGATCGTTAGTGGGCGTTTGAGATTACGTGCGATTTGCGGACGTCTCCCGCTGCTAACGACTTTAGTTTTGTTTTTATTTACTGCCCTTTGGGTCTAAGCTTTTGACGTATTGAGGGTAGACCGAAATTGTATTTATTACATACGGTCAGCAATTGCGGAGCGACTTATCCGATTCAGTCCGGACTCCATTCCTACACGCTAACTAATGTTGAGCCAGTTGAGTGAAGGGCAGCCACGCCTCTGAGCTCTGGCACTCGGTCATTCTAGGGAACGGTTAAGGGCAAAAACACGTATTTAGTCCGTTTCCAACTGTACTCTCAGATATACATGTAGAGAGATAAATCACGTAGAATAAAACAACTGTCGGATCAACATCGGATTTAAAGGATTAGGTCTAAGTTAAATATGTTACCTACTCTTGTAAGAGTATTTTTCTTTTTCACGTAAATAACTATAATCTAGCTATTATTACTGGCAATAGACAATTTTCGGCAACAAGCAATGTGGGTTAAATTTAATTGTTATAATTTTTATTGTAAGTTAAAATGATGCCTTAAATTATTTATTAATTACCTATCCATTTAATTAACCTTCAAAAATAAGTTCGTCATGCATAATATGAAACATATTCATTATTCAATATACAGTGTTAAGTCTAATACGAGCGTACCTCTTAACGGAGGGTAGATTAGGACATAAGAAATATATTTAGATAACCCTTTCTTAGAAGTGCAATTAAAATATTATCGAATATGGAACCAGGCTATCCGTTCATAAATATGCGCGGCAATTTATAAACAGTGACTTCAGGACATGAGTTCTAGTTTTATTAAAACAAACATTGTCTTCATAGGATACAATTGTATTAACCGAATTGCCGTTAGAAAACTAGGAGCCCCTCATAGCTGCACAAACGTCCATGCCCATAACGACGGGCGAACTTTTTCACGACTTTCGTACTTTTTATATCGGTTCGGGAACGCCGTTCTTCCTCAGCAGGTGACACAGTAGATACATTATACGCAGTACCGTATTTTTCTTTTGATTATTAGATATGATTTTAAGCCATTACTTTCGTAACTGTATGCGCTGTTTAATGTGGACTAAAGTTAAAAGAAATACATATAAATATAGTCACCGTTGGGGTCCCGGCGCGTACAGACTTTTTGACGTAACTGATGACCGAAGAGTTGATTTCGTACAACGTATCAGAATTGCGATACAACGAGGAAATTCTACCAGTATCATTGGTAAGTACAATGCCTCATGGGCCTTTTTAAGTTTTTATCTAAAGTTATGTTTTACAATTTTCATGGTTCTTTACACATTAACTATTACGAATAAACGGGTCTTACCGCGTTTATTAAATTACCTCCCGAAGTAGAGGTAATTTAAGAGTTAATATACTCGTAGGCGGCTAAGTCTCGTTTACTTGTAATAATCTAGAGAAGTAATTGTGGTACTTTAGCTTAGTTGTATTTTATTTAAAAATAAAGATATTTATTTAATTATGTCTTATGTTATGTTGACACTTATAAATACTAGCAGACAAACTGTGAACTGTACTCATATCTGCAGAAAACAGTTTTGCAAGGAAACTGTCAGCGAACACTTATTTGTATACAGATTCCTTGTACAAAAAGACATAATAATATATCGACAGTGGAAATTTCAAATGTCGTAAGTCGCATATAAAAGTATGTCCCTTACGACATTTGAAATTTCCACCGTCGATATGTACCAATATATTATACTGTGTATTTTACCAGACTTGGTTTCTTGGTTTGTATTCATTGAAAATACGACGGAAATAATAATAAAAAATGTAACTTATACAATATTTTTTCCAAGAAGTACTTAAAAGTAAAATCAAGCACATTGTCCATGAACCTCCTGACTGACTCCATGACTTTGGAGGCCGTACTACTTACTATCCGAATATCGATTACAACGTAATCACAAATATTGTACACGATATAATACACAAAATGTACCTATATGTATATTTTTAAACCGACTTTTTCATTATGCAGAGCTTTGTTACCTATCAAAGTATTAGGTGATGTCAGTTCTCGTAGTTCCACTGTAGTTCCATAAATTAGCGCTTCCTCGATTAAGCGTCTCAGACGGCGCAATGAAATAAATTCACCCTTCTGCCACCCAATCGGAGGAAATATTGATTTCAGCCTCATTGCCCCCGATCCGACAATTACCTTGAATTACTTAAATTATTACTTTATTGAGTCAAGCCGACTCGAAAATCGCAACCGAATCAAAACGATACTTCCTGGAATATCAAATTAAGCACATTTTCGAATAAAGCAAATCAAATAAGTCATGGCGAGATTGGAAAAGTGAATCATTTACATAAATAAGTACCTATCACATGTTAATTAGGCATACGTCGAATCAGTTTTAAGAAAATAAAATTACACCTACGACATAAAAGTAACGTTTTTATATATCTAGAAATGTTTATTCAAAAGAACTATGATAAATGTATAGGTACAAGGAGTAGACTTTTATCACAAAATGAACGCATTTAATCTAACAAAGGGTCTAGGAATCCTAATTTAACCGATCGGTATACAAGCTCAACTTAGTAGCCGGTTCTTTTATTTTCAGGCAGTCTAGATTATGGCACTAGATTTAGGCCTCAAGCTTCCCTTTACTCAGGTATCATGAAAGGGTGAAGTAGTAGCTACTGTGGTACAGTCAGCATCAATAGTAACGTATGGAACAACGCACCAAAATTATCCGCCATCCATTATATATTTTTTTACTAATTATATATTTTCTACAGTTCGCGTTTAAAAGTTTCTATCGCATTTCAATTGATGAACACTTAGAAATTTGTCTCTTTTTGACTATCAATTAAAAATCACATACACCGCTAGGCGTATGACACAGCACCAGCGTACATAGGCGCCCGTCTTCATTCAGCTTAACATTTACATAACACTCGAACTAGTACCGTTCCCCAATAATCGTAGTTGCCCTATGAAAATAAGAAGCCCACTCGAAGGTTGTATATACTCGTATGTACAATAAATGATAGCACTTAGTTGGCGCTCCTACGTGTCGGTAAGAGTTAAGGCTCCGTATACACCATATTCAAAGTAGATACGCCACATAGGACACAAATAGTTCATTTTATAGAAAAGGACCAGATCATCACGGGACGGACAAGTGACTTCTATAGGACCGGTAAAACGGCACGCATAATGCCAAAAATCTTAAATTTTACCATTATGGTAAAAACACGATGTAAGGTGGTTATGGGTACCTAAGTTTTGTAAATCACACAGTTATATTTTAATCTATTATAGGTACCACTTATATTTTAATCTATTACGTACACGATGATTTCGGGGTCTTGGAGCAAGAAAAAAAGGTATGACATAGAATTCATAGGTGAACTAATTATATTAAACATTAATGTTTTACCACCAAACAATTGTAATAAAATTTCAGATTTTAAGAAAAAAAAATGTTGCTTACAATTTGGTCAAAAGGCAAAGAGTGGCTATGATTTGTTTAAGCTTATTTTAATTGAAAAAATAAGAAAAATAATTAATATAGTTTTAAACAAATACTAAAACAATATGATTTAAATTGGCTTTACAAATTTACCCGAATAACAATTACATCATTTTATTACCAATGTGTGTTATTTATTTATTTCGTACTCATGATGCATCATTTACGTCATTTGTTTAAAAGCCGCAAAATTTGTGAAAGCTAAAATTCGATTGGACAAGCATTGCATCTCATTACCGGGACCCAGTAATCACCGACAATTTCCTTAATAAATTGAGTTGCATACCGCATACTATCTCATTTGATATGTTAAACTAAGCCCACCATTTTAGGAATCTTGTGGCAAAAACGGGCCTCTAATTTCCAGTCACTTTACCTTTTTTCTGCTGCTGCACTTGGAATTTGCCCTTTAAGGGTCACAGTCAGATGTTGCCTATTACCCTGCCCTTAAGAACACTCCACCCGTTATCCAACTAAGGCGGAATATTGTAGCTGTACATTCCACAGGCACGACTTATCTTTTGTATGAAGGAAGTTGAAGGGCTCTTATGTTTACCTTTCTTGACAACTGTTTGCGTACGAAACTGTAAATCTTCCTTATTTTACCTCCATGTATGTAGGTTTATACAAATTAAGTATAGGTATTTAAGTGTGGGACATAGCCTTTTATATCTAAACACATGAATAATGACACATCTGAATACATTAAAGGATGTCGTGAGAATTCTTTGTCGGTCTGGGGACAACCCTAGTGTCCGAGGGATTTATGAAGATCAAGTGTGGGTAGTTCTAGTAAAACTTCTAGTAAAACTTGCACAGCAAGAAGCCATCGATGACCTCCTCCTCAGTCCGGCCGCCAACATCGAAGTCACAGTAATAGTACACCCAAAACGTCGGCAAAATTCTAGGTAACAATCACTTTTGACGCGATATATTCGGTTTAATTTGTAATTTTGTGTGAAAATCGTCAGAAAATCATTTAGTGTCATACAGACTGATTCTGTGATCACTAGTTATGTTATTGTAGTATAGATCTACGTAGAGTGGTTTATGTTGGTATTTCATCAAATCAAATATTTTTCTTTAGAACCCTTAACACTCACAATGCCCAAAAAAAATACGATAAGAACCATCATACTACTTAAAAACACGCCTCAAATAAATAATGCATCAAAGTTAAGGCCACTTTAAAGCGATGCTTATTTATGAAGACGCTGAACAATATTTATGTGTGCAACTGCACTTGCACTTGCGGATCCGGGATTTTTCCAGACAGAAGCTTAACGTTTGCGGGAACACTTCTATAAATATTTAAAAATCCGCTTCTCCGCATAAGACGATTTGCTGTCGCCAACGACTGTCCACTGCTCTGTTACTATTATTTGCACAATTTTAACTAAATATCATTGTTTTATTAAGTGTTATGTGAAATAGAGGCTTGGAGGCTATCGCGAAGTGAACAGATTTTGCTAAGACGGTTGTTACTTACGAGTAGTTGCATGCCGTATACAATGACATGAATGCATGTTCTTGTGTGCTTGGATACTATTTCTGCCGCGTTCATAGGCAGAAGTGCTGGAAGAATCTGAAGTTCAACCTAGATCAGTATTTATATCTATTCTAATTTTGTTCTTGATATAAATAGTTGACTCGCTAAACATAGATTGCTATACCAGAAAATGATGTCAAAAAGATATTAAATTCGCATCAATTTGTAAGTTCCAACCGGCCTTCTAGTATAAACACGTCCTGAACCACAAAAAGTAAGTTCAGGATCAAGTCAGCTACGTAACACAACAGTCTGAACCTCTCGTTACTTTATTCTGTTTCTTTGTTCGTATTGCACGACTAAAAGAGTTAGTTTTACGTTTAAAACATAAATAACTTCAAAACCTGCGACTCCAAACAGACGCCAAGAGAGCAACTTCTTAAAAGTATAGACGGTAAAACTTGTGTAAAAACTGCAAGAGTTTTGCTGCTACCGCACGAGTCCGTCACTGGTCTTCTAATTAACTAAATCATCTTTACTCTTCACTGCTCTAAACTTTTCAAATTAATCTTTACCAGTGACCGAACTACACTATTTAACAAACATACCGACTTACCCCGGTACTTGTATCATTAACCGTTGGAACAAACTTTAATACTCACTACGTAGATCTGAAAACGAAGCTTCTGAGAGTAAAGGATTTTGAGCCGTGTAAAAGTGAGTTCATATTTTATTGACACAAAATGAAGTTCTTAAATCATTTGAAGTTCTTATTTGTTAATTAAATCTTTAGTAAACTACTTACCAGTTTCACCAATTATTTATAATTATATCACAAGTTTTAAACTAGGTACTTGTTTAAAATAAAAGATGAATGTAGTTTAAAGTAGACAAGACATCTTAATTAAAACATGAATAGTTTGCAAAAGAGAATTATTTTCCCCGCAAAATATACAAGAACTGATGGCAAAGACCTAAAGTCGACGCTTTAAGGACTATAGTCTGGCCGTCGAGAAATGAGCTACCTTTTATAGGTTATAGTAATTTAGCGGTAGTTATAGTATCGTTAACGTTACCAGAGCTGGCACTAACTTTAAAGCACTCTCCGCCGGTTGTCCCTATCCGCTACAAGTCTCCGCAACTTTTTAATTGGCCAAGCCTGTAGATTGAAAAAAATCAAGAGCCTTTTCAACTTAATTAAAATTACCCTTCAGCTGACGGACCGACATGCCTCCGCTTTATCCATTGTTCTACTCAAACCTACCGTAATGCGGAAAATAAACAAAAATGTAATTAAAAACAGAAATGCGTAAAAGTCTTTTTAAGTAATTTTAGAAGGAATCCGTTTCTGGCTAATTTCTTTCTTTGTGATTCTACTCGATTCTGACGGTTATAATTACAAAATGTAGTACGCCATTTGTTATTGTTTTCCAAATTATTACTATCAACTACAATCGGCATACGCAATCATATATTTTGTGGTAAAATACAAATTACTTGTTGTTTGCAGGTAGTAACGAAATGGCTATGCTCGAAAATTATCGTTTTATAATTGAATCAAGTTGAAATATAGATTAAACTTTAGTGACTCATTGTAATATTTTATTGATGAAAAAGACGGTTTCACTCACGTTTATTTAGTCACTCGCACCACATGTTCCAAAGAGCATAGGCCGATACGAAATGGCTATGCTCGAAAATTATCGTTTTATAATTGAATCAAGTTGAAATATAGATTAAACTTTAGTGACTCATTGTAATATTTTATTGATGAAAAAGACGGTTTCACTCACGTTTATTTAGTCACTCGCACCACATGTTCCAAAGAGCATAGGCCTTATGCCGCGCGCCGCCGTGCCGGACCTCTTCAAAATGGAGATTTTGAAGAGGTCCGGCACGGCGGCGCGCGGCAGTCTATGATGGGTGACGGGCCAGTGTCGCAAGCGGCGAGGTGAACGGACACTCGGCAGGCCTACGCTCTATGTATGTATATATATAGATGAGTGTGTGTGTGTGTGTGTGTGTGTGTGTGTGTATGTATGTCGATAGGTTGGCCTCATTGACTTTCAACGCACAGTTGAAACTAGTGGGATTAGAAACTTGAAGTTTACACTAGAACTTTCTACCATAGCTTTTAAAGTTTGTAGCTATGCGGTAGGTTTGGTCGAACCTACAGAAGACAGTTTACGTTATTCGAAGCTATTTTGAAAAATTCTAAATATAAGACTGTTAATAGAGTGTTGATAGTAGTGTATCTGTAGGGTTTTAAAATTCAAGAATTTACTAACAGCAAAATGGGATTTAAGCGTTTACCGGAATTCAACCGAACGAAGAAAGACTTAGACGCCAAAGCTAAATTTTGGGTTTTACTCGCATGAGGTAATAAACATGTTAAATAGAACTTGGTTGGAACTGAAACTTTTAAATAGTAATAAATTAGTAACGTATACTATGTAGATATTTTTAATTGTAAAATAGTTTTTAGAACATAAGAAAATGAACTTCTTCATTAATTTGATTTGATTAGAGAACCAGTGTTCTTAAAAATTCCTAGAAAATAAAAAATAGTGCACCAATCTCAGATACTAGAAGTACTAGCTGAGTAGCTGATAGTTTGGCCATCGGGTTTTATTTATATAATACATAATACATAATAAATTATTATGTATCAATTTTTCAGACTACGACTTTATATTCGACTTTATGGAAGTTTACCGTGGCATAAACTCTATCTCCGTCAATTCCGATTTTCAATTTATTTTATCGTTTAAGCATTTTCCGTAACGCATACGGGTGTATATATATCGCATAAACTGTAAGATTTTGATACAATCGTGCAGTTGGAACTGTTGGTGATATACATAGTCTCGCGATCGTATACACGATTCATCGCTACTATCGCGATTCTTCATCGCTACTATGGTGATACAGCATCGCTACAGTCGCAATTAAACATCCATACAGTAGGTATGGAATAGAATAGAATAGAATGCTGAATCAATACAGTCGCGCGTTTGAATCGGCCTTATAGCGTTTTTAATGCTACAAGGAACCACAAGCAACGGTAAAGTAGCGTGTTCATAGCGCATTCACAGTTCGCGCGACTTTATTAGACTTACAATCGCCTTTGAATTAATGACTAATGACTGTCTCTTGTCAATAGAATTGAAAAGATATTGTACAGACATAAAGCCCAAAAGTAGTAAAATAATTTCATTTCAATTTTAAATATATTATGTCAATCGCATTTTCTTCATTAAGGTAAATGTGGGTAAGACCGTCTAATAGGAAATACCAATTCCCTACATTAACTCATCGGTATTTAGTCTCATATGACGGACTTTCCTTAAAAATAAAGTATGCCGGTCTTATCCACATTGTTCTTAAATAATATTATTTGAGCAATATAACTAGATAAGAGATTACACTAATATAAAAAACACGTCACAAATAGGAAAAATCAAATGTAGTAGTATATTTTAATTTTAACATATATTTTCTTGAACAAACAGCGTTTATTAACCCATGAATACGTAGAAATAGTTTTAAGTATGTCGTACTACTTTAAGACCTTTGTTCTTACTAGTTCGTGTTGAAAACTTGTGGTAGTGAGCATTGCATTAGACTTAGAGCAACATTACGGGTTTAATGCTTCGTGCGAGGACGAAATGTGCGACAATATTAGTTTTATTTCGTAACACGAGTTTCTTTTAAATGTTTATAGAAATACTGTACTCTTAATATATCCTCACAAGTTTCTCTTCTTCTTTCATTAAACCGGTGCCGTATACATATGCTTCATTGCTATATAAGTTTTAGGTTATTAACTTATTACTGTCAAAATATTGCTACAGTCGTTCCTGATGTAAGATTTTTATAGCATTCAGCATTGTACTCGTACATGATATGATAACGGCCATCACTGAATGCATCAGGCGTAACATTAGCTTGGGGTAAGCTAATAAATGCCATGCCGTGAGGTGCTGGCTGAGAATAGCACCACTCCATCTCTTCCTGCGGGGTCGTAAGAGGTGACAAAAAGAAAACACCCACGTATGGGCAACAGCGTAAGTAGATACCAAAGCAAGCGCTACTACGGTAGCGTACGCGCCTGCCAAGCATGGCGACTATGGCAACTCCCCTTCAAAGATGATACAGGTTATATTTGGGCAATGCAGCAGTGGACGATTTACGAGTGAAATAATGATGATTGAAACTTATAAATATGTCTTATGTATCTGGATGGAGGTGACGGGCGGGTATTGACTAGACTTGGATGTATCTGCCATAGAACTGTCCTACAAGAAGATTCGTGACCAACATTGAACACTAATCTTTCATCCTATGGAACAAATAAAATGTAATACTTTGTAATATCAGAGAGTGTGAACTTCGCCACGTTATTGGAACGTGAGTTGTGCTTGCGACACATGTTATCTTGAATCGTATTTGAACTTATTACTATGATTTTATTATATGAAGATTTGATATTAACCTCAGTGCGTCTCTCTACCGAGATATTATAAAAGTGATATCACACTTGACACTTAAGAAAAGACAAAATAAGAAATATGTCATATTTATGAACTTTGAATTCTCCTGATTATTGGCGAATTTTTTGTAGCGATTTAGCTAAATTAAAGTGTTTACACAGTCGCCGGTCATATAGCTCCGCGATCGTATGTATACACGATTTTCCATCCCTTCTATCGCATTACAGCATAAACGAAGATTTAGTATAACTTGCTGTCAAGTTTAAAACAAAGACTATGATAATCCTTCAAATGACTAAAAATGGAAATCATGAATTAAGCACTATAAACTACATATATCTAGGTACTATATGGGGAATAACTATAAACCATGTTATTACCTAATAAAATAAACTGCACACTTATTTTTAAAATGAGTTAGTGCATGTCACGTTACCTATTTCTTTAAAAAAAGTTTTAATGCAGCTTTATACACTTATAGAGGTGTTATGGCCATATTCTGTCTCTGAGTACTCGTAAAGTCGTAATCTATGCGCAGTTATTTTTACTAAATTATAGTCATACTTCGGTTTAACTCATAGTCTCTGTATTAAATAATGTTTGTTGAAGATGAAGTCATGTCAATGATGTCATGAAAAATGTTGCATTGGAAAATGAAACTCGTCTTGAAAAGATCACTGGTTGTCTAATAAAATACAAAATGGATAGGATTGGCCCTTAAAGCAAGGTAACAATCGCAGAAATACATACCAATGCATTGAATTATTACTATTATTAGGTGTTTGAATTGAATGTTTTGGCTGAAACTCACGTTCTAATATAATTTTTGTGATTCTCATATTTTACTTGGACGCATTCATTTTTAAGCAATGGGCTGAGCAATTCTTTTTAACCCAATTATAATAGAAAAGCAAACCCGGAGTAACTACGAAATGTACGAAGCCCTAAACTAAATCCCTTCATACACATACAACTATTTTGTATACAGTGTAAACTATTCAAACCTAATTAACTTTCACTGTAGTTAACTTGCCTACTTTAATATTACTCATTTGAACAATTGAGAGAAATGGAAATGGACAGGAAATGACAAAAATATTACAACTATGGCACAAATGGCCAATAAGTTGATAACGTTCAAAATTTTGCATACGTGTGTAAACTGAATGTTCATGTAAATTTAATCGTTTACTGATTGACTGCATCACTTTTCGCTTTTGTGTTAATAGTACCCGTCAACGCGTCCAAACCAAATTAATATACAATCGACGTTTTTAAATTTACGATTATTTAAGAGAAGCTTGTTTCATTTCAAAAAGGCTAATTTTTCCATTGTGTTAACTTTCCGCGCTTAGGGCCATTCTGCAGCAAAACATTGTGATCGCTTCGCGGTTCATGTTTTGATAAGGCTGTGACATTGTTATCTCGTCTGATGAATGGACTTTTTGTTACAAATGGACGTTGTTATTTTGCTAGTGAACTCGCTCAGTCGGAGTGTTTCCGAAGGGCAGAAGCCAGCTTTATCGAATGGGTTATTGTTGTGCCAGGTTTGCATTTATATATTGTCAGCGCGCACATCTATTTATTATGTAGGTTATGTGAGAAAAATAACAAGGTTTAACGATTTGGAAATGAGAATTGATGTAATAATAAAAAAATCTTATATTTTACAAGCATTATTTGAAAAATTTAATGATACTATTATATAATACGAAGTGGAGTATCATTAAATTTTATTTTACTTATGTACCTAATGCCTTCGTACTTTTGTACACGAACATATGTATAGTATATAGTGATAAACATAACACTCCACTTCCTCCAGGTCGGAAACAAAAAATGGTATTTTAGAAACAGAATGATATAAAATAAATAATCATGGGTATCACAACTATATATTTTGTGCAAAATAATAGTGAACTTTCGTGTGCGATTATTTTCGTACTCAAAGATTTTTTTTAATTCGAGTATACGACTTTCAAAAATCGGCGGCCCCGTGACTTAATATTATGATACGATATTAAATCACAGTGCGGCGAAGACTAAAATAAATTAACTTATCTCAAAAAATGCTCAATTTCATAAATCTAAAAATTCGTAAAACATTTTCCATGGGATTAACTTATGAAAAATGAAATATTCTCGCTCCGGCGCGCCGGCCGCTGCCGGCCGCACGGACGGATTAGGTACCTATCCACACCTTTAGCATTCAATTCCGTGTGGCAGCTGACAAATCGCACGGTTTCGACCGCTCCAATTTCCGATGACAAGACCTACATTAACCTTAAGGGCCCTCCGTCACCAACTCCCAACACATGAGAAGAATAAATCGGGTTCAAGAATAAATTAAGGTTTTTGTGTCACTAAAACGGCCCGGCTTTTGAATAGGGGCCCGGCGCGGCGCGGTAAAAATACTCATATATACGCCGGATTGGAATACGCAATTTACGACAATTTTATTCCCAGTGACGACGAGTAGGTAAGCACAATATTGTGATGATTTTAAATTAAATATTTCTCATTTTAATAAAGCACTGGTTTTATTATACCTTTTGATTCATGCTTATTATTCAGAATCAGAATTTTGTTAAAAACTTGAAATTTGATTCAAATCTAGGTTACATGTGTATAAATAATTAGTGTGATGTTTATTATTTAATATTTCCTTCCTTAAATCGTTGATTTGTTGTGTCTGAGGCATTTTATCAGTTCATTATGTCTATAGACTATACCTACTGGAAATTCCTTTTATTGAAATTAATGAGATAAGCAATACCTATACTGTTATCAATCAGCAAGAGTTTAATTGTTAATTGTTGTAAATCAGTAATCGTTCCGTAAAACGTCCATCTTTTGCAGTAATCAGTTACTTCTTTATTATTAAAGTATATATATATATATATATATAATCATGTAAAAACATTGAAATTACATGTTTTCTACATGTAGCTCTCCAATATTTAAAGCCCTAATGAAATATAGTGGCAATATTTACGAAACTTCATAGTTTAAACGACATTTTGTGAGAAAAAGTCCGTTTTAATAACCACCACAATATCTAGTTATAAGTTCAAAGTAGCTCGCTGGGACTTTAATAACTTCGTTATTTGGTTAGTTATTTGATACATTCTTCTGAGACTAAATCTTGTTAGCTTCTTAGAGGTCAAATTTTTGTTATAGTAGACTTTAATAAAATTCATATTATTAAATCGCAATGACGTTTTGTAGAAATATTCATTTTTATATTTCGATTATCACTACACACACATTCTAGGTTAGATATAACCTTTCTGGCCAGTTTTTCCAGTTACATGACCAGTCATGGAACGGAACACTTATTACATTTTTCAATTATGTAACTACTGGTAATTTGGTACTGAATGTTATGTCTTGTTTGGACCCGGGGCATGTCTGACGTCCTTAAACTACGTCCGACAGAGACGTATGGGCACTGCGATTACTGCGAATGTCATCTTACTAAGTGTGGTAGGGCACGTTCAACGAATGACATCTCGCACAAATCTGGAGCGGACCCCACTGGGGAGTATTACAGAAACCACATCCCAAACCCACTAGACCCTACTCATAGTTTTGTGTTAGTGCCGGTGAGTAAGGTCGCCAGAGAGCTTAAAGCCTTAAAGGCTATCTAAGGCGCCTGTGATTCCTCTGGAGTTACAGGCATCTATATTCTACCGTGACTGCTTACCATCAGGCGGGCTGTATGCTTGTTTGCCACCGTTGAAATATAAACCATACATATATGCCGTTTGTAGGTAATTCTTAGAAATAAAGGAAAAATCAACTGTCTCTGGCGCTACTCAAACTCTACGTATTATGGTTTCGTCAGCAGACGTTTTTGCTTAATGTAAAAATATTATTAATATATAAAAATATATTTTAGATTTAGTATAGTTAGTTTTTAGTCCTATTTTTGTATTATTTTATTATTTGAGTTAATGTATTTTTACTATATACTGTATTTTTTATACTTATGACAATAAAATAATCACAGTTTTATTTTCAAAAAAAATGTAAAAATATTGAATATGTAGATAGCATATATTTATACTGCAACTTTGTATTTTGTGTTTGTTAGAAGCAAGAAAAATTGTTTTACTATCAGACTACTCTGAAAACAGATCAATAGAATAATTATGATCGGGAAGGAAACATTTTGTCCAATCATTTCTTTCCCCCGGTTTATGAAACTCATCGTATCTGGATATAAAATTTTCGGCGCCGAGATTTTATGCCAATTTTTATAGCATTGTCTTCGTAAATGTTGTCCGAGTTTTATTGGCCACTAAAAAACAAGCCAAGCTGTATTATGATTATGTAAAGCTGCCATAGCGGAAATATAGGGATTTGGGACTATAAAAAATCTTACGCCATCCTACATAAAAGGTAAATCTTAAAATTACACAATGATGCCAGTTATCTGATCGAGCAATACAGAGTGGATTTATTTTAATGCGATGGCAAAACTTTGATTAAATGGAAGTAAGTATATCTATTTATATATGATTCAGAAACAGTTAAAGGGTCTTAATTACTAATACACCATGTCAATCAAAATCAAGTAACATTTAAATACCAATTGAAACTTTTTCGGTTTTCACAAAACAAATGAATATTACTTTACCCATGCCAAAATTTGCGTATTTTAACTTTTGTTCTCATCATTAGAGATTGAACATGGACCTTATCGATGGTTTAGCTTGGTCACTCCACTTTTTTCTGAAATATTGTATGTTTCAAGTTACAGATTTTGTGTTCTTCAGTTCTTTTTTCTTTTCATAAATATGAGCCCAATAACGCGAAACTCTGTTTGCCTCGTTGAATGCCTCGAATGTGGACACTATTCGTAGAGTATTTTTTAGGTGTTTTCCATAATCTTAAGAATCTAAATCAGGTCAAAAGAACACAGACGTATTATGTTTACCTAGAAGTGGTAAAACCCGCTTCTCCAGACATTATTCTACGTAAATTAAATATCGCCATTGACTGTGCCCGTAGTATTTTTTTTACTTTTCAGACCGCAAGTGCATACCTATGGCTTACCAGATCAAAAAAAATTGAGGGTATTTGCTGGCCATTTTACATTTGTGTTTAGGGTTGACATTATCCTTTTGACTAATGTCATAGAATTCTTGGCCCGGTATATGTTTGAAAGTCGGCAACCACAAGAATCGAACTTCGTGAAAAAAGTTATGTATTATAATTTCCTTGCCTTTGCTTTAGCCACATTCTCCTTCTCAAGGGTCCTATCTAGAAACCTGTGGACTTTAAATATTTTTAGTCCACTATATTGTTTATTTATTTCGGTCTTCTTGTGTCGTTCTGGGGGAGGCCTATGTCCAGCAGTGGACGTCTTTCGGCTGACATGATGATGATGATGATGATGATGATATTGTTTAACCCGATGCTCCACATACTGTAGCTTACCTAACTTTTCGGCTAGTTTTCGCTCGGAAATGTTAGGGTTAGTCTTATAAGCTTTGATTTTTTTAAGGATAATTTTATCCTGAAACCCTCTTTTACGACCACAACCTGATTTTCTTTCAATAGTCAACCTCTCTTTGTAGCATCGTAAAACCTTTCCGACAGAAGGTTTAAATGTTTTGCAACTCTAACCTGACTCCAACTGGGATTTTCAAAGTGCATGTTCACTATGAGTTCACGACGACTAATTTCAGACGACAATTTTTGTAACAATAGAAAATAATCACTAGTTAGTACCCAAAACACTTTCTTGCATTACCTATTTGACGTCTACCAAAGTATAGTCATTTGTTTCATAATGTTTTGTTTTTTTATGAAAACTTAATTTAACTATATTTTTTCCGAACCACTGTTTATGACTCAAACTTTTACCTATGTAATATATCGAACGAATACAAATTACTTTTAACCATTAACCATCAATACGTAAAATATGCCACAAATTAAATTTGCAGGTATGGCGACAACAACGGCTTGATTAAATTATGCAAATGCATCCGTTTGATGTTTTAAGTTATTATAATACAATAATATTGCGGCCGCTCGCCTGTATGCGACAAGCGAATTAATTAACGTAAAAAGAAAACAACCCAGAAGTTATTTCGCTGTTCATTTGCCGTAAGGCATAAATGTTAGCAGTAGTTTGAATCATACAAAAATAAAATGGATATTTTCAATTTAACTTGTTATTGAAAGTCCGACATAAGTTATGTTTCAAAACACAAAACGAATAGTCACGCCTGACTATAAGTTTTGTAACAAAATCTATGGTTTCCTTTTTCCTGGTTTACTACATTTGGCTGAATGCGGCAGGAGCACGACGCAATTAACTAATGAAAGAAAAATCTACGATATTTGACATATACTGTCAGTTTTGTGTAGACCGCTAACAGAAGAATATATATTTCGTCTTATTACATTAACGTTGACTTCTTATATCGATAACTTCTTTGTTTAACGTGTTTCACCACTATTTGTGACATTCGCGAGGCCGCGGCTGCCTCGTCATTATATTAATAGTTATGTCGTATTATATCGCGGGTGTCGTAAGAGGCGACAAAGGGAAAGAGCCGAAGGATGGGTAGCAGCGTCTGTCGAAACCCAATCTGCAGCTGCAGTGGTCGCCAACCCGCCTGCCAATTATGGCAAGTACTCCCCAAAATGATACAAATCATATTTGTGGGGGGCCTACGTCCAACAGTGGACGAGTTACGACTGAAATGATGATTATATATACTAGTGGAGTTAAAGGCGCAACGTTGAATTTTAAATGTTAAGATTATTCATTGACTAGTCCTTATAAGAATCTAGGGACTAGATTCTAATCCTCATAAGAAAGCCATAGCAATATTTTATACATAAAAAAAACCGGCTTTACTCGCGTTTATTTATTCACTCGTTCGACATGTTTCGAAGAACATAGGCCTCCATTTTCAAGTACTAAGAGTGCTCAGTGCCCGTTTGCTTCGCCGCTTGCGTCGCCAAGGCGTCACCCTCACCGCATGTCACGCTGGCCACGCCGCTCTTGATATCAAAACCGGTTGAGGAAGGTCCGAGACCGGACCTTTTCTTTTGTTAGGACGCGGATCTAATTGATCCAGAAACTCACTATCCACTAAATGTCACATTAACGAAATAACGATGAAATCATTGCATTTCATCTAACATCTGCAGTAACAAAAACACAAAAATCACATGGAACAAACTAGCGCGATAATTTAGTTTTCCATAAGCTAAAAATATTACAGTTAAACCGTATAAACTGAGGAAAGTGAATACGAATCGACAAATTAGACTTTCTTCCACAATAGCCCTCATACAGACACACGTAGTTAATTGCGCACATTAGCTTTTAACCAACTATCAATTATTTAAAATTTAAATGGCTAATGATTGCTTTTATTGCGATCAGCTAGGCAAATTCCCACGAATGGTTAATTAGGCTGCAATAGACCCCAGAAGACAGACACGATTTACCAACTTGAATACGTATATTAAAATTATAGTCGACAGAAACAATTCAGCATCCACGTTGACGGATGACTTCAAAATTAACAATAAGGCAAAAATGCCACGACTTTATTCCTTCTCCGTAAAGCGCTTTCTTGTTTAACACTATGACGAGCCTGAGTCCATTTTTCCATAAATGCTCTTTGTTTAAACGAAATTGTGGGCCTCACTCGTCGGCCACAAAATTTCCCTAGAGTCCAGTCAGGGTAAGCCTGCTCATTATATCTATCAAGTTGTTCAAAAACAAATTTAAATCATGACAAAACGTAAACATAACTTATTAACTAACAAATATTTATAGTCGCCCTGTTCCTGCGGGTTGACCTATCCGGAATACGTGCGATGTAAAAGTTGCTAGTTTCTTCATTCTCAATTTACGGTTAAATTTAGACTTTACGTAAAGGTTGTAACAGAGTGTTACAGCTGCCCACCAACAATTAGTTAAGTTGCCAGGTTGGTGTTCGTAGCTCAATAAATAAATGCTATAGGGATGCAAATAGCATACCCAGTATGCGTGTGAGGTGCGAGGCTGTTGGCACAGCGCCACGTCCGGTGTGGCGCGTCGCCGTATACTGCTACATCCTACATCATACTTCTATCTCCATCCACTTCTATGATTTCACGCTTCCGCACCTACCAATAGGTATCCCTTATTGTGAATCCAAATTTCGTTGCCTGACAACAGTCGTATCTTTGTCAACGAACTCGACTTGGCTTAATCCCAAACGACTGAGGAAAGGTAATGTACTCATATATTTTCGTTATATTTACAGTGACAGTAACAAATGTCGTGTACAACTACGCTATGTCACGTGACTCGAAAACGAGGAATGAATAACAAAAATATT
The DNA here is from genome assembly GCA_022674325.2 of Grapholita molesta. Classification (NCBI taxonomy): domain Eukaryota; kingdom Metazoa; phylum Arthropoda; class Insecta; order Lepidoptera; family Tortricidae; genus Grapholita; species Grapholita molesta. The sequence continues at coordinate 7,146,991 of CP053126.2, forward strand.
GATACGATAAATTTTCACATGAGTGATAACAAAAAGGAAAGGTGGATTTAAGAAAATAATTTCATGTTTTTCCTTCAGCGCTGAAGGTACGCAAAGAATTCCTTTTAAGAATTATTTGAGCGATTTTTTACAAGACAGATTGTACCAACTCCTCACAGTGGCAGTTTCTTCCTTAATTGATGTCTAGATGACAGATTAAGCCCGGGACAGTACTGACGTAATTGACAGGCCAATCTAAGCAGTGGTTTCTGTGATGGATTTACAGACGCTTCTTGTAACCCACATCGTTTCTCCATACCTTTAGATACGTATCTAGGGAAATTAGGTTTGTTTCAAAGAAAAAAATACTATAAAACATATTTTTGTAAATAAAGTTCTTTTTCGTTATCAATAGTAAATAATTAGGTATTAAACTTTTAACTACTAATTTAAGTGTTTGTTGTACTTTACTTTTATTTGTGTTGGCAGGCAATAATGTACAAAAATCCTAATAAACTGGTTTTGGAAAAGTATTGTTACTAATCTTCCCACCAAATTAAAAGACAAGCTCTAAGGTTTTCATATCACCCAGCAAGCAATTATATCTTTGACAAGCACTAAATTGGAAGTGTCTTTCATAAGCGACATCGTACTAGTCTGACTCGTTAGGCCTACGTTGTAACTTCGGCTTTCACATCATAACTTTTTTGTATCGTCCACAACCGATCCCCCGAACCGGCCATTTACTTTTCGCGTGAAAACTACTCGGCAAGAGTTATTGCTTTAGGTATGGCGGAGTAAAGTGCGCAGTAAGTCTCTATTATCTACGCCGTTAGAGTCCCGTGAATGAAGGCGAACGAACGTGGTGAGAATTACAAGCTAACTCAATTCACCGTTCTTCTAATATATGGTCCGGGTCTTTGTGGTAAACTTGTATTACTTTAATTAATTTTATTTTATGTTTCGTTGGGCAAAGTTAAAGCAGCCGTATTGAAACTTTGACATAATCGTAGTTTACCTCAATTTGTTTAAACGTGCGGAATGCGAAACTACTAACTGAATTGCAAGTTATTAGGTGCGAACAGCCAAGGCTTGTCTACTTGGATACGAATAATCAATTATGCGGCTTAATTTAATAGCTATGATTTATCTTGATTACCCTTCGTAAATATAAAATGTAGAGCTTTGATAAAGTATTTTGCTACAACGTTCTATTCATCTAAATGATCTTTCAAAAGAGCAAATCATTATTTCCTTGTATGTCATTACGTATTACGAACATCTACAACGGCAATACCACTGAATATTACGGCACGAAGACAGGAGGCACATCATTTTGGTGCCCTATTAACGGTCTTAATCCAACTGCGTCGAGTCTCGTCTTTTTACAGACACTCCTTATAAAAACGTACTAACTATGCATGGAGTTAATACCTAGTTACCTAATACTTTTTCTACAGACTGCAGTAATGTATGTGTCAGTGAATAGAGTTTAATTTGCTCGCGGAGCATCTTCCGCCGCCATTAAACCCTTGACTGACTCGCCTTAAGTTTTCCATTTTTAAATACTATTTCAAAGGCGGTTTCAATTTTATGAACTGAGAAGTTCACCCGTCAAGAAAAATTCCAAGAAATGTTAATTAAGAACTAGTTTTAATTCTTTTTAACTAGTTCCAACAAGTATAACGGTACTTGATTTTTTACCTACTGGCACTAGTAGGACACAAACTGTAACGAAAGTTTCATATCCAAGATTCTATCCGCACTTTCTTTGCACGGATGCAATGTCCATAGCTAATTAAAATTAGTCATATAAACTTTGCAATGTCAAAGTTTAAGCATACAAACAGCGGGAATCGACTTTGTTTTATATTATGTGACGATATTAAGTGTGAATATAATGTTCTTGGTTGCAAGTCAAGAATAATAATAATAATACATGGCATTAGTATCTGAAAGGTAGATGGATAAGACAGTGCCGTTTACCTGTGGCATGCCTGCTGGCTATTCGGAGACGAGACGTTAAATCTGCGTTCTCGAGATCCGACGGTAAATGCAGACACAATTTATAGAAAATATGACAGATAATTCAGGACCGTTGTTTCATATAAACAGCGACTACAATAATTTAATCGAATACAAGTACGTCGCATCGCACACAGAAAATGCGACAAACTATTAATAGTTATTTGTTATACAAGGGTGCAAAATTGTATTTTAACTGCGAGTGTGGGATTGAAACTCGAGCAAGCGAATGGATTCTATAGTTTAACCACGAGCAAAGCGAATGGTTTTAAAATAGAATCCTGAGCGTAGCGAGTGTTTCAATACACGAGAATTAAATTACAATTGCACGATTTTCGAATGTTCTAATTCGATTTTCAACTCGGTGCGTTAGCGAGACTCGCTCGCGCTCGGGGGCAAGTGAGCTGTACTTCGCGAATTTAGACTTTAAAACCATAGCAATAAGAGCTATGAGAAGTCAACTTACTTTAATCACTAGTGGATAAAATGCGTTTTTTACCCTCTCGTATTAAAGGATAAAAAAGCGCTTTACGAGCTAGTGAGGGGAAAATAATATTATTACACCAATATGCATGTGTATCATTATGAAATCGAATGTTCGGGTAAACAAAACTATATAAAATAACTATTATGCTAAACAAAGGAAAATGTGAGTATTATTGCATATAACTGTCTGGCAAACAATAGGCAACCGTGCCACTTGTCTCACACGGCATCTACATGTTTTAAGTTTCTAAACCAAATACGCCGCAGGTATTCTTACGTATGTACGAGTATCTCTATCCACTTAGCACGTAACCACAACATTGCGGCTTGTTTGTGCCGATTGTGTATTAAATTTCCGGGATGAAGTGTAATGAATAGTAATACACCGCTCCCTATTAACAACGCTCAATATGCTCAAACGTAGTGCTTTCAGAAGGAAAATCTGTAGTCTTGGTATACATATATGTATATATAATCTAAATGTAAGACTGTGGTCTTGGTATGTATATACTCTTTAGTATTCAATTAATTTTAGGTTTTCAATTTCATGTAAAGATCCAACATCTCATGCCGTAGAACAATTATGAGTACCCATCTGCTCTGAAGGCACTTAAGCACCCATGTATCACCTAGCTTTTTAAGAATACGTGTGGAAATGTGACAAGGGTCAACACTCAGCACATCATTCACACTGGATAATATAATATGAGAATGTTTTCTATACATGACATTTAATTACGCTCTGTTTGTAGGTCTCTTTAATAATGTTGAAACAAATTGTCTTCCATTTATTTATATATAACATTATTTAAGTTGTTATTATTTGTTCATTGATCAATAAATTGCTTGCTATACTTTTTTGTTAGCTTGTTTCAAAAGTACACGTTAATTAAAGAAACTATGATATTAGTGTTAAGTTTAAGCATGGCTGTTTGTTTCTCTATAAATTAAAAAAATATTACTTTTAAAATTTAGTTTTAAAGGAGCTCAAAATCAACCGTAAAAAGATAAGGATAAACGAACATAAGCCCAATAAATTACATTATGCTGTTACCTGTATTGTGAATGACATAAGTTTCAAGATAAATGACTGTTGGGTTCTCGTAAGTTTACCTTTTGGCCCAATACTATACCAAAGCCCCGACATAAAACTGACACCCACATTACGGTGCCTTACGCATATGTATGTATGTCGAAGAGCAAAACGTGATACATGGGACGGCCACGTCGGTGGTGCATTGCTCAATGCCACGTCGTAAATCTAACTCCCGCCAATTAATGGAACCCCGAAAACAGTGTTCAGAGATTTAGTACAGATAAGGGACTGATTACGGCGCCTGTTTTTGTATGAAAGATTTAAGGTTGCCAACTTGTTGGTAGGGCATGTTGTTATGCTCGATGCAGGATGTTGGTTGTCGGAATTCTCGGTGCCTTGGTGGTATCGGCTACCAACCAACGTCTGCCGCTCCATACGACACCATTTCCTAAGTATATTTTTACGGTGTCTACGGTAGAAAATAAGCATAAGGCCTGATTGGTGGTAAGCAGTTGCCGTAGCCTATCGACGCCTGTAACTTTAGAGGATCAGATACCTACACGTTGCCAACCTCTCAAAACCCTGTACATTCCTTTTTAGAAGAATCTCGTCCTCTAGGAGTTACCACAGCTGAATCGTTCTTTATTACTTACTTATCCATGAGGCAAGCATTATAATTTCTAATATCTCTTACGCATAGTCATTTGCAGGAGGCGGAATTTGTCATTGCAAAAATCAAACATCAATAGAGGTAGAACGTAAAATTTTAGACTATCGATTAAACTGAAATTTTACTAACATATAGCGTATATTTATTTATTAAGAATATTTAATGCATAATAAAATAAAAGCAACCTAGTGGAGGCGCCCTAACCTAATATTATAACAATTGTAACAAAATTACATGTATATACAATAGAGGTTTGAATTGATACTGACATTACTTATATTGCTAGGTGCCTTTAGTTATGCGCAATACGCAATAACATAGATTGGCCCATACTTTTTTACGCTAGTGGAATTTACAAACCCTTTCCTTTACTCTTTTCCTTGCATCGTTGTATCCCACATCTACAGTTTACATTGTCCCCTTTACGACGCGCAGTTAAAAAAATGTTTTTATTTCACCTCTTTTCGTGACAAACCTTTTATGGTTGCCAGTTAAAGAAGTCCGCCGTAGCTTTTATTATTTAACTTGGACAAAAAGGGGAAACAAAGACAGTTTTGGAGAAATTCATCAAAAGTTTTGATTGTGCCACCGCACACTTCGCTTCGGGACCCGGCTGAGAGTATTTCTTTTTTAAATCTTGTCTCGAATAAAATATTCTTAATGCGACATTGTTTTATGATTTATTGGTTACCTTCTGTGTTATAGGTAATGTATAATTATGATGCAGCAAAATTTTTACACTCGTAGTATAATTATATATATATCATAAGATTCCCGTAGCATAATTCTATATTACGGTCTAATTACAGTCAATATAGTATAACTAATCTAATAAAATAGTTAAACATGACTAGCCCTTTTGCAGACGGTTAAATGCATGTTTAAGTGTCAACCCTTCTGACAGAGGGAAAAATAGGTGCGAAGACGAAACGTAGCGTAGCGAGGAGATGCGTGTTAGGTTAACTGTGACCGAGCGAAGGTAATATTATATTGTGGCAACAGAGTACGAGCTAGAACAAAAAAAAACAGATATCTTCCACTCCCCGTCTTAATAATCATGTTACTATTCAATTTCAGTAACAAGTATGTGCGATTTTAAGCTAAAATGGTCGTTCATATTACAACTATTACTTGCAGGGTGGTTACCATATATGTTAACTTTGATAAGTTTGCGATATTTCAACACTTGCAAGCGCCATCGCCACGGAACAACTGAAGTACTGCGAGGTGGTCAAACCAAACCCCGTAGTGATCTACCCTCTTTTTGATGCGCTTTGTTTGTGGAATATCACTTATTTACCATTCGCATTCTCACTCGACACTCGATCCCGTTCACGACATACAATGTATTATTTTTACCTACTGTACAAGTGTAGATATAGGTACACAAAAATAAACTGTTCGACTTACTACAAAAAAGCTAGTATTTGTACATTGATTAGTAACGATGGTTAGTTATATTTTTAAAGAAAGCCTAATTATTTGACACTGCAATATATAAGTTGCTGTAAATTTGCGTACGAGTAGGAGTATATACCTATAAATGACATATAGTTAGAGAGGTTAAAACTGAGGGAAAGTTATACCTCAGGCGGATGATGTTTATTCTATTTGTTTAATACAAATAAGAAGAGTTCCTATACTTGTCGAAGTTCCAATTCTTTCAGCCAATCTGGACTTAAAAAATAAGCTAAAATAGACTTACTGTTTGAAATGCATAGGTACGTTTCAGAAACCTTATCTCTCACAAATTACCAAACACGACCTCACGCCCTAATAAACTTCAATTCTAATTTACTGTTAGATACATTATAAAAGCTCACTCATAAAGCGGGAGCAGACCGCGAGCGTGATGTTACAACGGCGTTACTCCGCAGAGGAGTGGTGACATGGTCTGCTCAGACCCATTAAGCCATATAACTAATGCGGAGCTATATCTTTTACTACCTTTTATGTATAAAGGTCACTTCGGCAGCTCTAAACCTGACATAAAAGCAGAACTGCTATTCGAGTAAATAGGCGCTCAGGGCTACTAATTAAAACCACTGTTTACATGACGTAATCTAGTTAAAATAATATTTAATATCATTGTTTGACCTAACCTAGGCAATTTAGTAGCTACAATAAATATTTACAGTGTTAGTAAGTTATTATGTTACCTAAAGAAATAAATGTAAGTTGGTTAGTACAGTCAGCAAAAATAGTACGTATAAAACAACGCACCACACGTACCGCTTTTCAATTGATATACACGCAGGAATCTGTCTCTTTTTGTGAAGCAATTAAAAAACGGTAGGTGCTATTGGTTGCTGCTTCATACGCTACTATTGATGCTGACAGTATTCGTATTCTTCAAACAGAAATATAACGAATTCTTATGAAACATAACAATTAAATTAGTTATTGGTCATACAAAATATAGGTATACAAATTTTAAAAATGTTTTAGTGTACTTGAGACTCATAAATAAAGACATAACTTATAAGAATTGCTCCTACAAAATGGGAAACTCAGTCCTGAACAGATTATAAATTCCACCTCGCACATCCAAGACGCCGCCCGCGTAACTGAGCAACCAAATTGGTTTCAAATCTCTTCGTTACCGTCTTGACCTACGTAACTCCGGTATGTACAGTCACGCACATATTCATGCATATAATATGCGCGGGCTTGGCTGTGATCATGGTTGGATCTAGTTTAATTAATCTGGATTTGATGAGGGATTAAGTGTATGCCACGCGTGACGGATCGAGAGCTCTGCCTAGCGCCTGGGCGGCGTCTACTGCGGTTTTAAATGGGTTTCGGAAGGTTGTGTCGCATGTTCGTAATATTGTGTCGCCATGTTTGAATTTTAGATGTTACCTCTATGCAATAAGGTTATATTTGCGACTGCTTGAGCTTTATGATGGGAGATTTTAAGACCGAGTCTATTTGCGTCCCATTTCACACCCGCACAATTTGTACATACGTTTAAGAAGCGTAATTTCGGTCCCTCGCGGCGGGGCGCGGAAGTTCTTTGCAAATTGATGTTGTTTTTAATGTGGGGTTGGCAAGCGGACGTATTGTTGGGCGGCCAGTTTTGTTTATCAACATGTTACAGTTTGTAACTTGTCGTGTCAGCGGGATCGAAGTACAAAGGGTGAACACAAAGGCAATCGATCGCAATAGTTACTTAACTTTTCGTATTGTATTTCTTAGTACACGTAGGTATGTTCTAAGCAAAAGAAACTGGTTTGAAAATTAATAAGTTAAGATTAATAAGAAGTGCCTGCATTATATTAAGTAGGTTTAGGTTGTCCTTAAGCCAGCCCAGCTGTCTACCAGTAAACCAAAAATAACACCAAACAGTGTGATCATTTCTACAGAAATCTGGACAGAGTAATAAGAACGGTTCAAACGCCCGAATAATCACCCTAATCCTAAAGTGCAACGTGAAACTTATTCCCAAGTCAGTTTTGACATTTATTCGATAATACATTGTTCGTAATTTCATGAAAACTAATCGGTATGACCCTAAAATGTACAACACAAATTGTTGATTTTTTATCGTTGAAAAACCTTGCAACTTTGAAACTATTAAGAATGCATTAGCTCACTTAAATGAGCCGTAGGTAAATAATTACATTTAAAGGTAATGAACGGCAAGGCAGTGTGTAAACATTAAATAGTGTAAATTGCAGTAGGTACACAAGTTAACTAAGGATTTACAGTTTGATGTTAAATTTAATTTTAAATAAAAATAATGGCAGTGGTTTTTTCCCTAATTTCCATTATTTCTAAACTTTTAAATAAAAACTTGTACCAACGCAACGCTTATAAAAAAATCAATCCATGTATATAACCCTAACTCAAATTATAACATTTACAACACATTTTTTTTAAGTTACAGGAAAGTCATGTTAAGTTATACTGCTAGTGCCGGTTTAAGACTGTTGAGCGTAGTGAGGGCCTGAATAAGCACAGGTGTAAATATCTTTGGTCTTCTTAGCCTTTTTCTCAGAATAGCTAAGCCAACGCCAATATGATGTCGGATAATGTGAAACCGCACTTATTCAGAGTTTTTCCCGGCTGAGGAAAAAGGAATAATAGTGTTTTCGAGAGCGTGCTTTTTACCTGACTGCCGCAGGTTTTGGTTATGCTTTTCAAATGTATATATGTATCTACGAAAGCATGTAAGTATGTCGAGTTCTTTGGAACTACAAATATAAACCACCGCTTACCACACAGCTTGAAGTTTATTAGTGAAAACTTAAGATTCATGTTAATTTAATTGTGTAGAAATTTTAGACGTTTCTCAAATCCCTTCTACATCTATCGTACGAGATAGCGAAATTAAATGACATGATATTGATATTTTTTTCAAAATACCTGAACATTCACTTGAGATTAATGTCAATACATACTAATGTAAGCATAATAGAAGCAGGTAATTGACGTTATATAATTCGAGTAATACGTGAGTTACCCGTTTATATACATTTAATATGGTTGAATCTCTGTTTCAAAATGTCAATGCAGTTGTGTGGAAAATTATTATAGAGTAAGTTCCACTTACATGATATTGTATGTACAAGATGATAGATTATTTTAAATACCTATTTTTCAGGAAAACCTTATAGCTTCATAAGGCTAACTCCAGGGCATAACAGTTTGATATGAGAATTATCTTTACACTTGAACACTTTACACGTTAACACTTTGGCAACCAAGAACGCGCCTGTCGGGCACACCGCTCGATTCGTAGCCGATTACATGGGTTTCCCCATGTGTAGCGAAAATTTCGTAACGCCGCGTAGAGCCCGGTTTCGATAGTGTTAATATATTATGAAGCCTCTTTTCATAAAAGTATTTTTTGCAATCCTATTTAATTTAATATACAAGCGCACTGGTCCTGTATCCGGGTGGAGTATGTTACAAGAAGCAAGAAGCATGCTCTTACAATGCCGTAGGATTCTCGGCACTCCAAAGCGAGTCGTCCCAGTGGCTGAAACCGGCGCCCGGTCTTAACGTGACATAGACGAGACGCGCACGAAATGTGGCCACGCTGCATGCCGGTGGACAAAGGCAAGTAACGGTTTCACATTGTTTATATGCGAGGCTAAGTTTCATATTTTATATCTCAAGTAAGAACCGAGTTTTCAATTTCATGTAAATTGTTAACATCCTTATGAGAAATTAACGTCTTTAAACTTAGAAATAATTTATTATGACTGACAATTCTTCAATTGACAATTTTTATCCAATTTGTCTGAAATGTATGCATTTTATATACGAAGTCCACTGTTTCATTTATATTGACTTTAAAGATATAATGTTAGGGCAGCATTGCGATATAACGGGGAAATGCTGCCACTAAGTACCCTTGGCACAATGCCTCAAGGGCCTTTTTTAGATTTAAGCTAGTTTAATTGTATTTGTACAGTTGCTTTTATAATTCTTTGTGTAAAATATACAGTCATGATCCCAACTTGATTTTCATAAATAATTGCATACGTTAACCTCATACTCGCAGCATTACTACATTGGATGATTATAGGCAGGCATTTCAATACAAAGAGGATGACTTCCGCCTAAGTCTATGGCGCAACGAATATTCTAACGGATGGCGTAAATAGCGCATGTCACACACAAGCTGATTCATGTTAGTGCCATCGGTAATTTCACCGTGAAAGGGACAGAAATATAACCCGAGCCCATTACCTCCGCAGTTTCGACCGGGTTGTGCGACTGGTAAGTGCCAGCTAAGGTGTTGAGACTACCTGTGTACGTGTCCCACAAGGTCTGGGAGCCAATTATTGTCTGTCATCATCATCATGTCAGCCGAAAGACGTCCACTACTGGACATAGCCCCCAAAAGTGACCCAAAAAGACCGGTCGTGCGCCTTCCACATCCAGCGGCATCCCGCGACCTTTACCAGGCGGTCGGTCTACCTTGTGGCAGGCCTACTTTTTTTTGACGCAGGGAAAATGCATTTGCGCATCCCCCAGCCTCGGGGAAGGATCTTACAGGGGGTACCTATGTGGGACTCGCCCCTCCATATGGAAGGGGAATACCCATTAAAAACCCTGCGGCGTTTCCGTCAGTGCCGTTTATGGGGGATGCCATGGAGTCGCAAGCATTGCACCACGACGCCACCAGGCTTGTGGGAGGCCTACCTAAGCTGCGTACCTATTCCAGTTCGTGGTCGCCACTCCAGAACCTTTCCGCCCCATCGGTCATCGGTTCTGCGCTCAATGAGCTTCACCCACTGCCACTTAAGTTTGGCGACCCGGAGGGTTATATCGGTATTATTGTCTGTAAAGAGTTGAAATTCAAAGTATCAAATGTCAAATATTATCGCTCACAAAAGTTTGTAGCCAATATTTTTACATGATCAATTACATGGCTGATATTTGTAAAATACTATTTCTTAATTTAATTTAACCCTTTATAAGGCCCCATTGACTGAGACATGGTATTGTAGAATTCGTTGCAGCTATCGGAAGCCTACATTTCAAAGCCTATTTTAACAGCAAGTTAAATTTCCAACAAGTACAAGCGACATTGTGACATTGTGACAATAGTAAGACAGTATGGTTGAATTTCTAAGTGAGCATATTATGTGGTCGATATATCGCCTCTGCCTTATAAAGGGTTAATCTCACTGGTCATAGTGTTAGAAATCAAAAATTTGCAACAGGAAGCTCCCTTCTTTATCATGAAAGTCAATCAATCAATGAGGCTCGAGTCCAAATGTAATCCAAGCCGACCTAGATGGACGACGCCCTCTGGACCTGGATGGACTCGGCATATTTTAATGCTAATCGTGAACACCCGTGGGGAGCATTAAGATTAACCTTGTACCACCCAATTTGTAATAGGATACATATTTTGTGAAGTGAATTAACAATTAATCTTTACTAAAATTATAAATAAGCATTTCCTAGAGGTTTTTAAGAACAAAATAAACTTACCCTAAATATGTGTCGCATAGCACGAGATTTTAAAATTTTACGTGTAATGCGAATTTTGTTAATGCATTTTCTCCAATAGTCTTCTATGTGTTTGCCTTAATGGAGCAAAAACCAGTTAATATCTTAATTACAAAAGATAATGTCGCAGGTTTTAGCAGTCTGGAGCATTGTTATTTAAATATATGTATCAGTTACTGGGTTTTGTTTTACACGTATCTACGGTTTGAATTAAAATACTTTGATCATACTTACTTTAAGGCATACATTAACAGCAAAAATAACTAAACAATATCAAATTACATTAATTTGTCCTAATTAATTAACGTCCGGTCTAGCCTGGTGGGTAGTGACCCTGCCTATGAAGCCGGTGGTCCGGGGTTCGAATTCTAGTCCCCGGACTAAGTAAGTTTTTGATTCAATTGTTTATATCTTATTCTAAGTATTTAACTAATAATACTTTTTATGATTTTCATCTTTGTATACACAATGTGAGGATGTGACTGTCACATCTATGAATAAAATTGATCAGAGGTCATATTTATTTTAGGCTTATATGAAATATTACCCGGATGGTGGTTTCTAATGTCTAATGTGTCTGATTGCTAATGCCTAAAATTTCACTAGGGGATTAAGTCTGGACTAATTTCAAGACTCTCAATAGTCTCAATAGACGCGCATGCTACTGCGCTATTGAACCGGACCCGGCACCGGATTGTTGAAACTTGAAGAAGAGCCACACCGTATTGTGACATGCCACATGAAAGTGACCTATAAGGACTTGTTTGACCCGTTACTTTCTTTGTTCTTTTTAATTTCCTACCTAATAGTGTTTAGTGGCGGACCTACGACCTAGGTGGTTAACTGGTTTATTTTAAATTATTTTGATTAAAGCCCAATTTCTTACATTTATAAGTATTTAAATTCTACCCTCGTGAAGACACCTAACTATCTATCTTCTCTGCATGCTGACGCCTAAACGTCATACCTCTAACAAGGAAACTGGTTCAAGATGCACTGATTTATGCAAGCGCAACAGAGGATACAGAAGGGGAGAAATATTGTCTACTCGGAATTTTAACAAGTCATCAATAAACGGGAACATCTTAGTTAGGTTCTATGAGTTAAACAAAATATGCAAACGGTTTATATTATAACAGTTATAAGCCCGAGAAAATATTACGGACATATGGAAATAAAAAATAACCATGAGCGGAATAACTATGAAATCGTGTTTTAGCTTAGATGTTATCAACATGACCTTCATTGGTCAACTAAATGACCTTAAAGGTCAGTTCCTTTTCCAAGCCAAAGATGGCACCACAGGCTCAACGCCAAAGACGTACCTATACCTATATATGTCCTTGACCACAGAGCAAATTAGACCTACGTGCACACGCATAAAGTTCAACTTCAATTTTGGTATTTCGATGACGTGGCGTCTGAGCGTTCGCTTTTGCGTTTGACATGGCGCCGAAAAGGTTAATACAAACATTCTGAAAACCAATATGATGGTAGGTAAATAATTAAGACCTATTTGACATGAAATTAATAGCCCATTCATAACGAAAAACCGGCCTAGAGCATGTTGCGCCATGCTCAGTGTAGGGTTCCGTAGTTTTCGATCCGTAACTAAAAACCTGTTCAACCGATTGAGTTTCTAAATAATTTTCCTTCAGTTTTTTTATGCTGTACTTTCATATATATGGATTTGCGATTCAAAATGTGCCCCTCATTTTTTTTAACTTCCAGAGCGATTATTTCCTAAAATATTCACTGTATCAAAACATATTTACGAAATATCCTCATTTACTTTAACACACCTCACACTTTAGGGTTCAAACGGAAATAAAAAATATTTTCCATTCTATATTTGACCACTTTGTCCGCGTGATTGAGGTATATATATTCGTACCAAATTACAGCTTTCTAGGACTAACGGTCATTGAGTACGTATACCGGGTGGGGCCTGTAATAGGAGTAAAAATTTTAGGGATCGCTTCTACACCAGGATCGTAGCAACATTTGTTCTACAACTTTAAAAAATGGTGTAATATATTACTTGTGATTTTTTCGAACAAACTAAATAGTATTTTCAATGAACAGCATCCAATAGTCTAGTTGACGTTTACTGTCAGCCTACAGAGTTCATAGTTTTCACTATACATTCCTTGCTTGAAAAATCTTTTCCTATTAATATTTAGTAAACAATAAGTTATTTCCAAAAGTCGTAGAACAAATGTTGCTACGTTTATGGTGTAGAAACGAAGCTCCTATTACAGGCCACACCCGCTACAGGACAGACTGATATGGCGAAACTATAAAGCTTCCTAGTTGACAGCGGAACCCTAAAAATAATGATCTGAATAGGTCAATCAGCCCTTTTATAAGTTAAATTTTATGCGTTAATAACCAATAAAACCTTTCACTCAGTAAGATGACGCTACGCCGTATAACCTCTACGTAGCTACGGCGTAGCATCTACGGTGATGGTAAACACGCAATCTGTCACGTAAACACCGGGGCCTTTGATGCAAGCGGCATGTTATTGAAGGTAAAGCTGCTGGTGGTAAATATTTAGTCACGGACTAGTCCCTCCGAAAACGCATTACTGTATTTAATATTGTCTTCGGTTGCCACGATAATAACTCATGAAATAAACCCTTAAGCAGCGTTCATGGTCATCTGGTGGACTCATGACCACGAACGCTGCTAAAGGTTTCGAAACGACGTGATGAAGTTTAAATTAGTATAAGCGATTTAATCCGTTTTAGTTGTTTTATTTCATGCATTACTGTATTATCATTATCAAACCACGTTTAGAAAGGGATTGAGCTCATACGTCATTATTGAATTAATGCATGATATGACATTGTCAGTGGTAGAGTGTGCAGATAAATTAAATTGTTGTTTTACTACCATGAACTTCTAAAGCATGGAAAAAATATACCTCAATACTGAAAATAATTACTTTTAGAAAAACCATAAAAATTATTCAGCTATACCACCATCGTCATCAGACTTCTTTTAAGAAGTGCCTTTGTGTTATCATTTTCTTTAGTGAAATATGTTAGTACTATTAGTATTTTTTTAAATTTTGCAATATGATAACGCGAAAAGGATGTGAATAAGTGACAGGAATGTCAGCTATGATAATTAATATTTTTTATAAAACATTTGCCGAGAATAGAGTGCAAATGAGAATATTCAAAGCATACTATGTAAATCTTTTGATCCTATTATGAATAAGTGTCTGGACTTATGAAGATTTCAAAGATTGACTTATGATTATATTTAATCATTTATAGATACTGTGCTCACTGTACTCTCGAATCCCTTTCTAATCGCGGTTTGATAATATCCGGAAACTGTTTCATCACGAAATTCGTAAATGCAGTCAAGAGAATTGCTACAGGTCATTCTGTATACTAACTTATGTACCATTGCGCTTGACTGTATTTTTATATTAGATTAATGCTGTTTTTTTGTTTACATAATTATGTAGTATATATACATAGTACGCGTAATATTTCGAAAGGGTTCCGAAATAACTGGGTTAATTGCTAGTGAAATATAATGAGGATAAACACACTAATCTACGCCGCCAATTACTGAAAATAACATCTCATTAGATATATCAAATCATTACACCTGCACATAGACAATAAAGTATCTAAATATATATATAACGCACTAAAACAATATACAATACAGCTGTTTGTGCTTATATTCGGAAAATGTTAGCAATTTTCTAAACAATGGGGTGCACTAAAGTTATCACTTTTCCAGAAAAACTTATAAGTCCATACTAATATGAAAAATAATCACTCGTTAATGGCCCCGACGGAAGACCAGCGCTGGCTACCCGGGCTAGAGGGAGTTTTGTCAAATAATTTTTAGTTTTTAATGTCTTTTGTAAATTCCCTTGAATAAATGTTTTCTATTTCTATCATCTCTATATCTTATTCATCGCTTTTAATATGTAGTATATTAAAGAAACATATGAATCAAGGTAAAAAATACAAAAAAAAATCCATCTTGTGAACCATTTTGTATGAAATACATCTATTTTATTAGCATAAAATATTTATTTATTAGTTTAGCCCCTAGAATCAAATTATGCAAGCTCTATATAAGCTAGAAATCATAGTTCTTCTGTGCACAGTACGAGTATCAGCATTATTGCAAGCAAAACGCACTACTGTTGAAATGGAATCGGCACGATACTTATATTACTAATTTACAGCATACATATTTCTTACGCCAAAACACTACTTTTAGCATGAGACTATCTGCTTAATACTAACTTTATAAATAGAACCGGTCCTATTTTGATTACCTTTGACTTTTAACATTTTCTACGCGTTAAGAAGTGCCAACTAGATACACCAAAAGAAACAAAGGAACGGACTGTCCCTTCGGGCCAGTCATGATAGAGTTATAATGAGATCAGAGCCATGATTTATAAGAATTTAAGTAATAGTTTTTAAATCCACTCCTGAGTATACAAGCACTACCATAATATTCCACATCCATCCTAAAATAGAATCTTTGCAAGACCAGCAACGAAGTTTGGATCGGCGTAAGGAGAATGAAAATTATAATCCACGAATTACGCACACTATGAAAAATGGAACGAGTTCCGGAACATGAAACAATCCATTACATTAATGTTAAAGAAGAGCAACAATACGTCACTGTCAGTGGAGCGGCCGGGAAGTGATTTCAAAGGCGAAATGCCCGCGACGTGCCGCGACTGCCGATTCCATTACGTGAACTACATTAATATTTCCATGAATTAACAACTGCCTCGTCACGACTATCGATTTTGAGATCGCTGCCCTATTGATGGAGCTTAGCGGATGCTTACCGAAGTTTATGCTAGCTACGAGTAGACGTTTGTTTATTAAGAAACGTATAGACGACAAAACATAATTTGCGTGTATCTCACATTTTTATTGTATAAAACAAACATAAAGCTCTTTTATGGTGTATGAATAGCATTCTAAGCTGCACTATTAAATAATGTAACGTACGTGCACAGAATGGATTGCCAATCTAGCAGAGAGAGCGTCGCTAAGACAAAAGTGTGACTTCATAATACTCCGATTCGTACTTATCGGGTTTGACCCATACTTTATTCGATGTTTGACCCATTCAGCCCTCAGCCTGTGAGTCGTAAATATGTATGTGTCTCCCATAAATACAAGGACGTTGAAGCGTCACGAAAAAGAGTTTTTTGTTGTTCGACGGTCCGCTTTGCAGATATACAGTATGTAACTATACGAAAGGCAAAGCGTTAAACCCGTAAAAGTGCGAGGAATAAATAAGGTTTTGTTCATTATTCGTTTTTGATATATTATTGAAATACAAGCTCTTATTATTGTTTTCCTTCAGATAATGATGAATTAATTTTAATTGTGAAGCGTCCTGTATTCATTATTCATGATATTAAGATCTGACAAGGCTAAGATCAACATGAAACGTCAGTTCAAGGAAGTTTATCAATGAAAATGGTAAACCAACCTTGTTTGTCAATGCTATTACAAAAAGAAATTGACATTGACGTGATATCTAAGATATTGATAACGTATTAATGGGTACTGTTTTCATGATAATTTTAACATAATTTGGCTGGTATGTACTTCTGCTAAATTATCTAGTTTTAGAAATGATAATTTGCATTTAATGAAATGCCTTAATGGCTAAGCGGAGTTGTGGTTTTTTGTGATAACAATAGGTAACATAACATTACAGAATAATATGGGAAATGTTAAACGATTTAGAAATAGTAGATTGTTTAACAAGGGGCTAAAGTAGGCCATAGTACCAAGAGATGGTTATTTTCCCGAACGAAGTGAGGGAAAATTCTTCGAGGGGTAATATGGCGTTTAGAACCGAGTTATACATACTAGTTTTCACTTCGATTGCGAGAAAATAAAAAAAATAAAACATTTTAACAATTAACAAACACAATTTTATTCGCCTGCAATGAATTCTGAGTCAAAAATGTTTAATTTGGCAGTCTTTGTATTTTTTTCACTGCTTTGATACAGATAGGATATATGTACGCCGTGAATAAATGCCATAGACAACGTATAATTGGAGCTTGAAAGAGTTTGCCAACGATTTAAACTTTTTTTTAATGCTTGTGAAGTAGGAACTAAAAAGCACCTAATGCTTTAAGAATTTGATTGCGTTTCGTCATTGGTCGATTTTAATATTGCGGTATTCTGATTGGTTGATACTTGATACAAAGTTTTGTTAAATGATTTCACATTTTCAAACAGTATTCGCACCAAAAAAGAATCTAGAGTTGCGATTAACTTCGATATGTGTCGTGATTGGTGGATTTAATAAGGTGAAGTGTTCTGGTTGGTCAATTTAAAAAGTTTTGTATATCATAAATATGTATACATATTTTCCCAAGAGGCTAAATGTAGTACTTTAGTCCGCCTTGGCAAGCATAATATGACACACTTTTAGAGCATGAGAAGTGAAAAGGTACATATTGTCAATTATAAATAAAAATATGAATGAAAAGATAATCGGTAAACACTAATATAAAGTGCGAAATAGTATTAAATTCGACATGGCCATTAACGGGTTAAATGCTTTGCCTCTCGTATAGATACATACTGTTTTAACTCGTTGTGACTCAAGAGCAGCATACTTTTTATATATATACGTAGTGTGAATTTTTTTCATGCTTATTATAGGTAGCAACGTTGTCAGAATTGGATTACACTTGTACAGTTAGAATAAAGGGATTTTATTACGTTTTTATGGAGTACAAATTAAGATTAAAATTTACCTATATTAGTACAATAAAATCATAGCACATCACATAGTCGGGATTCCATAGGAAGTCAGCCCTTAATTGTTTTTAAATTGATTTGGGGTTTTTTTATGATTTCGTCTTATGGTGAAGAACATTAATATAATTAAAACTGTTGTGAGCCATGTTACTACTATGTGCGATATAATTACACGTGAGGTTATCTGTTCGTAACTAAGTAGTGAAGAACATGTATGCTGTATCAACTTCCAAAAATCATAAGTAAAAAACTGACACTAGTATGATGTTGATACTTAGCACAAATATTTTTAGATATACAGGTATTTACAAAAATAACCCGAGTCAAATTAGTTTAAAGGCCGACTTACTATGGAAACCCGACTATGGCCTTTAATCATGATGGAATTATTCTCGTATCGTAATGATGTAAGCATAATTAATTAATGGAATTGAACATGAATAGTTTCAACCATATAATAGAGACAGCGAATAGTAATTAGTGTTACGCATAGAAATTGCGCTGTCGCTGTTTCACATTCGTAATATTAATGTAGTTTTCCTGCACCCCGCCATCGGCGCTACGTTCCGTCACTGCATAGTTGCCACTCTGTAATTGGAATAGTCTTGTCAAGTGACGATCAGTTGAGTGAGCAGACGTGTGCACAAGTTTATTAATTTACCCCGTACACTAACACGCAGCAGAACTACATTGAAACTAAACTCAACTACATATCTACACGGATGAGTTTACTAATGTTGGCGTTCCGGCCGCCGCGCAAGGACTAATTTAGCTCGGAGGCAATTCTGCTATTCAATTGATAAACGACGTAAGGCTGCATGATACCGATACACTTGTACGGCATTGTGGCTTTATAGAGTCTAGCTCATGCATACACTTGATCGTGGAACAGATCCATCAAGCAGTCGCTCGTGATTTTAAGTGTGCAGTGGAATAGGAACGCAATTTAACGCTGCTTTACGTCGGGCAACATGTCAGAGGGACACTCGACTTGCGCGGATTATCGTACGATGGGTGCGAATTGGCAAGGAATCTGCCCAAGTGCAAACTTGTTTTTTTATGTAATTAGGAGCGAAACGAGCAGACGAATCGCCTGATGGTAAGTAACGCCTGCAACAGCAGTGAGGTTAGGCCACAAGCGCGCTGCCGACCTTTAAAGGGGCAGCTTTGGGAACCTTGTTTAGCATCAATACATATAATTTACATTTATAATCCCAGACTATAACTAAATAGTGTGCTATATTCGCAACCAATTGTTATTTAATTTTCGTCTCTTTGAAGGACTTTTATATGATAAATGATGAATGATATCTAAATAAATGATACAGACAATGATTTTGACTAAAACTTATATTTTCCTTGCAGTATATTGAGGTGACATATTTTGTTTTTTATATATTTTTCTTTTGGCAGTAAAGTTTGTTCCCCTCTCCTTGTACCTTGAAAGTGTTGAAACCTTCAAGATTCCACTCTTTGAACCGGCAACGTACTTGTGACTCCTCTGGTGTTGCGAGTGTCCATGGGCGGAGGTAGTTGCTTACCATCAGGCAATCCGTCTGCTCGTTTGCCTCCTATATCATAAAAAAAAAAAAAAAAAAACTTGCTATCGTGGTTAAATTGTGGAATTTTTTGCTAGCTCGGCCGCTCGGGTCTCAATATTAGCACGAGAGGACACTAACTTTGCTTCCTTATAAAACAAATAAATATTACATGACACTCTTACACAAATTGACTGAGCCTACGGTAAGCTCAAGAAGGCTTGTGTTGTGGGTACTCAGCCAACGATATATATAATATATAAATACTTAAGTAAATAGAAAACACCAGGACTCAGGAACAAATATTTGTGATCATCACACAAATAAATGCCCTTACTGAGATTTGAACCCAGGACCGTCGGCTTCACAGGGTCACTACCCACTAGGCCGGACCTTTAACAAAATAACTATTAATATGCTTAGGATTCTGTTTACTGGATAATAACTATTTACGTTAATTTAAAACCAGTGAATGTCAAAGTTAGTTACGGCTACGGTCAGACGACCGTAGTAGCCGTGAATGTAGGTAGGTAAAATGGGCCATTTACTCCTATATTTCGGGACAGAATAACAATCTTATTTGTAATGTAATGTACATTAGATAAGATACTGTGACTGTTTGTAACTGTTTATTGTGAAAATAATAATTTAAGTAGTCTTTGCTTACCTACAAAACAAATATTTCTGAGTAAATTGGAAAATTACGAATACCTAATTAACCTTAATTTATCACAATGTAATAGTGCAAATACTCTACAAAGTAGGTAATAAAAGTAAACTATTAAATTTAGTTTTATACACAATCTTTTCACATATAACAACAAACATACTGAAACCACACTTTAATGAAGAATTTGCATAAAAAGTCATGAAAGAATAAACACATAAAACTGAAATTTAAAGATACTGTGTACCATATCGTGTAGGCGGTGTAGTACGGGGCGATTACCATATTTCGAGCAGGGGTCACGGGTAATATCCATGGGATGTGTCGACAACAGCGTCGCGACCGACGGGGCAAAACGCCACGCGTGCCCTACTAGGGCTGGGAAAATCTAGATGATGTAAATTTGAAGGTTTTCACAGTCACAGCTTTTCTGATATTTATTTATTTAAATGAGATTAAAGAAAACAATTTAAAGTGCAGAAATGGCGGACTAAATGGCTCTACCAGTCAACGACTAGGCCAGACAGAAGATTCAAATATTTTTATTTGAGTCGTAATTTATTGCTGATGGCGTTGATTCTGTTATATTTAACATACTCGTAAAAGAAACTCCTAAACCCTAGCATGCTAATTATCCATACTAAAATTATAAAATATGAAAGTCTTTGTGCCCCTGTGTTATCCCTATTAAATTGTACGTTGACGAGGTTGCGGTCAAGTTATACTGAAATGAGTTCATATTTAAGTTCATCCACAGATTATAAAACATCCCAAGCGGCTAACGCCAAGAATTATTTTATAACTTTGAAGTAAAACTTTCTGAATAAATGATGGAAAGGAGCAGTTGTTTCTACTACATTCCGCCTAATAACCATATTTTTTGTTTTATTACAGATGCAGACTTCAAACAACATTGTAACATTCCATTCCATAGTGTGACATCACTAGTTTTGTATACCGTGTACGTGACGTTGAATAACTCAAAGACGTAATGCCGGCAACTTCGCTCGCTCACTGCTCTCGGTGGGGAATTTTATGTGCATTATTATATCTACCGCCGACTACGGCGAACCACGGGAGAACTCAATCCTAATGCCTTTATAGCCGTGGCTAAAACGATGCCATTCCCGACAAAATAAGTAATTTATTTCCCGGACTTAGCGACGACTGTGCCTTTTTATAGCAAAATCGTAATAATAAAATATTTGAGAAAAAAACAATAAATACCTTCGTGATAAAAACCGGATAATTGCCACGGAGGTGCACACACATGACTCAGTTTCAAAACTGTTATTATACAGTGTAACAAATCTATTTAATACAGACGAACAGAGAATATTTTTAACATAAAACTTTGAACATAAAAAATATATTTAGAAAAAATTAGCGTAAAAGTAGAATTAAATTTTTATCCATACAAAATCAATTGCCCCGCCACACATTTGACACGCTCGTTGATAGTTAGTTTCAAAAGCTTATATAGCATATTTTTCATAGTTACATGCACAGAAACTTTACAAAAAAATATTTTATTTAGTATTTAACACATTGAGTGCCAAGAATCCGCTATTTCGGGTTCTCTATTCTTAGCGGTTTTTCGCTTCATACGGAGAATACACAGGGTTTGGCTAAGAGTGTAGCGAATGCTGGCACTCTATGTATTAAAAAGCTTTTTAGTTAATAATCAATAATCATACTAGTAAATCCCATGTCTGGTTTAATTCTTCCCCCGTATTAGATTTACACACAATATATGTCCGTGGTGTTAGCGCATGATTATAATGACACCACCTTAACACATAACAAAATAATTATTGAGCATTCAGTAGTACTAGGTCGATTTGTATAGTTTAATCCAATAGAAAAAATGCGCAGGATTTAATGTCAAAATGTATTGGACTGAAACTTTGACAAGCGTTGAACCTTTTCGCCGCCACGTCAAAAAATCACTGACGTGCGTCACACGCTAAAGGATTTTGCAAGCAAGCGAGAATATACCTAACCTCTCAGTATGTAGGTCCAGGGTCTCGACTTGACATCAAGTCGTGGCGTGTGGGACATGAAATTTTCTTACTTCATGTCAAGTCAATGGCGTCGAAAAGGTTAAATTATACTTGGGAAGTGATTTATATGTATTGAACTTGAATTGAATTTGTTTGAGCAAGATTAGGATTATCAGTAACCCATTTTACACAACATTTTTATAAATTAAAGCCTATTACTTAACATGTAATTATAAGAACTTTAGACATAAATGACATATGTGTTATTCGGAAGTATGAGATACATTATAGTTAAAATTTCCGTAATTTTTTGCGTGATAGAGTAACAAACATTTATACATACATACTCAGAAACTTTGACGTTTATATTGTTTTTAATTATTTTTGTTTGCTTGCTTTTTTGCTGTTGACTTTTATTAGGATAAATTCCTCAACGAGGAAAAACAAACCATTTTTTTATCTTTAATTTATTGTAATTATGCTTAAATTAAATAAAAAATATGCTTTTAATCCGTACATATTAAGTAATATTAGAGTTTTTGAAATGGGGAAACTATTTGGCTTTTACCCCACTTAATTAATGCTTCTTCTACTCAAAAGTAATGGTATATTAACGATTTCTTCTATTTATAATGTAGAAAACATAAAATTTGTGTCGTATATTCAACAAGAAATGTTTTATATTTACTTTGTTTTACTAATAGAAGTGTACATGGAACAAAATTATAATTTCGAGATTACTATTGACGGGGAAAATGATGCCTAGGCAGTATTTATTATTTAAGTTAATTAAATCTCTTGTCATCAGCGCAGCTCCTGCGGCTTAAGCGCTTAAATCGCAAACTACACTTTACTATATTATCCTCTTAACGAGCTCTTTTAGGACTTGCTTCAAATTTTAATTAATGGCAATTAACTAGAGGGCTTGAAGACAATATTACTGAAATAAGTAGATAATATTTTATTAGTTTTAATGAATGATAATATTTCATTTGATATAAAGTAATTGCAAACTCTTTCATCTCTAGCTTAAACGATTTAATTACAAGTGCTGCGTTTAACAAGTGGTTTAATAATAAATCAAATTATATCTTAATAATACGATAAAATACCTTTCGTAAACACAACTGCAGGGTGTACAATCTCAGGAATAATCTTCTTAGTAAGGCTGCAACGTGTGTGGTATGCATCTTGTCGTGTCCTAGTGCTGCTACCACACTGTTTCGAAACCTCTATAACTGCAAAACATTCCACATGTAAAATCTCGTAAATCTCGAAATGAAAAATTACCTTGTAATGTTAAACTTCATTAAAACAATACTTGTTTTTCCACAGCTACAAAGGAACTTCACGCCACTGCCCCATATACCTACTCCTGGAGAAGACAGAAGGTACATTACACTGGTTCACACGGTAATATTTACTAACTACCTACAATTTGTATTGCCTATATAAATTCTTCAGAAAATAGTTCATTAACAGTTCCTGCAACATCGTAAAACCAGATTGGAAACAGTGTAACAAAGAAATTTCAATATAAGTGTACACTGCATTGTGCATTGGCGATTTGCATGACAAGGCATTGAACTAAACATTTAAAATATGACTTGTTCCAGAATCTGATTGCAGATATCTTATGAATATGAACTTGCCGCCATTTTAAAGGACGGACGCCATTTGAGATTGATACGGGTATGCATCAAGGCGAGCCGGCTCGAAGGGAGCCATCTCACGGAGCAGCACTTAGATTCGTCTTAATCCGACACAACCCGCCGCTGCCGCATCCACTCGCATCCATCATCCTGCCTAGATCAATTAAACTCGAGCTTGCCACGCCACCTAATGATCCCATTCTACAGGCGGAATAAGATTTCTAATGCATTGCAACGCTGCCATAACTAACTCTCAAGATATAACCCGACCAACTTAATTAATGCCGTTAGATCTGTATACAGCGCAGATGCTTAATATGTTGAAATTATTCTATTCTAACTGGTGATAAAATATTACAGGCCATAGAAACTTGTCTGAATTAAGAACACTGAAAAATGTTTAATAAAAGCGGAGTCTGCGTTCAGATTGCTTTAGCTTTGTTAAAGATAAGCAGTCGGCGGGAAAATTATAGTGCAGCTAATTCGTTCTAACTCGGTTATTTACTCTTCGTGGTAACAAAAGTTTGTCCTATCAAATGGACAAAAAACAATTAATTCGAGTAAAATGCAAATGGAGTGCAGTAAACAACATCTTGGCGGTAAATATAAACGTGAGCCTGTTGGTGGCGTCACCCGACATAAATATTCCGCATGAAGTTATACGCCCGTTCAGCGACACAAAAACACCTCTGAAACGGAGCTTTGATTTTAAATTCTAATTTTACGATTGTCTATTTTGCATATCATAACATATACGAAACAGAAATCCGAGTGTTTCTAGGTACAATGTTCAAACAGTATTATTTGCAACGAACTTGAACGAAGGGAACATGTAGCTAAAGTCCAGTTAATATCGTTAGTAGGGGCGGGTAGGATGGTTGCTAACGATCCCCAATTTCTTAGCTAAGCAGAGTTAAACAAAAGAAGCACAGACGTCAGAATAATTTTGGTGATTCGTGTCTTACAAAACGTAATTCCCAAGGATTACTTTCAGCAAGTTACGTAACTAATGAAGTAACTTGTGACACGGGTCGAGGCTCGGGATCGACGTCATCAAATTAATGAGAAAACTTCACTTCAATTTAGGGTTTCCTGCTTCAATCTTTAGGATATTTGGCAGCGGTCAAGTGCTAGAATGGGTGCGATGATTGTACTTTAATTGTATTGGGGTCCGTGTCATATACGGAGACCCCACATTTCCTGGAAATAAATGTTTTTTCGCCATATAGTGAGATACGAACGGAAATACAATAAACGTGGAACAATCCACAAAACTACGTTGAAACAAACGTTACAGTAGTGTTTGCAACCACCGTAACTAGGTAACTAAGTATTGTTGGAGTAAAATTATACTCGTATACTTGTAGTTACCTGAACGCATCGAATAAACAGGTGTATTTAGTGAAACAAGATTCGTATAATTGTTTTAAATATTAACGAATGAATTCAAAATGCTTTTATGTCTAATGGTATTACACGAAATACACACCGCATCCCCGATGGAAAATTTATTTCGACAAACTTGCGAATAGAGCACTAAAGAAATATGAATCAAGTGTTCCGCATACTAAGTAATTAAGTTAATGCACTTGTAAAACTGGGGGCTTATAATGATGAGCGTGCACAAGTTACCTTTCACATATTCTTTGCAGTTGTATATGGGCCTTATTACCACGTAACAAAGCAGTATATTAATTACTATGATAAAATAAGGTAAGAGGTTTAGAAAGCAAGTAAAGAATAGGTAGGTACGCTAGAAGCACAGCTAGTGGGAGTTTAATCTTCCCTTAATACAATTATTGTAGCGTAAACAAATAAGAACTAATTTGTAAGTTTAAGTTATTTATGCGTTCGTTTATGGTACTATAGAATTAAACTTCTAAATGTATACTAAAGCGAAACTTAGGTAAGTTACTACATAGTTAATTAGAAAAATTTGATAAATACTACCAGTTACTTATGAGTTAATATGATACTTATGATTTATAACCATGGTTATATTAAACTAAGAACAAATAAAATTATTTTTTTATTAAATATTTTGATTTGCTTTGATTTTTTAAGTAGTAATACTACTATATAAATTAAAAGTTGAAATAGATAACATATACTTAAGAAAAAACGACGAGGACCTCCGGTGTTTGGCCACCTGTACACGGGTGTACGGGTGGCCAAATTGGTTAAGACGTCAGCCGCGATAGCTGGAGATGCGGGTTCGAATCCCGTCTCGAACACCGGAGGTCCTCGTCGTTTTTTCTTAAGTATATGTTATCTATTTCAACTTTCATGGTTATATTTTTAACTATAAATTATAATCAACTAATTACAAAATTTATACTCAAGGATTAAAAATTATGAATCAATTATATCTAAGAAGGAAAGGACTTTTGTAGGTTATAAATATCAATGTCTGGAAAGCTACGAAGCACCCTATTCTGTGTCGCTTTTTGTTCTACTCCATCTCCACAATATCGAGAAATGAGAATGTTGGCGCCTGCAATATCGACTAGGCGATGGCGAATAGAGTAGCGTTAGAAGTATATCCAGACAGTTGTTAACTGCAATTGCCTGCCCCATGATATTGAGTGTCCGGTAGAAGTATGAACTCACACTATACATAGTTCATACGGAGGTCGGTGCCTACTTATACTAGTTATACTTGTTGTGGCAGCAGGCATCTGCAGTTGTATCAAATGAGTTTACATCCGTTTCATTACTTTAAAGCCTTTAAATTAATCCTACGTTTACTTGTAATTGACGGAAAATTTTGTATCCGACGTAAATATAAAAGAGGGTAAAAATAATATTATAGACATTCTTAGATACATTGCCAAAATGGTTAACCCTTAAATATTTTAATTTATTAATTTATCAATATTATATATATAATGCATTACATATATATTATATATAATGTATATATATTACCTTGTGGGCATTAAATAAATTATGATAATTTCAAAATGTATTTTGTTCGTCAACAAAACATCTAAAAACAAAACAATAGCGTTTAGAAAATATAATAACAATCATTGTGTTATCATTATAACCAAACGATCCTATAATGTTTCCATGTAATCGAATCCCCACATTTGAAGCGTGCGAAAAATTGATTTGAAACCCAATCGTATCGGGAAAGTGCGAAAAAAAGCTTGCATGATTTATTTCTTACACAGGCGAACAGGCGCTGGTGCCGCGCCCCGCGTTAAGGCAGGCATTGATGTGTGAAATTTAAAAATCAACTAACATTTTCTAGCCCAGTGAATCACACGTCCCTTACCAGTCTTTTGCTCGAGACTTGTTTGCTCTCCGCTAGAAGATTTCCCTGTAGATAAATTCATCGTGTTGATTCGACGCTGTTTACACTGGAATCCTTTTATGTGCCTTCTAGAATTATAATAAACGAAGTAACTTAACACTGTGTGCGCGTTCGCTTAGTTTTATGGGGAGAGAGAATAATGAAGTCCTTGGTATGGCATGTAAAAAGCAGAATGACTAGCCACAGTGGTAGTTTCATATTGCAAATTGTAAATATATGCTAAGTAACGATGCAGGAACGTTGCGGCGAGAGTGAGGCCAATGAGAAGCAAAACTTATTCCAGCAACTAACGCTACCACCTACTTATATTTTATGAAATTAATCATAACAATATTCTTGTTCATTCTCGCTCAGAATTACACGTTGCCATTATTCATTTAATACGCTGGGTACTTTATTGCTCATAATACGATAAGTTGTTATACAACTATCGCTAGTATTTTTTTGTTTAAATTTATAATAATATGTATCAAGGTTTTTTGACCCACTGGGCTGTTAAGCAAGTTTCATGCACCGATCGTCTTCTGTTCGCACTATGTTTGGTCACCGCTACAACAGAATATGATAAACGATTTAACAATATCGAAGGAGTCGGGGCGATATAGGGCGTTACAACATAAATAAACATACTCATAACAATTTATTTAAAACAGTTGAGAGCAAGGTGGCTGATGGTGACATCAGAGGTGCCGCTCGTTTGCTTTTCTCTGACGATGCAGTAGCCCCTACTAATTTTGACACATTCACAGCTCTTCACAGCAAACATCCAGCTCCAGCGTCTAACCTGACCCTCCCTGTCCCTCCGCAACTCTCCGACCCCAATCTTAGTGCCACCCCACAAAATGTCCTTGGAGCAGTCATGTCCTTCCCCAATGGCTCCGCAGGAGGCCTGGATGGCCTGACACCGCAGCACCTAAAGGACCTTCTGTGCAGCGGCTGCGGAGAAACGGGGGAAGCACTTTTGAAGGACCTGACGGCCCTAGTGAACATCATGCTGGCCGGTCAGGTTCCAGACGGGATCCAACATGTTCTATATGGAGCAAACCTGTGTGCCTTGACGAAAAAAGACGGCGGCATTCGGCCTATTGCCGTTGGCACCACGCTCCGTCGTCTCGCCGCCAAGATTGCCTGCCGTTCCATCCTCAGTCAGCTTGGTCCGGAACTTCAGCCTGTGCAATTAGGTTTCGGCTCTAAGAATGGGTGCGAAGCCGCAGTGCATGCCGTGCGCACATTTCTCGAGCACGAAGCAGGAGAGGTCTTACTGAAACTGGATGTTTGCAACGCCTTTAACTCTGTAGACAGGGGCGTTTTGTTGACAGAAATAAAAGAAAAAATACCCTTGATTTATAAATTCCTTTGGCAGTGCTACAGTTCCCCAACCAAATTATTATATAAATCGTATGTTCTAGATTCATCTGTAGGTTGTCAACAAGGTGACCCTCTTGGCCCAGCTATTTTCAGTCTCGCAATACATCCCATCATCAAGGAACTTAGTGCTAAATTAAACGTTTGGTATCTGGATGACGGGACCCTCGGCGGCGAAGCAATCTCTGTTCTCAATGATTTTAAAAATGTTATCACACTTATGAAAACAATTGGTCTGTCTCTAAATTTTACAAAATGTGAACTTTTCATTGCTGATTCCTGCCCTAATAAAGAAAACACTATAAACTTATTTAAACAACTCGCTCCAGGCATTAAAATTATTACAAAAGAATCGCTTCACCTCCTTGGGTGTCCTGTCTTAGACCAGTCCTTTGAAAACTTTGTCGATAACAAAATTCAACATTTCAAAACATCTACACATCGTTTGACCAAAATTAACCTTCATTCTGCTTATTGCATCATAAAACATTGCCTCTTCGTCCCCAAATTCACATACATTCTTCGCGGATCCCACCTTTGGAAATACCCTGACCTAGTCTCAAAATTAGATTCTTTAGTCGTAGAAACTCTCACATCCATCTTCAATATTTCTTTTGATGATAGAACCTGGACCCAGGCTAGCCTACCTATTAGGCTTGGCGGCCTCGGTATTCGTAAAATTTCCTGTGTGGCACTACCTGCGTTCTTGTCCTCGGTGCATAGTGCTCGAAACCTTATTGGAAAAATATTAGCCCCTTCCATCGGGTCCATTGAGGCTGCACACTGATCCGAGGCCGAGAACGTTTGGTCCGTAACTTGTCCAAGCACTGACCTTCCTGACAACCCCTGCTCGCAAAGGCGATGGGACGAGCCGCTCTGTCAACTAGTACGGAAAAAATTACTGCCTCGCTACTGCAGAGTGGGAGTCAGGCCTTTGGCTCACAGCATTACCGTCCCCTAATATTGGCACTCTTTTGGATAATACCACCTTCCGCCTAGCAGCCAGTTTACGTTTAGGGGCACCAACAAACCACCCACATCGCTGTCAATGCGGCGTCATGGTGGACAGTCTAGGCCACCACGGACTCTCATGTGTCCGCAGTGCTGGAAGGATCCCCCGCCACGCCAGCATTAATGATGTCATCCGAAGGGCCCTTGTCAGCGCCAAACTGCCGGCAGTTTTGGAACCCAGCGGTTTGGCCAGAGACGACGGCAAGAGGCCCGATGGGATGACGCTGGTGCCTTGGAGTATGGGCCGACCGCTAGTTTGGGACGCTACCTGCGTTGATACTCTGGCACCGACTCATATTCCAAGCACTAAAATTAATGCTGGTGCTGCGGCAACCTCGGCAGAAGACTTCAAACGCCGCAAGTATGTCGCTCTGGGAAGTAGCTACATATTTGCGGCGTTTGGCGTCGAAACTTTGGGGCCGTGGGGTCCAAACGCGCGCCGACTATATAAAGATCTGTCGGCGCGCCTGATAGAGGCCTCGGGTGACCAAAGGGCTGGCTACTATTTTGCACAGCGGATAGCCATCGCTATCCAACGTGGGAATACAGCCAGCCTTCTGGGCACCTTGCCCGTTGATAGCGATTTGGGCCAAGTTTTTTATCTCTAATTGTGTTTAAGTAGTTTAAGTTGTTAGGGTTTTTATTTTCTTTATTATGTTTTAAAATTAATTATATTTAAAAGATATTAATTGTTTTAAACATTAATTGGATTTCTACATACTTTATTAATAAACTCTGTTGAGATTAACTAATAAAATACATATTGACACGAAACGTGGCCTGTTTGTGTTACAAAAACGACGAGCGTTTGACAAATAACATTTTAGAACTGGGTCACTAAGTTAAATGACCCAGATTCTAATAGTGTGTGGGTTGATCACACCTAATATAATAGCAATGGAAATGGTTAGTTTTCTAAGAATAGAAAAAATTTAACGACTAACGGAGCCACCATAAAAGCTTTGTTATGCTTTCTGCACTTACAATAAGTAAGTAAGTAAGTAGAATAGTAAAAACAGAGTTGTTTTTTTTTTTGTTTAACCGGTTGAAACATATTGGTTGGAATTAGGGAATGCAAACCGGTTTTAACCGAAACCGAAAAAACCGGTTAAAACCGGGTTTTTGGCAGAAATCTAAAACCGGGTTTTTAGAATTTGAGAAAACCGGTTCGGTTTTATTCGGTTTTTTTTTATTTACCTAAGTTGCATGTTTTATTCATTAGAAGGGAATAAACTGGTCCTAATAGTCCTTAACCGGTTGAATCGACATCAAATCAAACTATGTGGTGTTGTGTTAGTTTGATCATTTATAAAATAACTTACCAAATATTTTATAAAGGAATCTAGTAACAGTAAATGAATTAACTACTTGAAAATATTATACAAGACAGCGAAAAACTTAGAGCAAGATTTCGGATTAGGCCATTTGATTTAAGTAAGACAAATAACATTAAAATATAATTTGATATTGTCATATATTTCAGAAAAATGACCATATCCCATCGGTGTCTAACCAACAAATTAAGAAACCAAAAAAAGAATTTAATAAAATTGGTTTGTTTCTATTCCTAGATACAAATAACATTAAGTCATTTGACAATTCCCATACAATAAAATAGTCAGATATTCTGTCTTTAATTTCGAGATAAAATCGTGTATATACCATACTAGCTTTTTTTTCTTTCTTTCTTGATTGTTATTACTTGTTACATGATTAGTGATAGAATAAGATTATGTTAAATAATTCTAAACTGAGCGCTTCTCGCCGACAAACATAAATTTGGCGAGTAATAATACTAATAATATAAGAGTGTAATGTGTGATTGAAACATATTAATTGTATAAAAGCAGGTAACTCACGTTTTATAAGTCGAATATTGCTCGACATGTTTCACTCCAACGCGAATGGCTCATGATTATGCTCCTCGTTACGGAGTGAAACATGTCGAGCAATATTCGACTTATAAAACGTGAGTTACCCGCTTTTATACAATTAATATAGTGTAATGTGTATTTGTTTGTTACTGTTCAATAAAAAAAGCATTCGTTTTACACGTGAAGCAATCTCTTCTTTATTCCATGGCGATGAATTTAAGAATTGTTGATTCTAAAAAAGTTTTTTTTGGTAAAACCGAAGAAAAAACCGGTTTTGAAAAATCTCCGGTTTTTGCATTCCCTAGTTGGAATAGCAAGGAATGCAGCCAAATATATCAGGTTTTTATATGAGGAAATTTATATGAGAGGTCCGTAGCTACTCAGTGAGCCAGTGTCAGCCATCAAATATGTTGAAGCGTATAAAGCAATTAATATATGATAAACAATTAATTGACAAGAAATATAGGACATCGCTTCGAGAATCGCCAAGGGGAAACCAACCTTCGCACGGCTCCGTCCAGTATGGCAGTCGCAGAAAGTTACTAGGAGAGTT
Source organism: Grapholita molesta (assembly GCA_022674325.2). Classification (NCBI taxonomy): domain Eukaryota; kingdom Metazoa; phylum Arthropoda; class Insecta; order Lepidoptera; family Tortricidae; genus Grapholita; species Grapholita molesta. The sequence continues at coordinate 7,178,938 of CP053126.2, forward strand.
TAGCTCTAGATATTCCGGTCTAACGTAAAAACCATATTGCTGTACGGATGTGAGACTTGCAAGGTCTCTAACGACATCTCGTGTCTGATACAAGTGGCCGTCAACCGCTGTCTTCGCCGTATTCTCGGTGTATACTGGCCCGAGAAAATCTCCATTGATGATCTGTGGGAACGCTGCGGTGAGACTCCGTTCGACCACCAGATTAAATGCAGTATGTGGAAATGGATCGGCCACACGCTCCGAAGGGACCCTGATCACATCTCTAAGCAAGTCCTAGAATGGAATCCCCAAGTAGAAACGTGGCCGCCAAAAGCAATTCTGGCGCTGGACAATCATCGCAGAGGTGGCGACAGTGACCATCACTAAGACTTGAAGACTTGGTATTGGACACGTCTTGACGTGGAGCGAAACAAAACGCATAGCTTAAGACCGAACGGGATGGTGGAGGACTGTGGATGCCTTCTGCCCCATACCTAAGAACATATATAACGATATAATTCGCCGCTTAGCCAATATGACGCTGTGACAATGTGAGCTAAGGCTATGGGTCTTATAAGTTTTAAAAAATGACGACAACAAAAAGTAGGTTATGAAGCGTCTGACCAACGACATTCTATGGACACAAAAAGTTATACCTCACTGACCAAATGAATGTACCTAATTTTCTTTGTTCACTTACTTTAGAAAGGCAAATCAAACATACTTGAACATTTATTAATTAAAGTTCACTCCTATGGATTGCATGTCTAATAAAACTTGTATAGCAACTGCACGCCAACAGAACAATTGCTTAGTCAACCATAATCATAAATTATTTACTTAGCTGCTACGGCGATTCGATAGGAATAATTAATATCTCAGGTTAAGCAAAACGATGTCCAAAAGTAAACGGTGTAAAACTTGACTGCCACTTTGGAAATTATTCTAATAAAATTAATCGTTCTGGCGAATTTTCCCATGTATCATAACATGGTGATGGATATTTACGTCTTGTTATGACTATAATCGATATGACGTCAAAAACTTGTCAGATTTATTTATAAAAGGACATATTTTCCATATCTTTTTCCTTCTGGGTTTGTTATGGGAATGGTCGGCATTGGCACCCTGGAGCTGACACTTACGCTTCTTGTACTGTAACTAAATAGATAATATTCAGATTATGTAAACGTATAGGGATCATTTTATGTGACACTGTTTAAAAAAAGTACAAGTGAAAATGTACCAATCGCGAAAGGGGCTTATGTTTTACGTTGTACAGATTCAATACTATATTCGAGGCCGCCAAATGGAACCTTTTGATCTCTACTAGTTATTACATACATTAACTTGGTAACCACATCACACTTATAACATGAATTATGATCAAACTTGGAAAACACTTTGACAAAAATTGTATTGAATTGAATAACTTTAAGCGTGCCAAAGAGTTCAAGAAACTAAATACCGTTCTCAAATGTGACGAAAATACACAATTAAAAGCCATAAACCAATCAAATCAATGTTTTGAATATTGTTCAGTGTTTAGCACTTTTAAACTGCATAACGAAAAGGTGCCAGCTACAATGTCTGTCTAAGTTTAAACATGACTAAAGGGTAGGTATTCAATTTCTTTAACGACCATCATTTTTCCCGAGGCTTGCCATGAATCTTGAAGATAAGCGTTTTAATGGAAATAACAGCTCTACGGAGAACATTATGGTCATACGCGAACTATCGCCAGGCCATAACCTCGTGAGCGAAACGCTCCTGCATAAACATAAACTTTTTGTTTCATAAAAGTTTCTTTAGATCCGGAAAATATTTTCCTAAAATGTTAAAGGCTCGCGGGAGTAAACCATAAAGTTGAGTTAAATTGAGCAATTTTATTATGCAAATTGAATAACTGGGTAAGTAAAATATTTACTGATAGTATAATACGATACAACGTTATATTTTGTCCGTTACGAAGTTTGGAATTGTTAGCTTGGCGTACTGCCTAGATTAATTGTTTCAATATTGTTATTATATTAGTAATTCAAGCAATCGTGCCGGTTGTAGACATCAAAGCGACTCTATAAAGCAAACAATCTGTAAGTAAGTAGGCATTATTCTAACGGAAACACACGCTACTGTTTGTATTGCGAGTCAACACATGTTTGCCCCCGCTAACTAAATCGTATTCAAACAATAAAAAATACGAAATCAATCTTAGGTTGGCACAAATACATGTTGCGACCATTAAAAAGTTGAAAACGACTATATTGGTATCGTATTTATAAAATCCAAAGACGCATCGTTACCCCCATAGTCCACGCCATCGTATTTTCCTGTTTTTGATCGCTAACAGCTAAAGAACGATGTTCAATGTTCCAAGGATGACAAATGAAGATCGGATGATACCCAATCCACACTCGACACTAGTAAATTGCGCAGCTGAAACACACATGTTCATTTTCACCATCAGCGTAGATATTTTCATACATCGCTCTTTGAAAGACCGCTTTCTACATTAAGAGATTTATCATGCTGGTGAATGTGAGAAATTCGGATGTGATCCTTGGCCTTTGAAATATCGCGACTTATGTTGATGTAACCCGACCATTTTAAATTCCGTGCCTGAGTTGCGGATTACCGGGCTGCAAATACAATTAAGCATTTACAGTGGTAGTTAAGTGCTCCTACTGGCACACTTTTTCTTGAAAGTGCAATATAATTTTATTACGTACTATTAAATACGGATACGGAAAAAAGCTTAATGGAGGTCGGTTAGTATATGCGGTTAATTTAAAGTTTTATCCTAAAAACGCGGTTCCTTCGTTTGAAGTGTTATTAAGGAGTTTTCACAAACCAGGCGATATCCACGCAGTAAATGCGAGACAAACATCATTCGACTCACATCGGATTCGCCGAACCTCCTCGACGCCGGCCGATATTCGTACTTACTGCATGGATACAGAGGTTTTTACCATCGGGTTTAGCCGAATCCGCTGCGACAGATGTGAGGAGACTCTTAAAAGTAAGGCTGATAAGTAAACTAAATTAGAATCAGATATAAAGTCTGTGAAATTCTGTCGTATCACGAACGAGTGGTGGGCGAATAATGAAATACTTTTAAACACAATTCGGCCACACTCGTTTCACTTTTATGAAGCTCTTCAGTTTTAAAGCCCGTGATTATTATTTCATGCACGCGTCCGCTTCTATTGCAAAATTTTACGATTGCTATTGTTGAGCTTTTACTAGCTTCAAAGAAAGAAGAGCAGCAATTCGTGGAAATTTAATCCAAACAATTCATGATAATAATTTGCAGTAGGTATGTGAATATATAGATACTTACATGTTTTATACATTTTATGCTAGAATAGTCATCAGCAGAAGTAGCTAAGCGACCGATATGTTCAAAATGAACTTCACACGACTTTATTATTAACAGGAAACAATCGTGTTTCGTGTTATGATTATGATTTCATAACATACGTACAAAATAGATTAAATAGACCACCCTAAACACCAAAGCTTTTAGAATGAATTTAGCATTGAAATAAAAAAATCCGGTCAAGAGCATGTCAGGCCATGCTCAGTGTAGGGTTTCGTAGTATTCGATCCGTAACTCAAAACTAGTTTAACCGACCCAGTTCAAAATATTTTTCCTTGAAAGTGTTTTTAAGCTGTAAAAAAATTCTGTGGTCATTATTTCAGAGAAAACATCCAGTTTATCATAAATTATTTAACCTAACTCCATTTGTTTCCATATACCTATATAATGACACTTTCTAGTTTAAGGATCTGATCCCATCTTAAGTCAAGGCGATAAGGTGCTGTCAGAATTTTTTGCGGCCTTCATATCATATAAGATAATTATTATTGCCGGTGACTGTACCTCTCTTACATGTGAATTGGGGACAACCAGAAACCTTTATAGATTTGCCATCTCTGTCTGTCTGTCCCCGGATATGCTCAGGGACCGTTAGTTCTAGAGAGCTGTAATTTGATATGAATATGTAAATATCAATCACGCGGATCAGACAAATTAATAAGTTAAACATTTTTTTAGGATATCTCCCCTACATGTGAAGTGGGGGTAGCTTTTTTTGTTCAACCCTTAAATGTAAGCTGTCAATGGATAGGTATTAAAAATGAATAGGGGTTTCCCATAAACATTTTATGATTAAGTGAATAATTATCTGAAATAATCGCTCTGGAAGTAAAAAAATCATGTGCGCGGAACACACACCTCAAACTTTTGAAGCGTAAGTCAATAAATACGAAAAAATCATGATAGTACAACGTAATAAAAACTTTTAAGGGAAATTATTCTGAATTGGATTGGTCGAATCGTTATTGAATTATCTAAAACTACGGAACCCTACAGCATGGCCCAACATCTCCTAACTGGTTTTTATGTACCCACCCACGCTTAACTTCGGTCCCGACTTTAGCCAATAATAGCAAAGTCAACCCTCTAACGACAAAACTCACATTTTTGCATAAACTTTAGTAAGTTTGAAAACTCCGCGTTGAATCGCCGGAGATATGAAGTATCCAGTCTAGAGGATTTTAGCGCGTCGCTAAGCGCACCGTAAGTCTGCACACGTGACCGTGCACATATGAACGAATTTCGGCGGGCGCTAAGTGCTCAGAGCATACTACAATGATACATCTGAAAGCAATTTACGGTGTTTATACAGCCAGCCTGTGCTAACATCGGGAAAAACTGTGTTAACAACACGCTGGGACCCCATGGATCTGGCGTCTCTACGCCAAACAGTACTGAATGGTACTCTCGGCCCAGGCTTCTTATATTTGCTACTTTTAAAAATTTCGGCGCTTGCCACCGCTGCATCCGATTTTACATTACTTCGTTGGAGATAGGATGGCGCAGATCTACGGATTATGTCATTAAGCGTTGCGTGTCTAGAAAAACGGCCTACACTTTTTTGACAAGATAATCCATGGTGTTCCAATCGGTTCACGTCCGTGCGACAACAGCAGGTATGTGGCGTACATATAGTTAATATTATAGGTACGTAATACGATTTATTTAAAATATTTACTTATTGCTAGCCATATAACCATGTTCTACGGCTGAAAAATTAGTTGTATAAACTTGAAGAAAAATGGTTAAAATTGTGACATATTTCAGTTATTTCTATGCAAGTTATTCTCGTAAAATTACGTGTAAGGTATATTCACAACTTTCAAAATCATCTGCGGAGAAAGAGACGAAAATATCAATGTGGGAACATTTTACGCTTCAAGTTTTACTGCAGTCACAGCGTAATCCTACTACTACTTTAGCTACGCACGCGCCTTAATCGCCACACTCGCAGGCGGGTTGGAGATTGCAGTATGTTCCATCACTCTGAGGAACACTGCTGCCCTTCCTTCGGTGGCGTGTTGGTCGCAATTTAGGGACAACACCCCGGTACGGTGATACTGCGTAATTCGATTTGTCTAAAATACTCATTAGACATTAGCCTTGTAGCCATACCCTATTATTGAAAACCAAAGATAATGAAAAACCTCCCTTAGGTTTGCTTGTGAATTATTAACTTATTATTTTACCAATTGGGATGAAAATTTCATTACATTCTGACACTATTATATTGGTAGGTACCGAAATACCGATCATTTTCTGATAATTTAATATCACAAGAAGCATTTTCTCCGGACACACGATTTGAAAATATACTTTGAATTATTTTCCTGGATTAATTATTTAGCTAGTATGATGTTTTTATGTAAGCAATAAAAAATATTAAAATATAATACAGGGAGAATTAACTAACTAAAATAGAAATTTCGATGAACTACACCAATTCCTCTTATGGTTGACATAACAAGAAAAATACCGTAAAATGGGGTATCTTTGAGAGATTTTTGTACATTGATAATTTTAAAATACACATAGTAGGTACGTTGGAAAATAAATATTTTCAGTCCCTGCAATACACAGCCACCCCGTTTTACGTTTTATGCACTTTCGCTAACTATCAAGTTTACGAACCCACAACCGCGTTCAACCAACTAATGCCCTACATTATAGCCCTTTTAATTTTCGACATTGTTACATAATGTGGTCATTATACAAATAATATTTATTTTGCTACTTTGTTATATAAAACAACTTACACAATAATCAGCACATTCGTAACAATGTCGAAAATTAAAAGGGATGGCCCTTTATACCTACTGTGAAACTTTGTACGATATATGCTCGAATGGGTCATTCGCACTTGTATCGTAATGTACTATTATGCGATTATTATAAAGCCGCCTATAACGAGTTATGATTTACTTCCCAAGCAAAAACGTCCTGCGATATATTTAAAACCGCGTAAGTACTGGTTTGAACCGATACGAAACAAACAAAACAACTTACTTGGACGTAAACGCAAAATTGCGACACAATTTTTCACATAAAGTACAAACAAAACAAACCGACCGAAATAAAGAATTTAGGTGCAAAATTTTCCCAAATTGGAACAACAAATCATGCCTTCAAAATTACGAATTGTCGCATTTTCATTAGGATCAGTAAACAGTGGCCTTAATTAAAATTGTGTGAAATTTACGCAGTATCGCGGCACGTGTGTTGGGTCAGCCAATTATGTAATGTTTTCTTCAATTCTACATTTTTATTTTGTTATCTATCTAGATTACCAATTGATTTAATTTTTTTTAAACCATTTGATGATCATACTCACTATCTTTTTTTAATATCTATTTTTTTCTAAACATTTAATGATTTTATGACAATAAATCACTACAAAAACATTTACGTACTTGCTTATTTTTTTAGGTTTCTGTAGTCAACTAGGAATTCTTATAGTTTCGCCATGTCTTTCTGTAAGCTCAGTAACCGCTATTATAAATAGCTACCGCTAATATATATAAGCATATGGTTGCTATTTGTATGCATTGATTTGTTACTTGCTATTATTTGTTATTTGCGGTAGCATAAAAGGGTCTTGAGTGCAGAACGGTCAGCTTAGAAAATAACAACTATACTAGGAGACAGATGTATGAATATGTAAATCAATAACGCGGAAAAAGTGGTTAAATTAAAAATAAGGTTACGCCTCTACATGTGATGTGGGAGTTTTTTTTTCCGTTTCAACCATAAAGCGTGAGGTGTCGTTAGATAGCTACTATAAAAAGCTACTCGGTGCAAAGAAGCGCTGTGCGAATCGTTGACGAGCCCAAACTCACGAGCGATATTGAGCCTTTTGAGTCTAAGGAAAGACTTTTCCTCCATATGTGTGTTCTATCGCTTGCACAATGGGTTGTGCTCTGAAGAACTGTTTGACATGATGCCAACGGCTGCTTTCTACCACCGCACCGGTCGTCGGCGTCGTCGGCAGTTCATTAATTCTCCCACCCTGAAGCCTAAAGGGTCGCGCACTAAGCGGTTTTAGAGGAACTTTCTCCCGCGAACGCTCCGGCTGTGGAATGAACTCCCTGCCGAGGTTTTCCCTAGGGACTAGGAAGGACGGAAGGAGGAGAGGTTCTTCAAAAAAGGAGGCAACGCGCATATGAATCCTCTGGAGTTGCAGGTGTCAGTAGGCTACGGTAACTGCTTACCATCAGGCGGACCGTATGCTTGTTTGCCACCGGCATTGTATGTGTATACATATGTGTGTATAGATATAAAAGATCTCAAACATTTCTTGATAAAGTAAATATTTTCGGAAATAGTTGCGCTGGAAGTTAAAAAATGTCCATCTTAAGATCTTCTATATCTAATAGTACATACTTAGGTACCTAATGTCTTGGTTTTTTTTTTCTATAAATTACTGAGCAAACTTGGACACTATTAATCTATAGTTGTTTCAAGTATTTTTATTCGGGATGCTTTTTTTATTATTACAATATCACTGTAAGGTCGACCACAATGCATTTTTTTAAAATAAGAACAAGCATCAATATTCTGATATTGATGCTTGTTCGGAAAATTTAACTAGTCATAAAATTCAAACTTAAGTAAGCAGGCTTCCTTACATAATTATCTACCTTGTGTTACAATCGTTTAAAATGAGATGCGCAAGAAAGGCAGTACCCAAACTTAGTGGCATAGCGCTTGGTAATGAATAATTTATCATGTTACCTAAGAATAGGTAGCTCCTTAGCACACTAGGTAAGTACCTACTATTAAATATATGACAAGCTAACGGTAGAATTATTATTATTAATTTTCACACCACCTGCTCGACAATGCCAAATTATATATCATGCAAACCTTACCGAAAGCAAATCATTATAGCCCTAGGTTTTGTCCGGGGAATAAAGTTGTACTAAATTTCATTATTAGAATATTGTGTCAAATATCAATTTCCATTTTTAATTTATTTTAATAAAAATGTTATTTTTAGCAGCTTTGGTTTTTTTATTGCCTCGCAGGAGTTGAGAAAAGTAGAGTATACTCCTCGGAGATAAAGCTGTTTTTGTCTTGGGTACGCTTGAATCCCTCACTGCACGAGACTGATTCTTATAAAACTTTTCCCGTTTTAATCACTAGGCGGGTAAACAGTTCTGTGATTGATGTAATTATGTACCATATAAATAGAATAAAATTGCTTATTTATGTAGCCTGTTCATTTAGCTGCTCATATATCTATGTACAGTCAATAATGGCACATTAATATACCTAGATTTTTTTCTAGGACGAACGATTTCTTGTAAGTGATTGACCAAATAAAAACATCGACAGTCCTAATAATGTCTTCGGTTGCCGCGATAATTACTCATGAAATAAAACAACTAAAACGGATTCCGGATTCGGAGTCCACCCGATGACCACGAACGCTGCTAAAGGGTTCGAAACGTCGGGATGAAGTTTAAATTAGTATACGCGATTTAATCCGTTTTAGTTGTTTTATTTCATCGACAGTCCTGTTATCGATAAGTACCACTTCAACGTCAATACAAAGACAAATATAGGGTCAATATTGAAATCGAAAGAAAAATAGAAAAATTTGACTCGCAGCGGGACTCACAAATATAGGGTAATAGGGTAAAAATTAAATAACAATAAGAAAATATATATATATTTATTTATATTTTACATACTTCAGAATTTTAACAATTTAGAACTATTTATTGCAAATACATTTTAGATCCAAGTGAATTGGATCTAAAATGTATTTATGTACGGATTATGTACGTTCAATTTGTTCAAGATCGGTCGCGCGCGGGGTCTAGGTAGGTAGCCGATATAAGACTGTGTGTACGTCTTGTCGTTGAAGTAGTTTGTACTTATCGATAACAGGATTGTCGATATTTTTATTGAGGCAAGCACTAAGCAAATGTCGTTCCTGCTAGAAAAATATAGACTTAAACACGTTTTGTTTTGTATTCAAAATTCAAACATAGACAGGTAATGTATTAAATTAACACATCGAGTGCCATTCGCTACGCGCTACGACCGTAGCCGAACTCCATGTACCTACCTATTCTCCGTAATTGTAGTGAAAAGTCGCCACGAATAGAGAACCCCACTGGCGGGTCCAGGCGCTCAATGTGCTAATATATAAATTTGAAGCGTATTTCACGTCTGTACTTACATACTTTTTCAACTTATTTGCATGCCTTAACGGGGACAACTTTATTATCTTAAGTAGGCACTTAGTCATGCAAATGATAAGATTTATCTAAACGCTGTGACAATAAAAGAATAAGGCGAAGAGGACAAAGAAAATGTTAAGGGGGACTCTGAAATGTCTACCTGCGTCGGAACTGTATTTATTAGCTTCCGTATTAACTTCTCTTGTAGCCATGCCTTGGCATTGTCAAATACGCGTTATTGAAGAATCAACCTTTACCACATGTAATAAAGCTCTAATCGTGTTCATAATTAGCCGTAAATAATCTACATTAAAATTAGGTAAACGGGGACCTGCTGATTGGAGAATAGAGCTAAAGTTCATACAATACGGCCCGATAAAATACAGCGGAGATATAACCCTTTGGAGACCCTGGCGTTTAAGTACTAGGTACATAATCATAGTTTGCACACTCTAGTATGCGCTTTTCAAAATGTGTATACATGGCTACATAATGTCGTAGCATACTCGCAATCATCCTTTCCCTGAGTAGCATGTACCTACGTTACATGTATTGTTCTTAATTAGTTATCAAATATTCCAGTATACATATTTCCGATTCGTAATATCGAAAGTATTATTACATCTTTCTGTAACTTTTTTTTTTTCGTAGGTACCATGAGTAACATGTCAAGTATATTGTGAAAGCCATGTCTGTGAAAATCTAACGTAGATTGAATCTTAATCATGTGATATAAACATTATAAGACAAATTTGTTTTATCTACTTAGTAGGCATATAATGGAGAAACAGTGACTAAGTCTACCGGTACTGGTGTCCGAGGCAGGATTTGAACCCACGTCTTCAGCATGAATCGCGGCTGACCTTAGAACTAGATCTACCTATGTATAGAGCACTCGGCCACGATTTGACAAATTTAATGTTTACGTAAGTCTTGCAGCTTTACGTTTTCCAAACTCTTACATAACCGCTTAAAACACATAACTAAACTACTACTAAATCACTGTGAAAACAACGGCTGAAAACTAGCTCTTAAGTACGGGTAAGTTTGTGAAGTGCCGCTTTCCGAACATCGGGCTCGATAGATTTAGGGTCACTAAACCCCGAGCTATAACTAGTTTAGTCGAACCGAAATCGTTTAATCGTGTAGCGTAAATGTACTTACCTCCTAAGTTCGGGACACCATCACATAAACTGGGACTGTCAGTGTCCGTAAACAAGTCGCAACAAAGTTCTGCGGTTAAGTAGTACACCTAGACGTCTTTGGAGTTTCGTGCTTCTATTGTTTAGCATCACTGAATAAGGATACTCGTAGGTACTGTGTAAATTTATTCAGCGATATTTACGGCAGTTGAAAAGAGAGTATTCAGTAGGAGACTATTTAACCATTTTTGCAGATGGAATATGTATTCTTTATCAAAATTCTCAACTTAACTACTATTTTACATTTAGTGCTGATCGGCTGTGGAATGATTAAAAATCTTGTGTATTTACATTACTTACCCTATCTTATAGGTATGCTAGTATTAGTATGTATATATTATTTAAATTTTAAATTCTTAATTATTGATTTGCTTTAAATGTAATATGCACATAATTGGTTGGTAAAGTATTTAAAAAATGTAGTATGTTAGATTAGATTTATACTTATGTATATCGCTAGTGCCGATATATATTTTGAAATTGAAAGTTGTTAATTCTTTATTTTCTTAGTACCCAAAGATTGCCAGGAAGATATTGCTTTTTAGCGATAAGATCGCCCATTGTAACCCTAGTTTTTAACCTCCCGAGGCCCGCCATACAAGTAAAATGCTACTCGAATTCGTTCTTTATAGTTCAAAAAGTAAATTATAATCTCGTGTCAAAGTCGAAGGACAAGAATAAGATTGAATTCTGTTCCATTTTTATTAAATTCAAATTTCTTTGAAGTATTTAGTACCACATGTAGGCCTTAGAAGGTTAAGTTGAATTTTGTTTTTTGCACAATGATGTGGCATTTTTGTCGGATCGGTCTAGGTAATATACCTACATACGTACAAACTTATCAAGATGGTCTCCGTATCCTCTATGATCGGGGTGAAATCGGCTCCAGATGGGTCACGGCGTCGCGGCGTATCACGTATCAGATAATAACCGCGCCGCGTATCATTACCTAAATAGTGTCAAATAAGGTCCATACTTACCGATCTTCGTGCGCGTATCCGATCGTCAGTATGGAGTAGATACCTATTTACAAGTGTGTTTAAAGCTTACACGATATGATAGGACTTAGCATGAAAGAATTAATAGCAAGATGTCGTGTCGTCTCCGCAACTAACCTCTCAGTCGGTGCCTTTTCAGTTCAGCGCAGATAACATTTTAGTGAAGTGAAATTATTACTTGTGTTAAATCAACACTACGGTTCGATATTACTAAAAGGACCTAGTAGATGGAAAAGAAAAATGAAAAGGGGGGTTGATGTTGACACTAAAACCAATGTTCAAACTTATACAACTGAAACTATCGTCATTCTATAAGAATTAACAACAAGAAAAAAGTGATAACAAACAGTTATATATAAAATAGCTAATAAAAATATAACAACCATTAACACTCCCCCGGATACAACATCCCGCGCAGCAAAACGAACTACACCGTAGATGAAGAATATTATCATAATTAATATGTGAATTATCATATGCCAGGCATAAACTGCCAGTGGCCAGCGAACTTGCTTGTACACTCCTATAATCAGCAACGCACTCACAATCGCCATCGCCAAGTAAATCAGGTACAGAATTCCAGCTTCAATAAGTGAAAATTGTTTCTTGTGATACTCAAATGCGCAGATCATGAACGCCAAGGTGATACTAATTAGAGGTATTATAACGATATATGCAATTATGAGGGACCCCGTCTTCAGGTTTACGATCCAACAGCACGCTGGCGCTACGCATAGTCTGTCAAGAAGTTTCGACTTCATTTTAAATCACTCTATCGATAGTGTATAAAATTTATTATAACGTTTTCATAATATTTATCAAAAAAAATACATTTCTTAGATTTGTCATTTTCTGACGTAGGTAGTAATGTCATAGTATCAAAGAGTACAGTGTAAATAGGTTTCTTGCCTGAAATAAATGTCATATTTTATTATTATAACTACCGCGTCCATAGATAAATAGTTCAACATTTAGATCAAATCTAGATAGTGGAAATTATTCTCCAAAAATTTGCTTTGTGGCCGATTAAAACAAATCGACCGCCTTTGTTCAATTTTTTTTTTTTTTTTGGATTAGGTAAGCTTATTCTGTTTACCAGTAAAATAGTTATAGGATGAACAATTGAACACCCATCAACACTCTTAGCTGTACATTGGTGAACCTTACTACATAAGGCATAAGGTCCACCAATAATGCTGCCTAATAATTTACTATAACCATTTCTTCAAATTAAGTGGTATTCGTATGCCGTTGTGATTTGAAATAATTTAAGATAGCGGCGATTTAAGTTTTCTCTTCCTTACCAAAATTATTCTTTTAGAATAGGAAAAGCAGACACTTCGTACCTGTAAAGATTTTTTTTAAGTGTAGGTACAGTATAGTAACCTATATTTAATTCAACCTCCTATTGAAAAAAATAAATAATAAAATACATTTTATTATTTCTTAACTAGATGTTTTTATGACTTAGGTTTAACTTTCAATTGAATATTAATAACAACAAGTTTTTTAAAAAGATCTACTAAGTCATTCCTAGTTTGTGATTTTATTTGTTGAAGCCTGCCTCCGCCGGCTCCAGATATAAGTCTGGCTATTCTGTCAGAAGGGCATTCTACTGCGACAGAGCACACAATCTTGTCTCCAAGATCTTCATAATATTCTAGCTCGATCTTCAGGTTATAAGGCAGCTCTTGGGCCAGAAAATCTAGAAATTTCGCCCGCACGGCTTCTTCTATTAAAGATTCCGGAGTCTGGTCAGTCCAGTCTTCTGGGGAGTAGTGCAGGGCAGCAGGCTTTGCATTACTGATGAGGTAGTTCTGGAAAATTTAAATAGTCTATTGAAGCGTGTCTCGGGAATAGTTAATTCGAAATAATACCAATTAATACAGAAATAAAAGTAGTTAAGAGTGCATAGTCAAGTATAAAACTAACTGGCCACGGCAGGTGGTATACAATAATGAGAGCAATAAAACGCACCAGTTCAGAAAATATGGTTGTACCCGGCATGTATTATTATGTATTCCACCCAAACCCATAGTAAAAGGTACCTGGTGCCCTAAAATCCTTTCTACGGATCGTTGTTTTATAGTAGAAAAATACGTAAAGCCATTGAAATAAAAAAACATTGTAATTTCAATTGGAATGATGGTTTTTGGATATCATCTTCGAATCTAGCCATTAGTAAGCCCTGCAGGCGCCAAATACCAAAAGTAAAAAATACCCATATCGTTAGTGTAAAGGCCGGTCACAAACCACAGCGAAAAACGTACGTTGACCTTTGGATATGCAACCAGAGGCCAACGACATTTTTATATCGAGTATCGTTTTAAAGCCCTCCGGGGCGGGGGTACAGCTACATATGTATGGTTGTCTGAGTACCCGCAATACCGAATAAACTCTACTAAAATGTCGTCATAATTTTCTATGTTCGGTAAAAAAGTAATTAAGAGCTCGCAGTAGAGTTCTTGGCAATGAAAGTGTTAAGGGTTCCGTAAAAAAAAGAAACAAATTTAGGACACAGTGTGATTTTACAAGTACGGTCAGAGACTTTAATTGTTGAGCCATTTAGCCATGAGCCATTTTAGTTTACTTTACATTGAGCATTTCATATAATAAGTATTAAACAAAAGAAAATAGCTTGAACCGTAAGTGGCTCAACAATTTAAGTCTGTGACTGTGCCATATATTATAATCATAAACTTCTCATTTTCACTTAAATGAGACATCTTTCTTTTCTTTCGTGGTGACACAAACTCCTTGAATGGGGGTAAAGCGCGAGGTGGACGGCGTCGGTTCCATTTGCACTTTTAACACTTAACAGAACGGAAATAACAGAAAAGATAACAAACAACAACACAATAAACGTAACTTAAACAGTTATTCAACAAGAGTCCAAAAACGATGTGACCACAAGCTCATCGCCATATGGAATGACGGTTTAAAAAAATTCACACCATGACATCATTATTATTATCATGGAAACAAAACCAAACATTCCAAGCAAAATAACACGTGCATAACAACCCGGCTTATACCTGCGCGCCTAAGGTTTACAATCTCTGCCGCCGGGTTTAAGGTAAGGTGAGCGCGAAGGCAATATTATTGTGCGCGTGCGACAGAAACAAATAGACATAGCTCAACGTACTTTTTTCGCTGTGGTTTGTGACCGGCCTTTTAGTGTGTCAACCGAATGACATCCCTAGTGCGCAAAACGGTCAAGTTAATAAACAAGATCAAGTGCGGGTAGTTGGAAAAACTCGCGCTGCTAGATCTTGACGTGAACTTTAGCCAGTCTTCATCCGAGACCACTATTAGGACAACGTCGTTCTTGAAACGTCTTATTTGTAAATACCGTGAAAGTTTAATTATTTTAATTATTTACCGTTTGGTACAGTGTGTTTGTTTACCTGTAATAACTCTCTCAAAAGCAAAGGTTAACTGGAAGAGATAAGTTCGCTTTTGTACAAATGTTTCGTATTTTTGCCCTGCTGTAATAGTCATTAGTCGTATAGAAAGTGTTTTACTACTACTAAAACACTTAGGCAATATGCAAAAAGAGTATATAATTCATAGATTTAAATATTTTCGTATCGGATCTATTTTTATTTAAATATGTGAGACAACTTGTTTCTACTGACTTATCTTTAACAAGATGGGTATGTATGTATGTGCTGTGTGTAAATCATTTTTATCTTGAAGAATTCATGTTACCTCTGCTACTGTAATTTATTTAAGTCCACTCCTTCCATTTTAAACGACTTTTTCGATTAAACATGCATAACAGAGTGAGTGATATATTGTTTTATTATTAATTACAAGAGACACCATTCACTACTCGTATATGTTGAATTGTTCTAGTATTACCTTAATATCTTTTACACCATCTCCATTTAGGGCTGACACCAGGAAAATGTCAGAGAAATGGCTATAGCCTTTCTCCTTTCTCTTTTTTCTAGTATCAACCTCAGGGTCTTGCACAGGATTCCCGGCAATCATTCCATTGGTCAAATTCCTTATCACAGATAACAACTGCCTCTTTGATTCCAGCCTGTCTACCTGAGAATAAAATACTTTAATATTACTCTGGTTTTTTTTAACCCTAATATTAACCTTTTGAACACTTATCCGCTCACGTCAAAATGTGACGTGTACGCCATGGTATGACTTGTTAAGAACAAATATAAACCTTATCTGTCAGCAGGACAATTGCTTTGACAGCGTCCACCATAGCCACTTTAGTGGTCGGTGGCGTGGCAGGCACGACATCACGCGACCATTGGTGCTTGGTGTTCAAAAACACACAAAACCCAACTTTCTAATAAACTTTATTTTCAAATAATATACAAGGATTACAATTTAAAACCCAAGTTATATGTTTTCTGCAGTATATGGTCACTAACCCCCTAACAAGTAAGGCTAGTTGCAAAGTTAACTGACTGCTGCAGCAAAACAAGTTTTTATTTTTATTTTAAGGAGTTGATTTTGGACAAATTACTATGATTAACTTACTTTATTTATGATTAGGAAACTAGGTATTTGCTCGGCAGTGTTTAGCATAGATATGACATCAGAGTGCAAGTAATCTTTGGTCCACTTGTTGGAAATATCATGCACTACACCTATTACATCTGCACATCTCAGGCTTTTGTGGCAAGCATTTATCATTGACTCTGGAAGCTTGTATCTGAAAATGAAAATTAAGGTATAAATACACATAGTTGAACATGAACATTCTCTTTTTTCGTAGTTTGGTAGTATTTAAAAAAATAATTTCTATCGTATCTCATGCAATGGTAGTAGTTTATTTGAGGGTTCCATGGTCAAACCCGATAAATTGAAATAATATTTCATTGAAGTAACAATCTTACGTAATTCACATATAGTTCTAAATTTAAAATGCCATTTACTCGACTTATCGGGTTTGACCATGAAACCCTCAAATTTATTATGTCATGTATATACCTAGATATTTTTCTAGCAGGAACGGCATTTGTTTTGTGCTTGCCACAATAAAAATATCGACAATCCTGCTATCGATAAGTACATACTACTTCAACTTCAAGATGTACACACAGTCTTATATCGGCTACCTACCTAGACGCCGCGTGTCACCGATCTTGAACAAATTAAATGTAATCCGTATACTTTTGATCCAATTTACGTTTATAATTTGCAATGAATAGTTCCAAATTGTTTTCTGAAGTAGGTATTTAAATATATATTGACTTTTATTATTGTTAGTTATTTTTAACCCTATTACCCCATATTTGTCTTTGTATTACCTGTATGGAAATTGAAGGGGTACTTATCGATAACAGGACTGTCGATGTTTTTATTTTGTCAATCACTTACAAGAAATCGTTCGTGCTAGAAAAATATCTAGGTATAGTCATGTATTACAATATATACATAGTATTTAAAAATAAAGCAGAATACTATTACTATTATTTATAACATTTAGAATGCCATAGAAAGCCATAGAAGCAATCCTCAAATCATCACATCATATTCCCTATATCTTTGTTGTTGTGTCATGGAATCTCTAACATAATTTTCCACCGTCAAGCTGGGTGGCCATACATAATAAAGCTTACAAAATTAATGTTTGTTTATTTGAAATAACAGTAAAAATAAAATTTGTACATACCTTTTCTTTTCCTTTTCTGTAGCAATTCCAGGAGTGTCAAGAAAGACAATTTGAGTGTCATTTTGAAAACACATTGCCCTTGCTAATTTTGTGGTAGTATGAACTTTATTTGATGCGGCGCATAGCTATAACAAAACACGCAACATTTGTATATGGTTAATTCCAAAATATATTTTAGAGGTTAAGTACTTAGTTGCTATAAAGTAATCTTAACAACATACTTTTCTCTCAACAATGTTATTGATTAAGGTACTTTTCCCTGAATTAGGGGCACCAATTATAGCAACGTTTACAACTTTGTTAATAGTCCTGCTAGCTTGTTCGGGCTGAGAAGAATAATACACTGCTCGCAAGACTATTACTTTACTGTATGTCATACGAAGAGCACTCAAAGTGGACACGAACATTGTAGACATTTTAGTATTTTGAAACCTTTATTTTAAATTCTTTATTTTATTCAGTCCAAAGTATAAACTGTACACTAAGTTAAGTCCATAACTCGAGACTCGACGATTACAACGTTTGATTTGATTTGACAGATGACAATGACAGAGTACTGACTGACTGAAGCAAAGAGTAGATATGAATGACTGAAGCCGTGGTCCTTTCGCGTTCGCGTTTTGAGCACGCTCACGGTCGGTCAGATTCATTCTTTCTAAACCCACCGAAATCTCATGTCGACAGCGCTTGGGCAGCTATGAGGCAATCATGCAGCAATATGAGAGCCTAAGAAGAATAAATGGTATGTCTATGATGTGAGCAATGACGAATGTTGCCGCAATGCCCAGCGGCGCTACCGCGAACAACGATATTCGTAAATTTCGGACGATTGTCTCTGTCACTCTCATGACACTTTAACTGGAGTAAAAGAGAAAGATGCCCGAAATATGCGAACTTCGATGTTCGTGGTACCGCTTCAGTGCGGACAGACAGTGGAACGAATGCACGATTAGCGGGGCAGCCCATTCTCCCATTTGTATGTAGGGGTGTAGTTAAGTCTACTCCTTACAACCACACAATGAAAAACGTCTCTTAAATTAACTTTTTTTTTCAAGAAGACGAAAGTATTCGTTTCACTTACTTTTAATCGTGTCGTGATATATTTTTAATCAGTTTTCATATCGAATACTAAATCTTTTTAGTTGTATTCGTTAACACAAGGCCTTCAGTGGGTTTTTTGTAAAGCTGTGTGATTTCCACTCACCGGCATGATTTTTCACAGGTAAAATATTCCAACAGAAATCGCTTCGTGAGCTGAATAAACTGTATTTATAAGACATACAAATGTTTATGTTGCTAAAATTTATACAACTTGTTTCAGAAATGTCAGGGATAAAGTATAAAAAAGAAATTTTATCAGCAATAGACCATTTGCGTTCAAGGAAATCGAGACCAGACATCAACCGAATTTGCAAATTTATGTTAAAGTGTTATAAAGTTGCCCCGAAATATACTAAAGCAGATCTTAAACGTTGCCTCAAGGAGAAGAGCATTTATAAAGTTGATTATAAAGATAATGAGAGCTACAGAAACGCTGCAAAGTGGCGAAAGAAATCAAGCCAAAATAACAGTGAGTAACAGTTTTACTCATCTATTTTCATCTATTTTTACAAACGAAAATATTATAATATAATTAAACTTATTAGTATTTGTCATGTGTTGTTAGGTAATAATATTATTTTTTACTTATATTTACAAACATATTAAATTCTTCACTTGTTATTAATTTAGCTAAGAATTATATTTACTCATTTGTTTTAAAATGTGTCTAAATTTAACTGCTTTTGTTGTAGAAATGTCAACAGCAATTGCAACAAGTGAGCGACGAATAATTACCTCAGCAATTGCCACTTTAATTTATCAAGATCAGAGCTACCTTGAAAATGGGATTGCATTTGATGACCTTGTAAGGGAAGCTGCTTCTCAAGAGCCTAAATACTCCAAAAAACAGTTGGAGATCATTGTCAATAAGGAGCTGTCTTCAGGAAGTCTTGTGAAATTGCCAAATGGAAATCTAGCTCTGGGCCCAGCTGACCATGATGGTGACAGTTCCGACAGTTTCAAGTTTGACTATAATGTTGAGTCAAATACTAAGGTGGGTATTATTCTGTACTGAGCATGACAAAAGATCTGCGATTTTGGGTCATCTGTAGGTCTAGCACTTCTTTAATACCTAGATATAGAAAACAATGTGTAGCCTATCTCCCCACGAGATACTGCCTTACCTACCTGCCTACCTTCATGTACTAGGCCTACTGAAGTCAAACCTCATCATCAGAAATTTAACATCACTAATGTTTGAATTCATTTACATTCATATGTCTCTATAAAAGCAACCTCGATAGATGTTGATGTAGTGTAGCTGTAGTTTTAGGCAGGCCTGCTGGGCTTGTTGCAGTCATTCAGCCCAGTTCCCTATAGTAGGAGCTGTAAGTTACTGTTCTGGCTGTTCCCACAGCATAATCCTCAAATCTTCTGATTTTCCTTTTTTTTTTTTTTTTTTTTTTTATGATAAATGTGGCAAACAAGCAGACGGATTGCCTGATGGTAAGCAATTACCGTCGCCCATGGGCACTCGCAACACCAAGGGAGTCACAAGCGCGTTGCCGACCTATAAGTGGGTTGGAGAACATAAGGACATTTAGGTCAATATCTCTTTACTGTTGGATTGATGAAACTGTATATTTGAGTCTGTACTTCTGTTTATGTTACAATTTGTATTGTAAAAGCTCTTGGTTGTACTATAATAAATAAATAAGTAATAATAAAGTACAGTAGCCTGGACTAACAACAGCCCTTCATCTATTCCATGAAATAAAGAGGAACAAAAATTGACCAAATTTAGGAACTTAGTTGGTGTTAAGTCAGGCATTTATAGCTGAACCTTTATAATTATAAACTAGTTTTATCTTCATCTTGTTAGAAGGTTTTCACTTTGCCACTGGCACAAATGTAAATATATGATATTAAAACTTTTTATTCAACTGTGTTTATTTCCTGTCATTTTGTGTCATGCTGATTATGTCTTAATTTTATTAGATATACAATATTGCTATTATTTCAGATGACTTCTTCAGCTAATTCTTCGTGTCGATCGTCCCCCCAACGCATGCGAGGACGCCCAAAAAAACGCGGCGGTGGATCATCCAGCACGGGACCAAGCAATAGCATGACACGGAATGCAGGCGTCAGAGTCGGTGAAAGACGTAAAATGGCCAAAAAAGTATTCGATCCATCAGACAACAATGTTCCTAGCAAACGTAAAAGAGGAAGACCTGTAGGATCTCTTAACAAGAGCACTATTAAAAAACGCCTTCTAATCACAGGACAGGAAAAGGACAAAGAAGGCACACCCCTATCTGAAAGCCAGATGTCTATGGACGGAAGTGGTGATGAGCTTGAACAAGATGATCCAGCACCCCATGAGACTTCTGGAGGAGTTTGCTCAGTATGCCTTGTTCAGAAATCACGCGCGTCCAATGACAGGCTAATTGAATGTAGAGACTGCAATAACAAGGCACATTTAAATTGCCTTCATTCGGGATCTGGCATATTGAAACCTAGGCCAGATAATACCTGGCAATGTCCACATTGTAAAACTTGTGTAGTTTGTTGTGAAACCAATGATGCAGTGAGTTTCATTAAAAAAATATACTTTAAGTAATTTTTTTAGGTGAAAATTGATTCTTACTTGATTGTTGTTTCCTCTTTTTTCAGGGCATTTTAACAGTATGCAGTATATGTTCAGATGCATATCATGCGCTTTGCCACACCCCACGAATCCCAGAGCGGCAAAAAGCTTGGGACCAATGGGAGTGCAACAACTGCCTTGAGTCGCGGCCAACAGTTGTTGGCTCCCCGGCTATCATTCCTAGCAGCCTCGAGTACAGTATTCAAGGATCGCCTCCCGTTGAACCATTCCTAAAACCGCACGAGTTGGATAGATCAGAATCAAAACTTGCAGAGGAGGTGCCTGTTGATCCGAGGATACCTGATATAACGAATTGGACAACTGATGATGTTTATGACTACTTTATGGAGAATTTTGCAGAAGCAGCACCATTGCTGAAGGAACAGGTAAACATCAGGATTTATGCTATTAAAGTATTAAGTGTCTCACAAATGTATGTAACTTTTTGAACGCCAAAGGCAGTAAAAGAATCATGTCCATGGAAAGCTATTTCCCGAGCTCAATGACATGGCGCCATATTCCGCTTTACAGTGTCATATTATCATGTTAAAATTGTAAGATATCTCTTCAAGTATTAATCAAAAATACATATCTTTTAATGCTTTACTACATGACTACACGTGAATTTTTCAGTTTGTAACTAAGTAGTATAATCTGCATAAATTTAAACTTTGAATTAGTACAATAAAGTGATAAATTCAGTGAAATTTAACGCGTTGATTTATTCCAGGAATTTGATGGACATGCCTTGAGCATGGCAAGGCGAGCAGACATTGTGAGGGGCTTGGGACTGCCACTAGGTCCGGCTCTTGCACTGTACCGCATCATAGTGAAGCTACAAACGCGGAAGGACGATTGGACGATGTGTTGGGGTTAAGTGACTAAAATAGCTTGAAGGTGGAGTTTTCGTTAGATATTTCTATTTATATCGACTTATTTCAATGTAAGAAGTGTTACGAGACCATGGCCGGCACGTCATCGCGACCGTCTTAGTCTCCGTTGAATATAAGATGAAGTGGTTTTTGTCTTTGTTTCTTTTGCCAAAATATACTTGACATTTTCAGTCATACATGTAGTGTGTAGGGCTGTTTGCTATAAAATAATTTAACTGCAGGATCCTGGTATAACATAAATCCTTTGGTTTGATCAGAGTGGCCTGGTTGTAAGAAAGTAGTTTGTACAGTAGACTACAAAGATATGTATACACTTTTGCACCTTATTACAAAGGATTAAAGTGAAAAAATGTATACATATCTTTATAGTCGATTGTACAAATAAATTAAAAATAAATGTTTCGGGACAATTTTTCACAAATCGACCTAGTCCTATGGTAAGCTCAGTAAGGCTTGTGTTGTAGGTACTAGATGATGATATATATATAATAGATGGATACATATAAAATACTTAAATACATAAAAAATACCCATGACTGAGTAACAAATATCTGTACTCATCACAAATAAATGCCCTGACTGGGATTTGAACCTAAGACCAGTCACTCTGCCTATGATAGGCAGTCACTACCCACTAGGCCAGACCGGTTGTCAAATTGTATGTTAGAAGAAACCCCATTAGATCAGTAACAATATGTATAGTCATATATGGGATCACAGTGTTGCATGAGCTTGTACATGAGCTTCTGACCTATATGTACATAGTAATAGAGGCTAACTTTGTTGTATGTGTAACTCTATAGCTATAGTATAAAGTATGCTGGTACCTATGGGTAACAAAGAAGTTATTTGGATTTGTCTCCTAGACTAGAGATAATGAATTACTAAAAAGACTTGTCTAGCAAACATTGTACATGTTTACAGTTTTGTAATTTTTGTCAGTCTTGCAATAAAGGGTTACAAGCGAAGTTTTTTTTTTCTTTTTTACATGTTTAATAAAGTTTTATTGATAATTAAGCATAATCTACACAAAAATACAGCTTTAGACAAAATCTGTATCTTAAAAAAAAACAGTTTATGCATGCAAATATTTATTACAGCATGCTAAATATATCACACTATTTTTTTACAAATATTACCTATCGCTATTTACATTCTTCACATCACAGAACTGATTGTGCTTATGCAAGGTTAATGCATCAGTGTTGATCAAAATGTTTTATATAGGATAAAAATACGTTAAATAACATTGTTGCTCCATTTATATAAAATACTCTGTATTTTGTTGGTAGAAAATAAAAGTTGATGAACTGCACTGGTGGCCAAAATAAGCAGTCACCCTGGAAAAAAAAAAACAATTTTTATGCATAAAATAAAAATGAAGTTTCAGTCCTTTTAATTAATAATTAGGGAATATAAACCTCTGGTGTTGAATTTGAAAATGCTACATGGTGCATGCATCAATACATTATCAAGATCTTCTTATATTTTAATCAAGATGTTGGTGTGCACATTATATATTTCATCCAACATTTTGACTATACTAATGTGAAGAATGAATATAAACCTATCAGATGTTCTTGGTGTTCAAAATGTTGAAAGTTTAGAAATCAGTCTAATGGGTTGCTGTGTGATATATATATAATTTATCTGATGTCATAGATAAAACTTAAGAGTAATAATAAGTACCTAGGTACACACTAAACAAAACAAAATTACTTACCATGTATGTGTATTTGAACTTGTATGCTATCTCATCCTTAGCCTGTTGGATACTTTTTTTTTCTAGAGCTGCCATTCCACAAAAAAAGCATAAAATAGTGGCAGGTGATGCAAACAGCTGATCATACACTATTTTTTTGGAAACTGTCTTAATATCAGAGAGAGGCAGTATTTTGTCTAAATATATATAATAATAGTGATGAAATGGACCCATTATTGATCCTACAATTAACATTCTTGCTGAAAACATTAAAATAGTGCATTATTATCATATTATAATCATTCTTCTATTAATGTACTTATTTCAATATATTTTTTGTATAAATACCAGATCTTGCCCAATCATATCGTTCTGGTATATATTTAGATCGATATTCAAACTCTTGCTGCATCAAGTCTCCCATGAACATAAAAAATCCAGATGTGACACTGTTGGTCAACAGCAAATTTCGTGGATTGAAAAGGAATGCAACGCCTCGGCGAAATGCTGAAAACGACCTTTGCTGGCTCCTCACGGGCCTCGTAACTTGTAAGAACTTCAAACTACAAGCAGTCTGCATTATAACATCTGGATTTTACAAAAGGTCAAACTCTGCAATCATATAATATGTATAAAGTCAGAATGTTCACCAGCAACCTGAGTGACGCTTTAGGCCTCTGGGGGCTTTACGATAAATACTATAGCTTATGTAAATCTTAATATATCCTTGAGTATTGGATCACATAATTATGGTTAAATTTAAAATGGTTTTCAAACAACTGATTAGTAAATATGTAGTACTCACAGTGACATTATATTAAGTAATTTATTGCAACATATTTAATTCAATATCGAGACGGGCCACTAAATTGAAATATTGCGCCTAAATATTTTTTTCGCCGCAAATGAGCAGAAATGCCATTTCAACTATTTGTCTGTCAATGTCAAATTCATAATATTGTCAAACTTGACGTGAACATAATAGATACCGCGCATTTTTCTCTTTAATGAAATATTTTATATATATTTACTTGTTATTCTACTTGACATTGGCGAAATCATCGATTGATTTATTGATGGAAGCCATATTTTTTTTAAAAGAAGAAGAAGTAGAAGAAATATTTTTAATAGCTCCTCGCTCTTATAATAGAAAGCAATTTGGTAAAATTATATTTTAATTTGAGCGCGAAATAGGATATGTACTTACTACATAGATATGTCTTATCGTGTATTATACTCGGCGTTTAGACATGCTGGCTCGTCTCTCGCCTCGTTATTCGTCGAAACGTTCGACGAGACTTTTCATATAGGTACAAAAAAGCGCGGACGTCTCGCTATTCCTCTCGTCCCTCGCATCGCGTTTTTGTATAGGCAAACTTTCGTCGAACGTTTCGACGAATAGCGAGGCGATTGACGAGCCTACGTCTAATCGCGGAGATAGTCTGAGACGGTTGTTAGACGACTTAGACCATAGTTTCCCAAAGTGGTCCATACCGCCCCCCAGTGGGCACTGAACAGTTCCAGGGGGGCAATAGGGGCCTCGGAAGGAACTGGGGGCGTTTATGCTGCCCAAGGGGGCGCTCCCATATGTAAAAAAAAAACTTGATTGATTGGTAGAAATAAATTTATAAATTTCATTAAATAGAAACCTAAACTTAAGGTTTATTTGTGGTACTTCTCTATCATTGAAATTTTCGTCTGGGTAGGTATCTACTGTTTTTTAAAGAAGTGACGAAATATTTACCTTATTTTAGTTATTATTTTGTGATGGTGGGCGCTGTTTTTTTTCTGATGCCTAAGTGGGCGCTACCTCAAATAAGTTTGGGAATCTATGACTTAGACGGACGCGGCAACGGTGTTTAACCAAAACAACGCTGTGAACACACAGCGCTATCTCTTTCCTAATTCGCAGCAGAGAAACAACAATTTCCTTTGATAAGCCATCTAGAATCCAAGTACCTTTCAGAAATCTGTGCTTGAAAGCTGTTGTACTGGGTTTAGTTATATGGGCAATTTCACTTTCAGGGACACCCAATTAACTTAATTGTCAAATAAAAGTTAAATCAGTGGTCAGTTTCGTGACGACAATTAAGCTTTAAATTTCAATATAATCTACTGTTTTATGTTCAATCCATAAATAATACGTGTTATTGTAATAGAAAAATGCGAATAAAGATGATTTACATAAAGATTTAAAGCTTAATTGTCGTCACTAAACTGACCACTGATTTAACTTTTATTTGACAATTAAGGTAATTGGGTGTCCCTGAAAGTGAAATTGCCCATATTCAAATTAGTTTAGTTTTATTACTATTTCCAGCAAGTAATAAATGTAATAATCCCTTGACCTGTAGTTCATCATTCAATTCATTCACTCATTCCTGATCTGTCAGAGTAGTGTCAATATCAATATGAGGTCAATAATATACTTTAAAATATAAATATTATTACAAAATAAAATGGCTCAGTTAAGTGAAAATTTAGATTTTTCTGGTTTGTTTAAATTAGATGTCGTTGTTCACCTCGATATAGTATCATACAGTTTTTATGAACTTGGACTAAATAAATTTTTGGCTCTTTCTAGTAATAAGGAATTATTATTTTTCTATATTAATCGCGAATCAGAGCGATTAGAGAAGAATTTCGATTGGGATTTTCTGGATAACCCAATCTTCTGTATGTGTTTCGAACCCAGTGGTACTTGGGTTCTCATTGTTAGTGAACAGAAGATATTACTAGTTCCGTTTCTTCCCCAATTTACGCCTCAAAATGCGTTCGATTGCAAGTGGTCTCTGTCTAGTGTCACTGTTCTTCCACTCTTAAATATTCCAAAACCTACTACAGTCGTTTGGTGGCTTACTAAGGAATCAGAAAATATAATTATTATTGGATCCAAGGTAAGAGATTTTTGACTAATAAAAGACATGTTTTTGTAATGAGATTTAAAGGTAAACATAATTTGTTTTTGTTGTATTTTGTTACAGATTGGGACGGTGACATTTTACAGCTTGGATTCACAAAATGTAGTTGGAGAATGTAAAGTATCAAGTGAAATCAAAGATTTACAAATATGCTTTGATGATTCTTTAGACTTGCTGGCTCTTTTGGTAATTCTTTTCATTCATGTTATATAAATTTTATGTATCAAGTAGATTTTTATATCTATTAAGTTAATTGTAAATAAAATTAAATAACATTAATTACTTGTAGTTATCATAATACAATTGTAATTTCTGTAAATAAATGTATTAATATGTCAATAAAATTAATCACAGCTTTAATTTAAGAACATTAATTGTTAAACAATATACAATATATAACATACTTTATTTGAAAAATGAGATTTCCCAAATCTTAATAGAACAAGTAATTCATGGTTTTAACTATTTCAGATTTTTTAGGTGTAAGCAATTAAAAGGTGTAACTATTTCAGATCTCTGGTGGCAAATCACAGCAATGGAAATTAGTTCTAGAACACAGGTCCTACGGGTATAATTGGTTGCAGCAGTGCCGAGCACAGGCTGACAAGCGTGACAGCTTCATGTCTTACATCAAGCAGCTCTCCAAGGATAAGATCACACTCTTTAGTCAAGGTGGCAGTAAAGGTAATAATTAATACATTAAAATTATTAATCATTTTTTTTTATAATCATATCAAAATTCCCATTATATCAACAATTTGAACTTGGAATAAACTTAAATCAGTAGCTTTTTTTGAAGAAAATCTTGTATTAGTTTTGTTGTTGTAGTTTTTTCTTTTATGAATTAAAAGGCTGTCTAGAAGATATGGCTTTTTTGTGATATGACCACCTTTTATCTACCTTTTTATTTGTTTGTAACCTTAATTTCTAGTTATTGTTTTTGCTAATCTATAAAGAGTATTATACTGTACTCTAAATGAATTAATTACTGAAATATCAAAATTAAATAAACCCAATGTATCATTGTTTTTATTATTTGTAACTAAATTGATTTAAAACTTTCTTTTTATACAGATGAGAAGTCTCATCCCATAGAGTATTGTTTGAAGCCAACTGAATACCTGCCATCCTTTCGCAAAGGGTCCAACAACTGGACACTATCGGCCCAGTATGTCAATGGAAGACACTTTCTTACAGCATTTGAACTTAATGAAGGCACATTAATTGTAAGTTTCTAATACAGTCATAAATATTTACGGTTTCTAATCTGTTAGTGATACTAAGCAAAGGCCTTTCCTCTTTTCCTCCTTTTGATCCTGTTGGCGCTTTTTTGGTCACCACCCCATGAAGATCAAATCCAGGTAATCCTGCCTGAATGATGATTCATTCATAATTTTAGCTCTTAGATGCCCATCACTGGACATAGGCCTCCTCAAATATGACTTCTATCAATTTGGGGGTGTAAACAATTGCCATGGTTTGTAAACTGGTTGTTGTAGTTGTTAGTTCAGTTTCGATGGACACTGATGCTGTCTTACTGTAGGTTTTTTCCTTGGCACTTGTTACGACACCCACATGGGGAGATGGGGTGGTGCTATTTTGCCAGACCACACGACATCTTCTACCATAGGCTTTTCAGAATTAAAATGATATCACATGATGTTAATTCACATCATTTCATATCCAGCTACAGCTGCAAGAATTTGTTTTGAGAAGCACAAGTTCTATTTATAAGAGCATTTTTAGATTGTCATATAATATAAACATAAAATAAATATAATATAATGATAACATAAAATAAATATTAAAAGTAATTATAATTTTATATTAATTTTAGTTGGAAAGCCCAGAGGAGGAGAGTCCTTCAAGAACGCTCAGACCTTGTATTAAGAAGGATGGCCAGTACATACTAGGTCTTTGGTCACAGAGACTTATATTTCTGTTAAGGAAAAACGAATTGGAAGTTCACAGTGCTAACTTTTCAGTTGTGCAAGTAAGTTTATGTTATTATCATACCCCGGTTTGATGGGGAATAAATAGTGCTAGTGATTGATAAAATATGTATACCATATACATATTTTACGTTAAGATGACTTGTTCTTTAAATGAATAGAAACACCATCAAGTTTATATATTGTAATTGTATATTGTAATTGATATATTTCCAATACTCAATTACACTCTTGACTTCACTACAATGCAATATGTTACACGCTTGGGCTCTACTCTTTTCTTCTCATACATAATCCTGTATCTACTCGTAATAGGTTACCTATAACACAAGCTTTTTGATCTTACTAGAACTAAGTTGTTTTGTGTAAGATTATCAACAAATATTTATTTGTACTATGATTTACAGGGTGAAGGTCTTTTAGGTACCAAAAGAGACTTCACAGAGTTATGGGCCGCAGAGCTAATAGGGGATGTTCGCGGCGCGCACATCATGTCATCCAAGGAGCCGGTTAATGCCACCGGCGGCTGGAAGGAACCGACCTTTATGTGTGATCTTCAGTTGCCACGGTTCGGCCTTGACGGCTGCCTTGTAGTCACTTCCCGCGGAGCCTACGTACTGAATACTGTGTAAGGGCATAATTTGCTTTGTTTTTCTAACCTAACCTAACCTATCCAGGGAACTAGGACGGGTAGATGGAAGTTGTCGTCCGACCGACACAACCCACTGAAACATCGGTATACCTGTCATGAGGCCTGTAAATCTTTAAAGTAGCATATTGAAGTTCTTGTTGTTTAAAATAAACATTTTATTTTTATAACTTAGCCTTTATATTTGGCAAGTTTACTTTCAGTTTTTCTTAAAATTAAACTTTTATTTCTTAGAGTTTTTTTTAATTATTGTGTTGCACGTTAGAGAAAAGTACTATATATACCTCGGCGTGTAAAGGGGTTGCCGGCCTCGTAACAATCCTCATATACTACTTACACTCGACCGCCAAACCCTTACTCCCCGGCCTCTGTAGTAATGTACTAATGTTGGTAGTCGAATGACAGGGAGTGTGTGCGCGCAGGTCGGAGCCGTGCGAGTGGCTGGTGGGCGTGATCATGCGCGGCGGCGGCGGCGCGGAGCAGCGCGCGGCGGCGCTGGGCGCGCCCGTGCCCACGCTGCTGCGCGCCTCCGCCGACATGCTGCTGTCGCGCGGCAAGATCGCGCCCGCCGAGTACTTGTTCTCGCTGTCGCAGGTCAGTTAGTCAGACAACGGTACAAAGAAGATAAAAAGGTACGAAGGCGAATGTACCCCTCGTATCCATATCTAAATGCCGTCAGTTAATAAATATTAAAGTTATGTTCATAAATCATCATCTTCACCTTAATAGGCTTAATACATTGAATTACTCGTACGATGTAAAACGCGTTTAATGGCGTGTACAGTCGAGGTCATATAGTTAGTTGCAGTCAGAATGGTCAAATATATCGTAACACATCCATACTGCTATATAAATCGAGAACGGCTGAAGACTAAAGACCTGTATCGAGATATTGGTCACTTTGCCACTAACTACTTGACGCTGACTAGCACGCCATCGTAATAACAATCGTAACATCGACGTGCAAGGGAACTTGTGCTAGCTACATACTTTAATAATCAGATAATGTGTGTTCTATAAAGCCTCTATCTATAGCTATACAGTTATAGATATTTGCAAATTATAAATACTTATACTACGCTAATTCGTAAAGCTGTTATGACGCGACTCTGATCGATTAATTGATCTTGTGGTCTAGTTGTCTCTGGTGCTCTATCCTTTGTTTTTTCGTCAGAGCCAGCCGGACGGGTGGGTCGCGCGTTTGGGCGTGTTCGGTCGGCTCCACGAGCTGTCCATGTACAAACATACCGGCCACGCGGCGCTCAGTGCGCCCGCCGTCGCCATCAAAATGTTGGCGATGCTGCTCAAGATGGGGACCAATGAGGAGGAAACCTTTGACATGTAAGTCAACCTTCTAGTACCTAAATTAAGTCACTGTAAAAAATTCTAATGACTTAATTACCAATGGGCGGATGACGGATGCAATATGCGTCAAAATCACGTCAAACGATATACATAATATGGACATGTGTTGGACATGGTTTAAATAAGCGAACATAATTGCGACTTTAATAAAAATCAAGCCTTATATATTAAGATACGGTTTATCAAGTATCCATTTCCGTTTTTTTATTTTATTTGCCATGACTAGTTAAAATATAAATATGGAAGGAAACGCACATCTTTATGTCGCTCAGGTGAAAACGTCAATCTAATTGACAAGTCTAAGACGTAATAGATATAAAGTATAAACTCACAAATAGTCTTAAGATTCTCAAGAGGAGATGATTTACGAGAGGAAAGTATTAGCCAGTAATTTCTTAATATCCTAATTATATTCTATGTTAAGGTAAGGTAGGGTATTTTGTACTAATATATTTATAACAAAAACTGATAACATAAATATTACTCATAATATTAATAAAAGGCTTATCCATGTTGTGGTTTCGTCTCCATATTGCATCCACTATCCGCCGTTTGTTAATTACTCTTAAATATGGCGGCGCAGTTGACATCATATAGAGAACTGACAAAAAGTTTCATATGAGAAAATTTCAACCATTACACGATGACTTTAACAAACTGGTGCGACTGACCCATACAAGGCGCCGTGCACCGCGCGCAAGTAACGAACTGTCCAAATGTTACGCAGCTATCATTCCAAAGAATAAATATTTTATACCCTCCGCCTTCTAAGGACCAGGTACTTAATGCCAGTTAATTTTGTGAAAAGCGTTTTGTTATATGTCGTAGGAAATAAAGTAGAGGCCTTAGAAGGATACAAGAATATTTTAATGACGATGAAGATGATAGTTGAATCTCAAAAAACAATTGTTCGTGCAGTTTAGCAACTTACAAGAATATATAAACGTTTTTTTACAGAAAATAGTACAAACGAGTAATAATTAGATATTTAAATCAAAAGAAAAATAGAAAAAATTGACTCGCAGCGGGACTCGAACCCACAACCACTGGATCACTAGCCCAGTGCACTACCAATTGTGCTATACGGCGCTCTTATAGCACATTTGGTAGTGCACTGGGCTAGTGATCCAGTGGTTGTGGGTTCGAGTCCCGCTGCGAGTCAAATTTTTCTATTTTTCTTTCGATTTAAATATCTTTGATATGCTAGCAGCAGAGAATAATAATTAGGGTTCAAATTGTGTCGACGCGACGAAATCTCACTATTCACTTCTTTCCAGGGACGCAAAGTTCACAACGCTAACAACAGTGGAACTAACTGAACTCACATCGATCGCCGCCGCCATTGGCCTCTGGAACTTGGTACCGGTGTTCAGCACACATTGCGGTCGTCCCGAACTCATACTGACAGCACTAAAATCTAGAAAACAAATCTGCCGGAGTGCAATCAACTGTCTGCTGCAACAACTTTATATTGTGCCACTGCTTTTGGAGGATAATGCTCAGTGGTTCTTTGATTTTATTACGGAGAAATGTGACAGTTTTGATACGAAAATTCTTAAGGTAAGATTTGTTTTATTTACGCCCACTTTCTTGGTTCTCTTCTGGGCTTATGGTTGTGTCCCCCTATAGACCTTGAGACAGACGGCAGATATCCAGGCCTTTCGGTATCTTTTGCTATTTCTAAGATTAAGATAAGTTTCAGTCATTTCAAGATCTTAAACACATCTCAAATACAAGAGCTGGTACATTGAGCATCATTTAGTTTGTAGCATTAAAAGTAACTTAATGCGTCCTATAATCGACTTAGATCTCTATTTGGGTAGTTTGGTTGCTACTAACTATTTTACGCTGACCATACGCAACTAAAATGATATAGCGGCAAACTCACGTGCGTTTAGTTATATTATATGTTCCTGTACACTGCAATTAACGCTTTAGCCTTGCTACTGACACAATTAGGTGTAGCACTAGCTCTTATTTTTTATAAGAATTAATATTTAAGTCGAAAGAAAAATAGAAAAATTTGACTCGCAGCGGGACTCGAACCCACAACCACTGGATCCAGTGGTTGTGGGTTCGAGTCCCGCTGCGAGTCAAAAATTTTTCTATTTTTCTTTCGACTTAAATATCTTTGATATGCTAGCAGACGTTTCTGCTTAATATAAAAATAATTAATATTTACTTCATGGTTCAGAAAATACCTAATGCTCCCAATTGTACTGTTTAGTAGGTACATAAAATTATTTTAGTAGCAATGCGAACAAACCAATGTCAAATGAGTATGAACTCATATATGCGTCAGAGGCACTGGGTGACTGGGAATTGGGTAATTAATAGTAGGTTGTACTTTGTACTCACATGTGCCTTTGCGGCCCTCAGCAAAGAGAATGCTAGTGGACGTGTTAATAGCACTATTTAAAGGGGTGTTTATTACTTAAATCAAGATAGATAATTAACAGAAATCGTGGGGCAAATTTTGTTGTCAGGTAGGGACTTCCTATATCGACAAATTAAATTATCGGTGTTTGTTCTATATACTAATTATCGCCCCCAACATTGTGTTTTGTTCTATTGTTCAACGTAGCATATTTTAAGTAATCGATAATATTGATAATTTGCATTTAAAGTTTAAATAATCAAAAAAAACTAATTTGCTATTTCATATAAACAAATATTAAGAGTAGAAAACATGTTTTAAATACTAAATCTAAACTTACTATTTAAATAAGAAAAACTAAAAATCTAATTATAATTCTCGCTAGGTTATATAAAGGTAGGGTGGAATATCTATTGCACTAAGATGATTAATAATTATCTCAACATCAGTAGATAATTGAATAGAAGTAAGTTACCTACTTAGAAGAAGAGTATCGATTGAGTTATTATTTAATTATTATTTTTTACTTTTAATAAAAACATATTTTTACAAGCAAACCCTTGAGTGAACACTAGTATATATAATGAATATCGATAATTTAATTTGTCGATATAGGAAGTCCCTACCTGTCAACAAAATTTGCCCCATGGAATCCTATGTCTGATAATTAATTAAAAATATACAATTCAATTATAAATAGTCTTATGAAGTCTTACTATTTAAAGTACCTTTCTGTGTTATAAACTTTGTGTGTTATACTCTAAAGGGCTTTTTTTATTTCAGTGTTTTTGTCTATGGTTAAATCCTATGCAAGAACAACTACGCCCAGTCATGCGCGATTTGGATCAAGGAATATCTTCTATCTACGTAAGTATCGAGCAACTATAACTTAAAAGATAAATAAGACAAAATCTAGTACTCACAAGCAGAAAAGGCCACAAGCATTACGTTATAAATACCCTTTCTTTTTTATAGTAGGTAGCTTGTAATTAAAGAAATACTTATTGTTAAAATGTAATCAACTAATCATGATCACTTGTTTTCTTACATCTATTTGTAAAAAATATATGTATTTTTATGAATAAATATGAAATGAGTTTGACGACTGGTCTGGCCTAGTGGGTAATGACCCTGCCTATGAAGCCGATGGTCCTGGGTTCTAATCCCAGTCAGGGCATTTATTTGTGTGATAAGCGCAGATATTTGTTCTTGAGTCAAGGGTATTATCTATGTATTTAAGTATTCATCTATTATATATCGTCGTCTAGTACCCACAACACAAGCCTTACTGAGCTTACCGTAGGACTAGGTCGATTTGTGTAAGATTTGTCCTGACATATTTATTTATTTAAATATTAATTACTTATTTCTCCCATTTAATATATGTTATAGACAACAAGAATGCTCCAGTTAATATCGACGTTCATGCGCGTAGCCTCCGCGCTGGAGGCCCGTAACCCATGCCCGGATATTCACGTAGAAATTACTCCAACTTCCGAAACGTGGAAGAATCAGTTCGTGCCGCGAAGGTAAATAAATATCTTCCAAGAGTACAAGGAATTTCTTAATTGTATAAAAGCAGGTAACTAACGTTTTATAAGTCGAATATTGCTCGACATGAGTTACCCGCTTTTATACAATTAATATGTTTAAATCTCTCGATAGTTTTTCGATTTCGATTCTTAAAAAGAAGCTAAACTAACTAATTATGCTCATTCTCATTTCCATCCTTACCATTTAGCGTATCTTAAAAACTCAAATTGTAATTGTAGGTGTGTTAAACTGATATTTTTATACTTTTTATACAAGTTAAGAAACATATCTTAAAACTATGTAAAACTAAGAATGTTAAACCTAGTTTCTAATTATGTTATGACAATACTATCACTGAGATTCAGTCACTGAGCTCTCATCGTAACGAAAACTACAAATATCTTATACATGCTGTGCTGTGCCCCTCGGTATTACCTGCGATTCATTAGGGAAAAATGTAGCCTATATGTTAATCGAAGGTGTCAGCTAACTCCATAACAAATTTTATTAAAATCGCTCCAGCCGTTTAGACGTGAAGAAGTAACAAACATACACACTCACAAACTTTCGCCTTTATAATATGAGTGTAGATTAATCCTCTTTACTGTGAGTAGTGTGTGAGGTGTTTTATGGACGATGTCTGAATAGTTTCTTGCTGCATTTGACTGTTTTGTGTGTACAGGGTTTTAAGTTGCGGCCTTGGGCACTGGGCTTTGGCTGACGACGGCAACGCCAAAGTGATGATGACAGACACGCCGGTTAACACAGATGTTATCGGGAGAGTCATCGACGTGGCGTGTGGGAGACATCACACGCTTATCTTGACGGAAAATGGGGTAAGTTGGAATTGAAATTAAGTTTAAATAGGGGTGCGTTTCTAAAGTGAGAGAGCACTAAATTAATATTTTAGAACAGCATTACTAGACATATATGATTTTTATATAGCTTATATATGAACACTTTCACGATATTTAAAGTTACGTACACAACAATATCTCGTGTAATGATAGGGAAATTTTGAAATTACAGTTCTTTTTTCATACCGATAGCAAACTTGCCGTTGAACACAACAGCGAATTGAGTGAATACAGACCAAAAAGTTTTTATTAAACCTCTTCAAACATGACTGGAGTAACTGGTACCGGTTACATTTTAAGTGTTTTTATTTAAATTTACTCATTCTTTCGATCCATTCACTCTTTTTGCAATTAGTACTTCATATAGTTGTGTGCGTAATCCATTCGCCTCAACTCTCGTGGAATGCCTTATTTGGCGACCGGTCTGGCCTAGTAGACCCTGCCTAGAAGCCGATGGTCCGGGGTTCGATTCCCAGTCAGGGTATTTATATTTAGGATATTCGCGTGATGAGCACAGATATTTGTTCCTGAGTCATGGGTGTTTTCTATGTATTTAAATATTTATATGTGTCTATCTATTATATATATTGTCGCCTAGTACCTACAACACGATCCTTACTGAGCTTACCGTAGGACTAGGTCGCTTTGTGTAAGATTGTCCCGAAATATTTATTTATACACCACAGAGTAGGCAAAGGCAAAGTGTGGCAGTTTGTCATTCCCGTGTCCGTGTCAGATATACGGCGCGGGCGACAACAGCTACGGGCAGCTGGGCGCGGGCGCGGCGTGGCGCGGCGCGGCGGGCGAGGCGGCGGCGGCGCGCGGCGGCCTGCTGCGCGCGCGCCTGCCCGCCGGCGCCGCCGTGGCCGCCGGGCACTACCACTCCGCCGCCGTCGACCGCGGCGGCCGTCTCTACACCTGGGGGTGAGCGCTTCACTCGCTGCTTTTCTGATATACTAATACTACAATCTAGCATACACTACGTTTTTAAAGTTAAACTTTTTTCATAGTCAGGACTCTCTCCGTGTGTCCTTCGAATTTTTCCTCATATGGCAAAAAAAAACACAAACGACGATCGGAATATCACTTTTAATACAGTTAAAATACAAACTTAATATTTCAAAATATGTGTTTAGCCCTTTATTCAATAACCTACGTTTTTCTTTTCATGTTCCAAGGTGGGGTGTACACGGTCAGCTTGGTCATGGCACTATCGACGACCAATGGACTCCGCAACTGGTCACTAAGTTCCAGGGCAGAAAAGTAAGACAATAGATATCTTTTTAGAATATGGTTTAGTTAAGTAATTTAACGGGTTTTCATTGATGTCTAGGGCCGTCTGTGGCCCACAAAAGGTTAAACTTAGCGACGTTGAAGAATCCCCTACTCCCGACAGGTGTTACGCGTGGGCTGCGGCGCGTGCCACACGGTGGCGCTGACCCGCAACGGCGAGGTGTGGGCCATGGGCGCCGGCGTGTTCGGCCAGCTGGGCTCCGGCGCGCGCGACAAGAGCTCGCTGCCGCTGCGGGTGGCGCTCGACCCCGTCGACAGCATCGCCGTGGGGTACTTCCACACTGTACGTAACTTTGCTTGTTATGATACATAGATAATCGTTTATTTGATTATTTATTAATAAAATCAGTTGTCCAGGGCACAGTTACTTTATAGTAACTGTCCCCTGGACAACTGATTTTAGTCTGACAGGAACGTGACTGTAACGAGTGATACTGAAAAGTTGATTCGCCCATCTTTAATTGAGTATTAATGCTATCGCTAACGTGTTTAGTTGGCGCTGACCCAGAAGCAAGAGCTGTTTTGCTGGGGCGCCAGCCCGCAGCAGGTGCGAGCAGGAGCCGCGCGGCGTGAGCAGCCGCCGCCGCCGCCGCCCGGCGCCCGCGAGCCGCACCTGGCGCCCGCGCGCGTCGACACCGCGCGCGTGGCGGCGCCCGTCGTGCAGGTGACCTCGACTAGTAGACTGAGCCGGTACTGTGGTGCCGGGGCCCAGCCCGCAGCAGGTGCGAGCAGGAGCCGCGCGGCGCGAGCAGCCGCCGCCGCCGCCGCCCGGCGCCCGCGAGCCGCACCTGGCGCCCGCGCGCGTCGACACCGCGCGCGTGGCGGCGCCCGTCGTGCAGGTGACCTCGACTAGTAGACTGAGCCGGTACTGTGGTGCCGGGGCCCAGCCCGCAGCAGGTGCGAGCAGGAGCCGCGCGGCGCGAGCAGCCGCCGCCGCCGCCGCCCGGCGCCCGCGAGCCGCACCTGGCGCCCGCGCGCGTCGACACCGCGCGCGTGGCGGCGCCCGTCGTGCAGGTGACCTCGACTAGTAGACTGAGCCGGTACTGTGGTGCCGGGGCCCAGCCCGCAGCAGGTGCGAGCAGGAGCCGCGCGGCGCGAGCAGCCGCCGCCGCCGCCGCCCGGCGCCCGCGAGCCGCACCTGGCGCCCGCGCGCGTCGACACCGCGCGCGTGGCGGCGCCCGTCGTGCAGGTGACCTCGACTAGTAGACTGAGCCGGTACTGTGGTGCCGGGGCCCAGCCCGCAGCAGGTGCGAGCAGGAGCCGCGCGGCGCGAGCAGCCGCCGCCGCCGCCGCCCGGCGCCCGCGAGCCGCACCTGGCGCCCGCGCGCGTCGACACCGCGCGCGTGGCGGCGCCCGTCGTGCAGGTGACCTCGACTAGTAGACTGAGCCGGTACTGTGGTGCCGGGGCCCAGCCCGCAGCAGGTGCGAGCAGGAGCCGCGCGGCGCGAGCAGCCGCCGCCGCCGCCGCCCGGCGCCCGCGAGCCGCACCTGGCGCCCGCGCGCGTCGACACCGCGCGCGTGGCGGCGCCCGTCGTGCAGGTGACCTCGACTAGTAGACTGAGCCGGTACTGTGGTGCCGGGGCCCAGCCCGCAGCAGGTGCGAGCAGGAGCCGCCCGGCGCGAGCCGCCGCCGCCGCCGCCGCCCGGCGCCCGCGAGCCGCACCTGGCGCCCGCGCGCGTCGACACCGCGCGCGTGGCGGCGCCCGTCGTGCAGGTGACCTCGACTAGTAGACTGAGCCGGTACTGTGGTGCCGGGGCCCAGCCCGCAGCAGTAACCTTTTCAGCAGTTTACTCATTAACACTTTTCTGTTTTATCCGACCTGAATTTAATCACGCGGTTTGGCGTCATTGTCTAACTAATACTCTAATTTCCAAGCCTTGATTGTTTTGATTTACTTACATGTAACTGGTTTTGAATAATTCCAGATGTCAGCTGGTTGGCATCACTCGTGCATCATAGACAGCGCGGGCACGCTCTACTCGTGGGGTTTGAACTTTGATGGACAGTTGGGTGAGTATCTTGACGATAAACCAATAGTTTCAGAGTGGGTTCGTTTAACATAGCCTAATGTACCAGTACTTTCTTACACCTGCCTTACTCTGTTCCTAAAGCATTATACTTCAGATTTTCTTGTTAGTATCTTGTTATAATTTGAATTGTAACAGCAATTCAATCATCCTACCCTCATGCTATCCTCTTTATCGCCTTAATATTTGTTGTTCTACTGATGATAGAAGTTTTATACTATTTGTATGAAACTTGTAACGTTTTCACTAGAACGGCTACCTTCTAGCTCCACCATTCTGATGCTGATGTATCACTGATCTGTCGACGAATCGGTAAACGATATCCGATTCAAAATTTATCTGCTAGATTTAACCCGAACATACTTATGTATTTACATAGATACATATATACATCGCAGTTGAAATAAAAACTTGTAATATTTGTAATAAGCTCCTTTCTGACTATATAATGTTTTATTTATAGGAAGCGGCGACAGAAAGCAAATAACAGTGCCCACCGAAGTCAGGATCCGGACAGACTCGCAGCCCGATAACGCGGCGGAGCCCAAGACCCCCTCCACACCGCGCGAAGGGCCCTCCAAGGCGCTCGTGGCGTGTGGAGGCGACTTTACCGTGTATATCGATGACGACGGCAGGATTTATGCCACTGGCAACATGCATTTGCAAGTAAGTCGCGACATGCCTCACTTACAAACAAGTCTCTATCACAAGATTCTATCTATCAGTCATGGACGTCCACTACAGGACATCGGCGTCCCCCATGAACCGCCACTACTGACTCCCAGCGGTGTATTTTGATCCTTCCACACTTTCCACAGTTGTCTTTTTATTTTTAAATATTAATATTCCAATTAGATATTCAAGTAAAAGTTATTAACGCACACAATTGATTTATTAATAACACTGACATAAAGAAATAGACTCCTACACGCGAACAAATTATGTACAAAAATATGGCACTAAATGACATTTCTATCACGTTCCAGTCTATGCTAATAATGTTAATTTATAATCTTCTTTTAAATAATATAAACAAACAAAAAAGAGCTCAGTGTTCTAATTATTAAGTATAAACTTCACTATCGATAAAGAAATAACTTTTCAGTCATTGTTGACACTTGCGTTTCAAAGAAGACTTACTAAATGTGCCGCCCAAGTTGTTTGAGCGACTGTTTTTAGATCCATTTTTTGGGACTGAATCTACGTTTATCATACTTCGATGATTAATAACAATATTTTACAACTGGCTACTATCACTTTGAATATAATACAAAGGCAATAAAGTGATGATAATATCATTGTTTTGTTTACAGACTAACAACGAAAAGGAAAAAGGCACGAATCGCATCATAATGATGAAGACAACTAAACGCGTTATAAAAATACCAGCCAGCCGCTCCAACAACAAGTTCCTCTTCCAGCCCATCGACAGGGTCGACATCATGTTCCCCTTCGACATCGAGGGCTCACAGAGGAAACCTCTAGAACCCAAACACAACCCACTTACAAACTGCAACGACTTCAAAAAGAAATCTTGGGCTGATGACATTATTCTACTCCTAAGAGAATACATTAACGAAGATATTC
Source organism: Grapholita molesta (assembly GCA_022674325.2). Lineage (NCBI taxonomy): Eukaryota > Metazoa > Arthropoda > Insecta > Lepidoptera > Tortricidae > Grapholita > Grapholita molesta. The sequence continues at coordinate 7,219,179 of CP053126.2, forward strand.
TAGCCAACAATCTTAACATGGCAGCTAAACTCGCTTTCCACAACAAGAAATACTCCGACTGTTTAAAACTCCTGTTAGAAAATTTAAAAACTAGTCCGCGAGCAGACTGCTTGTACCTCACCCATACTGAATTCGAGGCGAAGGAAAACAAAGCCTCGCCGAAATATACCCGAAAAGAGGACGAACTCAAAATTGTCATAACTAATATTATGTCCAAAAGAATTAAAGAGATATCCATGGCTATACTCAACGAAGACTCCTATCCTGTGATAGATTCCGCTTTATACCAAAATTTACCGTGTTGCTGCAACGAAATGAAGTATATACCAAAGAAAACTTTCACCACAAACACTACAATTATAACAGAAAGTGACTTGTCCGTAAAAGCAGCCAATGTCATTGACAAATGCATCAGTATATTCCCTGTCGATACCAAATTGTGGGAGGTGTGTTTCCGCCTTTCAAAGGATTTTTACTTAGAGAATAATTTGTCAATTGCCGAGTTAGAAAGGGTGTTACGGAAATACATGGAGTCTAACGCGACGACTATGGCGGGCGCCATTATGTACTCAAACGATTGTGCTCAATACAGTCAGATTTTGTCGCCAAAGTTTTACCTTAATATGTGCAGCGAAGTACTTGATACATGGGGTTGAAAAAATGCAAAGATTATAATGTGAATTTCTTCTGGATATTGAAATAGTTGAGAGAGATTTTTTCAAGTCTTGTATTGACATATCAAACTGATAAGGAACTATTGAAATTTGAATGGATTGAAAATTTTATGTTTGTTATATATATGCTTATTGAACTCGCCTGTTCACAAATAGGTATATGTTTGGATATTTTGCTGCAGAGCTTATGTATTAGTGAATCAAGTCTGTCCAAGTAATGTGATAATTTATCTTTGTTTTTTTAGAGATGTTTGTTGTTAATGCGATCTATTGACTTGTCAACTTGTTCAAGCTTTTGTTCATTACTTTAGCTATACAGGGTGGACATTCCAAATGGGACAGTGAGAGTAGCTACCAGATCGCATGTTACTACGCTAAAGAAACATGTTCGAATGGCATCAAAATACATGTTGAAAAACCTTTTTTGTAAAATCTTTGTTTATCTCGCTGTATGTTTCCAAAAATCATTAAATGTCAATATTGGTTAATTATTAAGTTAGGGAATGGCCCCATAGATCATTTTCGCGTAGCTTCAGGGATCTGGTAACTGTTGCCGCCGACACATTTGGAAAATCCACCATGTATAATATATGTGTTAGAATGTCTGATTGGTGTCTAAATCCATATGTTGCTTGTTGTAAGGAGTGTGTGTTAGTAATATTACTAAATATAGATGTATATGCTTTAAACTTAACCAAACTAACTGTTACCCACCTAAACCTACTTTCGTTGTTTTTTCTTCTAGTCACTCTGCCATATTACCTGTCTACACTAAATCTAATATTGTTTATTTATTTGTTTATCACTCACAAGAGTTTGTGTAGTTAATAGTTATTAAGATAACATTTGTGTTCGTTGACTTTTTCTAGGACTGTATATATATATATGCATAGTCCAATTGTAGTCGTTATTTGAGTATACAGATGGTACATTTTTGTTATTATCTATAGCTGACATTGTTGTTGCATAATGTCCTGTTTAAATTTGCTTGAGGATAAGGATAAAAACGGACATTATGATATTACGAGTTACGATACTATACATTTCAACCGTATTGTTTTAGAGTTTTATACATACTTTAAATACTTGATTATGGTGTAGTTGATGTCCCCTGGGAGACTTTTTACTTTGTGCGTTTATAGTCATTGTGAAATTTAGTTGTTAAACATGTATTGTGTCAATATCTAGTTTCTATAAAAAAAACCCCAATTAAATAAAATTAAACTTTATTTTAAATATTTTGTAAAGTAGATGTCACTTTCAGTTTGTTTACGTTTCATGCTTCGAGTTTCTACAACCTGTCGATAATCGATGTCGATCGTTTCACATTGAATCTTGTCGTCAAAGATGATCAAACCGTCGCGTTTATGTTTAAATTATGTTTTGAATTGGGTGGATAACTAACTTAAGCATTATTTTAAAAGACTGTTTAACTGACTTCTAATAAATAATATGTCACATTAATAAATGTATTAAGTCATAATAAAAATAAAATAGCATATCAACCAAATTAGTATTTATTTATCCAATTCCTCATTATTATCCCTTTGCTTTGGATTTTTTTTATTCTTTCTAGTCTGCTTGCAAGTATTAGCCTTAGAGCTTCTTTTTTAAACATTAAATATGCTTATTTCCTTAGGTTAGGGTCAGATAGTTAATAACAACCAAAGCAGTCGAATATATCGGTACACATCATTAATTGTATAGCAATAAGGAAGTGCTAGGATATTTTGACTACTTTGATTGCTATAAATAATGGGTTCTCCTGAGGAAAATTATAGATAAACAATAAAAATAAACATTTATTTTCCACGTTTTTTATATTGTGTAAACTATTTACAAAAGAAAATAAATACACCAATTGTACAGACATTTACACGCAGTAAATGCATGGCTAACTGATCTCAATCGGAATGGACTTACAAACGAAGTTTGTAAAATAAATAGGTTTACAAAATAACAAGATTTAAATTCACGTCATCTTAGCAACAAAAATAAAATAAGTCACTATTTATTTACTTACAAAATCTCTTTTGGAGGTTAACATAGTGACGCAGTGGACAAGTGGCAGTAAATGGAAATTATATTTAATACCTTTCATATCAGATTCACACAAGATTCGATACAGGGTCGTGCACCATTATGTCCATTATATTATAAATATAGCTAACCCCAGGATGCAGGGAGTTGACTTTTATGATAAACACAACTGACTTATCCTTAAGTTTCAGTAATCAGATTTTTCATGGCAAAGATATGGAATAGGTTACTATTAAAGTGCAAAGTGGACATTATATTTTTACAGGGAGCTACGAATACTTTAGCCACTAAACTTGCTTCGATACATTTCTTTGCGAGTAACGTTACTACAATTTATAGTCGTAGTAAAAACATATTTGAAAGACGAAATTAAAGCTTATATCAATGCTTATATCCTTTGTTCGAATATGTATAGCGATGTGTTAAAGTGATTTGTGTTGTGGCAATAGTGGAAAACAGTTTGAGCCAAATTTAGCTTTAGCGTATTTTCGATTAGGTTATACGTCCCAAATATCCAAAAGTAGTCGAAAAAATCTGATCACCGCAGTCGTCACTTGATATATATATAGTAAAGGTCACAAATCGTTCTAGACCCCACGGCCGCCGAGCTCCAGCTTACAATACGATCTAGATTAGAAGTTGATAGGCTTGCCGCAGTACGCAGCCAGATTCGCTTCACGCAGCGCCTCTGCGCAGGTCTGAAAACACAGGGTCCGATTAGCAAATGTAATTTAGTAGCATTTTGACATGTACGACAGTTGCTTCACTTCTAGCCTAGTTTTGAACCATTGTTTTCTTTCTTTTGTAGTACTGTCTAATCAATCAATGTGTCGTTTGACTTTCTTCAATGTTTTGCAGATACACGATTTTACCTTTGACCCGGCGATATAACAACGTATTGAGTAACAATTACTGTGTAATCTACGACTAACATGTGATATAACTATTTGCTTATGCGTTTGTACATATAACGATAAAATATCTAAGGTAATATACGATTGAACTACTGAGACTCATTGCGATGGCTACTTAGTATAGTGGATAAGCTTGAAAGTTAAGATGGAAAGTTGTGCATCATCCACACTGTTATCTGACCATTTGTAGACTCTATTGCAACGGCATAAGGTCTACTGATGGTCAGTTAACCTTTTTCCAGGCCCCACCAGTCCGAATGGTTATCCTAGAAATCCCAAACATATTCTAAATAGTTACGTTTTGGTTATTTATTTTATATAGAGTAAATTTTTGGGATAGTCCAATCTAATATGAATCTTAAAGTCGAGTGCTTAGGTTGAAATTAAATTGACACGCATGTGGTCGATAAATCGTACTAATATAAGGGTTAAGGGTGTTGGTGTATACTCACGGGATGCGCGTGGCAGACGCGGGCCACGTCCTCCGCGGCGGCGCCGTACTCCTGCGCCAGCACAGCTTCGTTGATGAGCTCGCCGCCACCCTGCAATACGACGTCATTTAACTACTTGAACGCCAACGACGGCAGATGACGTCAGTGGAAAGCTTTTATAACCTCGGTGAAATGGTGGATCTACCAATGACTATTTAAATTACTATTATTAAAAACACTCACATTCTACAATGTAGTCAATATTTACAATGTGCATATTTAATATTATATTAGCCTACGATTTTATTGTGTGACAACTATATTTTGTATTACGGGCTAGCTATAAAATTGTTATTTTGACATGTACCTGAATGTTACCAATAAAATTTATCTTATCTTATGTTCCAGACGCTATACAGGGTTGGGCAGATTAAGTGTCCTACTTTAAAATTTTCATTAAATGACAACAACTCCATGGATTTCAAATATTTTTTAGTAAATATATAAAACAGTAACTGTAAATTACTAAAATAATTCATTAGTTCAAATTTCTCTCCATTGGCTTTAATTACTTTTCGCATTCTCCCATAGAAGGAGTTACACGCGGCACGCACTACCTCATCTGGAATATCGTTCCATATCTTCACTAACCGATGCTTGAATGAATTTAAATTCATGTCGTGTGTTCTCCCTATATTACTTAGCATAAATCCCCATATTGAAAAATCCAACGGATTCAAGTCTGGTGACGAAGAAGGCCATTCTTGCCAAGGTATAAAGTCCGTCAAATTCATTCGACACCAGTCTTGAGTGCGTTTGGCTTTGTGAGATGGGGCACTGTCTTGCTGAAAACAAAAGTAATCACTCCCATATAACTTTCGGGCATTTTCTAATAAATGACTCTGCAATACGTTCTGAATATAGTAATCTTGGTTGATTTTGACTCCTCGATCGATGAACAGCAGTGGTAATTTGCCTCCAGGCGATATTGCACCCCAAACCATGACAGCCGACGCACTTTGAAATCGCTGCACAGCTAATTTGTCCACTGGTATGTCCCTCAATGATACGCCATACACACGATCACTTTGTTGATTGTGGCTATCTTACAATAGAAACGTTTTTCATCCGAAAAATAATGTCATCACCCTCGTGCCATGCTAGTAGCTCCTTGCATTTTGTGACTCTAGCTTTTTCTGGGTGTCCGTTAATCCGTATTTTTTGTTTTTGTAGGCTTATAATCTAAGATCATGTCGCAATATACGACTCATGGATCGTCGGGATATTTACATATCTTTCGCGAGTTTACCTGCACTCTGAGCCGGATTTCGCCTAATACGCTCACGAACATTTTTGACCACTTTTTTGATACGGACAGATGGTTTGCGTCCAGGTTAGGGCCTGATTCGGGAAGACCCTGTTTTCCTGAATCGCTTGATGGTGCGCGATATGAACCTTGCATTGAAATTTAAATGTTTCAGCTTTCTTAATATCTCGCAAGGGCGAAAATGTTTCACGAACAAATCGACAACGAGCTCACGTTTCGCGTCCATTGTTGAAAACAATAGAAAATAAAAAAAAGTCCAGTTGAAGTCTAGCGATCATAAAGCCGAATATATTGCCTTTTTAAAAACATATATATACGGTAAAAAAGTAGGATTACTTAAGAAAAAATATACGATATAAGGCTAGGACACTTAATCTGCCCAACCCTGTAAAGTGTCATATGCCTTTCTCGATTGTCAGACCAATATAGCATGTTATGACGCCCGGAATATAGGTAGTCGGGTTAAGTTAACTATATTAACGCACAATGATATCTTAACGTTATGTACCTTAACAACTAAGGTGTGAACCAAGATTGTGGATAAATTAAAGACAAGTCTAAATTGACCTCGAATTTCTCAATTCGTCGAGAAAATTGAGTTTAATTTAGGAAGTAAGCTGATTGTGTAACCATTTCACAGTCACATTAAAATGGTTATAGAATCTGCTGTACCACAGACTAAATCAATTTGTGGTCGACTTACAAAGTAACCGGGTTGCTTTTTATCTGCTGTCTGTACTTACGGGGCCAATGATGTGCGTGCCAAGAATGACGTCGGTGGCCTTGTCGGAGAGGACCTTGACGAAGCCGTCGGGCTCGCCGTTGGTCTTCGCTCGGGAGTTCGCCAGGAACGGGAATTTGCCTACTTTGTACGCCTTGCCCTGAAAAATAAATAAAGCGTTAGTGTAAAGTAGGTTGAGTGGGAGTTTCGCGTTGCGTCGAGCTCCGAAGGGATGTGAGTGTGACTCTGAGTCGAGTGCGAGTACACTTAGAAGATTGTAAGCTTGCTTTAAATTTCTCATCCTATTTTTATATAAATACAAATACTAACCTCTTTCTTAAGGTCCTCCTCGGACTTGCCAACCCAGCCGACCTCAGGCGTGGTGTAGATGACAGACGGAATCGCGTCGTAGTTAAAGTGTACTGGCATACCCTGAAACAAAACAGTTTTTATAAGGACAATAACTTTATTTTTTACTTTTGCCGAGCGGTGTGGGCTTAATAGCACTACCCCATTTCCCGCGGCGGGTGTCGTAAGAGGCGACAAGGGGCCAAAACCGTTGGACGGGCATCAGCGTCCGTCGAAACCCAAGCTACAGCTACCGCGGTCGCCAACTAAGATAGAAACTTATGCGTGTTACACGATAAAGCCATGATTGTCAAAAGGATCGCAGAAAGATTTTCAATTCGGGTTATGTTTGTATATGAGACCGAGGAATAGTTAAAAAATAGATGGACTACCTTAATGCCTTCCACACACACGATGCCCTCATCTTCTGCCTTATGCGCCAACATGGGACCGTGAATGCAATCACCGATCGCGTAGATTCTGTAAAACAAACAATTACATACATTAGAATGCGAATAATTATTAATTACAATGCAATCAAATTAATAGTACATTACTGCAGCCGCCGGGAAAAAGGGGGTTGAAGGCTGAGTTGTATATACGGCCGACTGTAAGGAGGCCGGATAGTATACGAAGCCTTCAAGACCCTTTCACGGCTAGGCATGTATAGTGCTTTTCTCAAACTAATGCAATGAAATAAATAAAAAAATACCACTGAACAAAACAGCTTCACGACATAAGTTTTTTAATTTTCCCTCCAATCCCGCTTTGTAGTATTTTTGCCTTCGATGTAATAATTAATGACTATCATAAATAGTCTGGCTATAATTACTATATACAACATTTAGAAAAACCACCAAAAAAGAATGCACTTACCTTTTAAATGATGGCGCTACGGCATCTGCCTTTGGCGGTACACAATAACAAAATATAGATAAATAAAACCGGGCCCGGTTAGATTATTCAATTTTTATACACCCGTAACACTATATCTAAGTCACAAAAGCATTGAATCACACCATTTACCACTATTTAGTCTTAATAAACAGAGTTTTACACGCCGAGAAACTTTTCCATTCCGCCATTATTAAAACAAGTAAAAGTGTCCTGTGATTGGTTGAGTCAAAAATGCGTTCAAAAACGCGCATGCGTGGAGTAGTGTTTGGTGTTGCCAATACAATTTTAAAATTGAGAGCATGAATAATAAATATAATAATGTAATAACCTGATGATATGAATATTCAATTACATGATAAATAAAATAAATCTCTTCATACCATTTCGTCTGAAATAAGCGAGATTATTTTTTAGCCCGCTAATCATTTAGTCACTAAAAATGATAAAAAAATATAACTCAGCTGTTTGAACAGGCTTCATGAACACAGACGCCAGGTATACATAAAAATTAAAAAAAAATTACTTCCCGGCCTAGGCCTTCAATTTTATATGAAATTCGTTACCTGTCCTCTGGAGTCGATCCGCCCTAAACGTGATACTTCGAAGCCTATTATGACGCACGTAACGAAGACATTTCATTGCATGTTTGAGAAAAACCTATTTTTATACATCCCGCAAAAGGAAACGTAATTTATTTTAATTATACGGCGGTGGCAAACAAGCATACGGCCCGCCTGTTACCATACCTATGGACGCCTGCGACTCCAGAGGACTGAAATGCGCGTTGTCAACCCTTTAAGAACCTATATACACCTTTTTAGAAGAACCTCATAATGTTACCTGCTAATAACTGAGACAGTTATCGGCTATTGCCTTTTGTATTCTAATGGAGGCTAAGCACGACGGAAAACTGTGTCATAATCATAAAATTGGCATACCCGGGCACTTTAGTCTGGAACTTCTCGTTGACGGGCACGCGGCCGCGGTCGTCGAGCGCGATGCCCACCTTGTCGAGGCCGAGGTCGCGGGTGTACGGGCGGCGGCCGATGGAGATCAGCACCACGTCGCAGTCCAACTGAAAATACATGCTCTTCCAATAAATAATATCCTCCTTTCGACGTCCGGTAGGTTCATAACCGCCCACGTATCAGGATCTCGGAGACTCAATCAAAACTTCCTTGCACTGTAAGCGCCGCGACTAAAGTACCCACGTCGTAATGATACGTGACTGTACTTAGTAGACTTTAAATTTCTAATAAGTTGATTAAGAGCGAAATTGGTTGATACTCTACTGATCTACTACTACTGTACAAAATACTCGGTATCGTCAAATAATGTGCAGCTAAATTGCCACAGCCTTTTGTTTCAATGCAAAAATTACAGGTTGTTAGTTTTTTTTTAAGGATCGTCGCCACTAAAAGCAATCGCGTTGAACATTTGTACTGACTACGTCGACCCCAGCATAATCGGCTTTCACAACATTGGAATATTCGACGTTCTCAATGAATTGCTGAACAAGCCTTACAAAGCCGTAACCAAAAAACCATAGAGTTTTTTTTAAACATACCGTCTCTTTGTTGCCACCCTTAGCCGCCTCAACGTCGACCTTGACCGCTCCACCCTCGTTCTTGATACCCATGACCTTGGTGCCGAGCTTAAACTTCATACCCTGCTTGCTCAGGATCTTCTGCAGCGTGTTGGCTACTTCAAGGTCGATGCCGATACCTGAAAGTTTACTGGCATTAGAGGACATAGCGTATAAATAGAAATGCTAACCATATTTTTTCATTGTTTTATGTATTGTATGAAAAAATGCCTTCTACATAATAAACCAAACTATTCGTATTCACTGACTGGTTTCTGATCTCAACCATATTGCATATGGAAACCTTTTGCATTTTCAGCATTTATAGATTTTCAAACATTTCTTCCTTAAAGTACTGAGTTCAAGAACAACATACCTACAGATATAATTTTATTCGTAAGCTCGCAATCACAAAAATCGTAGATTTTTTTTACAGTATCCAAACTCCGAAATCATTAAAAAACATTTCTAATGTGTTATTGCTGTCACAAGAGCTTGAGATTGAGGTCATAGTCAAATTACAATTATTTTGCGGAATATGGAAAAGGTTTGTAAGCAGTTTCTTGTTAAAACAACTTACCGCCAATAGTGCCAAGGAATTCAATAGCCGTGACTTCAGCTCCGAGCCTCTGGTACACTGAGCCGAGCTCTAGACCGATGACACCTGCACCGATCACGAGCATCTTCTTCGGAATCGACGGCAGCGACAACGCGCCGGTCGAATCCACAATCGATTTCTGATCAACCTGGAGACAGAAATTATCATTTACAATGAGGCAAACCAAGAGTTCGCGGTGACTGCAGGTGTGGAGCTGTGGAGTCGCAAATATCGGAACAACGCCTCTATTGTCAAGGCGACAAAGTGAATGTTCTGATATTTGTGACCACTTCCAAAGCTCCTATATATATTATGGCGACTGTACATTGTCTTGCATGTAATGTCACTAACAAAGTATTGCGTCTACTTCTATTCCATTTTTTGCTATGACCTAATGGCTAATTAGGTACTAACTAATTATTGGTCCTATACAATTTAATCTTAACGAATCGTGAAAAGGCTCCTCGTTCTAGAACAAATAATATATAGCAATATTCGACTTAAAACTCATTGTGTTGCCCGTTTCAATATACATATTAAACACGTCAGAATCTCTTAAAGGTTGTATAAATTTATGAATGGGTATAGTTTTCCTACATTGGTCAAATCATTGTCTGACTTAGATTATGATGAACATGGTAAATTGTTAGTATTATTTATCATAAGCAAGGCAAGGATATGCATTGTCTGAAAAGAGAACAAAGATTCGTTAAATTCAATAAGATTTGTGGAAACATAGTGTATGTTTATGATATGATAAAATAGGACAAATCATAACTCACTTTAAATAGTTTTTGATATATACTTTAGAGTACTTGCGGAAGGCACCATGACAATATTTGACATTATTGTTAAAATAACCAGAACTGAAGAGGAAAAGTAGGTAAAATATCAAGGTACACAGATCGACAGTTCATGAAATTATTGCGTATCTGAGCTTACATAAATAAAACTATTATCTTTATAATAATTATAACCCTTACAATAATGAAGCCCCAGAGATATGACCATGTTATCATATACTAAATAAGCTTTAAGTAATATATAAGGTCCATTTTGCATTAACACTGATGGTTATATTAATACTATCTCTACCATTTAATGAGAGTGAAGGCATCATTAAAGTTGTTTATTTATTTGTTTTAAGTGACCATATCATATTAATTCAGCTTTTATTTTTGCAACAAACTCCTGCTTAATTTTAAGCATACTAAAACCTACTGATACATTACATATTTGTATGTCACTGCAATTTCAATCTATTCTTGCAAAGAATCCGAGTTAATATTTTAGCAATTTGTTTAGTTAATGTACTGTAAATATAAAGAAATTCCCTACTCCTCATCTGTCCATGTGAGGATGATGACATCCTGATATCCCTCATCAGGGAATTAGGGCTGTCAGAACAAAAGGGATTTTCACCATTAATAGTCATGCACTGCCTTCTCCAGCTTTGCCCAGTTGAGGCCAATTAACACAGTCCTTTTTAACCTTGTACAGTCAGCGTCTTATAGTTAGTGGCAATGTGGGCAAATTTATCAATACAGATCTTTATTTATATAGCAGTAAGGATGTGTAATGATATCTTTGGCCATACTGACTGCAACAAACTATATGATGCTGACTGTACTTGCAGGTAGGTATGAGGGTGACCTTTAAGCCTTTTACCAGGTATGATCCAAGTCTGCCCATATACGTTTGAGTGCTTAGTGGTATATTAAAAAATGCATTGGTGAACTTCCATGTGGTACTCTGTATACAATATATTGTAATTATGTTCAAATTAGAATAGTGTAAGTGTTTTACACTTACCGTAACTCCAGGGAAGGGAGTGACTTCAGAGCCAGTGGCTATCAGAATGTTCTTAGTGTTCACTGTCTCCACTCCACTAGCACCCTTCACCTCAACCTTGTTGGGGGCCACAATGGTGCCTACACCCTTTACCAGCTGTACCTGTTAATTAATAACATAAATTTAATATTTTAAAATAGCTCATTCCACAGGAAATTCATTGACTTGTAGTTTCAGTCATCATTACTATAATTAACCCCTTCACACAATCCTACAATCATTTAAGCCCCATTTAGACCATGCAAGAACTTGTATACAATTTTCATTTCATTGCAGGGTTATATAAAGCGACCGAATTCGCCGTACGCCGATAGCCTGCAATGTAATGAAAATCATATACAAGTTCTTGCATGGTCTAAATGGGGCTTTATGGTATAAAATTAGGACAACACTGAATAGACAGATGGGAGATTGACACATTACATGAAAATTGAGACATGACACTACATAGTGTTAACTGGCCAGCTTATTGTGTTAGTGAACAATAGCTACTTATTACATTGTGACAATCCATATTTTATTTTAATGGCAAAATTTACATTGGCTAATTTATTTAATTAAAACTAAATACTGTATGTACACTTGTATATATTATGTCTTGAAGTAGATAAAAAAAAAGGCATAGAATTTACATAATTAATTGAACTAACATACCTTATTCTTTTGGAAAAGCATGGCTATTCCTCCAGTAAGGGCTTTCACAGATGCCTCTTTGTACTCCATCAGAGTTTTGAAGTTGATTTGTACAGAGCCCACTTCAATGCCTCTGCGCTTGAAGTCATGCTGCGCTTGGTGGTACAAGTGTGTGTTGTGCAGCAAGGCCTTTGAGGGAATACATCCCACATTTAGGCAGGTACCACCAAGAGTGGGATCCTTCTCCACAGAGACTACCTGCAAAAAGTGTATCACATCAGGTATACTTGGTATAGTTAACAGCTTAAACTGATACTTGAGGTTTTACAATTCACAGCCACACTAAACAAGAGTAAATACTTTAGTCACCATCCATACTGGTCCTTATTTTATTTATTATACGGGTCACCAACAGGGTACAGAAGATTAAGTGGAATACAGTATTTTCTAAAGATTATGTAGGTATGTGGATACTTGTGCACCCCAATTACAGGTCAACATATAATTTTAGTTATTACGAAAATTACTGCTTATCATATAATTTAAAATGAAGTGCCTATAAAAAAGTATAGTAGTAGCCTTTATGCTGTTAAGCAACAAATATCTAAGCTTAATTAAGCATTAGCTATACTTGTGGCAATAGACATTCATAACATTCATTTGCATAAAGAAAAAACTTTTTAGTAAGAACCTTACACAAATGGACTTAGTCCTACAGTAAGCATAATAATGCCTGTATTATAGGTAATTGACAACATTGTAATAAATTGATATATCATTTTTTTTTAATAACATCCATAACCCAGGACCGTCTGCTTCATAGGCAGGGTCACTACTAAGTCAACAGCTGTGCTTCCATGCTTAATATATATTGGTTACCTTCATTCCAAGCTGGGCAGCTTTAATCGCCGCGACGTAGCCGCCAGGGCCGGCGCCGATGACCACGAGATCTGCATCATGGGTTGTTGCGTACGACCTTACTCCAATTCGGACACCTACAGGCTGTAATTGTTTTGCTTGTTATAATAACACATTAAATTAAAAAAAATATATATCTGACATGCGGGAAGTCAAAGGGTCCAATATGCAAGTAGGTGTACTGCAGTGCACCGGTTTGGATTCGGTCACAGCATACGTGAAGGTCAATGTTATCAAAACAACAGTTTACCATAGATTACGTCACGCTGAATGGTTTATTTTACTTAATATATCAGAAAACAGTATCGAAACGAATTTCAGTAATTTCATTCCAACCTCTATTCGTGATCATTGCATAACATGTCACTTTTTGTTGTGTAAAGAATTGAGCCTTATTAAGAAAGCGCAGCTTACCCTTATTGAAGTGGAAGCTAGTTTTAGAAATTTGTAGCCCATTTTGAATTTCTTAGTAAAAAGATGTTGCAAAAGCGCTGAAAAATATATTCAGAGCCCTGGCCCTGGCCCTGACGATAGCGACGATATCAAGCAAAAGTCATGTAAATGTCATGAAATGTCATCTGTGAAGGTACGTGTGTTGCTATTGGCAATAATTATATTCAATAACATCAATATTTTTCTTGATATATTTTCCATATTATTTTAATCACTTCAATTTTACTTCAGAAATTAAAATTTCCATATATTAAAAATATTTTTATATTGACGTGAGAGTCTGATTTGAACTTATAACGATATTTTAAGTTTTTGTTGCTATACATAGATAATATGAGCAAATAAAATAAACAATAGCGGTCCCTCCTAATTACCAATTTTTACCGTTAGTATTTCAACATAATTATAAGCTTGCTGTGGTTCATTTGTGAATAAGGATAATGCGAAGTAACTTTATTTCAACCATGTAGCCTTGAAACTTTTTTTACTAGCAACATTAGATTGCGCGCGCTCCATGGGGCGGAAGTTTTGTTTATCAATCAGACGCGGAATGGATTTGTAGTTGGGGAGCCGCTGCTGTATGCGCGCATCGCGTGACAGAAATCGCCGTGTTTTTATGTAACAGAATATCGCCGGTCGCTCTCACGTGTTTATTTCCAAAATATTGTGCTAAATCGCGACTATACAAGTAACGTGTACGCCTTGTCTTTCATTCTGGTGAGTTACTGTTTATAATTATTTTACATAGGTGTAAATATCTGACAGTTGTCAGTGAAAATACTGTAAATACATGTCTGTGTACCTTTTTGTGGGAACTTTATTTAGGGTTCCATAATCATTGGAACCCTTCCACTTTTTATTGATAACAGCACAGTGCATGCGAGGTAAATACCACGTTAGTGTAATAAGTATAACTGCTCGAGTTTTACGCTTATATTGCAGTATTTTTGTACATACACTTATGCATATTTTTATGTATATTCGACAGCAATTTTACTTCTGAACCTGGGGATTATTATGCGTTAAAGCCTAGGCACCCATATTTCTAGTACTAAGACTTTTATAAACTCGATATTGCCTAGCTGAAAGCTGGTGCCATTCATTTGTGCATCATCCTCGTAGATTTCAAGATATACTTACTTTTTTCATATAGGTAGGAAATTTGTTTTGTTAGTAGGTACCTACCTAGTCCAGAAATTCACAAATTGTTAAAAATGCTTTTAAGCTTAGGTATTTAATTTTATATTTTAAGGATCTTTCATAATTGATATGCAACTGTCCCTTTTTGTTCCTTTAAATTCAGTTAGGTAGGTATATAACTAGTGCGTTTTTTTATAATGTAAGAACCAAACGAGCAGGTGAATTCCTGCCGCCCATGGACACACTAAAACAATTATTATATTTGTAAATTTAAGAGGGAAATGTAAAAAATCGAATACAGTAAAAAAAAGTCAATATACCTATTACCTACCTACGGCTTTCAAGGCCAACATAAGTTAGCAATTACGCTGATATAATATAGGTATTGCGATTGCAGTACTTGATTTATAGTCAGCAAAAGCGTAGTACAATGCAACATAAAAGATTATATTTTTGTCATTAAAAGAAGTTATCTTATTAGTTACCTATTTACTGCAGCAGCTGGATAATCTGGTAAAAAAAAACTGATGGAATTTACTACTGGCAGTAGTGTTCGTAGTAACTTTCAACCTGGCAAGATCGGGTTTATGTAGGTATTATGAAGCCTATGAACACTACTTTAGTGGTACACAAATTTGGAGTGTCTACTATATTAATCATGTCCGCTGTTGAAAACAAGAATTAGGTATGAATAACAATAGTTTTGCATCATATTGTGTTATTCGTGTATCAATTATACCTAAATAACTCATTTTCGTATATTTCGGGCATCTTTCTCTTTTACTCCAATTAAGGCATCATAAGAGTGACAGAGACAATCGTCCGAAATTTACGAATATGTATCGTGTTTCGCGGTATCGCCCCTATTTCATTAGCTTAGAGCTACGTACCGAGTTACGAGAAACCAAGGTACTTACCTACCTAATTGCTCGACGACAGCAGCCGGCCACTGGACAGTTGGTAGGCTTAAAAGGACAGTCACCCGTTTTGGAAAGCTATTGTTCCCGATTGTGTTCTATGACAGCCGTCGTAAGGCCGAGGCACAAGTTCTCGGGCTATTTAAAAAAGTAGAAAACTTTTATCACTCTCCTAATAAAGATCAGCTTAATTCCAAGGGCGAGCACTTGACCTCAAATATCAGTTAGTATTATCTTCTATCGAAGCAAGTACCTACGCCATATTCACGAAAGACGCAGACAAGAACACCCCGGGTTAAGACAGGTGACAACACCAGTGAGTAAATTGTGTTGATAAAAATAAACAATCACTAACTCAAACGAATCGTCCCTAATTGTATCCATTGTCCACTCAGTTTATCTTAATAAACAAACAATAAAAACATTTACATTAAGATACATGTTATATACAATAGAATCCCATCGTATGTATAACATATACCTATGACATACGTCAGCTGAGTTACTGAGAGCACGTCTCGTCATAAAACGCGACGCAAATTATACCTTCCTAGTGTGTCATAGTACCTACTCATACATAGTTCATAGGTAAGTACTATTGTTTATTTCCACAATCACACAGTAAAGAAAAATAACTGGTGAAACTAAACTGATACATTATAGCTTTTATTTTTCACTCTGACCTTATCTAGATCAGATTGAGAAGATTTCAGAGCTATTTGAACGTTCCAATAGACTATCATGACTCAATAAAAATTTAAATGGTAGTGTTACAATCTAAACCCTGAGTGTAAGTTTTTAACGTAACTTTACGTCACGAACGTGGTTGCGTTTCCCATATAAATAACATTATCACTTTCGTAAACGTTTTTTTACGTTAAAATAAACTTACACTATAGACTTTGGTCATCTTTCTCTCGCTTACCAGTTGTATCCGCAACCAGAGTGCATCGGATCCCAGGATACGCAGTTTTAACTTTTCCGCCTCTACCAGTACTTTGCCAAGTCGTCGTTATCGTCTTAAGGCTAGAGCAAAAGTAGAGACGATGTATTCAAATTGATACTTTATCGTCTTAAGGCTAGAGCAAAAGTAGAGACGATGTATTCGAAATTGATACTTTATCGTCTTAAGGCTAGAGCAAAAGTAGAGACGGTGTGCACGAATTTGATACTTCTAGCTGCATTTGAATTTGGTATCTACCTGGCACCTACATATAATACCTACCTATATATTTTTTAGTAATAAATAACTAAAGGAGTTAATCTGTTTTGAAATCTATCCTACATGACTTCAGACCCTAGGTCGTACAGGAAATCGCTTTAACTCCGATATGCGGTTAGGGTAAGTCGTCACTAAACTAATTTAAGAGAGTTTTACGGTTCTCGACGTCAGTCGAACCTGTAAGCCGGTTAAGACACTCGTGGCCTATATCATTCAGTATGTTTACAATAGGGCGAGAGTGCTATTCCCACCGCGTATTATTGACAGCTATGTCTAAGGTTTGATTTATCGAATGTATCAAATCAAGTGCGTTAATCGATTATACGCCGTTGTCTAAAGAAGTCGAGGTCTCATAGTTGATTTGATTGTGGGTTGAACTAAGATGCGCCGGTAAAGATTTATTTGTGAAGTCTGAATGGTAGCAGTAAATAAGCAGTGTTTGTGAATAAGGTACCTAAATAATGCAGAATAATTGTAGTTAAAAAAATAGTATTATTAAGAACTTCATTGTTATGGTTTCCAATTTTAGACAGTAAGAATATATTTAGTTGATATTTCAATTTTACTACTACTTGCCTAAGCGCATCTCACAGTAGCTCATATAGTCTTTAATCTACACATAAGCTCAAGTTCCATGATGCCTGATGGATTATATCACACATTTCTTCATTCAGGGCAGCGTACATTCAAGTGTAAAAACGGGGTGTATTCGATGTTTACCTGCTAGTTAGTTCATCTGAGCGTTTGCCTCGCGTATTCCCCGTAACTGATTGGAACACACGACCACGGGCAGATAATCCTGTTAGGTGACCGTGACACGTTGCCCGGCTTCTCGGGAGTTAGTCGCCGCCTCGCATCCGCCCTCGCCATGCGCGACGAGCCTCGCAAAACGTCACCATCACCCTCCATACAGGAGAAGCTCTCCATCTACGAAAACGGTATTCAAATCAGTGAGCATATCACCATTATGTCATCTTTATCGTATTGCGAACATACCACTTATGGTTATTACGCGCTCCTTTTGGGATCCTCCAAAATCGTCGCAGGCCGCATGCCTAAGAGAGTTCGTGTGAATATTCCGTGTCCATGTTATCGCTCCTTCAGCTACTTAACATAGTGTCACCTTGCACACCTAATCAGGCTTTGTTTACGATCGAAAGTAAGCAAGACTTTTTAATTATGACGCTGCGCTGATTGGGCAGCCGTTTCGATACAGCTGGTTGTCATTTAGCACACGTACTAACGCGAGGTTTAAACAAAAGCACTTGTCCATCGCTTTCACGGTCCGTGATTACGATATGCGATCGTGGTGACATACTGTTAGACCCGGTTCTGGTCACTCGATATCCTCTGTTATGCTAATCTTTGTCTACTCGTATTTCCTTCAATTTCGAAAAAAATGTATTTGTAGAAAGTGTTGGTTGGGAGATGTACGAATATTGTATTTCGCAAATATAATATGTTCTTTAATATATTTGCGAAATAAGATATCGCTTTGGAATAGAAAAGGCAAGTTCAAAAATATTGTCTTTCTTTAGATATCAGATCAATGAATACGTAAATCATAATTAATCAATGTTTGATACAACATAACTCTATCGGGATTACCCTAAATCCACGTTTAAATGTTAATACGTATCAAGTAGCATCAATTTATATCATAAAATTTAAGTACCCATAACTCTTGTTAAAGTAGACGCATTCATCATTAGTCTAATGAATGACTAAGTGTTTGTCGTAAATATTTTGTTAAATAAGCAGCGTTTAGCCGGGAGTCCGAGCGGCGTCCGGTCGACGTCAAATATATGTATACGTTTTTACACTTCATTCCATTGTAATTAAGACAAAAAAAGTATACTTATTTTGAGGTCGACTACTGTGCTTTGTTGCCCGTACAATTGTAGTGTTGTTCTCACGGCGGTATGAATATGAATATGTAAGTAGCGGAATATGAGTGGCCATTGTAAGAACAGTGACTCTTGTGTCGTTATCTCGTCGTAGTACTAAGGAGCTCGCATTTATCTCAAGAACAAGTAGTTGACTTGCGCAGCGTGTGTATGTCGTCGGCTGATAATATAAACCAATGAAATGCCGCCGTTTCATGCGTATAGTAAACTCATACAAAGGCGGCATTTCATGAACTGCCTAAGATTTGACCAGGTATATCATGATAATTCGTCCCGCCTGACACGAGTTCTGGCAGTGGATACTATTTCGTGAATGTCGCAGTATAACCTAATCCAGTTTTTTATTAAACCTCTATCTGTTAAATAAGTGTTTGTACTTGTGGAGCTATGTTATGATATGCCTAATGAAATTCTTTCATAAAATAACTGCATAACGACTACCATATGCCTAAAAGTTACTGGCCAAATCTTTAAACTATTTATCAATTCTAGGATAATGTTTGACGCCAATGTGCCAATGTTTTCTGCACCCCACAGTAATGCCAAGCCATCAGATTCAAATACATTTCAGTCAAATCTGTTTAAGAGTAGGTGTTTGGTTTCGCTTTAAAAATATAATATATAAAATGAGTCACCAATTCGGTTCCAATACGAAGGCAATATTACTTTAAATATAAATTTAATGTAAATACATATTGATTTCCTATTGTGACACACATTACGCAAAACTGCCTCAAAACCACGCTCACAATTAAAATGCTTAAACACTTTATTAACTTTTACGGTACTAGGTTAAACTCATTCAACCGTGTCAGACTCACACGCCTGAAGTTTTGACTGCTTCCGTTTCGCCGTTTACGTCACTGAACCCTAATTGATATTAATTCTGGCTGGGTGGTGTATTCGCACTACTTGCGCCGGCGCAGAGTTAGTTCAGTTCTTTCTTATCGAGGTCGTTGAGAATAATTGTAGAGCGCCCTTATAATGGTTCTCCTGAGTCTCCGCTATGAACCTTATGGTTGATAGCAATAACGCAATAATATAATAACATTGCAGAAAAAAATGTTTAGTAAATGAGTGTATGTATAATTTCAAAGGTTATCTTGCAATATGTTTGCTGCAAAACTTCCTTGATACCTAGTGCCGCAACACACACAAATATTTGTGTTATACTTACTCGTATTTCTGTACTTATAGTAGCAAACAAAAGAGTATGATATGGAGATTAAATCTTTATTCCTTTTATACCTCACGCCTTAGTAAATATTGTAATACTCTCACTTATCCGTTATCCACAGACTAAGGCGTTATCTCATACCTACCTTGTTTTACGGACGATACCCGACTTGCGTCTGCAAAACTTGCCCATAACCAAGAATAATTAATATAATTTCTAATTTAAATAATTATTCATTATTAAATTAGTAGAAACATTATAAATTCGATTTCGTGCAATAAAAACAACAAGTAGAAATTTGGTTAGGTTAGGTTACTTATTTATAAAATAATGATAACATAAAAGTCCAATTTTAATTTAATAATGTCAGTATTAAAGCACATTTTACAGTATAAAAAAAAAAAAAAAAAATCAGACAGATATGTCGCTTAAACCCATTATCTGATATCGGATTTTTATGTTAAAAGTTGCAAAAGTGATAACATACACTTCGACCGTCCGTACAATGTACTGATAGATCCATTAGGGAAGAAAGTTCCTACAGCACATTACTGAAAGTCATATATATTCATAGAGAGTATATTATGCTATCTTTGGGTGGTTGAGCTCGCCACCCATGGAGCTGGCGTTTATCCTGAACGCCCGATCCCCTTTGTCCGCTCCCGTGCCAAATGCCGCGCTGCGCGCTGCATACATAATGCAGCGTTTTGTACACAATGCGATACACAAAAGATAGCAGTAGAGTATCCGCGTAGCGACACGTTTACCTATCTTTCAACTCTAAATAATTTATCGAAATAGTTGACAATAATAATGTGCTACAAAAAATTCGTGACAGTTATTATTAAGGACTGAGGTGTCATTTATGCGGTTCCAAATAGCGGTTGTTCGACGGATAGGTATTATGTACATTTTAATGTTAGCGAACTAATGAGGCGAAAATTTCAACCGAAAGAGCTACAGTAAGATTTCAATTAAGCATTCTGCTAAAAACAATCAAGTCTGTAAAAAAAGTACTCTGAGTAAAGCCTACGGCGCTACCGCAAAACCCGATATTAGTAAGTTTCGGATGATTGTCTCTGTCAGTCTCATGACGTCTTAATTGGAGTAAAAGAAAAGGATGCCCGAAATATACGAATTTGCATGTTCGCGGTACCGCTCCTGCTTGCGGTGATTATATTATACATAATAGCATGGATAAAATCAGTAAAGTGTGTCCCTATTTTTAATGAAATAAATAATAAATCTACATGAACCGATACTTGTGATTCTAATTTGCTAGCCTTTCAATATATAAGAGTTAAAAAAATATTTACGAGTGAACTTTCTTTTCTAAAGAAGAGCCATTGAATTGTTACAACAGTGACAGCTTTTAACAGTACATTAGACTTTCTTGGCATTAAATTTACTTTTCACCTTGAACACGAAGGTAGCCGTAGTAGGCAATATCCATCAAATGAAAACTACTAAGGCTAGCCCCAACCTTTGCTCTACTATTGCGATGGCTATTCCAATTTGCTAATGGGCTGGGCAACGATAAAAGTAGAACACTAAATTCAGCTGTCTTCCATCTCATTGATTGTATAGATCATTAGTACCTGTTTTTTATACACTTTAATGCACAATATGCGTTTTTGGTCCTAGTAAATGACGCCAGATTTTTTTTCTAAAACTTTGAATATTTTAGTGAAAATGCGACTTAATATCCAAGGACACGATATTTTTTTTACATTATGTTGCTGTAAGTGCGGAAAGCGGCCTAAATTAGAATTAACTATTAGTATTTACGCTACACCTAGAGTTACGAAGGTAAATACTTTGTCCTTACTTACTTTATTTTTATGATTTTTTTCATTGTCTTATATATTTATACGTTGCCCTTTATCAATAATAAGTAATAACATCTGGCGAATCTCGGAAACTTAACGAAGCTTAACGGCTACGTTAAGTCTTCATTGTTTCACATTTTCAAGTTTATAGTTAAAATTATAATTTAGGTAGCGTAAATTTAAAATGTTTTATGACAAATCTGACACATAGACTACGTTTGAGTGTTAGTGAAATGCGTTTGACATACAAATGTGTTATTACGCATTAATTATGTGGGACTCTCATGTGAGTCACACCGGCCGATCCACTAAAACACTAAGATGCTGACGGGACCGTGCCTTAGTAGTGGTGGCCACGGGGTCGCAGAGCATTACACCGTGACACCACCGGCACCAGGGCGCACCCTCACCGCAATAAGGCACGCTGTAGCATAACCAACCTGTGGTGCCTTCCTGCACCAGCCTCCATGTGGCCCGAGGAAGTTATGGACCTTTAAGAGACCCTCTCTTAGCCACTCCGACCTAGTTAATTATATGCAGACCCTGCCAACTACACATAAACGACTTAAAAGGAATTTAGTTCAGGAAATATCCTCTGCAATATACAAATGCTGTTCGATTTATTCTGTTGTTCAGAGCGCAGTACTAACAATACACTCATGAATAAGTAAATATTTGGTATACCATAATCAGTAATGTTGTACTGCTGGTTGTGTAACTTTTTCTATTTATGAGCCGAATCCAATAATCTAGCATGTATTCTCTTTCGCAAAAAGTGTTATAGCATTACATCTACCTACATATACTTGCCAATGTTTTTCACGACTCGTAATAAAATCTAACGTGATTACATCAAGTAATATTCATAAAGCGTTTCATATTCATGTATTCATTGAAAGTGTTCCCTGATTATTCAAATGAGTTAACACATACGACTTGCTGTCATATTAAAAAAGGGTTAAAATAAGAAGCGATCGTTACTTTCGTGTACCTTTGGCTGTTTACCTACTCATGTTATCGAAATTCATTATAGTTTAATCTACTTTCATGTTTCCGCTAATTACAATTTTTAATGGGATTCAGAGGTCGATTATTAGCACATAAACTTTGTTAATGCATAAGAATATAGAGAGATACGTAAACTATGATAAGATAAAACAATAGTCAATCCACCTGGTAGGTACCTATTACTAAACTTACCTAGTTTTACGAATAAGCTCATCAAAAATAGAATGTAATTACAACTTATCCTATTCACCCATGGATTTCTTACCTATCTTTAAAAACATCCAATAAACTGCATGACAATCCGGAAATGGAAGTGTCTCAAAATCTATATAAATGCGTTTATCGAGTACGATGGAAAGTTAACTGCATTAGGAGACAATATCCGCGGTAATCCGCGCTTTAACAACAACATCTTCTTATGAAAGTACGGAATTGTCTTACGACATGACCATTACGAGTTTCTAATGAGAGCGGAGTTAACTTGGTGCAGTTAATCTAGAAAAAGGCTTTTAATACCCATTTTGAGCTTAAGAGACTCATAATATAGCTAAATTATATCCCCGTCTTTATAGCGAAAGTGGAAGAGAAGCACTGTGTAGCAATGAGTAGGCGACTGCGTCGTAAATTATGGGATTACGAATTAAAAAAGGTGCATTTACTGTGTAATATTAGACACTAATGACAGTAAGAATTATTTTCTTCATATAACTGTTACAAAAAGTGACTTTAAAACCCTGAATAAGATATTTATTTATTTAGATGGTAAAATATAATAAATATATTCTGTTTAAGCAAACTACTATGAAAACTGTATAAGCTCCTGAACATTACCCTAATTTAGAGGCACTACGAATGACATCCCTAAGGCATGTTTTGTTATTTTCCTTATTACGATTGGACTTTCTTCTATGTCCTTGTTTTTTTATTACGCTCCATTCCTTATTTATGCCAAGCTTTGCTGTCGTTATATTGCGTAATATGCAAAGGATAGGGCGCGTAACGCAAGGAAAGTAGGTAATGTTCAAGCAGTTTCTACACCTTGTAACATAAGGGAGCCTACAATCAACTGCAAACTGAGTTGCTTTGTATGGAAGATTTTATAGAAAATGGCCGGTTTAAATTATTCTTGAGTGTGAACTAGAACTGCAAACTTCTTAGTAAAAAGTGCATTCGCTATTGGATACGACGCATCGATAGCGAAAGTGCAATCAAGTGCGGTGCGGAGCTTTGATCTGACTGGACTAGAGAAAACTGGGAACGTGGCGTGTCGTGTCTGAGTCAAGGGCTCGTAATCCACTCCCTTGCTTGCGTTTCTTACACTTTAACCACTTTACCAAGATCCGTAACAATCGTACGTATTCAGAGATCAAGATAATACTGGTTAGTTCGATTTGATTCCTCGTCTGCACTTAAATAGGTACAGGGAAAGAGCCTGCATTGTCTAGGCTCGGACAGTTAGTAGCTTAGTGCCTGTCAGCTAAAGTGTTTGAGGCATTATTTGAGCTGAAAGATGTTTGGCTTATGCATTGTTACGCTTTGAATGCTGAGCTTATTAGAATAACTTGTACCTTCAGCTCCAATTCCGTAAATTCTTGCTATAGCATTTTCAACAAAGTAGTAAAGTACAGCCTTTCTTATTCTATTATATAGTCATATTGTGAGAATTTTAAAGACAGAAGCATTTTAAATATAATCGTCGGCTTTGCTGACACGAGCTACTTGCTGCGGGTACTTCACAAACACTTACATAATTTCAAGTGCGTTTTTCCGACACGAGGCGGCTCTTGAGCACGATTTTCGGCCGAGTGTAGCTCGGAACTCGTATTTTAGTGCATCCGGCGAAGGAAACGTGTTGGCAGAAATGTTACCGAAGTTCAGGAACCGTTAATAGTCTAATTTTCTTTGAAACAGATTTTGCTGACGACAAAGTAGCATGTTCGTGGAACATAAGTCGTGTTGTGTTGTGGCTTCGAGAAATCTTATTGATCGTCCTGTGCTTACAATTTGGTGTGACTAGAGATGATCTTCCTTCTTTATTATCTTGATCTAGTTAAGTTAAAATTCAGTGTTAATTAATTCTAAGTTTCACCGACTGTAGAACATATTTGAAATAATTTGCCGTAGGTTATTAAATAACTTGTCGTATGCCAATTATCCATAAAAAATATTAAGTACTTAATACTTTTTTACTTACTATAAGTAAGTAATAAGAATAAAAAATATTGTTAATGGAACAACAAACTCCTCTTTACTAAATGTCAACCGATTATGGTTAGACTTTTAGAGGGAACATGTATGTATGAAAGGAAAAAATCACGTTTGCATTTACAAGATTAAAATATTTTGCCAAATACTTGCTGACTAACACTGTTTGTACAAGCCACTCTTCTAAGTTCGGGTTATTTAAAACTTTAAGTTTATTTGATATGACGTTTGAAATTACGTGTGTTTATTATGTGAGCTGGGCGGGCGGGCAAGTAGGGCGAGACGCGAAAAGCTCCGTCTGCGGGGTCAATGCCCTCGCCCTGCCCGTGAACCGCCGAAGGGATGGCCTGCACTGTCGATGTTTATACAACTATCGATATTGTTTACACGCCGACGATAATGAGATTGGAATGCGAACGAGATCGGTTTTTCATCTATTGTTTTGTTTGGATGCACCTGGTCGGCACGTAATGGATGTTTTATTTTTAATGTTTGTAAATAAAAAGTATTATTGTTTGTTTGTTTGTTTAAGTTATATACACTATTGTAGGATATATTGTAGTAACAATTAAAAGTGCGTCAACTGTTTGTTTATATTACATATTATTTGTATCCCATTGTTTGAAGGCATGATTATTATTGCTTATACAGTACAACTTGGCGAAACTGGGAGCATTGTATTTTGTTTTTAAGTTGCAGAAATAACAGTCTTAAGCTTTACAATATGACTCACCGGAAATTCTACTGACATACTTAACTATTCGCCTTAATAAGTGTCATTTTTTAATTCAGTATGCCGGCCGGGGCGTCACGCGACGGGAAAGCCACCCCGGAATAACGGCGCCGGTACAACAGCACAGCCTATATCTAGATACTTACTCAAAGCCCGTCTCAGCTGTGTCAGTTCCTAGTGTAACTTGACCACAAAATTCGTACCAACTGTGGGGAGTCGGATGTCAAGTTAATACTGGTCATCTAGTATTGTAGACTGCAAAGGTGTTTCAATTACCCTCGCCTTAACTACTCGCTGTTACCTTTGGTACCGTTATTAAAAAAGACAGGCTTTTATATTTGAATAAGTAATAATAAAAAATTTAATGATGGTGAAATAATTACGCATCTCAGTATTAATAATTCTCTATTTTATTATTGAAGTCCCTACTTAAGAGTCTTATCCACTTTCTTAGGTTTCATCTTAAATCTTTTTTTTATAAAATACTCGATAAAAGCATCACGTTACTAATAAATTAAATTAATTAGATGGCTCGCGAAATGCATCAACTCAATCTAATTAACGTAAACGTATATAACCGTACCGTACCCCAGATGATGAAGCTAACATTACCCTAGAACATAAATTAGAAAACTATAAAAAAACGTCAATTATTTGGAAGGGATTCATTCTGGTATTTGAAATGGTAACATAAGAATGAATGTTCGTTTGATAAGATAACATAAATTATAAATCATTGGAATGTTACAGTCCACTCCACACATGGATATCTTGGATAACTCGGTTTCATAAACGTAAAACTTAGTCGGTGTTTAGTTAATTGTATGAATCAGTTTTTTAGTCATCAAGTCACTAATAATGACTTATGATTTGACAAAATGCCAGGGGTTCGATATGGAATATAAGATAAAACTATACGGTTTTTATAATCTTATGATGATTCATATTCATAGACGAAATTAGTCTTGACGGAGTTAAACCGAGTTAATGACATCGATAAACTCTAAATTTACTTCTGAAAATGTGGTGTAAAGTAAATGCTACAAGTCCATGTGGCGTTTAGCGGTCAGCTCCTATTTTAGGGTGCGGTTCATAAACAGTATTTATGCATCTATCTAGGTGGCTACGTGCGTAAGTGCGTACATCACATATATTGTATTTGTACCCACGGCAAACAAGGGAGCAAGTACTAGAGTCACAGTCATAAATATGTATACACATTTTCTCCTTATTCCGAATGGCAATAGGTGGAAAAATGGTGTGCTCTTTATGAACGTGACTTGACCAACTTGGACGACAGGCGCCGTTTTTGTACAGGTAGCCAGTATGTATGTCGTGCCACCATATTTGAACATGATATTGGGGTCGAAGCCATTCGTCTGGTAGTCCTCGTCAATCCTTACTGATTGACAAGTAAAACTACTCCATACTCGATAGTCGCAGACGACATTAGAATTACCAATGTCTCTGTTTAAGGGTCATTAGTAAGATTAGAGATAATTACGCAGAGTTGTAGTAACAATTTATCACCAACAACCTTAATCCAGTCTTAGACAGGAATTTGGAAAGCGATAAATATTTTCGTAATTCTATGAGATTTCAGCCTTATCGTTTAAACGAATCCATTATACTGATAACGATTGGGATTATTACAATCACTATGACTATCTGAGTAGCGTGCGCGTGTATAATAGTCTCCTATTTCAAATTAATCCTGACAGTGTTATGCAAATTACGTGTCCAGTGAGGGAGGGTCATTATGTTTTTAGGGTTCTGCCCTGTGTACGAAAAAACACTCAATATTTAGTCGTTACTTACAACTCTTCAATATTGTGTACCTTAAAATATAACAAAACAAACTATCTTCCCCTAATATCCCCTATCCCCTAATTCTCTCCCTGCGGTCAACTAAATTTCCTAGCTTAAAGTTCGTGGTGAGGATTGTCAACACTACAGTAAGCTAAATACTTCAGGAGCAACTTTTATTTTATGTCGGCGTTCAAAACTTTCCATTAATAATAAAATGCTCGTTTCCCACTTTGTGGTAGAATTTATATACCTTCCTAATAATTGGACGTAAACCATCAGATTCCTACTTCATGCAGAACCTCTGAAATGTGATCACAACTCATGCTTAACAGATTTTATTGTATATTGGCCAGTGCATGGCAATCAGTGCTTTAATCAAAATTTTAAAAAGTACAGTTGTCTGTCATGTTAATAATCCACACAAAAAAGTAACATGAACAATGTACGGCTTTGGCGTTTGCGATCTTTTCCAGTTGTGCTAGAAGATAGTGCATGGAGCGATCAAATGGGGACGTCCCCTTATCGCCCTCAACCCTTTCCAGTCACACCCCAGTTATTTTGAAACACTGGCGGCTTGTGATCTACATTTGCTATAGGTATTGTGATTGTGAGTGTCTGTTGCAACTGCATACAGGTTTTCATTTCCAAAAAGACTGAGAGTAAATAAAAAATAAATACGTAAAGCTCTTCTTTGATGTAGAAACATATAATTACTTATGGCAATCGCAACGATCAAACTGATTTTTTTCGATCGATTTATTCGATCTCTTATTTTGTTCCCAATAGCAGTGATAGCTTAACTAGCATGTCATTAGTAAAATTTATTGTAAAATTGATAATTAGAAATACGTAATTACCTCAAAGACTCGCCTATTTTAACAAGGTATATCTATTATTTTACATTTATTATTATGTACATTTATTTTTAATTATGCAAAATTATGCCATATATAATTATGGCATAATTTTGTAGTTTCTACTATAACATAATAGCTCTACTGTGTGATCAACTAAGACGAATGTAAAACCACAATGTGACATAATGTTTAATTACGACATGACTTACAACGCAGTAAATAAATAGGTAATCTACTTTAAAAGCCATTAGTATGACCACTCAACATCTAACCTCAAACCCGCATAATTCATGATATTAATGTATTTTTAATTTCACAATTAAAACAAAGATACATGACCTAAATAGTAAAAAGCTGGTTCATTAATTTAAAACAATGATGTTCTATTAGTTCCATTGGAGCCATTAGCTGTGCAGGCTTTCTCGGTGCATTTGGTCGGATTATTTGACCCCAGTAATGAGTCCACGGGAACTTATTTGAAATCATAATATAACTGTCATCAGTCATCACGTTAACTGATATGTAAACCCGCATAAGGAAGTGGCTTATTGATTGAGCGGGAGCATCCACGGGGGATTGGCTTGGCTCTAACGCTGATTGCGCACGTCATCACTATTGCCAAGCCGTTTTGTGGTGTTATTCTCATTGGTCGTTGAGTCGTGCCGACGGTTCCCTTCAGGCGAACCACGGAATACCAGTAGGCCTAGCACAAGAGGGGAAAAACAGTATCTCGAGTCGAGATAGACTACCCGTCCCTCTTTACATAACATAGTTAGAGAAGGACGGGTAGTCTATCTCGCCGCGAGAAACTCTTGCGCTTCTCTTGTGCTAAGTGTCCAGGAAAACAATCGGAATAAAAACATGCTGCATGTATTGGTGGCGTTTGTGAAATTCCAACTTCCATCTGCATGACAAATCTTTTAGTTGAAATCCGCCAGCAGTTAAAATTCGCACAAGAACCAAGCTCCCGTTGAACACATTGAATATACCGTGCGCTCAACCTCACCTTTACTCATCAAGCGACGAGAATGTAGGACATAGATATATTTACTACCCAATACTCGTTATGCAGTAGCTTTTCATATTCGTTGAGTGTATTCTAAAGTGTTCCCCAACCATAGTAAGTTACGAGCAATAAACATTCGACCCCAGTACGCACGTGCCTTGGGAATTCTAAGCCGAAGCAATAATTTGTCTCGTAACACTTTCTTCGTCTATATAAATTCATTGTCTAATTTGGTCAAAATGTCTACACCAAAACTTTATACTCAGACTAGGTACCTAGTTAAATGCAACGGTTCTTTGTGGGCTATTCAGATGATTCTCTGTATTTACGAGACTGATCAAGTAAGTTTCGCGGAAAATCTTTAGAGACACATTTGGTAACACTAAGTTTTTTAGATTTAAACGTAGTGCTTGAATGCTTTTCACAATATTTGAATCGGAACTGGGTTAAGAAATGTGTCGCTCTTAGTATATGCTATCGGTTGATTCCAAGCAGGTATCACCAAATTGTACTTAAGAAAGCCATTCTAAGCCCAAGCATTAATCACAGCGTTATTTGGGTTGTTCCCAGAGTAGTTACCTCCAAATACGTAGGGAAATTGGAAAACACTAGAAATACCTACTCCGCCGTACTATCCTACAATTTACGATAAAATTTTTGAGCATAATGAGTCTTTTTTTGCAGTAAGTATTACAGTGAACATAAATCCGATCATGTCGTGTTATAAACGTATCAATTAAGCGAGTTTCATTGTGAAACCAAATAATGGTGGCTTGCGTAAATCCGAACATAAATCCCACTCGTTATTGTCCATTGCCGTAGAGCAATTCAATTAACACATTGTACTGCTTTTTAGTAAAGTCGGCCTAGATAGTCAATGTACAGTACTTCGTAAAATGATCACTGTAGGTCGTCGGTACGCTCGATTCTTTTCATAAAGTCACGAATGTCCTTTGGGAGCATAGTGCCCTACATTCAAAGCCCTGTTTTTTTGTAACTTACAATGACATAAACAAAAAATATTTCTGTTGTGCGAGTACGCCACAATTGGCCTCCGGGGTCATATATTGTTATAAAGGCACGTTTATAAATGAAAGTACCTACCAAGCAAAAAGCAGCCTATAAGTGACAACAATGTTTGTTTCCACGGTGACACCATTAGTTGGACGATAAAAAACAAGGACTTTCAAACGCATTCACGTATATTGATGTATTGAGTCGATGATTAAAATTAAAGGGCTCCCAGCAATAAATCTGGGCGAGACAGGATAATGGACGCATATAATCCCTGTTTTGTGTGTGGGATTGGACATCGAGTGACTGCTATTGTTGTAAAGTTTAGTGTCTGCTTTAATCGATTTGAATCTGAATACTTGAGGGTGCAAATCAACAAACTTTTGATCTGCTGGTATAGAGTGGGTCCTAATAGTAGGCCGAATGATTTTTGGTTTATCTAAATACGATACGACGATAGATAAACATACGATGGCGTACTCAAACATACGTATACATATATTATACGGTCCTTAGCTGCTTATTATATTTAAAGTAACTTTGAAGAGTAGATGTCTATACGTAAACATAAAAACCAATGTAAGAACAATACGATCAATCTTCCTCCACTTTTGATAATAACTTTATTATCCTATGCAACAAAGATCATTAGCAATAAAACAATAGACTTTGCAAATGAGGGTATTGTTTCGTTGTTTTTTGTGCGATAATATATGTATTTTGTTCTACGTACGTTGTACACAGTTAACGTGAATACACAGGTTTATTAGGAGGCTAAAGTAAACAAGCTCGCTTGTCACAATAACAGCGCAGTTCGCAATAGCACGGTAATAAAAAGAGGAAATGTGGAGCTGACGCGGAATAGAGGGAGCTCTAAATAGTAGGAATACGGCATAAGAACCTCCACACACAAAACTGCGAGAAAAACTTGTAGGCAAAGTATTCAAAGGCATCCCATCTCTTAAAGAGAGTCGAGTGCTCCACACTCCTGTTTCTACTTGAACATTTCTCTTTGCCGCATATTCACGCTAGAAACGTGGAAATTGAAACCTAATAATTAAGCAAAAAATGAAAAGCTCAAGGCTACAAAAAACGCACGAGTTGACGTTTAGCGGATTAACGCGGTAGATTTAACATGGCAACCTTCTGATGTGACGTCAATTGTTTTAGCAAACGAGCCAAAGCGACCTTGCCCAGGTAATGTAGCTGGATGAGCTAAATATATCCGTAGGTCATAGGTCAGGCGATTGGCATCGATTTTTCAAATGAGCTGCGTGCAGATTATATGCGTGATAGATAGCATGGCTATCACGACTCAATGCTTTCCTACTAACTAGCGATATAGGAATGGTAATAAATGATTTCCATTTCATAAATTATCGTTTCTTTGTAACACGTCATACGATAAGTATAGATGAGTATGGCATACCTTCCTACTCCTTCAGAATTTATTCTTGCTGTCTAAAAGGTTGTATAAATGTATATTTACTACAAAGACACACGTAAGTGTCGACGAGAGGCGCCTCGCTTATCTGTAAAGATAATTCTTTAACGACATTAAAAGCACATAATCCTTAAATCACTCTTGATAAGAGCCATTAAAAAACCTCGGTTCTTAGGCTCATAGACGCTTAAACCAGCTGCGCTCCTGAAATACGCGTAAATTCTACCCCGCAGTCGCAGCCAGGACCTTGAAAAGGACTTACCCCCGAACGCACGCGATGCGACCTTCACAGGGTACTGGTTCAATAAACGGGCCCACAGTGTACCTTGTCCTTTCAAGGGCGCTCCTTGAAACTTTGTAAACATGAAGGATTATCGACCAGCCTTTCTTTACTCTACGGCACCATAGTTAGTCGAAACGTATAAATATAAACTTAAATATAACTCTTAACTCTGTAGTGGTTAAGTAGTTGTCATAATAAAATAAAAATAACAATATCTCGATTTGTCAACTAAATGTTTGAAAGATGATGAAGATGATTCTGGATATTTCGTCTTACAAATTACCTAAACCATGTTTTACAACAAAGGAGTCGTAAGTAGGTATTCAACATCAATGTTTCAAGCAATACAATGTTTTTGTTAATACCTAGGTACATACAGGACATTTACGAATGGAAGATAATTACCGCATTTTTAAAAGAAAATATAAAAAGTATTTTTCTACTCTTTAAACTGCAGGACTTAAATTGCAATGTTTGTTTTGTTCCTGTATATTTAATAAATAAATAAAAATCATAAAATACTTACGTCTTAGTTAAAGCACGAAACTGTTTAAACTCGGAAACAATTATCTTCTACATATCTCATTAGCAACTCCTTTAGGTACGTAATTATGTAATTGAATCAAAATATTTTGTTAGTTCTTATATTAAGTTAGCTCGCGACTCTTATTTTGCGCATTTGAAGGGTAATTTCGCAAGTAAATTCTGCCAACATCCGGTAAGTGTAGTGTCCGTAAAGGCAATATTTCCTGGATTATGGCCACATTAGCGGATCGTGAGAATGTCGCTACTAATCGTATCATCATGTAATAAGCGCGCTAATGAGTTGTTAAACACTTGAAGCGAGTTTTATAAACAGTTAGTAAATGCATTTCTAAGTTTTCATAATTCGAAGGGAAATTAAACAATGGCAACAATGTTTTGTGTAGGGGTCTCTGTTTACACACTTGTTTATGTTTAGTAACAAATGTGTGAAATCGAATTAAACACTAATCAACGTCTAAACGGGCCCTAAAGTGTAAAAGGTCATTATGCAAGTCTACCTGATTGGGACATGGTCGCCTTTATTTACTCAATATATAAGGGCGTAGCCGCCCCAATCAAGTAAACTTTCTTGATATTTCATTATATTTCCAAAAAAAGTAGCCAGTAGCCATAATTTATTAGTAATATACCATTATAGGACACGGCGCTTAACAACTAATATCTGTATCTGTATCTTATTAATACTATGTTATTTTATTTAGTAAACAAATACATAAAATACATAATATACAAAAGAAATACCCAAACAAATTAACCTACTTAAAACTAGAGATAGAAGATTGACACAAATCGCTGTCAACCTTGACCAAGAAGGTTGGTACAGGTCCAAACTCCTAGGTATAAAAACTTCTGAGCCATCTTTTCAATTTATACCTACTTAAAAACTGGTACCTACCGCCTACACGTGATAAATATTTTCATACATTATAATAATTTTGCTTATTATTCTGCTTTGACGTAAGTCGGTTTGACGGCATCGCACAAAGAGCACCATAAAATTTAACCTGAGTTCATCACCACCATTAGACTAGGTGAAAATCTTCAACTCATAAAATCCATATTATTAGACAAGCTACGCACGTAGTCAAAAGTTGTATGTACTTAGAATGACATAACGCATACGCTTTATGGGTTCAGAACGCTGGGTCATCGCGGCAAACTGTGACAAAAGAAACGTATGCACGTAACTCCACGGTTTAATGTTTTGGCGGCTACCTCAGAATTAAGTAGGTCATTGTACCAAATATAGATAAAAAATGAATTAGGAAAT
The DNA here is from genome assembly GCA_022674325.2 of Grapholita molesta. Taxonomy (NCBI): domain Eukaryota; kingdom Metazoa; phylum Arthropoda; class Insecta; order Lepidoptera; family Tortricidae; genus Grapholita; species Grapholita molesta. The sequence goes on from CP053126.2 coordinate 7,252,936, forward strand.
CATCAGACCACTATACATACATCTGTACTAGACAAACTCGTGTTCAGATTAAAATACATGTAACAATAATTAAATATCTGTTTCTCTTCACTTATCCGACTCCGATCCGAAGGAACGAAGGACGCGTCAGGTCCATCAATTTAACTATAAAACCCTCACGAAATGTCATCTTATTATTATAATTTTAAGAAGTAATTACACTTGTAATAGATGATAATAGTTAAAACCCTAGTCGGTTCGACATATTGGTAGCACCCTGACTTGTTAAAATGGTTAACATGGCAGTAGTTATGTTATTCGATAACAAAGTATGACACGGAGGTAGCTGGCACCGGCACGTACATTATGTAAATTTATCTTATGTCACACATGAGACGCGAGCTTACAAGTCGACCTGCTTTGCTTGATTTAGGTCATTGTTTTGCAGATTATTAGGTAGTAAAAACAATTATTCACGCAAATAAGTATTGCTGAACTTGGAGAAATTAACAGGCATGAAACGATACTTAATTCTTAATTAACACCAGTCGTATTTCTGTGTAATGAAATCCCATTAATTATACTTACTTTATATTAACCGATTTATATAGGTACTTTGTAATAGACGGCGTGTAACAAAATAAATTAAAAATTATCGTCTTGTGCAAGCGTTCTGAGGCCACAATATACAACTTTTAAAACTTGGTGCCCGCTGCCCGGCACGAGCTCGTAAACAAAATGAATTTTAAAAGTTCATAACTCAGCCGTTTCCGTTTATCTAAAGTGCCAGAAATGAGGCCGTGGTTGCCCGCGATAACGAGCGGGAAGGAGTGGTGCAACACAATCATTGCACTGCAGGGGGCTGCAATTGCAATTGTGTACCCTGGATTCACTGTGAAATGTTCAGATTTCGGAGCGAGGCGCGGAAGTAAAGTAACTGAACGCTTATTAGCCTGAGTTTACAGGAACCGCAATTACAGCCGAAACAAATGAGGTCACAAACACAAGCTCGCAGCCTCCTGAAACCTATTTACAACTTGTCAATAACTGCAAAACGTTGCTTCTGGTGTTACGCAAGTAGGAAGATGAACTATGGAAATGCTTGCCATGCATTCGCGTGGAGCAACCTAATGGATTTCTGCTTATGTTTTGGCCGAACGCCAAGAGTATCTTCGCAAAGATCCTTTTAGACTGGAGCATATGCGCAAAATATTATGTAGGTAACATAAGGTGATGTCATTCTGTTACTCATTATTATTAGCAGACGTCTCGGTTAACAGGTTTTTCTAAAGGTTTTTTATACAGGTACGATAGAATCGTTTGCTGGGAGTTATAGCTGGCAAATACATTTTGAAACGTATTCTTTGAAACCATGAATGTCTGTAAATTCAAAATCAATAAGAAGCCAAAGATATATAAGTCTACGTACGTGACCTTAATCGTAGCCTCATTCATATGGGTATTCTGGATCTCGTAATGGGAACCGAACCTTTATTGATTGCTTCCAAAGTGACCGTAAGGAATGTTTAATAAGCCCCGTTACCATACACCGACCTGATCATTCAGTTGCTTTTATAAAGATTCGCTATAGAAGTAACTATTAGATTAATTATAAACTGAAATATTTCCACTGACATCGCCGTCAAAATTTACCTGAGATCAATAAATTTAAACGGAGTAAATATTTTAAAACTGGGTAATAACTAAAGTTATAAAGACAGGAGCTTGCCTTAAACGAAGCTATGTAAATTACCAACGGACCAAAGTTCATCAATATATTAAAAACATGGACTATGTTTATGTTATCTTCAAACCTATGCCTATGCAAAAATAAAACCGGACGTAAAAAGGGGCCAGCACAAGTTTCAACATATAAAATCTAAATTAAGAGCATTATCTAATCATATTGTATTTGTTGCAGTCGTATCTCGAAGCGCGTTGATCGCGTCCGGCAGCGTGGGGCTGGTCCCCGTCGGAGCCCTGGGAGCGGACGACATGGTGCAGGGCGGGGAGGAGGGGGCCGCGGGCGGGCTCATCGCCCCGCGCCGCCTGCCCAACCCCTGCCTCGACAGCCCACAGAGAATGGACCTGCATCGGGAGCTGCTGTTCAACCAGAAGATGTAAGTTCTTATTCTTTATTAAACTATACATTGTGTTCATACGGATCTTCGTTGGGGTGCATCCGTGTTTCCACTTTCGTCTACCGTCCTACCTCTGTGGGATGGATCTTCTTGATCATCGTATTAGACGGTCAGCGCGTAGTTGGACCCTCAGGGCGGACTCTATGAAACAAGGATCTAACCTACCCTGGAGTACCTAGATTCGAGAAGAGATCTGGAGTACGAGCTTGGTTTTTTGAAAACAAAGCGGGAGAACCATGCTTGCCTACCTTGGACAGTCCGTAGAGTATAGATAAACAGGGATTTGTTTCTCAAATAATTGGTGAGCAGCTATAGCGGTTAAGTTAGTCTTCTTACTATTGCACGTAACATTTATTATCTTAAAATAAACAAATAAATTATCACAATGAATATGATGATATATTAAATGTACCAGTAAAACTACATATTATCAAATTATATATGAATGCTTGAATTCTCAAGATCTTCCATCGATAATCAACAACTGAATACTAGTTTCGTCGTTTTGTATAATCATCGTAATATTGGTATGCGAGTATTCATCGTTCTCGTGATATACTAAGCTATTTAAGGAGCCGTTGTAGTCTCAGGTTCGTCTAAATACCTACAAATATATATGTATAATTTTTATGAATCATTGTCGTCATAATATCGTTACGAGGATGACTTTTGCTCGTGGATAATCGAATTTATGAAGAAATACGAGTAATTTCATTATAGTTGAATTCGTCCTTTCTATAGATTGAATGTTATGCTTTTGAACTCAGTCGCCAGAGCAATGGAATCCTAACCTACGTTAAGATAGAGGTCAAATTCTTTAGTGCCATTTCACTTGCGAAATATTTCAATATATCTCTATCTTTGCTCTTCGTTAAACAAATATTTGACTGGTCCAATCTTTAATATACTTATATAAAAATTCCAACTATGTACATACATAACCTACCTACTACACTCAGTGTCATTGAAAGCAGGAGCAACAGACAATCTAACAGACAAAAATAATATGAATAAATGAAAGACATTTGAACATGTCACATGTGCTCAATTCAGTTGTTTACGTCACGCGTACAGATGTATACAGTCATAGTAATCATAGGATGTATACAGTCATAGTAACCATTAGTCGGCGTACCGATTATGATTTATGTAAAATATTAAATTCATCATAAGTATACATAAATATAAAAGAAGTTTTGAAATATTCCCTTACTTTTGTTTTAAAATGATACTCATAACAGTGCCTCGTCTATTGGCTTCCTTTAAGAAATGAAGCACTTTCTGTGATACCTTCCCTCATTGTTCCCGAGTACCCTCCTTTGAAGCACTTCGCACCTTCCACTCAATACGCTTTGTGCAAAACTGGAATTTTCGCTCCCTAACAAGCTATCTCCTACTCAAAGACGGTGTAAGGGAGGCAAGGTTCGTTGTAGGTTGTAGGGCGTTTCAGGACTGAAAGTGGATATGTAATACGTAATGCACTGATCTAATATGTCACTCAAAGGGATGACAGGTTCGGCTCGAGGTCGTCTCCGATCCAATTTTGTGGTTGTCAAAATTCCGCTCGTTTTTGCTCATTTATTGTACAAAACAACAACTAAATGACTATTCGATCGGGTAGAAAATGGGACTAATAATCGAAATGCTATTTCAGTATCGGGAAAAAAGTTGCCCCGAAATAGTCGAAAGTATTCATGAATGCAGAACATGTATGTATTATACAAATAAATATATATGTTCAATTACAAGTAACACGTCATTTCATTGTTGAAAACAAATGACGAATATTGTTTACCTACGTAAAGTGTAAAATTTTAACTTTAGGTACCTACTTTTTATGTCTTGTACGCATATGTCAAAGTTACTTTGACATGCAAAATTAACTGAATTGTTATTTTCTAAAAAAATATCGAATAGGTATGATGAAAAAATATACAAACGAACAAGCTAAATATCTTATATTAGCTATTTCGTACAACTCGTACGCACCTAACTAAAATTAAACGTTCTATCAACTTTATCTTGAACATGATATACAATTTAAGATTAAACAGCTGTTTCATTTCTACAATTCTGGCACTACTGACAAAATGTACCTACAGTAAACCACCTAAGTATATTATACTTATAGATATAATCAGTATTCAAGCAAGTGTACGGCAAGTTATTTGAACAATAGATCGGTTCCCAAATTCTTTACCTCGTGTACCGACGGGTGCACTTTTTGTAGGCATTCCTGGCTCGAACCAACGAGAACTTATTAATGAATGCCGGTAAGAACGTATAGCGCAGTCAGCGTAGAAAATCACAACGCTTTCAAAATTTTAAGCTATCAGGTGCAGCGAGATTTTTGTCTCAGATAAGACTTAGCCAATATGGCTATGCATTTTCTTCATGAGCCCCAGGACCACTTTTGAACGGTGAGAAATATAGTTAAGCCGAAGGTAATTCGGCTTTTATGGGCGCTCCGCCGCTGCTAGCTACTTATCCGTATCGTGAAGACATCATCTCTTCTGCATTAAGATTGGCGTCATAGCCACAAGTCTTTACGTCATCACATAATTACAGATCAGTTTAGTTTAATCGCCAGAGATCTCCAAGTGGTGCGATGTTATTATAAAATATAAAAAACTTCCCAATTTAATATTTTTAATATTTATTTTAGTGTGACTAAGGGTTGAAATATGAAAGTTTTACCCGCACTTCATGCGAAGCGTTCATGAATGCGTATTGCAGTACACATGTTAGCTTTTTGCTAAGACTCTCGGATTCTTAGAGCACAGGTGCGCGACATCCTGCCTCGTCCTGTGAACCCAGCGTAATTATCCAACATCTGTCTGTACTCTGTCCTCGCCGCAACTCATAAAATAAATTGCGTTTAATTTATATTTATCCACTTTTATAAACTCGTTCGCTCACATTAAGCCAGAGTAGATTATTGAAGAGTATCATCAAACAAAGAAACAGGCTCGTGCTCCGCGCAAAAACAAGAGGCGCTGACGGTACACGCTATACTCGTACAAGTTCACAGTTAGTCTAGGCAATCATTTGAACAGCGAACGTGATATCATTAAATTTCCTAAACATTTTATGATAGGAAATGTTAACCTCTGAAATCTCCTAGTATAATACAAGATACAAATTGAATTCCAGTTTTAAACTTTCATAAATAAAAAATAAGGTTACAAATTAAAACCCCCCGACAATTGGAGGATAGTTAGGAGTAATTAATTTAATACACTGTCGCTAAGCGTTATTTGATTATACTCATTTATCAGCACAGTAGTAACCCGGTTGTCGATAAGCAATTGCTGTTTTTATTCCATATACCATAATTGTTTAGCGAACGTTATATCATATTCTCACATTGGTTGTATTGCTACACGAGTTTTGCAATTGCAAAGAACGCGTTGCTCAATGAAAGTATCTCACCGGTGTTCCCGGGTTATGAATTGGAAGCAAAAAACAGTGGAAAAAACGTGTGAATGTTTCCAGCTTTACAATAACATACACGAATCTATTGAATTCTCGGAACCAAAGCAGAGTACTGTTTTGGAGTCTCGATTAAATGTTGCTATAGGTCGGGATTTGTTTACATCGTCATAACATCAAACCGGATGCCGAAACTATTATTTTTTATGAGTTAAATGGGATGTTGAAAGTTATTTAATATATAGCTGAGCAGGTGTCGGTAGCGCTCTGCGGGTTCCAAAATAACATAACACTGCTGCGTTAAGATGACTATTTAAATAATTAAGACAATCAATTAATAGCAGGTCTAATAGAACGGGACGCTCGCTCGGACGCCGTTAGATTGTATTGTACGTACCTTGGCCCACAACTCTTTACACTAAACCTGACCCAAAAGACCCATATAAATACAGCAATGTTTTTTGTTGCACATATGTTATAGTATCATGTCATATATCATTAACCCCCGATACAATTGAAGTTGAATTTTGATATACATATGTCTATGTGTACCTACATTGAAAAATAATAAAATGGCGACTCATTTTGAGTACTTGTTAATTCAGTCAATTTCCCATTGAACGTGCCGTCACCATCTCGGTCTGTCGTGCTATTTTCATTGCAGTCCAAGCGAACGCGTATGCGATCCAGCTTAAGCGTTCTCCGTCGAATACTACTTAGTTACAGTATTGGAGCTCACACTTAGACTTGCCCGCCCCATTAAACTCTGAAGGCGAAGGTAATACTCGCTCTGTTATTTCCGCGCCGTCGGCAGCGCGCCTGACGGAAGGAAGCAATTCCCAGTAGGCTAACGGGAGTGCAACGCTATACGATGCAAACATATCAGTTATAGGAATGTTCCCACCACACTGAGTCGTCTCGCCACACTGCCTTCCCAGAGTTTCCAACATTTACAACTGATGGTCGAGTCGGAAAATCGAGAAGCTTTATTTATTTTCTAAGTCCATCTTCTAGTTTTGTCAAGAGTCTTTTCAATTGATGTTTGCTGCAAAAGACTGATTAAATCTACGAAACTCTGAAAGTTTATGACTAATAACAAATTAAAACTGACTTATCACGTTATTGGGTCAACTTTGTATTATATATACATCATCTATGATGTAGTTTTAGTTTTACGGAATCAGCATCTTCCAACGTTATTGGTCTATCTATCGGCAAAAGGAAATAGCACCGTATGCGGACACATTTGATTCAGGTACCCACTGAAATTGAATGCGTGAATAGCCCGAAAACAGTAGGTAAACAAATGTAGTGGAAGTATGTTTAAGCAATTTCCCGATTACTGAGTTGTAAACACAGCACGCAAACATTAAACTTTGCTATCGACATCGCCGATCTGATAGCGGAAAATCAATCGCAAGACGTTTATATCTGATACGATAACTTCGTTACTTCGTAGTCGCCGGCTTGCATTTACTCGCTTCGCGGCCTTTACTGATTGCATTTCTGATAGGAGCAAATGAGTTTGCTTGGAAATTTGGAGTTCAGATGCCTTAGTGTTTTATGAGTTGCATCTTACACACTATACAAGTATTTAATTTCCCGGTCTTGCTAATGAACATGATATTATGAAAAGGGACAGTCTCAAGAAAGCTTCTTTATCTCCCATGAATAGCAGTCAGGACTAGTCTGAGCGAAAGCGACTGTTAGCCTTTTAACCCCGATGGGAAATTAATTCCTAACTCCAGGCATTCTCAAGCCAGTGGATAGCAAGGTTTACGTTCTCAAGAGGTCCGATAAAACTCTTATAAGCGTTATATTACGAAACCCAAACGCTCAAAGGCTTCAAATCCGTTGTTCTTGCTGTGACTGATTCCTGGCGTACTACGAGTGCCTGCAGCTCGCTCCTGAATGCGCCTGTTGGCCTGAATACGATATGCAAATAGCGTTACATTTCTCCACGCCGCCCGGGCTGTAATTAGTTGGGATTAAACCGTCGGTACCCGTGGTAATGGGACGTCAACTCGATTCCAGTGCACTTCTCCCACGCCGCTTGCAGGCCAATCGTAAATTTCTGCTCTGCTGAACTCGCTGATTGCAAACTTATTTTAGGCTTGTGTAATGGACAATATCTAGTGTTTTTGTTTGTACACACTGTCCGGCTTTAATTACCGACTGTTCTTTTTTGCTGAAGAAATGTGTGAAATCGAATCTGTTTATAGATTCGTCGGCTAGGATTCGAGTAATATCTACTTATTAATAGCTACATTCTTATGAATATGTCTCAAGTGTCTGTTTTATTGTAAGTTTTATTTCATTAAAAAAACACAACATTACTGACGTCATAGACACGGCGCATATGCAAGTTATACTATATTCCGTTGCGTGGGAATACGACGAGGAACTGTTTTGTATGTACACTTATCTATCTGATATTAAGTGCCTGCTGCATTGAATTAAGCATTGCGTAATTTTATTGTTTAACCTATACATATTATCGTGCTATTGGAATCACTACATATTTATCAGGTTTGAGTAGATAGGTACATTGTTCAAGTGGATTGATTAGGTAGTACCTGCTATTAATTTATTGTACCTAGCACTACTAACACATTATAGTAGATTGTTTGACAAGGGGCTAAAGTAGGCCATAGTATCACGAGATGGTTATTTTCCCGAACGAAGTGAGGGAAAATTGTTCGAGGGGTAATATGGCGTTTAGACCCGAGTTCTGCATACTAGTTTTCACTTCGATTGCGAGAAAATAAGAGAAAATAACATTTCAACGATTAACAAATACAATTTTATTCGCCCGCAATGAATTCTGAGTCAAAAATGTTTAATTTGGCAGTCTTTGTATTTTTTTCACTGCTTTGATACAGATAGGATATATCTACGCCGTGAATAAATGCCATAGACAACGTATAATTGGGGCTTCAAAGAGTTTGCCAACGATTTAAACTTTTTTTTAATGTTTGTGAAGTAGGAACTAAAAAGCACCTAATGCTTTGACAATTTGATTACGTTTCCTCATTGGTCGATTTTAATATTGTGGTATTGTCTGATTGGTTGATACTTTATACAAAGTTTTTTTAATGATTTCACATTTTTAAACAGTATTCGCACCAAAATAAGAATCTAGAGTTGCGATTAACTTCGATATGTGTCCTGATTGGTGGATTTAATTTGGTGAAGTGTTCTGGTTGGTCAATTTGAAACGTTTTGTATATCATAAATATGTATACATATTTTCCCGAGGGGCTAAATGTACTACTTTAGTCCGCCTTGGCAAGCATAATATGACAAACTTTTAGAGCATGAGAAGTGAAAAATTACAATTGAGCGACCTAGACACTCCGCAGGCTGTAGATGCTAGGATAAGTGGCCATATTATAACGCGTGCTTTAAGCTTTAATTGGGTGTATTGAGACATCCTTTAGTGACACATGCTCTTTAGTTAAAGCAGCCTAGTATAAATAATGCTAAACTACTAGTATAAATAACGCAGACACGTGTATACACAAGTATATGGAAGCCGTTACAGAAAAATAGTTTATCGATACCTACGGAGTGAACCGACCTTGTACTTAACTATTTAAAGAATTGTTTAAAGAGTTGCTGTAGCCCAGTAAAAACACGGTAGCGCAAGAAACTAAATTGTAATAACATACCTTTTTTAATTACAATTCCCACATCGTATTTATTATACTATATGTAAGCATCAAACATACATAATAATATGTGTACAATTTTTATTAATGCATTCACTGCCACCGACGCACATGTGCGTTCATTTCCATACATTTTTGGAGGAGGTGGCAGCGAATGTGTTAATCAGTAAAACACGACATGGACATAGGTCTCCTATAAACCGACCCACAGTGATCACCGCCAGTTTTGTGCCAACCGTGTCCGGTGGATACCCGTGATCTTTACCATATGTCGTCGGTCCACCTTGTGGGGGTCTGCCCACGACGCGTCATCCGCTACGTGGTCGCCGCTCGTGAACCTTTACGCCCCAACGGCCATCGGTTCTACGAGAAATGTGCCTCACCTACTGTGCCACTTAAGTTTAGCTATCCAGATATCAGTACTGATCCGATCGCGCAAAGACACTCTCAGCATAGCCCTCTCCATTGCCCTTTGGGTTACTTTGAGCCTTCTTATGAGGCCAATAGTAAGCGACCACGTTTTAGCACCATATGTCATTACTGGAAATACACCCTGGTCAAAAACATTTGTGTTGAGACAATGGCTATATAATATATTAGTAACAAGTACCCTTACCATGAGTTGTGACTTTGAGGGTTTCGATAGCGAGTATCGAGTTTACTATCTGTGTGTCTCGCTTGTACTATTTAGTGCGAACGAGATGCACAGTTAGTAAACTCGATACTCGTTAGCGAAAACCTCAATGTCACAACTCCTGGTAAGGGTATACAGATGTGTCGTAGTTTCCCGAGCGCTGCCCAGTCGAGTCGGATTCGAGGACAACGATTGACCATATTACACTAAAATGTATGCTACCTACTATAAATTATTTCCCATTCTAGCTTTTTATCTCTATTACGCACTCAATAAAATTTTAGTTTTCACGTCTACACATTTGTGAAGTTATATTAATGAATAGTGAGTTTAAACAAACCTGTCTGAGTGATATCAGCAGCATATCTTGTGTACGATCTTATCGCCACGCCAGCGCCAATCCTTCAGCAAACACTTAAAAACTTTATTCCCCTTGTAAATGTTCTAATGCGGAAAATGTTATTGATAACAATATCAATGTTATCAATATTGCTAATTAACACGTAATTAAATTTTAGCGACCAAACATTACCTTATATGGTCATAAAACACAAAGTGATAACACAATGATGTCACTGATAAGCGGCTAGATGATATTTGTGAATTCTGGGTAATTCAGATCGATGTTACTGTTTTTTTTACAAAGTATGATGGCGGAAAACACGCGTCGTCCCGCTGACAGCTTAAGTTATCCTGCAAATTCAAGCAAAGCCACATGTGAGTTGCCGACTTTTGTATTCGCTGTTATGATTACGATTATTTCGAACTTAGATACCGGTATATATAAGATTCCTCTACGTCCGTCGCTATACGAGTTAAACGACTTTAAATATAGCTAAGTTGCAACCTTCATATTTCGCGTTAATATCTACTTAACCCCTAGGAAATTATCAGTTCAACGTCAACAAATCTAATTTTTAATCTACTTGATAAAATTAGAGTGAATGTTCAATGTTATCTGCTTTGTTAAAGTGTTTTATGTTATCTATTTCAGTGGCAAGAATGTCCTGAACCAGAAGAGCGAACTACAAAAGGCGCTTTCAAAACACAAAGAGAAGCAGATCTTAAATCAAGTTAAGGAACACAAGGAAACCCCAGGTAAAAATATTTTCTATAGCGTTCATTACGTTGAATGTCAAGGTTAAAGGCTTATCTTAGTTATTGTACCGTCATAACGCTTATTATAAGAAATAATGAAGATAAACGGGCAGCCTAAGGAATATGGCGGATTTCAGAATAGATTAAATAAAATCTTATAGACACCAATACCCAAGCCTAAAAATATATATATATCCATAAGTATAGTTTTCATACTGGGCCATATCGCAATTACGTTAAATGACCAATTCTGAACAAAAAATCCGTTACGCACAAATACTTAAAAAAGTTTTAAATTCATTAGTTTCGGCAATGAATTATTGATTAATAATTATATTTAGTTGTTTTACTACGGTTTATGTTGCAATTATTTCAATTATAAAATCGCTGAAATAACGGATGTTTTTCTAACTGTACTTTTATACGGTGCTATTAAAATATAAATTATAATCAAAATTCACATTCAAGACTCGTGTACATATTACATTAAGTATAGCTGCAAAATTGCATATAAATAATCTAAACGAAGTATGATGGGTCGTGGTTCTTGAAAATGAATACAAAAGTAGTAGTAAAACTAATATTAAAGCTATTACGGATAAAACTATAGTCAAGTGTTTTACTGCGTAGAAATAGAAAAAGAAATAAACATTTATTTCTACTTCTACGTGCTACATGCTCTGGGGAAGTACGGTCGGCTCCAAAAATATATAAACGATTTCAATCCTTACGCCTCAGACATACGTTCTCAAATGTATACATATTATTAGACGTGACTGTACCTACATAAGTTACTAATTAGAAGGCGAAGTCCCGGGCAAAAGCTATAAATACGTAGCTAATTAAATCGTTAGCAGTAAAATACATTAGGTAATAAGTACTTAGCTACGATTTATCTGTAACGTTTTATGTAACGCATCATAACTTGTGTTATACAAATAGCGAAAACGCGTTCGTAGAATATATATATATATATATATATATATATATATATATAAGTTGCGCAGCTGAAATGGGAATGGGTCAGCCACGTCGCAGGGCTGATGAAAAATGGAGTAAACGAGTGCTATTCTGGAGACCTCAAACAGAAAGCTGAGATGGCGGAAGACCATCGAACCAGATGGTCGGACGACATTCAAAAGACGACATGGCCGACCTGACACAGAACTTCCATGTTGTTTTTGATGCAGCAAGAACAACATGGAAGTCCATGAAAGAGGCATATATTCAACAGTGGATGCAAATATGCTAAGAAAAAGATATTATTACCTTAATAGTTCGAAAAACCCTTCTTTATCATTCCAAATTTAGACAATTTCCTTTAAACCACACGTTTGATATAGTTGCTACTCGTTACTTGTACCTTAAGAAGGTAAATAAACAAAATATATATCGATAATCTCGAATGTGTCGGAAAGGTGAACAATCGTGCAATATTTCACCGAACGCGAAAGCTCAATGCACACTTGGACTGGTATTCGATACCAAACCATATTATTGCTATAAGGATTTTGTACATTTGGTCGAGTCGATTGTTTTGTCCACGTGCCGCGCACGGTTAAGGAGGTATGCTTATATGGTGATCATTATGACATAATTCATACCTAAAAATAACGACTATATGATATGAGTAGTATTTTTATTTTTTATGGTCTGACAATATAATTAGAAAAAGTGTTTTTTTAATTGTTTTTTATTTTTTTATGGAAGATGATAAATAAGTATTTTTTTATTCCTATTTCTGAGAACGTATATTATGAATAAAGTAAATATTTGAGTATCTACTTTTTTAGTAGATTTAGAACATTTAGATACAACTACCTATACAGTAGTACATTTCCTACTAGTTAACACTCTCGATCTTACATCCAATCGTACCTAATGTTTATTATTTTGTAAGTAATGACTAATCCGTTATTAATATATTTCTAATTCTACCGTTAATAAATTTTAGTTGACTTCCTCTATTTTCCGACGCTTTCGAACCTGTCAGCCCTTAATATGATTTCAATATTGAACATGTATTGAAAGCATCAAAACATAAAGGAATTACAAAATACTTTTAGGTTTTTAACATTTTTTACTTAATTTAGAGCACGTAAACGAATCCTTTGCCGCTTTAAATAACTAAATGCATAAATGCTTTTATCTTTTACGCAACGCCATAATTTCCAGTTTCCGTTGTTGCATTTACTTACACTTAATTTTTACACTTTCCAAAAAAAGGTAAATTGATGAATGTTTAATATACGTTGAAAATATGATCTACACACGCGGCAGCGTGTACAAGCCAAGTTCAATAATAATGTTACCAAAACAAATAAAAGCATCTTGTTTCAGATTACTTGACATAGCGGTCACTTTAAGTGTATAGACAATACGTTAACATAAGCATTAATTGATTGTAAATACCTAGTTTATGTGCATTTCATGTCACGGTTAAAGATTCGAATATGGAATTACGTTCAAAATGTTAAAAATACTCGTATTCCCAGAATACGATCGTTGTTTTCGCACTTATTCTGGTATTACGCTATAAGAACGGGTTTGACGTGGGTTGTCGAAGTTGTTTTTGCGTGAATATTTGGACGGTCCGGACCGGGCTCATACGACACAGGTGCACCGGGCGTTCACCTCCATACTTGCATGACAATCAATCTGCTTAACGTGCAACGTGATATTGACATTTAAAGATCTGATCGTTGTTTCACAAATAGTCGCGGCGTTAGGTTCTTAGACATGTTAATTGCTATGGGTCCTTGATACTATACAGCTTCATTGTCCTTAACTTGTCGAAAACACAAAACTTAACCTATTTAGTATACAAATTGTGTTTAGACGTTCATTGCGGTACGGGGTTGATTCAACCCCGTGCAAGTATGGTTAATTGCGAAGTTAACTAATTGCCGCAGCGAAGGTGTTAAAGCGCGCCTTCGCCTCTTACAGTTTTTTTTTTTTTTTATAACATAGGCGGCAAACGAGCAGACGGATTGCCTGGTGGTAAGCAATTACCGTCGCCCATGGGCACCCGTAACACCAGGGGAGTCACAAGCGCGTTGCCGGCCTTTAAGGGGGGGTTGGAGCTCTGGGAACCTTACTCACCATCAGGAACACAACACTACATACCTGAAAGGTAGCAGTGCTATTATGGCTGTGGTCTTCTGTAAGGAGGAGGTACTTCCCCAGTTGGGCTGCCAGATTCAAGCGTGATGGTCATCGCTGTGCCCTACCTCTCATTGTTGGACGTAGTTTAAGGTTGCCTGGTGGTAAGCAATTACCGTCGCCCATGGGCACCCGTAACACCAGGGGAGTCACAAGCGCGTTGCGGGCCTTTAAGGGGGGGTTGGAGCTCTGGGAACCTTACTCACCATCAGGAACACAACACTACATACCTGAAAGGTAGCAGTGCTATTATGGCTGTGGTCTTCTGTAAGGAGGAGGTACTTCCCCAGTTGGGCTGCCAGATTCAAGCGTGATGGTCATCGCTGTGCCCTACCTCTCATTGTTGGACGTAGTTTAAGGACATACCCGAGTCCGGGTCAGTTTCGTAGTAAGGAACAAAGTGTAATCAAAACTTAATTGTGTATATATATTCTTACTGCTATAAGATACCTCATGATTTGTCGATACTATTTGCTGCGGACTATAGGTAATTAACTGCGTAACTCGTACTTCACTAAAGTTCTCCTTTTTTAACTGAATATGTTATATATTTCCTGCTTAGCTAACAGTCCAAATTAATGAACTAATAAAAATATTTTCCGCATTAAAATGAATAACGAACTGAATTATGTACTGACTTATAAAACATTACCTACTGCGTCTGCGCAGAATTAGTAATGGATGCTTATCGGGATAATCCTAATTACTGGTTTCTCCCCCTGGAATCAAACTCTCGATAGCAAATTCCATCTTTATCGGTCCTGCCGTTTAAGCGTGAAGTTGCAACAGACAACAGACTCTCGCATTTATAATAGCACATGTCCTGTACAAAGGGTATTTGGCTCAATTTGGCTGGGTCAGTTTTAAAACCACAGATTTAAGGCATTGTTGAATGTACTTTCAATTTTATCTATCCATTTTGACTTGTCAGACTTGATTGTCAGTTCACGTATTTCCTGTACGGACGTCGATGGCCAAAGTTAAACGAAAGTGAAATTACATGCAGTGTCTAGTCTCGGCTAACCGGGCTCTAGCGTGGGAGAAATTGCCGTATACCTCCAACTGCATTGCAAAATGCATACATTAATTTACCTGATACTTCCTGACTTGTGTATTTACAAGTTGTGAAAAGTGTTTATTATTGTTTACACATGAAGTTGCTTGTATATGTATAAGAATTTATGAGGTAACTAGGAACAAATCAAATTATTTTATTAAGTATTTTAATTTGTGTTGTGACCGGGTGGTCTAGTTGGTCAGGGTGTCAGTCGCGAATACATGTTAATAATTCATTCGTGGGTTCAAATCCCGTTCTCGACACCAATGGTCTTATTGACTTTTTCTTAAGTATTTATTAATTTATTGTAAGACAATAACTAGTACTCTCAAATAATAAAATAGTAAAATAAAAATACATTAATAAAGTCCCTTTAAATAAGGAAATAAAAATATTGTATGAAACATTTATTTATATTATTTTTAATATTTTATGTCGCAGCAGAATTTAATAATAAATGTCAAGATCTGGAATAACGGAATAAGTAAGAATTATATTCAAAAATTAGACTAACATTCTAATACGCATCCGTCTGTCAAATCAATAATGTCATAAGTGGATACAATTCGTAGAAGTTAACAGTAATAAGCTAAGTTTTATAAATAAAAGTGGGTTAATTAATATTTACTCGATGGGTCGTTAACTGAGGTCCTAAAATAGAAACAGTAATACGTCTCGAAAGTGTGATCTTTATAATAAATATCTTTATAATAAGCTACTGGTGGGAACCTATAATTAGCTCTCTGTTACTTAAACTATATAACTAGTTTATATTATTATGTTGAATTGTTAGCTGTTGGTTCTCCAAATAATAAATAAAAAAAGTAAATAAATAAATAAATAAATAAATATTGTAGCTGGTTACTGAAAATAGTAGGTACGATACGTTGAATGAAACTGCTTTACGTGATCTTCAATCAACGCGTCGCGCCATCTGTCGAATGAATCGAAAAGCGCCGTGCTGTACTAGATAGTATCACTAACCACGCAGTTTTCCATTTCAGAGCTAGAGCGAGCTATAGCGGAGCGCGCGCGCCGGCTGGAGGCGGCCGAGCCGGCGCCGGCGCCGGACCCGGCCACCAACCCCACGCTGCAGGAGGTGCGCGCGCGCCTGCGCCACGCCGCCACCAACTCGCCCGCCGCCGCGCAGTGAGCCAGCTAGTGCGCCCGTGGTGAACTAGGTGCCGCTAGTAGTTACTAGTTTGTACTCGTACTAAATCGTTTCCTTCTTTAAAAACTACTTAAGTTCAGATTCAATATGACGTGATCATTTTTATCAAAATATCTAAAATTGTAAATTTGGGTAGGTGCAATATTGCGATTGAAACAGTAACTGGGATTTAACTTCAAGCGTCAGTAACAAACATAATTCCATGATTTATATAACTGCAGCGGCGTCTAGTATCCTTTTTTAATTAACCCGTTAACTGTTTTTATTTTTTAAATATTGATGCTTAACGAACATCAGTATTATACTCGTATTACCAAAAGATTAATATCGAAGAATAATTAATCTAAGCTTTACTTAATACTTACACGACGCGACGTTAAGTAATCCATGAAATGAAATGAAACGAAATGTTACGTAATATTCTGGCGCATACCCCGCTTATAAAATCTTCCGAAACTTGTTATTAGATTATAGTCAGTGATTAAAAATTATAGCCATGTTCTTTGTAGCCATAAATTTAAAGTATACTGTAGACTGTAATCACTTGACGAATCATGGAAATAGAAATACAGTCGACATCAAGTGAGACTACTCGCGACATCTGGTGAGGGCATTTGATGAACATATGAGTTGGAAACGAAAACTTCTTGAGGGTTTATTAAAGTATAATATTGTTGGTTGATTGAGTATTGCTATAGCGGGTGTTTTGATAATATACATAGTATGAGCAAATGTGGTGATGTGTGCAGTGTGCTTTGAATGCGATAGTTTTACGGTTAACCTGTCGTACAGGTGTTGGGAACGATTCACTTTGAGTGTCACAAATGTATTTACGTTCATGGCATTTTGATATCGGTAAAAGTTGCTTTAATGGCTACTTTAGCGTGTATATTTGACGCTCCGATCGTCATTCGCAATTGCGGTAAACCGTCGAGAGAACGGAGTCGTGGTCATTGGAATAAATACCCCATAAATTATTTATATTCAGGACAGGAACTATTATTTTGTTACCGTACATTAAGTGTATTATTACTTTGGTTCGATACTACGTATACTTAACAATTATCGTCTCGAACAAACGACTGAGAAGGGACTGCATGAGGTATCTAATGATAAGGGTAACGTGGACTTGTAACCAAGAGAAAGAAATATTTTTCTAAACTTTTTAATGTCACAAACTAAACATTTTGTCGTCTGTAGAGTTCATTTGTAAGCATTTACTGTTCTTGTTAACTCCTTACTTGTCTATCATAGTAACCGTGTTTAGGCATAGGCTCATGTGTATCGAGGTAATTGTGTAATATTATCTAACTATTTTATTACATACTTATAGAAAGTAGGTAAATGTTGAAAAATAATATAGAAAGTATTATTTAGTGAAAATAACTCGTAAGCGTGATTTAAATGTAATAAAGTATTTTAATTACAAAAATTAACTCTTATGAATTGTAGAATCGACGATATTATATTCAGAAGTGAACCCGTAGAACTAGTTTATTTACTGATAAATATTGCACAAGTAACCACTGTTATTTCAAACTTATCAAGTGCACCAATAAACAAATACCTATAGATGACCAGTACGTTTGAAAGTGTTCATAAACGTGATAGATGAAAAATATTTTTGTATACTCCATTATTCCGTAGACTGACTGTCTGCAGATTAAATTTTTTATAATAGTTGTCTTGTTTGGTTACCCTAGTCCTACGCTTTCATTGTTCCCCAAAAAACAGACTAAATATATCGACTTCAATTCTTTTGGATTGATAAATTCTATTGAACGAGTTGTCCCGATATTATAATGATACCAAATCTTTATGTACGTCATTTCAAGTCGGTTAAGGACGTCTAGAGAATCTCTGCCTAGTTATGCTATAATATAAATAAATACATTGTACCTTTTTTCTACTGCTATGCTATGTCGTGATTTTAACTTGTTTTTGCTCCCCACTCCCCACAATGTTATGACAGTTCAAATTGTGACCAATAATAACAATGATCCTAAAAATGTTAATATGTAATTCATTTCTAAAATATTGGGTTCTCTCCATTGTGCCTATTATATATATATAAACATATACGTAGTTGTTATTTACTTTCAGAGTATTAATTATTTATATCAGATTTAAGGTAGGGATATTACTTATAAAGGATGAGGATTCTCGAAATGCTACGAAATTTTAATACCATTCCACTTGTTAATTTTTCACATCAATATTTTTTTTAATTATTGGGAGCTGCTTTTTCTATGTTAAGTGTTAAGTTGTTTGTGTCCTAGTACAAAGTCTTCAGTGCAGGGCTATTGTTTACCTGAGCTTGTGTAAGCAACGTGGCCATTTATTTGTATGATTTAACGTGAATGTATTATAGCATTAAGTAAGTTACTCTTTGCAGACAACGTTTTCACAATGAAAACTGTATTAAAAATTCAATGATTTCTATAGACAAATAAAAGTGTTTTAGCAATATTTTTGTTTTATTCGTGATCAAACCAAGGAGCCTATGCATTGCTAAACTGGAATTGAATCTCTAGTTTAGGGAAAATATGTGTACATATTTTTGATTTACGAGACGTTTTAAATTGACCTATCAGAACGCTTATCATATGAAATCCACCAATCGCGACACATATTGAAGTTAATCGGAACGTTGATTCTTTTTTGGTGCGTATACTGTTTTATAAATGTTAATTATAAAATAATACTAATATGTATTTAGCATCAACCAACCAGAACACAGCAGCAAAGTTAAAATAGACCAATTAGGAAAACTAATTAATTTATCCAAAGATGAGGTATTTTTAGTGTAGGAACAGGACCTAGCAGTTAAAAAGAATTCAGTGCGCGTGAATAACATACTATTATTTTTATTTTCTCGTTATCGAAGTGAAAAGTAGAGTGTGTAATTCTGGTCTAAAAGCCATTATTATCCCTAGAACAATGTTCCCAAAATAGTATACAATCCAAATATCGTGGTCATATGGTCTACTTTGGACCCTTGTTAAACAATCTACTATTCCACCCTTTGCTCAGGATGGACTCTTGGGCGGTTAGCAATTAATTTTCTCGACTTCTCGAAATGCCTGACTAATACGAAATCTTACCATTACGATATTCGCTTTTATTGTAGTTATGTTCTCTGGCTTATTTTAATCTAATATACCTACATTTCGCTGCACGTAGAACCGATGGTCTTTGAGACGTAAAGGTTTTAGAGTGGCGACCACGTACCCGAAGGCGCAGCGAGGGCAGGTCCCCACAAGGTGAACCGACGACTTAGTGAAGATCGAAGGAATCTACTGGATGCGGGTGGCACAAAACCGGTCAGTGTGGGTCACTTTGAGGGAGGCCTCCAGCAGTAGACGCCCTTTGGCTAGTATGATGTCAATGCCTACGGCCCATAACCTCCTATTTTTGTCGAAGTTCATACCGATCGTTAACAACCTAAAAAGCTTGACCTAAATGATCATCTTCTAACATGTTTCCATGTTACTGAATGTGTTGAAGGACTCGATATATCTTTGTGCTTGTTTCCTTCGAATTGACGTTAAATAATAAACCGGCCAAGAGCATGTCGAGCCATAGTCAGTGGGGTTCCGTAGTTTTCTATCTGTAACTGTTCAACCGTTAAGTTGAAGATAAATTTCCTGTATCGGAACATATTTAATTGGGGGTCCTTAATTAGGTATAGTATTTTTGCATTCGCAGCGGGACTCGAACCCACAACCACTAGATCACTAGCCCAGTGCACTATCAATTGTGCTATACGAGTACCGCTTAGACTTGTCAATTTTTTCTATTTATCCCTCGTCGTATACGTGATCATGGGAGACGAAGATAGATATTCGGTAGCAGACATTTCTGTATAGATTAGCAATTTTAAACACAAAACTATCGTGAGATTGAAACATATTAATTGTATAAAAGCGGGTAACTCACGTTTTATAAGTCGAATATTGCTCGACATGTTTCACTTCGTAACGAGGAGCATAATCATGAGCCATTCGCGTTGGCTAACCGACGCAGACTTTAGTAGAGTTGGTTAGCCAACGCGGACATAATTAATACAGACATTTCTGTATAATAGAAAATAATTTAATATTTTTGCAATTCGCCTATTTATACAAGTATGATGTCAGAAAAACTTTGCCCGCCATATTTACAAGTTGACACGAAATATTTGTTACAATGTTAGGTTTTATTATTAGTTTTGTTAGTTGTTAGTGTTTGTAATATTAGATTTTAAAATAAGGAAGAAGTATAGAATTATAATATATTTTATAGACACGGAGTGGTATGCTAATAGTGTTGCCATAAAAATCATTTAAGAATACCTGTATATCATGGTACAGTCGCCGTCGGAGCTGTGGAGGTGGTCACAAATATCGAAACAACGTCTCTATATTGTCAAGGCGATAAAGTGCGTGTTTCGATATTTTTGAATACCGTGGCTGCTCTGATATATTTGATGGCGACTGTATTTGAAAAAAGGTAGGCGAATTTATATCACTTAAAAAAAAACTTAAAAAGAATAATCAAGTAGTAATAACTAATACATACATAGTAGGTGCCTGCTTAATAAATTTAATAATATACGGTTATACAATAGAAGTTGACAATTATTGTATGAAGCGCGTGTGCTTGGTCATTAAATACTTGGCTCTCATATGCGCGGTTATCTACTTATCTATTCCTAGCACATCTGTATCATAAATCATATGGTACTATTTTCTAATACCAACTAGCTGCAGAATTTGTTATTAATTATGATGATTATGTTGTCGTTGTGCTTTTAAGTAATACGCTTATCAAGTGTCAGTTCCTTGTTGCACCAAACTATCTGCAACTGTAACACCAAGTTGAAACTATCGTTACCGTTCAGGTAAGTAAGTACATTATATTTTGATTGATATAACTGGTGCTTTTATGTTTAATTGGTCAATCACGGTGAAGTTTCGTTGCTTATGGAAAAATATTTAAAATAACAGTCAAAAAGGCGGAAGGTGCGTTTAAAACGACACCTCGTTACTGCATATTACAACGTAATGAATTACAAGATTATCGAACTCCAAGCATAATTAGCGGGGAAAATTTGTCGCGGTTAGTAAGCGTGAACGCTTTCGTTTTCTCATGCTGGGGCGGCGCACGCGCCCGCGCCCGATCGCCTGCAGTCGCTCCCGGCACTCCACCCGCTGACCACGCTCGGAAAATGTACACTGAACTAGACCACCATGTCTCGTAAACTATTCCGCGCCGCGCTCTTTTACCTCCTAGTCCTTAGCCTCGACGCGAAAAAAACAAGGAGAATCAAAACGAAACCTGAAGACGACAGCAGCCCGCAACCAAGTGTTGTTTCCTATTCCACATTTGGTTTTAATGATGTTGGATCATATGATGGCTTCGTGCCCAGCTCCCCGGACTTTGCTACGTATCTGAGCGGCAGTGTTAACAATCAGGATTCTACTCCTCCAAGGTTGTACGGTCCCGCATTCCCGTCGTCGTTAGAATCGTCTGGATTTGGGAACGTGGAATCTCAGCCGCAAGATGGTTTTAGTTCTGGGGATGACAACAACGCGCAACCCAGCATGCAATATAGTTCATCATCCTATTTCAACCACGATAGTCAAAATGATCAGAGCCAAAATGGTTCACCGGAGGAAAAGTACAGAAGGATAGTTGATGAAGAGAGCAATTCACCGGTATACGGAACTAAGTTGGGCGGCAAAAATAAACATAGGTTATTCAACCAATTCAATGAAACTGCAGCGTTTGATGTCTATAGCAATGGAAACTCTCATCCTAGTGAAACTAGATATACGAATTTTAAGGAATCGGAAGTTGTTCACGATACGAAGCCGATGTCATATGGTGAGTCGGCGAGCAGCCACCAAAATATTTACAACTATGCCCCGACATATCCTCCGACCGAGGTAGATGAAATAAAGCCCTCACCTAACAACACATATTCATTTAACTATCCTAAAGTGATTGACTTTACAAGGTATAAACAATATTATCCCACAGCAGTAGAAAATAAATTTCCGACGGCTACGTTTCAACCAGTAACAACTAAACAAAAGGATCCAAAACAAAACAATAACTACGACACTCATACAACTAACTACGATAGTAACAATAACAATAATTTTGAAAGTCACAATAACGATAATAATTATGGAAGTCACAACAATAACTTTGGCGTACACAATAATAATAAGGTGTATGAAAGTCATGCCACTGTTAACTACGCATCACAGCCATTTAAGAATACATATGAAGTTAAAGAAGAAGACCAAGAAAGCGATCTTCCTAAACCGATCTCCTCCTACTCGAATAACGGTTATTCAAATAATTTTGTGAGTTACACGAGTCCCAAATCAAGTTTAAAAGACACGAAACCTGATTTTGATTACAAGGATAAAGTGAAACCTACTCCTCCATGGGCTTATAACAATACTATAAAAAACTGGAGAAACCCTGTAAAAGGCTATGAATACTCCACTGATTTTAGTAACATGAGTTTCAAATATGACACTAGTGTACCAGAAAAAGAAAGACACACAAGAAAAAAGCCGTTTAACAGCCATACAGATGAGCTCACACCAGCAAGCAGTAATGTTGTAGACTTATCTGACTACAAGTTCCCAGAAACTGATTACTCCAACTTTAAGAAGATACCCGGTGTAAAAGCACATTATGATG
Source organism: Grapholita molesta (assembly GCA_022674325.2). Lineage (NCBI taxonomy): Eukaryota > Metazoa > Arthropoda > Insecta > Lepidoptera > Tortricidae > Grapholita > Grapholita molesta. The sequence goes on from CP053126.2 coordinate 7,275,983, forward strand.
ACGACTATTCTAATTTACAAACAAAATACAAAGATTTGTTTAAATCTGATGACTACATTAATCAATTTAAAAATCTATACAGCAACAATAATGCACCATCAACAAGCTCTCTGTGGGGAAATGTTTACAAAGGCCCGGAATTCACATCACTGAAATATCCTTCAGCAAATTCGCAATTTAACGATGAGATTAGTAGCGACGTTGTTCATATACAACCCCCAAAGAACAAACAGAAGAGTAAATATAGTCATAATAAATACATTGACAATAAACCAAGTGAATGGGCATTCCAGAATAAATACAGACCTTACAAAGCCAACAAGCCTATCGATTGGACTAAAGATGTTTCTCTGACGAGATTCAAGTCAGAGGAAGACTTGTTAGGTCTCAGAACTCACGATACATCACATCCTTCATACATACCTTCGTATAAACCCTTTAACGATGTGTCAGACGAGTTTGATTACAAGAAGCTTGTGGAGAAATGGAGGCAGTCGTACCTAAAATCAAAATACAAGGACTCGTTCCGCGATTTTGAAACATACGCGTCAGATGCGAAACCCATACACGTGCCGATACCGAAGCCATACGCGGTAAGTCTCAGCATTAATTAATCTAGTAGTTGTTAATTTTAAAACAAGTCGAATAACAGTTTTAGTAATCAATGAACAAAAACCATGTAGAGGAATGCGGATCGGAAAAGCTGGCAGCACGCGTCTCGCACTGATTTCCTCCGCTCGGGTAAGATGACACGCGTGCGGCCCAGAGAAATCATGAAACAAAACACACGGCAATTTCATTCAGTCATGCGTTTGCTCGTTCTTCTGACTTGGGTGCCGGTTGTAAAATGCTTATTTGAGCACTTTATATGATCATTTGCAATATCAGATAAATTGTGTCTATTTCTACAAAACAGATATTTCAACAAGGCCGAAAAGTTTGACAAGCCTTTATTCAAATAAACGACATAAATTTATAACACACGTAAATTAAACATTCGCGGCAAAACCATTTTAATTAAGATAAATCAATATTTTGCATGACCCTTACAAACTCCTGCTGAGATGAACCTAAGTAAAGTTAAAGCCTGTGGCTAATTAAACTTCCCGTATTGAAAGTGAAATGGAGGTTTGCAAGCACTTGATCAGAAGTAGGTACTACAGGGATAATCAATGGTTTTGCATAATGGACGCCTAGGTATTTACATCGTCCGGCGTTATGGGACATTGACTCTTCTAAGTTATACGAGCAAGATTGCTTTCACTAGCGGTCAGATAATTGGGGTTTGCATACAACTTGATGGAATAAAATAATCGTGATTAAAAACCGGAACATGGTTTCCTTGACTTGTAAAGTTGTGGTTTAATCGTGTCTGTCAACAGATTTTAATTTAAACATTAGATCCCTGTACATGGCTTTATTTTACTTTTCTCATTGCTAGGGGGTTAGGAGTACCTAAATACTCGTAATTTTATGTTCAAGTTGACTTGCCTCCAAAGTTACTGAAATACTAATGAAAAGTTTGATAAAATTTTTACTAGCAAATTTAACATTTACAACTGTAGATAATGTAAGGCGCGATCAACGTCAACTGAATGAAAGTTTCTAATACACCCTAATATATATAAAATCAGCAATATTAGATTGTTTACAAAAAAAACATGTAAAATAAGAGCATTGGTAATGCGACATCATTGAGAGTTTTCTGATTGGGTCAGCAGACAGGCTGTTCACTATTTTATGGTTTATCACGACATGCGTCACTTTCTCACTTACGTACTTAAACGTGACAGACGATAAAATACCATAAATAAAATCCTATTTAATTTAAAATTGTATACTCAACCATTTTTTTTGTTATTTGTATTGTTTGAAAGAATCACAAGCTTTTTCAATCCTGATACGAAAGAAAAGGTGTTCAAAGTGTTTTCTTCCATTCCGTTACCATTTTACCTACAACACAAGCCTTACTGAGCTTACCGTAGGACTAGGTCGATTTGTGTAAGATTGTCCCGAAATATTTATTTATTACTTTATATGACGGTAACGAAATAAAAGTAATAAAAATGTAAGTCAATTTTTTTCTATTATAAAAATCTAAAGAGAGTATTATTTTGAGTAGAAACCGCACAAAAAAAATCAATTAAAAAGTTGAGTATACAACAAAATGATATTAATGCCCATAGATTAATTTTGTAATAGCTCTGTGGTACTATTACCACAGTAATGTGGGATTGTTGGGGCAGCCTACCTGGGGTTTTAAGATGAAAACTTGTTATAAAACAGAACAGCAATAAGTAGCCTGTCATCGACAAGAATATGATAGACGTAGGACACATCTCATAAATAATGTTTTCCTAAAGCTTGATCGCAGCACAATTTATTATCAACCGATTATTGGCTCGCGTGCGACTGAAAATGATAATGTAGCGATTTACATTTGCGCAGGAGTTTCCTCCATTCATGGTAAACTATGGACATTATCTATGCGTGCGTGTATTTTTATGTCTGTGACTATGATATAATGATCTGTTATTAATTTTCTAATATTATATAGTCTCTCTCGTTATAAACCAAGAGGATTGCTGGGAATCATTCCGGTTTCCTTACGATGTTACTTCAATAATAAATATATAATAATAATAAATAAATATTCCGGGACAATCTTATACAAATCAACCTAGTCCTACGGTAAGCTCAGTAAGGCTTGTGTTGTGGGTACTAGACGACGATATATATATAATAGATAGATACATATAAATAAATACTTAAATACATAGAAAACACCCATGACTCAGGAACAAATATCTGTACTCATCACACAAATAAATGCCCTGACTGGCATTCGAACCCAGGACCATCGAATTCATAGGCAGGGTCATTACCTACTAGGCCAGACCAGTCGTCAAATTTTCAATATTTATCTTATTTTATTACATGAGTAACTTTTTGTAACCTATGTCACTTGTAGTGCGGAAACCGGAGTCTGGCCCGGGCAATTCTCCGAGTGATTGCATCCACTAAGGTCACTACTCGTATTGTCCTATTGATCCGATTCTAAAATATACATATTATGTTTTCCCGTACACGGAACAATGGTATTCCGGACATTTGGAAGGCGTATGCGAGGCCGGAGCTAACGCGCAGAGGGCATGGGTACACTAAGCGGATGTTGTCCCCGTCTGTGACCGTGGGACGAGCACAAAGATAGCACCAGCCGTCGTATAAGAACTATTGAGATTTAATGGAATCTAAAATGTAAAAGTATGTCAGTCAAATAATAAAACTGGTTTTGAGGGAGTTTGAATAGGACTCCCGGAGACGATAGGAATCCAAAAAGGGTAGAAGATAGTAAAAAGGTGGAAAACTAGACTATAAAATATATACTTACTCATTCTAGATACAGAGAGAAGATAGTTAATACGGTTCATAAAAAAGTCAACATTTCCTACAAGTAGACAATTATTAAAAAATATATTAGATAAGCACTCTGAATATTAAACCGCCCGGTGCTCCGCAGATTGAAGTGCCCCGGCCCGTGATTGTGCCGGTGCCGGAGCCGTATCCGGTTCGTGTGCCGATACCGAAGCCGGTGGCCGTACCGGTAGTCAAAGAACTAAAGGTGCAGGTCGAGAAACCCGTACCATATCCGGTATATAAAAAGGTCCCTTACCCGGTGGAAAAACCTGTGCCCGTAATGGTAGAAAAGCAGGTCAGTTCAATTCGTAATTAGGGCGTTTTAAAATGTTTTACACAACGGAAAAATGTGTTACTTTTTTCAGAATTTGTGATATTAACACTGAATTCAAATTAATTAACCTTTTTATATATACATGAAATGAGTACAAAAAAATAAAAATCTTGCCTGAAATCTTGAAAAATCGGAAGAATGATTAATGATACTGAAATGAAAACCAACACAATTTTTCGAAGTGTCAAATATGAGTAAAGTAACGTTTGTACATTTAAGCTTTGCTTGTTAATACATGCCAGTTATATGTAGGTCAATAAGTATTACGTTCTAATTAAAATAATATGTTTATTTATCATCATGCAAATAACATATAATTTATTATATTTATCTGAGTTGGGCGTGGCGTGGGTGCACTTGCTGATGTATTGCGTTGCTGACAGCTTTTTCCATCCGTACAATATATATATTTATTACATATTATTGGGACTAAATTAATTTATTGTTATATACAATAACAATATTACAATAACACTATTTATGTATTAAAATATGCTATCTATTTATGAATACAATTGGGCTAAAATATTATAATATGTGCTATACATACATATATACTTGTGATGCATTTGTTATATGATTTAATTTACTAGTTGCTTAGGCATTGCTTAATTTACTCCATTAATAACTTAATATTGTAACTCTATAATTAAGAGATTAATGAACAATGAACAATACATGTTTCTTATTATTAACTTGAGCTATACTTAACGAGTGAATGTTTTTGCGTGTTTTAACGAGATACAGCCATAATGGCGTGATGCTACAACAGATAATCAATTAAAATATTTTAACTTGAATTTATGTGATAAAGTAGATTTTTAAGTCGCGTTATAAAATATAACAGCGTCAACTCTCGAGTTAAAACCTGTCTAATAATAATAACAAATCGTGCTTTGGTGTTTTGGAAGTAAACGGGATTAGGTATAATGTATGTTACGATTGTACGCATAATCACTTTAATACAACCTCCCATTCTAATGCTGCCGCCACAAATTCGCGCGAGTAGCGAGGCGAATGGCGAGGCGGAACGCGAGCACGCATGTGTACGCGGACGTCTCGCTATTCCTCTCGTCCCTCCCATCGCGTTTTTGTATAGGCAAAGTCTCGTCGAAAGTGTCGACGAATAGCAAGGCGAGTGACGAGCCAGCATGTCTAAACGCGGAGTAAGGGCGTGTGCACACTAGCAGTGCCCACACGTGGTTTTCCTGGCCATTCACGGTAAACAGCACGCCGCCAGAAAGCCGCATCGCCGCAGCGCGCAATTTTGTATGGGAACGCCGAGAAAACGTGGGACAGAAACGCTGGTGTGCCTACGCTCTGAATGCATATATTCTGATTGACGTTTGCATCACTTGCGTGGTGTTGAAGAAAAGTCTATTTGGCCATGATTTAGCTACTTGTCGTAAAAAGTAGATAAGTACTAATAAATGTATTATGAGTAAGTAGTTACGGCAATTGAGGCAAAAGTTAAAATAGTATATTTTTAAACGGGTCACTTGATCGACAAGACAAGATTGCACCGCGCGTCTTCACACACACACACACACACACACTACTGTGCACTAGCGTTTCGGTTCTGCGTTCCCATATAAAACTTTACGCTGCGGAAACTCCCACAAGGTGGACCGACGATCTAGCTAGGTTCACGGGATGTCGCTGGATGTGGAAGGCGAAGGATCGGTCTTCTTGGGTCGTTTTGGGGGAGGCCTATGTCCAGCAGTGGACGTCTTTCGGCATTATATTAATTATATTTTACGTATATAAACACAATATGCGTGATATTGAGGGTTATACCATCAGGTAAATCGAACTACAATACAACTGACTATTTGCTTTATAATTTAGGTACCCGTTCCAGTAATCAAGCCATACCCCGTGCCCGTGCCGCACATAAGGCCGGTGTTTCACCACACGCGGCCGCACGACGAACTAGACGAGGCCGGTACGGACGACGACGGCGACTACCTGCCCCGTCCTGACGGCTACCGGACGAACAAGAAAGTGCCGTATTCTAGGCGGCCTAAGAGGTATAGTATTATTTTATTTAAGTCAAATATGTAGGTATACGCAGCGTTCGTGTCGTACATAAGGCCGGTGTTCCATGACATGCCGCCGCACGAAGAGTACGGTGGGGGGTTTAGCCTGCCTCAGATTCGTGTAAAACTCAACATAAAAAAACAACATATATTTTGCAAGATTTGTTAAGGTTGTTAAGTCAAGTTGTCAAACGTATAAGCTCTATGTCTATAAATGTACCCACTTGAAATTCTATAAAATATCTGAAAATATTAAACTCAGAACACCGTTCAATTTTCTTTCTAACTTTGTTTACATGTAGTACAGATACCTATAGTGAGAAATTAGTTTGTTTCGGGAAAACTCGGATCTTTATCGGAATACGATGACACCCGAACTGTCAATGAATGATCGTATTAAATGAGCGCCTATTTCATATATGCATTAATATATCCCTACCAAGTACTCGTATATGGTTAGCACTGAATTTAAACAAAGTTAAATTTATCTACAGAATAAATTCACTTCAGTGGTGGTGTACGTAATCAATTATCAGCAAAAAACGTAATTTCCCTCATTATCCGTTCTTCAGGAAATATTTACTAATCACGACACTGACATTGTAAAAGCAATTGTATAATTACAGCACTTTAAACAGGCTAAATCATCGTGCGTGTAACTTACATAACATACCGTCAGATACTGTAATTGTTCATGAAACATGCGACTGAAGTTCAAAGACTTATTCAGGCTGTGATTTTATACGATAACTAACCTAGATATACATATGAAGTATCATATATACATATCATTGATTTTAGTTATTAATAAGAAACTTAAAATAGAAAGGACGCACTGTAACTATTTTTTGTCAAGCCGTTAGAATTAAACGCATTAGTCAATTAGTGCTAATTCGACATATATTTATTTGCGTGCAGTACATGTTGCATGTCATTTACGTTACCACTGCAAAAATATGCATTATATAAGGGTAATCCTACAAAAATCGACACACTGCTTGAATTCTCTACGAAATAACCTTGGCTGTTTGACGGAGATAATGATGGGCCAGAGAAATTCTAACCGCTTTTATGGAACTTGTGGCAAATGTATATATCCCCACCATATGCATATACGAGTAAATACCCCAAGATAGCTGTTCATATCCTGAAAAAAGTAAAACTAGAAAAAAATAAAGACGTTTCTAAAAACAAGTTTTTTACGTAATTATATTGATAATTTAAATAAATATTCAGAATTAGATAATTATATAGTGCCACTTGCTGTTGAAACCTCCGGTGTGTGTTGCACAGAAGCCCTCATCTTCCTCAAGGAGGTGGGGCGCCGCCTGCGAGAAAGGGGCTTTGACTCCCGTTCCGGATCGTTCCTTATGCAAGGGTTGTCCATCGTAGTTCAACGCGGCAACGGTGCGAGTGTGATGGGCACCTTTGCGTCGGGAGCGGCCCGGGGCGGTCTTATAGAATAAGTTATTTTTATCACTAATTATATTTGCGTATTTCTTTTTTTTAGTAGTAATTGTAGTTTATTTTAGATTTAAGTTTTTGTTCTTAATATTCATATTTTCAAGTAAATAAATTATTTAGGTCTATTATATTGATTTGTGCAAGTGACAATTAAAACTTAAAGGTTAACTATTTCAGTCCACGCTACCGAGAGCGGCCCCGTCGGCCCCAAAGAGCCCCGTACCACGATCGGAACAGGAGGCAGTGGCCAGGAAGAAGGCCCGTCAGACGACCCTCGAACCTTCAGCCAGCGCCTTTTAGATCTCACTACGATGAAGAGTTCGAACGCAGTGATTACTACTTACACTGTAAAAGAACCGGCGTTTGTTAGCGTATTTTCAATTTAACAGACAATATTTTGTCCTGCATTTGTTTACTGCCCTAGTGAGACTGGTTAGTTTAAGTGAGGAATCAAAATTATTGTAAATTCATAGTCGTACGAAACTCTGTATATCCACAAGTAAAAATGCCCCGGTATCATTGTGGGTAACTTTATTTTGTAATTTTCTACGTGTTCGACATGTTTCGCTTGCCCTAAGAAAATTATCATTTATTTTTTATGTTCAGACTATGTGCCAATATATCTTCTTTGGGAATAAATTCGGTTAACTAGTTGTTTAATTAGAACAAAAAAGAAATAGCATTTTGTTGTATTTGTATAGTAAGTTTTAAGTGTTATAGATAGAGTAAATATTTGTAATAAACTATGAGTTGTTTTCTTTTTTTAAAAGACCCTATTAATCATTATCAGGCAAGTTCTTAGAAGGGAGTTTTCACGAAGCGTTGTTAAATCAAGTGTTAGTCACATTTCGGATTATTTTTTTGCCACCACTTGCGCGGTTCTTGGACAGTTAACTAACCCAGAGTTAAGGGTTTATTATATATGGACTTAAACGGTTAATCTTAGCTTTGTTGGCTAAGGTGGTTGTCACACTGTTTCGAATTTCGGATGTGGCGACGGTGCATAAACAAGCCAGCGCTATCTCTTTTTTCAGCCGTCACCGCATACGAAATTCGTATTAATGTGTCACCCACCTAACCCCGAGTGGTGCAAGTGAGCCTTAGTATTTCAGTTTCAAAGACTGGCACAACATCCCTACTTATCGGCGATGTATGTTCACACTTTCGGAAAAAGTGAGAACTCAGGAAGACTCCACAGGTGGATCTGATAATTAAGCTGTCCGTACGAGATCAACGTACAGTCGCGCATGGCTGCGCGCTTTTCCTAACGCTCCAATAAACAGGGTGCATCTTACGCATGCGCGTCACGATTAACCGTTTTCCTGCTAATAAATTATTTAAACTGCAGTGGTCGTTTGCAAAACTGTGGCGCGGAATAAAATAAATAAATATGTGACAAATATGTATAAGATTCAGTAAGTTATATTGGACATAGTCATGCCCCATCTTCGAGCTTCGAGACCATCGGCAGCAACGTGCATTACAATTACATGTTAATTTTGGTGAGCTTGTTTTGTGGAATATTTATTCTTTACACAGATGTAAGAATTACATATATCAGCAATACGAGTATTTTTAGACTAAATTAATCATCATTTAAACAAAAATAAAAAAATCTGATTCCAGACAAATAGACATGATTGGAACATTTCTAGATTGAACCTAAGTCATATTATTATGATCGTTTAATTACGAAACTAGCATACTTAAAATAAGCAATCGTTCAAAGCTCTTGAGGATTAGATTGAAGATACTGTGCTATTCTTCTCCTATGATATATGGACAGCTGAATAAAAATAAAACAGTTAAATAAATAACCTACGCATAAGTTTAATTATATAAATTGGCAGCCGGTTCACGGCCGCGGTTGCGGGTCACGAGTTATTTCGTCGCGGTACTGTAGTCATTGCCATCGACTGCAGTGTTGCAGCCTAACAAACCAGTTTACCTATGATCTCCGATTACGTTTGTATTTACGGAAACAGAGACTGAAATTATTCTGGGTGCTTCGAGACTAGACTGGTAAGCTATGAAAATGTCCGGCCGTTCACTCGCGATGACACTTTTCTCACCATACCCAAGGGCATTTTTGTTTGTGCCTAATTAAGAACACCTTTTGTTGATTACGACACTTTGTGACAATTCCGTGTTTGGAGTTTCAATGTTGATTGTGCTGCTCATTAACTAAGTTACACATTGAAGTTCCTAAACTTAACACAAAGTTAAGTACCTAAGTATATTCGTAGTGTAAAGTTATGAAGAAATATTATCGTTTATGACATATAGGTACAGGTATATCTACATGTTTAGATAAACTTATTATCAAATTTCTTGTACTACCGGAATACATGGGTAGTAAAATGATGAATAAAGTAATATCATTCAAAGATAAACTTGTCATTGTAGGTGGATAGTGGTACGAGTAACTAGTAAGTACTTACACAGGTTATTGCAATTACCTAAACAAAATGTTTTCATCCAAAAGGAAGACTTATTATTTATTATATTAAGCAAAAAATGTTTTCATCCAAAAGGAAGACTTATTATTTATTATATTAAGCAAAATGTGGTGTAATACAGTAAAAACTGTATTAAGTGAATTTAGTATTTACAGTAAGTACAACTTCCCATGGTCTCCCACAGCTTGTCTACGTCTTTGGTTGTGTCGTGATCCTTCCTTATGTTTTCTCTTCATAATAAAGGTGACAGCATGTGCTCATCGAGACATATACGGCACTAATTCTTAACTATCCAGACGAGACAGAAATAATGTATACTCTATTAAAAACATTTAAACATAAATATAAATAATAATCATAATGTTCGCGGGGTCAGCAACTATATTAATAAAATAAAATTCAATCTTTTTTTAAGTATGTTGCAGGCCCAGAATGCATTACTGTACCTAAGACTGATTACCTTAGTGTATAAGTAAGTGCCAGACACAACTGCCAGAAGTAATAAACTATTGTTTTATGCAGATGTATAACAGTCCTGCGTGTAAATGTCATCACAAAGCGGAAGAACTATTGCAAACAAGGTGAATGAGAGGGTCAATATCACTAAGGTTGACACGTAAGTACTGGTGTAAGTATATAATTGTATTGGGTATTGCTGTTGCTACTTATGACTATACATATATGACTTATGGATACAATGCACTAAGAAGTTTCCAAAGTTGCGAAATATTCTGCCCGGAATTAGATGAATTTAAATTTAACAATTTATTAAAACGCATATTCAGCGTAATAAATGCATAGTTTTATCAGTTTTTTAAACATTCGCCTTACTAATAGACAAAAATTTGAATAGTACGAAAACAGTAAAATCTCTCATAGTAAATTTTCAGTATTGAAACTTACTTTAAATTCAAGGAAAGGTTCTCGGAAACTTTCTTGCATTTTTGAGAATGTTCTGCAACTAGTATATTGTTACTTACGACAGTTAGGACACCAGACACTATCACGAATGTAGGATGTTTTTAATCCTATCCTAATATTCAAAAGAAACGATTTTCAATAATACTTTTTCAACTTCAATACAAAATGCTATGCTATATAATTTATTACATGAAAATTAAGCACAATCAATATCTGTAGTTGAAATAGTTATTTGTGCAACAAGAGAGGAAAGTTGTTTTTTCTTGCGAGTGTTTATTTTGAGTCCCGAGTAAGCGAAAGATTCTATAATTGAATCACGAGCGTAGCGAGTGATTCTAGTCTTAGAATCTTGAGTGTAGCGAGGCACTCAAAAACACGAGATGTAAAATAACTTTAATCTCGTGTGACACATACAACTTTTCACCTCAGTAGTGAGAACATATTAAAGGTTAAACAAGTTGCCAAAAATGTTATTTTTAGTACAAGCTTTTATTGCCGACTGTACTCTTTCTCACAATCGTCATCTACTCTTCGAAAGGATTCTAATGAGCCTAAAACACCACGGGTTTGTCTTGTGTCTTTTAGGAGTTGCTTTTGCTACCTTCTGGCTCCAGCATCAGATCAGATCAATGGTACCATAATATTGCATTGTCACCGAACTTACATAAGTGTGCTAAATTTCAGCTCAATCGGTTAAAGATGTCTGCTTCAAAATTGAGTTGCAAGATTCCATCCGGATAGATATACAAATACATACATTAAGGTAAATAAAATCTTGTAAAAAAAATAACATCAAGTTAACCAAATTCATTCAAGTGTTTTATCTGAAACTGCACTGGCTTCATTACTTAATATTTTGTTTAAATATTTTTCATTTTAAAATATTTACATTTCAAAATTATAATATTTGATTGATTTGTGAGGGTCCGAACGTGTTAGTGGTGTTTAGGGAGTCCATTATGTCTTGTTATAATAGATCGATACATATAAATACTTAAATACATAGAAAACACCCATGACTTAGGAACAAATATCTGTGCTCATCACACAAATAAATGGCCTGACTGGGATTCGAACCCAAAACCACCGGCTTCATGGGCAGGGTCATTACCTACTAGGCCAGACCGGTCGTCAATTATAAAGCTACTTTGTCTCACTCCCTGGAGTGACGAAAGATCCAACTTTCCTCATTTCCTGAAAGTGAGGAAAGTCGCACTTTCCTCACTCCCTGGAGTGAGGAAAGTAAACATGTTCGAACTGCTGAGGTGAAAAATATAAATACGTACCCTATTCGTTTATTTATAATTGCCGCATTTGTATTATGTATGTAATTTATGACCGAAACATGACAGCCTTGCCTTGCCTAGCCTTCTATAACTGGCGAACCTAACCTAACATATATATTTTTTAAATTATTTTATAATTTCTCCTTGTAGGAATCAGTTCATAAAATTTCATAACGAGATCTTTAAATGTCTACTTAATTATCATTATCAGTTCCACAGATTGTTTTAGCTAACTAGGTACCGACGTAATTAAATTAATTATATTGATGATATCTAAGTACCTCGTGTAATTTTTAGGCAATTTTAATTTTCAGAGATAAGTTAGGGACCTTGTAATTATTGTGACGTTGCGGTGTGCGGCATCGGGTTGATATGACATTCATCTTAGCTTATACCTGCTTTTATAAGTAATAATAAGTCAGTAGGTAATATAAATGCTATCTTATAATGCTAAAAATATAATTATATTATTTTACAGATATATACAAATTACCCAGATAATGTATTACATTATCACTTGTGTACTGCTTACATGAAGCTATTTAAAAAGCACATTAAAAGTTTTATCACCAAATTCATCTCCAATCTGAATCCATACTATGAATGATTGCTGTAAAATAAGATACTTTCGTTCAAAATTTTCGATGATTAAGTATGGAGTTTAGTATTATAAATTAAAATAAGACATGCATACACACTAACGATCTGTTTTATTACCCACATAACAATGGCGTGAAGATGTCTAACTTATGTAAATCATAGATTTAATCTCGACTGCAGCAGTTGTTATGGATACCGGTCTAGATTCTTGTCTATCATAATTACTATAAAAGGATGTCTAAACATACTTTGATACTTATATGCGTAGTAAGTTAAGTTAAACGTTAACGGGGAAACTTGCCAGCCGGGCTAGCACGTAATTAGCGCAACAGAATTTCGCGTCGAGGTGCACTCCCCGTTCCTCTTTAATTAATATTGTTAGGGAAAGACGAGTAGTTTATGACGCCTCGAGATATTGTCGCGCCAAATGTTCTAGGCTTACAGCGGGCCTACTATGGTCGGAGTTATCACACTGGATAATATGATAATAACGTAATAAAAAATAGTTTGTCGACTATCATATAACCCATACTATATGGTTGCACAAGTTATAGCGGAGTTAAGCACTTTTGACAAAGATAGACGACAGTCAATAATCGATGGATCGAGATATAACCGCGATGCCAATTTTTAAACAACTTTGCAATTTAATGAGACGGACACTGTCTGTGTCAGCTGTCACGTCGGCTTTTAATACCACGAAGTGGTTTTTTTGAACAGTGGACAATCAGGAACGGTTCTGGTTTGTGTGAACACTCCTTGTGTCTGTTTCTTCCGACACGGCGCTTTTAATAGAGATACTTATTTGTTTTGCTACGTGAGAGCCATCTGTCTAGGATTTAATTAATTGAATCAAAAAAGAATCGAGTTAGTTCATAGTAGAATTCCAGAATATCTCGACATGTAAACTTGCAACAAGAGATCTCAGATATGGCGTCTTTGCTAGATAATTGTATCATAAACCAGTATAGGTTAGTCATACGCGTAAATAGCTCTATATCGCGCACGACTTTAGGTTCACGACATGCGGCTTTATGCAAAGGCATAGATATAAAAGACTCAGTGGACAATGTTTAAGACCCTAAGAATTAGAGCTTTTAAAAATACAAATACCTACAAGGTTGGTTCCATTCCCGGTTCAACAATGTAATTATTTAAAAATATATATGCATGCCACAGTAAGGGAAAGTGCCTATCATTTTAAGTAAAATATTCATGAGGTATAGCCGTGGGACGTCCTGTATATAGCCTATATCGGTCAAATGTTATGAGAACGTTAATCTAAACTGTAGATTTCTTTGTGTTTGACCGTCTTGCTTGACTCTATGTTAGCACTAGACTGTGAATTATAATTATAAATTAGCTACGTGTGAAAATTTGTTGGTTTTATTATGTCTATAATTAGCAGAGGAATGTAATCTATGCAAAAATCACGACCTAGATTTTGAGACAAAGAACAATATGTACTCGTAGTATATTTTTAGAATTAGTACCTAAAAGGATAAAAAAGTACCCGTGTGAATATGTGTCTGTGGAACTACTTAGGTCATAATCGATTAGGAAATTAAGGAGAGTTATAAAAAGTCTACAAAAAGAGTACTAGCAGTCGAAATAATGTCACTTTAACTGTATCGACTAAAATAAGGTTTCATCCATCGATAGTTAACATACTTTACATATTTGATACTAGTAGTGATTGCAGCGAAAATTTTGTTGAAATGATAAGTACTATAATTGCCTAGTGCAGTGGCGGCGGCCGAGTGCATAAAGGCTTATAAAATATCGAAGTATCGGCCATCGGCCCCCAACACCTCTGTTTGGCATTCGAGACAGTTTGGGCCGCTTCCTCATTCCTTTTTTAAGGAGTTGAAGAAAAAAAAAAATAGATACCGCAGATAACCAGAGGCCTAGTTTTATCTCGCATCGTATTTATATTGCCATTATTCCCCCACTCAATTTTCGAGACAGCCTCGTCCGCACTAAATTTGATACGCATGTGACATGCTGATATGCAATGCACTCTACCTACATGCGATCTTTTGTGCCGCTAATGAATCGCATCAGAACCGCTGTGGACGCTAGGAGTAGTGCATGTGTAACCGGCCTAATAGTTACTCAACCCCATATTTAATTGAAAACTATACGCAAGCTAAACTAATCGTATGAATAGGTGACGGATACGTCCGTCACGGGGCTGGCCTTGAATTATCGCATCCAATTCATCATCGTGGCCAATAGCTTCTAAATGTGACTCTGTAATCACATGGACCATTATCTGATTAGTGATTGTAGTGTCACTTAGTCAAAAAAACAGGTTATGCAATTTTCCTGCTGGAACCTTTAAAACGTAACCATGAAAAGTACAATTAGATCGTCAATGATTTGTGAATGTTGTTAAAGACTCACTATTCAATGGAGAAATTAATTGTTACAAATGAAATGGCATTTCGTCGTTTAACTTTAATTTATAAATTACACAGTTTCACACGTTATGAGACTTTAAGTGCCAAATAAATTAATCTTTATTATAAATATGTCGTAGCTATAAAAAAAAATCGAGCCATAAATTGATGCGAATAAAGTAGGTAGTTTAGACTGCAAGGGAACATACTTAGAAAAACAATAATTTACTATTTATGTACATAATATAATTTGCAGCTAGTTTTTTTTTTATAATTCCGATTATTTCAATTTGCTCCTAGTATCTAAAAATCCGCAGCTGTTAACAAAATAATAATAAAACGGTTATAATCACTACAGCCCAAATTAATTGCCTATATCGGGTATTTTTGTCACGTGCGCAAATATAAAAACCCGCGTAAATATAACGGCATTAGAATTCCGTCCGTCCTAATCAAAGCGTTAATGGTCGCAGTTCAATTTAAACAACTTATATGGATACCTGGAGAGATTACAAAGCGTATTGTATGGTAAAGTTGAAGCGAATATATAAAGGTTGGCGAGACCTCGAACTGTTTAGTCTGTCTTCGCGGCCCCGCTGAACCGGTCGGACTGACCCCGCACAACTCTTGGTCAACCTTAAACTGCAGGAACACGTAAGTTTGAATTATAACATTAACGGTTAATACTCTTACCTATATCCATATGATACGGACACGATAAGACTTCAGTTTTTTGTACATATGACTTGGGTTTCATTATAGATATAACTTTTTTGCTTTTTCTTTCTTTCAAAGGTGTAAATTATAGTGATGTGTCAAGTCATGTTAATATAATTGAAAACATACAGTTTAAGTTTAAATATTAAACTGTATGTTTTCTATTTTCGTTTACGTTTTCACATTTCCCTCAATTAATTAAATTTTATTCCATTTTTATAACCAGATTTAATTGCGATCGGTTTGTACCGTGTGCGTTTCAGCAGTTTAATATATGGTACCTAGGTACATACTTATTTGTATTTATCACTACCGTAGTGGAATACATTATTTAAGTTTTTTTTTTCATTATACGTATATCTAGCAATCTGCAATCTTTTTGCAGTATTATAATTGACAATTTATAACAAACCGTTTTAATCTGTGGTTTTAATTAACACGGGTTTAAGCAATATTTAATCACACGCAGTTTTACAATGTCGGGAAGTAGCTATTATAGCCACCTAATAGACATTAATTTAGTGCGTAGGAACTACCGCTTTGTCAAAGTTAAAAAGAAAACACATACTACGTATGAATGTAAATATTTTATAGCCACTTTTCTACCGTGCATATCACTCAATATATTCATAATTTAAAATAAATCCTATATGTAAGCCACCTTCGTATGTTATAAGAGAAAATCATATCATTCGAGAATTCCCATTAATTAGTTATTATTGTTAATAAATAACGCGTTTTATCTGCATATGCATTCACTTAAAGACATCGTTTTCCTGGTAAATAAGATAAATGTTGTTTTTTTTTTATTCATAAATATTAATAACCGTAAAAGTGCAATTATTATTGATAGGATATTAATTAAAATTATTAATCGACCATTCGTTCGCTCTCCCGCGTATTAACGAAATAAAAATGAATGTTGAACTAAGTAGGCAGTACGTTGTAATAAAAAGAGTTCATTAATTAATTAATGCATATCCAATATGCAAGAAGGGACCTAATAAGGCTTATAGTAATGACTAGTTACTTATGCCGCTTGTGCGAGCTTTACTTATGTCAAGAAAAGAGTTTCGTATTTAATTTTTATTTTCACACCCTTTGGTATTTATATTTGAAATCCTTTTCGCGGAATTCTATGCTATAACTATAACATTTGAAAACCACAGGTTCAAAATTTCATAGTTCTACCTTTAATTTTTTATGCGTTGTTTATCAGCGTCAGATAAAGGCTCCAACCGGCAGTTTAGTTAAATCGAGTTTACGAAGCTAATAATGAGGTAGTATCAGTCACCATCACGCGTGCCCCAGAAGTTGTCGAGGCGTCAGTAAAGAGGTTGTGCAACGTGTCACAGTTCCCAGGCTATCCGAATACATAACTAGACTGATCTGCTCAGATAAGGAAGACTAGCTGTTGTAAAACCACCCAACTTAGTTTCCCAATAATAAGATCACAAGCCATCCGCAAAAACGTGAGCCAGCCATCTTTATTATGGAGTTGGCGTGGTGCTACACAATGCCGTCATTACCATAGTTACAACATCAGCAGCTTGGATGACTATTGATGGGTACTGCACTATAAACAAAATACAAGGTTCTTATTTGACACCTCGGATAATAGTAGTAGTTATTAGTTAATGTGGACTGCAATGAGCCATTGCTTTTATATCAGAACCGGTTTCACCAGATACCTAATACCTTCACTCGCTACTCTACCACAGTTTACATATAACACAATTATTATAATTGCGAATACATTTAACTTGTTGTTTCTGCTTTGTTACAGAGGAAATATGCGGCCAATTAGTTTTATAATAGCTGCTGCGGTGCTGGCTGTATGTAAAGCAGCATCTCCACAACTTCGTTTCGCTTGGAAGCAAGTAGACTACGCCTGGGACACGCCCGCTGATAGAGAAAATGCCATCAAAGACGGTCATTTTGTACAAGAGCATAATTTAATACTTGGTTTGGCGAGATGGAAGAACAAATTATTTATCACCGTCCCAAGGTGGAAGAACGGCGTGGCTTCTTCATTAAACTATGTGGATGTAGACGGTGCTCAAGATCAAATTTTAAAACCGTATCCTTCAATGAAGGACAACTTGGTCGCCGATGACGCTAAGGAGCTCCCGTCAAACAGCTCTATTATCTCAGTCTTCCGTGTGTATGTTGATCCTTGTGACAGACTATGGGTTATGGACTCCGGATTGGCAGATATCTTTGGTAAATATCTTCGGAAGTATCTTGTTTAGGTTAAGAAATGATTGTGAAACCATATAATTAAACCCGTTAGTTCAGTTGCCTGGATAACAAAGCATTGTTTTCATCTCGATAAATATTATTTTCCTGAATCTAATTGATATAATTATAATAGCCATGGATTTCAAAGTTGTTTGTGTAATTATTAGTCAATATAATCCTGTTATATTTATCTTATTGAAGCATTTCTGTTCTGGCAGAAGGATACGAGTTACGAGATATTATAATTACAATAATTAATATTTGGTATTCACTGTAGGTGCTGGTAACCAAATTGCGGCACCATCTCTAGTGGTCTTCGATTTGAACACTGATCAGCTCCTTCATCGGTATTTCTTCAAAGTTACTGATATGAAAGAGGATTCCTTCTTTGCCAACATCGTAAGTACACAATTTGAATAGATTTCAGAAATAATACCTATATTTGTAAATCGGACTATTAAAGCTCAAGTTAGGATTACCCGTATTGATTTGTTTTCAAATTAGTTTCTTCTTAGTCGTGCACTCCTGACTGATTCTTGCGCCACGGTAGCTATTGTGATGCGGCGCCGGGTGGCTCTGTTCTTGGTGGAGTGGGTGGGGACCTTCAAATTAGTAGTCAATCGTTAAGTTTCTTTAATAGCAAGTGAGTAACTTTTATGAGGCAGTTGTCGTACATATTGCGTTGCCGACACTTTAATCTTTCTGGTCCCTAGGTCCCTGGTTAACTCTGGATGGCACAAGTGGGCCTAAGCAAACTTGATGAGTTGATTTCACAGCCTGGCTTAAGAAGGATTTTTAATAAAACATATGGCACACGTTACGATAAAGAAACACGTAAATATTTACGAAAAACTTTAGTCGAAGTCCAGTTTTTTTTATGTGCACTTGTTAACGGTGTTTAATCTGTGGCATGCAGTTGGAATCGGACCAACACATTGTACTCATTGTAGTGTGCCTGTTTTATCTTGTTTATTCGCGAAAGCATTTCCATAATGTTTTAACGAGCGTGATTTAAAATAACCGTCTGTACCTGCTGCAGGTTTTAAAGACCGGTTTTAAGTTATTTTGTTTACGAGCTAGTTAACCCTTTTCTTGGCATCTTTAACATAAAAATAAATAAATATTATGTATAGAGGAAGTATAGTATACAGGACATCCTTACACACATTGACTTAGCTCCACGGTAAGCTCAAGAAGGCTTGTGTTAATTGTGATTACTCAGCCAAAATAATACATATAATATACATATACTTAACATATATGATTCAGGAACAAATTATCTGTACTCGTCGCACAAATAAATGCCCTTGGATTCGAACCCAGTACCGTCGGTTTCATAGGCAGGGTCGCTACCCACTAGGCCAAACCTGTCGTCACATCATAAAGATACATATTTTGAAGATCTATTAGGAGCAAACGAACAGGTTTTTTTTTGAGGATAAGGTTAATAATAGCCATTAATAAATAATGTTTTTATTATATTTTATTCACAACTGCGTTGCAGAAAATCTCCTGAGCTTAACCAATAATATTTCCAGGTGGTAGACGTGACCAAGGACACATGCGACGACGCTTACGCTTACATCCCGGACCTGGGCGCGTATGGCGTGGTGGTCTACAGTCTGAAGCAGAACGACTCCTGGCGTATCGCGCACCACTACTTCCACTTCGAACCTCTGGCCGGCCAGTATAAGGTCGGAGGCATCGAGTTCCAATGGACCGATGGTGTTTTCGCACTGGCGTTGTCAGAGCCGAGGGAAGGAGGGTAAGTGAACTCCATTTCCATTTTCAAAGTTGCTCCGTTTTGACACTTTAAGGTGGTGCCAAAGTACCTATCAAGTATTAGCCAAAAAAAAAACAACAAAAATACTTTTGACTCCAGACCAACGTTCAATATAAATTAAGTGTAACTCAGTACCTTTTATCCATTCGGTTTACAATTATCACATATTGTACACCATAGGCATATTTTATATGAATTGAATAAATGTTATCGTTCAGGCCTAACAGTTAGGAACCTAAGAAGTCTGCCGCAGTATTTCCTCATGGTCAAACTTATTTACAACTAATTTTAATCGGGATTTTCCATGCACAGTTTGACGCATTGTGTTAAATGAGCAGGCGTAGGTGAATACAATCAGAAAACAATAGGCTCTTATGTCATGCTCGATCAGTTACAATTCAACTTCTATAAAAATTATATCAGAAGAACTTTTTAGTCAAGTTTTGTGTCTTGACTATTCAACCGTCTAATTCTTATGTCACGTAGGGACCTTGCTTTTTTGTCGTACATGTCTGCTCAGTGCTCAGATAAGACGACATTCACTATAAGTATTATTCATACTTGATTAAATCTTTATTTTTCTACGAAACCATTAAGTAGCTACGTGATCAATAAAATGAATATGAAAAATACATGCGACTATTATTAGAAATTTTCTATAATGAAGTATATAACGTAGGTTTCGATTACTTATGGTTATATGGTTTTCCTTAATACACTTGCAAGAAAAAACTAATAGGTACAAGAGAAGGAACAAAACACGTCACACAGAACACTTTAAATACAAGGAAAACAACGATTTTATTGAGCTATCGGAATATTTTCATTTCGATTTTGTTCCTGTCAAATGAATAAATCAGTATTGTTTTGAATTTCGATGTTATGGGTGGTATATAACAGTTTTTAATAACTTTAAGATGGGAGTGCTAAATAGGATTAATTATTAACACCACTACACGATAGGTACACACAGCAACAGTCTTAACTGTACATCGGTGGACTTTATGCCTTATGTAATAAGGTCTACCAATGTATAGCTAGGAGTGTTGTTGACTGTACTACTGACCATTCGCAAACCTGTTATCACGCCAACATGTTTCCTATATGTAGTATGTTTATTTTCTTCGTTTGAACGAAAAGTATCAATAATCCATATGATAAGTTGTATATAGAGACGATTAATTTAAAACTGGTCTCTACTCTCGATGACCGACATTGACCGCAAATTAAGTAAAACGGTACATTCAAAACTGGAGGTCAATGATTATTGCTCTTCTGATGCGATAAGATAATAACTATCTACATATCAACTTCGCAACTGTATTAAGATTTATTGTTAATTTATGTATTCCATTATTTCATGTATATTTCTTACTGTATCATTTTGAAGAAATCCTCTTTACTATGAATCTTTATATAGCGTGACAAGGTATTATGATTACCTACTGAACATTTTATTAAATAGGTACCGTAAAATGGGGTGAGTGGGGATTGCGAGGTCAGTTGGTAATGGGGAGAGTAGAGAGTAGAAGGATATAGGCGCATGCTATAAAATAATCCTTACTTCATACCTAAATAATATATTCTTATTACAAAAGTGTTTATTCAACAATATCCCAAAACCACCTTTGTATGAAATTCCACTACTCTCCAACTACGGGGATGCTATTCTATGTTTATATTTAAATTTAGAAAATTAAACTACCTAAAATCATTTTTGTCCCTACTTTACAAAAGCGGTAATAAAGGCTCAGTGTGACTCGGAAGTTCTGGTTTCATGTTTGATTTATTCAGAGAACAACTAGACTAACAATCACCTGTTTTTTATCCTACAGGTACCGAACGATGTTTTTCCACGCGTTCTCGAGCACTAAGGAATTCTGCGTGTCAACCGAGCTACTGCGTAACTACACACACATCGATAAGCACGAGGCATTCCACGATTTCAAGGTTTGAATACTAAATGGCCGTAAAGCTTACAGATTGCAACACGTACTTTGCCTATTCGAGCCCCGTCGATCCTCGATATGCTCAAAGCCATTCCGTTCTATTTTTCAATGCTACAAGTAAAGGATTCTAAACGTTGTTTAGGCATTTATTACTGCGGTGGATGTTATTTTCTCTTGTAGGTCTGAAATTATTATGCCAAGACTTATATTATTACAAATTTTCTGAAAATTACGGAACACAACGAGGAGCCGCATCTATAAGTCAAATATTTTTTTCAATTCAATTAAACTCAATATGTTTATATGTATAAATTAGTGTGTAAATAGTTGGTACAAATGTTCAATTCCAGTCCTTATTGCGTACAAATATTAATAAATTATTATGATTGATTCTTAACATAAATAAGAAATGATGATACTTCCTTATGACTATTATTTCGCTTCGAATCACATGTACATAATATGTACTTATTTATACCATGAAGGTTGAAGGCATAACTTCGTCTGTTTATGAAAGGAACCTACTTAATTATTTGAAAGGTGAATTTAAACTTCCGGTTTGCTGCGCAAAAAAACTGGTTTGCGCGGCCTTTAACCATAATAGTCATATAGTTTAGTTATACTTATATAGACCGATACCAAACAAACATAAATAATATCTAGACCTAGGATGACGTAGGATAACTTTTAATTCATTTAAACAAACACACGTACTTAATGTGAAATATTGGTTACATTAATTAATTAATAACATTACGTAGGAATTGATCGATAGAAAATAACTTATTTAGGAAATTTGTACAATGACCACAACTGACAAGACACTCGACTCAAGTCAACCGGAGCGGTACCGCGAACATCGAAGTTCGTATATTTCGGGCATCTGTCTCTTTCTGGCTTGAACGTTTGCAGTCCTTGCAAAGGTTCAAGCGATAATTTTCTTAAGTAGAACACCGTTATCGCGGGCAATGGTACATCTATTTATAACTTACGAGTGGTCAATAATAACTAGAGTTTCTCCTGTGAAATTAATAAATAGTACAATAATATGTTTGTTGTCTGATTTTTACAGTTGCTGGGCGACCGCGGAGAACGCACGCAGTCTTCAGCCAGTTTCTACGACCCCAAGACTAGTGTTCTCTTCTACACACAGGTAGCTACTAGTAATTAAAAGAAAAAACGTTGTACACTGGTTGTTTAGTATTAATGATAACCAATGGCTCTGCTAGTCTAATATGGTCGGGTTTTTATCACTTGTCATAATAGCTGTCACGCTCTAACAAGTATGTGAGTGCAAAAGTGACGGATAGCGCGATAGACGATAAAATGTCAACTATGGTAGACGTTCTGATATTCCCAAATCTAAAGAAACTATGCATACCTACCTATAGAGTTCTAAGTGCAAATTTACGTACTCCCGGCCGCGTATCTTTAACATCTACATCTGCTAGTCTAATATGGTCGGGTTTTTATCACTTGTCATAATAGCTGTCACGCTCTAACAAGTATGTGAGTGCAAAAGTGACGGATAGCGCGATAGACGATAAAATGTCAACCATGGTAGACGTGTTGAGCCCTGAGTGTAAGTTTTTAACGTACGCCACGAACGCGTTCGCGTTTCCCATATAAATAACATTATCACTTACGCGTTCGTAAACGTTTTTTTACGTCAAAATAAACTTACACTAGAGCCTCTGACTTGGTCGGTAATCCCTATTTCACTTTCACTTGCCTATATAAGTATTATATCATGTAATATAATCAACAAAAAAAAAGAATTGTCGCAATTTTGCCCGCAATGCCATTGACATTCAGAGTTGTAAACGCTACAGTTTCATGCAAATATATCAGGTTTTTGTTACGGTAATCATCCACGGTTTCGTTCATTTGAGTTTTTATGGTTACATAGTAATGTAGGTATTGTAGTTAGCTAATGATATTATATGTTCTGCTATCATTAAATCGATAGCATTGTGGTTTCTCTATATACTGCATGACTGGTTTCATGTAAAAGGGTTGATCTATGAAAATCGTTGTTATAGTTGTAATGATGATTGCAGGTGAACAGAGATGGCGTAGGATGCTGGAATGTGAACAAACCCTACACTCCTGAGACGAACCCTTTGCTGTTCAGTGACCCTATCCTCTACGAGTTCCCCAACGACTTGAAGGTAAGCTATTATCTGACAAGGAAGGATAGCGATCGACATCTACTCGACTGAGACTAAACCGTTACTGTTTAGTTACCCTACCATTTTATATTTGAAATAGTTACTTGTAATACAAGGGAGCAAAGTTAGTATTTACCTTCTCGTGCTAATATTGTGACCCGAGCTAGCGAATGATTTAAATTGAACCGCGAGCATAGTAAAGTGGTTTATAGAAGGGAATCTTGAGCGGTGGGAGAGTTTCAAGGCACGAGGCAGGGGAGCAAACTTCGATGCCGAGTAACACAATTTTGTCACCTCACTATCGCGAGGAAAATACTAACTGTAAAAACTTGTTTTTAAAGAACAAAAAAACTTTTCTAGTAGGCATAACTGTTTAAGTATTTAGGTTCTCTTATAAATACATTAACAGTAAAAATGAAAATTGATTCATTCGTAATACAACTCCACGTATTTAACTTACGCCAGCAGTCACCTTAATCCTTTGCATTTTATTACCAGGTCGACGACGAAGGAAGTCTCTGGCTGCTGACAGACAAGCTGCCTAAGTTCCTGTACAAGTCGCTGGACCCCAACGAAGTCAACTTCAGGATATTTAGCATCAATACCACTGAGGCTATCGCCGGAACCGCCTGCCAATAAACTTCTGTCAGTGAAACAAAAGCACGTGGAACGTGCAGTAATATCTGTGGAGCTCATTTGGAGTTATCATGTCATTATAGAAAAGGCCTATCGTAGATTGAACACACACATTCAGTGTTCTCAATTGTCTTTTCTATTATCGAAAGGTGTAGTTTTGATCTCGATACCACCTATATTGAAATGGTGTTAGGTGTACTTGGTCAATATAGAATATGTATCTCCTTATAATGGAATAGTACTTATCAGCTATTTTTATATATCGTCACTACTTTGAAAAAATCTCGTATCTGACACAGATACTCTAAGTTGAAACGCATTAACTCTGTAGGTACTCATCCCATACATAGTTAGGCCATTTTTCTTTCGAATATCAGAATGAGTTACGAGCCTTTTTCAAAGTAGTGACGATATTCAATATTACCCTAGTACACCTGTATCAATAAAATAAATGATTTGATTGTTATTATTATTACCTATTTATGTTGCTAAGGTTATACATACATAGGAGCAACAGTCAAATGTTAAGTACTTACTTATGTACTTAAAGTACCTAGTGTAAATATATTTGATTCTAGCCGTACAGTTATTTATGTTTTGATTTATATGATATCTATATAATTAGGTGCTCGTGCACGATGTTGTATTTATTTAATACTTACCGCATGATATTTTTGACACAAATATTTGTTATAATTTTGATAACAGTACAACACTGATCATTTAATCTTATAAGGTTTTTTATTAAGTACCTATCTAGCATAGTACCTACCTAATAAAGAAAAAAAAAAAATTACAACTTTTTTTTTACCGGGTATAAACGGAGACAGTTCCCAATTAAGAGAGTTATGATAGGAAACAGCTTAAAATCTCTCCGACAACTCCGAAATCTGGTACATATCTATGTTGTTTTGAGGTCCCGTATTCATGTCAAGATTATTTGATGTATAGGGTCTTCACTTCGGAAACTTCACTTTTAAAAAATATACTTTATCCTGAACAATTGTCCCTTTATTTCTACATTTAAAGTGATCATTAACCCTTGACTGCCACGACAGTCAGTTAAGATGCCGGAGGGGAGGGTTAGCTACCGGTGCATGCAAGCTAACTTTACACCAAAAAGTATTGAGCATCTTTATGACAATGTATTGTGTTCTTAAACAAAAAAAAAGGACTGAACTGTTTGTTGATTATAATATTTATAATTCTTTCCATATATAAATACCATCTATGTACTAGGCAAGTACTTGTGTATGATCTACGCTAATATCAATATTTTATTTGACTGCGACTTTAACAAAATTGCTATACAAATATGCGAGTTATGTATATGTTAATATGGACCAAGTGATGAATTGGACCTCATACATAGAGCCCGGTCATTATAAACAATGCCCGTTATGAGATCTCAATTTAATTACAACTATTCAAATATACAAATCATTAATGGGCATTGAACGGGCATTATACATAATGTCTATCAGCTAATGGGCATATTGATAATAATGTACAGCCATTATATATATCGGATCTGTGGAGCTGGTCACAAATATCGGAACAATGTCTCTATTATCAAAGCGATAAAGTGCATGCTCCGATATTGTTGAACACCTTGGCTGCTCCGATATATTTGATGGCGACAGTACACATTGTAAAAAAAATGTCTCCTAAAATTTGCTTACAGTACAGACCCATATAGAACAGTAGCAGATCCATTTGCGTTATCACTTATCAGAAAGTATACCTACCTACTTACATTTACTGCCTTCATCGCCATACAAGGTAAACACCGATGTTTATTGCAAGTCAATAATAAAGTTTTTGTTCATCCAACACTAGGTCTATTTATATGTAAATATCTATATGTACCTAATATATAGTCATCCAGCAATTAAAACTCGAGGGCTGATAACCTCATAATTATTTGTATTGTTACATAACAATAGCTTTATCAAAGTCAAGTTGAATCGATAAATAGTTCCATAAAGATCTTAATGGGACTGAACAAGCAGAAATCTCATTTGGCTTCACTCGCGTTACTGCAGTGACACCGGACGGACGTAACCATGGCACCCAGGACGGAAAAAGTTGGCATTGTTGGCAGGTACTGTTTATATTGTCTACAACATAATTACTTAGTATCTTTTGTTTTTAATTGGGGTGAACCGTAAAAGAGGTTTAACAGGAAAAAGAGACAATATTACAAAGTTGTTTGAGTTGTATTTATGTGAATATCTAAATCGTCGCCTAGTAGATAGTTCTGTTCAAGCTTTGCTTAGTTTGGCCGTAGATGTGTAAGTTTGTTCGCAATTGTTTTATTGTTGTCCTCCTATTTAATAATTTAACACAGAACGGTCCTTTGGTGAGTATGTAGAAGTCCGGCCCGGTACCTACCACGAACATCGAAGTTCGTATTTTCGAGCATCTTTTTCTTTAACTCCAATTAAGGCGTCATGAGAGTGACAGGAGACATTCGTCCGAAATTTACGAATATCGTTTTACGAGGTTGCTGTTGTTAAATGTGTTAAATATCTAGATCGAATCCTGTTGTTTTTGTTTTTCTGGCATGAGTAGGTATACATTTTACTATTTAACTGTAACAACTAATTCACATACTTAAAAATATTGATACACTAACAATATAAAACACCTGAACATATAGTACCTAAACATATTAAAGTGCATACAATAGTTGTATCTCGGTCTAAACGCAGGCAGATAAGCATTAGTCATGACATTATTTACATGTCATGACTATTGTAATAATATGGACGTTATTATTAATAAGAAATGAGTTTTAAAGTGTCAATAATAATATATATGAGCACATGACATGACACTTTTAAAATTGAAGTATTTTTATTATACCGAACAGCCTTAAGTCTTCTAATATCTTCTTGTCAGTACACAAGTCGAGACTTAATTGCTTTTGATAACATATTGGACATATCGTATGATCTTGACCTTAGGGACCATTAATGTTTATTGAAGGATGAAGACTTATCTCTTGTGAGTGGTCAGTTTTAAATTGATATGCTTTCTTTTAAATGGTATTTTGTCAATACATATTTAAGCCCATGAGAAAACCTGCTATTTTCATGCTTTCTATCGGACGTGGTGGTTCTTTATTGCACACTCGTTAGACCAGTATTAGTTACATAGTAATTATTTGGGTAAGTACGTATTATGTGTAAAATGATACAAAGCATTAAAATTTAAACACAATAATATGTCTACATGTTTAAATGCGGACGGGCACTACACCGTCAGTTTTAAATCACGCATTAGTTATTAAAGAATACCTAATAAATTTTAATAACCCATGTAATACGAATGTTCAATAAATACTCGTACCTATTCTAATATAAACTAGAGCCTACAAATTAATACATATATGAAATAATTACATACCGAATAATTACAAGCATAAACCGTAACAACTTGCATTCTAAAATATGAATACCTATAAAGTTTACATCAGAAAATATTTCATCAAATAATATTTTCATTCGACTTGACCTTGACGGGTGCTGTTTGAGGACACGTAAGTGTAACAAACAATTTCTTATGCATTACAGCGGCCTCATCGGAAGGTCATGGGCAATGCTGTTCGCTTCGGTCGGCTACCAGGTGACCGTGTTTGACATCGTCCCAAAACAAGTGACGGATGCCCTGGCTGACATCAAGCAGCAGCTGAAGACCCTGGAGAAGGAGGGTCTTCTGAGAGGCACCCTTAATGCTGATCAGCAGTATGCCTGCATTAAAGGTTAGTTTAGTTGCGCCTTGTTGGTAACTGACATGAATTTGATCCATTTTATTTTCTTCTTTAAAATAATGGTGATGATATTTGAAATTTGAAACACGCTATTGATATAAATTATGCTTATCTAAATTCTATACAGAGTGCTTGCAATATAGACTTTCTGCTATTTAATATTAGATAGACATTAGATTGAACGTAACTATAATAATAAAATATCCACTAGTATTCAACTAGAAACAGCCAACAGTAAGATAGTTATCTGAAAAATAATTGTTCACCTGAATAGAGATGCAACAGAATGTTTGCTTCATCAGACGGGCAGTAAGTTTTTCCTTATAAATCTCGGTACTCGAAATGTAAAAAGTAATGATAGAATCAGTCATACCTTTTACTTTGACTAGTAATATGAAAAATAAGTACATGATTTGATATAGCAACTGCATACTGTCCTGCTGTGTACCTAGTGCAGTGAGTATTCATTTTACTTTTAATTAGTTTTAATGTTTGTGTGTGAGTAAGAGCACGACACAGTGAAGCCTTGACATTAGCTAATTATGTCTAGTCATGAGGCTTTCACTTTAAAATTATTTACTTCCTCTTGACCTGAAGAGAAATAATAGTAGTAGAATAGTAATAGAAATAATGAACATATTATAACACATGATAATTTTGAACTGTATGTAACCGTAACTTGGAATGTGGTGGACAAAGAGTTAAAAATCCTCCCATGTCCTATATGCACAGGCAAAACAATTAAACGAGCCTACTTTTTTAATGCACAAACGTTCAAAATTCAACAATTAAAAAAATAACTGAGGGAATATGAAAAATATATAAAAATGTTTCATGACATTACCTACTACATAAGTTGACATTACAAGTATATCAAATAACTGCAACACACTAGTGGGTATATACTTGTTTGCTTTAATTAGATAACTAATTAAAGCAAACAAATCACACGTAGAAAACATTTCAACAATATGAGAAGTAGATAATGTTTATGTAAGTGGTATCAGCTACGTGGTCTTACATAACTTGCGAGCGAAGTTAATATGAACATACGAGTACCTATACCTAGTGTAGTATATAAGTATGTAGGTACCTTGGTTTCGTTGGAAGTGGGGAAAGTATGTTATTAGGTCATTACTAAAAGAGTCGGGATATTCGGGACGAGAGCAGATTGATACTTTCGAGCGTTTATCAGACTATTTTTATAAACTTGCAAGAACATGACATTGACTCAATATTGGTTATATAAGTACGTTTATTTAAGTATTACATATTACCACAACTATTACCAACAAGACTGTCAAATCACCTGATTTGCTAATAGATGGCGCTTTACCTTGGGAATCCTTTATTCTACATTTTACTATTATTGGAGTGGCTTAGTTAATTGTTAAGATACATGTACATTTATTTATTACTTATTTATGGGGAACCAACAAGTTATACATAACATAGTGGAAGTAAGAAAAAATACTCTGAGCCAATTGAAGACGAGGACCTATAGATTTAAGTGTGAATCGCCTAAATGTCAATATATGTCACTTCACTACCGGTCAGGACAAAAAGACATTTTGCACACGTTAATATAGTTATTTGAATTGCAAGGAGTCTTCAATTTGAACCAAAGATACTGAATAATTTTTATCTGGACCAGTTCGATCCTGTCAACATAGGTTTGGAACAGGGATTCCACATTTGCGTTGCGATGCGTGTTCTAATTTACTTCTCACTTAAGAACAGTAGAGGACTTAACCGTTTTAACGTGAAATGAACAGAATTACGCATAATGAACCCAAGTGCTTAGATAGCACTAGTAACTATATTGTCAATATGAACATTGAACAGTAATTTCGAATCATATATATTTCCCAGATCCCTGATTAACGGCTGGTTTCTGAACAGAAGAAATGTATAACAAAAGAAACTGAATTCTCGGTAAACATGTAAAAATAATAGTGTTAAGCTATAAGGTGTTAAAACTGACTTGCAGCGGGACTCGAACCCATAACCACTGGATCACTAGCCCAGTGCACTACCAATTGTGTTATACGAGTCGTAGGGTGACGTGTATTTTTCTATTTTTCATTCGATTTAAATATCGAAGATATTCGCTAGCAGATGTTTCTGCATAATTAAACATAGTTGTTAAAACTCTTAAATTTTATTTATTAACCATAAATATACAGTTTTACCGCTTATGCACATGGAACATGATTCGCCGATTATTCATTAAGTATGCAGGTACGCAGCAGCGCGTTAACGACGGCGTAAGGGTCGCAGTTGGACGCCGGCCGTCTATCTTCGAAGTAGCCCTTTTTCTCCTCCGCGACCGCACGCGGTATACGGATGCTGCAGGCGCGACTAGCCACACCTTAAACACATAAACACAGGAATCCCATAAAAGCATTTAATACAGGTGATTTCGGGGCCGTAGCGCGATCAATAAATAAATCAATAAATATTTCGAGACAATAGTACCTACAGTAAGCCTTACTGAGCTTACCGGTTACTAGGTCTATTTGTGTCAGAATCGACTTAGTCCTATGGTAAGCTCAGTAAGGCTTATTGTAGGTACTAGACGACGATATATATAATAGATACATATAAATACTTAAATACATAGAAAACACCCATGACTCAGGAACAAATATCTGTGCTCATCAGACAAATAAATGCCCTGACTGGGATTCGAATTCAGAACCATCGGCTTCATAGGCAGCATTTCACTACCTACCAGACCGGTCCTAAAGCAATGCCAGATCAATGAGCATATAACTTAGGTATTTTCCTTAACTTTAAATAACTTTGATACAGCTATATGACCATACCTAATGGTTCTAGTTTTTAACTTTATCATGAAATTGGTCTCATTTATTTAGTTTCTGTTTATAAACCTGAATCTGATTTTATAAATAATCGAACCTTAACCTAAGCATGCCTTAGGTTTAACCACAGAAGCCCTAATAAACACATATGACAAGTTACCTGCGCTAAAGTCGTTAATACTGGCGGTTTCGTGGTTTCCGGTCAACCTTCTCGCATTATCCTTTCCTCCGCGTGGGTCGTACACCTTGATATGCTTCATGTGTACTTTCGACAGCTTATCTATCGCTTTCTCAATTTCGCTGCAAAACGAAACGTATACGTTATAAAAAAGTCATAAGTCAGAATCATATTATATTAACGTACAACTTAAATCTTTAATATCAAGTCGCTTAACTTAAGTAATATCGTACCTATAAAATTATTTTTTTAAATAGACTGGCAAAACAAATTTGTTAGTAGAAGTAAGCAGTAGAAGAAAAAATATAATAAAGAAACTAGCCAAACCATATACGAGCATTTATAAAAAAAACACTTTTAAAGTTTTTGTTAATTTACATCAAATTGAATGTCTTTTCTACTCTACTGCATTTTTAAGAGGAAAAAAATACTGTCCATAAGTTATTTTCCTATTTGGTTACCTATTTGGTTTCCTATTTGGTTATATTTTGTATGGCGGTAACAAAAAAATAAATATAAACATATATAGAATTTTCTTGGAATTATTTTTGTCTTTTGGAATGGAATGAATGAGATGATTTGCTATGTGAACTTAACTTAGGTGAACTAAGGTGTTAAGTTGTGTGTGTGTGTGTGTGTGTGTACGAAAGTGTCTGGCGTCCGTTTGCTTTGTTTTGTTGGGACGATTGAGGGTCACTACATCCATGCGTCATGGTAAGCAGACTTCAGACTAGTTAAGTGTTGGATATGTTGCATATCTACTCAAAAGAATGCGAATAGAGATAGACACTTACATAATACCGTTCTCCTGTCTCATCTTTTTAGTAGAGAAGTTTGTATGAGCCCCTGAGCCGTTCCAGTCCTGCACAGGCTTAGGGTCGAAGCTGACGATGACTCCGTGCTCCTCGGCTAATCGGTGCAATATGTAGCGCGCTACCCACAGGTCGTCCGCGGCGCTCACGCCCACAGACGGCCCAACTTGGAACTCCCACTGCGATGGCATTGCCTCTGCGTTTGTGCCAGCAATAGGTACTCCGGCGTAAAGGCAGCATCTATAGAGAGAAGCACGTTCGTTAGATAGGGGTATATTAATGATGTCACATAGAAGTAAAATACAATATTTACGGGAGGGCGTCAGAAATAGCTTGCACAACATTCATTTTTAAAATTGGGTTTTGCCGTTTGAACTCCTCACTATTTTTAGGAGTCTATTTTAGATTCTATTAAAGACGCCTTTGCTTGTTTTAGGATCCAAGATACGTAAGGTCACATAATCGATCTTTAAGTTAATTTAGTTAAAAGTAACCGTTCTTTTAGGCCCACTCTTGCCCCATCTAAGGTTAGCCAACTAACACGTGGTTAACCGTATATTAAGTTTATTAAGTCTACAAATTGTTAACCCTTAACTGTGGGTTAGCCGGCTAACCCTGGATGGAGCAAATAGCGATCAGTTAGTTACCGGTAATGTGAATCGACGAGATCTCTGGCGAAAACTTTGTTGGCTCCAACGCCGCAGTAGTAGGGACCTTGCGGTGGAGGAAAGCCACCCGGAGGCCATCCGAAGGGCCTGAGATCCGCGTCGAGAAGGGTGTATTCCTGCTCGATACCAAACCACGGCTCCTCGTCTTTACACTTGTCGGCAGCATCTTGGCATTTGACGCGAAAGTTGGTTTCCGTAGGCTCCATGTTGTACTTGAAGGTGTCACACATGACCATCACGTGGTTGCCGCGCCTAAACGGGTCCTTGTACAAAGCGCGAGGCACCAGAAACGTGTCCGAGTTGTGCCCATCCGACTGTCCTGTGGAGCTGCCATCGAAGTTCCAAATAGGCAAATCTGTAATGTAAATAGGTACATATAATTATTTTATCACACACATACACACTTACCCTCTATGATTCGTTCAAAAACAGCAAATAACGACATACATAACAGTTATTTGTTACCACTATTTTGTTACAATATATTTCTTATCTGTGTAAATAAATTAATTAATAATAAATATTTCGGGACAATCTTACACAAATCGACCTAGTTCTACGGTAAGCTCAGTAAGGCTTGTGTTGTAGGTACTAGGCGACGATATATATAATAGATAGATACATATGAATACTTAAATACATAGAAAACACCCATGACTGAGGAACATATATCTGTGCTCATCACACAAATGAATGCCGTGACTGGGACTCGAACCCAGGACTATCGGCTTCATAGGCAAGATCACTACCCACTAGGCCAGACCGGTCGTCAAATGCTTGATTATAATATCAAAATAATTTAATAATGACATATAAATTCGAATGTCTGTAAAACTAAGCAAATTGGTTACTTACTATAGAAACGATCACGACAGCCAAGAAAAGTTAAAGTACATTTATATAAATACATATATGTGAAGTTTATAAATAAACGCCTTACTACGAATGTGACGCATAATCAATTGGGTGAAGTAAGTGAAACCTTAGAAGTTCTTATCAAAGCTGTTTCTATTCACGCTTCTGACGCAATTTTTTTCAATATATACAAAGATACGAAAACAATAATAACATGAATATGCGAACAGCACTCGCCGCCATCACAGAAGTATTTCAACGCTTCGGATCATAATCTGGAGAAAGATACCTTATCAGCAAGGCACATACGAAAGTAAAAACTTGGGATCTGCCCGGAGGGATAATACTTCTACAACCATTCCTACTCGGGTGTCACGTATTCAGTTGTGGCCATAAAATAAATAAAATAAATATGACTGTTGTGACACGCACACACACATGATATGAACAAAAAAAAACATTAGAACATTACACAAACGACGTGTGCCACGAAATGGCCTCACCTCAGCGCAGCGCTGGTCTTCCGATGAAACCATATACTGATTTAAAATCTCGTGATCCAATATAATGATTTAAACCGTCCTCTTTGTTGAACTTCTAGACGCGTAGATACTAATACTTATATGTAGACGTATTAGTTTTAACGTTCTGTTTAATTCCTGTAACGTCCTGTAATTAGTAATGTTAACTAACCTTTCGCTTCTTTCGGTATGAAGTTCAAGGTGCGGTCCTTACACCGCATGTGCTCGCCCGTGCCGTCGATCCAGATGTAGACGGCCAGGACCCTGTCGCCCGGCAGCGGGAGGTCTTTGTACCGGTTCAGCAAGGACTTGGAGAGAACCGCGTTAGGCGAGTTGGTCAGTACCGGCCCCGATAGGATCTTGGGATTGGCTGCATTGATAAAAAATACATACGTTATTTATTTTGATAACAAGATGCGCTTGTTGCAACGATGATTTTGATATACAGAAGGGGCGGTAATAAGTGTTGTAATAATAATAAATATTTTTTAGAAACCTCTAACTTAAAAATGCTTAATTAATTTTGATAAAACACGTTCATCAATCGCCAGAAAACGTTACCTCCTTTCGACTTAAAACCGCATCCAGATCGGTTCACATTTTTATGCGCTACAGTGTTAGAGAGTTTTCTTCCAGTTAACCTTTGAGCATAAAGAGCTCTGTGAAATATAACAAATATTAAAATGTAGTAATTTTTTTATTCTTTTTTTTTTTTCAATCTTGTGATGAAGTCGGTTTTAAATCTAATCATTATCTAATAAAATTACCTTCTACTTTGCTGTCACCCATTTTGTCGTGCGACATCTGGTTTGATTTTTACCTTTAAAAAAATAATAGGAAATCGTTAAACGACCAATATAAGATAAAAAACGTCAATTGGCTGAAAATCTATATAAAAAAGTCAAAGTGATACAGCTAAGTACTATAAATATGCAATGTTATGAAAGTAGGTATTATGCTATGAAAGCCGTGCTGTGCCGGTTAAGAACAACGATACAAGCCATATTTGGGGAAGGTCCTTGTCCAGCAGCATGCTGATAGATAACAACAAGTTAATAAATGTTCAAGTAACATTTCTAGCAAAATAATCTAACAATTATACTACATCCAGTTGCAATATTGCATTGGACCCTTCGAATTGAGTTAATGTGCCAATGGAATTTTGCAGCAAACTATAAATATAGCATGCGTACTGACATCAACAAAAACATAAGTAAACTCCCTTCACCCCTGTCACAACTTGATCACAACACATTCTATATTACAGTAACATATTTGAAAACCACTATTTGCTTTGCTGCTTAATATATTTGTAATAGCCACCTAGGCACTCGTAATCAGCAGTAAATAGCTTCAGGCCTATCTGATCTTTTTAATTTACACCCAGTATTCACGGTAAACACAAAAAAAACTTGTTGACCTTATTTTTCCATTTAATACGGGGTACATAGCAACATCATGTAAAGCATCAGATTTGGCACTGTTGCAAGCATTATGTTTATGGTGTTCAAACAACGTAACTATCTAATATCTACCCACTTTTGGTTTGTTTTACGTCATTTCGAATATTATTTTACATATAAATGTGCAACAAGGAGTACAGCTAGCGTTTACCCAATCATTTAAAGCAATAAATTATGCCAGGGGAATATAGGTAGAAACCTATTACCAGAGAGTAGGTAGTAACATAAATAAACATACGGGGAACTATTCCGTTTTTGTAATAGTTGTAAAGTAATATACATAATTGCAATCTTAGTAGACTAGACTTAGCTAATACCCGCAGTCCCAGGTTCACTGAAAAATGTGTGTTCACCATACCTTAAAGTTAGTGCTTCGTAAAAGTTCAAAGCGAAAAGCGATCCTTTCGTGTTTGTATTTCTCGATGAGTGTCCTGTTCGATCGCTGGTCACTTCCGAATTGACTGGTCATCGTGCGATGCGCTGGTAAATATATATCAGCTCGGAATGCTCACATATCTCGGCGCGCTTGCGTAGTATAGGTTGAACACACTGATGATGTACTGTAAGTTGCGAAAATCTCAGAAAAAGTTAGTAAAGTTATACAAAAATCTGTGAAATTTAGTATAAAAGATTTTTAATTTTATATAGGTTGGTATAGCAACGCAAAACGAAGTAACTCACAATAATAACGATATTAAAAATTCTCGCAGTGCTACCGCGAATCGAGATTCGTAAATTGTTTTTTCACTCTCAAACCACCTTAATTGTAGTAAAAGAAAAAGGTGATCGAAATTTTCGAATTTCGATGCTCGCAGTAGGTCGACTGCAGTTATGGCAATTTAGGAGCCTAGGAAACGTAACTTCTGTTATACCATGGCGGCTAAGTGTTTGCACATTTACGGTGGATGCTGCTGTGTGCCCTCCAAAGGCACAGTAAAAAGCGGAGAGACGAGCATGTGTCTCGGAATAGTCTGTCCAGCGGATTTTTCAATTTTGCCTTTATTTCTAAGCATTCAGGCTTAAGATAATCTCGTTAGAGTCCCCTTCGTATCCTCCTTTTCTTAGAAACTATTCCTTAATCAATGTTTAAATCAAATCAATCATCAAGTCCGCTACAAGAAAACTCGGACAATAAAACACACCCACATTACGTTTCTAAGCAGACAACGCGCTAAATTTAGCGTTATCAAACAATTTACATACATTAAAATATAAACAAGTTTTGCCAATTATGTAATAGGCCAATGTTCAAAATATTATTTAAGGAAAACTACTAGTGTTCTTCATCAATTATTTGTTTTTATTGCATATACCTATACCTTAACTGATATCGGTCAGCACTATCTAAAGTTTTAATATAACAATAGTTTTAAGGTTAAGAAGAGTCATAAGTAGGAACGAGATAAGATAAGAGATCTTTATTTGCAAACCAAATACTTACATAATTATGTACACGGCCCCCGATAGATAAGCAAGTAGCAATACTTATATAGGTGTTTTAGCACATGTGTTTAACTTTGTAAACACAAAACTATCGTAAACATATTATTTTGTTTCACTCCGTAATGAGGAGCATAATCATGAGCCGTTGAGGTTGGCTAACCGATGCAGAATTCGAGCAATATTCGACTTGTAAAACGTGAGTTATAAGCAAATCGGTATTAAATGTAAATGCGACATTATCTATGAAATAAGGGACATTATATTGTCGATGGCATTTATATCGTTGTTCAAATGATGCAATACAAAAGTAACGCGGTTCGACGAAAGCGCCATCGGCAATAAGGTCCCTTTTTATAAATATGTCACAAATTATATCGTATGATGTCACTTACCGTTAGTGTTGTTAGAATTGTATAACTCTGATTAACGTTAATCTTTATCTTTACTTTCATAATATAAAAAAAGTAACCATTATATAAGCAGTGGTACCCTTGAATCGTGATCAACTGGTCATTAAGATCATTTACTGTAAAAATTTCAAAAAATAAGGAACGGATCGTAGTATCGTTTCAAGATTAGGAAGGGGTAGTTTATATTAATTTATTTGCGTCTGTAATTATGAGGTGGATGTAATTGTAATTTGCTCCAATTAATTATAATAACATCAGTAAAAACCAGTTAAGTGCATATCGAGTCATGCTTAGTGTAGGGTTCGAAACGGTTCCTTGAAAAATTGAAAGTCTGTATTAACTTAATCTTTCATATTTTTTGGACTTCAGGTTCAGAAGTAAGGGAGCGCTTGGGATGCATTTTTTAACGTCAAATAAATATTAACTCATGTAAATTTGTTTAATAGGATCATCAGACCTCAGTGCGACCGTGAAAAACGCCGTCTTCGTCCAGGAGTGCGTGCCCGAAAACCTGGACCTGAAGAAGAAGCTGTACGTGGACCTGGACAAGCTGGTGGACGAGAACACTGTGCTGTCCAGCTCTACCAGCTGCATCCTGCCTTCCAAGTTCTCGGAGGGCTTGAAGCATAAAGCTCAGGTACCTACGATTTGAGATTATTGATCAAAGTTAAATTATCTATGTGGTATGCAAGGATACCTACAGTGCTCAATTAGGTATATCGGAGTTACAACATGGTATCGACGCCCTGTAACCGGCCACTTGTGAACAGTGAAAAGACATGATTGGTTTCAAAGAAAAAATAGTGGACTAGTCGTAAAGTTATCGTTATTAAAATCCTTAAATATAACTTGCAGGTGATCGTGTCACACCCCGTGAATCCTCCATACTACGTGCCTCTAGTGGAAGTTGTCCCTGCGCCCTGGACCCGACCAGATGTGGTGGCCCGCACTAAAGCCATTATGCTCGAAATTGGCCAAGAGCCAGTTGTGCTGGGCAGAGAGATCGATGGCTTCATTCTCAACCGAATCCAGTAAGCACTATAGTTATTAGAGTGGTTTTCCTTTTGGTTTCATCAGTCTGCAGCATAAATAAGATTTAAAAAAACTACTAGCTATTACCTAGCCGGAACTAGTACTACATTTGTGGATATGATAGTTTATCAGATCACATTATAGCTTATGGGGAACTCAATAGTTATTTGTATAATCTATCGAATGAGTTAGATTCTACACAAAAAAACAACCATGGTCGAGAGTACCATCTGCTAAAAGGCAGTCATGATCCCAAGTTTATGTTTACGGGCACGCGGAAGAAGTAGGGGCTCATTCTAGATATTAAGCGTTTTGATTGATGTAGTAAATAATAATACTATAAATTAATTTCAGATACGCGATCCTGAACGAAGTATGGCGGCTAGTGAAGGATGACGTAGTAAACGTGGAAGACGTCGACAAAGTGATCTCGGAGGGGCTCGGCATGCGCTACGCCTTCCTAGGCTCGCTGGAGACGGCGCACTTGAACGCCGAGGGCATGGCTAACTATATTGAAAGGTTATTAATCGTTGCCACCGACAGTTATCCGTCGAAACCATTCACTACTTTACTGAAGAGTTGACAATTGTTCATAGAAAACTAATCGAAAGTAATGTATGAAAAAATCACGTGACTTCGTTTGATCTATCCTTGCAATTGCATTTATTTTCATTTCGATCGCGGTTTCTCTCAACGATTGTTATTTTTTTTACGATATGGTCTATTTAAACTACCGATTTTAAACTAATATATTTTAAAATTGATCTTAAAATTATTAATTATTAATATTATGAATTCATTCACTTATAAATCATGAGCGATCTATTAAATACAATTACGTGAAGTATATTTATGATAAGCTATTTCTAATAAATTGAAAGAACAAGATTAAGTTTCACTAATGTAATAATGACAGGTCTTCGGATTATACTTCTAATGTATCACTAATTTAAACTAGTCGGATGTATCTACACCTCCATATTAGCTGTACAAAGTCTATATGAATAAATTTCCTAATAACCGTTTGAATCTAATCAGAAACAAAAAATAAACAAATAAAATAAACAGAAAACAACCGCCCGATGGTAGGCAAACAACCGCCTTTAAACGAGTTACTATGTACAGGAATAAATATAGTAAATATAGAACATGGTACCGGCTGTACCTAATTCATCTAAATATCATGAAGATATTTAGGTTCCCTTCGTCCCAGTAGACACTGCAGAAGTTAACGGCTCCAAAACCAAAACTTTAGCTAGAATAATTATCAGCATTACTGCAATGGTGCTTTTCGATGAAAAAAATACTTACAATTTCATAATTATGTTGTTAAGTATTGTCCTCAGGAAAATCAATTTAGTTTTATTCAGCCAATTAGACATTTCAGTGAATATTTTTTGATATAATATACACTTTTTAACGGTGTTTCTATTTCTAGATACGGTGAAACCATTTACAACGTTAGCAACACAATGGGCCCGATCCCTCGCATGACGCAATGCCCTGGAGCTCCCTCCATCTGCCAGCAACTAAACCAGCTCGTGCCCATAGAGAGGTTGCAGGAGAGGCGGGCATACCGCGACGCTGCTCTTACCCGTCTCTCCATTTTGAAGAAGGAATTGAAGAACACTTACAAACGCTAATATCTATATCAGCGGCGACAAGCGACGGTTACTTCAGAGACCAAGAACAAGCATGTAATTTTTATCTTAGCACCGTGGCGATTACAACAGCTTTTGCCTATCTCTGAATACGTCTTTGTTATTGTGATAATAACTTATACAAATGCGTACAAATGCTGTGTAAACAAATTTTAATACCTACAACAATAAATAAGCTAGTAAAATATTTGATGGCTTTCTTTGTGAAAAAAAAGATTTTCTTTCCTTTACAGGCAAATCCATTACTACCACTAAGCCGTGGCGGAAATAAATAATAGAAGTCAGTCCGCTGAGTAGGTATTTGGTAAAATAAAATGTCTGCTAGGCTTGCCGATGTAATATGTTATATTATTTTCCTAACTAGTGCGTAAAAAGTACACTTTTACTAAAATTAAATTTCACTTTTTAAGGCACTTGCTATGAAAAATTAGGTTCGATACTCGTGTAAAAACTTCTTTAAGACTCGGGTGATTGTCACCCTCGTCGAAAAATTTTTTTTTTTCACTAGTATTGAAATGTACTATTTTGTCTTAGTCATTTTTTCTAAGTTTTAGGCTCCTTAGTAATCCCATGGCCGAACTGGCAACTTCAGATCGTTCTAGTTCCTAAACGGCCAATTAAGTTTATCAAAAAAAAAACATTAAATAATAGATGCTTATTAATAATGTCTCCTTTAAAGTTAAAAAAAAGTAACAGAAATGCGAAAATAATTTTTTTGGTCGTAATAAAGCAAGTCCTTTATCGGGCCAAGTACCTATATGTAATTTTGTTTTGGGTACCGTTTACCACACTCTAAGGTGAAACACTACGTGCATGCACCACCTATGTGAATTACTTTCGGGATTTGATATAGCAGCATCTAGAGAGATGGTGCTGCCATCTATGCAATTACGAACAAATCAAATTATTTTTTGTTAAACTATAAATTAAAAATATATGACATATACCTACTGAAGAAAAAGTTTTTGTTATCTTTTTTCAATGTATAGTTGATATAGTAATTAACTACTTAAAGAATTTTGTGGTTTATGTTATGTAAATATATATTCATTGTAGTGATTTGTTTTATTTTATCGTATTTCCTTCAAGTAAATGTCAACTAAATAAAAAAAATGATTGGGTCACCGACATACAATACATGAAAAAATATCAAACACTATAGTTTGGATGAAATATTAAAATACCGGGTGCGGCCTGTAATAGGAGCAAAAATTTTAGGGATCGCTTCTACGCCACGAACGTAACAACATTTGTTCTACAAATTTACATAATTGGATAATAATATATATTACTTGTGATTTTTTCGAACAAACTAAATAGTATTTTCAACGAACAGCATCAAATAGTCTAGTTGACGTTTACTGTCAGCGGCGCTACCGCGAACAACGATATTCGTAAATTTCGGACGATTGTCTCTGTCACTCTCATGACACCCTTTATTGGAGTAAAAGAGAAAGATGCCCGAAATATACGAACTTCGATGTTCGCGGTACCGCTCCAGCCTACAAACTTCATAGATTTAGCAATACATTGCTTGCTTGGAAAATCTTTTTTTATTAATATTTATTAAACTATAAGTTATTTTCAAAAGTCGTAAAACAAATGTTGCTACGTTCTTGGTGTAGAAACGATGCCTAAAAGTTAAAGCTGCTATTACAGGCCACACCCGGTATAGGAAATGTTATTAAGTTATTAATATTATTCATAGAATGGCGACGGACATGTCAAGGAAAGCTTTAAAATATAAATTGTCAAAGCATGGTTGTTCTATTTTAAAATACGGTTTTCGGCATAAGAGTAAGGCTTGATAATAAGGAGGAATTGTTACAATCCCTTATATTTATGTATAAAACCAAGACCCTTCGAACTAGTGGCGAAAAGTACCTATATTTTTGGTATAAAGTGCACTAAGCGACATCAGAGTAATCTGTCGATTATCGTGTGTAGTTACTTTGCGGGCGTTTACCAGCAAAAAAAATATATGTGAGATCTATAGCGGCTCTGGAACTCTAGATGGCACTAGTACCTTAGCCAGCAATGAGCATTTTTATCTTATATCATCTTAGATCACCTTGATAAAAGCGAAGAGAAAAAGTGACAGGCCCGTATTCGACTATGTAGTCAAAAAGAGAACAAAATCGTAACCAATGGTAGCGTGTATTTTATCTGAATCTTTACAGAAGCGTTTTGATATGGCAGTTATTTTTTCCACGTTTAAATATATGGCTCAGATACTCCCATACGAATGTTACTTCCATAGACAATGGAGTAATGTGAAAATAACTGAGAACAAAAAATGGTATAAGTCATTTAATGTTACTTGAATATAATGGACTTTATGAACTGTAGTTACGGCTCTATTTAGGAAAATAAAATAGTGTTTGTTACGATCT
This sequence comes from Grapholita molesta, assembly GCA_022674325.2. Taxonomy (NCBI): domain Eukaryota; kingdom Metazoa; phylum Arthropoda; class Insecta; order Lepidoptera; family Tortricidae; genus Grapholita; species Grapholita molesta. The sequence continues at coordinate 7,318,438 of CP053126.2, forward strand.
CGGGAGACATATAAGTCTGATACGGCACCGTAGGAACTGTCATATTTCATTCATTCATCCTTGTGGTTTCGTTGAATTTCTCGGTTTACTTACAGCTTTATTTACATTTTATCGAAATTAGAAAACGAAGTTGTTTTTAATCCATCCTTTTTCAATACATTTAGATTGACAAATAGTGTCCAATGTAACTGGAAATAGGGCTAAAATTTGTTGTAAAGCGGCCTTCAAAACGCATAGATTCACAGACATTATTCCAAATGTATTGTTTTGATAGATAATGGATCCGAGAATGTGCAGAAAAATCAGTAGTAGTGAAAGTCTTCCAGATGCCGAAAATGTGGAATACGAAGTTGCAAGCATCATTGCGCCGCAAGAAAGCGAAGAGAATCTTCTGGAGGGCAGCCCCGAGCTGCGCTCCGTCACCTGGCTGGACGACGACCAGATTGAGGACCTAGATCTTAATTTAGACCAAACTAACCTATTTTTCCATAGAGTCGATAGTGCAGATATAATTTATAGAAGTAAAAAGAAAAAATGCAAAATGGTTGGGAAATATGTTATGGGGGATATCTTAGGGGAGGGTTCTTATGGGAAAGTGAAGGAAATGTTGGACTCGGAATCGTTGTGTCGACGAGCGGTGAAAATCCTGAAGAAACGCAAGCTCCGCAGGATACCCAATGGAGAACAGAATGTGCAGCGAGAGATACAGCTGCTCCGAATACTTAGACATAAAAATGTGATAGAACTAGTCGATGTTTTATTTAATGATGAAAAACAGAAGATGTACCTTGTGATGGAATTCTGTGTGGGTGTGCTACAGGTGAGTGAGCTTATTTTGTAAATAAAGTTTGCATTTTGTTTTGTTTTGGTATGTAATCTAAAATAGCACCTAATATGTAAAATAATGTAGTTTCATGTGACTCAATAATTATCTACATCATGTGTTTATAAATTAATTAAATGAAGGTACTAAAATAAAATGACACATAATATTTCTTAGCATTAAGAGTATTTAATTTACATATTTATTAGTAAACAATTTCATCATAACAACAAGGAAGTAATTAAACAACAATGTTTGTCCAATATTGATATAAGTCCAGCAAGTTGAGTGTCCGCTTGACCTTCCTCTGTTTACTGGATCAATATTTCCTGCCGTCGGCCAATGCTATACACTTTATACACACTGATGTGTACTGTTGTTTACATTTACTTCACCATTTCAAATACTTCTCACTTATAAATAAGATGAAGTTGTTATTGAACTGACTTAATGGAATGCTAGGTATTTCTTATTAGATTTTGTTGTAAACAGCTCTCATGTTACTTATCAGTAATTGCAGACACCTGCAGTGTTTTCTTTTTATGCTTATTATTGTGTGCATATGTAAATGGATATTCAGTATTGTATTTGCTAGTATTTTTTTTTGTTAAACCTTACTTTAAACAGGTTATTGATTGTTGTCCAATTTTTATGTAAATACAGTGAGCCTTTTTTTGTGTCAGCAGTAAAGAAAAAGGCTCATTACAAAATTGAAAAATACTTTATACATACACTATACACTGTAATGCTAAAACTGGTCTTTATCTGAAATTTAATATAAGCTAATTATAACTCCTCTTGGATTTTCTAAAGTTGGGTAATGGGAAGTAACAATTGCACTAAATTCTTTTATGAATGTTTTACATTTAATTATCATACCTATCTACAATTATAATCCAGTATAAATTGCAGTTTAAACAAACATATGCATAATTTTTTTCAGGCTTTTTTTTTTTATTGTATATTTTTTTACTGAATAGCCCATTGAGAGTTAACATTTACTTGCGAGCTTTAGTTGGCACTAAGACATGTATGGGTGACTAATGAAACAGGTTTTAAGGACTTATATAATGGTCCTATATTTATATCTATATTGTGATAAATTCAAATGAAACTAAGCTATTGAACTGATTATTAAATAACCTGTCACATCACAATTATCTGTAGAAACATACTATATTTGAGTATCAATTGCAATACAATTGCTCAATTTCTTATCTTATATTTATGATTGCTGTATCTTATTGACAGTTAACAATGTGGGTACCTGTTGCCATCAAGCATCACAATATTAGTGTTTGTCATACATAAACATTCGTCCAATCTAAATTGCCATAGATTATCCTCTAATCTAGTTTGTCATAATTATGTTATTGTTGATTCTAGTGCACCCCTGAGGTGCAATATGCATGCAGAGGCCCCAAGAAGTTAGTCATATCTGCATTTGTGTTTGTAATGAACACACTTAAACTAATGCATAAATAAATAAATATTTGGGGACAATCTTAAACAAATTGACCTAATCCTACAGTAAGCTCATTATATATAAATACTTAAATACATAGAAAACACCCATGACTCAGAAACAAATATCTGTGCTCATCACACAAATAAATGCCCCGACTGGGATTTGAACCCAGGATCATTGGCTTCATAGGCAGGGTCACAACCCACTAGGCCTACCGGTCATCTAAATGCATATATGAATAATACATAAGACTTTCTTGTTTGTCACCAGGACATGTTAGAATCTAGTCCCGGAAAGAAGTTCCCCCAGCAGCAAGCCCACGATTACTTCACGCAGCTCCTGGACGGGCTGCAGTACTTGCACGGGCAGGGAGTGGTGCATAAGGACATCAAGCCTGGGAACCTCCTGCTCACTCTAGACTCCACATTAAAGATCACCGACTTTGGTGTTGCCGAGGTAACTCTAAGTTAATGCGTGCTCTGTACACAGTATGTTGGCAGGCAGAGTAGTTGTTGGCTTAACAATGCTTAACTGTAGCACTCTCAGATAAAGTGTTCAATATGTTGATTTGATGATGATGAAATCCTCTTATCCCTCATCAGGGACATAGGGCCCTAAGAAGTACATCACAGATCAGTCCCAAACATCTTTTGACTGATTGCCAATAATATTTAGTAGTTGAGTCTGAGTGATGAGTATACTCATTGAGTAGTTAATAATGAATGTGCAAAAAAAGTACAATTTGCAATAAAAGTTTGTACCAAAAATGACATTTTTGACAGATAATTATTAGACACTCGACTAGTTTTTAGGACCACCATCAATGACCAAATAAGCATCTCTTTTTTTATGCTATGATATCTTTGTGTTGGGTTACGACAACGTAATCAATTGAAGCAGGACATAAATAAAAGTTATTCAATGCCAGGTAAATATCGCAATACATAGATAACATGATTATAGATAGAGTAAGTAAGTCTGGATGGTTGCCAGTTTGTGTGATGATTTATGTATGTACTTTTAGACAGAAGTATTGAGCAATGTGTTCCGATTAGATAGAAGCCTCTATGATTCTGCAGAAGTAGGTATAGTTAAGTGCGTACAAGTGACTGCGTGTTACATACTTGAACAAAAATTACTGTCGAAAATGTAATTTTTGGTACATGCTTTTATTGCCAATTTTTTTACACAATCATTAACTCATTACTCATCGTTATGATTCTAAAGAGCCTAAACACGAGGAGACACGGTTAGTTAAGCTCAGTAGGTTATATTTGGTTCAAAACTTAGTTGCAAGACTTCACCAGAGGCGATACCGCCAAAAACGATATTCGTAAATTTCGGGCATCTTTCTCTTTTACCCCAATTAAGACGTCATGAGAGTGACAGACACAATCGTCCGAAATTTACGAATATCGTTTTTGACGGTAGCGCCTCTGAACATACTTACTTGACTACATACTTACATTGCAAGTTAAGAAAAGCTTGTAAAAAAAAATACAACCCATTTGTCGTAAATCGACGAAATAAAGGCGAAAGATAGAGATATTTATGGACGATTAAATCGATACTCACTATTATGCACGCGACTTCTAGATTAAATCATAAATTCTGTTGTACAATCATCATCATTCATCATAGATAAAGTAAGTAGTCAAAGTGGCCAAATATGTTACACAACATTACCTTAACCTTATTTGTATACTTAATTAAGATTTGTACCGGTATGTTGGTTACTTGGTTGGTATTAGTCAACTATTCGGTACCGACTACATGAAAGATGTTGGTTGCAGGCCCTAGACATGTTTTCTGCAGAGGACACGTGCTACACGGGGCAGGGCTCGCCCGCCTTCCAGCCGCCGGAGATCGCCAATGGCGCTGAGCAGTTCTCGGGCTTCAAGGTCGATATTTGGAGCAGTGGCGTTACGCTGTAAGTATACTGTGTATACTATACGACCTCTTAACCTTGTCGGTACTGTCTATGACTCAGGAGGTCCTATTTGCATCCTGGCGAATATTTGTTCTTGGGTTATGGTCGTTATCTATGTATTATTCAAGGATTTATTTTTCGACGACCGGTCTGGCCTAGTGGGTAGTGACCTTGCCTATGAAGCCGATGGTCCTGGCTTCGATTCCCAGTCGGGGCATTTATTTGTGTGATGAGCACAAATAATTGTTCCTGAGTCATGGGTGTTTCCTATGTATTAAGTATTTATATGTATCTATCTATTATATATATCGTCGCCTAGTACCTACAACACGAGCCTTACTGAGCTTACCGTAGGACTAGGACCAGGAAAATATTTATTTATTTATTTATATGTAGTATCTAATACATTATATCGTCATCAATCAATTAACACCGACCAGCCTTATTTTAAACTTATTGTAGGTGTAGGTGAATCTTTTGTAAGATTGACAAAAAATATAAATATTATTATTATTGCAAGCAAGCAGTAAAATTATACGATTCGTAAGATTGTAAGCACAAGCAGTTGTATGCAACAAACACATTGGCTACTTAAAATGTCAAATGGAATTATGGCGCTGAAATGACAAATACAGTACTGACCCATTAAAGCCCAAAAGTTGCTACATAGGAGTTGTATTACAATAGGCATTTTGACAATCGTCTACGATATTACTCAATAGAAATCAAATCGTCTGTCACAGTTAAAATATAAGAAAGAATTCGGTATAGAAGTTAAGTTCGGAGTTCTCGACTTAATTACGTTGGTCAGTATGTCGATTGTGGTTCATTCAATTGGACCTATCCTACTAAGGCCTACTGACCTACCTGTAGGTAGGTACCCACTAATTACTTTAATGTACATAATGACATATGAAACTTTTGCAGTTGTAACAAAGTTGCATTTATTTTGTTTTATTCTGAATTTTAAAGCAGTTTATTAAAGCACCAGTTTAGTAAGGTAGCCAAATTTTGCGCACTTATGTAAGTTCGGTCATATGCAATATTATAGTAGGTACCACTGATCTGATGCTTCCATGAATAAGGTAGCCATGGCAACTCTAAAAAACATACATACGATAAACCAGTAGTGTTTAAGCTTGTTATAATCCTCTCGTTTGTTATGTTGATTGTTGTCCAAAAAAACATATCCGGCAATAAAAGGTTGTACAGTCACCGCCTTTAATTGTTGAACCACTTACGGTTCAAACTATTTCTTTAGTTTAGTACTAAATATATGAAATGCCCAATGTAAAGTGAACGGTCACTGGCTCAACAATTAAAATCCTTGACTGTACCAAGAATGGCATTTTTAACTGAAACTTATTTCTTGTATCGTACGGCTCACGACGTTGTATCGTAAATCTTTAACGTTGACATTTGGTGTATCATTACACTCTTTAGGTACATTGTATATTCTCCGATGTCACGGTCAAGTCACCTGACGACACATAGGTACCGCAATGTTTACGTCTAGCTAGACACAAACTACGCTCTTAGCTAATCAACACTGAGAAATATATTAAGTATTAGAACAAATCTAGAGCATGTGACGTGTATATTAAAAATATGATTTTTTTGACGCAGTCTTAGGGCCTATTTCTCGAACACTTGTAATACAAGCGAAAGTCTCTTTCTAACAACAGGTGTCAAAAAGTGACTTCGGCTTGTATTTCAAAGCCTCGGGTCTGAAGTAGTATGTCACGAGGGCTATTCCAGCCCACATGAATCCTGCCGGATCCAGTTTAGTCTGTCCCGTTCAGCTTGATCCGATTCGTTCCGATCCATATCCATAATTCTACTAATAATATTATAAATGTGAAACTTTTAGAAGATGTTTGGATGTTGGTCACTCAAACTTGAATAAGGGCTGAACTTATTTACATGAGACTTGATGTACAAAAATTGAGACATGGACAGTTGATATCTCGGTAATGCGTTTCCATGGGATCTTACGCAGACGAAGGGTACAAGCTTGGTTATCATATATAGTTTGTGCAAGGATGCTGTTATATTTATTTATATATGTATATATTACCACGCCGATACCTTTACCTACTTACATAGATTTTTTCCCCTAATTTGATCCCTTCGAAGAATAAATAACTAGTTTTCGAACAATATTTTTGAATGGTCTTTTTATACGCCATCTCTGTGACAGGTATATAAACCCACGGCTCTCATGGTTGCTTGCAAAATACTAGTTTTTGCATTCGTTTTCAAGTTTAAATTAAATAGTTATATTTTCCCATAATATGTCAGTTACTTACTTCACACGATTAATGCTAGTCTTTTGTGTGAAATTGCGCATGAACATATTTGCAGTGACTCATATACCAAACGCGTTTCTGGTCTCAATACAAGTGTTAGGCAACAAAAGCTATTTTGGGACAATGATTCGTCGAACGCCCTGAATCCATTTCGTTTTGGATTTGCATATAAAATATACTTATACATTTATCGCTCAGAAAGCGCTTAAAAATACCTACTTGTATAATTAAAAATAAGCTACGTTTTTTGTTCTACACTATGATACTTGAAGAACATGCAATTTAAATTCAAGATCCAATCATAATCAATTAATGGTTTTATGTTGTTGCCTGTAAATATCTAATACAGGTAAATATCTTTGTGGGTAATGGGACTGATATATAATTGTATCTCAATGACGTTATACGTCTTACTTATAATATGTTTTATACGAAATTCATAATTCAAAAGGACACACACGTCTAAAATTGTTACGTTCGTATCTCCTTATATTGTATATTCCATTTTAAGTCACGCTTTTTGAATACGCCATGCATTATTTATTGTTTATCAGGAAACTCTGCTTAAGAATTAGGTATTATGTATGATCGTAAGATGTTTTTCCTTTTTATTATTGCATGGCGTAAGTATGCGCCAGGTCTTCGCTACATAAATATATGTTTTATTGATAAGAGAGACTTGTTAGGTTGCTTATTTATTATTAGGGTAACCAGGCCAAAAGCGGGTAGGCTGCCCAAAGCAGGTAGGCGTTTGTATATCGTTGTTTGAAACATAATCGTGAATGTGTGCGTGCGCCGCGAGAGTTCGAACGCCAACGAGTTTCAACTAGTCCCGAGCGAGCCGCGCTGTGAAGAGGACGAGTGTCAGTGTGCAGTCACAGTTTTTTGGTGTTTTTACTAAAAAAAATCAAGGTAAATGTTATCTGATTAGTCGAATACCTGTCCATAATGCTAGTTAATAGTTTTACTATGTATTTTCATCAGGATTTAGCATTACAATCAGATTGAAAACATTCAAGTCCCCGCTTGTATTTCAAGGTTATATTTTGTCTATTCTAACGAGTGTTTTTAGGCAAAGCGGGTAGGGCAAAGTGGGTAGCCACCTGCTTTGCCCGAGCACTAGATTCAATACTGACGTTTTATTTTATTTTAGATCGTGAACAATTACAAGCACAAGACCAGTCAAGCATCATGAGACGAGGACGCAATGAAGCAATATAAGTATTCACGTGGAAGAATGGAATTAACTATTTTTGTTACATTTTTATTGAATTGAAGAAAAGCAAGAGTCCATGTTGACAATTAGTTAAAGAGACTTATTTTACTTACTTACTTATTTTTGTTAAAATAGTGTGACTATTTAGTAACAACATCATCTTGACACTAAATATTTATGATATTACATTACTTTTTATCAATGATTAGATGATACGTTGTTATTAATTCTTATTGAAGTTTAATTAAACAGATACGTTTACTGTTGCTACATTTGTATTGATTTTAAGAGCTCTAAAATAACTCTTAAGACTTGTTTTCTGAAGAATATAATAGTACATTATTTTTGACAATAAATATTTGCTTTAATTATAACTGTTTTATATTTAATTTTGAAATTACCCGCTTTACCCAAGGAGCCACCCGATTTGCCCAAAGCACCTACCCACTTTAGGCCCATGTCTGGGCAAAGCGGGTTTTAGCAGACCTTTTGTTTTTTCTGTAGTATATAAAAATCTCTGTACCAATCTTTAAAAATTATATTTTATATTCAAGCCAAATAAATATCCTTTCCAATGACGTACAATTTGTTACTATACTTCAATAAAATTATGGTTTTTAGGACGTCCATCGTTAGCATACCCGCGTTGGGCCCGCTTACCCTATATCAATTGAGGTTAATATTGTATGTCGTCGGCTTACACTTTTGTGGTACTTTCTGTTCAAGTTACCTACCTCAGAGCCAGGTGCTTGGAAATGGCAGTGGAAAAACTAAGATTATTTTTACTTTTTGTGTTACTTAATAATATTATAATTCAATTCTAATTTTAGTTTAAAAAAAATTAGTTCGAAAGAAAAATTCGCATTACGGTCGATAAAATCCCTACGACTTTATATTTTATCCATCCTGATCTCTTAACGGCGTCTTAATTAATAGATTTGATTATTTTTTTTTGAAATCCAAACTGAAATTAAAGGAAATCTCTAGCGATGGTAACATTTGCATTGCAGTCAAACAGCCATATTTCTTTTTAGGATATAAGGGTTCTTTCTTTCTTTTCTACAATCGCTTTGTCCTCAGATACAACATGACAACGGGCCGCTATCCGTTCGAGGGAGACAACGTGTACCGGCTGCTGGAGGCCATCGGGCGAGGCGAGCCCGCGCCGCCTCCCGCGAACCTGGGCTCCTCACTGCGCTCGCTACTCATCGCCATGCTGCAGCGCGAGCCGCAGCTAAGGCCCAGTGTGCACGAGATCAGGAGACATGCGTACGTTTTGACTGTTTACTACATGCCTAGAGGAATCGTTCGAGGAAGAGAACGTGTACCGACTACTGGAGTTCAACGGATGTAAAGAGCCGGCGCCGCCTCCCGCCAATTACGGCGGATCGCTACCCTTTCGAGGAGTCTCTCGTTGCTTTGGCGGCCATTGAGGGTGTTACGATTTTTGTGATATGAGATTGTCTGCGGCATAAGATCCCTTTACTGCAATAGGAGTTAGGATTGGTTACAGAAGTATGAAACAGAAAGCTTTCTAAAGAAAAGCTTCTGTTTTGGTAATTCGGACACCATAGGCAGTTCTCTTATCAAGCCAATTTAATATCAGCAGTACCTATTTATTTTTTACAGATCAATAAGGGCCTGTTTACACATTGATTCATGTTTAGTGCGAGTTCATACATTTGTTACTAAACACAAGTGGCAAATGTATGAACTCGCACTTAACACTAATCAATGTGTAAACAGACCCTAACTGGAAGTTCTGTAATTTTACCTAGTTTCAGTAGATACGAGTATTACAATGAAGCAATCACCTGCATATGTCACTTGCTTTGTATTTAAAAAGAATAATTGTCCATTGTTTTACTAAACGCATCTCATTTCCTTAAATACCTTATATAATGCATTCTATCCGGTTTACGTATTTTAAATTAGCGTAGAATCCAACAGCAAGGCTAAAATAATAGACTAGATAAACTATCCAGCCGGCTTGCATATTGCTGACGTCACACATTATCTTCGTTTAATTTATATTAAGAGAGCCAGTAAACAAGCCAATGTAAACAGCGCCATACTGCGAAATGAATTAGCTTTGTGTACAAAGGATTTATTACGCCTATTCATTCAATAACATATAAAAATCGTTATATGTGTTAATGTTACACATTGTATACATATAACCTGCATAGGTAGGAATTATGAACAATTGGCTTAAATAAAAAGTAATATACATACCTACATTTATTCTATTTAGATACACTCTGAATATAAATTACGTTTAATAAGCTATTTCGCTAAAATATGGTGCTTAAAATAGATCCTTGTTATGACCGTGCAAAGTAATTATACCAAGAGGAGGTATCGAGTTAAATATTTAAATCAACCTTTAAAATGTTATAAATTGGACTGAAATTAAATTAATTCAATTATGCAAGGAATTCTGTTTACACTCGGTGGCAACGAGGCAACGAAATATGAGAGTATTGAAGACACGATAAAATTCGGACACGCATGACCTGAGTACATATTTTTGATTACTTCTAAATTTGAAATATACTAATATTACAAATGCGAAAGTAACTCTCTTTGTCTGTCTGTCTGTCTGTCTTTAACCTGGATGAAATTTGGTATGGAGAGGGTTTGAGCTACGAGAAAATAGTATAATCTATATCCCGCAACCATATGTTAAAGGCGTGCATGGCTAGATGAAGTCTCAAGGAAAAGCTAGTTGGTAATAAATATAACAAATATTATGGTAACAATTAAGATCTTATAATGGTATTCATGTTTGTAAGGTATCTTTTGAAATAAGTACCCAGACCTACTTTAGAGACTGGCATGGCTGGCCGACGAAGTTGCGAGGAAAAGCTAGTAATCTATAAATATTAATCATATAAAATAAAAGCGAGATGAAAAATAATTTAAAAAAACACATTTTAATTATAATCTAATCAATAATGTCAAAATAAACTTAAATAAAGTGTGTTCAGGTACCTAATTCCGAATCTAAAATAGTCACGGATATTTCTGGAAATTATATTAACAGTCCATTTTCGAAATTATACGCACTTTATAACGCACGTAAGGGCTTAATTCTTGCCATTATAAATAGATATTCTGTCTTGTTCGGTTTGACCGATGGTTTTGTTTTATTTTGTTTACTTACGTATAAAGTAAAATATAACACGGAATTGAAATGTGAAAAAGAAACGTAAAAAATAGGCTTTATAATTATGATGCTGCCACCTTTATCTCGAATGCCATGCCGTCAATAATGTATAATGTGATTGCCCATGCATCTGTCCGGAATATAGGAAATTCATAAAGAAATATAAATGGAAAATGCAATTGTTATATTTCAGATGGGTGCAAGCGACTCCTCCGCTGGAGGCCGGCGAGCGAGCAGTCAGCCCGCGCTCGAGGCGCTCGGACGACCTCCACAACTCCACGGTGCTGCCGTACCTCGTCGAGCGGCACTACGGCTCGCAGGACTATTTCACCGGCGACCTGCGCCACGGTCAGTGAATCCTTTTATTTGTCTTATATAATATCATCTGCCACAGGGAGTGTCTGCAGCCACCGACTCCTTTCCTGCAACGTACGTCGCAACTCTAGAAATTTTCTGCCCCAACACTACTTTTTATAAGGACATTTGACGACCGGTCTGGCCTAGTGGTTAGTGACCTGCCTATGCAGCCGAAGGTCCAGGGTTCAAATCCCAGTCAGGGCGTTTAATTGTGTGATGAGCGCAGATATTTGTTCCTGAGTCATGGGTGTTCTATGTATTTAAGTATTTATATGTATCTATCTATTATATATATCGTCGTCTAGTACCTACAACACAAGCCTTACTGAGCTTACCGTAGGACTAGGTCGATTTGTGTAAGATTCACCCGCAATATTTATTTAGTTATTAGATACTCGTGTATATGTAGACAAATGCCTCGCAATGCGTGTTTCGTGTGATCCACAGACTTATGAAATAAGCGTGTTTTGTACGTGTAGGGTGTCCAACCTGCAATATTTCACGAACACTTTAAATGAATTGCATTTCATAATCTATCAGCCCGCTGAACAAGCATTTGCCCGAGTATATACACAGTCTATGGTGTGTCAGGTATTAAAAAAAAGCGATACTTTTCCTTAATTTTCCAGAGACGGGTATGGCTGACGGCTGCGGTAGGGTGCGCGCTAGGATTTGCTCGTTGAGTTAGGTTCGTCACATGCTTGCGAGAGTGACCCCCCCCCCCCCAACCTTTGTCACCAAAAAGGATGATGACTCGTATAATCATATTTATAGTGATAAGTAGTAACAAATCAAACACAGTACTCACTAATACTTTAGTAATTAATAAAACAGAATGCTGACTTTTACGTTGCCCTGGGTGCGTTGGTTGCCGGTAATTACGTTATAAATGCATAGCCTTTTATCAGTTTTATCTTGAAATAAATAATATGAGATTCATCATCTTCTTTTGTCTGACATAAGTTAACTAAAGATGTTGCGGTTTGTTTTTTATAGGTTGATGATCCTTTCCGAAGAGTGGCTCTTAAGGATTTAATAAAATAAAAAAATCACAATTTTAACCCATTTGAATTATATTTTCTGCTCCTGAATAAAAAAGGATTAAATTCAGAATTTGAAGCATGTCCACAATTTTCATAAAATCTAGAACATTCGGGAACAGAAAGATGCCTTTTTGCGTGGTTTTGATCTATTATACCTCTATCAATGTTTGTGGTTGTTCGACGGGTGCCTTTATTAATCCATTAACAAACAATACACTTGACAATGCCACCTTCTCAATAATGTTACTTGCCCTAATGAGTCACTAGTTGAAATCGGTGTTAAATTAACATTTTCAGCATAATTTATTCTATATTAAAACTTTCAAGTGCACAGAGACCTGTGGCCTTGTCACGGTGAATCAGAGCCCTATTTGGGCTACTTATTGGATCACACTGCTGTGATTTTGACACCCAGGCGCTTACTCAACATTTAGTAAATGGTTGCGAGTTATATTTTCGCCCAAGCACGAAGACGGCGGGTATAAGCATTTAGGATGACAAGCTATTTTTAATTTGTGCATGCAAACGAATTTTTCCATCAATACAATTAAAACTGTTGTGAGCCATGTTACTACTACTTCAATGCCATGTTTCGACGACCGGTCTGGCCTAGTGGGTAGTGACTCTGCCTATGAAGCCGATGGTCCTGGGCTCGATTCCCAGTCAGGGCATTTATTTGTGTGATGAGCACAGATATTTGTTCCTGAGTCATGGGTGTTTTCTATGTATTTAAGTATTTATCTATCTATTATATATATCGTCATCTAGTATCTACAACACAAGCCTTACTGAGCTTACCGTAGGACTAGGTCGATTTGTGTAAGATTGTCCCGAAATATTTATTTTATTTATTTATTTATTTACTACTTAGTTACGAACGGATAAACTCACGTGTACTTATATCGCACTAGGCGACATGTTTCGGGATAGTCCTGGTACCTACCCATTTTCATCACATCATCTGATGACGACTGTACCTATAGGGGCATAAATAGCATGAGCCCGGAATAAATATTTTTGCCATATTCTGAAAGCAGTACACAAGTCGTCAAATAAGAATTACCTCTGCTCTTTTGCATCTGAGATAGATACGCAGATGAGATACACAACCGATTTATTGTCATTTATCACATGTGAAACTTATATTTGCTGGTTACAATTGACGCGTAACGCTAAATTATCATAACACGCGTAGGTACTTTCCATGCTTCATCAAATATTCAGACCTATATAACAAATGTGTCCCGTACTAATGTCTGCCCTGCCAATAAAAAAAATGTAAGGCTTTGGTCTCCTGTTTTGTGCTACACTCGACGTCTGACGTCAGCGTCAACGTTCCTGAACAAAAAAGACGCCAACATCGACGCGTGAGAGAGACCACAACAGTACATCTTTATAAGCAGCATTGTGACGCAGACGCTGCAAGCGGTCGACCGCGTTAATAGGAGACCATAGCCTAACTTGTCCGTTCGGTGTTCCAGAGCTAGGCGACGGCGGCTCGCGCACGCTGTCCACGGCGGAGCTGTCCGAGCAGTCGTCGCGCAAGCACCGCTGGCACTCCTCCTGCGGCCGCCTGCCTTCCTGCCGCCTCACGTGATCTAAGGGAACTCCATGTCTCAACGCCTCCAATGTCTCCGACCCGCTACTTAAGGTTTTTTCAGCGATCCAGCCGACACAGGAGAAGCGTCAACAAAATTTAAATGCAAGAAGCTGTCTTTTCTTGTATTAGTGAACGGTACAGTGCTCCTCTTTGGACTATCCGCGAATGCTATATTGCCGCTCTGTCACTGCTACAATTAGTAGTAGTGATTCGAAACAATGCTAAGTCTCATAACTCTCCAAGGCTACATAGCTATGCGAAGGTTACTGTCAAATTGATAGCCAGATTTGAAATTGATAGGCCATAGCCAGACAGGTATCTACGGGGCAAAATTTTATGACAGGTAGGGAGTTCCTACGCCGATAAACTTAATTATCGATGTTTGCTCTATATCAGTGATCACTTTTGTTTGCGGCCTTTTTTAAGAACGATTTTTGAAACTTTACTCATCATAATTGTTTTCTGCATTACTATCTTATGTACTATAAGTATCTGTATCAAATGTATGAACTTCCTAATCGTCTTCAGAACAATACTTAAAAAATTAACACAATGTTGTGGGCGATCGTAGAACAAACAGCGATAACTGAATGTATCGATACAGGAACACCCTACCAGTCATAAAGTTTTGCCCACTATATTCCTATGTCCGTTTATGACATGTAGAAAATTTACTATAAATATAATTACATACATGAAATTCCCCGATCACGATCATCATTTATTGTGAGGAAGTGACATTAACACTTCGATAGTGACATTTGAACGACGTAGCCCAGAAATTTACAAAGTACCAAAATATATATTATTAAGTGTGTATATACGAGTTACAATAGTTACGAGCGTGTGTGTGGCCCGTGACGTCACAGTTTTTTGTAATTAAGGCGTAAAAATATGCGTAACAGTATTTAAATTAAAAATTATACTTATTTCGTCAATTAAATTACATGAGATTTCACTTAACAACTAAGCCTGAACTTGTTTAAAATATAGACATTTCATCAAGGCGTCGCGACGGCCTCTTTTACAGTTTCATCATCATCATTTCAGCTGTAAGATGTCGACTGCCGGACATGCCCCCAAATATAACTTGTATCAACTTAGGGGGGAGTTGCCATAGGCGCCACGCTTGGCAGGCGGATTAGCGGCAACAGAAGCTGTGCCGTTTGACGCACTCTTCTGCCCACCCTACGGTTTTTCTCTTCGTCGCCTCTAACGACACCCGCGGGACGAGGTGGGGTGCTATTCTCAGCCGGTATCCCATAGCTCTATCCCATATCCCATGGCACTTTTGCAGTACCTTCTCGATTAAGCGGAGGAGTAAATAGTACCGAATTGTACGCAATCGTTTTTAAAATATCGTGTACGTCCGCGCTTGGAAGGGATATTAACTTCGCTCCTAATACTTTTCCCTCTTTGATCCTAACGATGTCGTCAACGTTTACTTTACAGTCAATGCATTTGATTTCTGGGTGACTTCGTACCAAGCAGTGACGGGAGGTCAATTGTGCTTTCCTTTTCTTAGTGAGCCCAAGGAAATTAATGAACTGCTGAAATTTTTTTAAGCCGACGGAAATCGGCATTTATGGACGCGCCGCTGCTGGTACCTTGTCACTGTGAAAATCCATATGAAAGCCTCTAGAGGTCTCATTTGTCACTGCGACAAGATACGAAATGGCAGATAAATCAATTTGGTTGATTGTACTAACGACAAATAAAATAAATGTGCAATACTAAACTCCTGAAATGTAAATTTGTATAGAACTGTGTATATGGTACAAAAAATCGCAAGAAACTTATCTACTTTAAAATGTTTTTTAACTGCGGCTAAGGACCGTAAAAACTACCCAATAAAAGATAATATAATATATTTTTTATTTTAAATTAACAAACGCTTTCTTAGTTTCACTATCGCTGTTTATTGATAAAATTATCCAGTTTGTTTAGCGAAAATTTTGGACTTTCTTGCTGCCTGGGTTGAGGCCGCCTCGTGGCTTTCTGTAAAGTCCAGCTACCACTTTATAAAACGCAAGACCTACTACCGTACTTTGGCATGCTCTAAGAGCAACCTTGTTATGTTAATCTATTGATTTGATCACTTTGACACTGGCGCAGTTATTAGAATTGATGGAAGATCTAACGTTAATTTAATGAATACTCTACTATTAGTCATGGTTAACGCGGTTTAAAGAGCTTGTATTTGAATTATTACTGAAACTAAGGTATTCATATAAAACATTATAAAAAGTGGACGCACAGAACAAGAGACCTGTTCAGATATTTTTGAGTATAATTCGTTGAAGAATGTACACACTTGGAAAGTTCTACAATATGTCCACGCGTTATGACAATAAGGTACGTAATGAAATTGATATTGTAAAAAGATAATAAACGAGATATCCCGATATTACAATAACGTATTAAATATCTAAATAAATTCTGTAATGTCTGTAAATATCTAAATAAAATGTAGGTATGTAATCAATGAATATTACGCCTGTTCTGTATTGACTTATGTAGTAATATCCATCGACAACCTTTGTATGTTATATTTTATTTCAATGGAGTATGGACCAATGGAAAGGTCATTGCATTGTGTGTAGTACAGTCGCCACATATATATCGGAGCCATATGTTAACACATTCGCTGCCACCCCCTCCAAAAATGTATCGAAATGAACGCACATGTGCGTCGGTGGCAATGAATGCGTTAACTAATAATGACATGTCAAAATTAGGATTTTGCATAAAAAATATAAATCATGAGCCAAATTAATTGGTATCGGAGCTGTGAAGGTGGTCACCAATATCTGAACATGCACTGTATTGCCTTGGCCATAGAGGCGTTGTTCGAATATTTCTTGACATGTCATTATTAGTTAACAAATTTTGGTATGCGGCATATAAAACAAAGTATAAGACACATAAATTATTAGTGCAGCGTATGTATATTGGATATTTATATTAACGGACCGTTTTGGTAGCGATGTAGAATAAAATAGGTGTTAACTATGAAATTTCGAAAGGTCCGGAGATACTGGAATTCAAAGGGCGTAGCAACTGTTAGTTGCGATTTTGTTATTGTATGGGTGTTGCAATTAAAAAATGTATTATATGACATAATATTAGATGGCATTGTGTAAATGTTACAGCTTTAAAATTATGGCTGGCTTACGACACGTGGAGTACCTATACGACACTTGACGATCGAATTTGACAGTTTTCTTGATTTGTAATGAGCAGTATCTTATTATTTCAGATTGATTGTTCAGTGTCACGCTTTTGAAAAAATTCGCTATAATCCAAACTTTATGACCACTGTTTGGTGAATAACGCTTAAATCTATAATTTAGATATAGTTGAGATTTTTGTGTACTTCGCATATACGCCTCATCTATACTTGCGAGTTTATGTGGATCTCAAATTGAGGAATGGTTTATAATTACTGTTATTTTATACAAAGTGGGCATATTTTTTGTTATTTCTACATTTTTTGCCATATTGCGAGTCATATCATTAATTATCACGGAGTCCACTGTAGGAGTCATTGGCTGGTCGTTCACTTACCATTTCTCATCCTGGGGTTCCTACTAGAAGTACCTTGTATCTAAATAACAATTTTAAAGTTTAATTCTGGTCATTCAAATTAGAAAATTATGTCTACGCTGACTGACGAATATACTTTTTAGTAATCTATGAGGATTCGTCATTTAGAGACAAGATACAATTGTTTCTTTTAGGTACCCAAATGGCGCTTACGCTTACCCATAGTATACAGCTTGGGTTATGGTTGTTTTTTGATTGTTAACTTTTAGCGAAGTACAAGTTTATAATTAATTGCCGCAAACTTAATTAGTTGCTAGCTGTACAAGCGGTAAATACAGCAACTGGTTTGTTGAGGATTTCGGTTTTGGTTCAATTTACTTTATGAGAAGCAATGATATATAATATTTTTATATAGTACTTTTAGTTTTCTAATATCAGTTTTTCTATTGTTTTTCTATATAAATTAAAGCAGATCTCGCTTTTCTCAATTCGACATTGTGTTTTATAGAATTGTTTTAGTGTAGGTTTAAATATTAATCGTAGAATTAAATTTGAGAGAGGTAATTGCGATGGGTTAAACTTGTGCTCAGGAGTACTTCGTGTTTAGAATTAGTTCACACTTTGAAGTTCTCCGGAACATTATGACATACAACTCTACTAATACATTGCTAAAGCCAAATGACTACTGCTAGGGTTCAATAAACTGCGGCCGTAACCATGGTGACATTTTTTTTTATAGAAAACGCAATCGGAAACAAATCAAATCGTATCGGAACATCAGATCAAACGTTTAGCGGGCAAACTAAAATACGTCTGAATTCCAGCTCCATCAAGCGTTGATATGATTTTGCCTTTGACTTAGCATGTATATTAGTTGTCTATGGCATGTTTAGGTAGTTGTCTACTGTTAATTTGCAGCTATCATCTTGTCTGCCGTGTGAACCGACTCTATCCTATAAGTTTTTTTTCCTATCTTTACTTATCCCAA
This sequence comes from Grapholita molesta, assembly GCA_022674325.2. Classification (NCBI taxonomy): domain Eukaryota; kingdom Metazoa; phylum Arthropoda; class Insecta; order Lepidoptera; family Tortricidae; genus Grapholita; species Grapholita molesta. Next base: position 7,336,887 of record CP053126.2, read on the forward strand.
CTTCTTGAGTCGAGCCTCCCAAACACAAATGAAATGCCATGTCATGTATCCCTTTGACCGAAAACATATACATCGTTCCCTTGCCACTGTTTTAGGGGGCTTGCACTAATGGGTTGGAATAGGGATCGAAATGTTTTAGAGCTCGTCTATTCTAATTTTACACCTATCTACTTAATTGACATTATACCTACTTGGCACGCCTAGCGCTCCATACTTGTCGTAAGACTTCTCAGGTGACTTAGCGCAGACGAACTCTGATTAAGTGTATATCTAGTTTTGTACTTAGCTCGGACCTATGTTAGTATTGGGTGTGTGTGCACTTGTTATGTTGTTGTAGATGTTAGGTTACTGTTCAGCCATATTGTATTCGAGATTACAGCGCGGATGATCTCACATCGCCAAAGGCGCGTTTTTTGAAGAACTCAATTAGTCCTTCTAGATAATTATATGTATACCTTTAAGTTATCGAAATGTAAAAGTGAGGTCTGATTTATATAAAAAAAGTATATATGTATTATGTTTACGCTTTGAAACTAAAAACAGATAATGTACAGTGCCTGACTGGACTGATAATGTCAAACAAAACAAAGAGAATATTAATATATTGTAAATAAAAAGCGAAAAGTAATGTTCACTGACTTTCTGTTCCCTCCTTTCATGTTATTTTTTGCTTAATAAAACGAATTTGCCAAAATATATATGTAGACAAAAAAGTGCGATACGCAATCTGTAATTATTGAGAGGTGTCCTACGTGCATCCTAAATAGTACACCTCTCAATTTCAAAATTAAATATAGGTATTAATAATAACGCGGAGTTTTGAGAACGTAACGATTGTAACTATATTTAATTTATTTTTGATCACGCCACGCTACCCGAGTCACTCTTTGAAATTACTGACATGGGTTCACACTTTAGTTGTGACTGATATATCATTAAAGTTAAAAGAACACGGAAAGCGATTATCCAAAAATGCCCTCGAGTCAAAAACAATTATATCATTCTGCACTCTTGTTTCATTTCGTAACGCTCTTAAAAGTAAAAAGAACACTTCGTGTATAGGTAGTAAATTGCAGATTTAAAATCTATTGCCTGTCACATAAATAAAAGTACCTACTAGGGGTTTCCGGTTGAACCTCAAATGGCGAAGTCGGCCTGAGATTATATTTTTTCTTTTTTGTTCATTTAAGTTGTTTAGCGTGTAATATTGATAGCTTATTATGTTATTATGCAGTGATCTAATGAAGAATTGATTTCAAAACGCGTTTCACCACAATTTTGGTCATAAACAGCAGTCCCGGGGTCGTGGCCGCCTCTTGCCTCTCTGTAAAAGCCAGCTACCACTTTACAGAACGCAAGGCCTACTACCGAACAACGTCATGCTCTAAGAGCAAACTTGATGTTATATTCTACTTATTTGTTACTTTACTTAACGTTGGCGAAATCATCGATCGATTTATGATGGAAGGCATATTTTAAAAGAAGAAGTTCAAGGAGTACCTACCTACTATACGACATTTCAAAACTAATGTAATGTTGAAGACATATATGATTTGAAGGGACAGTCGGCGTCAATGGTCAATTTTATTTAAATTTGTACACACAACTTTTTTTTATTTGGACCATTTTGTGTGGTTTCTAGCCAGAATCAATGAGTTATTTCGAGCCTGATACGAGAAAAAATGTGTGCCAAAACTTTCATACTGACATTTTTTATTACTTCGGTTCCGTTACCGCCATATGAAATGTATGAAAAATAGTAAAGGAATGTTATAAAAAAGTTTAAGGCACTGTTTTTTCCCCAATCGGCTCGAAAGAACTAATGTTTCTGAGTGAAAACCACACAAAAAAAAACAAATTAAAAAAAAAGTTAAGTGTAGGTATAACTTTAAATAAAATGGCCCCAAAGTGGCTGATCGACTATATTTCTGCTATAGAAATAAGGTTGTGTTCCGATATATTTAGCTACTTTGGTTGCTACCTACAAATATTTGACGCTGGCTTTATAATCTGGATTGAATAACTGGAGTAAAATTGATAACGTTAGGTTAATCTCTTCTAATACGATCTTTGTGTAGAGAATACTTGTAAAAACCTTGAAAATCGGATGCCATATTTGAAACCAAATATAAATGAAAGATGGCAATCAACGGACGCGTAATACCTATATGTATACCGTTGACTTACATAAAAGGTATCGGTTATTATTTCGTTCATTATAGGTATCTAACAGTAACGTAGTTTGGCCTTAACAACCATCTAAGTGTTTTGTTGTTTCGGGACTTCCCCTGAAATATTAGATATTACGTAAGTACGTCAAGAGCCCGCGCGCGCGTTCCAAGTTACGTTCACGTGGTCACCGAATATAATATTTACGTTATTTGAATATAATTAACTATGACCTACTCAATATCATTAACTATTAAAAGTTAAAGCATGTTTTTATGTTGGCAAAAAAGTCAAAAAAGATAGATAGGTCAAGAATAAGTCAAGAATATTAGTTTTTCTTATATTTCTGAGTGAAACGTAACGTTACATTCGACCAACTCTCCGTATAATCATAGTGACATTAGTGACTCTAGATAATAAAATAAATGTAGAGTTTATCTTTTGCAGTACATTGAATGTGTTGGTTTCTATAATAACTTAAGATCCTTTCGGCGGAGTACCTTTATTGAGGCAACTGGTTAACTACAAAGAAGAAGCAACAGAAGAAGTGTGAGTAATATATATAAGCGTACTTAGTAGTAGCGTACGTCGCAATTAACCATATTTGCATCGGGACGAATCGTAGCGATGCCGTCGTGGTTAAGGTGTTCGTTCTAATAATTAAAAACAATAACGGTTCAACCGATTAAGGTCAAAATGTTTTTCTTAGAAAGTATTTAATGTGCTGTCCTGTATGTGCTTTTATGTCGTACATGTGATGTCATTGCCTTACAGGAATTATGGTTACAAAAAGGGGACTTACGCTTCCTTAGCACCATCGACAGTGATTTTGGGTTCACAGGAACCTTTGCCTCTGCAAGACACGTCGGCGGAAATACTGCGGGGCAGGCCATACGGCGGAGTTGCCTTACTTTGTAGGCACAGTGTTTTTTTGGATGTGTCAATGATAAAATATGATAACACTCGAATATGTGCAATAAAGGCAGCCATTCACGATAGTTTTATCAGTGTAATGAGTGTGTACATGCCTACAAATTCAGCTATTAATCTGCCTGAATTCACGGATTGCTTGGGTACGGTGAGTGCAATTAACAATTATAGACGAATATGACATAGAATCTGTATATATCTTAGGTGCTAATCCCGGGGAATTCTTTTTCACGGAATTAGATAATTTTTGTAGTGAACAAAATTGGTCATGCGTTGACGTGGATAACATAAGGGCTGACATCTGGTACCTATACCTTTATCAGTGAAGTGCATGGCACTCCTAGCTGGCTTGATCACGGTATCCTTACCCAGGCATCTGTGCGTATCGTTAAGGTCATATATGTTGACACCTAAACTATACCTCGCAATTTCCGAGAAAAAAGTAGTTTGGGGGAAAAGAATGGAACAGCAAATTGATCTTTATGGGTGCATGCTAGATTGAGGGGTATTGATTTTGACAAGCGAAGCAGCAGTGTGTGTAGCAGGGGGGGAGGGGGGGTCTAGAACTTGTATACGATTTTCACTACATTGCGGGCTATCGACGTACAGCTAATTCGGTCGCTTTATGTAACCACGCAATGTAATGAAAATCGTATACAAGTTCTTGCATGGTCTAAATGGGGCTTTAGTTTGGAATAAACACGTCATCGAGGCTCATAGGGAGGTTATTGGATGTCGTGCGGAAAGCCTCAGTCTGGTATAGTGTATGAGGAGATGTGTTTCAGTCGAAAAGTATTCAAATCTCGGGTAAAGTGGTGTCAAAATCACGAGGAGCAAATTAAAATGAATACTCTCGCTGAAAAACACTCAAAAGGCAATTTCCGGGGTTTTTGGCGCGATACAAAAAACCTGAATCGTCGGCCGGGTCGTCCTGTGAGCGTCGATGGAGTGAAGGACCCCAGAAGTATAGCGGATGCATTTAAATTTAAGGATCATTTTCAGGCACAATCTCCTCTAGGTCCAGGGAACTCGACGTGTCATGCTTTAACCGGTACGAGAGTGGGGGGAATAAGATTTACAGCCAAGAATGTCATGTCTGCAATAAAATCGATATCTAGAGGTAAATCTCCAGGTTTTGACGGTTTAGGCATCGAGCACCTGCAACCGCCTCCCTATAGTCAAAGACAAAACCGGAGACTTACACTGGCAACAATAATTGCAAAAGTAACTATTTGATTGTATGCTTAATACACAATTAGACAAATGTTTTCATATTTTTCGGAGTAGGGGTTAAAAAGTTAGAGGCACATTTTTTAACATCCAAAGATTATTATCCGATCTAATAACACATCACACTTTAGGGTTAAACCGAATAAAAATACATCCCCATATAACATGTAGGCGAGGCTAACCTAATCTAACCTAACCAAAACAAAAAAAAAATAATTACCATTATGTGGGTTTTATTTACATATTCAAACTAAATTACAGCTCTCTACGACTATGGGTCACTGAGTACTACATGGCTAGACTAAAATGGTTTCTAGTTGACTACGGAACCCTAAAAATGCAATGTCATACTTGTAGCCAGTCAGCCAGTGGCAGAAGTAGCTAGGTGGGTGATCAGCTTATGATCTACGTTACGTAATTTATTTCTTTTATTTAAATTTAAATAAAATATTATAGTCAGCAATAAAATTACGTCATGGGCATAATTCCCGCGAAGTGTCTTAACAATTTAACTGCAGGAGGGCATTAAAACCTGATTCAATTATTTCTATACATTAATCGTTTTTGTATTAATACGTAGGTGCCTACATCTTGAGTTTCTTCTCTTTCTCATGTTCTGTTTTAATCAAGCTCTGTTGAATGGCAATAGCTTCTTTAAAAAACGACTGCATTCGCAGAAAAAACTTTAAGTACCTTTAGATTACAACCTTACCTGCCTTACCTATATATTTTGTATATCTATTCAAAAACCTATGTTATATAAGTTATGTTATTTTATTACATAATAGTTTTTGTGTTTTGAACATACCACTATCAAAACGGATTTGTATGAATGTTTCAGATAGCATCATGAGAATAAGGACGTTCTGCAAGTTAGTAGAAGTTAGCGAGCTGACGCCTCGCGAGCTACGAGATGAGCCCGTGGTGCTGGATGGTCAGAATCTGTTTTACAACTCCTACCAGCGGGCAGGCTTTTCCGGTGCCTTCGGTATCGAAGCGGACCGCTACGCCCGTCATCTCAGGCAATATCTCACAATGTTCAAGAAAGCTAATGTCAAGTGCTACTTCTTATTCAAAGGAGGACACGAAAATATTGAGAAGAGACTGAAGAAAGACAAAAGCAGCAAAATTGTTCCTGTACTCATGAAAGAGACTTATAAACAGATCTTAAAAGAAATGGATTTTGAATTCATTGTATGTGAATATGAAAGCAAGAAGGATATCGCTGAACTAGCACAAAAACTAAACTGTCCTATAATAAGTTATGATATCGAAAACTGCTTCACTGGAGTCCAGTACATACCGTCTACCACTCTTGAACTTCATAATAACACTATTCACTGTGGTTACTTCGTATTAGATACCTTCTTACACAAATATAAGCTGACGGTGGATAAACTCGCCGTATTTATAGTCTTGACGGATGAGAACATTTTCCCGGAAGGATTTTTCTCAGAGTTTTTTAAAAATATTAAAGCGCCTCTGGGAGCATTCAAACGAAATTTACATTTGTTAAGGTGGCTTTCTAAGAACAGGAAGGAACACATCTCGCTAACTATCTTCAGATATATCTCCTCCGAAGATAAGAAGACTTTTATTGAAGAAGTAGTCAAAGCCCAACAGCAGATAGGGCGACGTGAGTGCGGAGGGCTCGGCGCGGCGTCGCTGCTGGACCGCGATGCCGCTCTCGTGGCGCGTGCTGACCCGCGCTGGTTCGCCAAGGGGGTCGCCACTGGATATGTCGCTATCGACTATGTCAATCTTTATCGATCAAAAATTTTTCTTGGAGCTCCTCCTATTGCAGGGTTTGAACAAGATAACCCTACAATTCTGGCTTTGGATGTCATAAAATACGCATACGATTTATTGATCAATTTCAAAAACGATGGTTTTAAATTTATATATGACACTGGCCTGGATAAAGAAACGGTTCTCGTCGGAGACACACACTCTATCCGAAAACCGGTTTACGAAGCTGAAGAATGTGTGTTCGAAAATGGATGGGGATCAGTGCGCTCACTAGGACTGCTACAGCACTTCGCGCACGAGACGTTACAGCTGGAGAGCCTGAGCCGCCTTAAGAGTGTGCCGGAGCAGACGCAATTACTGTTCCTAGCGCTGGCATACTACTCGCGGCGCAGGCCCGCGGGCCCTGACGCGCTGCCTTCGGCCGCCCTGCTCACTCACGTCATGCTTGACGTAGTCGCCGACAAGGCAGAAAAAAACAATATTCCGAAGTTTCCTTTCGACAGGAAGCCTATCTTAGATCCGACCACAGACAGAAGCGTCGTCACCGACGCCGACTGCGGGATTGCGGCTGCTATAATGGAGGATTACTTTAACGCGTTCGATAGCGATGCGGAACTGTTGTTAGATAGGAAACTGCTCCAGGCGCTGGCGGAGTTTCAGCAGTGCCTGCTGCAGCTGTCGGCACTGAGCGTGCTGTGTGGCGCGGAGCTGCCCGCGCCGGTGTTCGCGCGCACGTACAACGGCACGGCGACCTACAAACTGCTGCGCGCCGCGCACCGCGCCGCCGACCGCCTGCTCTTTCTGGACGAGTTGTTAAGCCCTGCTCCTACTGTCTACGCTTTTTTTAATGGCCTCTTAGAAGCTTACGAAGAAATTTTTTAGTTATATTTTCTGTAAATGTTATTGATTCATAAATAAACATAGAAATCCGTACAATGTTACATAAATCGACAAGTAAGCTCAAGGCTTAACGTCTCATATATTATAATTATTGACAAAACATTACTTGACTATGTTATTAAGCCTCAATTATAATTTGCTATATTACATAAAAACTATTTTATTTGTAGGTATCTATGCATGCAACCCCTTGTAGAAGGAAAGGCAGGAATTATTACATTTAAAATGAGGATTCTAGATACCTACACTTCGTCGCTAAACGTAATTCTTTCAATACAAGAATCAAAAAATATGATTAGGTACGTAACTTAGTGTTGTAAGAAAATCAATAAATTATGTTAATAAATTTATATACCGTACATGGTGGTTACATGCAGATCAACAAACCCGCTTGTCACATAGCTGGTTAACAAATAATTACCTAATAATTTTACGGTATGCAATATCATATCACTATCACTCTTAAAAATATACAATTAAGCAGAACAATAGATAGCCACTTCATTTTCTTAAGTTGACTTAGTTATCGTCACTACGCAAGAAATGACCGCCAGCTTCATAAAAAAATATGTAACGATGCTACAGGGTGGCATTGATAGCGACATTTTTTCAATACAAGTATGTGGTTTACATATTATGCACAGTGTTGCAAGTGTGATGACGTGACGGACGCAAGCCACAGAGCGCGGAACCGGGCTACCTGCATTTTGAACCACAATTGGACCACTGTGTCGCCGCTACACCGCAACCGCCTGGGACGTCTATTTAAAGAACCACGCGCATTGTGATGGTGGTAACTGACTTTCCCATTATATCGGATAAATCTGTAACATGTAATTATACAGTGTGGAAGTCTTATACGGGCGAATCTCTTAACGGAGGGTAGAATAGGACATAAGAATTATATTTAAATAACTTTTACTTAGAAGTGCAATTAAAATTTTATCCATATAAAAAAAATCGGCCCGCAATGTAATGCAACACACTCGAGTTAAACACTCGTTGACAGTTAGTTTCAAAAGCTTACATCGCGTAATGTTCGCAGTACATTACTGCTCAGAAATTTTACAAAAATTAATTCCATGTGTATAATAGGTATAATTAAAGAAAATCCTTTTGGTTAATAATTATACCGGTAAATCCTATGTGTGGTTTAATTCTTCGCCCGTATTAGACTTACATACATATATATACTGTATATATTCGTACCTGATACACAGCGGAAGGCGGAAGGAAAGATACAGAAGAGAAGCCATTGCATATCCTTAACAACAAATATTACGCATACATTCTAGGTATACTATACAATATTATAAATTATGACATAAACATCTAAGAAATAACCAAGTAGCTAGTCGCTAATCTTGCGATACCGTAACTCTATGGCCAATTCATTACTTATTGTAGGTACTTGTATGCTGCAGGTGCAAGTGTCTATGCCTAACTATAATTGGGAGATTGTGTTTAGATCATCCAAGGTTGTCGTCTTATTTTGAAGTTAATTACCACCCAACTCAATGATTGAATACTGACAAACAATATACTTCATTAATTTTTGTTAAAAGCGAACAAAGCATACACTGTTGACTTCTGGCTGTACATACAATTGACCTCATCATGCCTAAGTAATATTTGTGGCATCAAATGATTTAAAAAGGTTCTTCGACTTCATGCGATGGTAAGTTCCAAACAGAAGAATTCCTTCATACTACTCATATGTTGCGAAATAGTTTTAGATAGGTATTTTTTTGTGCATACCTATTATTGGTTTATTTTTAATGCTTCAAAATATTTGCAGTTCTATTGACCGTGTACACACGGCACAATAAGGTTCACCAATGTACAGCTAAGGGTGTTACTGTGTGTACATACTACGACATGTAGGTAGGTATCTAGCTAAATAGTAATAGTTTTGTTTACAGTGTATGAAGTAAATGCTTGTGCTCGAACGAACGTAGGTCGTGAAAGGATGTGCCGAGGATAACTGCTTGTCGCTAAAGTCCTTGACGAAGCCTCTAAGTAGGCAAACGTAGGCACCCATCGAACTCATCAGACCTGTTCGTACACACTTAGCTAATGTTTGGTCGTCGGTACATGAAATTTATAATATGTTGTGCTTACGTACGCTATATCTATAAAATATAATTATGGAACTTAATAACAGCAAACTTAATTGTTACCCTAGGGGTTATTTTTCTTTCAAGGAAAGATAAGGCATCCGCCCGTCCGCCTCTTGGCGGCTTTTTTTGTAAGCATATTGATTTTATGAAATTGGAAAAGAGGTTAATAATAAATTATTTTTATAAAAAAATATTTCTAAAATGGTACCTACATATTTTCAAATACTTACTTATATTAAAAAAATACAAGATTATTTTTACAGTGTAAAAAACATGCATCTATTTTGACATCAAAATCAGGTGGTTGTCACAAGTTAATGTTTGATGATGATGATAATTCAGAGGAATATTGGACTTCAAAAACTATGTCTTTGGCTTATCGCTATTGCAAATGTTCGTGAGAAGGGGCATATAAACGGACGAATGAACAAAGTGGTTCTCAGTACGTACTAGGTACAAAACATGATGTTTTATAAGTGCCATCAAGCAAAGCTGTCAAACTACCTAGATGCACGATTATGTCGTAAACTTTACAACTCTTTTATTAACTCTCTTACCTTTGCTTTCAAGAGACCGGATTTTGAGATAAAACGAGAACGTCGACCGTCCTTCCTCAGCTGTTGATTTTGTTTGTTCTCATAGTCTAGGTTTCTAGAGGTCAGAACAATCTTTCCATCGTCGCATGAAGTTTGCCCGGCGACCTTCTCCAATTAAACACGGGGCAAGTGCGTGAACATTCGGAATGCATTATGAGAAACAATATAAACTGCAGAGCCATTTAGCACAAAATGACCTTGCTCCTAATGAGATGTAATTGTTTACGTTTATACGCCTTATATGGAAAATTATAGATACTGGGGTGATTTAACAATTTTCCTATTAAGTATAAATGTTTCATGCGCTGGTAGCCCCGTAAGAGCGGGTGACTTGCAATCCGGAGGTCGCCCGTTCAAACCCCGGCTTGTACCAATGAGTTTTTCGGAACTTATGTACGAAATATCATTTTATATTTACCAGTCGCTGTTCGGTGAAGGAAAACATCGTGAGGAAACCGGACTAATCCCAAGCCTAACCCTCTGGGTTGGAAGGTCAGATGGCCATCGCTTTCGTAAAACTAGTGCCTACGACAAATCCTGGGATTAGTTTTCAAGCGGACTGAGTGTGACTACGAGCATGGGCCGTGGCACAAGGCCGGGACAACGCGAGGAAGATGAGACGCATATTATAATGTTTAAAAATAATACTCGTGGGGAGTATTTCTCTTTTCGATTTAACCACATGTTTATGTACAATATTTTTCACATTTTCAAACCAGGTTTACATATTCAAACCAAATTACAGCTATCTAGGACTAACACGAAATGATAAGGGTCCTTACTTCAGCACGGAACCTTAAAAAGGGAAAATGTCTTATAAATGTTACTTCTCATATCCTAACTGATATCGGGTCGGATATTGCTAAACTGAATGAGACGATATACGCTATGTTTATGTCTGACTTATGAGAGTGACACTTGAATGCACACACGCTTATAATCGAGGGGTCACATGCGCCGAAACAAACACTTGCATTAGAAACAGATTTCTTTAACTAATCGAACTACGAACAGGCGTACACTGTACCACCTATGGCGTTGTGTCATCTTCCAAATGGTATTTATTTCCCATAAACGCCAGTACCCAGCAAGAGGTCAACTAAATGCCAACCATAGTTGGTATGCGGAACTAGCCGTCGATGTGAGAAAATTCAAGAAGATAATTGTTATAGGATATTAAAACGATAACGTTTATCCATTGTTGTTATAAGATTTAGATTTTAAAGTTTCTTACATCCATACTTTAAAATTATAAATGCGAAAGTAACGTCTATTACCTTTTCAGGCTTATACCGCTGAACCAATTGGGATGAAATTTGGTATGGAGAGTTTGAGCTACGAGAAAGGACATAGGATAATTTTTATCCCGCAACTATATATTAAAGGCGGGCATGGCTGGCAGGCGAAGTCACAAGGAAAAGCTAGTTAGTAATAAATATTGTTACAAATATTACGGTAACTTATAAAATCTTATAATGGTCAGTTACGGTCGGTTAAGTTAGTAAGGTATCTTCTGGAATAGGTACACAGACCTTAAAATTTATTTACATAAGTAGGTCTGTACCTCAAGAAGCGCAACGACATACATCCATTATATATTAAAATTTGACCTTAATTATCATATTGATCATCAAACATGCAAGAGAATTCCATTACCGATCACTTCGAAGAAGGTACTCATAATTCGATAGGTCATGTCATGTTGCGCCGTACCGTGTTTACTAAAGGTTGCAATAACTTGGGAACTTCTATGACATTTTTTTTTACATTTAAAGCAAGGCCCGGGTTTTTGGACCCGGGTATGTCCTTAAACTACGTTCAACAATGAGAGGTAGGGCACAGCGATGACCATCACGCTTGAATCTGGGGCAGCCCAACTGGGGAAGTACCTCCTCCTTACAGAAGACCACAGCCATAATACCACTGCTACCTTTCAGGTATGTAGTGTTGTGTTCCTGATGGTGAGTAGGGTTCCCAGAGCTCCAACCCCCCTTAAAGGTTGGCAACGCGCTTGTGACTCCCCTGGTGTTGCGGGTGCCCATGGGCGACGGTAATTGCTTACCAGCAGGCAATCCGTCTGCTCGTTTGCGGCCTATGTCATAAAAAAAGGCACATACAAGACATGGAATAACAATGTTTATACAAACCGCGTTCCACTCATCGGATAACACATTAGCTGCTAGCTTAATATGGTCGGGTTTTTATCACTTGTCACAATATCCGTGACGGTCTAACAAGTATGTGAGTGCGAAAGTGACGGATAGCGCGATAGATGATAAAATGTCAACCATGGTAGGCTAACACATTAGCGACATCTATCATGTTTAACAGTAGTACGTGTCAGTCCTGTACAAGGATGTCTCGCTGTCAAAATAAATCAACATATATCGATTAGATAGCGCCGCGCCCCATTTCTTTTTATACAACGACGGTGGCTAACCAGCATACGGCCAGCATGATGGTAAGCAGTTACAGTAGCCTATGGACGCCATATTACCGAAATGAACTTTTACGAGCTAAAACCGAACGAGGAACGCGACTTTGTAGACACTGTATTCCATGTATTGTATGTTCCTTGATTTAAGCATATTAATTATAATTCTATTCAAGAGTTAATATTTACATCTTTTATCCTATGCTAACATTCGTTTAAAAGATTCGCCCATATTTAATTTACATACTGTATAAGTAGCTATTTAGGTATACATTTACCTATATTTAGTTGTGGAACACAAAGTAAACACCAATTGACCTTTGCTCTTCTTAAGTATTAAAACCATGTCTCATTAAGAAACAGTGAGGTTATGTTTTGAATTATGACGGCACTTTACATTTACTTGGTGGAAATTATGTGTAAGGACCATATTGTAATATGATATTGATTTATTGATGTGCTGATATTCAAATTAAAACCGGGATTTGGACCCGGGTATGTCCTTAAACTACGTCCAACAATGAGAGGTAGGGCACAGCGAAGTACCATCACGCTTGAGTGCGGAGAAGCCCAACTGGGGAAGTACCTCCTCCTTACAGAAGACCACAGCCATAATACCACTGCTACCTTTCAGGTATATAGTGTTGTGTTCCTGATGGTGAGTAAGGTTACCAGAGCTCCAACCCCCTTAATGGTCGGCAACGCGCTTGTGACTCCCCTGGTGTTACGTGTGCCCATGTGCGACGGTAGTTGCTTACCATCAGGCAATCCATCTGCTCGTTTGCCACCTTTTGTCATAAAAAAAAAACCTAGGTACCTTGTTGGAGGTACCGCCTATAAATCGGTCAAACGTCGGCCTAGTTGTCGACACCTAACCCCGTCGATCACAACGCAATGTCTCAAACCATGCCATCAATGTAAATTGATGGCATTAAGTCTTAGACAAATGGTGTTCATAGGTGACGAAGGCGGTGAAAGCGAACGTGATTCTATTGTGACTTGATTGATTTGATAGATAGACGTGCATCATTTGGATCTATTGTTTCGTATCCGGCGGCATTTGAATTTGTGAAAACGTTAAATTTTTAATTGAAACTTTTGCTGTGAGCGCCGTTATCAATTTGTTGCGGACGTTGTTATTTAGCTATCGCTTTTATGTAACAAACAAAAAAGGAAGTTACTGGTAGTAGCAATTAATACTGATATACCTAATTGAATGCACATTTTTCTGTTACGTGTTTAGTTAAGCTGCTGAAACCTTATCCGTCGGCTGCACATTTTCTACCTTATTTTTCAACGCCTTACACTTAACACTTAACCTGCATCGGAGTCTCAATTAATATACAAACCAACCACTAATACGCTAACTCATATTAACTATTTTTTAACTCAATATAACTTGAGACTCACCCATGCTATAAACTATATTCAGAAAACTATAGAACTATATAACAGAATTCTAAACACATGAAATCGCGAAATCTGGTATAAATAAGTAGGTACCTAATTTAATTTAGTACTAGGGTTTGCAATCACAGTAAAAGCCTAATTTTGGAGTTTCGATATTCCTAATATGAAAAATACCTGTACCTATTGCAAAACTGTAAGACTAGAGCGTGCTCATCTCAGCAAATATGATGATTCTCAAGTTGAGTAAGCGGGAGCCTCGCTTGTCACGCGAGCACGAAGGGACCGACGCGTGCCGAAACCACCGTCAGCAAATACTTGCAATTACGTATTCATTAACAAATACAGTGAATATTGGATACACATGCTTATTAAATATTTAGTATAAAAAACAAAACTGCTGGAAACTCAGCTAGAACATAAATGAAGGACGGATATTATAATTTATATTTTATTAGAATTTGAATACAGATATACTTATTTTATTTTTTTACGGGTTTATCAATTATCGCAAATGTGATTAGAGATGAATAAGTAAATAAGTTGACAATAGCATGAGTTTAAATAGGTACTTATTTATATAATCGCAAACTATAGCATAATTGTTAAAGCATAGGTGAGTCATGTCCACTCAGCGTCAAATAGTTGATAGCAACGTAGCCATATATACGAACAGATCTTTATTTGTATAGCAATAAGGACGTGTTACGATATATTGGCTACTTTGACTTCTACTAATAATCAGGTATTGCACGTTTGCAAGTCGATTATTGCTTATAATACTTATTCGACGTACAGTCGCAATCAGATATTTCGGAGCTGTGGAGGTGGTCATAAATATCGGAACATGCACTTTACCGCCTTGACAGTAGAGGCGCTGTGGAGGTGCACCTCCACAGGTCCGAGGCCAGGTTTATCTGATGGCGACTGTACAAAAAGTTAATTACCCGATTTCATACGTTATACTACAAAATGTGTTTGAGTTTCGGTATTGTTTTGTTTTTGCAATTGCTCATTTATAATAGGTGAATCAACAAGATTCTAATCCCTTAGCAATGATTCAGAGCATTCTCGGATATAATCCTAAGGGGTGCTAGGGCCCTATATGATTTAAGAAATTAAAGGAGACTGATATAGCAAACATATATACAGGTGGCATCCGTGCCAAGTAGATCTATATAGAGAAAAAGAAGGGAGATATAATGTCAGAACGCTATATTTCCCTTCTTTATTCTTTATGTCTAATATGTCTATGCTTTAAATTAAGATAATCCTGTTGTTTATTTATAACGCTGGTTGTTATTTTGTCGTATTGAAAAATACATCTCTGAAGTTATGGTTAACAAGTTGAACCCACCAAGTATTGCATAAGTCTATACTTTTTTCGGCATCTACGGATTCTCAAATCTGAAAGTAAAGTCGTACCTATTCAGATTACGAAATCTTTAATATAAAGTAACGGTATGTCATCAGTTCGACTAAATCGATTCAAATCGGAAATCGGGTACACGTTCATTAATATCGATCAATAATTCACACTGAATCAATCGGACAATCGTTGCGAAAGAAGTAAGAACGTGCGCGAGACGAGCGGTAAGTGTGGGAAACAGCACTTCGTGTCGAGTTTAGCCTACTCTAGCTTACTAGGGACAAGTCATTTATATAGACTGCCCAGCCGCATTAAAAAACCGGCCAAGATCATTTCGGGCCATGCTCTTGTAGGGTCCGTATTTTTTTATTGTAACTGCACCAGTAATGGACAAGGAACCAATCATGAACATTAGTGCTTATTTCAAAGGAGTTAAGTGTTGTGCATTTGTTGGGACATATTCAATTTATAACTTTATGATTTTTGAAATAAGAACTAAGTGTCCATCATTGGTGCCGGTCAGCTAAAAGTGTCCAACATTGGTGCCATTACCTTACCGCCTTCTAGGACTAACAGTCACGGAGCCACGGGCGAAACTATAAGGGTGCCTTATAGACTACGGAACTCTTAAAATGACAATGCTAGAGTAGGTATCGACCTCTCAAACTTCATTTCTCAATTCTTTACATTCACAGGACAAATTGACAATTCTCTTATTTATGTTTTTTTTTTTAATATTTCCGCGGTTTATAAATTTGCTAGTGCTCCATTTGCAACCTCCAAATTGTACTTTCCGTATAGTGGGTGCCGCGATATAATGGACCAGTGGGGGTAAGTTTTGAGCGTCGAGTACTCGACTCGTGACATTTTAAACCCTGTCAAAAACGAACAAATGGGATTTTAGAAAACTGATATTATATACATTTCGTGCTAATCTAATTGTGAGAAACTTGTGTGTGCATTCGTCTTCAAAAGTTTTCAAATTCGAGTGCACAGCTCTCAAAATTGGCCCCCAGCTACTTACTCCAGTCATTATTACTAAGCTGTCTTTGACATAATATATAACTAGTTTAAAAGGTATTTTGTGTGGTTCGTGTTTCACTGCACATAAACTCTTTTAACAGAACACGAATATGTTCCAGCGTGTTATTAGCTACACTTTATGTTATTACCAACATATGCATTTACTGAAGCGATGATTGGGTGATTTAGGTATTTTTCGTTTAAGCGAGTAGTAATTAGGTATGTTGGTTTCGATTTTGAAATTTTATTGCTACGATAATTGTTTCGTTTGTTTTATTGTTATTAAACTATCCTATTAATTTTATAAATTGCGAAGTAATAAAATATAAATAATAAGATAGGTAAAATCTAATACAGTATACAAAAAATTAACTAACAATCACTCTCAGTTCATAATCATCAGTTTTATCGTAAGATCAGATATACTATAAGTCCCTATATAGTATATCTGATTTTTTTGTGTCAATTATATTTAAATGGCGTCATATGGACACATGGTACACTATGGTCATTATCGTACATTATTGTTAAAAGGAAAATAGTATATGTATTTGAAGTAATTTAATATTGGTCATTGTATTATTTATGAGTCGTTATTCAACATTAAGATTAACGTAAAAAGGAAAATTATTCCGCGTTATTTCTAAACCGATAAATTGCAACCACGTTAATAATGTCTAATTAAACGAACACACATAACAATTAATTGTTTGCACATGATAACAGATTATCTCTCTTCCTCGTGGCCCGCATATTACAGGCATTCACTAACATTATATAAATTAGAATTACGCAGACGGCAACGGAAAGGGAAGCGGCGCACACGCAGCCCGTGTGCGTGTCACTGGAACATGACCTAGGAGAAAAACACATAAATGTAACACCGCTAGTGTACTCATAGTACGTTTCGGAATTCAACATTGTCTAACAATCACACAAAAACAGATCAAAAACAATCGTTCTTTATATCTTTTTACAACTTGACAATAATTTTCTATAAATATATTCGCTTTCGTCGCCGAAAAACGATGTTTTCCACGTTAGGTGTGAAAGTAATTGTGAAGAAACTAATTTAATGCATGTTGCCGTACAATAGCTTAATTAGAACTGCGTTGTTGGCGGATGTCTGATTATCTCAGTTGCAGATGGTTGAACAAATGCATTGTTATTCAGCGTTCCCTCTACGTATCAACATTGACTAAAGTCAACACTATAGTGTTTTCCAGTTATAACTGGAACCAATTTAATTAGGTAGCACTCTATCTATCGGAAATCAGGTACGACTGAGGTCAAACGCTGGTCAGTCTTGTTTAAAAAAAATGGACGTCCTCAGCTGGACATAGGCCCCCACCATCGAGACCGTCATCGGTCCATCTAGTTTGTGGACGTCCGACACTGTGTTTTCCTCTACGTGGTCACCCACAGAGAAGTACTCATTTTATCTGTGTGCCCCCCCACTAGGACTTTTCTGCCCGGCGGAAATCGACTCTCCGGGTTACGTGACCTGCCCATGTTAATTATGCGAACAATGTTGGTCACTTGGGTTCTGTTACAGACATCCTCATTTCTGATTCTATCACTTCGAAATATAAGGTGCTAACAGATTAGTCAAGGATATTTTAAGAGATAATACATTACATTAAAACAATTAACTTTTAACTGTAATTAAGGAACCTTTGTATACAGTATGTATCAAGACGAGAGGCCAAGCTTGGAACCCGTTAATGGCCATGACGAATGTAATACTATTTCGCACTTTCTGTTAGTGTTTACCGATATTTATTGATTCATCATTTTATTAATAATTGAAAGGTTGTACCTTTTCTAAGTCGGTTAACACTTCCCATATCATCCTGTGAAATGTTATGTTATTCTCATAACAAAAAACACATCTCGATAAAACTGTAAACACAACTCATATTAATGCATTTTATTAAGTACAACTTGTCATTTTTAAAACTAGATAATTTAACAGAAGTACCAGCATAATTATGTGGATTTGTGGAAATTATCGTAAAAACAGTGCCCACTAATACATTATCAATATTTTAGATGTCACGTGTCAATGTGTCATGTCAATTTATTTTTCTTAATAACATTGACAAACAAGGTTGGCTTACCGTTTTCATTGACAAACTTTCTTCAACTGACATTTCGTTTTGATCTTAACCTTGACTTGTCAAATTTTAAGATTGTAAATATTGAATACAGGATGCTTCACAATCAAAATGGATTTATCATTATTTGAAAGCAAAAAAAATAATACGAGCTTGTATTTGAATAATATAGGTATACTACCAATACCTTATTTCTTACTTACGCTTTTACGGGTTTAAAGCTTGGCCTCTCGTCTTGATACATACCGTATATTTTTTTTGTTTTCATTTACCGAACAAAAATAAATATTATATATATATATATTTTTAATAATCACCCTTTTATGTATCTGACAAATAAGTTGTTTTTCTTAAATGCCATTAATATGCATGCCAGTTGAATGATGGTGGTATTATCTTTAATACACAAAACTTAAATAAATTACAACATTATTAAATTAAATCTATCTAAATTAGAAAAATAAACTACATGATTAAAACTAAAAACTTAACTAAGAAAATGAAAATATGCCTACAAACAAACTAATCCCGTTGAATGATAGTTTAAAGAGGTTCTCTATCTTATTAACAGGGTGTTTTAACGTAGCTAATTATTTCTTAGCTATCTCCAAAAAAAACGTAACAAAGCCAATGATGTTTCATACTTAAATGTACCTACTCCGAGAACCGAGTATTATCAGCTGTAAAAATATCCGAGTTATTGGGTGAATTGTTAGCAACTTATATTTAAAAGTAAAAGGAAAATAAGTGACTTTATGGAGCTAATATTGCCAATTACGACGGTACACTTAACATGGTCCTTTGACTAATGTCATATTATAAACATATAATAACACCTCATCTCCAGGACAGCATCTCTAATCAGTTGTTAAACCAATAAACAACACTAGCAATACTTCACATGCCTCGGAGTTTCGTTACTTGAACTTTCATAATGACTTGTAATACCTGCGCACTCGTATCAATGCGACGCAATACCTAATAAAAATGTCGACTTCAATTGAAGGTAGGAACACAAACGAGCTATGACGATTTCACCATTGCCTAAATTGAACGCATTACCTACATTAATTTCGCGTCGTACTGATTTGACATTTGAAAGAAGATACCCATCTTTATCTTCCACCTATTGACCTCAAATGGCAAGCTAGATTATTTGAATAAAGTTTTCTCGTGATTTGCAAATTGTTCGCTTCAATCAATAAATGATGATCTTTTCTCATGCTAACGTATTAGTTATATGGCTAGTTATATGGCTATACAGTCCCCAATACTAGATACTGGATATTATGAATATTTGAAGCGTTGCGGTAGGAGGCCTAACAGAAAGCCTTTCAATCCGAAGATCGACGTTTGAACCCAGGCTCGTACGACTAGAGTTTTTAGAGACTTATATGTAAAAGATAAAGTCTAGATTTCTTCTGAGTAGAAGGTAACATGCCGCTGATACTCGTCTCTCCCTTTCCGTTTTTAGAAATCTCTATTTGTTAGAAAGGCTCTAAATTTATCTGATGTTCGCTAAGTTCACTCTATTCAGCCATGGCAATATGACGGCACTAACGCAAGCAAGACAATAGAATTATAAATATATATCAATAATAGACATCATGTATGACGACAACCTGCATAGAGCTACAATATTTTATCTATGTTCGCAAAATCATAATGTATAAAATAATCAATAGAAGAGAATTTGTACATATCTACACATTGGATAATGGTATGCAGGCTGTTTAAATAATGATTTATTCACTTGATAGGTCAACTACTGAGCAAAAATTATTTACTGTATTGGCCAATAATTATATGTATATTGTGCTACATTTTGAACTGGCAAAAAAAAGTTAACAATATTTTTTTTTCTTATTATGTTCCATGACCACAACCACTTACGCAAAATGCATTTACGCATTCCCTGAGCCCGGGGAAGTTTCATAGCAGTGGGTATGTGGGACTCGTCCCTCCATGTGGGAGGGATACAGCCACTAAAAACCCGTTTTGGCGTTTCCGTCATCGCCGTTAAGGGGGGTGTAATGGAGTGGCTTAGCATTCACCACGGCACCCCCCGTGTGCCTTAGAGGGCCTCGCGAACATCAAAGTTCGAAAATTAAGGCGTAAATAGAGTGACAGAGACAACCGTTACAAATTAGCGTTTATTTTAGTAGACCTTCAGAACACTGAAACAACGAATATAATGTACTTCATATACTTACTGAGAAAGTAATGTATACATATCTGCAGCCCTAAATAAAACCTCAGCTGTCTCATTGTGTATGCAAGATGCAACTACTGCAGTGAGAGTGACCTCGCGCTGGGGTCACCAGGAAGGTCGGCCCGGCTGCCCCGAGAAATCAACGTAATCACCGTTCACCTGAACAATCGAATGCAAAACCCTTTTAGAAGAATTCCACGGAATTTGCTACCGCTCTGCCATATCATCGAGAATGAAGTGTTATACATATCAAGCGCATAATATAGGAAATTCTTCGTCTATGACAATATAGTCAATATATACACTTAAATCACATTACATTTAACATCACAGAAGAAAAAAAACTAAAAACACGGCCGTTTGTACGGGAATGTTACTATGGTTATTCTTCATACTTTGTATGAATATAACCCCTTATGCATTGAAATCGAAAAACAGAACTGTATAAAGGTAATGATGTAACTTTTTAAGAACATATTCTATTGCGAATTCATGGATTATTTTAGGATTAGAATATATAAAGCATTCAAACTGTCCCCATATCAGATTCGACCTTATCCGGTAAAGAGGTTTAAGCGTGTAGTGTATATGAGGGCAAATACCGATATACGTACCTCACATTGATTTTAAGTTAAGTACAGATTTAAGTCTAAACAAATGAATAAAATAAAGCTTATAAAATTGAAATATCGCTTACTGTACCATATACTAAAGTGACATCGACTAAGTAGGTACTTCCGTAAAATGGCGTATTGTCGCAAGCGGCGACATTCCCGTAGAAAGTTCAGCGAGGACCTTTTAGCGCATCAGTATGCCTCGTTGTGTTTTGAAATCACCATTCAAATACCAGCCTAAGGGTCACAGGGTATTCCAAAAACATTGCATATAGTGTGAGAATGAGACGTCTACAACTCCTTTGGGTTTCGTATCAAAAAGTTTAAAATACCGGAGCGACCATAGTTTAAAATGGGTTAAAAGTTTATTTACATACAGTCACAACACAATTTACATGCCTAAGAAATATTCATATTTATCTATTTAGTATGTAGGCATATGTATTATGTAAGATAAAAAAATCTATAGTAAACGGTATTGATAATGTAATAAATTAATAAGCTTATGCAAGTACCAACTAAAAACTAAGTTCACCTACTGTTATTGCCACTTTTTATTGAGACCAAAGGAATTGAGATTATCTAAAGTAATTACTGTGACAAAAAATTTCGGACTATAGATTGGCCATAGGCCAAATACCGAATATCTAACCAAAGTTAGTAGGTAACTGAAGTGAAATGTTATTACTATCCTGTTCTAGCATTATAATCAGTTAAATATATATAATATATGTATGTATACACTTTACTATCGATATCTTTTGTGAAGAAAAGTTTTTTTTAATATAGTAAACACGATAAGTTAAAATGATGCGAGTTCAAGGGCAAAATTGTTGGACCGGAGGGGAAAACAACGCACACAGACCGAAGGCACGGACCTATATGATAAATGTTTTGTCTGAACCAAATATGTAGTTCGGCCAAAAAATCGTATTCGGCACTTTTCCACTTCAGATTATTTAGTTTATGTTATATCTAGAAAGACTAGGTTTCCTTAGTCCAAGCGAGATGAGCCGGCGCACGCGGAAGCGGCCAGGGGTCGTGATATACCGCGGGTGAAAGCGCGCCTCGGGCCCGCGGGTCAGCCGAGCGCAACGAGGACATCGATATCAACGCTCATCCGATTAGTTTATTCTCGAGAAAAAGAGCAGTTAATGAGAAAGAAAGAGAGACATGTTTAAATCGAAAAGTTGACGTTTTGAAAACAGATAAAAAAGACAAAAGATAAAAAATATTTATTTGTGACTACACATATACAAAAACAATGACAGACAGAAAAATACACCCGGTGTACATCACAAACAAAATACAAGAATGATTAATGTTGTTGGTGTCAAAGGTTGGTGGTGGTTAAAGGTTTTAAGTCTAAATATAACGTAGAAAAAAAAATACATACAATAATATAACCATAAGTTATTTATCGTATCTGTATATTAACATGCGACCCAACATAGAATCTAATTTAGCATTTGTTTTCTTCTGAAACATATTTACCAACATAATATGCTAAGTTGATATTTTCTGTTGAGACTGTTGGGGCGTGGAGCCCGAGCGCTCACAAATTATTTAAAAATATTAGAGGTAGACTGTTCCAATGTACCCGAGACCCTAGGGCTGGCGCATTCCTCGGCCAAAGAATAGGCATAGCCATTCAGCGGGGGAAAGTAGCCAGTCTTATGGGTACCCTTCCGCAAGGGACAGACTTAGGGGACTTAGGTTAGTTTATTTTTTCTTTTTTTAGTTTGTTTATTGTGTACATGTGATTATATATTTTTAACTAAAATAGTTATTAAACAGATAAGGAAATCGCATAGATGAACCGGAAAAGCGTAGGTAGATACTGAGCCTGGCCATTGAAGCTGACTTCTTAAGGTTAGGTAACTTGATGAGTTCATATGTAACAATACCATAAAGGAAATTAAGAAAGGAAGGAAATAATTACAACTCAAGGTGCATAATCTTGGTAGAGATTAAATTGCATACGTTGTTTTATGGTTTTTTTTAAAGATATCAAACTTAACAAAGCCCTGAGTTAAAAACATCTTTATTTACAATAATTAGAATATTATAATTACTACGAGTACTTAATTACTGACTACATTAAATGAAAACAAAAATGTCCTTGAGGCATTGTACCAAGGATGCTGGCGGCTTTACTCGCTGTATTGCAATGTTGATACGTTGTGCGAGGAAGCCGTCAGTTCTTCGGTCACCACTTACGTCAACCAGTCGCTTAGCGATTTTTTTTATTAGCAGCACCTCAAATTTGTCTGCTTTCCCTTCAGGTTGACTGGTAGAGAATTTTTTATAGAGTTAACTTCGCCTTTTGTATTTTTAGATTTTCTTTTGTGCAATAAAGATTACTTAAATAAATATGATATTTAAGCATTAAATATTTTTGTAAATGTTTTGAATCAAATTATATTAGTTACACGATTTCTTACAGTCTGTCAGTATGTAAGTAGTACCTAAGTTGCTTTTGTAATGAATGTAATGTTAGAAAGAGACAGCTTGACAGCTGATGGCGTCTGACACTGAGTACGGCCGTTTTAGAAAAGTGTATAAGGCAACCTCTATATATTATTGACAGTTTGTAAAAAGGGTGAGGCTTTTGTTTTAACAGTCGAATGTACGTTTTTGCAAAATATAAAACTATTAAAATAATTCGTATTATTTTCTTTTATAAAAACATTACATGGCGCAGTCGGTCATCGAACGTGTTTTCAAGAGGATTTGATTTCAAATACGAACATTAATGAGTAAGGAAGATAAGAAACATACATTACATACAGCAGCCATTATGTCGGGAAACGCTATTGAATTTAGAATGCCTTCGGCGCTCCAATTAGATTCAGTAGGTGATTTGTTATTAAAATGGAGGAATTTCAAGCAACAATTTAAAATTTTTATTCCGGCTGCTGGATTAACAAATGTGAGTGAATGTAGAAAGTCGGCAATTTTGTTAAATTGTATTGGACAAGAAGCGTTGGAATTGTACTATAGATTGGCAAAGGACACGGAGGATACACCCAAATATGACGATCTAATTAAAATATTTGATGCATACTTTGAACCAAAACAGAATGAACTTATTAACACATTTTATTTCAATAATCGGACGCAAGAAGATGGAGAAACTTTTGACAATTTTTATATTGCGATCAAAAAGTTAGTAAAAAATTGTAATTTTAAAGACTTGGAAGATAGAATGTTGAGGGATCGAATTGTAATAGGCATCAAGGACAGAAAATTGCAGCAGAAGTTACTGGAATCTAAAGATTTAACATTGGAACAAGCCATGGATAAATGCAGAGTTGCAGAGATGTCGAAGGAACATTTACAAGTTATTCAGAAGCATGAACATGTTATTATTATTATTTTGGTTTTGGGCTATTATTAGCGCCGCATCGACCAGGTATGATCTATTGTGGCAGCCCTTTTTTATAGTTCATTACTGATTCCCGTTGAGTCCAGAAAGCTCCAGATTCTTTGGGCTGTAATGTTGTGTACCTCATAAGGTTTCAGTACCTGCCTGCCTAGGTGGATACTTCTTTTATGCATTAGTGGCCCGCAGGAGCAGAGGATGTGCATTGCAGTTTCCTCTGATTCCTGGCAGAACCTGCATGTTGCATCTTGTTTCTTACCCATTAGAAACATATGTTTGTTCAACTTGCAGTGCCCGGTTAGAATTCTCGTAACTGCACAGGCTTTGTGTCTTTTGAGCCCAAGCAGCTCTTTAGTGACATTGTTGTTGAACCCTTGAATTAGAGCTTTCGAGTGAGCGTTGCCTTTGACGGACTTCCACTCTGCGATTGCTCTAGTTCTTTCTAGATTGTTCAGCAGCGAGTAGACCTCCCGTTTGGTGATCCCGCAAAACGGTTCTGGGCCGACCATGGGTGTGTCCGCGCCCTTTCTGGCGAGTTCATCTGCTGCTTCGTTTCCAGTAATGTTGGAGTGTCCTGGTACCCATCTAAGTGTAACTTTGTTGGAGTTAGCCAGAGCGTTTAGGTTATACTTGCAGTTCTGGACAAGTCTAGAGTTGACCTCGAGGGACTCTAGTGCTAACAGTGCAGCTTGACTGTCCGAATTGATGTAGATATGTTGGTTTCTTAGTTTTCTGTCCAGATTGATTTCCAGTTTTCTGTCCAGATTGATTTCCGCGCATATGTTGATTGCGAGGACTTCTGCCTGGAAGATTGAGGCCATTTTGCCCATGCTGACGCAAGCTCTGAGCTTAGGTCTCTCTCCATAGATACCACAACCTACTTTTTTACCTTGCTTGGATCCATCCGTATACCAAGTGTGGCTCCCTTTTTCGACAGACATTTGGTTGTTAGTCCATTTGTGTCTTGGGGGTATTTCCACAGTATACAGTCTGGTGAAGTGACATTCGGTGTGCATGTCATCAGATGGCATGCTGAGGGTTTTGTTCTCAAAAACCCAGGCTATCATTTTGGTTAACGCTTGAGAGCGCCATTTAGGCCTATTTAGCGTGCATATTCTGTAGACGCACTGCTTTGCCTCCTTATGGACTTGCAGGTGGAGTGGTATGATATTAAGCAGTGCGTCTAGGGCTGCCCCGGGTGTCGAGGAGAAGGCCCCTGTTGCTGTTATACAAGCCATTCGTTGCAGGCTGTTCAGGGTATCGATTGTTGTCTTTTGGTTGGCTTTGCTACACCAGACCGCGGGGCGTAAGTGATGATGGGGCGCACCACCGCTGTGTAGAGCCACATAGCTATTTTGGGTCTTAATCCCCACCTAGCTCGTACCATGCGGCAACATGACCATAAGGCCATTTTTGCTTTTGTATAATGTTTTCAAGTGAGGGTTCCAAGTTAGCTTTTGGTCGAATATAACCCCTAGATACTTGACCTCGCTCGAAAAGGTAAAACATGTCCATTGAGTTGCAGATTTCCGAGTCTTTCGAGATTTCTTTTTGGTGAACGGCACTAATACCGTTTTGCTCGGGTTAATAGACAAGTCATTTTCTTTGCACCATTTCAGTATAGTGTTTAGAGCTCCTTGCATCAAGTTTGAGATTGTGTGTAGGCAGGGGCCTTTGATTATAACTACAAGGTCGTCGGCATAACCCTGTGTGTCGTAATCTTTGTCCCACATGATTGCGAGAAGTTGATCTACTGCGAGGGTCCATAACAGTGGGGATAGGACGCCCCCCTGTGGGCACCCTTTCGTGGTGTAGAATTCATGCTCAATTGCATTGAGGTTCAGGGTTGCTCTTCTGTTTGAGAGCATGCTCTGGACCCATCTAGTCGTGGTTTCATCGACACCCTTTGATTTCATTCCATTAAGGATGGTTTCTGTGGGTGTATTATCGAAAGCACCTTCGACGTCAAGGAATGCACACAGAGCTGTTTGCTTATCCTCTAGGGTTTTTTGCACCTTGTCGACCAGGTCAAGTAGGGCAGTTTCTGTAGATTTTCCCTTTTGGTAAGCATGTTGATTTTGACTAAGCGGTCTTGCCACCAGATAGTGAGCTCTTATGTGTTGATCAATGATTCTTTCCATGGTTTTAAGGAGGAAGGATGTTAGACTGATAGGTCTGAAGGATTTAGGCTGTGAATAGTCCTTTTTCCCTGCTTTTGGTATGAAGCGTACCTTGACACGAGTCCATTTCTCCGGTATGAATCCCAAGACGAAGCTTGCTCGGAATATTTTTACCAGGTGCGGGAGGAGGAGGTCCTGACCTTGTTGTAATAATGCAGGAAACACTCCATAAACTCCGGCCGATTTAAATGGTTTGAACTTACTCAAAGCCCATTTAACGTTGTTTGGCCTAAAAATGCTGGTTGCCAAATTCCAGTCGGTGTTGCGTGCCCTGTGGATTTGATGGCTCCTTTGGCCGCACATTTGAATGTCACTGGTGGTGTATGAACCTGGGAAGTGTGTTACTCTGAGCAAGTCAAGAGTTTCCGCTTCTGTGTTTGTAAATGTTCCGTCTGGTCTCCTTAGGAGACCGAGGTAGTTGGTAGGCGTCTTTGATAGTATTCTGTGAATTCTCGCTCCTTTGTGAGTTTGGGCAATTTCATCACAGAACCTACGCCAGGACCGCCTTTTGGCTTTCCTGATCTCTTTGTTATATTCAGTCAGTGCTCTGCCATACCTTTCCCACTCGTTCGGCGTGGCAGAGTGATTGAATATGCGGCGTGTGGTTTTGCGGAGTTTCTCCAGCCTTTTGTTCCACCACGTCGTTGTGTTAGTATAGTTAATTACCTTCAACGGGCAGCTTTGTTTGTAGGCCTCGACCATACCCTCTGTGAGTAGGTCAACTGCCAAGTTGAGAGAGTTTGGTGTTTTTACCTGTTTGTGAATTTCCTTTAGACGAATTTCTAGGTTGGCCCTGTAGGCTTCCCATGAAGTATCTTTAGGGTTTCTCCGCGTGAGTAAGTTCTTGTCTAAACAGTCTGTAACACCAAATATTATATGTTTGTGGTCCGACATTGAGTTTTCGCAGCTGACTTGCCAATTTGTCAGGCATTTAGATACCTTTTCTGTTGCGAATGTTATATCAAGTACTTCTTGCCTTGCTTTAGTAACGAAGGTAGGCGTATTGCCCCTGTTTAGCAGTTGAAGACAATTAGTAAAGATAAAATTAGCGAGTGACTCACCTCTTTTGTTAATTCCAGTGCTCCCCCAGATGGTATGGTGTGCATTGGCGTCGCAACCCACGATGAGTTCATGAACATGTAGCAGTAGATGTCATTTTCAAGTCAACCGAAAAATGAAGCTAAGTATTTTACTAATAGTAAGAAAAAAATAAAGTATAATAGTAAATTTTATAGGTGCTTGAAGTGTTATCAAGAACATGGACCAGGTGCTTGTCCTGCTTTTGGTCAAACATGTTTTAAATGTAATAAATTAAATCACTTTGCCAAAGGATGTAAAAATAAAACTGTCAGTGCTATTGAATGTCAAAATATTGATAATAATAACAATGTACATGATTTGTGACTGATAAGGCTGTGTCACTCCATAGGAAGTAGTCATATTAATAACAATGAATGGGTAACAGATTTATTAATTGAAAGTAAAGAAATGAGTTTTAAGTGTGACACAGGGGCTCAGGTGAATGTACTATCATTAAATGATTTGAAAATGATTGTCAATGATGAAAATCCTAAGTGGTCTGAGACAAATATTATTTTAGAGGTTTTTGGAGGAAATAAACTAAAACCTTTAGGAAGAAAAATGTTAAAAATAGGGATTAACAAGTCAGAATTAGTTGATACGGAGTTTATAATTATTAAAAGAAATGTAAAACCAATTTTAGGTTTGAGTTCATTGGTAGAATTGAAATTATTAAAAAACAGTAACATCAACAGTATTAATATTAATAGCAAGGAAACAATTGTTAATAAATACTTGTCACTTTTCCAGGGAGTTGGTGAATTCAGTGCACCTCTTGAACTACACACTCAACCAAACGCACAGGCAGTGGTAAAACCTCCTCGAAGAGTTCCTCATGCAATAAGAGAGCGTCTGGCTAGTAAATTGCAGAGACTTGAAGAACAGCGAATTATTGAGAAAGTCGAACATCCTAAGTCTTTTGTGAGTAACCTTGTAGTAATAGAAAAAAGTGATGGCAATCTAAGGATTTGTTTAGACCCACAGGATTTGAATAAGGTTTTAATAAGGGAATATCATTTAATACCTACTTTAGAAGAAATGTTAACAAAATTAAGTAATAAGTCAGTGTTTTCTGTGCTTGACTTATCTGATGGTTTTTATAACATAAGATTAACTGACAAATCAACAGATTTGTGTACGTTTAGCAGTCCTTTTGGTTGCTATAAGTTTTAAGGTTACCATTTGGGTTATCTGTGGCCCCAGAAATATTTCAAAAATACAGTGAACGCACATTTGGGGACATTCCTGGTGTGGTTATATATTGTGATGATCTGTTGATTTGTGGTGAAAATGAAGAGGAACATGATAGAATTTTGGAAAGTGTGTTTGAAAGAGCGAAAGCAAGTAATGTAAGATTTAATAAAAGAAAATTTCAATATAAATTAAAAGAAGTTAAGTATTTTGGTCACATATATTCAAAAGAGGGTATGAAAATTGACCCTGAAAGAATAAAAGCATTGATAAATATTAAAAGTCCTTCAAGCAAAACTGAATTGCAGTCTTTCCTTGGAATGGTAAATTATTTAAGAAATTTCATTGGAAATTTAGCTGATAAAGTAGCGCCTTTGCAGGCTTTAATGAAACAAAAGGTTGGTTGGCTTTGGACTGAAATACATGAAAATGCTTTTAGAAATATAAAACAATGTATAAGTTCAGCACCGGTATTACAAAATTTTAATGTTTCATCACCGGTGACCATTCAATGTGATGCAAGTAAGGATGGATTGGGTTGTTGTTTAATGCAAGATGGTAAACCTGTATGCTATGCATCAAGAAGTCTTACTAATGCAGAAAAAAATTTCTCACAAATTGAAAAAGAACTGTTGAGTGTAGTTTGGGCAGCAAAGAAATTTCATTATTATATTTATGGAAAAAAATGCACTGTTTTTAATGATCACAAACCTTTAGAGACTTTACTAAGGAAGGGCATACATGAAATCCCGTCTGCCAGGCTACAACGATTAAAACTCAAATTATTAAAATATGACATTGTTTTTAAATATTTAAAAGGCCGTTTGATGCATATTGCAGATTTGTTATCACGTAGTTATTTAGATGAAGTGGATGAGGATCAATCATATATGTTTGAAGTTGTACACTGTATTGGTTTGGGGAATTATTTACAATATACAGACGAACAAAAACAGAAGTTAATTAATGAAACTTCAAAAGACGAATGTTTGTCAACATTATGGTCATACACACAGGAAGGTTGGCCAGATAAGATCAATAACATACCAGACAATTTAAAACATTTTTTTAAGTTTAGACATGAAATTACTATTGATCAGAAATTGCTGTTCATGAATGATAGATTAATTGTTCCAAAGTCATTAAGATTAAGTATTTTAAAAAAATTACATGAAGGACATTTAGGTATAACAAAGATGAAACAAACTGTAAGGGGATTGTATTATTGGCCACATATGGATGCTCATATTGAATCTTTTGTTAAACAATGCTTTATTTGTCAGACATATCAAAATAATAATACTAAAGAGCCATTATTATCACATGAGGTACCTTCTTTACCGTTTGCAAAGATTGGAATTGACATAATGGAGTTTAAAAGAAAAAGTTATTTAGTTATTTATGATTATATGACAAAGTGGTTAGACATTAAACCAATGACAAGTAAATCCTCTCAAAGCATTATTAATGTTCTTACTGATGTATTTAGTTGTTTTGGCATACCCTTGGAAGTTGTGGCAGATCATGTTCCATTTGACTCATATTTATGTAAACAATTTGCTAGTGATTGGGGTTTTAAATTTATTTATTCAAGTCCAAGATATCCCAAGTCCAATGGCATGGCAGAACGTGGCGTACAAATAGCTAAAAAAATGTTACTAAAATGTAATGAAGACAAGACAGATTTTAGAATTGCTTTATTAAAATATAGGTCATCT
Source organism: Grapholita molesta (assembly GCA_022674325.2). Lineage (NCBI taxonomy): Eukaryota > Metazoa > Arthropoda > Insecta > Lepidoptera > Tortricidae > Grapholita > Grapholita molesta. The sequence continues at coordinate 7,367,311 of CP053126.2, forward strand.
CCTGTTGTTGGAACACCCTTTTCTCCTTCACAATTAATGATGAACAGGAATTTAAAAACAAAACTTCCTTGTACTTATAAATATTTAACACCAAAGTTAAATTATAATACTGATGTGGAATTTGAGAAGAATAAAAAGAGAAATATAAATAATTATAATAAAAATACTAAGGAGAAGCCACAATTTGAAATTGGTCAAAGTGTATGGTTTAAAATATATCCTAATTGTAGAAAATGGCTGTTTGGTACAATTGTAAAAAATAATAATTTTAGGTCATATGATATAAAAGATAAAAATGGCTGTATTTATACTAGAACTTCATTTCATGTTCGACCTCAATAATTCGATGTTCAATGGTTTTGTTTAGTGTGTAGTGTGAGGATACTATGTTTTATTTTTCTTGTTTTATTGTGTCTGAGTTCTTTGAAATGTATAGTTAATTGGTTATTTTAGTTGTATTAGTAATTAAAAAAAAAAAAAAAAAAAGGGGGATGATGTAATGAATGTAATGTTAGAAAGAGACAGCTTGACAGCTGATGGCGTCTGACACTGAGTACGGCCGTTTTAGAAAAGTGTATAAGGCAACCTCTATATATTATTGACAGTTTGTAAAAAGGGTGAGGCTTTTGTTTTAACAGTCGAATGTACGTTTTTGCAAAATATAAAACTATTAAAATAATTCGTATTATTTTCTTTTATAAAAACATTACAGCTTTAACTTTCTTATTAATACATAGAAAATTTATTTCTTTCATTTTATTAAACTTAGGTATGTATGTGTGTTACTTTGTTATGCATTGTACAGTCGACCAAATTGATTTACCACTTCGTTCCTTAATTGTCACAGTGAAAATCTATATGAAAGACGCAAAAGATCTCTTATTAACGTCACTGTGACAAGGTTCGAAGTGGCCTAGAAATCAATTTAGTTGACTATACCTATAGGTATATAATATGTAACTACGATGTTCTCTCTTCTATAAACCTCATTCTTCCATCTACTTCTAAAAACAGCTATTATTAAAACTCAATGTACTTTAATTAATTGTGTTTTTATTTTAAACATGAACAATAGCAGAATCTTATTTTTTTCATCGGTCCAATTCAATAGTGATATTTTTTCTTGCCTGTTTCAATGAGTCAGTCTCGTAGTCTGTGTCTAAAATATATCCAATATACTTAATTAAAACCTATTGAATGCATTTCTTAAGATCCATGCATCTAACATATTTCTTGCCGGTGTCAGCGCTCGGTATCTTATACTCATTACCAGTATTGGGCAATCAAGAATTTCACTGCTTAATATATTACGCGGGCATAAGTTATACTGACATGGCTGTTTGTGCAAGAGATGCTAATCACAGACTGCTCTTAATGAATGTGATAATAAACGTGATGTGAGGTATGGATGCTTGGAAATGGGCACCAGAGCTTAGCCACAACGTGTCGCCTAGTGCGATACAAGTACGCGTGAGTTTATGCGTTTGTAAGTAGTAAATTCAAGTACATCAAAGTTTACGCTTGTTCCTAACGGGAATGCAATTCTTTTTACCGAGATTATGCACGTAATGTCGTGTAATATTTATTACATAATGTTGCTAATATTTATAAAATTTGGAAAAATAAGGCCTTTATGGCCGAAAGTCAAATGGTTGATACTCGTACATAAAGTAAATAGTTTTATTATTATGACAATGTTGCGTATAACGTAGGTACATAAGGAGATCCTAACCATTCTTAAATAATTATGCGTATAATAACTAATTTCGAACATAGTTGTAATTTAGATAATTAGAAAGTTTATTTTTATCTTACCTTCAACTAAACGAGGTTCCTAATTCTTCGGAAAATTTATTTTCATGGTAAAGCATTGATTTTATTAATTATTTAACTGAACGCCAGTTCGGAAAACAGAGCATTTGCTGGCCAAAAAAACCTTTTTATCATTGTTGTCATTAATGGAATAAAATAGCTGGCATACAACATTAAAAATAAGGTGTACCGATCATGTTAAAAATATAACAAATACAAACGTGCGTGCTTGGCCTCAAGTTAATTTGGGATTGTTAGAGGCAAGTTGCTTAGGCGTTTAGTCATATGGTGGCTGCGCGGCGAGGCGAGGCGATGAGGCCAGTGATGGGCCCCGAGGTTTAGGGGGACAAATTATATGATACGGCCGTCAACAAAAAGTCTCACTCTATAGTGAGACTCTAGTTGCAATACAAAGCCTCCATACGCCAGCGACTACACAAATAAATGCTCTACCTGGGATTCCAACCCAAGACCTTGTTTTGTGGGTATTAGTTAGCAAGATATAATTGCGATTAATCAACTTGCTGCACCATTGCAATATCGTTTGCTTAGTTTCTCCATTGGCACACGCTTTGACACATGCAGAACGGGCGGAGTGGAACTGGCACGGCATCCCGTCCCATCGCCTGTCGCTGGAGCCCGCGGAGCGTCGTCACGCGCTACACCCACGACTGTCTCATATAGCCGTCACGATCGGCCTAGGGACTGTGAAAGGAGCTTTTATTAACAAATTGATTTAATGCAATCTTGTTTTATTATAACGTATAAAGCTTCTTTTGAAGAAAAAGCTATAAGAATTATGATAAAACATAGTGGTCGCTATGGGTTATCACAAAGTAAATCAGGACTCAGGTAGGTCTTACTAAGTTGATAGCCAACATTTAGCATTACTATGATATTTATTTCTACTTTGTAATACCAGAAATTGTAAACACAGTCATACGTTCGTGGTAAGTTACTGAAATAAACAGATATTTCAGTATTTACCCCAGACTTGCTATACGATTTATTACTTATACCTACGTTAGCACTTAAATATACAAGCATAAAACCGATCTTTATACGTTGTTTTATTGCTCGCCGCTGGCAATAATTACGATGCTAAATTGTACCTAAGAACACCCAGTAGTTCAATCTCAGTTGGTATAACATTAATAACATAATTACGTCTGATCGCTTCTACGTTTGCCAAAAATTATTGGATGATTCCCCGAGTCGTTAAGGAGCGCCTCGGGGTACGAATGTTATGAAATCAAATAATTTAAATCGTGTTGCAATAGCGGTGCTATCCGCGACCTTCGGCAGCCGTGAGAAGCGCGGCCGCGCCGTGCGAGCAACATTGTCTCGGTTAAATAATCGACAAGAAGCGTTGCGGCAACTACATCGGCGGACATTTGCGTGTGTCAATACATTATTCAATTGACAAATTGGTTATTGTTCGGTAACTCACGGGGACACGGGAGTGGGATCAAAGTGCGGTTTTCAGGTTATTAAGCAAATTTATCTTAATTTTAATTGAGTTAATAATATCTAAGTAGCAGCACTAGCAGCGGCAAACCGTCCATTTAAGCTGATTCTCGTTGGCTTCACTAACTATCCTATAGCTTAACACTTTTTCTTGGGTTCATGATAAAAAGGCAAAGCCATAATTTTTAAATCCGTCTTGCATAAGAAAAAAGTTAACCCACCGCCTCCAGTAAGTAATCATCAGATACTTATTTCGATTCATCGAAGGAAGTAAAAATATGTAAAATTTAATTGGTAGTGTGTGAAAGACGTGCATCTGTTGTACGCACGTGCACTATACAATGTGCGCGTGCACGTGCACATTGTAGTGTACATTGTGCCCAATGTGGAAAACATGGAAAGCCCGTCGTCAAAGACAGCACAATGCCCGGTAGTCGTAAAGTGCTGTAGGTGCTATTTAGGTACTCATTTTTCACACCTGTAAAACACCTCTGTCGCCAATTTAATGATCTTACGTCACATTCCCGTAATATTCTCTAACAGGATTATGCACACTAGCAACGGAATTATTATCTCGACCAATCAGAAGCACGTTAATTGTGGGAAAGCTTTAAGAATAGAGCCCGGAAAGAAAGTGAGATCGCTGTCGGCCTCCCGCCGCGACATGCTGGCAGATGTCTCGCTCTGCCAAACTAGTGCACAAGCTGAATACCTAAACCTTTATTAGCAAATCAAAGTCCTAATTATGTTTTTACGCCAAGATTCCTCCGAGCGGAAATGACAAAATTAAATCTGCGGCGGCAATGTGTCATAATTTGCCGTGAGATAGAACTTTACAACATACCTAGTTCTAGTTGCATAAAGTTCAACCGAAGCTAAAAGGAACTGTCTCGGTTCAGTACTAATTTGATTTTGGTTTTCTTAAGGTTTTTATGCTTTTAGATTGCCACCAGTCATTTTCCTAGTGAAGGTGAGCGGCTTGAGCGGCGACCGGCAACTGTTTAACCATCTCCCTATTACAATAAGGAACACATTGAGATTTTATAGCGAGTGTGTTCCTGTAGCCTCAGCTTTAGTTCCGCGATGAACTCACGGTGAACATAAGGATGTACATAAATGGCCATTTTTGTTACAATCTGATTATTAGAATCACAAGTGTCGTATAAAAATATGTATTTGACTATATGGAGTGACAATATAAATAATTAAATAATTTCCTCTAACAGTTCGTGGGTGACTTATTTGTGTTACGTAGTTAGAATATATATGTGATATTATCTATGAAAAGGGACCTTATTGTCAATGGCTCTTACGTCGTTGTTCAAGATGATGCAATACAAACGCAACGCAATTCGACGTAAGCGCCATCGACAATAAGGTCCCTTTTCATAGATAATGTAACATATAAGCATTTTATTCTACATATATATATTTAAAATGTGTCGTATGAGTTAGCATTTCCAGTTTCAGTAAATTATTGGAATTTCTTTTTTTACAATAATTACAATTAAATATATTAGTATCTGCTTAACTATATTAGCTATTGCATTAAATCTAAAAAAGGCCTTGATGTATAGTACCAAGGATGCTAGCGGCATTTCCTTGTTGTATCGCAATGCTGATTTGATTTGTGCGAGGAAGCCGCCAGCTCTTCGGTACCGGTTACATCAATCAGACTTCGCGATTTCTGCAAAAAGTTTGTACGCGTTGAGACCCCATGGACCGTCTCTACGTCAAACGGTACAAAATGGTACTGCCCAGGGTCTTATATAGATTATAGATCTTGAAACATTTTGCTTTAGGTTACTTGGATCAAGAAATCTTATCTTCTCCGTATAACCAAAATGATTTACAAATGTCAAGCAGTGAGATGCGCGCGTGTCGGTCGACTGCACCGGTTCCCACGCTTCACTCATGTCATCATTGGTTATCGGGTGCATCGCGGTGGAGGCACCCCTGGGAGAGCTGAACCTTTCGGAGCTTCTTGATTTTGAAACTCCAATAGCGTTCTAGCTCGGTCACGAAGTCATCATTTAAGTAAAAAGCGCCTGACATTGACGAGATTTCTTCTAATGTAAGTACTTCTACAAAATACTAGTTATGGAATTTTCGAGAAGTACATACCAGCAATGCTTTTAAATGATACCGCTGTAAAATGAGATCGTCCTTAGGGACTATGAGGTTCTTCCAAAAATAGTGTATAGGTTCTTAAAGGGTAGGCAAAGCGCGTGTGAATCATCTGGAGTTGCAGGCGTCCATAGTATTCGGTAACTGCCTACCAGGCGGGCCGTATGCTTGTTTGCCACCGTCGTTGTTTAAAAAATGACATATTAATTCACAAGTAATTTCTTCATTAGGTACCTACCATTATTTATCTTACTTACAATAAATCTCAGTGTGTACGTTTCAACCGCAAGAGTTATGAAGAAATGACCACCAGTTTACTCACAATTACTAAAGTATCCAATGATTAATATCAGTTTTGTGGTAAGCTGTCTTCGCGTAGGATAAGGCATGGCGTAGTGAAGTGACACTCGGGTTGCAAAACAGTAAATGAGTTTTTTTCACAAGTGCAGCACATATTCACAGTAACAATGCGTGTTCTGGGAAAATCTAAGACGACAATGATTGTGTGTGCCTAGTTAAATCTTGATTATAATTTTGAAATCTTTGTGCGTTTATGAGGGATTTTAATCTTTGAATAATTTCGCTTAAAACACTAGACCCTGAGGTAAGCGCTCTTAATGTGACTGCCTTGCTTTTTAAAGATTGTGAATGTATTGAATTGAAGTTATGCATTACGCAACATTACGCAACTTTAACATCGTTTTTTAAATCTATTTTATTATTTATAAATGAAGAATTAATTTAGTTTAATTTAATTGGATTCAATGAATACCGTCAAATTGACATGTTCAATTTATTTGAAACGATTAAAGAATCCATAAGTAGAATTAATTAATATGATTTTTTCTCCGTACACGGAGCAATGGTTTTCCGGACATTTGGGAGGCTTACGCGGAGCCGGATCGAGCCAACGCGCAGAGGCCCTTTCGACAATTTAATGAAATGTAATGATATTTATGTTATAAAAGTCTTTAATAATTTGTTGGCGACAGCAGTAGCTGTAATTGGAGGGTTTCGATGGACACTGCTCTCAATCCGCCGGTTTTTTCTCTATGTCGCCTGTTACGACACCCTCGTGAGGAGATGGGGTTGTGGTATTCTAGCCGGCACCACACGGCATTTCACAATCGATTATTTCTTTATTAATTCTATTATTGTTTTATTCGGAATCTAGAGTGGGTTCTTTGTTTGTAATTAAGTAATTGTTGTTTACAAAAAATAATATTTTTATAGCCAATATTTTTCCAGCTATAACCGAAAAGGTTAGAATCGAATTGTGTAGTATTATTCTTCATATGAGAATTTACAATCGGATATAAAATTAGACCGGGTTTTCATTCCCTAATCCAGCTGAACTTTTGACCCACTTGTAGATACAAACAAACAGACAGCCGATAAGTTTCAACACAGTGTACTTAATGAAAAAATAACAATAGATCATCAGAGATGCCTCAACAGGTTACCTCAGTTTGTCAGCTCGCTGGAGCGTCTCGGCACAATACAGGGACTGTGTACAGTAACTTATCTGCGAATGTTACGTTTTTACCTACTATTATGAAAGAAAGAAAAAAAATATTTGAACCAACATAGCATAACAGAGACCAGAGACTTCTAACTAAACATTTGCCTTTACATATGTTGTTTCAAAAAGATGGAGTCCCAGTTTTGTCTTAGTTCGTTAGTTAGTATCCGAGATTATGTTTTACACGTGACAATGTTTTATATTTTCAACGGCTTTTGGAAACTTACGTTCGCACCTAAAACATTATTTTCAAAAAAATTTACGAATATACGGCGTCATTAAAGAGATTATGCTATTTTCTCATACAAGAGTCCATAAATGCTATAATAACAATTTGAAAAATATCCATCGAAAACATGTTTGCTGTAAAGTAAATTGTTTATAAATGTGGAGTTTTCGTGAAATTGTCTCCCTCAATTGAGTTTGACTAATATCGATGTGTAACTCACATTTCTTTTCAAAGAAAGAACCCAAAGAACGACGGTTTGGCTCCGGACAATATATTTTATCAACACAGTTTTGTTCATTCGGGTTATGTCAAGCTAGCAGAGTCCTTTTTTCGATAAAATATCGTAGCTAACTGCGAAGATGGACTACTCTATTATAATTTCGCCTGTGCTGCCTCGATACCTCCAACCATGAACCGTGAAGAGCATTTGGTTCACGGCCACACACATTGTGTCTTCTGTGTGTTCTTCGATTCGACGCGGGTCAACTTTATGAAGCAAATTACGCAGTTCTGTTCTGGAGCAGTACCGCGAACATCGAAGTTCGTATATCTTGGGCATCTTTCTCTTTTACTCCAATTAATGTGTCATGAGAGTGACAAAGACAATCGTCCGAAATTGACGAATATCGTTGTTCGCGGTAGCGCCGCTGGTTCTGAGCACAATATGAGTCGTAAAAGAAACAAGTATCCCACGGGTTTACGCCTTTGTGCTTTTAGGTAATTTAATACGTGCAATGAAACGTAGGTAATGCTAGGTATAATAAATTCGATAGCGAGCATCGGATTGTACTTTTGCATTTTAAGTAATCAAAGTCCCGGACCTGACGGTTTTGGACCCGGGTATGTCCTTAAACTACGTCCAACAATGAGAGGTAGGGCACAGCGTTGACCATCACGCTTGAATCTGGGGCATCCCAACTAGGGAAGTACCTCCTCCTTACAGAAGACCACAGCCATAATAGCACTGCCACCTTTCAGGTATGTAGTGTTGTGTTCCTGATGGTGAGTAGGGTTCTCCAACCCCCCTTAAAGGCCGACAACGCGCTTGTGACTTCCCTGGTGTTGCGGGTGCCCATGGGCGACGGTAATTGCTTAACACCAGGCAATCCGTCTGCTCGTTTGCCGTCTGTCATAAAAAAAAAATGACAATAGTTGTACATTTTATCAATTTACTATATAGTAATTTGTTTAATATAGAATTAATTATAAAATTTCGTGAGCCATGTCAACATTTTATGAATAACACGGTTTGATTCTTATTTATTGACAAGTTGTAACTTACAAAGAGTTTTTTGATAAAACAAAATTACGAATATATGTGAATGAAAATAAAAATAAAAATTAAATATGCTTGTGAAATTAAAAACGTCAATTGTAACTTGTAGTTTACAAGTGCAGTTTTGATGAACAGTTGTAACAATGAAACATTTTACCGGCAAAAAGCTTTTAATACAAGGCTTGTAAGTTTTGTTAAACAGGGCACTGAAGTCATGTTTTAAAATTATTATTAATATATTTTCATATTTGGTATTGTCAACGACACGTGACATTTCTTTTCAATGAATAATCGACATATTGAACACGAAGATCTCAATAACTTCTGAATGTTATGTTTGTCATTAGAACGGCAGCCGAAGTGGGTCATCTCCTCGCAGCACTGTCACGCTCTGAACCGGACATCTATTCACGTCTTATACGCGAATAAGTAAATAACTTACTAGTCGCACTTGTGAAAATGGACTCTAAAATTGATAATAATAATAATAACTCTACCTACCAAATTTCTGACTTTCTTTAGAGATGCCAGTTTTCTTTAGAGATGTCCTCAGATATGTACATATTACAACTAGGAGCTAAAGAACAGTAACACTACCACGACTTGGAAACAACGTACTTGCTCATATTTTATAAATATTTACAAATATTTTTGTAAGTTAAGAAATTGAACAGAGATATTTGATATACATGACAGCTGTGCAGCAATTTAAAACTCTGTCAGAAACTAAATAAAAAATCATAATAGAAATTTAAAAAATGTCGTTAAAAATGGGCCCCTTTGGCATGGTGCCGAGGATGCTGGCAGCATTCCCCCGCTGTATTGCGATACTGATACGTTGCACGAGGAAGCGATTATTTTCGTACTGAATGTTTTTTGAATCGGCTCGGATCAAAAATCGGCCTCCGTATTCGAGTTATTTAGAACGCTTATTCGGCTACTTATCTACTTCCACGGTGACATTTTGACAGGTTGATATTAGCGTCGTCCATGGGAGGGATATTACCATTATGAAATCTTATTAGGTATGGCTGTTAAACTACCTAATACAAAATGATTTAATAGCTAAGTTCTCATCTCATATTATTTAAAAACCACTACATTTCTATAGAGACAAATTCAATTTACTTTAGTTCCCCACTGGGTTGACAGTCAACGAGGGCTAGAAGAAAACAAGAACATACCTATAATATATGTATACTAGAGTCTAGACTAATTCTTCTGATGGCATTGCCAATATACTAGTAAAACGATAAATGGGAAACCGGTCACTGTGGGTCGCATTGGGGGAGGCCATGTCCAGCAATGAAGAACCTTCGGCTATATGATATGATGTATCCCTATATAAAATCTTTTTAGGGTTCCGTAGTCAACTAGGAACCCTTATAGTTTCGCCATGTCTGTCCGTCCGTCCGTCCGTCCGCGGATAATCTCAGTGACCGTTAGCACTAGAGAGCTGAAATTTGGTAGTAATATGTATATCAATCACGCCGCCAAAGTGCACAAATAAAAAGTGGAAAAAAATGTTTTATTAGGGTACCCCCCCTATACGTAAAGTGGGGAGTGATTTTTTTCTTCATTCTAATCCTAACGTGTGATATATTGTTGGATAGGTATTTAAAAATGAATAGGGGTTTACAAACATCATTTTTTGATAATGTCCATATTTTCGGAAATAATCGCTCCAGAAGTAAAAAAAAGTGCGTCCCCCTCCCTGTGACTTTTGAACCACAAGTTTCAAAAATATGAAAAAAATCTCAAAAGTAGAACTTTACATAAACTTTCTAGGAAAATTATTTTGAACTTGATAGGTTCAATGGTTTTTGAAAAAAATCTATATAACGTAGTGGCACCAATGACCGACAAGAACCAATAACCGACACTTTATTTTTTGATTCAATAAAATAAGAGTAAGAAATCGATTTCTTAATATGGCAACACTGTACCATAGATAGCACACTTTTGACTGGCTTCCATTGACATTTAAGCAAATTCCGCTATTCTGTTTTGAAAATGGCGGTATAACAACTGATTGCGGCTGGAGTACCGGCGTAAATAACAACATTTCTTAGTGAAATCCTTAAGGAAGTGAGTAATTTTTTTGTTAATTACACTGCTGTATTGTGACTTATTTGAATTTTATCTTTGTCACGGGTTACTATAAGAACTATAGGATCCATTTTTGTTATAACGAAATTTTAAGGTTATTTTGATATTAGTAAAATGTTGGTGTCGATCACTGGTTTTCACAAAGTGACTTTTCCAATGATCGACACGTGTCGATAATATTTTTTTTAAACATTTTTCATTTGACAACCGAATATAGTTCTTATTACTTTGCGCATTTAGTAGATATTCAAAAGTAAACTAATCTAAGTCGAGTTACCAGTCATCGACAAGTGTCGATTATTGGGGAATAATATATGTCGATTATTGGTTCCTACAGATGGCTCCGAGAAAAAATCTGCGGTAACTGAGCATTCGCTGGATTCGTATACGAGGCACTATATTAGGTTTGATAACGTGACCGTAATAGGGACAGAGAAGTTTTACGTTCGTTCCGCGGAAAGTACGGGAGGCTATTGAAATCAGTCGGTGCCCGAACTTTAATCGTGATTCCTCAATCACGATTAATGGTCAGTGCCCCCTAGCTGGAAAACAGTTTTAAATACTACGCATGTGGCTAGTGTGGACGCGGCTTTAGCAAATGACGTAGTTAATGTTGTGTGCAACCGTACATTTGGTACACGTACCGTTAATTCTCGCGATTATGAAAATGAGGGTAGTTTCTCGTCCCCGCCACCGCCAGTGACAAGCAACCGGGCCCGCAGAGCATTGGCGCGCAGTTCTCGAAGGTCCGCCGCCAGCGACAGTGCGGCACGGAGCTCATGAATGTGGTCCACGAATTGGACCGAAACATATGTCGAGCGTTACTCGATCTTAGGATACGTGAGTGAGCCGTTTTCACTTTCGCATTCGAGACGTTTTTTACGTCAAAAGAAACTTACACTAGACCTCTGTACTTTAAGCTCGCGCGCATAGTTTACTTAATATGCCGCTGTAAGATGCTGCTGATAGATGTCGCTGTAAGTGGACCGCTCATAGCCAACATGGCGGTTTTAAGATTATTTCTGTATTAATGGGGTCGGAGCATACATGCCCATACATTATGTTGAAACTCACTGACTGACTTCAAATGACGCTGGCTAGTTATCACTCCGTGTTACAACCCCTTCTTACTACTCGTGGTGGGACTGAAATTGACAACATTTTTTCGAATTTTCCATGTATAGTTGGGATCTATAACTTCTTCTTTAGTTGTCACCGTCCTTTGTGGGCCCGTTTTTAGGGTTCTGTACTTAATATTAATATGTCAACAGCAATGTATCAAATAGCCCATTTTTAGGGTTCCGTACCTCAAAAGGAAAAAACGGAACCCTTATAGGATCACTTTGTTGTCCGTCTGTCCGTCCGTCCGTCCGTCTGTCAAGACCCTTTTTCTCAGGAACGCGTGGAGGTATGAAGCTGAAATTTATATCAATTACTCAGGTCTACTGTCCCTTGAAGCTGTGAAAAAATCAAACTTCTAAGCCAACGCAATCAAAAGATACAGCCGTTTATGCCGCAAATTTTCGACACTTGCAAGGGAATCAAAACCTACAGGGTGCTTCCCGTGAACTCAGAATCTTGAAATTTGGTACGAAGCAACGTCTTATAGCATAGATAAAGGAAAAATTACGAAAACCATAAATTTTTAGTTACATCACATAATATATTTTTTTTTAATAATTTTAAACTTACTACCCATTTCCTCATAAACGCGTAGAGGTATTAAATTGAAATTCATACCAAATACTCAGGTCTATAATACCTTTAAGCTGTAGCAAAATCAAACTTCTATGTCAACGCAATCAAAAGAAACAGCAATTTAAGCTGCATATTTTGAAACTCGCAAGTACTCGCAAGGGAATCAAAACCTAAAGGGTACTTCCAGTCGACCTAGAATCTTGAAATTTGGCATGAAGCAACGTTTTATAGCACACATAAAGGAAAAATTCCGAAAACCTTAAATTTTTAGTTACATTACAAAATATATATTTTTTTAATAAATATAAACTTATTACTTTACCCTAAAAATACCATAGTTATGACTCGATTGTCGTAATGAACGAACTTTGTAAACCTTGCAGGTTTGTACGGAACCCTCGGTGCGCGAGTCCGACTCGCACTTGGCCGGTTTTTTTTACTCTTAAGTGGGACACTTACTGTGACGGACGAAAAACTACGGAACCCTACACTGAGCGTGGCCCGACACGCTCTTGGCCGGTTTTTTTAATTATGCTGATTTATTAGACTAAGATGGCTGTATTAGCGTAGGAACATATTAATTGACCAGAGATCGTAAAAAGTTCTAAGCCTACTTAACGCAATGTAAAGGTTAAACAGATAATCATTCGTTACTTAATGTTTATTTACTGATTCCATTGAAACTGATACCCGTACTCGCACAGGTCAGGTGAGTCACGTCATGTTACGAAAAATTCAATTATAATAAATCACTGCGTTTGTAGGTAAAGTGTTTTAATGTTAGACAGTTTAATTACATGTGGTCGATATAATTATCGCGAAAGTTTATTCTCACATTAGCTATCGAATATAGGTGATGCAAATATATTGAATCATAAACATTTGAAGGTTGTAATAAAACATAGGGAAAAGACTAAAAGATTGCATGAGATGTCACATGATTACGTATCTAAAAGATCTTAGTAGTACAGTCGCCATCAGATATATCGGAGCTCGGTCACAAATATCGGAACAACGCCTCTATTTACAAGGCGATAAAGTGCATGTTCCGATATTTATAACTACCTCCACAGCTCCTATATACCTGATGGCGACTGTACGTGATAGTAGTCTATCTATAAGTATAGTATATTCTTCAACACCTTCATTCTTCATTTCACTATTCCAAGGATCACAAAAACAATTAAAAAATGTCTATGACTAAATATTTTTTAAACTACGTTTCTTATTATTCTTCTTATTTTGCAAGTTGGTACGTAAGGTTCTAATGACTTGTGTTAGCTGTTAGAGACCTAACAAAGTCGTCCCTAAATTTATCGATTTAGTAAACATCAAACATATGAGTGCTCCAAGGTTCAGAAACGCGCTTGTGACTACAATATATTTGCGCGCGCCCATGGGCTTAACATGAGACACTAGTTTGTCCCCGTCAATAACTTTGCAGTAACTGTCTATTGTCATTTTAAGGCAGCAAGTAGCAACTTCGGGCCATAATTATCTGTGTACGGTAACGGCATGCAGAAACACACATAGTTTTTGTCGCTGCACAAAGAGCATTGTTAATTAATGAATGGCTAGATAATCAAATTAAATGCCTTTCTGTGTCATAACCCGGGTTTACAATGGGTGTTTGGTACTGCAACAATATACACACGATACTAAATTGCACTAGCTAAATCAATTAAACAAGTAAATGAAATTTTGTAACATAAACACACACAAACCTTAAAAAAAATAGCAGGAGTCAGTGGCAGAATCGGCTAAGTGAGTGACGTGTGCCTAGCAATGCACGTAAGAGAAGTTTCCAAAGTTGCGAAACTTTCCACATGAGAATTTCTCGGTAACTTCTGAGAATGTTCTCGAGAACGAGAATTTATAGAATTACTTAATAACTTCGTGGTTTTTACCATTAACATTCACCATAGTTTAGATATAATCATTATAATATAATTATTTTACGGGTTTGCACTCCAGTTTACTCCATTTATCAATTATCATCTTATCAACGGACAGTAAAATGCATGTGTATCGAAGTAATTATAGTCATTGGCATTGTTATATAAATAAGGTACCACAACAAACACTTGGTTCGGTCGTTTATAACATTTTAGTGTATATAAATGAATTAAAAAAACAAATGTTTTTATACACAGCATGGTAAGAAAATAAGTAATTTCTTACCATGATATTCAGATTCATTCAGGACATTCAGAAAGAGACAGAGGTCTGTGTACTAGCCGTCTCACTCAGCTTGTTTTTTTCTTCATGTTCGGCTAGCGAAAGTTAACCTTATTGAGATAATATAACGCACATTTTACTTATTGTCATTATGCAAAAAACTTCTTTCAGCATATATTAAAACTCCTTGCTCACTCGTTGACACAAGTCAACGCGTCAATTTGACACGACCAAAGACAAGCATCAAGAAATAGTTCGTAAATCTAGTTTAAATCTGCGGCCCTACCGCAAAAAACGATATTCGTAAATTTCGGACGATTGTCTCTCTCACTCCCATGACGCCTTAATTGGAGTAAAAGAAAAAGATGTTCGCAATATACGAACTTCGATGTTCGCGGTACCGGCCCAAGGCTATAATTGTGAAGTACGAAAGTCGAAATGTTCTCTAAAATACAATGAGAATTTAAGGAACTTATTGGTAACTTATCACTTATCAACCAAATAGCTGACTGTAATAGACAGTAATATATGCATAATAACATGTAGTTTTAAGTTATGCCTATTTAAACTTTATTCCAGGTATATTCTCTTGTTTAAACGATAAGTTTCATGTTGCAGGAATGTTCTGCGAACATTCTCGAGAACGTTTCCGCTTTTTGGGAATGTTCTGCAATTTGTACATTGCTACTAGCAATGCACGTAAGAGAAGTTTCCAAAGTTGCGAAACTTTCCACATGAGAATTTCTCGGTAACTTCTGAGAATGTTCTCGAGAACGAGAATTTATAGAATTACTTAATAACTTCGTGGTTTTTACCATTAATATTCACCATAGTTTAGATATAATCATTATAATATAATTATTTTACGGGTTTGCACTCCAGTTTACTCCATTTATCAATTATCATCTTATCAACGGACAGTAAAATGCATGTGTATCGAAGTAATTATAGTCATTGGCATTGTTATATAAATAAGGTACCACAACAAACACTTGGTTCGGTCGTTTATAACATTTTAGTGTATATAAATGAATTAAAAAAACAAATGTTTTTATACACAGCATGGTAAGAAAATAAGTAATTTCTTACCATGATATTCAGATTCATTCAGGACATTCAGAAAGAGACAGAGGTCTGTGTACTAGCCGTCTCACTCAGCTTGTTTTTTTCTTCATGTTCGGCTAGCGAAAGTTAACCTTATTGAGATAATATAACGCACATTTTACTTATTGTCATTATGCAAAAAACTTCTTTCAGCATATATTAAAACTCCTTGCTCACTCGTTGACACAAGTCAACGCGTCAATTTGACACGACCAAAGACAAGCATCAAGAAATAGTTCGTAAATCTAGTTTAAATCTGCGGCCCTACCGCAAAAAACGATATTCGTAAATTTCGGACGATTGTCTCTCTCACTCCCATGACGCCTTAATTGGAGTAAAAGAAAAAGATGTTCGCAATATACGAACTTCGATGTTCGCGGTACCGGCCCAAGGCTATAATTGTGAAGTACGAAAGTCGAAATGTTCTCTAAAATACAATGAGAATTTAAGGAACTTATTGGTAACTTATCACTTATCAACCAAATAGCTGACTGTAATAGACAGTAATATATGCATAATAACATGTAGTTTTAAGTTATGCCTATTTAAACTTTATTCCAGGTATATTCTCTTGTTTAAACGATAAGTTTCATGTTGCAGGAATGTTCTGCGAACATTCTCGAGAACGTTTCCGCTTTTTGGGAATGTTCTGCAATTTGTACATTGCTACGTGTGCCTACAAAATGAAATCATTATGGCTAAGAAAATAATAACACATTTAAAACACCTCATCCGCTTATATAGTTCTACTGCTGATTGTACCCTTTAGATTTAGATAGTAAAACACTTATGTACTATTATTTATTATACTAAGCTATGTATGTATGGTAAGATGAAAAGTCGCCTATAATATTTCGGTATAATCTTGCCCCACTTCACCTCTTTTAATAAATTAATAATTTATTAATAATTGTTGTATTTATTGTTTGTACCTAATTGTCGATTTACACGAGTGAATGGCGCCTCAACTGAAGTAAACGGTCGCGCTCTCATACTTAATTTGTACGGGAGAACCTATGTGTGGTTGAGGTTATGTGTGGTAATTGTTAAACCTTGTTAATGATAATTACCATAATATAAAAACATACAAAGACGTTCATTTTCAATACACAACCTCAATTTACGATAACTCATCTTGTAACCTTGTTCGTGGCGTGCTTTGTTTTCGGACAAATTAGTTTGAGTGATTGCAGCTAAATGGTTAATAGTAATAATTTGAGCGCATCCTTCGGACACTGAGAGCGGTTTGAAATGTAGTTCGAACTTTGCTTAGAGCTTCCATAAAGCTGGCTATGCACTATCTGGCACAAAGAGTATCAGGCAAGAGAATCAGTCGTTATTATTGTATGTATCAATAAATTGCAATTAAAATGAAGTCTTTAACTACACTAGAACACAACTTACGTAGTAATGATTATGAAACCTGAATTGTTTAACAATGTCTTTACAGTCGCGTTCCCGTAATTGAGTGAACGCTGACACTAGAGCCGATTCTTGAATCAGTGATTTTACGCTGTAAAAGTAACTCAACTTAGAAGTAACCAACTCTAAAAATATATGTATAGGTACCTACTTCACGAATAGTGAAACGACGCTGTGTGATATAAGGATATTTAATATAACTAATCGAAGTTATCAAGACAATAAATGTAAATGTCCTTATAAAATCACAAGAAGAACCTATATGTAGAATAGATGTAATTTTACAAAGGAAGCATTTTGCCGAGTTCAATAACGAATGTTTGCCTACTTCAAACTTTCAACTTACGATATGCTTGTAATAAAATAAAAAATTGCAATTGAGTTTATTTCTCAAAATAGGATCCTGTGTTTGATATTCTACAGCTCGCTTCGTAGCGCGCCGGATCTAACTATCCGTAATGCGCGTGCGATGATTAATGGTTCATCTAATTACGGGCAGTCATTATTAGTCAGTGTGGGAACACATTCACTGTTCTGCCTGGACGAGAATATGGGCTGAAATGACTTCTGTTGATCTAGGTCTCGTACTAAATTGACCAAAGTTAATGCATGAACCATAAGACAGCCACGCTTTCATATCCTACAACTCGGTGCAAAATCTCTCGCCCTTAATTCCTCCAAAATTCCGTAGATATTGAGCGCAAATTGATCATAAAAATACTAATAATATTTTAAGGCATCAGGCGGCAACATCAGACCAACTGGTTTCACAGACTTGAAACAAAACGTAGGGCTGTAAATACTTAGTAAAATAATATTTTATGAAATAAGACGATATGAGTACAAGTAAAAGAATTATTATAATGATTCATATTCATACCGATGCCGGTTACATGCTACAGGTGCATGCTGCACCTAAACTCACGACATTGCGTTACTGTTTATTTGATGCAAACATACAATAATAGCTACTAGCAACATAATCGCTACTGATTACTTGCTACAATGCCTCAATTATTATAATAATAGCATCCGCTTGCTCATTTTATTATAACACCTTAACTTATAATAAAAGGTGAATCAGAATAAAAAACTTCCTTTTTAAATTGGAATGCCAAAACAATGGATGAGCTTGGGAAACGTTCGCGGATCGGAATGTGCCAGCGCATCCCGAAAGGTCACCGCGAGGTCGCGGAGATTACGGCAGAATTAAACACATACAATAGCACGTTAAAAGTAACTCTGTAACGTAATATTTCTATTATGACATTATAATAGCCAAAAACATTTCACGTACGTGATTATGCTAATATCTTTTGAAGTGTCTTTATATTAGATTTTTACCTATGAGTGGCTTTTTCGCAATTGTTTAGGTCACTTATGTGTGCAAACTGTTAAAAAAATATAAAGCAATTTAGTGTTTAATCCCATCAATAATATTTTAAGTGAAATTCGTCTTTTGCTGTAAGAAGGCCTAGAAAACCCGAACAGCTAAGGCCTGACCCTGAGTGTCCGTAAAAAATAATGGCTTGGCCGTTTCATATATCTTCTATGCAAACAATAGTAGCATCTATTTTTCATCAAACGATATAAAAATAATGTTTATCTCCGTAGTTTACAACTGGCAATGGTTTCGGAACCGATTATTTCACCGGAAATTAAGCAATTGAGAACCTATCGAAGTGCAATTCGATTTATTGCGCACGACCTGTATATATATACTAAAATCGAATGAGACTTTATGAAAAACTTACTCACTATGTAATCAAAGCCATGCTGTACTAGTAGGTACAGTATATATAAAAAATAAGATTTCATTTTTGCACCTCAATCATACGTCAATCCTTCCTAATGAGATGCAAATCTTTGATGTTAACTGTCATCTTACGATTAAGAACAATTAAACCGATTGAATACGTAATAAAGTATTTAACATTTTAATTATTAAGTAACATGAGTATGAATGAAGACTTACGCACATAACATTTCAAATAAGCATTATGCAATAATGCAAAATTGTTGCTGCGCGGAGGTATCACCGAGCACCTGTATCTGTTTATAGTCCACCGACCACTAAATTTCAGGTGCTTATCTTCATAGCACAAGACTCATATCGGGCGCGCGTCCATCGCAGCGAGGGCACGACCTGCGCGATGACCCGCGATGGCGCCCGACATGTGAAGCAACGACGCATCCATGCTATCGCTAAATCAACTGTGTGGTAACTAGAAAATCTTGGCTCCAATTAGAACCTTAATACTGCCCAAATGCGACCAGAATAGAAATTATTTTGGCAATGATGCTGTTTTGTTTTTAAAGAGCACCTGTCGGCCCATCAGATAAGTCATTGCCGGGTTTACGTAAACCAACTTGACGTGTGGTGTGGGCTAGTAGGTACCTAAATGGATAAGATAAGTCTGTGGTACGTGAAAAAGGTGGAGCTAATATTAGTAAATTAAATAACGGATTGTTGAGAGAAATCAAACTTTTTATTAAATCTTTTTATAAACTTATGAATAGGTAAATTTATAAAAATTCTTAACTACGCAAATAAAGATTTGAATCAAATTTGGCTCAGAAGTACATTAGGTACTGAAATAGTCAACCGCTATCCCTACGTAATTCCCTGAATTTCTTTTAAAACAAATCGGAGGCACAACATACAATTTAGTCACAAATAATCTTTGCATGTTATAGGTGGCACACCATCTAAAAGATAGTTTAAGACAAATACAGATTTTAGCTTCTATTTCGACTGTAAAATCAGTTGTTTTTTTTTCAAATTATACCTGAACGGATTCTAAAAAAGTTTATAAATATTTTTATGAAAAGCATTGTTTAAGAAAGAGCCCAAGAATGGCCATTGCGCCACTAATCACCCTTGTTGGCGCCGTAATTGCCACCAGTTATCACACCAAATTCCATGCAACTAGTTTGAGTTTATCTTCGTGAGTTTGTTTTGCAATTTTAGTAAATTGACCGTTTTTTCTCAACTATCACGGACGGACTGTGTTAAGTAACGAGTCAAAGGTTATGTAATAAATATGACACAAAACTATCGTGAGACTATCTATCTATCAGCCTCGGACTTCCACTTCTAGACTTAGACTTCCCCCATAGAGCGTCATAAACAAAATTTGTTGGCGGTTGTGAAAAAAAGAGTGAAAACTCCTAAGTCACGGTTTCGAATCGCAGTTGCGAAAATGGCCGAAATAAAGCATACTGCAGCCAGCGACTTCCAGCGACCCATGAGAGGTCATCGGTCCATCTAGTTTGTGGACGACCGACACTGCGCTTTTCGATACGTGGTCGCAACCGTCAAACCGTGAGATCGTGAGACTCCACCATAATAATTGTTGGCTGACCGACGCAGACTCATTAAAGACTCATTCTCCAGTATACAAATAATATAGTCTTAATTGTAACTTTTTTTTACCATAATTGGTACAATTATGCTCTAGGCCATGGGTTATTTCCTTCATATTCCTTCATAAACACAGCATTCAACTAACCCTACCATATGCATATCAAAGAGCCGTAACTACAACACGATTTAGGTTTGATTTCTAAAGTAGTTACGGCTTTAACGCCGGATATTTATGGTATGGGTATATGCACGGTTTCAATATCTTCAGGAGTCAGTGGTTGACTCAAGGTAAAGGTAAGTGCCTCAACTTAAAATACTTTGCTATCAAAGATGGATATAGATGACTGTTCCTACTATGAATAAGGGAACTATTGTCCCATTTTGTTTTTACCTATATCTTCACACAGTGACAGCATTGACAGTAAATATCTGTTTTTCGTGATCTGCAGAATTATTGTGCAAGCGAACATGCAACAATATTGTTTGTCAGTACGTGACTATACGGCCCTGCCAATAATCATGGAGTGCTGAGATTCAATTACTAGTCTTCCATTCAGACGACCCCGAAGATGCATGATTGCATAAGGAGAAACAAAAGTTTGATTGATTGAAACTACTTCCGCTACTTGAGTACGCGCGCCAAGAACCGCATTCAATTTTTTTTTATGACAAAGGTAGCCAACGAGCAAACGGATTGCCTAATGGTAAGTAATTACCGTCGCCCATGGGCACTCGCAACACCAGGGGAGTCCCAGTGCGTTACCAGGGGGTTGGAGCTCGGGGAAACTTACTCACCATCAGGAACAAAACACTACATACCTGAAATGTAGCAGCGCTATTATTGACTTTGTCTTGACTTCATTTTGTTTTTTTTTTTTACTTGACTTAGGCTTTATAAACCATTTGGTTTATCATTATAGAGCGATCGAACTGTGTGGGTGGGAAGGTAGCCTAGGGAGAATCCAGAACCCTCCGCTCTATCTACTTCGCCCTGCTAGCCTAATATGGTCGGGTTTTTATCACTTATCACAAAATCTGTCACGCTCTAACAAATATGTGAGTGCGAAAGTGACGGATAGCGCGATAGACGATAAAATGTCAACCATGGTAGACGTTCTGGTAAAGATCGCGAGAATCCGGTTGATGCGGGAGGCGCAAAGCGGTCATTGTGGGTCGTTTTGTGGGAGGCCTATGTTCAGCAGTGAATGCCATTCAGCTGATATTATGATGATGATGATCAGCTTCTCTCATGTAGTATCTAGTTAGTATTTAAATATGTAGTTTGCATTTATATTAGTGAAATAAATGTGTAATCAACGCAAAAAGTTTGTTGTATTAAACTTTTGATAATCGTTTTTAAGCAATTTACTTTAGTTCATTTATTTTTATGTGCTAGGTACCTAACAGATTATTACCAAAAAATAAAAAACAAGTTTGTTATACTCATATACCAGCGACTTCCACCGGCTTGACTTACTTTCCTACAATTCAACAGTTTTACTTGGGCTTATGAAAAAAAGCATATTAGCCCCTAAAAAAATAGTTGACCCGCCGTTATATGCATATACTCGTATAATTATGAATATAATTATGTATAATAATCATTTATTTATGTAGTAGGTATGTGTAATATTTTTTGTAATGTAATTGTAATCCAGCTTCACCTACTCAAATTAAATTTTGCTGAGTATTTTGCATAGTTTTCCACCATCCAAAGGTTGTCTAGAAGAGATCGCTTTTTAGCGATAAGACCGCCTTTGTCTACCACTGCACATAATAGTCTTAAGTTAACTTTTGTTCTTTATGTTATTTATTATTGGTGAACAATAAATAATATTGTATTGTATTGTGCAGACAAATCAGTAAAAAACAATGAATTCTTAAGTCTAAGTATCTTAGCTAGCTCGTGTTAAAAATATATATGTATGATAAAAGTGAGAGGATAAATCGGTCGTCTCTTTCTATTGTATCGACACGATACTGTAACATACGTCATGCACCAACAATAATTTTGAACGGGGACTAGATTTTTTTTAAGCATAGGTACATTTCTAAAAGTAGCACAGTTGTGGTTTGTCTTAACACACAACAAATGCCATGTTTCATAAATGGTACGTTTGTATGTAAATTGCTGTGCCCTAAAATGTCCTCTAAGGCGCGCCGCGCGAGTCGTAGACTTCGACGCGTGCGCATGCCGAGATCTTTACAATATGATTATATAATGCGTATAGGTGCATGTATTTTTGTTATTGTAGCCAAATATAATTTGATTAAT
Organism: Grapholita molesta; assembly: GCA_022674325.2. Taxonomy (NCBI): domain Eukaryota; kingdom Metazoa; phylum Arthropoda; class Insecta; order Lepidoptera; family Tortricidae; genus Grapholita; species Grapholita molesta. The sequence goes on from CP053126.2 coordinate 7,389,897, forward strand.
TTAATTAAAACATACATACCCCAATATTTAATAATTAATTTTCCTTCAACGCTAAATGAAAGTTTGGTATGTCTCTGTATTATTAATATACACGAGTATATTTCCATTACTTTATAAAATAAAACCTACATAGTAAAAAATAAACAAGTGAAACTAAACATGTTGAAATATAAATAAACAAGTTGAAATATAAGAATGTTTTCAAATAAGACGACACTTATTTGAAAAGATTCTTATATTTCCAACTTTAACTTAATTAAGCAATCTTTTTTCAGATGGAGTAACACGAAAGAAAACAAAACGAACAGTCAGTAAATAAGATAGTTCACACGTAATTACACCCGAGGTGTTACTTCATTTAACGAATGAGCGTTATTTGTAATATCCGCCGATTGGTGAGCCAGAGCTGTAGGCAGAATGAAAGTGCCAGCCAATTGCAAACTGAGAGCACAGCGGCGCTACCGCGAAGCACAATATTCGTAAATTTTGGACGATTGTCTCTGTCACCCTTATGATGCCTTAAATTGGAGTAAAAGAGAAAGATGCTCCTAATTTACGAACTTCGATGTTCGCGGTACCGGGCCTGTACCTATAGTTGAACCAGTGTACGTACGACTCCTGAATACTATATGGATAATGCAGCTATATTTACTGCTATTATAAGAAAATAGTCGTATACCAAATATTCAAATATTCTAAAAAAATTGCACTCTGGCGTGTCACCTATTGTGTTTAACAATATTGCAATATAAGATATGTAAAGATACCTATTTACAAATGTAAACAAATAAATTGCCACCAGTCCGAACTTGAAATCTTGCACTGTAATATTTAAAAAATTGTGCGGTGACGAAATATGCACGAAAAACAAATGCCCAAGTCTTATATGTTTTTACTTTAGGCCCTGGTTTCTCTGACCGCTCGCGACCAACGCGACACGCGTGTCCGCAATCGGCGACGTTTTAATGTTTTGTTCGGGAATGTTTAATTGTGGTTGCTCTGAAACGTCGCTGGCTCAGAGAAACCACCCTCAAACATTCGCGAACACGCGTCGGTCGCTGGTCGCCGGCAGCGGGTGGTCAGAGAAACCAGGGCCTAAGACGCTAGGATGATCAATCACGCAATGTTTTTTATACAATTACTCTTAAACGTGTTTATATGACATACAAAAACCTGATGTCGGCAGGAACTCCACAGATAGACACAGCCAGATGCGATGCGCCTCTTAATTGCGGCACAGCGACAGCTTGCCTAACATACTGGGAGCTTCAAGTGCTCCGACTTGCCTCGAATCGCGACAAAATAAATAGTTAACACAAATAATTGATCGTTTATAAACCTTATGCCCAAAGGATATGATCTATTGAAAGTTAGAAAGGAGTGTATGTGTTTCTGCCGGTCGGATTTCATAAGGCTGCCCTCGTAACTAGGCCTGTGATGAGTAAAATACTTGATTTTAATTGCAGCCTAGATTCCTAATACATGCATTTTACTTAACCATATTTGTTAAGAGTCCAAAACTTTAAACATTGCATTGATCGCCATATCTTACGTATAGGTATAAAAAGGCCTGTATACTTAAAGAATAAATATTTAGAAAGAATAAATTTATACAGTTTTTATATTTCTATTTTGTTGATTAAAAACTTGAGCCCAACCCTAACTTAAAACATTTAATCAATGTCCGCTAATTTATTTATAGAAGGAAGTATCTCCGACATTCGTATTAGTTATCGGTGGCATATTGTTTAAAATTACATAACACTTTTATGTTGTCCAATAAAAGATCGAAAGTATGATTGAATCAATCCCAATCAAAACCCAGCAGGTTGGAACAGAACAATGATAGGCGAGCCGCAGACTAATGATCATAACGCACGGGGTCAACTTTCCTTCGGCTTTGTCTGCCATTCATCAGCCATTGCGTATGCGCATCAGTCACAATTAGCATTACTCCCGCTTCGAACACCAAAAAAGCATCTATACCTTGGATCTCCAATAAGGAGTATTTCTTATGGATCCCTAGCTAGCTGGTATATTGGTGATCCCGAGTCGAACATTTTACAATGGTTGGTTAGTGATGCGCATTATGGGCAGTGTAATGATACGTTAAGGGTTCACACGCCACGAGTCACGCGTCTCGTCTAGACACAGACGTACACATTTGTCGTACCTAGTGTTTAGTTTATGCGTTAAAAATTCTATAATGCAAGTATGAAAAAAAAAAATCGTATCTCAGAAATACTTATTTACTCTATGTTACAATAATGTAACTCTAGACATCCCATATATAATAATCTGTCAGCCATAAAAAGGCATATGGGTAGGTAGTTACCACATTTTTATGACTCACAGAAAAATTAGCGGTTCTTTTTCAAAGTAGTATAATATATTCTCTCAATTAAAATCTGACCAGAAAAAATTCAAAATCGACCAACTGTTGCTACTAACAAGATGTCTTTGTGCATTTCTTTAAATGACTTCTAGGTACACCTGTCAAGGTTAATATGGTTGCATATAAACGCTTGTAAATATTACTGCACATGAACACATAAAACATTTTACGGAACCAAGTTTTCTATGGTGTGATCCGAACTTAATAACATTGTTATCAATACAATTTGTACATGTGTAGTCTCGTTAACAATTGGAAAGAAAGTGACAAGCACTTGACACGGCCTTTCTACCTCCGACTCGATCGACAATCTCACGTCTCCCAATTGTTCATTGTGATCTATTGTCGTGTGCCATACTGCAGCGACCGCTATTGCGCTTGTGCAAATATTACATGCAATACCTTAATTTAAACCGACTTGTATTTTTAAACCGATTTTATATTCAGCACCAGGTGACAATTTTTGAGCGCCGAGTAACAAAGAAACAAAGAAACGTTATTTTAGAGACATGAATAATCAATAATCGTGTGTATACATATTGTGCAAAAATTATGGTGAGAAAATCTGCGTGCAATTATCTTTGTCCTCAAAGATTTTTTTGAATTCGAGTGCACGACTACTCTACGACTTGCTATGAGAGTCGTGTTTTCTGAAAAATCGGTCCCCAGAACTCGGCATTATTTTGTTATGTGGCTACGGGGCTGCCTGCTTCACTATGTCAAACATCGCATAATGCGCGCTTCATTTAAAATCATTCAATTCCTGAATAAAATATAGTGGTTCATAAGAAGCCATATTTATGTCCATGCATAGGTACCTTCCTTTACTACGTAGGTACCTACACTTTCTTGTGCGGTAAATAGTCGCTTCTTCAGTAAATAAATAGTATCTAGTATAAAATTGTATTTTTATTCATAATTTAAAGACTCGAAGAAGATAAAAGCTTATTCTGAATTATCAATTTGCCTTAACATATACTTTTACATATTTAATTAAATTTCAGCATAGGTAATTAACACAACGCTTAACAAATGCCATTTTAATCGTTCCGCAAGAAACTTGGAAGGCGTTTTGCAAAATAAAAGCGTTGCAATGAAATAATGAAGTGCTCGAGAACGTGCGACAGATTATCGCCCGTCGTGCGCCCGAGGGCTATTCAGGATCACTTCACTCTGCTCTAAGATTACTTTTTGAAATAATATTTTTTTTAGTCTGTAAAAGTAAAACTACTAACACCAAATTATATTGCTTTACATTACAGTTTAGTCTTATCTATTGCACTTGCCCTACATCCTTAACAAATGTCCAAGCCATACGATCATCTCTGTCATGGTCGGCCTCTGCGCTAATGTTAATTTTTTGTCGTTAGTACGAAGTAGAAAACATTTTTTATAACAACACTTTTTATAAATTTACAGCATATAGGTAGGTCTTAAAGGTAGTCGTCTACATATAAAACTACTATCATTTGACTTTAATTTTACGGAATTTGTGTTTATTACTGGACAAGGATTTTTATAACATGAAATCGTGAGTTTGGGTATTCAGACCAAGAATACCCAAATAAATCTTGGTTCTATAAGTGTTTTGACACATTGATAATCAATAATATACAAAATCTATCTAATGTAATATCGTTCTTTGTTATTTTTTTTGTTTGCATTGTAATATGTGCTTTAGTGTGTATAACACAAAAATTGTGTTCATTACGATCCCATTATTACATACGCATCATTAAAAAAGAGCATGTGACGTGATTTTAAACAAACTCGAGTCAATAACCTCTTTGTGGCGAATAGTTTTATAGATAGGTCACTTTTTACTGATGAGAAATATAATATACATTTGTTTAATATATTGTATACAATACAATAGTCTACATTTATTTACTAATTAAATGTGGATTGCATATATCTAAAATAATAAAAACTAAAATACCATGTTATTCAGAAACTAACTCTAATTCACCTGAAGAATCTTCCATAAAGGACAAAGAAAATAATAAAAAAAACTCGGGGTCCATAATATATTGCTTTATTTGTATAGAGATAAACTGCCTGGGCGTAGCGAAAGAATGCAAGAATAGCCCCTTCGAAATACGGAACCATCGGGGTTGGGCAACCACCCACATGGGAACCTCGCGGCGGCAAACTGCCGCTAATGAAGATGATTTACTGGTTAGAGGACCCGTTATTACGCCGATTATATCTAATGGAGTACGAAGAAAACAATACGTATTTAAATCTTCTACACGTCATTTGATATTTATAAATGTTCACACCTCCATAAGATTTCTAAATAAATTGTGGCACCAACTTGACTGCAAGAAGCAATAAATGAACAATTTCAATAAATACAAAATACTTTCTCATAAAATACCCCTATGACAAACGGAGTGTAGCGACTGTAACGGTTAGGTTATAATTGGCATTTGGAACGAAACCTTGATAATATTGACATGGTGCGAAAAGAGTTCTACTAAAGATATGATTTCGAGTCTAGTAAATTTTCTAACAAAATACGTGAATGACGCCCAAACCATTGGAAATTAAAACCATAGATCAGAAATCATATTGATTGCTCCTTTGTTCTAAGTAATATTAAGATCTTTAATTGATTACATCTTTCGGTAATGAGTCAGGAATACAATGCTTCCTATTACATTGAACATAATATTCAGAAATGTAATTGTTTTTGATTTCACTTTTAATGCAAATAAGTACCTTATTACGTTGTAAGTATGGTGTATTATATGTTTACAATGAAATCAGCAACTGTCGTTTTTCGATTGAATTGTAGTGCGATGATGCACGAAACGGTAGGTAGCGCGGTATAGTGTAGGTGCAACGCAACCCACGACATCGTTTACATGACTTGTCATTATGTTTTATTGAGGAACAGCCACATGACAACAAATTGACGTTGTAAGGATTAAGGGTACATGAAAAACCAAATTTCGTTAATGCCTTTCCTGTGGATATGAGCAAAGGTAAGCCTAATTCTTTAAACACCATTTTCTATTCTGCCTTAATGGGTAACAAACACGTAATTATTATGCACATAAGCTGTTAACTATTAGCCACAGGAGAGACAAAAACAAAGTACCTAATAAAATGTAGAAAAGTTCGTAAATCAAAATGCAACACGGCGACTGTAGGTTATAACACAAGCCGTTTGCTACTTACTAGAAGCTAGTAGAAGTCTCAGTTGTCATATTACCTATGATACTAGAACCCTCCATAGGTATATAACTTAATATATGTTAGAAATCGCTAAACGGACAAAATTTTATCAACAAATCCTCAATACCTGTTACTTCTCAATTTTTAGGGTTCCGTAGTCAACTAGGAACCCTTATAGTTTCGCCATGTCGGTCCGTCCGTCCGTCCGTCCGTCCGCGGATAATCTCAGCGACCGTTAGCACTAGAGATTAGTTTTCTTAGGGCACCCCCCTATACGTAAAGTGGGGAGTGATTTTTTTCTTCATTCTAATCCTAACTTCATTGTATTCTAAATAACTGTCATATATTGTTTGATAGGTATTTAAAAATGAATAAGGGTTTACTAACATCATTTTTGGATCATATAAATATTTTCGGAAATAATCGCTCCAGAAGTAAAAAAAAGTGCGTCCCCCCCCCTCCTCTAACTTTTGAACCACAAGTTTCAAAAATATGATAAAAATCTCAATAGTAGAACTTTACATAAACTTTCTAGGAAAATTATTTTGAACTTGATAGGTTCAATAGTTTTTGAATAAAATAATATATATATAAATGAATCCCTATTTCTCTTGGTCACGCTATATCTTGAGAACGGCTTTACCGATTTGGCTAATTTTGGTCTTGAAATATCTGTAGTAGCTCAGGGAAGGTTTAAACGATGAGAAAGTATGAAAAAAAATCGAGTAATATACTAAAAAACGAAAATATTGTTCCCCAACTTTATCAACTCGAAAAAACTGTAAGCGCCGCAGGATTTCATACATGTTACGCGTTTTTGGTAAAATGGTCTCTACTTTCCTCGAGAAAGACGGAAGCGCCGCAGGATTGCATATATCTTAGGCTTTTTTGCGAGCAAAATAGGTACTTTATATTATTCCAGCACTAAAGTCGTTAAGGCGATAGTTTCTTACAAATTGTTAATAAATTAGCCCTTATTCCCTAAGATATGGCTGTCAAAATCTCTATTGAATGACAAGACACACTTCATCACTTCCGGCCCGGTACCGCGAAGATCGAAGTTCGTATATGTCGAGCATTTCTCTTTTACTCAAATTAAGGCGTTAAGAGAGTGACAGAGATAATCGTCTGAAATTTGGGAATATCGCTGTTCGCGGTAGTTTTTTGTATAATTCCGCGTTTAGTTTTAATCGTAAATAAGAATCTGCACTAATATTCATCGCCCAATGCGACCGTCTCTCATATTATATCAGTATCACTTACGCATTCGAGACATTTTTTACGTCAAAAGAAACTTACACTAAAGCCTCTGTACTTTAAGCTCGCGCGCATAGTTTACTTAATTTGCCGATAGATGTCGCTCTAGGTGGAACGCTCATACCCTGCATGGCGGTTTTAAGGTGGAAACCCACTAAACCGTATCATGCTATAACCGTGCTATGAACGTGTCAGACAAAAAAATACTCTTTGTATTACAAAGTATGAGGCCATGCCCACTAGCCCGTTCCGTCACCAACCATACCCGTCGCGTGCCATGCACGGACCGTCAAATATCGTCGGCGAGGATATTTTGCCGGTGTCGAAACGCTAAGCTAAACTGCTAGCTTTTCTCTCGATGTAAGACTTTCTCTAAATGTAGTGTTTCTTCTTGTGATGATATGCTCAATTTTTTTAAATAATTGATTCAATTGAAATTGCGTCATACGAAAGTAGTTATAAAATTTTTCTTCGTCATACACTAGGTGTTTAAATAAAGTCCAATATTCTCCTTCGACTTTTCTTTTTTTCAAAGAGGCGTGAACTCAGTCAGTATCGTCGTGGTCCTCTGTTGTTTTCTTGATCTTCCAAGTCTAAGATAAGGGCTATCATTACTAACTCCCTCATGGTAAATTTTCTAATAGGCATTGTAAAAGTAGGTAAATATAGGAATTCCTTGTCGAAAGTATTCAATTGCTCTTCCAGATAGTTTGACTCACACGAAAACACAGACGAAACTACATAGAATTGTAAAGCCGGGGAAGAACTCTTATGCTACGGGGATGATACGCGGACACTACGGTCACTAAACTCGCTTATATGCTAAGGGGATGCTACGCGGACACTACGGTCACTAAACTCGTTATGCACGGATATGAAATGGTGTTGGCACGCTGTAGTGGGTATAGTGGTCCGGGTCGAGTTACATTCCGCGCCTGATACGTTCATATTACGGTCATGGCATGATACGGTATAATGGGTTTCCACCTTTAAGATTCTTTCTGATTGAATGGGGTCGGAGCATACATGCCCATACATTAGGCTGAAACTGACTGACTGACTTCAAATGACGCTGGCTGGTTATCACTCAATGTTTGTAACATTCGCCCCATCTTACTACTCGTGGTGGGACTGAAATTGACAACTTTTTTCGAATTTTCCATGTATAGTTGGAATCTAAAGCTCTTTCTTTAGTTGTCACCGTCCTTTGTGGGTTTTTAGGGTTCTGTACTTCATATTAATGTCATCAACAATGTATCAAATAGCCCATTTTTAACTCTGAAGTGGGAACACTTACCGTGGCGGACGAAAAACTACGGAACCCTATACTAAGCGTGGCCCGACACGCTCTTGGCCGGTTTTTTTTACACTAAAACCATCAGCATCCGATCGAGCTTCTTTTACATATGCGCGATCAATATTTGAGTCATCCAAACTTTAACAGGGTACTACAGTAAGTATGGAGGATTTATTGATAAACTGTAGTAAAGTGAAGGTCAAAAATATCGATACGCCCACAGTGCGTGCCATAATATGTGTAGGCAGGTGTAGCCCGGTAAAAGTACTTAATATTATGAAAATAACCTCGAGCTCCGATATATCTGACGACGACTGTACCACCATCACATTATTGAATCCTGTATTTATTTTTATGACAAAGGTGACAAACGAGCAGACGGATATCTTGATGGTAAGTAATTGCCGTCGTCCATGGGCACCACCAGAGGATTCACAAGCTCGTTGCCATCCTTTAAAAAGATGTTGGCATTCTTTCACATTTATTTGGAAGTTTTTTCTAGTGGAGACGGAGACACGCGGCATACTCATTCGGGAGAAAGGCCGTTTGTTTGTCGTTCTGGGCATACGCTTATAAACGAATGTTCCTATTTATTTGATGTCCATAATGGCTTATCCGATATGGTTGCGGTTGTAGGCAAAGGTTAGGTACAGTCATCGGCACCGGCAATAATATCTTATGATGTCAAGGCCGCAAATTCCGATAGCACCTTATGGTCTTGACATAAGATGCAATCAGATATTTTTGCGGTCTTGGTGACGTGACTGTACTACGCTTAAGTATCACTAACTCATAGTGACTACGTGAAGAGTGAAGTCCAATTAATTATTGTGAGGAAAAGGAATAACACAATCATTCGTTTAAAATCTTCTGTAACTGAAAGGATTTTGGCAAAATTTGTTCCTTATAAATATAACAAATTCTGTTTCAATTATTATTTAGGTACTTTAATTAACGTTGTCGTATCAGGCTGTCATGATGAATTAACGTTGTACCTCGTACCAATAAATAATAATATCCGATTACGAGTAATTTTGAGTGTGTGTTGCGTAAATCTACACAAAAATTTAATTTTAATCTTTTCAAATTGAAATGAAAATGGCCGACGTACAGAACGAAAACAATATAGCGTAGCTGTAAATCCTCCACGCGTATTGTGTCGTGTCTCATAATTAGCTAACTCCGATACGTAATGCGTAGCTTATATCTTTATCAGCTACGCATTATGTATCGTTAGCTAATGAAACGTTACGCTGCAGTGTGGTCGAGCGTGGGGCGCGTCAATGAAGCCGTCGGGCGGGCGGCGAGCTTTCAGCGGCCGGCGCCCCTCCTCGCGCGGGCGCCAGGCCGCCGCCGGCGCCGCCGCCAGTCCCTTCGCGACGCTCGCGCAGACATGTCTCCCCTGTGGATCGTGCTCACACTGCTCCCCATCCTCGGTAAGTGTGTGAACAGGTGACAAGTGAACGGAAGTGACTAAACATCAATTTCCAAAGTGAAATAGCGGACAGTGCTTTTTTTCGAATTTTCAGCGTGGCGGATAAAAAGTTCTTCCTTTAGGGGCTGATGTGTGTTTCCATGGATGCTAGCGGAATTAATTGTGTTTTACACGATTGTTTGGTCGCGTGCGCATCGTGAAAGAGTTTTTACGGTTCAGGATTTCCGGGCGTCGATAATCATGTATTTATTCATCGTATCATACTTTGCGGCACGTTACAATAATGACTGTCTAAAACAGTCAACAATATGAATTTCCACATTACCAGTTTATAAGAAGTTAGATGTACATACTATATGATGAGAAAGGCTTAAACGACCTACCGCAATTATGAAACACTTAAACAATAAACAAAAAGATGTAGTACCGATTTTAAGACGATTGTTTGAAACATGTCGCAACGGTGCGCGCACTTTGTGCCCATTAGTGGCAAAGTGCATGTTTATAGCTAATTACGTAAACGCGTCCCGTATGTGCATCTCCGCGCTGCACCGCCTTGCGCAACCTATGCACTTTCCATTCTGCGCCCGCGATCGCCCATCGCTGGGTAATCGATTCCCCGGATTTGCATAAGCGTTTTTCCCACGCTCCGCTCTCCACAAAGTAGAGCGATGGGCGCTCAAGGCTCCGATGGTTATAAAATGTTCTAAAACTAATTGATACGTAAAACATGCAAAGGTCACCGTAGAGATGATGTCGTTAGGAAAGGTGATGAGGGAGAACTAATTTCCAAGGATGTTCCATTTGCTAGATTAATTAGCTTGTCTAATTAAAAGGTCAGTTTGTTAATTAGCCTACCTGTATCTTCGAGGCATATAATTGAAATGGACTATAAATATAAGTAATATGCAATGTGATGGGAAACAGTTTTCTGTGTCAGAACATTGAAAATACTACATATCCATGTAATGGAGATAGCCAGGGTCAACCAATCGTCTAAAACAATATGACAAAACTATAACTAATCAATCAAGCCTTTATTTGCACATAGCTATTAATTGATGGTACACATCGCCGTTCAAAAAAGTTCAAATGGATTTCATAAGATAATATAAAGTGCAATAACATTTATCGATTGGTTCACGGCTAATCGTCACAGTACGGGAAGTAAGCATTTTAAAGAGTCAGCATGTCTAAATATGATATTTAAATACATAAACATAAAGATCCATTTTGAATGTCACTACCTACTAATTAACTTGTTACTTTTTGGAAATGCGTCGTCGGCAAACGTTCTAATGTTACGCTGAGTCATCACAACAATGCGTTATGTAATTAACATATTCATTTGCCAACGCGCATCTTCGAGCTAACTGTACTAGGTAGTTGCCGGTAAGTAAAGGAATTTCAATAGGTTACCAATGTTACCATTACCAGAGGAAGCAGTAGCTCACCATAATATTCACCCTTTTAATGACTGACAGCCCCATGCCATGGAAAGAGGCAACGATGTCACTATGAATTGTGTAGCTCCAAAGTGTATGTAATTCAACTGAATTCGAAATCAATCATATATATGTATAATAGTAAATATATGCTATATTATAACCTAATGTGAAGTTAAATACCGATAGGTTATTAATTTCTATACGTAAATAGGAAGTTGGGTTCTATGAACATTGGTTTTAACAATATAAATTATTTTTTACCAAAAACCAACAATATTCATTCCATATAAAACGCAATAATTCTGTTGTCATCAATATGTTGCAAGGAGGTATTCTGCTAATTTCGGTTTGATACAGATTTTACCACATGTGTTGCCTAAACCGTCATCACGAGAGACCGGAAAATCGTGCTTACAACACTGTGTCATTCCGCTGCAACTAGACAATAGAGCTTTCCACGCCGCGCCTTTGGTTTCTACCTTTGTTACCCTGGTATATTGTCCGTGTAAACGTCGTATTTATTACATTAGATTACACAGTGCGACGCCGACGTACGGATTTTAGCGCCTTTCGTAAGTGGGCATGCCCTAATGCTTGGTATTTTGGCTGATGATTATTTGATAGTTCTGAATAAGTGTTTATCTGTTCATAGAAAGTGATTTCTGATTTTACTCACACATAGATGTCAGTGAATCCATGTGCATCAATTTTGGTTAATACAAACAATTTTAACGGTTACCGACCAAATGATATTAAAGATTCTGTTGATCTATTATGAACCTACAGAATTCTTGCAACATTTCGTAATATTTGGAAATATGCACTTTTAATCTCGAAGTTTACTTATTTACACAAAGTGTATTATAAAAAGATTACATAATAAACAAAACCAAAAAAAAAACTAACTTAAATCCCCTAAATATGTCCCTTGCGGAAGGGTGCCCATAAGGCTGGCTACATTCCCCTGCTACATCTCGAAGTTACATCCCAAAATGTCCAAGTTTATTAAAGTAAAACTACGATTACCTATATTTTGCAGTAAACTATTATAACTAAATAACAACTTGTAATAAAACATCAACACGGAGTTCATCGTTATGTAACATGGCATAGGCCTAAAGAGCAAACTACAAATGAACCCATCGTATTTGCATGCAGTACGGGTGACCTTTCGCCGAGGATGCTACGCCACCTTGCAGCGCTTGCGCAAGGCTCGCGTGCGATGGTATCACCCCCTCCCTCCCCCCCACGCATGGGAATCTCGGTAACCTCCACTGGACTGGGTACACGTTCACCCGGATTCAGTGTATGCTAGAGATTTACGTGAGGCAATCTCATCTCATTATGTTGGTCTACTTTGAGCTGTTTTTGCGAGTTGTCAGCTTATGTGCTGATGCGTTAAATGTTTTCTGAGGAATGTTTAGATTGACGTCATTGCGAAAAATATTTTAGTAATGCTAAGTATGGAGGTGGCCAATTCTAATATGCCCAGATGATATTTTATAAGTGTTATGTTATAATAATTAATAAGGTAGTAAAAATTAACAAATATATGAAAAATAGTAATATCGGTTTAGACAACAAAGTGAGGAAATAACTTTATAGTAAGGAAACAAGCTTGAGATGCCGGCTAAATGAGACATCAATATGACCTAATTTCTCATCTACTGTCGATACTCGCTATTGTCTCGTAAGATATACTGATAGTTGCTAAAAATATCGGGTGCTTATACCATTAAATATAATACCAATGTCTTGGTAATGCCCATAGACACATAGCCATAAATAATTTTATAATATAAAACAGGTCATATCTTTACTCGCACATATCTGTAAATACCTTGACACGTACTTGTGAACTCGTATACAAATTACCATATAGTATAAAAAATACACCACCTCTTACATAACTTTTAAGTCAGGTATTTATTTACTAACTGAAACTTTAAGAAAACTTTAAATTGCAATAATTCGTTTTTCTAACCTTTTTACGCCAACCAGTTTTTTTAGATAATTAGGTAGGTAAGAACTTACCTTTGATAATTTCCATATTTAAATGCAAAATGATTTACATAACATAAATGCCTATTAGGTGCTCACAGAGGCCCGGGCCGCCTATACGTACATTGTAGGTATACATACGGGTAGCAGCGAGATGGCATAACTCAGCATCACCTGCCCTGCGCCGGCGCAGTGACATGTCAGCGACCGCGGTAATTGGATACATTATGCAACAGCAAGGCACACACAATAATATTGCATACGACTTTGTTACTAGTCGATAGACTTGTTAAGTGCTTATATGTAATACTGTGATAAATATACGTATATATAAATAAGTATTATGTTCACAGCTTCATATTTATTTGCAATTTATGTTAGCATAGTATAGTAGCTCCCTTAAGCATCATTCTAAATAAGTAGGATGAAACTATTATTTAAAAATCTCTGTATGTAAGAGTTATGATGAATGTTATGATAGTTTGGGTTTGTTAGGGTCAAAAGCATTATTTTTACTGGCTCCGGCCGATTTTGACCGATTTTTCTGGTAATAATATTCTTGGGTCAGAAGTGTAGGGTTAGAAACGGTGGTAGATTTTTTTTTGTCACCTCAAGTTCATGATTACTACTTAATGTGCCTAAATTGATAAATAAAGATCATTTGTTTTTCTTAACCATAAAAGTCATATGTAAGCTGTAAAAGTTAAATATGTTTTTCAATTCATAGTACATTGTAAGTTTATTGATTTTCTACTGCTGTGATGAAACATTTATGACTTGTAGGTACCTATATATAGTACAGTCAGCATCAATAGTAACGTATGATACAACGCACCAAAAGTATCTGCCATCCTGTGTATTTTTTTTACAAATGAGATATTTTCGACAGTTCGCGTTTCAAAGTTTCTATCGCATTTCAATCGATAAACACGCAGAAATCTGTCTTTATTTGTGAAGTAATTAAAAAACGGTAGATATTTTTGGTGTGCTGTTTCATACGTTACTATTGATGCTGACTGTACCACAGAAAATGCCTTGACATGTAATTAGGAAGTGCGGTTAAATTTTATGGAGTAAAAATTTTAAAAACAACTGACACTGACCAAAGTAGGTAATTAATTCCGCCCTAAAAAAAGAATTTCGCATCTATCGTATCGTATCTGTCATTTCGATACTTGATTTTCGATCGGCGTTGACGATAAACGATTATTATCTTAGCCACGTGCCCTACGTCACCTGACGCCGAGTGCCTATGAAATATATTCCTCTTTTTGATTAGCTATTAACTACATACCTCTATTTAACCTGTTGTAGGTATTACATATTTTGTTATTCACATTATTGCGCAATTAATTAACCCACGTAATGAAAAAGGACGTTTCCATTGACCGTTTTATTTACAATGCGTTTTTGTCATTAGCTCATTCGGCAGGAAATGTCTCTTATTATCTAATCCCATTGTAAAATAATAATGTCTGAGAAAGGTCAGTTCTAATGCTGATGCTCAAGATAAGGCAGTTGCAACACATTTGTGGGATTGGTGTGAAACTGCGGTGGCAAATAAATGTAGCTTTACATGTTTCTATGAACGTAACCAAGGAGACCGGAATGTTTCTGTGCCTATCGTCAAATTAATTTAATTACGTAAGGCGGTGCACCTCGCACTCCGTGCCCTCAGTGACCTGACGTATCGTCGGTAACCACTTTTACATTGGTGGCATAGATGTAGATCAATGTAAATAACTATCAAATATATCAAATAAAGATTCGGCATCTCAGCGCTTTCAAGGTAGAATCCTGAGCACCTTAATAATAAATTAATAAAATCAATAAAAAGTAATAAAAAACAAAAAAAATGTCTTATATTAATAAGAGTTGAGGCACTAAGTTGCTTATTATTTATAGACTCAGAAAAACATATTTTGTATCACGTAAAAAATTGCACACTGTATACGAGGGATTTTAAACCAACAGCACGTCCATCAAACATAAAACTACTTGATTGCACGTCATAGTCCTGTTTATCTACTTACTATTTATCTCAGTGCCTCAAATACTAATTATAAAAGCGACCCTAAAGACCTTTTAACTTTTTTCGGAATACTTTTAAGTGTTAACGTCCCTGACCGCGGGAAGGCCTTCAGATACACTTGAATTGAATAAATTGAATTGAATTGAATTGAATTGAAGCAAATTTTCGAAAAACTTGCTATGCTTGCTTGCTGCAGCTTCGACCTCAATCATATAACCGGCTAGACTACATCATTATCAAAAGCAAAACTTATAAATGCTCCTAGATCTCAGTAGCATGTTAGCAATTGAAATACACGCACTATGAGTTTCGGTTAAGTTGGTTTTAATTAAATGACCACAAATGCACTCGCATTTCATGTCATTAGAGAAACCTTTACATGATATAATGTATAAATGTAATCCTAATGATATCTTGTTACATTATGAAACTGTTTACAGATTAGATCAAGTGTAATGCGATATTGGCGTGTTTTTATATTTATTATTGCGACTAGGTAGTTTTACAAGCATTGATTAGCATATTATACTTTTCTTTCCTTGACTTAAAATGAATATAAGTTTTTTTAATTCATAAACTTACGAAGTAAAAATATGTTTTGGACCGGCATTATTTCGCCAACTTCTTTTGATAATCGTTTACGATAATTTTAAATTTTATTTAATTCTTCTTAAATCAAACTGTCCTGCGTTTGACCTTAATGTAGTAAAACAAAAAAAAACGGATCCATCCATCCATTTGGATCCATCATGACTATCCAAAAGACAATCGTTTATACCTAGAGCACTCAACGAAAACGAAAATAAATATATCGGAATGACGGATCCAACGAAAAGTCTAACGTGGTCTTTGCCATACGGTATTTTCGTTTCGTTAATTTTTTTTAATGAAAATATTTTGATTTGCTTTGATTTTTAAATAGTATTACTACTATATAAAATAAAAGTTGAAATAGATGACATATACTTAAGAAAAGCGAACGCGCTTCTCCAGCTATCGCGGTTGAGCCAGTCAGCCGCGATAGCTGGAGATGCGGGTTCAAATCCCGTCTCGAACGCCGGTCTGACAGACTGGATATGTCATCTATTTCAACTTTTATTTTTATTAAAGACAATGTAAGACATTAATTAACAGGAAATGTAATAAGATGAGAAAGCTGACTTCTGTTCCATATACAGGGGGCGCGGAAAGGTTCAACTGTCGGGGGCGCATCCTTGGCGCGTACTACGCCGACGCCAAGTCCGGCTGCAAAGCCTTCCACGTGTGCGTCCGCGTGGCGGGCGGCGGCATACGGGACTTCAGGTTCTTCTGTCCGCCCGGCACGCTGTTCCACCAGGAGGCGCAGACGTGCACGGACTGGGGCGACGACGACCCCCTCGCCTGCCCCGCCGACCTCTACGACGGTCAGTTTGATCTCTACAAGATCGGATCCGGTGAGCGCTTCGCTACTAACATTGCTACTCGCTAATGTACTTTAGTTATTATGTGGTTTGTTGATAATATTGTGATAACATGCGCTGTTTTTTTTACTGACCTGACGATTTGTTAAGAAATGTATATGGTATAGTTAGTATCAATAGTAACGCATTGAAATATCGCACCAAAACTATCTGCAAACCTGGTGTTGTTGGTAATTACTTACCATCAGGCAATTCGTCTGCTCGTTTACCACGTATGTCAAAAAAACGTGTATTTGTGATGTGTATTTTTTTACTAATGAAATATTTTCTACAGTTCGTGTTTCAATGTTTCTATCGCATTTTAATGGATATGTCTACATGCAGAAATCTGTCTCTTTTTGTGGAACAATTTAAAAACGGTAGATATTTAGAGCGCTGTTTTACAAGCTACTAGTGATGCTGATTGTAGTTGTCTACTTAGTTTATTTAATAATATTCTCTAGATCTCTTAAAATACTTTAACATTTAAATCATCTTAAAAATATGAATATCAGGTTTCGAAAAGCAATGAGCGTGTATGTACTATTTATAAGCCGCTGATTTTTTTTGTAAATTTCTGAATAATTACTTATAAAAAAAAAATAAAAAAAATCATTTAATCAAGAAACATAAACCCCAATATACATTTTTTTTAATTCTGCCAAACTGCAAGACAGTTTGTTGGCAGACTTAGTATAGCATTTTGACAAATTCTATATATTTAAGAAGGAATTTTACTTTAGGAATATAAAAGTTAATGTCAGCCACTCATATTTAAACAAATTGTCAACAATTCAATCCATATCCAATACATTTCATTTGATATTGAATTTAAAGGTAAACTTGCAGACAAGTGTAGAATAAACATTAAGTACATTTGCGAGTTTTGCTATAGCAGTAATATCAATCAGACAGGTACATTATTAATGTAAAATTTACATATGGATGTGTGGTCCGATGGTCTCATTAAAATAAAATTAATTAGAAACATGCAATCGACCTTCCGATTGATCTTAATATTAAAAACCCGGCTGTAATTAATGAAGATGAAGAAACGCAGGCTCATGAATAAAGTATACTTGCGGTGTGTTGCCGTCGCCCACCGAGTACTCGCACATCTAGGTGAATCAGCGTTACTGTGACTTCGATATTTTGTAATATCTATTAATGTTTTATTGACATGTACAAGCGCCCTTGAGAACTAGAGGCCTACGGGCATAGGGAAATGTATTGATGGTTTTTTTTTTTAAATTTCTAATAAAAAAGTGCGTATTTAATGAAAGGTCGCCCTGAAATCTAACCGTGGTAATAACTAGTCACAAAAGTTATGCAACTAAACGGCAGGAAATAAGACTTCCTAAACTAATGTTGCCAGAGTCCACAATAGATTTTTTAGGTCGGTATACGTGTCGGTATAAATGTAAGTATTTATCTATGCATATTATAAGATCATATAAAAAAGGAAATAATCTATACAGATCATATAGTAATGAGAAACTAATTAAATAATGTTGAGAATTTCTTAATAAGAAACTTATGAATTGTCGGTCTGCTCATTAATGCGATCGTTATAACACATCTACTGGTAAACACGGAATCGATAATTGTACTGACATTTGTACCGCTGACCCACTCAAGCGCAGCAGTTACTATATTGTGTTTTTATTACTTCTTAATCATACATTATTTATATAAATGGTGTGTTTTCTTAACATGTATGTAACTAACGCCGTAATGTGAGGTTTTCTTTGAGATAGTGTACACCAAATTAGGGCATAAGTGGAGATGACCGCTTGCATCATATGAGCTTTGAAAGGTTAAAGCGGACTCAATCTACTTATTTGGCAATGGATTGCAAAAAAACTAAGCTTAAGTCGTACGCTTGCATTGCTGCTTGAGGTGCTCTTACGTTGTATGTTTAATAAATTATGCTTACGTTGGTTTGATCAGCGCGCTACCTACGCCACGCATCCCAGGCTTCAAAGAAAATGCGTTCAATTGAATTGTTCGTTCAATTGAATCAAAATGAATGTAAATTCATTTTTGCAATAGTTGTAAAAACATTGTAGGCACACAAGTAAACATTTTATTAGAAAAATTTAATAAATATAAACCTTATGATAATGTTGTTTTCACAGGATTTGATACTAAAAAACTGTCGTCGCCTGGTGCCCGCGAGGAAGAAACAGAATTCGGCTTGCAGCGTGCTGAGACTGGCGATCGTCGTCTCGCACAGAACAATGGAAACGCCCCTGCCTCAGACCTCCGCGCCGCCCACTCCTCAGACTTCTTCAGCGGCCAACGCGACCGCGGTCGCGACGATGCCGCTCCGCCATCTGCGCAGCCTACCCCCTCGTCTCCCGCACCCTCTGCACCTCAGCGTGTCTCGTTCAGGAGGCCCACTAGCCCTAGAACCACTCCTACCACACAGTACACAAATACACCACCACCACCACCACCGCCGAAACCATTCAACAATAACCAATACGACCCCAAACGGAAACTTGTACGCAAACGCCCAATCTACGCGTCTACGCAAGCTCCCTCGACGTTTGTACCTAGCTCTCCTCAAGCTCAATTTTCGGACTACCAGCCACCTACGAGCTTCGAACGTCGTGTTCCGCAGCAGAGCAGGCCGAATCCCACTACCGCACCGGCTAGCGTTCCTCCTCAGTATAAAGATGAGTACGTCGAAGTAAGCCGCGTGACCCCAAAACAAAACCGATATTTCTCTAACAATCCCTCTCCCGCTCCTTTCTCCCAACCCACTACCCTGAATCCTTATTTTAGGAAAAAGGAAGGACTTGTTGAGCTGTACAATTATAACTCCCAATCAACTCCAGGAATCAATGTTCAAAATACAAAACAACAACCATTCAAAGTGAGGAACAGCTTCAGTGTGGCAACAGATGTACCTCAAGAGCAAGATTTTGCTCGTACCAACGTAAATAAAAATAACAATGGCAGAGGCACACCCACCACTATAGATTACAACACTGCTGCTAACCACGGCTTTAGCACAACTCCCGCCTACAGAAACTTCAATAGCGTCTCCTATGAACCAGAAAAGAACAACTTTGTCCAACAGTCAAATGCCAAGAATTTCTTTAACAACCCATCGACTCCCGCAACAACCACTACTCTGTACACTACTACGCGCGCAGACCCCTCGTATAATTTAAATACGGTAGCCTACAATACCAACGTTGGTTTTAACGCCCAACCATCTAACTACGCCGAGAGCGACGAAGACGACGGCCAATACCGCCTCCCGGCCGGTGAAGATGATGGTCAGTACCGACCTGAACAATACGAACGTGAGCGGGAACGTGACCGAGAAATACTTTCTGGAGCTCACTCTCTCAATATCGCCGCTAGCGGAAATAGATTGCCCGAAGATCAACAGAAACAAAAAGGTAAAACGCAAAAACCATCTAAGCCTGTATCCCAAACGTCAGCGCCGAGACCATTCAGGCCCGCTCCGACACCCTCAACTACCGCAGCTCCACCGTCGACCTACGAACCCGCATACACGACTACATACAGGCCACAGACGAGCACTCAGCGCGTGTTTGATTATTTCCAAACTTACACAACGACCGTGAGGCCCAGCCAGCCACCAGTTGCAGTGCACGTGCCGACTACGGATAACTATGACAACGTGCCTGTGCGAACGTCGACGGCGGCACCGCGTACTCCTGAGCCGCGCCTGACGACGCGCGTGCACCCGCGCCCCGACGACACGTGTACCCGCGCCACCGACACCCGCCTCGCGGCCTCCGCCGAGGCCCGCTGCGCAGTCCACGCCGCAGCCGGCGCCAAAGGCACCACACTTCGCTGGTCCCGCTAATCCCAAGGAGGACACGAGCTACGACTATGCATACTATGACTCCGACCCTGGGTTTTCAGAATACGATCATATAGAGGAGTTCGGTAAAACAAAAACAAAAGCGTAAAGTGGTTTTATTTAAAATGAACTACTGCCATTAAATTAGTCGCCTCTTTAGATAGTAATCCAAAAATGTATGTTATGAATGACATGACATTATCGACGTGACATCCCTAAGCCTAGCGTCAAACAAGAATTAATATTTATGAATTTTATTTACCTTTAAATTTACTTATTTAATCATAACACAAAACACAACTTACCCACACAACATATCACGCGAAAACTCTACACGTGACAAAACTGCCATCTCATTTTATTACATAGATGAGAGAGTTGGATTAAAGCACGTTAGTAATCGCGAGTAAGAGTACAACATAGAAATGTAAGTACCTATCTCTATCTAATTGAGCGTTTATAACTATTTAAAACGGTACATACAAAAGTCGAAATACTTAGAGCAGAATATTCAGACTGAAACCTTGTCGTGTTATGGTTATAGTGTACAAGTATATCTGAAGAGGCTTCGTAACAGTTACCTGCCCTAAATTATTTGTGATATTATGGATGTTCGAAGGTACCTTATCTATAGATGTATGTACTATCAGATGAATTAGTACTGCTGCAGCATGCTGTATGCTAATGTCAGAGAGTCAACACTGTACGCTAATCAATGAAGAGAATGTTTGTATAGAAAGCCCATCAAACATTGTCTCATTCGTAATATATTTTTATTACGGTGATTTAAAGCGAAATAAAAGTTAGTTCAGAAATCGCAAAGAAAGAGGCAATTTTTGTTGGGCTTAACTTCGTTGATTACTTACAGATATTATTAATAAAATTAAAACACTTGCCAATATTGGTATTTATTACGCAATTCTTGAATAAGAGATTATTATGTCCTATGTATGTACAATAGAAATTAAGTTATAACGATAGATGTAAAATAATTCAATGTAAATAAAGTTTTCTTAAATACAATGGTTTGCGTAATTGTATTCTCAAACCGCCGTGTGAAGCAGTTGGTAAATGCTTGCGCCGCTAACAATGTTGCACATAAGAAACTAGTCTTGCCTTGGTACATACATTATATTTTCCCAGTAGGTAGGTATAATCTTAAAGCAGTAAAATACCTAATTTTCATTTCAGTTCCTCCTCTGCCCGAAACGAGATCTTATATGTTTTTTTAGATTTCTACAACTAGATCGCAACCTGACATGATATAAGTATGTACAGTCAGCGTCATATAGTTGGTAGCATCCAAACTACTCATAAAGTTCGGTACACCATAGAATTTGTATGGTGTACCGAACTATTTGACTACTTTGGATGCTACCAACTATATGACGCTGACTGTACCTACACCAGTATGAAGTAGGTAATCTTTTTTAACTAATACACGAAAGGTATAGTACCTACTTTTTAGTATTTCTACGTACTGTCAATATCTCACTTGTATAATATTTTCAAGATTACAGAAAAATAGATCAATATGTAAACTTTAGGCCACTTTAGGTAAGCCAACAAGTGCCAATCCCTAAAGTCCCGATAATAGATCAAAGGTTTTTTATCTGAACTAACAAACAAAAGATAAAGGACGTAAACATTACAGTTTAAATACAACTTGTATTCGGAGAATTATATTTATAATGTTTACTATAAATTATATATAGGTACTTAAAATTTTAGGATGAACCCTGTAGGTACCTACGCCGTTTTCATTATTAGTCCCTTTCAATTTCGCTATTTCGCAAATTCGCAAAAATCGATGTGATATTATATTTTCCGGATTGTGTTCGGAGAGACTCACAGAACCTTTAGAACTTATTTAAAGCAGGGATTGCTACCGTTCTAAAGATCTGATTAGAGGTATAATCAATACCGATATTAAATTATTAGCGGTTTAACCAATTGATAACAATACCTCCTTACATATGATACTTTCAACATAAAAACCATTACTGGTAATAGCTGTCGGCAACAAAAATATTTTTTGTTTTAATGTATGAATATTTCATGATTGGTATTTTGGCAGCATTTGAGCATTAGAAATAAATTCAAGGGTGCTACTATGTTACATTACTCCCAAAATCTACAATTTCATTACTAAGTCCTTAGCTGTACCTATCACTTAAGCAGAGTATTAAATTTCAATTTATGGACAACCCAATTGTTCGATTTTTTTATTAGCTCCCGTTTATAGAAAACATCTTAAAAATCAAGTCAACCGCCGCAATAAATTGTAAAACTTCACTCTTACTTTAAAAAAAGCCTGGATTTTATATGTCTACGACATGGTCATGTCTAATATGTACTTACTTGTCATATTCTCTTTTCGACTAACTTACCAAGTGCAACGAATACCGGTATTGGATAGAGGTACAGTCGCTATCAGATATATAGGAGCTGTAAAAGTGGTCACAAATCTGAACATGCACTTTATCGCCTTGACAATAGAGGTGTTGTTCCGATATTGATGAGTGATGACACCTCCACCACAGCTGCGATATATCTTATGGCCACTATGGGTACTACTTGAATATTGTTAAACGTCATCGTCAGATAGACAAAAGCGGAATGACAACAATATCTCTAATTTGAATAGAGGTGCTTATTATATTTTATATAAATAAAACCAGGTTATCAGTTATCAATCTCTGTTTTTTAGCAGTTGTTTTTGTTATTATTGCCATCTCTAGCCGAGTAGTCGAACTACATATTGCGGCGAACCGTAAACAACTAATATTACATCTAACAGAACCAAGAAATGTTATGCACTACTCGACAATAGATGGCGCTTAAAGTAAAGAACCTGTAAAACGAATAATACATGGTGACAGACATTATTACTTTATGTTTTATTTATTTAAATAATAGCTTTTTTTATTTAAAGTTTGCACCATAAGTAGCTTAGCGACTGAGGTGCTCAAAATTAACTTAATTCACTTCTGCTGCTTACTGTACAACAAGCACATATTACCTAACCTAAGTACTATCGTTATGCCAGAAAACGTTTTTTTATGTGGCTCGACAATCCCTAGGCAAAGCGGTTGAAGATTGAATGTTTATTTTCAAGTATTAATTATATTTACAATGAATTTTAAACATAAGTACTACTTGAAAGAATTTGTATACTTGTGTAACTACTAGATATAAGTATTTCAGTGTTTCTCTGATTAAGTGAATTGTCTGTAATTCTTTGGAGAAATAAATTATTAGCCCATAAGATTAAAAGTCACTTAAATTTTATCTTACCCCTAATAAAAAAAATGCTATATGTATTACATAATAACTTACACCTTTATATAGTATCTACTCGTATTGGGTATGTTCAATGTGAGTTACTCACATAGCCAAACCATAGTTCACCGGCGACAGTAGCAGAATATCGTGGACGTTCAAGTCCCAGTCAATAATTAATAACATAATGAGCAATTGAAATTCTTAGAGATTCCTGAACTAATCATATAACCTTGCTTTGTTATCAAGATGGGTGTGACGATATTATCGTTCATGTCAACGATATTTTACAAGCAGCCTTTGTACAGTCCGCATCATATAATTAGTAGCAGTCAAAGTAGCCAAATAGGTACCTGTATCGTAAAACATACCTACTTACTGTTATATAAATAAATTTTAATAGTAGGTATTATGTTTACCGGATAAAATATTAAATGCTTATCACTAAGCGTCAATGTTACATAAGGATAATAATGATGTAATTTTCGTAATTAAGAATTTAAGGCACAAAAAAAATTTAAAAACGTGTTCTTACAAAATAAACTTCTTTATGACGCTAGGTTTTTTATTTGGCGGAAAAAAGGTAACGTTGTGGGTTCAAGTGTCCGCTGAGTTTTTCATTGTCCTAGGGACAGTCAGCGTCATATAGTTGGTAGCATTCAAAGTAGTCAAATGGTTCGGTACACCATACAAATTCTATGGTGTAACGAACTTTTTGAGTACTTTGGATGCTACCAACTATATGACGCTGAATGGAATACCCCAGGTCAATGAAAAACTGTTGTCTGTCTGTAAAGACGCGCAATGCACCGCGGTTAGGTGGTATCACACGCAATGAACGGATAAAACGCTCGCCGCGCCGCAAGTCGCGCATAGTCGTGGCCGGGCCGTAAGAGTAATACAGACACACAGATGTAGTACAAAGGGAAAACTCAAATCATGGTTGAATACGACAAGTTTTCCTGGTGGAAGATCGTTTTGTACTACTACTATAAAGCCAGTTAACTCCCCATTGCAACTCGTTGTTTAACAGGGTTGTGTAATAGTATAAATGAAACGAATCATTTGGAATCTTATTTTTTTATTTAAATAAGTATCACAAAATTTGATAACGTGGCGTTACATAACCATTAGGTGATAATCACAAGGTAAATTTTCGTGTATAAACTTACTACAATTTTGCTTAGGACCAAATCCTTATCCTATTTGCTAACCTACTGAAAGAATGATTAAGTCTGAGGTATTAATAAATAAAAATCTTTGATGATATGGTAAATTTGTATGTGTGGATTCCTTGGTTGTAACAAAGGTTAGTTAAAAAAGCGAAATATATTTCATTCAAGGTAGCTGCGGTCATAAGCGACTCATCAGTACTATATTTGTCGAATATCACAGATAAATATTTTCAATGTCTATAATCAGTAATTTGGTACCTTCATTTATTACTGTGTGTAGTTTCTATACTGTGTTTTCACTCTGTTCAATACAAAAATATTTTAATTTAGGTCTATAACAAAATAAATAGGTTTTATTAAGTTTAATAAAGTTGTTACGTATTTAAAACGTGATTGTAAAAGAACTAGAAAACTAATAGCAAAAATGTGTATCAGACAAATACCTAGGCGCCAAATATTTATGAAAATTAGGGTATTCTTAAGCAACTTTCCTTGAAATCAATCTACTTTCTCTATCAGCATCGAATAAGTAATGAGTTATAACTTGTCCGGTAAACGGAGTTACAAAGATAATCCAATAAACGTATTAAATAATTCTGTAAAACAAATACTTTTCCATAAACATGCAAACAAAAAGAGTGACCACACAATCAATATTTCATATCGTTTTAATAAGACACGTGTTCATTAACAACTAAACGGGATATTAACTCAATTATAAATAATAGTTACACTAAATAAAAACTATTTGTACAGGCTAGATAAATGGCTTGATGACATAGGTACATCGGTATGTAACGAACCTTAAACAGTAATACCTAGATTACACTTTGACCAATACAGTAGCGATGCTAGGATGTATTGGAAAATGCAAGAGAAACCTCTGCGATCACGCTGGGGTTAAAAGTACGATCTACGTGAAAATGAAGTTATCCCGCGTTGAATCACGAAAGGTTATCTCTTTATATTCGATCTAACATTTTTATCCAAGCAGAGCTTGATCACTGTACTAGTAATTTGTAATATATGTACATAAATCGAATTCAGGAAGCCAAAATAACAATATGTAGAGATCTAACAAGTTCTAGGAACCATTGCACTAGACACCATAAATATGCTGTATGTTGTCCACAGTGTATGTACATGTTAGCTTCCCGAATTCTCGATTGATCTGGGGCACGATTTTAATCGTTATAGACTGACACTATTTAATAATAACTATTTAACATAAACCAAAGAAACAGATTTTATTCAACGTGTACAGTGCAAGAAAAAATTGGGCTTTGAGTTTGACGACGAGATTAGATGACGTTATGCAGTTCTAAATAATATGCAGTAGCTTTGGTCGCCAAAAGTAGTCGTTGGACAATTCAGTTACAAGAAATAATTGAAATTTTAATGAAAACATTATTTCTGTTTCAAGAGTTGACTATTTTATAACGTCACTTTAGAATTGCCTAATCTTTTTACGTGATTATAGCCCTTGAAATTAGCATCATAGGTGCTTTCAAGCGAATTCATCAGTTCTCAACACGAAGCACATATCAGCAAGCTTACCAAATAACATGGCAACGATTAACGACCATCTAGGGAAGATGCCAAACGTGAAGCACGATTATTTCTCAGACTTTACGCCGCTATTACTCAATTCTCTTTGTTCAACTAAATATCAAGGCGTACCGAGGCACTCATCGTCCCATTCAACGGAGTCATCGACAAAAATATTGACGTCCTTCAAGCGTACTCACACGATTACTAGCAAGTCAAAACTGACAAGTGGTATTAACTGAACTATTTACCTGGAACTGAACTAGCGTACATTGACTGTGGCCTCGAAATTCATACGAACTGTGCCTATTCGTAGATCTCACTAATACTGGTTTGCATGAGGCGCAGCGATAACTAAAATATGAGATACCAGTCATAATCATAAGGAAAATAATAAGTTTGTAAGGGTTACGTAATTAAACTTAGATCAATGCCAGATTCATAGCTCAAGAAATCGTAAACGCAACAATAAGAGCGTTTTGAATTAACGTAACTAGTTACAATGACAGAGTGTAAGTATAAATATGTTTTGACAATTATTACCACTCCTTATAACCATGCAAATATCTCGATATACAAGAGGTCCAAACAAGCACACAAAAAAATGATGATAGTCGTTGTAAATTACACAAAAATCGCTCGACACAAATGCGGTCAACGTCTCGAGAATAAAAGAAAACTAAACGGAGGGTCATCAGAACAGGTAGACAGGTTTTAACCTTGACCTTACAAAGGTGTCTAGACTAATGATTATACGTTGTAAGTCAAGCAGTCACACAACATTACATTGATAATGATACTTTATAACAATTTTACATCTAACTATTAACAATAACTTATGATTACCTAATTGAGCTTTCTGCACCTGGAACTCATTTGAAAGGCATCGAATGCAAAATGTCTATCCCTTTCGCTCTCCAGTAGCGGTGAGAGAAAAAGAGGAGCAGTATTTGGATAATTGGAGTAGATTGTTCCTCCGTGGTGTTGGTGGATTGTGCTATGAGCTGAGGGCGCGTCCCGTCAGTGCGCGGCGACGGCGCCGGCCACTCGCTGCCGCACGTCGCCCAGCCCGGCGCCATTGCTGAACCCGTTTAGAAGTGGATACATCATGTCCTTTTTATCTAATATTGCTTCATCCTCTGCTTTTTTCGCTTTGGCTATCTGAAAAACGATACACAAACATTGATAGATATCCGGGTTACATAAACGTCATTACATCTCTTAGGCAGCATATGTGGTAGTCCACATGGAAAGGTACCTTATGGCTCTTGACGCTCACGCTATTGTTAATGACGCTTCAATACTAATGTGACACTTTGCAACGTAAGCGCCAAGCGCCATAAGGTAGCTTTCTATATGGATTACCACATATTTTTACCATTCAGTTAACATACAGACTAGTTGATTAAATTAAATGTGGTAAACGTAGTTAGTGTGGATTTGGATTAAACAGCCTTAACCTTTTCTTTCACGGTCCTCACGATCCAGTTAAGCTTATAATTGTACAGCTAAAATATTTACCAACGCAACGTCAAACATGTCCACTTATTATAAAATAAGTACTGTATTGTACAAATTAGGTTAAGGTCTGCATCAACAGGAAATGTATATTAAATATTTCTAGTGACCAAGAGAACAAACAGGTTACGGAAAGATTGCCTAGACATGCAAAGCGCCAAGGATGACCCTTTGCAATGTTATCGATGTAAATAATCTTCTAAGGAAGTTAGGAATGTTATATTCGAGGTAAAAAAAAACATAACTAAATCACGTTTTATATGTGTCAATGAGACATGAAATAAATTCAAGCTTGTTTTAGTTTGATGGGATAATTGAGCAGGTATCAAAAGTTACTTACTTTAGCCTTTTCTTTCTTCAGATAAGCTTGTTTGTAGAAGTCTGAGAACAGGTAGTAGAACAGAACAGAGTGCATGCCGATCCACCATACGAAGGCACGAGGGTAGTCGCATTCCGTGAACAGCAGCTGGAATGTGTGGATGAACACAAGCACAAACTGGACCTGGAATAAAACAGTATACATCATCATCTCAGGCGAAAGACGTGCACTGCTGGACATAGACCTGGTTTGCCTCCAGCAACTTCCCGCGACCTTGACTAGACCAGCAAAAGCAGTGAAACACTTCGATAAAAGTGGACCGACAAACGGGCCATAATCGGAGGAAACCGTTGGGTATCACTGTCGTACAGTCGCCATCAAACATATCGGAGCATGCACTTTATCGCCTTGATAATAGAGGCGCTGTTCCGATATTTGGGACCACCTCCACAGCTTCGATATATCTGATGGCGACTGTACACACAGGTGAAGGTCTTCGTTCAATACCTAGTGTAAGTTGATTGGCTAACATACTGAACCAACATAAGTTAATGATTTTCATTATCATCATCATTTCAGCCATAAGGCTGCTGGACATAGGCCTCCCCCAAATATGACTTGTATGGGGGAGGGGAGTTACAATAGTCGCCATGCTTGGCAGGCGGGTTGGCGAACGTAGTACTTATTGATTCCGTTTCAACGGACGCTGCTGCCCATCCGTCCGTCGGTTTTTCCTTTTGTCGCCCTTTCGACACCCGCGGGAGGATAAGGGGTGGTTCTATTCGCATACGGCACCACACGGCACAGGAGGCACCACCAGGACTACAGACTACAATTCAATATACGTGGAACTGTCACCGTCATCCTAAATTTAGATCTCTTATCATCATCTTACACATTGCCCCAATCTTTAAACCTAAAATAAAACGTGTGCTCATTGCATTAAATACATGAAAACCATATCATGGTCGATGTAAAAAAATCTTCTTGATGACGGATCCTTGCGGTAAGTTTGTCAGGTTCTCATTATGTTTAACGGTATTTGATCCCGGTAAGTACTAACCATTTGAAGGGCGGTGAGGTACTTCTTCCACCAGAGGTACTTCTGAACCTTGGGCCCGAGCGCGGCCAGGAGGTAGTACGAGTACATGATAATGTGGACGAAGGTGTTCAGCATACCGAAGAAAGTTGAGTGGCCGCCTGAAACAATTTAAAACTTAGTTACAACTGGGCACATACGTCATGGCTAAAGGCTTGGGCACATAGGCGTGTTTTGAGAGCGTGGCGCAGCGGGGCCCGACGCTTCCGTTCGAATATGTGCCTTATTTCGTTACATTAGCCACACCGGTGTCGCGCCACGCTTTCAAAACGCGCCTATGTGATCCAAATTCATTAACAAAAAAATACATTAAACGGGACTTAATCACGCCAAAACTTAATATAGGTACTTAAGATAGGTATAGGTGCTGCAACCATGAAGATCACAATATTCACAATACGAGTACTTCTGAAAAGTCGACAAAAATCTACGCGATTAACTGGGAGTTTTCAGAAAAAAGTGCCCTTTATTAACGACGATAATTAAGTATTATGTATAGAAATATTTTTTTTTGTCTATTGACTTTTTCTGCATGATATTACTTTTTAAAGTTTATGAAACGAGCACCAAATCTACGTATTTATAAATTAATTTAAAAATTAATTATCTTCACAAAACTGACGTAGTTAACTTTTCTACATGTCACGTTAATTGGGGACATTTCTTCCCAAAGAAAACTCACAAGCACAGTATAGCCCTATATACTCATATAGGGCCACACTATTTATTTTGGTTTATCATATCAACGTTAAATTGTGTCAGTTTGGTGTCGATAATTACCTAAGCGTGAAATCTCTATGGAATTTTTTTTTTTCATTTTGCAATTTAATATTACTTACAGTTTATGAAACGATTACCAAATATTTGTAAAAAATACCTGCAAGTAATGCTAATTGAGTACGTTTTTTTCTGAAAACTGCCATTTACCGAAAACTTCATAACACTGCATCGACGTCTTATTGTTTTTACATTGAATAATCAAAATTGTTCGATTTACGTTATCAACTTATTTACATCTAACCACATTATTTAGCCCTGTATGGGACTACTATATTATTTTTACTATATTTACTTAGAGAATGAACATACGTCGATATCATAAGATTCATAAGCAAATAAAAACGTTCTACAAACATTATGAATAAACTTTATTATCTGCAGTTTCCTTAACTGATTTGCACTTTACCTTATACTTACTAATAATATTACCTACAATTGTACAATGTTGTGATAATGTATCATACATATTATTTGTCCGATACAAGTGCAACTAGAACTGGTTCATATTCCTGTAATCACTTCTTGGTAGTTGACCATAAGTACAATCAATATGCATTGCATCATAGAAAAGTTTATGTGTTGGCATTGTTTGGATGCAATTAAAACTTCTAAGAGTTAAGTTCTCTTCTACTTACTTCTCTTTATATCTTGATTAGTTTTGCCGTACGATGATCGTCGAATTGTGATATTTTCAGTAGTTGAAATTTACAATAGCTTACTTGAAATTTAAATTATAACGTCAGCCGTAAAGAGTTATATTATCGTTAATCATTTATAATATCATTAAAAATATATTTAACTATTATATCCTACGAGTGCATCCTTGATTCATATATTATAATCACGATTTTCATTTTCTTGTTAGACATAAGAATAAAATAATAAACTCAGTTCTTATTTAACGTATCATATTAATTCATCACCGTCGTAGCCTTTTAGTGATAAACGCCATACATAGCAAACTGCAAACGCACGCGCGTTACCATAAGTTATTGGCTATGCTAAAAAGACATGCGTTCTCCCGTGGCTACCTAGACCTACCAAGTGCAAACAAGTCGATAATTCTAGAACCAGCATAACTTGTTGCAACGAAATCGAAACAATTGTCTCGATTTTGGTTCGATGATACTTAGCATGATCGCAGTCGGAGTGCGTCGTTGCACCAGCTTTTCTATCCTTGTAACGCCCACCATACTAAAATATTCAAAAGTTAAAACCAACCTTACTATGCAGTGAATTGGGTTGAATTCTTTTGCACGAAAACTAATGAAACAAAATAAATCCTACCCTATTTCCTTTTGTAAAAGATTTAATCTCCATTGAAAGGGATTGTACATTGTAATGACACACTGGGCCTTACGAGGCTAGAGGACTGGGAGAGTGTGGGATAGCCGGAAGCCCAAAGCGAGCCACACACAAGGGTGTTAGACCACTTACAACAGTGTTAGATTCCGAAATATATGTATACATTTATAATAAAGGGTGAACACTATTAAATTGTCGCCTACATTTTTACTTTGCTAGCGTGTTGCATCGAACCTTTTTTGAATATTCTTTTAAAATTTTAAATTTAGAAGGCTCGTAATATATTAGACAACCATAAAATGTTCATTTGTTTTTTATTTATGAAAATGGCGTTACACGAAAAAAATGTTCGCGAATTAATTTTGCAAGAATTCAGTAAAAATCCTCATTTATCAACTTTAGATCTGGCAAAATCTTGTCAAACAACTCGGAGGACGGTTCAACGAACCCTAAAAAAAATTAAACAAGGTGAAACTATAGATAGGAAGCGGCGTGAAGGTCAACCCACCAGAAAATCTAATGTTAAGTTACAATCAAAGGTGTGCAAGCTATTTGATAAGAATCCGAGTATCTCTTCCCGGGATGTGGTGAAAAAGTAGGCACTAGTCAAGCAAATGTCCAAAAATTAAAAAGAATGCGGCATTACAACATATAAGAAGCAAAAGGCTCCCAAGAGAACTGTGGATCAATATAATCGTGCGGTTAGACGTTCTAGGTTATTGTATACCTTGTTGATTGAGAAAAATGTTGCCTAATTATTGACGATGAAACCTACGTCAAGGCAGATTTCAAGTCTTTACCAGGTAACCAGTACTATTCCTCTCGTGACATCTCGAATCTTGACGAATCGGAAAAGGTGATCCCGGTAGAAAAATTTGCAAAAATACCTTGTTTGGCAAGCTATATGCCAGTGCGGCATGAGGAGCTCACCATTTATCACTACCGGGACAATTAACACCGATATTTATATATCAGAATGCTTGAAAAAGAAACTGTTACCATTCATAAAGAAACACACTTCCTCAACATTGTTTTGGCCAGATTTAGCAAGTTGCCATTATTCGTCTCGAACTTTGGAATGGTATAAGGCGAATTCAGTCGAGGTAGTGCCTAAGGAGAGTAACCCACCTAACTGTCCCGAACTTCGCCCCATCGAAAAATATTGGGCTAATATAAAAACTAAACTGCGAAAAACTTGCCAACCTGCCACTTCATTACCAGATTTTCAACGAAAATGGATTAAATGCACAAAATTGTTAAGCGATGATTCCGTGCGAAATTCATTGAATCACGTCAAAAGTAATGTCCGGAAATTTTCTCGTCGTTCGATGAAATAGCCCTAATATTTTTTAAAATGATTTTACGCTGTATAAAATTAGTCCTATAAAGAATTTTGAGCACTTTGGATTTTTATTTTGTCGTCTGTAGCATGTTCGACCTGCGACAATTTAATAGTGTTCACCCTTTATGTGCATATTTTTAATTTCATTCGAAAATTATAATTTCGTTTATTCTTCCGTAAGTTTCCTTAGCTCTAACCGGTCTCAAAACCATGCAGCACGGCAAAACAGGTTTTGCATTTTAATCTGTTTTTTTTTTATATTTGATTCTAAGCGTAATATATTCCGAAAGGACAATAAAATTAATGACAAACCGGTTCAAAATCCAAATTTTGTGACAATGTTACCCACAAAAGACTTGTTCTATAAAATATCTTAAATAGGGATATTTTATAGAACATTTACTGTATTTTTTAATTTATTAATTTATACACAAATAACTACGTATTTATATTTGCGTAAGGATCTCGCAAACATTTCTTGACGTCATACGAAGTTAAATAATATTGCATTGCGCACGTCAGCGTCACGTTTGCTTAGATCTAGAGTTACACATACACACCACATACAAGCACACATTCTTGGACTGTCCCTTCTATCAGTAAAAATAAGATATCATAAAACAAACAATCGCTAGGTTGCTAAGTTATTTTTTCCAGTTGGTTCACATTTATGGCAAAAGTAAGTAAGTGTCGTCGGTATATGTCAAAGGTTAAATTATGCATGTTTGACTCTTTTTAAACTCAGTGTTTCAAACTATTGATCCTATTTTTTTTTATCGCTAATATTTTAGGAATTATATATATATTTTTGCTAATATATAAAACCAATAAACGAAAATTTCATATGAACGGTCAGTAGCTGAACGCATTTTCACCACGACAAAACAATAGCGAAGGTATTTTTTTCTTATTCTAATAAAGTTTCATCTCACCCTGTTGCTCTGACATGTCGCCTTACTTGTGGAGGCGAGGTAGGTAGGTACGTGGGATTTTAAAAATACTTGTTCGAGAAAAATTTGCTCAGTCCATGGCCGCGCTCTACAAACATCGTAATATGCAAAGCTTCGAGGCCTCCGAACGCGTTTTGCGTATTTTGGCTGTTACATCTATTGTAAAATAATGTATTATGTCATTATGTCAATTGATAATTAGATGTAATTTTTTTATTGAATATCAATTTAGAAGTGTGTTTTTTTCACATTTATTGGATTATGTTAAATGTAAATTAATATATGTGTAAATTATATTAATCATATTGATATTAATTAAATCTTTTTTATTTTATATGTACGTGATTTTCACTACCTGACATAACGGAGGGGTGTGAAGTTTGAAGTAACATGCGAGGACGCATTTATGGTTTATGGCTTTAAAGCATTGTAATACTCTTTTGGTACAAGGCCAAGGTTGTAAACGTCTGAACATCGGGTACAGATGTCGCAGATGCATTGACTAAATCCGGTGTGACGTAATGAGGGAGTTCGTGTAATTGGAAGCACGTTGTTCCGCAGGAAAAGCGTTGGAGCCCTATGGCATTTCAGAGACACAGTTTTTTTTCTACATGTATGTTTCCAATTTTGTAATAAATTTACTCGCAGATAGGATTAATTTTACCGTTACATAAACAGTTACATAATGTACAAAAAGCGAAGCCACATCTGATCTTCTCGCCGTACATTAGTTGAATACATTTTGCCTTATCATTTTTTTTATTAAATACAAAAATGACGGCTAAGTATGCTTAAAAATCTACCATCAATTATATCGTAGCATTTCTGCCGCACAACTAATAGACTAATAGTCGTTAAAGGTAAAGGAGATTGATCGTTTAAATACGATCATGTCCGCTATCGAAAATTTTCCAAATTAACGTATTGGTACTTATAAAGGAATCCGATGCTAAAGTAATTTAGATTGCGGTTAAAGATTGCGCAGGTGCCGGAATCAAGAATCACACTTATTACCTGGCCTACCTTACCTACCTTTACTATATGCAAGGTTTCTTTTTAAAAGAACGGGTCAATCACCTACAAGTATAATATAGTTATTGGAGAGTGATCAGTTACTTTCGAATCACCCTATTTATTTTATTATTACTATAGTGTTAAGATTCAAAATAATCTAAGTATTCAAACATATAATTATTCGTAGTGAAAAAAAAAAACAACATTAGGCCTAGTGTATTTATTATGCACACGTCACCAAAACGACGCACATTCTAAAAAAAAGTAGGTCTATATGTGGTTAAAACACAAACATACTCGTATGTATTAACATATATTTTAGATTACGAGCTAAAATTCTTCTATTAATAGTACAGAACAGACTCGAACTAATGTTATTATGTTAAACATTTATGACATACCTGGCGTGAACTTGACTCCGAACCACACGGACATCGGCATGATACCGTGATGAATGACGTGCAATTTCGACACATGGTTAAACTTCTTTCGCATCACGAAGAAGATCTGTAACAAGCGTCGAGAACAAATTATGGTAACCATTAGTCTAAAAATATCTTGGCGTATGAAAACCGGTCACCGATCAAGAATAAAACTGTTCCGAACATTCTGGTTCCACTATAAATAAAACACTTATAATTTACGTCCACAGATTAAGAATAAACGGATTATAGCATCTGTTTAATTTACTATGATAATAACCGTTTTATTTCGCACTAAATTAAAACCGGTTACATACCATAAAAAGGATACGTCAGTCCGGTTGCAAAAAAAACATATTAATAGTAGAAAATAGTATTCATCAAATTGCTTTCGTTCATACCACTTAGGCCAATAATGGATTAGGTTAAGATTAAAAATATATTTACAAGAATAACAAGAAAGCAATTGAACATAGACTTAATTTTATGTAAATTAACAAATATAACAAAATTATGAGTAATATCATTTTCTTTTACTGTTACTGACAAATTTGGTTTGCCAGACTATAAAGTAGATTTCTAATTATTGGTTCGCTCAAATCGTACATTATACACAAAAACAAGAACATTTATCATACAAATTTAACCTTAAATACAATTTAAATATATGATAAAGAATTCTCTTCAATTTAATTATTTTAGTATTAGGAACCCTTTAAACAACGTTTTTTTGTTAATGTGTTTGTTGAAGCTAGTGAATAATAAGTACCAACAATTTTGTTATTATTTAGAGTATTTTTAATAGATAATTTAGTAATCCATATTACTATTATCAAATAAATAAAAAATCAATCTATTTAACAATAATTTCATTTTTTTTAGGCATAAAAAAAAATCTTTGTATTAATAACATTGAAAATAAATTTTATATTTTATTTACAATAAGGTCAGTATAAAAGTAACGATGGTCATTCAAATTTTTTGTAGTATGTAGTTATTGAAAGTAAGTATCAATCAGAAACAATACTAGTGACAATTAGTGTAATCAACTAGGTTACACATTGATTCTTAATTGGTTACGGAACTAGTATACAATTTCATTGACTAATTTTAGTAGCAATGGATTATTAAGCCACTACTTATGCAGCCCATCGATACCACCTGGCTTTATCTGCGCGGACACGGCTAGAATATTTGAAAACATTATGCCTTACTAACGTTCATAGGAAACCAGTACCCTTACCATGAGTTGTGACATTCAGGTTTTCGATAACGAGTATCGAGTTTACTATCTGTGCATCTCGCTTGTACTATTTTAGTGCGAACTAAACTAAACTCGATACCTACTCGTTATCGAAAACCTCAATGTCACAACATATGGTAAGGGTAAAGGTGCCTCACGATCGTTTTACGCGCACCCGTAAGTTATGAGTAAGACGCAAACCAATTCTACCAATATTGGATCGCATTCGGAATCATAGACTTATTTGTGCAAACGATCACATGCACTTATTACGGAATTCAACATGAAAACAACGAGATTTTGTGGTGTGTCGCTGATAATTAATGAGTCAATAATTTGCAAATTTGTAGAGATTGTATATAATCTGGATGCATTATAGAAATGTCTACTTAATTTATCAAATAATTATGCAAGGCTTGCATTATTTATCTGCGTACCGAGCCAAAATTCCCCCATATTCGCAAACTATGTATTTTTTTGAACTAGTATATATACTGAAAATATTGTTAAATGCTTTTAAGCTGATATTGAACTGGATTGTCTATAGATTGGTTAGTAAACTCATTGTATTTTGAAATATACTTACAGTATCGAAAAACTCCGTAAATTTAGAAAAATAGTACCACCAACATCCGGACGCCGTCTGTAAACAACAAACAAAGGTTATAATTTAGAACATATTTATTCGATGTCGAACGATTATCTCGAATGTATAATTAATTTATCAAAGACTTCCTACTTTGAAACGTATGGCAATAAGTATTGATTTTGTTTAACATACGACTAAGTAGTGTGTTTAATTGTTTCGACCGAACATACTCGTACAACTGAAACCAAACATATAAAAAAACAAGCTTTGGACTACTTGAAATTATAAAAACCGGTATTAAAACTCGGTCTTGTTTATAATTTTAGCTCTATGGCGTATTTTAAAATTATTAAATCTCTGTACCGGCCTTTGGCAGAATACCGGACTGGTATGATGATTTATAGAATGCTGGGATTGACCCGGGATTAAAAAATATGGAAAAATGGTTGGCATGACATTTAAAGAAATGAGACTTTGTTGAGTTGCTGTATACATGAATAAATAAATTAGAACAATTTATTTACGGATGACATCGATTTTTATGATTATATTAATATAATGGGAGCAACAGCAGTTATTCTTGTTTTCTCGATTTTTAAAGCAATATTGTTACAATAGAAAATATCGCTATTCCAAAACTAGCGATCAAGATCCTAATAGTGTCTTTTTATCCTAATAGTCGTCACTAGCCATACAAGGCTTCCTCAAATCGGTTCTACAAACTGTAGCTACATTAAGCAAATACAAACTTACTCCGTCGGACTAGCCAATGAAATCATACGGCAAAAGTGATAATTAAAAGTAATGGACAGTTTGGTATGCATGAAACTACGTTCTTACATTTCCCGAGTAAATGCCATATTATAAAGTCCGGCTCAGACGCGATTGATTATTTAATTTTGCTATTTACACATTATAACTATACCTAAGTATATTTCGTTTGCCTAAGTACTTTAACAAGACACGTGAAACAATCTCCAACAAGATTACTTAAGTAAATTGAGCACCATACTTAAGATTTTTTGTTACATAAGTACCTGTGAAAAGAACAGATTACACAAGTACTGACAGTCAATACGTGTGACATGATCGGTATAAAAATAATTGATATATTTTCATTGAATATACATATTTGATATATGTTCAAATGGTATAATTGCACATGTATGTATGTAATAAACGTTTGATATAACATGTCGTTCATATTTCTTATAACCATCACAAGGTATAATCATTATTTAGTATACAAGTCATATTCATATTGTATAACTCGCTAGCGGTATAATACGTTTATACGTATTATTTCATATTATTATAAAATAAGCTTGTTGTGTGTAGGGTCACATTTATAACCTAACCTACTTTTCCGGTAGCATCTCGTTATATACATATATGCATGGGGAAGGCGTAATAATCCGAATCTAACCTAATTTTTAAAAATGGTTAGACTACTCAACTGTTGTTTTGATAAAATTAGCGATATACCTTTTGTTTAATTATCAAAAATAAGCATTATAATTTAAAGTATGTTATGATATGATATGATACGATCATTATATAAATAATAATGATTCAATAGTTATATCAAATTAGCGTCATTGCGACGGTTACCAATATTAAATATTTAAAAAAAAAACATTACAATACTCATCGTTACGCAACCATTTTAAATATATGGTGCTAACAAACTAGGCACGGATATTTTAAGACAATATTAAATTAAAACAATTAAATTTTCACTGTAATTAAGTAACCTTTGTATATATATATTTATTTGTTTTCGTTTACCGAACAAAAAATAATACTAAAATTAATTTATAAAATAATCACCCTATTATGTACCCATCAAGATGTTTAATACTGTCTGTCATGTCACATCAAAATTGTTTTGCTTAAATGCCATTCTGTATTTGATTTATCAACTTCAATTGGCCAATTGAATGATAGTTTAAAAAATAGATTCTAAAATGTCTAAAGGCCTCCATAGAATTTTTTTTTTAAATTTAGTTATCTTATTAACAGGGTGTTTTAACGTAGCAAATTTGTTTCTTAGTTTTCTCCAAAAAACTTAACAAAACCAATGATATTTCATACTCTAATATACTTCAAGAATCGAGTACTATCAGTTGTAAAAATATCCGTGACTAATTTGTTAGCACCTTATATATACATATAAAACGTTTGTACAACCACAATTTGCCATAATTGTGATAGGACGTACATTGAACTTAGGACTAAGTACAAAAAGCAGGCAATATTTTTTGTATTATTACGAGACTCATTTTGATTACTATTTCCTTATTACCAATCAGTAACCAACATACGAGGATAATATAGAGATTCACGTCTTCTCTGTGGGTTTCATACAGAGTTTTTCGACTATAGACATAATCAAATTTAGTGACCTCGTGTAAGCGCAAATATTAGCCGGTCCTTTGATTAGTATATGACATGAACGCAAACAAGCTATACTTAATTGTTTTCATTCTTAGAAATAGCCTTATGCACTCATATGTAAATATAAGACAGATCCTTAGACTAGTCCTAAGTCTAACAGGCACTCTTGACGTTTCAAGAGACAAAAGGCAAATAGGTATTACAATATGTGACTGCTGCTATTCATGACACTTACGGTGTTTGTTGTCAAAAAACATCTTCCAGTGATATGTGTAATATTTTTCTTTTAATGTTGTTTAATTGGAATTACGTTAAATAAAAATATAATATTATCAATTTAATCATGTTTCAAAAAAATACCGGCTAATAGCTTGTAAGTAAATTGTAGTCTACATAGACACTTTTTAAAAGTAATAGTGCATTACTGCTGCGAGCG
This sequence comes from Grapholita molesta, assembly GCA_022674325.2. Taxonomy (NCBI): domain Eukaryota; kingdom Metazoa; phylum Arthropoda; class Insecta; order Lepidoptera; family Tortricidae; genus Grapholita; species Grapholita molesta. Next base: position 7,429,650 of record CP053126.2, read on the forward strand.
ACTACCAGAATTTTGTTTTCTTGGTAATTTTGTTTGCTTCGCAAGACACAGCACGGCGTGAATTTATTTATGTTTGATATAAGGGCGTTTCACTGTGTAAATGTTAGTAGCACAGATGCCGGTGAGACATCGTCACAAAACTGGCGGTCAGACCATTTGCTTTATGAAAAAAAAAAAATATTTGTTTGAATTTGAACTTTAACTATCTTATAAGAGTTGAAAATTATAACCGCCATAAATGGCTTCGTTTGCAGTCGTTAAAGACCATACATTTTGCTGTAAATGAAACTGATCAATCAGATGCGACTTATATGTCATTCTATAGGTGAAAAACTTAAGAAAGTCACCATGTCGATGTAGTTGTGCGGAGAATTAATATGGAACTTACGTCAAATTTTGAATATAGAACGACGAAATGCGTGTACAGACACGTTACTACTACATAGACCAGATGTTTTAGATAAGTTTTTCACCTATATTTTATGGAAAAAACACTGCCATGCGTGAGGTGAATGGACGCTCGGCACTCATGGTGCATGAAAACGGACGCCTAAGCTCTCCTAAACCTGTAGCGCGAGTGACTCAATAAAATGAGTGAAGCTGTTTTATTCATAATAGGTATAAGTCGTGCTTTTATTGTACAAGTTAAGACATAGATGCTCAGTCTTCTTCATTTTTTTGGCGGTCTGGTCAAACTAGTCATAACTTTGCCACAATCAAGTTGTACATATGTAAAATTGAAAATGTGAAGAAAAAACATGGTTTGACCATGTAGAGGATGGATGAAAGAAGATTAAGGAAGAGGGTGTATAGAAAGAGAGTAGAAAGATTCGTTGGAAGGGGAAGGCCTGAGCGAACTTTTCGCGACTAAATCGAGGATATATTGAAGAAAGGCCAGGTCAGGAGTACCCTAACCCGACGAGCATGTATGAGGAACGTTATGATTATGAAAGTGAGTGAAGCGAAAGTGATTTGTCAGGATCGTAGCAAATGGAAATCCGTGATCTCCTATGTATGTAAAAAAAAAAAACAATCCTTACCCTCATCGCCATTGGTGACCGTGAGTAGTCGACAGGCTGGCACCGGAAACTGTGTGTCGTGAACCATCCGCTGACTATGCTCTGTCACGAAAAAAATAGACGATTAACCATAAAATCGAATAACATATATAATTTCGAGGTAACCCGAAAAATCGCGGGAATCCACTAGATGCGGGTGGGGCATTGTGGTTCGCTTTTGGGGACGCCTATGTCCAGCAGTGGACGTTCTATGGCTGATTATGATGATTTCTACAGATACCTACCCTAATATACGCTGAAAATAATTAAATTTCCATATACATGCCATGGAGAATAAGGGCATAAAATAGATTGTATGTAATCTTTAATTTTTGTCATATAATGGTCATGAAAGGCTAATTTACTCTGTAGATGCGAATAAGCAAAAAATCGGCACGAGTTGCAATTACACAAATGATTAGATATTTATTTTCAGAGTGTTTGGGTAATATGTTTATATTCACAAATGCGTTATAAATATTTGAAATTTTAATATTAGACACCCTATAATCTAAACATTATGGGGGCGATATGATTTTGATAATGTCGACATTATGAAAATTAATACCAGAAACAGTAATTACCTATAACAAAATTGCGAAGAAACAATTAATTTTAATTTTTGCATAAGAATTGTAAAAAAACTTTTTAGTTATGTCAAATAATCTTCTCGTAATTATTTAATTATTGTACTTTAAGAACACATCTCTTGAAGACATTTCTGACTGATTACTAAAAGTAAAACCGAATTTTCAAATAATCAAATTGTCAATTTGGATTCGGTTAAAAATTACTAGCTTTAGTACTATTAACGAACATCAATTCGGTTATTTATTTCAAATATATGATACAAATATATAATATCCATAAATTTTAAATTACATCTAAAACTAACTACTATAATTATAATTAAATTGAAACTAAACAAAAATTAAACTTATATAAAACTAAAATAAATTTAAAAAATTGGGCCCCTTCGGCATAGTGCCAAGGATGCTGGCAGCATTTCCCCGCGGTATAGTTAAACTTATTCGTTGGGCAAGGAAGGTGCCAGCTCTTCGGTCATTTGTCGAGTCCTTTAGATGCTTGGCGAGCTCTTTAAAAAGTTGGAGCGCGCTGGGTCCCCACGGGCCGAGGGTCTCGACACCGAATGGCATAAAAATGTATTCGGAGCCGAGACCCGAGTATTTTTGGTGCTTAGCCTTTTCGGCCGCTTTAGAAAATAATATATATATAAATATAAATAATTTCTACATCAATTCGTAGATTTCGAAATTGAACAAGAAATTTTTGTTTAGTTTTTACCATTATTATTTTATTTATCTCATTGCGAATTCAAAACACAGCGACACCAAAAACATTCTAAATGTCAAATGTAATCATGACATATAAATACTTCGATTTTATTATTGTCGTCTACTTAATACATATACATATGTATTATAAAAAATCTTATTTGGTTACGTTTCTACTAAAAGTCAAGCGACAGAATGAGGTTTTAAGTTACGAAAATGTTTATTTTGTGGAATTCATTTCTATTGCGTTAATTTCCTCTCTGGTGAGATGAAAAATGAGTTGAAATCTAATTACGCGATACGATCAGTATTTTATTATAAAAATTTTGCACTTACAGAATTCTTAATAATACTTTTCACCATTGTACCTAAATAATAACTATTTTAATAAATTGAAATAGATAACATTTTAGGATTTGAACGCGCATCTCCATCTTTCGTGGCTGACGCCGCCGTGACCATTTAGACCACAGCATAATCGTCGAAATTTCTCAACCTCTTAAACTGTTTTTGGCACGTAAGTACATATCATCTATTTTTATAGTTAGTGTTACTACTTTTTTAAATAACTAACCAAAGAAAATAGAAATATTTAATAAAAACAATACCTATGATCTATTTTTATTTTTATTTTAAATACATCTAGGTACTGTGACGATTACTCTTAAATTCAATCGAGAAAGGTATGAAATGTGAATAGTTCTATTGGTATGATTAGGTGTTTTAAGTAATTCATAACATCAATATATTTATTTAATAATGTTAAAACTGTAAATACGCATATTATTAATTTTCATTATCCGTTTAGATCAAGGTATTTTCATCTATCTTTTAGACATTCCACACGTAATGTAGGAAGTAGAAATATACTTTTTTTTATAAAAGTAGGCAGGTAATATAAACATATATAAAATATAAAAAATTTAATTACCTCATTAAATAACCAGATACTGAAGAGCACTTGAAACAAGTTGTACCATATTAGCACTTGTTTGAGTTCATACGGTTTTCTATTTTCCATAAACTTTGGCCCCGCAACCTGTAAAGAAAAATATATATGAAAAAGTAAATCAACCAGCTGAGTCCTTGCGTGATCACAAGATTGCGTCGTCGTTATTACATCTTAATAATAGTAATATTATCTGATAATTGATAACATAATCTCCGTTTGAGTACATAAAACCTATACATGGTGTTAAATTTAAATGCATAGTCAAGGAAAACCCTACACAAATCAAATTAGTCGTATATTAATATCAATGCAGATTGTGTTTTAGGTACTATTTGGCGACAATACATACATTTACATAAATACCTAATTAACTACATAGAAAATATTTATAACTTAGGAACTCGTTAAGTCATGATAAGAGACAGACAAGTAAAGAAGATCCTCACCAGGATTCGAACCCGGGACTTCCAAATTCATAGCCATGCCCCAGTCGCTGAATAACGAATACCGATTAGGACACGATATGAGATAGTTAAAGTTGTTTTCTTGCAGGAAAGGGTATAGTCAGCTGCAGAAAAATAGAACCCCCTATGTGCCAGCATTTACGACAGAGGGGGTACCTTTACTCTGCAGCAGTTTCATAATAACAAAAGTTGTTATAAAACTACCTACTTACGTATCTATTGAAAACCTATAGAAACTACTGGAATTAAGTAGTAACAGTTTCTTGAACGTCGAGTCTTATGGGAAACCCTTTTAGTTAATCTATAATAAAGTTAGAAGCCCCCGAAAATCTAATAAGTAACAAAAAAAATATGCGTCGACTTGAGAACCTCCTCCGTTTTTTTCATCAGTTAGTAAAAATAGGAATCTTTATACTTTTAAAAATATTGTAGCCCGCCACGATTTGTTTTGTATTTATTGTACATCCTGTATTGTATTTGCATTTTACATCTTGGCTATAAATTGCGCCATAACAATAATTGACACGATACACGCAATATTCGCTTCATTATAGTACTCTTAGGTAAGTGTTCATAAACATTGATGGCTCAGCTACTACAAGCGCTAATAGTGCTCGTTACAAACGGAACCTTTATTAAGTTTAGATTCGATTATGATAAGAAACATAAAGTTTATTATTATGTGAATATAACATATATAACTATCTTAATAAATAAATAACAATAAATAAATATTACAGGTCGGTCTTACACAAATTGATTGAGCCCCACGGTAAGCTTAAGAAGGCTTGTGTTGTGGGTACTCGACCAACAATATACAAGTACTTACATACATAATATATAAAACACCCTTGACTCAGTAACAAATATTAGTGCTCACCACTCAAATAAATACTCTTACTGGGATTTGAACCCAGGGCCATGGGCTTCATAGGCAGGGTCACTAGTCACTACCCACTAAGCCAAACCTGACAAACTATTATTTACCAAATTTTTCCAACATATATAGAAAGAAACGAGAACAGAGTTGTGCAGTAGATTTGTAATGGTCTAAGTCATGAATTAAATTAAAAAGAAAATGTCTACTCTGAAACTTTAAAACTTTAGAAGTTTTAGAACATAGCGGTTATTTTTCGTTATACTGCACAGTTGATATACCAGTATTTTTTACATGAAAATGGTTTTTTTTTTTTTTTGTTGCTTGAATGTTTAATCGAATAATGTAATAATATGTGGTAGTCCACGTGGAATGGTACCTTATGACGTTTGTAGCATACGCTATTGTTAATGACGTTTCATTACTAATGTGACACTTTGCAACGTAAGCGCCAAGCGCCATAAGGTACCTTTCTATGTGGACTACCACATATGATGCATGTTATTGTTGTAAATTTAAAACTTGTGAGATAAATAAAATAAATGATTCCTAATATTAGTTTTTCTGTGTAAACCTGTAACGCTACCTGCTATATTAAAATTCGTTCTTATTACTTTGGAGTGCACTCATATGATAAAACGACATGTAATACTTACTTTGACTACGAACACATAGGTGAGACATATCGCTAGAGTAGGTAGCGGCGAGGACATCATGGGCCAGTCCTTCACCCTGGGGTCACTCTTGTTGTCCATCAGGTCGTGGTAGCCCGCCACCAGCCTATTCAACGTCTCCATGTTTACTGCAACAATAACAATTAACATTTTATTATGCAAGAGGTATATTCAATCAAACTACAACATCGTGGACGTATTTTTATCGTATCGTCAGCAAACATATAAATTAAGTTTTTCTACTCGCCGACTTTAATCTGCCGATTACGAGTATATAGACAGAACTATAAGATCATACTTTTCGATATCAGATTGTCTATGATACATCCAACTCAACTATAATATTCATTACGACACGCTGCAGACAACTATAACAATTTCAAAAATAGAACTTCTTACAATTTGTATATCTATTTGCGAGACCTGGCAAATTTTTCGGTATCTGAACATACATTTTTTAATTTTTTTTATCTGTCACGTTATCGGCCAATCAGCGACAGTCTTGTAATGACACTTGGTTTCCAGAAAATTCTGTGTTGATACAACAACGCTACTTATTGAGTTTTGTTTTTGGAATAATTACTAGAACGTAATTATTAATTATTATTAATTATTAAATCTCGTAGGACGAAGACAGGATAATTTATAAACGCAAAAGTATGTTATATTAACTTTTTATAGTTATTAGTTTATTTATACAATTCTTGTATCAGTTTTTTACATGTAATGCTAATAAGATATAATAAGAAATAGAAGTCTCGTTCAAAAAAACATTTTTTTATACAAGCTTTTATTACCGACTTTTTGCACAATCATTAACTAGGTACTCATCGAGAGGATTGTAACAAGCCTAAACTCCACGGGTTTATCTTGTGTATTTTAGGAGTTACTATGGCTCCGGCATCAGATAAAATCAGTAGTATAATATTCCATTGTCACCGAACTTACATATTTAAGTGTGCTAAATTTCAGGTCAACCAGTTAAAGATATCTTCTTCAAAATTGAGTTGAAAGATTTCACCCAAACATACTTAGTATACTTACATATTTATTTACATCGCAATTTAAATAAAAACTTGTTAAATCAAAAATCTTAATAGTCGTAATAGCAGTAGCGTTCTATGTTTCGATTGTAGCTTTTATTATAGTGCTTACTTTACATCTTGCATAGGTACTAACAGATCTTGTCTGCGATGGCGATAATGATGCTTAAAAAAATATTATAAATAAAATGATTCATAATACTTAACAAAGGATTATTTCTCACAATATATTTTATTTATTAATACTGGTTAATTGGCTTAACCGGTTTATTAAACAGGTAAATATATCGAAGCAGATGTTTCTTCATTTTATTTAAAAGTAAATATTATTATTTCATATTTCTTCTAATTTGTACATGTTAATTATTTTATAGTTTGTCAATAAGCAAACGTTCACGTTCCACTCTGGCGGTCACGAATTCTAAACCCGGTGTTGCGTTTTTTCAAACTTCGGTGCGGAATATTGTTTCATATTTACTATTCGCTTTTCTGTGAAGGAAATTGTTGTCAAGCGACCTAACGTAATTATTTTAAGACCTTAATTTTCCCTCTGGGTTAAAAGGCCAAAAACACTTTTGGGAAAAATAATTCTACGAAAAATCACGAAAGCGGTTAGCCGAAGGTCTATCCCCTCGTTAGCGGACCCTATACTATGTTGAAGATGGTGAAGATCAAGTTGATGACAACGATGATCATCTTTACCGAAATATCTCTAGGGTCTTATGTAAAATATTGAACTTGCAGTATAATTTAATATCATATCATATCAGCGCGGAATGTAGCTAGCCTTAAGAGCACCCTTCCGCAAGGGACAGAGTTAGGGGACTTAGGTTAGTTTATTTTTTTATTTTAATCCAGTTAAAAAAATTCAATTTTTATAATTAATGTAGCTTTGTGTGCTATAATAGGCTTTAGAAATAAATTGTTGCTAAACATAATTATTGAATCAAGTGATAATTTAGTTGCTTTTATTGCTAGTTTATTATATCATATGATAAGCTATCTACGACAGTAACTATTGCACAACTGTTGGGTACATAATTAGGTGCGGTAACTAGTGGCCAGCCGTGCGGGCCGAATGTCAAGACTAACTGGCTCCTAAATTAGCTCTAGGTATTCAGTATTTATTCGGTCAAATTCTGGGTAAAGTGGCCTTGTGCTTACTGCTCATACACCAACGTATTGGTGAGTGGACTAGTGATAGATATTTTAACTAGTAAATAAATAATATTGGTTAGTTGTTGTTATTTAATCTGTAATTTAAATTAAGTAGGTAAAACAAAAACACTGGATCTTCAAACAGTAAATATATGTAGATTCTTGAACAAGAACAACATTCAGATGTATAAAAATTGGTCGAACGGACTGAGAGCAACATTAATGTGAGTCAGATGGCTTTTGGCCTTCCGCCCAATTTAAAACTGTAAATATAATATACACTACTTTTAATTTTAAACACTAGTAAAACAATTGAATGGACAAATTAGGACTTTTGTCTTTGCTTATCTACTCCGAAGTAATGTGTGTAATAATTATTTAAATTCGTTTATAAAATAACAATGTCGCTAAACCATCATAATTAATCAGTTATCTAAGAATCTAAAGCCACTCACTAACCAGCAAGGCTAACGCGGTAAGTGGACATAGTATACACCTAATAACAGCTGTATTTGTTTGTCAAAAGTTTAATTAATTTTGTGCAATAATAATAATTTTTTTCTTAAAAATTTTGTTTGACAATAAATATCTAATTAAGAGTATATACTAGCCACTTAGAACATAGAAGATCGAACTTCGGGCGATTGTCTGTCACTCTAAATAAGCCTTAATTGAAATAAACGAGAAATATGCACAATATATTCGTAATTATTTTTATATTAAGCAGAAACGTCTGCTAGCATATCAAAGATATTTAAGTCGAAAGAAAAAGAGAAAAAAAAAAAAAAAATTGTCTCGCAGCGGGACTCGAACCCAGTGGTTGTGGGTTCGAGTCCCGCTGCGAGTCAAATTTTTCTATTTTTCTTTCGACTTAAATATCTTTAATATATTCGTACTTCACTATTCGCTGTCGGCAGATTGTTCTGATAAATAAATAAGTCGGCACGTAATTAGTAAGTAGGTATTTACTGTGCACTTAACCCATTTGGCAATTAGAAATGTTTTCGCAAAATTAGCAATAAGCATTAAGTATTATATTATATTTAAAATAGGCACTTAACTTGCTGAGATTATAAGATATTTAAAAAACATAAAATATGCTCATAAAATGAAGAGGCTCTTCAGATTAAAATCTTAGTTAAAAACCTTTGACCTATGAAATCAAACTACTAAAAACTAATCATATCGTGTATACTGAATTTAAATTGCTATCCATTATTTACAACCGAAGTCAATACTTTCACCCTCTACTCATACCCATATTGAACATACATATTTTTTATGAATTGACTCAGGTACAGTTGGCACCAGAAATATCGGAGTTGTGGAGGTGGCCACAAATATTTAAACAAGCACTTTATCGTCTTGACAATATTTGTTCAGATATTTATGACCAACTCCACATGTCCGATATATCTGATGGCGATTGTACGTACTTACATATTCTTAGACAAACTTAGTTAACCTGACTTTAATAAGTTTGTCTTGCTAAGTGTCTAAGTGACCCTAAATAGGAAATCCCTCGTTCAAATTCTTGCAAGGGCATAGGATAGGGTGTCTTTATCGCGCTGTTTATATATAGTACCCTATCTATACAATACTATTCAATATTATTGTGGGAGTAGGTAGTACCTAATGCTGTGTCGTAAAACTATGTCGATTAGTGTAAGACTATCTCAAAACATTTATTTATTAAATATGAATATTAATTGAGTTTTCAATTATTTTGTAATATCAAACGATTTTATTAGTTAGTAGGTAGCTGGTTCATAGTACTTCATAAAAATTATACTTACGTACTTAAAATGATTCGTTACCACTAAGATATTAAAACAGACTACTTGATAAGAAATGTGCATGTCTGCTACTAGATAAGAATTAATGTTTTGTTATTTATAGGTGCATTTTAATACTGGATGACATAATAAAAATAGGAAGTAAAACTACGGTAAAATCTTCCTTGTCGATTAATGCAAGGAAAAAGTTGTTTTCACTGTTAATCCTGTTAGCAAATTTTCGTAGTTTGACGTCAACTAAACCTGATCTGGTTAGGTCGGAAAATAATAAAAACAAGATTATCAAATCGAGTTGACCTCAGCGGCTCGATGCCGAAGACTGGTTTTGGAGTCAAGTCGCAAATATTTAATGTAACACAGAGCAACGAACTGCTTTGACGTCACGTAATACATAATGAATGAAATGACATTTACATTATGTTAATAGAAAAAGTAATAATAACTTCTAGAGCGCTGTAACACTTTTAATTTTTATTCAAATACTTATTAAGCTGCGTCCACTGTGAATGAGTGTTTATGTCGAATGAGTATTTAACATCTACTATAGTATACACTTTCCATTTAATTAACGTCTTATAGCCTAGGTAGTGGTTACGTAGTGCACGGTGCAAGGTTCAATCCGGTATGGACACTAATTTGTCGGAGTATAGGAATTAAACCAATTAAATGGCTAACATCCAAACTAGCGGTTACTGATCAAAGTGCGCCCCATGTGTTACCAGATATATCTTTAATGTATTTGTTTGTAAATTGTATACGTCATGAATCAAATTATTTTTAATCTTGATTCTACAAACTTTAACGGAATCTGTGATATGGTTCCATGAACTTGATAAAAGTGTTTTCAATGATCAGTACTTGCTCGAGAGATACTTACAAAAAAATATACAGGAACAATAGACAAAAAATATTTCAAATTGGTATACCTACCTATTACGGATATTAGTTATTTGTTGTAAATAAATAAATATGTTATTATTTTTTATCGTTTATAATACAATAAGTTATGATACACATGTAGTTGAAACGTATACAGGATAAAAAAAGTACTTACAGTCGGCAATAGAAGCATGTACCAAAAATGTAATTTTTGACAGAAACTTATTTTTCCACAGATATGTATATACGTACAGATTGACTAAATAAGAGGAAGAGGAAGGAACTAAATGGATCGTAATATTTGTACCACTTTGACCGTGAACGTTTACATTAAGTACTACACACTTGGTCTCCTTGCGATACGAGACATTCATACAATGTAATATAGCAAAAGCGACACCCTTCTCTCCTACAGAAGCTAGTGTACCTATAGGTTATTTATTGACATGTTGAAATCCCGTAGGAACATCTAAAAATTCGAGACTACGTAAACATTAAAGTTCGATGACACTAAAACAAAATTGCTGAGATGACGTTGCCAATGTTCTGATCTATCTGATACAATAAAGTGTATAGTAATAGTACCTAAACCTACTTTTAAATGCACATTAGTCTTAATTACACTATACAAGGTTATACAAACAAATATTTCACTAGTGATTGATAAGGACTAATTTAAACACAATAGGAATATAAATTTTAATTAAATTATAGACGTACGCACGTACATACATATATATGTGTAATGGGTATAAAACAAGTACTCATGTAAAAAATACAGGAGAAACCTGTATACCTGCCAAAAAAATGAGCTAACACTTTCTCTGATATAAATAGTTGGTAGTGTGTTAAGTATTTATACTGCCTGCCACTTAAGGCGAGTACCGTCCTCAAGGACCTTGAGAATCAGACGTTTGCTCGCCTCCCGGTCCCACTTCAGTGCATGAGTGCACCTGTGTTTCGCGATTCACCACTGCGAGTTAATGCTATAAGTAGATATATTAAGTACGGACAAAATAGTTTAAGCATATATCGCGAAATACCCTTCATTGTCTCTTCCTGAACCTAATCGTAATTTTATTTTTGCTGATAAAAATTTCATTCTGCAAAACGAGGTGAGTACAGTTCTCATATGCGTGTAATTTGGCTAATCTTGCCGGAGTCCGTTTATAAACATGTAAACATTTTTTTTTATGGTAGGTTACAATATTAACGTTGTTAATTGAATTCTGCTAAATGAACTACATTTATAATAAAAATCCTTTTTTTTATTAAAACTATTGACCAGTAGGCGCAAAATATAGGTGCCAAATGTAACTAGTTTGCCTTATACCAAATACCGTTTAAATAAAAGAAATCCACTTATCGAAAAAAGTTATAATAAACATAATTTTCTCAACAATATCATCATACTTCCACCATGAACAAGTATATTGGAGACGAGATATCTTTTTCGACTTAGCGCTTGATTTTGTCGCACCAAATTGGTAGCCTAGTATTATAGTTTCTGACTATGCCTATATTAATTCAAAAGAACCATGAAAATATCTTTCTTTTTTAAGAAAGAAGAGATATGAGTCTTGTTATACAAATATGGTAGTATTATTATTTTTATTTCGCGACTTTCGAGGCATCGGTTGTTACCATGCCGAAAAATCTGGAAGTCTACCTGCTGTGACTACCTGCGGTCAGAGTCAATTAAACTGCTTATTTTATGTAAACTTACTTTATTATCAAATACCTAAATAAAAACCGGTTCTGAAAGTATCAAATCCAATCCGGTTTGTTTATATGTGCTTTAAACTCACACACGCTTATTTATGCATTAACATAGCGAGTGCACACGATTTAATACAATTGCAATCTAATTGAACTATGTAAAATTTTCATTTAAGAATTGGCCTCCAGGAGGCCGTGGTGAGCGTTTATTGCGCATTGACGGGCGATGTGCGGGCGTAGCATACACACGACGTCGTTGCCTCGTCCGGCCCTGAGTGTGGCCATGTCTACACTACCCTGTTATATGACACATTGCAATACTTCCATCATAAACGCAAACGGACATAATTATACTCCCATTTTGTACTGCAATGGACAAAGAATATTAGAACAAAGTGTATGTGAAAATATGTACCTTGACTTGTGGGTGTTATTTAGTTGATACGTCTTTTTAAATTCGGATATGATATGAATAAAGTCCCGAAGTATGTTCATGACTGTTGACTACTAATAGCCATAAACAACAAACTCGTTAGTCGTAAACAGATTTTAAAACTTTCCGATTGTATAAAAATAACTACTGTAAGAAATAACAAAACGCTTCCTGTTGATGATGAATAATAAGATTAATTAAGAGCTATAATTATAATAGCTAGCGGTCACGGCGAGATTGAGCAACATTAAGTACCTCTACTTATCGAGTGTCAATGAAACAAGAGCCAGTTGCTAATAAGGAAAGCCTCTTTATAGCGAAACCATTAGCAATGGCTGGCCGTTAATTGGAATAAAATACGCGGTGGTATCGTCAGCTGCTTAAGGTCGTCGCATTTTTATCTAATTATACTATTGTATAATGAATAGCAATAGCTAAACGCAGATTAATTATTCAAAGCATAAAAACAGTATTCGTCACTTATTCCGTGTCAAATTAATAAAGGAAAACAAACAGTTTACGTTTTTTTTTATTACAATGTCGGTCCGGTTTTGCGCGGCCGCGGTCAAGACGTTGCCCTTGAAATATTACTTGTATTATATATTATATAATACCCTGGTATGATATATTCTTCTATTTTTCTTATATAAGTAAATTAAAAAAATAACTACACATTTTTAGCGTTGCATTGGTGTTTAATGTCCATAACTTCCAATAGTCACGTTTAAATAATTATATAAGTTTAATGGCACATTTATTTTCAAAAACCCTACTTGAACTTGGCCAGTTTTATGCAGTATATTTTCTTTATCGTTACAGTGACTTTGAGGTTTATTTTTTGGTGTATTTACCCTGTCATATGACACATACGGGCACGGGCAGGGGCATTTTGTATGGGTAAAATAATTATGATATATTTAGGTAATAAATTTTAATTTATATTTTATTTTTATTTCTTGCTGTATTAGCGACCAAATAAAAATACATTTTAAGATGCTTTTTCCTTAAGGGGTGTTGACGAGGGTTAATCCGTAGGTACGGAATAATTACAAGCAGGAATTTGATTTGCTGTGCGACGTCGACGCAGAAAGATTATGGAAAAATGCAACGCTGCGATCTGCCAACTATCGAAGTAGCGAATGTGGGAAATGTTATCAATTCGAACAACTTCTCGGTGCTCTACTTGCACTAACTATAACTTGTTATATATGCAATAGCAAATTTGAAACGACGACGGAGCATCGTATGCAATGTTCGTATAGTAGCCGGATTACTGATATATCCCAAGATATTCTGAGTTGTTCTCCATTGGAAGCGGAATCCGGTATTGACGTAGTGCTCCAGCCCGTAAATGAGAACAGAAGTAGTGCGGTGGGCCGCAGTGAAAACTCTAGATCTTCTTCGAAATCGACTCGGCCTAACCCTCTAAGTGGCCACGAAACTGGACTTTATTCTGCGGACTGGATTGCGATACTGGCTGTGACAGTTAGGGGAAGGCTCGTATAACAACTTTTTTTTTTTTAATTTAGTACAGGTTTGGATATAAAGTTTTGACAGTCAAAGAGATGCATAACGCAACCAAACATCCATGAAGCGATAATTTTAACAGAGTTCCGATTAATATAATGCTCTAAAAATATACACTTTAATATTCTATAATAAATTAAATAAGATTGCGTCCGTCCCTAATTTACAGTTTATTAATTTTCATTCAGATTTATTGCATTAACTTTCTAACCGTTTTTTTAAATAACTTTAGACCACATAGGTAGAACTAATTGCGTGGTTTACACATGCCTACACTATTTACATTTGCCTAGATCTATTTACATTTAAAGCCGTAAAATATATTTGTACATGGTATAATTTTTCAACGAATGCTGTTATGAATACAAACTGCCTTTAATATGTAACATACCTCTTTGTTATGTTCTTACGTTTCTAAGATTTGCGTTACACGCAGTCAACAAACGTTGTACTAACGCCTCGTGCCAACACAAAAGGATGATTTCATTAGCTAATGACATTTATTGCTTTATACAGCGATCTAGTACCCGATTGACCAATGGATTATAATGGAAGATGGCGGCGCCAAACCCATTTTATTAAAGTAATTTAAATATATAATACTGGCGCTTCTTAATTAACACTTGGCGTAACTATACCAGTTAACGGGCCAGCATTTGTTTATTGCTCCGACCTCGTAACGTTTAAAGAATTGGTTAAGGACAACTAGCCCGGCACCGCACACATGAAAGTTCGTATATTTCGAGCATCTTTCTCTTTCACTCCAATTAAGACGCCATGAGAGTGACAGAGACAAGCAAATTCGTCCTCGTAATATCATAATATGTAGAAAAGTTAATATAGATACGACAGTTTCCCGAGATACCGAACAAATTCGTTCAAAAATATCACATAGCCACTTCGGTTGCTATGTACAATTGTGCATGATTCATATCAAATACCCTTTTAATACACGTATTTATGATGACATTGATGACATCCATTGTGTAAATGATTTTGAAGGTGGTGCATGTTGATTATTTTTGTCATTCCACTATATTTGGTCAATAAAAACATGGATGTAAAAGATCCAAGTCAAATAGTACGAAATTATATGTATTTATTAAGTGGCCTGTACCTACACATATTATGAATTAAATAACAAATTAAGATGTCGCAGTGGAAATGTTTCGATATTATTTATTTACAATTCAATAGTCTACTAATGCGATACGTACATAATTAGCTCACCATTCACATTCTTTAAGTTAGTTCTAATATAAATCAGTACAATTTATATTTCATATTGCCATATATTAATTGAGCAAAGCGTGTTTTTGCTCTATGATAAAACCTCAATTATTGTTAGAGGTTAGTGATAGAAAATGGAATTAAAAATCTAACAGCTAATGGACTCTAAGTCCAGAGTTTGCTAAGAAAGTGACAGGACGGGTGTTTTCAGTTGCAACACGAAACCGCTGCCGCGGCTGCGCTTGCGCCACTGGCCCAGGCACATTCCTCGGCGCTCAAGCTGGGGAAGTTCAATGTCACCAGGATGGAGAGGATGCTTGGCTTTAGGTCGCCTATCGCGTCATTCATTTCTTTCGCACTTACATACTGACATATGCGATAGACGACATAAATGCGATAGAGGGCATGTTGGACCATCTAATAAATAAATTATAAATAAACATTTCGAGACAATCTTCCACAAATCGACCTTGTCCTACGGTAAGCTCAGTAAGGCTTGTGTTGTAGGTACTAGACAACAATTAAATACATGGAAAACACCCAGGAACAAATATCTGTGCTCATCACACAAATAAATGCCCTGACTGGGATTCATAGTTCCCGATTGAACTATGAGGACTATTTGCTATAATAGGTAGTATTAATTTATAGGTATTAGGTTCACTGACTAAAAACGGGCTCGTATAATACAATAATAACTAACCGAATTTTTAAGATTATGGAAACACTCAAAAACTTCTTAACAGAGTAATTTTTTTTTTAACTCGTATAGTTTTTGAGTTTGCTGCGGAAGGGCAGACAGACATGGCGGAACTAAAAACGTCCCCAGTTGATTACTGAATCCTAATAAAAATTCGATTACCTTAGCTTAAAGGCCGTCTTCCACTGCGCCTCAACGGACAGGACCAATCTGTTATGCCTGCCTTCCACTGCGAGCGGAGCGGACTCATTAATGACTCCATTTGACTTTCACGGCTGGTGTCCCTCGCTACAATAAACAGCATACAAGTACGTTGCCAGCGATGAACTTCAAACAGAGTCATTAATGAGTCCGCTCCGCTCGCAGTGGAAGGCAGGCATAACAGATTGGCCCTGTCCATTGAGGCGCCACTCTCTTGAGCCGCTCCACTCTGCAACACCGTGCTGCAGCACCGTCACGCGAAGTTCAATGCAATTACATTAGGCCTTCGCTCGTCTTGGAATCATTTGCCTCATGTTTCCGCGCAAATCTAATTTCCATACATAATGACATCTCGTAATAAAACATGCTGCAGCTGCAACAGTTTAGTTACCATTATTATTTAGTTCAATGTTGTTTGCGTCGTTTAATTGAGTTAATATTTACCTATTTTTCTGTATTACCTCGATTTATTCTTAAAATTAAGTAAACAATTATTTATCTTAATTGTAATTTGTATTGTGCATGTGTGTGTGCACTACCTGATAATATATATAAACTCTGTTCTGCATATCCTGCTACCCTATAACTTACATTATAAGATTTATAAGGTTGTCAAAGGAACAAATCGCTTACACCGATAAGACCGCCTAAGTCTTCTTCAATTTACATTACATTTTTTTTCTGTCTTTATTTTATTTACGATATCAATACGAGATCATTTAATGGCCATGTCGAATGTAATACTATTTCGCACTTTAAATTAGTGTTTACCGATTATCTTTTCATTCTTCATTTTATTTATAATTGACAAGTTATACCTCTTCTAAGTCGGTTAGAACTTCCCATATCGTCCTGTGAAATATTATGTTATTGTCATAACAAAATTCACAACACTTTAAAGCTATAAACACATAACTTAACGGCATTTCATTAAGTGCAACTTATATTTTTTTAAATTAGATAATTTAGCAGAAGTACAGTCGCGTGCGATAATTTTAACCCATTTCGCAAAAAATTCCTTTGTACTTCAAAACAGTTTGACGGGCCTGGCAACCTTAAGCGGGTCAAAAATAAAAACCAGCTGAATTATGTCGAAAAAAATCGTGAAAACAGTGCCCATTAATTAAGTGCCGTTATCAATATCTTAGATGTCACGTCAATGTCAATTTATTTTTATTAATAACATTAACAAACAAGCTGGGCTTACAATTGACAAACTTTCTTGAACTGACGTTCCGTTCTGATCTAACCTTGACTTGTCAGATCTTAAGATTGTAAATAATTAATACAGGATGTTTCACAATTAAAATAGATTTATTATTAGAACAAAGATACACCTGTGTACATGAAGATACACATGATAAACCTGTGGTATTTAGATTCATTTGAATTCTCTCGATTACGTAGTAGTTGATGATTGTGCAAAAAAGATGCAATGGTCTGCAATAAAAGCTTTTACCAAAAATGACATTTTAGACAGAAAATTATTCTTAGGCAAACCGAAACCAATATAGCCTTTTCTTCATGAGCCCAAGGTAAATTGTTGAACTGTGGGAAAATTTGTAAAGCAGACGGGAACCGGGTATTTGCGTCTATCAAAATTTAGAGCTTTAGTTTCTAAAAATATTATACGTTTTCTAACGAAGAATAACATCGGTTTAGATACGTATGAAACGAACGACAATGAGAAACTAAATGTTCTCAATGAAGAATTATTGAAGTGTGACTGTTGAAACGGGCTAGTGACCGTGATATTCACATATTGAAATCTATAAAGTAATATTTTTCGTGGACGACTAGGTACTCACAATATTGCAATTGTATCGAACATGGACATGACCTTTTTGATTTAGGCAATGCAGTAAACTACAATATTGTGTATGTACAGTCAGCATCAGAAGTGACTAAGCGTTTGAGGTGTCAAAATGAGGTCAACACATCTCTATTGTCAAGAGAATAAGAGCGCGTGTAGGTCATTTTGAACACTTCAAACGCTTAGCAACTTTTGCTGCTGACTGTACTTAACAAACAGACCGCAACTATTTATTGAAATTCCACTACTCGTATACGAAAGATTGGCCTGTCCGTTCGCTTTTCCGACCGCAAGTTATCCTTTTCTATTTATCTATCTGTCAGCCTCGGACGTCCACTGCTGGATGAAGGCCAGCCCCATAGACCGCCACCGAGAGCGATCATCAACATACTGCAGCCAGCGACTCCCAGCGACCCGTACGCGGTCACCGGTACATCGGACATCGGTCTTATCTGTGGACGTCTGACACTGCGCTATCCTTTTAATACCACCAGACTGTGTCATATTATAATATGTAATTGGTACTAGCTTTTCCTCGCTACTTCGTCGGTCGGCAATGTCCGTCTTTGAAATATGGTTGCGCGATAAAAAGCTAAAATTCTCTCCATACTAAATTTAATCTCAATTGGTTCGGCGGTTTAAGCGTGAAGAGGTAACAGATAGACACACAGACAGACAGTTATTTTCGCATATATAACATTAGTATGGATGATAAGACTGACAAAGTAAACAAAAAAGCGCAAACTCCTGTCATGTAACTTGCTAGATAATATTTTAAGGGTCCAAAAAGACTGTTAGACAGCATAGATAAATTAATATTGTAAATATAGATAGAATGTACGGGTTTCAAATACGACAGTACCGGGTATTTCATAAAATTATTGAAGGCCTTCTGATGAAAAATAAAAATCTGTTCGAAAAAGGCATCGTCGGTTTTCGATAGTAAATCAGCTCTTATATTAATTAGATGATTAAGTATTTATTTTTATTTAAAGTCATTTTTATGTGATTAATTATAAAGTTCCGACACTGTCACTTTTTTTTTAATAAACCTACAAAATACACAAAAATTCCATTAAGTAACGGCCGTTTTACTATGAAAATCCTCGTACTAGTATTTAAAAAAATCACAGTATGTCGAGACAATAATAAAATGTTTACACCTGAAGCTTGGATGATTTCATCACTAATCTTTTAGAAATGAATGTTTTAATAGGCATGCTAAATTCAAAGAACTTATCAGATACAAGTGAAGGGCGAGTAGCGCATTCATGCATTCTTCCATTACTTAATTGACGCAAAGTCTCTTCAAGCGGTGAGCCCAGAGGTGCACCGAGGCCCCGGACTCAGCTCAAGACCCATTCGTATAAAATTAACGAAATGTATAAATGTTGTTTATATTCATGCCAGCAGGGAGTTTAGCCAAAAATAAATCGCGTTAATTAATTACCTACGCAAAACATAACATCTAAAAAAAACATATGATCTTTATTAGAATAACAAAAGTTGTAAAAATTCAACCTTCTAAGCATTAGCGAAGAATGAGATGTTGATTGAACCAAAGTTCAAGGCTAAGCCGGAAACTTGAGCCAAAGCGCCGGGGGAAATTAATTCGAACGTCACTGTCACTACTAGCCGAGCCGAGCCGGTCCAAGATGAGCCATTATTTTAATTACAACATTTTAGGCAAATGAATTATGCCCGAGAAATCGGCGAACCATGGATAATATACTACACAAAATAACAATTATCTATCATCGTAGTAGTTTAACTGTAAGGGTTACTATAACTGTTAAGTTAACTGTTCATTTAATTAAAGTTAAATGCTCCAATATGAATGAAGTTTATAATAATATCTTATTACACCTATTACTTAAAACGGGATAGTTGCCATGTATATAATTTTGAATGAGTTGTAATGAGAATGACCATGTTTAGCTTAAAATCGTATGTCTTATTACTTTTTTACCAAAGTAGTTTACCTTTAGTTTTTGACTTCTATATAGACGCAGTCGCGTGCAGAGAGTAGTGTCGAATAACTTATTCTCATTTCACATTATTCATTGTTGTATGATCGCAACGCTTTTAAAACGGGTTCAAGGTTTTAATGAATATATACATTATCGGTCAAAGACTGTTTATTTTATTGTCACGTTGTTTAGAATAGATACAGATCTAAATCGAAAACCGTTCAAGGTAAATAAATTACATTAATATCCCCTTATTCATTAAAAAAACCATTAGACAAATCTCAAATGGAATAAACGCCTTTATATCAAAGACTGTTAGCAACCGACAGTGAAGCTAACATATATGACAAATAACGCAAATCGAGCACCGTATCTAACAAAGAGTGCACGACGTATATGTTTCTAGACAATCATAGAAGTAAGATTTGGACTTTCACATAGAAATCTGTACTTAGGATTTGCCATGGTATTGTCCGCTTCAACCTATTTTGCACAGATACTTTACTTGCCATGAGCATGACACAAAGAAACTCGTTTGTCATTTAACCCGAAGGCTGCTTGTAACAACAATTTAAGTTCAAGACAACATTGTCGATAGGTTTCTTAGAGAGCCTGTCATTATTTACTAAGTAAATGTTGAGCAATCTAGGTAAAGCAATTAATATCAATGCTATCCATTTGTGACTATTTTCCTCATTTCAAGTTCATTGTTTGTAAACAATTTCTGAGTTTTCATGAAAACTCGGAGAGTATAATATGATAAAGAATACCCTTCTACCTAATTACTAAAAGCCATCTTCAAGTTCTATACATTATAAACATTTTTTAAAAACCTAATAACATGAAGTACATGGTACTAAAATATTTGTGTTTGTCATTTCACAGTGTTCAAGAAATTACATTTCTGGAAGCCCCTTGTTATATTTTGGTTACTTCCTGCTGTGCCGCTGCACAAACTTGCACTGTTGGTACAAATTCCACATCCGGATACATTTTTCCAGATGAATCACCAACCTGTCAAGTGTGTTACTAGTACATGTACCTACCTTATTTATCTGGATTTTCCACTTAAAACAACAAAGACATTTTTAAATTGTGCTACTAGTTTGCTAGCATTGCTGTTGTTATTAATAAGCTTATTGGTAGAACATAAAAACACTCGATATTTTATTTACAGACTAACAATTTTAATAATGCATTATTGAAAGATCGATTAAAGGAATAAATATAATGAATGCTAATAATGAAACTAAATTACATAGTACTGCACTACGCTTTGATAATCGATAAATATAATCTAAATCTTACCAGTTTTATTAATACTCCAGCACAGAAATGTTCACTTAAAGCACTGGTGCAATAATTCGATAATATTTTATGGATACGCCGTCCGCAGCGTTCTAGATCTGTCGGTACGGACTGTAGGCGCGGGCGATTGCGCGGGACTATTGTGGACTAATAATAAGCGCGCGCGCGGCAGGCTGCCGTATATATGCCTGTTCCTGACGTCACTCCCCGAGATAAGGACTCCTCAGCATCATACTCCCATACAGAAACGTGTTTAATCGCGGATTGCCGGCCGTAATCCGATAACCGACACGGTGCGATGCTGTCCGGAGTACAACTCCGACGTTTCGTGTCTTTATCAATTATTACAAGCAACAGTAAAAACCACTTTCGAAAAGAGTGTTAATGCAATAATTTCCGTTCGAAAAGGTAATCAAATAGTCAAATGTGTGACATGTGCGATGCTGCAAGTGACGTGTAATTATTTTTCTATTCTTTTGTGCTTATATTTTATCACTAAGTAGGTATGAAGTTTAAATGTAAAAACTTTTTAGTTAGTTACATAATTACTTTAGTCTCAATAATTGCAAACATCGTAAATATCAGACACCATTCAGTCTAAATACGAAAATATGAGCTAGCACACTCCCGCAACTGTTAAGCCACAATAAATTGATACCTGTGTCTTATACGAACCGAAAACCCATGTATTGATAGCATCCCTGAACTACTCGGCTACTGCCGTTTATATATCTCATACTATTTATAATAAAATTAGTATCCACATTTTACGCCCGACAAGGTACTTTTTTATACTCGCCTACATTCATCTGTCAATTGCGATAACATAGACAAGACAATATTATTTAATATCAGGCTGTCTATGATACCTCTAACTCAACTATAATATTTTATTACGATACGCTATAGAGATCCATATAATTTTCAAAAACAGAACTTCATACAAATTGTAAATAATAATATACTAATTTGCGATACCTGATTTCAAAATGCAAATTTTCCTGCATTTGAAACACACACACACTTCTTTTATCTGTCACGTTATCGGCCAATCAGAGACAGTTTTGCAATGACTCTCTGGCTGCAGAAATTAGAGATTTTGTTTCATTGTGTTCAGACAACGCTGTTGTGTTTTGTTTCTAATTCGATATTATATCTGCGTGTATCATTGTTTTAAATTAAGTAAGCCCCTGAAAATTCATTAAAAATGAAAGGATTATGGAAGCGTACCTATGTGGACGTGAATTGAATGATGAAATCGTTCTTCCATGTGATGATGATGATGATGATTCGTATAAAAAGTATTTTATACAATCGTAACATAAAGTTAAGCTCTTCGTTATGTCACGATTGTATAAATTACTATTACCTAACTCAACAGAGTAACATTTGTAAAAAAATACAATCAAGTATTTTTCTAACGCGATAATAAAAAACAACATAACCTAATTGCTTTTATATTCTAATCTAAATACTAGACTCAGGAATTTTGTGGCTTTACTAATAGGTGGTAACGATGAAATATTTTTTGCGGCTTACCTCTAAAATTGTTTGCAACATGTATATTATACATTGCCATTGTACTTTCAAACGGTTTTAAATAAATAATAATAATAATAAATATTCGGGACAATCTTACACAAATTGACCTAGTCCTACGGTAAGCTCAGTAAGGCTTGTGTTGCAGGTACTAGACAACGATATATATAATAGATAAATACATATAAATACTTAAATACATAGAAAACAACCATGATCCAGGAACAAATATCTGTGCTCATCATCACACAAATAAATGCCCTGACTGGGAATCGAACCCAGGACCATCGGCTTCATAGGCAGGGTCACTACCCACTAGGCCAGACCGGTCGTCGGTTTTATTAACTAAAATTACATTATAAAACTTTTTTTATGTCGTCCTAAACTAAGCGCTTCCGGTTAAATTTGGTAAGTACTGTACAAATGAACGAAGGTGTAGAAATTAAAGCCATGGGAACGTAGGAAGTATCGACTGGTTACCGGTTCTGCAACTTCTTAACAAACCCACGTTGTATCAATTCTCTGTTCTACAAATAGACATACAATGTAAACAAGTGGTATATGCTCTAAAAAAAAATAACTTTATCGTCGGCCACGTCACTTTTACTTGAGCTTGTATATGAGATCTCTTTTAGCTTATTAGTCTTATATTACCAATTGATAGAACAGCGTTTTGTTATATTATATAACGGCCTACTAGCTTAGTTGGTATAATCACCCTGCCTATTACGCTATACGAGTAGATCCCGGATTCAAATACATTTATTTTAGTTGTGTGTACGAGTACTATTTATTTCAGTACCTATTACTATTTATGAGCTTGCTATGAACACTAACGGACTTAGTTCATTGTACGATTTTAATTATACTAAACTAGCTGACCCGGCGAACTTCGTACCGCCTAAAAAACGACAAAAGTAGAGATAGCTTTTAATTAGCTAAAACATATACCCGGGTATGTCCTTAAACTACGTCCGACAATGAGAGGTAGGGCACAGCGAAGTACCATCACGCTCGAGTCTGGAGAAGCCCAACTGGGGAAGTACCTCCTCCTTACAGAAGACCACAGCCATAATAGCACTGCTGCCTTTCAGGTATGTAGTGTTGTGTTCCTGATGGTGGATGGCAACGCGCTTGTGACTCCCCTGGTGTTGCGGGTGCCCATGGGCGACGGTAACTGCTTACCATCAGGCAATCCGTCTGCTCGTTTGCCACCTTATGTCATAAAAAAAAAAACATATGTGATTTTAATTAAGGTAATTAAATAATACACAAACAATTCTAAAATTACTGATTTTATTGAAGGACCTTATGATATACATTTGAGGACATTTTTTTTTTTTTCGAAATCATGGGATTTTTGTGACTTTTTAATACTCAATGTTTCAATCAGGGCTGTGACGATTCAAAATCATTTGAATCGGTTCAACCGTTCTCGAGTTATAAGCGGTTGAACAAACCCCACTTTCTTTTATATATATAGATAAAATAAATAAGTTATTTAACCATTATGTTTATATTATGCTAATGAATTTCGTCTTTCAACGAAGTATATGTATAATTTTTTTATCGTAGGTATGCCAAAAAGGTACATCATAGTTGCTACATCTAAAACACCCTATCACCTAGTACTAAATGTATTTACCTATGATGACGAAATAAAAATGATTGATTGAATCTAAAACCTAAACTGTTAAAATACATTTATTTACAGAAATTACAATCGTCTTATGATAACTGTCAAACGAAATTAAACGACAAATTATATCGCGGAATGATATTCGGAAATGATTTAGTGAGATTAGTCCTAACTAACGAAGTTAGTACCTACTACTAATTACTGTGAGTTAATTACCAATGAATCAAATTACATAGGCAGCTATTTAAATAATCGAAAAACGGGATACCAACCATTTTCAATAATATATTCGACCTCCATGGTAAAATATCTACTTATTTAAATACTAGCCATTATATATTTGGTGAAGAAGCTCCATCTAAAACCACTGTTTATCACTGGTTTAGTGTTCAGTCGTGGACGTAGTATGCTTATGCACGAAGTTAAGGCAGGTCGCCCGAAATCTGTCGTTGTACAGTCAGCGTCATATAGTTGGTAGCATCCAAAGTACTCAAAAAATTCGGTATGTGTTATTAGTATGGTGTACCGAACTATTTGAGTACTTTGAATGCTACGAACTATATGACGCTGACTGTACCACAAAATATTGAGGCTGTTCAAAAATGTATAATGCATGACCAACATGTTACATATCACGAGATAGAGGCAACTTTGGGCATATAATTAATAATAATTTGTTCACGTTGGATACCGCACAATTTAACTAAGAAGCAAAAAGGGACACTCATCGTAACGTGCAACATAATGTTGAAAACTTATAACCGTGGTCACTCAAAGTCCGTTCATAATATATACACAGGTGACGAATCCTGAAACGAAGCTACAATCAACGGTGAGGATGTTTCAAAATGAGCGTAACCCTCCTGAGTAAAGTTACTCGTGCAAAAATTACATTCAAACAAATGGTGCCCTGCTTTTTTGGTATTAATGGCCATGTGGCCCTAGAAAAGTACCTACTAGAAAACGGTAAAACGGTTAATTCCGAATGGTATTGCCGGAAATATTTAAAACCTACCATCGAAGAAAAATCATTCTACATCATGACAATGCCAGCAGCTGTCATACATCACGCGAAACAACTCGATTTCTAGAAGGTCAAAATGAAGAATTAACAGGTCATCCACCGTGCAGCCCTGACTTGGCACCCAATGATTTTTATTTATGTCCAAAAGTAAAAAAATAAATTAGATAGCAACGATCGTCGACCCCTGAAGATGCCGCCGACGAGTTCAAACAACACGTTTTGGAGGTACCTCAGACAGAATGGCATAAGTGCTTCAAAAATTGGTTCACACGAATGCAAAAGTGCATTGATCGCCAAGGAGAATACTTTGAAAAAGGATAAGGCCACATTCTGCCATGTACCTCTTTTTTTACATTTCTGCATATGTAAGTAGCAGCCTCATAAACAGACAATGAGACGTCGATTAATTGAAAACCAAATTAAAACCTTTCTAGATTATACCTGCACCCCCGAATATTAATACGAAATATTAATAAGTTATTCACCTTGGATTTCTTGGATCCTGGTTAAAATTATTCTTAAAATAACGCTTCTTGCATCTGGAATTTCATCGGTTGGAAATGTAACTAAAAGGCTGAGCGTCGAGATTTTTATTTCGGTCCGTCGTTATCTTGAAAGTGAACTTAGAAAGCTAATATTGTTCCTCCTTTTCACTTCAATACATCGCGAGTGGATGGAAATATCCTCGACAAAGAGGCAAAAGTGGAAATCATTCGAAATACCTATTATCTATTAATTGTGTATTCTTTACCACCTTTCTTATGTATTCGGCTGTAGAAGAATTATTGGACATGATAATTATGGTAGGATACATGCCTTAAATGCTTTGGTTAGGGAAAACCTTAAATACTCAGAAAGGAGCCTCTGTCTACTATGGTTTATACAATAACATGACTGAAGGGAATTTCCACTTCGCAGATAACTAGATAAAGTTTAAAAATAAGTGGTCAAGTAACCAATTTTTTGCTCAAAACATTGCGCTCATCAAGACCCATACAAAAACACCATGGTTTGACGTCCGAACTACGAATATCTTACAAATTCGCCATCAATGGTCCCGAGCACTGTTGGTTATTACTTCTAGCTTTTTTATTGCATCAATTATACATCTACGTCGGAAGCAAGTGTAGGGGAATCCCAGATACTAGTATCATACTCGTATCATAAGTTACTTTTACCTTTTATGTACCTTCATGGTTCTCATTATCTAACAACAATATGATGATGCTAAATTAGATTTTTATTTTATGATTAGGTTGGGAGCACCAATTCAGCATTAATACCAATTTAGGGTCAATAATCATTATAGGTACACAAAGCAATTAGTTAACTCAAAAAAAATATTAAATTATTTTATGTAAAGAAATTATTGCCCTTTTTTTTATTATTATAGAGAAATTATAAAATGTGTGTAGATATTTAACAAAAACTACTGTTTTTCAGCTCAAACCTAAACATTTTTGTTCGGATATATCATTTACTTTTTACATGAGTTCCTACGATTATATATCGGGACCTCATCTATTCAAGAACAAAGTATACGTACGCAGTATAATTCCGTGTAAGCTTATATTATTAATACAACGAAGAACTATTTCTCTATTTTCAACTTACATATATTATTAATGTTAAGATTTTACTTAATATTCAAATACAATAATTAATAACCTATACCTAATTGAAATATGCATGTGCGACCAAACAGATTAATCGGTCAGTCACAGCAAGGAAAGATCAAAGTGACTGATAAAGGATATATTATACCTAAACATCATTTCCTCAAATATTAGGGACGAATACCAAGTGGCTTTTAGACCATGCGACGCGCCACGTGACTAAGAAATCAACAGCAAAGCACTTTTAACGGTACTATAATTTTATGGGCAAAATGTAGAGAATCAAGATAACACCGTTTACAATATTAACTTTTGAAACTGTTACTATACTCGATTAGTATAGCTCTAAAACAGCTCAAAAACAACAAGCCATCCGGTGACGACGGAATAACAGCCGAACTCTTGAAGGCGGGTGGTAAATCGGTCCTAATGGCCAAAGGCATGGAACAGAAGTGTGGCAGTACTGTTCTTCAAAAAAGGAGACTGTACTGTACTGTAGAACTAACGACCCACCTCACTTTTGAGGCCATGTCTACAAGCTGTTTTCTAGAGTCGGTATGAATCGTCTAGCACGCAGCCTCCCGAACAAGCCAGTTTCCGAAAAGGCTTTAGTACCGTAGACCACATTCATATGTTATGTCAAGTTATACAGAAGACCGAGGAGTATAACTTGCCCCTCTGCCTGGCGTTTGAACTACAAAAAGCCTTCGATTCGATCGAAACCTTGGGTGTACTACAATCGCTCCAACGGTGCCAAGTGGATTATCGCTATATCGAAGTGCTGAAATGGTTGTACGAGAACGCCACTATGACAGTTCGACTTCAAGATCAGAACTCGAAAACTATTCCACTGCAGCGTGGAGTCCGGCAAGGAGATGTTATTTCTCCTAAGTCTTCACCACTGCATTGAAGGATTTTTTTTTTCTGACTCTGGACTGGAGGAAGATAGGCATCAAGGTTAACGGCGACTACACCGCTCACATTCGGTTTGCCGACGATATGGTAGTCTTCGCTGAGACTGGAGGATTTGAGTAGGTACAATGCTTGATAACCTGAGTTATGCCTGAGGATGAACACGGATAAGACAAATATTATGTCATGAGAGACATATTACAGACGAAATTGTAGACGATTATGTATACCTAGGGTAAACTCCAGTTAGGTAGGTCCAACTTCCAGAAGGAGGTCAATCGTCGAATCCAACTCGGCTGGGCAGCGTTCGGGAAGCTCCGACATATTTTTTCTTCCAACATTCCGCAGTTTCTCAAGACGAAAGTTTTTGACCAGTGTGTATTGGCAGTGATGACATATGGGATGGAACGTGGTCGCTTACTATGGGCCTCATGAGAAGGCTAAAAGTTACCCCAAGGCCAATGGAGTGTCTTGCATTCGCAGCAGAACCAAAATAACCGATGTAGCCTTCCGGGGCGCTGAACTTAAGTGGTAAACGTTTAGAACCAGAAAATATTTATTTTCTGCAAAATTAAAATATTAATCCAATTAAACTATACTTTTTTTTAAATAAATAGTAAATCTTTATTTACAACTAAACATATAACATTATTTACCTCAAGAATTATACTTAATAAATACTTAATGTAAGAGTTTCTACCGTCGTCGAAATAGTTTTAGTCGCTGAATCTGAATGCTGCTAAGTGAAATTAAGCTAACCTTTCGCCTAGCTCATTAGGTATTTAAAATAACAAATCATGTTGAATTTTAAATTGTCTGGAACTTAACCTAAGTCTAAACTCTTTACACTCTCGGTCATGTCACAGGTAAATAGGTAACTAATTGTCTAAACTAAGTAACTGATATAATAACATTTAAACACTTGCCTAGTATACGATACTCTGCATTACTACGTACATATAATAGTTCTATTTTCCACAAAAACAAGTTTTCGTAATTGCGATAACGGAATGATGGCTCAAATATTCAACAAATTATAGGGTACGGTATTGGTTAGGCCTACTTCTGACAACTGTTTATAATTTTAACTGTTAGATGGTAGGTATGTGTCTTCTCATAACGTTATAGGCTGATTTCTAGAACTTACTTTGGCTGTTGAGAGCATAGCTACCAGAACTACTGGTAGCACGAGTATGTTTACGTTTACGGCTTTTCTTACCCATTACATATCGCGTCAATAATGTACAACTATGTTATGATTTTATGTAAAAGGAAACTATTTCAATTCAATAAACAAAACACTTTTAATCAATAATGTATTCATTAATTAATATACAATATATGAAATCCATTAGTGTAATAGTACATTTCGATACTAGTGAAAAAAAAAAATATTCTCGACAAGGGTGAACGTTGGAGCCCGAGTGAAACGAGGGTGAAAATCACCCGAGTCTTAAAGAAGTTTTTATACGAGTATCGAACCTAATTTTTCATAGCAAGTGCCTTAAAAAGTGAAATTTACGCACGCGAAGTGCACTTTTTACGCACTAGTTAGGAAAAGTAATTTTAGAAGCTCTTCCTTTGTGTCCGACCTCTAGATGCACACAGGCCCCGAAGTCACGGTGGACCGCAGCAGGTGGTTTATGCCGTGGACCTGGACTACCCATATGTGCAATCTGGCGCGCGCTGTAGGTTGCTAATATTTTTACCAGAATTCAGTTTTTGTCAAGTTGTTTAAGTTAAAAGATGTTTGCTCCTGAAATAACGACGGACTGGCAGAAACACAGGTGCTCCAACAGATGTTGGATGAAGAAAACAATAGGCCTATCTGATAACACCACACACCTAAAAATAATTTAGGAGAATATAACTTTTATGAGAAAATACGTTTTTTTTTTTAATTTCTCGCTTACCCTAAGAACGGCTTGAATTCGGGTTTAGGACAAAATTCTAATTTCTACTGACTAATTATACGTAAATGTACGTACTTTGATTGAATTATTTACCTTGACTTAGCAGTAAAGTTCATTCCCACGCAACTTACTTCCACGTGTAGATTATTAGATCGATTGCGTGATACAAATATTAACTATGCATCTGTATCATTTAAATTTCGCTACAATGCAGTATGTAAATGAATTTGTTTACATCACTGACATATGCACATAGTCACCCAGCAATTAGCGTATGCTGGTCGTATTTAAATTATTACAAGCATTTATTTAACTTGCATTTTAACCGTTTCAGTGCGGATGACACAACAGGCGTGTCATCAATGTTTTTAACGAATGGCGTATGACACGAGAGGAGTGTCATTTATTGTATTATACATATTTATATGTATGTTTGGGTGAAATACTGCAACTAAATTTTGAAGTAGATATCTTTATACGATTGAGCTGAAAAGCACACTTATGTATGTTCGGTGACAAATGCAATACTATGGTACAGACAGTAACACTCATAGCTGTATATCGGTGGACCTTATGTCTTATGTAATAAGGTCCACCAATGTCCAGTCAGCAGCAAAAGTGGCTAAGCGTTTGAGGTGTTCAAAATGAGGTCAACACATCTCTATTGTCAAGAGAATAAGAGCGAGTGTAGGTTATTTAAAACACTTCAAACGCATAGCCACTTTTGCTGCTGACTGTACAGCTAAGAGTGTTGCTGTGTGTACCACGGATGAGATCTAATGCTGGATCCAGAATGTATATCCAGTCCTAAGATATACAAGATAAAGCCGTGGTGTTTAGGCTATTTAGAATCCTCTCGATCATTAGTTGGCGATGTACAAAAATAGTACAGTCAGGAATAAAATCTTGCAATATATAACATATAATTTACTTTGATTCATTGGGACCGAGTGCGCGTAGGATGTACAAGGCTTTGGCGTCGCTTTTAATTGAAACTACAGGTGACCAGAAGGCTGGCCTATATTTTGCTCAATCAATAAGTATTGCCATCCAACGAGGCAATGCGGCCAGCCATCTGGGCACTTTACCCATTTATATAATTTATTTTCATAATGTATTATATAGAATTGTGTACCTAGGTTATAAACTGAAATATATCTTTGATTCATTCACATATGAAATATCAATAATATTTGATGTATTAGTATATACTTAAATAAATAATTTTACCCAGTGTAATAATCTAAACAATACTCGTAGGTATACTAGTACCTATGTAACTATGTACAATGGTGTTGACATTTAGTGAAATTTATACCCCAGTAACTAGATAGTTAAATTTCATGTTATATATTGCTACGCTTCGCCTCTCCTACGTAGAGGTTTAATAACTACAATATAGTACGATTTACTAAAATATTAAATAGGTAGAAGTAAAATAGTTAGATCATTTTTCCACATAAATTTTAGTTACATAATTACCTATATAAATAGCGTTATCCCATATCCACATCCCAGTGGATTAAGGTAAAAATGGGCGGAAAGCGCCAAATTTGGTGTGCTTACAATAATCAATATCCCGCAATATTGCATTTTTAAACTGCATATCATCATTACACTAATCCAGTATTAAATAAATGAATGTAGGCACTAAATTGTTCGCTTTCATATTAATATTTAGTAATTTCAGTTTTCTTGTAAATAATACAAGAAAGTTAATAAAATTAAACAACCAGAAAAAACAATTTTGCAACTATGCATACTGAAAATAAACGACATCAACGTGCGCTCGAGTAAAAATTTAGCTA
Source organism: Grapholita molesta (assembly GCA_022674325.2). Taxonomy (NCBI): domain Eukaryota; kingdom Metazoa; phylum Arthropoda; class Insecta; order Lepidoptera; family Tortricidae; genus Grapholita; species Grapholita molesta. Next base: position 7,461,198 of record CP053126.2, read on the forward strand.
TCTATGTAGGTGGATGTCAAATACGTATTGTTTACACTTTTCCGCCTTGTTACAGAGGTGCAAAAGTTTTTGAACATTTGACGTCGAGGAGCAAATAACATTTACGTCACTCTCAATTTATTTCAGCACGAAGTTTAGATAAGTTAATCGTACATACATTCTGCAGTGAAGTAAGGGATTGCGGTAGACGATCGAGTCGTAGACGAGGTCTGATAAAACGAGTCCTGAAATCCCTGTTCATAGTATTTAGTGGTATTTATAAATGTTATCTCGTAGCAAGAATGGAACTCACTCGTGAAAATATTCGTGCTATGATTTCTTACTATTTTCGGCGTGGTTTAACGCAACAATGCATAGATTAACAAATTTAGTTTTTTGGTGATGAAGCATTATAAAACCGCCTATGCTTACGAACGAAGTTAAGCCCGAAATTTGTCGCTGTACTACATAATATTGAGGCTGTGCGAAAACTTATAATTCATGACCACTTTGTTACGTATCGCAAGATAGAGACGACCCTAGGCATATGTATGAGACGAATCCTGGAGCTATGCGAATCATCCTGAAACTAAGCAACAATCAACGGCATGGGTGCTTCAAAAAGAGCCGAACCCTATGAAATTTACTCGTGCAAAAAGTACATTGAAACAAATGGTAGCCTGCTCTTTTGGTATTAATGGCCATGTGGTTACAGGGCCACTAGAAAATAGTAAAACTGTTAATTCGGCGTGGTACACAATAATTTGCTTGCCAAAAGTATTTGGAGAAATACGTAAAACCTACCAGCGCCGAAGAATCATTCTTCAACATGCCAGCTGTCATAGGTATGTCACGCGAAACTACTAAATTTTTGAATATTAATTGTAAAATGTAAAAAATAAATTACGTGGTCAACGATTTTCGACCCCTGAAGATGCCGTCGACGCGTTCAAATAACACGTTTTGGAGGTACCCTATAGACAGTGATTTAAAAATTGGTTCACACGAATGCAAAAATAGCAGCCCTCGTAGCAACCAATAGAAATCAACATTTTTATCAACCCAACAGTTAAAAACAGCAATCAATTTATGGTTGTTGTCTGCCTCGTCCGAATCTGAACGCCTACCGCAAAAATCGTTTGCAAATTTCTGTCTGTCACTCTAGTTTTGCCTTAATTGGAATAAATGAGAAAGATATACCTACGCAATTTTCGAATTTCTATGTTCCCGGTGGGCCCTCTGATCCTGAAATACCTAGTAGACCTATAAAACAAGAACACTTGTAACGCAAATATACTTTTATAACTTGGAGTAGAAAAATAATAAACGTGCTATGCCAGTATACTGAATTACTGATATATGATTGCATTTTTTTAGTCCTGTTAATAAAATCTGCTAAAAGCTGTACATGCATGCCATCGACCAGCTAAGAAGTAATATGATGAAAAAAAAATGAAGAGTAATTATAACAGCACGCTGTCTTTCCGAAATAACCGCTACAATTGAAAATCGATAAAACAAACAAATGAATAAGTCTTATAAGTTAAGTTGATAATGCACGTCCTTAAAACGTGCCATATCAGAATCGTCTAAGTGACCGATTAGCCCAAACAAACTTTAGTACTGATAGCGTCGCCGGTTACGTTGTATCGCTCCTCACCTAACAGGTAACTTAATCTTTTGCATTTTTAAATTACTATTCGAAGGGATAAAGTAAAGTTTTAACACAAAAGCTTTGTTTAACACCTTCACTGCGGCAATTAGTTAACATCGCAATTAACCAGACTTGTACGCGTCGAATCCCGTGCCGCAGTAAACGTGTGTCCTCTTATAAGTTCCGATAATTATGAGACAGACTTTTTCATACATCTACTATAACCTATTTATAAGTGTCATTTTACATTCGAAGCGCAGTTAAACTAGTTTTATGGGGAATTTAGACATGAGGAGCAAAATAACTTGAAGCAATTGTTAACAGCTTCAAGGCATGGAACCCGTTCATAAGAACTGGATATCTGGCCCTTGTTCTACATTATCTACCAAAGCGAATGACTGAGAGATGATCCTCTTACCTTAAGTTTCAGTTTTCAGCGTTTTAATCATATTGTATTTTAATGCTTCTTTCAGTTTGATAAAAGCCATCTAGTGATTGATTCACTTAGCGTCGACAAAATCGCATAAGTACTATTGTTGCTGCTAAGTTAGCTGTCCTTTACCACTTTTATAGCTGTCCCTGTTATTGCAAATATTCTCTCAGTAGTATCTTAAAGAATTCCTTATCGTAAATCTCGATTGTCTATAATATTCACATAGGGTAGGTAGTGGACATATGCCACTCTCATGGATCACCGTAGGCAGCGATATCTGAGCATGGGGGTCAATGCCATAATCGCCACGCTTAGCGGGCGGGTTGGCGATAGCAATATGTTCTGACGCTCTAAAGAGACGCTGAAACCCGTCCTTCGGTTGTTTCTGGCCTGTTTAGGGAAAGGTTGTCTGGAATAGATAGCTTGTTAGCGATAAGACCGCCTGTTTCTTACGCTCTACTGTTACTTAATCCGGTCTCTATGTATATGCTGTTGATGTTTGAGGTGTCCAATAAAGAGTTATTGTATTTTATACCCGGGAACTATAAAATAACTAAATAATTATGAATATTATAAGAGTAAGTTCATATGGAATGTACAAATGGATTGGTTAGTTATAAACAATTTACCCTACTTTATATAGTATTATAAGCATTATTATCAAAATCAATCAAATAACTTCCAACCAACCCCATCAAATAATAACACCTATAGTTGATGGTTATGTAATTTCAACCCCATATCTCGGACGTTTACTGCCATCTGCCGTCGAGTAGCAGTACAAATTAGTCACTATGTTTAATAAAAATTCTTAACGCTGTTGCACTGTGGAAACTACTCTACCTAATCAACAAAGATGGCACTAGTAAGTACGAAATATTTTAGTTTTTACGGACGCAAACAAGCATAATATTGTACTACGAATTTAGAAAAGCCTAAATTCTCCTTTTTTGAGTTCAAGAGAATAGAAAAATGTCAATAAGTATGAAATGCAATTACCATACCAAAAACATTAAACCGACTTATACAATTACTGTTTAAATACATGGTAGGTAGGTATAATTATTTATATGAATAAAGGTTTTCCATAAACCCCATTTAAACCTATTAAGGTCTTGTTAAATGACCTTCTAATCTTTATATATTATTAACTTCTATGTCTGTAATTGACAAAAATATCAATATTAGCGGCTTCGCTTACGTTTATGTAGTCACTCGCGCGACATCTTTCGAGTGACTAAATTAAATGGAGTAAAACCATCACTTTCATTCATTAAATATTACAATGACTCACGAAATTAAAATACAAATGCAACAACATCAACTTATTTATAGTAGAGCTATTACCTATTCTATTTTTTACACAAGCTTATATAGAGCTTCTTATAAGCTTATAATTTGAAGTGTTTGCTAAAGCAACCACTTGTATTCCATACAAGAAAATGGAGATTTTGGCGCGAAGTTTAGAGTCAGTACCGCGAACATCGAAGTTTTTATATTTCGAGCATATTTCTCTTTTACTCCAATTAAAGCGTCATGAGAGTAACAGAGGCAATCGCCTGAAGTTTACGAATATCGTTTTTGGCGGTAGCGTCGAATCGAAACAGTCAACTAGCCTATAGTGGTTATTTTTTATTTATTTTTTCAAAACAATAAATGATTTAAAGGTAAAACGTGAAGATAATGTATAGTCAATCCCCACGATAAAGTATAAAAGCGACTTGTGATTTCCCACACCTGCAAATGAAACTAAGTTACTAAGTAACAGCACCTTCAACCATCTTTTTTTAAAACAAGCTTTACAGAAACACGTTCGGATACTAACGATTTAAGTTAGTAAATACGTAGGATCTTCTTAGTAGTTTCCGAACTGAACGGCGAAGTGCGAACGGAACGAAAGGAATGCACACTCATAAAGAAATTAGTAAAACGAAACGTACAAAGAATAGATATGCAATACTATACGCATGTTTCTTGACTTTCTGTACGTTAAATTACGGTTTACATTTTTGAGAACAAATGAAATTTTCTTGTCTCTCAGTTCAGTGTATAAAACTCATATCCTTTCATTCATACATATGTGACAAATGAAGCATGACAATATTGGAATTACACTCGACATTTAGCTTCACCAAGTGACAGCTATTATTTATAACCTAAATTAGTCATCGAGTGAAGTTAAATGATACTGGCGGCGTCTGGAATAAGTGCTAGTTATGTTCGTTAAATAAATTATTTTGAAATTAAATGTTATAATACCATCTTTAGGTTAAACAATCCACCGGGACTGACTCATCTGCCTTTCGCTGACGCTAGCAGAGGTAAGAGATTTAACTTTTCTAATTCAAGAATTTATGTAAAGATTTGTACACGCCCACTGAAAGAATTTACTTGTTGAATTCAAATATAATTAAAAGCTACCGTTATGTATTTGACCAATATCAACCATTTCGCTTTTAATCATAGTAGTAATATGACTTATTTAACATTTATTTAGTTGTTTGTATTACTGTTATTTGCAAACATAATGTGACTGATATGAATACTTTACCACATTATTTTGAATTTAATATTTTACTAAATCACAATATGTAGCAGACAAGACCTCACATGAATGTAAAATAAGATTGAATGTATTAAATAAGGTGTATCTCTTGTAATACAACATGATGCACCAAATAAACTTAAAAAACACATTTGTAGCAGTAAGAACTTTTTAAAACTAAAAGTTTTTTTTTTAAAGAAAGTAACTAAAACAAATGGTAGAAGATATTTTTGTTTAGTTGAGTGTATAGTTCAATATTTTTATGATGTCTGAATATTACTTTAGGAGTGCTTCCTAACCTTCCACCATCATACAATGTTCTAACTACACTTGGTGTAAAAATAAATTATTTTAAGTTATCCCTTATTCAAATACTATTTGAATTCAAGTATTAATTTATGGTAATGATGTGAGGCATTAATAATTAAATAATTTTTGAAAAGAAAATAAAATTACAATGTTTTATGAAATACAAATATATTTAATTTCTAAATGTCATTTGACATGCAAATGAGCATTGTTTCACCCATTTCACCTGTAACTACATATCAACAGTGGAAATTTCAAATGTTGTAAGTCGCATATAAAAGTATGTCCCTTACAACATTTGAAATTTCCACTGTCGATATTGTAATACTGATTTAAAGTGTATTTTAGTGCAAGTAAATTATGTTAACACATTGTTGTACATATACATGACACAGGTTGGGTATACATGATGTTATGAGAAGAAAATAAGTGTTGTCACCATTGCGCTAAGATATGCGACATTCAATCTGAAGTTCAGGCATCAAACCCGACTTAACCACTTGGTTTTTCATACGTTAGAAATGAAATAAAAATTGATATGATTCCTTTTTGGACTGGTTTCTGCAACTCGGCAATCAGGTTTTAACAAGCTCCTATTTACTGAGATTGTAAATTCTACATCCACACATCTACAGAAACATACGTACAGGTCATTTCAGGAGATAATATTGAGTCACCTACTGTAGCAATAGCAACTATGTTTTCTTTCTATTCAATGTCATAAAAAAATTATTATGCAGTTTATATGTAGTTGGTCAATATTATCATATTTGATCAACATAATGTTAATTATTTTTCTTATTTTTTCAATTAAAATAATCTTAAACTAGCCAAATCATGGTGACCCCAAGCCTTTTGATATATTGTCAGTACTTTGAAAAAACCTTGTAACTCATTCTGGCAGTATGTATGGGAAGCAATGAGACATAACATAATAGGGTGACCAAATTGTAAGCATTTTTTTTTCTACTTACCATCACCATCAGGAAAATGATTATAATTTAGTGTTATAAAAAAAAATGTTCAATATAATGAGCTTCACCTATGAATTGTATAGCCCTCTCCATTGCCTCACGGCCTGGTAGTGTCTGTGTGATTGCATCAGAAATGATATCATTTGCAGCAGAACTAAAGTCATTATAGCCCTCCGGATTGCTAAACTTAAGAGGCAGTGGGTGGAGCACATTACAAGTAGAACCAAGAGCCGTTGAATCCATTAGATGCCCATGGTGCAAACCAGGCACGCTGTTATGATGATGATTATCTTTATGACATGCCTTGTTTTCATGCTCTACTACCCCAAAGTCGAACAAGATTTGCTTTGCATCTAATTGGCAAAGATTTAGGTGCCTAATTTTGAATTTTGGGTTAAAAGGGAACATTTTATATGTTGGAGGACCCTTCTTTATTTATTTAACATAATACAGTTTTAAGGTGTTGGTTTTTTTTTGTAGTAATAGTAGTATACTTATGTAGAAATTTAAATACTGCCCATACACTTTAGGGGAACCTAGGGAGAGTTGATCCCTAGAGGACACTTGGTAATCTTGATAAAAAGTTTTACCAAACGTAATATGGGTTTTTTCGCTATCAACACTGATTCATTCATTCAGTAATTTGTATCATACTACACATTGAGAAAGGTCAACAGTTTGAAAATGGCGGATCGCCAAGTTTTAGTTGGATTAGTTTAATAAAATATGAAGTTAATGATATTAATGACTGTATTTATTTTGTTAATCGTTTATTCGAGTGTATATTAGCGTAAAATTAACTTGAAATACGTGATTACAAGTCTAAAGTACGGCAAGGGTACTAGTTAAAAAAAAACCCATAATTTCGTGTTACGTAATGTATGGATGGCCCCTAATTAAACAAATACAAGTGCCAAATTTGAATACATTTCTAGCTATATTTAATTTGGTATCCATAATTATCTAAATGGAACAAATATTATTGATACTAAACTTTACACTATATTTAGGTACGTGAATTATTGAATTTAAAACCGGTCTGTAGATAACAAAAGTAACGAAACAATTAAATATTACCTACGGTATTAGGATATAAAATTAAACCTCTGCTGTATAATTGTATGTTAGTCTGATTCTGTTTCTTATGAAAATAATAATACACATAAAATATATCATAAATATGCAGTGTAACTAGGTATATACCTAGTTGTGCATGTACCTTTGTACATATACTAGGTAATTAAGTATTTTAGTTTGCTTTAACAATAAATAATTGTTTAAAGGAGGCCTGAGTACAGGTACCAGTTCCATGTGTGGGCTTACCGTCATGAATCTGTATTAGGTACCTATAGGTACATAAACCTAATTTAGATATACAGAATACAAACAGCAGAGTTACAACTCATTAGAATAAGGAAATCTATAATAAATATTAATTACGAAAAGTATTGGCGTACCATACCTATTATACCTAATAGGTATGGTATGCCTTACGTATGGTAATACCTTAAATAAATATAATATTAAATGAAAACAATACGAAATTGCATATGTCGTTAGAAAAGAAAAGAACAATCCATTTAGAAATGTTGACTTTCAGAGTTCATCGACAAATAAATTATAAGATACGCGTTTAGAAAACAATTAAAGGTTATTTAAAAGTTAAGGTAGGTAACTTAAACTCCGCATCGTCTTTACCATTTTTTTTTACTAATCAGTTATCCTTATCAGTATCACTGTTCAAGTGTTCTACTTAAACATTTTGATCAGCAAACATCAAAAATGGCGTCGACGGAAAGTTGTATTACAGACAGCCTAGCACATAGTTGGCTCGACAGTATCGAGGCTCGAGCCCTACCGCGCGCTAGCTAAGTGAGCGAAGCGAGCGTCCCGCGGCAGAACCGTTCTTTTTAATAATGCTACCTATAGGTACTATTTGAAGACTATCCGTCCCTCTTTATTTAATAATGTTAGAAAAGGACGAGTAGCCTATTTCGCCGTGATATACTATCGCGTCCATCTTGTGCTATGCCTATGCCAACATGACATACATAGTTTTACAGTGTCATACTTAAGCTACATATACATGACGGTCATTAGATTTGATATTTTCTAGTATGCGGTTTCTTCGTATACGGGATGTTCATGCGGCTTTTGGTTAGGTTTTTCCCTAAGTCCCGTTTATGAAACTGCCGTTTACGTATTCGATTCGTTTTTGGCGAATGAACCTGCACTTGAGTGCACGCCATCATCGATTTTGTGGGGAAATGCATAAACCATTGTTACTACATATATATTACTTAACACGGGGTAGTTACCATGTATTAAGTTTCCGATTCCGATATTTCGGCGGTGAGTTATTCAAAAGTCAAATACTAGTTGTAATGTGAAGCCTTTTGAACAATAACCTATAATATCTATCATAGGTCCTTGAGTTCCGCTTGTTTTACATACATACATATTTTAGCAGGAATCAGCGACGTACACATGAAATTTCGGGTACATATTTATTTAAAATTTAATATTTCTTTTTTCAAAAACTTCACCTCTATAAGCAGCTTTGACATCGTATTATTAAGACTGTGAGAAACCCAAAGAAACTGGATTCACGTATGGATAAATATACGTGAATCCAGTTTGTGTGAACGAAACAACTTGAAATAAAAGCCACCAAGCATCACATTCAATAAAATTGTTTCGAGAATGTCGCGTTAATATATGATATAAACGCCTGAGATAAACGGTAAAAAAATACGTAGAGTTAAGATGATTCATCTCATGGCGTCTGGGATACAGTTTCCCATCAACGAGCTACGCGGTCAAGAAACCTACCAAAAAATACTTTTTTTTAAATATGACGATTTGACGCAACAAGCTGTTTAGTTGATGCCATATATATACGAGTATATCCAATGCACAATGCACTACAAGTGAAAAGTCGGGGTGGGTCAGCTAGTAATCTTATTCTAAAACATGTTACGTCAAATTTATAATTGTTTTAAAAACAGTGTAAACAATAATTGTATGCTCTGATTTAGGATTGATTGTTTTTATTTTCTTAGCCGAACTAGGTGTCCCACTGCTGGGCAAACTTTTCCCATGCTCCCTTTCCACGACTCCCGATTATGTGCTTTTGTCTTGTCCAGTATTTGATGAAGGCATCAAGCTCGTCCCGTCCTTCGTCTGGGCCGGCATCCACCTTGGTAGCTTGTTTTGGTTGCTCTTGTGTAGCCCACCTGTCCGGATGCTTGCGATAGAAGTGGCCAGCCCAGTCCAGTTTGAGCCTCTTGGTTTTGCCTGTTGGTTTTGACAAGTACATGTACTCGTCGCTGAAAGATACTAGCTGGCCCAATTAAATGTTCTCGTCTCATAATGTATGATCTACTCATCAACCTCGACCCTATGTTTTGTGTTGTTCGTCACTCATATCACTTTAGTCTTAACTTGATTTTGAAGTCAAACTTTAAAGCTTGCATTGCTCATATTTTGGAGCAATAGCTGAAGATCTTCGGCAGGGGAGGTAAACAGAACAACGTCATCGGCGAATCGAAGGTTTGTTAACCGCCTGTCACCGATACCCACTCCTCTAGCCTCCCATGAGGCTGCCACGCTCTTGAAAATCTTATCAAGAGTACTTTTAAACGGTTATGGAGACAACGGATCACCCTGCTTGTCGCCCGTTGAATTTTAAACGACGAACCGCGGTATTTACGTCATCGTTTTATAAAAATAAGTATTTCCACATACGATTGATACTTTTTTTTTATAATTGCCGACAAACAAAGATTTATATTTAGCAGATAAACCGGTTAAATGCATTCGTCATTTATCTGGAATATTTTTGTTGAGTGAATAACCCTTTAAAATATATTAATACTCAATTCGACTTGTTTAAAACCCAGTACCCGGTCGAATGATCGTGCGTCACAAAAACTGGTTTTCATAATATGTTCTATTGCATTAGATACTTGGAATAAAATAAAACTGAGGTCTGGCCAAAAACAAATGATTTCATACTCCGATCTAATTTTTGGTTTTTAGATATTTGCAAGAATATTGACGCAGATGTTTTACCTATTTTTAATGCAAACTGTGTTTGAAGTAGGAAGGCCATTTGACTCTAATATAGAATTGGGCTCGATAGAAATTAATTTCGAAGTGATGTATTAAAATTAACTTTTAATAGTGTTATGTTTTTATTTTATTTGACAAGTAGTGCACATATTTTATAAGTTATAACGTCTCGATGGCCTACTAATTGCTGTGCAGTGTTTATCTTTTACACCTATTCAAAAATACTTCTTACTGGATTTAGCTGTTAGCCTTTTAAACAGTACTTTGACTGCGAAACGTCATCATGTCACGAATCATGATGTCCGTAAATATACTCTTCCATAATTAGGCCATAATTTAAATGATTTCTATACAGTGTGTAAAAATTTGTCGGGGCCTGGAGGGAAAGTACCTTAAATCCTTAAGTCATTTTATTTAAAGGTGACATTCCCATTCCTTCACATATATTCAAAAAGAAACAAAACTGCATTCAAAGATTTTCTAAAACTCGCTGGCCTCACCCGGGGCTAGAACCAACTATAATAAAAAAAAAACAATCGCTCACTATTTTGTTACACTAAGCGGTAGGATTATTATTCAGAATAAAATTTAAGCTTAAGGTAGTTTCCCTCCAGGGCCCGACTTATTTTTACACATTGTATATTCTTCACAGAATATTTATCTACATCAATCAATTGGTTAGACATCGTCTATGTATAAACTTACCGTATAAGTATTTCGTAAGGTACCTAGTGTAGTACTTACGACTACTTGAAATATTTTTCTTTGGCGAAGTGAAAAAAATATTAGTATTTGTACAAAATGATAGTATTGGGTGTAAATTTACTATTCAAACATACAACAGGAGTCTTAATATAAGGTAATTTAAAATTGACATGCTGAGCGGGAATCGTGGTTTTCCTTGAGGAAAATCCGTATGGTTTGTTAGGTACTTTATTTTTAATTTAATTAGTTTTTCATAATTAATTAAGATGCTTAGTTATAGAAATATACTCGTATAAAAAAAACCATGCTTATTTCATAAAAATATCAGTCAAATGAATAAAATGGAAGTTATATATACCTTAACAACTTGATAACCAAAAACTCGCACCATGTCCAGTTGCAGCGAATAATATAGTAGACCTGTATATTGTAGGGGTTTCGTCACCCTATCACTGTTCCACGCTGTAACGCTGGTTTCCAGTTATATCAGCAAAATCCGCTGATGAGCCTGCCGTCACAGATGAGATCACACAGCGTCACACAGTCACAGAGCGTCTCCGAGAGGATACAGCCAAGGCTCTAAAAGGGTGTACCCTTGTTCTGCCGACACTCTTTTCATCGATTATTATTTCATCGACAACGATCATCGAAACTTCAGAACAAGTAATATTGTTTGGCGTAATTTTCTTTCAACTACTATTTATTTCCATTTTTCTCAGTACTTAGAAATACTATTCAACTAATATTACTTAATCGATGATCCGTTTCAAATTATTTTACTTCACACAAGTACAAAACATTGCAATTCATTTCTTTGACATATTACTTTAATATAGAACAGCGATTCCCAAGAAAACTAACTTTTGTCAGAACTGGGTTAGGTTAGGTTAGAACTGTGGCCCCCAAGACAACAAACTTTTACCAAAAGTCGGTTAGGTTAGGTTAGAACTGCGACCCCCAAGAAAACGAACTGTTGCCAGAAGTGGGTTAGGTTAGAAATGCGACCCCCAAGAAAACGAACTTTTGACAGAAGTGGGTTAGGTTTTAGGTTAGAACTGCGACCCCTAAGAAAACGAACTTTTGTCAGAAGTGGGTTAGGTTAGGTTGGAACTTATTTTGTTGTTGAAAAAAAATTATGCGGAATGAATATTCTTACGTGTAAAAAAAAATAAATTAAAAAAACCCGAAATGAAAAGCCATGACATGAACTTTTTTGAAATAAATCAATTTCCAATCAAAAAACTTCGTTTCAAATTACCTACTCCTCGACGTATTGACTTGTCGATGAAATGAAAATACTTGAAACGTTGTCTTTGAAATAATATTCGATGAAATGTCTGTCGGCAATTCAATGGTAAACCCTCTAAAAGACACCAGCGTCTCCCTCAGTGAGCCCGAGCTCTGAAACGAGTCCTAAATACATTAAAAATATTAAAATGCATAGAACATTCGCCCTTATTTGTAGTTGCCTGAGGAATAGACTAGCTCATCTTTTTTTAAGGCTTAAGGATATTGGCCACTATGGGCTTAAGGCTGAAGACCAATATCCTTCGCCATCACCTCGCAAATGCTTCGGCGCACGCTGCATACTTTTAACAATTTAAAATTTGTTGAAAGTTAGAACTTTCATCGAAATTTGTAATAACAATATTTAAAACAAATAAAATTAACTCGTCAGAAAAATATGTCATGCTGTACTGTAAGACATACACAAGGAACTATATTTAAAAGGGTGCCAACATTTGGTACCTATTTTAATTCATCGACCACTTACACTGAATGCATGTTTAATACTATAATAGGCGTTTAATTAAACTAGCTATGTTAATTGCAATACCTAATTGAAAATAAATACAGGTTAAGTATGTATTCATCTTGTTATATATAAACAATTAAACACGATCTATTATATAAAACAACGGAAGGTACAATAGGTAATGGAAGAAACCAAATAAAACAATTAAGTATAAAATGAAAGTGTTTTGTCAATAGGTACGCAAGACGTCTTGCGGTTTTTTAGTTGTCCGACAATCTACTTGTTAAATGGACCCAATTTGGAATAGCTGAGTTATGCATTTATTCTAGAAACGTCTTGTAATTAAGCATTTAATGATATCTCTAATTTGGGCAAAACGTTTACATTTGTTACGTATTTATTTACAGTTTATAGACTCATGTTGATTAAATATGGTAATGATTAAATAATTAGGCATGTAATTGTTTCGCGTCAACTTGGGTTGCAATAATCGTTTATAACGCCAATGTTCATTTGAGATACGCATTATTGTGCATTTGCTACCATTGGAGGCGGAAGAGAAGACATTTTTTCACGAATTCACTACATACCTCATGTAAGTTATTTTTACTTTTCTACATTTTATATTGTTTTCTGTAGCTGTATTGTACCCATGAATTGTAAAAATATCTAAATATAAACGTTAAATAATTAAGTAAAGTAGGAATAGGCACAATCAGCTTCTGCTAACTCTATACTCTACCAACGACAAAATGTGGAACTGTCACTACACACGTTATTTTTTGATATTAATTTTTAATGTTTAGAAGACTTGGAAAGTCAGTGTGTTAGCATGGTTTGACTCTGTCTGGAACATTTTTGGCCAGAAATATTTTTTATTCTCCATATCCTACAAAAAAAAAGTATGTTTATTTTTCGGAATTTGTGGAGACTGGATACTTCAGTTCGAGAAAACAAAGGTTTTTGATCAAAGTAAACAATGCAGCTTAGTAGATACAGTATACATAGGTGGTAGATACAATACTGTTGTGCCTAGCTACAATAGATGGCGTATTAACAATTTTTAATGTTACGTACGTTTACGTTATTAATAAAAATTACACTATTGTAACTAAACTAGTGCTAGATCAGAAGTGCGACTAGAATCAATCACAGACAATACTTAGAATTCAGACCGAAAGCAAAAGAAATGCCTTGATTACCCAAGGATTACCCTAAATAAATTACGATCAGGCTTGGCAGGAAAAATGTTTATAAATAAATCCAAAAAGTTTTAAGGTCCTAAGACGTTTTGCTAGCAAAAACTTACAAGTGTGCTAAAGGTCATCTTTAAAATATTGGACAGTAAATATTTAAATAAAATTGTAAGTGACGTAGTGATGACGCACATCAGTGGGTTGTCAGCACCGGCGGTGCGCTCGCGCAGCCAGTCGCCCGCCGCGCTCGCCGACGGCACCACAGCCTGCATCCACCTGCACGGTGAGACGCGAAAGTAACGTATCGATTATTTGTATTCACGCGGTGCAATAAACAAGCACTCCTTTATAAAGGATACCCGTACACATAGCCCGCTCGTCGTGCCTTCAACGAATACCTACACGTACGTACCGAAATTAGATCATTATCATTTTATTCTTACTTATAAATTAGTACCTTTATTAAAAGTGGGTAGTAACTTGCCCCATCTATAGGTAATGATTTCATTACTTTGTATGTCACGGTGTTAATTAATCTACCCATATCCCTAGACACTGTCTATCAAATTTATACTTGTCTAAATTAATTTGTTAACAGTGGGGTTCGCTATAACTAATAAGCAATAATTACTTACGGCTTGGAACGAGAAATTGGATCGTTTTGTTTACATATTATTTAGGATATTTTATTCAGTTTCATAATATGGTAACTAAATATGCCTAAAGTATATTTTGTTTATAGGTTCGTTGATGATTGACCTAGGCCGCGTGCTTGTCAGTCCAACCATTAGCGCGGCATGTTTGTTTACAAACTTTGTTGCGTTGTTGCACACACAGCTTTACTTTCAAAATTAGCTAAATGATTTCAAGTTTGTGTGATTTCGTCTGCGTTACTGCCGGTGCTATGCAATACTTTTGTGTCGAGGACACCCGCCCCAGAATGTTTCAAAATTGAATTACCTAGCTAATGCATTATCCTGTATACGATGTTACTCAATCTTATTTGGTGTTATAAATTGCTTTTATAACGAACACATTTATACAAACTTAATCTAGTGTCAAGTCACTAACATGTCAATAATTTTCCAACGAATTTGTAGCATTACTAGTAATTACCGGTTTTTGACTGACATCAACCCGTCCATCCACTATTTAAATAAATTGGTTAAGCTGTTATTTTCAAAAATTAACCTTGACCAGGTTAGGTAACATTGAACTTTGGTATCTCAAGCATCGGCAAAACTTGTAAATGGTCACTCAATCAAGCTGGAATGAGGACGAGCCTAATTTACAACTTGACACTTCGGTCTTCTTCTGTTACATAAGAGGTCGGCGTAGGCTTCGCGCGTCAAATTGATATGGCGGCGCGTCGTTGTGTTTACGCAATGTCCCAGCAGCGCTATTGCCTCCTGCGCAATCAATACACTCTTATCCTTGTGACATAATTACCAGATTTAGCAAGGTACCCACCATGGATAAAGGTAGGTAACCTATATGGAGCCATATCAAAGTGGCAAGTTGTAAAAAGTTCCAATGCCACGTCTTCATTTGTCTGGTTGTCCTTAACTTACTTTATATTTACGTCTTATGAAAAATACCCAAGGCAGGCTTAACCTTACCTTTACATACAGTACCTACGTCTAAGAAACAAATAAGACATCATACCCGGTGCTGTTTTTCCTGCTGAATTGGAATGGAGCCTACTTTTACTCATATTACGAGTACATTGCACTTTAGTAACAAGTTGTTCTGATTACATTTTTAGGATCGATGCCGTAAACATAATTATTATTATTTAAGGATATTCATGAAACAATATCATTTTTTGAACTGGTTGGTTATTTAAAAACAGAGTGGAACACTCATTCTCAATACTACTTACAGTTTTATTTTACTAACGTGGTACATTTTTCCGAGGTTTCACTAATGCATTATGCCTACAGTGATAAGCTGATAAGTTTAGTGTAACCGGCTAATGTTGGAGAACCTTCCATGGCTTGCACCGTATAGTGGGGTGGCCGTCTAAGGCAGTGGGTCAGTCGGGTAGGGCGCGGACGGTCTTCTGGCGCAACACCCTTACGTAAAGCGCGGACGGCGGCTTCGGCTGCGCCCGCGCCGCACGGGTGAAAGTTGCCGAGCCCGAGATGGGCCTTCTTCGCCACATGCTCGGTTGTCCTCGAAGGGTGAACTGTGGTCTTGTGCACTTGTGTCACCGTTCGAATCGAGATCACCTGCCATTTACGATTATGCAACACTTACCGGTGAATTATAAAAGTCGACCTTGCCGACGTAAGCGTTAACCGTGATTGTTGTTTATTGATGATCGTATGTATAACTCAAGGTCTCAGCTTGTTTTTTTTTATAAAATGTTGTTGTAACCAGTTTTCAAAAATACGTCGATAAATTATGTCCTTAATTATAAAACCAAATCTATGTAACATCAAAACTTAACGGCCTCCTAGTATCGACTAGCAGCAGTCAGGCAGGTTTGGTTGACAGGGTCACTCGGTTCGAATCCTCGCCAGGCCATTTATTTGTTTGTTTATTACGCATATTTGTTGTTGAACCTTATTAATGCGTATTACGTTAATCCTACTAGACCATAACAGCTATGATACGTACGTGGTGTAGATAGCTACAACAACATTCTATTAGACTGCAATATTTTTGAATACTTTTTATAAAAAAATGAAACTTATACTAGGTAATTTGAATTAGTTTCAAGTGTACAAGTGCAATTGCCGCGAAGATCAGGTCAAGGTCTCCCACAATAGGCCGTTGCGCAAGCGCGGCCGGCTGGACCGACTGCGCTGTGCCATCTCGTTATTTTCGGTTAACATTAGTAATGCCCTAATAGCCACGTATACTGACCAGCAACCGGCCTGTAGTTAAGTGTAGAATGCATACTAAATCTGAGCTTGAATAAATTCCGATTTGATATACCTAAAGGACCTATTTACACGGTTAATTTTTAGTGCGAGTACCTACTACACATATTTGTTACTGTACCCTTACCATGAGTTGTGACATCGATGTTTTCGATAACGAGTGTCGAGTTTACTATCTGTGCATCTCGTTCGCACTAAAATAGTACAAGCGAGATGCACAGATAGTAAACTCGATACTCGTAATCGAAAACGTCAATGTCACAACTCATGGTAAGGGTACTGGTTAGTAAGAAATTTATGAAGTATAAATTTACTGTGTTAAAATTGCTTGAGCGTTTTTCATATTTAGACCTTTTTTCGTGCGAGCAACTGTTTTCGTCCTAAATTTTCCATTATACAATGGAAAATTCTCTTTACGTCCCGTAAGTTAGAAGTAAATAAAAAATTAAAATCTATAGTCCGAATTAAAACGCAGAAATCGCGAAGCGTCTGGTTGATGTAACTGGTAACCGAAGAGCTGGCGGCTTCCTCGCACAACGTATCAGCATTGCGATACAACGAGGAAATGCCGCCAGCATCCTTGGTACAATGCCTCAAGGGCCTTTTTTAGATTTTATACTGTAACTTGTAGTTATCATATTACGATTGTAATTTCTGTAAATAAATGTATTAAACTTACATTATTTGTGATACTATTTGACGTAAATATTTATTGCGGCTTTATGTCTGACTGCTATTTGCTATACAGTTACAAACTTGTAACAGAAAACGGGGGCTCTACGAGGTTCCCAAAAATCGATATATACCAAAGATCAGGTTCTGCACGTTGAAAATTTAGTTTCTAGAAGAACACACAATTGTCAATTGTTTAAAATTTACATTTGTTTCTTGTTTTTTTGTAAGGATCAAATGTTAACATCTGTGTCGAGCCAATGAACGAAACGCCTCTAATTAAATCATATGATACGATGACGTCACATCCAGGTATTCATTAGCCCTAATGTATGGAATTGGAACTACTTCTTAGTTACAATTACAAACAGATAAACTCACCTGTAATTATATCGCACTCGAATCGAAGTGCGATTACACCTGAGTTTATTCGTTTGTATATAACTTAGTAGTAACATGGTTCACAACAGTTTTAATTATATTATGGAATCGGAAATTCAAAAACTTTCTATTTTTACTGTTAAATATTGTGTTTAAGTAGATAGTTGGCATACAATGTATTTTTATTAAAATCGAAAGAAATAAAATGTTACCATTTTATTTTTATTTAGGAGATTTGAATTTTGAAATTATTAATGTTCTGTAGATTTTAATACTTTAAAAGAAACCGTTTTATATTTCACATTTTTATGATACATGGGTGATTTTATTATCTATATTACTAAGTTTTGTTAAAAACGCTCGCCACAAGGCCGGATAAATTCGCATACACCGGGTGTTATAATAAAACGTGATACAAGATTATCAAGCCGGCATCTGGTCATGATTTGGTACAATTTTTACTATGGGTGACGCCACTTTGTAAATAGCAAAAATAAACAACTATCTCATACATTTTCGTCAACTTATACTTAACTTTTTGTATGGAACAGCTCAATTTTTATTTAATTTTACAAACTTGAACCCATAGTAAAAGATGTTCATAATCATGAAAATATGCCGCGATAATCTTGTATCACGTTTTTTATAACACCCATTATTTTTCAATACGGAACTGAAAAGATCTTAACAGCCACTATTTCATAAAGATTGTTATAAAGAACAAATTTGTACTGTGGCCATTTCCTTAGAATGATGTCGGACAGTATGATAGTCTATGCATCTTATACGAGGAACGTGACAATGGCGCGTCATGAACGTGAGCATTAGTGTAAACGTGCTAATATCACAAGCTACCAACTCATATTTGCTTTCCTTTATACCTATCATTCAATTTGTTAGGTGTGAACACCTTTTACGTGCAAAGGCTCTTCCTAATTCTATGTAAATACCTAATGGTTTTATTTCCGTACAAAAAAATTGCGCAGTCAGATGTGACTTGATTAAACACTAAATCCTATGGGTATTATCATGTTATTATCATTTTCGATAGGTTGTTAAGTATTCGTTTTTATTAATTAGGTACTGTTACTATTACTGTTATTATTATTAATTACTGTTTAGTTAGGTAACGGGAAGCCCCCGTGCTGGGGCGCTACCGCGAAACACGATTTTCGTAAATTTCGGACGATTGTCTCTGTCACTCTCGTGACGCCTTCATTGGAGTAAAAGAGACAGATGCCCGAAATATACGAACTTCGATGTTCGCGGTACCGCTCCTGTTGTTACTTTTAGCAAATCAGATAAGTAGTCGTCGATTAGTCGATTATGTTAGAACTATTTAAAAACCTAGTCTCATTAGCCTAATTTATAGAAAATCAATGCACTAACATATTTCATGAATTTATTAGCCAGAGTTATGAAACATTTGGAAATCTTAGTCGAAATGTGTTTTAATTGTATTTAGTTAGCGCAATTCTAAAGTTCTGAAATGGATTAACCTTGTGAACGCAACCTAACCTAATTAACTAAACGTATAAATACTTACGTCAAATAAATATAAATTAAATATTTCGTCAGTCGTACTCAATAACCTTTTTCAACGGCAGTATGAGTATTTAACTTGAGTTATTCTTTATATTTGACAGTAGTTATTAACGGTAATAATTAACAATACGCCGTATCCATGTGCAGTATTTTTCGCGTACTTTTACCCAACTGTGCCGGTAATGTTACCCAACGTTGATTGGAACAAAAATACCTGTGTTTTCAAAACATTATACTTTTAACAAAGAAAGAAAACAACTGTATTGGTGTAAGTTCTTGACCCGAAGACCCTAAATGAGAGGTAGGGCACAGCGATGACCATCACGCTTCAATCTGGGGCAGCCCAACTGGGGAAGTACCTCCTCCTTACAGAAGACCACAGCCATAATAACACTGCTACCTTTCAGGTATGTAGTGTTGTGTTCCTGATAGTGAGTAAGGTTCCCAGAGCTCCAACCCCTCTTAAAGGCCGGCAACGCGCTTGTAACTCCCCTGGTGTTGCGGGTGCCCATGGGCGACGGTAATTGCTTACCACCAGGCAATCAGTCTGTTAGTTTGCCGCCTATGTCATTAAAAAAAAGAAAAAAAACCGAAGCATTTAGTCTTTTAGCTAATTACACCTGCTTTTTATATTTTTGTAACCTCGGCCGTGACACGAAGTAGAATAGCGAACAAGTTAAATAGTCGCGATAGGTATTAGGTACTACCGAGATCGTTACGCGAGATCGACGCGCCGGTGATATTTCCTATTCCGCATCCGTACATCATGTTTGTTTCTGCGTATACTCATTGCTCCAGCAATTGTGGGTAATCAAATCATTAAATAACTCGTTTTTAACTAGTACAGGTAACGCTACTAAAGTAATGCTAATAACATACCTACTATTGTTTTTCTTGTACAGCATGATGATGATTACAGTATAATAAAACTTGTTAATAAACTGATCGTATGATGAATAGGTATGTTGTTATCGATAGGATTTTAGGATACCGATTGCCGACTCATAGCTTAGTCACGAAACACTCATTTTAAGGACGGATCAGACTTTATCTTTGTTGTAGTGAAAGCGATAAATTGGTATTAGACCCAATATTAGATATCTGGAAATATAGCAATTGAGATAACGATCTACATTTTGAAGATTAGTGTGACTATATGATACTTATTGGATTCATTCATAATTATTTACCTAAGGTTAGTAATCGATTACTTTGATAAGTGTAACATTTCGTGTTTCATTAAACTCATTTGTTTCGTGTGGAATTTTTCTTCGATACCACGAAAATTGATCATATTTATATACTCGGGAATGTCCTTTCTTAACCTTTTGATCGCTATGCAGAAGCGACAAATCACGTCGACGGAAAGCGTTGTCCCAGGCATCGACAAAAAGCATTGTCCCCATGGACATATGCCGTCATACTTATGCGCCATCATGGAGGTGCATATCATGGTCTCATGGTCTTTGGGACGAGCTAGGCGAACAGAGGGTTCATTTGTAACAATTTGTGAAATCCGTAAAATGTTAGAACAAATGTACCTAAGTCAAAGATCAAAGCTCGCATTCTGGCAGTAACTATACTAGAGCCGGTTTAATTAATATTCATTTATACAAAAATTCCTATGGTTTTATAGAAACGAAACAAATATCCATATCCCACCCAACCGGTCGGTCGAAGGAGGATCTTTAGTATTTGGCAAAATTATTTAGCATTCTGACAACGTACTTCGTCGCTTAACATCTTACACGTTTATTATTTATATCAAGTGAACTTATTTACATTGCTTAGAACCTGCCTACCAAGCTATTACAGTTCGTATATTGTTGTTGTAAATAAAATCTCTTCCGATCAGTACTTTAACTACTTAATTTACTTGTTACAGATACCTGCTAGAACAGGCTTATCAAAATGACGAGCATCTACAACTGGTACAGGGACCTCTTGGACAACAGGAGTGGTGAGTATCAGTGTTGTGTCCCGCAATCTATCGCTAAATTCTTCATTATTGACAGCGACTAACTTTTTAAGAGCTTGATTTTCCTTAACGTCACTTGGCCTCCTGTACGTCTTGACTGTATGTAGCCTGCCGCTTCGAGTACTCTGCGCCAATTGCGAACCGTGCCGGTTGCTCCAAGGTTTACCAGCAAGAGTTTGCTCAACAGAATTACATAAGCCTTAGAATGTTCCACACTCCAACCTCGCACCGTGGCGGCGCCTCAGCGTAACGACGCCGGAGTTATGTCAATTTTCTTAGCTACAACACATGTGCGAACCGGCATTGATCACAAATCCGGGCTATGACGCACAAACTAACTTATTTACTACGTTATTTATTCAGATTTAAACAATATTTACCTACCATTTTGACTATAATTGATGAGCTACTCGTATTTCATTACCCTTTCTTTGTCTATTCAAAACCGGATATGCCTACGATGACGTAGTATTTCTTGTTTACCTAAATGCGGAAAAATCATAATCGCCGCTTGACTTGACTCAGTAAATAAATGCAATGTCGTCCTTGTTGGTCCAATGGTCAACTAGCGCTATTACCTGTAGCTTATTACTTTTGTAATCATCATATATCACCCATTGTGTATAAGTTTCTGTACCATTGTGTAAAATCCGTTGCAGTAGTTACATAATTAATTAACGTACGAAATACTTACATTTTCATAAAAATGATAGGTGCAAATGCCCTACATCTACACATTAGGTAAACTCGTGATATATGTACTTATAGTTTATGTAAAATTATGGCGTTCCCACTTTGCGTGACCTGAATCAGTAATAGCACCGTATATTTGAGGATAGTCAAAAACGTTTTATGGAAATGATTGTACATCACGCCCGCTCACTGTTGAAGAGTAATATGCTTACGTTCCAGATCCCAGGGTGAAGGATTGGCCGATGACCTCGTCGCCGTGGCCCACGGTCGCGATATGTCTGTTCTACGCCTACTTCTCCAAGTCCCTCGGGCCCAGGCTCATGGCAAACAGAAAACCCTTCGAGTTGAAAGGCATTCTCGTCGTATATAACTTATTCCAAACCCTCTTCAGTGCCTGGATATTCTATGAGGTGAACTTTCAATTAAATTTTGTACTAAGTCAATAGCATTATCCGCAAATTATTTCCGCCTCGACTAACATGCTGCCTTCACGGATGGAAATAGGTTAACTGTCGTGACGTATTGTAAGATAATTAACCTCCTAGACGGAAATCGTTGACGTAAATGTAATTAAGTAATATTCAAACTCATTTGGTTTTCTTTGTTGATGTTTACCGCATTTATGATAGACCCTGCATTAAATGTCAATCATGGTCATAATTATTACTTACAAAACTAGCTTTACGGCAGCTTATAATCCGGTTTAAAAGGTGTTTTATGTACCTTTGTTGTCTGGTCATTTTATTTACGAATATTAAAACCAACAAAATGCTATTATAAAACACATGGAGATATATAGGCATACTTAAACATAGTAATGCGAATGTAGGTACAGATCTAAGGTGTTTTTGTGTACTCTATTTTTGTTATTCTAGTTATAAAGTCAAAAATAGTACCTTGAACTTGTTTTGTTTATTGCAGTACCTCATGAGTGGATGGTGGGGTCAATACAACTTCAGTTGTCAACTCGTCGACTACTCTCGGAGCCCGACTGCAATGAGGGTTAGTATTTCATATAAGTATGTTGTTACACTATTGGTGTTAATATAAAATATTATATGGTGTTACTGAGAGTTTTGCAACTACAATCTTCTATATAAATCGAATATCCTGTAGAATTTACAAACCGTAGTCCACCCCTGATAAACAACTCTTATTTGCCGAATTAGGAATAGTATTATTGTCTTATTACTGAGTACTAAGTCTATTTATGTCAAATTGTCATGAGAATATTTATTTATTATTAATGATAATTGACATTGAACAATTTGAACATATATCCCAACGGCTGCACTTCACATAAACTTAAAACTACTTTTCTCAAGTTTGCAAATCTATAACTAAATTTATAACTTTTGTCAATAAGCATTACCCAAACGTAATAGATAAAAGATAATTTTAGAAATTTAAGCCTTTTCTTCTTTATTTGTCCTAAAGGTATTTACTAGATCGAATATGTTTGAAACAAGTTTTTAGTCATAGTTGTGAGCAAGGGTAAAGGTGGCTTAATTAAGTGGCATTATTATTCTATGTACACATGTATAATTTGATTACGGTTTAAATATATTTGATCCATTGATAATACAAACAAATCAATGTAATCACTTCTACAGTGAGTTATATACAGACACAAAAGGTAGACAATCAAAGCAGGTGGAAACCAATAATTGTTGTCTAATAATAACATGAATAATTTCCTTGTCATGGGTACACGGAAAGCTCTAAAGACGTGCATTCCATTTAAAAAAAAAGAATGAAATAATTAAGAAATATATACGTGCTTAATATTATCGACTTCAAAATAAGTAGTTATTCAATTATGTTAGCTACCAATATGCCGCGAATCGATACAGTGAACTGCTGCACAAAACATAGAATCAAGTCTTTGTATCTAGGTTGAGATCCATTCGATGGAGTAGATTAGTGTAATATGAACTTAATTTCTGTACTGAATGAAGTGGTATTATTCAGTACAAGATTATATTTATGCTTAATAAGTATTAGATAATAACATCTAACACTGCACAAACGTAAGAAATAACAATGAATGTTACTCGACTTTGTACAACCCTGTGCGCCCGAACGAAGTAGGTATTATTCGCGGCGACCCGCCGTAGTTTGATCGTTGGTTCGTCTTTATACTGTGCACAACACACATTTAACCCATTTGGACCCGGGTATGTCCTTAAACTACGTCCAACAATGAGAGGTAGGGCACAGCAATGACCATCACGCTTGAATCTGGGGCAGCCCAACTGGGGAAGTACCTCCTCCTTACAGAAGACCACAGCCATAATAGCACTGCTACCTTTCAGGTATGTAGTGTTGTGTTCCTGATGGTGAGTAAGGTTCCCAGAGCTCTAACCCCCCTTAAAGGCCGGCAACGCGCTTGTGACCCCCCTGGTGTTGCGGGTGCCCATGGGCGACGGTAATTGCTTACCATCAGGCAATCCGTCTGCTCGTTTGCCGCCTCTATCATAAAAAATAAATAATAATAATAATAATTTTGACCACAAAACGCCGTTTTCAACGACATGTTATTTCCGTGTACCCGTCATATGACGTCTTAAAGATTACCTTTTGAAATGTAAATTAAAACCTTGCTTATACCTAATAGCCTTGACATTATCGTGTGACGTGTTTGTAGATGGCGGCCACTTGCTGGTGGTACTACTTCAGCAAGTTCACAGAGTTCTTCGACACGCTGTTCTTCATCCTCCGCAAGAAGAACGAGCAGGCGTCCACGCTGCACGTGATACATCACGGCATCATGCCCTTCTCCGTGTGGATGGGCCTCAAATTCGCACCAGGTAACCAAGACTGCACAGAATAAGCATACACTTCGTTTTATTATATGAACAGGAATTCATGATACTTAACTTCGGCACCATGCCCTTTTCGCACGTAAACGTGGGGTTAATTTGATTCACGGGATAACATTGATCAATAATTAAGAAATATATACGTGCTTCATATTATCGACTACAATATAAGTAGTTATTCAATTATGTTAGCTACCAATATGCCTCGAATCGATACAGTGAACTGCTGCACAAACCAGAATCAAGTCTTTGTATCTAGGTTGAGATCCATTCGATGGAGTAGATTAGTGTAATATGAACTTAATTTCTGTACTGACTGAAGTGGTACTATTCAGTACAAGATTATATAACAACTAAAAATCTTCGAAACGTTGGGATGTAATTTAAGTTCAGTATACGCGATATAATTAGTCTTTTAGTAGGTAATAATGGCAGGAACCGAAGACAGTATTATCTAAGATAAGTAATGTTATCAAAATAAACAAAAATATTTCACTTTGACTGACAGATTCATGTCAGGTGACAGATTCATCAGAATTTGGTAAAGATATTCTTTACCTGACTATGATATACTCATAGCTGTTGCTTGTTGCCATTATATTAGTGAAATCTTAGGCCACATTTTTTGTATGTATATTTTTTTTAGTCAAATGTAAATTACTTAAGATTTGTTTTGCCGAAACATGGGCGGAGAGGTTTTTTTTTATAAATATGGTGCTATAAAATGTAATTGTGTATTATCTGGTAGTTTTTTCTTGTAAAAGGGCATTTGTTAGCAGTGTTTTTATTGAATAATATTGACATACACCACTTAAAAAATACAACAATATTATGATGTACCTACATGTGATTTTTTGTGATTAAAATCCTCACTACTAAGAGCGGGATGCCCAAAACTCCGCAGAATTAAAGACTAAGTACATATAAGATTATATACAGAATGTCTCATTCAGATCGGTCAGTATGGGGAAATCTGGAACTATAAGACATACAAAGATTTGTACTTAGGTCATCGATTTTAGGGACATGAAAAAATTTATACATAGATTTGAAAAAAAATCTTGTTCTCTGTTCGAGAATCGAACCAGGTTGTTTTGAAAAATAAAAATTTAATTATTTCCGATATAAATTTAATGTGTAGGCAGCAAAAGTTACCATAAAATATGATAACTCCAAATAATATATTTTATTCAGAAACAACTAAATACATACACAATCAATAATTAAAATTAACAATATAAATTCCACTAAGACTAACATAACATATAAACTTCTCATTTCCCGAGACGACTGGTACCTATCTCAAATGAATAAAATGCATTGTAATTCAAAATCTTTTAATATTATTTTTAACAACTGGGGTTGATTCCAAAACTGAACACATTTTTTTTTAATCTATTTAACTATGCAGGTTTTTCTTGTCCCTCAAATAGATGGCATGGTTCCTAAGAACAAATCTTTGTATGTCTTATAGTTCCAGATTTCCCCATATTGACCGATCTAAATGAGACAGCCTGTATACATATCCTTATATATGTTGTACGCATTTTCTAGACCAGAATATTATTACTTCCAAATTTAGTCCAACTTCAAAATAAGTTACCAAATTGCCAGCTGACTCTGATACCTTTCATTTCTACCCCTCTTATGCCATGACATGAATTGTTGTTTAGTCACATGTTGTCACATTGTTTAGTGACATTGCATACGGGATCCCCAAAATCGTAGTTTTTGATACTCCCAACTCTTACAGAAATCTGTTTTTTTTGGCGTCTCCCAATACTTTGTAGTTTTTAAACTTTTTCGGCGACATTTAGACCCAGCCAGGGTCGTCTTCAATTGACTATGCCAAGTTACAAAAGCCCATTTTCCCTTCTTTGGTCAGGAACTTAATAATCGCTCGTTACTCAATTTGCTTCATATTTGCAGGTTTCATGCTAATTTACTTCTTTGTTTAACTATATGTATTTTAATAAAGTAATAAGCTGAAACTTGATATCGTAATGAGATCTCACATAGTATTATACTAGAAATTAATAAATTATTCTAATAGTAGGGTGAACGGTTCAACGAGGTTAAGATCAAAAGAGTTACCCCTAAGGTTACTTTTACATGTCAATTAAACATTACAACTTCTGATACAAAAGATACAGCAGCCAAAACCTGATAACAACATCACATTGAAATTAACTGACGGATACGGAGCGGACATATCTTATTGTTTCATTATTTTAATGTACAGCCAACTGCAGAGAGTTTTGACGCCCCACAAGTCAACACACTAACAATATTTTTATCGAACATAGATATCTTGCATCTAATTGTTACACACCAACAAGAGCAATCAAATGTAATAAGATCGCATGTAGAGATTAATTTGCATTAAAAAAGAAACTTAAAAACGTTTCCGCCGAATAATTTACCACCGAAGGCCGAATGCTCGCAAGACTGATGCCTCAGCACTTTCTAAAACAATGTCACGTGAGTCATCGTCACAGACTGCTGATTAATTAACTGCTGTTCGGTGAATTAAGCAGGTAACGTAACTCGGCCATTATGAGCTGCAGCGGTCATGGTTAACTTCGTAATAAAATTACTGTGTCGACGAGGTCCGTACAAAATTTGAACATAATATCAAGATCATCGAAAATCGCAAATATCGAACGAATGTCTCTGTCACTCTGATTACGCTTTAATTGGAGTACAGAGATGCCAGAAATCTTCGAACTTCGATTGTTGCAATAGGCCATCAGGCCCTCCAAATTAAAAATCTACATTTATTATTGCTAAAAATAAACACGACATATGAAAAAAAGGAGAAAAAAAAAGAAAAATCATAAATCACTCGAGAGCAATAAAAACCGCTTCCATAGAAAATTCAGATTGAAGATTGTATTACCGCCACTGTAAAGCCACTTTTTTATATTTGGTTAAGTATAATATATAATAAATGATGCGAATATATTTGAACACAATAATATGATATAGGTACCTACTTGCCTAATATATTTGACAAAGTAAAACAAGCAGATTAGATTTGTACTAAAATATTGCAACATATATTACTATGCGTATTTTTATAATATTTAAACAAAAAACATACTCGCCTTAATGAACATTTTCGTGGAATAAAATTTGACGTGTAAACGTCTCTTCACTAATTTCGTTACTTTTGTGGCATCACGGAGGCCAAACCTTTTTCTTCAGTTCGCACGACTACATCGTGCATCGCACGGCTGTGTATTAGCAACGCATGGCAGTGTGAAAATCTACGGTTTATAAAATTTTTAGTTAGTTAAAAAAATACATGGATATCACATTTTACAATGACACTGGGACATTAATTAGCACTGGGTACCTATTTTTGTGACTTGAGTTGTAGAAACATTACTTTGTTACTACAGTGTTACTTATTCATTAAATTAGCAGCCGAAGTGACAAATATAACCGATGACAATTTTTGTACTACAAATCATTAATTCAGTAAATATTTTTTCTGAAATCCGACATTCAGAAAAATGTGAACCCTTAAGGTCAGGTTAGTTCGGAATTCGATAAAAAGTAATGATTTTTTCTGCGACGGGAAGCGAGTTTTTTTTTTTTTTTCATTTTTTCTCAAACGTTACGTTACGTCAAAACTAGTAATATGATAATAAGTTTTAGAGCAAAATTTGTTCGCAATGTTTCGTTATTAGCCAGTTAACATAAATAGGTATAGAAAACCATCATAGTACTTCTAGGTGCACTATAGCGCATTTTTACCTTACTATGAACGCATTTCATCGTAATTGTGAATTAAATAGGAAGTCAAGTATATACAACATAAACATTGTATGTAATTTAAATGTCGGTTCAAAGCAGACAATGCAGACTTTAAACTTTCCTCACAATATAAATTATAAGGAAATTCCGGATAGAGTAGGTACGTCATTCATATGTTTATTGAAATAATGTAAACCGTAATGCCCTAGACCGTAATAGGAAAAATCCCGAAGTGCTGCTTGACGGCGATCTGTGCTAATTACTACATTAAACTGCTATAGCGGATGTCTCCGAAGTCGTACCACTGTGTGCATAAAACTTAGCAAGCCTCTGTTGAATTAAGCCTCTTACGAGTATCAATAATAATGCTAATATGACGGATAGAGACAAAATATAATAAAAAAATTAAATTTATTCTAGTGCCATAAAAGTTTAAAAAAATTACGTAGATTAGGATTTGGTTGAGCCTATACAATTTTTTGTTTGCAATTTAACTTATACGAACACAGTCGGTAAGAATAAATAAAATAAATAAGTTTACTTATGTGTTGTAAAATATATGCTATAACACCAGGTGTACTCAATAATCATGTTTCCGTATTTTTAAATGCCGTGTATTTTATTTATGTATTCAATACACTGAAATTAACAAATTTTGTTTTTGTGGTACTTTGTAACTCTCGTCAAGTCACCGTTTGACGCAATTGCTCAGGTTCTATGACACTGAACTATTCAAATTACGCAGATACGCAAATCTTTATTTACAGTTGAGTTCACTAGTATTTGAATAGTTCAATGTTGTATGTTTTATACAATAATAGGCAGTCAAGCACTTGTTAAGAGTTTTCCTTGTTTTTTTAGTACACTCAGTAAATCAAAATTACCTTTTTTAATTAAAACAAAGCAAACCAGTACATAACAAGCATATCAAATCAAAACAATTATTGTTAGTTAAAATAAAAAGGCGTACAAATTTATAGATCATATTTTAGTTATTTATACTATGGGATGTGATGTTTTGCGCTATTTCTGTAAACGTTTGATATCCTGCTCTTTTGATGATTAAATTACGTAGGGTAATTCTAGGGTAGTTGGCCATAAAAGAGAGATGTCCAATAGAAATGACCTTAGCAATTCTTGACTAGATATTGTTCAATTTGCTTCGTGTCATGCTTATTCTTATTTTCATTTATTAGAGGTTTTCCAACAATGTTTACACTGTTACATTTGTAAATAAGGTATTCTATATTTAAGCTAAGTGCAACAATCACTTAGAGGTGAACACCATATGCGAAACTCACTACGTCAAAGTCACTTATGTTGATTAATTAAACAACTCAGAAAAATAACTAGTTAACAACACTTACTTAGATACTAAATACACTAGGTAAGGTAGCTTAAAGGCAAATAACATTACTATAATAACATTGTATAAAAATGCCGCTAACAGCACAAGCATAGCGTAAGAGGTACATAAATCCGACATTTCGACAAAACTGAACACATAGGTACGAATATCTAGCAACTCTGCATAAGTTTTATTGGCCGTTTCTCCCCTATAGTCAACATTGGAATTACCGAGATTAAACAACATACAGCGGGTTGTGAAGTTAAAAAAAAATGTTTACTTCAAAAACACGTGGTTTCATAATATATTATTTTGTCCACAGGCGGCCACAGCACTTTCTTCGCACTGCTCAACACATTCGTGCACATCGTCATGTACTTCTACTATATGGTCTCGGCCATGGGACCCAAGTATCAGAAGTACATCTGGTGGAAGAAGTACCTCACCGCTTTCCAGATGGTACGTTTGTCTATGTCCACAAAATTCGGTGGGGTAAGATGAGCATAAAAGGCTATGCTCGAATCGAATTTTAGTCCAGATTGAGGAAGGTCAAGATACAGGATATTCTTCTTTTACCCCACCTTTCCTAATATTATATATTGACGTTTCTTTCAAGGTTTGGTAATATTTATACACATAAAAATATAGAACGCTTACCCAGATTTTTATCGGATTTCGACGTTGAATAAAAGAGTAGAAGTAGGTACGTAAGAATTGTAGTAAAATTCTGATTTTGATGCCAATATTGAAAAAAACTCCTTTTACATTTTACTACTCATACACATCTTGTACTTATACGTGCGACGTCTATTAAGAATATATCTCAATGATTAAACCGTTTAGACGCCTACGTCAGGCGCCCAGCCCTTTAACACGTGTAAAGGTTACTTGCGTCTACATCACATTTGCATAGGTAACAGCCCTGAAGCATCTACTTGTATGGGATGCGAACATCTTCCTCTAGATCTCACATTATCTAATGTTATATTTACGCAACAGACGCGTCAACTTGGAGACCGACATACAACGTACAGCAAATACCGTTGAGGGTTGACCCTTTGAATTTGGAATAACAATTTCACAAATGTTTAAATGTTCATTCAAAAGGGTATTTTATTTTATTGTCACAAAATGGCTGGACAAAAAGATGATTTTTTTAACGGTTTTTGCGTGGTCAACTTTGTAGAGGATGTAAGATGACGCACCTCCGTATATTGTATCTATATACGACACGAGGGATGTTATGTGTTGTTTGACTTGTTTGTTAGATATGACCACGAAGTTACCTTATCGCAGCATCTAGTGGTAAGGTAGCTATAATTTTTAATATGCCAGAGATAACTAGTTTTGAGAAACTGGTTTTCCTTTCATTGTCATATTCAGAATACAAGATTTAATGCTTTGAATGTAAAATTTTAGCAGGTGTTTCCGTGAGGTTAACTTTACGTCCATTAATGTTATATTAAATTTCTTTGTTAATAGACTGTGGACCGCTAAATGTAGTCTGTGCAGGTATTTTGACGACCGGTCTGGCCTAGTGGGTAGTGACCTTGCCTATGAAGCCGATGGTCCTGGGTTCGATTCCCAGTCAGGGCATTTATTTGTGTGATGAACACAGATATTTGTTCTTGAGTCATGGGTGTTTTCTATGTATTTAAGTATTTATATGTATCTAACTATTATATATATCGTCGTCTAGTACCTACAACCCAAGCCTTCTGAGCTTACCGTAGGACTAGGTCGATTTGTGTCAGATTGTCCCGAAATATTTATTTATTTATTTATTTATTTATTTATTTCGCTAACCTAAACATATTTTATTTAAAATCACTGACACCACTAAAATTTGTGATTACATCACGTATGTTAAAATCTAATTTAATTTCGCCCTTAATGTTTAAACATAGGAAACATCTTGTCTCGCTGTTAAAACGGGACACGACACAGCGACCCTGGGAGATAGGAATATTCCTCTATAAATTATCGTTTCGTTCAACAATAGCCCCTAAAGCAACGGCATACGGTATTGTTTGCAGGTGCAGTTCGTGATGATCTTCAGCCACCAGCTGCAGGTGCTGTTCCGGCCGTCGTGCCAGTACCCCCACGTGTTCGTCTACTGGATAGCGATGCACGGCTTCCTCTTCTTATTCCTCTTCAGCGACTTCTACAAGGCGCGGTACACGCAGAAGGTGCAGAAGCGTGCCGACGGACTTTGCATGGTAAGTTGATGCATTTAAGAGAAATTCGTGCTTTTAATGTGCTGGATAAATAATACCTAATATTTCTGTCGAAAGGAGAGAAAGGCGTCAAGTGTCATAAATATGTATTCATATGTTAACCTTAACCCATTGTAATAAGGTGTCAAACTCATATTTATGCCCTTGACCGTACCTACTTAGTAAAGGACGGATTACAGGTGGTAGACACACGCTTACTTTGGTTAACCAAAGTAAATCTAGGCAAGTTAGATTATTTCAAATCCATTATATATATACATATTTATAATACATAATATAGCAACTTTCCAGCATTTTTATCAATGAAAGAATAGCTAGTAAACACGTTTGCAACAACTACTCCATTTTGGTTATTAAGCCGGTTAACCGTTTTTATGTGTCGTCCAATGTCTGTGTAAAAGTTTAAAGACTTGCGCGGAATACTGTGTTGCGAAATGCCGTGAAGCCTCAAGGCCGCGTCTGCCCGGAGATACTACTTTCGGACTCGATTCGATGTGTGTCATGTTAAGCGATGTTTGTTAATGTTATGCCCTGTTGCGCCACGACGATGAACAAAGTCCACACCGGCGCGCTGCGCAAAAATTGACACCCCATGCACAACTATCCTAATAGCGAGCATCATTGTACGATTCTACCAAAATTAATATACGAGGAAGCAATCAGAAATGATTTATTTGCATAATCACAGTTTAGGTATGTTACAATACATTATGATTCCTGTAGATTGCGTGTAAGCGTGCAAATATGAAGTAGGCGGATGATATTAGAAAAAAAAATCAACAAAATACTAAAACATAATAGGCATGTCAAAGTTACATTGATAACCTAATTATGTATTATTAATTCTCATGTAGTATTTGATATACGCCTTTACACTGTAGAAACAATGCTCGAAAAGTCAGTTTGATAGGCAGCGTTTAAAGGCGTTTCCGTGTAGTAGCTTTAGTTCTTCCGGGAGATAATTATAAATAGCGATACTCATACTAATCACGTTTTACTTGTACATCATCTTGCGACTTTGAGGGTGATACAAGAAGTTTATGATTTTTTCCCTAGTTCGTCTTTCAAGAAAATTGCCACGAGTTTTAAAGTATAAGTGATGTGATCTGACAATATTACAAATTTCTCTTAGGCATATCTCTATGTCTCTCAGTCTTTTGACTGCAAATACAAAATTTGCCGCAAATACAAGTTTGTTTTAGAATTTGTCAATACGTGCTTTCAAATTTAGGAGTTTGTCAACTGTGACTGACAATTATGAAGATATGGGATGAACGTTATGGACTTAATAAAGCATGGATAGATATGACGTGGGGTACTGCATAAAACTGGACAAAGAAATGCTCGCTTTCGGGTCCAAACCAACGTGGAAGGCATGCTGGTGTGACATGTAAAAATATCACGTAGGGTAAATAACCGTTGTTACACAATCGACTGATGATTTATCCCGAGCCACAAATAATATAGATTAGGTAGTAAAAAGATGTTTAAAATTACTTAAAAGTAATTGAATAAAGGAAGTACTATATTTAACTGTTAACTACATTACCTACGTGCAAGATAAAAATAAGATATCGAGATCATCAACAAATTAATTTATCTTTTATGGGTAGGAGTACAACAGAAAAACGTGTTCTTGGAAAACTTTTTAATTGATCTCTGCGAAAGAGGGTCAATTATCACAGTATGCAAGAAGCGAATCATAGGCTTATTTTTTCGTCAATTTCTTTACATTGTCAACCCGATAATATGTTGAAAATTTAAATGAAAATCGTGGGAGAAAGGGACAGTTACTTTTACAGTTTCGTCGCATTTATTCAATGGCACGATTAGGTACCTGAATATCTTGTGTGAATAAGCATCGTCAAGTTTTTAATTTAAAAAAATCCTTGCAATCTATTGATTTCATAGAATTTAATCCCAAATTAAAAGAATAGAATTTGTAACTGAAGGCTAACGTGTTGTGTAGGAGAAGTTGATGATTTTTTTATTATCAATAATTATTACTTATGTTATTATTCTACACTTGCCTTATTATCAATACTTAGAGCGAGAGTTAAAGAATATAGAAAGTATGCTCTTCCTTGCAAGCCTCCTACAATGACGGCAACCTTCACCCTGAATCCAATTACTTATTAAATAAACCCCGAATTTATTTTGTGTATAATTTATAAATTGGACCGTTTTGTGTGCGTTAGACAAGCGTCTGATTGTGTTTCATTTGTTCGCAGGCGGTGGACGTGGGCGCCACGCGCGGCTACTCGGAGGGCTCGCAGGTGCCGAGCGCGTACGCGTCGTCGGCCGCGGACGCGTTCGTACGGCGGCGGCCCGTCTCCTAGTGCCGCTGCCGTCTCTATTCTCACACGAAAGTTTGTTAATGCACAAACTCACCGCAACGTTGAATGCCTTGTAATTTGATTAAGTACAGAAGTATATTCCAAATATATTCTATGGATTGTTATCGATTAGGCGAGATAATTGAATAGGATGTTTAGTGAGACGGTGTGGTCTGTAATTTTTTAGTCACAATTGTAGATCTTACTTTTATTTTTCGCGGGCATTGTGTATTATCGTAACTGTAAATAATGTTTTGTAACGTTCGGGTCTTGGCTTACGTTTCGAGGAGGGTAGTGGATTGTTTGTAAATATTATTTTATTGCTTAGGTAGTCAATCATGCGGATAATTGAAATACGTTACCATAAAATTCTGTAAGGTGTCCAGTGTCCATTTTATTTTGGCATTTTCCTAAATGAAATGTATTTGAGTAATTTCTTTCAATCATGTCTATGTCTATTGTTAATAGTTTTACCAAAAAAGAACAAGTATATGAATCGACACAATGTGTCGGGACTGTGTGAATACTGTATAGATTGCATTTAAGTTGTGACATTAATATTAGTACTTGTTCGCGAGTACGGAGCAGAGCGGCAGGGGCCGCGCAGAGTTAGTTGTGTAGATGTGTGCCCGGGCGACGATTCGCCGACTAATATTTTGTATGTTTATTATTTTGTATTATTTTTTGGTGTATTAATGCTTTGAATGTTGTGCTATGTGAAGTGCCGGTTGCTTGTCGCGACAGATATGCTCAAATAATACTGCGTATTCACTGTTTTGCTATTCTATTTATTATTTTAATAAACAAGTTTACAGTATACCCTGGTGTCTTAAATTATATCTACAACACAGGCCTATTGGCAATACCCACCCGTTTTATTAATTAACTATGAATATATAAATCTAAACCTACTTAAAAGTGTAGAAAAAGTTACTACCATATTCGTTGGCAAAAACCAATTACCTATTTAACACACAAAATGATCGATACTTAAATAGTTAGCCAACCAACCAACTAACTACCGAGCCGCGGGACCGTCGGGCGCCAGTTTCCACATGAACTTTGAGCTGCAAGGCTGTTATAATCTGCATACTATTGCAGATTATTGGGCTCTTGGGAAACACATAATGTGGCCGTTTACTTATCCGAGTGGTTGCTAACTTCTACTTCGCGTAGTTTCTTGTATTGAGTTTTGAACCTAATTTAGTGTCATTACCTCTTAGTCGCATAGCAGAAAACACAATGAGTCTTTTTCTTCTTTAGATGAATGACCCGTAGCACAAACAACTTTCAATAAGGTAACACTTCAGTACACCCGACTACAGAAGTAAGATATTTTTTTATAACTGAGCTGTTCTACAAGTAACGTAATATTTAGTCTAATAATTGATAATTAAAATTATAATCAATTTTTTAATTAGATGGAGTAAACTGACAGCAGTTTTCATACATTTGACAGATTGTTTGACAACTTTAGAATGAAAACTGCTGTCAGTATACTCCAATTAATAAAAAAATTGATTATAGAGAGATTCGGGATGTAGGTATTAGAGATATAGAGATTACTTTGTACTTAAGTGACGAAATATAATATATAAAACGGGACAACTTTAGAAGAATTAGGTACGAAGCAATACGAGTACCTACTCAATGTTTTTTTAATAATGCTTGAAACGTTGCAATCAGTTTAGTTGTAATTAAGTACCTATCTATTTGCCAGTTTTAATTATTAACGATTTTAAGTTATAACCGATTTCAAAAAAGGAGGTCGTTCTTTACTCTTCGCTAGTTTTTTTTAATGCACCTTCTTAAGCAGAACCTCATTGAAGAGATTTTTTATGGGTTAAAAGTGTATAACACTGGCAAAAAGTTGAAATCTGCTGATGGAATCCTGGAATAATCGAGAACAACCCTAAAATAATATATACTGAAAATAAAAAAGGTTTGTAACAATTTAAAAATAGTTAAATTAACAAAACTATAGATTAACGCAACATGAACCAATGTTGCAATTGTTTTGCTGTTTTCGCAAGAGTTGTTCACCCAACAAGACTCCTTATACAAACCCAAAATTTTTGTTGAAGTATGGTAAAAAGTCAGATGGTTTATGGTAGGGACGCATATTATATGTTGCTAAAATTATTCAAGTATTTACGCCTGCATAACACGTTCCTGTGCTGACGTTGGAAGGTAAGGATAACTCCTTACTGCTGATGTGACTCTTATGACAATGGAAATCATGAAGTGATTATTGACTAATTTTTGTAATGATGATATGAAAGTATCTCAACGCCAGAACCTAATTCGAAATCAAAAATTTCGTTTTCTCCCTCGTGTTGACGACAGCGGTTGAAAATCAAAAAGTTAATTTATGAATTCCAAGGAAAATTTGATTATAGAGAGATTCGGGATGTATTAGAGATTATTACATACTAATATATGTGACTCTTATGACAATGGAAATGATGAAGTGATTATTGACTCATTTTTTTTATTTGATGATATGAAAGTACCTCAATGCCAGAACCTAATTCGAAATCAAAAATTTCGTTTACTCCCTCGTGTTGACGGCTGCGGTAGAAATTAAAAAAGTTAATTTATGAATTCCAAGGAATATAACTCCCAAGAATCGCATCAATACTCCGTGCGTACGTATAATATTGTAATCAGTATTACGAGTACTTATTATCACGTCACTTCACGGTGGCGAATGTGAACTAGGTATATTTATTGACATACTAACTTACACCAATCGAATCTACATATTCGATTTAATTTGAGTGGAAGTCAAACATCCCGTTGACGTCAAAACTTATTTAAATTAATTTGCGTTTAGTGTGTATGTATTCACATCAGAATAGTATTTTTTTGTAGGTTTATTTATGTATGTAAACGATATTCACAATTTTAAAAATGAGTTTTATCCATTTTGCTCGTATTTTTCGATCACTTGTTTTAAATTAGTAGTAGATACTTAAAGCAAAATGATAAGCCGATAGGTAGTCCCGGATTCAAATTCCAGTGAGGGCATTTATTTGTGAGATGAGTAGGTATAGCTTTCTGAGTCATGGGCATGGGTCTTTTCTATGTATTTAAGAAGTTGCAAATGGGATACTCGGGCCTATACCTACATCCCGGTCACTTTATGGGCTTGAGGATATAAATCCAGTGCGGAGAGCCCTTTGGAGAATTTTACTTCGTAATACGCCTATAGATGCCCATGAAAAAGGGATATTGTGGGATATTGAAATGAGCTATTGAAAAAGAGTTCCGGACACCTGAATTAACAATGTTCAAGTTATAAAGCTAGTGGTGACTTGGCCCCTGGAATTGCCGCCGTAAAAGACGGCCAGGAGCAATTAACATCGATGTGAACGGCTCAGGGTATGGAGTGTGACAGGTGTGTGCCGTTTTCTACCCAGGTAGTAAACAACCTTCGTGCCAACTCGCGTCTTATGCATGTTTTACTTCCACGCTGCGAGCATATAGCGCTCTGACGACTCTCCTCTGGACGGCAAAGGGAGGCAAGCCTGAGCCGGAAGTCCTAGGGGTCCACTCCGATCGACGAAGACACCCCGGAAACTGAGACCATGGCCGACTATCTGGTGCACTCGCTCCCTAACAGCTCGTCACAAGCTGCCCTTATAACTTATAAAACAAGATAAGTAGGTACGTAGATATGATTATCTACGTACCTACTTATCTTGTTTTTAGG
The DNA here is from genome assembly GCA_022674325.2 of Grapholita molesta. NCBI lineage: Eukaryota > Metazoa > Arthropoda > Insecta > Lepidoptera > Tortricidae > Grapholita > Grapholita molesta. Next base: position 7,499,200 of record CP053126.2, read on the forward strand.
TATTTACTAAACGGAGTGACTGGGTCATTCCACCGTTCCTATTAAATTCCTAACATTCATGAAGGTACATTGATAAAGGTATTGACCGAATGACCGGGTCCCGTGATTCTTGTTAACTTTATTTGAAACTGACCATAAGTATTTTTCCATTAATTTGTCTCTGGGCGCCCGGCTTCGGCCTTTAACTCCGGCGTTCCGGTTGAAAGAGTTTTATTTTTAATATTTTGGGGTTTATTTATAAATTTAGGAGTATAAATTAATATAGGTACAATAATGTAAATGTTTCTTATTATTTAACACCATGTTAATGGAGTAGTACATATTTCTACAATTTTCTAATTTTTGTATTTGCCTCGTAACAAAATAATTCATACTTATATAACATAATGCATAATTATAGGTAACTTTAAAATTGCTATTGGCTTAAATACATAAGCCATAACATTTTGTACTTGATTTATTAGTATAAACAAATACCTGATATTAACTAAATATATTCGCCTAAGATTAAGTAAAAAGGTACTTATATTTTATTAATTAAACATTCGAACCGTCCTCTCGTGAACTTAGAGGCGCATTCAGATCTATATAGGTAATAAATATAGGCAGATTTAATTTTGTGTTCAGTTTAATGCGCTCTGTCACAGTGTGAGAAGAACAGACACAGGTATCTGTACCTATATCAAAGAATTATCATATTATGAGTATTCAAATTTCCCACTTGAAATCAACCACGGGTATTCTTTGGCGTCATTGCCAATCTTCCGAAGGTTATTTATTAATAGGAATTTTATTTTATTTTTATTTTTAGTGCAGGTATGTAATTATAAGAATTTGGGTCGTGACTGTTCGACCACCAAATAACTAATGTATTAATAGGTAGGTTAAATAACAAATCTTACTGAGCGCAACATGTGATTCCTTGACGCAAGCATCAGCTGACGAAATTGTGAATTATGTTTCACTACACAGCAACACTATGTGCTTCGATATTCGTGCTTATTTTTGAGAATTCGTTAATGCCATATCTGGTATTCGTTAGCACCTGGACTTTATGTTCAAAGGCGCTAGTGTAAGTTTCTTTTGACGTAAAAAAAACGTCGCGAACGCGTAACTGATAATGTTATTTATATGGGAAACTGTAACGCGATGGTAACGTTTTGTTACGTTAAAAACTTATACTCAGGGCTCTGATCAAGACCGTAATTTGTAAGTTGTAAAAATCTCGTCAAAGTAGCTTATAATAAAACAAAAACTCTAAAATCGGATGTACATGAAACAATACATAGGTAGACGATCATATGTAGAATAGAATCAACTTTTACAGTTGTAAAACCTATCAAAGTTGGACTTCAGTCTTCGTAAGTCGAAACAGTTCGACGTAATTGCATATTCGATTAGTAAAAAATAATGGTGTCGAATTAATTAACTATATTTTTATCTTATTGAGGATATCAGTCTGTGCTTAATATCAACAGTCGTTAGAGTATTAATTTTAACATCAATTATTTATGTCTGTTTAAAGAGAACAAAAGATGCATTGTTGGAGCTGACGACACAACGTTAGAACCACTGTCTTAGTTAACTATTGCTACAACAATCTGCACAATTTCAGTCATAGTTAGGTAAGTCCAGGCATACTTACTTTCTTTAATATGAAATGGTCATCATCATCATTGTCCCGGCGTTTTTCCAGGGTTTAGTAGTATCTGAGATTCTCTCCGCAGCCCAATCCCAAGATTAGGCGTAGAAACTTTTACAAATAAATATGACTGCCATCTGACTTTTCAATCTACTATAGAAAACAAAACCTCATCGGGATTTATTATACACACACAAACAAATATTAAAAATAAGAAATATGTTTTAAAAATTATACAATTATTAAACTTACAAAAAATTTAAAAATCAGTAAAAGATATTATTTACATTATATTAAATAATATCCAGCCGCGGCATGCCACAGATGTCCGCGGTGCCGAGATGTTGGCATTTCCCTGTTGTATCGCAATACCAATAGGTACATTGGGCGAGGAAGCTACCAGCTCAAAGGTCACCAATCCTCCAGCCTCTTCGAGATGTCCTTGAAGAGGGAGTGGGCACTGGGATTCCATGGGCCGAGGGTCTTGATACCGAAAGCAGCGAAGTTTTATTGGGCGCCGAGACCCTTGCGAGTTATTCGTTATATCGGGATTAATTCTGGGTTTTAGTACGATGCTTTCTTTCACCGAAACACTACAAATATCAAATTATATTTCCTTTATAAGTTCCCTAAAACTCATTCTTACGAGCCGTTTGTCACTAGCTCAACCCGCGGACGGAAAGCCACCACCACTAGCTGCGAGTGTCCATAGAACACACTTAAACTTAAGAGTAGGTAACAGATACTTTGACTACCTACTATATATTTTGCAATTCACAAACGGTTATTATACATTTAAAGAGTTCATTTACAACACAGACAATAGTTTTATTGCACAAACGAGCTGTGACTGTGGTTAAAATGATATAAAATAAGAGATTAATGTAGATTAAATACTTAGGATATATATGTTGCAACAATCCTAGTATTGTTTAATTAAATGGCGTAAACTGACAGCAGTTTTCATACTAAAGTTGTCAGATGTATGAAAACTGCTGTCAGTCAATTTAATTAAAAAAAATGATTATAGGCACATAGTAGACGCTAGACAGTGAGCTATAAGGTGGAAGACTGTTACGTCCGTCAGCTTTGAATGCTGAATATTAAAATCCTGCCTCGGATCTCGGTGGGCTTGGTGAATTTTTCTTTACGTTAAGATAGGTACCAAATATTGAAAAGATAATGTAAAAACCAGATGTCAATCACAAACCTAACACAGTGTCGGTAAGAATTTCCAACGGAAGCAGGGGATTCCTGATGAAAAGTAAAGGTCATCACGGTTGTTAATTTTTATTATTTAATGTCATCGATCCTCATCTTCTAATCTACTCCGACAGACCAGATTCTCTGCGTTCGTGTAAATACCGGTTATGTTAATATTACGACTGCACAGCCAGTTCCTATACCTACTTACTAAATCGATCATTAGATTATAGCAGTGACGCAAATTGGTATCTATATGGATTGTTTATGATGTAGTTTTGGTTACAGATTCATTAGGATTTAAACCATTTTAATGCTGTTGAAAATTGTGTGCATGATTAAATGTCAAAATCCGTATAAGTGCCTGCACCGTTTTTGTCATAACAGAACATAGTTTTACATTTTTCATGTTTTTTGGTGTTTATGGTTTGGTGAAATTAGTCATGACAAGGAATGGGCCAGTAGTAGGCGATATCGGAAATCGTAAAGGAACTTATAGACAACTAGCTTTTGCCCGCGGCTTCACTCGCGTTAAGAAGTATTTAAGATATTTTTAGCACTTTCAAAAGATAGTTTTGTAAGCATGTATGCTTTTTATTCAGAAAATGCCGTTTTATCTACAAATGCCTACGTCATAGTAGCTTTATGCAGGCATTGTCTCAGCCCGACCTGTTTAAAATTGACAAAGTTTTATACAAACTTGCATCCCCTATTTTATCCCCTTGGGGGTAGAATTGATCAAAATCCTTTCTTTCCAGCCCGATCCGTCCAGTGGTTTAGGCTGTGCGTTGATAGATCACTATGTCAGTCAGTCACCTTTGAGTTATATATATTTAGATTTAAATGTATAAAATAAGTAATATCGTATGGCTGCCACTTATCTCAGCTTTGCCTTAGTAGCTTCGTACATCAACGCCTAACTTTGCTGACTGTTCACACAAAACAAATTGCGCATCTTAACCAATAAAGGAAGACAACTGCATGACAGGCCATGACTTTGGCTTCAACTTGAAATTCCGTCACACGCGCAAACGTGGAACAAACACTACACCAACCTGCCATGATGTGTGCAACCTTTACATGCGTACATGTGTCAATAGTGGTTGGCAAATATTTAACTAACCATTATAGATAATTTACAGCCATATACGATTCACTGTAGAATAGGTACAAACTACCTATTCCGTTTTGGAAACCAATGATTTTCTCTATTTTTCATGATTTTTAAAGATAGACTCCGGCGAGCGGCGCTGCCGCGAAAAACGCTATTGGTAAATTTCGGACGGTCGTCTTTGTCACAGTTATGACTTATGACGCCTTAATTGGAATAAGAGAGAAAGATGCTCGAAATATACGAACTTAGATGTTTGCTATACCGGGCCAGAGGCGCTACCGCCAAAAACGATATTCGTAAATTTCGGGCATCTTTCTCTTTTACCCTAATTAAGACGTCATGGGAGTGACAGTGATAATCGTCCGAAATTTACGAATATCGTTTTTGGCGGTAGCGCCGCAGGTCTGCATTGCAAAGGTCTACAAGGCATGATAAATCAGCGAATTTTTAACTTTAGTATTAAAATTCGAGTAAAATAGAGAAGGCAACCGATTACCTAAACATGAAAAAATAAGTGGTCAAAAAAATTTTTTTTTTGACATAACAATCCCTGAGTAGACCATCACATAGCTATGTTTAAAAAAAAAACGATCTACACCAAGCATGGCGTCAACTATTGGGTTTTAGCATCGACATGTCGAGCTCTAGGACGTTTACCTTATAAACATTGGTTTACTAAAGTTAATAATAATATTTTATTATTCGATATTCAATCCCGGTCAGACAAACGTCCTCAAGTAGCCAAGCACCTTTAGATACGTCATGTGACCGTACCGGCGTCATATATTTATTTGGACGTACATATATCAATGTTCCGAACGTTTTATATCCGCAGTCCACGATTTGGCGGCCAATTTGCCCGGTTTACCTTGACTGTTCGATTAATGAACTATTTAATATTGCCACTTCTGTGACTTGCCGATGGCCCATATGAAAATTCCTAAATAAATATACAAACATCTCTTGTGGATACATTATTTAACATTCGTACTCTAGCCACGTGATGACATATATTAATCTTTGGACCTGATAGACTAATAACATAAGTTATTATTTTTACCCAAACGATTTTTAATAGCTTTAGAGATATTGTTGATATCATATATAAAATAGAAATATGTATGAAAAGGGAGCAACGTGACTTATTTACCGTCGTAGCGTCGCAGGGTAGATGTTAATTGAAACCAAGCGAAGAACTTTAGTGAGCGTAACAAGGAATTTTCAAAAGTTTACCTGACTGGCGCATGTACGCGTAATAAGAGATTCAAGTGTAAATTCCAAAGTAGCAATAATGTTGTTCTTTCTCTAAGTACCTAAATCCCTAATACAGTGAACATCAACAGAAACCCGACTATTAGAAAAGTAACTAGCATTTAGATCCCTCAACGTGAGGAAGAAATAGTATATTGTGTCAAAGGGGAGCAATATGAAATATTAACGGCGAGGGAGTAGATTGAATCCTAAACGAATGGGTAATACATATATCGCTCTGGATTCTAAAATAGACGCCTGACCGTATTGTGGTATTCCCTGCTAGTAGGGAATAAAGTGGCACTTTTCTGTTCTAGTATGTTTGCTTTTTTTTCAGCCGTGCTATGCGTCATTATGTTTATGTTCATCGATTTAGCAGCCGAGCCGAGCCTCTGTGAGAATAAACGCCAAGTAACAACTATGGTAACTTCCGAGACGATACTAGGTAATCAGGTATTTGAACAAATAAACTCTTATAGAAGACGACGTAAAACGGTTACACCATATATTTGCTTGATTCAAGTTTAGTTTGACTCATCGCTTGAAAATGGCGGTATTAAGTGATTGACGATATTCTACCAATAATTTTCCTTATAAGTATCTACATTGTTTTCGATTCATGGAATATCCGAACATAAAAATAGTACCAAGCAGATTGCTATATCTTTCGCTCATTTAAAAGATAGTAGTTACCTATACGATTAGTGTAAAGAGAGAATTATCCTTGTATTCATCCATCACCCTTAATCGTAACATGAACACCATTTGACGACCGGTCTGGCCTAGTGGGTAGTGACCCTGCCTGTGAAGCCGATGGTCCTGGGTTCGATTCCCAGTCAGGGCATTTATTTGTGTGATGAGCACAGATATTTGTTTCTGAGTCATGGATGTTTTCTATGTATTTAAGTATTTATATGTATCTATCTATTATATATATCGTCGTCTAGTACCTACAACACAAGCCTTACTGAGCTTACCGTAGGACTAGGTCGATTTGTGTAAGATTGTCCCGAAAAAATATTTATATTTATATATATTTATTAACACACAAATCAATGCTTGTGAAAACTCACAAGAAAATGCAAGCAAATTATACTAGATATTATGCTTCTAAAGATTACAAGGGTAGGTAGGTACTTATTTTGTGCAGAACTTCGAAGTACGTCGTATACAACAGCGTGTATAATAAAGTAATTTACTCTGTGAGCAAGGTAAATAATCATCTGTGGAGTGGTTCTCCTTACACTAGGCTTAATTATAAGGATGTGTACACGTTCGACGCAATCTTTACTTAACTGCGGCTTAATGATGATTCGTACTCTAAGGGTTGTTTCACACGGACCACAACCACACCACGTCGCAGCGTCAAAATGTGGTCACGCAGTGGTTACGTGTGAATTGTGTAGTTGCTGGCCGTTGCCACAGACGTGGTCGATAATGACTGCAAAATGTGGTACGTGTGAATTGTACTATTTCTCTCTAATACAAAATTTGCAACTGACTACGTGGTCGCGCTTGTCGCGTGGTTGTGGTTGTCGCGTGGTTGTGGTTCGTGTGAAATGACCCTAACTGGACTGTCACCACCGCGGTTTGTAGCCTAGGCAAGTTAAATCGACTCTATTAAGTAGTGTCTAACATATTAAATAGGAATTGTATTTCGGGCCTCAATCACTGAGATGTTATTATTGAAACTGCGCTACATTAGAAGACAGACCTTTAAGATTGGACTCATCGGACATAATATTTGTTCAACGTTTATCATATTCATGACAAATAGACATGAGATTGATTTACGTTAATACCTCGGAAGTTAATACATTTGTCTAGTATGAGGCAAATTACTTTTTTTTAAATGATACATGGATGACAAAAGAAGATCATTTTATTTAAATAAAAATCCGGAACCAATTAAACCTGGTTTTATTAGTTAGGTACTGCCTATTCAGCGTCGGAGTTAATGAACTTATTTTTTTTTCAAACAATTATTATACCGAAGCTTGAATCAAACAGCTGGTTAATTTAATAGGCTTCGGACAGTTCTGTCTTAGGTACCCTGACTGCCCGAGAAACCGTTCACAAAGTATTGAGATTTTGACACCTGAAAGTTCACAATTTTACGGTTCCGATGCCACGGGTTGACCCTTTAATCTGCTTAAATTATAATGTTCCTTGCCTACATACATACATATGCCGAAGACAGTCGCATAGCGCCGCATTATATACCTAATAACACCTTTCAACGGTCGCTGGGCTTTAATTTGCCTTTAAACCTGGACAACAATGAAGCCGGTTTTGCTAATTTATGGTGGTTTAAACCACCACCAAACCACACAAACAATATTAATAGCTTTTAATGCATGAGATTAAAAAATTCTGCGTCTTTTCCACTTTTAGACGTTGAAAATGTACCTACTTGTTACGTGTGTAGGTACAGTACGTTTATTTTTGTGAATTGTTATCGCGTTTCATAGACTACATCACCAGATGTGTTACACACACACGAGCATTATTTACTATATATTAGGGCAAGATGGGAAAAATCCACCGACATGCTAATTCGCTGAATAAAAAGCAAAATGTCGAAGTTGAAACTAACCGCCTTACTGATTTCTGTATGTCCTGCAGTCCTGTTTCAAAACAGGCTTCAAAGTGCTACGAAACTTGATAAGTACAGGAACTGCTACGAACTGAGCCCTGAGTGTAAGTTTTTAAAGTAACTTTAGTTCACGAACGCGTTTGCGTTTCCCATATAAATAACATTATCACTTACGCATTCGTAAACGTTTTTTTACTTCAAAAGTAACTTACACTAGAGCCTCTGTAATCCCTACGTTAAGAATAGGCAAATGAGCGACTACACAGTCGGTAATAGTACTTTTTAAACGGAAACACTCACAAAGACGACTTCATAAAGTCATTAATACAAATCTTTGATAGAATTATAGAAAGACATAAGGATGAATCCAGCAACGCTGCTAGTGTCATGGGGACGTTTGAGACGGCCACAGTCCGGGGCGGTCTGTGTAGTTAATGTTCATTGTGTTGTTGTTGATGACAAAGCCTGCGGCGGATTCAGCAATTAAGATACTGCTTATTTTTAAAACATATTTTGTGCACACAAGTTTATTTTCATTTACCTGGGGTTCTACTGCCAAAGTCAAAGATGTTACATGGAGGATAAATCGCCAGTAACTGGGCACCTTACATTAAAATGAATTATGTTTACCTGGTAGGTACCTATAAAGGCTATAAATAGCTTAGAACACATTTTCTAATGGGGTTGCAATTATTAGCTACCCTTTAATAACTGGGCACATGATACTAAAATAGGTTAGTTATATTTATGGGTAAACAGAATTAATTTTCAGTTTACTCGTAACGTGGCCAGTTATTAAAAGATGACCAGTTACTGACGATTTACCCTAGAATGGCGATTTATCGATTTACCCTTTACAATCTTTGACGTCTTTGACTGTACTATCTTGTCAATATAAAATTAGGCCAATAAAAAAGGTACAAGTAAATATGTGAATAATATCGATAATAGAAAACGAGCCGAAATGCTTTCTTCGACACATTTATAAACCTAAGAATCCCCTGCGTGATTTAGAGTACCAGTAAGCTATATGAAAAACAGGAATATTGATTATATAGATAATATCATAATTCATAATGTATTCATGAGCGTGATAAAATATACACGCTGGATACTTTGTTTTTAATAAAACTCCATTCGCGTGAGACAGGTTTGTACCTTCGTTCACAATCCACACTGCAAACTGATAATTCGTGAACCTTAATGCAAAGACATAAGGTCCACTAACGGTCAGCTATATTATGTTCCTGTTAGTACGTAGTCAGAAGTCCTATACAGACACGTGTCTTACCACTGCCTCAGTGAACGTACGAAGCAGAATGCTGTACCCAATTACCATTATTGTAATGAAACTTGTATTTGTTTATTGTGTTTTAATTTACCATGTACTCGTGACGTCATGTACATGATTTAATAATTAATATAAGATAATATTGCCTACATTTCGCATACTCAAGTAGGTTAGAGTATATCTTAGGTAGGTACTCACGCAATTTTAAATTAAGCTTTAAAAGTAATAAGATTTTTAAAGGGGTTGTATTTGTTTATCATGTTTTAATTTACCATGTGCATATGCACATGGTAAATATATATTTAGCATGCTATCGCCTATATTTAGCATACTCATCTCGTTAAGGTACATCTTAGATAGTTACTCACAAGATTTTAAATTAAGCTTTAAATATAATAATCACATTTATAAGAGTGATCGTCTATAGAGGGAAATTGAGGCCACCCGTGCAAAAAGTATTTCTGCTCGTGTTATGGGACGCACATAGAGACATTCCCAAGTTCGGCTAAAATGCAGCATCTATAATGGCAGGTAGAGACGCAACAGGAGCGGTATCGCGAATATCAAAATTCGTATATTTCGGGCATCTTACTCTTTTACTCCAATTAAGGCGTCATAAGAGTGACAGAGACAATCGCCAGAAATTTACGAATATCGTTATTCGCAGTAGCGCCGCTGGGCAGAGAGAAAAAAGGTGTTACTGGGGCAGGGGCTAAATAAATGTATCTCAATAACAAATGGAACGGAATGTTAAAAAACTTGACTTTCTATAGATTATTTCGATTTCGTTTCGATTGCGTTTCTTCAAGAAGCCAAGAAGACCGCTTACAAGAAACTTTCTTGTAAGCGGTCTTCTTGGCTACGGTCTCCGGAAACAAGCAGCCTGCTACTATTTTATTCGCACCTGGAACGCTGTTCTAGCAGCTCCACTCTAGAAGTAGGTACCTAGGGGTTAGACTATCGAACATATGGCAGCGACTGTAAATAAATAAATAAATAAATATTTCGGGACAATCTTACACAAATCGACCTAGTCCTACGGTAAGCTCAGTAAGGCTTGTGTTGTAGGTACTAGACAACGATATATATAATAGATAGATACATATACATACTTAAATACATAGAAACACCCATGACTCAGGAACAAATATCTGTGCTCAACACACAAATAAATGCCCTGACTGGGAATCGAACCCAGGACCTTCGGCTTCATAGGCAGGGTCACTACCCACTAGGCCAGACCGGTCGTCAAACTGTAGATATCTAATCATTTAGGGGGAGAGGAGTTTCCATAAGTTAAACATGTAAAGTTTTGTCCTGGTTTCACGATAAAATTACCAATTTTGTTTTCGTGCAGTCATTATCGTACAGGTGTCCGGTACAGCGCCGGGGTCACTTGGTCGGTGACGCAAACAAGCCAGGTATGTGTAGGTTTATGTTTATGACGGACGGGTTTTTGTAGTTTTGCATTAATTCGCCGGCCTGTGCCCGCTGCGGCACTTGTTTTCAACACGTGTTAAACCACACGGGTTGGGCACATGTTTTCCAGAAATGTGAAAAATCCCATCGAATTTAATTCTGACAAGTTTACCCAAAGGCACGTAAAACCCTAGTTCTGAGTCAAGGTTTGTGAACGAGAGCTTCCAAATAAAACGATAACTAGTTTTTTTACTCCATCGTAAAATATGATATCGAAGATTGCAGTTTCAAAACAATAATATTTACTTCATGATTATCTTTAATAACAAATATTTATTATGATTTTGCGATGTAGTCTAAACCCATTAATACCTACAGTTTTTTAAATACAGGCGTAGAGAGTTATGGTGAGCTAATTAAATTTGCTCTACCGCATAATGAGCAACATGAAAATAACCGTTCCACTTTAGCTTGTTAAGATAGGTTGTTACTAGGCAATGAATAATGTAATGATGGATACTTTTACTTTCAAGTACCTACCTTGCTTAGGTTCGGTAGCTCAGTCGGTTAACGTTGACTGGTTATACCGGCATCGGCAATGATTCGCGATTTCCTATTTCCCTTGAGGAGGTCAAGTTTACAGACATAGAAAAAAGATCTCTATTTTTCAATTTAGACACATTACATTTCAGCCGTATGCAGTCCACTGCTGGACATAGGCCTCCCACAAATATGACTTGTATAATTTTTTGGGGTAGTTGCCATAGTCGCCACGCTTGGCAGGCGGGTTGGCGACCGCGGTAATATAATTGTTTGTATATCAAATGGAAATTAAACACCAATCTGCGTATAACGTTGTAGTCAAAATCGTTAAGACCTAGACGAGACAAAATAATGTATTTGGTCTACCCATCTTTGGCATTTTCGGACTATTGCTTGTAGATTGATTTTCGTATTCTTTTTGCTATATTTTACTCACTGTTTGCTGAGAAATTCCACTGGCCTTGGAAACTCGTTTTTGGACTTTACAAAAGTAATTAGAATTGTTGTATCTTTGAATTTGTCATTTTCAGTTAAGAAATATAAATAAATATTTCAAGTAATTTCACAAGCTTGCCGATCTTAACGTTTCCCCCGTCTTAGTACTTTTGGCATGTCATAAAATAACTAAAACATAAAAATAACTTAATACTATTAAAATAATCCTCTGGTATTAACAACTCTATATCGATACTTCATCCCGCAACGCGGCCGTCCCCTACTGCATTGTCTTGATGGGTACTGAGTGTGAGTGAAGTAGTAAAACAAATACGAATATTTCCAAGAAAATACGTTAGGAAAGGATTACGCTCGCGCGCATAGTTTACTTAATTTGCCGATAGATGTCGCTGTAGGTGGAACGCTCATACCGTACATGACGGTTTTAAGATTATTTCTGGTTTAAAGAGGTCGGAGCATATATGCCCATACATTAGGTTGAAACTGGCTGACTGACTTGAAATGATGCTGACTGGTTATCACTCCATATTACAACCCCTTCCCACTACTCATGGTGGGACTGAAATAGACAACATTTTTTCTAAATTTCCATGTATAGATGGAATTTATAACTCTTTTTTTAGTTGTCACCGTCCTTTGTGGCCTCGTTTTTAGAGTTCTGTACTTAATATGTCAACTTGCCGTGTGATGCCAGCTGACTAGAATACCACCACCCCATCTCCTCCCGTGGGTGTCGTAAGGCCACAAAGGAAAAAATCCTACGGCAGGCAGCAGCGTCCGTCGCAACCCAATCTACAGTTACTGCGGTCGCCACCCCGCATGCCTACCGTGGCGACTATGGCAACTATTCCCAAGATGATACAAGTCATATTTGTGGGAAGCCTAATAGCCTATGTCCTGAAATTTATTATTTATTTAAAATCACAAGAACGGTTTACCAATTACACTTGCTTATGTACTAAAATTATTTTTACAACAAACTATGTTTATTTAGTTCAGCTTTCATTCACTCTCACAGTAAGTGAGGCACCTCGAACCCATCTTAGGCCAGCTGTCATAGAAAATGTCCGCCTGTACATCCGTGCGAAGGAGCCCGTTGAGTGAGTTGAGCATGTCGCACAGCGGCGAGCGGCGGCGCGCAGCTGTCGCGCGCGGTGCCGTGCCGTCCCACAGCTGCAGACACGCTCGTCGGCGAGACTTGTTGGGGGGCACGACTAGGCAGTTGAGAACATTATGCAGTTCAGTGCTGTTAATTTTGTGACGAAGCACCTTACACGCTGTAATCAACCGCTCGCAACCTCTACGTACCTCGAGTGAGTTAAATCCAACAACGCCAATTTATGTATGTATGTATACTCAATGTATCGAATAACCCATTTTTTTAACTCTTAAGTGGGAACACTTATGGTGACGGACGGAAAACTACGGAACCCTACACTGAGCATGGCCCGACACGCTCTGGGCCGGTTTGTTTATTGTATGAGGACTCCAGAATAGTAAACCAATAAGATTTTCTACTATATAAATTCAATGAGATTTAAGGTTAAGAAAATTATAAGTGCGACATATTCAAATTCAAACGCATAGGTAAGCCATTTTTCTTTAAAACATGATCTAAACCAAACGGGGTTATAAGTGTCACTTCGCACGCAAATGGCGCGGTACAAAATCTAACTCCAACCGAATCTAATTATGTTAAACTCCAAATTTTACGTTTTTAATTTGCGTATTAGAAACATAGTTCCGCGAAAATTAGAATTAAATTGGAATAAAACGCAGAAAATCTATTGGTATAAAGTTTGTGTTGTTTTTACTTATGTTTTAATTTTATCTACGGATTTGTACCTGAGCAATCTAAATATAAATGTTCATATCTTGGGTGACTTAAGTGACAGTTAAGACTCAGTCTGATTAACACGCAACTCTCAAAGGCAAAAGTTGAGGTTACACTCATAATTGTATACATTTACATAAGCGGTTTTTAAAAATTGCGTTCAAAGCTTGTTTGTTGATTATTATTATTACCCATTACTACTTATTTATTATAAAATCTGAAATTTCTTTTAAACCTTTGGTTATCATTCAGGTTCGATACTAATCCAGCTAAACTTAAAGAAATTGACTCAGGCTCATTAGGCCAGTTGACATTTTTTTATTCTATCAATCGATTCCTTTCGTTCTAGGTATGAAATGTCTGTATTGGCCTTAAAACTACTTACACAAAAGCCAGCGGCGCTACCTGAAATGAGCGTCAAAGTCTGACATTCATATTTTCCGCGAAAACGCTCCGTACAAAATGGTGAGAACTTATGACGTCACTTATTCCTATCCGCGCTATCTAAAGCGTGGAAAAATAATAGAAATGCTATTTGGACTGCGAAATATTGCGTTTATATATATATTTATAGTTGCCTTACAATTTATTTTGCAGTAAACCGCGAGAAGTTGATTGTTACCACGGTTTTTTGAAATAGGTACCGCAAATTAAAAATGCTGTTCTTGTTAAATTTTGTAATCGTGATATCTTTAAATCATATGAGTTTTTATATTCCATTTTAATTTTAATTGAATATTTTCGTCATTGTGAACCTATTTCACATAATTTTGTTGAAAAATGTAATATGTGTCAACATCCCTATAAGGTACACAGTATTACATATAGAGACACAGTAGTAAAAATGGTTTTGATAACAAGATTTACTCTGGGAGTCAAAAGTATCTAAAAATATTTAATGTGAATATATTACATAACAAACTCATAATTTTATTGGAAAACAGTTCATTATAAACATAACGATAACCTATACATAACCTATAAAACAATTACAAGATATTAGATAGAATTAAACGCAAACAAAGCTGCAGGAAACAGCTAGTTAAATTAAATTAAATAAGTTATGTTGTGTAAGGTGCTTGTCCCTGTTCTAGCACAAGTATTTAGCAATAGTGATACCAGAGTGTCAACTATCGGACATTAGTCTGTCGACCACTAGGATGTTTACCATACCTTTATCAATTTAAGTGCACAACTTGACCCGTAAATCACCCAAGGAAAACCCCAGATCTGTATTGATTCAGAGATGATTTAGTTTTAACATATATTTTATAGGTCTCATAACTGGTTTCGATATTTATGAACACAATTTACATATACGCACTTGTGAAAACCAAATGTGTCTGTAAATCTGTCGGTAACTGCAGTACAACCTATATAAACTACCTATTATTCAGTTTGTTGGGGTCATAATGACGAAGAATTGATGTAGTGTAAGAAAAAGACAGTATGATTCTTACTGTCTATGCTCTAAATGAGAAACATCTTTAACAAACTATCTTTATCGATGTTTTTTTTTTTAATTTTGCGCTACATAAATAAGACTGAGTAGATATAATGGTGTTGCACATATTTACGCTCTGCGGGGTTTGCAACAGATCATGCTTACGAAATTATAATACAAGTGTAAATTAGTTCGCCTACCTTGAGGTTCGTGAAATTTGGGGTAGTGCGAGTAACAGAAGCAACCAACCGCGAATGGGAGAACATTATATTTCAATTATTTCATTTCATTTCATTTCATTTATTCAAATAAGTTAATATGACATAACAGTAAAACCAATGCGTCATATAACTAAATACATATATAACATAAAAAAGCAAATACAAAATTTAATTAAACTATCTACATTTTGGCAACGCAGCAGTGGGGCTTTGTTGCACAGATAGTACTGGAACTGGAGTAGGATTCGGCAGATTGCCCCGGAACCTCCGAAACACTACCCCCTTCGGCCAGAAGTCCGCGCTTCCAATGGTGTCCAGCAGCGACCGCGGCACGCGCACCACAAACGAGCTGAAGTGCACGTAATGTCGGGCCCGCAGCTGTTGCACCGTCAGCGTGAAGCCAGTCCTCCGGCGAACGTACTCCACCACATCATCAGCCACGGCGGAGTAATGCAGGCGTGATACGTAGAGCGCCCTGCTCGGTATGGCAACTCGTAGCCCAGTGTTAGCCGGCTCCGCAGTGCCACACAGAGTCTTGCGAGGAGCCCTTCGCGTCCTAGACTTTTTTTCTACCAGCGTGAATCCCTCCTTATCCACACTGGCATGGGATTTCCCCGTAATGGGACCCCGAGCAGCACGCGCCTGAGAAGGCACGTTGACCCGGTCAGCTGCAACAGGCTTGCCGGCGACGTCAGCATAAGCACGCTGACGCGACTTAGACGAGGCAGGAGGAGGCCCCGCGCGCAGGGGGTGCGCGGATTATGATTATTTACCTACTTAAGTTTATTTTTTACTATGACAACCAAATTATTTTTTTCCTGATAACCTGGTTTGTTTGAAATGGGGCTGTTAATTAAGCAACACAGGTCACATTTACAAGGCTCGTCAATTTATGAAATAAAGACTGAATTAAGTGTTCTACTTATGTTAACTGTTATAGTACCTACGAGTACGTGAGTAAGTCACCTATTTGTAAATACCTCATTTGACCTACTTA
The DNA here is from genome assembly GCA_022674325.2 of Grapholita molesta. Lineage (NCBI taxonomy): Eukaryota > Metazoa > Arthropoda > Insecta > Lepidoptera > Tortricidae > Grapholita > Grapholita molesta. The sequence continues at coordinate 7,515,211 of CP053126.2, forward strand.
CGAGTACATTGCTAAGAGTTTTTCTTTGGCTTTGTGGTTTCTGGATAGATACATTTCTACGGCAAACAATAAAAATAAAAATACTAAAACAATGAGAAGCCACAGTCAAGGTAGGTTACTTTACTTGTTAATAATTACTATTACACACATATAATGCAAATACGAATAACATTCCGATAACATTAACGATTGCTGTTTTAACGCTAATAAAACACCTATATATGGCTTATGGTTTATGGATTAAAAGATGAAAATGTATACTTTTTTTTGTAAGTAAATCCGAGGGTACATTGTACATATTTATACTGTGTGTGTCTTTCATAACGACACTACTCGTAATTTTAAGGGCTGAAAATATATCTCCTAATGAACTGAAATTAGCATATTTAGTTTAAAATAATAATAAAAAACTTACAAATAAATTGGGCACGCAATGCATCAGTAACAATTTAATAAATTAAACTTAACAATTGACATGTGATTTCAAATGTTTGCATTACATTGCTGCTCGAGTTTTTTTTAATTAATTACTCTTAATTATAAAAGGTAATCGTTATATTCTTTTGATAAAACTGTTAACAGCACTTGCAGCACAGCAACTATCGTTACTTAAAACCAATGCTAACCCATATTAAAAGACACACACAAATAAAATTAACGACACTAACAACAGTCATTAGACTTTGTTACACTTTATAAAGTTATCTAAATTTTTGCTCAATCTCCGTGTAAATGATTTTAGAATATCACTTACAGTTTGAACTGTAAAAATGTTTAATTGCTGTGAATGGCTTCTCAAAGGCATGTCAAACGTAAAAGCAACCGGTCAAACGCCACATCACCGAAATGTCAAAACTGAAGTTGAATTTGATGCATGTGCATGTATTATAGGTCTGTATTGCTGATTGGTATAGGACCTACAATGAGTTTATAACAGAGTAAAATCAGAAAAAGGTATCATACTTTTTATGTTTAAGTATAGACACCGAATTCGTTTGCAGTATCTGCTAGAGACCCGCCATTTGGCGGTTACATAATTTATTATTACAACTGGTGAATAGGTAACAATTATAGATGTACCTAGTTGAAATGTATCATCGAAATTTTCTGATAATTTATGTAATTAGACATTTTGGTGAATTATTTACTTGCATACAATTACGGTAGCCAAACGTGACGTACCTACGCACGCCAAAGCGTATGTAGCATTAATATGTACATTTTTAAATAGTGACATAATTATGTCTGACCCGAAATCAGGTATGTTTTGATTACATTATATGGCTTTTCCTGGCAGTTTCCATGATGCTCTACTTGTAATAGATAAAAAATAAAATAATTACATACATTGAAGAAAAGATTAAGGGAAAAACAAAACAGAAAGAAAAAATACCGGTAGTAAACTTAAGTGCCACTATAACATACAACAATTTATGAATGACGCTGACCTATAATTAGTTGTTACATTTGAGATTATTTTATTTTAATATTTCCATTATCGATATTCCTTACATTACTTATTGTTTGTAATTGTGCCCTTTAATACGCCTAAGATTAATAGTTAGTATAATATGAATTCGCATAACAGATTTGACATAAAATGCACCCTTTAGAAAAAGTACTAGCTGATAGAACATTAGGTTGGAATAGCGACCGTTTAGAAAAAGGGCCAGTTGACAGAAAAGAGGGTTAGGTCAGGTTAGAACTACGACCCTTTAGTAAAACGATCGCTTTTGCTGCGAAATCTACAATCACTGTTAATTACCCTGCCCTTTATACCATTTATTACTTATGCATAATTAATGTTATGCTCATTACATTTATCTCAAGTCATCTTCATGACAATTTACGTTACGTGCATTAACATTATGCGTACTCATTTGTGCGGAATATTGTTTATTCCATTCAAATGATATGCGTAACAACATTATGCCAATTTGAATTATGAATATTAAATTATGCGAATTAAAGTAGACCCTTTATATATTGAATATATATTAAGATAATTTATAATTCGATGTAATCCACTCAATTAATAATGCATAGCAAATGCTTGACCTTTGCGTAAGTATATAATAAACTATATAAGATAAACGGTAGTCCTCGACACGCAAATGCCCATTGGATGACACTATGACTTAACATGACCCATGAAAGTGGCATTCATTGGGACGCTGTTGGGCACCCGGGACCATTACCTTTTATGTATACACTAAAAAATTGTACACAAAATAGCTTCCTAGCTTTAAGATCAATATAATGTACTTACCTACCATGTTAAACGTATCAGGACATTTGATTCTGATTCCGGTAGCCTACGAGTGTAACATATAACTTCTTAATTGAAAATATTCATTAGTCGTTATCTTAATTAACAGTTATTGTATATATCAATAAAAAAAAATTATAGAACTAATGTTAAGCGTTATATACCACATTATATTTCAGCTCTACGAGACGTGTCAACACCATATAGTTGATGAACTTCTAACCTCTGAATGCAAAAATTGAAATTAGTTCAAATTTAAAATTAGACATAGGTACAGACAAATATATTGTACATGACGTGACGTGAAGAGGTAACCAATAAACTTTCGCCTTTATAATATTAGTGTAGATGTAGATTGGTGTGATAATGATAAAAAATGACAACGGACTGATAATTCAAACCCCATTTTATGTTATTTATGTACTAACATTAGTCCGAGACGCCAGGCCTACCGCGAAAATCGTAGTTCGCAAATTTCGAACGAAATTGTCTCTATCACTCTAGTTACTCCTTGATTGAGGTAGAAAGAGACAAATGTACGAAATTTTTGAATCTCGACTGTGGTAACCGGTTCAAAAAAAAACTGTTTTTGTTTATATTTCTCAAGTCCCATTGGCATATTAAGAACTGATAGGATTCCAAAGAAATCAAGAGCAAATGACAATTTTTATAGGGACCCATGATGTATTTTGTAAATTGTTAAAATTATTGCAGTATTTACGTCTGGTACTTACCATCTCACGTTGCTGAGCTGATGATGGAAGGCATAACTCTTTTACTATTGACGGTAAGTGGTCATTTGTTTTTAAATATTATTATAGGCTCAAATTGACCGTTCCTTTGAGTTTTTATTCATTCAGGATCATTCTTAAAGGTCCGTAAAGGCATAATATTATTTCAAATTAATGCTTTTGCTTATGATGTGATGCCATTTATTTTGTGTGATATCTAAGATATCCTTAATGCGCATATATGTATGTATTTAGTTATGAATGTAATTAGTAATGATAGTTGGTCTGGTTATTTTGATTTAATATCTATGGAAGCTCCTAAAGTTAATGGTTTAAATTTGCCTTGAAGAAATCATGTTTTGCAAAATAAGTCGCAAGTTCTCACTTCTAAGCAAACTTGTAATAAAATAATGACCTCACGTACATTACAATAGTGGTTCTACCTACAACTACTCGTACTTATTAATGGGTAACCATGCATGAAGTGAGAGCGAGCATTGTATGTATAGTTATAATACTTATAATTCATCAAATTTTAAGATTATAATACACTAGCTGTGCCCTGCGGTGTTACCCGCGGTTCATTAGAAAAAAAACGTAGCCTATGTATCCAGGGTGTCAGCTAACATACCAAACGTGAAGAAGTACTCACAAACTTTCGTCTTTATAATATTAGTGTAGATTACAGGATATTCTTACAAAAATCGACTGAGCCCCACGATGAGCTCAAGAAGGCTTGTGTTGTGACTCAGCCAACAATATATATAATATACAAATACTTAAATACATTCATAATAGTTATCAGTGACTGTGTTCATATGAAAACCTTTAATCTGTAGACAAGTTATGGTTAGTACATTCCTTTCTATATAAATAAAATACAAAATAATAATATAATTTTTTTCTATCCTTGTGACGAAGCCCGCGGTGGGGATTATAAAATGTTGTGTAAATTTTAGTTGATGTTTGACTCAATAAATACATTTCTATCTAGTGATACCTATCAAAGTCATACTATTTTTACAAATTTTTAACGCTATTTTCACCTCTAATCTTCTTGGTCTTTTAAAAAGTCTATAAGAATAATTTCTAAGTTTAGTCAAAAATAAATTTCTGAACATACCCAAAATTTATTTGACACCTGTAAAAGCGATGACAACCAATCATCCTAATCCTAGTCACATGGCTTTATTTAATTAAATTCTATTCCCACCCTGAGTCAACCGAATTACCTATACCTACCTTTGGACCCGGGTATGTCCTTAAACTACGTCCAACAATGAGAGGTAGGGCACAGCGATGACCATCACGCTTGAATCTGGGGCAGCCCAACTGGGGAAGTACCTCCTCCTTACAGAAGACCACAGCCATAATACCACTGCTACCTTTCAGGTATGTAGTGTTGTGTTCCTGATGGTAAGTAGGGTTCCTAGAGCTCCAACCCCCCTTAAAGGCCGGCAACGCGCTTGTGACTCCACTGGTGTTGCGAGTGCCCATGGGCGACGGTAATTGCTTACCAGCAGGCAATCCGTCTGCTCGTTTGCCGCCTATGTCATAAAAAAAAAAAAACCTACATATATATTTATATATAGGCCGTACAAAGTGTCATCACCCTTTATGTTCCTAAAAAGGATAAAATTTTAGATAATTTATAGCCTATGTCCTATTCTGATATGTAAGCTACTTAACTGGAAAGTTTCATAAAGATTCGTTTAGTAGTTTCTGAGATTAAGTGGAACGTACATCCATCCATCCATCCATCCATCTATCCATCCATCCATCCATCCATCCAAACTTTCACGTTTATAATATTAGTAGGATATCAATTATATGTTTTACAAAATATTTTATTGTATCACACATATCAGATATCAGAATACAACATCTACAAAAAGAACACAAAAACGATGTATCTTAAAATAAAAATGAACTATTTTCTAGATACAAGGCACCTACAAACAACAAGACATGTAAATATTTACTACGTTTCAACCACGTGTTACTGCTGTAATAAAAACCGTTTCTACTGAATATTATAGTTTTGCCCTCATACATCATACTTTTACTAGACACTCAAAGGAATGCTAAGCAAGCTCCACTATTTGCAAAGAAAACTAAAAAAAGTCGACGAAGCTGAGCGGCGCTTTTCCGCTTAAGAAAAGAATCTTATGAACCAATAATAGTTATTTGTGCAACAAGAGAGGAAAGTTGTTTTTTCTTGCGAGTGTTTACTTTGAGTCCCGAGTAAGCGAAAGATTCTATAATTGAATCACGAGCGTAGCGAGTGATTCTAGTGTTAGAATCTTGAGCGTAGCGAGGCACTCAAAAACACGAGATGTAAAATAAATTTACTCTCGTGTGACACATACAATTTTTCACCTCAGTAGTGAGAACATATTAAAACTTTTATTGCCGACTGTACTTTTTTGCACAATCGTCATCTACTCTTCGAAAGGATTCTTATGAGCCTAAAACACTACGGGGTTATCTTGTGTATTTTAGTAGTTGCTTTTGCTACCTTCTAGCTCCAGCATCAGATCAGATCAATGGTACCATAATATTACATTGTCACCGAACTTACATAAGTGTGCTACATTTCAGCTCAATCGGTTAAAGATGTCTGCTTCAAAATTCAGGTGCAAGATTCCACCCGGATAAACATACAAATACATACATATCAAGTTTAAAAAAAGGTTGTAAAAAAAATAATTAGCTTCATTACTTAATATTTTGTTTAAATATCTTTCATTTTAAAATATGTACCTACATTTCAAAATTATAATATTTGATTAATTTGTGAGGGTCCGAACGTGTTAGTGGTGTTTAGCGGGTCCATTATGTCCTATGTATTATAATACATATAAATACTTAAATACATAGAAAACACCCATGACTCAGTAACAAATATCTGTGCTCATCACACAAATAAATGGCCTGACCGGGATTCGAACCCAGGACCACGGGTTTCATAGGCAGGGTCATTACCTACTAGGCCAGATGGGTCGTCAATTAAAAAGCTACTTTGTCTCACTCCCTGAAAGTGAGGAAAGTCGCACTTTCGTCACTCCCTGGAGTGAGGAAAGTAGGCATGTTCGAGCTGCTGAGGTGAAAATTACAATTAAAAAGTCATATTCGTTGTATTAAGAATAGACATTTGCTTATTTTTATATGATTGTATGTATTGTTTTCACTACCACGAAGATGCTAAAATTATCTACTATTCATTAAAAATATATATATATACGTTGGCTTGGTAGTATTCTATAAAATGCCAGTGGCATACACACAAAAGTAAATTCACTAATGAACCTGTCTGATATGCTCAAAAAACCTGCTACTACTAAATGACTATGCATATAACTTAGGTCGCAGGCCGACAAAGTTTTGATATGCTAGTATCAGGACGCATTATTTTTCGATAAACTAGTTTCTATTTTAATCTATTGCATAAAATTATTTTATTATAATGGAAGTCTAATAAGGATTCCGCTACGTGTATCTACATTTTTTATACGTTTTCTATTTAAGTACACTAGGGTTGGATAAAAATGTTTAAGAAACATATCGACAACACAAACGGTAGAACGCTCACCCACCGCACGCGTTTAATTTTAAGCGTGTAGTTTTTAACAATTATAGTGACAAATGGTCCCAAAATATAACAGCGATTTTATTTTTTCTAACCTAAACTTAGATTTCTCACTAGAGAGAAATATTTTTGTTATCATATCTTCTTTTTCTTTCTCGCGTTGTCACGGCATTTTGCCACTGCTCATGGTAGCCTGGGGTTCGCTTAACAACTAGTGCCACGATTTTGTGTAGGCACTCATTTTACGAAAGCGACTGCCATCTGACCTGTCATCATATGATATTATTATTTATTTATTGTAAAGTAACAAACTGTTGATGACTAATTATTATTAATATATTATAATATCTGGCTTTACAAAACTTTGGATGCCCATATAGTTTAATCTTTGGTCGTTATTAATGAATCAAAAATAGGTACCCAAACAAGAAAGGCGTTGAAACAAATAAGTTACAAAAACCGAATGAGCGATTTTTGTTTGTTCTAAACCTTCCAATGATTTTGACTAATTCAGAAGTCTAACATAATTTAGCTACAAATCCAATGAAAAACGAATGTGTGTGTTAATTGGGATTGGGAAAAAAGTAATGTTTAGACTTTTAGGACAAGTTATTTATCTATCTATATTTAAATATCTAATCGACAACATAAGACACACGGTATGATTACTTTTACCAACAAATGGCATAATACAATGTTATTTGTATAATAAAATGGAAAGCTATATCAATCCAAGTATAATAATATAGTCTGAGTTAATTCAAAATTAACTAACTCCCATGCCAAAGTACCGTTGTATTTGATTGTGCACTGTGGGTCCAAATTGTCACTTTTATACTTTATGTTCAACAGTAGGTGAACTAAAATCGGCACTTTACTTTATTAAAAAAGCGGCATTGTATAAAAGTACATAAAGTATAAAACTGTAAAACCGCCTGTTATAGTATTAATACGAGTAGCCTTATACTCGTACAGCGCCTAAATTACTATAGCTATTTGTGCACCAAGAGAGGAAAGTTGGTTTTTCTTGCGAGTGTTGATTTTGAGCCCGGAGTAATCAACAGATTCTATGTTAGAATCTTGAGCGTAAGGGACTCAAAAACACGAGATGTAAAATAACTTTGCTCTCGTGTGACTCTTCTCCTCAGTAGTGAGAACATAATAAAAGGTAAAAAAAAAGAACACAAGGAAAAGTTAGCCACATTCATTTACGTGTTTTATCTGCAACTGCATTGAATTCATCGTCAAAAAAATTTATTTAATAAATACATTTGAAACTATTTCTTAACAATTGTAATTTTTGGTTAATTTGTGAATTTCCAAACGTGTTAGATGTGTTTAGGGGGTCTATTATGAAATTTTAATGTCGATATATGAATCGACCTATTCCTGACACTTTCTGTTTTTTTAACGAATAGAAAGGAATAGCGAATGAACTTCAAATATGTTTTAGAATTTGTAATAGACCCCGAACTATGAAGTGGCAGTCATGGCCTTCTCAAAATGAAAAAGCTACTTTGTGTCACTCCCTGGAGTGACGAAAATAGCACTTTCCTCAATGTTTTTACACGGGGAAGTAGGCTTGTTCGAGCTGCTGAGGTAAAAATACATTAATGTTCTCTTATACTTAAATAATACTCTTCCTTATAGGGACATACGTTTTGTATAAGGATACAAAAATAAAACATATGTATTAGTTAGATATATTTTAATATTTTACTTTTATAAAAAAAAGTTAAATACCTAGTCGAAGCGACAAAAGGAATAAAGAATAAATATGATATTAGGGTAAAATAAAATCCTACATAAATATATGCCATCTACTTTAATTTATGATAATTTTGTTGCATTATGAAATACAACAAAATTAACCTCAAAAATATTATTTAGTTCCGTTATTAAATCAATTCAACGATCTTTTCCTAAGTAATTTTCTTGTGATTGTTGTTGAATCCGTCAAAAACCTTAATAACTACGCGGGACGTGCAACACATTTTTAGCAAAAGGTAATCAAGTAAAGTCGATTACTTAGTCATCAATTTTTAAGTTTGAACTGAACCCTACATCCCCGAGGCAGCCTTGCACTTGAACGGGTTTTTACGACCTTAACTGTAAACTTAACACATCACAATCAGTTATCGTTATTTAAATTTACCGCTAACCATTCAAGATGCAAAACTTGTAAAATCCGTAAAATAAGATCAATAATTCGACCTCTTCATGTAAATAACATGTGAACAAGACTTTCATTTTAATAAAATGAATACATAATTATGTCATTTTATAAAACACAAAAGATAATCGATAACGTGTAAATAAAAGAGACATATATGTCATAGCCGGGCGTTCGTAGTTCATCGCCGGGCGATGAGCTGTAAATATATATCTCTGTCTTTTATTTACATGGGAGCAATTATCTTTTGTCCCTTGAAATAGCTGATAGCTCATAGCTTACTAGCTCGCGGTGGGACCAGTGCCTTAGGTTCTCTCGCGACATGTTTCGGAGTAGATTAGGTATAACAGATAGATATGTTTTAAGTGCCGAAACCCCGTTCCAGCGATGTGCTGTTGATATACGTTTCTACGACATTTTGTCAAACTTATCATCGAAATCTTGAATAACGTCACTACTTAGAAAAAAACCTTATCTTTGCTCTGTCAATCAAGAGCAAAATGTGGAAGGTAACTATGTACGGGAACCATGCAGAGTTTATGCGTTTGAACTGTGAATAGCAATTGTTCGAAAATATTAGCATACAGAAAAAAAACAGGTAAAAGATTTGGGATTGATTGTTTAAAAGATTTCAATTTAAAAATAGTCACGACTTATGTACATATATTAATAAAATTTTCATGTGAAACTAGTAGGTAATTGGTCGGGTTTTTTCTATAATATACGTAAATTACTAAGCAAATCATCAGGATACAATAAGGCACCAAATGGTTAGTTGTTTTTCAGGGTTATTTTACACGAAAACATATTAGCATGATGTTACAAAACTTCAAAAGTACAAGTTTTAGATTTGTCATCTTTCTTAAGAGAAAGATTACTAAAGGCACTTGTTGCATTTACGCACGTGATAGCTTCTCTTTTGCACACTTGTACTAATTTAGGCTTGTGGCAAATCCGTAGGCATGAGCCGGTCTCCATGAGGCTATGGTCGGGGGCACGCTGTCGGCCGCTTACAGCGTCAGCGTCACAATGCTGCCTATAGAGATGTACTGTTGTGGTCTTTCTCACACGTCGACTTTGACGTCTTTTTTGTTCAGGAACGTTGACGCTGACGTCCGACGTCGCCTGTAGTACAAAATAGGAGACCAAAGCTTTAAGCCGAAGCTGCGAAGGTGATTCGCAAAGGGACTCTCACTCCACATCCTGCATCCCGCAGCGCCGAATCAGGAGCGGTACCGAGAACATCGAAGTTCGTATATTTCGGGCATCTTTAATGTGAAAGAGTACAGAGACAATCGTCCGATATTTACGAATATCGTTGATGGCGGTAGTGCCGCAGTTGAAATGAAACTCTAATAAGTGTAAACATTTGTTTTACCAGTTTTACCATAAGTTTTTTTGTGAAACATCTACTATTATTAATATTTACGTGTAACGTAGAAATAGTGTTTTCATTATACGTTCATTAAATTTTGAATATGTATTATTTTGTAGTCACAAACATTTTTAGGTATCAATTATCTCATAGTTCATATTATTGTAACACCGTACCTAATCTTACTAATAAACTGTTATTTTTTTATAACAACTTGATTATGATTTTACTTAATGCTTACGTACTTCAAAAAGCCAATAATTATTATTATTATTTTTTCCTTTCTTACTATCTGCAATCAGCCCCACGGCTATAATCAGATTTCATGGTTTTCGCCTATAATTATTATTTTTATTTATTAAGCCAATAATTAATTAAAAAAAATTTACAGTAATATACATACTGAATAGCATCCTTAACATCCTTTTATCCTTAATCGTTTCAGAGCTATACCACTGTGAGCTGAACCACTGTACAGCACATAGGGCCCAATAATTAGTACGGCGGTTGTCACTATGCATAGCCCCTAGATTCACAGTGAAAGAACAAGGAACCAAGGCACCACATAATATTAAGTTTATTAATTTATTCGAACCTCGATATTCGTTAATTTCGAACGATTGTCTCTGTCAATCTCATGACACCTTAAATAGAGTAAAAGAGAAAGATGCTCGAAATTTACGAACTTATTACTCGATATTCGCGGTACCTACCAGTCCAGGTGAAATACCTCGACTTAAAGGTTAAAGTCCTTTCACAGACTATGACAAAACTTTAAATTGCAAAGAACGGCTTATCTCGTAATTTTACTGTTATTTTTATTCTAGTAGGTAACTTTTCGGGTAAAGTACCTAGCTATAAATACCGTTACTCTTTGCAACTTAATGCAAAACTACATATGTAGAATAAGAAATAATAAATATATTATGTATGTATATTGATAACTATAAAGAAACATGAAGTTTATAAATGCGGAAGTCCCTTTTGAAAGAAAGATATGTCCACTTGGTGTACAGGGTATAGACAGTCGTTGTGCTCGTGGTGTGCCACCCTTAGGGCGATACTCGCTTGAACGCTTGCACGTAAACCTGCAAACGTTCAAGCGATAATTTTCTTAATTGGAACATTGCTAGCTCAGGCGTGATTACGTTCTTGATCCATAAGTTAATAAATTGCAGAATTACATATACAACTTTGACAAGTACCGTAATATTTTTCAGAAGTGCTGTAGCTGAGCAGCAAGGAGCCAAGTTGGAAAAGCGAGCGCATGCGATATGATAAAAGTGCGAGGAATCGGCGCGCGCGGCCAGTACCGAACACACCTGCAGCGTGACCGCCGGCGCGCGCGCCCCGTCCTTACCGTACTCCAGTTTCCGAACGTTCTGTCCCGTCACACCCGGTAGTGTATGTGCCCCCTCTGGAAGATTCACAAACAAGCCGACCAGTGTCGCACTACGAGCACTCGCAGGTAATTCAATATCATAGGATACATCGACGGTTTAGTTATCTTCTAAATGCAGTGGCATTAACAGGTGGCCGACGACAAATCTGTGTTTGCTTTTATGACAATTCTGTTAATAAAGTATTGTGGGAACCATATTACAACACTAGATAGTTTGTAAACTTTACGGGTGAGTAATATAATAATCATTGTATTTTATTCTCAGACAATATTACACAGGAATTAAAGGATGCTGTTGATAATCATTTATCAAATACATATCGAACAAACAAAGATATTCCGAAAGATTAAATAGTTACTTATAGTACATCCGCAGTAGATAATAAATAAGCCTAAATAAAATTCCGAAAAATGAAGGTACATTGAAAATAAAATTCAAGATGGACTACGATACCAAACGATGCCATGTAACAACTCGAAGACCTCATAGTGACGTCGCGAAATGATCTAATATCACATACAATATGTGTGTTAATGAGCGGTATTGACAATTACATTCATAGACAAGATGCTCCGGTCAGAGGTCTGCTTGTCCGCATTAGTAGAGCTGAGGCACGAGACATGTTTCTAAAGCGGAATACGAAATTGGCTTCATCTAAGTATAAGTCATTCGTAGATGCACCGCGATTGCAAAATCCGGTCAGTGTAGATTAAAGTTTGTCAACACGCGGTACGGTGTCGGATACGCATCCTCTGCTGACAATTCGAGCATAGGTAAGCGTTAAGCTATAATGGCTGTACAAAATTGGTTCTGATTACTAGAAAACAGATGGTAGCGAGCGCAACAGTGCTAAGAAAGGAGCTCGGTTTTGAAGCCAAGGATCACCCAAGGCGTTTTGTTGGCGTTAGTATTCCCGCCGCGCGTGCGCGCAGCCGTGGGCGCGCAGCGTAAGGTCGCGCCGCTTGCCCATCGGACACTGACTTGACGGGATTAGCATGCTGTATTATTACATACGTAGCGTACACGAAATCCCAATAGTTTTGCTAACATTTAAACTGCCAATTATCTTATAAAAAAATTATCTTAATGTTTGTGCAGATGTCTAGACAATTGAAGGTTTTGGCTTCACGCATTTTTCATATAGAAATAATATAATTATCACTTATCTATTTATTAACCTCGTTATTAAACGATATAATCATTAAACATTTAATTATTAATACATTTTTTTACAAAATTATTACAAATTGTAATTAGTCAATACCACCCCTTGTCGCTTCCGGTCCAAAAGTGCCCAAAATGCTCGCAGCGTTGCCGTGCTGGATGGCCATGGACAGCCTTTGCACCAGAAACGACTCGGAACGGGGGTCCTCTCCCTTCTGTCTAAGTCGACGCCCTATGTCACGAACAAATTGTTTCGCGTCAGCACCCCATAATTATTATTGCTGTAAGGAAGTCTCAACATTTAAAATATAAATTACGTTACAATTTTTTAATTGTAAGATTTGTAAGGAAGTACTTAGTTATATGGTTCTAACAGTAATTTTATACCAGATAGTCGCACTAATTACATTTGATATTTACTGTGGTTTGGATTGCGGATAAAACCAAATAGAAAACCTCATTTTTGGATAGACGCTAATTGATCCTATTAACTACGTCATTTTACTTCATTACCGTCTACCGACGACTTACATGGCTATTATACACCTAGCTGTCAAATATAAAATTCGATTTCAATTCGTTTTAAGAGTACTTATTCTATTAATTTTTGATATTTTTTTCCTTTATTCACATAATATTAAATTAAAATTATACTCGCATATCTTCAGTCAATCGTGTTTCGGAGGAAAGACGTTAGCTTAATAATAATTAGTTTTGAAAGAAAGAACGAAGTTCTTGTATTAGTTTAGTAAATCAAACCAACTAATCCATGGGTGTTCAATTTCTAAATTAACTTTAAAAAAAAATGTATTCTATGAAACTTTTATTTATTTTAAACTTTTATAATGAATAAACCTCAACTAAGTTGTGTAAAAATTACAAGATAATCATATAAAGTATATAAAAATAAAATTTACTTAAAAATTATTACATTAGAACAAGTAGGCCAGATCTACCGCAAACATCGAAGTTAGAAAATAATATTTTCAGCTCTTTTACTCCAATAATTTTGGGAGTGACAGAAACAATCGTTCGAAATTTACGAACAACTATTTTCGTTGTAGCTCTCAAGGCATGGTCCTACTAGGTAATGTTTACTTTATAGAAAATAGTGTTCGAGGAGGCAACTAATATAGTAATGTATATTATGTCAACTAGAATAATAAAACGCCAGATATACCAAATTAAACGCAAGATAGGCAATCAGATAAAACTAATAAGTAATAACATTTCAAAATGAATGACCCACAATAAAAAAATGTAGGTAGTGTCGTTTTGCCTTTTACCAATTTTGCTTGACGGAATGTTCGGTTCAGTAAGTAAGACTTAGACCAAGCATTCGGACAAGTATTCTTATTCAAAGCCTACATAAACCTAAATAATAACATACGGTTTTTATTTATTCTTGGTACTCAGATTTATGCATTCATCGATGACGGTCTTCATATCTTCTAGCGACTATAATCTATTAAAAGTTTCTTAAACTTGGTTGACTCGGACTCTAGTCAATATTATTACTATCAACAACTGCAATCTAAGGCTAGTATTTATAGAATCGTAACAATTAAATTATCAGACCCTTTGAATAGAAAAAACTATGATTAAACTGCGTCAAATATTTCAAAACCGTGCATGTTGTAAACGCACAATCAGAAACTATATATATATTGCAGCAATGTCCAAATAGCAATTATAACAAGAGCTGTAAAAAACGGTTAAAACGAAGGTCATGTTGCCCAAATACGCTTAAAGAATAATTGTGTTGTCTGCACAAATATATGTGTAACGCGAGGCATCAAAATGGAACATAAGTGCGGGTTTACATTATTTTTCGTAGTCTTAATATAATGGCCACAAATCTTTTGGTCGAATACCCGTAACTAAAGGACAAACAAAAGAAAAGTAAAACAAAAGGAGGAAAACTTTATATGCACATGGTAGCAACGTAGAATTGCAGCATTAAAAATGTGTTTCTGCTCTTCGCTCACGAGCCAGAATAAAGCCAAAATATATTTTTATTCCTTTGTTTTCATGTTCTTTCATCAGTAAAATACGAATACAATAAGTGTCAATTAGTTTTAGGTAAATCTGTCAAACGCAACAGTGCTTTAAAAATAAGGATCTGTACTGGAGATGGGCTGAATATTCGACATTAGACATATTCGGAAAGATGTTCGTATTAGGCCTAATAGTTTGGTTCCATGTTCCATATACCGAATAAACAAAGCAAATACTAGCGAATGTATACATAGTTTGGTAATTCGTCGGCTTATCATCCTATTCCCACATTCTAATTAATTATTATTATCGATTAAAGATAAATATGCATCAATATATAAAAACATGCATAAAATATTAATAAATATATTATTTTTATTATACAGAAACGTCTGCTAGCGAATGTCTTAGATATTTAAATCGAAAGAAAAATAGAAAAAATTGGACTCTCAGAAAAATAAATATAGTTGTTTAAATTAAGTAATTTCTATAAATCACCTTCATCGGTTATCCACTAAATGATAAGAAAATTAAAAACAAAAGTAACGTAAGTAACCTTAATTGCCGCCAAGATTATTTGTAGAGCGCAGACCTATCAAAATACATCGCTAAACCCGTTTTAGCGCTTCGGTGTAACCGAATATTCAGTTCTGTAAGAGCTAACCCGAGTTTACGGCGGAATATTTATTCGGCCAAGTCCGTACCCCTCTCTAATCTGTACCGATATATTTTTCTACTTTGGTTGCTGCTTATTACCTTCTAACTGAAAAAAATAAATACAGGTAAATTAAAAAAAAAAGCATTACGAGGTTCTTTATTCGACAGTCGCGTAAAATAATTAACACCCTTTTTTATAGTCTATAATATAATAGCTACAAGCTGATATTTTTTTTTTATCTAATTCTCTTTTGATATTTGCACGCCATTATAAGTGCTGTTATAATCTGGAGATAATTAATTTATAGGTACCATAACGCAAATTAGCTTGGCAACGGTAATAAGTTTGAGATTTATTGTTTTAGTATTTTAAATTATGATTTTTTTTTTCACACAGTTTAATGTACGGGAACTCGGAAAAAAAAACCGGGTTCCAATAATGGGCGTTTATTTGAGTGTTTGTTGCAGATATATATTCTATGTTTATGAACGTTATCTGTGTATTTACATGTATCTGCCTACTATATCTACGTCTATACATTACAATACTCGTACAAGCCTTATTGGGCTTACTGTTGTCCTATAGAAAGCTATATCAATTTGTGTAAGATGGTCCGAACTATTTATTTTATTTATAACCATGGCTAATATGCAAAACTTGTTATAAACTTGCTTAATTAAGTTTATAACCACACCACCTGTAGTGCTATGTCTATTTTTCACGGAGAAATGAGCCAGCTATCACGGGTACTTTAGTAAAATTTATCCTGCATATAAGGTGACGGCACCAGTAATGGACAAGGAACCAATCATGAACATTAGTGCTTATTTCAAAGGAGTTAAGTGTTTTGCATTTGTTGAGACATATTCAATTTATAACTTTGATTTTTGAAATAAGAACTAAGTGTCCATCATTGGTGCCTGTCAGCTTAAAGTGTCCGACATTAGTATCATTACCTTAGTTGTTTTTATAATTTATTTAGGTATTTGACTAATATAATTTATCCTTATTTTTTAAAGTAACACTAAAATTATAAATAGCCATAAACGTCCGACGGCACATATAGGATGTGTATAACTGCTGTTGTGGTAATACAAGTACCTGATTCAGTAACATAACAAGTTTTTTATGTATTTTTTTAAACGAGCTTTTATTAACAGTCATCTACCTACTTGTAGGTATCTCCAGCAAGAGGTTTAATACCACTCCGAGCCCAAAATCGTAACCTTTGATTATACACTTCTTACAAAAGTTAATCAGAGCCCTGAGTGTAAGTTTTTAACGTAACTTTACGTCACGAACGCGTTTACGTTTCCCATATAAATAACATTATCACTTACGCGTTCGTAAACGTTTTTTTACGTCAAAAGAAACTTACACTAGATTCTCTGAGTTCATTATCAGAAGCTACACGGAGAATAATTTGCTAGATGCCAGATGGCTCAATAATATCTCAACCAAAATATGATTATTTAACACATGGCAATCAAAGGTAACAAGACATAATATAGACACTTTCTAGTTCCTTTCATTTTAACAATTTACTCGTTCATCGAAGATGCGTCTGTTTTCCATTATAAACCATTAAGTAAGGATTGCAATGTTTTACCGATTGTAAAGGAAAACATATCTTTTCATAAAGAGTAATCAGTTAACCACTTCCTTCAAGAAATACCTCGAAACCTATTTGACAAGGACTATAAACGCCACCCACTCAACGAGGTCTACTCCTTAACAGGTTTTTTAACATCAAACAACTTTTATGTAAATTCGCAAAATTCTAAAGCTAATAAATTATGAAGATCCATCAGACCAGATCGTGTATCTAGAAGGTCGACAATAATCGATAATATACCGTATAAGTAGGAAACAGGAAAATTGAAATTGAAAATATCAAACGCTATAAGTTCATGCAGATTTTGAAGGTTTCTCGTTCCTTCCGGTTTAAACTTTATAAATGTTAGCTTACGAGTTAGTACCAGATCTAAAAGGCCTTCCCCCTTCTAGGTGTTGTGCCCAAATTACTACAGCCATGTAGTTAAAATTTAACTGCACGAAGCCATGCGGTAGGCGAGGGATAAAACTATTTCCTCTAGCCGCCCAAATATCAAAAATTGACAGGCCAAATGCAACTATGGTTTGTCGAGATTAAAATTCAAAATGGCATTCAATGGGAGACCTTTTTATAGGTCTCCGGGCGGCTAGAGGATATGGAAAAACCTGATCTTCAATGGAAGAACTTAAATGGTCACGATCATCAGATGATGATGATGAAAAGCTTTCAATTTTCTAATATTGTGGTACCACATGATACAATAGTTTTAACGTAATGGCGCGTTGAACTCTTATTAAAGTAATTAAATTACAATAACTTCCGAGCAAATCCAGTATGTTGTTCGATCTACGTAGTCGGTAAACAAGTAGACATGACATTATCATTATGATCCAATCAACACGTTTATATATTGGCAGTTGCCAAGTAAATGTTTAGTGATTAGTCAAGGTCAAGTTATACTTGTTCCTGTACCTATCATTTTATGTGTTAATGTTATGTCATGTCTTAACCAAGGACATTACCTTGCGCCTACCTATTTGTTGAATAATTATTATTTTTAATTATTATACAAGAGAAGAAAGTAAATCACCGCTAGCTATATTGAGACCAAAATAGCAAAAGATCCTATGAAAATGCAAATGTAAACAATTTGTAAATAATGAACATTAAACGTCATTTTAATCTCCACATGATCAACTGATAAGTCAAAACTTCTATGGGATTACTTTACACATTATTACAGAAAATGCGATGTTCCCAAATCAAAGGTGACCAGCATTTGTCTGGTAAGAAAAGAAGAAAATTATAATAAAATTAATTTAACTGAAAAAGCATTTAAATACCTAATGATTATAAATTGAGAATATATGACATATAGCCAAGAAAAAGTGACGAGGTCCTCCCGCGTCCGAGGCAGTTGGGCCACCCGGGCACGGCCGAACCTGCCGGAATATGTAAAGTATGTCTATGTTCTCTGATTAAATTTTAACGGTTTTTGGGCACCGTTTACCAACTCTAAGGTGAAACACTACGTGCTTGCGTCTTCTATATGAATTAGTTTCCGTATTCTGATATATCTAGAGAGATGGTGCTACCCTCTATCCAACTAAGTAAAAAATCTTATTTTTTAGGGTTTGACCTGGTTTGATTTTTAAGTAGTAACACTACTTACATAAATTATAGATTAAAGGCAATCAAAGGAAATCATAATAATTAATAAAAAAAATATATCTAAGAACTTAGTTACCTAATTGTCTTAATTATAATGTCGTTGTCATAATATTGATTTATTTTCTTGTTTTAACCTTAAATGTCAAATGAAATAGAATCAACTGTTGATATTATAGCAAAGTATTGTACACACATGCGACTTTTGATCGGACTATGGGCAAATATGATAATATTATGTTAGTGAGTACCTACGTATACAAATCTGATTAAAGATACACACAATTTTATCACACGAAGGTTTTCCGGTAATAAACGTCATGATTGACTACATTGTAATTAACATTTTTTTTTTTTTTCATTATAAGAGTAACACACACCGCCAAATTATTAGTCGTATATTTTAAAAGTTATTTTTACCAAGTTGTTAAAGAAACCATGATTCGAGGCCATACAAAAAAGTTTGTTAACATAATACCTATATGTGCTCGTTGGTAAAAAAATACGTACGCGTCTTTGTATAGACATTGTCTTTATTGTAATTTCATGTCTAGTATGTTCTTTGGTAATTACGAATAAAATGTCAATCAATTATGTAAAGTAACAATATCGATAGTGTCAGACAGTAGACATTTTTTTTTTAATATAACACGCTGTCACTCATGGATATCAATTATCAACATGAGATGCCGACTTTGACAGACTCATGGATACCTATTCACACTGCCAAGTGTAACAACTGTCAAATGAACATAATTTATGGGTGAACTCAGCTAGAGAGTGTCCGTTTTCGGTTATCAAATTGAAGCCCTATTATTTACCAAGTGCATTGCTAGTTAAAAAGGGCCACACTCACAATAAGTGTGACGTCCGATCACACGGTAGGATTAAATTAATGAAAAGGATAGCGTGTCGAGAAAAACGGTTTCTGAAGGATGTTGTGAGCAGGAGGCGAGCACGTCCGCGCCGGCCTCGGCTGCGCCCGCGCCTGCAAATGTTTACATTTGAACCGGCGACGCACCTCGCTCGAGCCCTACGGCGGTAGTTGCAAAATTATTGCGCCCGAATTGAGTTCAGGGTCGAGCGTGATGCCTCCGGGTCTTGCGTAAAATTATCGCGCATTCTCTGATCGATCTTCGCCAGATACTTTACGCTATTGAAAGCAAGTCCCATTCATAAGTTCTGCGATTGGATTTGTTTTGTTACTTCTGAGGCAATACGACATTCATAAGTATTGGTCAATCTTTGCCAGAGTTAGTGTTTCGTTATTTTTAATTTATTTTGTATGTTTGTATAGGTACTATATGAAATAGATTGTATATGAAATAGATTGTATACGTTATATGTTATATATGATTGTGTTAGAAATCTGTTTTGCTGTTTGTCCAGAAATTAACTGGCAAGTTGTCGAAAATTTATGACATAGGCGGCAAACGAGCAGACGGATTGCCTGGTGTTAAGCAATTACCGTCGCCCATGGGCACCCGCAACACCAGGGGAGTCACAAGTCAAAATGCAATGTTTTTTTTTTTTTTTCACTAATGCTATTTGTAGTCTGCAAAAGCAACCTGAATTTATGTACACGCACGATAGGTTATATTACTGTTAAACAAATCTAGTTCTATTCTAAGTCATGTTATAGGTAAATTGACAAATAATTCCTTCACTGCTTCGCCCAAAACAGTAGTTCAAAATTGGTTTATAGTTACAATCTGTCCTCTTTTTAGGGAAATCATGTATGGAACCAAGTGCGTGAGAGCAATACAATACCCAGAACTAAAATTTACTGTATGCGTCAATGTCCTTATTATATATGCTGCCCACCCAGGCCATATCAGCAGCACAAGGTATGCGAAAACAGCAACAGTTTACACCCTACACGCAATTTACCCACAAGTATCACGATGTTGATGTGCGAGCCGGCTGTTCCTAGAACGCAATACAATAACGCACAAACTTAAACAACAGCAACGGCATCTTATGAATCTTTAGCAATCTCATCGCCTCGCGTTTCCATTTCATTATCGTCATCAGATCTTCAAGTAATATCACAGCGATTGTACTATTTTTATGTTACAATGAACCGATTGCCCCATCACACCTATTGCCCTTGCGGACGCTGTCTGGGAGTATATAAACGTCATTATAAATGCTGACGTCAAGTTTCTGTAGAAGGTAGGCGAATCAGTAGTTAAATATGGGCACAGATAGTTTGTATGAGTCAGTGTTTTAGAGATTATTAAACCGTTCGTAAAAGTTATTTAAATCAATAGGCATCAAATATTTCAACATTTTTAATAAGCTAATAAAAACTTGACTGACTTTATTACAAAATTTCTAAACATTTACGTATGCGTCATTATATTGCGTCCTGCTATCTAAATGAAGTATATCATTCTGGGAGTCTTCTATGCATTACGAGTACCTACATACAGCATGGTGTATAATACACATTATTGTATATTTTATCTTCATCGATGGCCCCCTACTGCTATGAATAGGAATGTATTGCCTAAATGAAGACACTGGCGTCCGGATGATCATAATCGTAACACTTCCGCCGTCATGTGCAACTAGCATTTGTCTATGGACGAAAGAACCCACTGTATGAACTAACTGATGTGAGTCATATTGCAACCGAGATCATGGATACAATTTCAGGTAAAAATTCAAGGTCTACCTGTTATTTCGGCCATGTGTGGCCAAATCTTTACGTAATGTTTTGACCGAATATCAACCTACGAAAATAACATTTAAAAGCAGCCGTTGCTGGGTAGGCCGCAAGTTAAATTATTAATTTCAGTTTCACCATCGCAGTCTTTTTAGAACAGTTGCTACAACAAATTATACCGCGTATACTTATTTATTCCGACGTTTCGAACCCTTTACAGCTTTCGTGGTCAAGTGGACAGTACCCTTACCATAAGTTGTGACATTGACGTTTTCGATAACGAGTGTCGAGTTTACTCTCTGTGCATCTCGCTTGTACTATTTTAGTGCGAGTCGAAAACCTCAAAGTCACAACTCATGGTAAGGGTACAGATCGAACGCTGCCAAACGGTTCGAAACGTCCGGATCACATTTAAATTAGTATACGCGATTCAGTTATTTTATTTTATTCATAATTATCGCGGCAACCGAATTAGGTTGCTACAAGTTATTTTTATAGATATAGGGGGAGTGCCTGAACGGCAGAGGGCAGCACAGGATCCCCTTGTTTACTGCAGGTATTAAATATCACTCATACGTTGCTAAATTTGCCTGTTATGTAGATGGCATACCCTACAGATTCATAATGTGCAAGTACGCGTAATGGTAGCGGACATTACTTGCTTTTAGGGTGTAGTCGCTAAAGTTTACCATTTAGACCACAAGATGGCAGTCTTTCCAATAAGCACTGTCGCGGAAACTACACCACAAAAGATCTTTATTTTTTTTAATTAGGCACAACACAATGCACTTATAAACGCCAAAAAAATCTACCACCGGTTCTAACCCTACACTTGCGACCCGATAAGATTATTACCGGCAAGAAACTCGGCGGTACTTGTTCTTTCAAAACAGTAATACACCAAGTACATACTCGTAATTATGAGTAGTCCTACAAGAAAACATGTCAAACAGTTTAATAAAATACGAGATATAACAGAAAACATTAAAATAATAATGTATAATCAAATTTGAATACACGAAGTAGACATACTTTGATATGTTTTTTTACATGAACTGTATCATTTAAATAATCTGGCAGTACATACAATTCATGAATTAAATGATTGGCGATTTAGTTATAGTTTCTGGGATAACATATTATTATTTCTAGAATTCTTCTATGGTTTACATACATCATGGTATACATACTATACATTATTTTTTAACTATTTTACACAAAAGGGATAATGCAGTTATATAGAAAACTTCTTAATCTGAGATATTTAAGTCGAAAGAAAAATAGAAAAATTTGACTCGCAGCGGGACTCGAACCCAGTGGTTGTGGGTTCGAGTCCCGCTGCGAGTCAAATTTTTCTATTTTTCTTTCGATTTAAATATCTTTGATATGCTAGCAGACGTTTCTGCTTAATATAAAAATACTTCTTAATCTGATTCCTCGGGCGTCGGCTGATGTTTATACAGTTACATCTTGCTTAGGAAATTGTTAATGTATATGTGTAACATATATAGAACAAGATTGCTTCATATCTAACTCTAGCAAGTTATTAGGTTTAAGTATGAATAATGTTCAGGCAGATTACCTAGCCATCGTTGCGAAATAAATTTAACGAGCTCATAGATAGACACGACTAGCGACAAATGCTTTCACGGTCGCGCGTAGCATACGGACGGATTTTCATTGAAAGTTATCACAATTACAAAACGGAATTTTCGAGGTGTAATTGCGTGCAAGCATGCGCACACGCCAGTATCAATGCCGCGGTGCAGACGCGCAGGCGCGGATGCCCCGGCCACGGTTGCCAGTCTTGACAACTTGCTTAATTTTGCGACGTAACATTTGTATCTTTACTATAAATATAGATGGTTGTTGCTTCATTTGGCGACAAAATTTTCCATTTAACATTAATGTGCTATCCATACAATTAACCACTAAAACATATTTAGTAACTTTATTACATTATGAATTAGTAACTACCTACTTACAGTAATTATTTAAGTAATTACATTGCCAGTGATATTATATTGATATCCAAACAACAAAAAAAAATAGTAAACACAAAGCTATAGTAATATGAAAAAAAAGCCTTGTATAGGAGTAGGTATCTATACATTGATAAACTAGCATGATAAAAGAAGTTTGTAATTATATGTATATGTTTAACGGCAACATTATGAATATTTTATTATAGCAACAATAAATAGATCAATTCGATACTTGTTTCAAAGGTCAGAATTTATGGTTCTCTAAAGCCCAAATATCTCCACGTGTTTCACTCTGTTAACCACGAGAGTATGGAACTAAAATATTCCAAACAATGGTTGAATGTGTCATGTGACTCTGAGACCAATGGTAATCAAACAAATCACGGATGTGGAGTTTATAACCAATATGATGACCTCACAAATAGCAAACAAAGTTATGGCTTACGTTATGGAAGAGCAATGTTCAAGTACCGACATATTAGCACCCCGATACTAACGAGAACCGTGCGTGGACTATAAGGTCAATGTTTTACTGCTAATTTAGAATATACAGATGGTTGAATCCCATCCGGAACTGAGAGCATAATATGATAAAGAACACAGAGCATACACTCGTAGGTATACACGCCATATTAAAACAATTACTTATTTAGACGTTTATGTAAAAGGCGAGGTATGTTTGCTCTTAATCTTTTATTTATGCTTGGTGGCCAACGCTCGGTGACGAAGCGAACATGGGGCACGAAGACTGAATGTCAATAACAGTCGGGCCTCCCCACTCGTCACTTAACAGTAACAATAAATGGTCATTTATGCATTAATATGCCACATGACTTACCAGTCCGCAAGCTTTGAGCATGCGAATTTGGAGTAGCTATGTGTATTCATACGTATTTGAATCTATGCATACCCTGTATCATATGGTGATTCGCTGATCTGATAAAACGTGTACATATTAGGGACTTTTCTGTAGATTACAATCAGTAGCAGTACCGGCGCGTAAAAAATATTAATCAGCTAGGCAGAGTTCATTTAGCATACTATTTCTATAGCTTCTTCCAAGTAATAGATGTAAGCTTGTCGATATGACCGAGCCGAAGATAAATAATATCAGGCTTATAATTATTTATTGTTACTAATTTGAGGGTTAGATTACGATACCAGTGTTATCATGAATTGGAATTAGATGTAATGATTAAAAAAAGATCGCATCTATAATTCAAATCAATTCTCTAATAATACTCAACAGGTCATGAGTAATTAGTTGACCTGTGCCTGAGTTTTTCCTTGTAGGTCTTGTACAATGTATGTAAACATGAACCAGAAAGTCTGCTTCTTTTCGTCTGCTGCTGTCTATATAAACTAAAAATAACAATTCCCGTGAGTATTATTCTACAAATGTACCTACGATTTTTTTATATTACATTTTTGGTCCAGCACGGTGTCAATTAAATAAAAATAAATATTTCAGGACATTCTTAGACAATTTGACTGAACTCCACAGTAAACTCAAACAAAATCATAGACTGGGTTCATAGATTTTTTACCAGCGCAATTAACCGGTGTCTTAAACACCATTTTATTTTAAATTTTGTTGACTTTCCAAGTGTTTTCAGTAGTTGCCCGAAGTCCAACCTGTTAACTTTTTTACTTACATCATAATTTTCATAATGCACAGATTTTTTTTTCCGACGCATTAACCGGTGTCTTTTTTCACATCTTGCATTTTCATCAAAAAAGCGACAGAATTTTAATATATATATTTTTTTTTTCAATAATAGTATAAAAATGTCCTATTCAATGTAGGTACTTAATAATTTACTAGTACGAAGCTATTTTTATTTTTATTTTTCATAGTTAAGTAAGTATTCAGTAATGTTTGGCTGTATACGTTTTTGCATTTGCCTACCTGCTCATATTAAAGTTGAAAAAACTATCGTAGGTTTATTCCTTCTTGTTACTGTTATATAGAACAAAGACACTAAGTAAGTATTCAGTAATGTTTGGCTGTATACGTTTTTGCATTTGCCTACCTGATCATATTAAAGTTAAAAAAACTATCGTAGGTTTATTCCTTCTTGTTACGGTTATATAGAACAAAGACACTTAAAAAAAATTACCGAAAAATAAAAACATTTTGATGAACTGTCCTGTTTAACGATTATGTGATAATCTCTGAAATAAATTCCAATAAATTAAGAGAAAGAACTATTCTCATATATATGTTTCTGGCGTCAGCAAATAAGGTTATTTTCGGCACTTTGTTCTACTTGGTGCTTCAAGACGAGTATTAGTTCTCCTCTAAGGTTCCATTTTGCGCTATGGATAGTGATACGTTTCTGCCCTGGGTTCATAGATAACCAATAGCCCACGTTCAGAGCATCAGAAATGAAAATATATGGAAAACACCCATAACTCGGAAACAAATATCTCTGCTCATCACACAAATAAATGCCCTTACTGGGAATTGAACCCAGGGTCATTAGGCCTGCAGACCTGTCGTCAGACCTGTTGTCAATGACATTGAAATATAGGTACACCTATATACCACTGCGGTAGGAAACTATAATGGAATACCTGATGGTAAATGGACCCTGTAGCGTAAGGATATTTCATATGTAGTCTAATATGTATATAATACCACTGAACCGTACATATACAAATAAATTTATTTATTCACTAGGCGGGGCTAGTAACCGGACAGGTCGGCAGTTTTTCCTTATAGACTCTTTGTCAGGTGCCATCTACATTTTCTTTGCTTCTTGAAGGCTGTTAAAACTACATTAAACGTTGCGACGACGGTACAAGTTAGGAATATAAATATGTAATTCCAAGTACACTGTATTCCCACGAGAGGACAGTGCATACTGCTGCGAACTGAGACAAGCCATGTCGGTGTCACAGTCACCTCGGCTTGTTGATTGTTGGGTTGGGAACTTGCGGACAGTGGAAATCATGATTGACGTGGTAAGTAATTTTGATACATTAGATATTGCGTCAGCTGTCATTTATATTTCTCATAATATTAAGAAAATTTATGTCGACTCTGTCGTTTTTTTGTGACTTGAAAAACCTTAATAGCAGATGCAGATCGTAAAATACTCCTTTTGGACATACTGGTAAAGCATATGTACCTATTTTTGTTTCCGAAACCGCTGTCGCCTTTGTACCTTTGCTGCACTGTATATAAACTGTATATAATAATTAACCGCACTTTGCCCAACTCACCTTATTACCATGTCCAAATGCAATACAATAACCTCGCTAAATCTATCAAGTATGTGTTAGGTAACTTTTTCGCAACGTTATGTATTTATAGAATAACTAGTAGGCCACTACGCTATCCAGTTTTATTGACCTTTATGCATGTGAACTTGAACTCTCACTAGTAAGTAAACCTTGGAAGTGGATTTTTTTCGCGCATGCATGTCACCCTGCGATAAAAGTAAAAAGTTTGCTTCTCAAATGTTTATAAAAATGATGTAGGTAATAAATACCTACGTAACTTTAAGCAGAATTAGTGAGGATAATTCATAAACTAGAATTCTGATCTTAATCTTACTTAAATGGGACAACTATTCGCGTAGATAGAATTTCTTTTATAGAACTGTACTTATTCGTCTATACCTATTTTATAAATTAAAACCGCCATTGTAATATTATTTTAACTTAGTATTTTATAATAAAATAAGAATGCATATAACATTTATATAAAAGTATCATTGTATAGGTGGTTATGGAAACACGGACTTACTGAGGATTTTGGTTTTACCAAGCTTTATTACAAATAAATGGGACTTACCCGCGTACATTGACTTTAAAAATTACATCCGACGTTTCGAGGACGACGTTCGGCAAAACGTGAAAGTTTAAATCAGTATTTTACCAAGCTTTAGTCTATTTTAGTGCCTACAGACAGGAAAATGTAAAATTTTGTCAAGGATTGATTTGGCATATCTACATCTCGGTGAAGGTGGATAACCTTTCCGGCCTCATTCAGTCGTACACGATTGCGTCTAGATATTTATGTAGAGTTTCGAATATTACAATCTTATCATTATCTCCAATAACTATCTAGTTAACTTTCAGTTTCTATGGTGCCGATTGATATGTTCGCATTAATCTTAGAGGAGTAATATTCACACGAAATTAATATGCATGTTGAAAATATGCTGCGTTGATTAATATATAGTAGGTAAGTTAAAGTAGAGTAAGATTGAATAACTTTTACTTCATATTAGCCCTCGTAAAAAGCATTCTTGTCCCACTTTACCTCCTATTACTTCCTAGATATATTTTGAGTCATGCCATAACGAAACAAGTCAAATTTGTTATAATGCTCACATTGATTTTTAATTAAATTTAAATAAAATGATAAAAAGCGAGTGTCATTGTACGTTGCGCGGCAATGTGAGCTGCGGCGGCCGCGGCTGCGCGGGCGCCGTGTCAGCGGTTACATAACTCTACGTGCAGCCAATGACCCACTTGGTTCAATAGAACTAATCACAAAAACAAAGCCTTATTAGCTTATTACACTATATTTACATACACCCTATCCCTACCAGACTTTGAATAAAGCACGCATTTGTAGTCAAGATTACCGTTAAGTAATTTGATAATTTAGATAAATTTCTCTATTTACGCCTATTAAAATTATGGGTGTCGTGTGTGGGTATTAACAAAGCTAACGGTTTTTAATTGTATATATTACGATTCAACGACCAAACAATTAAAGTAACGGCCACATCTGGAACGCAGCCGCAATATTGTACGAGTACCTACGTATGTAGATAAAGCATTAATATTATCATACATTCTTTATTATCCAGTGTTCGATCATAGAGTAGAGGCATCCGCGAACATCGGAAATTGCAAATTTCGAACTAAGTACCTATTTGTCTCTGTCACTCTAATTACGCCTTAAAAATAAATTTAAGATTAAAATGAAACTAAAGCTAACAAGCTATAATTCAACTATATAAAATAACATCTAAAAAAATCTAAAGCGAAAACACCATACTCTTTTTAATTTCATTAGATGCTAAATACACTTTGTGTTTAGTCATCGATAAATTAGTAATCTGAATTATTTTTCAATCGATTCTCACTCTAAACCGATTACAAGTTAAGGAGATAGATCATCAGGCTATATGACACACAAACCACCTAATACTTACACAATATTGCCTGATAACATATTAATCGGTTGTTTTAACGCGTTATCAGATCTGAGTCGTATATGAAGAGAAGATAAACCGTGTAGTTGATAGTGAGTTGATAATTTTCTTGCTGACGCCATAAACGTGCCAATACGTCGTTTGCATCACGACTATCACGAGAATCCCGAAACACGTATGATGGTGATAACGAAACCGTCTCAAAGAGGCTTCTGTAAATAGTTTCAATGCGACCGTGTTCTACGGAAGCACCGACGTTTCGTTTGAACAACCTTAAGCACTATAAAACTTGGCTTACCGACATTTTGTCAACCGCGATTCCGGATATCAGTGCAGTGCCGGGCAACTAGTGAAAGGGTTATAATTAGTGGAGCAAGTTTTGAAGTTGGCGTTGTTTAATCCTTGAAAAGGACTGCAGTAAGTTCTTTAAACCTACAGTATAATCAAGGTACTTACGTACCTACACTTCCTAGTTTTGCCCCGTTTCCGTAATTTTCGGTACCTCATTCAGCAGAACGGCGAGCTGATATGCGCGCGAGTCGCGAGCGCGACTTCGAGTCCCGCCCGAGGCAACAATTTTTTAAGCACTATCAGAAGTTTCTGTTTATAATACAAAATTGAATTTAGTTCTTATAAGACAACAATGCTGAATTATTTGTATATTAATCTTTACTTAATTTGAAATTAAATAGTAATCAGCTATTTTACGGAACAATAAATATCTCTAGATATACTCCTTAGATACTCACTATCTACTACTCTAATAATTAAAGCATAATTATTAAGTATGCTTTGGCAAATCCAGCAGAGATAGGAAAAAATAATTTTCATTGAATTTTATCAGTATTGTCTTATTATCAGTAGTTTGGAGATGTGATAAGACTGACAATGATTTGTGGACTCCAGGCCGATAAGGTATCACTAAGAGCCAGACGCAGCCAAACTAGGTCATAATCTAATCAGAAAACAAATTATAAGCACTTGACAGTACCTAGGTAAGATTAAAAGTTATACCAGTCCGAATTCATTGAAAGTAGGTAGGTATTCATTGAAATGACGGGTTTTATTTTTTGTTGATTTTATGGGCTTTAGGTTTTTTTTTCTGGTGTAATCGAAATAACTAACATAACCTGTGATAATTTATAATTTATATCTCAGTAACAAGTACCTACACTCTTTTTACTTCGTTAAATTTGACTTAAACTGCACATACGAGGATTATTGGATAATAAAATTATGTTTAAAATAAACATCAGATCTGTACTTTGAAGTAAAGTATTGGTTCATTGCATTTCATGCAATACCGCGTCGTATTGCAGAATGCTGCATTTCTGCCGGAAATGTATGTGATAAGTCAATGACGGACTTCAGTCGAGACAAACCATCGGCCTCGAGTTTTCCCCGACCAGAAAAATAAAACCTATTAACCTGGGGCGCTGCATGAGCATTCATTAAAAGCTATTCGAAGTAGTCTCATAACAAATTAGTTCTAGTTCTTTTCCGCAATATTCTTATGTCAAAAATCAAAAATCGATATTTTTCTGGTCCGGGTATAGTTATTAGTCATTGTTACGCCTTCTGATACGGTCAAGTCGATGGCAAAATAACAAATAATTAGACATTTTATTACTAAACCCGGCCAAGTGCGAGTCGGACTCGCGCACCGAGTGTTCCGTATTCATTATTACCTCTACGCCTTCATAAGGAAAGAGGTATAGTAACTTTAAAATATTTTTATTATACTAAACCATTTTCGTTTATCCGTGCTATGAGACGTTGCTTCGCACCATCAAGCTTCTCAGTTCACTGGTAGTACCCTGTCCTGTAGGTTTTGATTACCTTGCGAGTTTCGAAATATTGCGGAAAGCGGCATAAACGGCTGTATTTTTTGATCGCGTTGCGTTTAATTGCGATTTGAGAATTTTTTCTCTTACACCTCCACAGCTCCAAGGGATAGTAAACCCCTGATAGTTTTTAATATAAACTTCAGCTGGATAAACTTCACGCGTTCCTAAGTAAAACGGTACAGAAAGACGGATGGACAGACAAAAAAGTAATCCTATGAGGGTTCCGCTTTTTCCTTTCGACGTGTGGAATCCTAAAAATAAACTAAATTTAATAATTGATATACCTATAGATAGTTGTTAAGTTTAAAATTGCTCATTAGCAAATGTTTAGCGTCCCTGAACAGATCTAAACTATAGCAAAAAATACCTATTTAGATAAACAAATAACTATAAATAATGTCATTGACATTAACGCAATCAATAATACAATTAAGCACGTAGATAATAATATCCAGCTTAAGTAATATGAGTAACTTATTAATTTGGAATCATTACGATTACCCCAATTCCTAATGACGTATTTAATATTTATTGTACAAAGAGGTAATCCCTAAGGTGTATTTGGAATTTGAAAATATGTTAATGATTCGATAATATCATCTACGTTGACTTAGGAGTGACAACCAACGGGAGCGTTGTGTCACTCAAACAATTGACAGTTTTACGCGCGCGGACTGCACGTGCCGAATTTGAGTTTCGAATTTTCAATAGTTAATTCGTTTATTTGTACCACGGTCCCAGACAAGATAAAATACGTTAATTACTGAAGAAGTTCATAGAATTTCTTTTGTACGAAATACTTAACATATTAGGTAGTAAATTAGACATTTAGTTTTGTGTTGGTCGGGAAATGGTTATTGACGAATATTATTTATTTGTTAAGTGACTATATAGGATTTATGGAGATTTGTCTATATACTAATAAACCTAAATGTCCCTATTTAGGAACTAAACTCAGTTTGTGTAGAATTGTCTCTTGCGCGCGAAGGATAATATATATATATTTTTTATTATTATTATTTATTTTGTTTCCCCCTACTTATGTAATACTCAGATCGTCTGACAGTTGTTAATAGCTCTTATTGCTTGGTTACAGACACAAGACGTGCCTGCCTGAGTGCAGTTCATTTTGGAAGTTGCCTCGACAGCCTAATTTTAAGGTAAGCACAAAATAATATAATTAAGTTACACACAGTTTATATAAGTTATAAAAATTACTTTAAACAGTCATATACCAAGTATGTCTTAAACAAAAAGATTTGTGACGGCTACGTACGTGTATAGTGGTACTAAACATCAAACAAAGCGCAATCATTAGTAAAAGAAACCTACCTATGCTCGTCCTTTTTCTGAGGTGATAGTTTAGTACTAGTATACGTAAAATTTATTAATTTTGAAATGTGATAAATGTGTCGAAACACTACATCGAGTCATATAGATTGATTAAAACAAAAATCTTTCTGTGTCTGTCAATAGTTAACGGCTTATGTGAGTACAAGATATGTTTTTTGGTACTTACCTATATAATTTTTTGGTACCTATTACAAGCGGCAGTCACTTTTTGACACCTGTTGTTAGAAAGAGGGTTCCGCTTGTATTACACGTTACAAGTGTTCGAGAAATAGGCCCCAGGTATAGTGCGAAATTATTTTATTCTCGGATAACTCGGATCTTTATCGTAATACGATGACTACCAGACTGTCAATGAATGATCCTATTAAATGAGTGACATTTTCATAACCATTAATATGAAACTTTATTATTTGGTGTCTAATGTCAAAAATGTGAAAAATGACATGTGAAATTATAATTAAACAATAAATTTCCATAAATATGAAAATTTGATAAAGTCTGATTTAATAATGTCGAGCTGCCGGTCGAATACGAGTTTATGGTGATATGAAATGATGCCGATGGAAAATAGTTTTGCACTACATCTGTATAGTGTTACGTACGATATTTCAAAGAATCAAAAATTTGGCTTTTAAACCCTTAACCTTCACAACGTCCACAGGAAAGACCCTTCACGCCAGAATAAAATTTGCAACCAAAAATTTCACTCATTATAAAGTATCTATTATAATAATTTAATACTTTATGTACCTACTCAATCATAAATTAAAAAAAATTAAAACTGTGAAGGTGCCAAGGGCCATTATTTAAAAAGGTTGCCACTAAAATTAAATCATGTATACCAATAGGGTAGATACAAAAAATATACATTAAATTTATTAAAAGTCACATTTGAAAAAAAACATTTATAAAACTTTGCATAAGATCTAGTGATTTGGAATTATGGAAACTCGAAATTCGGAAATATTTAACTAGTAACATATAGTATTAGTTTATATTTTTTATGTTTCTTGTAATTTTTAAATCAATCAGTAGATATGTGACGTATAGATATATCTACTATTAAAATACGTAAAAAATAAAGTTTAAGCGATATTCTCTTGTTTTGATATTTTTTATTGCTATCCTAAAAATCGTCCTCGGTATTTTCTATAGTGGCAAATCTCCTGCCACACCTGTCAGTTCAGTCACAGTCAGATTCTCAGATTGAAGGAATTGACGGGCTGGGTAGTTCCAGCGATGTTTTTTATTAAAATTCCTTTAATTGCTTCCAGTTGTGCTAAATATAATAGGTTTAATTAAGTTTTACGCGTAATATCCATGCTAAATAACTTCAGTGTTTGAATTCAGTCAACTTGTCTTTAAAGGTACACTAACCTAGGTTGACACTTTGTTGCATCGGCTCCGCCTTCCTAAAAACCCCGGGTAAAATAACTGACTTTCAGTACCATCTTTCTTTAACTAGTGTCTTTCTTTATTTTGCAGTTATCAAAAAAATGGCGCTAGTTTTAGAGTATATAGACCGCATGCATAAATTTATGGATAAATATGGAGGTAAGTGAAATTTATTATTTTTAAATTATTTCTACTAAATACTTATTCCAAGATTGCCAACTGCAACACGTGAAAAAAAAATCTACTTTCTTCTGTTACTTTCAACTATTTCATAATTGTTCTTGTTTATCTTTTAAGAGTTACAATTAATGATCAACTTAAATGCAAAAACCTTAATTACACTTAACATAAAAAAACTGACTGCCTACAAAACTTTTAAAGTGCACTATTATCACATGTGTTACACTGGTCCTAAAATTATCAGTTTAGTGTGTCAGCATGGATTCTATTTACAGCTGACCCATTAAAAAATCACCAGTAGATTCTGTAGTTTCTTTTTAAAACTATATTTATTTGTTTCTGTTTAGAAGAACACTCCTATATTGTTGTATTGTTTTTTTATGCATAAGTCAATCTGATCTAATGAAATGAAAAGAAAATTTACTTATAAGTTTTATTTACATTCTTATTAGTTTTTATGAGTTAGCTGAACAGTTACCTATATATTATAATACCTGAATATTTTGTGTGTAAAGATTTTGGCCTCGGGTAAAAAATCTAGGCTTACACACTTTAAGTTTCTTTAACTTTTCTAACATTAAGAAGACGGCAGATTTTCAATGACTATAGTTTGAGAAATCCTAAGTTAAACAATCAACATGCATACCTGTCACATGCCTTTGTTGTATGCACAACATGGGCCTTATTGACCTTATTATATGGTTAGGTTAATGTGTGTAATATTTTCCAATTTAATTTAAATAACATTCCAACATTGTCTTATTAATTTTATTCATTATTACCGCTATTACAGTGAATGCTTGAGTAATAACTGCCAAACCTAAATTACTACACCTATAATATATTCCCAAATCTCTTATACATGAAAATGTCTGTTTACTGCTATATCTGAATTAAATCATATTATCATTTTGTACTTACATAACTAATTTAATACATCCAGGAGATGTTATTTCCTTATACCAATGGTGTCAATTACCAATGGTGTATTAATTAAACATGGACCTTGGATTTGTAAGCATGGTTTACATAGATGATCAGTCATGTTTTAAGATACTAAATTTGTTAACTTGTAGTCAGAATTAACTATGAACCAAAATAAAGCTGGTATCGGTTTATACACCATGTGGTGATAGCTGACCAGAATACCACCAACCAATCTCCGTAGGTGCCATAAGGAAAAAAACTGTCAGATGGGCAGTAGCATCTGTCGAAACCCAATATACAGCTACTGTGTTCGCCGACCCAACTGCCAAGTGTGGAGTCAAGCTGATACAAGTCATACTTGGGGGAGGCGTATGTTTAAAAGTGGGCGACTTACGCCTGTAGTGATGATGATTGATTTATCTGAAAAGCATTTTCTAACATTATACAAGCAAGTCTGCATTTTATAGTTTAAAATCATCCTATGAAAAATGTAGGTATGAATGTAGTATGTAGGCATAAAACTTGTTAGAAGGGGAAACAACATTACTAACAAAAACCTCATTGCATTATTTCTTGTGCATTCTTTGGAAGTTAGGTAAAAAATATTAAAGTCATGTATGTCCATAGAATATACTTCACACCAAGTCTCTCTATTAAAATGTCTTTTTATTATTTTACAGATTCCCGGACAAATCCATGGTTCCTGATGAGTTCACCATTACCTACGTTAATATTATGTTTAAGCTATGTTTATCTAGTCAAGGTATGGCATAATCATTTTACATTTATAGTCAAACAATTTTTTTTTTCTTGTGCTCAAAACTATTGTTTCTTTTTTGCAGGTTCTAGGACCAAGGTTTATGGAAAACCGAAAACCATACAATTTAAAAAATATTTTAATAGGATACAATTTATTCCAAGTGTTGTTCAGTACATGGCTGTTTTATGAGGTAAGACCGAAAATCATATATTACACATGATTATATGTAACTTTTGTAAGGTGTATTCGGATAATTACGAATGTGACGGTAAATACCGAAAATTAATTACCAATTCCATAGTCCCGATTTTCAATTATCCGCCATTTTTTAAATTACAAAAATACCCGACTACACCGTACCATTTTTTTATGTTATTGAAGATATAATATAAATTTATGATGGTTTGTACGATCAGCGTACCGTTCTCATATCGAGTTAATTGTCACTTGCTCAATGCTATTGTTCTGTGTAGGGAGCTCTAATTACTGCTTGAAACTTGTGACATTGTAATAGCACCTTAATGATTGTGACGATAGCTGCATTATGACCAAAGCTAACGTCAACCACTAGCTGGAGATAGTATGTTGACTTGTAAAATGGTTTTTGTGGATATCATGTATCGCGACTTTATCCGCGCGTAGAAGTCGATAAAATTGGAATAATAATATGTGTTACAAATTTCAAGGTTCTGCTCACAATGGGCATGCTAAATTAGGCTGTGTGTTACACTGTTTTACATATTAAGACTAGTCTCCGACTCCGACTGCGATTTCGTACGCGTAGAAGTCGTTATAATGGCAACCCTATTTTCATCACATTCATAATTTCAGTAAACGTTTAAGAGCCTGTATAACCTTTAAATATTCAACGTTCTACCTACGTTCTACCACAGTTAGGGTTGCTTTGCCTGTCAGACTCTAGATGTGTCCCCAAGAATCTCATAGTTTTACTTCACCTTTTATAAAGCAAAAATGTACCAGTTGTAGTAATGCATTTAAAGAATTGCTATCTAGCACTGACACATTTTTCCTCCCGAAAATCCGGGCTAACTTTAAGTAGGTCAAAGAAATGGTAGGTATTTAACAATTTAATTTTTTTCTGACTTTCACTACCTATGCAAGGTTATACAAAAGACAATAGCGCATTATTATTTTATCATTGTTATTATTACTAATTATATAAAACAACATAAGAAATAGGCTAAATAACAATAGGTAGAATGCACTGCGTGTAAGTATTCAGATTCATACAGTAACATCAATCTATATTTAAGAACGCAACTAAAACTAGTGCCTGATTAAAGTTTATTTATGCATATGTATGTGTTAATCAACCACTAGTTTTTGCGAGTAACTTATAGTACCATGTTACATAAGCGCAATCTAATGAACAAATATTCGAATCGATAATTTAATTTGAAATGCGCACGGCCAGTGCTTGATGGGGGGCTGGCTGCAATATTACAGCTTAAGGTGCCAACCAGTGGACTACTCCGACAACCCCCTGGCTACGAGAGTAAGTAGGCTACTAGCTAGCCGGGGTTACCAGGAACCGAAGATACTAACCAGTTATCACTGTATATAATATTTTAATTTGCAGGACTATTGTGTATATTGTTACTTAAGTAGTTAGGATATTAGTTATATGTTGCTCTCCATAACGTTCTCCAGGCCTGGTACCGCGAACATCGGAGTTCGTAAGTGTCGGGCATCTTTCTCTTTTACTCCAACTAAGGCGTCATGAGAGTGACAGACGATCCCTCGAACGTATATCGTATTTCGCGGTAGCGCTGCAGTTACATGGGAAAGGTCCTCGGTTGAGAATATTTCCCATGGCCATAGCACGGAGAACGTTCGTGAGACGACTCAAACCTACGGTATAAACCCTTAGTTCAACAACAACAATCGGGTTGTGTCATCTAATATTGATGATTGGTTGATTTTTTAGTCATGCACTCACATTTGTATTCTAAAAATAGGGTTGGTACCTACTTCAAATAAACTTAAAATGAGGGTCATCTACATTGCTCTAAGAGTCTTTAATTAATAACTTCGCCTAAATTTAAAGTTATCGAAAGGAGGTATGTTTGTTAATGCTCATTAAATATACCAAGAAACAAAACACAAGCATGAATCAATCAGCAAATTGTCAGCACTAAATGACACAAGTGAGATTGTTGAATTAAGGGATATAAGTTTTAACCGCTACAACATTAAAATCGGAACTCATTAATTACTGCAAGGTTTACTATTGTGTGATATAATTTTTATATCAGATTGTTGTGGCGGTTAGTCGTTGATTCACACATTGTATAAGGGACTTTAAATTTTTATACAGAGTCGACTGAATCAACGACACAGTTGAGTAATGAACCAAAGTCCTCGGATCAAAGATAAACGTAATTCACCGCACCGATAAACTGAAAATTTACCTATAGTTCATAGCTCAACTGCAGGTGATAAGATGTAGAGCGCATTCAAAATGACGCAAGCTGATGATCTGTCGACGAACTCATTTTAGATTATAATACAAACCATTAATATCGTCACGTACGGCTTGATGCAACCAACTTTAATGTCTACAATCAAATTATATTAAAAATTAAGATCACATCCGTAGGCATCGTGTGATGTTAACTAGCATAGTGTAGTCTACACTACACTAGTTAGAATCACACGTTAATCCCCTATTCAATGGTATAGAACAATAGTTCATTAGTAGCGTCACCATGCGTCATTTGGATTACGGGAAAGTTATCAAAGTTATATTGCACACTAACCTGTAACAGTTGATTATGAAGACGATATAGCATGCGGCTGTTGTGCTAAGATTGTCGAAAATGTATATATACAAGTAACACAGGGACAGGTGTCGGTGTATTGTTTCAGATCGGGGCCTCTGGATGGTTCACAGGCAGGTATAACTATCAATGTCAGCCCGTCGACTACTCCAAACATCCACAGACAATGAGGGTGATTTATCAATTAAACCTTTTATATACTATCCTATCAGATTAGTCCCCTCCTTTATTAGTTTTATTACTGCTGTTTCCGTTAATCTTTTGTCTGTTTCTTCCATATCTCCACATCCACACCTTCTTTTCCCTTTAAACTTTAACTGTTTTAAACATTTCACCGAGAAACCAGAGAGCAATAACTCGGTGCAAATATGAACCCTAATGTTGTAACATTTTATTCCAATTAGAATCTTGTAATCTATTAACTGTGTATGTCATAGCTTGTTATTGCACGCGTTTTTGTATAATGTGAAATGCCTATTAAGAAAAAGTAGTGTTTTATGTTTCTCTTCTGGTAGTAAATACAGCTTTTACTGTAGAGAATCAGCAGTTACGGTTATTTACATCGTACTCGTAGTAACTGAAGGTTCAAAATTTGTGTCCAAACTGGAACTAACTCGTCTTTGGACGGAATTTTGGTCCGATGTAGAAAACCTTGGTTTAGAAAAGTATACCCTGTTTAACCAGCTTGACAATTGTGACTCTGACACTGTTTGTTCAGGACATGAAATAAGATAATACGTAATTGTCCATTTGTGGTTGTTAATTGTCAAGTTAAATTGGGGTTTGTATCAGTCGTACAGTACTTACGCTATTCCCACCGGACTTGGTCATGCACCTGCCCAATAAAACTAAAACACTACTTATTCCAACTTTTAAACATTATCCTTTTTTCATTACTCAGGCCCGGTACCGCGAACATGTTCGTATATTTCTAACATTTTTCTCTTTTACCCTAATCAAGGCTTCTTAATCGGCATTTTCGTTTTTCAAAACAATTGATTGTTGCTAATTTCATTTCCAGAAGATTCGTTTTAATTTACGTGCCAAGTATATAACATAATATTTTGATTATGTACTTATGCATAATACCTAGTACGCACACACGGTATTTATAATATTTTATTAGCCTAGAATGATTAAGCAAATGTTAGTATCTACTACTTTAAATTAGAAGCACCACATTTTTATATACTTGGTACATTTTTATTCATTATTCACAAACACATTTTTCTGGAAAAGACCTAGCAACTTGTGTAGCTACTCCTATCTGTCTTAATCTTAGAAAAGCATGAATGTCTTAGATCCACAAAAGCACGCTCTTTTGCACCAAAATTCTAACATCCTTCTGATTTTGATTGTTTCCATGTTTGATTTCCATATCTATTAGTTACCTACCAGTAATTCTCAATTCTATTTACAAAATACAAATGTAATTGTATTGTTTTCTTTTTTTCTTCTTTAATTTTTTTATGGGACTCTTACTTATTTTCATTACATAACTAGTGAACATATTACGGATTT
The DNA here is from genome assembly GCA_022674325.2 of Grapholita molesta. NCBI lineage: Eukaryota > Metazoa > Arthropoda > Insecta > Lepidoptera > Tortricidae > Grapholita > Grapholita molesta. Next base: position 7,554,411 of record CP053126.2, read on the forward strand.
TAATATTAAATAACGCATTACAGATGGTACACGCTTGCTGGTGGTACTACTTCTCAAAATTCACAGAATTCTTCGATACAGTAAGTGCAGCTTTTTATTACCTACTCCTCATCCTCTAGCCGCCCGGAGACCTATAAAAAAGTTCTCCCATTTAATGCCATTTTGAATTTTAATTATGAGAGACCATATTTGCATTTGTTGCAAGTTATGATCTATGGGCGGGTAGAGGATATTTGAATATAAATAAACACATATATTTATTTGAATATAATAAGCTCCGTGCATATATTGACGTCACTCAGAAGAAGCCCTCAACCAGCTGATAAAAGTGCCAAGAATGTATCGCAAATGTGTTTGCAACATTTATGTTTCAGATATTTTAATTGTAGTGCCTTAAATAGATTAAGTATAATGAGTAATGACTAGGTCACTTACATCTGAGTAAAATACCTACTGTCTGAAAAGTTCCCTATAACAATAAAATGCACGAATATCATGTTCGTGATACGCGGCACGAGCGTCGTTATCCCGATATTATACACGACGTTAGATACCTATTTCATAGTCCAATAAAATATAGAAAGTCATGAATTGGAAAGCGACGATGACAAACTTATTATTTCGTGTTAAACTACATATACATACTATTTGTGCTGCAGGTACATTTGGCGTAAGGTAAAGTGGGGCATAATTGAATGGACTTATATGAGGAGTAAGATACAAGCGAGTTTTCAACTTACCCCTCGTAAAAACATTCAGTATTCCCCCATTAACTCTCTTTTCACACATAAGAATGTGTGTAGTTTTTAAGATTAGGCACGCTAGATGTGGGTGTGTGATGTAAGGAAAGGGTGCGCAGATTAAGTATGATTTATCTTCACGATGTTTTTTTCAATAAAATATAAAATACCAATTAAACAAAACTATTGTTCTATTAATCAGTACGCTACTTATTATAATTATACTTAATCAACATGTTGTAGACAGGCAGTCTTAATTAGTTATACAGGTACATGTAAAACACGTAGTTATCTGAAATTAACCTCATCTACGTTATAGTCGTTATACATACAGAAATTACATAACTTATTTATGATAGCACAATATCTCTCGTCTGACTTGTCATGTCCGTTATTAAACATTTTACAGAATTTTCTACGCTGTGACAAGAAAGGTTTTGAAGAAGGTAATTTAATGTAAAAGAGATTTAATGAGACAACGCACCAAAAGATTTTTTACATTCTCTTTTTGTTATTTGTCAATAGTAGTTTAATTTGATGCGTTGTTATATACGCTACGAGTACTACTCGTATTAAAAGATGGGAACTGTACAAGTATACACTGCATCGATTAGTTGTAAGACCTGTTTTTATTTTTATTACCTATGTTTCTAGTGATTGGTACAAACTACACACAACGAAACATTTTTTTGTCAGACGTTTTGCTTTACCTATCATCATCTCATCATGTTCCTCGTGTTGTCCTAGCATTTTGCCACGGCTTGGCAACTAATTCCAGGACAGGCACTAGTTGCCATCTGACCTTCCAATCCAGAGGGTAAACTAATCCTATTACCTATATGGAAATTAAATCATTATTCGTCATCTGTTCCAGATCTTCTTCGTGCTAGCTAAGAAGAACGACCACGTGTCCACCCTCCACGTGATCCACCACGGCGTGATGCCCATGTCCGTGTGGTTCGGCGTCAAGTTTACGCCCGGCGGCCACTCCACGTTCTTCGGGCTGCTCAACACTTTCGTGCACATCATCATGTACGCCTACTACATGCTGTCGGCCATGGGGCCCTCGGTGAGGAAGTACCTCTGGTGGAAGAAGTACCTCACCGGCTTGCAAATGGTTAGTTTTCTTTTTCTATGAATATTCCAGCAAACCAGCAACTTTAGCGTATTATGCAAGTCTTTCTAGGGCCTAAAAGATACCATTATGAATTTCCGATTGTATTATATTGCCGGTTTGCCCTTGAATTATTGCCGTGACTCGGTTATTGTTGTGGACCCTAAAATCTCTGGTTACAAAATTTTTTTTAGTAACAAAAGTCACTTTTGCGAGTGTCTAGTTCTTTCAAACAACGCGGAATCAGGCATTTAGTTTGGAAGCTCTTAATGACCGTAGCCGTAAGACAAGCCGTACTATATAACTTGTACCATGTTTCACTAGAACCACAGTGTTGACCGAGAATTTGCTTATACTTACGGCGGGCACGTGACGTTCTAGAATCAATTCTCAAAAGCGATAGCATAATATATTAGCTAGAACGTCAATGTCAACACATTCATTTTCTTATAACCTATACCTTATTACCACAGCAATAACGTTTCTAACTGCATGCTCTGACATTTACAAACAGAATAACCAGCAATAACGTTCTAGTTCTAGCAACTTACTTCCAAATTTGATAGATGTTCGCAAAATAAGTACTTATGGCTATTTACCACAGACTTGACGATTCTCGCACCTTTATGATAATAATGATATTGCGAAGGCCACCTAAAACATATCAGGCAATGTGACAAAGACGACTTTAGTGCCTACTGGGTATCTAATTGTATTTTCAAATTGTTTGTTTTTTGCTATAGTTTATTGTTTAGTTTTTAAATGTGACACCTCGTCTGTGTACTACGTGTCAATATTTAGTTTTTTTACCTCCATTAATAATGGGTTAAAACGGACTTCAACCTGAGTCTTGTCCCAGCGTTTAAGTCCAAATAAGGCTGTTAACTGCCTATTAAGTGCTACTTTTTCAACTACTTACTAACCTTCAATCTTCATTTCACCCCGATGTTTGTTCAAATGTTAAATCTTTAAAATAACTATGTAATTAAGGTGTAGTTTTACACGTTGAACCTTATGTTTATCAATTATCGGTATTATTTTCAGAAAAATAACCGGTATTTAATTTCATTTTTACCAACATAACCAAATATCTCATTCTTCATTTTAATTATGCCAACAATTATGCCTGCTTCTATGAAATAAGTATGGAATCACTTATGGATACATTTTATTAGAGTGGAAGTTCCCAGTTTGCGTCAAGCTACAATAAATTTAGGAAATTTTGATAAAATAGTGTCCCCATCCCCAATTAGCGTGAGTTAGGAAACATTTTGCTACCTTTTCAAGCCTAATCCTCTAAACCAATTAAGCCGAAATTTGCTAGGGGGACAGTTTTATCCCGAGAAGGAATAGGTATTGGATAGTTTTTATCCCAGAAACCATATAAGGGGTGAAGGGTGGAAGTTTATATGGCGAAGGAAGTCGCGAGCAAAAGCTAGTATTTTATAAGAGAGGAAGTTCCTAGTTTGTACCTAAAATACCTAAATTGTAATTTATGTTACAAAAACTTATGTCGGTCTGTAACTGGGACTAACGTTGCTATCACACTTGCGATTTGCGAGCGAGTTTTGTATGGAAGCGAATACGCCGCGCGTTCGCCGCGCACGAGTCTTGTATAGAAATCGCTCAAGTGTGAAGATAACGCTCTAATCAACACGGAACTTTCCAGGCCCAGTTCGTAGGCATCATGCTGCACGCGTTCCAGCTGCTGTTCATCGACTGCGACTACCCGCGCGCCTTTGTGTGGTGGATCGGCATGCACGCCGTCATGTTCTTCTTCCTCTTCAAGGACTTCTACAACCAGTCCTACGGAAGCAGGAAACCTAGGCAAAAGGTATTGTGGGTTTTTTATAAATCTGCTAGTTTGAGTATCGGTCACACCAAATCACTTGTCAACGTCATCCTACCTAATTGTAGTGTTGTTTGAACATTTTGACAGTTCTGTATGGGATGACAGCTGCGCCGCCATATTTATGGATTGTCAATTCGTTCTATGTACATGGTGCAACCCACCGTAAGCTGATCGGGAAACGATACGGGAACGACCGTCACGATATCACATGCTAACAAGTATGGAAGTGAGATAGGCGATAAATAGTAACATTGTTTTTATAAAATGATAAACACGGCTCTACTCATATTTATTTAGCCTATGTTCTCCGAGACATGTCGCGCGAGTGACTAAATAAACGCGAGTAGAACTGTTATTATCATTTCTAAAATATTACAATGTTACGAAAGTTTAAATACAAGCATCATTTTTAACTGTATCTATAGGTCCTAACACAAACATTCTTGAGAGAGAGAGCATGAATTTCTACAGTTATTTTTAAATATATGTCGAAGAGTCAGTATTAACAGTGTGTGGTGCAGGTGGCGGCGGAGGCGGCGGCGCCGGCGACGGCGCTGGAGCGCGAGCCGTACCAGAACGGCAGCCTGAAGAGCGGGCTGCTGCACGGCACGCTGCGCGCGCGCACCGTGCTGCCGGCCGGCAACTGACGCGCGCCGAGAGTTCACGAACCGAGCCCCGGCTCCTAGTGTTAAATGTGATTTTTATCTAGTGTACATACGGTTAAGCGGTGTAAACGGTGTATATTTTATTCTATAAGCTAATGTTAAAGCTAGATTTGTGATCGCGTAAAGTTTTCTACGGTAGCCGGACGTAGCGATCCGTCGTCCGCGTTTACGATATGCTTGGTGCTTGCGTGGGATCCGTGACGTTTCACTGTACGAATCGAGTACCTTGCCTATGTTAATTTTATAGTAGCACTGGCGACAGCAAAAAACAGTTATTAAATTATGGAAACCTAGTTAAATTTATTGAGATGGTATGGTATGATATGATAGATAAATTGATTTTATAAGAATTGATATAGTTGCTATTGTTCAAATTTTATTATAATTTATATCCTACATTGCACATATTATTACATTTTATAATTTCTAGTACAAAAGTGTACTGAGTACCTACGTCAAATGTTCAATGCAAATATAAGTTAGTTGAAGCGTGGAAAGGGTTGTGTTGGTTATTTATTGTTTTATTTAATTTATGTTTTTTTAAGTTTACCAAAATTATTTGTAAATAGGATCAAATTTGTAACGGGTTTTATAGTTGTAGCTATCAATGTTCTTCCCTTGATATCTTATTAGTCTTCCGTTTTGTTTTGTACTTACCCCGAAATAGCAGGTGCTTCTTGGTACATTAGCCGACCTTGTTATCAGCAGGAAACAAACTCGCCATGTTAGTTAAATCATTTATAAAATCATCAGTTTTACCTGTTGTTCATTTTTATACAAAGAAATCGCAAATAAATTATAAGTAAAACCAATGAATTGTTTGTTTTTCCCCTTATATATAAAGTCAGTGATCCTTTTCCACAAGCCAGGTGAAATAACTCCAACTCACTCACTCTCACTCTTCCAAATGCACGGCCTACAATCTTCTCTGTTTTGCCCAAAGGTTAACTGGTAGAGAATGCCTCATAGCATTAAGTTGTACTTACATTAGTTTTTATATTGTGCAATAAAGATTAAATTAATAACTTTAACCACAAAAAAGTTATTGAAAAGGTTTCCAAACGATGTATTCCTACTACAACACTAGTAAAATTTACCAATAAGAATTACTTCTTAGAAAAAAGACATGTGAAAGATAAATCAAATTAATTTAATATTTTTGTATAAAAATTATATCTTACAATATTAAGAGAATCAGAAATAAAAATAGGAATATATTAGTAAAAGTGTAGTTACATTAAAACAGCAATGTTTGAAATTGTAAATCGACATACAAGTAAATCACATTGAAGACTTAGCAAGTTTCTGGTACAGTCGCCATCAGATATATCGGAGCTGTGGAGGTGCTCACAAATATCTGAACAAGGCCTCTATTGTCAAGGCGATAAAGTGCATGTTCAGATATTTGTGACCACATGCACAGCTCCGTTATATCTGATGGCGACTGTACATATGTACGTTCGTAGAGCCTACTCAAGTTGAAACAAGTTGACATATACAATTATAAATACATATGATAATATATAATGTAAATAGTTTGACACATGTCTTACAAGGAACTATATTATACGGGTTTCGGCATTCTACCTTCACTCTTAACATATATTGTTCATTTATTATATTTATTGTTCTTTACCCTTACCATGAGGTGTGGCATTAAGGTTTTCGAAATAACGAGTATCGGATTTACTATCTGTACATCTCGTTCGCACTAATATAATACAAGCGAGATGCACAGATAGTAAACTCGATACTCGTTATCGAAAACCTCAAAGACACAACTCATGGTAAGGGTATATATGGTTTTCCGAGTCGCTAACTCGTTACGTTATTCAACCTCGCAACTGCAGTCTGTTTAAGTCTCTGAGGTTACTACAGATTATTAAACTGTTTTGGCACATCGGAATCCCAAATTACCCGCTGAACTGTCTTCGGTGTTATGAGATCGTGCGGAGCATCTGTAGCGATAGCAGTAAGAACGATGGCATAAGTATGAACCACCTTTCTTCACCTTTTCTTTAGGCTGAAAAATAATAATAAAAACATTTTAATATTTGGTAATGTAAATTTGTATGCTAATAGGAAATAAAGCTTTCTTTTGAAGAGGTAGAACTTAATCAATGATAATCGCGCAAAACTACTCGTAGATTGTGTTGCAGTGGAAGCGTTGGTGGCCTAGTGGTAAGAGCGTGAGACTTGCAATCCAGAGGTCGCAGATTCAAACCCTGGATTGTACCAATGAGTTTTTCGGAACTTATGTACGAAATAATAATAATATTAACAGCTTTTCGGTGAAGGAAAACATCGTGAGGAAACCGGACTAATCTCAATAAGGCCTAGTTTACCCTCTAGGTTGGAAGGACTAATGGCAGTTGATGCGTAAACCTAGTGCCTACGCCAAATTCTGGGATTAGTTGCCAAGGTAAAATGCCGGGACAACCCGGTGTTTCAGTGTTGTTAAGACCAGACTTTCCAAATATAGAATGTAAAGGAGTATGGAGGAGGACTAACAATACACTCACAGGAACCTCTATTATAATGTGTGGGTTGTGTTAGCTAGATATTGTTCCAAAGTAATTAAATATTTAATTAGTATGGGACAGCCTGACAAATTAGAATGTGTGCTAATTACAAGTCTGTTTAACCCTTTATAAGGCCCCATTGACTGAGACATAGTATTGCAGAATTAGTTGCAGCTATAGGAAGCCTACATTTCAAAGCCTATTTTAAGAGCAAGTTAAATTTCTAACAATTACAAGCAACATTGAGCATAGGTGTGATATATCGCCTCTGCCTTATAAAGGGTTAATTACAACATTTGGTATTTTGAATAACTAACATACTCACAGTATCTTTAGTCCATGCATCTTCTGTCCATTCCCACACATTTCCAGCCATATTGTAGAGCCCAAAACCATTTTGCTCAAACATGTTTACAGGGTTGGTACCTACATAGCCATCTTTCGCAGAGTTGTGATTAGGGAAAGTTCCTTGCCATATGTTTGCCCTGAAAAAGAAATGGGTTTCAATAGTTAGTATTACTGTATAACCCACAAAAGACCATACTCTAAGCTTAGATCTAGTGATATTGCATTATAAATAAAATTATAGAAAATGTTCCAAGCTTAAACTATTACTTTACATATTGGGTACACCTTACTTAAAACAATTTTACGATTTAGGTAAGATGATCAAATACAGACTTTGACAGAATCAGACATCATCTTATAAAGGTGACTAGTCTTTAAAGGCTGATTACTTAGAATCTAAGCCTTAATTTCTCTACAATAAGGTTCAAAATTGATAATTAGTTATGTACTTTTAAAATATTCCCACAACTAGAGAAAGTTCTGTTTCATGTAACATATTTGTATAACTGGAGCCATCTTAAGGATTAAAAAGCTCCTACTAATAATTACAGACAGTATACATAATATCAAAATTTAGTATTGATGGATGTGAAATCGTATTTGTAACTGTAATTAAGGTTCTAAAAGGATAGGCAATGCACATGTGAATCCTCTGGAGTTCTGGGTGTCCATAGGCTACGGTAGGTAACTGCTTACCATCAGGCAGGCCGTATGCTTGTTTGCCACCATTATTGTGTATTAAAAAAAGGATCCAAAAAAACTTGGAATTTACATTTAGACATCTTACATATGTGTCCTATCAGGAAACAGCTTATCACCCCAAGGGTACTTAGTTCCGCGCCTGCCACCACGGCAAGCTGCTTCCCACTCACTCTCTGTCGGCAGGCGAGCCCCTCTCCACTTGCAATATGCTTGAGCGTCTCTCCATGACACATGTATCACAGGATGATCCATTGAATCTGAAAATCGCAAGGCATGTTGTTAGGGCAACAGTTCTTCAAATCATATAGATTGGAGTGAACATGTTTTGGGCAATAGTAGTAGTGTGGGTGCTTGGATCAAATTTAAAGTAAGTATATAGTATTAACCTTTAACTGTTGATGTAAAAGTATTGTTTCTTGCTACAGTTTAAATTGAAAATGATGACTACTTTACTTATATTGACTTATGAGTAACTTACATGCATAGTGTAAGAAAATCATAAAAATATATTAGCATGAATTTGTTGATTTTATGACTATACTTTCAGGGTTATGAAGAGTTTTTATGATTTTGATAGTTAAATGAACAAAAAATGTACCTTTAATATTTGAATCGGGGCCATATGGATGCTTCCAATCAGCTCCATCAACTTTATACCACCATAGGGCTTGGGCTACTCTAAAGTCTTGTAATTTCTCTCTAAATGTAGCATTCAAAAACAATGTAAAAACAAAACTATCTCCAAAACTTTCGGCTTCAGTCTTGTAGTTTGTAGATGAAACAAATTGCATAAAGTTTCTGTTTGAGACTTCATACTTATCTATTTGGAATGCTTCTAATTTAATTGTTTGTTGTGGTCCCTCATTATCAGCCTGTATCATGACATCGTCAGTTCCAAATTGATATTCACCCGCAGGTACAAGTACCATGTCATTAAATACCTCATTTTCTAGATTTGGCGCTTCAGACGGGCAATGATCCACTTCAGTTTGCTGAGTATCTAGATATTCACTTTGAATGCCTCCACCTTGCGCCCGGTTAGCATTACCACATCCACATTTAGTATTTTCATTGTAAACGTACGTAATATTTAACGTACAAATAAGAAGCACCACCCTGATCATATTTGTTGATTTAGTTGCTCCTTACCATGACCAAAAAGCGGTGTTATTGCACCTTCAGCTAACTATTAGTTAGTACCAATTTTTTTATTTGTTTTCAATCACATGTTGATTAATAATTACAAGTAAAATATACAAATAAAGTAATCACGTCAAAACTTTTAAAGACTTAGGACTTGGGCCCGAATCACGATCACTCATGTCATATTGACAGTTCGAATGGCGATCACGTCAAAACGCCTTTTTCGTGAAATTGAGCGCGTTAACTGATTCAGACCAGCGGCGCAACCGAGAAACATGATATTCGTCACTCTCATGACACCTTAATTGGAGTAAAAGGGAAAGATGCCCGAAATATACGAACCTTAATGTTCAGCGGTACAGCTCTAGACCGGTACCGCGTGAAGGTTAAGGTGTGATGAGAATGACCGAGACAATAGTCCGAAATTTACGAGCATCGTGTTTCGCGGCCCCTGCTGTCACTGTAAGCTCTGTGAGCACCGCACCGTAAGCTCTGTGAGCAGTGTGAGTGAGACACTATAAGAGCGCTGGTGGCCTAGAGGTAAGAGCGTGCGTCTTGCAATCTGGAGGTCGCAGGTTCAAACCCCGGCTTGTACCAATGAGTTTTACGGAACTTATGTACGAAATTGCATTCGATATTTACCAGTCGGAAAACGGACTACCTAATCCCAATAAGACGTGGTTTACCCTCTGGGTTGGAAGGTTAGATGGCAGTCGCTTTCGTAAAACTAGTGTTTACGCGAATTTCTTGGATTAGTTTCCAAGCGGACCCCAGGCCGTGAGACGTTGCAAAATGCCGGGACATCACGAGGTAGATGGTTATGGCAATGTGACATTAACACTATGACAAGGATGACCGATAATTATTAATAACGCCTTTTCTGTAATACCTATTCAAAAAGTATTCAAAGTTCAATAAGACCATGCCGTTCAATTTTGGTGTTAGGTATATACTTGTAATAACACAAGAGGACAAAAATGTATGGAATTAAATAACATAGATATAAATAACATGATCACTTACGCGTTCGAGACGTTTTTTTACGTCAAAAACTTACACTGAGTAGAGCCTGTGTCTTCAATAACAGCATATTGACGTTATAGTCAGTATATTTTATTTTTAGGGAAATATGAGATTTTAGGTTTGTAATCTAATCACTAATCGCGTTTAACATTTAGTGAGATTTTAGTTTATTTGCAGCAGCAACGTGTCGTGAGTCAACTTGGTACGGTGGTTCACCAAGGTATAGTTTAAGGGCGGGAATTATACTACCATGTAAAATGTGTATGTAAGTACTATTATATACCTTTTTTTGTCGCTGGGAATATGCGTTTACGCATCTCCCGGGCCTGGGGTGGGCCCATGATGGTAGTGAGGGGGTATGTGGGACTCTCTCCTCGCTGCTCCTCTCGCTAGCCAAGAGAAGGGGAGGAGAATACCCACTAAAAACCAAGCGGCGTCGTCCGCATTGCCGTTAGAGGAGTGCCACTGGATCACGATCGTACTCGACGGTGACACTCCCCGAAGTAATACCTCTATTTGATTAAGGACCTAGATTAACTACTTAGATATCTAAGGAAAACGACGTAAATTATTCGTAATTATTTAATGAGGTAAGCTTAAGTTATGTAAGTACGTAGTTATAACAGTACTACAACGGAGCCTAACCAAATATCAATCTGTAGATGAATGAAAACACCAGAAAATAAAACGTAAATTTGAGACCAGTCCAAAACAATACAGAATACAATGGCGGCTGTGGAATCCTGTAAATAATGAAAAAATGATAACTTATTATAGCAGTCTTATAACAATTGAGCGCCTAGAAAAAATCGAGTAATTAGACTACGGATTTTGCAGATTTCGCTAAGTGTGTAATACCAATTTGGCAGCCTTGTGTGTTTAGAAGCACCATACTTGATTAGTTCAATAGTCCTATTCACAACTTTAGGTATGTAACATTCACTACAATCACCGGCAACAAAACCTTACGATAACAAAGCCGCAAAAATGTCTGATAGCAATAAAGCTATGTCAAGTATTTTTATACGCGGTTACGTTCGTAGGTACTGTTAACCCTTTATAAGGCCGCAGTTATACAGATATGCTACGTGAAAGTTAAATACACTCCCATGTTTGTAATGCACTGGGGAACACATCTACGGCAAAAAAAAAACCGAAATCATTAATAAAAACATGTGGTCATTATATGCACTCAGCCCGTTAGTGCACTCGAGTTTTCAGATGATCTGTTTCCAATACACCTATTGACAGATACGTGACAGGCAATACTCAATACTTCTTCATTTGTCATAATCATAACTGCCATGTACGTAATACTATTATCGATATAGCATGTAACCTTTTATAATTTTATTAATCTTAAGTGGCAAATGATACACTTTCCTGATACTACAAACAACGTAGTTCAGTTATTGCAAATATTGCAATTCACTCTCCAGAGTGGATTTATCAAAATTAGACCTTATTATCATACCAATAACAGTCTCGCCAATCGCCATCGTGAATTACAAGAGCTATAATTGAAATTATTAGATACAGCGACTTGTGTATTTTTAATAGTAAAATGGAAACAGTGACAAACGCTTGCTTCCCTTAACGGGCACAGTGCATTAATTGACCACAAACTTTAGATTAATTAATTACACTAAAATTAAATTATGACCGAAAAAGTATAAATAAGAAAAGAAAGCCTGATATATTTGCTATATAATACTATTATAGTTAAATAAAAAAGAGGATGTTCTTTCTTTGTAAATGTTTATTAACTAAGTGGTTTCCAAATCGTCTCTGCCTTATAAAGGGTTAAAATCATATTCTTTTGACTTTGCTGTAATCGGATAAAAAAATGGATAGAATTAGCGCCAAATCAACCAAAGTAGCCAAATACATATATAAATACTTTATTAGCATACAGAATTTTAAACACAAAATTATCGTGAGATTAAAACATATTAACTGTATAAAAGCGGGTAACTCACGTTTTATAAATTGAATATTGCTCGACATGTTTCACTCCGTAACGAGGAGCATAAAGCCCGTTTCACATCAAGCGCGGGCGCGTGTCAACGCGGGCCCGCGGCGGACCCGCGGCGGGCCCGCGGCGGGCCCGCGCCCGCGCTTGATGTGAAACGGGCTTAATCATGCGCCACTCTCGTTGGCTAACCGACGCAGACATAAATAGAATACAGAACTTTATTTCTACAGCAGTAGTGATGTATTACGATATATTTAGGCACTTTGACTGTTACTAACTATATATCGCTGACTGTATGTACCTAAGATACTGCCTATAAAGTGGCACTTAAAAATAAAACTACGCTCACCTTGATTATGAGATGGGTACCTTCGAGTTTGATATTTGTTAACTTAACTCGCTTAAATGTGTTCGTAAGGAAATAAATACTTTTCAAGTTGTCATAGAAATTTAATTACGTACTGAAAATAAGTAAAACAAAATTAATCTCAGTCGTACAATCTTTGAAAATACATGTTGCTAATCAGAACATAATGTATTTTTATTTTATTACGAAATACGAATGATTATAGAGCAGGGAAATAGCGGCTTTATTACGTGGAATGTTCCACATACCCAAAAGTGTGTTTTTTAATAATTTACTATAAAATGACTCATTAAATAAATGTGGCAAAGGGTGTACGACCGTGATCCTATGATGAACTACAATGACACACGACCGTTTAGCTACAACAACAAATATAAAGATATACTCATTCCCACAACAATACCAACAGGTCAATACCAACAGAAGCTGTTCCAATAAGATTACAACAAATGCTATTTACAAGCAAAATACTTAAATACTTTAAAGCTGTAGGGACAGCTAACTAGTTCTCTAGTGTCTAACAAGACACTGCTTTCTATAATAGACAGTAGCTATTCCATCCGTCATCCGCACAACACACACTGCTTATTACTGCGTGGACTACAGCTACCGTCGAAAAAACGAGGTGCTAATATTGGGAAAGAAATCACTAGCAATATGGATGTTTGTGATTTTGCAAAACTTACCTAAGGAGTGGTATGATATCCTCCTGCCTCATTTTGCCGTAGTACTTCATAATGCCATCAACGTGGCCCATCCCGACGACGGCTAAAACTCGCGGACTGTTATTAACTGCAATTTAGGTTACTTACATTAAAAGTCTGAACACTGATAATAATTAATTGATACTGAGTTATTCTAAATTTAACATTGGGATGTACTCAACACTATTCATAAAATTAAAATAAATACAAATAGCGGACTTAATGCCCCCAGGTATTCTCTACCACATACATAGAGTCAAGTAGAAAGTGGGTGTTCTTCTCAGAATTCTTTGCATGTAATTATGCATTATATTCGGCGTATCCTCTAGCTCAGAGGTTCCCATACTTTTTTTTCTCGTGGACCTCTTTCAAAATTTTACTGGTTTCGGTGGACCCCCTTGCTGCTACATTTCTACTACATACCCATAAGTCGTCAGCCAACGTAGACCCCCATCGAGCGTCCAGTGGACCCCTGGGGGTCCACCTGGACCACTTTGGGAATCACTGCTCTAGCTAGTTGGTTTCACAGGATAAAACATGATGTGCGGTTCTGAGCACTTCAAAGTCTAACTGATCCTTAGTTATTATATTAGGTATATAAACTCAAAACTCACCATTACGAACACATTCCTGTAACGAATAAGCTAGACATCGGTCTCGTTCGTCAACGAATACATGAAATATCTTTTTGAAAGCTGGCACATCCCGAGTGATTTCCTCGAATTGGGATGCCACGAAATCCTTATCTTTATATTTTTCCAAGGCGTGTTTGCTGCAAATGTGTGAAAAATTGTAAATTTAGAATTGATTAACTATTTCTACATTAAACTCTTATATAGGAAACACATACTCCAAAGGTTTCGCTTGACTTGATGATGTTAAATGATACAGAACTTGACCGAGTTCAAAAACGCTTAGAGACTGAAATGCTCGGGATATAGTTATTTGGACGGGTCTGTCACCAAGATACAATTTGCAACCTGGTATTTTTTGCATCTGAAAAATATAGAAGAAAATTAATTAAGTACCAAAAAAATTAAGTTACTCTGTATGACTGACAACTTAGTCCTACATTAAAATATCGATTACAATAAAGTAGTGTACGGAAAGGCTCCTAATACCCACTATTATTTATCGAAAAAAATCGATAACGATAGACCAATACAACAAAGATAGTGCAAAAACGATCATCGCATCAATACTTGGGAGCTAGAGGTTTTTTATGTTGATGACTACGAATGACGATGATACCTTTTGGAAGCAAGTAGGGTAAATCGTCAGTACCTGGCGGCCACCTTTCAATAACTGGCAACGTGATACTGAACATGAATTATGTTTACTTACCATGGTCTGGTGGAGTGACGACTTACGCAATATGGCTGGCAGGAGCTGACTGCGAACAGCCCATGATAGAACACGAATCACGATGGCGTGAAAATGCGGAAGCCTATGTCCAACAGTGGACTGCAATAGGCTGATGATGATGATGACTATGGTCTGATGAGAGTAAATTTGAGTTTTTCCGACAAAAACGGTGGTCAAGATCAAGAGTATTGCGAATTCCTGGCGATGGTCGCAAAGAACAGAACATCCAAAAACCAGTGAAACACGGAGGAGGTAACGTCATGGTGTGGAGGTGTTTGTCTTGCCAGTTGTGGGAAATTTAACCAAAATCGAAGGCTGCAGGGTATATCGATATATTAAGCGAGAATCTTGAAGAATCTATTTAAAACCAGTTGTAGAAGACAAGTACACCTTTCAACAAGACAACGATCTGAAGCATAAGGCGAAGAAAAGAACAGCTTTTTTTCAAATCCAACCTAATAAAAGTGCTATGTTTCTTGAAACAATCTATTTTGGTGTATGATTTATTATATCCAGTACTGTAATGGCTTACTTCATGGTATGCTCTGCGGAATTCGCCACCTGGTGCAACGCCCAGTTCCTTCGCTATGTCAGCATATGTCTTTAGGAGCATGGCGTGAAGCATGCCAGAAACAACGTTCTGCCCCTTCATAGCGTGCCTGCCGAAAATAATATGGCTATAATATTTATTTTTCCCCTCACTAGCTCGTAAAGCGCTTGTTTATCCTTTAAGACGAGAGGGTAAAAACGCATTTTATCCACTAGTGATTAACTTCTCATAGCTCTTATTGCTATGGTTTAAAGTCTAAATTCGCGAATTACAGCTCACTTGCCCCCGCGGCGGTGGCGTCGGGCGCGGGCGAGCCTCGCTAACGCACCGAGTTGAAAATTGAATTAGAACATTTGAAAATCGTACTGGCCACCACAAGCTAACCAAGCTAAAGGCACCTTTTGTAAAAATGTTGAATGTATCTAAACGCAAAGAAAAAGTCAATGCGATTTCAAAACTTTTTTTGCATGTTTCACTTTCCTCGCTGTAGTGAGGGGAAAAGTTTTGTGTTACACACGGGTGCAATTGTAATTTACTTCTCGTGTATTGAAACACTCGCTACGCTCAGGATTCTATTTTAAAACCACTCGCTTTGCTCGAAGTTAAACTATAGAATCCATTCGCTTGCTCGAGTTTCAATCCCACACTCGCAGTTAAAATACAATTTTGCACCCTTGTATAACAAATAACTATTTTTAAATAGTATTAATCACAATGCCTCTATTCTCAAGGTGATAAAGTGCATGTTCAGATATTTGTAACCACCTCCACAGCTCCGATATAACTGATTGCGACTGTACTTAATGCATTTTCTGGTATAGGTACGCGTACTGGTACTACTGGCCTTCGCTCTAGGCATTGCTCATACTGGTCTACGTATATAATAATATAATAATTCAAACATAAGATTTAGGCTGTAGACGACCTTCTCCACATTGACTTTACGGGTCATCATTGTTGTAGATTCCTAACCGTTCTAGTTTACCTATTTGTATACTTACTTCATTTTGGATGCATCGAAATTCTTTGCATCCTCTATGAACTTTTTTTCGTCTAGCTCCAATAACGAAACTCTTTGGCGACATAATTCCACCAAAATGCCGTTAGGATTCAAGACTCTTACTATCTGAGAAATCAAACAAGTTTAAAAATTAGGTACCTACTTACTTAAGAATATAGCCTGAGCAATTGAGAGTCGGTTGCGTACGCTATATAAAGGTACGAATAATACCTAAATACTAAACAGCATAAAACGGTACAGTTATAATATAAAAAGTACCTACTTGTAGTTTGATAACTACAATCAGAGAAATTAGAATCGTATTATGATTAATACGATTGTAATTTCTGAAAATATTATACACTTCTGTTATGCGACCTTAATTGACACCTAAAGGGTGAACACTATTAAATTGTCGCCTACATTTTTACTTTGCTAGCGTGTTGCATCGAACCTTTTTTGAATATTCTTTTAAAATTTTAAATTTAGAAGGCTCGTAATATATTAGACAACCATAAATTGTTCATTTG
This sequence comes from Grapholita molesta, assembly GCA_022674325.2. Lineage (NCBI taxonomy): Eukaryota > Metazoa > Arthropoda > Insecta > Lepidoptera > Tortricidae > Grapholita > Grapholita molesta. Next base: position 7,571,011 of record CP053126.2, read on the forward strand.
TTTTTTATTTATGAAAATGGCGTTACACGAAAAAAATGTTCGCGAATTAATTTTGCAAGAATTCAGTAAAAATCCTCATTTATCAACTTTAGATCTGGCAAAATCTTGTCAAACAACTCGGAGGACGGTTCAACGAACCCTAAAAAAAATTAAACAAGGTGAAACTATAGATAGGAAGCGGCGTGAAGGTCAACCCACCAGAAAATCTAATGTTAAGTTACAATCAAAGGTGTGCAAGCTATTTGATAAGAATCCGAGTATCTCTTCCGGGATGTGGCGAAAAAAGTAGGCACTAGTCAAGCAAATGTCCAAAAATTAAAAAGAATGCGGCATTACAACATATAAGAAGCAAAAGGCTCCCAAGAGAACTGTGGATCAATATAATCGTGCGGTTAGACGTTCTAGGTTATTGTATACCTTGTTGATTGAGAAAAATGTTGCCTAATTATTGACGATGAAACCTACGTCAAGGCAGATTTCAAGTCTTTACCAGGTAACCAGTACTATTCCTCTCGTGACATCTCGAATCTTGACGAATCGGAAAAGGTGATCTCGGTAGAAAAATTTGCAAAATACCTTGTTTGGCAAGCTATATGCCAGTGCGGCATGAGGAGCTCACCATTTATCACTACCGGGACAATTAACACCGATATTTATATATCAGAATGCTTGAAAAAGAAACTGTTACCATTCATAAAGAAACACACTTCCTCAACATTGTTTTGGCCAGATTTAGCAAGTTGCCATTATTCGTCTCGAACTTTGGAATGGTATAAGGCGAATTCAGTCGAGGTAGTGCCTAAGGAGAGTAACCCACCTAACTGTCCCGAACTTCGCCCCATCGAAAAATATTGGGCTAATATAAAAACTAAACTGCGAAAAACTTGCCAACCTGCCACTTCATTACCAGATTTTCAACGAAAATGGATTAAATGCACAAAATTGTTAAGCGATGATTCCGTGCGAAATTCAATGAATCACGTCAAAAGTAATGTCCGGAAATTTTCTCGTCGTTCGATGAAATAGCCCTAATATTTTTTTAAATGATTTTACGCTGTATAAAATTAGTCATATAAAGAATTTTGAGCACTTTGGATTTTTATTTTGTCGTCTGTAGCATGTTCGACCTGCGACAATTTAATAGTGTTCACCCTTTAGTAACCCTATGACTATATGTTGACGGTGAAGCGACCACATTAATAGATAGGCTGAACAATTTGAACAAATTGTATGTAAGCATTCATAAGTTATGATTTTTTTCTACTTATCATTTGAAAAACTATCTATCTAACATTTATGTTAGATATTAAGAAGCATGTATAATAAGCAATGAATAAATGAAATGAAATGAAAATCATTAACTATCATTTTGTTATTGTTAGTTACAGACAGATAATGAATGACCAACATCATTAGGTTTATCATTCAATTCTATATCATGATGTTTTTCTTACTCCACGACCCCGAAACCATCCTGTATTATTATCAAACAACATACGCCTACACTATAGTTGAAAGGTCAAATAAACTTACCTCGGATACATCCTCCACGGACTTTTTGCTAAAGTGCACGGTGCCAAGCAACACGACCGTTCCTTTTTCATCATTTTGCAACAGAGTGGCAGCCGACGGAAGTTTCAAGGGACCGTTGGTGAAGTTCCTAGCTACTAATTTACTAGGGGCCTTGACTGCAACACAATTTATCTGAATGTCATAGTGAAGCGAATCGGGGCTAAGCAATATAAACAAAAAGAAAATGTATAGGTACGATGACCGCGAACCTTCGGTTTTATTATAATGGTTGGTAATAGAAATAGGTACTAAAAAAGATTGTATCAATCATTCATCACCACATAGCTCTAAAAAAAATCGAGTGACTGGGAGGGACGCCGGTAGTTTTTTTTTGTCAAAGTGGTACAGTTACAAGAGGAGATAAGTAAAGTAGGTATAAATAATAATATAATGTTGGTATAAATAAAATGTCTTACATTTGAGTTTCCGCTGAAGAACCTTGGTTATAGAAAGGTTTTCAGTCAAATTCCACCATAACTTACTGGTGTTTGTCCATACTTGATACCGCATCTCATAATTGGTTTTAGAAAGAAGTTACACTATAATTTTGGCATGTTCAGAAATATTTCAAGAGAATATGAAATTTAGAGCCTAATATTAATTTTTAAATTCGTCCATATTAGTCAATTTTATAGATCTAACGTCATTTGAATGTCATTCAGTCAAGTTGATATTCAATTTGTATTTAACTTAGCGGTGCCACAATTTTAGGCCAGTAATAAATTGCAGTAGATAGATGTAACCAATTAAATAGTTCGTATGATACAAAAGTGGCAAACACCCTTGATAAGCGTACTACGAATGTGGGAATTAATACACTTAAGTACTTACTCCTTAATGAACTCAATTTAAATGGCGATTTGGAATAACAAAATGGGTGATTATTCGGGCGTTTGAACCGCCCATATTACTCTGTCCAGATTTCTGTAGAAGTGCCTGCATCATATTAAGTAGGTTTGGGTAAACCAAAAATAATACCAAACTTCAGTGTGATCATTTCTACAGAAATCTGAACAGAGTAAGAAGAACGGTTCAAACGCCCGAATAATCACCCAAAATACGAATACAGGTAAATGGCGTAGCATCCATAGAAATCAACTGGTAAACTGTATGTTTTAACACATTCGCTGCCACCCCCTCCAAAAATGTATGGAAATGAACGCACATGTGCGTCGGTGGCAGTGAATGCGAAGCGGCTAGCCATTCTTACTAAGTACCTACATGCCCGTGGGAGGCATTTTTTATAGGCTATTATTTTTAATGTACTTAGAGAAGGGTAAATTAAGGTAAAACTAGTTCTAAACCCGTCTTAAGGTTTATATACTTACCTCGTTACCCGTTTAAGAAGAAATGGGTCATACCATACATATATTATAAAAAACATTTTTTAAATGATAAGTCTCTTTTATTTGTCTTTACATTAGTAGTAATAATAACAATAGGTAAAGCAGAATATGTTTGCTTACTTTCAATTCAAGAACTGAATTGCATCGCTAAACTTTAACAGTGCTTTTGGAGTAAGAACTTTACAGTTTACAACGCACGAGAAATTTAAAATAGCATTTGAGATGTCACTCACCATTCGAGTGCAAAGGATCTAGCATGATACGGAAAGAGATATGGCCAGGAAATTTTACTTTATTGCCAGCTGACGTTTTTCAATAATTACATTTTGTCCTTTACTTCTGTTACGCTTCAAGGTAAGGGACTAGGTAGTACTTGCTAATCATGATTAGCTCATTATTATCAATTACTTACTTCTGACAGCCCCATCTCCGTCCATATCATACTAATTACATTGTGTAATGCACAATATTAAATCAAACATTATAAGTTTATTGAAATGAATCCGTTGTTTATAGGCCTAAACTACTTGTAGGCTTTATGGTTTATTCCGATATTCATTTCTACAACAGGATCGGCTCCGAATGTTTAAACCTCACAAACAAATGTCGGCTACAAGAACGTATATTGGTTTAACTTTAGATGACAAAGACGCAAATGGAATTGGCAATCAATATAGGTACTAAGGTATTTTATCAGACTAGTTTAAGAACTGCATTGGGCTTTTCCCGTTCCCTTTACTAAGTAAGGTCCATTTTCCCTTAATTCCATTTTGATAAAATTAACAAGGTTACTTAATTTGATTGGCTTGTGTCAAATTCGTTATAAAGAAAGTCCATCGATGCGAACGAATTACTAATGGCCGCTTAACTCGTTTCAAAAAATAAATTAGTCATTCTAAGTTAAACCAACTACGTGTATATATCATATATATCATCTGTGAGCTGATTGTGACCGAATGAGAGTGACCATGATATCCACGACTATGATCTAGATAATATTATTTATTAGATTACAGTGACAACACTTCATGTGCGAGAGAAGACTATATGATTAACCATTATTAATGTCGCAATTTGACACTTAATTTCCGTACGATATTTATAATAGTAAATATAACTTATAAGTCAAATTGCTAAACTACCGACCTGTTGTTAAGATTGCGCTGATAAAATATAAACAGTTTCATATATATTTGGTATTAACATTTTTGTAAAATGTTGGTGGTAGTTATAAATCTGACATGCGCGTTCCGAACCTTCAGAAAGCTGGACATTAATTGTTTAAGCTTTTAAAAGACACAGAAGGCCTTAGCCGTTAATGATTATCGCTTAAAATGAGCCTTCGGATATTCCAAGCAGTACGGTTGACTTCTGCGTTATGTTTGAAAAAACGTATCTGTCAAAAAGTTAGAATGTTTGACAGTTTACAGGCAGAATTATTGGTCGACAGTTCAAGAATTTCCGGGAATTACATCAGAAGGATCAGAAGTTAGACATATGAAAACGACCATGGTTCAAATTGAACGTTCTTATGTATGTCAACAGCTACGCGAGTCAGGGTCTCCCAAACCGTTCTTGTTTGTATTTTCAACGCAATCCCAACAAACGTGACAAGATTATCAAGTGACAAGAACGCGTATTATTATTATCACGAATATTTTCTTATTTTATATATGGATGGAGATTTATCATTAATTTCTTACATTATCACAGTTCTTATCCAATTAACAAAATGAAACAGAAATAATTTTAAATGCTAAGGAAGTTACTTATGAAGAATTTTTTTATATATTTCCACCGTCAGATCAAATGCAATAGGGCAAGAAACAAAAAGTATGTTTAGTAACAAATAATTTTACACCAAAAAAATGTATTATGGTATGATTAAGACAAATTAAAACTTATATTTCAGAATAACAACATGTTTTGAATAATGTTAAAAATGATTATTTACCCTTCAGGTTTTCAAGAGTAATATTTATTTATACATGTCCAAATATTAATGTCAATGAAAAATTACAATATCACTATGAGAATGTCGCTTTGAATTGACGATTCGTTTAACACAAAATAACATGGACTGCCTAGTCAACAAATAAGTCTTACAACAAAGCAAAGTATGCAAAGCAAAAGCAGTTTTTTTATAATGAATGACTTAATTCGATTTTTTACAAAACATCAACATATACAATACAAACATAACCAAATGATTACGAGTAAAAGACCTAATCTAGAAAAATGATTGAGTCATTTGATAAAATAATGGGCATTATATTTCCATTTTAAATCAAACAATTAAGGTAAACGTACTAGTGCTCGACACGCTTATGCCCAGTGAATGACAACCTGATGTCACCTTGACATAAATTACAAGAAGTATAGGGACGCTGCCGGGCTCTCGTGCGTTTACCTTACATAATTTTACTTTTATTTACTAACCGATTCGCAGTCGTTTGATTGAATAGTTGCGGTGTTCGGGAGTGTTCGGGAATGTTCGGGAGCGTTTGTTCGCCCGCCGCGTGTGGCGTCCCAAACGTGACCAAGGCCTAACAGTCTTTAGGTTCATATCAAATCAAACTACCACAGTCGTTGCTTCTCCTACTAGACTTAAGCCTTTTCGAAACAGCACCAATACAAATAGCTATTTCCTAAATACCAAATATGTTTAGATTATTTATTTTAAATCGAGTCGAATATTAAGAAGTTTCTGAATTTATAAGGAACATAAATCAAAGTTGATTTTACATTTCCCTTGCTTTATTTAAATGCTATAAGTATAATATCTTTCATAATTTTAGCAATTTAAACTTTATAATCAGACTAATCAGAGACTCATGTTCACATCTAACTTATTATTATTAATGTGTTAAATTAGATAATTGATGAGCGAGTTTCCAGCCAATAATATTTACACTTTACCCCTCGTAAATTTATTATATGTGTGTTTCCGATGGTCCAAATAAGCATTCTGAAAAGAAATTATGTATATTTTAATTCTTAGTAAATCAAACTATATTTTACTACTGTTATGGAACGTATAAAGCTTATAACTACACCTAGACATTTTTTTAACACCAACGATTGGTTGTAAGTGATTGGCCAAATAAAAACATCGACATGTTATCGATAAGTAGCACTTCAACGTAATACTGGTAATACAAAGACAAATAGGGTAATATGCTAGGGTAATAGCCTATTAATTTATGTTTTACGTACTTCAGAAAATAATTAGGAACAATTATTTGCAGGTTATAAAAATAAATTGGATCAAACGTGTACAGGTTGCGTTCAATTTGTACAAGATCGATCGGCGTCAAGATATGTAGCCGATATAAGTCTGTGTAGGTTGTATGTACGTCTTGTCGTTGAAGTCATCGTTCCTGCTCGAATATCTAGATGTACTTATAACACACTATTATGGCTAAGTAAATAAATATGTCACATATTGTTGCAGTTATAATATATGACTTGTGGATATTGGGTGGGTATTTTACATTTCAGTATTTGGAGTGCTTGTCATGTCGGTTCTCCCGCAACAGAAAACGTCTTAAATTCCCGCATTCCATTTAGCGGTCATCTGGCAACAAAACCACATTTTATCGTGGCGTGTCTAAATTCGGCTAGGTATGTGTTTTTAAAAAATAAACACAGAACTGGATTTATGTAACTGTTAGTTTTATACGTCAAGATTTAAGCTATTTGTTAGAATAAGAAAGTGATATTCATCTGTCATTTTGAACTATATTGTAAGGCCTGTGTGGAGCTCGAATTAAGTAAGCAGCTGGGCGGAGCGTACAGCGTGCATATCAAACAAATGAAAACGTATGTCACCGGCCGCAATGCACGCTGCTCACGTCCGTTGTAAGCTCGACGCTACGCTACACGCCCCGCCGAATGCTCAGCTTTGAGTCTGACACTTCGAATTAAGACTTCAAATGGTTAAAATTACAACCAAATCTGTGTCGTTAGTACGATTGCGCACTAGGGTATCGATTTGTAAAATTTGTTAAATAAATAAAAACTATAGGACAGCCTTACACAAATTAACTGAGCTGAAGAACGCCCGTGTTGTGGTTACCAGATTAGTCAGACAACGATATACATATATAATAAACAAATACTGAAATACATAGAAAACATCCACGGCTGAGGAATAAATATCTGTTCTCATCATCATGCAAATAATGCCCTTACTGGGATTCGTCCCAGGGTCATCATAGGCAGGGTCACTACCCACCCAGACCTGTCGTCAACTATAATTGTCAACTGCGACAATGAGCCAGTAGAACAGATCGGTCGTCAAGTGTCAGAGCAGCTAGCAGTAGCACTCGCCTGGCAGCTCACGGCAGCCAGCGGCGCGGCCACAGACGGTAGCCGGCGTACAGGATGGCGCCGGCGCACGCCGCGCGCAGCGACACACGCAGCACGCGCGTGGACAGCGACTCCGGCGGGATCCTGCGGGGAAACTCAGGCACTCAGACTCACTTGGGCTTGGTGTTTTGTAATAATGTGTTGGCGTAATTGTATAAAGGCAGAAAGTGATTTCGCATAATTCTTTTTCGACGAATTCTATGAGACAGAACTAAACTGAGCCGAATGGTTGGCAAACATAATTTGGAAAGACCGAATGTTGTTATTACGATTTTTTTCCCAGGAGTGCGTTACTGTTCCTTGAGAACGTGGCTTTAATCATATAAGTGACTTGATACTCGCTCGGCGACGCGAACTGGGCTCGGCGCATGTCGGCCTGAAACACTAACCTGCATGGGTTAGTGTTTCAGGCCGACATGCGCCTTTGCCCGAAATTATGTTTTTAATAAACTATACACATAGTTTGCTATATTTTGTCAATAGAATTAATTGTCAGTTAAATTATTGTATTATTACTATTATTAGGAAAGAGTACAAACTTGAGCAGCGGGGGGATGTCCTGCGGCCGCACGTGTCCCCAGTGCTGCACGATGCCGGCCACGTGCCCGATGCCCACCACGCCCACGATGCGGCACGCCTCGCGCCCTGGGACACAACGCTTGCAATGAGGAAGGGTCACTTGCACTTATTAACGTCATCATAAAAATTTGAAAATTCTCTATGGGACGGTAGCTGCAGGCATGTATAAGGAATCAATTCTTTGAATATCCATGGTGAAATGCGCCCTAAACATAATAAAGCATTATAAAGCGATGAAGCTCTCGAACAATTTTAGGACATTTTGGCAGTTGAGGCGATCTGTGAATGAAGTCTACAGAAGATGTTTACTTAATTTTAGTTTTACAGAGTTTTACAGAACTTACTTTCGACAAATCTTTTGAATCTACCTGTACATTGCCTACGATGTCATTGACTCCCTACTAAATAATTAGATTAGGAAATACACTATCGCTATCTTCTCCACTAAAAATTTGATTACGCCAATAATAACTAAAGATCTTGTGTGCTGTCATGTCTACTACGCCACCAACAACTAAAAGTGTTATGACTCTGTAAAGGCATTTTCCCTGCTAATATATGTTGTACGTTTGTCAGATAGTCCACGGCACAATTCGCCGCGCGAGGAAAACTCTTTTAAAAGGTTTTGGTTACATGTGGCCACGGATCATATAGTTAATTTAATAGAGCACTCACGAGACTGGAGCGCGGCCACCTGCAGCGAGTGGCAGAGGTACATGTCTCGCTCTAGCACGAACACTCGCTTTAGCGCCGGGAACTCCTCCGCCATCTCTTCTAACATGTCTTCGAGCATCTTCTTCTGTTTACACTTCTCTACCTCCTCCGCACTGAGAAAATATTAAAAAATTGTCTAAGGGTAGAATAGGCACAGTTAATATAGAGCGTGGTTACACACTCTTAATTCGTGAGATAAGAATTACTCATACCAAAATAGTACTAGGCTCAAGTATACTTTGTCCCTCGTTGCCATGGTTACGTTCCCCTGGGTCACTCTTCAAACCACAGTTTAATTGCATTTTAATACATAAAACATAGATATTTGTAGAAGCAGTATGTCCCTTCCATAGTGGATCACCTACCAAGCGCGTCAGAGTCATATTTCTTCAAACAAACTATGTTAGAGTTCTCCCCTGGCCGATGGGACAGAATAACAACAACAATTAGTTGACTCACTCACTAACCAGGCACGTGTTGCGTACGTGTACAACTATAATTTTAATGGCGGAATGTGTCACAATCACAATGAATATCTGTTGTAGGCAGGTTTCACTAAGCACAACATGATGTTTCGCAGTTATCATATCACAGTAACTTAAGGCAATGCATCGAAAACTTATGCACTTTTTCAAGGGTTCCAGTGGAAAATAAACCCATTTTTGGATATTTTTTGCTCTACATATATATTTTAGTACCCCATGTAGCAAAACTAGGGTCCTTTTATTTATAATTTCCTTAGTTTACTTTCAACATGCAATAAAAAAATGGAAATAAATCAAAAACATTGGAATCTGTTTTTTGTAAATATGTCAGAATTTATTTACAAAAAACAATATCCAATTAATATTACAGATCACACCGCCCTAAAATCCATACGAAGAAAAAAAAATTACAGATCTACATATTTTCAGTAAATTCTTAAAAAATCACTAACAAAGAGCCTTGCATATCGTTCTTGTTCTAAACAGGGGTGGTTAGCGCAAATCGATGTTGTATGTATATATATACTTATGTAATAAAAATAACTAACCTAATAGACTGGTTGGATGTGAGCAAATGCCATATGAAACGTATGGTCTGCCCCCAGGTCAAAGAAGCGATCGCTCTGTGCAGAGTGATGTCTATAGCACGGTCGCCCAGCTGAACCATGCAGTTGGGTATCTTTTTTGCCTGTAACAAATACATTTTAGTTTAGTAAAGACGAGATAGTTTTATATTAGAATCAAAGATATAACACAAATTGATGACAGTCGCATTCCGTTTAAATTCAGGCTTTATTCTTTGCATTAGGTTGAAGAGCCATCTCTTAAATCGTTTTGGAAAGTTGAGCAATAGCGATTAAAGAGCAACAGTTTATTATGCACATCATTGAAATTATCTGCACAATGTGGAGTTTAGGTAAACAAGGATAATTTTCAAACGGAACTGACACCTGGCACCTATTTCCCGAAAGCTTGTAACTGATAAAACAAACAGTAGTAGCTGTCTAATAAAAGGTGTCACAAAATGAGTTTTTTTAATATACAACGACGGTGGCAAACAAGCATACGGCCCGCCTGATGGCAAGCAGTTACCGTAGGCTATGGACGCCTGCAACTCCAGAGGATTAACATGCGCGTTGCCTACCCAGTTGAGTTCCGCGTGGATTACAAATTACAAGCTTTTGAAAAGTGCTATCTTTTTGATTTTTTCGAAAAATTGTTACGCATACGACGTTGTAGCTTCTGGGACCCAGGTAAGCAACTAACCTCGGCCATGGCGCGGCGGAACTCGCCGCCCGGTGCCATGCCCAACTCGCGCGTGATGTGGGCGGACATGTTCAGAAGCAGGATGTACATGAGGCCGTTGAACACCCCGTTCTGGGCCATTGTTGCTCTAAAACAAGGACAATGGAAAGTTACTCGAATAATTTGTTCAATTACGGTACGATTGCACCGCGGTACAGTAAGGGCTTATATTAAGGATAGTTTTTTGTCAACGGGTAATACGCCGACGCTTACCTTACAGCCCGTAAGTGCCTTGAGCTCGATGCGCACTTATCCGTACTTAATCACAGCGCTTCAATTTAATATAGGTGAAAAACTTAGCTTAAGCACCTGGTCTATGTAGTAGTAATGTGTGTGTACAGGCATGTCGGCGTTCTATATTCAAATTTAGACGTTAGCTCCATATTATTTCTCTGCACAACTACATAGACATGCTTTAGTTAAGTTTTTCACCTATAGTAAATTAACTACTTATATTATTTTTTATAAAATAATATAAAAAGAAAATATTTTTTATAAATTCTAGGTTTTACCAGACTATTAAGAATAAGATACACCAGAAATTAGTTGGATTGCATTAGGTAAAGAAAAATAAATACTAACCTAATCTTCTTAATATTAATATTTTTAGCTTCTCTTAAGATTATTTCTTCATCTAGAAGTAGAATGTTGGTTCTCTGTTCACACAACTCTACCATTACAATATGCGGGTTAACTTCTTGTATTACCTAAAATGAGATTTATGGATAATTAATAGAGGGATACAACAACTTATACAACAGAATACACCTAACGAACCTTTCATTATTCATGGTTTGAAGCGTTTTTGTCTTGTTTTTTACTCATATACAATTACAAGTACATACAAGAAAAGATGCATGACATAAAATTCACGGGTGATTACTATGATTTCTATGGGTGATATTTATATTAAACATTAATTTCTTATCACCAAAGATTATAGTTATTTCTGAGATGGTAAGTCGAAAAAGAAAATTTGCGTATAACTTGGTAACGTCTTGTCTCTTGTCGCTTCTCTTACTGCGTACGTAAAAAGACATAGGCTTACCATGATTTCATTGGTTTAAAATTATTTTACTTGAAAAAACAAGAAAAGATAATTAACGTTGTTCTGATCAAATACTAACATAAGATAATAATGACCAGCTACTGAGTTAGAAAAACTAGTTCTGGGAAAGAAATCAACCTGTATACAATATAATAGTATTAATATTTTGTGATATATTACCCTTGACACGTCTTCTTGAGATTGCAAGCTAAAGTGAGCAGTGCCCACCAAATATACCTTCCCACCATCAGGGGCATCCAACACAGTCACAGTGCTGGGCATTCCATCATCCAAAGGCAACTCGGGCACTCCTGCAATATACAAATGGAGGTATCTTTATTAAAGCTAACTTTTAAATTTGGCAGGCTTAGAATAAGAGAACAGGTGCATTTTTTTTTAATAACAATTACAAGAAAACTATTGTGAGATTGAAACATATTCATTGTATAAAAGCGGCTAACTCACGTTTTATAAGTCGAATACTGCTCGACATGTATGACAACGCGAATGGCGCATGATTATGCTCTTCGTTACGGAGTGAAACATTTCGAGCAATAGTCAACTTATATAACGTGAGTTACCCGCTTTTATACAATTAACATTTACAAGCGTTTATTTAACTTGCAATGTACAGTCAGCATCAGATATACCTGAGCGGTCAGGGTTCCCAAAAAAACATACACACTTCAATCGTCAGAAAAATATGAACATCCAAGTTGGCATTTTCACGTAAGCTTTTAGTGCGTCACATACATCTTAACTTTTGAGTTGCTCTTTAATACATACACCTTTATTAAATCACAATTACATTAACGTTTAGAACGTCAGTGGGAACTAAGCAGTCAAATACGTACGTCAGCAGCCAGGGTGCCACAAGTTGCTAAGCAGTTGTTATTTCAAAGGTAACTAAGCATAAACATCTTAAATGATGACTTTTAATATTGCTGCAAGCGTATGTCATAAGTAATACTTATTTAGGTCTATTTAAGAAGGCATTTCAATTTGAGTATGTAACACCTTCTCCTCCAAAGAAGTATTTTGTCGTCAAGGGTCAATTTTGAGACTCCAAATATGTCCCTAAGTTCTGCGTCATAATCATCGTCCTAGCATTTTTGCCTGAACGGGCTCGGAGTCCACTTAACAACATAATCCACAACGTAGAAAAAACTATTAATGTTAAAACAAAAATCTGATATGAACAAGGACGCGTTTGTTCATATCAGATTTTCCTACTAATATTATAAACACGAATTTGTTGCTTGTCGTGGGTGGCACGCTTTTCCTTGTTTGACTTGGCGGCGAAGAGGCTTTTTTAAGTTTTTTACTAAAACTCAAATCTAACAGTTAGGATAAACATAATTTTCATGGTTTTCAAAAGATTTTGGACCTAATGTAATATGAATAATATGTCATCACTCTAATTTTTGAACTCCCGTTCAAAAATTAATGACAATAATTTTACAGATTTTCAGAACGATTATTTCAAGCAAAGTGCAAAGAGAAGAGAAGTTGCAAGGACACATTTTATAAAATAAATAAGACGTAAAAAAACACAAAAAGATTTCATAAGTACTGGGTCTCGAACCCGCATTCTCGTGCACTATTTCATGTCGGCTGTACCACAGAGCCAATCGTGCTATACGACAATTGACGAAATACTGTGTTAGTAATATACTTAACGTGACAACATGACACTCGTTTATTTTCAATTCAATGGGAGCTCTACATATGATCGGAGAAAAATCTTAACACCGCGAAGTAGCCGTGAGGACAGCGACATCTCGCAGGGAAAAATTAAGTAATTAGAACTGTAAAACATTCAACATAAGTTATCAGTACCTAGTTATCACTTATTACCTTATTAGTAAGTTTATTGAAAGGCATCTGTCAAACGATTAAAGAGAAAAACGTGAGATGGATGTATGCGATGACAAGGCTGTACTGCTTTCGATGATTGTCAAAACGCTTACCTAAAATTAGTATAGCAACTTTTCATTAAATATTCAACCATATTTATATGCTATAAACGTCCGTTTTCCCATGTTGTTCAGATATATTTGACGCATTGACTGCTTAGATACTACTGGTTTTTTGACAGCTTCGGTAATAATGACTATTTGAAAGTATAGAAATAAATGAATAGCGACTATTAAGATATTTCTGACTCGTTAAGTGCTCACGTATAAATACAGCCATGACAGTTAACCATTTTTTGATGGTTTAAATGTTGACCTCTCTTTGAGCACCTGGAGCGTATAGAGACTTTTGATGCTGACTGTATGTTTGGGTGAAATCTTACAACTCAATTTTGAGGAGAGAGTGAAAAAGGAGAGAAGATGTAAGTTCAGTGACAATGCAATATTATGGTACCACTGATCTGGAGGATGCTGGAGCCAGAAGGTATTGGCCTTAACAACAACTAAAATACACAAGATAAACCCGTTGCGTTTAGACTGTTTAGAATCCTCTCAATGAGTAGTTAATACCTAATAGTATAATGTTTGTCAGAAACTTGTTTATTTGCAAAACAGAAGACCGCAATTAAGAGAGAATTGTATAAGTACAGGAGCCATTTTAAGCCCAAACAGTAACTCTCGCTCTCAACTCTCAAAATTTAACTAAACATAGCAAAATTTTGGAAACAGAATGATTAAGCAATTATCCTGTTTTGTTTTTGGTGTATTATGCTACCAGATTTGAATTAGCATTCGCGACTATATGTGATATAGTAGAATGAAAAATAAAATAAAAAAATAAAAAACTATTAAATAAAATTACCTTCAATGTCACATTCTGGGTTAGAATCAGCTATCTGGTTATCTGAGGGGCTCTCTCTTTTCTGATCTGGTGTGGATGTCACAAACTTAGGCTTCTCTGCAAAGAAAAAATAAACAATAATAAATACAATGCATTAAAAAAAGTGCTATAAGCTTTTTAAAAAACCTGTGAGAATTACTTTTTAAATATTTACTTCTTCTTATTGCATTTTTCCTTTTTAAAGACATTTTAAGCAGTGTGTTACAAGAGTCAGCTGTAGCACTACTGAATTTTTATTTACTCAGTCGACTGCAGAGAAGCCCCAACAGTGCCATCAGCTTGGATTGCAAGATACACTTATTAGATTATCTACAGACAGGCCATGGAATCTGCTATAAGTTTTTGGCTTAGTGGTCTTAGTATGAATTGTGTAACTTAAGGTGAGGCTCACATTGATCTCAAGACCTCATTGCCATGTTCACTTCATTTAAGTACTTAAGATTAGTAAAATATTTATTAAATAAGGAAAAGAGGAAGTTGTGACAAATACAAGTGGTGTTGTACATATATATTACAAATAATAGCTTGCATCAAATAAACATAAAACTATATACTTGATTAAGGCTTGGGCACATAGGCGCGTTTTGTGAGTTAATATGAAATTTATCCAAAACATCATTTTTACAGAGCTTATGAGATTAAGATTTTGATAAGTGTATGATTGTCATCTAATATTTGATTATTTATTTAATGACAAAGGCCTCCCTCAGAGGAAGATATAAACCCTCCCCCTCCTTGATAAATATACTTTTTTTCACTTCATTGAAGCATAAAGTTTATTTGAATATACTTTTTTTATCAACCAACAAAAATCGAAACTAATCATCATCTTCCTTGCCTTGGCACTCATGGGAACCTGGAGTCCACTTGTCTACTAATCCCAAGAATTGGAGTAGGCACTAGTTTTATGAAAGCAACTGCCATCTGACCTTACAAACCAGAGGGTAAATGTTACATTATGTTTACAAGCCAAATTAAATGAACTCTGGAGGTCCTCATAAAATTCACTTGACTCAATTGTTAAGTTGTAAGATATAGGAAAGGAAACTTTTTTTTTTTCATGACAAAGGTGGCAAACAAGCAGACAGAATGCCTGATGGTAAGCAATTATTGTCACCCATGATCTAAGCTCCTAAGGCCCATAATACCAGAAAAATTACAATTTTTTTTTTTCTAGTGTAAGAAAATAAAGTCAATTATTTTTAAAAGTAGAATCAAGACAAAAGGAATACAAATTTGTTCCAGTTGTATTCCACTGAAGTTATTAGTCCAAGGAGGCCCATGGGCACAACTTGAATAAGTGATTGATGTGTTGTTAGGAACTTGACTCTAACATGAATAATAAAACTTGTAATTTGATTAATTTAATCAGATACATTAACACCTTAGCTGCGGCAATTAGTAAATATCGCAATTAATCATACTTGGATGGGGTTGAATCAACCCCATAGTGCAGTGAATGTGTTAAAGTTCATAGTTTTCAGTTTAAGTAAATTAAGAACATACATACCACTAACTCCTGGGCCCATGCTCCCCGTTATGTTCAGGTGAGTATCACCACCCCCGTCCTCCGCCCTTATGAACACTTTGCATTCATTCACCAAGTCACACTTCACAGTAGGTTTAGACTTTGACTTTAATAACAATTCCTCTTCCTCCAGACCCTGCTTGTCTGTCACACTGGAACTTAGCAAGGAGTCGGCAGCATCCATTTTACCTCAGAGTACTTATCTGAAAAATAATTCATCAATAACAATGAGGACATGCAAACAAATGCATAAATGTTATCAAACCATATCTTTGGCTATGTTTAATCCATACAGTACTTAATATGTATATCTAAGATTCAAAAAATTAAGAAAGAAATTATGGAACTATGTAGAAAAAGTGAAGTGAAAAAACTATGTAGAATAGTAAGTGAACAAATGGCTAAGTTGAAGATGTTTTTCAGGTGTATTGCCAATTGTGTACAGATTTATTTGTATTTTATTTAAGAGCTGAGCTATCTTCTAAGGAATAACAGAACCTTGTCAGTCTAGTAATACATACATTCCAGCATTACACATTATAATATATTAACATGCAATTGGGGTTAATGACGTGTTTATTCAGCTATGATAACATACGAGAAAATAATTCAATACATTTGTGTGGCAATCATAGAACAACATAACTATGTGAGAACCATGAGAAAAAGATATTTCTATCGAGCGAAACTACAGCGTATACTACTTTAAAATACTTGATGAACTTGATTATATCTATACATATAATGAAATATTTTTCAATAATTTTACAACACTTACCCTTCACCTCAGGCTTTGTGCACATAAGGCGATTTGACACGAAACTAAAAGAGGCCAGAAAATAGGAAAAATAAGTATTTCTATTTCGAAGTCTCTTTAATACAATTTATTGTACACGAAGCAGATCAACGCAACGCAACGTCACTTGAATTAAATGACAATCGTCAATGGAAGTCGAACACCAATCGAATGCTTTCAAGACTTGACAGCTGCATTTACGGTGCTGCCCTAACTAAAACGTTAAATCCCCTCAATTCTAGGAGGAATAATGTATAATTATATAAAATAGTATGTCTATGCCTGAATTTAATAAAAATATTTTATGCGCAAAATTCATACTAAATCATACAGAGTGATGCGTCAATATTATTCTAAGCAGTTAGCTAGCCCGACCGAATTATGTTTTTTTTGCCGAAAGTGAAATTTCGGCTTTGACTCTAGTTTCGACCGAAAACAAAACTTTTTTAGACATGTTAAATTCGGTGGTCACATTTCAGCCGAAAGACGTCCACTGCTGGACATGCGCAAATATAGCCAATAGATAGCCAAGACGACCGGTTCTGCACTGTTTGCCATCAAAGGACCCGCGACCTTGACCTTATCGTCGGACCGCCTTATAATCGGCTGTTCCTGTAACGTAGTCGCCAGTCGAGTAGTTTTTAACCCCATCGACTATCTGTTTTTCTGGCAATGTACCCTGCCCACTGACACTTAATTAGTCTAGTAATTCTGAAAGCACTGTTGGTGACTTTGTTTCTTTTACGTATCTTCTCAATTCTTATTTCTGATTCGATGGCGCAAGGAAACTCCGAGGATTGTTCTCTCCATTGTCCTCGCAGTAACTTTTATTTATTTGATGAGACCCATTGCAAGCATCCACGTCTCGATACTAGACGTGGTGCGCTGCCATAAAAATCCGCAGTGTGGCAGTGTGGCTGCACCACGCTGGCGTCAAAGCTACCGTGGCGTATATGATGCAATGCAATCATGATTTTTCATCTCTTCACGATTTCTCGTGACCTCAAGGTCCACCACCAGATCGATCGTACCAGATCTGATTACTACTTAAACCTGTCAATTTTTCGAGCTATATCGTTAATTTTAGTTCGTCGGCGGTTCTGCTCATTTCTGATATGATCCCTTAGGGAAACTCCAAGCATAGATAGCTTCATTGCTCTCTGAGTCACTTTGAGCCTTTTTATGAGGCCTGTAGGCGACCACATCTCAAAGCCATACGTATTGACGTAAGTACGTCATCACTGGCGAGTGGAGACACTGCGTGATATGGATGAATGGATATTGCGTAGTTTCCCGAACACCGTCCAGCCGAGTCAGTTTCGACGATTCATTCTTGAAGTTGGACCTACCTAACTTTATCGTCTGCCTAGGTAAGGACATGATATTTATTATAGTTAGTGATATATAGACTGACTTACCGAGTTTTCAGGTTCTCCTCGGTCTCAGCCATAAGTGCCATAAGTCCATAACCGTAGTGATCTATATCGCCGACAAATCGACGGTGAGTGGTATACTCGCCGTTCCATTACAGAACCCTACACACTTTTCCCAATGTCGCGGTGAACATTTCCTTGTCTGACTCCCCGCTGCAGTTGTGACTAACATGAAGTCCATATAAATAGTTCAACACGTCGACATACCAGTGGTACCGGTAGAGAGCCTGCAGTACAGCTTGGAGGGTTTCCAAAAATTGTGTTTCACTCTGTAGACACCTTTGTACCGCAAGGAAAAAGTTAACTCGAAAACTTTAAAAATGTCTTTAAAATTATTGGCATACATCATTTATCATTCGAAAACATTAAATAAAATAACACCCAACCAGATAATACCAAAAAAACACTACACTCGATAAGTAATAACTAATTATTTTATGCACTCTTGTGAATAAAATGCAACTTTGCTCTATGATTAAAAAAAATAAAATAGTACCTTCCGAGCTGAAAATAATGATAACATTTTTTTTAACATTTATAGGGGTAAACTCATATGCTGGCAAGTAACCTACAGCTAAACTGTTTAAGACAAAATTATAAATGCTACATATTTTTTTATTGTCTATGATTTATTTTATGTCACTTTATCTGTATTCTAACCTCGTCCTCTGCTCCTCTGTCTAGTCTTGTCTTTGCTAACTGTTACATCACTTGCTGTGGGGAAGAATCACTTATCTTTTCAGGGATTTTTTCGAGTTTATCCTTGAAACTAGATATTAAAATCTTGCCAAAATGAGTGCCTGGAGAGCTGCTGGCTTAAAGTAAGTTATATTTTTTTAATGAGGCAGGTTATTCAAAGTGGAACTGTAAATTGATTATATTAATTTCATTATAGCTACATTAACTACTCGAACATTGCCGCTAAGGTGCTCCGGCGGGCCCTGAAACCAGAGCTCCGTACCGAGGCATTAAAGCGAGATCAGTCCCATATTCGTATCACCCCTTGGGCTAATGGCAAACCTGCTCGTAAGTATTCTTCTACCCTCAAAAATATGTGATCTACAGTTTGGTATTTCAACACTTAAAATTCTGTACAATCTATACCTTTTAGGTGGTAAGGTTTCTTGAATGAAAACTGACAGGGTGTGTTTATTTATTTTTACCTGGCTTTTTCAGATGAAAAAGAATAAATAAAGTATTCAATGTAAGTCGAGTTGTGAAATGCTGCAGAAATGTAATTAATACATTATTTGATCATCTTCTGTTTGATTCTGTCTGAGTCCAGATTAATTTAGATGAGAAAATAATATGCAATAACAATTAAACCTTTACTAACCTAATAGTTGGATCCAAACACTTTGTGATACTGCATGTTATGTATTGTTTATCCCATGAGTTTTTTAAAATTACCTTATTAGAAATAATTGTTTTGATATTTGCTGTGACGTCATGACTAAAATGAAAATGTTTAGTTTTAAAAACTAACATATTAAAAAGTTTGCAAAGTGCTCATTGCACATCTATTCATAAATATTTGGATGGATCTAGGATCAGATAGTATGAATTGCAATATATTTTTATTTGTATTAAAATTACTTTGCCCGAGCTTAACACAAGCAGTGTGTGTGTTTGTGCTGAACTAACACCTGACCGTCCATTGATACAAATGTTAATTAAATATTTAATTTTCCAGATTTACAACAGGCAGCACCGAAGTAGACCTGGTTGAACCACTGGCAAACATGCATGATGATTGATAATTATATTTGCAGCAAGTGATAGTTTTAATTTATTAAAAACCAAAATGAAACTTTTTTTTATTTCATATTTCCTGTATATTATTTAATGAACAACTATAATATATAACAAATTATATAATTAAGGAAGGGGAAAATTTCTTTCTAATTCTTGTTATTTTCACTTGCAAGTTGGCAGCTTTCACATCATTTACAATATTTTTACCAAGAACTGCATAAGGATCCACTATAATTTCAGTGTTTGATGTAACACACTCTTCTTTTGATCTTAATTTCTCTATTCCATTCCAGGCTATCATTATACCATTGTCTGTACATACTCTTGGGGGTGGACGATACACTTGATACCCTCTTTTATCACCAATGACCTTAATAGAATTAAATATATAATCATTACAAGCTACACCACCTGAAACTACTATGCTTTTATTAGATGTTATGATTTTGTTAGCTTCACAAAATAATGCTGCCCTCTCAGTTCTGTGGGCTATATGTTCAGCTACCCCATGCAAAAAACCTGCACATAAGTTGTGTATCTCCGGAATAATGCCATCTCCAATAATTCCATGTTCCAATTCCTTCTCCTTTAACTTTCTTTCTACAAAATCCTTCAGGCCGCTGAAACTAAAACTACAATCTCTTAGTTTCACTAATGGTAAGGGGAACTCAAACATGTCGGGTTTATCTGCCTTTTTTGCTGCTAATTCTATAGCCATTCCTCCAGCAAGTTGTGAGTACTCTGGTATGTTTCTGAGCTTCATCCGGCGAGCAACCTTGTCCATTATTTCACCAGGTGCATTGTCTAGGGTATCACCAAGCAAGAGAACATCATCTACATCTCTAAAAGCTGCTAGAAGGCTGTTGCCACCTGATATTAATAAGGCTAAGAAAGGAAAAGGAATATCATGATACATTCTTGCTACAAGTGCATGGGCTTCCATGTGATGTATAGGTATTAAAGGTTTATTATGCAATCTAGATAAATGTTTTGCATATCTTAACCCCACCTCAAGGCTGTTTATTAAACCAGGTTTAACAGTAACTGCTATAGCATCTACATTCTCCATCCCAACAAATGCTGCATCTAGTGCTTCGCTCACTGTCTTCCTAATATTGTCTCGGTGTAATTGATAAGCAATTGTGGGGTTTATTCCCCCATATTTAAGATGCCTCACATTTTGTGAATGTAATGCTTCGCCTAATATACTACCCGCACCATTAACCACGGCACAACCAGTGTCATCGCATGATGTTTCTATTCCCAAAATTATAGATTTTTCTGAGAAAATTAGGTGTTTCTCACGGTGAAATAACCTCACTGATTTGTTTACATACAGTCTTCTTATAATTAAGCAGCACAAACTATACATAGCTTAGCATAAAAGTATATGCGTTATTTATAGGCTATTAGACTAATTTTAGCTGATTCCGAAATTATACGCAGTATATAACTATAAAAAACATTAATAAACTTATAATTTCTAACCTAACGAATAGTTTTTCCTATTAACATTACATCACAGATCACAGCATAACATACATATATCATTGCATTTGACAGATCACGGCACGATGAAATGGTTGCATGCGTAGAGCCCTTTATTTATTAATACATCGCTACTACTCAGGAGTAACCAAATTGATTAATGCATCAAATGCCGCAATGTATTCAAAACTTGTAACCATAGACAAGCAATTTGTTCGTTCGTTCAGTTCATTCATTGTCGTATGTAGCGCGCAGTGAACGCGTAACGCTATATGTCTGTGGTAACACAGAACGCTGCACATTTCATTCGTTTCGTCTTCAATTTAATTTCATCATATTCATAGTCTTGCACCTGTCTGTCCGGTTTGATTCGGCCAGCCTGTCTTTCGGGCGGTCAGTCAGTCGCAACGCATGTCAGTCGTTTGTCATGTGCTAATGGTGAATCTCATATAAATTCCGCAGTTTAGTGATACGTATTAACCTGTTTGATGGAATTTATGTACCACATTTGGTAATCGGTAAGTGCAGAACAAATTATTCGAACCTTCGCAGAGGCAGATTTAAAAAATAATAATAAAATCCGTGGCTATGACAATAATCCGCATGCATGTTTGGTTTTCAAACATGAGATTTCTAATTATTACTTAAAGTATTATATGCTACTTATAAAAATACTGTGTAAATATAAATAACTAAGTGCGTATAAATGTTACCTACTGTTGTGATCTCGGTTTACTATACGTGCTATAGTAGTATATTTATAGCTTTTATGAATGAATGCCTCTCGCTATTAACTTTGTTGCTGGAAGCAGTCGGTAACTGTTATAAATAGTCTCCACTCCGTGCACTATGCTATACCATGTGATCATGATTGACAAACTTTTGCCTGTGTAAAATAATTTACATAACAGACAAATAAACACTGCATAATTATTACAAACATTTACACTTATATTGTAAAAAAAAACAACTATAGAAATAGATTTCCCATTTTTTAGCTACTATGTTGTACAGTGATTGATGTATATTTAGTTGCTGGGATCTGGTTGTTAAATTTTACATTAGCATGCCATTATCATCAAAATATATATCAATAGCAAGATACCTTACCAAACACACAATAATTAGCTACATATTTCATGTTGTGAATTGTTTCAGTTGTTAGATGTACATTATGTAAATCTATTTAATTACTGTCCATTCTTGAGTGAAGTAATATTGAATGTTTTTTCTTTATTTTTTGGACCTGTTCTGTTGTTGATTAGGTTTTTTGTTTTTATGCTTTTTTACTTACTTTTGTTTTGTATCCAAATTGTATAAAACCTGACCTAAGAGAAAAAATACAGAAATATGTTCATATTATTTTTGCTCTTAGAATATATTGAATAAAATATCAATATATAAATTAAATAAAATACTATATACAAAGAATAATATGAAATACAAAAACAATTATTATTTTGTTATCTTTTCAGATTTAATGACTGCTAGAGGTAGCTGACAAATTTGTAAGATGATAAGTTTAGATATTATTAAACAGTCAACCTTCATCCATGTCTGTTTTGCCATATCCTATTTCACATCAGGGCTGGCACTCAGCATGGTACAGGCAATCCTATGGTTTGGACTCAGACCATTCAACAAAAGGCTGTATAGAAAGATTAACTACTATCTTGCATACTCACTAAACAGCCGTAAGTATTGTATATATTATTGAGCTTTAGTATTAGTTTCCTCCAGCTGCCCACTAATCAAAACCTGTCAAGTCGAATGCAATTTTGATGTTATGATTAAAAATGGAAAGCAAATGGAAGTCTTCATTTCCACCAACCTTTTATTGGTCTCTGGGTGACTAGAGGTTAAATATACTATATGAATAAGCATATTTAAAATATGGATGTTAAATATTTATATCTTTAATTATTAAAATTTATTCATACAGGACATAAAATAAATGATCAACTTTTTTTTCAGAGTTGGTGTTCATGTCGCAATGGTGGGCAGGAACAAAAATGTCTGTGTATATAAAAAAGGATGAATATGAGAAGTATTATGGAAAAGAACATGGTTATCTTTTTATGAACCATAGCTTTGAAATAGACTGGCTAATGGGTTGGCATTTCTGTGATGTCATTCAAGTATTAGGGGTAAGTTCTAGCTTAGACACATTTATGTGTATGTTGAATTAAAAAAAAATGTCTGAAATATTATTTTGTCCATTTTACATATGGTTGCATACCAAAACACCATTTTAACTGAGCAGAGTTAGCCAGACTGGAGTATATTTAGCTTTTGTTGTAAATCAAAACTTTAGTAATGTAATGAAATCTTTCAGAATTGCAAAGCATATGCAAAGAAGTCTATTCAGTATATGCCACCCATTGGATGGATGTGGAAGTTCTCTGAGTTTGTATTTTTGGAGAGATCCTTTGATAAAGATAAGGAGACTATTAAGAAGCAAATTAAAGAAATATGTGACTATCCGGATCCAGTATGGGTGAGTCAGTAACATAAAGATAAGATTAAGTGAATACCTACTCCAACTGTACTGTCACCATTACTAGAATATAATAAAATTATTCAGTTTTAGGACATTAATAATATGTTTAGGCCCTGTATGGATTTATCTTAATCAAGAATTGATCTATTCTTGACCATCTTTCAGTGAGTTCACAGACTCAACTGTTGTCCAAAACAGATTGCTTTGATCCTATACATGCGCCTACTTCATTACGGCGCCTCATATTACTAGCCCTCGAAATAAAGAAATTGATCCCCCTATATTGTAGTTTAGTTAGATAGCACATTAAATGATAGGTGCAAACTCCCGAGTACCGAGCCGCGCGGAGGCGATTACTTTTAAATTTAAAAATCAAATCGATTGGTACGAAATCCCTCAATCCCTCTAATCGTGACTCCTAAATTACCAATAATATTGATAAGAATAATTGAGAATGGGGATCATTAAGTGGTACCTAATTCGATTTTAGTATTCGTTCATGCCTGCTAATAAATAGGATATGGTTTAAAGCCAAAACACGTGGACGCCCATGCGTTTGAATGTGATGGACAAGACGCAATCTTCTAAAAAGATTTTATTTAGATTTTTCCATGTTTCCCTTGTCTTATTTACATACAATTGAG
This sequence comes from Grapholita molesta, assembly GCA_022674325.2. Taxonomy (NCBI): domain Eukaryota; kingdom Metazoa; phylum Arthropoda; class Insecta; order Lepidoptera; family Tortricidae; genus Grapholita; species Grapholita molesta. The sequence goes on from CP053126.2 coordinate 7,595,392, forward strand.
ACTAACATTAAGTAAGCAAGCAACACGTAATTTAATTATGCAAATTTGTAGGTACTTACATATTTAAAGGAATAAAATAAAAAATGCTTTGACGTAAGAAATACGTTAGGTTAGTGCATCAACATGTTATTAGTTAGTTGTTCACATCATAACAAATCACACAAGAAAAAGGAAAATGTAAAATCAAATAATTCGAAATGTGAAGTTCAAATGGTCTCACGGTTCACTCAGCAATGCAGTTGGCACGACTGACGCTGGTTAACACTGCTGGTTTTTTGTGATGCCAGCAGGGTGTGTGGGACAAATGTAAAAGATGGATAAAAATATAAAATATAGGTAATAAATGTACAAGGTGTAAAATAATAATTATAATAATGCTTGGGCAGCTTGTTTGTTTTAAATGTTTCTCTTTGGATTTGGCTGGAAACAAATTATCAATCACTGATTTTGCTGTTTTCTGTATATCTGTGGGCGACGTTTCCATGGCAGTATCCACACTAGAAGAGTCCATTTTAACACTTCACAATTAGCAACTACTATTTATTTACTTACAATAGTTAAAATACATCAGTCGTGTAAGTAAGTGCCCACGAACGAATCCTATCTTTTTTTTTCTTAACGGCCAGATTGTTTCTTGTTTTATAAAATAATATTTTGACCCAAAAATTACTTAATAAATCGTGCATTCTGATTGGTTGATACGATGTCATATGAAATGTACAACGTGATCTGAATGGTCATTACATTACAAATAATACAACAAAATTATTTCTCACACTTCCACTACAATGTTGACATGTTCCTTATAATAGGCTTCGAAGTATGTCGTTGCAGGTTTGGTTAGACGAGAGGCATGAGAGGCCGTTAAGCTTAACTTTACCGGCCTAAGGCTGCCAAGGGCCTCCTTTTTTAATTGCCATTCCACATAAATTTGTGACACAGCATCATGGCGATCGGCCATTAATATAAATATTGATCACATTTTCTGGTCGATTCTATGACCTTCTGCCACTACGCCTATCAAAAACAATAATAAATTATTGGTAAGTTTTGCAGTTTTATTTGGCAAGTTTACATTTAGTTATTGAATGTTTGAGAATAGCACTATACCTACCTCGGCGTGAAAAGGGGTTGTCAGCCTCGTAACAGTCTACATGTACTCGGCGGGCAACTCCTTACTTCCCGGCTTCTGTAGTAAATACTAATCGGGAATCGAGAATCTTCTCATCATTATCAAATATTTGGTTGCATAAAGTTTACGCTATGTACCTGTAAGATTCGTGTCAGTGCGTTGACCCTAACGGCACGAGCGCTAGCGCACGCCAGACGCGGATACAAGAATGATCGCTGGAGTAACCGAGAAACTTAGATCTCAGAAGAAACATAGTAGCTACGAATCTTAAGATCAAGTTATACTAGTTCGTTCTTATTGTTAATTAAGTACCTAGTAGATAGTGGCGCAGACTACTACCGAGTTCGCGGGTTATCGCAATCACTGCAACTGTATTGTTATATAAAAACTATTATCGGACCGCCGCTGATTTGTAGCTACGGCGTACTTTGACTTTGACCACACGTGTTGAGATGTAAGCAGGTCGATGACTTAGGGTAGCTACATATTATCAACAGTAGATACTTTATAATGAAATCGGATTATATAGTGTGATTGTGCGCTGCCATTAAGCTCCATGATTCCACAAGGAAAGGTTTAAATTATAAAAAGATCAAGGGCACCCGAATTTTGACGTAGGTACTTTGTAAGTACGGCTGTATTTTAGCCGAAACCAAAAATATCTAGGTCTTAACTTGGCTTTCGGTCGGAAACTAACTAGAGAACGGCAAAGGCACCTTTACCCAAGTCAATCAATGGCGGCACATTGTTCCGTCACACGTCACGGGCGCTATTTACAATTAAAACAATAATTTCCTATTAGGTATACCATTTAACTCAGGTATGTAACAGATGTGGTTTTATCGGAACAGAAACCGGAATCAGATGGTTTACATTAAGTTTATCGGAACCAGAAACGGAATCTGAACCGAAAGCAGAAGTGGGACCAGAATCGGAGCCCGAGTGATGATAGGTGGGCGACATGGTACCTAAGGGCAGACACATACGAATAGGGATTTTTATTATAATATAGATAGATGATTTTACAAAACAACTATGATTAGTGCAGCACGTGGTAATCAGGATGACATGAGCAAATGACAAGTATAATATAAGACCTGTTTGTTTTTGATGAATGCCATGCTGCTCATTTCCCCCGCTGCCTTGCTATGACGTTCCAAATAGGTAACTTCTGTTTTGAAAGTAACAATCGGAACCCAATCGGAAGTTCCGACTCTACGGAACCGGAGCTCTGTAGCATCCCTGCTTGTAGGTAACAGACTAAAATATAATTTTTTATTCCGCGATTAAAGCCGCAGGCATAGCTTACAACCATTTTTAAAAGTACATTCTTATTTTAATCTTTATTTACGAATAGTCGTATTATCACCAACTAAAATAAGCAAAGTTCACGGCTGGGCGGATGTGTCGCGTCGTGTCGCTATATGTTTACAACTGTTTAGGAAATTGGACCACTAAACCTGTAAAAAATTTAATGAAATCTAGCGTGGATCAATCGATTACACGATAGTTCAATAGGTATTATAATTAGGTATACCTACTTTCTGTTCTGTTTTTGAGAATTACAAATCCCAACTGTATACCTAACTAGTAAGTTATTGCCTATTGTTATTCATTATCTTATCTAGTTTGTCCTTATCCACTATTATAAATAACAGTAGGTATTCAATTGTGTATGTGTAGGTATAGTTATTAAACAATTTTTTATTTATTTTTCCAGCTATTGATGACTCCCGAAGGAACTCGCTTCACAAAGAAGAAACACGAGGCATCCCTGAAATTTGCCAAGGAGAAAAATTTGCCTCTCCTCAAACATCATTTGACGCCTCGAACGAGAGGGTTCACCACCAGCTTGCCACACTTCAGGGGAAAGATCCCTGCTATTTACAACATTCAGCTAGCGTTTGAGAAAGACGCCAAGGTATTTTACTATCCTTTTTTTTGGCCATCTGTTAGTGATCGAATTATGGAGACTGGTGGCAATGGTACTAATCTAGGATAAAAGTAATTTCCATACTTAAAGAAACTTAGCATTTTATACAAATCATGAAAAAATGCTACCTATTTCGACGAACAAATTAACTCAAGAATGTAAAATGTCTATGTTTTCTGTGAATCTGACGTCATATTGTTTACGCGTTTGGACAAATAAACGTAAAAAACCTTGAATAGGCAATACTACTGTAAGGCACCGTAACGCAACCAAAACCGGTACTTAATACTTACTGAACCCAATTCTAGTGGTGTTCAATTAAACCCGTCTTACCGATGCGCGTACGAGGTGCGGATAATTAGCAATTAAATTGGATAACAAATAAACTATTTGATCTATTGTATTCCGCAGTTCTTTCTACACTTCAACAAAATAATGAATGTTGTTCTCCTTATACGAGTACACGGCTAGTGCAAATACAAACAATAATTGCTGGCCAAATCGGTTACTATTTTCTAAGTTTCACTATATTACTATTTTACTATTATTGACTACGTTACATTTTACAATAAGGTTTGGACTCTTATATTTATCAATTTTATCATAGTCATACAGTCGCTGTCAGATAGAGAAGTGGTCACAAATATCTGAACCTGCACTTTATTGCCTTGTCCATAGAGGCGTTGCTCAGCTCCGATATATCTTATGGCAACAACACGAAACCCATAAATTTCTTATCTATATTTCTATATGTTACAACACTTACATCATACCACCCAATTTGCGATATACATAGAAACCGAATGTGTCTTTGTCTAGAACCCGCCGACAATAACGAGCCTTCTTTACGGCAAGCAAGTGCACGCTCACTTGTACATCGAGCGAATCCCCGTGGAAAACGTACCCGAGGATGAGGCGGCCGCCTCGCAGTGGGTCCACGACTTATTCGTCATTAAGGTGAGTTTCTACAACCCAGAAGTACTATGTGCAATCAGCAGGAGTAGATAAAGGCTCGATTTGTTAGAATGACCTGCTCTTATACTTGGCCACTGGGTGTGTGTGTTTAACAGGGCAGTTCTGAAGCGCTACCGGTACTTTAGGAACCGATACGTATCCCGTTTTTTACTTAAAATTTGTATGTAGGTTTTCTATAGATGGTTCTGCGTTTCAATATCTGCAGATCTTGTTGGTGCAGTTGGGACCTTAATGTACAGATGTAGTGCAAAGCGATTTTCAATTCGGACCTCGATCGAGTTTTGAACGTGAAATATTTTTCCATTCAACGATGGTGCTGTAACAGATTTCCGAGGCATATTTTATTTTTTTGATATATTTCTTATAAGCATATTTTGATGATTTACTTTAGGCATTTTGTGCTACTTAGATACTTCTAATTTCAGTTAAAAACAATAAATATAAATTTGTTTTTATGTGATGTACGTCGTGTCCAGGTTGTAGTATTTTTTATAAAATAAACTTGAAAAATAATACCTACTAATATCGTGTTATATTTATTGATATTATCTTGTCAGACATGTCGGCTGCTAGCGTAACAACAAGATTAATTTTAATCGGAGATACTGCAAGCCATAAATTAGTTACTTATAGATATATGGATTGAATTATATATTTACGTAGGTACACAACTAGACACAGGATTCTACCTACACAGGAGGTAGAATCCTAAATAATACATAATATTCCAAAATGATGTGTCTAGTTGTGTACCTACGTAAATATATAATTCAATCCATATATCTATAAGTAACTAATTTATGACGGATAATGTATTTTTTTTATATTCAGTTAGTATACAATAGCATGCGGGCAGAGCTCATAACTCATAAGTTAAGAGTATATTTTATTTATGTATATGTCGACGGCCGATCGTAAAATCCTCTCTCTGAAGAACTCTGGGAATGAAAAAAATGGCTTCCCACGTTTCGCGATAAGCTAGGCATTTCTTGATAGGGCGGCTATTACGCAGATGCATGTCGCAGGGAAATGATCAAAAGGGATATGATCAAATTACGCAGGATGTAAAAATGGCGAATCCATTTCATTATTTCTCTAGAAAATTTTAGTCATTTGGTTAAATCACTGACTCAGTTAGTGATTTATTCAAATCTGTTTTGATAATTTCCCTCTCACATATAGGTGTATACGTTTATAATCGTAAATCCTGACAGACCCAGTGACCAAAATCAACCGCCAGCCAAACTGTTGTACAGTCAGCGTCATATAGATGTTAGCATCCAAAGTATCGGTACACCATACAATTTCTATGGTGTACCGAACTTTATGAGTACTTTGGATGCTACCAACTATATGACGCTGACTGTACCTACATAGAGCTGAAATTTTCAGTACTGACTATTATATAAAGAGGGCGACGAATTCTGATCCTAATGAGGTAATTATGGTAAATTTTGTATGAAGTTCGCGGGGTCTGTAGTAAGACACAATGTAATTTACTAATTTTACATTTATTTCCAGGACAAAATGGCGGAGTCCTTCCAAAACACGGGCGACTTCTTCCTGGAGTCGGGCGTGGAGCGGATCGAACCGTTCCAACACCCGATCCGTGTCTACTCGCTCATCAATACGCTTGGTTGGGCCGTGATCACGCTCACACCCATGCTGTACTACCTCATGGGGTTGTTACTTAGTGGGAGACTGTTGTACTTCTCCATTGGTGTCGCCATTTTCTTTGGATGTAAGTATAAAGTTTATAAGTATCATAAATCGTAACATCAGGTATTCCTCTCCAACTACATTCATCCATTCCATGCTGGTTCGGTCAAACAACTTGAGCTGATATTTTACAATATTCGGGTGCATAATTGCACTTACCCTGCTCTTGTAATCTTACGAAACGTGTGTCTACCTCAATAGACACCTTTCCTTCCTTTATTCTCAGTTTCGGACCTATTTATTCATAACTTCTACAAGTTACATTATTGCTTCTCTTCCTTTAACAAGTATGATTGAAAACCATGTAAGAAAAACGTAACTTGTATCTAGCTATAATAAGAAACGCGACCCTTTCGTATTGGACTAAGTTTAAAGACAGGAACTGTCATTGCCTACTCTACGAATCGATCGATCGCTGCAGCGTTATCGTTTAATTATATAATTGAATGTACCTACCGTGACCGTCTGGTCGATATTAAGGAACATTGTTCAGTGTCCAATGCCATGCTATCTTCGCGCCGTGCAAATGTTATCTCAAGATTTTATAAAGATATCTGCACCTAATCTTGCTCGCACTGTAGTTAAAGTTCATAAAACCTGAACGCTGAAGTGATTAGTTAGAGTTGATAATAGGTTTGCACATTAACTAAGTCCTTTAAATTACTTTTAACTTATAAGTATGTACCTATAACTATACATAAAACGTGAATACTAAAATATCCACCGAGCGCATATCGTATCAATATGATTTATTATAAATTGAATTATTGTCACGCCGTATCGCATGTCTTATGTGTCAAACCCGTAAACTGAATAGTAGGTAATTTATGTAATAAAACAACTGAAACAGATTATTGCGTATACTAATTTAAACCCTTAGCAGCGTTCGTGGTCATCGGGTAGACGACAGTATGGCCATCCAATGACCATGAACGCTACTAATGGGTTCGAAACGTCGAGATGAAGTTGAAATTAGCATACTCGATATAATCCGTTTCAGTGATTTTTTTTCGTGAATAATTATCGCGGCAACCAAAGACAACATTAATGTATTGTATATATTTACAACTATACATTACATATATATCTAAATAATGATAAGGCGACTAAAAATGCCTTTAATTTTATCGACTTAAAACTCATCTGTTGTAGGTATTGTTGTGTCATCGATCGTTGATAATGATAAGTATGTATTTAAGTGTGGCTTAGAGCAGGTATATAAATAAGCCGTCTAATCGCAAGATTAACGTTTTCAACGCCATGTCAAACGCAAAAGCTTCCGCTCACTTAATGTATGTAGGCCTATTTTGCTTTGTGGTCTGTGACCACTGACATAAAGAAATAGACTCCTACACGCGAACAAATTATGTACAAAAAAATGGCACTAAATGACATTTCTATCACGTTCCAGTTTATGCTAATAATGCTAATTTATAATCTTTTAAACACAAAACTATCGTGAGATTGATACATATTAATTGTATAAAAGCGTTTAGGTAATATAAACAAACAAATAAGAGCTCAGTGTTCTAATTATTAAGTATCAAACTTCACTATTGATAAAGTAGTAACTTTTCAGTCATTGTTGCCACTTGCACTGACAGCGGTTCAAAGAAAACTAACTAATTGTGCCGCCCAAGTTGTTCGGACGGCTGTTTTTAGATCCATTTTTTTTGGGGCTGATTGTGAATCTACGTTTGTTAATATTATACATCAGTGTCTGCTACCTATATTCTGTGGCCCTTACTTATATAGTTTCTCACTAGGGCGACAGATATATCACTCATTGGCGTTGTAAAGATTAAAAATCTATTAAATATTCTATGAAATTTAGACAGGCCTCTATTAAAATCATGTATTTATTATGTGCTTGCCTAAAAAATTGGTTAAGGGGAGTTTAATTTAACATATTAGGTAAATTATTTTATGTTTTTAACATTCAATAATACACTACACACATATCCATTAATAATCATGTCCTATTTTGTTTCAGTTTACATCATCCTTCAGAAGTCTATAGGCATGTCGAAAATTAGCGAAGGATCATCTTATGGGACTGAAAAAAAATAAACGTTACATTAATATTGTTACAGTATTCACAAGGTTATATTATAGTTTATACTACAAAAATCAAAAAAAGAAAATTCTTTATATTAATAATGTTTTATACAGTTAATAATCGGCCTTTTCTAGGTGTGGTTAACTTGGTATTGTAACTGTAAATGGTGCAATACAAAACAAAACATAGCAAGTATTCTATTCGTAGTTTTATTATATTTGGTGATATCGGGAGGGCTACACTATGTTTATATTGAATGTTTTGATTACCGACACTATTCATTTCACAATGGGGTAAATAAATACAAAACTTTTTGATCTAAAGCTTTAAAATTTTGGATTCATTTTTAACTATCAATTCTCAAAGTAAAGTGTCTCTAAGTACAGTCAATGTCAAATAGTCGGAAGCAAAGTAGCTATATTGGTACAGACTACAGATCTTTATTTTCATAGCATAGTGCTGCTATGATGCTGACTGTACAATTCTATGGTGTGGACATGAAGTAACTGGTTCCAATATTGACATATGCGTTAAGTTTCCCACGTCTCACTGGTTTTATAAAGTATATTTTGTTTTTCGACTCCATTGACTTGATATGAAGTCAGAAGATTTCGTGCCCCACACGCCACGACTTGATATCAAGTCGAGGTGGACCTACGTACTGAGAGATAAGGTTTATTTTAGCTTGCTTGTAAAATCCTTTGGCGTGTGACGCACGTCAGAGATTTTTTTGACGTATCAGCGAAAAGGTTAAAGAGAGTAACCTGGAACAATGGATGCAATTAACAATAGTAACAACAACACTTTCTGAAAACATTCCTTACATTAAATATGTAAAATAACTTTTTTACAATGCGGACTTCGCACAATATGTTACAATAGCACAAATCCCAGAGAAGGGGTGTTTTTCGTTTGATTCACCCATTGTAGCTTAGCAGAAACTAAGACTGATATTAATGCCCTGTGGCAACGCAGTTTTTGTAAAATATTCATAAAATTGCATCCAGATAGTTTCGTGAAGGGAAGAATATTCGTGTAGTATTTTTATAGAATGGTCGTTGTAGTTTGTAGTTTCCTTTCGATTTGTTTAGAATAAGACTTGATTTTTTAAATTATCCAAAATATGGAAACGATATTTTAACACTTATAAATTTTTATTTTTCAAAGATTTTTAAGATTAAACAGTATTTTAGAGAAATGACCATACCAGTTTTAATGGTTGGATTTGAAACTATAGTTAGGTCAAGCCAAGATATTTGTTTTTACCTACCAATAATACAATCTGTGCGCAAATATTTTTTAATGTCTACCTAATGTTAAGTAAGATTTTTGGCATAAAAAAGCGAAAAAAAATTGAATAAAAAATGTAGGTACTTACCTATACCTATTTTTGTAATCATGTCGGTACCGTATAAAGCACAAGATTTGTGATAGATTATTTGTATGATTATTGTGTTATTTATTGTTTTTATTATATGGTTACAATCTTGCATAATAGTTTTATTTTAACCCTAATGAAACCAACCATTCCAACTGATAAATAATGTTGATTATTTCATAACTTTTTAAAAAGGCCATGTAAAATTAAATTAATTTAACTAAAATTTATGATAACCTTAAGGTAACTTGTTAATAATTGCTTTTTATTCTGATATGAAAATATGTTTCTAAAATTTATTATTTTTATTTCATTTCCACATTCCCATAAACCTTAGCCATAGGTCGCATAATAAGCTTAAGTATATTAGAATTCAGCACACACTATTTGTACAGTCGACATCAAAGATATACATAGCAAAAGTGTATACATATCTTTGACGTCGACTGTAATTATGAGAATCTTACTGAAATCATAAGGGTGTCGGACGACGCACAATGAATTCGTAGCTGTAGGTAGGTATAACAGGAATATGAATACGTAATACGGGTTAGCCGGTTCTTTAATGTTTAATAGTGCATTACTACAGAGCCCATGAAGTAATGGGTTGCCTGCCGAGATTGTTACAAAGACGATAACCCTTTTTCACGGCGAGGTACCTATTTGTCAAACATGCAATTAGGGTTTGCAGTTCCGGTACTTAATAAACAGTGATCGGTTTTTTGGATTCGACATGGGGTGAACGACCTCAAACATTATGTTAGTATGGAAATGCCCTGGGAATCCGGGCTTTAGGTTGTTAGAAAAGACAAAAAAAAATACATTGTGTTTATTTTATTATACATTAAAACATCTAAATAGCTGATATACAAGCGACTTACTCGCCGTTATTTTGTCCAAATTGAACAAATGAGCACAAGTTTTCACACTGACAGCTCATTTGCTGCCACCAAATCGGCATATTTTGTACCGTTTGTACAAAAGTTCGACGAGTAAGTAAAAAATCCCTTTCACACAATTTAAATTGTTTTATTTTTGATTAATTTGTTCGGTATCGCAAGAAACTGTCGTATCTATATTAACTTTTCTACATGATATCCCGCGACGGTGAATCCAAAAAACCGATCACTGTTAATGAAGTCCAGCAATTTTCAATGCTTTCGGAAATTTTGGAGTTTTCTATGAACTCAAGTTGTAAGTTAGTTAGGCGATTATTCCGTAAATAGAAAACAGACATCCGAAAACTTATTAGCTTAGGTAAAGGCAAAGTAAGTTATTTAATGAGTAAAACTACATAAATACTTGTTTTAATAAACAAAATATATGCAAAATATTCTGTTTCAAAGGACAGAAAAGAATGGTATCCTTTACTTGAAGTTACTACAAAACGAATTAAAACTAAAAAAGGCCCCTGCGGTATAGTACCGAAGATGCTGGCAGCATTTCCTCACTAAATCGTAAGACTGATACGCTGAGCGAGGTAGCTGCCAGCTCTTCGGTCTCCTGTGGCGTCTCTGAGTCTCTTTGAAATGTCCTTAAAGAGACTCAGAGCGCCGGAGCCCCACGGACCGAGGGTCTCGACGCCGAATGGGATAAAATTGTATTCTGCGCCGAGAACACTGTATTTTCCTATCTTGGCCTTTTCGGCCGCCTCCGCCGCTGCCGCTGCTCTCAATGTGGTTCGATGGAGATGTGATGGTGCTAGTGTGTCTACACAGGTTGCATCCCACGCCCCGTCCCATACTCTACGGAACCAAAGACATACCGTCCGGTCTCTTGCCGTAAGTTCTACAATAGAAATGCAGGTAGGTTCTAAAACTGCCGGCACGTTAACCGAGGCAAGGGACCGGCATCGTTATTAGGGTACACTATTTCTGAAACATCATTGGCAACAGCTTAACGGCCGATATGGATTTACACACACTTGTCATAATTCAACTTTTTACTTGTCACACTAATTGAGTTAACCACACTTTATTTGAAACTAAGAACAAATCAAATGATTTTTTATGAAAAATTTTTTGATTTGCTTTGATTTTTTTTAAGTAGTAATACTACTATATAAATTAAAAGTTGAAATAGATAACATATACTTAAGAACACACACACTTTATTTCTGAAAAGTCCCTTATGGGAGTTCACGTGCCGTAAAAAAAAAAAATTATGTCAGTTTTGTGACTATAATGTAGCATGAATTCTGTATGAAATTTCCATGCCTTTTTTTCCCTTTTCTTTTCACATAAGTGACATAGTTAACTTTAGCTTTAGTTAGCTAACAAGTCACGCTAATTGGGGACATTTTATTCTGAACACTCCCTTATACGAAAAAGCATTCATAGTATCTAATTGAGGTAGGTAAGTACCCTTTTATTCTGAAAAAGTCAAAAATAATCAGCATGTTATTTATAAATACGTATATTCTTTCAATATTCACTTTGCAACTCCATATTCAATTAATTAGTTACAATCGTATAAACTTCAAGCTACTAATCTTATACCAAACATCAATTAATCCTTGAATCCCAATTGAAATTGGCCATATTTTCAGGGAATATTCATTTTGCTCAGCCTTAAAATGAAATCTAGGAGATACATTTGTACTTTGACTTCTATAGGTTTATTGGTGACAAAAAACCCTGGTACTCCAGCTTTTTCCAATGTCACTTGCTGATCACTCACCTGGAAATGATTCATATTGATAATTTACATCATATCATAAGTATTGCAGTATGTCAACTGTAGGCATTTGTTACGAAGCGGGTAATGCCTACAAAAAAAATCGGGTAGTTATTAAACATTTACTGGTTAACCATCCAAGTACAGAACAGCCTGAATATGTCACTGACCCATGTTATTCGATTGTAATGTTTTCATCTACTTTCAACTAGTTCAAGAAGTCATTTGTGGGTAGATTTTGTTTGATAAATGTTTTGGCTGTAGTAATCTACACTAATATTCTAAAGGCAAAAGTTTGTGAGTGTATATGTTTGTTACGTCTTCACGTCTAAAGGGCTAGAGCAATTTTAATAAAATTTGGTATGGAGTTAGCTGACACCCTGGATTAACACGTAGGCTATGTTTTTTCCCTAATAAACCGCGGGTAACACCACAGGGCACAGCTAGTGTATGATAAGTCTCAACTTACTTTTTGATCCAGTTGTATAACTAGTTTCATGTCAGTTTGTTTAATCTCTTCTTTATGTTTTGTCAACAGGAAAGCTCTCTGTAACTCCAACTCTTCTTGATTTGGAATGCTATTGACCATATTTTGAATTTCCACTGAAATTAAAAATAAAGGAAGTTTATTTATTTGACATCACGATGATGATTCATATGTGATAATGTGATCAAATTTTATTTACTCAATAATGATATAAACCACAATTTTAATAAGTCTAATGGACAGATATAATTATGTGACAAACAAAATCATCACAACCAATCATTAGACATAGGGCTCTAGACTTATTAACATAAATGATGGATTGAATTTGAGATACAGATGAGACATGGGAGAAAAAAAATATAATCATGACCAAACTGAGAAGAGTTGAATATTTTGGTGAGTGACATTAAGTGAGAAGGCTAAAGAAAAAAATTTGTTAAGGTGATCAAGAGAATAAGAAGCACCATTGAAACAATTTTATAACCCATATCTATAATCTGTCTAAATTGCTGGTCTATTACAAAAATAGATGAATATTTTCCAATTATATGGAATAAAATATTTCAAATATATTTACTTACATGTATGTCGGCTTATAATTTGTAACCTTTGCTGGAACAAATGTTTTTCAGTAACATGTTGTATATCCATTAAACCTTTCACTATTTCAAAAACAGTGTCGTTTAACAAGCAGTTTGCTAGTCCCGAAAGAAGCTCAATAGGTACTCGCATCTGGTACTTCCTGGAAGGATTCGGGTTATGATTTTTTTAATACGAGTATAGTATGAGCAGTGTCAATGAACATAATACTTTAAGGCACTTACGGCGGGAGCTCCCTGGCCATATCCTGTAGTTGTTCTAATAAAAAATACAATTTCCTTTGCAAGACTTCTGGCGTAGGCTCAACAAAATCCACTGCATCCATTTTTTATTTTATTTAAGTTTAACTAAGTAATATTTTTTTATATCTACTAAGGTATTAAGTATCAAGGACTGTCTATTTTAACATCCAGAAACGAAAAGACATGGTAAGTAAAACAGAAACACATTCCTAAAACAACGAAACCCAATCACAACATGCTAACAAGTAACAAGACAAGGCTGAGTGCTGTCACTGTCAGTGTCACCATAGGCTGTCATTTTTTTTTTTTTTTTTTTTTCGTCCATCTGGACAGGCTAAAGCTCTAAGCCATACTGCCTTGTCATAAGTAGTTTGTTTTCTTTTTCATAAGTTCAATCCGGTCAACGTCTTCAGTAAGTACTATTCATATTAGGTCAAATCCGAGTTCAATGTCTTCAGTTACTTTTATTTTCTTATACAATTTCAGTATGTATGTATCATCCATTAATTAAGTCAAAACCGTACGTTCAATCTCATAATCCAGTTTAATTATTGTCCTTTCCAAACAGTACAATCCTGAAATATTCTAGTAGCGATATTTAGATTTATTTTAAATATATACAATTTACATTTATATGTTATCTGCATTAAGAACCTAAAATTAAAAAATTGTATTAAAATATTTACAACTTATTTATGGTGTTATGTACAAATTTATACAAAGACATATACGTGGTAGGCTCTCTTAGCAAATCTGGTACTGACAGCGGGATTATATTAGATGCCTCATAAATATTAAGCAGCTCATCCATCAGCACAAGGCGCTGAATGCCGAAGGACGGGCAAACGAAAATGATGTGGTCGAGAGACTGAACTTCATTCATTTGACAACGATCACAATAAGGAGAAGAAACTATATTTTTTCGATGAAGATGAAAATTTAGGCAATAATGACCAATGCGCATTCGATTGATTATAGTATAGAAATTTCTATGAACAAAATGTTTAAGCTTGCAGAACCATGGCGTACTATTAACAGGAACGTCTAACAAAGAATATATATGAGCTTTATTTTCAACTTCTCTACAAAAATACCAATGTTTTCCCCAATTACTAATCATGCGCTTTTTAAGATTAGATATCATATCCGTATACGGCAAAGCGACATCCAACTCCTTGATGGTTAAACTTGAGCATGAATCAGAAATATTAACAATGGTTCTGGCTAAAAATCTGCATTTTCATTACCTAAGACTCCTATATGCGAAGGTACCCAAACGAATTGTACTACAGTGTCAGTTAAGGATAACTTCCACCATAATTCTTTAATAGTAAAAATCAGGTAGTTAATGTTAGCATTCATTTTGTTACTTGACAAACTTTTTAAGACACTCATACTATCACTGACTATTACCCAATTTTTGTTCAACTGATTTCTTTCCATAATATGTTTTAAAGCAAAAGGATGGCTGTTGCTTCAGCAGTGAAGATGCTAGCATATTTATTAATTTTGTATCCCACTCCCTTATTGATTTCGGTCTGGTAAATTGCAAAAGATACAGCATCATTATTTTTGGACCCATCAGTATAAATAAATTTATAATTAGTCCATTCTGACAATAACAGATAAACTTCCTCCTTAGAAGACAAGCTTGAATCAATTACAATATTCATTGCGGCATATTTACTTTGGAATGTGCCTGCATAACAAGGAAGAACATCATCGTTCAAATGTATATTAAACTCTTCAAGAGAATGAAAAAGCAAGAAAAATCTTGCAAAATAAACATATGTTGCTTATAAGGAGCAGATTGAGAAGCAATTAAATTGGTAAGAAGATCATTATTAGGCAAACTATGAAGCTTCAAGATAAATCTTTCTTTCAAATAACGGAATCGAACACTAATGGGTGGCAGTTTTGTTTCGATTTGCAAAGCAGCAATAGGACTAGTTTTAAAGGCACCTAGTATTGTGCGCATACATTTATTTTGTATTTTGTCCAAACTATTCACTAATTTACTATCTCCAGCAAAACAAAGAAAACCATATTCAAAGTGACTACGAACGAGAGATTTGTATAACACTAACAATATTTTGGGATCTGCTCCCCAAGTAGTCCCGCAAACAGATTTTAATACATTATAAGCCTTGTTTGCTTTTGTTGTTATATTATTAATGTATTTTGTCCATGAGAGTTTTGGAGTAAAAGTTACACCCAAAAATTTTACTTCACTATATATAGGCAATGGAATTCTGTTATACAAAATATTAGGTGTAGCTACACATTTACGACCGAAAATGAAGACTTTTGATTTAGTAGGATTAACATCTAAATTAAGGTATGAAAAGTATTTATATAAACTGGAAAGTGCGTTATTTACAGTAGAAGCTAATTGACTTAAATCCATTCCAGATGTATAAACTACTAAGTCATCTGCATATTGTAAGTTTTTACATTCGATCCCAAAATAAGATTCAATCGTCTAATATATAAGATAAATATTAATGGAGACAGAATTCCTCCTTGACATACTCCTAACGACGAGCATCTTGGACCATATAAATGATTATTAAATTTAACAAATACTTTTCTATTGGTCAAAATGCTTGTATCCAGTTTATTAATTGCCCAGGTATCCCTATCACTGACAACTCGTTACAAAGAACCGAAATATTAACACTGTTAAAAGCACCAGCAATATCAAAGAAAACGCATAAAAGATATTGATTATTATACAGACTGTGTTGAGCATCTAATACTAGCTGACAAATGCTTTCACGAGAAGACCGACCTCTGCGAAAACCAAATTGGTTGTAAGGTAAAAGACCATTTTGTTCTACATAAAATTCTAGGCGTTGTTTTAAAAGCTGTTCAAATATCTTTCCAATACAAGACGTAAGAGCTATGGGTCGATATGAATCCGGCAACAATTTATCTTTACCAGGTTTTAAAACTGGAACCAAACAATCAGTTTTCCATTCCTCAGGTATAAAGTTTTCCTTCCACATACGATTAAGTAAGTTTAAAAGATTATGAGACAATTTGGGGTTAATTTTTTTAAAAGTATATATGGAATCCCATCTAGACCATGGGATGTATCTCTTCTAGAAAACAACGCAGAATGGAGTTCTTGATACGAAAATGGATCAGTCAAATAATTATTTCCAATATTATCAGTTTTATTATAATTTAACGGCTCATTCAAAACAAAGTCAGGAGTGTATTTACATATAAAATCTGGAATCCAACTATCATCAAGAGAATTATTAAGAGTAAATGATTTATTAAATTTACGCATGTACTTCCATACCAATGACAATGAGGTACATCTATTAAATGAGTTGCACAATTCCATCCAGCTGTTGGTTGTTTCGGTTTTAGGTGTTAGTGTGTTTAAGTCTCGCAATCTCTTAAATTCAATATAATTATCCTCAGAAGGGTTGTTTTTAAAATATATATAAGCATTCTTTGAGTTTTGAACAGCTTCTGAACACTTTGAGTTCCACCAGGGTAAACTAGGACACTTAGAATGTTTTGGTAAACAAGGTTTAGCAATATTATTACATTTATTAGTGGAGGTAGACTGTGGAATTGACTGTTCAGCAACAGAATGTATTATGTTACAAAACAAATTGTAGGATTCTGGTGGAGACATAGCATTAAAGTCAATATTTTTAAATTTGAATCCATTAATTGACTATATATTTTCCAATTAACTAATTTGTAATTATGCTGAAATGGTAAATGTACATTATTGCATTGTATATTATTCTGTAGATTACTTTCATTTCCAACAACCAAATTTATAATTACAGGCAAGTGATAACTGCTACCCAGAGGATAATCATAAACAGACCAATCACATGAAAGTGCCAAAGATGGAGAAACTAAAGTTAAATCAAGAGCATTAGCTCGCCAAGATGAAGAACCAATTGTAGTGGGACTGCCATTATTCAAAAGAACAAGATCATTTTCATCAATAACATCTAAAACATCCTTACCTCGAGGCAGGGTGTCGACACATCCCCAAGACATGTGATGAGCATTAAAATCGCCTCCAAATATCATAGGTTTAGGAATGGACTTAAGCAAAACGTCTAGATTATTTTTATTAAATGGTGGATTTGTATTAGATGGACTGTAAAAACTAACGACACTTAATTCATTGTTATTAATTTTGATTTTCACACAAACATTTTGTAAAGAACTATCAAAATGAGTTGTAATTTGAGAATGTGTTATAATATTATGAATTAAAATTGCAACACCATTGTGGTTGTTCCCACAATCATTTCTAATAATATTGTACCCTTTGATAGAAAAAATTGATGTGGTTTCAACCATGTTTCAGAGATTATGGCAATATGTATGTTGTTATCATATAAAAATTTTGTTAAAACTAGCCTATTACTAATTAAACTTTGAGCATTCCATTGCACTATATGTAATGTATCCATAAAAAGGTTAAGGTGTTTTTTCTTAAAAGTGTTATCTAAAATTTCTCTAATGCTTTTAGAATTTTTGGCACATCAGGTTTTGAACATATTTCAAGCATTGCTTCAACTAATAAATTCATAAATTTGTCAGATTTAATTAAATTGGATATTTGAGTATCAATGTATTTTGAATTTAGCTGTGGAAATTGAGCTGCACTAAAAAGATCAGAATATCTTGCATTTTTGGCTTTTATTTTGTTTTCTTCTAGTTTTTGTTTTTTAAGTGGACATGTGGTAGAAATTGCAATATGGTCACCGCCACAGTTAGCACATTGAGTTTTGGACTTGTCACATTGTTTAAAATTATGGTTGCCTGAGCAAATTGAGCAAGTTTCATTGTTTTTACAAAATTTAGCAATGTGGTTGAATTTCATGCACTTCAGGCACTGTTTAACAGGAGGAACATAAACTCCTACCTCATGTCTCCAGTGGTCTAAAGTAACATACTCGGGGAGCTGCGTTGAAGCAAATGTAACAGCAACTGTCTGTGTTGGAAGAAAGGAAACGACACCTTGAGCGTCTTTTACCCGTCGCATGAAACGTCTCACACTAATAACTTTTTTACTAGAAGCAATAAGCTGAAAGATTTTTATTGGAATAATCGCAAGGTACAGATGTGAGAACCCCAGTGGCTTCTGTTTCGGCAGCCGGTATTGAACCAACCATCCTCAATTCGTTTAGGAGCTTTTCGTTCTTAAGAAAAACATTAGCGTTGTTAGGGAGGTCAAAAGTTATACCAATTTTGAATGCATTAATTGACCTCAGATGCATTACACCTGAAACACAATGTTTTCTGATGCCATTAGATATGGCCAACCTATCCTTATCTGTAATTTTAGTGTTATCTTCTTCGCGATTGAGGAAGACAATAAAATCTTTCTTCTGCGAATTTTCGTCATAAAATCTGTTATAATTTCCTGCTTTATAAGGTGTGTACTTATCCTTTTCTCTTTTCTTCGCTAGTGGACGATCATTATTTTCAGCATCAGAATATGAAGTCGTCGATGATGATGAAGAAGGTAAGTCCTGATCTATTCCTTCTGTAAGAGACTCACCCGTAACTCGCGATCGTTTACGGCCGCTACGCCCCGTGCGCTTCCCCATTATGGGGAAACGCACTAACGTAATATGTACAAAACTAACACTATATAGACTATTTTACATAAGAAATATACAAAGAAATGTACAAATCTAGAATTTAAAACTAATTTACAAAATTTAATTTCAAAAGCGCGCCTATTCTTTTTAACGTTCCCGCCAAAAAAAAGCCATAGGCTGTCAGCTGGCTGTCGGATCTATGAAATCAAAGCCTTGGTCCGAATCACGCTTACAGAGTTAACAGTGCTGACAGTTAAGTTCAGAAATAATAAATCGGGTCTACCGTGAGCGTGCTCAAATGTCTGCGGCGTTACCGCAAAAAACGATATTCGTAAATTTCGAACGATTATCTCTGTCACTCTCATGATGCCTTAATTGGAGTAAACGATATAGATGCTCGAAATATACGAACGGTACCGGGCCGTTAATGTCATTATAAAAAAAAAAGCAAAGGTGTCAACATATACTTCTACTCTAGGCTCTAAGTCGTACTTTATTTACTACTTTTATATTAATTAAGAATATCCTACTGAAGTACTGAACTAATCTGTTAGTCTTTAATTGTAATGTATATAAATATGTAATTTGAATTTATTTGGATAAAAATAAAATAGTTCATTCTCAAGTGATATCAAGATGTTAAGAAATTTACGCATCTTCTTTGTCTTTCTGATAAATTTGCAATTATTTCGTGCTGATATGTCGTTGTAAGTAAAATTAGTTTGATTTGTACTTTTATGATGGAGTTGTAATAATCGTAATTAGTTTCCCTTTCATTTTTCAGTACATATTGTACATTTGAAACTCAATGACAATATTTATCCAGTATAACAGATTCCAATAGCTTTCAAACCCAATTGTCCTTACACAACTGGTTGCTCTGTTACTTGTCTCTACATCTGCTTAAATATAAATTGTCACAATAGCCTTTAAGCTTTGGTTTTGCGTACGCCTACCTAATATCCAGGACACAAATCTTACCACTACTATAAGGTTTATTATATTTGCAGGTCACCCAGTGTAGATGGAGGTTTGTCAAACAATTCTGTGAAATGTACTGAACTGCTGAACACATTTGCTCATTCTGCTTCCAACTTAACGATGTGCTCCATTATTTATGCCAGACCTGTGCGACTCTGTGAGAAGTGTGTCAATGAATATGTTAACTTTGTTTTGGATTTCAATGAGTTATTAAGTGCAGAGGATAATGGTACTACGTGTAGATCTTTATTTATATCTCAGGATAGATTAGATGCGGTGCTTGAGTTTCAAACTCATATAGCATTAGTCTGGGATAAAGGAAATTGTAACAGTAAGTATTTACTTGACATTTGTAAACAAATATGTCAGACAATTTTTTTAAAGGTACAGACTAAGCAGGCGAGGTTTGAATGAGAACAAAATGAGCTTCACACAATTACCCTATAAAATGATAACATATGGTCATTCTGGCTGCAAATTACACTAAATATGTGTAGTAGGAATACTTGATAAATTTCAACGGGTTCTGCTGTTTGGGTGGCCAAATGTTATGGTGTCAGCCTTAATAGCTAGAGATGCAAGTTCAAATGCCTCAAATGCTGGAGGACCTTGTCACCTTTTCTTAGTGTATCAACTCTATGATCTTCATAAGGAAGGTATCTACTTATTTATCATAACCATATTGAATGTATCAGCAATAGCTGCTAGCAACTTTTTGGTTACATGGGTAGAGCACAAAGTCAAACTCCTGTTATCTGTTAGAACACATCAAAATATAATATATAATAATTAAATTTTTCAGATTGTTTTGAGTGGGATGGAAGTATTCCTACAACATCAAATTCCACAAAAAAGTTTGATAAATTACATAATGAAACTATGGATTGTATCCTAGATAACTTGAATAAATATGGAAATAATACAGACAAAGTGTGTGAAAACTGCATGCAACTTTATGTAGAATTGGATGAATTCTATAAGTCTCTGAGCACTGACGGAATTGGTGTTGACAGTGTCTGTATGGATGTGGTTGACTTGGTAAGTTTAACCTAAATTGATGAAGTCTTAAAAGAGGAAGTTTAACTTATTAAAGGCATTAAATCACAACAGCAGAAAACTGTCCCAAAACATCATATAATACTTTGACTATAGCATTGGTCAGGATTTCAGCTCATGTAATACTTAGTTGTTCTTGTTACATTTTTGTATGTCACTAATTAGGATAGCTTGAGTCTATAGACCTTCCCTAAATCCTCTACTGAGGACTCTACATTTTAATTTAAATTAAACTACCAATATGCTTGATGTAACTTTTTTGCTTATGAAATGTTTGAGGTGTTGTTTTAGATGAATACTACCAGATCAGTATGGAGTATAGAACTGGACTGCTGCAAGTTGAGAAGAGCTCCAGAAATAGTGTTTTTGTGCTGTTCTGCCATTATATCAACTCTGCCTGTACTCTTTTACTTGGCTATGAGGTATTGCGGGCCAATTAGGGATTTGCCTAATGTATTGAAACGTAAGTAGCATATGAAAATTTTGATGAAGTTTACATGTACTCTTGACTACTAGCACATTAATTAAACAAAAAAAAAACATGGCTCACAAATATGACACTGGTAATGTGATGCTTGGCATTGTGGCATTTTGGGAGTCTGCTTTCATTCAAAATGATAATCTTTGAGACTCAAAAGTAAAAGAAATATTTATTTAACATTTATTTGAAGTGTACATCAATATGTCTATCATTCTTATTTCTCTTTCCAGAATCCAGATTGAAGCAAACATTTATGAGATCAAGTACTGGAAGGATAAATTAACACTAGCAACCAAACAAAGGTTGCTTATTAGTGATAAAATTTAAATATGAAGGGATAAACATATATTTTATATAATATCGCCAAAGAAATAAAAGACATTATTTTGTTAACATCTGTATTTTATTGTTGCATTCCAGAAAGGCTATCACAATTGGCAGTGACTTAACAGCAAGACTTGTTTTCCACTCTATTAGATAGGAGCTCAAAAGTATAAATTGCATCTTATAATGGCCAGTTGTCCTAGCCATGCCGGAATAATAGATTGTTCTTAGGCACATCATTCATAGAGTAGTTGATTTGTAGTTGTACATTGTAATATCATTGCATTTTAAAACTTATCAAAAATGTTTTATCTGTGTCTTGCTTTTTTGTTATTGTTTTTTTTCACACTACTGCTACTATTGCTATTATTAAGTTTATGTTTTAATGAATTTGGTGTTGTATCCCCCTTGGCCAACATGTTTAAGTTTGAATCTTTATCCTTTGGGGTGCCAGGTCTACTGTCTAGACCTACAGCAGACAGCAGTTTGCTATCACTGCCAAATGCTTTTTGGAGCATACCAGAAGATACAGCGATTTTCTGTGTAGCATTTTGTTTTGTTTGAGAATGACTTATGACCTTCTCTATGCCATTGGTATGTTGTTTGCCAGAAGGCTTTGAGGCAATGCTCTCTGTAGATCCATGAATTGTTGTGTGATTCAAACTGCCAATGTTTAAGTTGGAGCTAATTTGTGTGTCTGATGAATCCTCATTTGTTTGAGACTCTGTTTCACTATGCCTTTCATCTGTAAAGAAACAGTCAACTTTAGTACTGCCTTAACTTACTGTTTTATTAAGGTAAATATAAATATTGACTTATACTCACTCTTTGCTTCTGCTGGATCAACAAGTCCACTAACAGCCTGCAAAACATTTAATTTTTAAAAAGTTATATTTCATATTTTTAAGAATCTTACACAGACCTTATCTTACAGTAAGCTCAATATGGCTTGTATAATAGATACCAGAGATAACAATGTAATATAAATATTTCAAGACATCCTTAAACAGATTGACTAAGCCCATGGTAAGCTCAGTTTGTAATGTGGGTACCCAACCAACAATATTTATAACACCCATGACTCAAGAATAAGTATGTGCTCATCACACAACACTTACTGGGATTTAAAGCCAGGACCATCAACAGGTACCATAGGCAGGATCACTACCCACTAGGCCAGACTAGTTGATATATAAATACTTAAAAATATTTGTAGTAACCACAAATAAATGCCCTGGTCAGAATTAGAACGTAACTTAACCGTGAAACAAAAAAGACCACAAACTGTATCCATGGTAGTTCGGTACCAAACAAATCTTAAAAATATGTTACAAAGTGTAATGGTATATTTACTGCCATAGATGTAATGGAAGATTTGGAAAACAGTCTTTCAGCTTCTTTAAATTTCCGATTGCGTTTGTCTGCTTTAGAGTTGGTGCTCTTGTTGGTAGTCAGGTATCTGTCCCAGCCACGGATTATATTCCCGTAGAGTTGAGTGTCCTCCAGGTAGGATCCCTCAAAAGCATATATTTGTCGTTCCAGGTTTGCCAGTGTCTCCTAAAATACAATAAATTTACAAAAACATGCCATGGATATGAAGCATGTGCGTCGATTAATATAATTTTTAGGCACGCCGTAAACATGTAAATCTGAATGTGTATACTAACAGCCACTTCAGCTTTTCTTTTGACTAAGTCAGCTAGTTCTGTTCTAGTGTCAGCAACAGAAACAGAACTTTGTTTTGACGCCATATTGATTTTAGCAGCGCGTACACTTTGGGTTTCATCAACAGGGCTTTGCGGTGACACAACCATATCGTTATTTGGTAATTATTTACGTGCTCATAATTTAACGTCAATAACAGTGTTCAAATTATTTTGAATAAACTTTAATTTCAGCACGAAAGACAAAATATTCACACAAAATTCATGCAATCGCAATCCTCGATTTCACTTTTGACAGATAAGAATAAGACACGGGTTGTGCGGGTGAACGATTTGAACGAACTGAGTGAAGTTTGTAGTTTTTTTTATATGTAATCTGTGCGAACAGACGAATGATGAACGATTTCCGAATTAAGTTTTTTTGTTAATGAGGGAGGATTGTGAGTTATATTCTGTTTAGAATAATCAGAATATAACAGCGTTTTATTTGTTGTGCAGATACGAATGAATTTTCGGTACCTATATTCATTTTGACCCATCAGGAGGGCCGCATGCTTGTTTACACCGTCGTCGTATAAAAAAACCTGGGAGGAAATGTCTCTGATTTTGACAGTTCTGTTTGACGTTTGACAATGGTGATCTAGGTTAGGTTGGCAGCACTTGAATGATTGTTGATTGATTGATATTGATAAGTTGTTAGTTGACAATACTGACATTAGCGTAAAAACTTGGATTTTGTGTATAATGAAGAATTTTTACTGATAAATTATAATAGAAAAAATAATTTAATAAAGTCTTTTATCTAGCACATTGGCACGCAACATATGTAAGCAACTAATTTATATGAAGTATATTTACATGTATTAATTCTATTATTTTAAACTTTCCATTCTATTTTACAACTTGCTTATCTCTTAATTTTCAGGTTAAATTTTATTAGGGATGGTATAGTAGTTTCTGCAGTTTAGAAATGGCTATCAGTTACATTCCTCGGGTGACTCAGGTATAACAAACACCATCAACCATAGTATTTTAACAATGTACTTCAGCATTGCACAGAGTAACAGTATGTGTTGTATTGTATACATTTTAGTTGGATGCAGGACAGTTAGACGAACAGCTGGAGGAGCTGCTGAAACAACAGCTATTTAATGCCACGAAATATTTGGAGGTATGTACCATACCTGAACTCGATGGGTAGATGATGTTAGGAAGGTTCCAGAACATTTCTGCTTAGCTCATTAGCTTAGCACTGAGCAAAGTGGCGCACATGAGTAGAGGGCTGTGTGTGATAAAAAGCTGTATTAACAAGCTTGTGACTCCCTTGGTGTTGCAAGTGCCCATAGTAATTGCTTACCATCAGGCAATCCATCTGCTTATTTGCCACCTTTGTCATAAAAAAAAATCTATGAGAAAATTAATGATAATGATGATGGTGATGAAGACCCTCTATTGACATTTCTTAATGTTATTATAGTAATTTGCTTATTTTGCTTATCATTTTTAGCCAGGTATTCTACAGCCAGTACTTCCAGAGCTAGAACTCCTTCTCCGGACATGGATATTTAAATATTCAGTTTATGACAACAAATACACTTTTGGGCAAAAAATGTTGTCCTTGAAATATAACACAAATAATATCTCCAATTCCAAGTTGTACTGGTATTATGGCTACACCATTGGATTAAAATATTTAAAAGATAGAGCGATATACAGCTGGACTTCTAATTCTACAGTACAAAAATTTGTTCACCAATTAGAAACTTTTCAATTATTTGGTGATATATTAAATTTTTTGAGATTTATACAGAGAGGCAAGCATCCTCTGCTCATAGACTTTATTTTGGGCTTGGAGTTAACAGCTGATATGCTTACAAGAGAGGATTTAACTGATTTTTCATGGACAAGGGAACTTTTATGGCATAATTTCATTGTAAGTAAAACATGTTTACTGTGATTGCTTAAAATAACTGAATTGTCTGTATTATATTCTTAACTTGGTAGCTTTGCAAAAACATCTAATGGGCCATTCACATATTACGTCACAGCAATAGGGGGCCTACAGGCCTCTGACTATGTGTTAAAGGAATAGGAAAATAGTGTGACATGGGGGGAGGGATTCAAAAAGTCAATATTTCGTTCGATGTAATACTTATATGGATGGCTCCTAAATCTATAAAATAATAGTCATGACACAAAAACGGTGTCCTAAATGCCTTGACATGTTACATGAGTATGATAATCTAACATTGTATGAATATGACATAGCAGCCCTGTGGTGTCTGGGGTTTTGTCGCAGTGATTTGCCATCAATAGCATTTAAAAGGTGAATCTTGGCATTTGTACCGACCATATATATTATATCCTTTTTTACAGGAACTAATAGGCACAATAATATCTTTAATGAACATATTTGGCCTCCGAAAACGACTAAGTAATGTGTTGAAGTATGTGTGGTGGCGGCAACGTGTGAAGCCAGTGTTGAAGCCGGGGCCACCTGTTATGACCAATGTCACAGTGTGTGCCTGTTGTTCTGCCAGGCCTGTTCTGCCTCATACTATGGGATGCTCTCATATCTTTTGCTACTATTGCTTATCGGTAAGATTTATTTTAAAGGCTTTCTTTTGCATTTGACACTGTATTATGGAGCACTATCAAGGAGTACTAGGTCACCACACATTTCTATTTTAAAATGCTATGGATGATAAATAATGATTAGTAAATATTCTTGGTTCTATCTTACATAAATAACCTTTCCCAGAGTAAGTTCAATAAGGTTTGTATTGTACACACTACACAATATATATATGTAATATATATATTGTAATATTGTAATATATATATACTAAAATACATAGATAAAGAAACTCGGTAAAATGGGTTCTGGAACCCAGATACAAACCAGAAACCAATCCTGGTCATTCAATCCCGCGGGACTTCAGAGAGCGAGCGATGAGATGGGGCTTCGTGGCTCCCAAATCTCATGTGTCTGTAGCTCTCAAAAAAATTATATATTTTTTGATATGCAATGAGTATTGGTTTGGCAGGATACCGGATTCCGAATAATCAGCGAGGTGATCGGCCGGATAGTCGGATATCCCGCCGCTGAATATCCGGCAATAAGTTTTACCTAACATTAATTAAATTTGAACGCTCGCCTGCAAGTGCACCTAGTTTCTTGCTGTCACTGTCAGTCATTGATAGAAATGGCGCTAATTGTATAATTATCAATTTAACATATACTTACCCCGCAATTTAATTACGTGTAGAACACATAATTAAATTGCGGTAAACATAAAGGTAGTCTGAAAGATTTACCTGATTACTTACAATTGATTACCTTTTTAACCTGTGTTGACCGTTATGTTTGTGTTAACGTACTATCTGGTATCCGGCCGAATACTATTCGGTAAATCATTATTCAGTAAACTTGTGGCGGGATAGACCAGATACCTGCCGAATATTGAATATTACCGAATATCATTCAAATTCTTTTGACAGTACAGGACAGTCTTTTTATTTTCCTGGGTTTTATTTTAATGCACAAGTAATTTTATATTTATTTTCTTTTTCAGAGCAATAAAATGCTAGATCCAGAGTTTGCATGCCCTAAGTGCTATTACAATGGGAAGACGATTAATAAATTTGTGATGGCGTAAATAGTTTAAGTAGTTTTTTTTTCTGATTGCAAAAAGTTGAAATGTTGTTATTTATGAGGTGGTGGTTTGGACTGGATAGCTATGGGCACATAAGGTAAAATTAAACTTTATTTCTGTACTCTGTATCTGTGATATTTGTATAATATTATTCATTTAACTATAAACACCGTGTGTATACTATAGAGGGCAGCTCGTGATCCCCTATTTAGGTAACTACGTGGTAAGCCCTCTAAGGCACATATTCTGCAATATACCTTCTGCTGCCAAAATTCTATCAATTGCAATAAATAGTCTGTAAATGTTATATAATGAAAAATAATGAAACTTGTTAAATAAAATAAAAATATTATATTAAACGTTGGGTTTACTCCCTTATTTCTTGTGAGTTCATAGGTAGGGTTGAGTTGTAAGAATACCAAATAGTACTATAAACTTATTTATTGTGTAAAATTTGTACAATATATGTATATTTTTTACAAAAGCTATGTTTTAGTTAATTGTTACTTTGTCGGTGAGATACCTGTGTAAATATTGCAATTTCTAACGCTTCGTCTAACGCTTAACTGAGTCTGGCCCAAAGACAAAGACAATCGTCCGAAATGGACGGATATCGTTTTTTGTGGTAGCGATGTTGTTCTGAGGTATAGGAGCGGTACGGAAGGAGTGTTTGCGAAATGTCAAATATCAAACGCGAGTACCTACATCGAGATAATTAGTACATGTCAGAATTTCCGTCTCCTTATAAACTAAATTAAGCGTTAGTCCTGTAACCACTACACATAAAATGTAGATGAGATTCAAATTTTATATTTAAGTACTTATAACTGAGCATTTCTGTAAAAAAATGTACCATTTGTGTACCTATTGGAAAGAGCCCGTGGTTCAGAAAAAAGTTTTTTTAGAGAAATGCTCAACTAAAAGATTTTATTTTAAACTACATGATAAAATACAAATTCCATCATAATAAACCACAAACGTCACAAATTTACTTTTTGATTTAGTGCCAACCACCGCACAGCGGCTCGGCTTAGCGTTCTGCCGCGAAAAATAGGCTTATGATGGAATTACACTTTTATTTCAGCAGCACCGGCATTCGTAATTATGTCTTAAACTAACTTACCTAATAATATCAACTAGAGTAACGTATTGCTAGTATCGCTAAATCAAACCAAAAAAAGATGGCAATGATGACTGGGTAAAAATACGAAATCCTATTCAATACGTCAGTTAGAAGATCAAGAATATTAAACTCGTATTTTTTCTTTGCAAAAAAATGCAAAAGTCGAAGTTTAGGGAGCGGGCCAAATGGCGTCACTTAATTTTACCAACACGCTACCGTAACTTCAAGCAACATTTCAACTAAATATATTTAAGTGTTATTTGTTTGTTACGAGGGAAAAACTTTAATCTATTTATAGTATCTACGAAATTTAGGTACGAAAAGAAATTGTCGATATTCGCGGTAGGCCCTCTTTTTACTACCCAGAATTGTATTGTAGCCCAGTAAATATACGGAATGCTAATAAATAGGTAATATTTTGATTTATGTACGTATGTGATTAAAACGGGTTACTTACCGTTTTTTTTAAAAAGCCTATAAGTGTCCCACAACTAGCCAAGGCTGAATAAACACCCTTCAACTTCCACTCGTCCCGGTTCAGAGCTATTTCTCATAACTTACAAAAATCAAATATTGCTCGTCATTTTTCGTTCCGTAACGAGGAACATAATTATGAGTCATTCGCGTTGGCTGACTGACGAAGACTGATATCTCCACTTAAATAAAATAAACGTATTTGTGTATAAATAGGCTCATTTATTTTAAGTTGTGGACGGACATTATCCGTCTAACAAATGTCGTGGTCGTAATTGCATTTTAGACTCCCCCGCCCTTACGCCCAAAAATCTATCGC
Source organism: Grapholita molesta (assembly GCA_022674325.2). Lineage (NCBI taxonomy): Eukaryota > Metazoa > Arthropoda > Insecta > Lepidoptera > Tortricidae > Grapholita > Grapholita molesta. The sequence continues at coordinate 7,624,268 of CP053126.2, forward strand.
ATTCCATTATTATGCTAACCTCCCAACTTGTAAGTAGGGCGTTGAAAATTGGGAGTGTTAATTTTTTGAAGAGGCCACCGGTTATGGCACAAGTCCATCTACGTGAAAAATCCTTAAATACCTATGATTTCCTTACGTAATTCTTAAAGGAGTCTATAATGTCTAGTGTATAATAGACAATATTTGTTAATGTGTGTAATAGTTACGTTACTTATGGACCTTAGGGTAGTAGCATAACAAAAAAAGGCCATTTAAAATAAAGACTACTTTCCCTTCATTAACTGTGAAACAATATCTAAAAAAAAAATGTTGGTTTTGCAAGAACCGATCAGAAAGAAAGCAATCAAATTCGCTTATATATCTACATAGGTAGGTAGAGAATCTTTCGATAGGTAGGTAAGTTGCATGACGTCAGGTTTTAAGGTATCATTACCACGAACTTGATACGACTCGTAGTGTGTGTTTCTTTTGCTCAATACTTGCACTACCTCGGGGTATCTAAATATGATACATTTTCGCACATAAATTTCATCATCAGTAAAAACATAACAGCAGTCATTTCATTGAACTGGTTTCTGAGCTTTGTAAATTTGCTTGTTTTTATCAAATCGTTATATTTTAAACAGCCATTCAAAATATTATGAAACAGTCTTGCAGAATACTTTAAAGAAGAATGTTTGAACGAATAGTCCGGAATATCATACACATAACATGAACAACGCTCATTTTGATCACAAACGATACGTAAAAACTAACCTTTTGACAGCCAAAGACGGCTGTGGCGGTCATAGGAAAGTCGTAGTGCCATGGACGCCAACGACGGCTACGGAAGTCAGCTTTGTTAATGCAATGGGGACCTAAGGGGGATTCCGTAAAGCTCAACTTCGCTCAACAAAATGTGATAACGCGATGTCACGGGCACGGCATATTTCTTTATCGTCAGGCGCTCAAAGAGTTAGTTCTCCATTAAAAATATATAAGAATTATAACGATTAGGTACACACTATAAAGAATGTCTCCGTTTCCTCATTGAAGAAAAGCTTATTCACCCGTGTTTCGGCTTGGTTGTTTTTTGCAGATTGATTATATATATAAAAGTAGCACACATGTTTTATGGGAGTTTTAAAAAAATAGTGCACCGAATTAGTGAAAGTTGTTAAAAAAAGTTAAATCACTCAGTTTCGTGACGATAATTAAGCATTTAATTTTGATTAAAACTTGGTTTTGATGTTTTGATTTTATAAACTTCAATCGATATTACAGAATAATTAAAGACAAAAAGTCGATTTTCATAAAGATTTCATGCTTAATTGTCATCACGAAACTGACAGTGTTTAACTTTTCTTAACAACTTTCACTACTTAATTGTGTAGGTACACTATTTTTTGAAAACTCCCTTATACAGCAGGAGCGGTACCGCGAACATCGAAGTTCATATATTTCGGACATCTTTCTCTTTTACTCCAATTAAGGTGTCATGAGAGTAACAGAGACAATCGTCCGAAATTTACGAATATCATTGTTCGCGGTAGCGCCGCAGTAAAGCTACTGTAAAGAGAAAGAGTACAATTTTACGTACATATTTTGCGCGTAAAATATTGCTTTTGTCACAATCAGCACACTTATTTAAGAGCAGTCAAAGTCGCCAAATATATTATAAAACTTTATGACTGTAGGTACAAATATATTTGGCTACTTTGATTGCTACCAACTATTTATCGCTGACTGTATGCAGTCTCCATAGGTCGCTACCATCAGTATAAGCGACCTATATATCCTAGGTATAAAATATTCAGTGACGTTTCCCCATATCCATTTAGGGCACTAGTGGTGATTGTGCCTGTCGTTGCGCACGTTGGCGTGGAAACCGGTCTCCCAGTCGGCGACGTAGTCGACTGTACGCACCGAGCCGTCCGGCTCCACCAGCGAGTACTGACCTGGATAACGAGATAAATTGACAGAATTGATGACACATTTCGTCATGGCGGCGATTTAGAAAGGAGCATGGCAGGTACATATATTCTGGTTCAATGGAAAAGAAAAATAAGGTATAGGTGAAAAACTTAACCGAAGGAACATGTCTATGTAGAATCAGATTTTTAATTAAATAGAGTAAACTGACAGCAGTTTTCATACTAAAGTTGTCAAACGACCTGTCAAATGTATGAAAACTGCTGTCAGTTTACTCCATTCAATTAAAAATTTGATTATAGTTGTGCAGAGAATTAATATGGAATTTATGTCAACATTTGAATATAGAACGCCGAAATCCGTGTACTGACACGTTACTACTACATAGATCAGGTGCTTTAGCTAAAGTTTTTCACCTATAAACAAATATGTAAAAAATGGGTAGGCGGCGATGGCAAAAATTTTGTAAAAAATATATAAGGATCATACGACATTAGGGTTGTCAATGTCTATACAAAGCGATCCTTCAAATTCCAGGCTATTCCTCTGTTCTCGGTGCTATTCTACATGTGGCGCTAACCATGAGCTTAAATTGTAATTATTATAACCGGAAAACCCTCTCCGTAAACTAGTAATCCATTATTTCTTTGATGATCCTTGGTAACATTTAAAAACGATAATAGACGTGATGATGGCTATTTAGAAAGTATCGCTTTTGATAAATTGAAAAAACCTGCGCTTTAAATGTTTTAGTCATTAATATTAACAGATCATCAATGTGATTATCTCATCAAGGCAGATTATCTCAGCATCTATTAGGAACTGCTATCGGATTTTTAAAGACTACAATTTTGGGCATACCCTTATTCTTATTGCACATTGTACTAAGTAACCTACTAACAATATTAAATAAGATTGGTCTGTTGTGATTTCATATAGGTACCTAAGGGTTTTCTCCATTTAGTGGAGAGGATGCACCAATGGTTGACCGGTAAATAGGAAAACTCTTGAAAAAAGATTTTCTACATGTAAACTATTGGTCAACTACTTGTGCACAAGTAGGATGCGTCCTTCCGAGGCTTGTTCTAAAGTCTGGTTAAATCCTTTCTGGTTGTTCTTTCCCACCGCGCATTTATGGATATACCTACTGAATGTTTATGGCCTTTAGGTGATACGTATTTAGTATATAATGTTGTTGGACGTTATATAAATAATGTTACCTTTGACGACCTCTCCGTCCCGCTGTTCCTTCTGGTGCTTGATGTCGCCGGTGTGAGGGTCGTTCACGGCGTACTCATACGCGTAGCGGGGATGCGCGTCCTGCAACCGGTCATCATCGTCAATATTGCACATTTAACCTCTAAACGGTATCAGACTAGGTAAAGAGCTTAGTGTTTAAATACAAAAAGCTTAGTGTTATCTTCTTAAGGCCCAAGAACCTATTTTTAGGACATTGAAATGTACTTTCGGTCCACGAGATGAAAGGAAACAATATTAGACCTTTTTCTGGAAACTGAAATTTCATAATGTAATGTCCTATTTTTAGGACCTGGGTTGTTTGTCCATTTGTCATAATAGTTGGGCCTTACGAATTGGGTGCCATGGAGGCGGTGTAACTGCTGTCAAACTACCATCGGTACTAAAATCGTGTTACGGCAAATAGTTACATCGTTAAGTGTGTCAGTTGACCATTAGTGGACTTTAGTTAAAAAAGTGGCCAGCAACTACAAACACATGTTTAACAGCATCAGTAACTTCAAAAATCACGTTTTTCATGCAATCTGTATAGATTCTGTAGGGTTGACAAGTTGCCGATTTCAATGCGACGTTCAATGCATAGATAGATGTGCCTAAAATTCTAATGGCGAATAGTTAATATTTAGGCTTCAGGCAAGCCCGCGCCAAGCCGGAATTTGATTTGAAAGTAAGTAATCAAGTTTTATGGTCGCTCCGTTACTATTACCTGAATAAATAACTACAGTAGGAAAGGAAGGAAGGACCTATGAAATTTTTCGTAATGTTGCAACAAATTGAAAGCATAATATTGATACAAACAGTGTTACATGTGTGGAAATAAAGCGATCGGTATATTAGATACTGCAAACAACTTTCAAATTCATTAGAGTTTAGAATTTCGATTGATGTACGGACCACAAACGAGTGCGACTGGTGTTTGCATGAGGTGGCAACGAGTGCTGTCAAGTGTAACAGTCAACTATAAATAAATTATGTTTTTATGTCGGCGAAGTAAAGTCGTAGAAGCCTACTAAGTCTACGTATGCGCAAATTAAATGTCCAAAACACCTAGTAAGATATTTAATATCTCATATATTTTTTTCAAGCAATTAAACAGCTGCAACAAATATATAGTTAGGTACCTTTACGTTTAAATGAAATGGTTGTCACGCTTATCTCATAACAATACACACGTTATCACATGACAAAGTACATCCAGCTAATACTTGAGTGGAAAACGTAAAAAAAAAATAGTTTTCAAACCCTAGCTAATCCAACAGTTAAGATACTTTTTACAGACAAACGAATTGCACACTGGTCAAGACCACATAATAGGTAGGTAGGTACTTTAAATAGTTCCTAAAGTTTTTAAACGTAGACTGGCAATCATTCTTAACATGGCAAATAAACATTTTTAAGATGCGTGAAAAGCTCCAGTGAGGCTATGCGGGCTTACTTGGGCCGCTTGCGCATTTCGATCTACAATCCATCTCGGATAATGCCGTGGGAATGCCAGCTAAAGTTTAAGCGAGCTTTCGAAAACCGCGGCTCTATCATTGTTATTAAGAATCAAACTATAATTTATGTTGCTATTACTAATTGGTTACAAAACTAAAAATTATTATCACTAGTTCGATGATTGAATTAGAATTGAAAAGGTTAAGCTGCTTAAGTTGTGCGGTAAATAAATGTTTTTCTTCTTCTTCTTCTTCTTCTTCAAGTTATTGTAAATATGATGTTTTAAATCTCTACGGTCATCTACCTCATATTTTACAAAATACGAAACGGAAAACTCTGTTGTTCGTAATTTTGTCTGGTAGTTTAAGATTTATTAATACAGTATTTTTGTGAAATTGTGTATTTAATTATAAATCATATATTAGTTTAACATTGACTTACCTATCCACTAAAGTTATAAACATACGGATAGCAGATACTCGTACATTCAAACCAATACACTCAACACACACATGTCTGTATGACTAACAAATTAACAAAATCTAATTAAAAAACAGCTTTTTCATTCTAATTACGAAGCTCGGAGTATTAGTATAAGAATAACGATAACATCTCTTAAATGTAGCTAATACTCACTATTGCTGTTACATTAGTGACACTACCAAACATTGGTTACATTCATTACAAACTCGTGTGTGTTTAAAGGCACTGGCTAATGAGAGATAAGCTTAAACGCTTAGCACTTAATCGGATTACATTATAATTTTGAATGTCGATAAATTAATAGTTCTCATTTGATAAGGCTCTGTGTCATTTTAATTAAGAGACTTAATACTCACGGTGGGAAATTAGAGATAACATTAATTGTTTTAAGTGCACGAGAGTTCATCCGTTTCTAACTAAGTAGGTACTTAGGTAGTTGTTTTAAGTCTCTTTGGTCTTTAAATCCATATGTACGACGTGGGTTGTTACTACTATCTACGATTACAATAATATATTTTCCTACTTATGTTCTGATATTTATTAGTTACAAATTTTACAAAGTCAATTCTTACATTTCTTACAATCGTGTTACAATTTAGTGATTCCCTAAATTACCTAATGTTGAATACTAGTTGTGTCGGGGTAAATACCTAGCGGATTTTTCATAAAACTTTAATATGGCATTGCCTTAACCATAAACAAGTCTCATGATTGCAAGATATCTAGTTCGATATTTGATACTTACTGGCAATGAAGGACAAGACAATCGCCTTCATGAGGCAACTTTTCGTAAGTTGATTTACTACTTAAACCCTACTCGATTTTGTGGCTCATAAGAGGAGCAAGTAATTAGATACGGGTTACAAGTACGTTTATTACTAAACTATATATCTAAAAAGTGGCCTTAGAAAATAGACTTTGTGGAATGTAACTTAGAGTTAAAATTAATTGTAACTTTTCGCTGCAGTTGTTACTTTTTGGGTTTAGCAATGATAGTTGTTTTGGTGTTATGCAACGCGAACTTGAGCGAGTTTATGTCTTTTGTGTAACAATTAAAGCACTGACATCGGATTTGAAGTTCTTGTTCTTTGACCTTTTGTTTTTGCACAGATAATATGTTTTATGAATAAGGCTGAGATATGGCTAGATGTGTGTAACGCCATGTTTCACTGTTAAACTAAATAGATACGCATATGGAATACCGCGTCTGGTTTTGGCTGAGCTTTAGCCAATATATAAATAAATACATAAATTAGGTACTTACATTATAGATAATATTGGGAACGTCTTACACAAATCGATCTGAACCTGCAGCAAGTTTAATAAGGCTTGTGTTTTAAGTAACAGGTAATTTACGTTTACATATACATACTCGTAACATACTTATTTAGCATTTTTATGGTTTAACTGTTCAATTTAATTTCTCTTGAGATTGAGGCAAATCTAGGATTGCCGAAACGTTTGGAAGGTTTAGAAGGTGTTCGAAAGGTTTTGGCAATCCTAGAGTTGCAAACCATACATGGATTACAGCTTTAAATAGTTTAAACAATATCCCCCGCACGACGGAACCGAAAGACTGTTTGCATGTAGCGTATTTGTTTGTTTGATTGCGTTTTTCGTTCGTCGCGGTTTTCGATAGAGATTCATACACCACCGACGGTTCTTTTATAGATTATTACTCGATAGATGGCGGTCTTATACTTTGTGTCGAAGATTTATTTTGTCTTATCCAAAATATTTAGCTAATATATTTTATTACTACGAAGGAGTTGTTTATATTTGTAGGGTGCTATGTACGAACGCATAAACAAATTGTGTAAGACACTCCCACATAAGCTCAAGACGAAACCATCAAAAGACCAAGAAAAGCACGTTGATTACGCATAAGCCCAAACTGTAACGAGAACTGTTTTTATTACGACTTTTATTGTTGAAATAAAATGTGCAGTTTACAATGCGCACATGTATGACTCCGTATTTCGATAAACTCAATTCCAAAATGGAATAAGTTTAATAATTATTACAACGCCTTAAGCCCTTTCGTAAGTTAAAAACCAGGTTAGGATGCTTCCAAGCGATTGCAACACTATTTAACTGGGTCTGGGCTTTTATGATTGAATTGATATATGATTTTTTTGCGACTCATCGGAAATGCGAGGATATATTATTTTTTTATTGTCAACTTACAATTGCATAGTTCCGCATTTCTATTAGTAAAATAAAGCTTCATCAGTTAACCGGTTACGTCGCCCCCGCTTAAAGTGGCGAAAAAACTGTCCGAAAAGTTTACTTTATGCTTATTACTCAAAAGAGAAAACTTTACAAATCGATGAAAAAACATGACTTTAAATCAACTGTGCTACTCGTACAATTATCACTTTTTATAAGTATCTTCTCTATCACTGAGTCTGCCCAAATTTGCCCATAATCATGGAATTTGATGCATCCTGCTATACACGCTGTATAACTTTACATTGAAAATTGATTATATAATTTTGCTCCATCGATTTTGATAAAAAATATGTTAAGTATGGATTCTTCTTCAGTGTCAATGTTTTAAAGTTATTTTTTGTTTACTTACTTTAAGCAGTCCCAACTCTAAAAGAGTAGGTAACTATTTTGATTTAATGCATTCAAAATCATTAATACCATTATCATAAATGTAACACTAGAGAATATTCTGAACAATGGGAGATAAATTTGAACCGTGACTAATTTATTGAAATAAAGATCGATTCACGCTTACATGTATTGTGTGCTGATTTCAACCTTGCGAGGCGGTGGTTGATCGATCGATATTAACCAAGGAAGCTAATATAATAAGGTGATAAATGTAATGCCTATGTATTAATATTGAGTAGGACGACTGCCATGAACGATTATAAATCATATTAACAACACATAACAATTAGTTATTTCTATAGAATAATTGAAAATAGGCATAGTATATGAAGGGTTTTTTTTGACGGAGGGGGATGGCACTTACGCATCGTCCCCCCAGCCGGCCGTCGATATCATGGTATTTATGACGCATTTTGTGGCAAAGGGGTATACCTACTTATACATATATGAATTCCAAATGCATCCATTTTTGTTTTCTTATGCAAAACAGAGCCAATATGGCCTTCCCTTTTTTTCTTGAGTCCAAGGAACTTTTGAACAATGGGAAAGTTAATAAAGCCGGCGGGAGTCGCCTTGTATGGACGAGCCGCCGCCGGTTGCGACGATAATGTTATTTATTTTGTATAATATATAATGTTTTGTATAATATAATTAACTTATATTGTTATTTTGAATAAATAATTTGAAATTGAAAAATGAGACCGCTTCTATAATTTCTGACACTTTACCTACCAGGTAATCAGACCGCTTAAAATTAAATTGTAATGATAATAACTCTTATACGCATATTAATTTTGTAGAACAGGCAGCGTGACTAATTTATTAAAACGCAAAACTAAATCAGTAGGTTCTATGTAGGTATATTGCACAATCTGTTACCGTCGCCGGGGTAATTGGTCAAGATTTTGACGTGCGCGAAACTCGTCCTGGGAGTCAAATGAAGTCGATCAAATCTGTTACGTCACCTATTAGTCGGGATATGAAGTAATATCATGTGTGCTGTAATGATCCGGGACACAGTGATTAGGTGCATTTTGTACCGTGTAACTTATTCCATCAATCAAGATGTCCTAATGATACGTAGCAGATTAACCGGTAAGATGACTGAATGAAACTGTTAGCACCTCATTACCGACAAATAACAGTAATTACGAACGGTTCATTTGTCACTCAGGGAATAGAAAAGAAATTGTTTATTTCATTAATCTATTAAACATACAAATATTATTGTCGCATATGTATTTAAGTTATAATGAACGATATAATTTGTTCAGACGTCATAATATCCATATTTGTTTCTGCTAGCTACGATATAACTAGTCATGTTTGGGCCTTACTTATTCTTTTCCGGGTAGTTAAATATTTATCTATTTATTGTATTTCTGCATTCTATTGTTAGTGTAACTGAAGATGAGATAATACTTTTAAAAGTAAAGAAGTATAATTATAAGGTACTTACATAATTCTGCACGAAGTCAGCGTGAACATTTTTGGCATGTGCGATCCTTGCTGGAGTAGCCACGGCGATGTTGTGGTTGATAGCTACCGGCGCCGCGGCGTACTGCGCAATGCCGCCCCCAGAGTGATGACTAATGGACGATGTGGAGTACGCCACGGATTGAGCCGCCTGATGCTGGGCGATAGCGAACTGGTTCACTGCAGGGACCGCATGGGAAATTGCAGGTACAGCGTACTGGGTTACGGCCGGCTGTGCAGTCTGGTACTGCGCTACCACAGGCGCTCGGTATTGTGAGAGCAAAGGAGTGACAGACGTCAATCCAGAAATCGGCGCTGATCTATACTGAGACACAGCAGGCGGCGCTACCGCGGGGTAACGCGACGGTTCGAACAGTTGGGGGCTCTGTTGTCTGAGGGCGGGTGATGTCGCATACCCAGCTGATGGGGCTGCAAACACCTGCGACACAACTGGACTAGCCGTCTCTTCCGAACTGTAGGCCGCTGCTGATCCCGCAGCGTAAGATGATTGTTGCGATACAAAGTTATTTTTGGGCGCAGGTAGCGTAAATCTGGCGATTAGTGGAGCTGCTGTCACTTTGGCAATTATAGGAGCTTGAGCGTACGTTGCAAGGGGTGTCACTGTTTTTCCGGAAGAGGCCGCTGCAGACAAGCCGGCAGAGGTTGCGTAGCCATGAAATTCTCTCTGGGCCGAGTACGGAGCAGCATTTCCATGAGAAACTAATGATGTAGTTTGGAATGCCGGGGTAAATTGCGGTTGAATTGGCGCAGAAACTTGGTAAGCGGCTCCTGTTTGATATCCTGATGCTGCTTGGTATGCAGCTCCTGATTGATAGCTGCTAGACCCAGAAAACTGATATGAGGGGGCTGAGATCACTTGTTGGGAGACTATAGGAGCGGCCACTTTTACACCAGAGGTGGTCAGCTGTACGGCAGGTGGTAAGTACGAGTATCCGGGACCGGAGCCAACGTGGCCGTTATCACAGTTGGGAGCGGCTTGCAATTGACTCAAGTGGAAATTAAGGTCCGGGTCATGATACGCGCAGACACTGGTAAGAGTCAACGCGATCGCGAATATTACCTGCAATAAGAATTTAAATTATTTTGACGAATAAAAGAAAAAGGTATATGAAAATAGTCTTATTTGCATACATATATTAAAATTATCGTTTCAGCTTACCGTATTCATTTTCGGAGCTGTTTCGTTTCAGTACTAATTTATCAGCAAACTATACCATACAAATGTTATGTCTCATAAAAAAATCTTTGAAAATATGAATGTGTCAGCCAAAGTTAAGCGTGAGCCGAAATGAGAGCAAAGTGAGTCCGCTAAGACTTATATAGCGATCTCATATGTGTAAGAACGGGTCACACTTTTTCACGTTCGCCGTCGGTGGGCGCGGCCGCGCGCGCACCGCGCACCGACCTAGCACAACACTCGCGCGCAGCCGTACTAAGCTTTAACACGGGTCATAGTTCAACAAAGCCCTTCAATAAACTTTAAGTACGTACTTTGTCATTATTAACGAGGCACAACATTTCCTATTTGGATCAGAAAATCATTGTAATTACGTATTAACAATCAATTTGTATCTAGAAATGCCGCTATGTTATTTTATTACATATACTTTGTCTGTTACTCTACTACATTCATTCAATCACTTTTATGTTACCTACCTGCCTATGAGGGTGGTCAAGTATTCTTGGTCCTACAACCTCACCTTATTTCAGCATCGACACATGCTACTTTGCATACCTATAACATTCGTGCTACACAGCGCATTCGGATATAATAAACCTAATGATTGCATACATTTAACATGAATAGGAAAACTAGGTTATTACGATTTTAAGAACATATCAGTATATATATGCAATGTGTGAGACGTTTATAGATCACAGGAGGCATAATGAAGTGAGTTTATATTACATTTGGCAATACGGGTGCGGAGATTTTAATACGCTTGCATTATCCTAATCCGCTTCGATTAGACACTAATGCTGACAGATTTGTATATACATATTAATTACAACGACCAATCTACTTCTTTTACAAGCAGGCATGTAAGATGTCGTGTGTCATGGTATTTCCCGATATTTTTAAACTGTTGTATGGTATCGAGTAATAGATTTAGGAATAGATTTTTTCAAATGGAGTGGTTTTAGGACTAATATTTTACTAAATATTGTTTATTACAATTAGTAGTTACTCCACCACGAAGTTACAAGTACAGTCAAGTTCATCGATTAGAAGTACATCTTAGTCCAAAAGTATTGGTTTTTTTTGTTTGTACATTTGAAAACTAGTTTGAATATAGAATTTATTGAGTATTTTAGAATAAGGTACACGAGTGTCCCAAAATAAAATTGAACATTAAATATTGACCGACTATTTTTCAGAAATAGACCGAGTACACAAGACCGATACGTAAATACAATGGACGATATATAAATACAATAAATATATGCATTATAAGCATATTTAAAAAAATATATCTTCGTTAACCCACCAAGAAAATGTTCATGATTAGCACACAAATAAATGCCGTTATCAGACACTTGGCAAGATCACTGCGGAGTCGGAGGAAGTTAACTAACGCATTAGGGCGACAGGCTGTAAGTTCGTAAGGTCACGACTTGTAAAACTTAGACCTTTTTGGGCATATACACTTGGACCTGGGTATGTCCTTAAACTACGTCCAACAATGAGAGGTAGGGCACAGCGATGACCATCACGCTTGAATCTGGGGCAGCCCAACTGGGGAAGTACCTCCTCCTTACAGAAGACCACAGCCAAAATAGCACTGCTACCTTTCGAGTATGTAGTGCTGTGTTCCTGATGGTGAGTAAGGTTCCCAGAGCTCCAACCCCCCTTAAAGGCCGGCAACGCGCTTGTGACTCCCTTGGTGTTGCGGGTTACCACCAGGCAATCTGTCTGCTCGTTTGCCGCCTATGACATAAAAAAAAACACACACACACATATATATATATATATATATATTATATCTATCCTCCTGTCTTGAAACGGGGGCCTTTACACGGTAAGCCTGGTTACATCAGATTGTATACGATAATCCGAGAGCAGCAAAACCCTAGTTCGTTTGCTTATTATCATTATTAATAGGTCTTTAAACCTGGCAGCTGTACATGTTCATGTTCATGGAGGTTAGAGAAAGAGTTAGGAAAGGGGTTAGTAAAAAATCTAAATAAAAACTGTAGGTAACCTATATTGTATATTTAAGCCGGATTGATCGACATAAAGAAAAGCTTAGTGTTCATGGTGCTGCTATGAAATATATGCTTGGAATCATAGTAGATTGTGCAAACTGTAACGGATCCTTAAATTCCTTAAAACATTGTCTGCTAGCTAAGAATGAGCTGGATTGTGGAGGTCTATTAACCCAACCAACATGATTACATAATTTTATAAAATTTTCGTAGTAATAATGATAATAAAACAAACTAACTTGTAGGGTTTACTTGTTCTCGATATGGATTGGACAGCTCTCCGTCTATTCAAAGAACAGACGCTAGCATAGTCACAAAAAAAAACATTGTCCATGCCTTTAATCTCTGACTTTCGCTGACTGTATATGTTGTAGTTAATCAAACAGTTAGGTCAAGTGTTCTATGATTATTTTCGCACGGTGCAAGGTCCCTAACTCATATGGCGTACACATAATTATAATATAGAAGATGGCTTCTGTATCAGGGAGAAAGTGGTGGTATAAGAGTTCGGTCACCAGTATGGTCATGTTTCCTTCGAGTGTGTACTTACTAGCTGTTCCAAAATTGGTTGGGACAGAGTTAGTACATAAGTTAGTACCATAAGGTAGGACTAATTATATCACTAGTATCTGATCTTCCTGATCTTCCTGCTCTTTAGCTCTGTCGGTGTAGGTATTCATTATGCATTAATTGTAGGCTTTCGTTAAACGTTTTAAAAAAATAGTTTGTCAATATGTTTACAGTTATACCCCATAATACATTAAGTCTATGTTCCATTTTGAATTTGATTACATTTCTGATTCATGATAATTAGGTTTCAACAGTTGGAACAAACATAAAACTAAACAACACCTTTCTTTTAACGGATTACTTATTAAAGTTCCTGTATCGAATCGGATAAGTTCTGTTCTAGTATTTCTTAGTTTCAAAATTGCATGAATCAATGGCGCGTGGGTAAAATAAGATTAATCCGGTAATCAGTCTTGCTGTATATCATTACTTCATCTACAGTAGGCCGGAGGCCACTCCATATGGAGGTCCGCACACAATTTATCAGCGCTTGCTCGAGATACGTTTATCAATTAATCTTTAAGGGCTCTAGCTACGTATTCTCACAAAAAATTTAAGTTAATTAGGGAAACACGATATTAATCGTATTGTAAGTATAGTCTTTGTCATTCATTCAGCGATGTTTGCAAGAAAACTAATTGCACAACTGAAGGCTTTGTAAGGATTGTGAAAATCTATCTTGTTAAAGTGAGACAGTTTCCTAATAGCCGAACGCACATGTTCCAGTCGGCAATTTACGTCGTTTAAAAGAGGTTTGGCGGCGCCTTACACAAGGCTGCTAGCCCCTAAGCTCTTTACAGCTTGCATGTAAATTACGACACCCCACGCATGGCTTGTGGAAGGATTCGAATCTATTTTGGATCACGCTAGCTGTATCGACAGTCGCCGTATAAACAACTAATAGTAGTTTATGTATCTGTGCATAATGAAGGGCATTACAACAAGAGTGTGGGTTTATGAAACGAGCTGAAGGCGAGTTTCATAATAATATCACACGATTCTTGTAATGCCTAATTATGTATAGTTGCATACACTACTTTATCTACACATATCATAAATGTTTTAAGATGGGTTCAGGAACCGTAGGGAAATGACCTGCAGTATTACTAGTGTTGCTTGAAACATTAAAAAGTCAACGAACAAAACAAATGACAGCTTGGAATGGCGGCGTTGCGTATTTCATATCTCAAACAAATATTTTTTTAAACCATAGACAAGCGAATGAACTCCCTATTCTATTGTCACTCGAGTTCTAATGTCGTTAGATTTATATAAAAAAACATAACGAATTGGCGTTTCGTATCAATGACTGTTTTAATATTTATAGATACTAGAATAGACAACCCACTTGAATTTAACAGCTGTTCCAAATTTAAACTCATAACCTATGGATTTGAGTAGGTAATGTTAACATTACATCTCCATTCATTTCTGATGGTTGGTATTGCTGGTCATTGCCTACGGTTTCTGGACGCATTTTAGAGCACTTATGATATGTACGTAGATAAAAACAATTTAATTTATGTCGTTGGCGAGGTTTAGTTAATTGAACGGAGCAGAAAAGCGGATATTACCAAACGCAAAAGAATTTGGTAGGTTAAGGATAAAACTAATTTAACGGCAGCCTTTAAGTATTCAAAACACATTAAGTTTATTTTAATGATTTACGCAGACAATTTAGTTTTTATGTGTCGGTGTCGGTATGTTTTACATTCTTGGATAATTTGGCATATATGATTAAATTAACGTAACATTTGTCAAGTAACGATAGGTACAGTCAGCAGCAAAAGTTGCTAAGCGTTTGAAGTGTTCAAAATGACCTACACGCGCTGTTATTCTCTTGACAATAGAGACGTGTTGACCTCATTTTGAACAGTTCAGTGCAACATGACTGTAATGAATATCCTCGTAAGGCCCACGAGCCTACCTGTAGTACTAATTACTATAAAGAAATTTGAATTTAATACAATTGGAAACAGAGTAGAATTTCATTTGTTTCCTTCAATTATGACACAAAGAACAAATTCGAGTAGGATTTTACTTGTATGGTGGGCCTTAGGAGGACATGTAGGTAAATTGTAGTTACATTTTCGTTACTTGCGTTCGTGCTTGCGGAGTCACCATAGCAACGACTTGTTAAGGTTTTATTACTTATACTTTTAAATTTGACTGATCTTGAAATCGTAAATTAAAAAATCTGAAACATTTTCCTGTCGTCAGTGTTTTTTTTGTAAGTTACTTGAAAAATGGGACTTTTAAAAAACCAATTATTGAAAAATGCGATTTGTATAATAAAACGAAAATGAAATATTGTAAATTAAAATTTGGATTAAAATTGTATATGTTCGCCGTAGCTTAGACTACCTATACAATAGGTATTCATATGTTTATAGGTACGTAGACGAGATTGGCGATTGTTAACACTGGAGCTGTTAATTATGAGGCTCGCTGTCAGTGTTGCAGAGACAGTAATAAAGTTCGCAATTCGCCGATTGGGAGATAAGGCCCGGTCACCGTAATGTAGATTCGCCATCGGGCACCTAAATATGTGACATTCGAATTTAGCCCCACAAGTTACACAAACCTGATTATTAATAGATGTGTTACAATTATCTGTATTTCTAAAGTACTCGTAATAAAAAACTCAATCCATTTACGGCTTTACGTAATTTGGTGCGAGGTTCGCACAGTGATTGGGACAATTTATTGTGTTCGGCGAGGTCGGAGCTATCAAATTAATTTAAAGGAGGAAACCTTTCAATTCACTCACATCATTGACCTCATCAGTCTGTTTTGACTTTCTGCTTTGCTCGATTTTAAACTGAATTGTAAACATTAATGAACATTTAAGTACTTACTACTGTCAGAATAGTCCTGATTACATAATAAATGTAACTCTAAGTGCTAGTCGGAGTAGTCGGCATTAGAGGTGAGTAATGAGCCCTTGTAAGGTGTTTAATCCATAAGCGCATTAAAGCTTTTCTGTCCTGACATACTTCTTCAACATGAACTTGACAGCATGTAACTACGTGGTATTTAAACCCAAGTTTGTTAGTGTTATAGGTACTATATATAATTCTGCGGTATTTGTATTGCAATTTAATCATCACCAGCGGCGATGCGGTTTGATTTGTGCCGAGTACGACAATAGTTTGTACCACTATTAGAGCCATCTTTTCACAAGTTATTTTCCCTCATTAAACATCTCACATTAACACATAAGCGGGTGAGTTACCCGCTTTTATACAATTAATATGTTTCAATGTGTGTTTAAAATCACATCTCATAACTCATCTCATCTCAAACTGTAGAAGGTTTAACACAACTACTTAAATATTTAGTCATATAAAAATATCACTGTTACCTGAAATGTACAATGTATATAATATAACTATATGTTATTCATATTATTTTTTCTTAAGAGTAAGTTGTAAATGGGTAATCTAGCGAGATTTATTAAAGCAATGCATAGGTAAAGCGTACAGTTTTTATTCAATGTTTTTCTAAAAGTTGAAGCAGTGAAGTCGGTCGTTCTAGATTTGCGCTTTTAACTAAAATCCGTCAAACTTTTTCGTGTGAAAAGTTTTACATAGTCGAGTCTAACCGCAGAAACGAAAAAAAAACACTATAAAAAGGTTTTTGATAATGATAATTATCGAA
This sequence comes from Grapholita molesta, assembly GCA_022674325.2. Taxonomy (NCBI): domain Eukaryota; kingdom Metazoa; phylum Arthropoda; class Insecta; order Lepidoptera; family Tortricidae; genus Grapholita; species Grapholita molesta. The sequence continues at coordinate 7,640,912 of CP053126.2, forward strand.
TTAACTGACATCTCACCAAATGCTTACTAGTACACGTGCCAAATGACCGATGATTATCGCTAGTAGGTACTCAAACATGGCAAATTTCATTCCAGTCCAATGCATCATTTCGCACTCCGCACTCGCTGTCAGGAGCTGTAAACTTACTACAAACTTACACATGCTTTTGTAAACTGTCCAGCGGTTATCTCGTGAGTTTATCAACATGCAACCAGCTCATTGGGCCGACACCCATGATTAGCGCTTAATCCCGCTCTGTCGCAAGCTGCCCTGACTTCCTAGTCTACGTCTAATCGAAATTGAAAAGCTCATACGTTCGAGAGATTTGTAGACCACGTGCATCGTGACATAACTTATAAGTATATGATCATGTGTAATCAAGCTTTAATGTGGTACGTGAAAAATGAGCAATTTTCTCGTTGTCAGTAGCTTAATTGATGTTAGGTTGGTCGCATCTATGTATGATTATGGAGTCATCATATTTTATAAATCCAATAAAACAACATAGTAGTTCCTGTGATTCATCACTTTCATCAGCTTAAAATTATATTTGCTGTAAAGAGTATGAAGGTATTTATTACTTAAATAAAACTACATGACTGATTGATATGAATAATAAAATAAAAATAATGTAAACATAAACACTAAAGAGGGTAGCTCATATAAAACATTCAATGCGAAATAAATCCGAATTCATTGACCTCGATTAATAAGAGATAACGAGTCACTAATTATATACCTATACAGTGGGTAGTGACATGAAGCTGATGGTCCTGGGTTCTGAATCCCAGTCGGGGCATTTATTTTGTGAGATGAGCACAGATATTTGTTCCTGACTGTGTTTTATATGACTGTGTTTTTAGTATTTTATATGTAACTATCTATTATATGCAACTACCTGCCTGCTTTACAAATAAATTAATAAAAATATATCGTCGTCGAGTACCTAAAACACAAGCTTTACTGAGCTTTCCCTAGGTCGACTTGTTTAAGATTGTCCCAACATATTTATTCATTATCATTTATTCATTTATATTACATGTGCGGTAATACTACGTAAAATAGACAGGTACAATTAGGAGCGAAATAACAATAAAGTATATGAATGGCTTTGTAGAGTCTTGTCCTAATCTGGCTAAAGGATACACAAGTATCTTTAAATGGTGTACCTCATTTGTACGACTTTATTCAAATGTCAGAGCACAGGCCATGTTAACGAGTGTCCGAATGGTATTTCGCAGCTTGTAACAAATATGCGTTACTAACCTTAAGGGGCGTTGGCAACATATGACCTTTAATGTGACTTTGAATGACCATTTGGTTGACACGAAGGAAAAACTAATATATATCGATTATATTTCCAAGACTGTTCCTGTAGTTGTGACAGAAGGTGCTGCGAATAACAAATATTAAAAGGGACATCTTACGCAACAAACCTGCCAGCATGCTCTGTCTCTATTTCATCCAACTAAATCATAGTTTATAATAATATATTTCTACCACGGGGTACCAATTAGTAATATGATAAACAAAGAAAGACATTCATAATCTCGATTTTAATTTCCCACCATGATTGTTCCTATTACAGAATCAAGAACTGTATAAAACTTATTATTAAAACAGACAAATACAACAATACAACAAATCCTTATCGCTCCTAGTCAGTCTATTTAAATTTAATAGAGCTATTTTATCTGTATCTGATTTGGCATTATTTAGAGGTTGCTTTATCTATTTGATTGTTCGGATAACCAGGCCGTAGCGCAGGTTATCTATTCATATTACTTACAGAGCCTCTTTATCTTAAACAAACTAGAGGAACTGAATTATTGATATTCGTGCAAACTGTAAGTAATTTTCAGACGCATTTTACTGTTGTTTAAGGCGAATACTTGAGGCATATCGTCGGCGGAAATTTAATCCCAATTAGATATTTGAAACTAACATATGTAGTTCATAACGTTCAGATCCCTGAGTGTAAGTTTTTAACGTAACAAAACGTCACCATCGCGTTAGAGTTACCCATATAAATAACATTATCACTTACGCGTTTGAGACGTTTTTTACTTAAAAAGAAACTCACACTAGAGCCTCTGGGTTCGCATCTCTCGGACATTAGTATCAAGCATTCAACGGGCAGGATGCCATGCCATTTTTTTTTAATTCACCGATTACCTTATTTGCTAAACATTTAATAAACCCACACTTATAATGTATAGACGTTGGTACCGTTTGCCCCGTAAGTGGTAGATCATTGCATGCTGTAGATATGTTTTTCGGTTGAAATCATTTTGGTATTCTACTTTCAATAATCGAATCGTTATACATATCAGAAGGATCGAATGGTGGATTTCGTGAAATACTCACGCTTGCACATATACCTTATAGACACGGGTCAGAGTTGGTTTTTACACGAGACGCCCGAGGTCGGGAGGACAACGGTATCTGGAGCGTGGATCAGACGTGCCACCGACTGATGGATATTGAGCAACTAATCGGCTACAAGATCTGTGGTTCATATGGCTTATTGCCTATTCTGCTAAACGCTAACATATTTTTGGGTCATAAATAAGACTGTTACTATTATTTTTACCCACTATTTGTAGAATAAACGTGTCTTTACGCTTGGACGATTTACGAAGTAATTAGAATATATATTTCAGCCTTATGAGTCCACTGCTGGACATAGGCCTCCCACAAATATGGCTTGTATCATATGAGGCTCTATACTTCATCTTATATATCCCTCGAATAGCCCTCTTCTGCAGAATAAAAATTGTATCGATCTCTGAAGCACTGCCTCATAGCAAAATACCATAGGACATAATACTATGCAAATAACTGAAATATTTGCTTTATCTATTTGATTGTTCGGATAACCAGGCCGTAGCGCAGGTTATCTATTCATATTACTTGCAGAGCCTCTTTATCTTAAACAAACTAGAGGAACTGAATTATTGATATTCGTACAAACTGTAAGTAATCTTCAGAAGCATTTTACTGTAGTTTACGGCGAATACTTGAGGCATATCGTCGGTGGAAACTTAATTCCAATTAGTTATTTGAAACTAACATATGTAGTTCATAACGTTCAGAGCCCTGAGTGTAAGTTTTTAACGTAATAAAACGTCACCATCGCGTTAGAATTACCCATATAAATAACATTATCACTTACGCGTTTGAGACGTTTTTTAAGTAAAAGGAAACTCATACTAGAGCCTCTGGTTTCGCATCCCTCGGACATTAGTATGAAGAATGGTATGGGGGTAGTTCCCATAGTCGCCACGCTTGGCAGTCGGGTTGGCGACCGCAGTAGCTGTAGATTGGGTTTCGACGGACGCTGCTGCCTGTCCGTAGAATTTTTCCCTTTGTCGCGTCTTACGATACCCGCGGGAGGAGATGGGGTGGTGCTATTCTAGTCAGCCGGTATAATAGAATATATATAAGTATTATAGCATATTTTTGTATACATTGTATGGCTCCACATTTAAACTTCACTGTCCCAGCTTAATATCTAACTAGAAATATTGATAAAATAAAGTTGGGTAGTATTTGTAAATGCGAAGTGATAAAAGTCCTATTTTGCTTCAATTATATGTATACGCCAAAATGACACAGTCTTTTAAATCTGCACTTAACAAGATAAAAGCAGTCACCGCACGACAGTATCTAATTGAAGTCACTTAACGCTTCAATTAGGCATCGAACTCAACACTCAAGGTTAATAAATTGCATTAGAAGAAATGGAGTGAGTCACTTTTATCAGCCATGGTTTAATTGACACATCCTTGCGAATTCTTGCGACAAAGTAAAGGCCAATGCAGATTCTGATCGTGTGGAGTCACGCCCTTGTGTTACTCAATTCAATATCTCATGGAATTCAAATATAGAGCGCATTACAACGAACACACCTACACCGTTCGTGACATACGAATTTCAAAGACAAATAGACGCCTAGCCACAAAGGTTAAATATGATAAAATTGAAAATACAATGTTGTGCAAAGGAAGCACGTAAGTCAGTGGCTTGATGGAGTATCTTGTTCACGACTTGACGCCGGTTGCCTACTTGCCTACTCCAGTAACTGTCAAACAACTTTGTTTAGGTATTAAAACGTAAATAAATATAGAATTCGGCAGATAGTTTTTGATAAAGATGATGAACATTATCACTGAAAACTTTGTATTTATTTTATAAACATAGTAGCGATAAACTCACTGTAAATAGTGGACAAATATGAAGGTATCTAGAATGTTATATTTCTTTACTATAGTATAAAATTTATACTATAAATACTACAATTTCTATAATATTTGAATGTGATTTCGATAGAAAATGTCTTCATGTGCGCATTCATGTTAACACAATAAATCAAGTGAATAAAGTAACTGATTTCATCGCATATATTTTATGAAGACGGGATGTATTAAAACTAATATGAAATTACATATGTATTTTTATATCGGAATATGCGTGTGGTAATTTGTAAAAGCTCGCGTGCGAGTTGCATCAGCGGATGTTACAAACAAAATAAATGCGCAAAATATAAATTAAACATTTTCCTGTCGTCAGTGTTTTTTTTGTAAGTTACTTGAAAAATGGGACTTTTAAAAAACCAATTATTGAAAAATGCGATTTGTATAATAAAACGAAAATGAAATATTGTAAATTAAAATTTGGATTAAAATTGTATATGTTCGCCGTAGCTTAGACTACCTATACAATAGGTATTCATATGTTTATAGGTACGTAGACGAGATTGGCGATTGTTAACACTGGAGCTGTTAATTATGAGGCTCGCTGTCAGTGTTGCAGAGACAGTAATAAAGTTCGCAATTCGCCGATTGGGAGATAAGGCCCGGTCACCGTAATGTAGATTCGCCATCGGGCACCTAAATATGTGACATTCGAATTTAGCCCCACAAGTTACACAAACCTGATTATTAATAGATGTGTTACAATTATCTGTATTTCTAAAGTACTCGTAATAAAAAACTCAATCCATTTACGGCTTTACGTAATTTGGTGCGAGGTTCGCACAGTGATTGGGACAATTTATTGTGTTCGGCGAGGTCGGAGCTATCAAATTAATTTAAAGGAGGAAACCTTTCAATTCACTCACATCATTGACCTCATCAGTCTGTTTTGACTTTCTGCTTTGCTCGATTTTAAACTGAATTGTAAACATTAATGAACATTTAAGTACTTACTACTGTCAGAATAGTCCTGATTACATAATAAATGTAACTCTAAGTGCTAGTCGGAGTAGTCGGCATTAGAGGTGAGTAATGAGCCCTTGTAAGGTGTTTAATCCATAAGCGCATTAAAGCTTTTCTGTCCTGACATACTTCTTCAACATGAACTTGACAGCATGTAACTACGTGGTATTTAAACCCAAGTTTGTTAGTGTTATAGGTACTATATATAATTCTGCGGTATTTGTATTGCAATTTAATCATCACCAGCGGCGATGCGGTTTGATTTGTGCCGAGTACGACAATAGTTTGTACCACTATTAGAGCCATCTTTTCACAAGTTATTTTCCCTCATTAAACATCTCACATTAACACATAAGCGGGTGAGTTACCCGCTTTTATACAATTAATATGTTTCAATGTGTGTTTAAAATCACATCTCATAACTCATCTCATCTCAAACTGTAGAAGGTTTAACACAACTACTTAAATATTTAGTCATATAAAAATATCACTGTTACCTGAAATGTACAATGTATATAATATAACTATATGTTATTCATATTATTTTTTCTTAAGAGTAAGTTGTAAATGGGTAATCTAGCGAGATTTATTAAAGCAATGCATAGGTAAAGCGTACAGTTTTTATTCAATGTTTTTCTAAAAGTTGAAGCAGTGAAGTCGGTCGTTCTAGATTTGCGCTTTTAACTAAAATCCGTCAAACTTTTTCGTGTGAAAAGTTTTACATAGTCGAGTCTAACCGCAGAAACGAAAAAAAAACACTATAAAAAGGTTTTTGATAATGATAATTATCGAATTAACTGACATCTCACCAAATGCTTACTAGTACACGTGCCAAATGACCGATGATTATCGCTAGTAGGTACTCAAACATGGCAAATTTCATTCCAGTCCAATGCATCATTTCGCACTCCGCACTCGCTGTCAGGAGCTGTAAACTTACTACAAACTTACACATGCTTTTGTAAACTGTCCAGCGGTTATCTCGTGAGTTTATCAACATGCAACCAGCTCATTGGGCCGACACCCATGATTAGCGCTTAATCCCGCTCTGTCGCAAGCTGCCCTGACTTCCTAGTCTACGTCTAATCGAAATTGAAAAGCTCATACGTTCGAGAGATTTGTAGACCACGTGCATCGTGACATAACTTATAAGTATATGATCATATGTAATGAAACTTTAATTTGGTACGTGAAAAATGAGCAATTTTCTCGTTGTCAGTACCTAGCTTAATTGATATTATGTTGGTCGCATCTATGTATGATTATGGATTAATCATATTTTCAATTAATCCAATAAAACAACATAGTAGTTCCTGTGATTCATCACTTTCATCAGCTTAAAATTATATTTGCTGTAAAGAGTATGAAGGTATTTATTACTTAAATAAAACTACATGACTGATTGATATGAATAATAAAATAAAAATAATGTAAACATAAACACTAAAGAGGGTAGCTCATATAAAACATTCAATGCGAAATAAATCCGAATTCATTGACCTCGATTAATAAGAGATAACGAGTCACTAATTATATACCTATACAGTGGGTAGTGACATGAAGCTGATGGTCCTGGGTTCGAATCCCAGTCGGGGCATTTATTTTGTGAGATGAGCACAGATATTTGTTCCTGACTGTGTTTTATATGACTGTGTTTTTAGTATTTTATATGTAACTATCTATTATATGCAACTACCTGCCTGCTTTACAAATAAATTAATAAAAATATATCGTCGTCGAGTACCTAAAACACAAGCTTTACTGAGCTTTCCCTAGGTCGACTTGTTTAAGATTGTCCCAACATATTTATTCATTATCATTTATTCATTTATATTACATGTGCGGTAATACTACGTAAAATAGACAGGTACAATTAGGAGCGAAATAACAATAAAGTATATGAATGGCTTTGTAGAGTCTTGTCCTAATCTGGCTAAAGGATACACAAGTATCTTTAAATGGTGTACCTCATTTGTACGACTTTATTCAAATGTCAGAGCACAGGCCATGTTAACGAGTGTCCGAATGGTATTTCGCAGCTTGTAACAAATATGCGTTACTAACCTTAAGGGGCGTTGGCAACATATGACCTTTAATGTGACTTTGAATGACCATTTGGTTGACACGAAGGAAAAACTAATATATATCGATTATATTTCCAAGACTGTTCCTGTAGTTGTGACAGAAGGTGCTGCGAATAACAAATATTAAAAAGGGACATCTTACGCAACAAACCTGCCAGCATGCTCTGTCTCTATTTCATCCAACTAAATCATAGTTTATAATAATATATTTCTACCACGGGGTACCAATTAGTAATATGATAAACAAAGAAAGACATTCATAATCTCGATTTTAATTTCCCACCATGATTGTTCCTATTACAGAATCAAGAACTGTATAAAACTTATTATTAAAACAGACAAATACAACAATACAACAAATCCTTATCGCTCCTAGTCAGTCTATTTAAATTTAATAGAGCTATTTTATCTGTATCTGATTTGGCATTATTTAGAGGTTGCTTTATCTATTTGATTGTTCGGATAACCAGGCCGTAGCGCAGGTTATCTATTCATATTACTTACAGAGCCTCTTTATCTTAAACAAACTAGAGGAACTGAATTATTGATATTCGTGCAAACTGTAAGTAATTTTCAGACGCATTTTACTGTTGTTTAAGGCGAATACTTGAGGCATATCGTCGGCGGAAATTTAATCCCAATTAGATATTTGAAACTAACATATGTAGTTCATAACGTTCAGAGCCCTGAGTGTAAGTTTTTAACGTAACTAAACGTCACCATCGCGTTAGAGTTACCCATATAAATAACATTATCACTTACGTGTTTGAGACGTTTTTTTACGTAAAAAGAAACTCACACTAGAGCCTCTGGGTTCGCCTCCCTCGGACATTAGTATGAAGCATTCAACGGACAGGATGCCACGACAATTTTTTTAATTCACCGATGACCTAATTTGTTGAACATTTAATAAACCCACACCTATAATGTATAGACGTTGGTACCGTTTGCCCCGTAAGTGGTAGATCATTGCATGCTGTAGATATGTTTTCGGTTGAAATCATTTTGGTATTCTACTTTCAATAATCGAATCGTTATACATATCAGAAGGATCGAATGGTGGATTTCGTGAAATACTCACGCTTGCACATATACCTTATAGACACGGGTCAGAGTTGGTTTTTACACGAGACGCCCGAGGTCGGGAGGACAACGGTATCTGGAGCGTGGATCAGACGTGCCACCGACTGATGGATATTGAGCAACTAATCGGCTACAAGATCTGTGGTTCATATGGCTTATTGCCTATTCTGCTAAACGCTAACATATTTTTGGGTCATAAATAAGACTGTTACTATTATTTTTACCCACTATTTGTAGAATAAACGTGTCTTTACGCTTGGACGATTTACGAAGTAATTAGAATATATATTTCAGCCTTATGAGTCCACTGCTGGACATAGGCCTCCCACAAATATGGCTTGTATCATATGAGGCTCTATACTTCATCTTATATATCCCTCGAATAGCCCTCTTCTGCAGAATAAAAATTGTATCGATCTCTGAAGCACTGCCTCATAGCAAAATACCATAGGACATAATACTATGCAAATAACTGAAATATTTGCTTTATCTATTTGATTGTTCGGATAACCAGGCCGTAGCGCAGGTTATCTATTCATATTACTTGCAGAGCCTCTTTATCTTAAACAAACTAGAGGAACTGAATTATTGATATTCGTACAAACTGTAAGTAATCTTCAGAAGCATTTTACTGTAGTTTACGGCGAATACTTGAGGCATATCGTCGGTGGAAACTTAATTCCAATTAGTTATTTGAAACTAACATATGTAGTTCATAACGTTCAGAGCCCTGAGTGTAAGTTTTTAACGTAATAAAACGTCACCATCGCGTTAGAATTACCCATATAAATAACATTATCACTTACGCGTTTGAGACGTTTTTTAAGTAAAAGGAAACTCATACTAGAGCCTCTGGTTTCGCATCCCTCGGACATTAGTATGAAGAATGGTATGGGGGTAGTTCCCATAGTCGCCACGCTTGGCAGTCGGGTTGGCGACCGCAGTAGCTGTAGATTGGGTTTCGACGGACGCTGCTGCCTGTCCGTAGAATTTTTCCCTTTGTCGCGTCTTACGATACCCGCGGGAGGAGATGGGGTGGTGCTATTCTAGTCAGCCGGTATAATAGAATATATATAAGTATTATAGCATATTTTTGTATACATTGTATGGCTCCACATTTAAACTTCACTGTCCCAGCTTAATATCTAACTAGAAATATTGATAAAATAAAGTTGGGTAGTATTTGTAAATGCGAAGTGATAAAAGTCCTATTTTGCTTCAATTATATGTATACGCCAAAATGACACAGTCTTTTAAATCTGCACTTAACAAGATAAAAGCAGTCACCGCACGACAGTATCTAATTGAAGTCACTTAACGCTTCAATTAGGCATCGAACTCAACACTCAAGGTTAATAAATTGCATTAGAAGAAATGGAGTGAGTCACTTTTATCAGCCATGGTTTAATTGACACATCCTTGCGAATTCTTGCGACAAAGTAAAGGCCAATGCAGATTCTGATCGTGTGGAGTCACGCCCTTGTGTTACTCAATTCAATATCTCATGGAATTCAAATATAGAGCGCATTACAACGAACACACCTACACCGTTCGTGACATACGAATTTCAAAGACAAATAGACGCCTAGCCACAAAGGTTAAATATGATAAAATTGAAAATACAATGTTGTGCAAAGGAAGCACGTAAGTCAGTGGCTTGATGGAGTATCTTGTTCACGACTTGACGCCGGTTGCCTACTTGCCTACTCCAGTAACTGTCAAACAACTTTGTTTAGGTATTAAAACGTAAATAAATATAGAATTCGGCAGATAGTTTTTGATAAAGATGATGAACATTATCACTGAAAACTTTGTATTTATTTTATAAACATAGTAGCGATAAACTCACTGTAAATAGTGGACAAATATGAAGGTATCTAGAATGTTATATTTCTTTACTATAGTATAAAATTTATACTATAAATACTACAATTTCTATAATATTTGAATGTGATTTCGATAGAAAATGTCTTCATGTGCGCATTCATGTTAACACAATAAATCAAGTGAATAAAGTAACTGATTTCATCGCATATATTTTATGAAGACGGGATGTATTAAAACTAATATGAAATTACATATGTATTTTTATATCGGAATATGCGTGTGGTAATTTGTAAAAGCTCGCGTGCGAGTTGCATCAGCGGATGTTACAAACAAAATAAATGCGCAAAATATAAATTAACGTTAGTTTTGCTCCATATTAATGACATAAACAACAAATCAAAACCAACCAAACCAGTACCGGTTTTAAATTGTTGGTTGAAGTCAGTTATCAATTTGAGCCTTGACTTTGAAGATATTAAATTTTAATTACTAAATAAGTAATACGAGTATACTACGATAGGTATACGAGATGATAAGTAACGACAGAAACTCCCAAAATGGTTTGTCTTTAGTATTATTTAAATATTATACATTTGTTTAAACGTATTTACAGTTTTTATTTTTTTATTGAAAAAATAAACGAAAAAAACATTTTCATTTATTTGTAAATAAATCATGTTACTTGATTCATGAAAATAACAATTGAATAGCAATCGAAGTCAATTATCGTATACCATCCGTCGTGGCCAGCTTTCCGTCTATTATTAATATTATTATATTATATAAAAATTATATCTGTATGTCCTCGAATTCCGTCTAAACTGTACCTTCTCAGTAGAAAACTAATAGAAAACTTGAATAAAACTACGCCATCTAGCGACATTCGGTCTTACTTTATAGAATAGTGGTTAACGACTTGTAATTCTGATGGAGCGAAAGTCCGCTATGCCAACAAACGTGAGCGTTTTGTAAGAAACATACAGATGTAGCTGCAGTTAGTAATGAAGTAATGATAATGACTAGACCCCGGATTCTTATGGCGATGCACGATGGCGTTACAATAGGGTAAAAAAAATACATAAACAAAAAATAAGATAAACTGAAAATATATGAATTGCAGAAAAAAATACGGTTATTAACCGAATAAGTTTTAATCAATCACAATAAAAATTGGTCAGTTAACGAAAGAACAATGTCGATAATTTAAACAACTGACAATTGTTTTATAGGTAGTTTCGGAGTAATATATCATAAAATGATAAGTAACATCTTCGTATTAAAACATATAAGTTTTTATTTTTATTTTATGTTATCTTATACATCATCATACATCCGTATTAATTACTACTGTTCCATTTACAACCACGTTACCCTATTGCGACGTCATCGCCATAAGAATCCGGGGTCTAGTGATGACAGATTAAATATACAAAGTGAATATAGGTTAATTAATGCACACTATAAATTTAACAGTAAATGGAAATTGTCAGAGATGTACAAAATACTTTTCAAAAAGTAATTAAATACAAAATGCAAATACTTTTTTAATATAGTATTTCAAATGCAAGATACAAAATACTTTTGCCTTTTGTATTTAAATACTAAATACAAAATATGTATTTTAAAAATACTTTATTGAAATAAAATACTTTATGGTAAAATTACTGGTTTTCTTTATTTATTAAAGATTTAAAAATCACAAGCTCTTCAAAAAGAACATCAGACATGTTGCGTCTGTGTGGACGCATAATCATACCACCATACGAAAATAGCATTTCCACTGGTGCTGAACTCGGGAGACAAGTGTTGTACCGTAAAAACACTTTTTTTATAGTTGGATATGTGTTGAGGATATTCACTGTTAGCAGTTACATTTTATGACATAATCACTAGGGTCTTTTTGAAGTATAGACTAGATAGACTTTTGAGAAATTGCATAAGACATGCTTTTATATTCGTTCGCGGACCATATAATTTACAGATAAAAGTACCGGAGTAGAAAAATATATTTTTCTATTTCTGTATTTTTATTTCATTTATTTGTCATTTATACATTTACACATTCATAATCACTTATATACGAATCGTTAAAATAACGTATTATTGCCTACACGGCATATTGTTTAAATACAATTTGTTTTGGCATTTTTTTAAAGACATTTCGAACGCACAACACAGAAATAATGAAATAGCTGCCAACACTTGACTACAAAAAAAACGTGACAGTGACTTTGAGGATTGTCAAGAGGGGCCCCTTATATATTATTGGTCAGGTTTTATATGCGTTTTGTTTCATCTGTCATTTTGCGCATAGACTTTCAAACCTGCTGCGCCACTAGTGGCCATTTTTTGTTTTTACTGAATCGCGGAATGCTTTAGAAAAATGAAGCTAAGAATAAAAATGTATTTTGTATTTTACAAACCATTTTACAATTACAAAATACGTCTCGAATAGTATTTCAAATAAAATACAAAATACTTTAAAAAAAAGTACTTAAGTACAAAATCCAAAATACGTATTTTGTTTTTGTATTTTAAATACAAGTATTTCAAATATGTCACAACTCTGGAAATTGTTTGTTGATTTAGTGATTGAAGTTTTTGCCTGAACTATATCTTATCTTTTTTTACATAAAACACAAAAATAATAATGTAATTGTATCTACACTACATTAGAGATATGACGCATGAAAAAACATATCTGTTGTTTGGTTGACAAAATATAATTCCCAAAGTGCATTCAAACATACCATTGAAACCAAGCTTTATTTTGTACCAATGTTCAACGTTCAATGTGATAAGCGATAACGGTTAAAATATATATTTCCCTTACATGCACTACAATTTTTATTTTTTTTATTTTATGTTTAACGGACCTTTGTAATTGATTAAATATCGGCCCAATAAGCTTAATCTTGTAACAATCTTAAACAAATATAATTAAACATAAACAAAAGTTATCTATTAAGAATAGCGTCAGCCAGTCTGTACACCATTTTTGCCTTGTCAGATATGGGGTTGGCAATAATGTATATAAAGGTACCGACATCATATGGATTCAGATTGGCTGACGTTATGAGCGCCTCTCTAAGAGCACGATTTTTAACGCATTCTATAAGTATATGAAGCACATCTTCCACGGAACCACATTCATAAGAAACTTAAACTTATTAAGGGGGACGTGACCAGTTCGCAATCTATGAGCCGTTACAACAATTTTGAGGCCAAGGTCAGCATTTAGGCACCAAGGACATCAATGTTGACATTGTGTTCCATATAATAGGCTGCGAACTTGGAGGATTTAGTTAACAAGCCTAATTGTATGAATAAACTTTTACAATTGAATAATGGGATACTTTAGTCATTAACATGTCCTTAAATGTGTACATTTTAAATTGTCATTGACATTATTTTTTTCTATAAAGTTAACTGGTAGAGAATGCCTCATAGCATTACAGTACAATAAATGTGTACAATAAAGAATAAATAAATATTACAAGACATCCACTATTAGTCATAGGTCTCCCCCAAAACGACTACAATGGGATTAATATGACTCGGGGACAAATATCTGTACACATCACACAAAAATGCCCTTATTGGGACTCGAACCCATGACCATCGGCTACGTAGGAGGGTCAGTCCACACCAGGCCAGACCGGTCGTCATACAGCTTAACGTCCGACATGCTACACTTTCCAAATAATTAGTTAACGAAAAATGATTCACATCGCTGATAACAATTAAGTAAATAGACTGTAGCATTTTATAACATACCTGAATATTAAATAGACATTGTCGCCACTCTACCGTCTCTTTGATGGACTGATATATGCGTCAACATAAAAGATTGACGTTCCTAATGAACATATAATGGGCCAACATGAATAGAGACGGTTGTAAGAATTTTTAGTACCTCATTTATCTAGTCGAAGGTTTGCATACAGTAACATCGACAATTTTAATTGACAACAGGACCTTTGTCGGTGCGAATACATCCGCTGGCATCACATTGTTTCACTTATCTGATGAGATGTCCCTATAAAACGGGGGCTCCATGAGACGAGTCCCTTCAATAGAACAGTATACGTTACGGGCGCAATTGTCCATAATAAGTGGAACATGGATATCCTTTGGTTGAAGGCTCGTATCATAACATAGATTTTTATTTCATATATGTTTCAATATGCGACCCGTCCTTCTTTGCACGAATGCAATGTTATAGTTACCGATGTAAACTTTCCTCTTAAAGCACTTCGTTAAAGATAAAACTGTAGCTATTAAATTCAGCTGCGTAGTTTCAATTATTTAAGCCCCGGGACAGGCAGCGACAAGCGATACCTAAAACGTATTTTTAGGAACTTAAATACAGTGACATACTATTTACTTACCACAGTGAATCGTGAATGGAGTTAAAAATAAATTAAAATTCAGAAAACATTGAATTAATTCAGAGAAACAATTGAAATGCTCCAGTATTACCATTGAAAAGATCGAATCAATAAAACCTTAAACTGCAGTTATTTAGACAATAATGACTATGTTATATTGTGCCCGGCAGCTTTTTCTTATCTCTAGTGATGACTTCATATTATTCGATATTTTCCCTAAAAATAAAGTCCAAAGGTGTTTGTACAAACTACTTCCCACTCCTACTCTTAGCATTTGCACGTCAGCAGCGTAATAGATTGATCCCTTGTATTTTCTTCAGGTGTTAATACTGCTGAACGGGTGGTTGTTCACTGGGGGCTCGTGTGTGGCCATGCTGCAGCACGCCACCTCTTCGCAGAGCATCGTGTTCCATCAGACGCAGCCAGCACTTCTTGCCACAACCACTCGTAAGAGTCAATAAAAAAATTGCCTTGGGCACTGGTCCCACCGCGAGGTAGTAAAAGCTATGAGCTAGCAGCTATTTTAAGGGACAAAAGATAATCAATCCCGTGTAAATAAAAGAGACATATATGTCATAGCCGGGCGATCGTAGTTCATCGCCGGGCGATGACCTACAAAAATATCTCTCTTTTACGGAAGATTATCTTTTGTCCCTTGATCTAGCTCTTTATGGGTATGTTTCGACATGCCCAGGTTTTGGTACCCTTACTGATCTATTTTCGTAATTTTACTGGTCTATTTTCGCTTTTTAGGTAGTAATTAGATTATGCGACATAACATGAACATTTTTTTTTCAGCTGTATCACACACATCTGTAGACCAGTATAGCAGTACTCAGGTCAGTGATTCAAAACGTAATTCATATAATGTTACCGCTGTATACCGCTGTAAATAACCCGCCCCACAGTCGTTCGATCAGTGTTTCAAAACTTTGAGTTCGATTTGGAAAGTAAAGAGAATAACACATTCTATCATTGTAAGCGAAACAATTCTATAACGTTGCCGGTTCTTTACGTAAATCATGGTAATAGCTTTCTTCATTATTTCAGCCAAAATACGAGTATAAATATGAGGTGTCGGACCATCAAACGGGTGATAGAAAAAGCCACTGGGAACGCCGCGAGGGCGACAAAGTGCGCGGCGCGTACTCGCTGTACGAGCCTGATGGCGCGCGACGCACCGTCGAGTACACCGCGGACGCGGTCCACGGGTGGGTTTAACATTTACGTACTTGAAACAATAGTACATTACTGCAGAGGCCGTGATGTAAGGGATTTAAGGACGAGATTGCGGATTGCGAATAAATTGAGTCCTTTAATCCCTGTTCAGGCCGAAGCCTGTATAGTGCTTTTTTCAAACATTTCAAGAAAATAATAAAATTAAAATAACAACAAAGCAATCAAGTAAATTTTTGTATTGCCGCCTTTTTTATTTTTTATACAAAAAAAACATATTCGACAAAGCTATTCGTACACCTTTTTTAACTGCTTATAAAAATATAACTATCTATGGTTCATAGATTTCGTTTCTTTTTAATGAATTGACATTGGAAAAAGCTTTTCCAGCACCATGTTTAACCGATTATTATAATACCAATTATGCTTTCAAAGATATTGTAATTTGGATGTATGAATTTTTTCCTTCGTCAGTCTAATCTTAGTTGGCAAATTTAAAAAGTTAGAGCTGCGGACAATAATGTGCTTTTCATACTAACTCCATACATTTATTCACGGCCTAGTCCATAAATGTGCAACTTCTTGGCATCATTTCGTGCCATTAACGCATACATTTCGTAGTATGTTTGAGAAAATATAAATAGTTTGACTAAAATTACATTTTTGGTATAAGCTTTTATTGTCGACTGTACTGTTTTACACGACGGATTTATAGACGGATGTGTATTAATTTTAAGTTATAAAAATGGTTATATCAAGTACTCTCTTAACGGACCAAACTTATACTATTAAATATAATGAATATAATATGTAAATTAAACAGTAAGCTAGATTTATTTTAAATGAACCTTTATATAAAAGTATTAACTTTTACCTTTTATGCTTGAGAGCTTCTGAACTCTTCACAACAAGTTGCAAACTATCAATAGGTATGCCGTTTCACAAGTATATCACTAGCGAAATGGAAAATATTTTAATGTTAATCGATACTATTGCAGATGCTAAGTATCTGAATTCCACTGTGTTTTAATTAAATGATATTCTCTATGTCAATGTCATTTCAGATTTAATGCAGTTGTGCGTCGCGAGGAACCACACCAGCAGACCAAGCTGCAGCACCCGCCTCTGCCAGAGGCTCGCCACCGAGCACCTGCCAGAGACTACGGCCGCGATGGCCCACAATACCTGCCGGAGACGAGCCTGACCAGCAGTCCGAGGTACGGGCCCAGCGCTGGTGCCAACAACGTGGGCTTCAGTGTCAACCACGTTTCTGGCCTACAAGGGTCTGAGGATAATTATAATTTCTAGCACAAAAGGTTTTTAATACAACACACAATATCGAATAGGACTTCACGGGCTGATCTGTTAACGAAGTAAGTCAGTTTTAGAATGTAATAGGGGCAGGAATTAGAATGTACTATACGTATTTATTTAATATGATTCACTGTAAAAACAAACTGTGTGGATAGTATTTAAATATTTGCAATTAAGTATTATTTACCTTTAATCTTTGTACCCTGTATTGCAGTCAGTTACGGTTTTATACATTTTTGCTATTCGAAAAGTAAGAGGCGACTTAATAGACGGTGATCTGGTGTTAGCAGACGGTTTAAATAAAGAGGGTAACGAAACCCCTCTAGTTAATTCGATTTACTTTCATTATATCTAGATCTGTGCATCTGGCAGTATTCCGTTAGTTCAATGGATGCTAGAATGGCAGGTTCACAATGTTGTGGCCATTTTGTAGTTTGTCGCATCTTGCGTGACTTTACAATATGCCAGCTACGATGACACATGATAAAAACTCAACTATCTGAAGCTAGCTAGTAACAATTGTGGTAAAGCAAATTAACTAGATGGACTTTTTTGTTCTCAACAACCGTCGGGACCAGCTCTCCTTGTATAAGTCTTATAAAGACTATGACATGAAAGTATTATAGAGCCTCCTAAAATATAATGTATGGTCCGTGTATGCTATGTATGTGTGATTATATGAATTACGGACTATCAAATTATCAAAATTATGTTTGGATTTATCATTATCGATACATTGAGGTTCTAGTTCCTCAAACATGGCATTATTTTGGTAGACGTTTAAATTTGATGCACGTTCTGATATATGTCATACTGATCGTTTATGTGGGCAGAGGACTTGATGTTGCTATTAAAATATAGTGGTAATATATTAATATTTTAGCTGTATAAAACAAGAATGTTTCATATTGTTCCTATGTTACTATGTTGATGTACATAAATGCAATAAAATAAAAACGAAGTTCATAAAAATGTTTTTAATCGTCAGCGCTGGCGTTCTAAATGTGAGGGGAAATGCAGAGACAGAATCACGATTTGTAGTAATTATGGCACCAAGAGAAGTGCCAGCCTCACAAGAATAAATAAGAGCCAAGGTTCTGGTCGAAATCGGAGGGTTCGGTAAGTTGTTGAGTCTAATGGTGGTGATGCAAATGATGCAGATGATGATGGGCCGTCGTGTGATGAACATGAGCATTGAATCTGGAATTTAAAAACATTATCGAGTTATTTGATTGCGGTAAATGTAATCATTAGCGAGAGCCTGAAGTGGTAAAGATAAGTTATAATTATAAAATAGGACTGACAAAATGTGGACTGTAGTTCGGTGTCGAAATATGACACGTTATGGCATACCTTTTATATGTGGGTAGTCCAAAATATTAGCAGAGGTTTAGAATATTATTAATGACTAACACTCGCCCAGTTTATACTATTTAAGTAGTAAACTAATATTATTTAGAATAAATGATGTAATCATGCATTTGTACATGATTATCCATGCATTTGTAGCCATGGTTAACAGGGGAACCAAAAAATATTTTTACATTAACTTATTTAAATAGATAATGACAATACATGAAATATAGCCTATGAGCGATTAGAGAAGGTTTGTCGGGGTTTTATTTATCTTATTATGTTTAGCTCCCCGTGTAATAAATACTTCTGTAACCCAGGAACATAAAACTATTCTAGGTAGAGAATCAATTAATGCCTTTACCAGGTTTACAACTCGAGACCCCCAACTTCGTATACTGGGTCCCTACAGTGTAGGCATGTACAGGTACGTGATAGACAGGTAAGTATTACACCTCACTGTGTAATAAACTTTAGTATTGTTTCTGTGTTTTACTTAGCTGTTATTGTTATCCAGTTTCCTGGAGCGGTACCGCGAACATCGAAGTTCGTATATTTCGGGCATCTTTCTCTTTTACTCCAATTAGGGTGTCATGGGACTGACATAGACAATCGTCCGAAATTTACGAATATCGTTGTTCGCGGTAGCGCTGCTGGTAACATAACTTACCCGCGGTGGTCATCAGCAGAGTAGTGCACGGAGCGCAGGTTACCGTCGGGCTCCACGAGCGAGTAGGAGCCCTTCACGTGGTCCCCGTGCCGGGTTTCATGCTGCGACTTGTGGTCACCGGTGTGTGGGTCCGAAACGGAGTAAGCATAGCTATAATCAGGATGCGCCCATGCCTGAAAATACAAAACAAGAGTAAAGATAAATTTCATTAGTATCAGTTGTAATGTTTTGAGACCGATCGAAACAAAATCCACTTCCGAATGTCTGACATCGAAATCCCGTTTATAAGGTTCTAAGTTGAAAACGGCACAAAGATTTACATCGAATTGTTTAACACCCACCACCACATAACCCATTTGGAATTTATTGAACTATATTCTGTTTTTGAATATATTAAATTTAAGCATTTCTACATATTAAGATAAAAGTTTGAATAGGCTGATTACCGGAGAGATTAACTAGGCACCTACCAAGTTAGTAATTTAAGCATCTTAATAGTTTTACATTGTATGATAAATATTTTTTTTCAATGCCTGGTATGGTTATCTTGCGTGGGTTGGTAAAATTATTTTGGTATTTTATGCCAAAGTAAAAGTTGAAATTACAGAACATTAGTTAATTATCCGAGCAAAATTAAGATATTTATTATTAATGATAATGTTCTCCAAAACATATTCAGTTCAAAAATATCAACCACATAGGACAGATAGATATGACGACAGATTTTGGGAAGGCCTTTATCCAGCAGTGGACGTTTCTCGGATGATGATGATGATGATAACAACAGAAAATAAACACTTAGTTGAAATGTAAAGTCTAAGGGAAAACAAAGAACAGAATCTTACGTGGCCATGGTTCCAAGCTCCGTGCTGTCCAAGAGAAATGCCAAGGGGGCCAATACCTCCCCAAGCGCCCAAATTGCCTCCCCAGCCACCTAGATGGCCGAGATTGCCAACGTAGCCTAATTGGCCGATATGTCCAACGTGGCCGAGATGGTCCACGCGGGATGTGTGAGATACGGCGACCGGGTGAGCGTGCGCCGCGGCGAGCAGGGAGAGAGCTACAATCTGAAATTAATATAATTTACGTCACACTGGGCGGTAAGAGAAATTTACCGCCCTGGGGCGCGATATAAAATCTCACTTTATACCCTGATGACGACGTAAAATTATGTACTTACGCACCACGGGCGGTAATAAAGATGGACTCAGATCGCGTGTATATGGCCCTCACCTCCGGTTCGGGCCACAAATACCCGCGTTCTGAGCCATTCTTTGTTTTACCGCCCTGGCTACGTAATATACTATTATGATTTAGGCATATCAAATGAAGAAGGCCCTCAAAGTGTAAGCCGATAAAGAAGGATACTTAGGGGTATAATTAATAAAAACTTACAAGGTCAACATATATAAAAATAAACAAACAACCAAATTCTTATGCGTGTTACGTTAAAAATAATTGACAAAATATCCTTTTACCGAATTATAACAGTAGACAGTAATAAAATATAAATAAATATATATCATTTCATAATACACACAGATATGTATCATTTACGCATTCATGAATAGACTACTTAATAATTAATAATTATTTTCACGAAGCAGCTGATAAAGATGTGATCTCATTTGATATTAAGAGCAGACTATGCATTGTCAACAAACAACTATCAAATTGATTTCAACTATTTATTACAATATTAATAGATTACTTCACGCACAGTACCTATGGTTGGTATAGGATACCTAGGTTGCAAAAAGGGTCCACTAGAGTAAAAAATAACCTTTAATGCAATCAAAGCTACAACACTAATCAACACCGGAAAAAATATTGCATCGCTTTACTATATCTATACACTTAAAATAAATGCATATTGTTAACATAATTATAACACATCGTATTATGATTTAAATATATTATTTCAAATAAGCATGCTATGATAAAGTTAGTTGGTAGTAATTGTAAATAATTAATAAAATGCATATGTAACAGGGAGACGCGACATCACAACATTACCCAAAATAAACTGAACGATGCATACTTATATATGTAATTATAGGTAAAGAGCTAACCTGGGACCACATATTGACTTTGACTTGTCTAATTCTGTGCAGGACTACAACTACGAAAAAAATCCAAGACGCGTTACCTTATAAAGAGGTTTGCTTGCCAAATTTGTGGAGCGCTACAAATGAGTAGGGACAGCTAATTAAATCCTACTCCAATTTATAGGGGTATAATTACAAGCGCTTACCAAGAACAGGTAATACGCTTACACATATGAAGAATGTGCTCTCTGATTACACGTAGTGGTTATATAGTAAAACTGGCGTTCTAAGCCTTTAGGTCGATTTTAATCGGTACGCAATTGCAATATATTGCCAGTAGACAATTAACAATAACGAGCTTATTCCGTGAAATCCAGGTCTCGTCTTCGATTTCAAGGACCCGTCACGAACCGTTAGGCAGTTTGATCGTTATCCATTTAAGTGTGCGTGTGAGTAAACAAACCGGTGCCTGGTTACGCTGCATATGCAATTTTTGCTTCTTTAAGGATGATTATACATATAGAAAGTGTATTAAGGGTATAAAAACAGCTCCATTGCCGACTTTAATAGTTTCGTTATATAACACAAAACAAATGTACTGATTAATAATTGGCTACAAAGAGAATGAGCCTATTCAACACATCTTTTTCTTTATGCTCTTACCATACTAACATCTCGCTTTCCTTGTTTTTATGAACAGTATTTTTAATAATTATTATTTAAAATTTAGAAAAACCCAGTCATGCTATAAAAAAATAGCATACGCGTTCATGTAGCATGTGATCATATGGTATGAGTTAAATCTGGAGATGTTTGCCATAAATTGTGCAGGGTGTTCAAATAATCGAAATCTTTTAAGCATTTCTTTATTTGTAACGCTATATCACTAAATAATAAATGTTGTGTTTTTTTTTAAATAAATTACAATACATGCTGACGAGGTTATACGAAATAAAAATTATGAGGTTATACGAGTAGGATATCTTATTGCAGCATCTTTTAATGCTACACTTTTCTGCCGCAGCAATGTCTAAACAATCTGTCCAAATCTGTCTACTCGAATCTAGACCATACAATTTTAACAGGTGTATTCCAATAAATAACATATCGTATACTTATGATGATCCTGAGTAATATCATGAAACGTGGATGAATTAAGAAGCTCTATAAAAAAATTATCGCAATGGACTACATAATCAATAATCATGGACGATTTATAAGTTATAAAATTTATCATTCTAGTCTAGGCTAAATTTAATTGGAGACCAAAATCGTCTTCTAAACATTCAGCTTTTCTTTGTAGTTCTCTAATGGCTTCAACATCAATATCACTATTATTGCTAACCTTATACAACAGAGGACCAAGAACGGTCCCCTGAGGGACACAGCATTTACTAGGCTTTGACAAAAGTTTGTAGGTCTTTTTCCTTTTGTCAACTATCTTAGTAATTTATGTTGTACAATTTTCGATCCTGTAGGTAGCGTTTGAGCAAAATCATTAGCCTTTCCCCTAATTTCTCTTCTTGAATATTGTTGCAGACGCTAAAGGCTTTTGCACTTTCTTATGTAGGAAGACTGCATAGATAGGTTGGTAGTCATTCAATAATTTATTAATATGTCTGCTGTAATGCTTAGAAAGTTATTTAAATCGAAAGAAAGAAATAGAAAAAATTGACTCGCAGCGGGACTCGAACCCACAACCACTGGATCACTAGCCCAGTACACTACTAATTGTGCCATACGAGTACTTAGAAAGTTGGCACGGTTGGTAGTTTTTTTCATCTTGAATCCAAACTGATTAGGAAAACAATAACTTGGCATAACTTTTTCAAAGCCTTTGCTAATACAGTACCATATAGCTACGGTTAATAATTGGACAACAGGTTTTGGCTAAATAATCGACACTGCCTCTTCCAATAGCGTTTGTCTCGATCTTGCGATTAAGCGATCATAAAATCAAAATGATATTGATAATACACATTCACATTACATTCCCATTAAGGTTAGTGGTGTATATGTGAAAATAGCAGAAAGAGAGACACGCAAATGTTCTCAGTTATAATTATAGTATAGTTAACTATAGCAGAATAGTGTTCTAAAATAATAAATACACTATATTACTAATGTAATAGTAGAAGTATTCATAGTATTGATATAATTGTATGCACGTTGAAATTTAGTGCGCTTATGGACGTCAAGAAAGAAAAACTACGACCTCTTAAACGTTTTTGAAAAAATTAGTTATGTGAGCAATAAATCATCACGCTTTATCAAAACATGTTTTTTATTTTTTATAAAAGCCGTGGTTTACAGATTTTGTCTTAATAAATTATACTATTCAGTGGTTTTTTTACAGCTATTGTTTTAAAATCTTCTAGAAAAATATGAAAGTCTTCTACAGTTTTTCCAGATATTGCTTATAAAAACTATACGGGAGAATTTCTTAACGGGGTTGAGCATAGGACGTAAGAAGTGTATTTAGATAACTCTTACTTAGAATTACAATTAAACTTTTATCCATACAAAATAATTCGGCCCCCAATGTAATAGCAAAACACTCGAGTTCAACACTCGGTATAACAGTTAGTTACTCCTCGGAATTTTTAGAAACTAATATTCGATTACAGGAGTCTAATAATGGCTCGGCATAGCTAATAATAAGTGTAATTAAAAACTGCTTAATTATTGCCTATGTTAGTAAATCCTATGTCTGGTTACATTCTTCGCCCCTATAGTTCTTACACACTGTGTAAATAGGTATGCATAGTAAATGTACGAGATAAACAAATATTCTTTAATTTATAGATGCATAGGAATAAATGATTAGAAACGGTGTTTTTTTATTTAATGATATCCGTGTACGTGTTCTCTTTCTCGGAGCAGCGGTTCCCTTTCCCGGAGCAGCGCTTCTCTTTCCCGGAGCAATTCTCTTTCCCGGAGCAATTCTCTTTGCCCGAGCGATTCTCTTCCTACGTTTAATTGATAATTCTCGTCGTCTATATTTTCTCCATACCCATGGCCACGGTCATCCACATGCTCATACTGGGGTCCGTGGTCGTGTACTTTGCCAAATTTGTGCTCGCGCATTCTCTTGTTTTGTTCAGCAATCAACTTTACGCGCCAATACTCGATTAGCTCGTCGTAGTCACCTGTGCCATCCCCCTTGTAATGCTTGTAGCTCTTCGGGAGAATGAGGACCTGCCCTCCCGGCCCGCGCGTGTACCTTCTGCCACCTGACTTTAGGAATCTGTAGTCCAGAACCCAAACAGGCTCGTAATATGCGGGACTGTACACGAACTTGATGATTCTGAAAGTAAAATAATAACATACATACCTACATTGTCAATGAATGTTGATAAATTTTCAGTATTTATCTCACTTGTATGCATTACGATATTATTGTGTAGTTTACATGATTTTCTCATACATAAAACCACTAAAGGTTAGTATGGTTATATCTTATACACAATAACATGTTTTATAAAAAATATAAATTTAAGGTAATGGCACCAATGTTGGACACTTTTAGCTGACAGGCACCAATGATGGACACTTAGTACTAGACTAGACTACTTATTTCAAAAAGATAAATTGAATATGTCCCAACAAATGCACAACACTTAACTCCTTTGAAATAAGCACTAATGTTCATGATTGGTTCCTTGTCCATTACTTTTACGTTTATTTCTTTTTATTATAAACCAACGTCATCTTTATAGAACATTTACTTTTTTAATAAATATCAATTCACAGACTATAACTTTTATAATTTAAATTATGATACTTACTCGTCCTGCTCAGCGATATTAGGGCTGTGTCGCTGAAATAATAGAAAAAGTTTATTCACATATCATATGCATATACTTATAAAACGAAAATAAATTAATCAATGAACTAAGATATGTGTCGGTTTGATGCTAAGGTTAAATTTCGATAGCAAAGTTAGGAATCACCCTAAACCTAGGAGGAATAATGACTGGAGAACGCATCCGCGAGCGCCAGTAAGAAACAAAGATATTCTGGTTTTTGTAGCCCGCAATGTAACAATACACTATAGTTCTGCTTAACAGGACATTCTTTATAACAAAAACATTAGCTTATTCTGTATTAATTACCGCAACTTTGGTAGAAAACCCGAGAAAACTACAATTGTATTTGTTTGTTCCCCTCCAACTTTGACAGTTCTAAAGGGTCCAGTTTGGAGGGGAACAAAAATATGTGAGACTATGACAAGGACGGACGAAAATACCGCCGTCTCTGCCATACCTATGGAAAGTTACATAAGAGCAGCGCTTTCGATCGTGGTATTTTTATTAGCGCGCTCCGTCTAGTTATTAACTAAATCAACGTACAGAGGACTTGAGGTTGCGAGCCACTTGAGGACCTTCGCGCGGGCTGTGGGGTCCGTCGAGCTTGGCCCTGAGATAGAGGTGGTCGTTGCCCGGGTCCTGGAAGTCTCGGTACTCGTGGTCATCGTAAAGGTGATGGTTGTATTGAGGAGGCGCGGACTCCGAGTCCTTCATCACGCTCTTCTCTGTATTATCTGATGCTTGTGCCTCTACGGGCACTGATTCTGCCACCTTTTTTGCAGGTTCGGCATCCTTTGCCACTGCCACAGACGCCAGGAGCGTCACTATTAATAGCTAAAAAAAGAATAATTAATTTTAATTTTGTTAAGAGCTCGATTCTATAATTGATATAAGTAGGTAATATTTTGTGTCTCTGAATACAATTCTACTTGATATTTTATATTTGGTGCTTTGACTAGGATTGTTCGGAGTAAAGAATCAGAGAACATTTTTTTTAAACTACACATCGTGTAACGCATAATGTATATAGTAAAAAATATATAAATATAAATAAAAAGTGGAAATGGATGACATATATTATATTTATATAGTAGTATTATTACTCTTACAACTTAAAAATCAAAGCAAAACAAAAATATTTTCATAAAAAATAATTAGATTTGTTCTTAATTTAATATAAATAAAGTTTAAAAAAATTCAAGTGATATATATTAAACAAACTAAGCTACTGTTTTAGGACTGAATTTACCCTGCGTTAAACACATATCTTAAATCTGTATCTATAATCATACATTTTTTATCAAACAAATAATACACTTTATTAAGCCCGCCACCTGAACTATATAGCTAAATTCACTTTTACTCAAATTTTTGGCTGGCACAATATGACTGTGTGCAAGTAAGTAGGGGAATTTGTCCCAAGCTTGAAGTTACTATACCTAACCTAAAGAGTGCAAAATTAAACGAATGATAATTTATCCAACGCTAACTCACCTGCAACATGTTATACAACTGAAGGCGCATAACCCAACGTCTGAAGCATACCAAGAGTGTTCCGCTCATTATAATTACCTATACATATAAGCGGCATCTCCGGATTGCATCAATTGACGTATCCTTTGTATTACAAGACTTAATTTCAATAAATGGCAATGAAAAAAAGAATAAAACAATTAAATTGAATTACAATAAACATGTGCATTAACTTGGTAAGCTGTCATGATAAATACAATACTAATTTATAATTATTTATAGGAAAATAATAATTATTAATAAGTAGTTGTAGAAATAAATTCAGTAATATGTATGCAAACAATACTCATTTATTACGTGGATTGATAATAAATAAGTAATAAAAAAAATATTACGCGACAATCTTACACAAACCGATCTAGTCCTACGGTAAGCTAAGTAAGGCTTGTGTTGCAGGTAAGACGACGATATATGTATATAATATATAGATACATATAAAAACTTAAATACATAGAAAACACCCATGACTCAGTAATAAATATCTGTGCTCATCACACAAATAAATGCCTTGACTGTGATTTGAACCCAGAACCATCGACTTCTTAGGCAGGGTCACTACCCACTAGACCAGACCGGTCGTCAAATTGATTTATAGATTTGGATAGCTCCAGTAGCCCTAGCACATGATAAGCGTGAGTCTCTTGTGGCGAAATAGAGTACCCGTAGTTTTCTAACTACATTAATTAAAGAGTGGTATTAGTAGTAGACTACCCCTCTTTAATAACCTCTTTAATAACGAGATAGATCTCAGTTCAAAAGACTGTCGCGCCAAACATGTACCAACCCCATGCATGAGGTAATGCTGTACAAGCACGCACGATATTTACACTGTCAAGCTGCCAGCACACTGGTTGTTAAATATGTAGTGACTACTTAGAAAAAAAAACTCGTATCTTGTTATATCAACCCAAAAAATAGTGTTATTACTATGCATGCAAACAGAGTTGCTGCGATTTGTTAGTCTACTAGTGTAAGTTGTTTTTTTCGACAGTGAAAGGGGACACGAAATTAAATGATTGTCTAAAGTATGTATTTACGATAAATGAATATCTTATTTTTAATATCTAAATCGGCGTCGTGGTCCTTTATTAGGTAGGTATACCAATGATAATTTATTAGTTAGTGTTTTCCAGAAGTATCATATATATATTTATTTATTCATTTTATTATATATAGATTTGAAAAAATTGTATTCAGTTCCTAAATTCTTTATAAGAATAAATCTTTCTATGTCTTATATTTACAGACTTTCCCTTACTGACCGATCTAAACCACTCTGTATAGGCGTACAAATATTATGTACTTACTTTTTAGATGTGCAGTAATGCACGTCATTATACTTCACCGATATATATAGTTCTCCGATCCAAGCAGTCAAGGATTTCTCCGTTTGTGAGGTCTGATACCCGAACATGCTCTTAAATAATCTTCTACATTCATGGTAGAAGAGTTGACCAGACATGCTGTAGGAGGGCTTAGGTCTATCTTTACGTAATTGGCGCTTTATTTTTAAGGCGGTGAGGCGATTTTCTTTGAAGGTTCTAATATAAACAGACTGTACCATCTTGTCTTAAGAGTGTGGAATACTAAAAAAGTGCCTCAGAACTCGAGAGATGCGGTTTTTTGTAAGATGTACAAAGGGAAGGGTGATGTTTCCGATTGCAGTACTTACCGAGGCATATAGCTTCTCTCCAGTGCCGGCAAAATCGTTGCATACATGAGCGAGCTAGCTGAATCAGCAGAAAACAGAAAGTCAATGCAGATTTCGACCCAGTAGGGGTACCATTGACGCCATCGCTGTTGTAAGACAACTCCACGAAAAAGCCTTGAACATCAAATGCTACATGTGCTTTGACTTAGAAAAAGAGTTCCACGTGAAGCCTTGTGGCTTGTTTTGCAAAAGTCTGGGTAACCAAAGAAGGTCATAAACCCCATTCGCCAGTTCCACCTAGGAATGAAGGCACAGGTTCAACGAAAGTGAAGTCTTTGAGGAAATTCAGATTTCAAGCGGAGTGAAACAAGAATCTGTCATGGCACTCACTCTTTGCCATATACTTTGCTGTAATAATTGACGCACTTAACTGCTGTAGTAACCAAATCCAGTTGAATGTCCGAACTGATAAAGGCGTTTTTGACATATCGAGGTTCGGAGCCAGGTCCATGATCTCAAATTAGATACCAAGATTTAGGTGTATAAGGCTCTAATCAGTCTACTTTTATATGGCGCAGAGAATTGGTGCCTGTACAGGCCACCAAAAAAAATTGATACCTACCACCTACGTTGTCATGTGGCAGGGCCGTGTACCTAATTCTGAGGTTCTGCTGAATGTACGGCATAGAGGCTCATGCAACGTCAGCTCAGGTGAAGTGTAGGTACATGTCCTACGAATGGATGACCGCCGCTTACCTAAAGCCGTATTAAACTCAGAGTTAGCAGACGGTAAGTGGAAGCATGGCGATCAACATCTGCGCTATAAGGACGTGCTCAAACGACACCTGAACGCTTGCAGTATCAAACATGCGTGTTGAGAAGGGTTCGCTACAAAAAGGTCGACTTGGCGATCTATCAACTTTTTTCTATAGCCTATAGTGTCCCACTGCTGGGCAAAGGCATCTCCTGTGGACCCCCACAATTCCCGGTTTTTTGCTGTTTTCGGCCAAGTGCTGAGGAAGATCCAGATCGTTCCGACATCTCTGTTTAGGCCTGCCCCGTCCGCGCCTCTCTTGTGGCATCCACTTGGTGGCTACGCATGCCCACCTATCCGGATGCATGCGACAGACGTGACCGGCCCAATCCCACTTGAGCCTAGCAGTCATCAATATAGTACGAAATTTATATCTAAGCAAAGTTCCGCTGCACTTATACTAATATACTTACACTATTATATATAGGTTTAGACGTTTTTTTTCCGGAGTGAAAGCAAAAAAAAAAAATTAAAAAAAAATTCGGACCTAGATCCATACTATGTTAGTCAACAAGTAGCCATGCAGGTACATATTTAGTATTTACATGTACTAATAGGATACATTCACTTATCACTAATCACCTATATTTATTATAAACAAACGAAGTTGCGGGTTGAAGTTGTTAGTTTAGTAAAAGTTGCGACGAATGTACGTTCCTCTTAATTTCAAAAACTACTGAACGTTTTTTTATAAAACTTTCCAGTTATGAATCATCACCTTCCTCGCGTTGTCCCGGCATTTTGGCAACTAGTCCCAGGATTTGGCGTAGGCACTAGTTTTACGAAAGCCTGCCTGCCTTCTGACCTTCCTACCCAGAGGGTGAACTAGGCCTTATTGAGATTAGTCCAGTGTCCAGTCCAAATGTCAAATGATATTTCGTAGGTACGCAAGTTCCGAAAAAGTTATTGGTACAAATCGGGCTTCGAACCTCCGACCTTTGAATTGTAAGTCGTAGGCTCTTACCGCTAGGCCAAGAGCGCTTTCCAGTCAAGTACCTCATATATCAAATTAAAACATAGGCTGTTATTTATGTTAAATTTCATCCCTTTTAGGCACAAAAAGAGTGAATGTAACCCAAGGAGTGAACAAAATTCAAAAAGATAACTGTAAATACTTTCGATGGTTGTTATACTTATTTCTCGCATAATGTATTGTTAAATTTTGTATATTCCAAATTTTCCTCGACATAAAACACTTATTGCATTCGTGTTTTCCAATGCCAATCGTCCGTTAATTACTTTTTCCACACTTCATCAAATAGTTATTTCTCCAAATCCGCTCGGAAGGCGCTCTTTAACGCATTTCATCCACTAATCCACTAGAGTGTACGGTACTGCCAGTTTCAACTTGTTTTTGTAAAATTTACAAAAACCAGGGCCCTATTTAATAAACAATACAAATTGTAAATTGTACGGACAAGTTACAACTCTACAAGTTTCTGTTTAATAAAAATTACAAGTTACAAATTTGTTATAGTGGAAAATTTACATAATTGTACATTTCAAGCTACAATTTTACATATTTGTGTCTAATAAACATTTTCTCGCCGTGTGATGCCGGCTGACTAGAATAGCACCATCCCATCTCCTCCTGCGGGTGTCGTAAGAGGCGACAAAGGGAAAAATCCAATACTATGGACGGGCAGCAGCGTCCGTAAAAATCTAATCTACAGCTACTGCGGTCGCAACCCACCTGCCGAGCGTGGCGACTATGGCATTTACCCCCCAAGATGATACAAGTCATATTTGTGGGAGGCCTATGTCCAGCAGTGGACTGTTTACGGCTGAAATGTATGTATGTAATGTATTCTGCGCCCAGTTATTGGAGGGCGGTCAATACTAGCAAATTACTCTGGTCAACCCCAGACCATAATGTACAATATATCCGGTGTCTGGTAACTCTTCACCAGGGGAAGTCAGAGAAGCAGGATAGCAATTTTACAAAGTTTTGCAATGAATATACACGTGCGTATGTATATACTTGCAAATAAATATATAATATACATATTTATTTACTCCTACAGTAAGCTCAAAGTGATTTACAAATATTCATTAATACAAACATAAGTTCCGCAACTAACGGTTTTTCCATAGTTTCTACAGATCTGAAGGCCTCACGGGAAAATAGAATTTTGCAAACAAAAGGTTGTCGCTGTCTAATTAGGGTTAAACAGAAAGTTCGAAAATTTGGGGTATAATTTTTGAACTTCGATGTTCCCCGTAGGCCCTCTGATTACCGTCTTCAATAGTGGGTAATGAATATAATAACTTAGGCAGGTAAAATGATTATTTCAAAGATTAATTTTAGGAAGCATATCTTTATTTGCATATACAATATATACATTATTGTTGTTTAACAATAATATTCCTATTGCCCGATATATTTAGTCGTATACTTCATTTGAACCTCGAATACCTAATGCTTTATATTTCACGTGTTTTTTCTACTTCTACTTATTGCTGAAGAGAACTTACATTATGAAAAGTAATTCAAATCTATTCATATTTACTTTGTTTTTTTTGGTCGCGGTGGTATCGAGGATGATGCGTATGTTGAGAGAGGATTAATGGTTTATGCAGTTGTTGGAGCTGAATGTGGGGATCATGTTTGCTGTCTGACCTATCCTCAAGTAGTATAGGGCGGCGTTCTTCAGGTTGTCTATGTTTGTCGTAGTGCCCGATGCTAAATGGACGCAGCAGTAGAGACAAAATCCCTTCAGGCTCTTGTTCTTCACGACCTCGTTGTTCTTCTCCACCACGTTGTTCTTCGCGACCTCGTTGTTCTTCACGACCTCGCAGCTCTTGGCGTCCTCTCTGTTCTTCACCACCTCGTTGTCCCTCGCGACCTCGTCCTTCTCGTCCTCGGTTTTCTACGCGTCCCCTCTGTTCCTCGCGACCACGTTCTTCACGTTCTCGGTTTTCTTCGCGACCTCTTTCCTCACGTCCTCGGTTTTCCTCACGAGCTCGTTGCTCCTCTCGACCTCGTTGTTCTTCACGACCTCGTTGTTCTTGACGTCCTCGTTGTTCTTCACGACCTCGTTGTTCTTCACGTCCTCGTTGTTCTTCACGTCCTCGTTGTTCTTCGCGACCTCTTTGTTCTTCACGTCCTCGTTGTTCTTGGCGACCTCTTTGTTCTTCACGTCCTCGTTGTTCTTTACGACCTCGTTCTTCGCGACTTCGTTGTTCCTCACGACCTCCCAGTTCTTCACGGCCTCGTTGTTCTTCACGACCTCGTTGTTCTTCACGGCCTCGTTGTTCTTTACGACCTCGTTGTTCTTCGCGACTTCGTTGTTCCTCACGACCTCCCAGTTCTTCACGGCCTCGTTGTTCTTCACGACCTCGTTGTTCTTCACGGCCTCGTTGTTCTTCACGTCCTCGTTGTTCCTCACGACCACCCAGTTCTTCACGGCCTCGCTGTTCTTCGCGACCTCGTTGTTCTTCTTGACCGCGCGATCCTTCACGAATTTCATGAACGAAAACGTGTTTTGGTATTTCATGACCATGATGTTCATTGTGAATAGGATGATGAATCTTTGAGTAATATTCAATGTGAACTGGTTTTTGATGTTTTATTTCTTTGCGAGGTTCCTCTTCCTCTTGAATACGAGCTTCTTGACCGGATTCACCAGCAGTCTCCTCTACACTACGCTCTTCTTCACGGCGTTTATTAAGTTCTTCGTAATGCTTTCGATATTTATGATTAATGTAATACTCGACATGTATTGGCTTAAGTGGTTTATGGTGTCTTGATTCAGGGCGTTCATCTTGACGCTCTTCCACAACCTCTTCAGGGATTTCTGCTTCAATAGGTTCACTTTCCTCTAGAGACCTTTGGAGTTCTTCATCCACGATTTCTGTTACTGGTTTAACGATCTCTTCTACACGGGGTTCCTCTATACGGGGCTCCTCTACACGGGGCT
Organism: Grapholita molesta; assembly: GCA_022674325.2. Classification (NCBI taxonomy): domain Eukaryota; kingdom Metazoa; phylum Arthropoda; class Insecta; order Lepidoptera; family Tortricidae; genus Grapholita; species Grapholita molesta. The sequence continues at coordinate 7,673,804 of CP053126.2, forward strand.
CCTCTATAAGAAGCTCCACTTCACGAGGTTCCTCTACACGAGGAATTTCAATACGGGGCTCCTCGTGATGTTCGTGATGCCCTGAGTAGTGGACGTGTGCTTTAAACCTGTTAAAATTAAAATAAATAACACATTTATGGAAGATATAAGAGTGTGTTAACAGTTAGATTTGCCGTGTGTTTAAACATGTAGATATTAATAACGTTAAAGAAAAAATATAGAATGTCTTTATTTTTTAATTTTAAACACATATTTTAACTATACACGTACTGCGTTTGCAATAAGGAGGACAGATTTATTATCTGTTACAGGTAATAAACTCTTAATTGTTTTCTTTAGGAAAAGCACATACATTTTTATTGCAAATGAAGCAGGAACCTTAACTATCGCGCAGTTCCCAAAAATCTGAAGTGTTTTGACTTTTTTACTCACAACGTCATAATTCAAGTTTAATTTGTTCATTATCATCACCTCACCTCACTCTATTCCATGTAGATTGAAACCTACATATATAGGTTATATATATTTTCACCTCAGCAGCTCGAACATGTCTACTTTCCTCACTCCAGGGAGTGAGGAAAGTGCGACTTTCCTCACTTACAGAGAGTGAGGAAAGTTGCTACTTTCGTCACTCCAGGGAGTGAGACAAAGTAGCTTTTTAATTGACGACCGGTCTAGCCTAGTAGGTAATGACCCTGCCTAAGAAGCCGGTGGTCCCGGGTTCGAATCCCAGTCAGGCCATTTATTTGTGCGATGAGCACAGATATTTGTTGCTAAGTCATGGGTGTTTTCTATGTATTTAAGTATTTATATGTATCTATTTATTATAATAGGACATAATGGACTCCCTTAACACCACTACCATGTTCGGACCCTCACAAATTAATCAAATATTATAATTTTGAAATGTACAATATATTTTAATATGAAAAATAATATTTAAACAAAATATTAAGTAATGAAGCCAGTGCAGTTGCAGATAAAACACCTAAATGAATGTGGTTAACTTGATGTTCATTTTTTTATTTAACTTGATGTATGTATTTGTATATTTATTTACGGATGGAATCTTGCAACTCAATTTTGAAGCAGACATCTTTAACCGATTGAGCTGAAATTTAGCACACAAATTTATGTAATTTCGGTTACAATACAATATTATGGCACCACTGATCTGATCTGATGCTGGAGTCAGAAGGTAGCAAAAGCAACTCCTAAAATACACAAGATAAACCCGTGGTGTTTTAGGCTCATTAGAATCCTTTCGAAGAGTAGATGACGATTGTGAAAAAAAGTACAGTCGGCAATAAAAGCTTGTACTAAAAATGTCATTTTTGGCAACTTATTTAACCTTTAATATGTTCTCACTACTGAGGTGAAAAGTTGTATGTGTCACACTAGAGTAAAGTTATTTTACATCTCGTGTTTTTGAGTGCCTCGCTACGCTCAAGATTCTAACACTAGAATCACTCGCTACGCTCGTGATTCAATTATAGAATCTTTCGCTTACTCGGGACTCAAAATAAACACTCGCAAGAAAAAACAACTTTCCTCTCTTGTTGCACAAATAACTATTTCATCACACTTGCTCGTCAATGGAGTTATTACTTGCGAGAGTACAGAGTAGTTATAGCCGATTTAGCTTACACGGGCTGTTAAGTTTAGTTTTAAAAATATACAGAACCTATACTTCACTTGGACTGAGGATGTTTCCAAACAGCCAAGGTGTATTTCATATCTCCAAAAGTTTGCTACAACCAACTTTTAATATGTATAAAACATATCTTTATATTAAATTTGAATTTAATGTTTAGTATTTATTAAAAATAATTGTTTTCTATTTGATTTTGATAATTCATACTATTTGGCAGGATGATCTGTCAACTTCGAAAACAAAACGCAGTTGTTAACATTATCTGTGGAAGACATTGAAAAAAGTTGACATTGTTGACAATCTTTTATAGTGGATGCGGTCTGATTGTAGTTTTCAAAGTGTTTTCAACGAATTTATTTTATTTCCTCGCAAATGTGATGAAAAACATTGTATGTACCACCTCCGACTTCGTCGTCGGGCTTCTAATAGACTCGCGTTTACTATACCTTACTTACCATCCTCGTTGCACGATGTACTATTCTCTGGGACTTTCTAGTATAATTAGTACCAGCTATAGCCGTGCCATAGTAATAAATAATAATAATCTTATCTTCAATTTTGGTGATCGAACGGGATGGTCTTATTCAATTTTATATAGGCACGACAGAGAAAGCACTATTATCGTTCGTTTATGTATAATTATTACTTACTAAAAGGGCCTAAGTACACTTAATAATTCTAACCCTCCACCGCTTATTTAAAGGCAACTACTAAATTAAGTAGGCTATCAACCATCTTGAAATGTGTTTTCTAATCAGTCGTATTAAGTATATTTTTTCCTTCTTGGGCATACGTGTGTTTCCTTTCTAGACTATACTTTCATTGAGTTCTGAAGCATTTCGATTATTTTCTGCTAGAGTTGCATGTTTTACCTAGCTTACTTGGCAGCATTTTGTTTATGTGAGAGTTGCAGTCCTAACCTAACGTCATTTTTCTAGTACCTAGCAATACTAGTCTGCGATTAGATTATACTTCATTGTTATTTTTTGACCTACAGTCAACCAATTTGATTTATGGGCCACTTAGTTCCTTGTCACAATAAAAATCTATATGAAAGACTCAATAGATCGCTTATCAACGTCACTGTGACAAGGTTCGAAGTGGCCTAGAAATCAAATTGGTTGACTATACATAAAAGCAATTTTAATATAGAAAAAATACATATCAAAAGTCTACGAACCCTTTATGCTTGTCCGAGGTGTACTTGACAGTACGTGTCTTACCATCTGGCTGCAGGAGCCAGTACTCGCCCCTCACTTCATCCCCATGCCTCAGCTCATGTTGGCCTTTGTGGTCACGGGTGTGGGGGTCATTCACCTTGTAAGAGAATTCATATGACGGATACGCCCAAGCCTATAACGTAAAGAAGGTGATAAATTGTGGTGACCCATGATTTTCCTAGAAATGTTTTGTTACCGGTAAATCAAAGCACGAAAATATTCTCTTGTTATTATGAAGTACAATAATAATGATGGAATAGGATTAAGGCGCTCGAGAAATAAGAAATAAACCTTTGCATATGTTAACTTAAAAGGGTGTGCATAATATATAGTCAGTTATATCATAAATTAATTATACACATTGCTTTTTTATTACCGTTAAATATGACACATTGTTTGGTACATTTAAAAATATTAGTATATCACTTGTAGTAAAATAAAACAAAAAATCAATTCATATTGATACAATATCAATTCATGATATAATACAATACTACAATAGCGAATAGTTATGAATCGAAAACTATTAAATGATTTAATAATTATAATTGTGATTAAATTTATTTCTTTATCTACCGACACATAATATGCGTTCAAACAGCAAAAAATCGTGTATAAACGAATGTTAAGTATGGCTTACGTATCCCTCATGATGCTCTGGCGAGTGGGGCCCGATATGATTGAGCTCTCCATGGTGTCCGTGGTGAAGTACAAACTCCTGCTTCAGCTTTTGCTCGGAAGTAGCATGGCCATGGGCATAAAGCGCAAGGCCTAGCACAATGACACTATACGCCTGCACAAAGATACCCAAATTATTTGCACGCCTTCTTTTTTTTTATTACAAATATGACGGATGAAAAATATGACGTTGATATAATTAGGTAAATTAGTTTAATTTTATCTATAATTTCAGTTTGTCAAGTTATGAAAAATATAATGTGTTCTATATGTCATCACTAAAAAAAACTATTTGAGTCAACCCATCCTATACAAACGTCACACCTTTACACTAAAATGTCGATAGTATAATTATCACACGCGTAAACACATTTTTTTTAAGAGAAAATAAATTGCTTTTTGTAATTTATATGTATTTCACGCTCCTTTTTAAATAAAACTATCTATTAAATTATATTTCAATGTCAACGTTGCTTTTATAATTATGACATTATTTTAAGATGTTACCTTCCAATACATGATCGTGTTTTACTCAAAGAGTAAAACGAAATTGATACCGATTATCATGATTTTACCTATTTATACACTTTATCGTTATTGATGGTAAATTGACGGTTTCCTCCGTTCGTTTCTTTTTTGAGAGCTCATACGATTGATAATTCGTCTGCTACACGCCTTCGAGGGGAAGCCACGAGTCTTTATGTTACTGTTTTTTAGCTCAACAGTTATCAGTTTAAGGGTATAATGCGGGAAGTGTAAAATGTGTGGCGGAAATCTGTTATTTGAGCTAGCATCAGAAATGTTTGGGCGTGGTGCATCGCGTCTCGGCTTATCCTGTGATTGTAGAACAATTATGTTCTTAATTCATGGACAATTATCTGTAATTACGTAATCGGCTATTCAGTATAAGAGTATCGTTCTGGTAACCAGAGCCTGCATACAATGTGTGTGCAATATAGAGATGTATTATAGTCTTTATCTATATTCTGGTAGGTGGTGGTGATTTAGTGCATGGTAAAATAATTCATAATAGTTTTTTAAATACAGGTCTAATCTATAAATTCTAACAATTTATTTTACTGTCTGAATATGCATCCGCGTGATATTTAATTATCAATTTTAATCCCTGAAAAATATTACATCTAGGGTTTTAACTTCTCATGTTAATATATAGGTACTTCTGTAAAATAAAATGTAGATTTATCTTTATTAAGCATTCAAATGAGCGTCAAAGTAAATACATACACTCTCACTAGAGAGATTACTGATCAAACTCTGTTTTACGCCGGCTTTTCAACCTCCGTCTTTATCTTTTAAGCTTTCCGCCCGAATCACTACACTTACCTACCTACCAACTCTGAAGCTTGTGGAATTTTCTACCTAAAGAGAACGGAAAATCCCAAGAAACTCTGAATATCTGCAGAAACTTTTGTCAGTTAGAATAGATGGAAACCATGCGCCTAAAATTATTTTACGGTCTGTTGTTTAGACACTACATTGCTCTTTCCGTATATCAGGAATAGAATAGAATTTGTAGTCCAGTGACTATAAATACATTGAATAAGCATAAAGTATATTGAATGTGATAAGTAACCTTTCCAACCTTTATTATGTCGATTCATGTTAAGTACAATATGTCATAATTATGTACATGTGTCACTTTTGCGTTTGAAAAGTAGCTGAGTTCATCCGTCATTCTATCTTGCTGCCACGAGACTGTATGAATGACACTACTTACCTAGTAGTAGATTGCTTTTGTGGGTTAAGTTTCTAATAAAAAGAAACCCGTATATTGTACAGAAGTTAGAATATACATAGATTAGGCATATTGACTGGTATAATGAAATTACTCTTTTAAAAAATATTTGCTCAAATTTGAACTTTAACAAAATACCTAAGTTGACAATTAACACAGTTGACAATTATAACTACCATAATTATATGGATTCAGGCAGTTGCAGGGATTATATAGTTACTAGCTGACCCGGCGAACTTCGTACCGCCTAAAAAGCGACAAAAGTAGTGATAGCTTGTAATTAGCTAAAACATATATGATTTTAATTCAATAAACATAATGGCCACAATGGCGACCATTCAATTGAGGTCATATTTATTTTTCTAAATCACGGGATTTTTGACTTTTTAATACTTCATGTCTCAACGACTGAACAACTGACGATTCCAACCAATCCAAAATGATTTTAATCGGTTCAACCGTTCTCGAGTTATAAGCGGTTGAACAAACCCCACTTTCTTTTATGTATATAATAGATATAAATTATTAAATGGGGCATGTCTACTACTCGTACGTGCCGGTTTGGTCGACAAATAAATTGGATTAAAACACAATTACAGCGCTAAATATTACAATTTTATTTGTTTTACAATTATGGTGTATAGACAGGGACTCAGTCTTGTTAGTGCATGGGTAAATCCTTTGGGGCATCCTTATTTGACTCCATTGTTTAGATATGGTGATGGGCGAAATGAACATGATGATGAGGCGACGAGTGATGGACGATGGCGTTGAAACTGTAAATGAGAGTCAAATCCTTAAACACAAATTCATTATCTAATAAAATATGAAATTACTTTTGTTTTTAGCTTCGATCTACCTAGTGACCCGACCCAGTATTGGTCGTAAACTGCGACTAGACACAACCCGAGGACGGGCAGAGTCGAATCGAGCATTGTTCCTTAGAGTAGTTATGGCATTAGGTTGTGTGCACACTAGTGTCTCTGTCCCGCGTTTCTTCGGCGTTACCAAATAAAATTACACGCCGCCTGAACTAGGCGTCTCCGCGGCGTACAAATTTGTATTGAACGCCGAGAAAACGCGGGACAGAAACGCTAGTGTGCACACACTCTAAACTCCCCATACTGCCGTTATTCCCATAGGCCGTTAAAATAATAGTAGCGTGGTACGACGTCGTCACCAGCCTTCAATATACTTGATTTTGCAGAACTAGCTGTCGGTATCCACTACCTCGTAGGCCGTGGCCACCTTGCCAGTGCTAGTGAGTACCTATCCATTGTAGTCATCAGGTTTATATTCGGCACTCTTGAGGACGCTGTCGGTGTCAACCACCTAGTCACTATGGAGGTAGAGTTTTACATCGGTACCTACCCAGAGTGGTCATCGGCCTTGTACTCCACCTTCCTGATACGGCCATCAGGCTCCACCAGCTCGTAGCCGCCCTTCACCAGGTCACCGTGGCGGTGCTCATGCTGCGCCTTCACGTCGCCCGTGTGGTGGTCGTGCACTGAGTACGCGAACTTGTATTCGGGGAACGCCTGAGTAAAATACGAGTAGTGATTCACCTATGACAATTGCTTGACTTACATCACTTGCGCGCGAGTCTTTGTAGCGTCATATAAGCTCGTTTGCTTTTTATATTTGCGACAAAAAAATCCAGAGTCGCGAGTTCGAGTCTCACCCGGGGCAGTTGTTTTTTCCTTTATTTCTAAATATCACAGTCATGAAATTGTTGAAAGTGTGTCAATCGTTGAGATAAATGATACCATTTATTTGCAAGATATCCCGTTGCTAATTCGCGCATACATTTTACAAAGATCGCTATTTGTTTTCTTCGAGAGAACTAATCAATTGTTTTGATGTAATATCTTTGCTTTTCCTAGTACAGTTGTTATGTCACTATTGAACCTACTATTTCATTCGTTAAATAAATAATCTGTAGACTAGTCCCATTAGTACTGTAACACTGACTGGTTTGGTTTGAAAACCTGTTGAAATTAACGGGAAGTCGAATTATTAATACTACCACAATATTATTTTATAGTCCATTTAATCCAGAAGTTTGTAACTTGCTGGAAGGAATTATTGTTAAGTAGAATCTTTTTGAACATTATATTTTATAATTATAACTGATTGTTAATAGAATGATTTATGAAGTCTCGTGACTAATAAAATATTATTAGTTACTTAAATATCGTGTTATTTACGTCTTAATTTGAAAACTATTATAATTAAAGTTAGCGAAATGAATGTTATGAAAGTTTATTAAGCAAATGAAATATATTTGTCTAGTAATTACAAAAAATATGCATAAAGGTCGCTATATGAACGTAAAACCAGGCTAGTAATTCACATGCGTAACGTATATATTTGAATGAAATCGATCGGGGCCGATTTTTGGGTGTCGAGAAACGGATTATGACATTTTAAACTCTGTCAGAAACAAAGAATTGATATTTTAGAAACATGGATGATATGATAATAATCTCTTATATAATATTATTAATATCGAAACTATAGGTACATTTTGTGCAAAAATAATGGTCAGACACTTTATGTGCGATTATTTTCGTCCTCAAAAGTTTTTGAATTCAAGTGCACCACTCAAAAATCGGCCCCCTGAATCGACATTTGAACTCAAAATGTCTCTAGATGTGAAAGACACTATTAACACACACAGTATTCACTTTTGCATACACATCTCTTTTTCAATTGTAAACTTTTTCAATTGTAATATCCTCAAAATCTCTCGTATCATTTTAACAACATTTATACCTATTAGTTATTCTGGTAATTAGGGTATTAATCTGGTATTTCTTTATGTGATCTTCTGGGCATCGGTTTCATAATGAATTATTATGCATTCCAGTCGAATACCTTACGCAGAAACATAAAGCTATCCGTTCCAAGGGATCTTAAGTTAAGTGTAACTTACATAATGGTCATGATGCGGAATGTGGTGAATGGGCACATGGGGCACATGTGGTACGTGGTGATGCAGCAGCGGGAGGTGGTGATGGATGGGGATGTGGTGATGAATGGGCACGTGGACGGGGTGGTGCGGCCCGACGTGCTTCTCCAGCTCCTGGTGCGAGATCGCTGGGTGGTGATGATGGTGGTGGTGGAACGGGAATATGGCCTGGCAAGCCGATACCAGGATGCAGGCAGTTAGCACCTGGAAAAAAAGTATTTAAGTAGCAGTTGGTATATATTCCTTTTAATGTATTATATGTTCCTGTACACCTTTCATATTCCTATTTTATATCTTTCACAAGTTGATAACAAAACGAATGTACCTACCTAATTTTATTTTACAATATCGTTTAAAAACAAACATGTCAATTTTATTAACGCTAATTCACGATTCACAGAAGTGTACATTGAATTATACCTTAAATTATTTTAAAATATTCTCTTTCACTATTCTTCTGCTTTTTATTCACAAGAGTACAAAGTAATTTCAAACAAATTGCGTATACTAAAAGAGTGTTTTTTAGTTAGCTGGTTAGATGTCTTCTACATATAATGTTTTAGAACTATAAATGATGGATGCTAATAATTTTGAAATCATTTTTAAAGTTTTAGTTTTTTTTTTCCTCGCGGTAGTGGGCTGAAAAATTGTGTGTTTCACTTAGTAGCAAAGTGTGTTTCCTTCTCGTGGTTTGAAATCGTCCCAATGCTCAAGATTCCACAATTTGAAATATTTCTTTGGATTCCAATTATGGAATATTTCGCTAGGGTAACAATATTAACACGAGAAGGTAAACTGTAATATAACAAATAACTATGTAAGCTCTCAATAATAAATTCCAGGATCCGCATCGGAAAAGTCAAACCGAATGTTAAAAGGCGGCGAATAACAAACTTTTTCCAAGACACCGTAGATTTTCCAATTTATTAAGTTATGCTTTGTTTTTCAGAGTCATTCTAAATATATTTTTCCGGCGATGTTCCATATTTAGAACATCTAATTTGTCTAATTGTTCGAATGTCATTATTAAATCAATTTTGATATAACTATATAACAATTATAACATTTATACAAATATGTGTACTTTTCTGCGGTTCTGATTCTGGTATAGAGAGATTATGGTAGAGATCAAATATTTTTCATTTTTTTTAATAACACACTTCCTAATCGGGTCACTAAGCCACATCTACACGTAAGGACACAGATACTCGCGTTTATTAAAACCTATATATTTAGTTTATTACTTCCCCTAATCACTTAACACTTGAATTCGCAAACTAACTTACGCGAGACAACATCTTGGCGAACGCGGATACTACGAGTATATGCTTTGTCTAATAAATATGAGACAACAGTGCACACAGAATGCGTTGGTTCATTAGCTTATATAGAGACTATAATTGTGGGAATTATTAGAGCAAAAAAACTATTGATCAATTTCACAGGGTTTGCTAACGGCCCTATCGTAATATCGGTTTTGTGTAGTGCATAGGTACGCATACCTTTACTATGTTGCATAGTTTTTCGAGGAGGCAATTAAATCCAATGTATGTGTGCTATCAGATAGATACACACATTGTAAGTATTCCAAAACATTTGAACACAACCTTATTTATAACACTTTTAAGAGGCTGTTGTTGCTTTGGAGGCAAAATAAATCTAGTACTTTGTATGGAAGAGCAAACTTGGATTGTATGTGTAAGCAACTAATTTATATAAGTATTTGATTTCTTAGTTATTATCGTCATATCAACCGAAAGTCCATTGCTGGACATAAGACAAAAATCACCAAAACGATTGGCTCGGCTCTGGTTGGTTGTGGATTCATGCAAGTGATACATAAAAAAGTAAAAGGAATCCTGGTAGTTACTTTAAACTAGTGTCAAAAGCGAAAAACGCAACAAAAGCCTCATAAGAACTTGGTATACTTGCATGCTACAATGTATAGATTGTCCCAATATATCATAATAAATATGTTACTAGTTTCGGAAGTGCCGTGTATTGGAATGCGATCATATCGTTTGAGTACTTAGATATCTGAATAGCGTGAATCCGCTTTGGTAACGCACGCTGGTATTTAAGGCCATGATTTTGCAGCAAAATTTAGTAAATAATCAAATGGTTTCAAAGCAGGTATTATTTGTTAATAAATATTTTTGGTTTAAACATGTAAAATAAATATTTGTCTCTTGTTGATATTTTTGTGCCATTACTCAAGAGTGGCATGACGTTAGGCAAGAATGGCAGGACATTACCTATGTTTTATGGGTACCTACTGAAGAAAAATAAAAAGGACTAAATTATTTGTTAAAAATAAAGATAATTATATTGATTTTGCATGTAACATAAAAATCTAACACCGGTTTTAATCCTTTTTTTTCTAAAATTTGATTTTGATTTAAATATTCTATTATATTTGATCTCTATTTAGTACAGAGTCAAGTTCTAGGTGGTTAAAAAAGTAAAACAGAATTGTATAAACAATATATTATATTTTAAATCATTAACAGAAATGATATGAGGTTTATGAATATTAAAGTTAGTTAACATTTAATCTAATTGAAGAAATATAAGAGATCAGTGATAAGTCGTTGTATGGACATTAGGGCCTGTTCTTTCCACCACTGCATTGAATCTGAAAATGAACAAATACGTTTTTAATATAGTTCATGAACATATCTGCGGCACTAGAAAAACTTGCACAAGCATATATGTATAATTGAATTCAAAACCTTATTCTCTAGCCGCTGACAGGTGAAAACCAGTCAAGTCAAATGCAATTTTGATTTGACAACATTTAAATTAAATATCAAATAGAAGATACATAGGCTTTTATATGTAGCTACAAAATAAGATGTCGATATATAATTAAGTTGCTGCCTGCGCGAAGAACCTTAAGTGTATCCATACTATCCATAGAATATGTAGGTATTGCGCTGTAGATAGTGCATAGTTTTTGGTCGCTGCGATATTTAATAATGAAATAATTCAACTAAAAACAGAATTGATCCCAATGTTTCAAATACTTTAATAGCATTTGTGGTCACAAGAAAACCTACCTCGAAAATCGAAAAACCGCAAATTTTGAACGATTGTTTCTGTCACACAAATTACTTACGCCTTAATGCAAGTGAAAGAAAAAGATGGACGAAAATTTCGAATCTTTGATATTCGCGGTAGGCCTTAGACCCGAGGATCGAAGTCATACAATTGATTTTTAGTTCATTACGTGTAGTTTAGTGGAGATTATTTATTTACTAGTTTAATCAAGAGAAAATCACACAACGTATTTAATTTAGTGTGATAAAAACATGCATATAGATTTAGTTGCCTAACTGGTCCCATTTAGATTGTTTTAATACGTGTGAGAATGTGTTCGATGTGAAAAATCGTGACAATGTAACGAGAGTACGTTAACTGGTCGTTAGCAGCGTGAATTGAGACATTATGCTAATGGCTACTTAGCTACCTCTACGATACGTAATCTTTAAGAATTTTTCAAAATTAAGTAATGCAAGAATTTAAACAAATTTCAGTGAAGTGATATTGTAGAACCATAATTATAATTATATTCTGGAATGAATGAAAAAAAAATTCCGAAGACAGAATTTTTTTGAAGTTTGCTACTGCAATCGAGTAAATACGATTCAACAGATTATAAATTAAATAAGCTAATTTTTTAAACATGAATAAAATCAATTATAATATTGTTATAAATCTCAACTCGATTGGTTAACATAAATATAAAATATTAATCTCGCTAGCAGACGTCTCGGCTTAGTATAAAATAGAACTGTATTTATTAGCTAACAGTTTCCATTATACAGACCCATGCCATATTGAAGAATATTTTACAAAACAATAATAACTTACGAAAATAATGAATAACAAGTCAAAACAAAAAAAAATGAATGTTTTAATAATGAAACCGCCAATGTTTTTACAAGGTGAAAAGTAATCGGACAATTGCTTTGTTTGGGTATCATTGACGTTATGTAAGTAAGCAAGTAAGACGAAGCGAATCGGTCAGGCGTTCTTCGGCCAAAACCACAGAACTATATTTAAATAGAACTAATGTGTGTGTGATCTTGTCAGGCAAAAATACACCTTAGCTCGCGGGGAACGTCAGTCTTCTGCGTCAGTCAAGCCTTAGATTGCGGCGGTAATTATTGACAAAATAAAACTTTTAGGGCTGCAAGAAGCCATGCGCTTAGCAAGAGAAGCATATGGAGGAACCTGGTCTTAAACAGAAGCACATGATGTCACGATCCTCAGCATTGAGGGAGCGACTAATGATGATGATGAAAACTTTTAAAACTGATTACATCGCGTATACTAATTTAAACATCGCGACTTTTCGAACCATTGTGCAGCATTTGTGGTGCCTAGGCAGACTACGAACGCTACAAACGGGCTGCTAACTTGGTATGAAATTTAACTTAGTACGGTTTTAGTTGTTTTATTTCATAGATAAAATATCTCGTTCGATAATTATCTCTTCTAACACCACCAATAAAGTTGAAGACGTTAATCTAGGTATTTCTATCACTAAAGTACACTCGTGACTCCGAAGCACCACCGCAAAATATTTTACGCTCGGTCTCCCGAACAGTCGTTGCACTCTTTTGTTCTATGCGATATAATTCTGTGGCCCGAACTGATACCAGTATCAAGGCCATACGGCATCAATGACTTGATTCATGTCGATAACTGGGTTACGCTAGCTCTTTTATTTGTGCGACCAGTGGATTGTTAAGTGGTCTGTGTAAGTGTTTGACTTAAAGGTCGTGGGTTCAAAACCTTGTATCTTGTATCTATTGTCTAGTAATTGATTTATGACTATTATGCAGTAACTACATTAGAAAACTTACTTAAAACTATTGACAGCTTCTGATTTCAAGAATTGATTGTATATACCTATTGTTATTGGCTAGAAATAATTACAATACAGAAACTTGCGTGGATTTAGGTCCCAATACAGTGCGCTCATTGTGTTTATCATACTTTGCAGTTTGCAGTAAGGTCGATACCTAACCACCTAAATAGTCCAAACTTAATCTGGTCATTACTAGATAAGACTTAATTTCTAAATTAGGTATAGCGTATTGCTTATAATTATGAACCTGTCATGTTTAAGTATTTTGTAATTGTTGTAAGGAACACATAAAATATGAATATTTTACGACCTCTAAGCAAATAACTATATATTTAACTAGGAAAACGAAAGTGGTTCAAGAACTTTTCTCGATGAATGTTGGGTAATCTGCAGAATTACATAAAGCTTGCTCTAGTAGGCTCAAGGGCCGGATTCTGGTCCATTAATAGCCTAGGCTTTCCGTGACATGATTTATGTGTATGCGCAACGATTTAGAAGCCTAGATCTACTAATTCTATTAATTACAATTACCTAAGGGTGTTAGGAGCGCTAATCGTAGTCAAATGATAGGGTAAGGATAGCTATAAAGGAAACTAAGTCTTAATGTCAGGTGAACATTGTTTTACACTTAAATAAAATCACGATTTCGGCCTAGTTCAAATGCTTGAACGTATACGAGTATCGTTGAATTGTTTTGTCGAGCTGTTGTAAATTAGTAACATTCATACATCTTTAAACCCCTTTTTCTGTACTATCTGCAATGTTTAGCATTTAAAAGATCGCGTATGTACTAAATCTAATTAAATCTTTTTACAAAAAGCGACTAACGAAATGGATTATTTGACAAAGGATGTCAGAAAATAGTAACTAAATTCGTTATGAAGAGGTTTTCTAAATAATTGTCGGAAGTACTTTAAACATGTCGCACTTAACTAAAACTCAGGTAGGGTACTTATATTTTTGAAAGACTTCGTGTATACATACACGTTTTAATTATCATTATAATCTCACATGTAATGTAGGATGTATTTAGAGGATGGTTGTCGGTGTATTGGTATATGGTAAAAAGTGAAAATTAGTATGAATAAGTGGGTGAACTGAAGGTATCCTATTATGACAAAGGTGGTGAGTACAGAACGCTACAGTTATAGAACAAAAGAATTGATCTCGTGTGGCGAAAAGTCGCCTTGACGGCTGTAGGCGAATATCATTCTACTCTTGGCACATACAACGTTAGGTTTTAAATCAAAATAAATCGTTTTTCGATAATTAACTCATTTTTAAAAGTCCAATAACTAAAATACACCCGTGTAGGCAAAACAGGAACCCAACCATTTTCAGCTCATTCTCCCTACAAATTGTTGAACTCTTTTCGTCTATCTAGATTATTTTATGTGGCGGTGGGTTTTTGCCGTGTGATGCCGGTTGACTAGAATAGCACCACCCCATCTCCTCCCGCGGGTGTCGTAAGAGGCGACAAGGGGAAAAATCCTACGGACGGGCAGCACCGTCGAAACCCAATCTACAGCTACTGTGGTCGCCAACCCGCCTGGCAAGCGTGGCGACTATGGCAACTACCCCCAAGGTGATACAAGTCATATTTGTGGGAGGCCTATGTCCAGCAGTGGACTGCATACGGCTGAAATGTATGTATGTAATAGGTTTTTAAAATCATGCACGTGGAAGAAGATAAAGAGTGATATTTACCCATTGACGTCGTCAGCAGTGTAGTGCACGGTGCGCACGTTGCCATCGGGCTCCACCAGCGAGTACATGCCCTTCACGACGTCGCCGTCTCGGGCCTCGAACTGCGACTTGTGGTCGCCAGTGTGCGGGTCCGACACAGAGTACGTGAAGTGATACTTCGGAGGAGCCTGGACAACATTCACCCAATATAAACAAAATACGAACGATGATCCCAGCAATCAAAGTATATTGTCTTTAATGTCCTTTGTCAATATTTCAAGTATGGCAAATACATTAGGTACGTTCCGCTAAAACACAAAGGCAATCCGCCAAATTGACTGAGAAGAACAGGTATGGAATTTTCTATTGTTGTTAGTTGGTGTTGTGTGTACACAGCGAAATAGGTCTAATGATAAGTGGGTTTTGTTTAGTTATACGCCTTTGTAAGGCACTACCGTGTTGCTCAATAATTGGTATACCACACAAACCGTACCTAGATTATAATTGTAATACTTCGTTTTCAGGTCAATGCCCAACCGAGAAGGTGAACAAAAAAGAGCGGTCCGGCCGACGCCACCCGTCCGGCTATGCACTGTTATTGCTTGCGACACTTTAAAACATATAAAATTCCTTTTATTTAGCATTGGAGTGTCCCGTTTCACGGTCGCCTCTAGTTATCGTTACGTGACTATCGTACCTTTCGTTAACCGCAAGCTATTATAGGTAATTTCTTAAACGCAACTAGATTAGCCATATCCTACACGATACATGCTGCTTGGCTGCTAACGAATTATTAGTTTAATATCCAAGGTCGTCAGTCAGATATTTAAGGATTAAATATATCCGAACACGTAATAAGAAAAATGCACGTTGATTTACGTACTTAAACGTTTACGTAGCTTGCGAAAGCAGCGGCTAATTGTCTCACTGCTTACACAAATAAGACATTTGCGTTTCAATTTATAGGTAACGATAATGAATTAAATTCGTACACTTTAATAAACGGATACATGTTATATTGAAACACCTATAATTTCGATACTAATAATTTAGTTTTTTTCCTAGAAGATAAGTACCTACTGCTTTAACGACAACTACTATGAGTAAGTTATACTACCTAACTTCAGTTTCATGACAGAGGATGCTAGGCAACTATTTTTGCTATTGAATTAAGTCATGAAGAAGTTGTTTTACAATCATCTAATATTAAATAAACTATTGCTATTCAGCGTGGCAACTCCGCCAGTCTTCTGGGAACCCTTCCGTCTGGCTTAGAATTGGAGTCATTTTTTTATATATAAATGTGTCATATTGTATTATTATAATTATTTTTATATCATTATTTTTGTTAAGTATTCGTATTTATAATATTTCTGAAATTTCTGTAAATAAATGTCCTATTAAAGTTTATTTCAGTAATTTCGTAAATACTATTTAAGATTCAATAAACTTACATAATTATTGTATTCAGACGCGTATGTTGCTAGAGGCTGGTATGATCCATGAAGGTGGGCGCCATCGCCAGCATAGTATTGCCCATAAGCCTCGTTCTGTCCCTGGTAGTAATTATGCGAGTCGTATCCTGCTCCTTGATACTCATATTGCGCTTCATTATCATAGCTTGGTTCGTAGATGGGAGCACCTACATCAGCATGAGCGATATGTCCGGAAAATGCAAGTTGTCCGTGTTGCGCGAGGTCGTCGTGGCGGACTACGGTTTGTGACGAAGTCGCGTCCAATCCTATGTAACCTGCATGGCATACCGCCATCAAAGTACTAAGCAACGCTACCTGAAATAGAACAAGATTTAGTAAACTACTATTTTTGTAGCGAATTCGAATCAGAACTATCCAGAATTTGGAGTCTACTATTTGCGTTATCTTGTATAGGTTTTCAGCTTTACAGAAAAGTAGAAGACGAGTTTGTAAGCATCCTTGTATGTTGCTGCCAGTGGTTTATTGTCGGGTGGCACATCTTTTTTGCCTAACTAGTGCAGCTACTTCTAAGCAGTGCTGTGCCCTCTATATAGGGAGCACTTATAACTTAATCGACTTCCATAAGCATGTAGCTTTGTGGACATTTCTTTGTCTTGATACACATACACTGAGCACAAAACTAACATTATCATCACTAAGAGTAAGTCTGCACTTATCACTATTAGGTGTTTCAAATGTGACACTTTGTTAACCTACTTTGAGACACATTGTGGTGAAGCGCTGATGTCTTGGTTCGAGAGTGTCAGTTTAATAATGATACGGTGGATGAGTATGTTGGTTTTTATATTGGTATCTATTTGCAATAATATACTTAACAGCTTGTGACTACAGCGCAAGTTACGGTAGGGTGCTCTGCTTTCAGGGGTAGCCAAACGGAGGCTGTTGTATTAACCTAACAAATGTTAGGTACCCTGGTTTTAATAGACAATCGCAAAAGACAACAAGAAATCTTTTCCATCTCTCCGAAAAAAATATTTATATACACTCTAAAGAATGTCAGGTATAGAAGAAGTAATGTAACAAATGTAAGAATTTTATTAACTTTGTGTTAATCACACTGTGTTGATAACTTATTGTTATTGTGCATCCGGTTTTACAACGAATTCAATTCTGTTACGAGTCATTATAAATAACTTTATGATGTTAAATAGTTTCAACAAAATTGTTTAAGCTGGTTCTGAAAAATCGTGCGCATATTTTTTAATGTTCAGTGGAATGTTTCAAACCCCTGCCTCATAAACACATAGTCCTCGTATTTTCTGTTTTGTAGGTTGCCCTTGTAATTTCATCACACTATTTCGTCATGAGCTTCCTTTGAGAACTGTCGATTCTAGCGAATAACTATAAAATAATAAATAATTAATTATTTTGAAAATAGATGACATATACTTACTTAAGAAAGAGTGATGAGGATCTCCGGCATCCGAGATAGGATCTAAATCTGAATCTCCATCAGTTATCGCGACTGAAGCCTTAACCAATTGGGCCACCCAATCACAGCGGAATCCGTCGAAATTTGTCAAGTATATGTGTAATCAATCTTGTTTATTTATTAACGATTTTTGTGCACTGTTTACCAACCTTAGCCGAAATACTAATAGCTTGCGGCTCCAATCTGAATCACTTTGGGAATTTTGATATAGCTAGAGATATGATGTTGCCAACTATGCAACTAAGAACAAATCTAATTATTATTATTAAATATTTTGATTCGCTTTATTTTTAAGAGTGTAAGAAAGAATAGTGTGGTACTACTCAAAACAATAAAAAAACATAAAATTTAATAAAAAATAATTTGATTTGTTCTTAGTTGAATTAAATATTTAGTTAACCTCTAAAAATTTTCGAGGGGTAATATGGCGTTTAGACCCGAGTTATGCGTACTAGTTTTCACTTCGATTGCGAGAAAATAAGATAAAATAACATTTCAACAATGATGCACCCGCAATGATGTTTAATTTGGCAGTCTTTGTATTTTTTTCACTGCTTTGATATAGATAGGATATATACGCCGTGAATAAATGCCATAGACAACGTATGTTTGGGGCTTCAAAGAGTTTGCCAACGATTTTAACTTTTTTTTAATGCTTGTGAAGTAGGAACTAAAAAGCACCTAATGCTTTGACAAATTGATTGCGTTTCCTCATTGGTCGATTTTAATATTGGGGTATTGTCTGATTGGTTGATACTTTATACAAAGTTTTTTTAATGATTTCACATTTTAAACAGTATTTGCACCAAAAAAGAATCTAGAGTTGCGATTAATTTCGATATCTGTCGAGATCGGTGGATTTAATACGATGAAGTGTTCTGGTTGGTCAATTTAAAACGTTTTGTATATCATAAATATGTATACATATTTTCCCAAGAGGCTAAATGTATTACTTTAGTCCGCCTTGGCAAGCATAATATGACACACTTATAGAGCATGAGAAGTGAAAAAAAAAATCCTATTTTATACATATTATGCTGATCTCTCGATGAATGCTAGCATATCTTCGCAATTAGGTTTAATGTAAGTATACGTATTGATTTTCAAGTATGCGATCAATGTTAAATAGTCTCAGCTCTACATCCTGAAGTATAATCATCTGATCGGAATTTCATGTCAGAGAAATAGGAATGAAACACCGATCCGGAGCCATGTGACACAAATACATTAAAATGGTAGGCAATAAGGGCCGTGGCACGAATGTCCCTGCACGATTCGCTAAAATCGCGTCCACAATGTCCACTTAGACGTCATGTTTCTATCCCCGCCCGTCAAGCTTAATAAAATTAAAGTTAAGAAATATTAATCTAAACTATCTCAACCAATACATACTCGGACCTATTAATGTCTGCGGTTACCAATTGCGATTACTATCATTTAAATATGGCCGTCTGACTGTCTGACCTACACCGGTTTACTATAACTACGTTTGTGGTATCTACTTACTTCCATTCTGAAACATGTAGGATTTGAGGTAAATAGCATAAATAAATAAATAAAAATGCAGTTAAAGTCAGTAATTCAACCGCAATCACCTGATCAGCAGTAACAAAAAAAAAATTAAAATATTAAGTTAATAAATAAGTTTTTTTCTTTAAAAACTCTTTTTAACAAACAATTTAGGTTGACTGACTACTACTTTTTAACCGACTTCAAAAAAAGGAGGAGGTTATCAATTCGGTTGTATGTTGTATCAATACAATTATACGTGGGTTCTGACTACTCTGTTATCAATATAGGTGCATTACTTATGTAAACACATAAAATCCGCCATGGACAACGACGAAATCTCCAAGATATTTCGGGGCATTTACATGTAGGATTGCATTTCGCGTGCTGCATATACCACTGTCTCATGGAAATAACATCTGTAATCGTACATAAATATCGTGACGTGCACGGCGAAATATAAAAGTGACCAAGACTGCCTAGTAGCGGTTACACACAAACTATAACATTACTTCCCCAGTATCTTCTCATCCAATTTCACTTTCACGCTCATATTGCGCGGTAGAAAAGTGAAAATAAGCCGTTCGGTCAGGCGGCCAGCGTGGTCCCGGCTCGCACGATGATGACCGCCCAAGGTCGCTGCTGCAGTGCGCCTAATGCGATTGACGCGATAACAAAGCTTTGTTGATGTTTGGGTTGATATGTGGTTGCTTAAAAGCAATTATTTATAGGTATATACCAATTATTAATGTAATGACCGATTGGGATTTATTATACGCGATGTAATTTCTTCAAATGTATATTATTTTCAGTTTTAGTTTGGCTTTAAACGTTATTTCTTTTATTTCCTCGTGTGTTTCATTGGTCAATCACAACATATAAATCGTTGTAATCTTAATTATATATAGAATGACCCATGAACTGTACGTAGGTATACGTATACAATTAAAATGATTCCTGTAAAGGTAACTTAATAGATATGCGATAGGTATACGAATAAGAAGATGATTTTATGACTCAAGCTGAGGGCTCTTACGAATCAATGAGAATAGTTGTTATCTTTTACTTCTTAATTGACTCAGTAAAATGCTGTGACTCCTGTTTCTAACTTTGAGGCTATTTATTAAAGCAATTTTAAAATAGTGAATCGTAGTCTAATCTAGTTTTCTATTTAGAGATAATAAAAGCAACAATCGGTACATACATAAAATTTTGGCATTGATTTACTCCGTTTAGTAAGAATAAGCAACCAGCCTTGGTCTAAGTCGTTTTGGTTACTGAGGCGTAAGGGTCTACGTATGGTAAAACGAAATGTTATAAACAAAAAATCACATTCACTCGTTTTATCGGCATATACCTATAGCTAATATAACTGTAAAAATGTACAGAAGTAGCAGTGGCTGCGAGTGAATTATTTTCATAGGCAAGACGGAGGCCATATTGCTTTGCCTGTTCCTCATGAGCCCAGGGAAAACTGTTGAATTGCGGAAGAGTTAGTAAAGCCGGCGGGAATCGGCTTGTATGGACGCACCGCCGCTGTGAGGTAAATACGATTGAACGGGCTTAAGTGACACAGGTATTCCGTGTTTACCGCTAAGGTACGACCGACTGTAATGACTAGGCTCCGTGGTATTTCGCAACCTAACCTTTGTCGGCTTGTACCTTTCGAGACAATCGTGGCAATTTGTATCATTACCACTTCTACTCATATTGTGATTTGTGTGTAAGCTTGTGAATTGGTAGTCGTTAGTCGTGATTGCATTTAAATTGGCTTTATTGTATGCCGCACACTCTGTGCAAGGAAATGTGTACGAGTATAAGTAAATATGTCAAAGTCCTTGTCATAGAGGTTACCTTCTGTTCTGATTCTAAAAATGTTGACATGACTGAAATGCACCTACATGAGTTCATTCATAAACCCACTAGTAGATAAAGACAATTAACCGCGTTCGTACGAGTAATAAAGGTTTTCTAGGCCACTGAGCATAGTAGCAACCGTTTATTTCGCAAGTTCCCATATAATGTTCGTAATTATCTCGCCGAAACTTCACAGGCACCAAGGCACGCAACTCGCGTCCTACGAGCTACTAGACAAATTATTTTAATACCACAGCTGACCGTGCAAGGTTAATGTTTAATTATTCCCACCCAGCTTGTAATATATAATACGAGTATCTTGTATGCCGAAATTCTGACCAATTTTCTGGAATGTGCATTGTGCAGGCCTAAGGCTATTAACATTATACTATAAACCATAGGAGTTTAATGACACCATGTTGGTATTTTGACGGAAAAAAATATTAGAATAAGACAACAAATACTGTTCAGCAGCTGAGTATTTATTTACAGTTGAGTATAAAATCACATTTCTCATCATCATCATCATTATGCACACATAAATATCACAATCATCAGTCATCCATCACGAGAATAAAGCTAAGTCGTTTAGTAGTGGAGTCCATGATGGCCATGCGCGAGGGGGACAATGGCGTAGTGCGCGAGGGGGGCGGCGTGGACCAGAGGGGCAGCGTGCACCACGGGGGCGGGGTGGTGGCCGGGGGTCTTGTGGACGACCGCGTTGAAACTGGGGACAAATGTCAGTTGTAGAATATTTTTGATGACAAAAGGTGATACGAGCAGACGGATTGCCTGATGGTAAGCAAGTACCGTCGCCCATGGGCACCCGCAACACCAGGGGAGTCGCAAGCGCATTCCCGACCTTTAAGGAGGGGTTGGAGCTCTGGGAACATCACTACCAGGAACACAACACTACATACCTGAAAGGTAGCAGTGCTATTATGGCTGTGGTCTTCTGTAACGAGCAGGTACTTTCCCAGTTGGGCTTCTCCAGACTCGAGCGTTATGATACTTTGCTGTGCCCTACCTCTCATTGTTTAAGGACATACCCGGGTCCAAAAAAAGTATTTCAAAGTAAAAATCTAATATTTGTGAAGTGTATTGAATACTCCAAGCTCTGTCAGTATGATCCTTCTGGTTAACTAGTTTCTTAAAGTTAAAAGTAGTCTTACCCGTGGTGGTCATCAGCGGTGTACTCGACCTTGCGCACGGAGCCGTCGGGCTCCACCAGGGAGTAGCTCCCGTGCACGGCGCCACCATCGCGGGACTCGTGCTGGGACTTGTGGTCGCCGGTGTGCGGGTCGGCCACGGAGTAAGCGTAGTCGTATTTGGGGTGGGACTGCGATAACATGATATGTGGGTTAGATTCTAAGCACTCTAATACTTATCTGAAACTCTTTATAGATTGATGGCAAATAGCCGATAGATAATATAGGTTACATTTTTATACTAGCTTAGTTAACCTAAGTGACAAATAGTGACGCTTAAATTTGGCGCACTTTAACATTTAAATAAGTAGCCTCGCAGTAACTAGGTAATGAGGTAACCAAACTACAATTGGTGCCTATGCATTTCTGATGACATAATGACATATGAAGTCTTCTGAGAAAGTTTATAAAACGACTGAATTTTAGCATTTTATTTTTCTGAGACATGTTATTTTATGTTTTGACGACAGGTTGGGCCTTGTGGGTAGTAACCCTGACGATGAAGCCGATGGACAAATCCCAAAAAGGGCATTTATTTGTGTGATGAACACGATATTTGTTCCTGAGTCATGGTTTTCTATGTATTGAAGTATTGTATATTACATATATATCGTTCGCTGAGTACCCTCAACACAAGAATTCTTAAGCTTACCGTGGGCTCAATTTTGTGTAAGGTTATCTGTCTGTATTGTGACATCACATTTTTATAAGCGGGTAAATAAAAATGTAATATTAACCCCGGGATTTCAATGATTACTAATAGTTTTTCGACCCATAAAATAAAATCCCGATATGAAAGTACTGTCACAGTGTCTGGTACTATTGACTCTGTAAACACTTACATGCTCAAGATGGATAGGGGCAGCGTGGACAATGGGGGCAGCATGGACGATGGGGGCGGCGTGGTGGACGAGGGGAGCGTGGGCGAAGGGGGCGGGGTGCGCGAGGGGGGCGTGGATGTAGTGCGCGGGCGCGTCGTGGCGTACGATGCTCTGCGAGGAGACGGCCGCGTGGTGCAGCGGCAGCAGACCGGCGTTGGCGGCGGCCAACACGGCGCTAAGGGCGACCACCTGGAACCAAGGTTTAATTGCTGTTAAGGGTGATTCTCAACTTCTTCTGACACAACTCTGACAAACTTTTCACACCTTAAGAGATCGACGCGCTTATAGTTGCGGGCGCAAATTAAGAGAATGACCGACCGACGACTTAGATATCTAGTTCTAAATAATTAAAACCGAGTCTTTATAAATACCAAAATGGTTGCTCTTATGTATTAAAATTAATGGCCTTGGTTTTTCAGGTACGTTCCATTAGTTAAACTTATTACCTAATCTTCTTTCATTTCTGGAACAGCAAAAGTATAGGTAAGCTTGATTCTTTCGATGTTACTTTAATATTATATCTAACAGAATATATGGTAGTACTAATAGACAGGTACTACAAATTATACATAAACTTTTGCATTATTACTTAATGTTTTACTGTTGTATTTAGATTTATATTAGCTTCTTCCTAACCACTACAATGACATTAATTTATTTTTTCATTAATTTAATATTTTTGAGTGCATTCCAGAAATGTATCGTGCTAAAATAGGCACCACTTAAGACATTTTTCAATCTTGAATTAACAGTATCTTAAAAATTCAAATATTTATGCAACTCCATAGTTTTCATTGACTATCCCTGTTTTGTAGTCAGAGAATACGGAATAATATTATATTTTAAATATTTTTGCTATTTTTTTACTTGAGTATTTTAGTGTAACCTTTACAACCCAAACCTTCATAAACGCCTTAAGGACTCGATATTCAAATAACAACACAAAATGCTTGCCGACTTACTTTGGTGAACATTTTGCACTTAATCAGAGCAGGTGACTGATACTATTATCGACTCGGACTATGTCTTTTATATGAAAAGCAAAACGGAGCCGTTGTCCTAGGGAGTGGGGAAGCCGGTCACTTCAGTTCCGTAACTTTGACACCGCGAGGTCGCGCATACCTTCGATAATTCTCCGCCCTCCCGCCGCTGCGCCCTCCGGCGACACTAGGTACTAACTAATTATTATACACCGATGTTGCGAGAGTAATGGCGATGACTGATATACATTTGATGAACGAGATCAGGCCCTTTGTGATCATTTTAATTTTATAGTAAATATTGAAGGTGCATTTCACGTGATATGAATTTTGCAAGGTATCTGTGTGCGATATCTGAAAAGAAAATCGTCGATATGTGTTTGCCTGGTCTAACCTACTGTGGTCACTCACGGAAGTACAAAAGACCAAATTGAGGGTCTGCCAACGAGCTGGAAGTTGTAGCATGCTGGAAGTGAAAAGGATCGATCGTGTGAAATACTCCTTGCTGCGCTCAAGAATTTGCCGCATGCCCTGCGAATAGATATATTTGCATGGATTTTGTGATTTCACTAAACAGTCAGGGATTTGGTTAAATTACGGTTTTTTTAATATCCTGCGTGATTTGATCGTGTCCCTTAGAGATTTGTTCAAATCTCTAAGTTTGTTTAAGTTTTGACCCTGGGACATATGTCAGATGACAAGCGGACCTCAGGCTCTCATGAGCTGGGACAACGCGAGGATGGTTGCATATAAGTGTTAAACAAAGGTAAACCATGTATTTGCTCTGTGTATATAAATAAACATTCTATATAAGTACATAAGTACATAGTTTGACGACCGGTCTGGCCTAGTGGGTAGTGACCCTGCCAATGAAGCCGGGTAATAGTCTTGGGTTTGAATCCCAGTCAGGGCATTCATTTGTATGATGAGCAGAGATATTTGTTTCTGAGCCATGGGTGTTTCTATGTGTTTAAGTATTTATACGTATCTATCTTTTTTATTATTTATTTATTTATTTATAATTGATAATTTCCACCTAAATTGGGGATTTATAGATAATTTGCTACAATTTACACTTATTTACACATAGATGCCAACATGAAGTATTTTGTATATGCGTGTCTGTAAATTGTACCCTATTATTAAAAACTTTAGAGCTGCATCGAATATAAGGGTTTAATATAAATACTCGTAATAATTACAATTCTTCCATTTAGTAACCTACTTGAACATTAACATATTTTTTTTTAATTTACACTTGCAATATAATACAAATACTCTTTATTGAATACCTCAAAAAGAAGACAGTAGAATAAAAAGCAAAATTAAGTAGAGGTACGGTATTATCGCTAAATAGGGATCTCTTCCAGGCAACCTTAAGGTACTACTTGTTACTTAGTCATACAAGTCGTACGTTACATACGTTCTTTTATTTTAATGTGCATTTATTTCACAACCTCACCACGCTATTTCAAAGCTATGTGTATGAGTATAAATGTATAATTTTATTAAGCATTGTGAACCAGCATCGCAATGTTGTATAACTTCAAAATATATGTATATAGAACAATAATTGGGTGACAATGAAATCCAATTATAGTTCATTAAGAGTCGTGTGAAAGTAAAGCTCGATTAAAATGTTCAGAGCGACCCTCTGGTCAGAAGTTTGTGGCACAAAGATAAAGAAATAAGTACGATGTCCTTACTTACACGAGAACAACCCGATTATGGCCACACATAATTTATTAAGTAGCATTCAGAGTAAAAAAAAAATGGGTACCTTTTCCATCCATATATGGCATTAGTCAAACAGTGTCATTGATGTCTAGATTAGGTAAAAACCACTTTTTTTTTTTTAATACTCAATTCAGGCCTTCTTTTTGTACAAAGGGTCATTTAAAATTATAAGTTAGAAGTATATAGTTACATTTTAGTGTTAAGACCAGACGTAATTTCTTCAATGTAGTTATATTGCGCACAGTAATTGTTACTTTAATTGAAATAAATTGGTTGTGCAGCAATAAATAAGATACAATGCGTATCGAAATTGTCTGCATAATTAATATAAACTCTGCCCTTGTGTGATCTATATTTGTGAAACAGTTAATAATAGCGTTACAATATGTTATTGCGACAATGTTGGATCGAATGAACTGCGTCTTAACCACACGCGGTCGGCGGTGAGGGCGCGGGCGTCTATTTGGTAGGTATTCCGTTTCCTCACCGATGGCCGTAAGTAATATGACCACAGGGAGGTGATATCATAAATTTGGTGTTGCGAGATCGTTGCATTAATTTTAATCGTCATAAAAATCATTGTTTATAGGTACCTAATTGAATGAGCATTATAACTACTGGCAATAAAAGTACTAGTAGCCCTTTCAGTTTTTATGTAGGTAGCCGTAATAAAATTGATTAAGTCATAAGTTAATTGATCAGTTTGTAACATTCCTGCATATTATCTGCGTTCGAAAAACTATTTATGCAGCACGACGATCGTGCTCTCGTGTATTACTTAATAATTGTTTAAAATCAGATTTGTGTAGTGATTGAACCTATTCTGCCACCTACTATGCCGTAAAGGTCCGGCATAAAGGGTCTTTCAATAGATTGCAATTCAGTTAAGTCTGCTTCATTGTTCACGGTTGTGTCTCTCTCCAATTCGTACGTCTGAGAAGGATAGCTAGAATAATATGCTATTGTTTTTATGTTGGTTGTTGAGTAATGTGGGTTATGTGGTCGTGAGTAGGTACCTATACCGCAGCGGCCACGGAAGCGGGATATTGAGATAACTATTTCATACACGGAAAGGTTTATCTTTGTTATTCTCATGGCGGCCAGCGGCGACTTATTGAAAGGTTTAATTTAAGTTCAGAGGTTACTCACCCGCGCATAATTGACCGTGACATCGAGAACCATTCATTTCTCGTTCTTTGTAGGCTGCTCGTATTTTAGATAATCTCATTACGCACCAGGATTTGAATTTGATTTGTGTTCGTGATTGATCTACTACTTGAGTAGGTTCATTAACAGAAGGAGGTATATAGGATTCAAATTATACGTTCATGTCCGTATTTTTTATCCTGTATTTATTATCATAATAGATTTTGGTAATGCAAATTCTGAGTAAGACGCACAGTGTATTGACGAGTGGATTCAACAGATGCTGGAAAAATTTTAACATTATTTAGTGAAAATGACAATCGTTTTTAGTCTCAAAAAATAAAGTGATAATTTCTATACTATTTCCTTTTTATAAGCAGTTACACTACTGATGCCCTTGCCTTGTACCGAACAATTACAGCATCGAACTTGCCTGTATTTAAGTATAAGTAGTTAGATATGAATATAGTCTTTATATAGGAGTAACTATTTAAAAAAAACCCTTAGTACGTGCAGGTGCTTACCGAAAAGCGTAAAGTTGCAGATAAGCAAGTTCCCCTAACTTATCAATTATCGAGCCGTGGGAAACATAATTACTACCCAATGCGCTAAAGGTTATACATTAGATTATATATTTTGCATTGAGTTTTATCTAGGACTTCGAAAAGCCGCGTTGAGTGATTTTTATAGTTGACTTAGAATTTGATCGATACGGGCTTCAAATAACGTTCGATGATTAATAAGATTTTTGGCAGTAAAGTGAACACAGAAGTGAAGAGCGCTCGTGGCCTAGCGGTAATAGTGTACGACTTGCAATTCAGACGCTGCAGGTTCAAACCCCGGGGCTGGTACCTGAGTATGTACGAAATATCATCTGATATTCACAAGTCGCTTTTCGATGAAGGGATGGATGGATCCTGAGGAAACCGGAATAATCCCAACAAGGCCTAGTTTATCCTCCGGGTCGACAGGTCAGATGGCAATCGCTTTCGTAAAACTGGTGCCTACGCCAATTCCTGGGATTAGTTGCCAAGCGGACCCTAGGCTCCCGAGAGCCTGGTCAAAATGCCGGGACAACGCAAGGAAGATTATGAAAGTATACAAAAAGTAAATAATTCTAATGACACTGTTACACTTCATTAAATTACTCACAAGTATGTGTAAGTAAATGAATAAAGTAATTGTTTGAATTCTTTATAACTTAATGAATAAATGCTTATTACTAACGTGTACTTATCTGCTTTAAAACTGCTAAATCGTGACAGCCAGTTGCGTAAATGGACTATTCAGAATTAATTAATATCAATTAAGATGTTGACAAGAAAACTGCTGTTGACAATACTCGTAATTTAAGATAACGTTAGTATGCAACTGGCATTTTATTCACTATTTTTGATATTGTTCATAGGTATTTCTCTAAGTAGGCGGGTGCCTACAAACTTTTGTTTTGTAAACTATTAATTTATTTAAGTTACAAAATCTCCGGTGCAGGTAATGAAGGTGTTGTAAAAGGCGGTGCATATTAAGAAATGCACTAGTCTATGCAGTTGCGTGTAGTCGCGATAGAGTATCTATTAAAACAAGGTATCAAAATAGAGTGTCTATCAAGCATGGGCGTTTAACGCGGAGCTGGACCAATAAATCAAAGACCTAGAAACGTAGCTTCAACTATGAATGATATAAGAAGAAAAGCAAAATGTTAGAAAGTTTTTTACAGGAGTGGGCTAAATTACTACTTAGCTTTATGAAGCTTTTGTATGAAAAATTAATATGTTACTCTAAAATATGAATTATCTAATCAGTATTCTACTAGCATATTACCTTATGCCCAATATTTTCGAACCTATTAAAACAAAAATATTGTAGTCACGTGTCCGACTCTGTCGATTTCTGATAGGTAATACATACCACTGAAAATAAATAGTTTTTGCAGTCGATAAAATTACGTTCGACATTGAGTTCAAAGACTTTATAGAACTTTATAGTAGTCAATTATGAAAGTAAGGTGATAAGACTGGGCAGTTAAACTAGATACGACTGTAAGTTGTAGGATTTCATTGAGTCCAGTAAATGTTACGAGTAACATAAACGTTATGAAATTGTTAGTCCGTCAAGTAAATCTCGACAACGATCGAATTATTTACTCAACTGAGTTTGTTCCGAATAGCATCGAGTCATGACAGATCGAATTGATGCAACTATGTAGCGGGTGATCGATTTAATAACAAGAACAGTGAAGTACTTACGTCTTATTAATACTAGCGCCTATGGTAGCGTGTTGTATTTGTAAGAGGTGAATTAGAATAAACTTTTGCACCATCACATCACACAGTAACTATTGATTTTATTATGTGGGTTAAGTCCTTTTATTACTTCATAGATATTTCGTCCTGCTACTACGATACTAGATAAATATGAGTAGATATTATAGATTGGGATTGGGATTAATATAGTAATAAAATTAAATAGTAATTATTTAAGTATCTTTAATGACTTCATTGTACATTAAAACAATAATAAATAAACAAGGTACAAGTCTTGTTTGTAAAGCTTATCCATTAATGTTATCGAAAGATCTAGTAATGGTGGTGCTGAGAGGAGTACACGTGGTGACTAGGTCCAGAGTTCTCGACAATCGCGTTGAATCTGCAATATAATAAGTTTATAAACGATCATTTAGAAAAAAAAATGCGCGGTCAAACTGTAAAACCGATATAGGCATTTACAATTCGAAAGGTCATCATCATCATTATCATTTCAGCCGAAGGAAGTCCTCTGCTGGATATAGGTCTCCCCCAAACCGACCCACAATGACAAATTTTACGCCACCTGCATCCAGTGGATCTTTACCAGGTCGATCCACCTTTTGAGGGATCTGCTGCTGCGCCTTCCGGTACGTGGTCACCACCTGAACCTTTACGCCCCAAGGGTCATCGGTTCTTCGTGAAATGTGCCTCGCCCATTGGCTCTTAAGTTTAGCGATCCAGAGGGCTACTCGTACTTTGATTGTGCTGCGAACGACATCATTTTTAATGCCAAAAGGCTGATTCTTGGCTCTCGTCTCGCCGTAATTACTGAGCTTTGTTACCTCTGATAGCATCACTTACGTTGCAGTAAAACACTACATAAATACAAAGCTAGTTTATCAGTAGTTACTTTAAAACCCTAGACCTTAAAACTCAATTGTTCTAGTTATCAGAACGGGGTTTGTTATTATGCCACCTGTTCTGGCAGCCGACGACGCAGGGGTCGCGTGAGGTCATTACTCACTCATACGGTAGACACCGGAACGTGCGCGATACTGGTTTGACCACCATATGATAACATGTAAACATGTGCCAAAGTTACGACCGTATTACGTACAAAGCTTCCTGGGAAAGCAATGTCAAATATGACCAGCAACTCGTTAATTGGCTGGATTTACGCAATTTGGGGAAAGTTGCAATGTCATCAACTCGTGCTGGTCATTGCGTAGAATTTAACGACCCGGCAGAAGTTAAGTAGGAACTAGACAAATATCAACATTTTCGCTGTAACAATGTGTGTTGTTGTTGAAATGTCCTTGCTAGACAAATACTTAATGATAGTAATCGCATAATTTTCAATATCCATTTCAGAGGCTGGGAAAAAGATTACTAATCTTGAGGTCGAATACTTGTATCGACCTCCGGCTTAAAAGTTAAATATACCTTCAAGGACTATGGTCCCAAGATATACTTACGCTAAAAAGAGAAAAATATACGCATATTCTTACCCATTGTGGTCGTCAGCGGTGTAGGTCACCTTGCGGACCGAGCCGTCAGGTTGCAGCAGGGAGTATCCGCCCTTCACGACATCGCCGTCGCGGATCTCGTGCTGGGACTTGTGGTCACCAGTATGGGGATCTTCGACGGAGTAGGAGTATTGGTATTTTGGGTGGGCCTACGAAATAAATTGCTTTGTGTGAGTAAAGTGTACATTAGATAGAAAACACGAAATTAACTTGGTGTAGACTGTGTACTTACGTAAGTGTCATGGTGTCCGTCGTAGTGCGAACCGTGGTGAGCAATGGGGGCGATATGCGCAGCATGGGCCAAGGGGGCAGCATGGGCAATGGTGGCCCCATGAGCTATGGGGGCAGCATGGGCGATGGGAGCCGCGTGGATCAGGGGAGCGGTGTGGAGCAGAGCAGCAGAACCATAGTGGGCATTATAACCCAGAGGAGCAGAGTAGTGGCCGCCATGAGCGTACGCCTCTTGACCAATGGGGGCGTAGTGTGCTTCAGAAGGGTATTGAGGATGTTGGACTATGTTGTGTTGAGAGGATACCGAATATCCGTGTCCGTGACCAAGACCATGTCCAAGATTGTGGCCTAATCCAAGAAGACCAGCCTGGGCGGCCGCTACCAAGGCACTTAGTGCTAAAATCTGGAAAATATACATTGGTTTAATTGTGATTTAACGTGCTTTATCTGCAAAAATATGAGCGAATAATTTGAGAATTTAGGGTACTATTGACTTTAAAATTAATAACTTTAGCACTTTCAAAGACAACATCTAGTTATAGTCAGTAATTCAGTGCAGAACTATTATTACTTTACTCTTATCTCAAATTAGGTATCATTAAATTCTATTTACTAAGCTATTTCAAGCAAATCACGAGCTCAGGCTGTATTAACCGCATCGGTTAACTTGTGGTCGCTTAACCCTACTTAAGTAACTTTTAAATATTTGCGACTCACTTTGGTGAACATGTTTTTTGGATAGAGATGTGCGTGACTGGCATACTTTTGATAAGCAGCAGTGGTTTTTATAAGAAGTGGTGTTTGCCGGTGGGGCGTGAGCTCTCAGCGCGTCCCCAGAGCGCAAGGTCGTCGCTTTGTCTTGCGCTCTCACATTACATACTATCAACCGAATGATCGTTACTTAATGAAAAATACGCCCAACCACGCACCAAGTCATGTTGATTAAAATGTAGTAGCTTATATGAACTCTAAATGTAGTTACACTGTTTTAACTTTGAACGGTAGCCGTGCTTATTGTAGGTCAATGAGGTCTCAGAAGTAAACGCGATCATTCGATGTTTGCTTCTGATCTTAGGTGTTTACGGGACACCTGCTTGTGTGAATTGTCTATTGTTTCCTAATAATGCAGATTAAGATATTGTTGTGTTATCATTTAAGTTTTAGGTAAATACAGGTGACAATAGTATCACACTGCCTAATGAGTCAGATAAATATTTATTTCATAGAGGATTAGGCAACACTAATGCTCAAAATATGCTGTGGCAAGTAATTCGATTTAAACTTGCGTTTATAACTTGTAAATTAGTATTAGCTAGTGTGAACAATTATATAGAACTCAGGTAGGACGGGTCTTCTCACTACTTAATATCTTAAAATGTGTTTGTGGTACCTAAAGTAAAATAGACTAATAGTTGCTAAAATACAATTTAACCAAACAAATAAAGTGTAAACATTAGTCTTTGTCATTACTATTGTATATTCACCCGAACTATGGGAAAGTTCATGAAATAAAACAACGAAAACGGATTAAATCGCGTATACTAATTTAAACTTCATCCCGACGTTTCGAACCCAGCAGCGCTGCTAAAGGGTTCGAAACGTCGGATGAAGTTAAATTAGTATACGCGATTTAATCCGTTTTAGTTGTTTTATTTCATGAGTAATTATCGTGGCAACCGAAGATTTTTTTATTTTCAAACACCTGTATATTTTCAGAATATTAAGCAGAAAATCATTATCATTAGGAAAAATAAGGAAAATAAACAATTATATTTATAAATAATTTCTCTTAATATTTTATGACAAATATACCCCGTCTAGCAGCTCCGCTTGTGCAATAGTGCCCATTTTTCAGAATTGTATTTATCGGTACTTTTTATTAATTTCCACTTTTTATGATACATGGGTCATTTTCTATCCATGTAACTAAGTTTAAGAAATTCAACATAATCTGTCAGGTAGGTAGGTTGTAGTTAAGGATTGGGTTGTTGTATTAAAATGAATAGCATTACAAAATCGTAAAGGGAAATAAAGAAAATTAATTTACTCTTTAGCCATAAAAACGATCTGAGCGATATTGCTCGCCGCTAATTGTTGAAACAAATGTACAAAAATAATGATATTCTAATGTTTGCTTACTTTGCTTATGCTTGCTCTAGTTGTCCGACACTTATGAAATTAAAATGATATTTTATGTGTGTGATACATCGTAACACTTAAAATATAGTAAATTTTACGATGTGATGAAATTACAGTAAACTTAAAACTGTGTGGGGTCACAGTTCTGCCTAATTATAGCATAATTTAAATGCTTCGCTTAATTTCCATCATAAGTTGGGCGAAATGGAATATTTAGTTTGTTAATGTTACAATATCACGTATCATTATTCTGTTACAAATGTCACCAAATCAGCCGTAAATATGCATTTCTCTCCCCTGTGCTAGATATCCTAGCTTAGTGTGCAGCCCACATTTTGAGACAATAATGGTTATAATACCTATTTCATCACACTTGCTAAAAAAGCGCCATAAAGCACAAACATGGAGGTAGGTAAATCCTGTTTTACTTCCAATTACGACACGAAGTCATAGGAATCTAAAAAATTATAATTATAACCGTTATAAGAGAAATATTTTTTCAAATTAAGCTATGTATGAGATTTGCTTTAGAAATAATGAGGTTTTTGTTAATGATTGAAAAGTCAAATCGAATAATTAATAGCTGTTTTATTATTTTTTATTGTGGCTGTATACTAATGAGTATATTCCGTCCTTATTAAAATAACCTATCAAAGTATTATATGTCTGTAATTTCATCGTATTTTTACAAAATAATACATTTAAGTTTTGCTTAATAGTCAAATTTACTTACTTATGTATTAATTATAATAGTTAAATAGCCGAATATTTGGCCAAAAGTTTTAGCTAAAATTTAATAAAGTCGAAGGCGTACTATAACGACGTAATATAGACATCTTTGATAGAAATTGCACGCAGTAGGTATAGAATTGCGATTTGCAGTGCGTTAGCTTTCATGATATAGGTATGTTACAAATACATATTTTAGTATCGAGTATAATGATTCTGGCTTTTGAAACTGTTTGTGATATTTTACCATTCCTTTATCTATGTTCATTCCTTTATACCCGAACTTTGTCATTCGGGACACTTAAAAAATGCAATAAAAACGTATAAATAATTAAGTTTTTCGGCAACAGATCAAGCATTTATGTTCAGAAAGTACCACCTTCTGGCAACGGAACCACATGATATAAAAGTGTAATGTAGCCGTTTTTGGGCTTAATGGAGTTGCCATGTGATGCACTCTGGTAACAACTTTCTTATCATCATCATCATAACCATAATCACCATCATAATAACCAAAGGACGGCCACAGCTGAACATAGATTCCGTGATAACGTGATATCCGGTCGAATCTCTACTAGAAACAAATGAAATAATATTCTTGAATATCTTGATTTTCGTTGATCGTGCGGGTTTAGTCATAATTTTTTAAGCATTTATAACAATATCTATTTCTATTGTTTTTTTAATGATTTTAATTGGTATGTTAAACATCTATTTTTCTATTAACAATTAGAGAGTTTTCTCGCCTAGTTGGAATAATTGTCAGGAGCATTTTCTTAAAGCTTTTTGCATTGTACGATTCCCACTAAGGTATAAACAACAAATATAGATTATAGATGTGACTTGATGACTAGGTGATATAGAGGTGTTTATAATTACACGGAACAGTGGTTACAGATTAAACATAATATCGTTGTATAAAACATTTAATAAATTATTACATATTTACAAGTTCATATTTTGTTTAAGCTATCACAACAACAATAAAACAGGAGAAATCTTTTTAGTAATGGCCGTGGTAGGGCTCAGGGTGGATGGACGGGGCGGAGTTGTGCACGACCGCGTTGAAGCTGAAAAATTAAAAACAATTAATTAATTATGTCTACATGAATATTTTGATTCACTTTAAAAATAACGTAGAATAATAAACTCTAATCATAAAACTAACAGTGGCATATAAAAAGCTATTTAACATATGACTTAAAACGGAAGTTTCATGACACACATTTTCACATTTCGATATAATTTCAAGTTTTGTCGAAAATATGTTACAAGGCTCCAAAGTCGACAAAGACAGTAAATAAAAACATTACATATTAAGTAACATGTGGCTGAGCTATCACCGCAATAAAACACACTATTAGCCACTGAATGTTTGGCAATTATTATGAGAAGGGTTGTCCCTTCTCATAATAATTGCCAAACATGCCAAAGGGCCAAAGTGTGATATGTTTAAATTACCGGGAAAGTAAGCATGAAGTGTTTCTCTTTCTTGTAGTAAAACGAAGGCTTTAGGCTTAGTATAGCGGGCTAGTACGTGATTGTCGCGATAGTATCTCGCGTCGAGATAGATTACCAGTGTTTTTCTGTTAATTAAAGAGGATGGGTTGTCTATATTTCGCCTCGAGAAACTGTCTCATCGACCATGTACTAGTCCGGTCTAAATGTGTAAAATATGGTCTTACCCATTGTGGTCGTCGGCGGTGTACTCGACCTTGCGCACGGAGCCGTCGGGCTGCACCAGCTCGTAGTAGCCGTGCACGGCGTCACCGTCGCGGGACTCGTGCTGCGACTTGTGGTCGCCGGTGTGCGGGTCCGCCACGGAGTAGGCGAAGTCGTATTTGGGATGAGCCTGGAATTATAGTTTAAAATAAATTTGCTGAACTATTCAGGTTGAGCTAAACCGTTAGGGTATATTAGTGGTCGTTGACTTTGAAAAACTATGTATATACACAATTTATTTTGCTTTTTTAAACAACGAGCTGCAAAATACACATTTAAGATCAAAGTTACCAGGAATAGGTAAATATTGATGTAGGAAAGTAATTAACAGAATAATATCTTGTTCTTAAATTAACACACTCATACTGTGTGAAAATCGTGAATATTTAAATGAGTACTAACGAGTTATTTACTTTATGCCTGAAAATCACTCATTAATATGACTGTACATTTTCTGAACTTACATATTCATCATGTCCTTCGTGACCCTCGTATCCATGTCCGTAGGCGACAGGAGCGGCGTAGTGAGCCAGGGGCGCGGCGTGGGCCAGAGGCGCGGCGTAGTGCGCGGGCGCGGCGAGGTGTCCGTAGGCGTAGTCGCCATGGGCCGCATAGTCACCATGAGGCGCGTAGTCACCATGGTGCACGATACTCTGGGAGGACACCGCGTGTCCGTGTCCCGGGATCAGGCCGGCGTAGGCGGCTGCGACCATGGCGCCGAAAGCTACGATCTAGCACATGGAATTTAGGTTTCAGCGGATTTATCATTATGTTACCGATTTAAGTAATAAGGAGTTAAATGTAGAATACATTATGGATTGGTGAGATTAAAGAGTATGTAAGTGTGGTTTTACGTAATAAATAGTTCCCACTTTTTAATTTTTTTTTTCGCTATTTTTTCTTATATCTCTAAATAGTAAAACTTGAATGCTAAAGAAATGTGTTATGTTTTATTTCCTTGTACTGTGCAAAAGTTGTGTGAGGAAACCTAATGCGTAATCAGATATGCGTAATTAATTAACTCACTTTGCTGAACATTTTGGTCTAGTTAATTTCAACGCTGGCCGCTGATTGATGTCAATACCAGTGGCCGCAGGTTTTTATATTAATTTAACACTGAATGTGAACAAGTGGGGCTGGAAGCCGCGGAGCGCGACAATAGACAAAGGTCGAATCAAAACCATAATGGATTTGCAATATGTGTCATGGTATCGATACCAATTGCTTTTGGATATGCAGAGTTGCTGAAGCGTAGTGTAACATTGATAAAGCTCCCGAAAAAAGTATTATCTGACTGTTGCTTTGTCTAATTCTACAAACGGAACGGATAGGTTTTCTAGGATATATGTGTATTATACGAGTAAGATAGACATATAATATTCTCATCGTATCAAAATCTAAATAAAAAAATAAGGGCCACACTGAGTATTGGTTTCCGTAGTTTCCGATCCTCACAATAGGCGAACATATACCTAAATTGAAAAACTGCTAAAATTAAGATTTTTTACTCAAATTTCAAGATTTTTTAAATAAAGTTTTGGACGCTTTATTTTAAACTTTCGTCATTATTTTTTATTAATATATTGTTAAATTGTGTCATTATTATATTGTTAAAACCATTACGTATGTACGTTTTCAAATACCTACATATAGAGGTATGGTATCCCACAAAATAAGGAAGGAAGCGAAAACAAAAATTCTACTACACTTCACATGTATGGGAGGCCTTCTAGTTTTTTTAGCACCATATTATCGACGTGATTGTTGTGTATATTTATTTAATGCAAAACTACAGCTTTCTAGTACTAATGAGCTTTGAACTTAGACGCGGAGTAGACAAATATGGCGAAACTACAAGGACTTTTAGTTGATTAGGAACTATAAAAACATAGGAAAATAAAAACTAATTTTATAATGCGATTGTTAAAGTTATAAGATTACATTTAGTATGTAATATAAATATATAGAAAGCTATATAAGGCAACATAATACAAATGGATAACGTTTGTCTTTGAAAAATTTCGAACTATCGGGTCATTTAAAAGACATACATTTGTTCTACACTACTATTCTTGTTTAAAATTACGGCTACCTACTTAGACGCCGCGTGCCACCGATCTTGAACAAATTGAATGTAATCCGTACACTTTTGATCCAATTTACTTTTATTATTTGCAGTTAATAGTGCCAAATTGTTTTCTGAAGTATGTAAAATATAAATAAATAGACAGTTTTGTTATTGTTATTTATTTTTACCCTATTACCCTATATTTGTCTTAAGTAATAACCTGTATGACGTTCAAGTGGTACTTATCGATAACAGGGCTGTTAATGTTTTTATTTTGTCAAACACTTACAAGACATCTTTCGTGCTAGAAAAATATATAGGTATAATTACCTATACGTATATAGTAGTTACTAAGTCTTTGTGATGGAATGAGTTTGGTAGATTTGTCAATGATAAGTTATCAAAGGTATTGCGGCCACTATCAAGTTGAATTAATTAATTCTCTAAATGAATTGGCTAAAAGAAAAACACATATATGGTAGCTGAAACATAAGCGATGGAACAGGGTATGAGTGGCTGTATAAATAGCCATGTACCTATTTTGTTCCCTAACTTAACTTTGCTTGGCCACTGAAATTACTGACTTGTGATAAATTATATGTATATACATATATTAAATATAAAGATAACGTCCATAGCACAGGAACATGTGTATATGTTAGTGACAATATTCACTAACTTTCCAGGATTCGAATCCGGGAGTTCCTGCTTCTAGCTTCGTAAGCGGGTCATTACCGGCTAGTATAGGAGGTCGTTAAACTACTAGTTAACGTTTAAGATCTAAAGTCTTAAGTTAAATGAATGTAGCATAAACGGAGGGCCTTCGTACTTTTCCTTATATTTTGTTTCTAGATC
The DNA here is from genome assembly GCA_022674325.2 of Grapholita molesta. Classification (NCBI taxonomy): domain Eukaryota; kingdom Metazoa; phylum Arthropoda; class Insecta; order Lepidoptera; family Tortricidae; genus Grapholita; species Grapholita molesta. The sequence continues at coordinate 7,712,407 of CP053126.2, forward strand.
AGCAATACCTTGCATCAGTCTCAATAGGCTATACGGAGCATTAATTTTAATTCATAATATAATCTGTGGATTATCATCTTAAAATAAATTATCTCATTCTAATTACTGTTTAGCGGAAAAGTTAATCTCGTTACACAGGATGCGGTCAGCTACGCCGCATACCGATCTGGATCAACAACCGTTGCATTACTATATCTGCTGTATAAAAAGCATAACTACCACGGCCTTGTGGTTTACATAAGAAACAATTGAGATGTAATGTAAGGTCAAAATAATATTTATCGGCACTTTATGACCTATTAATTTTGGATATGACTGCTTCTGGATTTTTTTAATTAACACGTGGTTTCTAAGTAATGTTAAAAATTGGATAAATCATTACAAGTGTTATTTTTTAATTTTAATAGGCGCGAAAAAAAAATATTGTGGCCACCGGATTAAAGAATTTTGCTAATGGTAAGATAATCGGACCTGATGCCTTCCGTGTCTACTTGGAATATCCTGACGTCTATCTACCTGAATATTCCAAATGTTGTCATAATCACATACAATAAAGAAAAATTATTATTTTTATTATTTATTTAAGGAGTACCAAGAGCTATTACAAAAAAATAAGCATTAAAAAAAACAAAGAGCCAATTACAAGAACTCACACATAGTTAATTAATAAGAGAGCTTTGCTCAGAGTGAGACATATCTAATAATATAATCTAAGGGTCGTTTGCATCCAATCGTATAGTAACATCATAGTACGTAATAGTAAAATTTTCTGGAATTTATAGTTTATTAGGTATCTGTGGGATGACAACTGAGCGGCCATATTTCAAAATAAAGTAAAGTAGTTAAAACCTTAGTTATGTTATGTCATGTCAATGCAAAGGCCATTGACTACCAAGAAATGCATTAAATTAAGTTATCGACCTAATTTCCGGAAACTGAATTATATAATTGTGTTTCCATTTTTATCAGTGGTCGTGACAAAGTCAAGGTTGTACAACTTTTTGCTTTACTTTGTGTACGTGGGTTTCAGGTAAAGAAAATCAGTGTATACAGGTGTAATAATATGTAGCTTGTTACCCGTACGTACTAGTTATATTACTTATACCATACTTGGTATACGGGTAACAGGCTACATATAGTACATATGTATAGGTATGAGGGATACTTTAGGGTTTGTCAGCCCTAAGTTAGCGAGGTCAAATCTCAGGTGCAGTTATTTTAGCGGGATTTTTACACCGAATAGAATAGGTATCCAAGTGATTCGACAGTATATGAAAGAGGTGGAATATAATATAAAATTAGGTAGGTTTCACGCAGATAGAGCTATAGTAATATAACATAAATATTCAGCAAAGTAATCGAACCTGGAGGAAGGAGTTACCTGTCGAGATTTCAAGTTATGAGTTTTTATGAGAGGTAGGGCACAGCGATGACCATCACGCTTGAATCTGGGGCAGCCCAACTGGGGAAGTACCTCCTCCTTACAGAAGACCACAGCCATAATAGCACTGCTACCTTTCAGGTATGTAGTGTTGTGTTCCTGATGGTGAGTAAGGTTCCCTGAGCTCCAACCCCCCTAAAGGCCGGCAACGCGCTTGTGACTCCCCTTGTTAAATAGCTGGATGAAATTAAGTCCATATTTTGCATCAGCATTACGCAATAAACCTTCGCTTTAAAACCTTACTTACAAATATTTGGATACGTAAACAGTATGTATTTTATAGTGCCAGAGATTAAATAACTGGTGTTGACTTGAGACCCATTCGGGCCGAAGAATTCGTATTACAATTTTAGTTTAAATTTTCAATATTTGTTCAAGTAAGACTAACAGATAAAAATATAATTTTAAGCTAAAACCTTAATTCAGAACGATTCATAGATGTAATTAATACAATAAAATTCCCAATAAGATGGTCAAAATATAGAAAAAAAAACAAATCTTTTATAAAAATACTACTGTAGAAACTGTCCAATATACATTTTTTTTGCCAAAATTAAACTCATAATCTTTACAATAATAAATTATACATGGTGTATTATCGTTTATAGTTCATGTAGTCCTGCGTGCTATTACAAAGAAGTTTATGCTTAACGTAATTCTTGAAGTTATTAATTGATAATTCCGTTACTTGAATTGGTGGGTAACCTTACACAATTACCCATATATGATATTTTAATTTTATGAAGCTGAGAGAACGGCACTACGAGTTTATAATTGTTTGTACTCGTATAATTTTATGAGTATATTATACATATCACAGTTCCTTCAAAAATTTCAATATTTTATGTACGTGAACAACATTCTCTTAAATTTATTTAACAAAAAACTTTCCTTTCATTAATATAATCCTTATACTTTTCTTTAAGTGAGGTACTATACTTTATCATTATCACGTGTATATCACTAGAATTAGCCACTTCTGATAAACAAAAATTGTAGTAATTGCATATATATTATTTTAGTCATTTTAAATTCAGATAAATGTTCTAAGATGGATGAAAATAGAAGATAATGAGATTGCGGCATGATGAAATACAAGTATAGGTTAATCTTAAAATTAAAGTTAGCTTGTTTGTCATTACTAATGGAAAGTAAATAGCAACATGAAGCCATACGGGTATCTATCTGCCAGCAGTATTATTGCGCTGAATTGCTGTTGTAGTCACATATTATTATAATATTTCCTAAATAAAAATGTAATAATATATTGTCTGGGCAATGGGCTTATTTGAGTCATAGACATTAAAAACCATCGTCGGTTAACAATACATTAGGCTCGCTCATTCCATTATTTTACCATCTTAAAGGGTACCGGAAACACCATTATATCCTATTATTCTTATATCCTGGCAAATACTGATACTTTTGTCACTTTTTAAACCTAAAGTGAAACATGACTTTATGATTTATAGTAGTCTAATGTTTTTTATCATGATATACTGTGTATCAATCTAATACAGGCAAAGAAATAAACCAGACGTAGGGTTTACTATCTATAATCTTTAAATAAAAGTTTTTTCTAAATACTTATAACACGTAATTATTTTTTGTAAAATTTCTGAGCAGTAAAGTACTGCGAATATTACGCGATGTAAGTTTTTGAAAGTAGCTGTCATCGAGTGCTTAACTCGAGTGTGTTGCATTACATTGCTGGCCGAATTATTTTGTATGGATAAATGTTTTATTGTACTTTTAAGGCTAAATATATTTCTTAGATCTAAATATATTTCTTAAATATGTCTTATGCGTGACGAGATTTCCGTACCGACAAACTTATAACCTAAATTATTTATTTTAGGATATCATTGTTTCGGTTCTGTAAAACTTGCTGTAACATGCGGGAAAAGTTATTAAAAATAGGTATACAAAGTCACGCTCCTCGTTCAAGTAGGTCTTAGTCCCATTTTCTATTTATATATGAGACTTTAATTTTAGCTGTATGTTAAAATATAAAAGTGTAACATTTGGGTGGGTTAGTGTAGGTGCAAGTGTAATTATAAGGAATACAAAGACGTTCCTAAGGTCAGAATCTTAGGAACTACGTCATCGATTTTAGGGAGAAAACATAATGGCTATCGAATCCGGTTAACTTTCGATTAAAATTTGACGCATAGGTATTAACAGTCTGCCTTGTACCTAACTAAACTTTGGAACAGAGATAGGGATAGGGATATTATATATATAATTATGTACATTCATGGTACAAGTCGTGACTTCTACATCCTATTCTGCATCCGATCCTTAAGCTCGAAAGCATTTATCGGCAGTCAAGGCGCGCACGCATTTCTCTGCCCCACCGCGCGCGTATCGATCTACATATAAAAAAGCTTACCTTTGCGCTATTGACATCAATCAATGCTGATAGCTTAACAATACAGCCAAAATGTTCAGCAAAGTAAGCGCACAATATATTCAATAACAAAAATAAACATACTAAGAAATACACTCAAACATTACTTAAAATATTTTATATTTTACTAATGAACCCATAATTGATTTGATTTTACACTTCCCTAAAATAGTTTTTATTTATTACTAATTTAAATTGTTTTTTATTAAGATCATAGCTTTTGGCGCCCTCTTCGCCGCAGCCAGCGCTGGTCATCTCGGTTATGGTCACGCCGTGTCCTCACAGAGCATCGTCCGCCATGACGAGGGTCACTATGCCCCGGTGCACTATGCCGCCCCGGCTCACTATGCCGCGGCCCACTACGCCGCTCCCGTAGTCCACGCCGCTCCTGTCGCTCACTACGCTGCCCCTATTGCCCACTACGCCCCAGCAGCTCACTACGATGGTCATGATGAATACGTAAGTAACATATATATTCAGCTATTTATTTTATTACATGGCTTATGCCTTTAATAGCCGACAAAATTAAATGTATAAAATGTTTCAGGCTCATCCCAAATACGACTACGCCTACTCCGTGGCCGACCCGCACACCGGCGACCACAAGTCGCAGCACGAGTCCCGCGACGGCGACGCCGTGCACGGCTACTACGAGCTGGTGCAGCCCGACGGCTCCGTGCGCAAGGTCGAGTACACCGCCGACGACCACAATGGGTAAGTCAATTTTTAAATATTTAACTATTAAGGTTTTATTTCATTTTGTTAACAAGTTTGTTGCTTGCAAACTGTCAGAATACCTAAAGATCCCATTTAACTTTATTAGTTTTACTTTTATATATTAGACGTTCTGCACACATTTCGCCCTTAAGTCGTGGGCTTGTTACACTGTTTGGCCAAAGGCAATAGAGCATAGTTGGTCTAGCGATCGATTTAGGGTAATAAGTATATGTATGTTACTAATGTATTATATCTTTCGTTATAGATTCAACGCTGTAGTTCACAACTCGGCCCCTACCATCCACGCCGCCCCTGCCCATGACTATCACCATTATTGAGAAAAATAATTGTAGTTTTATTTATTTGAAACTTATTTATATTTTTGTAAATATGTGAGTGTGAGAAAATTGTATACAAATAAAGCGTGATTAATAAATAATAAAACAAATGATTGTACTTATTTCGTAATGTGATAACTGATGGATGATTGGGCTCAAAAGATTAGTCTTACACGATCTGGAACACAATACTAGATCGGCTCATAGTCAATAACGCCTGCGCGGAGCTTCTATTATTTAAGTGCTAGTGCTTGTCGGCCCATAAGGTCAACCTTATTTAACAAACATTACCTATGGGACAGTTGGTTTATTTTTCGCCATCTGGTGTTTTTTGTATGTGACTCTCGAATGTAGTTTCAGAATGTAGTTGTGGTTAAATTAGAGTAAATACAGTACTATTAATAGTAAATATTTTTTGTTGTTTAAAATAATAATAACTAAGACAGTAACTTCATAGTTTTCATTATATTTTTACATGTTTTTTATTAAATTTGTATTTTGTCCTTGCTTGAAAATTAGAATTTAGTAACCAAAAAAGATATTAGAATCGGAACAAATGGTTTCCTATAATACTTCTTGTTTTAACGCACTGATGTCCCGTTTAATTTGTTTAATTATATGTCCCGTTTAATTATATGGTTTCAGTTATTCTGTTTAGCCTAACCTATAAAAAACAAAAAAATAATTATAAAATAAATTATAAACTACGATGATTGATCCTGGACCCAAGGGTGGTTTAGGCTATCGAAAAGTAATGAGCGTGTGTCATCGGTGCACAGTTTCAAAATATGATCGGAAGCATCTCAACCACATCTGTGGGTTACTTAGAAGCTGCACTGTCATGGGAGGGTCATTTACTGTAGTACAAGATAAATATTTTAAAAACTTAAGTGTCATAAATACTATATTCTACATATAAAACATATTCACGTTTAATACTTTATATTACGTAGGTAAGCATATATCAATAAGCCGACTACGACTTTGTTCAAAGGTAGTTAATTTGCTAAATCCTTTCTCCTCTCGCCTAAAATAGTGTAACCTGAACACTGAAAATTGGACGTATTCTTAGACTGTTGAAAGTTTGATTTCTTAAGATGATGACTTATTTTCTTAAGATTTGTAATGAATGTATAATTGATCCTTTAATTTATTTTGTAGTATCTTTGTGAGAACTAAGTGTAGAAAAATTTCGTCCATGAGTGTTTAGTTAATCAATATCTTACTACGAAAATTATTTTATCTTATTACTCCGAGAGCTGGTTGGTCAAAATCAAATTAGTTTCGCTCTATGGAGAAAAAACAATATATAGGTATCAAAGTTTTTATTTTACCGAAAGTATACCGTACCCCAACCGAAAAAAGCTGTTTGATTAATCCACCGATACATAGGTTGCTTTTTATATTTCGGGATTTGATTATGTTAGAGTTGCTATAGATCAAATGAGGCTTAAAAATTGTAGTACAAACGTTTTGGCGGCAATATTAACAAAAAAAAAGTTTTGCCACGATCGTATTTTGTTTTTAATTGTTAAATGAAAAAATATCGTGTCGGCTGCCATGGAACTGAATCGCAAACATTTTTGAGCGATATTTTTTTATAATTTTCGACGCGGCCTCATTCAACAACAGTGAATCGATGAACTTTTTTCAACTTTTGGAGATGAAGCACCATCATGGACAAGTGTTTAACGTTGGTTTGCAGTTTTTTCGTGGCCGTAGTTTGCTTGGGGACGAGGTCCGCGAAGGTCGTCCAAAATGAGTAGTTGTCCCGAAAAACATTGACGCTGTGCGTGAACTAGTATTGCAAGACCGACACGTGACTTATCTAGAGATTGAGGCGTCTTTGGGCATTAGTAAGACTAGCACACCATGAGCATTTATATGTTTAAAAAGTTTGTTCGCGGTGGGTACCACACAATTTGACCGGCGATCAAAAACAGGCTCGTGTGGATTGGTGCAAAGATATGCTTAAAAAATACAACGGCGGTACTTCAAAACATGTCTACGATATTGTCACAGTCCATGAATCGTGGATCTACTCGTATGAACTGGAAAATAAGCAGCAGTCGACAGTGTGGGTTTTTCAAGGCGAACAAAATCCAACTAAAGTTGTTCGTGCACGCAAGACTGCAAAACAAATGCCTGTTTCTTTGGTAAAACTGGGCAAATTGCAACCACTCTTTTAGAAAAACGTAGAACAGTAAATTCTGAATGGTATATAACCATTTGTTTCCCAGAGGTGATTGAAAAAGTCAGGGAAGCCAATCGCCGAAGATGTATTATACTGCATCATGATAATGCGAGTCCACACTAGTCGGCACAAACATCCGCCTTTCTGAAAGCCCAAAATATCGATTTAATGGGTCACCCACCGTACAGTCCTGACTGACGACTTTTGACCCCCGAAGCAGCGGTCTATGGGTCCAAAACGCACGTTTTGGAGGTGTCCTTCGAAGTGGTCGAACTGTTATCAAAATTGGTTTTACCGAATGAAAAAGTGCGTAGATCTCAAAGAAGAATATTTCGAAAAACAATAAAGTCATTTTTGTTAGTATAAAGTTGTTGATAATTTCATATCCCGAAATATATAAGGCCACCCTCGTATTAATGGCCGCGACTGTCAAATATATTAAAAAATAAGTTGTTTAAATTCCCTTAAAATCAGGAGAAAATTAGATTAGATTATAACGAATTAAACTAAAAAAAAAGAGAAAGCAAATTTTCTGGGAAAAATATTTGACTTAATTCGAAACTCGTATTTCCAAATATTTATACATGTTGTTGGATTTTATACGGATATTATTTTTATCCTTCTTTCATATTAAATTGTGAATATAAAACTCTTATCTTATTATTTTCCAAGCGTAAGTTGGCTGAAATATAAATTAATGAAGTTGATTAAAATACCGTTACTTCCTATTACATATGTGGGCTGATTCGTATTAAGATTCACAAAATAGATTTTTATAAACATATTTTCGCTATAAAATTACTGCTATCTCAATTATTGGAAAGAATCATCTGTAATTGGGCGTTCTTTTTACCGTCTTCCGGAACTGGAAATCGATGGATTCAAAAATATAGGGCCTTAAAATAGCTTTTAAATGTGATGTAACAAAAAATTATCGAGATACCTAATTATTTACAAAAATATCGGAGACTTCCTGGGCATCTATATACTTTTCTCTTCTATGGCATGTTTATGTCTTTATTGAATTGTTAATCTACAAAAATACAACATTTATATTCGAACCACACTTTATTTACAGTTTATTCACACATGCATCCATAAATAGTCATCAAACAAATAACATTCGGCAATCGTCCTTTAATAATTTAATAATGGTGGTAGGCGTGGGCGGGGGCAGCGTGGATGGAGGGGGCTGAGTTGTGCACCACAGCGTTGAAACTGAAAAAATAAAAGCGGTTTTAAAATGTACAAGAAATTCCCTAGGAATTATCCAATATTAACTCGCGCTAGAAAATTCTGTCTTCAATCAAAAGAAACTATTTAATTTTAGAATATACAATAGCAAGTCATTCATTTTCATGAATGGGAGACATGATGGGGGATTTGACAACAGGAGTGTGTTTGTGTCACATATTCTATAGGTATATAAAAATAATGCTATTTAATAAGTTTGTAGTTGTATTGTCTTACCCATTGTGGTCGTCGGCGGTGTACTCGACCTTGCGCACGGAGCCGTCGGGCTGCACCAGCTCGTAGTAGCCGTGCACGGCGTCGCCGTCGCGGGACTCGTGCTGCGACTTGTGGTCGCCGGTGTGCGGGTCCGCCACGGAGTAGGCGTAGTCGTATTTGGGATGAGCCTGAAACATTTTATACAATTAATTTTATCGGCTATTAAAGGCAAAAGCCATGTAATAAAATAAATAGCTGAATATATATGTTACTTACGTATTCATCATGACCATCGTAGTGAGCTGCTGGGGCGTAGTGGGCAATAGGGGCAGCATAGTGAGCGACAGGGGCGGCGTGGACTAAGGGAGCGGCGTAGTGGGCCGGGGCATAGTGAGCCGGGGCGGCATAGTGCTCCGGGGCATAGTGGCCATCATCGTGACGGATGATGCTCTGGGAAGACACGGCGTGACCGTGCCCGAGAAGGCCAGCGTTAGCCGCAGCCAGAAGGGTGCCGAAAGCGATGAGCTAAAAACAAAACATAAATTTAAAGTTATTGTTTGAGGTCCTACACTGAATATGGCACTTCTTAGTATTTTATATAAACCACTTTATACTGCCACAGTGTACATAAGTGTTTATTGTGTTTATACATATACCATTGCAAAAATGATGAATAAACAATAGTTGCATTAGGTGAAAACTTTTCATACCTTAATCTTGGGTAATGTAAGGTAGGTAGAACAAGACGAAAGGTAGATACCGGAAATATAGGGTACAGCATATTTTATTAATTAATTGTATGAATGTAATATTTTATTAAACTAGCAACAATTTATGATTTGCTTTAAAACTATTTTTGTAATATTTGGGTTGGTTTTTAATTATTAACACGGCTATATATAAATTAAAAATTCACTCGGGTGAATTCGGTCACTTTTTCTTAACTACGTTAATATTTATGTTAAATTATGTCTATTTTAATTTACATATTAATAGATATATTTCGTATTCCAACACACTTACTTTGCTGAACATTTTGGGTGTATTGTTAAACAATCGGTTATTGATTGGTGTCAACAATCGAGTTGTATAGTTTTTATAGATCATGCGCGTGCGGTGCCGGTGGGGCGAAATGCGTGTGCACCTTGACTCTGTAGCTGACATGCCGCCAAGGTCGCGGTTCCGATATTAATGTGAAGCGGTTAATCATTGTGTCCGGAATGATTTTCTTTTCGGCGTGTGCTTTCAATTATATCTACCTAACCTACTAATTAAGCTTTGTTATAAATTTTATTGTTTTAATTTGCGGGTGTTTTGTTTCAGTATTGTCAATGATCATGATTACGTATCAGACATTGAGCCAGTACCTAATGGTTGGTTATGATCAGTGATCGGCACTATAGGTGCAAAACTTTAACAAAACTCGTTAAGCGGACACAAAAGAGTGCATAACCAGACTCCGATATACAATTAAAGTGGACACTAATTTGCCAAAATTATTCGTATTTTTCTTGATGGTAAGTATTACTATACCTCAGTTCAACAAGTTTAGTTAAAGTTTTACACCGTTAGTGCCGATCACTGGTTATGATTCTAACAACTTAATATTATATTTATATTTAAACTTTTGTAAATCATTCTAATTTTATAAATAAAACATCACGTTGCCCACATGTGCGTCACCATTATGATGTTTTTAAGTCCTAACATGGTTTCTTCATAAAAATATAATAGCCCTTAAATTACCAGTTATATCCTGGTCAACCCGGTGACAATAAACGCTGTACTCGTAAAGGGTTCGAAACGTCAAAATGTATTTTAAATTTAGCACACGGGATGTAATTTATTTTTAATACTTTATTTAAAAAACATTAGTGTTGAGATATAGGTACTACATACATATTTAAGGAATTAATATTATTTAATCATAGGTATAAAACATAACCTATAAGGGACATAAAATTTAATTAACTATACCTATAAAAAAATCACCTTAGCAACGGGCAAACACGTCCCAGTAAATATTTTTAGTGATAAATAATATCCTTCAGGCAGCAGAATAAGCAGAAGCAACGAGTTCCAGTAGTTTATAGCATGTTTAATGTCTCTGGCTACAGTCGGTACCTTCGCGTGGAGACAGCAGCCCTAACTATTGCCTTCGTAGTAATTATCGCGGCAACCGAAGACAGTATTTAAAATCTTAATTTTTATTTAAAAAAATGCTGAGGATTTTAAAATATTATCAGATCTATGGTCTCTTGTGACTCACGTAGATATAGACGATATTTTAAATTTATACATCACCAGATTATTTAATATAGAGGGCCTACCACGAACATCGAAATCCCAAATTTCGTTTGTCTCTGCCACTCTAATTAACTATATGCCTTAATTGGAGTAAAAGAGAAAGCTGTCCGAAATTTTCAAATTTCGATTTTCGCGGTAAAAAAATATTACTTAATAATGCAGGTGATATACAGAGTAATGGTTCAATGACATTATTCATTCACTAAACGGTGTCTATTTTTTACTGCTCGTATACGTACGAGTATCCTTGAAAGATTTAGATCACTGTATTTCGCGGTAAGAAATAGCGTAAACATGACTCCGTAAAAATTAACATAATTAGGCCTTGTCTTATATGTTCTAAGAATGTATGTGAACTATACTGTGCAAGCGATCTTGCACAAAATTATTGCAACAGTTTCTAAAATAATGTTTGCTGTTTTAAAACGAATTAATTTACTACTTAAGATTTAGACATGCCTATTGATTGATCAGATATTTAACCCAAAAAAAGTTGTCGACATTGAATTTTAAAGACATTAGAATTTACAGTTGGTACGTGACATGATCAGCGGTGCTTTGAATGAAATTTGGCTATCACAGTTTTATCTTAATCAATCTGTATTAAGTACATTAATAGGTATGTAAGTAAAAAGGTTTGACAAGACATTGATCGATCCGTTGTAATGCGATAATGCGTTACTTTAATGTGTGATTACTTATTTATAAGCATGCACTGATAACCTAAATATATGTAAAACTACACAGATAAGTTAAAACAATCATTAGTTAGTTGTCAAAGGTTTATACGTATAATTTGTAATAACGAAGACACGATTTTTGTTACAGTTTTATTTCCAGTAACTACTATTTACTGTATTTTAATTATGCAACATTTTATGAAAAACAGAGTTCAATTTTGGTAATATGCATTTATATCTTCGAGACTAGACGGTAATGTCAAAATTGAAAAATGTATCAGCTGCACTTAACAGGGCTTGTTCAGAATAATGTACGTAAGTGGAGAGGGTAACGCAGAGGGTTGCGCAGTATTAGCTCGATTGATTGCAGATTGTATGCACTTAATTACGTCGTTGTAAGATACAAGTGCATCTGTAGTGATTGGCAGCACATCAGCAACTTGTGTGGCTCTTGGTTCTTCCTCTTTATTTTGTGCGTTAGTACTGTGAGATTTGTCTTGACTTTCTAGTTTTGCGTTTTCATCCGGAGATGCATGATCTCTATTTGCAACCTGTTCTGCTCCCTGCGATTCTCCATGATCCTCATGATTCCCAAGTGCTGGTGATTTAGGTTCATCCTTGCTTTCATGTAGCTCTTGTCCACCATGATCTTCTTTTTTTTCAGGTTGTGCAAGGTCTTCATGGCTGTCATGTTTGTCTTGTTCATTTTCTTGTAATTTAGGTACTATAGGGGCTGGGTGTTCTTCAGGGGCTTGGTTTGCTTCAGAGCTTTCACTTTCATGTTTTTGTTTTTCTCCATGTGCTTCAGGCTCAAGATCGTGCGTTTCATCTATTTTTTCTTTAGCCTCTTTTAGCGGTTCACTTTTCACTTCAGGGCATGGTGAGATAGCTTTAGCTTCTTCTTCGGGTAAAAAGTTTTTAACGACTGCGTTGAACCTGCAAAAATGTAACATTTAGATTCAACCTTTGGACTTTTTATTATAGTATACGTCTAGTATTAAAAAACAAATTGTTAATTTACCCTCTGATGTCATCAGCAGTGTACTGCACCTCTCGGATATATCCATCAGGCTGAATTAGTGAGTATTGTCCACGGACTGTAGAACCATCGCTAGTTTCTTTTTGAGCTTTCTGGTCACCAGTATCCTCATCATAAACTACATATGAATACTCGTAACTCGTGCCATCCTAAGTACAAAGAAATGTGTATCAAGATCATGTATTACAGAGCAGATAGAACTGTGACAAGAACTAGGTTAAGTTAGATTACTTACATCATTACTTGGCGCTACAACTACTGGTACCCTTATCGGCGATTTATACGTAACAAAATTGGCACTACTAGTCGCCACGGGAGTTAATGCAGCCACTTGTTGACTGGGAACAACACACGGTGAATCACAAGGCGGTAACGAATTTGATATAAGAGGCGCTGTAGACAGAGGAGCCAGCGGCGCATTTCTTAAAGCCGCAGGACCATACACGGCCAGACCTGGTCCACTTTGCACGTACACATTTGAGTATGATGTGCCACCCGTGACTGATTTTGTCCAGGCAAAATTTAGAATTATAGCTGCCACGAAACCCTAGAACAACAAAAAGGATTATTGAAAACAGTAAATGACCTAAACATAAACAAAGTATGCGTTTTAATTAAAATATACTTACTTTAAGGATCATCTTTCCAGTTGATCGATGGAACACTACTGACATTTTTCTGAAAGTGTTTCGTCTTATAAAAGGTGCTTTGTTTGTCTTAAAATATGCTGTTCGGTAATACCGAAACAAACCATCAATGTCATTACTGGATGAATAGAGGTGAACAATTAAAATGTTAATGAAGATTTTAACACTAGTACTTGTCTCATCTCCTGTATTCTGCGCACGAGACTCACAATTAGTGGGTAATATAGCGTGGCATTTGCTTTTGTCTCAGATAGTCCGGCCAGTGATGAAATGTGACCGGGAACAACTGCAAGTTTTTTTTTATCCCCAACCCGTGTTGAACTTTCAACGGCTGTGGAGGATGTTTATACCCATAAAAACATTTTAACGTTACTTAAACAGAAGATACCTGGCATATAGCTATTAGTTACATTCGTATTTTTTGTTTTTGTTTTTCATACATAATACATTTATATTGCCATGTGAATCTTTACTTCAATGACAATGTTCATAGTTTTGACATTTATGATACGTAAGTGATACATAAGCACATAACATTAGAACTTCATAAACAACTTTCTACACCGAGTAGCGATTAAATTTATTTATTGAATATACTAAAAATTGTATGAGTTAAAATACTAGTTCCTTAGAGAAATTAACTCCAGTTGACCTAAGGAATCTTCGTTTATAAAGGTATAAAAAATTCAGCTATTACTCTTACATATTTGCATGTTATTAGGATTACGTTATAACGAAGTATCAGATACAAATAAGCAAAACTAATGACAAAACTATTTTATTTTTGAGCACAGCGCTATTCGCAATTCATTATGTTAATGAATAAGTGTGTATAAGTGGACTAGGTCTGATTGAATAACTTCGGTAATGAAGTCATTATAATTTTCAGATCAAGTAATTAGGCAACTAAAAATAGTTACAAACGACCTTGCGCTGTTCAAGAATTACATGCATTATTTTATTGCGCCTGCTCTAAAAATCTAAGCAAGCAATCCACTTTACGCGATAGTTTTATAACAACATGTTGTAAGTGCATTTAGGTACTCAGTTGTTTATATATATAAATATTATTCAATTTTAAAATAACATCATTTCCAGACGTAGATCATCATCATCATCATGTCAGCCGAAAGACGTCCACTGCTGTGGTCCACCCCAGAACGACCCAAGAAGACCGCACCACCTGCACCTTCCACATCCAGCGGTATCCCGCGACTAACTAGGTCGTCGGTACACCTTGTGGGAGGCATACCTCCGGTGCGTCTTCCAGTTCGCAGATAACAAAATCTTATTTACCAAGGAATAAACTGACAGTTAAAACCCATTTTATATTGTTTTATAAATAAAATGTGCGCTCAAAATGTAAAAGCGTTACTGCAAGAGATGGCAAAAAAAAAGCTGCCAACCGTCTAATCTCTTTTAAACTTAATCAAGTTGACTTAGGTCGGCCTAGCATGCGGCGGAAAGCATACTACTCATTAAATTACTAAGTCGGAGCAAATCTGGATGGAGGAATTGGTGCTGTTATATTTATTCAGGCGCTTACTTCCAGTAGGCATAGGCACCTAGCCACCTACAGTATAATAATGTAATTCGTAACGGAAGAATTTACTATTGTAGGTCGACATTGACCTACAAGTGGGTTACAAATTTCAGGGTGATGTTGTGTGAAAAATACAGTTCGTACTCATTATCATAAAATCATTCTTTTTATACTGACATTTTTTTTCTCAGACAGTGTATGGACTGGTTCTAAGGAATCAGGTAGGCAATTATCAGTGTTCCATTCATATTTACCTGACAGAGAGGCTTTATGGATATCGTGTTCTTGAGTTTTGGCAATGCTCAAGATTTATCTTAGCTTACCTAAATTAATACTTGTCTTAATCTGTAGCTGATTCTTACACTCAAATATTGGCATATCCAGATTCTGATATACAATTAAATTGGACACTAATTTGCCAAAGTTATTCGTATTTTTCTTGATAATAATAAGCATTTGTCCGGTTTTTTATCAAATAGCCCAGTAGCTAGTCCATCCTTTCCACCCAATAGCCTAGCACATTTTAGATTTCATTATAACTCAATAGTCCTTACACCATGGCGGGTGCTGTCTCTGTGCGCGTCCCATGATACGGACAGGGGCAACATCCGCTTAGTGTACCCCTTACATTTCATTAAATTGTCGAAAAGGCCTCTGCGCGTTGGCTCGATCTGGCTCCGCGTACGCCTCCCAAATGTCCGGAACACCATTGTTCCGTGTACGGAAGAGCATTACTTATACCTCAGTTCAACAAGTTTTGTTAATGTTTTGCACCGTTAGTGCCGATCACTGCTAAAAACGGATTGCGCCACGAACGCTACAAAGTATCCGAAATATTGGTAAGTATTGAAATTAATTTCAGGGATCGCGATATTATTCGTTTTCAGTTGTTTTATTTCATCGCAGCTATTTTAGCTTATAATAAAAGTATGATGGTATGAATGGTGTTGTTTCAAAAATAATACAAATCACAATGTGTATTGAACATTCTATTATTTGTTCTCTAGTTCTAAAACTGTGTAGCCAACCTGTTACGGATGCCACTTTATCACGTGCTTATAACTGTTACGTCTGTAAGTAAGCGTAATATCTACATATGTTTACATTTTTCATGCTCGGGAAATGGGTCTTTGTTTATGTACTATGCGGGTGGAAAGTGATACGTTTCCGTCCTAGTGAGCAATCCCCTTGTAAGCACTCAGTAGAACAAAGTGGCGATAATAACCTTATTTGTCCACGCTAGCAACAAATACATCAGGATAGTTTTTTCTCTTAAATTATAGGAATTTATTGTAGCGATTATCATGCATAAAATATGTCAATTAATTAAAATATTTATACTATTCGGTTCAAATTTTTAAGTGTCTAGGTTCTATATTACAGTAACAAGAAAGATTAAACCTACGAATTTTTTTTTAATTTTAATATGCGCAGGCAAGCAACGGCAGTAACTTATATAGCCAAACATGAATGTGTACTTACTTATTGGAAATATTATCATTTTATTTCTCTTCCGTACACGGAACAATGGTGTTCCGGACATTTGGGAGGCGTACGCGGAGCCAGATCGAGCCAACGCGCAGAGGCCCTTTCGACCATTTAATGAAATGTAAGGGGTACACTAAGCGGATGTTGCCCCTGTCCGTATCATGGGACGCGCACAGAGACAGCACCCGCCATGGTGTAAGGACTATTGAGTTATAATGAAATCTAGAATGTACTAGGCTATTATAGGGTGGAAAGGATGGACTAGCTACTGGGCTATTGGATAAAAAACCGGACGTCTGCCTAATAATCATTTTATTTATCATTATTACATTGAATAGTAATTTAATTATTATATTTTATTACTAATTCTATTACTTTATATTAACAAGGCTTCAATTTAAAAAAATAAAGGGTCGCGTTTTTTGTTAAATCTTAAATGCTGTTTAAGACACCCATTAATTAAGACATCCATAAATTCGCGCGAAATAAAGATTCTGTGCTTTATAACTATAACAATTATGTTACAAGAAAACAGTTAGAGGCCGGATTCCGCGTAAATATTGAAAACACTTGGATAGTAAACAAAGTATAGTTATATTTTTAATTTAATAATTACGGGTTACTCAAGCGATTCTAAAATGAACCTAACACCTGACGGAATTAGAAATAAATCTCAAGTTATCACGGAAAGCCTCCCACCGCAAGTTTCAATAGAAAATCTACAACTTGTATGAAAATGACGATCAGAGAAATAAGTGAAATCTTTGTCAGAATGTGTGCTGATTCTTTATAAATTTCAATGATTTGTCGATACAGATTAAAATGTTCAGCTACATGCTTCAACTTAAACAAGCTGATGCGGTAACATTAGTGTTTTAGTCAGTCAGTTTACTATCTAAGAGACATTTTATTTTACTAAATATCTTCTTGCTCTTATTTTACTGTCCTCGCATTCAAAATGAAAAATAGTATGCTTAACTCGGGTAAAAGTCACCCATTTCCGACTCGCACTATTAGCGCTCTCACTTCGTTCGAGCGCCAAACTACCTCGTCGTCGGCTTTCTAACAACACGGGGGGCATCTAAATTATGTAATTAAATAAAACATTAAATTTATTTGCTGTTAGGTTAAATAAAGTAAATAAACATTTTTTTAATATAGTTTTATTTATAAATTTATTGGCCTATCCTGTATAACAACTAAGTAGAACCCACTGTAATTTCTGTGATTTGTCGCCAAAACCAGACTGTACATGATATGAACAAACAACATTCTAACATCACTTACTATGCATAAGGAAACGCTTAAACTGTTACGAAACATGCACTTTATAAATATGACTATGGCAACACCCCCCCAAGATGATTCAAATCATATGGGGGAGGCCTTTGTCCAGCGGTGGACGTTTTACGGTGGAAATGATTATAGACTTTATTGCCTCATCGTTATTTATTAATAATTATGTATATAATAAGTATTGGTGTCGTGACTTTAAACATTATATTTCAATTGCTCATTTTTACGATCTGCCTGGTGCAATTTGATATTAAATACAATAAAATTTCACAAACGCTAATTTATTTGAATATGATTAAATGGCTACGGAAAACATGGTACGAGCGTGCATGCTCTAGCTCGTCTAGATTATGGCAGAACTTAATATATAATGGGTGTAACACCCTCATGTTTCGGGTTGTTAGATTAATTTTAACGAATGTTTTAAGTTTACGTGGATTCGGGAGACTATCGATGGAAAAGGGAAGTGGAGAGAGGAAATTACTCGATTCATATATGGCCATCCTCGTGTATAGCCGTCAGATTGGTTTCGACAAGTGCTGTATGCGCAGATTTATGCCAAGTTTTGATGATGAATCAGGTAGTTGGCCAGAAAAACGTCGTTAATACTGAGACATAATTTTCGGATTTTTTTGTTGGTTTTTGTGCATTACGAACCTATAATCGCGAATCAAATTGATTCTTTTTAATATGAGCGCACCTACGCATAGTTATGGAAACATTATTTTTAAAATATGTCTCCGATTTCTAAGAATAACATTTGGTGATTTAAATTGGTGACAAATTTTTAAGTAACTTGTTGTTAAATACAACATTCATATTTTCTTTACAAAGGCGAGTTACTTTTTGTTTGTAACGAAGAAATTATGTAAAAATTCAGGAACCGTCATTCTTACGTGATCTGCCGGCTGATATGTACGCTTTCTAAACAATCAGCAACTCTTCCTTGGTGACGGCTTTTGCTAATTAACGTATCAATTATTATTCATTACGTATACATTATTAGATTTCATCAATCAGGTATCGCCGTATGTTTCTGGTTATTTGTAGAACAGTACGACTGATCAGATCTGACCAAAGAGAAAATAATCGAAAGACCTTATATCTTCTTACAATAAGACCTAAAGACAAAAAGAAGTTAACAGTCTAGCCGATGGTAGATAAATTGGTAGTTTCTGGGGCGTGATTTGATCAAAAGAGAATTGATTATTTTATTCTTATTGTTCAGATTAATCTTAACTCAAAGTAAATCATTGTAACAAAGTAATCAAATTAATCACCTTAAAACTTTTTACATACGCAGTGTGGGAAGATAACATACGTCATATTGAGTAGGGTGATCAAATTGAATCATCATGTCCGCCGAAAGACGTCCACTGCTGGACATAGGCCTCCCCCAAAACGACCCAAAAAGACCGGTCCCGCGCCTTCCACATCCAGCGGTATCCCGCGACCGTCATTAGGTCGCCGGTCCACCTTGTGGGAGGCTTACCTACGCCGCGTCAAATTAAAACATGCGTGATCAAATTGAATGCATAGAACTATTTATCATTTGAAATATTATTATCATTATTGGTGATATAACTTCCAATGTGAAGTAATTTTGCTCCTAACTTGACAGTGCGAGGTATCACAGTGATTATCGGTTGTGGTCGTTTACGGTTTGCCAATATGTCGGTGCTTCATTAATGGCAAATGTTATTTCAAAATCTAAACGAGCTGTATATTCTTGCGTCCTTGACGATTCTCATTCTTTGTAAATTCAGAAAAAAAGCTTGTTCAGTTTTTCTAATAGTTTATTTTCGCCGCAGTCTTATAACAATAATAGTCGTCGACTAAAGACTATCTAATTAAGTGTTAAAGGTATAATATCACATTGAGAGCACTGGCTAGAGGCACCGACGTTTAGTGGTACTCGTGGTGCGCGGGCGCGGTGTTGTGTACTACTGCGTTGAAACTGCAAAACAAAAACGATATTAAAACCAAGGATCATAAAACTCCTGGAGAAACTGTCTGTACAATGTGGCACAACCACATCTGTCGAAAATAATTGAAAATAGCGCCAATTTCTTTTTTATAAAACTAGGTCCTGCTGATGCTAGTCTGTTTGTCTGGAACGCGATTTTACATTCAACTTGATATTTGTTTTAGGTGGCGCGCATACTGAGCTCAGTAAAGTCTTGTAAAACAGAATGTTGCAAATAATATAAAT
This sequence comes from Grapholita molesta, assembly GCA_022674325.2. Lineage (NCBI taxonomy): Eukaryota > Metazoa > Arthropoda > Insecta > Lepidoptera > Tortricidae > Grapholita > Grapholita molesta. Next base: position 7,732,168 of record CP053126.2, read on the forward strand.
GTAAACAAAACGTAACGTGAGCCGTAAATTAAAAAGAACAATCATTTTACAAAAGGCATACAAAAAGTTTTTCTTACCCATTGTGGTCATCAGCGGTGTAGGTGACCTTTCGGAAGGAGCCATCGGGCTGCAGCAGGGAGTACTCGCCCTTCACGACGTCACCGTCGCGAACCTCGTGCTGGGTCTTATGGTCACCAGTGTGGGGGTCGGATACTGAGTAAGAGTAGTCATATTTGGGATGGGCCTGTGAAAATAATACGACTTAAGTAAATATGATAAAATTCTATAGTACGACGGCAAATTTCAATGACAAGTTATAAGTTTAGTAGATCAAAGTTGAAAGGTCTAAGCCGTTTCAATAGTTCATTCGATAATGCTAACGTACTTAACATTTAGTACCGAGATTGTTGTTCATTAGAATACTGAACGGTGAACTTTGCAATGACCTACATATTTAGGTATGTCCTGTATAACCTATACACAGCTGGTTCTTATGTGACATTTCAAACCTAACACCAAACGTATAATATACCTGCACTTCAAATAGAGTATACGCAAAACCAAGCAAAAACAGAATAGCATCTGAATTTACTTGAATGTTGACGGATGCTCATTTATCATGTTGTAGAATTACTTTTATTTCACAAGTGCGCTCACTTGTGATTACCAACCAGCAGGTGTATTAGAGTCTGACATTGTCTATAAGCGAAATGTATTTACGTTGTATAATCAACACCACAATTACATTGACTTTAACACAACTGGAACGTTTGCCATTGTTTCAGATCAGATAAGCCCAAACGTTCACGGAGTGCGCAAGCGAACAGGTTAAATGAAAACTGCGCTTTATCCAGATTAGTGACAAAGTTAAACTGTCAAATCGTGAGAGGTTTTATGCAACTGCGAGTATATTTAGGTCAGCATCGGCCAGCAACGATTCCACATCTGCTATTAAAACCAGCGTGAGAGCACGCGCCGGTTTATGCAAACAACGGTCCATTTTCCCTTGTATCATGACAGTCATTACGTCCCGGGGGCCTCGTGATTTGTGGGCGCCAATGTTGCAAGCGCCCTGGGAACCGCTCTGTTATCGGCCTTGCAGTCACGACCGGGATACTAAGTTCTATGCAAAAGTGTTATGCAACCACTTTATATCATATCATTACCCGCGTTGTTCGACTTATGACTGAACCATAAAGACTAGCGACAACAAACTGAACCATGAATTATATTTGAGTTGCATGGTAGGTACCTTAATTTCTCCTTCGTGAGATATTATTTAAGGTGTTGCCTAATAGTGCTGAATACTACTACTGCTAATGCGAATACTATGTGAATAATAATATGTTTGGTAAATAAGATTCTGTCGTTAGACTTCTTTTGTTTAAACTGTAATTGGCAGATTCCTGATTCTCAATTTCTCACGTGAAACTACATTAATTATTGTTACTTAATGTGAAAAATGCTCTTTTATTATTCAGTCAGATGCTGTAAGATTTTCCGACAATTGATTTCACACGTGCATTACATAGTATAGGAACCTAATTCATATGATAGGGTTACGACTGCGTGCGTTGAATTATTCAAATATAGCGATTCGTTTAAGGAAGCTGAATAACTATGAGTTGTTAGAAGCATTGATCCATTTCATCAATGCAAAAATGTATGTGACGCAAGTTGGACTCAGGAGAGCCGCGGGCGCCGTCTCCCGGAAACGCATGGTCGATTGTGTTGAATCGGGCTACAACACGCGCAGTTTATGCAAGCCATCAATTAGCTCGTTACTTCGTATTACGCCATCGCCGGGTAACATAGGCCCAGGGAAACAAAACCAGCTTTATTGCTCCACTTGCCACGAGATATTAGCGGCGTTTGTTTATTCGTAGCGTAACAGCTTTAATTAAGAGAAAATTGGATCTGTTATGTTAGATTTTCATGCGTGCTGAACGCTGTCGTTGGGTTAATGGTTATCTAATTTTATTATAGTTGGCGTTATGAATTAGTGACGTGTAATAATGTAACAAATTGTTGGTAAGTGCAGCGGGTGTTGTAATTGTAATAACTAATAACGAGCTTTGCGACGATTACGGGCGCGTACATGCTCTCTCTGCTCGGAACGGCCGCTATGTTCATTTGCTGAAGGTTAATGTGTGCGATGTAATAGAATGAAACGACAAGGCATTAAGCTTCATGAGATGTGGAAATCTGCCCGCCTTACTGATACATATCTTACCTTGGCTGTTGCAGAAAACAATTGAGATAAGGTCACACAATTAGTGGATTAAACTTGAGATTTTTTTTAATTATGAGAAGTTACATGCTTCTCGAGAGGTGTAAAAAATTTGGAGTTCTGAAAAAGTGGAAATCTATGATATTTTGTCGATGCCTGTATTTGCTTTATCAATGCTGTAAAATTAGATACTGTTTTTATATATACGCCTGTATAATAGACGTATGAAACATATTCATGTTAGTTATATGATTTTAGTATAGCATAGCATTTTATTGTTGGATTTGTCTCCACCTCAAATAGCAGAACCTCAAATACTAATTATATGAATATATTATAAAAAATATATATACTTTATGTAATGTTAAGTTAAAGTTCGCGAGGTTAGTTAGTTTTAATTGAAAATAAATTTCTTATATTCGTAAATATCTGAGGCTTATACAAGTTGTATCCGATTAACAATTTTATTAAGGTGCAATATATTAAAGGGACTAAATATGCGTAAAGTGTTCAACTGCTCAACCATCTCTATAGGTTTAAAGGGGTCGGCAACGCACATAGGGAACTTGGAGTTACAAGCTTCCTTGGACGAAATATATTAACCAATCAACACCGTGCCGTGGTAGTTACAAATGTTTTTTAAATACCAAGATGGGTACAAATATGTACCATAATAAACTACTACATTAGCCTATAGACGCCAGTGGTTAGTGTTATACATTCAAACAAAAACATATACATTTTACGACAACAGCCGTTTCTCGAACTAAGCTAAACTAAAATAGATCTTGTTGACCATTTTGGACCAGGATTTCGTTAGGAGTTAAACCTGGAATTACGACCATGTAGAGTGCGATGCAAATTAGTATTTACTCTCAAATATTCCATGTCCATGTTCAGGGTTCATGGAACTCCAAAGTTGATAGCCTCCTAGTCTAGTTAGTAGTGACCCAGCTTACGAAGCAGAAGGGCCCGGGTTCGTATCCGGGCCAGAATAATTTTATTTGTGTGTAAGTATTCAAGTATCTATTTGTTACATATACCGTCTAGTGCCTACAATACAAGTACTGAGGTTCCTGTAGGACTAGATATACTTGTATGTGACTATTCCAAATGTCTTACATGATAGTCGACGTGGTGGTCCTCGTGTCCGCCGTAGTGCGCCACGGGTGCGGCGTAAGCGACAGCCTCGTGGCCGTACTCCTCGCCGCCATAGTGGCCCAGCTGGATTACACCAGCCGCTGCCAACGCGACTACGGACAGGACTACTGCGGCCTGCAACCAAATTACAGTTATTAATACAATGTTAGCAGAGCAAATTACTGGTCTACAATAAAAGTTGTTTTATTTGCAACCCCCAAGTTATTAAGTATTTGTCATGTTTACTTATCGCCCATACTAGAGAAATTGACATCGGAAAACGTCGCTGGTGACTACTGGAAATAGGCCAATAGAACTCTTAAGATTTCTGCAGACCAGGACTTTATTATTCCTTGCAAATCATCGGTTTGTGTGATGGAAGACAACAAGTGCAGGTGCCAAACATATTGCAAAGTAGCCTTAAGTCCTGGATCCAGAGCTCTAAGGGCAATCCTTTCACTTGGTGAATCACGGGCACTTACTTTGGCGATCATTTTGCGTTTGAATAAGGTTTGCTTCGTCTGAACGACCACACACGACTGGTGGTGAAGAGCGTAGACGCCGACTTTTATATTGGTTTAACCGCCGAGATGCGACGCAGTGTGCGTTGTCTACGCAAGACTACGGTAGTTGATAATGATAAAGTAATTACGTAAAATTACGTAGCCCGGTTCAAGGTGATAGAACATGCGTTAGACAATAGATGTTAAAATTAGAGCACTTTGTCTCATTTGCTTTCTACATGAATATTGGCTAGGGTTTTCAACGCGTTGCACAACGGCTGCGATCACATAGCGATGTGACAACGATTACATTTTACGATCCTTACTGTTTTCTCTGCTCGGGACATCTGATTAGATACGACGTGACCACTGCATTGGCCAAACTGGCAAGGAACTATCATAATAACTTACACTGTCCTATTATCCTGCCGTAAACCAAAGTGTTAAGTATTTCGAAATCGTATCTCAGAAGAAACTTAGTGCACACCAGATTTAATTAGCAAATCGAATTGTAAGCAATAAACGCAAGAGTTTCATTAACTCTCAGCAGAACTTTAGAGGATTGAACATGTCTTGTTAACATGTAATTAGATACCTGCGTAAAGAAGTAAGTAGAGCGTTGCCAGCAAGCAAAACATATGCAAGAGTGGCCTAAAGACAAAATAATGGCCGTAATAATGGCGACCTTGCCCGAGACAATTGTAATATGCAACTTTATCACATTCTTCACTGCATATTTCATTAGGTAAGAACGAAAAAATAAAAAACGGAGTGTTCAAATAAATGACAATGAACTACATTAACATATGGTTTATAATATTCAGGTATTATATTTTTGTTTTGCGTTATATTTACTTTATTAAGATCATACGTTAGGATATATTTGAATTAATCCTTAAACACTATATTTCGGCCCATAACCAACAGCATGCTATTAGTTGCCTTATATAAATATATGTGATGTGATTGAGGTATTAATAAAGTGACAATGTAATATTTTTGTACCTACCTAGAAGCATGCTCTAAGTTGATGGAAGCCGTAAGTGGTCATGAGACCATTATAATAAAAATAAAACAACGCAACATAACCAAGTTTAAGCTCGTTAGAGACGTTCTGGTGAAACGTAAGAAAATTGTCTTTGACTTTGGCGTTTAATGTAGTTTGTACACAGATAAGTGAAATATAAAAGAAATAAATTTTGACAAAAAAAAAAATGTTTTGTTCTAGAACTAAAGGAAAAATAAAGAAAAACACTGCTTCAGGTGAGATTTGAACTCGCGATTCCGGGACACATGCTTGAGGGTGATTTTTCTTCCGTTATCCTTTCTTTTCTAAACATTATAGTTTTTTTAGCAGACGTTTCTGCTCAATAAATAAAAAACATTTTTTATAATCAATATTTTTTATTCTTAATTTACTCACCTTACATTAAGCTTTATAAAGTGTAATGTCGTAAGTGCAGTTTCATAAATATGTAAATAATATTATTTCTGTGGCTGTCACAATTGTTAGCAGGAGCTGTTGTTACTCGTAAGTTGCAATAGATAACTTTATAAGTTGCGGATTATGTCATTTTTAAGTACCACTTCCGTCATCTGATAAAAGTTGACGCAAGATCTCAGAATCCACACGTTGAAAATGTCTCCATTTAAATTGAAGCTAAGTGGACAAGTTAAAATTATGACATAGTGGTTTGGTGATCCTAAAAAGACAATGAAACAATACAAAACTATACGAGTACGTAATGATTTATTATTTTATTAAAACTCGTAGTTAAGTTTTTACTATAATCCCAATTCCAAAAAAAAAAATTGTGTTAGAATATATTCTTATGCTTGTTCATCATCGATATCATCATCGTTTACTTTTAATTTAATGCCTTGGTCAAAACTAGTTAAATTATTTTTAGGGTTCCTTAGTTTCGGAGAATAAAATTAGGATCCTATTACAAAGACTCCTGTCCTCCTGTCTAACCTTGTTCCAGGTTGTTGTATCCCATGAACCGTGTTAGATAGGTAGTTAAAATTTTCACATATGATGTACCTATATCTGTACTTAAATACTAAAAAAGGTTATAATATAATATACAAAGTGTTTGATATTATGTTGTATACACCTGACCTAATGGTATGGAACCGTCAGGCGCAATTACAGTGATTTTGCCGGTTTTATTAATATTAATTATTTTTATGTGCTTATAAAATATGAAGGCTTGGGCACATAGGCGCGTATTGCGAGCGTGGCGGTAGCGCAGCGTGACACCGGTGTGGCTTAATGTAACGAAATAAGGCACACATTCGGACGGCAGCGTCGCGCCCCGCTTACAAAACGCGCCTATGTGCCCGAGCCTTCAAGACTTATATTTCATATCAGTTAACTAAGTTGTGTGTTTTTGTAGGCTATAAATACAATCAAATTATGTAGATGTTGATTATGGGGTCAACCGTTCCTCAAGATGGTACAAGTTATGTTTGGGGGAGGCGTATGCCCTGCACTGGACGCCTTAAGGCTGAAATGGAGATGATGATGAAAAAAAATGAAATTTTGAAATAATTTATGTATAATCTTGTTTATTGTGCAAATACAAAATCCTACAAAATATTAAAAAGTCGTATTTAAAATAATGTGTGTATACATCGTACAATTATAAATACATGAATTTTATATAAGTAATCTTAAAAAATAAATCTTAATACGCGCTTTTAGGGAATGAATATGCAATGCCATTACTCTTATAATATTTATTTCCCGATGAAAAGTTTGTAATACTTTTTATTCAGAAATTTCAAAATAACATTTAAAAACGATAATAATCAATACGATAGCAATGTTTTAAATCTATATTTACAATAATTACAATATTATGAAAACTACGAGTATTAAGTAGTTTTTGCACTAAATCTAAAAAAGGCCTTTGGGCATTGTACCAAGGATGCTGGCGAGATTTCCTCGTTGTATCGTCATGCTCTTCGGTCACCAGTTAAATAAATAGCTGTTATAAATTAATATAGTGAAAATAAAAACTGTCTGAACTACGTGTATGAAAATACTTACAAAATATCTGTATTTGAACCTAATTCAAGTTGTTACTACCACAAAAATATAAGATAAAAACATAAGAAAGATACTAACTAAAAACTTAACTATAAATAAAAAAAATGACCTAGGTCCTGGTCATTAGGTAGGGTGCCCAGAAGGCTGGTCGAGTTGTTACTTGGGTGAGTTTGAACGAATATTGTCTAATTTTTTCACCGGTTAGGTGCAGCTTATTTATTGCTTCGCCGTTTCTCATAATGAGTATTGTTGTTACTCAACTTGTGCATCGACCGTTCCCGCGTGAGGTAAGTAACATTGTAAAAACGATTCTCAATATCAGTCAATTTAACAGTAAATCATGCTTGCACGCGTAATGTGTTATAATTGACCATTACTGTTTTACTTAACTCATTGATATTTAATAACGTTTTATTTTTAAACGTTTACCTTTGGAAGTAACTATCCGCATTAAAGTTATTTAAAAAATGTACAGAATTGAAAATTAAAGCCAGTTGGATATCTAGCATCAAACTATGGTTAGTCGCGATTACCTAATCCGGACCTAATTGCAGAACGAAAGATCTTAATGATATTTTGCATAAGGACCAGTATATCCTGGTAGACCAGCAGTGCGCTATCATGTTATCTTTAAAGGACTCATTTCAATAGCAATCTCCCGAAAGATAGGACCTTTTTCATGTCGGCTGTATGACATAATAATGGAATCGATACTAGAGTTCTATAAGTGGACTTAACGCGAAAGTATAATATGACTGGAAGCTTTATAGTCTATGTCGTAGGAGGCTTGCTGCGGTAATATTACATTATAAGATTGCATAAAACAATAATCGTCGTCATAAATATGCTAAGTTACTGTTTTCACAGTATAAAATTGACGTTAATATATACTTATGATTTTTATGTACGTAATTAGTAAAAATCGGTTATATCGTAGAACTTTAGTAGCGTAATTTATTACATAGGTTAAGTATAGTTAATTATAATTAAAATGGATTAGCGAATTGTAGCTACGTCGGCACCACAAATGTTTGTAAATATATTGATTAAGGATCTATATCCTTTTTTGCAATACGTGGAACCGGTACGTACTGGCAGAATATAAGTAAACTGATGCATGAAATTTTGTACAACCTTACTATCAGGGTTAAAAAAACAATAGAGCCATCAGTAAATTGTTAAAAATATAATGTAAATAAAAGAGTTACGTGTGACCAAAAGTCACTGATTACAATAAAATAAAGCAAGGACAATAAAAAAAGAATCATAAGTGTGTATAAATAATAACAAAATTTATTGAATATGTTAAAACGCCAGTCAATTTGAAGGGTTATCAATGGTGGTACGCATTGAGAGCGAGCCCACCGTGCTGCGCGGGAGCATGTTCGTGTACAGTCGGCGCTGAGTTGTGCACGATAGCGTTGAACCTGAAATATGTATAAAATTGGTCGTAAGTATAATGGAATAACAGTCTTTAAGGTCATTTCAACCAACAAAGACGACCTAGGTATGCCTAACTTTATTTAAAACACATCACTAGAAAAATATAACCTTAATGTTAGCGAGTAGAGGAAAATCCTTTTTGTTTAAAAATAATTTTCTTGTATTTCACCTTTCCTGAAATACATAAATAATATCTAATATTTATTAACACATGATTTGTTGACAGTCCTGAGATAGTTTACACCACGTAGGTACATAATGGTGGAATACGTATGTGCCTGCGGCGCTACCATCAACATCGAAATTCGTGTATTTCGAGCATCTTTCTCTTTTACTCCAGTTAAGGCGTCATAAGAGTGACAGAGACAATCGTCTGAAATTTACGAATAGCGATTAAAATATTTGAGTCAGTCAGCGTGAAGAGAACATTGCGTGATGTTTCATTCAATATATGTTGGGTGAACCAAAAAAATGATACAAATGAACATTTTTGAAATGTGCTACTTTTTATGATGACAAAATATTGCCTGAAGGGCAAGTCAAATTTTTGTCGGCGACTATTATCTGAGTGGACTGTGTCATAACTAACAATTAGGGACTTGTGTCTCAATGCAACGTTCGAGGCTGAGGTACAATTTGATCATTGTATGAGAAGCGTCGAGTGTAATTTAGCACAGGGTAGAATACGACAAATAACAGTATTGCTACAAAGTTTGTCTAGATGCTATCTGAGTTATGGACCGAACAACATTTGTATTTCGTATTTAGATAAAGACACTTTATACAAAAAGCTATTAGTCTCGCCAGCTCATCTTGGCCTTAACACAGTGGCGATTTCTTTTATGTAACGCTGCAGATGCGTAGGTACGTGTAGCACGCTCGATATGAATGGGATAACCATCTTCGTTTGAATAAAATTATAATGAATGATTGGATGTCTAGGTCATCATTAGTTAATTTACTACCGCATACTCTGTGATAAAACTGCGATATCTTTCGCATATTCGGTGGCAGATGAATTTTTTAATCGCTAGTTAATTTCTACTATCCCAGACGCCTTCACTATTCCATATAGGGAATCCCCATAGACTGCCGCTATATGGAATGCTGCTGCACGTCTTCCGGGGGTTTTTGGCACATTTTAGGGAAAATGCCCGGGACGCATACAGTTGATTCAGGTCAATAGTTTGTTGTTTTACCCGTTATGGTGATCAGCGGTGTAGGTGACCTTGCGGATGGAGCCATCGGGCTGCAGCAGCGAGTACTCGCCCTTCACGACATCGCCGTCGCGGGACTCGTGCTGGGACTTGTGGTCGCCGGTGTGGGGGTCCTCCACTGAGTATGCGTACTCGTACTTGACAGGACCCTAAAAAATAATTTTATAAACATGGTCATACGTAACTGAAGATGTTACCATCATCGAATAAGATACGATCACACTAATTTAAAGGAAAACCATTCGTCTTCGTCTGATATCTCAACAGTTATTGATTAACACTGATTTCGACCAATTTGATTTACACAAATAGTGTGTAATATTATGTTACTACCATAAGTATGTAATGGAGTATTTGATAAATAGACATTAATCTGAATCGCAGCATGATAGATTGTCGATGCGATGTTACAAAACTTTCTATAGTCTTCGAATGACAAGGAGCTTACACAATAAACATTTAATTGGGTTGTACTAACTGATCTCATTTTTAATCATATTATTAGCTGGCTGTGCCTTTCACTTTCTTTATGATAGTATGTTTAGGTGCGTGTTTAGGCAATATTCTGCATAAATAATCTGAATGTATTTGTAATTATACTACAAGAGAGAAGTGATAGCAGTTTAGGATTTTAATAAATAAATAAATAAATATTTCGGGACAATCTTACACAAATCGACCTAGTCCTACGGTAAGCTCAGTAAGGCTTGTGTTGTAGGTACTAGACGACGATATATATAATATATAGATACATATAAATACTTAAATACATAGAAAACACCCATGACTCAGGAGCATATATCTGCGCTCATCACACAAATAAATGCCCTGACTGGGAATCGAACCCAGGACCTTCGGCTTCATAGGCAGGGTCACTACTCACTAGGCCAGACCGGTCGTCAATAGGGAATTTAACTTACGTGCTCTTCGATGTGTTCATGGTGGCCGTGTCCAACAGCGATGGTCGCGACGGGAGCAGCGTGTTGAACGATGGGGGCGTGGTGGATCTGAGCGGCTTGATGGACAATGGGGGTGGCGTGGATCACAGGGGTCGCATGGACTATTGGAGCGGCATGGAACAAAGGAGTGTTATGCTGGTAGGAATGTGAGCTCTGCTCGATAATACTGGGGGAAGAATGGATCAGAGGTGTTGAATGTTGGTAGATGGTTTGGGCGATGGGAGTTGCGTAGTGGCTGTCGTAGCTCTCGATCTGATGAGATGGCTGGTCGTGGCGGATGATGCTCTGGGAGGAGACAGCGTGTCCGTGGCCTTGGCTGTGGCCATCGTCAAGAATTAAGCCCGCGGAGCAAATAGCCACCAAGGCGTTGAAAACTGCGATCTGTATCGAATATATTTAAATATTAGTAACGTCAAGTCTATATTTTCAGCCCAATAGCGTAATATCGTTTAGATTGTATTAAATTTGACTATAGTCTGCAAATTGCATGCAACGTTTACGTTACTCTCGAGGACTATGGCTGCCCATGAAAATTTTAAATGAGATTTAAAATATTTTTTTGTTAAACTGCGAGGTCATGATAATAATTAAATTGGATCGGGAATTATAAAACGTATTTTAAAAATCTCACTTTAGAGTACATGTTGGTGGTCTACCGTATTGGACTCGATTGATAAGGTCCCTGCGGGGTGGTAGTTTTTATACTTAGGACACTGGTCGGGCGCAGGTCACCCGATACTCGAAACCGGCCTGACATGCGATTCCGCCGTATTCGATTACCTTTAGGAGTCTTACGTCATTTCATTGACATTTTTTAAGATTCTTTCAAGGTTATGCAGTAAAGCTCTGTCTTGAAGCCCTTTTAAAAGCTAAATAAACATTTTTTTATCCGACATCAAATTTAACTGAATTCGGTTTTTTTTTTCTATAGCCTGTGTTAATATATAATGTATTATAGTTTAAAGTTTATGTATTATGTTTCACTTTAAATTAAATGGTGATTTTAGGTTGAACCAATTCTTGTGATAAGTTTTAGCAGTTCTGTAACTATTTGAAAATTTAACTACATTTCATATATCTAATATTATTTGGAAAGATTTATTTTGGAAAGCAATATGATGATAATCTTATAACAACGTTTATCTAAGAATTGTGTAGTATTGATCAAGTATCTTTTATCCCAAAACTGCATCAAAAGCCTCGAATTTGTTCTCTTTTACTTCTGGATTTATCAGTATGCACAGTCACTGAATGGAATTATTAATTGTTAATTTGTATGCAATATACAAACAGACAGCCCCTAAATTTTTCCTTCGTTTCCCTACAATCATTTGGAAGTCAGTTTTTTTTGTTTGATATGTAGTTCATGTAATTAAGACAACAATATGTATAAGATACACAAATTAGAACTTAAATAAATATTGTAATATCATTTATTAACGTACAAAATCACATCTAGCTACGACGCCAGCCTTGCGGTCAGGAAGGTATGTACTAGAAAATCTATGATTAAGACAATTACTGTTGTCCGTTTTCATTTTTTATTCTTAATGACTATTACCGTAAATTCCTAAGTAAAAAAATAATTGTAAGGTATTGTGTATGTTCTGTAAAGTTGCATTAATCAGCGGAAAGGTTTTTAACAAGCAATCTAGAAAATTATAGGTACGCTGCTAATCACTAACGGTTAGGATTATGGGTCAAACCAATTGCTGAACATATTTTCTTAGTCTGAAGTATTCAAGTACTTAGATTTCAGTTTCAGTACTTATCTGATCACGACACAGCTCAAATATTAACAATAAATAAATGTAAAGAAGAGAAATTCGGTTGTAACCTGGTTCGAATTCAAAAGAGACTTTTGCAGTGAGAATGTGCGTAAGTTCAGAGAATGTCTCGCCGCCTTGTCCTTTTCCGAAATTTTAATTGTCGAGGACCTACACGATGCATTTACACAGTTTTATGAACTAATATGTCTATTCTTCAATCTTTGCTTTCCGGTCCTAAAAGTAAGGGTAAATAACCAACGAAAAACTGTACAATGGTTAACAAAAGGGATAAGAAAATCTTGTCGTGTAAAACGTAAGATGCAAATTATTAGTAGAGGTGAAACTCGTAAAAGTAGCCAAAGCAAAGCCCACCTTAAAGAGTACAGCCGCATTCTAAAAAAATGTAACTTGCAAATCTAAGCAGAATCTCAACAATCAGTACATTATTTCAAATAAAAACAAATGTAGAGCAACTTGGAACTTAATTAATCAGAATAAGTAAATCTCGCACTGACCATGAAAATAATATTAATTCCATAACGTATAACAATGTCACTTACGATGATCCTCAGGACATCTGTAATTGTCTTAATGACTTTTTTATCGAAGCTGTCAATAACTACACCTCTACATCACACAAAAGTTCCCATATTCCGATGAGTTTAAAGCCCTGCTACAGCCAACCTCACTCCATGTTCCTAAGGCCTGTAGACGACAATGAAGTATTTAAGCTTATAAAATCGCTTAAAAACAGCAAATCTTGTGGCTGTGACGAGATATCGACTATCTTACTGAAAAGCAATGCTTTTTACTTATGCCGCCCCATGGCGCATTTAATTAATCTCTCTTTCAGTCAGGGCACCTTTCCCAAACAGCTCAAGCTTTCAATTGTTAAACCATTATTTAAAAAAAAAAATAGCAAGGACCCCAATAACTATAGGCCTATTACTATGGTCCCGGTTATGTCGAAGGTCTTTGAAAAGGCTATGTTAGTGAGACTGATTGACTACCTAACATCACGCCAAATTCTATTACCAGAACAATTTGGTTCCCGCAAGGAGCGTTCGATTGAGCTTGCCTGCTTTGAATTTATCAAGAGCATATCAGAGGCTATTAATGATAAACTCCATGTATCTTCTGTTTTCCTTGACTTGAGTAAAGCTTTCGACTGTGTGAATCACCCGAAACTCACCTACGGAATAAGAGGTAACGTCCTTGATTGGATTAGAAGTTATCTAAATAACAGAGAGCAATGTACAGAAATCTCTAGAATGGTCCTTAATAGAAGATAACTCATGAAGGAGAAGTACAGATCTCAGTATCGTTTCAATGGGACAGGCGCCACAAGGAAGCAATTTAGGACCGCTATTATTTCTTATTTATATAAACGATCTTCCCCTAGCAACATCACAAAAGTGTATTTTATTTGCAGATGACACAACCTTAATAGTGAAGGGATCTGTAAAAGAAACATATGAAACAGATATAAAAAAAGCTTTGGTTGATGTTCAGACTTGGACAGATTATAATAGTCTCAAAATCAATATTAAAAAAACTTCATTAATGCAATTTCATTCCTACAAATCCGATCCAATACATCTAGATATCAATCTAAATCATACCTCAGTTGAAGAAGCCGAAAGTACGAAATTCCTAGGCTTGTTTATTGATAAACATCTAAACTGGAAATGTCATATTGACGCAATTTGTTCTAAATTATCAAAGTTTGTTTTCGCTCTAAAAAATCTAAAAAACTCGGTGTCAGTGCGGGCCGCGTTAATTGCCTACCACGGCTATGTCGCCTCCACCCTCAACTATGGTCTCCTACTATGGGGAAACTCGGTTGACGTGCAAAGGGCGTTCTTAGTCCAAAAGGATTGTTTGCGGGCAATAGCTGGTGCCCGATTTGACGATAGCTGTAGACCACTTTTCCGGAAACCTAATATTCTTCCCTTAGCTTCAATGTATATACAAAAAGCTTGTCTGCTTACCAGAAGCCATACTGAATATTTTAAGAAAAGGGACGAAACAGCTAGGAGAGCACTGAGTGCTCAATATCAGGATCTGCTCCACCAACCTGCTTGTAGATCAGATATCTTTAAGAAAAATGCCTACAACATGTGTATTGTATTGTACAATCAACTTACTAATGATTTGAGAACCACTTATGGAAAGGAATTTAATATAAAATTACATAAATGGCTACAAGAGCATTGTTTTTATAGTGTCAAGGACTTTTTAAATTTTCACGGTTAACAAATTTTCTTCACATGATCTAGTATTTTATTATTTTAATGTCTTTTTATATTTTTGACTTTTTATTGTATTCTATGTATTAATTTCTCTGACATACTGTATGCTAATCTAATAAATTATTATAATTTGCATGTTGATTTTATATCGACTGAATACTGACTCTGTGTACCTACATTTTAAGACCTCAATGTAACTACAAAACGTATTCTTTGCAAATAAACATTTCATTTCATTTCATTTCATTTCATTTAGTTTTTTCTGATTCAGATACGCCGCTGGCCAACTACATTAAATAGGGTTCTTCAAAAGAGTCATCAGGTACCTATTTAAAAGTACAGCAAAGAACATGTGATATGTGAAGAGGGCTTTAATATATACTATAGTCAGGAGGGCTTTAACTATAAATGAAACCTTTATTGCTAGCCTCATCTGCCATCAACTTGGTATTAATAAAATGTATTTAAATATTAATAAAATGTATTTAGTATTAATAAATTTTTGGATCCGGGTATGTCCTTAAACTACGTCCAACAATGAGAGGTAAGGCACAGCGAAGTACCATCACGCTTGAATCTGGAGAAGCCCAACTGGGGAAGTACCTCCTCCTTACAGAAGACCACAGCCATAATAGCACTGCTACCTTTCAGGTATGTAGTGTTGTGTTCCTGATGGTGAATAAGGTCCCCAGAGCTCCAACCCACTTATAGGTCAGCAACGCGCTTGTGACTCCCTTGGTGTCGCGAGTGCCCATGGGCGACGGTAATTGCTTGCCATCAGGCAATCCGTCTGCTCGTTTGCCACCTGTGTCATAAAAAAAAAATACTAAGATACTTTAAAAGCTTGTCTGTACGCATTAACGGTATTTTGGATGGTTGACAATATGCAGTTGCAATTGCGTCTTTTGAAAGCAAATCTATAAAAATTAAGGCCCCTGGTTTCGTGGTTTCGTGGGCCCTGGTTTAGATAGAAAAACTATCCACGTACTGTATATATACACTTTTATACAATTTTTTAATGTTCATGGCAGCCCGCATCGCATACACAGTGTAAACTCAGCCGAAGAATATTGGCCGGTAAGAAAGTAGCGCTTTGGGTTGCACCGAGTGCTCTGGTAAACTCTTGCGCAATCAGGGCCTTGCTACACTTAGCTCATTATTTTGTTAAGTAAGATGAAGGCATGTTAACTTACTTGATGCATCGTATTTTATTTGAGACATAAACTTGTTTTATGCTGTGGCCTCGTCTTATGACTCGAAAGTGTATACGAGTATGTATATTGTTTGATATTTATTTCAGTGTAAAGTCTGGAAAACCAAATTTGTCAATATAGAGAAGATAAACTATACTCATGCCTTTTTACGATAATGTCCAAATTGGCAGTCGTAGTAGAATAATGCGCTACCTAACTATTCCCTTTTTAATTTGAAATGGTTAGCAACGTAAGAAGAGAGATGTTTTTACACTTTATTTTATTAGTCGCTAGCGGAATAACTTATACAGTATTGATGCAGACTAGTGTAGTCTAGTGTAGGTAGTGTAATTTCTAAACAATATACGGGATAGCAGATGAAGGTGGTCTAGCGGTAAGAGCGTGCGCATTGCATTGCGGAGAACACAGGTTCAAATAGCTTCTTGAAAACCAATGAGTTTTTTGAAACTTAAAAAAAAGATAAAAGATCTTTATTTTTAAATATGCACATTACATGCACTTATGAACATCATAGAAAAATCTACATTTGTTCGAACCCTACACCTCTGACCCGAGAAGATACCGGCAAGAAACTACGGCGTGACTTATTCTTTCAATACAGTGTTACATCAAATCTTACAATACTTACATAATTATGCGTAGTCCTATAAGAAAAGAATTACTTATGTACGAAATGTCATTTGATACTTACCAGTCACTTTTCTGTGAAGGAAAACATTGTGAGAAAACTGGACTGATCCCAATAAGGCCTAGTTTATAGGTTGGAAGGTCAGATGACTGTCGCTTTCGTAAAACTAGAGCCTTCGCCAAATCCTGGGATTAGTTCTCAACCGGACCCCAGGCTTCCATGAGCAGTGGCAATATGCCTGCAAGGAAGATGATGGTATGGATAGAAGATATTTTTGCTGCTTTGTTTCATTTGTTACTTTTGATGCTACACGTTGCTCCAGTACCTGGTGTACCGCCAGCCTGCGCCCGCGCTGCGCCGCGTGCTTCCCCGCGACGTAACCGAACGCGCGAACAGCTGCCTGTGTGTGAAGGTCACACTACTTTGCACCCGTGCATCCATTACTCACACGAGTATTGCAGTCCAAAATTATATCAAAACTTTGCACGTTACGGTGTAAATTAGTATAAAACATAATAAGATTTCGGACGCTTTAGTATTTGCAGAGCGCTTTTAGGGTTCCACGGTACAACTAGGCAGCCTTTATAGTCTCGCCGCGGCTCAGCTCCGTTTCCGTTAGTACTAAATAAAAAGGTTTTTTTTTAAATTTAAGATGTTTCTCTACTACCTCCATTTATTAAATGTTGACACAGACTATGTTTGTATCAACATTTAATAAAGAGGTTGTAGACAAATATCTTACATTTTAAAAATAAATTTTAGAAAAATTTAGTTAGAAAAGTACTAGAGTTCTTCTGTAATATTTTTTTACCAGTCAAGCCAAGTTGGAAATAATGAGTATGTAAGCGTTTTCACTAACCGTTGTTGAATCAAGAAGTGTTGGTTACATGTCGAGAAAAATCAGATTATTCATAATCAACATCGTAAGCTTTTTAATAGGTGCTACAAACTGTCCTAATAAATACCTTGTATGTAAAAAAATCCATTATGCTACTTCCATACAAAGTGCTATGGAAAAAAGTGAATTTCGATTCTGATTAGAAATAGACTGGTTTTTCTCGAAATGTGATCAACCCTTAATTCAAAAAAGGCTCGTTGCAAAAAAACGCCCAGTTACGATAATGGGTCCTATAAAAACCATACATTTAAAGAATTAGTACTACCTATATTGAATCAATTGGTTGACCCGTTTTGAGTTATCGCAAATTGGCAAATCTACCTATATGTTACATTATGTAAAGAACGGGCAACTACGGAACCCTACATTGTGAATAGTCCGATATGACATTGGCCGTTTTTTTAATGAAATAATTACTGCGTCTTTGACTTATTTAATAAATAAAATTGGGAACAGAGGTTGTGTATCAGGGGCATCAGGGCCATGTATTAATCCATAACTTTGTAAGAGAATTATCGTTTGTTGTTTACCTCTACATTTCTACTTTCACTATATTAATTTAATTGAGATGTAGAATAATAAGTTAAGTAGTACCTACAGAATAAGGTTTTATTTTATTGATACATACTCAAATATACATTTGTATTGCGCTATAAATACTTCTTAGTGGGAAAGGCTAGCAAAATGTTATTGTATTAAGCACGTAAAACATTAATGATGGGAGTACCCACAACGTTAGTTACGAGTACCTATGTTACTTTATTAGTGTTAATACATACTATTAACTTACTTAAGTAATTCAAAGTTTACTAATTCTAGTAATGTTTGAAATATTTTTGTTTTGAAAGTTTATTTTAGTCTCAGTTATTTTTCTTTTATTGAACCTATGTTTAAAGCTACTAATGAATAGAGTTTAAAGATTTCATCTCTTGAGCAGGTACCTAACACCACATTGTATAAAGTATGCAGTTTCTGTGATAGTTGACACGAAACACGCAAGGTGCTGGCTAAGGATGTTGCGACAATGTGCTCCGCTGAGAAGATTACAGGTCGTATCTCAGTAGAAGGGTGTGATAACATACGCCTTTGTTCTTACAGGGCACTAGGTACTGTAAGAAACCACGTAGGTTAAGCACTACGATTGTGTTCAGGGTAAACAACACTGCTTTTACATTCGTATTATAAATTAGATAGCTAGGGTGCCGTCTTGGTTTTACACCGGTGATGGGTGTACTCAGCTATAAACCTTGCCCAAGTCACTTTGTCTATTGATGAAAGCCGCATAAATTAATTAAAGATCCGTTAGGCTAGGTTGCTTACTTTAATTAAATTATACTTTATCCGCTTCTTACAAACAGAATTGTCTAAGTGGCAGATAAGGACAAAACATAATAAAGGTTTGAGACGTTTATGAAATTATGAATAGGTACGTCTCTACATCGTATCTACGCTATCTAAATTCAAAAAGAGTCGCCAGTATTTGTTATTATTTTTAATAGTTTACTCGCGCATTACTCTCTAATTACGTGTCTTTGAACAAAATGAGCCTAACGGTTTCTTATGCTACTATGTGTTGTATCACGATGCGTCTAACCTTGCCTCCGTGACTGATTCGTATCAAAGCCCAAGTCGGTTGCGCTCACGCAATATCAAATGCATTCAAACGAATTCCAATGTCATTGTTGTATTACTTAATTGCTCAATTGAGACCTTTGGTATTTTGGCATGATGTATGCATGTTTTTTTTTGTAAAATGCAAGTATAATTGTAGAGTAAATAATAAAAGATGTCGACAGAAAAAATACAATATTTATAAGGGCCGGAATTACAAGATTAATAATATGCCAATTAAAGTATGCAGATATAGTTTATTGCGTACAAAACACTGATGAATAAGCAATGGGAGAGTTAAGTGGATGATTTCGTAAATCAAATTAAAATACTAGTTGGATTCAATTGAAAGTTAAGTAACTGTGAGATAATTGTAGTTCTAGTACTTATGTAACTACAGCAAAAGTTTAATTTTAAAACTAAATATTGTAAATAAATAATTTTAGTACTTACTATCATTTCAATACTATAATAAAATGATTTGGTTTATACTAGACATGGTACTTGTATGCGTCATCTTGACCAGTATGAAGTTGGGTCACACAGAAAATTAATTTCGCATCTTTCCTGTGGACATTCAGAATGTTAAGGATTGTAGTAATTTTTTTTTTCATTTTGTAGCAGTAAACATGGTTTGTCTTATTTACGATAAAAATATAACGTGCACTCGCATAAGCGGTCAACTATGTATCGTCCATATGAAAGCGAATTGTTGTCTTATTTTTGTATAACCCAGATATACCTTTGACTTCTTTTAATTTATATAAGGAAAACTGTTTGAGTATGTGTTTACTACATAGTTAAGTTTATAACCCTATTGGTTTTTCGTGTAAAACTTTAACATAAAGTCGAATTCTTACGTGGTCATCCTAATGCTTTTGCATAGAATACATATAAGTCATTACTGTTCTTTTGTGTGCTAAGGAATATTATGAGACCATAATTATATGTTCCATCATTAGTAGTCGTATGCCCGACACACAAAAGAAAGCCTACTGAATGACACAAATTTTGCTTTTATAAAATAAATGTTACGTACAAGATTTTACGCAAAATGTAAGCACTTACTGTGAGTAATCATTCAATTTCATAGATTTTTTTGTTTTCGCTTACAATAAGAAACACTAAGATATCAGGATCTACGCCAAGTACTAACTAAGGATACTCTTCGAAAATATTTAATACTAAGAGTATAAGTATGGGTGTACTGGAGTTTTTCTGATTTTACATGCCTGGCTGCAAAGAGTAAGGGCATTCATGAACTACATTTAACATGATATATATTTGTAATAGGTACTTATTTAAGTTCCTAATTTGTATGAAATGAAAATATAACCTGAATTATATCAAGGCTATTTTTACCGCAACTGTCTCTTAGGACATTTATATATAATTGTGCCCCGTGCATTTCATAAATATTAGTTTAATTCAGATTGACGAGTTATTTCGATCCTAATACAGTAAGAACAATGTTTTAACATTTTTTTGTTGGTTCTCTTTGTCACGATCTTAGAAGGTAATATTAAATAAATACTATTTTTACTCTCAATAACGATGAAAAGAGATCTTGATTATGAGTAAAAATAATATGAGACCATAAAAGCTGGGTTTAATGGAGTAATAAAAATACCCTTTAAATAAAGTATCTTTACTACATAGTGGGCTATTTAATTTCTTGCTGCCAGTTGTCCTTGAACTGAAGAATGAAATTTACATTTTAATGTAAATAGCATAAGTTTCGCTATCTCTTTTTAATTCGACTTTAATACATTAGATATTTGAATAATTTGTTAGATTTTTGTTGTCAACAGTCAATATATGAAATGAAATAATAGATTCAGATTTCACTATTACTTCACGAGAGACATGAACCATCTTAGTAAGCTGAAGGCTCCAGGTGTACAGTCAGCAGCAAAGGTGGCTAAGCGTTTGAAATGTTCAAAATGACCTACACGCACTCTTATTCTCTTGATAATAGAGACGTGTTGACCTCATTTTGAACGCCTCAAACGCTTAGCCACTTCTGCTGCTGACTGTACTGTATTCGCTAAGTAGGTATTAGACCGCTTCAGTTGATTTGACGATCTAGTTAAATACTTCCTGCATTGGAGTTCCCTATTTCTCAGGACATATAATTATTGAATGTTTTCTACAGATATGCAACAAAAATGTCAAGATTAAAATGTAACTTTAAAACAAAAATTTAATTTTGTAGCATTTTACAACGCCACATATTGCATCACCCACACTCTGCACAGGTGCATTGTTACGTCTAAGTTTTCCATGTCCATGACTTGATACCTATCAGTACATTGAAAGTTAATTAGTTCCTAGGATATCGGTAAGATCTCGATTGTGGAATGTCGAAATATTGTAATCTAGTAAAGGTAGTTAATGCAGTTTCACTATGGCAGCGCCGGCGCAGGTCCGTGGCTTTCACTCCTTATTTCGGTTCGCACATTGTATGCTAATGCGCTGATATGCATTTTGGATGCGATCTGATATTTCCCACGCTCCAGTGCACTGTAATTTCAATTAGCTGCATTGTATTGTCCAAAACTGGAATTCATTTTTACCTACCCACAAGTAATGTTAGCATTTTCTTGCAAATAATTATTTGAAGCATCTCCATTTTAAGTAGTTTGTCCGGATGTCGTGATCGTTTTTGTTAAATTCAGTTTCTTTTTTTTAAATTGCGGACAGAGAAGGGAAAAAATCTAAAACCACTCATAAATATTGTTTTCGCAAGGGCTTTTGCTAGCAGGTCCACTATTGTTAAAATAAGGAATAACATAATTTATCAACATTTTTTTTATTTGCTACATTTTAACTGTTATGCGACAAGAAGGTAGTTTTCTATGCACAAAAGCATCAATGAAGTACTTAAGTGGATATCTAGAAATGATTACCGTAACTTAAAAACTTTTTAACTGTTTAATGACAACTATTGAGTATACACTGTAAGAGTAATAAGGGCGTGTCTACATTAGATATGCGGTCACTCTGCGTAAACCACCTGCTAAGGTAACATAATACGAAATTTCATAACAAAATATGATATGCATAACGAACTAATGGAATTGAGAACACTTGGAAGACTTAGGGACAAAACTAGAACACTAACACTAATATCACAGATTGAGTAAACAGGTCTTCTTAATGATGATGGATCACCGGCGGGGTGTTGTGTACAACAGCGTTGAATCTGCCGAGAAACAATGGACGTTTTAACAAAGTAAATAAAGAAACGGAGTTCACATACACACGAAATTAATAATACGCGATAAAGTTAACAATGACAAAAATTGCAGTGTCTAGAACAAATAAATGCACGGGATATTCTCACAGCTTGCTGCACATGAACCACTTTTACTGAAACTAGATGATGATGTAGTTAGATGATAGCTTAGCAAAATGTTATTAACAAAAGATTTTACCCATTGTGATGGTCGGCGGTGTAGGTGACCTTACGGAAGGAACCATCGGGCTGCAGCAGGGAGTATTCGCCCTTCACGACGTCACCGTCACGGGTCTCGTGCTGGGACTTGTGGTCGCCGGTGTGGGGGTCCTCAACGGAGTATGAATATCCGTATTTGGGATGAGCCTGCAACAACAAATCATGAGGCATTTAACTAAAGGTGCTACATTTAGAATTTATTAGAAGAGTTGACCGTTCGTGACTTAAGACTTACGTATTCATCAACATAGTGTTCCTCCTCGTGGTGGGCAGGAGCGGCGTGGATGGTGTGTACCGGGGCAGCATGAACGGTGGGAGCTTCATGGATGGCATGGATCGGAGCAGCATGGATGGCGGGGGCGGCGTGGTACGCAGGTGCGGCATGGACGTAGTGTACCGGGACCTCGTGATGTACGCTTTGCTCGTGGTGTACGATGTTCTGGTGCGACACCGCCGGGGCGTGGTGCAGGAGACCAGCCTGGCACACCGCCACTAGGCCGCACAACGCTACGATCTGATACAAAACAATTACTTATTACACCAACTACGTCATAAAAAAAAATATAACGTGCAATAAAAAATAGTTAATTAAAGCCTTTATCTCTTGAATATTGCTTAAAGATATATTATGTAAAAGAAATTTATGATTTATTTACAATAAAATTAAAATAAATAATGCTACTCCTCTAAGCTAATGGCCTATATGTGCAAGTTACGTAATTTATGAACGCGAGCTTACTTTAGAGAACATTTTGCTAAATACAAACGCCTGTACCTCACTGGCATGGCTCAGATAGAACACTCTTTTTATATAACAAACAAAACATAAAAGCGGTGGAGGGGCTCTATTCCCTGAGATATCGGATCGGATCTCAGCAATAGCCGCGTTGCAATCTGCTCACTTTATAGGATGTCGCAACGTGATATGGCTATAGTATGAACAGAAAAATGGACATTAAGTGAGAGGCTGATCAAACTGATATAATTTTTTTTTATCATTTTATCAAAGATATAATCTGCGATGTCCAAATCAATGACTGTCAAATCAATTGTTATTGGTTATTTTAGGAGCCCTATTTTGTACATAAACTGAAAATTAAAAAAAAAATGTAAATAATTAGTGTGGCGTGAACACTAATTATTTACATCAAAAATATATAAATTATATTTACTCGTGAGTGTATTAAATTTATAATTTCAAGCAGTTTTAATGTATAATTCATATTCAAACTGAATAACAATCCAACTTACGTTGAAACATATGTATAACCTTTATAGGAATAGATACAGGTCGTATACTGGGTATATAATTCCATGTTACTTATATCTAGATTCATGGAGATGTACATAAATGGCGGTCATGGGTTAAACTCACGAATCTATTAATTGCTGTAAATAATTGTGATGGCTACGTTTTGCTGTGAATTATCAATTACTTCAATAGCATATCATTTAAACTTGAACTCGTCTTACGTTGTCAAACCTTCATATTACCAGTTGGCTTTACAAAACTTAAAGCTGTTGGCTTTACAATGTTATATTTTTTAGAGAATATCGATGTCGTGTCTGTTACGTTGCCAATTTATAAATAATTATTTATCTACTTATTTACTTTTATTATAAAAACAGTACAAAATGCTAGTGTCATGCATTATCTACCAGTCAACTTTTAGGCAAAACTGCTGAAAGGGTGGGTTACCGTGTATTATACTGGTAAGATGAACTTCAGAACATATCGGGTGTTATAAAATACGTGATACAAGATTATCAAGCCGGTCAATCTGGACAGGATTTGGAACATTTTGTACTATGGTGTCAACTTTGTAAATTGTAACAAAAAAATAACAACTCTCTCATACATTTTCGTCAACTTATTTTTACTTTACTTTACTTTTTATTTAATTTTGCAAACTTAATCCGATAATAAAAGATGTTCAAAATCATGAACAGATGCCGGTTTGATAATCTTGTATCACGTTTTTTATAACACCCAGTACCTATTAGTTTTTTTTAAATTCTCTGTTTTTATAAATTTAAATAAATGACATATACTCAAGGAAAATTGACGTGGAGCTCCGGTATCCTAGGCAAGAATTTGAACCCTGGAGCTGCGGATTCAAATCCTGGGTCGGATGCCGTAGGTCCTCGTCACTTTTTATTCACTCTGTCATCTATTTCTATTTTTAATTTATACAATAGTATTAATACTTAAAAATCAAAGCAAATCAAAATATCTAATAAAACAATAATTTAATTTCTTCTTAGTTCTCTGTTATTATTATTTGCTATTTTTAGGAATCTTCTGTACCTGTAGCACGTGATGATTGTGCCCCATCACAAGAGATGAATCTTTTTTTAATTCAAATTTAATATTGAAAGCGTAAATTTCGATACAAAACAATATAATAAAAAAATTTGGCTGTTGATGTTGTCTGAAATCAAATAAATGTGTAACAATTTATTCTCTGCTTATATAATATATTTATCGTCAGTGATTTGTATGAAAAATTCAGATGCAAATCGTCAATAGTTATATGTAGGTAAGTATATAAATATAAAATAACTTTTTTAAATATGTTTGCGCAACAAATGCACATTTTTTTTCGAATTGGCCTTACAAATTTTGAATATAAAAAAGTAAGCATGAAATAAGAGTTAATGTCTGAGACTCATTCCATGTTGCACCCATTCTATTATAATAAATACGAAAAATAGGAACAACCCTATTTTATTAAATCATCGTTGTCTAAATAGAATTGCCAACACTGTACTAAATAAATAGCCTTTCCAATAATCATTTTACATATCTTCGTCTGTGTTGTAACTAAATTGGTATTAGAACCATATTTTATCAAATCAGGTCATAATTGACAATTTGTCCTACAAAATGTCAGGAATCGAGATCCCGGACGTGTCACGCTATTAAGTAATGAAGTACAAAATGGTACCATTTTACATAACAATTCGTACTGGGTGATAGCAGTTATATAAGCTTTATGAAAACTATAATAACTGGTATCTAAACTTAGGACTTAATATTTTTACATACATTTCTCACAATTCATCATATTATTATGAGGATGTCCACTGCTGGACATAAACCTCCCCTAGAGCGACTCACAATGATCGGTTTTGCGCCACGCGCATCCAGTGGGTACCCGCGATCTTTACCAGGTCGTAGATTTACCTTGTGGGGGTCTACCTACGCAGCGCCTTCTTGTACTTGGTCACTCGAGAACTTTACGCAGCAACGGCCATCGGTTCTATGTGCACCATTCGAATTTAGTTCGTTAACCTCTATAGCATTCTAGCTTTCGTCCTCAACTTCGATTGCGTAGATTCCCCTTACAAATTTCCGTCCCACTTTACACGAAAGGATGGTTCCGGGATAAAAACTATCCTATGACCTTTCCCAATCTCTCTTTCAATGCAAAATTTGATCGCAACTAGTTCAGCGGTTCAAGAGTGAAAAGGTAACAGACAGAGTTACTTTCGCATATATATTATTAGTATGGATATGGGTTTAATTATCGAAGCTAAATAAATTTGGCATAAAAATTTTACGCGTAATTTTATGTGTAATTTTATAGCAACCTTGGCCTTGGAAATGATTGTAGCACAAATGTACCTCTTCGATTTCGTGAACGGATTATTCTTGTGGTTTGTAAAATAATGGGTGCATGAGGGTCGTAATATGAGTATGTACTTTTCAGTATTGTGTTTCATACAGAATGACATAATTTTATTTTATTATCTGTGTAGTTTTATGTTACTCTAAAGTTTAGCAAACTTATAATCATAAGTAATAATGTCTTGTACAAACGATATGGACCTAAAATTACTACAAAATTGTACAAGACTCGGCCAAGAAAACTAAAATCCAAATAACAATCTTGTCATACAGATGATGATATACCACTGTCATTGTCTAAAACACAATGTATTCACGCACTATATTTGCAATAACATAATCGCTAATTGCGACTTGTGAAACTGTATTATAATATTGACACCATGGATATACAACGGAATAGTTATCGCACGCGTACCCATCTGCATACCCATAATAAGGTGGCTTCTTCTTGCGGAAAACGGTTAAAGTACAAAATTAAACTACGTTTATTAGGGCACCAGAGCAGAGTATCTGAAGATGGTGCTCTATTTACTATGCAGTTATTATAATTCTAAACTGGATCTGAGTTATTCTCAAATAAAATGTTCAACGTTTGATTAACATTTGTTTCAAAATATCTCTCTCAGTAAAGTCAGTTAATCGTATTTAAAAGGTATTCTCTAAATTAGCGAATAAATCTGCGAGGGGTAGAAAAATTCGGACACTTGACGGAACTTACCCGTCGGGGCACCTGATGGAGATCAAACCTGACTTTTTTTATAATTCTTATAATATCGTTTATTACTGTTCATGGTGGTTGACACGTGAGTATTTAGGTGCATTTACGTGATCTCCTCGCATATATATCTGTAAGAGACACATACTGCGAAGTTTATAATGCGTACACAAATGCTGCGAGTGCAATGTCTTGCATAAACACATCTTGCAAAAAGTTTTGGGACTCATTACTCATCGGAATAAAATTTATAATGAAGTTTTTGGTAGAACGTAATTAGATATACGTAGTTAAGTAGGTAACGTTTTAACGAAACAATTATGTCAAGACACCGATTACTGTTTACAATGTTGAAATACCCTCTAAGTAATGTGTAAGTGGTTGCCTATTTCTATACTATCTATAATAAATAGTCTGTGAGCGACGTAAGTGCAGTCTACTTTTGAAAAACGAATGTGATTCATAAATAAATGATTATGAATGTGATTCATAAACATATTTGAATAAATATCTAAGTAATTGTACCTACTATGAATTACACTAAAATGTATACATTTTATATTGTCTGTTCTTGAATACTGCCTATGCTTGTGGGACTATTGTGGGAGGTTTAAAACATTTGCTTACAATAACACCACGATTTACGCAGTAACATGGAAATAAATAAATTATAGTTTAAAAGTACCATGAAACCATCAAGGAAAATATTCCCCGCCATTGGCATGCTTTATTTAATTCTGGTAGTATTAAATATCGTTATAACAATGAATTTAAACGAAATGTTATATTTTATTTTTTATTTTCTTTAACAGTTCTTTTCTATAACATCTTATGCACTAATGCCTGGAAATTCTTATTATTTACTTGAACAATATTTAACAACTGGGCCGGTTACTTTAATTGACTCTTAATATACTATCCAACTATAATAAATAAAATGGTCTTTACTAATATCTTACAAAATAAATTCTGGACTGATAATATGAGGACGCCAGTTCAGAGTCCGACATGGAATTTTCTTTTTTAGTCGAAGGTTCTTCGGTCACCGGAACAGGTTCCTTCACGAGTGTGTCACTAGAATCCGCGGGCATTGGTATCAAGACCATACTTTCCGTAGCAGGGATTTCAGCAGGAGTATTTTGCATTATCATAGAAACAACAGCGGGCATTTCTTTAACGGGAATGTCTTCAGCTTCTGTCTGGATAGGTTTAATTTCCTTTTCTGTTTCTTTCGAATCTATCACTATGGTATCCTCTGCTACTTTCTTAATATCAGCTTCAGGTTTATCAGACATGACCTCATTGGCAGGCTTGATGTCCTTCTCAACTTCATTATCCACATTCTGCGTTTCGTGGTATTTGTAATCCTTGCCAGGGAAATAGTGGTTAATTTTTATACCATGACCAACAGGATAGAAATGTCTTGCATGACCACTGTAGGAAACGGCATGATCTCCGTGCATGTTCACGGTTTTGCTGACAACTGCATTAAACCTAAAAAAACATGTATAATATTTAATAATATATACATTCAAATTCCGTGAAATATTAAAGTTTAAATGTTACACAGTGTATATACAAAAAAAGTCGGATTCACGGTTTTGAGTATATTACATAATTTATTAACATAAATGTAACGGATTAAGATCTTCTCCATAATTCTATCAGAACTGAATCATTGTTGTACTAATTAGAAATATTATAGCAGTCAGTTATTAAATACCCGTTATGGTCATCGGCATCGTACTCCACTTTGCGCAGAGAGCCATCTGCTTCTACCAGACTATACTCGCCACGCACGCGGTCACCATCCCTGGACTCCCTGTGGTGCTTGTGGTCTCCGGTCTTCTTGTCCGACACCGAATACTCGAAGTCGTACTTAGGATATGTCTGTAAAATAAATATTGTTTTATTGAAAAAGCTGAAAATGTATGAGTAAGAAATGATGAGGTAAAGAAGATTATTACGTCAGGTGTGTTTTTATATATTTTCATGTATTACCATTTTAATATATTTTGGCAATGGATAATTGCATGATATATAAATTATCATAATTCTTAGAATTAAAGAAAATATGGAAAAATCAACTGCTCCGGGTGAGACTGGAACACACGACATTTATGCCCTCTCACTCTACCAACTGAGCTACAGAGGCTTACCCAAAGGTTGCGAATTTCTCCACCATATCACCATCCTGTGAATGCGTTAAATCTCCACGTGATATTTTAAGTTACTATTTCGCGAATTCGCATTTCGGGCAACACACCACTATAAACATTCTGGCGGGATTGTCCGTTTACTAAATACTTTTCCAATTACCATTACACATAAATCTATAATTAGGTATACCAAGATTCTTAATGTATTAAAACACTAACTCTTCACTCGCAACAAGACTGAACAGTACTTACAAAATAAGAGTCATAATTGTAGTAGTCGTGAGATCTCGGTGGATGATACGTCTTCACCATTTGCCATCCTTTAGGGCTGTTGATGTCAATGTCCGATCCTTTGTTCCCACTGGGATTTATAAAAACTGCGGCCACGGTGCTCACGAAGCAAATGAATATTAAGATCTAAAACGTAAAACAATGTTTAGTAAAGCTTACTAAGGTTTATTTGAAAAACTAAATATTCCAAAAAAATATAATTACCTTTCCAGACATTTTGAAATACTTGGTTTAGAACCGTCCCTATTGGAATGGAAGAAAGAACTGTTGACTGTGCGTATATTTTTTAACCAATTTATACTTTTCCGATTCCTATTGTATAAAATTATTAAGTCTTTGTCATCGAGCGGCGATCAAGATGTGGATAGAATAGAGTGGATTATCCGTTGTATCATTTCAGATATTGATAAGATGTACAGTTAAAAAAGATTTTTACTGAACTTTATGAAAATACCAAAATGTGACAGGAACCTTAATGCTCAAATTAATAAAATATATATATATTTTTTATATATAATACATAATTGGTGAAAACCGAGGAAGTATTTAAAATAAAGCATCAACTTTATTTAAAGTGCACATTTGATTTTTGTGAATCATAATTAAAACTCTCAAATAAGAACTTGTAGACTAAATTAAACTTGAATTTTAAAGATATATCTTTGCATGACATCACTGAAACACAATATAGGACTAAAACCCAATAATATCAAATAAAGCCTTATCCATATTATTTCTTTCCGGAAGACTAATCATATCGTAGCATCACATTACATTTCACAATGAGTAAGTAAAGGAACCATTGATAAGGCTTTTGGGGAGAGTGGACCCAAAAAAGAATTTAACAAAACGTCTTGCCACTTAGTACCAGATTTACAAAATTAAAGATATCGTTGTACTTACTTTCTATACAATGCTTAATATATTTTTTTGTATAGAACCACGTTACTTTATAATTTAGTCAATGCAATGTAAACTATAAACTTATTGTATTATGACGTTGACTGAACATCTGAATCACGTGGTTTTTTGTTTACATAAACACTTGTGACAATATTCTCACGTCTAAATAGGCTTATTATAATTATTTGTCATGGTTTTGAAATGTAGCTTTGTAGTACACAACACAATATGGTCGTGAAAATGGCGATAATACTGTCTACAAATTGGATGAATAGTTAACATCAATTATAGTATAATTTCGTGTCGTTTTAGTATTTTCTATAGAATATTTTTTACTAACTTACTTTTATATTATCAATATTTTTAGATAATTTTACAGCAGAGATCGTGAGAGTTAAAATCTCGTAATCACTAGACCTAGGCCTCGCCAATTGCACACCACTCAGCGCGGTCCGCAGCCACTATCATCCAGCTCTTATCTGCCATCCTGCGAAGATGATCCCTCCACCTAGCCTGAAGGCATGCCATACTACGCTTGTCGATACGCTGTCTCCACTCGATAACTTGTTTACCCGAATGGTTTTTCTTTGATGTTACACTCGTCACACATAGTTGTGGTCATAACAAAGAGGTATAAAATCCGTTGGCATTAATTCCTTTAAGTAGTACCGTTATTATCATTTGCAATTGTAAATTACTAATACCTATAATATACTATTTTAACTTGTCGTGTTTGCCCTAACTTCCCCTTTACCAATTCCGTTTCTAATAATAATGATTATTTCACGAAAGAGAGCGGATTCTCGCAAATGTTATCAGCATATCGCATCACCACAATTCAATGGATGCCACAAATTTATTGTCCTAGTCATTCGTACCAATTCAAATCGATATTTGCGGTTTTTCGTATCTTATAAAAAGCTAATTCTTGAAATAGGATCTGCTTTTTGAGCCGAGCTTAGTGCCAAGCTGACCGTGGACCTGTACGACGACTCAGTACTCGCAGGTTGCGTAAACTTTAATTCCCGTTTGAACATCGGACCGCATACAAATAGCAAAGTAAGTAAAGCACCCTTAAAAACGAATAGTGTGATCACTAGATTATTTTTTAAACTATAAACTGAGAATGTTATTTTTTTCTTTTTATAAGAGTACGTGTTAGATACGTATAAATACATAAAACACACCTATTGACTCAGGAACAAATATCATCACACAAACAAGGCTCTAGTCTAAGTTTATTTTGACGTAAAACACCTTTCGAACGCGTAAGTGATAATGTTATTTACATATATGGGTTACCTCTAACGCGATGGTAAAGTAATATTACGTTAAAAACTTACGGGTCACTACACATTAGGCTAGGCCGGTCGTCTAAATAGAAGTTAAATAAAACGTTAGTATTGGTGATGTAAAGTTTTAATAAATATTCATTATGTTATATATTTTGGTCTACACTTTTCTCAGCTTAATGGTGGTAGTAAGTGGGGGCAGAGTAAACGACGGGAGCGGCCTTGACGACCACGGGCGCGTGGGTCGGGGCGGTGTTGTGCACCACAGCGTTGAAGCCATTGTGGGGGTCAGCGGTGTACTCCACGGTGCGGATGGAGCCGTCGGCTTCCTTGAGGGAGTAAGAGCCCTTCACGACATCTCCGTCGCGGCTCTCGTGCTGGGACTTGTTGTCGCCGGAGTGACCGTCAGCAACAGAGTAGGAATATTCGTACTTGGCGGGGAGAGACTGGAAACGAGAAACAGTTGTTCATAATGGGATCCATAGCCATAATTTCTAATAGTTACCATTTATTGGTAATTGATAATTATAATAATTATGTAATAAATTAAAAGTAACTTACGATTTCCTCATGAGCGATGGGGGCGGAGTAGTGGACGGCAGCGGGAGCAGTGTGGTAGGCAACGGGGGCGGGGGCAGAATGGTAAGTCACTGGAGCCGGGGCGGAGTGGTATTCAATATGAGCGGGAGCGGCTTGGTAGGAAACTTGAGCGGGAGCGGCGTGGTAGGCGACGGGGGCAGCTACCAGCTTGTGGCCAAGCTGGGGCTGGTCGTGGCGCACGATGCTCTGCGAGGAGACGGCGGCGGCCGAGGAGTAGTGAGGCTCAACCAGGAGACCGGCCTGGGCAACAGCCGCAAAGGCGCAGAGGGCTACAATCTGCAAAAACACATAATATATAATTAGTACAATTGTTTTAAATAATTAGAATATCTAATATTGCTGAATTTGTATTATTATTTTAAATAATTAATCATATGACTTACTTTGGAGAACATTTTGATCTTTGCTCAGATACGTTTCAAATGTAAATGATAATTTTTGAGAGTCGCGCCCTACTTTTTATACATGCGAATTGCAAATGGGTAAGGTCATATTCGCGTATGAGACAGCGCCAAAGTGGTTAAGCGAGCTTTTGGCACAACCTTGCCCGGGTTAAGCGAGCGCCAGCTCACATTCTTCCTAGAAAGCACTTATGTTGAGAACAAACTGGGTGTGGTACAAATTAACACCTTTTACTTTACATATATATTAATTGATAAGTAAATAGTCACGAGAATAATATTAGATACCTACTAAAATTTACAGATCAATAAATAATTAGATACAGTAAGTAGGTTAATTGACTACTTTTAATTTTGGTATTTGATTTGGTATATACTTTAATGAATTTGTAGTTTCATGGAATAACTCATTAAGCAAAGAATTAAATAATGTATAACAACGTGATTAATTTATTAACTAAAATAATGTAGAATCGTTGATCTTGAATCTTTTGCTTTAAAATTAAAGTTTCATCAGCTCCGTCACATGCGTAATTTTTGCATAGTATCCAGTTTTAAATTGTACGAGAATGATATACCTATATGATTAAGAGATGTAAATGAATAAAGTAAACAGACTTAATTTCGAAATGACTTACTGTAGGTTATTTATTAAATGATAAATGTAGATAATATTGTTAATAAATATTCAAAATGCTGAAAAAATATCCTTATTTAGAGTTAATGTTTAATTGTATACTCGGGGAATTTCGTATGTATAATGTTAGCGGATACTGCCGAAAATTTTCGATTTATATATATTAGAAACCACCAGAAGACACACAATGTGTCTTAAAAACTGTTTTATATGTGGACCAAAAATATTTAAAGAAGCGGCTGAAATAATGCTTAATTGTTAGCCATTAATTTAAGATTCTTGTGGTATTTAATGTAAATGTATTAAGTAGTATGTTTTTTTTAATAACTGCATGTTAAGGCAAACATTGCGCCTGTAGGTAGTTCAAAGCAAACACTCTGTTGGTAATATTGGCTAGCATGAGTTTTTGCAGGTCCCATGTTGGATTACTAAAGGTTGGCCTGCTATCTGGTCTGGATTTACTTCATTGGTTTGTTAGTCTATTAGCCATTTTAAATATCTAATATGGAAAAAAGACAGAGAGGTTTAACAATTTCTAGTTTTACGGTAGCGTGCCTGAAAGTGTGTAAAGTTATGTTTCGTTTCGTGTGTAGGTAATAAAAGTTGCGAGTCTTTAGCATTGTCATTCAGTGTAGCTTCTTTTAGATGTAACTTAGTTTAAATTACGTGTATTCCTTTTATTTACAACACCGTTTTTAGGTATTTTTTAATATTAAACATCGTTTGTCAGCATAAGACCGGCGTAAGGCGTTTGTTTTGATAATGAAATCACTCGAAATTAAATTTCACTAATTTCATTAAAAGGTTAAAATCATGTAAAAGTGAAATAACTGTTATATTATATGTACATAACTTTCAGTCACTACACCATGCCTATGAATCCGATGGTACTCAAATTAGCGTCATTATTTGTGGGATGAGCAAATATTTGTTTCTGAGTAATGATTATATTTTATGTATTTAATTTAAGTGTTAGTATACTTTTTTTATATATAATATCGTTTGCTGAGTGCCCACAACACAAGCCTTCATAAGCTTATCATGGGGCTCGGTCAATTTGTGTAAGGATGTCTTGTATTTTTTATTTATAACATTTAGTATTTCTATATCAGTTAAGAAAATCGAATAGTTGGTGAAGGAAAGGGTTGTGGCTACAACCCCTAACAATATTTTAGTACTGTTACTAATAGTATCAAAATCACTGCCTATAACTTCAGAAGTAGGAATGCATTGGTCTATTTGGCATTAGTGAGAAATTGTATAGAAAGCAAAGATAAAGACAAAAGCGCTTAAATCCTGAAACAAAGATATTTTCAAATGCTGCTCCGAAATGTTGAAATATTTTCCTGGTTAATTTTGAATCTCGGTTTTAATTGAAATTGAAAATAAACCATGTTTTACTATAGGTTTTTCAGTACCTACTAGCTTATTGGTATATTATTTTGTGGGAGTCAAAAATGCATCGACAATGGAGTCAAACAGACAATTAATTAAGAAATACCTATAATTTTTATTATTGATCCATATTTTGCACAATTTCATTATCTGCATTATGTTAGTTTGGCATACCGTTGTAACATATAAGTTAATAAATAGCATGAAGTTATTACATTTTGCACATGGTAATTGCTATTTCAATGTACGAGTTAGTTTAAATATCCATAGTGATGTAAGAATTTACACCACTATGGATATTTAAAAAACAGGGTTAATAAATATTATTATTGATTCTGCCAAGCTTGTACTATAATTTACCTAAATGAGTAATAACGTAATCGAGACATTAAAAACAGAAGTAGGCATGGTACTTTTAAAAAATGTGGCATGATCGTTAATCATGAAAATCTTAAAATTAAGTTAAGTTTGTTTTCTTCTTACGATCATTTAAAAATCGTCAGTATTGTAAAGTAGTACTCGGAGGTCACAAATCGTCCCTCGTTCCGACGGTTTTGTTATCAGTTGTATATTATTTATTAGCTTGTTGCATGTATGCACAGTATGATTTATTAAATTTGTATTTATGTACAATGTGTATGTAAAGGTTTTAGGTTAGTTTCTGTTTGGGTAAAAAGGATAGGTGATCAAGGAAATAACAAATGTTCTTAAATTTATATTTGCAATAAATTAACTAGTCATCATTAAATCGTTATCATCGAATTATTTAATGATGATAGTAAGTAGGGGCAGAGTAGACGACGGGAGCGGCCTTGACAACCACGGGGGCGTGGGTGGGGGCGGTATTGTGCACCACCGCGTTGAAGCCGTTGTGAGCATCAGCGGTGTACTCCACGGTGCGGATGGAGCCGTCAGCCTCCTTGAGGGAGTAGGAGCCCTTCACGACATCTCCGTCACGGGTCTCGTGCTGAGACTTGTTGTCGCCAGAGTGACCGTCAGCAACGGAGTAGGAGTACTCGTACTGGGGGCGGGCCTGAAATGATAGTATAACGGAATAAACTTGTGCCAAAAAAATAAAAGATGTCTAATACATAATTTCTTGAGTAAAATAATTCCACTTACAATCTCTTCGTGAGCGACGACCTTAGCGATGGGAGCGGAGTAGTGGACAGCAGCGGGAGCGGCGTGGTAGGCGACGGCAGCGGGAGCGGCGTGGTAGGCGACGGCAGCGGGAGCGGCGTGGTAGGTCACGGGAGCTGGGGCGGCGTGGTAGGTCACGGGAGCGGGGGCGGAGTGGTATTCAACATGAGCAGGAGCGGCCTGGTAGGCGACGGGGGCAGCCACCAGCTTATGGCCAAGCTGGGGCTGGTCGTGGCGCACGATGCTCTGCGAGGAGACGGCGGCGGCCGAAGAGTAGTGCGGCTCAACCAGGAGGCCGGCCTGGGCTACAGCCGCGAAGGCGCAAAGGGCTACAATCTGAAACATCATAATAGATAATTTATTAGTTAGTATGAGTTCCTCTTGTCCCTGTTGAGTACCCTACGGGAATAATATTAATAAAACAATTAACTAATATTAAAAAAAAAAATATGTCGCTACTCACTTTGGAGAACATGTTTGCTTGTTTCACAATTGTGAATGATAAATGTGGCACCCTGTCATCCAGTTTATATACTCGCGATTTGCACTTATGAAGGTCAAATTTAAGCGAAATGTATGCGCGTAGTGGGCGCGGTCAGATGGCATTTTTGTTCATTTTTATTTTAATATCACAGGTAACCATAATAATTTAATTGTCTTTAATCATGAAATCATCAATTTAGATAATAAGACGTACATATGTACAGGAAGATTCAAGAGAGCAGCTATACAAAGCTGTAGCTCATTGTACAATGCGCATTAATATTGATGGCAAAATTTAAATATAACCTAATCGCGTACAAACTTCTTAAAAATATATAATTATGTGTAAAAATGTGAATGTTTAAGTTATTCAATTGGAGCATGTTTCATTAGCATATCGCAGTACTAAATAGCAGTAATCGGAATTGGTTGTACACGTCAAAGTTTGACAACCACCACATCATACCTAACCACAAAATACTTATACCACAACCACAAAACATTATAACCATCTAGTAAAACTGTCAACTCGGAGCACCATTATTTCTTCGAATTAAGCGTTGGCGCAGTTATTAGTCTGTACTGCGATGACTGCTATCTGAAATGCCCAACCAGAGGGGATTCTAGGCCTTTTTTGGATTATTGAATAACATTAAAAACAAACAAAAGTCGTGTGTCACGTAAGTAAGTATTCTAAGTAGTAATTAAATTTAAAATAGGTTCATATAACTTCCGAGCGAGTGCTAGCGCCGGGCGCTCCAGCCGTTTCTCTCTAATGCATCGATTGATTCAATATTTTAATATTACAAAACATTACAGGAATAAGCTGTAATTGTTTAATTTCTTTGTAAAAGACTGTAGCGTCCTTTTGGGTGAATAAATGCATGCCCGCACGACCTACCCTCTCCTGGGATAAAATTGAATGTCAGAATTAATCGGTTAGCATAATTCATAATTTCCCAGAATCACTTGTTTTCTGAAACTGTATTTTTAACTTTCAGAACTTTTAAGGCATCATAATGTTAAATATATTAGGTTAGGTTCGTTTTCTAATAATCCTGAATACCTATGTACACTTTAAAAAAAAACATACTTTGCAAAATGATGAATTATGCCAAGATCTGTCTTGCAGAATATAATTTGGTTTAAAATATACTTTGGCATATTCAGGCTGAAATTACTCACTTCATGCCATTAATGCACAATCTACTTTGTTTGGCGATTCAACTTTTCACCCAAAATATACATCAGTCACCCAGTTAATAAAAATGACATCGTTTAACATCAAGTCAGAATGTATATACGGAGTACCTCATAGTTTCACATTTAGCATATTTTGTTCGTGTACAAAGTAAATTATAACGAAAAAAATTGTAAATGTAATAATTTTTGTCCACATATTTCATTTCACTAAAACTTTAATGTATTGTTCTGTAATTGGTTTTCCATCTCTTATTCATTGACGTTATTCTACATTTATAGCTGTTGGTTCTCCTACTATAAATTTCTCCCACTACTATAAAAAGTGCAATCTACAAAAATATCTCAATTTGAAATATCTACATCAGTTAAAAACTAAAGTAAATTATACAATTTTTTTAAACCAGTGTTTTGGGGTCATAGAGAGACAACAACCAAAACCATCTGTCTTGAGGACACTAACTAGTTTAAGGCTTATGGAATTGCAATGGTTTTGTCACAAGTGGGTTATATAAAGGTGTCCTAACATTTTTCCTCTCCTATTTTCTATGGTATTTAGAATGTTCCTCCTTTTATTTCACACCTTTTACGACATGACGATTACATCAAGACCATCTTAGAAGGAAGAGTAGAAGGGAAGAGGATGAGAGGAAGACCCAGAAGGACCTATATTGACCAAATAATAGGGAAAGTAAATATCATGTCGTAACAGGGTGTCAAGGAAAAGGCCCAGGACAGAACCGCATGGAAATTACTCCACCGACAAGAACCCAGCTCTTTAATTGAGGAAGGAAGGGTTATATAAAAGGACGAGCCGTTCATGCTAATATAATATAAAACTAACTATCAAACTTTAAAATCCTTAAGTTTTGCAATGTTTACAGAAAAGACCGGATCTCATATCCATGTTTGACCCAAATCTTACACTATCATATTATTATGATATTATTATGTAGTATATACGAGTAAGTTTAGGTAGGTATACATAGTCTAATACTTTAGTATAAACTATATTCTGCTAAAATTATGTCATCATTTTCATACAGCTATGCTTAATCGTATGTATTTCTGGAAAGATATAATTTGGGTCTTGGAGTTTCGGTATACATGCTCTTGTGGCACGGACGTGGACCGACTGGGACACTATGGATTATCTTGTCAGAAAAGTGCAGGCCGTTTTTCTAGACACGCAACGCTTAATGACATAATCCGTCGGTCTCTTGCCACCATCAATGTGCCTGCTCTTCTTGAGCCGACCGGCATTGTCAGAGATGATGGCAAGAGGCCTGATTGAGTGTCTTTGGTTCCTTGGAGCTTGGGACGGATGCTGGTGTGGGATGCTACCTGCGTAGACACCCTAGCGCCGTCCCATCTCCAAAGAACTAATGTAAAAGCGGGTGCAGCGGCGGAAAATGCCGAAATTCTTAAACGTAACAAATATAAAAGCCTGGGCAGAGAGTACCATTTTGTACCGTTTGGCGTAGAGACGCTAGGTCCATGGGGTCCCAGCGCGCACAAACTTTTTGCAGAAATCGCGAAGCGTCTGGTTGATGTAACTGGTGACCGAAGAGCTGGCGGCTTCCTCGCACAACGTATCAGCATTTCGATACAACGAGGAAATGCCGCCAGCATCCTTGGTACAATGCCTCAAGGACCTTGTTCAGATTTTATACTGTAACTAGTTAAGTACTTGTAGTTATCATAATACGATTGTAATTTCTGTAAATAAATGTAATGTTAATGTCATTTGGGTCTTGAAAACGGCAATAGTGCATTGGCTGTTACTGAACCAGCGTGCTAGACCCTCGACCTCCTCGACATTTACCATTAGGCGTGACTGTCAGTCGCTGGTCAGTTATGTATATAAAAAAAGATTAAATGGTATTTTTAAAATCGTAATTACGTTTTTTTTTGATATCGCATGTTCCGAAATCAAATATCAACCCACCGTTTGTGTAAATATCTCGATTTTTTTCCCTGTTCAATCAGGTATCAACGCAATACCAACATTTCATTCAATTCTTGATTGAAACATGTGTAGAGTGTATTATTAGGTTTCTGCATAATATATGTACAACATACGTAGGTGTTAGTTAGACAGTTTCCTATTTATAAACGTTCAGGAATTTGGTTTTGATCAAAGAAATAAAGTAAATGTTCTTAAATTTATATTTGCAATAAATTAACTAGTCATCATTAAATCGTCATTATCGAATTATTTAATGATGGTAGTAAGTAGGGGCAGAGTAGACGACGGGAGCGGCCTTGACTACCACGGGGGCATGGGTGAGGGCGGTATTGTGCACCACCGCGTTGAAGCCGTTGTGAGCATCAGCGGTGTACTCCACGGTGCGGATGGAGCCGTCAGCCTCCTTGAGGGAGTAGGAGCCCTTCACGACATCTCCGTCGCGGGTCTCGTGCTGCGACTTGTTGTCGCCGGAGTGACCGTCAGCAACGGAGTAGGAGTACTCGTACTGGGGGCGGGCCTGTAATGATAGCATAACATAATAAGCCTGTGCTAAAAAAATTAAAAGATGTCTAATACATTATGTATTGAGTAAAATTATTCCACTTACAATCTCTTCGTGAGCGACGACCTTAGCGATGGGAGCGGAGTAGTGGACAGCAGCGGGAGCGGCGTGGTAGGCGACGGCAGTGGGAGCAGCGTGGTAGGCGACGGCAGTGGGAGCAGCGTGGTAGGCGACGGCAGCGGGAGCGGCGTGGTAGGTCACGGGAGCGGGGGCGGCGTGGTAGGTCACGGGAGCGGGAGCAGCATGGTAGGTCACGGGAGCAGGAGCGGCGTGGTAGGCGACGGGGGCAGCCACCAGCTTGTGGGCCTGAGGCTGGTCGTGGCGCACGATGCTCTGCGAGGAGACGGCGGCGGCCGAGGAGTAGTGTGGCTCAACCAAGAGACCGGCCTGGGCTACAGCCGCGAAGGCGCAAAGGGCTACAATCTGTAACATTATAATAGGTAATTTATTAGTTAGTTTGAGTTTCTGTTGTCCCTGTTGAGTACTCAACGGGAATAATATTTATAAAATAATTTACTTATATTCAAAAATATTAATTTATGTCGCTACTCACTTTGGAGAACATGTTTGCTTGTTTCACAGATGTGAATGATAAATGTAGCACCCTATCATCTAGTTTATATACTCGCGATTTGCACTTAGGAAGGTCAAATTTAAACGAAATGTTTGCGCGTAGTGGGCGCGGTCAGATGGCATTTTTGTTCATTTTTATTTTAATATCACAGGTAACCATAATAATTTAACTGTCTTTAATCATGAAATCATCAAAATTAGATAATAAGATGTACATATGTACAGGAACTATTCAGGAAGATTCAAGAGCGCAGCTATACAAAGCTTGTACAATGCGCATTAACGGCTTAGTATTGATGGCGAAGTTTAAATATAACCTAATCGTGTACAAACTTCTTACAAATATATAATTACGTGTAAAAATGTGAATGTTTAAATTATTCAATTGGAGCATGTTTCATTAGCATATCGCAGTACTAAATAGCAGTAATCGGAATTGGTTATACACGTCAAAGTTTGACAACCACCACATCATACCTAACCACAAAATACTTATACCACAACCACAAAACATTATAACCATCTAGTAAACCTGTCAACTCGGAGCCAGGGATCGGATACCGGTATTTTCAACCAAACCGGTTTTGCCTCTAGACGTCAAACCGAAATAATAGTGTTCTTGTTTTCGGTTACCGGTTTTTAAACGGTTAATATGAGAGAACTGTTCTTCAGCAGGTTTTGTTTTTGTTGAACGAAATTAACCGGTTTCTACGTCAGAGATGTCAATGTCAGAGATACAACGATGGCTCTGAGTTTTGACTAGGAATATGGAGGTACCGGGTTCGATCGTCGTAGTAGGCAAACTTTTTCCATATTTGCGTTTTATAATTTAGATACCGAGAAAAATCGTTTTAAGAATTCATTAATATGCATTGGACACTTTACTTTAAAGGTCATCATCATCATCATCAGCCTTTGTACGTCCCACTGCTGAGCACAGGCCTCCTCTCATAAGAGGGTTTGGGCAATAGTCTCCACGCGGGCTAAGTGCGGATTGGAGGCTTCACATACACCTTTTGAATTTCTTCTCAGATGTAGGTATGCAGGTTTCCTCACGATGTTTTTCCTCACCGAAAAGCTATCGATAAATATCAAATGACATTCCGTACATAAATTCCGAAAAACTCAGGGGTACGGACGGTGATCGAACCGACCACCGCCTGTTTGAAAGTCGAGTGCTTAAACGACTAGGCTACCGAAGCTTCTAAGGTCTTTCTTCAAAGGTCATTGGGTGTTATTGACCCGCTTTATGACTTTTCACGTACAGAGACCAAACAAGCTTTAAAATAGAGAATTAAATCTTTTCCTTACCTATGTATCAACCAGGAAAAAAAAGTTATTCGACAGTTTGTGTCCGACATAGTGTTTTTAATGTTTTTACTTTCAGCATTGTGTAATAAGTAATAACCGTTTAATTGTGTAATTAAACGGTTGTGACCTACTGGTCGTAGTAGGTAGCAGACGTTGGTCTTTCAATCTGGAAGATTCTGGGTTCAAACCCCAGTTCGAACCAATGAGTATTTTGGAACTTATGTACGAAATGTCATTTGATATTCAGAACTAGCTTTACGGTGAAGGAAAACGTCGTGAGAAAACCGGTCTCTAATCTCAATAAGGCGTTTCCACAAAAAATAGTGCTACGTTAAATCATAAGATTAGGTTGCCAAGCGGACCCCAGGCTCGCTAGAACTGTGGCTGGTGCCGAAATAACG
Organism: Grapholita molesta; assembly: GCA_022674325.2. NCBI lineage: Eukaryota > Metazoa > Arthropoda > Insecta > Lepidoptera > Tortricidae > Grapholita > Grapholita molesta. The sequence goes on from CP053126.2 coordinate 7,774,210, forward strand.
CTAATAGGGTGCTGACTGTCAGAATTGAATTTGATTTATTTGTAGTTTCGTCGTATGCAAACATCGAATAAATTTTATTTTCTTTTTTTCTTCCCATGATTGCGGAAATGAAATTTATAATTAGCTATTTCATTTGATTAATGTCAATGTCTGACATACCGATTTATGACTTAATCACAATAAAAAGGTGAGCCTTAACATGCGATATCAGTGTATTGCTGGTTGAAGTGGCTGTTATAGATAAATAAATTAATTGACAAACTTGTCACTTATTAACCAGTTCAATAAAGTTTCACGGAACGAAATAAATTCTGTTCTTCATAAATACCGGTAACCGAAATTGATTCGTTCTTTATGAAAACGTTATTGCTAATTATCGGTTAATGACAGAACAGAAATTTAAACTGTTTACGAACAATATTAACCGGTATTTTGAAACCGGTTCCGATCCCTGCTCGGAGCACCATTTTTCTTCGAATTAAGCGTTGGCGCCGTTATTAGTGTACTGCGATGACTGCTATCTGAAATGCCCAATCAGAGGGGAAACTAGGCCTTATTTGGATTATTGAATAACATTAAAACTAAACAAAAGTCGTGTGTCACGTAAGTAAGTATTCTAAATAGTAATTCAATTCAAAATAAGTTCATACAATTATTATTATTATTTTTTTTATATTAAGCAGAAACGTCTGCTAGCATATCAAAGATATTTAAGTCGAAAGAAAAATAGAAAAATTTGACTCGCAGCGGGACTCGAACCCACAACTGGTAGTGCACTGGGCTAGTGATCCAGTGGTTGTGGGTTCGCGTCCCGCTGCGAGTCAAGTTTTTATATTTTTCTTTCCACTTAAATATCTAAGTTCATATAACTTCCGAGCGAGCACGAGCGCCACGCACTCCGGCCGTCTCTCTCTAATGCGTCGATTGATTAAAACATTACAGGAATAAGCTATAATTGTTTAATTTCTTTGCCAAAGAGTGTAGTGCTCTTTTGGGTGAATAAATGCATGCCTGTACGAGCTACTCTCATCTGGCATAAAATTGAATGTCAGAATTCATCGGTTAGTATAATTCAAAATTTCGCAGAATGACTTGTTTTCTGAAACTGTATAACTTTCAGAACTTTTAAGGCATCAGAATGTTAAATATATTAGGTTAGGTTCGTTTTCTAATATTCCTAAATATGTACAGTTTCAGAAAAAACAGACTTTGCAAAATGATGACTATTTTATCAATTATTAAGAAAACAGACAGCCATGTACAAAAAAAGGTTTACAAAAATCGAATTTCGAATAGGCTTCCTATAGATTTCGAATAAGTTTCCTATAATATATATAACTACTACATGCATAGACATACCATTAACCTAGACGGAGCGTGCTAATAGTAATACCACGATGGAAAAGGATGGCCTTATGTAACTTTCCATAGGTATGGCAGAGAAGGCGCTATTTTCGTCCGTCCTTGTCATAGTCTCACATATTTTTGTTCCCTTCCAAACTGGTCCCTTCAGAAATGTCAAAGTTGGAGGGGAACAAACAAATACAATTGGAGTTTTCTTAGGTTTTCAACCAAAGTTGCGGTCATAACACAGAATAGGCTAATATTTTTGTTATAAAGAATGTCCTGTAAAGCAAAACTATAGTGAATTGTTTCATTTCGGGTCACAAAAGCAAAAATATCTTTGTCCCTTACTGGCGCTCGCGGATGCGTTCTCCAGTCATTATTCCTCCTAGACTACATGCAAAAAACAAAATGTAATAACCTATTTAAGATTGTGCACTACAAAATTTACACAGATTTAATACGAAAACATTCGAAAGTTTAATTTTTAGAGTACCTAATAAATTGCACTCTACAACTTTTACCGTTTTAAGAGAACAAGAAATGCCGAACTTTATTTTTAAAACGGATAAACTAGTAGCAAAAATATCTATAACATCAAGTGACTCATTATAAAAAGTACAGGTGCGCCTGAAGAAAGAGTTTTAAGCATACTTTGAGCCACATGATGTGATAGAAAATGTAGGTTTAGAACGTGAGTGAAGACAAGTAACTTTAAAAGAAATATTTTCTAATAACACGCTGGAATCTATATGATCCCTTACTACTTTAAATAAAAATAAAACGTCAAGATAAAGTCATTTTTTTTCTAATGGAGGAAGACTATGTCTAGCCGCCGACGAAAAATAATCACCATTATAGCGACCATATCAAGATAATGCAGAATATATTTTGTTTTAAAATATACTTTGGCATAATCAGGCTGAAATTACTCACCTTATGAGATTAATGCACAATCTACTTTGATTGGCGATTCAACTTTTCACCCAAAATATACATCAGTTACCCGGTTAATAAAAATAACATCGTTTAACATCAAGTCAGAATGTAAAAATGAAGAACCTGCTAGTTTCACATTTAGCACATTTTGTTAATAATTGTGGTCCCTGGTTTATACAATTTTTGTTGTGCGTTGTATTCGAGCGTCAACACATTTCATTTCACTAAAACTTTAATGTTTTGTTCTGTAATTGGTTTTTCATTGATGTTATCCTATTTATATTAATAGCTGTTGGTTCTTCAAACTATAAAAAGAAAAAAAACAGTGCAATCTATAAAAAAATATCTCTTAATTGAAATATCTAAATCAATTAAAAACTAAAATAAATTATACTATTTTTTTATATAACCAGTGTTTTGGAGTCATAGAGAGACAACGGCCAAAATCATCTGTCTTGTGTAGACTAGTTTACCTAAGGCTTATGGAAGTGCAATGGTATTGTCACAAGTGGGTTATATAAAAGTGTCCTAACATTTTCCTCTTCTATTTTCTATCATTCTCTCATTTCACACCTTTTACGACATGAAAGAAAGAACAGTAAAAGGAAAGAGGGTGAGAGGAAGACCCAGAAGGACGTATAACTATTGACCAAACAAAAGTAACCATGTCATGTCGTATCAGGATGTCAAGGAAAAGTCCCTGGACAGAATCGCATGGAAATTGCTCCACCGACAAGAACCCAGCTCTTAAATTGAGGAAAGAAAGGTTATATAAAAGGACGAGCCGTTTATGCTAATATCGATTAATAAATATCGACTAATAAATATTATATAAAACTAACTATCATACTTTAAAAAAAAACCTTAATATTTGCAATGTTTACAGAAAAGACCGTATCTCATATCCATGTTTGACCCAAATCTTACACTATTATAGTAGGTATTATGTACGAGTAAGTTTAGGCAGGTACACATAGTCTAATGCTGTAGTCTAAACTATATTCTGCTAAAATTATGTCATCATTTTCATGCGCTTAATCGTATGTATTTCCGGAAAGATATAATTTGGGTTTTGAAAACGGCAAAAGTGCATAGGCTGGCAGTACCTCGACTTCATACCCTCGACCTCGTCAACACTTACCATTAGGAGTGTCTGGTCATAGCTGACCAGCTATGTATAAAAAAAAGAAGAAATTATATTTTCGAAATCGTGAGTACATTTTTTTTTTGATGTCGCTTTTTTTCCCTGTTCAGTCGGGTATCAACGCAATACCAACATTTCATTCATTTCTTGATTGAAACATGTATAGAGTGTATTATTAGGTTTCTACATAATACATGCGCAACATACCAAGGTGTTAGTTAGACAGTTTCCTATTTATAAACGTTCAGGAATTTGGTTTTGATCAAAGAAATAAATTATATGTTCTTAAATTTATATTTGCAATAAATTAACTAGTCATCATTAAATCGTTATTATCGAATTATTTAGTGATGGTAGTAAGTGGGGGCAGAGTAGACGACGGGAGCGGCCTTGACAACCACGGGGGCGTGGGTGGGGGCGGTATTGTGCACCACCGCGTTGAAGCCGTTGTGAGCATCAGCGGTGTACTCCACGGTGCGGATGGAGCCGTCAGCCTCCTTGAGGGAGTAGGAGCCCTTCACGACATCTCCGTCGCGGGTCTCGTGCTGAGACTTGTTGTCGCCGGAGTGACCATCAGCAACGGAGTAGGAGTACTCGTACTGGGGGCGGGCCTGAAATGATAGCATAACATTAATAAACTTATGCCAAAAAAATAAGAGATGTCTAATACATAATGTCTTGAGTAAAATAATTCCACTTACAATCTCTTCGTGAGCGACGACCTTAGCGATGGGAGCGGAGTAGTGGACAGCAGCGGGAGCGGCGTGGTAGGCGACGGCAGCGGGAGCGGCGTGGTAGGTCACGGGAGCGGGGGCGGCGTGGTAGGCGACGGCAGCGGGGGCGGCGTGGTAGGTCACGGGAGCGGGGGCGGCGTGGTAGGTCACGGGAGCGGGGGCGGCGTGGTAGGCAACTGGGGCAGCCACCAGCTTGTGGGCCTGGGGCTGATCGTGGCGCACGATGCTCTGCGAGGAGACGGCGGCGGCCGAGGAGTAGTGCGGCTCAACCAGGAGACCGGCCTGGGCTACAGCCGCGAAGGCGCAAAGGGCTACAATCTGTAACATCACAATAAGTAATTTAGTATTTCGTTTTATTAGGAATAATATTTTTACGTAAGACAATTTAATGATATTAAAAAATTAGTAATTCATGTCGCTACTCACTTTAGAGAACATGTTTGCTTGTTTCACAAATGTGAATGATAAATCTGCACCCTGTCATCTAGTTTATATACTCATAATTTGCATTAACGAAGGTCAAATTTAAGCGTAATGAATGAGTGCAGTAGGCGCGGTTTGACGGGCTTTCAACGTAACCTTGCCCTAGGTAAGCGCGCGGCATGAGTTTGTCAATTGTGTTTTAAGATAAGAGTCTAATTAGTAGGTCAATTATAATTTCCGGGGTTAGGAAGTGATAAGGTTACTATATATTAACTTTGTTAGTTAGGTACAGATATATAATTAATAACTCGGCGAAGATATGTGTTGGTGGTGGGAAATTATAGGCACTGGTTTTTATGATGTGGTTTATTCGGCGGCTGATGACACAATAAAAATATGAAAATCAATCCAAAACCAAACAAATAAATTTAGAATAATATGTAAAACAAAAGTACAAAAAAGTATAAAAAAGTAAAAATAATATAAAACGAGGTGCGTCATGCACATTTCCTTCCTTTTTTATAAGGAACTAGCCACGTGCCACGTCCAGCTTCACCAGCTTCCGAAGGGGCCGCCGCAAGACACCTGCCAGGGTGCGCACGTCAGCGACACGGATGATGCCGTCAGGGCCTGGAAAGACAGCTGTGACTCGCCCGCGGGGCCAGGTTCCTCTGGGAGTGTTGCCGTCCGCAATGAGCACCAGGTCGCCAATGGATATTTGAGGTACTTCTCCTCGACCACGTCTTGGTATTAGCGTCGGAAGATACTCTCTCATCCAACGGCGCCAGAAGTGATCCGCTAATCTCACGGCTTTACGCCAGCTGGATCGTGAGACGAGGTCCGATTCTGACAGCGTCGCCGGTATTGGACGTCCTGAGGATGATGACAGAAGAAAATGCATTGGTGTTAATGATTCATGGGTCTGAGGGTCGACGGCAACATGCGTCAACGGCCGCGAGTTCACCAAAGACTCGGCTTCCGCCAGCAGTGTGCGTAGAACCTCGTCCGTAGGGGCACGTTCGGTCAGCGTTACCTTCAGCGCAGTCTTTACACTCTTTACGAGCCGCTCCCAGGAACCTCCCATAAATGGCGCGGCTGGGGGGATGAAGCGCCAGTTGATCTTCTCCGTAACTGCAAACTGGGATGTGGCATCGGCGTATAAGCGTCGCAGTTCTCTACTGGTACCTACGAACGCTGTTCCGTTGTCAGACCACAGCTCTGTCGGCGTACCTCTACGTGCTATGAAGCGACGGAGACTCATAATTGCGGAGTCAGTGGAGAGGCTGTCAACAACTTCCAAGTGTACAGCTCGAACTACGAGGCAGGTGTACAGGGCGACATACCTTTTCTCACGTCTTCGACCAATCGATACTTGAACAGGGCCGAAATAATCAAGCCCAGTAAATGTGAATGGTCGCTTGTGATGACCTAGTCGAGCTTCTGGTAAGTCACCTGTTGGGGGCTGGAAATGTTGTGCACGGTGGATACGGCAAAACTGGCAGTCATAAGCTACTTTGCGGACGGTACTTCTAAGACTGAGCAAGTGATAATCTTGCCGGAGCTCATTCACTACTGTCTCTGTGTTCGCATGCGCGGCTCTGCGGTGCTGGAAATGGACGAGCAAGCGTACGGCGAGGTGTCTTCCATCTAGCACAACAGGATTCTTCATTGCGTTGCTTACTTGAGTAGCGGCGCTGATGCGGCCAGATAAACGCATAAGCCCGTCGTCACTAAGGCTAACAGATAGCTTTGACAAGCGGCTGGAACGTGGCAACGGCTGGGCGGAATGATACAAATGTGTCATCTCGTCAGGAAATGCGTCTAATTGGGACCGACGCAAGACATGCGACTCGGCTAAACGCAGATCTGCAGCGGTCAGCAGTGCGATAGATTCGCGTGCTGAGCGGGGGTCGATGAGCTGATCACATTGGTTTAAAGGCTGAAACATAAAAGTACACAGCCCTCCCTCGATACGGACTAAATTCTGTATACACAGACCCCTTCGAGTTAGACTACGCATTCGCAATATTGTGAGATATTTATGCGCTGTAGCTGTTGCACGCACAAGCCTTAGCCAAGAACTAAAACGACTGGGGTCGGCTGAAACCGGCTCGTGCCTGTCAACGACACTAATTAGGTGAACTAAGTCGGAACGGGCTGCACGTTTGCTCTCTAGAAGCTACACGAACTTTGCTACATACAAGCGCCAGCTTCACATCACCATTTTCTAATACAAAGCGCCAATACGCGACCGCAGCGAAGGCCGATTCGCTTGCGTCACAAAACAGGTGAAGCTCGCACTTGACGACTTGCAACTCGCTAAGGCAGTAGCAGCGTGGGATCTGTAAACCAGACACAGAAAATAAATCGTCAAACCAGAGTCGCCACGCCGCACTGTCAGTCTGAGACAGCTCCTCGTCCCAATCGAGACCCTTGCGCCACGCGTTTTGAAACATGATACGACCAGTAATTACAACTGGCGCCAGGATTCCAAGTGGATCGAAAACCCGCATCACATGAGCTAAGACCTCACGTTTGGTAAACTTCTTTGGCAACGAAAATTGATTACTTATTCCGATATTAAAGGCAATCGTATCGGACGCTGGTTGCCAAATAAGACCAAGTGTACGCACGGGCGAAGTGAGGCGACCAAGATCAACATCTACGTCATTTCTAGCCACAGGGGTTTCAACCAAGCTCTCTTTTGGTAACACGCACGCACGCATTTCGAAGCCAGCATGTCGATGAATGTTGTTGATTTCGGCAGCAAGTTTGGCGGCCTCGTCAACGGAATCTAAGCTCACGATACAATCATCCATATAGTGATCGACGATGATGGCTCGAGCCGCGTCCGGATAGCGTTCTTGCCATTCTACTGCGTTCTTGTTTTTGATGTAAATAGCAGTAAAAGGGCTAGAAGCTGCACCAAAAACCATAGAAGACATGCGATAAGTCTTAATAGGTTCTTTAGGGTTCTCTCGCCACAAAAACCTTTGCGCGTCGCGGTCATCTGCTCGGATCTTTATTTGAGGGAACATCTCGCGCATGTCTCCCGTTAGGGCGACTTTGCCCTCCCGGAAAAGTAATAAGATTCCCAGCAGAGGTTGAAGCAAATCGGGACCGGTAAGTAGAAGACAATTAAGAGAAACTCCATTACTTTTAGCAGCTGCGTCATGAACCAGTCGCAATTTGTTAGGCTTATTGGGATTGGTTACGCCAAAATGTGGTAAATGCCAAACAAGAGACTTGGCACTAGGCTCTTCCGTGCACAATTCAGCGTAACCCTTCCGAATCATAGCGTGTACGTTTTCGCGGTAACGCTCCGCGTATTGCTGATCTCTGGCCATCTTTTTCTCGAGACTAAGAAACCTGGAAAAAGCAAGCTTGTAACTATCAGGCACAGTTAAAATATCCGCTTTCCACAACAAACCGACTTCATAATGCCCGTCCGGCAGGCGGTGCGCAGTACGATCAAGAATTTGAATAGCGCGCTCATCATCAGTACTGCGCGCTTCGCGTTTAGAAATACCGATCGAATCTAAGTTATATTGATCGCGAATTAATTGTTCTAATACAGAGCGGTCGTCAACGTTCGCAACGTCGGGCTCGTTTACTACGGCGTGGTTGACGGTTTCGATGGGTGCGGTTTTGCTACAGCCAAATGCGAACAAAACCCAACCTAAAGCGGTATTTATGGCTACTGGCTGCTTCTTAGTACCTTCACGTACATCTCGAGGTATAGTTAGATGCCAATTGTCGAGTCCTATTATAATCATCGGCTGTACGTGACCATAACAAAACTCATCTGCAATATCTGCAAGAAATGGATATTTACACACGCTCGATCTATCGGCAGCTTGCGACGCAAGACCTAACCTGTCCATCGCCCGCGCTCTGCTGACGTCGTACGTTTCTTTGGCACGGCGACCTTTTATCTGAAAATCAACATATTGCACAGACGTATCTTTTCCTAAACCACCTACGCAGTCTAGTCGCATACGTCTGACAGCACCGCAGGCACCTATTTTTGCAGCGATCTCCAACTCGATAAAAGATCCCGTAGCTCCATCATCTAACAAAGCGTACGTGTTCACGGCACCCAACGGACCGGTTACGGTCACGGCTACGATCTTCAACAAAGGGCGAGGAGGCAGCTGCTGAACCGATAATCCCGCAGCAACAGAGGTCGACGTGTGAGTCAGGGTATCTTTCGTTTCGACGTCGTCAGATATGAGAGCGGGTGCCGCGGCGGCCGCGAGGGCCCGCGGCGCAGTGCTACAAGTGGCCGCAGCCAACTCGTCATCTACTTCTACGTGCGCAGCTGCTGAACGCTCATAATTCGGATTATGCAATAACACGTGATGACGGAACGAACATCCGTCAACGTCACAAATCTTTTTCGCCCTACAGAAATTCAATCTATGCCAACCTACTTTCAAGCATCGATGACAGACTCTTTTCTTTTTTATTAAATTCCATCTGTCATCTATTGACAATGACGCAAATTTGTCACAATAAATTAAGTCATGCGGTTTTTGACATACTACGCATGATTTAATTTTAGATGCAGTCACCGATGAATTCAATTTAGCATTACTACGCGATGTTGAATTAGAACTCACACAATTTTCAGCGGCGACATGCACATTGTCCCTGGCCCGCCTACTATCCACGGCATGCGACGCAGTAGTCGGCTCAGGGAGTATGCCGAAGCGAGACTGCAGATCGACTTCGTAAGCTAGGAAATCTGCTAGATTTTCGAGCTTCGACAAACCGGCGGCCTCGTAACGAACGGCATAGTCTACCCATTTGGCTCGCAAGAGTGGGGAAATCTTAGAAATGAGAGCTTGAAATAATTCAGGCGAAGCTAAATATTCCGTGTGTTCGAGTAGACGAATTATTTCCACACAGTTGCGAACCCGACTGGCGAGAACAGCTAAATCCTTACCTTCAGCGTTCACACGCGGCAACGCGCGCACCGCGGCCACCTCGTGCGCCACCACCAGCTCGGGGCGGCCGAAGCGTGCGTCGAGCGCGCGCAGCACGACGCCGGGCTCGCGCGCGGACACCAGGAGCTCCGCCACCGCCTCGCGTGCCGCGCCCGTTAGCGCAGAGTTCAATCTTGACAGATTATTCGCGGACGTGTATGAACCTTGTGTGTTTTCGAACGCTTTTTTCAAACTGAGCCAATCTAAATGAGACTTTCCGTCAAAACGAGGTAACGGAACACGATTTATTGCGTGGCCAATGCCTTTATTAACGCTATCGACTAAAGACCGAGACTCTTGACTAGTTGCGGGACGTCCGAGCTGTCCGATGGCCCGGGAGGCCGCTGTCATCGCGGCTCCTCGGTCACGGTGCACGGTCGCTGTCCGCGCAAGGGACGCGACACGAACACGAGAAAGTTTATCCTCTGTATCCCTGAAAACATTATTAATTGTTAGTGTTTTATCTTGGTTAAATGCAGCCTCGGATTTACAAAACCACTGGTCTAAATGGCTGCTTCTAGAGCTATGCTGACTCGCGTCTGCCTCGATGGCGGCGATTTCAGCTTTAAGCTCTAAATCGGCGGTCGCACGTTCCAATTCGGCGAGCCGAGCTGCTTCCTCAGCCTCACGCTTCGCGGCCTGAGCCTCAGACTCGCGACGGAGGCGAATTTGTTGCGCTTCTAGCTCGGCGAGGCGACGCGCATGCTGCGCCTCTGCCGCTAGTTTTTTTGCCAATACCGTGGCTGAAGAACGGGACGACGTACTCACGTGACTGGATCGAGAAGGCGCCGGTGGTACGGTTGTCGATGCGACAAGAGGGGCTGCGGTCGATGGGCCTGCCTCACTCTCCGTAACGGTCTTACCTTCTTTACCGTCCTTACCCGTTGATTTTAGCGATCGCGTCACAACCATTATTTTATTTTTGAATTAATAAACACACTGATAAGACCACACCATTCCATAAATTCCACGAAGGGCCACAAATGTTGGTGGTGGGAAATTATAGGCACTGGTTTTTATGATGTGGTTTATTCGGAGGCTGATGACACAATAAAAATATGAAAATCAATCCAAAACCAAACAAATAAATTTAGAATAATATGTAAAACAAAAGTACAAAAAAGTATAAAAAGGTAAAAATAATATGAAACGAGGTGCGTCATGCACAATATGGTTGCAATAAAAACTAAATTATATTTACCTATAATAACTTAATAGTTGCATTTGATATTTATTGCTTAAGTCGAAGTAAAAATACAGGCATATATACCTTAGCAGACTTTAAGACTACAAATAAATTCAAGTGTGCAGTTATAGGAGCTCAATTATATATTAGCTCATACAAACCCTAGTTATTGTACGCGAAGAGATCGAAAATCACATGTACGCTTATAAAATGTATAAATAGGTGCAAGTACGGCTTTATAATTTATAACACAGTAAATATATGCGCTAATTTTGGTTGTAAAAAGCCAACTTTTGTCAATTCCGTTACCACTTAATACAACCACAATTTACAACCACCATCTGGTAAAGCTGAGAACTCCGTACACAAATATTATTTCTACAACTTACGCATAACCATCATATAGTTCTAAGCATAACTAATTTCAACTTTAACCAAAACAATGGAAATCTCAAATTTCAAACAGATTATTTGGATTAAAGATTAAGTTATTGTTTAATATTTTTTCAGGGCCTAGAATTTAATTACATAGATTAATTAAAATATTTACAAAATAACTAAAATAATAACTTAAACTATACTAAAACTTATGTATAATATACCAAATATTACTTAGGTATAATATACCAACTTATTAATAAAAGATGCTCCCTTAGTCGGCATCAATACTAACGGTCCCAGAAGGTTTACGGCGTTACCTCTTTGGATGATCAGACTTATCCTCTGGCCGAAGTAGCTGCCAGCCCTCTGGTTACCTGGAGTGTCTATTAGATGCCGGGAGATATCCTTAAAAATAATCTTTGCGTTTGGTCCCTACGGGTTGGAAGCAAGCGCCCTTTGGAAAACGTCATTCATGGATGCTTGGCGAGAGATGCGGCCTGCGCTTCGCTGGCAGGACAAGCCGTGGTGACCCGGCTCGTCAACTCCGGTACCACAGCAGCAACGGTGAGGTTCGTTGGTCTTTACACCCAGACAAAGACATATAGCCAGAGTTAGTGTGTTTTTATCTAGGAGAGTTATAGTATAATGGAATGATATTTTGTACGCATAAATACTACATATTATTATGTCTATGTCTACCTTTTACTTTTGGTACAGTCAGCGTCATATAGTTGGTAGCATCCAAAGTATGTTGGTTAATTATTGTGTAAGTATAGTTGGTACCATCCTATATGACGCTAACTGTAGGAGACACGAACCCAAGCCGTCTATTAAACTTAACGGTTAAGCTATTAACAATAATTTGTAGTACGAAAGTGAGCATTAAAAAAATACCTTTTACAATGTGTTGATTCTATTGCGTGTCATCAGTATAAAAATGTACTCAAAACTAGTATAGAAATAAATAAATGATTATGTGATAATATATAACCATTTTTCCCCAATGTATGTTTGTTATTATAGGCCTTACGGTACAGGCCCGTCAGTTTATAACAGATTACCTGAATCGGTGAGAAATGCACCTTCCACCGCCATATTCACACGCGGTTGCGAAAATGGCTGCTAAATTTTACATTATATAATGCAGAGGAGTTTTTTAAATTTACGTATACAGAATATGTAATTATTTACTACAAGTATGTACATACATATGACATATGACCTGTAAGTTTGATGTTATTAAACATATTTTGTATTTATATTTCGTGTGCATGTCTTTTAAACTGAAAATAGGTGACTTATTATACTTTTGTTAAGTTTAGTCATCGTCATGTGTTTTTCTTAAGTATAATTATGTTCTTTGTATCTGTTTTATATTTATGATTTAAAGTAGGGTTACTATTTAAAAATGAAAGCAAAGCAAAATATTATATATATATATATATATATTAAATAAATATATTTGTGGTGGCTCTCGCTCTACCAGATTAAAACCTCTTGGTAGCCTTTAGTATGTACGTTAAGTAGATTAGTTTTTATAATGTCAGTTGTCAAAATGTCGCAATTATATCTTGAAGTAATTTTGATGTGAATTAATATTTTAAAGTTGAAAATATAGTTTCCGAAGATCAATCGTGGAGTTTCTACTTGTATATAGATCCCACATATCTGTTCCTAGTTACTTAGTGCATGCCTTCTTTCGTCTTTGCATTTGTAATTGGGCAGCTCCTTTCTCGCCTTTTTGTAATCATCAACGCGGCGAGCATGTTGATAATTATCGTTTTCTATCTTACCCGAGTTTCTTACCCTTTCAGATAATTTAATTACTTTAAACACTTAGGCACTAACACTTAAGCTTCAATTTATGTTACTCAAATAAAATGGACATAACATAATTTTCAAGTACCCATAACCCTAAAGTAAAGTTACAAATTTGATGAGTTATGTAAAATATTTTTACCTCACTAGCTGGGCAAGAACTGTTTTGTTTTTTAAAAAGAGATAGCAAAGTTTTCACAAGAGTGCAAAGTAATTTCATACACGTTCTATATTACTAATACTTAGAGTGTTTTTTTGATATTATCTGGTCGGATCTTCTTTTGGCTTATGACTGATGGATGCCAATAATTATAAATAATAATTTAAAGTTTTAGAGTTTTTTTTTTTCTTGCGGTAGTGAGGTGCAAAATTGTGTGTTTCACTCGGTAGCAAAGTGTGTTCTCCTCTCGTACTTTTTATGACCCTCCCAATTCTCAAGATTCCATTCTTTGAACCACGAGCATAGCGAATTATTTTGGAATCGTTCGCTAGCTCAGGTCTCAATAATAGTAGAAGAAGTAGGAGAAGGTAAACACTAACTGCTCCCTTGTATAAAAAAAAAAACTATTTCATCATCTTATACGTGGGTACAGGGGAAAAAAGTAATTAAGTCGAAATGGATTTATGGGGTTGTAATAAATTATTATTGTTCTTTGGCTACTTAATGATGGTAGTAAGCGGGAGCGGCGTAGACAGGGGCAGTCTTTACGACGACGGGCGCCTGTGTGGGGGCGGTGTTGTGCACCACCGCGTTGAAGCCGCTGTGGTCGTCAGCGGTGTACTCCACGGTGCGGATGGAGCCGTCAGCCTCGTGGAAAGAGTAGGAGCCCTTCACCACATCTCCGTCGCGGGTCTCCTGCTGGGACTTGTTGTCGCCGGTGTGTCCGTCAGCCACGGAGTAAGTGTACTCGTATTTAGGGTGAGCCTGGAAAAACAAAGTTAAGGTAATATTTATGATGTCAACAAGTACGTGATGACATGATTATGATTTATTACTTTTTTGTTTTGACTTACGATTTCTTCCTCGTGGTGGGCAAGGACTTTAGCAATAGGGGCGGTGTAGTGGATAGCAGCGGGAGCAGCGTGGTAGGTCACGGGAGCGGGGGCGGCGTGGTAAGTCACGGGAGCAGGAGCGGAGTGGTATGCGATGGGGGCAGCCACTAGTTTGTGGGCCTGGGGCTGGTCGTGGCGCACGATGCTCTGCGAGGAGACGGCGGCGGCAGAGGAGTAGTGCGGCTCAACCAAGAGACCGGCCTGGGCTACAGCCGCGAAGGCGCACAAAGCGAAGACCTGAAAACAAAGATAAAGTAAAGTGTATTGAAATAGATGACGTAATTAGATATTTAAGATGTGTTGGTCAGGTCATGACATGTACCTAGGTAATTCAGAAAAAAGTATTTAACAAAAAAAGTTATTTGATTTCTTCTTAGTTGCATAAAGTGAAGTGTTATCAATTACTTTTCTTGCGTTTATTAAATTATATTATTAATTAGTGAATTGAATAGCCGTGACAGCCAACTAAATATTATTTGTTTAATTTAAAAATGGTCATGTAAAACTTACTTTGGTAAACATTATTAGTTTTGCTTCAACGTCTGAAGTTTGAATGATGTCTGTACCGTAATGTAATCTGGTTATATACTTACGTACTCGCTATATGCTTGCATGAATTTCCAATCAAGTTATAATGTGACCTTGATTCGCTAGTGGGATCAAAAATGAACGAACTGACATACCTAATAGTAACAACTCATGCGTGTAAAAAGAAAAAAAAAATGCTTTATTTGATGCAAATGTTGTTATTTGAAGAATTAACAGTAAAATACACTTTCTTGTAAGTTTACTGAGCATGGTGTTTAGTGACTGTTATTATGTTATTTGTTTTTTTTTTTTTTTTTTATGTTATAGAATGTGTCATTAGACATGCTGATAGACCCAAAAACGTAATAACACAATGGTTAATATTTCCGCACTTTAATTTTAGCCTAATGTATTCTACACGACTTATAAAATTATCTAATAACGTGTAAGCATGTGTACTTAACACCTTTTACGTACAGCTTACGATGAATGAAATAGTAGTTTATGTATCTGTGCATAATGAAGGGCATTACAACAAGAGTGTGGGTTTATGAAACGAGCCAAGGCTCGTTTCATAATAATATTACATGATTGTTGTAATGCCTAATTATGTATAGTTACATACACTACTTTATCTACACACATATCATAAATGTTTTAAGATGGGTTCAGGAATCGTAGGGAAATGACCTGCAGTATTACTAGTGTTATTTGAAACATTAAAAATTGAACGAACAAAACAAATGATAGCTTGGAATGGCGGCGTTGCGTATTTCATATCTCAGTTAAATATTTTTTAAAACCATAGACAAGCGAATGAACTCCATATTCTATTGTCACTCGAGTTCTTATGTCGTTCGATTTATATTAAAAAAACAACGAATTGGCATTTCGTATCAATGACTGTTTTAATATCTATAGATACTAGAATAGACACCCCGCATGAATATGACAGCTGTTCCAAATTTAAACTCATAACCTACGGATTTCAGTAGGTAATGTTAACATTACATCTCCATTCATTTCTCATGGTTGGTAATGCTGGTCATTGCCTACGGTTTCTGGACGCGTTTTAGAGCACTTATGATATGTACGTAGATACATATTTTTTTAAACTCTTAAATTCATATATAATGTATATTCAGTTAAGTAGTGTAGATAAAGTTGTTCAAATAATAACATTTTATGAGACGTCATTATAAATTAATACTTTTCAAGTCGGTACCCGAATTTAGCTTTAGTTCTCTCGAGACGGGTCTGACAGTAAAAGAAAATCCATTTAGCATGTTCATTGACAATGTTCTACTAACTCCCTACAGTTATCCAAATATTTTTGTACAAGAAGCAACAAGTTTCGTACATGTACGCGTAGCCAATGAAAGTTAAGTATCAACCTACCTACATGACACATTTGACCTGACGCAAGGTTACATTGCGCTATAATTCGATTTATTTCACGACATCAATACACACCTAACAAGTATATAATCAGGCCTAAGCTCTAGACAGGCATCATTCATTCATTAACCGTAACTGTAATATATCAATTATGTTCTTCAAAGTAAGTTTATTCATAAATTTTGAACATGAAACATATTTTGTGAATATTTAGTGACTTTTTATGACTATCCGTCTTTCTAGGTCGTCGCTTTGTGCGCCTTCGTGGCTGTAGCCCAGGCCGGTCTCTTGGTTGAGCCACACTACTCCTCTGCTGCCGCCGTCTCTTCGCAGAGCATCGTGCGCCACGACCAGCCTCAGGCCCACAAACTAGTGGCTGCCCCCGTCGCCTACCACTCCGCTCCCGCTCCCGTGACCTACCACGCTGCTCCCGCTCCCGTAACCTACAACGCTGCTCCCGCTGCTATTCACTATACCGCCCCCATTGCTAAAGTCCTTGCTCACGATGAAGAAGAAATCGTAAGTCAACACGAAAAAGTAATAAGTCGTAATCATGTCATCTCGTTATTGACATCATAAATATTATCTTAACTTTGGTTTTCCAGGCTTACCCTAAATACGAGTACACCTACTCCGTTGCTGACGGCCACACCGGCGACAACAAGTCCCAGCAGGAGACCCGCGACGGTGATGTGGTGAAGGGCTCCTACTCTTTCCACGAGGCCGACGGCTCCATCCGCACCGTGGAGTACACCGCTGACGACCACAGCGGCTTCAACGCGGTGGTGCACAACACCGCCCCCACACACGCGCCCGTCGTCGTCAAGGCCGCTCCCGTCCTAGTCAAGGCGCCCGTCTACTATCACCACTAAACTAGTCATTTTCTTAGATGTACCAAAGCATGATTGAAAAGAGAAAAGCACATAAGAATATTTATTGAAATAAACATTTAAGTAAATATACGTGAATTATTGTAAATTTCTCTTTTTTTATCTTCAGTCTAGCCAATCCTTTTACTATGTTTAAGCATTTATTTTCTATTCCCGATTCCGTACATTACGGGTTACACACAACTACATTTGCTAACATTCGTTACAATTATATTTTTTAGACTACTTCTTTTTTCTACGCACTATTCGATACAATATAAATTCTACCCAATAATCGATACGATCAATTCTGCAGAATCGCAAAAAGGCAAATAAAGTAAATAAATAAATGTAGAATCATCCGTTTGAACTAATAATAGGCGTTACCTTATGTCTTAACGCATTTTATCTATCTGTCTAACAGGACCTCCACTGTGGATATAGGCCTCCCCCACACACCGCCACCGAGAACCATTTCCACCACACTGCAGCCATCGACTCCTAGCGACCCATAACGCTAAAATATTTAAAGGCGTTTTGTGTATCTAATAGGTCACGACAAGTTCTATGAAAAGGTATTACGGGAATACACGCCAAACCGATTTTTGTGGTACACAGAAATATACACATCTTATTATGAATAACTATAATATTAGCTTATCCGAATACCAACAAGTAACAATTAAAAAATTGCATTAAACCAACACACACTTAACACCTATTAACAAACTAAAACATTCAAGTAAATACTAGTAGAAGCTTTGTACAGTCAGTGCGAAATAGTAACAGTCAAGGTGGTCAAAACAGACGAATGGGCAGCAAAGTCCATCGAAACCGAAACAACAGTTACTGCGGTCGCCAAACTGCCTGCCAAGCGTGGCGGCGTACTCGTTAGGAGGAGAAGATGACTCAAGTTATATTTGGGGGAGGCATAGCAGTGGGCCTCTTACCTACGGATGGAATGATGATGATGATGAAAGTGGTCAAATATATCGTAACACTTCTATACAAATAAAGATCTGAACCGATGTATTTGGTTACTTTGGTTGCTTTGTGCACTTAAAGGCGCGTACAAATTATGCGCGGCTGCCGCGCGAGCCAGTGTTCGCGTGCACATCGGCTCGCGCGGCAAATGTTCGACGAAATTTAGGTAGACCGCGGCTGCCGCGCGCGGCAAGCGATCCAACTCGATCAGCGCATGGCGCGCGCGCCAATTCGTTCGTTCTAACCATGGACGCGTCTGGTTTATTGTGATTCATCACATAATTCGCAATAATTTTAAACGAAAAAGGCGTTGGTGGGCGAAAAAAAATTATTTTAATAGGTTACAATGTGGCATACAATTAATGGCGGACATGAGACATGAAACCGTCGAAGACACCATAAAAAACTTTTTATGAGTGTCATATGCCGAGTTCGAGTTACTCAAATCATTAATAGAGCCAAGAATTACGAAAATGGATCCGCAATTTCGAGACGCGATTACAGTTACAGAAAGAATGTCGTTGTCCATGGCACACGTTCATTCGTCGTGCACAAACAACCGTCCTCCAAATTGCGCGCGCGGCAGCGACCGAAGCTCCTTTGATGCGGGCTAAAAAACCGACAGCGCGCGGATCGCCCCGCGGCACGTTCGAGCGCGGCAACGTTTGAACTGCCGCGCGCGGCAACCCCGTCTAAATAAAGCCACGTATCGACTGCGCGCGGCTGCCCCGCGACCCATGTTCGACCGCAGCAAACCTGCGTTTTGGTGCACGAGCCAATTTTAAGCGCACATTTTGTCTGATCTGTGAACAAACATTCATTTTGTGCGCGGCAACCATGCGGCTTATTTCATTCCATACATCCTTTCTTAGATATTTATTATGATATTCAGTGCAATTTATTATTCCATAAGTAAGTTTTAAGCCATATAATCTAATCAAATGCCGACACTTCTCGTTATCCATCTTGCCACGCGTCTCTAAGTAAAAGGTCCGTCCGAATTGCGCGCGCACAACACACTGCGCTCCTTTGCCGCGCCACAAAAAACCGACACGGACTGGTTAGCCGCGCGGCACTTTCGAGCGCGTCAATGTTCGATGGTTTGCCGCGCATAATCTGTACGCGCCTTAACGGCATCGAAGTCTCAACGTGCATAACAATTTATCGTCGAATTCTCAATGAAAATTGTGCACATTGTTATCGATGAATTCTCAATGTAAATTGAGACTTCGATGCCGTTAAGTGTTTAATACGCTGGCGGTAAATGTGTTATCACGTCACCCATGATGACGTATACGACGAGCGATAAATAGAAAAAAAATAGTTAACCCTTAATTGGGCAGAGGTATTAATTTCAGAAAAAAACAATTCGATTAGCTTTTTTAGACGTTTATTGTAGCCATAATAATCATACTATCAATGAAAAAATTTTCGGGAAATCCTTTTCTCTGAAAAACAGGGTGGTAATTATATGACCATTGCCTCATAGCGTGTAGAAAGCGTTAACTATTTTACCGCCGCCCCGCCTAGGCCATACTATCCCCAGGTTGATGATGTGTGGACATACCGTCTGTGGATGCACTATGAAAGTTTTTAAAGCACGGCGTGGCCCATGGAGCTACTTTGCATTCGTCACACCGTACCAGCGATCGTTTTTCAATTTTTGACAAACCTCGTACAACTTGGCTATCGTAATCATGACCAAATTAGAAATATATTCCATGTCATCATCTGAGTCACTTTCAAGACTGGAAAGATCATTTTCAAGTAGTTCTTCAATATTTTTATCATAAAGTCTGTTTTTTTTAGACATTCTCACTGTAAACTAAAAAAAAAATACAATCGATCCGTTATTCTTTTACGGTACCGGGCAATGGTAAAATATTTACCACCAACTTAGAACTGTCTTTCCAAACGGTGGAAACAGATATTCTAAATGGCTAACACTTATATGGTGGTAGGTAATATAGTGTACTACTACGAAAAAACAACAAAAACCACTTACCGGAATGTAGCGTTAACAAATCGGCAACAAGTATTTACCGCACACCAAAAAATTGTACGAATTTTGAATTTTTTGACAAGCAGCCACAGACCTACGTTTTGACACTTCACAGTGTTGCCAACGTATTTTTTTTATGATTGACAGATTATGGTGCGTTCATAAACCTAACTGAATGACGTTTACGTTAAATAGTTTTTAATCTGTGTCCTCCATAGCCAAGTGGTAAATATATGACCACTGCCTTATTAAGGGTTAAGTCTAAGCGGTACTCGTATAGCACAATTGGTAAAACGTGCACTGGGGTAGTGATCCAATGGTTATGGGTTCGAGTCCCACGTAAATATCGAAGATATGCGCATATTTTTTATTATGCAAACGTTTCTGCAAAATTAAATATTTTTTTTTTGTTTGCTAGTTGTTACTGATGGAAGTGATGGATTAATTTAACACGTTCACAGTCTCCATACAAAATGTTTTGATCTACTCATACGTTCAAGCAAATTACTTCTATCGCACATCCGTGATCCACATAATATGGGTCACTAAGAAACTCACACACACTCGTATTACTACAGTGATATATAATAGAATGCTGTTTGTCGATATAGCAGAAATATTGATAGAGAAATCAGATTTATCTTTATATTATGAGCACCATTAAATACAGTAGGAACTGATTTGATTTTACTGCGTACCAAGTGTGGGGCACAGACTTGTGAAAATAGTTCGTAGTTACCCTAGTATGGGGCACTGGTCTGTGAACGCGTTAAATCTACGGATTGCCGACACAAAAGTTCGCGAAGTTCTTAAAATCAACATACACTGTAATATCAATTGGGACTATCGTTTTAGGACATCCACCATATGGAATTTGATTAAAAGTAAAAATGTAGTCATTAAATACCACATGACTGAGTTACAAACATACTAGGGAGCTTAACGTTTAAGTTGATAAACAAGACCACGCGTACGCGTGGTTCACAAAAAAATTATGTGCAGCTGGTTCTAGCTTTGATTTGTCAGTGTTTCTCCAGGTCCACATGGCCGATGTTGTCTTTTAATATTGTCTAAGTTAATTTTGCAATAATCAATTAAACTAGTTTGTTTATTTCATGAACGTTTATTTCAATAAATAATATATATTTTTTTTACGCTTTGGCACGATAAGATAATTTGACTAGTTTAGTGGTGGTAGTAGGCGGGGGCCTTGACTAGGACGGGAGCGGCCTTGACGACGACGGGCGCGTGTGTGGGGGCGGTGTTGTGCACCACCGCGTTGAAGCCGCTGTGGTCGTCAGCGGTGTACTCCACGGTGCGGATGGAGCCGTCGGCCTCGTGGAAAGAGTAGGAGCCCTTCACCACATCTCCGTCGCGGGTCTCCTGCTGGGACTTGTTGTCGCCGGTGTGGTCATCAGCAACGGAGTATGTGTACTCGTATTTGGGGTGCGCCTGGTAAAACAATGCTTGTTAAATACATAGTATCATAAATTAAGTACTTAATTTTATATCACACTAGGCGACATGTTTCGGGTAAGCTCTGGTACACATCTTCAAGACGAGTCAGGACACACTAACTAACTAGTAGTAACTAAGTTTGTAACTAAGTAGTAGTAACATGGCTCACAACAGTTTTAATTGTAATTGTATTAATTTTATATGTATAGATTTCGAAATAATTACACAGAATTTGGTAACATGTTTACTTACGAATTCTTCCTCGTAGCGGGCAACTTTAGCGACAGGGGCGGTGTAGTGGACCGCAGCAGGAGCAGCGTGGTAAGCAATGGGAGCAGCATGGTAGGTCACGGGGGCGGGCGCAGCGTGGTAGGTCACGGGAGCGGGAGCAGCGTGGTAAGTCACGGGAGCGGGAGCGGACTGGTAGGCGACGGGGGCAGCCACCAGCTTGTGGCCAAGCTGGGGCTGGTCGTGGCGCACGATGCTCTGTGAGGAGACGGCGGCGGCCGAGGAGTAGTGTGGCTCAACTAGGAGACCGGCCTGGGCTACAGCCGCGAAGGCGCACAAAGCCACAATCTGGAATAGAGCATAAAACTTATATAAACGAATGAATTCAGACAGATACACCAACTGAGACGGTAAAAAGGTTGATTAGAAGGTTGATTTTTGTACCCAAATTAAGGCCTCATTAAATATATTTTATTTATTATTTTCATTACAAAAGTTTGCCAAACATTTAAACGAAATATTATTTTTTGTTTATTTAGGTACAAATATTCTTTGATTCACTTAGAAACATAAAAATATGAAAAACAATCCGTTAATTATTTAGGTTTTCTTACTTTGGAGAACATAATTGGTTATGCTGCAGTTACGAATAACGTGTGAATGATACCTATGTAGTCTTGAGCTCTAGTTTTATACTTTCGATCAATTGATATCGCGATTATATCAACGAGTTGTAGTGCAACGCAACCTTGCCTGAGGTCAAATATGTCACATGAATGTACATAATATGTAGAGATTTTAACTTTCGTTGCGTGCGTAGCCAAGAGCACACATGACGTAGCATATTTTACTTTAAAAAGTTACTTAGGTGAATTATAGAGCAGTTAGATAATTTAGGGTATGAGTATCAGGATCCACTCTCGAATTCGGTCACATAGAAATAATAAAATATATTTTCTACCTATAAAATTACAAGTTTCGTTATTCGCAATTTCGCAGATTTAAGCGCGCTGTGCGTGAAGACATTGTGTTTTATGGTAATATAAACATTTGTGTGCATAGGTATTCACCCAGATAAAAGGTGGTGAATGAAGAAGTTTTATTTAGATATATATACAAATTCGCAGCAAAAGAGTCAAAGCTAGCAAGCAGTTCTAGTGGATTATTTAACCTTAATATTTTTGAATCTTAATTCTAATATAATTACTGTGATATATTTTATTTAATATAGGATCGTGTCGTTTTATTAATTTATTTTTATTCCGGCGTAAAGAAAATATTTACTATATTTTCTGTATTTCTTCTAAACATTGAAGCTTATATAAATTAAATCATAATCCATCTTCGGGCTTGTACTTTTGCTAAGTATAAAGCCGAAAGATCTCACCGTACCTATGTCATATACTCATATTTCAGTGTACTGTAATCTGATACTATTTAGTGACTTTCTTTAGTAGAATATAACTTTGCTCCGAAACCAATAAGCATATTTCTAATATATAAACACATTTCAAAGATGAATTTCCATTGTCTATGAATACGTATCTCAAGGCCATACATAGACAAAATAATGCACTATTCCAAGTACTCCAGTGTCCGAATAGGAAAAGGAACATGATTTACCGCCAGATATCTGTATATCCACCCTATGGTGGAAATCAAAATTACCTAAGAGCATCTCGTTCTTTCGTGCATGAGAGCCATAACCATAAATGAGTTTCAGACAGGCGGGCGTGGTTAAAGTAAATCGACGAGGGCCTTAAGCATTCCATAACCTAACCTAACAGTGATTTTAAAGAGACACACAGACATTTTATGACAGTGGAGATTAGCAAATAATTTTCGAATATGTTATGTTCAACCCGTATAAAGTAAGGATTAATACAGTGTGTAAATGTTATACGGGCGAATCTCTTAACGGAGGATAGAATGGGATATAAGAAATATATTTACATAAATTTTGCTTAGAAGTACAATTAAAATTGTATCGCAATGTAATCCGTCTGCTCGTTTGCCATTAAAAAAAATGAGCCGATCGCCAATGTGCAAATCACAAAATGTGCAGTTCTCGTAATGGGAGACAAACAGATACATCGCAAAATGTGCTGGCACATCTTACATTGAGCACTATGGTAGTGAGAGTGAGAAATTCGTGACTAACAGAGTTTGCTCCTTTGTCTTGCATGTTCAATTTCTATTATTCTTAGTAATATACTTTAATAATAATTTATTCGTATTTAAAGCTAATTCTAAATATTTTCAAACAAAAATGGTCAGGTGGCCGGACACGACTTCTGAATAGGGAGCCAACTAACACTTTATTTTTTGATTTCGTCAACTCTCCCGCACCACCGTAAGGCACACTTCCCATGTTTTTTACTCCAGTTAGGATTTCAAAAGTGAAAATGTTAGTGAAATTTGATTGTTAAATTGAATGGACCTTAGCGTGTTTCAATAGTGTGCACTTGTGAACATTTTGGACAGTTACTCTTCCTCCGTATGTAAATAATTCTTATTTTAACGTAGTACTAACAATCCGAACTACACGGCGGGCCCGCAAAGAATCATTTCGTCTAGAAAAAGGTTAAGGTCCAAGTTAAGTTCACGTCCGGATCTGCGGGTATTTAACACCCAAGAAGACTTCTCATTCTTAATTTTTCACTCGTAGCTCTCAAAGACAACCCATCGAATCACCAGTACATGTAGAGGACCGATCGGACTCGCACATTTTGCGACATACATATTTTACGATTTGTGCCTAGTCTTTTTACGATCTGCACGTTCTGTTATTTGCATGAGTGTACATTTTTAGTGACTTGCACATTCAATGATGCATTCAGTTGCAACCTTTACGACTATGAAATAATAAAAAGTATAAATAAATAATTCCATAATTATTTTATTTTTGTAAGGCATAAAATAAATCAAAATTATTACTGATATCGCCGTCTTCTTTGGTATATATTTAAAACTAGGAATTTAATGATGGTAGTAGGCAGGAGCCGCGTAGACGGGAGCCTTGACTACGACGGGAGCGGCCTTGACGACGACGGGCGCGTGCGTGGGAGCGGTGTTGTGCACCACCGCGTTGAAGCCGCTGTGGTCGTCAGCGGTGTACTCCACGGTGCGGATGGAGCCGTCGGCCTCGTGGAAAGAGTAGGAGCCCTTCACCACATCTCCGTCGCGGGTCTCCTGCTGGGACTTGTTGTCGCCGGTGTGGTCATCAGCAACGGAGTAAGTGTACTCGTATTTGGGGTGAGCCTGGAAAGACAATGTTTGGTAAATACTTAAGTAAGTTATATGAAAGACAAATAATTACTTTTTGTATAGTGTTTGAAATAATTACCTACAATTAGGTAATAGGATTACTTACGAATTCTTCCTCGTGATGGGCAACTACTTTAGCGACAGGGGCGGTGTAGTGGACCGCAGCAGGAGCAGCGTGGTAAGCAATGGGAGCAGCATGGTAGGTCACGGGGGCGGGCGCAGCGTGGTAGGTCACGGGAGCGGGAGCAGCGTGGTAAGTCACGGGAGCGGGAGCGGACTGGTAGGCGACGGGGGCAGCCACCAGCTTGTGGCCAAGCTGGGGCTGGTCGTGGCGCACGATGCTCTGCGAGGAGACGGCGGCGGCCGAGGAGTAGTGTGGCTCAACTAGGAGACCGGCCTGGGCTACAGCCACGAAGGCGCACAAAGCCACAATCTGGAATAGAGCATAAAACTTATATAAACGAATGAATTCAGACAGATACACCAACTGAGACGGTAAAAAGGTTGATTAGAAGGTTGTATTTTGTACCCAAATTAAGGCCTCAATAAATATATTTTATTCATTATTTTCATTACAAAATTTTTTCAAACATTTAAACGAGTTATTATTTTTTTTATTTAAGTACAAAAATTCTTTCATTCACTTAGAAACATAGGTATGAAAAACAATCCGTTAATTATTTAGGTTTTCTTACTTTGGAGAACATAATTGGTTATGCTGCAGTTACGGATAACGTGTGAATGATACCCATGTAGTCTTGAGCTCTAGTTTTATACTTTCGATCAATTGATATCGTGATTATATCAACGAGTTGTAGTGCAACGCAACCTTGCCTGAGGTCAAATATGTCACATGAATGTACATAATACGTAGAGATTTTAACTTTCGTTGCGTGCGTAGCCAAAATCACGTATGACGTAGCATATTTTACTTTAATAAGTTACTTACTTGAATTATAGAGCAGTTAGATAATTTAGAATACGAGTATCAGGATCCACCCTAGAAGTCGGTCACATAAAAAAAATAGTTTCGTTATTCGCAATTACGCAGATTTAAGCGCGAAGACTGCATTGTGTTTTATGGTAATATGAACATTGAACAATTGTGTGCATATTCACCTAAATAGAAAAGGTGGTGGGTGAAGAAGTTTTATTTATACAAAGTCGCAGCAAAAGAGTCAAAGCAAAACCTCGGTTCCGCAATTTGCAGAGCGGTGGCGTGTTGGTAACTCGTAGTCGCCAGTTCTAGTGGATTATTTAACCATAATATTTTTGAATCTTAATTCTAATACTAATTACTGTGATATATTTTATTTAATATAGGATCGTGTCGTTTTATTAAATTATACTTATTCCGGCGTAAAGAAAATATTCACTATATTTTCTGTATTTCTTCTGAACATAGAAGCTCATGTAAATTAAATCATAATCCATCTTCGGGCTTGTGCTTTTGCTAAGTATAAAGCCGAAAAATCTCACCGTACCTATGTCATA
Source organism: Grapholita molesta (assembly GCA_022674325.2). Lineage (NCBI taxonomy): Eukaryota > Metazoa > Arthropoda > Insecta > Lepidoptera > Tortricidae > Grapholita > Grapholita molesta. The sequence goes on from CP053126.2 coordinate 7,800,448, forward strand.
AATAAATAAATATTTCGGGACAATCTTACACAAATCGACCTAGTCCTACGGTAAGCTCAGTAAGGCTTGTGTTATAGGTACTAGACGACGATATATATAATAGATAGATACATATAAATACTAAAATACATAGAAAACACCCATAACTCAGGAACAAATATCTGTGCTCATCACACAAATAAATGCCCCGACTGGGAATCGAACCCAGAACCATCGGCTTCAGAGGCAAGGTCACTACCCACTTGGCCAGTCCGGTCGTCAAAAAATGTCATATACTCATATTTCAGTGTACTGTAATCTGATACTATTTAGTGACTTTCTTTAGTAGAATATAACTTATATAACTTTGCTCCGAAACCAATAAGCATATTTCTAATATATAAACACATTTCAAAGATGAATTTCCATTGTCAATGAATACGTATCTCAAGGCCATACATTAAAAAAATAATGCACTATTCCAAGTACTCCAGTGTCCGAATAGGAAAAGGAACATGATTTATCACTGGATATACAGGGTGGAAATCAGAATTACCTAAGAGCATCTCGTTCTTTCGTGCATGAGAGCCATAATCATAAATGAGTTTCAGACAGGCGGGCGTGGTTAAAGTAAATCGACGAGGTCCTTAAGCATTACATAACCTAACCTGATAGTGATTTTAAAGAGATGTCGACTCAATGTTTACTGAATCACCTCGAAATATTCCTTACTTTTAGTAAGTTCGGCGAGTTATTTTTTACCTTTTATACGAGTAGAAATAATAAAAAAAAACACGTAGGTACACATTTCATAATTTTACATAACATCCTCGAAAACTATTTGCCAATCTCCACTGTGATAAAATCTTTTAGTGATAACGATTTAAAAGTGCACAAGAGATCTGACAGTAGCAGCTACACGTCCACATTTTGATATCGCGTTGGTCAACCGTTTACCTTATTTATTTTAAGGCGCTTAAAAACCTGAAGTTGTAAGACATCATTCAAATATTTATCCGGATGCATAAGTGTATATGTAAGTCGCAAAATGTGCAGACTACGTAAAATGAACAAATCGAAAAATATAAAGATCTCACAATGAGCCAAATTAGTGCAAATCTCATAATGGGCAGCTCACAAAATATGCAGTTCTCATAATGGGAGACAAACAGATACATCGCAAAATGTGCTAGCACATCTTACATTGAGCACTAGGCCTATGGTAGTCGGTTTTTCATGCGGTTACAAAAACAAAACGTCACTCTCGCACCCATACACTTATTAGAAGCCATCTTATCCCAGGATGGCACGTGAGAAATTCGTGACTAACGTGAGTATGCTCTTTTGTCTTGCATGCTCTATTTCTATTATTCTTACTGACATATTATAATAATAATTTATTCGTATTTATATTAATTCTAAATATTTTCAAATAAAAACGGTCAGAAAGCCGGAAACGACTCCTGAATAGGGAGCCAACCAACACTTTTTATTTTATGATTTCTTCACCTCCCGCACCGCCGTAAGGCACACTTCCCATGTTTTTTTCTGTCAGCTAGGATTTAAAACGTGAAAATGTTACTGAAATTTCATTGGTATCTGTTAAATTTAAATCAACGTTGTTTTTTATTTTTCAGCACGTTTTCCTCCTTCAACCTTGTCAAACGAAAATGGACCTTAGCGTGTTTCAATAGTTTGCACTTGTGAACATTTTTGACAGTTACATATATACTGCTTATTATAAATAAGGGCCAAGCTAAGTTCACGTCCGTATCTGCGGGTATTTAACACCCAAGAAGACTCATCATTCTTAATTTTTCACTCATAGCTCTCAAAGACAACCCATAGGATCACCAGTACACGTAGACGGCCGATCGGACTCGCACATTTTGCGACGTACAAATTTTAAGATTTGTGCATACGTATTTCGACCTAGTCTTTTTACGATCTGCACGTTCTGCTATTTGCATTAGTGCATATTTTGTGAATTGCACATTCATTTATGCATTCAGTTGCAACCTTTACGACTATGAAATAATGAAAAGTATTTTATTTTTGTAAGGCATAAAATAAATCAAAATTATTACTGATATTGCCGACTTCTTTGTTTGGTATATATTTAAAACTAGGTATTTAATGATAGGAGGTAGGAGCCGCGTAGATGGGAGCCTTGACTACGACGGGAGCGGCCTTGACGACGACGGGCAAAATTTTAAACAGAGTGAAAGGATTGGCTAGACTGAAGATAAAAAGGATAAATTTATACTAATTCACGTATAATTCGATTTTTATTTGAATAAATATTTATATTTACTTTAATCGTGCTTTGGTACATCTAAGAAAATGTCTAGTTTAGTGGTGATAGTAGACGGGCGTCTTGACTAGGACGGGAGCGGCCTTGACGACGACGGGCGCGTGTGTGGGGGCGGTGTTGTGCACCACCGCGTTGAAGCCGCTGTGGTCGTCAGCGGTGTACTCCACGGTGCGGATGGAGCCGTCGGCCTCGTGGAAAGAGTAGGAGCCCTTCACCACATCTCCGTCGCGGGTCTCCTGCTGGGACTTGTTGTCGCCGGTGTGGTCATCAGCAACGGAGTAAGTGTACTCGTATTTGGGGTGAGCCTGGAAAGACAATGTTTGTTAAATACTTAAGTAAGTTATATGAAAGACAAATAATTACTTTTTGTATAGTGTTTGAAATAATTACCTACAATTAGGTAATAGGATTACTTACGAATTCTTCCTCGTGATGGGCAACTACTTTAGCGACAGGGGCGGTGTAGTGGACCGCAGCAGGAGCAGCGTGGTAAGCAATGGGAGCAGCATGGTAGGTCACGGGGGCGGGCGCAGCGTGGTAGGTCACGGGAGCGGGAGCAGCGTGGTAAGTCACGGGAGCGGGAGCGGACTGGTAGGCGACGGGGGCAGCCACTAGTTTGTGGGCCTGAGGCTGGTCGTGGCGCACGATGCTCTGCGAGGAGACGGCGGCGGCCGAGGAGTAGTGCGGCTCAACCAGGAGACCAGCCTGGGCTACAGCCACGAAGGCAAAAAATGCGACGATCTGAAATAGAGCGTTGTTATTATTAAGTCATATTATATAAGTAACTTTTAGAGTGTGTTAATGTATACTTACTTTGGCGGACATGATTGGTTATGTGTCAGTTACGTCTAATGAGTAAATGATGCCTGTCTAGTCTTGAGTTCTAGTTTTATACTAACTATCGACTGATGTCGCGACTATATTAATTAGTTCGTAACGCAACGTAACCTTGCCTTAGGTCAAGTATCCTATGTAAACAACTTAGCTTTCGTTGCGTGCAAAATCGAAAGTTGACGTATTTCTCGTATATTTGAATTCGGTGACTTATGCCAATGTTGCTACGCTTATCTCTAGGTTATTCAAGACGAAATATATTTAATTTTAAACACCCGATTTAAAACAAGGGGTGTTGAAAATGTGTGGTTTTAAGTGATACAACATGTCTCATCAGAACAAATTAATCTGTTTTGTGTTTAAATGTTTATTATCTTTATTAAATTTTTCATTAATGAGCAAGGGAATGCGACAAAACTTGGCTCGTACTCAAGTTGTAAAGATCAGTCTGCAGACGGTACTTTAATTTTAATGTTTATTTTAAAACATTTCTGCTATCATGTACTTGTAATAAAATATATTATAATTATTCAACCCTGTTTGTATTTCATTTTGGAAAGTACTGAATATATAGTCGGTTAGATTAAAAGGATGAGATTTTAGACCAGTTTATCGAATATTGTTGGAGCGGGATGTTACAACAACTTCCAAGCGAATAAATGGCCGGCCTTACTTCCGCCGCTATGTAGGTAACTATGCGTTAGCCAAATTAAGCAAATTTATTCCTGAGAACCTCATAAGATAGGATAATATTATTTTATATTTTTCCTAACTAGTGCGAAAAAGTGCGCTTCGCGTGCGTAAATTCCACTTTTTGAGGCACTTGTTATGAAAAATTGGGTTCGATACACGTGTAAAAACTTATTTAAGACTCGGGTGATTGTCACCCTCGTTTCACTCGGGCTCCAACTTTCACCCTCGTCGAAATATTTTTTTTTACTAGTATCGAAATGTACTATTCAAGGCTTAAAACCTTATCACGTTATAAATGTAGACTTTTTCAAAGAAACAGATGCGTTAAAAAAAGAGCGGGGTCAAACGATTATATTAACGATTATTACAAACAATGTAAAATATTCTATAATTAGCGATTGACAATTTTTTTAATTTATACCAATCGGTCATGCTTTGGATATCTGTATCAAACCAATTATGTAAAACAGATATCGGCACGTCTTATAGAGGTTTCTGGTGACCAGATGGCTGGCCACTATTTCGCCCAACGGATTAGTATTGCTATTGCTATCCAGCGCGGAGACGCGGCCAGCCTTTTGCGTACCCTAATGACCAGGACGTAGGTATTTTTTTTATTTATAGTTTAGTTTTTATGTTTTTAGGGTAGACCGGGGACAACTGAAACATTTTATGTTCAATCACCTGCAAACCTTTTAATTTTCATAGATATAAAGATGTGTAAATAACTTTTATTACGGAAATTTATCTGGCTTTTAAATAAAATTAGTTTTAAAGGCAATTTGCCTATGGTTATCTTGCAAAATGGAAATAAAGAGGAAGTGGAAGAGTGGTTCAATTGACCCTTCAAGAGGGTCAATTGAAACACTATTCGAGGTCATTTGAAACACCTCCACAACTTTGGAATAAATAAAGAAAATTTGTAAGTTTTAAATTAATTACGGTCTATCATGTTATACAAATAGATTGCCAAAAGGTTACTGTCGTAATACAAACATTACAAAATTTATCATCGTATGAGTATGCATATTAAGGAAACGGATGAAAAAAACGAAAAACACGACTTCTAGTTTCCATTGTTGCGGTAACTTCTTATATTTCGCTTAATTTATGGCAGTTTTAATGCAACAAGAAGACATGCTGATATAGAATAGTGATAAAAAAACGTAAATAAGTTTCATACAAAATTGATGTTTCAATTATAACCTTGTTTCAATCATAACCAAACCGTAAGATAATAAAAAAACGATAGCTACCTTAAACATATTTCCTAAATAACTGCCAATATCAAAACCAATCAATAACCAAAGTATTGCAGATTTGTGAAAAAAAATCAACATTTTTATATTTGACGTAAAAACTTAGTATTGTCTTCGGTTGCTGCGATAATTACTCATGAAATAAAACAACTAAAACGGATTATATCGCGTATACTAATTTAAACTTCATCCCGACTTTTCAAACCCTTTAGCAGAATATATACTTTTCATATACATATTTTTCCTCAGTCCACCCGATGACCACGAACGCTGCTAAAGGGTACGAAACGTCGGGATGATGTTTAAATTAGTATACACGATATAATCCGTTTTAGTTGTTTTATTTTTTGTAAAAACTTAGGTAAAGTTTACATACAATACAACTGCTCGTAGCCTATACAATTCTTAGATATTTATGTCAACAGTAAAAAAAACTATTTGGTACTCATTAAACATGGTTCTAAGTTTTTGTAGATGTCTACTTTTAGAGATAGGTACATATATTTGTCTTTATTCATTTTACATCTTAGATTAGGTTTTATAACATTTTTATAAAAGTAAAATATAAAAATACATCTAAAACGTATCAAAACAATAAAAACATTATAAAAAACCTAACCTAGAGTGCCGCCGGCAACGGGGCAGGGCCCAGGCTGCCGGTGGTTAGGGCTGCAGAGAGAGGAACCGCCGGACTATGCGCGCCGTGTCAGTCAGGAGATATCAGTCAAACGGTGCATATCAAGTTTAGAAATCATTTTAATGATGACACGAATAAATGATTATGATTATGATTATGATTAAAATTTACATTATAGAATCAATTTTTTTTTCAAAATCATAACCTCGTTGTTTTATCGGTGGTTACTTGTGGGGACGATTAAAACATGGGGTCGTTTGAAACGTTTCAATCGTCCACAACTACTTTGTTTCTATCGTCCCCAAATTATATGTTTCATTTCAAGGTCAATTATTTACCTAATAAAAACTCTCCATCATTATTTAATGTCACCTAAAATCTTCTATAACTCACACTCAAAACCTTGAAGTAACTTAATTTGTCAAACTCAACGAACTAGTAATACTATAGAAATCTGACTCGAGCTCAAAAATGACCCCACGGCTAGTGTGCCGCGAACGATTGACTGAGCCACGGCGGAGTTTGACAGCTTTAGTAGTACAGAAGCTTTCTATGACATAAGATGTCAGCTAATATAAAATTGTTAAATTAAAAAACCATATCAAATGCTTTCTTCTGCGGTAAAATGGTACCTGAACAACTCCACAAAAATACAAGAAAATCTATGGGATCCATTGGAATGTGTAAGTTTAACCCTGAAGAAGATAAACAATTATTTAAAGTAACATATTGATATATAGACTAATACGCTGAACCAAATGTCGTAACTCTATACTAGTTTTATAATGACTTATGCCTTTATGATACTGAGTGTCAAAATGGTGATAATGTTATGCAACATTTCTACTAGTAAGTAAACTATTAATTTTATGTTCAAGTAACGAGCAATTCCTATTACATGTTTTTATTTAAAAACGCAAATACCTACGCTATAAATGTGCTGCTGGTAAATTTTTCGTCATAATCATTCTAGTTTCCCGAAGGCCGCGGAAAGGATTTATTATTTATTATAAATTATATTTTTCACGGAATTTAATTTTCTGCCCAAATGAGCAATCATTGAATTGTCGTTAGAGATTCGCGATACCTTAAGGTCGAAAATTGTATTTCAGTAATAGGATTGAAATACTTACTATCTGCCATTGCATAATACAGATAATCTCTTTGTGAAAAGTTATCATTTTCTTTTCTAAATCTGAAAACGGTTCCAGCTATATGCGTTACTATCATTTGAATATTGCAAGAACGAAAAAGATGAATATAGACTCGGTAGTCGTCTATTGTTGGCAAAATGTCTTTACATCCCAAAGTTCAGTACTCCACGTCGATCTTATTTATTTGTTGCCTAGTAAACAAAAAAATGCATGCGATATATGAAAGTAACGTCTTATTCTAGCTCGCTCTTATGGTGACATTTTGCTATACGATAATACGATATTGAACCTTAGTGGGTTGGAAATTAAACCCCTTGACTGTACTCACACTATTACGATTATTCCAAAATACATATGTACTACACATTAATATTATGTTTCAACTTTTGAGTATAACGATAAACGGGACTTAGTCGCGCAAAAACTTACAAAATTCACCTCCGATATTCCCGAGCGACATTATCCCGTGGCACCTACTGGAGGAAAACTGAGGCAATGTCGTAATGCAAAATCGTGGGAGTGTTGTCCAATACGACATTACTATACCTTCTTATAAAGTATGGACAAACGTAATCTTAATAGCAAAATCGTGTCAAAATAAAACTTATATAAATTGGTTCCATCTCGGTTAGTATCATCCCTGTAAGTTTGACAACGCCATAATATTGCAACGCCGCGCATGAGGTTTGACGCTTAAAACTTTTTTTAACCAATCACAACTTTTTTTAAATAGCGCGAAATTGTCTATTGGATAAACTCCAAGCTGCTCTGACAATTTATGAAGAGGGGATTGCTGTCAGTGTCAGTGCGCCTGGGGTCAATTTTGGAAGGCATTTTTGTATGGAGAGCTGTGTCTATATATATTCAGTCACCGGTCAAACTAGACGAGTACACAAAATGTAACGAAATTATATTGGAACACAGATACTTACTTTTTAGGTCAAAATATTTTAACCGCTCTCTGACACTACTACGTCAGCCGCGCGCCCGGGCACTATTGGTTCAAACTTGCAAAATGACCGGCTGCGTGACTACAGTATAGAGTCACCCGCGTAGGTACTATGGTTTACGAGAATTTTGGCTTGTTTCAGTCATAACGTGTTTCAATTGTCCCCGGTCTACCCTACTTTTTAGTTAGTATGTCTTATGGTTTTATCTTATATTTTTGTGTTAAATATAATAAATATTCAATTATGTAAAACTAATCAAATATTTAAAAATAAGATACAACGTTTGCCGTTTCGGCCTAACGATCCAAATGCTTTTAACTCATTTTTTACTAAATCGTAGGGTAGTAGTTATGCTCAGGTGCTCGAACGATGTTCACCCATTCGAATGCATAGATAATCAAGAAAATTGTAACTTTGATCGTTAATCCTTGCGTTGCGTTATGTATATATATGTATTTTTCATTAAAATCGGAGGAATAAAATGGTTCCATTTTTTTCACTTTATGTGTTAAATAATAATTTGAAAATTTAATAATGTTTTACAACAACGTCATCGTAATTAAAATCTACCTTTTTTATGATACCTACATTCATCGGTCATTATCTATCAATTTAACAAAGTTTAGCTATAAAATGCAACATGTATTGAGTACCCAATTACTTAATTATTATATTTAAGAATAATACGTTGCTAGATAAATTAACTTGAGGGTCCTTTCCGTGCGTAATCATCTGACATCAGACTTCTTAGTTTAGTCCCTCGTACTCTATTTTAAACTAAGCATTATAATTAACGGTATATCGACCATAGTTTTTTTTTAATCTTTGGTTAACGTTATCTGTGCTCAATAAAATGGTAGTACATTTTGATTTAGCTACGTTCAACATGTAGATGATAAAATTGATAAACGTAAGGCATAAAATATTTTTTTCGACTTACAACTTTCGTAGGTGTACAGGTATTCGAGTAAAGTAAGCAGTTAGACGAGTTTTTGGCATAGCCGACCTTGCCACGGGCTACACTTCACATGCGGTGATTGCTCTAGATTCAAATTTTCAACTTGTTCTTATGAGAAGCATGCAATTAGTGGCTCAATGTTTAAAAATATTGTTAGTCAGACAATGCTCATAAGTAATTATTATTTTTATAGTATAAAAAAAAATTGTAAAACATATAACATTAAACTAAGAACAGTAAAACTAGACCTAAAATGAGAATTAAAAGCTTAAAAATAAGAGAATAAAACTAAGAACTATAAATAAAATATTTGCCACAATTCGCAATCTGCTGGTAGCGTGCCCAGATGCGAGGCTAGCAGATTTGCCCCGTTAAATCGCAACGTTGTGCGAGATATGACCCAGCCGTCTGGTCGCGCGTCAATTCGACTAGCCTACGGCTACAGTCTTAAAAGCCCTTTGAGCGCTTTCCCGCAAGGTTCCAGGGTTTCAACCCCAAAAGGCTCAAACGTGCTACCACTGTTTATGGTTGCATCTTTGCGTCGCTTGCGGAGCTCCATCATCCCATGCTTTATATGCATAGCACGAGGCTCATACCGTCGGGTATTTTTAAATAAAATAAATAAATAAATATTTCGGACATTCTTACACAAATCGACCTAGTCCCACGGTAAGCTCAATAGGGCTTGTGTTGCAGGTACTAGACGACGATATATATAATAAATAGATACATATAAATACTTAAATACATAGAAAACACCCATGACTCAGGAACACATATCTGTGCTCATCACACAAATAAATGCCCTGACTGGGAATCGAACCCAGGACCTTCGGCTTCATAGGCAGGGTCACTACCCACTAGGCCAGACCGGTCGTATGGGTATTTGTATGGGCAGAAGATTGAAAATTTTACATGGCATTCATTGACGACAGGTTTCGTCGTTTTAATTCATTCTTCCGTACTCTTAACTCTTTGTTTTTTTTTTTTTTAATTATGCGTAATAGCTATTCGGCGAAATCGAATTAAACTTTTTAGTAATATTATATATAACAGTCGATAGCTCCTGCGGCGGTTTGACCCGAGGCAAGGTCGAAGTGTGAGTAGCAGGTTATAAACTAGTTCTTTTAATAAGTATAAAATGCTCAAGCACAATAGTAAAATTATCATTCACTGTTCATACACAACAGAGAAAGTAGCAAAATGTTCTCCAAAGTAAGGCAACATATTTATATAGGCATTATATTGAATAATTTATCTAACTATACGAGTATATTATAATGATGTTAACATGAATATATTTATAGTAAATGATAACCAATTGTTATCTTATGTACAGGTCGTGGCTCTGTGTGCTTTTGTGGCGGTATGCCAGGCTGGTCTCCTGCCTGAGCCTCACTACTCCCACGCTGGAGCCGTGTCCTCTCAAAGCATCGTGCGTCACGATGAGCAGCCCCATTACTCTGCCAAGCTGATCGCCGCTCCCGTCGCCAAGCTGGCCGTCGCCGCCCCTGTCTACCATACCGCTCCTGCTCACGTCGCCTACACCGCCCCCATTGCCAAGGTCGTCGCTCACCACGAGGAAGAAATCGTGAGTTAAAATTGTGAAATAAGTAATATAAATTAATAATTTGCCCAGTTATTATCCTGGTATGTTCTACATTAACTACAATTAATAGCTGTTTCCAATTACAGGCCTACCCCAAATACGAGTACACTTATTCCGTGGCTGACGGACACACCGGCGACAACAAGTCCCAGCAGGAGACCCGCGACGGAGATGTGGTGAAGGGCTCCTACTCTTTCCACGAGGCCGATGGCTCCATCCGCACCGTGGAGTACACCGCTGACGACCACAGCGGCTTCAACGCGGTGGTACACAACACTGCCCCCACACACGCGCCCGTCGTCGTCAAGGCTGCTCCCGTCCTAGTGAAGGCGCCCGTCTACTACCACCACTAAACTGTTATTGTGTTATAGGAATTGTTAATATTTATTGTAAATATAGATACTTGCGAGTGATAAACAAAATAATATTTTTGTATTTCATATGAAAAATACCCTAAACCTGCAATGAAATAATTATTGCATCAACAATTGAGTCGCTTAAATTCAAAGTCAGGTAAATCCATCTGCCAGATCATGCGATTTTGGTATTATGCAAAGGTAATAGGGTAGATATTTGCAGAGAGGGTCGAATGGATTTATCTGAGTTTGAAGTTAAGCGACACAATTATGCTTTGTAGTGTAGTACATACTTTTACGAAGCATATAAGACACATTTTTTATCGTATACCGTACAGTCTTCCCATTATGGTTGAGGAATTATTAATTGAATGCGATGGTCACTGGCACTTGTACGTTATTTTATCTACATGGACAAACTAATTTCTCATATGACGCGCACGAAAGAAAGTATTTGATTAAGTTTGTATTGTGTTGAATTTTATGATAGTGTAATTTTTATTTTTAAATTGTTCATCCTGAAGCACGGTCATCCCATATACGGTACGGAACGTTTTGAGAATGCTAACTTATTAGTAGAGTTTTGATATTCAAACACTTAGACAAAGGTTTAGTAGTTTGGTTCTGGTTTCTATAACTACATACAAAAATAATAAATTGCTGGTTTGTGGAAGACCGACCTTCTTTAAGACGTGTCACCGTCAAAAGTGATGTACAGAGAAGTATTATCGGCGTAAGAGCGACGATGATAATCGTGGGTAGGTGGAAACAATTGAGGTAATCTTGTGGTAATTCATTTATGCACCAATATCAGGCAAGTAATTTATAGGTGCCGTGCCTTGCCGTGTGATGCCGGCTGACTAGAATAGCACTACCCCATCTCCTCCCGCGGGTGTCGTAAGAGGCGACAAAGGGAAAAGTCCTACGGACGGGCAGCAGTGTCCGTCGAGACCCAATAGACAGCTACTGCGGTCGCCAACCCGCCTAGCAAGCGTGGCGACTATGGCAACTACCCCCAAGATGATACAAGTCATATTTGTGGGAGGCCTATGTCCAGCAGTGGACTGCATATGGCTGAAATGATGTATGTATGTATGTAATTTATAGGTAAAATGTTCACTGGTTCTTTTTTTTACACGTATGCTTGACTGGCTAACTCATATGAATCTCTCAAAATAGAGAAATGCAATTCCTATTTTATCTAAGGCAGGACGTTTAGCGTTATTGGTGTCTGCTTAAGACGTTCGCGGATATGTTCAGCATTCAGGCGTTACCTGTCAGCTCTTTTGTTTTTGATAGTTCTTATTATAATAGGCTAATCTTTTCGATATATAAATCGAAAGAAAAATAGTTTTTTTTTTTTGTATAAATAATAATTGTTTTCTATATTTCTTTCGATTTAAATATCGAAGATATTCGCTAGACATTTCTGCATAATAAAATATAATAGGTTAATCTTTGTTTTACACAAGTAATTATTATTAGATCATTGTGATGTGTCTCGATCCCTTGCCTCGGTTAACGTGCTGCCAGTTTTAGAACCGACCGGTGTTTCTAGAACTGACGGCAAGATATCGGACGGTATGTATTTGGTTCCGTAGAGTACGGGATGGGTGCTGGTGTGGGATGTAACCTGTGTAGGCACACTAGCCCCGTCACATCTCCATCGACGTTCTTTGAGAGCAGCAACAGCAGCAGAGGCAGCCGAAAAGGCCAAGGCCCAAGGTGGGGTAATACAGGCGTCAATCAAATTTAATCCCATTCGGCGTCGAGAGTCTCGGTTCGTAGGGCTCTGGCGCTATTTATGTGCCTTACAAGGAGATTCTGAGATTTTATAGGAGACCGAAGAGCTGGTAGCTACCTCGCTTAGTGTAGTAGCCTCTACATGCTGCCAGCGAAGACGCTGATAAAATGCCGCAGGGGTCTTTTTAGTATTAGTTGCATTTTATTGTCAGTTTTAAATATAATTGTTTTTCTGTAGTTGTTTTTAAATAAGTTTTTCCAGCACATTTATTTTTATGTCTATTTATCCAATCTGCTAGGCTAATATGGTCGAGTTTTTATCACTTGTCATAATACCTGTCACGCTCTAACAAGTATGTGAGTGCGAAAGTGACGGATAGCGCGATAAACGATAAAATGACAACCATGCTACACGTTCTGGCCTTGGTTAATGGGTATAGATCAATATAATCAAATGAGTAATTTAAATATTAAAACGGATACATAGTGTCTAAAAAGATGCGCATTACTATGAATAGATGCTTAATTGTATGAACATGTGAAAAAGATAGCGACAATTTTACAATTAGTACTCTAAGAAGACTACAATTTTCAATTCAGTTGTCCCGTCCCCACCTTCTGGTCCCGCACAGTTTGAATGAAACCATCGACACGAGAAGAAGAATTCAGTTGTCCCATCTTCATAATACATCATTATTAGATTATTACCCTACTTTGAATCGGATATAATGTAAGTTTATGAAACGTCTTTTATTAATTTGATAACGGTTTCTAAATACAAACTTGAGATGATATCATTATTTATTTATTTAAGGAGTACCAACAATAAGCATACATAACAATTACATTTTAATAATAGCCGGTGACACAACCAATGTGTCCAATTTGTAAACAATACTGATGCAATGATGATGTTGCAACCAATATTATATAATACCTTAATAAGAGACATTCGTTAACTACTCGTCTACCTTTAAATCCATGTTATTAATTTTATAATATCAACATATTTTTCTAGCATTAATGATATTTGCTTAGTGCTTGTCACAATAAAAATATCGACAATGCTGTTATCTACGAGTGTAAGTATTTTCTTCTTCAATGATAAAACGTACACACAGTCTTATATACGAGTACTACTACCTAGAAGACGCCGCGTGCCACCGATCTTGAACAAATTGAACGTTACCTATCCATACACTTTTGATCCAATTGTTTTATAATTTGCAATGAATAGTTCCAAATTGTTTTCTGAAGTATGTAAAATATAAATAAATAGATAAGTTTGTGATTGTTATTTATTTTTAACCCTATTACCCTATATTTGTCTTCGTATGACATTGAAGTGGTATTTATGGATAACAGGACTGTCGATGTTTTTATTTTGTCAATTCACAAAAAATCGTTCGTGCTAGATGAATATCCAGGTATATATAACGCATTATTTAGGTACAGCTATATGGCGAAGGATTCGTGAGTTAGATTATAATCTTGCGGCATTTACAATTTTACGGTGATTTCATTCTACATTAAAACTGTTAAAATAACCTTAAAACTTGTTTAGTGCCCAAATGCGCGTTGTTTTAATTTAAGAAGTTACATGTGAAAAAAAAACTGAAATACCTTTGCAACAAAAATTACATTGGAGGATGTAGGGTGTTTTTCATATGGAATTAAACAAAATTTATTTTGTTTATCATTTGCAAGTATATCTATATTTACAATAAATAATATTCCTATAACACAATAACAGTTTAGTGGTGATAGTAGACGGGAGCCTTGACTAGGACGGGAGCGGCCTTGACGACGACGGGCGCGTGTGTGGGGGCGGTGTTGTGCACCACCGCGTTGAAGCCGCTGTGGTCGTCAGCGGTGTACTCCACGGTGCGGATGGAGCCGTCGGCCTCGTGGAAAGAGTAGGAGCCCTTCACCACATCTCCGTCACGGGTCTCCTGCTGGGACTTGTTGTCGCCGGTGTGTCCGTCAGCCACGGAGTAAGTGTACTCGTATTTGGGGTAGGCCTGTAATAAATACCAATAAGAGACTTGTAATTATGCATTTTACAGTAACATATTTCATGTAGAAAAAAAATCAATGATCATGCTGTGATTTGTTGTAATGTTACTAGTACTTGTATTAGCCAAACTTACGATTCCTTCTTCGTGGCGGGCGACAACCTTAGCGATGGGAGCAGCGTAGTGGACCGCGGGAGCAGCGTGGTAGGCGACGGGAGCGGGAGCAGCGTGGTACACAGGGGCGGCGACGGCCAGCTTGGCGACGGGCGCGGCAATCAGCTTGGCAGCTTGATGAGGCTGCTCATCATGACGCACGATGCTTTGAGAGGAGACGGCTCCGGCATGGGAGTAGTGTGGCTCCGGCAGGAGACCAGCCTGGCAGACTGCCACAAACGCGCAAAGGGCTACTACCTGTAAAAAAAGAAAATAATTTTAAACATGCTACAAAATAACAAAATTAGGTAAGATATAATTTGTGTGTCTAATTTAACATTTAATTTAAAAATAACATTTTAGTCATAGATAATGTGTACTACATACTTTGGAGAACATGGCTAGCTTTGTCTGTCGTGTATGAACAGTAAATGACAAATTTGAAATTGGACTTGCCCAATTTATACTAGACATGTAAATGCAACCCGTACGAACTGCTAATCGAATTTGACGTGTGTTAACTATTAGTCGATCTTGACTAATCGACCTTGCTCCGGGTCAGGTTACTTTGTCTCTTGTGTATAATCTCATATGTCATACGAGATAACTATTTTTAAATATTACTTTATTTGAAATTAAATAAAGCTTAAATAACAAGTAGTTATGTCATACGGTTTTATATTTTTAGATAATAATTATTTTATCAAAATTTTCGTATCACTTTCATAACTCTAAAATTATAAGCTTATTATTTGAAGAAGGTAACTGATAAAAAGACTAAAGGTTGTAAGAATGCTTTTAAAATAATATAAAAAAATAACTCTATTCCTTATGTTTAGGTAAATACTGTTGTGCTCGTGAAAGTGATAAGTCTAAAAGTCAATATATATTTTTTTGTAAATATATATTAAATTAACATCTGCACACTTTAGCTGTCCGTGCATTTCATATAGTGGATACATATGGGAGAGGGACTACAGGAATTGCATGTATAAAATTCCACCATCTCCGTTCCACCATCGGATGTCCAGGCGAGAGGAGCGGTTTCATCCTTACCATGTGAATGTTACATTCATTCGCAGGAAACGATTTGCTTCCTAATGCGGGCTGCTAAGGAATGGAATTCGCTCCCTGTATTTCTGGAAAGATGTAATTTGGGTCTTTTCAAGGCAAGAGTGAATAGGCTGTCAGCGCGAGTCAAGTCGGCGTGACGTCAGATATAGATGGCTCTGTACATTTGTACATTACCTGTAATATATACGACTGTAAAGATATCAGTGGAGAAAGCATAAGTAGGCCAGTGGAAATTAGGTCTAAATATATCTTTGGGACCGTTAAAGTATTAAAAGTCCCAAATCAAACAAGTTGCTTTATTCATTTACCTATCAAGCGTCTGTCCTCAAGGGGACGCCATCCCCTGTCACACTATGTCTCATATTATTGAGCCATATAAAAAAATAATATAAGTATTCACTCAAACAGTATTTAGAAAAAAAAAAGTTATTGTAGTTAACAGGAATAGTAGACGATAGGGCTACCATGTCTGTATGTCTCTGTCCATATGCAACATTGCAGTGCCCCTCACGACCTTGTTTCGACTGTGTTTTGAGAATATTCATCTAAATTAGAATATAAGAAACATGCATGAAAGTTAAATGAAATGAATTTTAATCTGTACCTACTTTATATTCATTTTGAAGCATTTTGATCATTACAATTAGCTTGTAAGTATTTTAGGAAGCATTTGGCGTGAAGCGTTGGTGCTAAAAACGTCAGTTTCTGAATATTGTTAGCCTGCTAGCCTAATATGACAGGGTGTATATCTTCGATATTTAAATCGAAAGAAAAATAGATAAATTTGACTCCAGTGGTTGTGGGTTCGAGTCCCGCTTCGAGTCAAATTTATCAATTTTTCTTTCGATTTAAATATCGAAAATATTCGCTAGCAGACGTTTCTGCATAATAAAAAATAGGGTGTACTTATGTCATTTGTCAAAATATCTGTCACGCTCCAACAAGTATGTGAGTGCGAAAGTGACGGATAGCGCGATAGACGATAAAATGTCAACCATACTATCTGTTCTGTTGGTTCTGACTAAAGCACTGACTGGGGATCATTAGATTTTTTAATTTCCTCAGTTTATTCAAACTCCTTGAAATGGTTGTCAAAATAAATAAAATATTATTCAAAAGTTACTAATACAGTTAATCGATTTGATAAATACCTAATATTGGTTATGTTGTAATAAATTAATCGTTTTCCTTTTATTGTAAGTATCTAAGGATTTTTTGCAGCCAAAAACGCTTTGACTGTAGGCTACATACCAAAAGTTTTTTTATATATTTATATGTCTTATTTCATGAAGTGCAGTTGTATAAATTAGTTTTCGCCCATGTAAAATTACTACACAGATATTATGCTGATTTTATTGACTTCTATTTGGAATACAAGTATTCATTTAGGCAAATAATTTGAAAATACAATATTAACTTATTAGTATTTGACAGTAAAATTACATCTTATGTTAGTTTTTTCAGCCTATTCTAAATTACTTCTTTCCAGTATATTTTGGTAATGTTGTATAAATTGATTAAACTACAACAAATCAAATATTTTTTTATGAAATGTTCTGATTTGCTTTAATCTATTTTAACTTGTATAAATAAAAATAAAAAAAGTATTTTCACAAATAAAATTTAAATGCCCGAAAAAAACTGAAAAACAAGATATAATAAACTCTTTTTATTTAATCTTGACCACTAAGTTATTAAACTAATTAGAGTAGGCCTAAGTATATATTTTTGTTATTATTCTCATTTTTAATTAACTTTTGGCACAGGCTGTTATTCCCGTGTGATGTTTTTCAATGTGAAATAGTTTACGAGTATATGCTGTATGAAAAACTAATTTTTCTTCGTAAATAAACTTTGCCCTATTTTTCTGCAAGATATTTTTGTTAGTTACTTAATACTTCTGCCGATAATGTGACAGTTAGTTGTTTTACTGTCAGCGAATGCGTTAATGACGATATTTTAATGACCTATACGCGAAAGCCAATATTGTCGAACTACTGTATTGCTAGAATTTCTAGAGTAAATAAATAGTTTCAGCCCAGTGTTAATGAAAATTTTGGGTAACTTTACGTACCTATTATATTAATGTTGTGGAACCTTTCAACCCTCAGTAACCATTACCAGGAAAGTAATGAACTACTGAACTGTCTGTCTTCTATCGCATAAATATTTTTTATCCCTAAATCACTACCAATGATACTTAACGAGAAAAGTAACTGCCGTTACAATAACTTCAGATGAATTAGTCAGTAAGGATGTTTTTATATGAAAAAGGAGAACGAATAAATGCATTCATTGGGAGTTTCAAATATAAAGAATACTATTTTGTTTAAAATTTGCAAGTGTCTATATTTACAATAAATAACATTCCTTATAACACAATAACAGTCTAGTGGTGGTAGTAAACGGGCGCCTTGACTAGGACGGGAGCGGCCTTGACGGCGACGGGCGCGTGTGTGGGGGCGGTGTTGTGCACCACCGCGTTGAAGCCGCTGTGGTCGTCAGCGGTGTACTCCACGGTGCGGATGGAGCCGTCGGCCTCGTGGAAAGAGTAGGAGCCCTTCACGACATCTCCGTCGCGGGCCTCCTGCTGAGACTTGTTGTCGCCGGTGTGTCCGTCAGCCACGGAGTAAGTGTACTCGTATTTGGGGTAAGCCTGTAATAAATACCAATAAGAGACTTGTAATTATGCCTTTTTAAGTTACGTATATACATCATGAAGGGAAGAATCCATGTACATGCTGTGATTTGTTGTAATGTTACTATTACTTTTATAATCCTGACTTACGATTTCTTCTTCGTGGCGGGCGACAACCTTAGCGATGGGAGCAGCGTAGTGGACAGTGGGAGCAGCGTGGTAGGCGACGGGAGCAGCGTGGTAGGCGACGGGAGCGGGAGCAGCGTGGTACACAGGGGCGGCGACGGCCAGCTTGGCGACGGGCGCGGCAATCAGCTTGGCAACTTGATGAGGCTGCTCATCATGACGCACGATGCTTTGAGAGGAGACGGCTCCGGCATGGGAGTAGTGTGGCTCCGGCAGGAGACCAGCCTGGCAGACTGCCACAAACGCGCAAAGGGCTACTACCTGTAAAAAAAGAAAATAATTTTAAACATGCTACAAAATAACAAAATTAGGTAAGATATAATTTGTGTGTCTAATTTAACATTTAATTTAAAAATAACACTTAAGTCATAGATAATGTGTACTACATACTTTGGAGAACATGGCTAGCTTTGTCTGTCGTGTATGAACAGTAAATGACAAATTTGAAATTGGACTTGCCCAATTTATACTAGACATGTAAATGCAACCCGTACGAACTGCTAATCGAATTTGACGTGTGTTAACTATTAGTCGATCTTGACTAATCGACCTTGCTCCGGGTCAGGTTACTTTGTCTCTTGTGTATATGTCATACGAGATTACTATTTTTGAATATTACTTTCTTTGCAATTAAATAAAGCTGAAATAACAAGTAAATACTTATTTGTTATTTAAGCTTTATTTAATTGCCATACGATTTTATATTTTTAGATAGTAATTATTTTATCAAAATGGTTTGCGTATTCACTTTCATAACTCTAAAATTATAAGCTTATTATTTGAAGTAGGTAACTGATAAAAAGACTAAAGGTTGTAAGAATGCTTTTAAAATAATATTTAAAAAAATTTACTCTACTCCTACTCCTTATGTTTAGGTAAATACAGTTGTGCTCGTGAAATTGATAAGTCCAATAGTCAATATATATTTTTTTGTAAATATATATTAAATTGACATCTGCACACTTTAGCTGTCCGTGCATTTCATGTAGTGGATACATATGGGAGAGGAACTACAAGAATTGCATGAATAAAATTCCGCCATCTCCGTTCCACCGTCGGATGTCCAGGCGAGGGAGCGGTTTCATCCTTACCTTGTGAATATTGCGATTCGCTTCTACCTTCCTAATGCGGACTGCTAAGGAATGGAATTCGCTCCCTGTATTTCTAGTCATCTCGTCTAGACTGTCAGCGCGAGTCACCAAAGAGTAGTATTAATATATATGCGAGTCACGTCGGCGTGACGTCAGATAGAGATGGCTCTGTCACACTATATCTCATATTATTGAGCCATGTAAAAAAATCACTCAAACAGTATTTAGAAAAAAAAGGATATTATAGTTTACAGAAATAGTAGACGATAGGGCTACCACGTGTATGTCGATATCCAACATTGCAGACCAACATCACGGCCTTGTTTCGACTGTGTTGTGAGAATTTTCATGTAAATTAGAATATAAGAAACATGCATGAAAGTTAAATGAAATGAAATTATAGTCTGTACCTACTTTACATTCATTTTTAAGCATTTTGATCATTACAATACGCGGTGTTTATTTAGCTAGTAAGTAGTTTAGGAGGCATTTGGCGTGAAGCGTTGGTGCTAAAAACGTCAGTTTCTGAATTTTGTTAGCCTGCTAGCCTAATATGACAGGGTGTATATCATTTGTCAAAATATCTGTCACGCTCCAACAAGTATGTGAGTGCGAAAGTGACGGATAGCGCGATAGACGATAAAATGTCAACCACGCTATCTGTTCTGTTGGTTCTGACTAAAGCACTGACTGAATGATCACCATTAGATTTTTTCATTTGCTCAGTTTATTCAAACTACTTGAAATGATTGTCAAAATGAATAAAATATTATTCAAAAGTTATTAATACAGTTAATCGATTTGATAAATACCTAATATCGGTTATGTTGTAATAAATTAATCGTTTTCCTTTTATTGTAACTGTCTAAGGAATTTTTGCAGCCAAAAACGCTTTGACTGTAGGCTACATACTAAAAGTTTTTATATAATATATTCATATACGTATGTCTTATTTCATGAAGTGCAGTTGTATAAATTAGTTTTCGCCCATGTAAAATTACTACACAGAAATTGTGCTGATTTTATAGACTTCTATTTGGAATAAAAGTATTCATTTAGGCAAATAATTTGAAAATACAATATTAACTTATTAATATTTGACAGTAAAATTACATCTTATGTTAGTTTTTTCAGCCCATTCTAAATTACTTCTTTCCAGTATATTTTGGTAAACTTGTATAAATTGATGAAACTAGAACAAATCAAATATTTTTTTATGAAATGTTTTGATTTGCTTTGATCTATTTTAACTTGTATAAATTAAAAAAAAAAGTATTTTCACAAATAAAATTTAAATGCCCGAAAAAAACTGGAAAACAAGATATAATAAACTCTTTTTATTTAATCTTGACCACTAAGTTATTAAACTAATTAAAGTAGGTCTAAGTATATACTTTTGTTATTATTCTGAGTTTTAATTAACTTTTGGCACAGGCTGTTTCCGTGTGATGTTTTTAGAATGTGAAATAGTTTATAATGCTGTATGAATAAGTAATTTTTCTTCGTAAATAAACTTTGCCCTATTTTTCTGCATGATATTTTTGTTACTTACTTAATACTTCTGCCGATAATGTGATGAAAACTTTGGGTAATTTTACGTACCTATTATATTTATGTTGTGGAACCTTTCAACCCTCAGTAACCATTACCAGGAAAGTAATGAACTAATGAACAGTCTGTCTTCTATCGCATAAATATTTTTTATCCCCAAATCACTACCAATGATACTTAATGAGAAAAGTAACTGCCGTTTTGGTAAGGATGTTTTTATGTGGAAAAGGAGAACGAATAACGATAGGTAGGTGAGGTTAGAATGATTATTGATGTAAAAATAAATGCATTCATTGGGAGTTTCAAATATAAAGATTACTATTTTGTTTAAAATTTGCAAGTGTCTATATTTACAATAAATAACATTCCTTATAACACAATAACAGTCTAGTGGTGGTAGTAAACGGGCGCCTTGACTAGGACGGGAGCGGCCTTGACGACGACGGGCGCCTGTGTGGGGGCGGTTTTGTGCACCACCGCGTTGAAGCCGCTGTGGTCGTCAGCGATGTACTCCACGGTGCGGATGGAGCCGTCGGCCTCGTGGAAAGAGTAGGAGCCCTTCACGACATCTCCGTCGCGGGCCTCCTGCTGAGACTTGTTGTCGCCGGTGTGTCCGTCAGCCACGGAGTAAGTGTACTCGTATTTGGGGTAAGCCTGTAATAAATACCAATAAGAGACTTGTAATTATGCCTTTTTAAGTTACGTATATACTTCATGTAGGGAAGAATCCATTAACATGCTGTGATTTGTTGTAATGTTACTATTACTTGTATACTCCAGACTTACGATTTCTTCTTCGTGGCGGGCGACAACCTTAGCGATGGGAGCAGCGTAGTGGACCGCGGGAGCAGCGTGGTAGGCGACGGGAGCGGGGGCAGCGTGGTACACTGGGGCGGCGACGGCCAGCTTGGCGACGGGCGCGGCAATCAGCTTGGCAGCTTGACGAGGCTGCTCGTCGTGACGCACGATGCTTTGAGAGGAGACGGCTCCGGCATGGGAGTAGTGTGGCTCTGGTAGGAGTCCAGCCTGGCAAACTGCCACGAGCGTGCAAAGGGCTACGACCTGCAAGTGAAACAAAAATATTAAATATACTCATTTGGGCAGACAAAAATTTACGCGCCTAATTGAATTTGTAATTTAACAACGGTCGTGTACCACTTACTTTGGAGAACATTTTACTGGCTTTCTCTGTCGTGTATGAACAGTGAATGATAAATTTAAAACTGTTCTTGCCTATTTTATACATGCAAGCGCAACAAGTTTGAACTGCCAGTCTGGATTTGACACGTATTAGTAGATCTTGACTAATCGACATTGCCCCGGGTCAGGTTACTTTGTCTCTCGTCATGACAGCTCAAAAAATCCTAGCGGCGTGGCGGTTAGTGATACTACTTTATAATATTATTTTAATAAAACCGCTCCTTTAAGAAGTCAGGTAAGAAGTTTATTTAATCCCTGAACTCATCTTTCCAACAACAAAACCTTTCAGTGTTATTTTTTTCTGATGTATTCGATGGCTTGCATTATGTTAATTGTATCAAAATATCTGTTTTCTCCTCAAAAGATTAAACAAAAATATTACATTTTTTCTGATGGCATATTATAATGATTCACACTCAACACTAACTCAACTTTTATATAGCCTTCATAATGTTACGGTTATTTAATCCTACTATTTTCATACCACCAGCTTGTATGGCACCAGGCAATTTTCTGTTTCAGGACATTCGCTTTATTTTTTCAGTCAGTGAGTTATTATAAGTGTATGAACATAATCGATTCGGACCTTTGCATTGATTCAGAGCATATGTTTTTTTTTGGTTATTCTGCCTGTTTCCAACTCTGAAATTAATTGTGCGTTTAAAAGGGACAAAAAATATTATTGATTTTAATAGATAATTTATTGAAACAAAGTTATTAATTAACATAAGTGTTAAAAAAAATAAAAAACAAAACGTTTTGGTACAGCTGTCTCGCGCGCACTTATGATATAAGAGTGAAATACAATTAAAACATATTCCATGTGAAATAGTTAATTGTCAATGAAAGTGTTGGTCTCAAATTACAGTGTCCAATATAAAATATTTTCTTCAAAGTTTCTGTGAAAAGCAGTACGTGCCACATGGTATTACAATTTATTCTACCTCGAGCCTTAGCACTTGAATCCCTCACTACGCTCAGGCGTATTTCAGTTGTATGTAAGACACCTTCCCTTCGTTTATGATTCATACGCCCTCGCTGTTAATATTAAATTTTGCTCCCTTGTGACACAATCTACTATTGCAACAGTTTAGCATTTCTTGATATACGGCAACACACTTTACACATCTTACTGATAATATCCGACCATATTATATCCGACCTGTACCGGATATTCTCTCTAAATTGCGGCCAAAAACCACTAGATGAAGGGCAGCAGCATCCCTTAGAGCGGTGGAACTGCGATCGCCAAACCACCGGCTAATTGTGGCGATTATGGCGTTAAACCCCGCATGCTACTTGTGATGGTCTATGGGGGAGGTTCATTGTCCAGTAGTGAAGTCCGTAGTATAAATTTCCATCAGTGGCGGTGAGTCAATTTTATTCTCATACTACCAAAGTAACTAAATTCTCAAAATAATAACTAGTTAGTATATTGATGCATGCCGGCAGAATATGCTGACCACCGCCCTTTACTACTCAGCATTGTAACATATTCTGAGAAATAAATTGAAATTGAAAAAAAGTTTTATTCTTATACTATCGAATGTAATGCAATAATAGTGCCGGAAGACATTATGGATTTGTCTTTTCTTCACTGTGAATCTGTGGGAAAGTTAGTTGAACCGGCTGGAATCGGCTTGCATGGACGCGCCGCCGCTGATATACATAATAATAACTAAAGGAGTGCAGTGTACTCAATTTAAGGGTATCTATCGTTATACCATTTCAATGTAATTACGAAAAAATATTATTTATTTATTACCAGTAAAAGCTTGCCTACTGTACCCTTCCCATGAATTGTGACATTGACATTTTCGATAACGAGTATCGATCGAGTTTACTATCTGTGCATCTCGCCTGTACTATTTTAGTGCGTACGAGATGCACAGATAGTAAAATCGATACTCGTTATCGAAAACCTCAAAGTCACAAATCATGGTAAGGGTCTGTACAATTTTATTGTTAAAGTATTTTCGGTCCTGCGTTAATACAAAATTCCAACCCCCTGGCAAGAAATTTCTTAAAACATTCATTTTATTTAACTTTAATGTATACTCAAATCTAACACTGTTAAAAAAAAACATTTTTTTTTATCTTTATTTAAAGGGGTTTTATCATATGTTGATGATGTCACCCCCATTGTTTCAAATCAAAGTTACAATTTTACTCACGCTTAATTCCTAAATTAACAAGTTTGTATAAATCTTTAGCTGTTTTAGACAAAGGGTGTGCTAAAATATCGTGCCATATACCCACATTTAATATGGTGATTTTATGCTTCATTATAAAAGCTTGCCTTTCTGCTTCGTTTCGGATACATTCCATCATAATGTGCGTTGCATCTTCTCTTGTCCCACATTCCGTACAGTTTTGTGAATGATTCTTGCGCATCAAGAAAGTTGGTGTGATAATGTGACAGTTAGTTGATGTACTGTCAGCGAATGCGTTCATTATGATATTTTTAATGAACTATACGCGTAAGCCTATCGTCCAACTTTACATTGTACTGTATTGCTAGAATTTCTAGAGTAAACAGTTTCAGCCCAGCGTTAATGTTAACTTTGGGTAAGTCTAAGGAGAGACCTTTCCTCCTTATATGTGTTCTATCGCTTGTACAATGGGTTGTGCTCTGAAGAGTTATTTGATATGATGCCAACGGCCGCCGCACCGCTCGCCATCGGCAGGGTATTCATCCTCACAGATTGGAGCCTAGGGGGTCGCGTACTGAGCGCTTTAAAAGGCACTTCCTCCCACGAACGCTTCGGCTGTGGAATGAGCTCCCTGCCACGGTTTTCCTGAGGGATTAGAGTATGGGGTTCTTCAAAAAATGAGTGTACTGATTTATAAAGGGTCGGCAACGCGCACGTGACACCTCTGGAGTTACAGGCGTCCATAGGCTGCGGTAACTGCTTACCATCAGGCAGGCCGTATGCTTGTTTGCCACCGACGTCGTATATATATATAAAACTTTAAGTACCTATTATATTTATGTTGTGGAACCTTTCAACCCCCAGTAACCATTACCAGGAAAGTAATGAACTAATGAACAGTCTGTCTTCTATCGCATAAATATTTTTTATCCCTAAATCACTACCAATGATACTTAATGAGAAAAGTAACTGCCGTTACAATAACTTCAGATGAATTAGTCAGTAAGGATGTTTTTACATGGAAAAGGAGAACGAATAACGATAGGTACGTGAGGTTAGCATGATTATTAATTTATTAATGCATTCATTGGGAGTTTCAAATATGAAGAATACTATTTTGTTTAAAATCCGCAAGTGTCTATATTTACAATAAATAACATTCCTTATAACACAATAACAGTCTAGTGGTGGTAGTAAACGGGCGCCTTGACTAGGACGGGAGCGGCCTTGACGGCGACGGGCGCGTGTGTGGGGGCGGTGTTGTGCACCACCGCGTTGAAGCCGCTGTGGTCGTCAGCGGTGTACTCCACGGTGCGGATGGAGCCGTCGGCCTCGTGGAAAGAGTAGGAGCCCTTCACCACATCTCCGTCGCGGGTCTCCTGTTGGGACTTGTTGTCGCCGGTGTGTCCGTCAGCCACAGAGTAAGTGTACTCGTATTTGGGGTAGGCCTGTAATAAATACCAAGAAGAGACTTGTAATTATGCATTTTTCAGTTACATATATGTTTCATGTAGGGGAAAAAACCCATTTACATGCTGTGATTTGTTGTAATGTTACTATTACTTGTATACTCCAGACTTACGATTTCTTCTTCGTGGCGGGCGACAACCTTAGCGATGGGAGCAGCATAGTGGACAGTGGGAGCAGCGTGGTAGGCGACGGGAGCGGGAGCAGCGTGGTACACAGGGGCGGCGACGGCCAGCTTGGCGACGGGCGCGGCAATCAGCTTGGCAGCATAATGAGGCTGCTCATCGTGACGCACGATGCTTTGAGAGGAGACGGCTCCGGCATGGGAATAGTGTGGCTCCGGCAGGAGACCAGCCTGGCAGACTGCCACGAGCGTGCAAAGGGCTACGACCTGCTAGTGAAACAAAAATATTAAATATACTCATTTGGGCAGACAAAAAATTACGTGCCTAATTGAACTTGTAATTTAACAACGGTCGTGTACCACTTACTTTGGAGAACATTTTACTGGCTTTCTCTGTCGTGTATGAACAGTGAATGATAAATTTAAAACTGTTCTTGCCTATTTTATACATGCAAGCGCAACAAGTTTGAACTGCCAGTCTGGATTTGACACGTATTAGTAGATCTTGACTAATCGACCTTGCCCCGGGTCAGGTTACTTTGTCTCTCGTCTATGACAGCTCAAACAATCCCAGCGGCATGGCGCTTATTGATACTACTTTATAATATTCTTATAATAAAACCGCTTCTTTAAGAAGTCTCGTAAGAAGTTCATTTAGTCCCTGAATTCGTCTTTCCGACAACAAGACCCTTCAGAGTTATTTTTTACTAATGTAATCGATATATTTGTTTTCTCCTCAAAAGGTTAAACAAATATATTGCTACCCGTATATTTGGCATTCAATACGTACAGTCTTATATACCCCGCAGTATTGAGAACCCATGCTTTTTATATGGAAACTCGATATTTTAGTGTAGTATTTACATTTTTTCTGATGACATATTATAATGATTTACACTCAACACAAACTCAACATTTATAGCCATCATAATGTTACGGTTATTTAATCCTACTATTTTCATACCACCAGCTTGTATGGCAACAGGCAATTTTCTGTTCTAGGACATTCGCTTTATTTTTTCAGTCAGCGAGTTATCACAAGTGTATGAAAATAATCGATCGACGAGAACCTTTACATTGATTCAGAGCATATGTTTTTTTTTAATTTTGGTTATTCTGCCTCTTTCTAACTCTAACATTAATTGTGCGTTTAAAAGGGAAAAATAATGATTTCAATAGATAATTTATTAAAAAAAAGTAGATAATTGACATAGGTGTCAAAATTAAATATAAATTAAAAACAAAACCGGCCAAGAGCGTATCGGGCCACTCTCAGTGTACCTAGGGTTCCGTAGTATTCTGTCTGTCACAGTAAGTGTACAGATGTAGTAAATAATCCTTTCCTATCGTATTTTCTCGGAAATGTTCGTATTTGTGTTACTACTTCAAAAACGATTATTTCCAAAAGCCCTAAGACGTGGGAAACGTTTAGATCGGCAAGCGTGTGAAATTATTTTCGATTATTATTTATATTTCTTAACTGAAAATGACAAATTCAAAGATATAAACAATACTGATTACCTTTGTAAAATCCAGAAACAAGTTTCAGATGCCAGTGGAATTTCTCAAGAAACAGTAAGTAAAATTTTGCAAAAAGAATACGAAAATCAATCTACATCCAATAGTCCGAAAATGGCAAAGATGGGTAGACCAAATAAATTATTCTTAATTAAGGTTGCATTGGTAGTGCACTGGGCTAGTGATCCAGTGGTTGTGGGTTCGAGTCCCGCTGCGAGTCAAATTTTTCTATTTTTGTTTCGATTTAAATATCTTTGATATGTTAGCAGACGTTTCTGCTTAATATAAAAACAATTAAGGTTTTGACGATTTTGATTACAACGTTATATAATTTCCATTTGTTATACATACAATTATATGTTTACCTAACGAATTCTTTATATCATAGAATCATGGTGGTCTCTGTGTGATATACTTTAAACGGGTAGTTTGACATACATTACATTACATTTATAAGTAAAGTAAGTAATTTATTTGATACCTACACATCACTTACTAATACAGTAATCTCATAGACACATTGGCACCATTCGGAAGTAGTCGTATGTTCCGAGCTTTTACGATCGGAAAGGATTATTCGTTTTACTGCATCTGTATGGAAGATGATTATGGGATAATTCTTTATTGCGTCAACCGATTTTCACCATTTTTACTTTATTTGAAATCACGTCATTTCATTGTGAGTTTGTGAAAATTACATGTACAGTAATAAATACCTGCTTATGCGGTTAAATTACAAACTTAGTTCAGAATTTATATTATTTAATTATTTTGTAATTTTTTTAAAAACTATTGTACCTATCAAGTTCAAATTAATTTTATTAGAAAGTTTTTGTAAAGTTCTACTTTTGAGATTTTTTTCATATTTTTAAATTAAAATAAATAATAAATGAAAATTATTTATTTCAGGCCGTACTGCCCATATACATATGATTAGCATTACATTACATTTAAATTAAATAAATTAGAATTAAATTAAATTTAAATACAACTAAAATTCAATTAACAATTCATTTAAAATTTAAGTTTAGCGACGCTGGGTAGAAATCATCACTTGAATTGACCCGTGATGATTTCCACCCAGTGTTTTGTCATGGGGCAGTCCAAGCGCTCAGCAAACATGCTCAGGATGGTGTTGGAACCGCCGCGCACTCTGTTCAGCAGAGACGCTACTCTTTTCCTTCTGATGGCATGAAAGCCGTCAGAGCGCGCCTCTGCTAACATACCCGATACACTACATCGTCGCGGCAGTTTCATCAGCATCCTGAATATGTTATTGTACTGGACCCTGAGCGTATTGTACGAGCGCTGTGTATGACTCATTCACAGGTTGCTGGTGTAGAAAGTTTGGCAATAAGCCCTAAATTATGTAATTTTTACCTCTTTCGTGCACCGAGAAAACCTGCGGGCAATCATGTTGCCTCGCACAGACAATGCCCTCCTCTCCCTCTCTTTATCCGCGTCATCTCGCAAGTCCGGCGTGACTATGTGCCCCAGATACTTAAACTTGTCTGTCACCTTTAGTGCAACGCCACCCAACACTACCTGAGGCACAACTGTCGGGTTGTATTTATTAGTGTTTGCTTTAAACGCAACAATTTCACTCTTTTTATTGTTGTACCTCAGGCCATGTTGTACAGCATAGTTCTCACATTTACTAACCAGTTGCCTAATTGCATTGATAGAGGGGCCCAGCAGCACCATGTCATCAGCATAACTAATATTATTGACACTGACACCGTCAATACGACATCCTACATTCATGCTGCTGAGCTCCTCGATTAGCTGGTTTACGTAAAGGTTGAACAGAATAGGCGACGACAACCCCCCTTGCCTGACACCACACTCAAGCCTATACTCCTCGGACATCGTACTCAACCATTTCACCTGATTGACCTGGTTGCCATACCAGTATTTCAAGAGGGTAATACATTCTGCTGGCACTGTAGTACGGCTTAGCTTTCCCACAATAGGTGGTAAGCAACGAGGTCAAAAGCCTTAGACAAGTCCAAGAAGCAGGCGTACACCGGTGTTTTTCTGTCCTTGTGGTATCCGATAGCCCGCTTAAGACACACAATTGCCGTTTCCGTGGACAAAACAGGTCTAAATCCAAATTGTGCGTCATGTAGCTTTATGTGTTTTTTAAGCTGTTCGTTAAGCAGGCTATCGAGCACCTTTGAGGTTACAGTGGCTAATGATATAGGTCTATAGTTTGTGATATCAGACACGTCGCCTGTTCTGTTCTTGACAATGGGCACCACAACCGTCCTCATTAGACGATCCGGTAGATATGCATGCCGCAGACATAACGTGAAGAACATAGCCAACACGCAAAACTTATGGTTCAAAAGTTAGAGGGGGGGGGGGGGGGGGGCATTTTTTTACTTCTATAGCGATAATTTCCAAAAACATATACATTATCAAAAAAAAAAATGTTAATTAACCCCTATTTATTTTGCAATACCTATCTAACAATATATACGTTAGGATTAGGACCAAGAAAAAAAACATTCCCCACTTTACGTAGAGGTGGTACCCTAATAAAAAAAAACACGTTTTATTTTACCACTTTGTCGGCGTGATTGATATAGATATTACTACCTCAGCTTTCTAGTGCTGAGGTCTGACAGGTCACTGAGGTTATCCGCGGACGGACGGACAGACATGGCGAAACTATAAGGGTTCCTAGTTGACTACGGTACCCTAAAAAACTATTTTATGCATGACTACGGTACATGTTTCTATTCTTTACTATCCTTAAATTTCAATAAACAGTTAGTGGGAATTTCAAGTAGTTTATTGGATCTTGTCAAGGCAAGAGTGGATAGGCTCTGTTACTGAACCCGCGTGCTATACCCTCGATCTCGTCGACACTTGCCATCAGGTGTGACTGAGGTCAAACGATGGTCAGTGTTGTATTTAAAAATAATAATTAAAGCTAGATCTGTTAGAATTCCCATATAGGTACGAGTAAATACTATACTTGTTTTTTTAAACAAGACTGACAAGCGATTGACCCCAATCGCACCTGATAGTAAGTGTCGACGAGGTCGAGGGTGTAGCACGCTGGTTCAATAATAGCCTTTTCACTCTTGCCTTGAAGAGACCCAAATGATGTTTCAGGGAATACAAACGAAGGGAGCGAATTCCAATCCCTACGTACGTATACGTGAGCTAGCATAATTATTGTGTAATAATAAATAAGTTAATTGGGTATTTCTCATATGAAAAGTCTTATTTCCTTCATAATTTGCAGGTATCTATATTTACAATAAATAACATTCCTTATAACACAATAACAGTCTAGTGGTGGTAGTAAACGGGCGCCTTGACTAGGACGGGAGCGGCCTTGACGGCGACGGGCGCGTGTGTGGGGGCGGTGTTGTGCACCACCGCGTTGAAGCCGCTGTGGTCGTCAGCGGTGTACTCCACGGTGCGGATGGAGCCGTCGGCCTCGTGGAAAGAGTAAGAGCCCTTCACCACATCTCCGTCGCGGGACTCCTGCTGGGACTTGTTGTCGCCGGTGTGTCCGTCAGCCACAGAGTAAGTGTACTCGTATTTGGGGTAAGCCTGTAATAAATACCAATAAGAGACTTGTAATTATGCCTTTTTAAGTTACGTATATACTTCATGTAGGGAAGAATCCATTTACATGCTGTGATTTGTTGTAATGTTACTATTACTTGTATAATCCAGACTTACGATTTCTTCTTCGTGGCGGGCGACAACCTTAGCGATGGGAGCAGCGTAGTGGATCGCGGGAGCAGCGTGGTAGGCGACGGGAGCGGGAGCAGCATGGTACACAGGGGCAGCGACGGCCAGCTTGGCGACGGGCGCGGCAATCAGCTTGGCAGCATAATGAGGCTGCTCATCGTGACGCACGATGCTTTGAGAGGAGACGGCTCCGGCATGGGAATAGTGTGGTTCCGGCAGGAGACCAGCCTGGCAGACTGCCACAAATGCACACAGGGCCACTACCTATAAAAAAATATATATAATATTTCAAAGGGGTTAGTTAGTAGGATAGCTTGATTTTGTATTTGAACAATAATATAAATTTGCATAGAATGAGATCTTTATTTAAGTACAGCAAAACAAATAATGTACTATCAACATGTGTAGTTATGGCATTTGGTGGCTTATTATGTACATATTTATAATGTTTTTGAAGAGAAATTCGTCAAAAAAATAAATCTTTCCAAATAAATAATAATCAGGGTTTTATAAGCACAATTACGAAGCTCCTTTATTATTCTTCGTAGTTTTTTTATATAACTTTCGTATCAATTCCTAGAAAATGCATCAACTACCGGGGACCTTTTGTTTCTAGTATTTCCAGTCATAGATAATATGTATAGTACTTACTTTGGAGAACATTTTGCTAGTATTCTCTGTCGTGTGTGAACAGTGAATGATGAATTTGAAATGGTTCCTCGCTATTTTATACTATCACTTGCACCAGCAACTTGTTTGAACCGTAAGTCTGATTTGAGGCGAGTTAGTCGATCTTGACTAATCGACCTTGTCCGGGTCATTTTCGGGTCGTATATTCTAATTGGTATAGAATATAGATGTATTGTTATTGAAATTAACTCCATTAGATAACTCCATTAAATAAATTACTCGATTTGCGAATAACATTTTTTTAAATAAATTATTATCAACTATTTACTGAAGGAATAATTCGTAAATTAATTAACCGTGGAAATTACAAATATATTATTCACATAATAATAAGTTATACCCATAACAAAAATAATTTTCACCTCACTAGCTCGGAACTCTTATTCTTAAAAAAACAGTAATCAAAGTTGCATCTTATTCACCAGAGTGCAAAGTAATTTCATAACTAGACAACTTTAACAAATAACTATTATACCAATAATGGCATTATCCTGAGGAATGAGGAATGGTACAAAACCTTATGATTAAGGCATTAAATAAAATATTTTATTTTTTCAAAATTGTATATGCTGCTAGAGGGAAATCTAATAATTTTATACATTATCTATTTCAAATCCTATGTGAATCTAGTCGATAAACTGCCTTTTTAATAACAAATAAATAAACAAGTGTTAAACACAAGACACAGAAGCCATTATTTCGATAAGTATTTTCACCAATTAAGTATTTTTAAACACTTAAATTTTTCAATGCTTCTTTTTACGAATAATAATGATCACAACACGCCGAGACTTCTTTTTAGGACTTCTTCTTTCACGCGGGTGAGGTGCATATGCGTTGCTATCCATTATGGCTCCAGTGTCATCTAGACTTCTAGGACGCCGACCACCAAGCCTATCCCAGGGGTCACTTTTGACATGAGGATTCCAGTTTGGAATGGTCACATCTCGATGTGTTGGTTTCTTAATTCCAGGAATTTCAATGTCACGTGCCGTCCTCGCTAAAATTGGAATGCGGGGACCTGATTCTGGGATTCTAGGTTGTGGGAATATAGGCTTAGGTTGATGAATATTTAGAAAGTCGGGTAGTCGTATATTTCTTACATTACGGCTGTTAAGGTGCGTTGGAGCAGTGCTGTCAGTCGAAGTTCTAAGGCTTCCAGCTGTCTTGGCCTCGGGTTCATTCATTTCAACATTCGTTTCTAGGGATTGTATTTCACCTGCTTCTCTGGCATAGCGGAGATTCGGGTCTCGATGTGGTGGCCGATATGTTGGTAGTATAAGATTCGGTATAACAGGTTTAAACGTAGGACGGTACTGCGGTCTATATGTAGGTTGAATTATTCTTTGGCTGGTCGATCCGACCACAAACACTATTAGAAGAGCCCCCAATACAATTGTTAGTTTCAACATCTTGATTGCTCCTCAATCACTTGGGATAGACTGAACATTCAATTAGGATGCTACGGTTTTATACCACAATTTGAGGAAACTCGGGTTATTACCCCGATAGTTACTCATAGTAATGAAAAGGGGAAGACCTGTGCTTGTTTATGTATTTTATTACTAATGAAATGAAGCTGTATAATTTGACCCATACGCCCGACATACTCACTTCGTTATCTAAAGACGGTTTATGACTCGTCTGAGTCTTGATCAATATTTGCTGATGTCATTATTATTATACGGGACTTTTTTGTAGTTCTGACTAGATTCATCATACTCATTTGAGTAGTGTTATAAAATACCGTTTTATGGTTGCAGAAATCAATTGTTATGCCCATAATAAAATGTGATGAACAGAACGAGAATAACGAATTCTACCAACGTTATATTTTTTATTTAGGAAATAAAATATTTTTATGTGGTAAGTAATTAGAGCCTTTGCTTTGTCTTAATTTGTATGTGTCGGCGGCCGATCGTAATATCCGCCATGTCATGATATGATAGTCATATCTTGAAACTGTAAAACTGGAATAGTAGATTGTTTGACAAGGGGCTAAAGTAGGCCCGTATCACCGCGAGATGGAAAATTGTTCGAGGGGTAATATGGTGTTTGGACCCGAGTTATGCATGATTCGATTGCGAGAAAAAAAAATACATCTTAAGAATTAACAAATACAATTTCAGTGGCCCGCAATGAATTCTGAGTAAAAAAATGTTTCATTTGGCGGTTTTTGTATTTTATTCACTGCTTTGATACAGATAGGATATATCTACGCCGTGAATAAAATATGCCATAGACAACGTATAATTGGGGCTTCAAAGAACGCCAACGATTTAAACTTTTTTTTTAGTGGTTGTGAAGTAGGATCTAAAAAGAACCTAATGCTTCGAGAATTTGATTGCGATTCCTCATTGGTCGATTTTAATATTGCGGTATTCTGAATGGTTGATACTTTTTACAAAGTTTTTTTTTAATGACTACATTTTTAAACAGTATTCGCATCAAAAAATAATCTAGAGTTGCGATTAACTTCGATATATTGTGTCGTAATCGGTGGATTTAATAAGGTGAAGTGTTCTGGTTGCTCAATTTAAATCGTTTTACATACCATAAATATGTATACATATTATCCCTAGAGGCTAAATGTACTACTTTAGTCCGCCTTTGGAAGCATAATATGACATACTTTTAGAGCATGAGAAGAGAAAAATATTTTTGTAATTGCAGAGTTAACGCAACATAGTCCCGCTAAGCAACCTAAAGGTAGGTTAACCGTCCTTACCTGTTGATTAGTTTAATGTGACAAGTATCAAAATATTATACAAGAATATTACGATCCGGCTAATTTTACGATCGGGGAGATACTTATATAGATGGATATTTTTATACGCGATATGATCGGTTTTAATTGTTATATTACAGATTTACACAAGTTTTTACGATATTTTATGTAGTTGGAAATATTACCAATACATTATTAGTCTAACATGGATTCATAACTGACAAGTTATCAACGACTATTAATGGCGAACGTCCCGTGCGACCGGATTCGGTCCCGACTGTTTTAATTATAGACAAGCGATATCATCATTCTCATATCATTTTTAAAAATATTCTGACTGACTTGGCGTACCAAAAATATTTTCATTATATGATAACTGGTCTCGCTGGACTAGTCCAGCCGTGACTATGAAAGTCACAATACTTCCAAAATGTCGACCAAAATCTAGGTAACAATACCGTTAGTTTTAAGGCGATACATCATCGTTCAATTTGTTATTATGTATAG
Organism: Grapholita molesta; assembly: GCA_022674325.2. Taxonomy (NCBI): domain Eukaryota; kingdom Metazoa; phylum Arthropoda; class Insecta; order Lepidoptera; family Tortricidae; genus Grapholita; species Grapholita molesta. Next base: position 7,835,743 of record CP053126.2, read on the forward strand.
AAATCGTGAAGGTTTAAATAAGTATAATATTTTAACTATTTAAAGCAGAATAGGAACCCCTTGGAGGAATGTTCATATAGATAAATAAATAAATAAAAAATTAGGGACAACCTTACACAAATCGACCAGTACTACGGTAAGCTCATTAAGGCTTCTGTTGTAGGTACTAGAAGACGATATATATAATAGATTGTTAAATATAAATACTTAAATACATAGAAAACACCCATGACTCAGAAACAAATATCTGTGCTCATCATACAAATAAATGCCCTGACTGGGATTCGAACTCAGGACCATTGGCTCCATAGGCAGGGTCACTACCCACTAGGCCTGACCAGTCGTCAAATTGACAGCATCTCTTAACAAAATTAATAAATGAGGATTTAATGTTCACATTATGCTTCTACCACAATAAGAAACTTTTGACATACCAAACACTAAAGGCGTCGAGTTTTGTTTGTTTCCTATTTAGAAGAAGAAGAAAATATTTCATAGTAGTAGCGCTCTACGTACAATGCAGGTCACATAATTTCAAAGCTATTAAAAAAAAAACAAAAACATCTCTCGTATAGCAACATTACATATAAGCGTCATTTCGTTTAAAGATAGAGGTATTAACAACCCCATGTTTGGGATAATACTGTGTATTAGTGGGTGGGTTTTTAGGTGTGACGTGAAGAAGAAAATATTTTATAGTAGTAGCGCTCTACGTACAATGCAGGTCACATAATTTCAAAGCTATTAAAAAAACAAAAAAAAAAAAAAAACAAAAACACCTCTCGTATAGTAACATTACATATAAGCGTCATTTCGTTTAAAGATAGAGGTATTAACAACCCCATGTTTGGGATAATACTGCGTATTAGTGGGTGGGTTTTTAGGTGTGACGTCTCTGCCTGGCAGCTTCGTATAATTAAGATAGAACTTTACTTAAGGTAAGTTCGTTTAATCTTATAATTATACTCGCCACCAGTTTATCAATCTTGTTTATTTGTAAAAGTGTTAGGCACCGTTTACCAACTCTAAGGCAAAACCCTACGTGTGCTTGCACCTCCTATATGACACACTTTCGGGATTCTGATATAGTTATAGAGAATGATGCTGCAACTAAGAACAAATACTTTTTTTTACTATATTGTTTTGATTTTGAGGTAGGTAGGAACAATACTACAATGAGAGGTAGGGCACAGCGATTACCATCACGCTTGAATCTGGGGCAGCCCAACTGGGGAAGTACCTCCTCATTACCGAAGACCATATCCATAATAGCACTGCTACCTTTCAGGTATGTAGTGTTGTGTTCCTGATGATGAGTAAGGTTCCCAGAGCTCCAACCCCCCTTAAAGGCCAACAACGCGCTTGTGGTGTTGCGGATGCCCATGGGCGACGGTAATTGCTTACCTCCAGGCAATTCGTCTGCTTGTTTGCCGCCAATGTCATAAAAAAATTAGATATACATATATAAATTATAAATAGATGACATATAAGTACATATAAGAAAAGGTGACGAGTTCCTCCACCGTTCAAGCCAGGATCCTTCATAAAGAATGTTAAGGATATATTATAATATATATTGTACAAGATTTTTTGCATTTGGAAGTTTAATAAAAACAATAATTGTAGTTGTAAGCTATTTTATTATACTCTTACCTAATTATATTTTACTTGTTAATGTCATTAACACGAAACAAAATATTCTTAGCTTTAAATTAATAAATAAATATTTACTTTATTAAAAAATTAACCTTAGGTTCTGTGATAAAATTGTACATTTGGTGTGAACTGGTTTGAACAGAGCGCTCATAAGAAATGTATCATCTGGTTTTGGTACATCTGCGTTTTTGGTATTCTTATTTTCTCCGGAGCGACTTGAAATTTGCTATGGTAAGCTATACGGGGAATCGGTTGAAAGGGCGTATTCATAATGAAATCAGGAGACGTTGTGGCGAAGGCTCCGTCTTGTCTAAAACAAAATCGTATATAAACAAGTTGTAAGGGAATTTATAAATCAGATTCCGTAGTCTTCACCGATGTTTTCACCTAGGTATCATACATACATACATTACATTTCAGCCGTATGCAGTCCACTGCTGGACATAGGCCTCCCGCAAATATGACTTGTATCACCTTGGGGGTATTTGCCATAGTCACCACGCTTGGCAGGCGGGTTGGCGACCGCAGTAGCTGTAAATTAGGTTTTGACGGACGCTGCTGCCCGTCCGTAGGATTTTTCCCTTTGTCGCCTCTTACGACACCCGCGGGGGGAGATGGGGTGGCGCTATTCTAGTCAGCCGGTATCACACGGCACCTAGATATCATATTGAAATTATTATTATGTATGTCTTTTCCGTACACGGAACAATGGTGTTCCGGACATTTGGGAGGCGTGCGCGGAGCCGGATTGAGCCAACGCGCAGAGGCCCTTTCGACAATATAATGAAATGTAAGGGTTACACTAAGCGGATGTTGCCCCTGTCCGTATCAGGGCACCCCAGGGGCGCTCAGGTATGTGGAGTCGCTACTCTCCAACAGCTCGCCACAAGCTGCCCTGTTGACTGATTGCACTAGAGAAAACCAGTGGGCGATGGGTTCGTCACATCTCCTTTACGAGAATGGCCTTTTGGAGGATTTTGCTATTATTATTATTATTGTGAGCCTATTGTGTCACTGCTGGGCAAAGGCCTTCCCCCTCTTCAAATATTTATCAAATTTTAATGACCATGTGGATTACCCTATTATAAAATATACGTTATCATGGAATGTCAACAATAATTAAATAATAGGAGTAGAAGAAGAAACTGAGATATGACTGCTTTTGACTGGTTGGAGAAATGAAGGCGAACACTACTTACTTCGGTAAAACTCGAACACCGAGGTTAATTATGTGAGAGAATTTCGGATTATTAGTTGGACTTGAGATCATGTAGTTCGGCTCGTCGTTCCGAAGATGTTGCTGGATTTGTTGATAGAGGGCCAAATGATGTAAACCAACCTATTAAGAATACATAATAAATTAAATGTGTGGTTAACTAATATAACTAATAAATAAAATGTACTTAACTCTTCGTTAAGTACATTTTAATTTTACCCTTTTATTGCTCTTACCATCGGCGCGTGTTGTGGTGTTCTTTCCGTCGGTTTCTTTGCCCAGAGGTGTGACTGCTCAGATTGAAACATTTTAATATCGTGGTTCATATGAGGCCTGTAGGTAGAAGGATTAACATTTTTCGTTTCAGTGACAATATCTATAGGTTCCAGACTTAATGCTGATCCAGCTGAATTCTCATTTAGATCAGATTGTTCAGAATAATCAATTTTGGTATCCGGGTTAGGGATAGTCGAGGTATACAAAACTGGCGCTCTTGAATGTGTAGGTAGAGGAGCAAATTGAAATGTTTTGTTAATCAGAGGTTTGAAAGGCAAGTCAAGATTTTTCACTGCGTTATTATTATTATATGCCTCATGACCATGACTCCTTAGAAATACTTCATGCCTCAAAGTGTTTCCATGTGCCTTCGGAGTGTCTTCCTGCTTCTTTGAAGCGTATTCATGTACCGCACTGTACTGATAAGATAGAGGGACATCCTCCCTTACAAAGTTTTGTGAATAAGTAGCTTGATTAGATTTCGATTTAGGGAGTAGTGGAGGTGCTGCCAAACATGTAGTTATTAGGGTTATCACAAGTACTATCTGTAACAGATAACATAATTTAAGAGGATATTGTAGCACCAAAACAGCATGAACAGTGATATTTTTTTAACTAACTATCGGTATTAAGTACGTTTCAATTTTAAACTCACTTTAAAACACATCTTGATCAAGATTTGTCTGTTGAACACTCGGAAGTGTTTGTGTCCGGATACAAAGTGCTTCACTTATTTATAGGCACGTAGTTTAATCAAAGAGAGAAATCACATGTTATATAACAATGTTTTATTTTTTTGTGCGTAGATCAATTATTCGTTTGCCTCCGGTGAGTGACTCCTGTAACAAAGCCGATGGGCTCCGGACCTTTCACTCGTTTTTTCAATTCATTTAAATTTAGGTCGGTAGAGAGATATCGGCTGTTGCGAATGCCAGAGAACGAACTGTACTAAACTGGTGTCACTTGCTAACTGTAAAAATAGTTTTGGATATAATAGGATGACATCAATGTATCACTTCCTTCCAATTGTCAACATTGTGAGAGAACAATATTAGAACGTTCATGGGAATCGGATTCATTATATCATATCGGCTTATTAATCAAAACAATTCTTCAGTTACCCTGTTATTAATTTATTTCTCTAGTTATTTGCTTCTCTGAATCTTTATGTTTTTATTGTACAGAATATAATACATAAAACAGATAATTATGGTGTTTTACCAGACATGGGAATATATTATACTGTTCAGCCGCTGTTTTGTATGGCTAAACTAAGTAGGTATGGAGTAATATTTTAAAGAATATAAAAAAATAATTGGATTGGTATTGGATTGGAAATAGTACATTACTGCAGAGGCCGTGAAGTAAGGGATTTAAGGACGAGATTGCGGTAGACGGGCGAGTCGGAGACGAGGCCGGATAAATTGAGTCCTTTAATCCCTGTTCAGGCCGAAGCCTGTATAGTGCTTTTCTCAAACATTTCAAGAAAATAATAAAATTAAAATAACAACAAAGCAATCAAGTAAATTTTTGAACTGCTGCCTTTTATTTTTATACAAAAAAAAACAAACTCGACAAAGTACACCTTTTAACTGCTTATAAAAATATAACTATCTATGGTTCATAGAATTCGTTTTTTTTTAATGAATTGACATTGGAAAAAGTTATTCCAGCACCATGTTTAACCGATTATTATAATATGCTTTCAAAGAGATTGTAACTTGGATGTATGTATTTTTTCCTTCGTCAGTCTAATCTTAGTTGGCAAATTTAAAAAATTAGAGCTGCGGACAATAATGTGCTTTTCATACTAACTCCATACATTTATTCACGGCCTAGTCCATAAATGTGCAACTTCTTGGCATCATTTCGTGCCATTAACGCATACATTTCGTAGTATGTTTGAGAAAAAGTTATTAGTAATAGTAAATTACTGCAGCCGCCGGGAAACAGGGGGTCAAGACCCTTTCACGGCTAGGCATGTATAGTGCTTTTCTCAAACTAATGCAATGAAATAAATAAAAAAATACCACGGAACAAAACAGCTTCTCGACATAAGTTTTTTAATTTTCCCTCCAATCCCGCTTTGTAGTATTTTTGCCTTCGATGTAATAATTAATGACTATCATAAATAGTCTGGCTATAATTACTATATACAACATTTAGAAAAAACCACCAAAAAAGAATGCACTTTTAAATGATGGCGCTACGGCATCTGCCTTTGGCGGTACACAATAACAAAATATAGATACATAAAACCGGGCCCGGTTAGATTATTCAATCAATTCAATCGATTTTATACACCCGTAACACTATATCTAAGTCACAAAAGCATTGAGTCACACCATTTACCACTATTTAGTCTTAATAAACAGAGTTTTACACGCCGAGAAACTTTTCCATTCCGCCATTATTAAAACAAGTAAAAGTGTCCTGTGATTGGTTGACTCAAAAATGCGTTCAAAAACGCGCATGCGTGGAGTAGTGTTTGGTGTTGCCAATACAATTTTAAAATTGAGAGCATGAATAATAAATATAATAATGTAATAACCTGATGATATTAATATTCATTTACATGATAAATAAAATAAATCTCTTCATACCATTTCGTCTGAAATAAGAGAGATTATTTTTTAGCCCGCTAATCATTTAGTCACTAAAATGATAAAAAAATAATGATAATATCAGCTGTTTGAACAGGCTTCATGAACACAGACGCCAGGTATACATAAAAATTAAAAAAAAATTACTTCCCGGCCTAGGCCTTCAATTTTATATGAAATTCGTTACCTGTCCTCTGGAGTCGATCCGCCCTAAACGTGATACTTCGAAGCCTATTATGACGCACGTAACGAAGACATTTCATTGCATGTTTGAGAAAAACATTTTACTGCGCTACTTACTGGTTTGGTATGGCTTAGTAAACAATTGAATACTTCACCGATCTCAGCATAAACCTAAAATTATTTTGATAAGACACTAACATAATTATAAAGGTAGTGTTGGTTTTCAGGGTACTTAATCTAGATAAGTAGATTAAACCAGGGTGGCAAGAAAATATCGAAGCTAAACAATAGTCCAATGATATATTTCGACGAATAAAAAAAACAGAATAAAAATGTCTGTAATTTTCGATATTCGGATTTTTCTTTTTTTGGGTGTGTGTGTACTCAGAACGAGTCTTTTCATTTCCAAACGAAGAAACAAAGAGTCTCAAATTTTTCATATAATTTTAATTCCATCCCTTCCGTTGCACACAAATGAAATCGGTGAAAAATGCTAACGGAAGAGAAGAAAAATAATTGGGACGCTTTTTTCGAAAGAGCTTGTGATTCTCAGTAAACAACATACACAAAAAAGGCGAAATTAAAAAGTTAAGGATACAACATTGCCGTATGTGGAACCAAGGGAAAAAGGCGATGGATGGGCAGCAGCGCCATTCGAAGCCCAATCTACAGCCACTGCAGTCGCCAATCCGCCTGCCAAGAGTGACGACTATGGCAACTACCCCCAAGATAATACAAGTCATGTCCAGCAGTGGACAATTTACAGCTGAAACGATAACTTTAAATAATATTAGGTTGTTGTCCATTGTCGTTGGCTAGAATACCGTTGGCTATGCTCGTCGATTTTTAAGTGTGCTAGTGAATTATTTATAGCAATTCTCGTGTGCAATTTTTACACAATGCGTGATTTACATTATTATGACGAAAGTAAATTAACCTGAGATAAGCTAGGTAGTTCTAATTCAATCCGCGCTGTGTGGGAGGTAAGTTGTTGACACTCGCGTGGAGGCCAGTGCCCGAGGCGTTGCAGGCGGTATGGTACAAGTTATGAGAATGCGTATGTGATTATTACCGAATGTTCATATTTTATTTTTTGTTTATATTTTATTTTAACACATTCGCTGCCACCCCCTCCTAAAATGTATGGAAATGAACGCACATATGCGTCGATGGCAGTGAATGCGTTAACGACCGGTCTGGTTTAGTGGGTATGGAATTTATTTGTGTGATGAGCACAGGTATTTATTCCTGAGTTATGGGTGTTTTCTATATATTTAAGTATGTATATGTTATCTGTCGATTACATATATATCGTCGTCTAGTACCTACAACACAAGCCTTACTGAGCTTACCATAGGACTAGGTCGATTTGTGTAAGATTGTATATATAAACGTAAGACGCATGCTGGAACTTAGTTTTGGTTTGAAATAAATTACGCGAGTTTGTGTTTGTGTTAAACAAAGACTGAACTAAAATTTGATTATTTTTAGTTCAACATATTACATATACTCTTAATAAATATAATATTAAAATGATACTCAAAACAATCAATAAACCTTTATAATAGTTAACTAGATCTTATGACTTGAGGCGCTTAAAGCATGAATACAATAATGTGTTATAGTATCGCGAGCCGGTCAAATATGCGGTTATCCCTGACCTTACGCGGGCCACAAATTCGACGCAATGCACTACTTACCTGTCATTATGTTATTGATGGCTTCGAAACTGATAGATGTATTACTCTGTCAACTGCCTAATTGACAGAGATAAAGATTTAACCTAATTGTAATTACATTGTAATCAGTGACGTTTTGTAACGTCTTTAATGCGATCACCTTTAATGTAGTGACGTACCTATTTTGTAATGTAACGAGGCGTAAAAACTAAACTATTATTTTAATCATTGTAACTAATTAATGTTAAATACTGAAAGCATTTATTTGATGCTATGAGGTTCTTATAAATATTTACTGACATATAAATTATTAACAACAATAATATTACTTTGCTATTCCGCTGTTTAATAACGTGCGTTATATAGTCAATCAGTGCCAACCCATTACTGACATATTTTACCTGTTTACAACATTTACCTATATCCAAATATTATTTGATTTAAAAGTTATGTCTAACATAATTATATATATATAATCTACTTAACCTAGATATAAAATATATCACCATTTTAGCGAAAACTGCTGGCCATAATATGCCTCCCCTAACCCCCTTTTGCCTCTAGCGGGTTCCCGTGACCTAGATTAGGTCGTCGGATCAACGAGAATCGGATAAAATATATCAATTCCTAAGCATAATCATACTATCTAGTGTTTGTGTGTAAACACGAGCATATCAGACAAATGTGAAACCTTGAGTGACGGATGGTAGCGGATTTCATTGATGCGCTTGAGTGACTCATCTTCATTCACTGATACGATAAGGTTAATAACCTCAAAGTCGTGACTTGAGGCAACTAAAAGAAGATGCGATAATATTTTCTTATCATAGTGTTGTACTCGGAAGTAATATGTAAAATAAGGTGTATCTGAAACATAATTTTATTTTAACTTGAATTTTAGATCCAACATAAAACATTTTCACATAATAGTTCTACGTGGAAGTAAAATCCAATAAAATTTATATCTGTATTTGTACATAAATGTGTATTAGCCTTTTCATCATGGCATTTATGTCGAACATTAGATAATATTCATGACAACAGGACTGAAAATAACAATTTTATACCTGTGATATAAAAGTAATTAAAATAATTGTGATACGATAAGTATCTTACCATAATGATTTAAAATCTGGTACAATAAAATAAACAAAATATGTTTTTGCATACCTACGCGAAAAATTAAAAAAAAAATTTAAGAGGATTTAATGGACCACGAATCAAAGTGTGATTGTTAATAAAACTGTTTCAAATGAAGTTATTAAATTGATTTGTATACAACAATCTTTAAGGTTGCGGCATATCTCGTCAAAGTATTTTTTATATAATTAAGATACAATCACACATTCTATCAAGAATTATAGAGTGCACATACGAGTATATAATATGTTATCTGGCCACCCAAATTTCACCTTTACTATATAGATTCTACTGTAACGAAAAAGTTTAAATTTGACCTATAGTAAGTAGCATACACGAGGCGACCCGACGACCTTGTCGCGCCCAAAACCGAGCACTATAAAAGGCACATGTTACACATCCAATGCATCAGTTGATCACTAGTCAACAAACAATATGTTCTCCAAAGTAAGTCATCAAAATTAAGTGACAAAATAAAGTGAACAGTTTCATAAGTGTTATACATAAGTCGAAAAGGAAAATATACCCCATGGATTTAAATATTTTTTATTTTATAGATCGTTGCTCTGTGCGCTTTTGTGGCGGCGGCCCAGGCTGGCATTATTGCCCAGCCCCAGTACGCCCACGCTGGAGCCGTCTCGTCTCAAAGCATTGTGCGTCACGATGAGCAGCCACTCCACGCCACCAAGCTGATCGCCTCTCCCGTCGCTAAGCTGGCCGTAGCCGCTCCCGTCGCCTACCACGCTGCTCCCGCCCCCATTGCCTACCACGCCGCACCTGCCCCTCTGGCCTACCACGCCGCCCCCGCCCATGCTCACTACTCTTCCGCCGGAGCCGTATCCTCCCAGAGCATTGTCCGCCACGACGAGCAGCCCCTTCACGCCGCCAAGCTGATCGCCGCTCCCGTCGCTAAAGTCGCCGTGGCTGCCCCCGTCGCCTACCATGCTGCCCCCGTCGCCTACCACGCTGCGCCCGCGCACTACGCTGCCAGCCCCGTCCACTACTCTGCCCCCATCGCCAAGGTGCTCGCGCCCGCCCCCAAGCTGATCGTTTCCGCCCACCACCAGGAAGAGGAATACGTGAGTATAGTAAAAAAAAAGTGAATTTAAACTACTACTAATTTTGCTAATAAAAGTACGAAATAAAAGAATAGCTATTAAGATACGTTTTCTAAACATCGTGTGTATGTACAGGCCCACCCCCAATACGAGTACTCTTACTCCGTCGCTGACGGCCACACCGGCGACAACAAGTCCCAGCACGAGACCCGCGACGGCGACGCCGTGCACGGCGAGTACTCCCTGCTGGAAGCCGACGGCTCCGTGCGCAAGGTGCAGTACTCCGCTGACGATCACAACGGCTTCAACGCGGTCGTGAGCCACTCCGCGCCCGCCCACCACTAATTCCTACTACTACTGATTGTAGATGCTAGGAACACGGAACTGTAAATAGTCAATAATATTTATTTTTATAATAATAAAAGCAAATTGTTGAAATATAAAACGTTCTATTTATTATCTACTCCTAAACATTTTATTTATTTATTATCAACTTGGTGTGGTAATAAATTAGCCTGCTATACAAAATTATTGTTGATGAAGAACCATTTTTTCTAATTCAGTAAATGGTGGCAATTATGGAGAAGTTATTTAAAATATGAAATTGTTTTTTTTATATGACAACTTTTATTTCAAATGATTTGTCACCCTAGTTGATTTATGGTAAAAAGGCTCATTGTAAAACACTTTTAATAATATGTTCTCATTGTCAAATGAAAACAACTGAATTTTCCGCCGAAGCGATGTGACACGTGAGGTGGAACTCGAGGTCAGTTCAACTATTATAGTACGATGACTGATATTAATCATAGTTCGGCTAAATTAGAACAAAAATATGAGTATATAAATTTACAAGCTGAAAATATGTAAAATTATTCAGAAACCAAATTAACATAACATAACATTTAAAATTCTCCATCGTTCCGGTAATTGACGAACCTCAACGTCAAAAGGAAAAAATGTCTTTTCGCGACGTCCACCGAAACGGTACCTAATTTTTATTATAATAATATGTAGACAATTTTTTTTAATTGTATAATTTAGTTATTTATGCAATAACTAGTTGTATAAGAGGGTTTCAAAAAGGTGAGTGGCGTGTGTAACATAGGCGCCATGAGTCTTTTTTGACCTCTTTATATACAACGTTGCATACAATACTTTTTCTACGACTAGGGATTAAATAAAACGCAATATAACTATTCCAAGAATGCTAACTGTTGTAAATAAATATATATATATATAAGAGAAAAATATATTAAAGATGCGTGTTGACACGAGTGTTTATTAGAACGAAGTAACCAAGGAATTTCAAACAATATAAAATAATAGAAATAAACAACTTAAAAAGTATAGTTTGCACAACAGAGGTTAGTTTATACAACAGCCGCCCTTAATCGAAGTTGTGACAGACAAACGAACAAAAAATATACAAATTAAGTTTCTATCCCTAAATTAATCGTACACCTTTTATGTGCAATAGGCCCAAGTGGCTTCGTAAGTACATCTGCAGGCATATCGCAAGTTTTAATATATGTTACATTAATAATATTATTAGATACTTTTTCTCTTATAAAATGGAATCTGGTATCTATATGCTTCGTCCTGCAATGGTGTACCGGATTATGTACGAGGTTAATGGCACTCTGACTGTCAGAAGCTAAGTTAACTGGATAGAGTTTACCTGTTATCTCGTAGATAAACCGTCGTAAATAACACGCTTCCTTCGCAGCAGAGGCTAATGCCATGTACTCCGATTCTGCTGAGCTAAGGGCAATGGTAGGTTGCTTCTTGGACTCCCAGGATACTGGACCTCTACTCAACATAAAGGCATAACCAGTGTATGACCTTCTGTCAAACGGACAATTTGCCCAGTCCGCGTCGCAAAAACCTTTCAAAGGTTTTCCACTCTTTCTGTAAACCAATGAATAGTTTAAAGTACCCTTTAGGTACTGCAGAACCCTTTTTGCAGCATTCCAGTGTTCTTTAGTAAAACATGTATTAAACTGACTTAAATAACTCGTTGCGTACGTGATGTCAGGTCGTGAGTTTACTGACAGATACATCAGACATCCTATTAAATTCTGATAAGGATAACACTCACCAGTTTGACCATCAGGTCTCCGTTCCATATGTTTTTTAACTAATGGAGTATTGACATCCTTACACCCCTTCATATTAAACTTTTCCAATATAGAAAGAATATAATTACGCTGGTTTACTTTAATACAGTCGGAATCGTATTCAATTTGTAGTCCCAAATAACATTTTAATATTCCGAGATCCTTTAATGAAAAATATTTCGACAAATCATTCTTGACAATGTCAAATGTCAACTCGGACTTATAGAAGACTATTATGTCATCGACAAATATACCCAATATTACGAGTTCTTTATCAAAAAGTTTCGTATATACGCAAGGCTCGGAAGGAGTTCCTTTAAAACCTATTTTTAACAGCGTATCGGTTAACTTTTTGTTCCACGCTCGCGGTGCCTGTTTAAGACCGTAAAGAGATTTTTTGAGCAAACAAACCTTGTTTTCCTTGCCTTTTTCTATAAAACCAAGTGGTTGCTCCATGAAAACTTCTTCTTTTAAATCTCCATTAAGAAACGCAGTATCCACGTCTAAATGCTTCATTCGTAGGTCCAACTCTGCAGCTAATGCAAACAACGTGCGGAGGGAAGAATGACGAATCACCGGCGCGAACGTTTCCACGTAGTCTATTCCCTCGACTTGATGAAAACCTTTGACGACGAGTCTCGCTTTATACTTTGTGATATTACCATATGCGTCTTTCTTAATCTTATAAACCCATTTACATGGTATAACCTTTTTGTTAGGTTTATCTACTAAATCCCATGTATGGAGTTTTTTCAGTGAACTGTACTCATCAGCCATAGCATGGTGCCACTTGTCAGCATCATCGGCATGAGTAGCTTCGTTAAAAGTTGTAGGTTCACTAGAATCAGCCATAGAAATATTGTAAGTAAGGAAGTCAGGTGGTTTCCTATTTCTTGATAAGTACTGACGTTCAGAAATAATTTCTTCTTCCACATTTTCAGGCTCTTTTTCTTCACAAGATAGCCTCGAATCATTGGGAGGCTTTTGCTCTTCCAATATCACTGGCTCTAGATTTATTGATGAAGACGCTTCAGCCACAGGATCAGTACTCTCATCACAATCATAGAATTCAACTTCATGATTATTATCAGGGTCAGGCTCTATTCTTTCTGCAAATAGAGGCGTACAGTCTGACTGTACCACAGGCTGGCTATTCTCAATCTCAGCTTTCTTTGTATTTGTATCAAACAGTAAGATAGAGTCAGATTGTACTACTGGCTCAGATTGCCACTGCTTTAAGGCTGTAAACTTATTCTCGAAAAAGGTTGCATCTCTGGATATAAGTACTTTTCGTGGATTAACAGGATCTCTAAAAATATAAGAACCTGTAATTTCTGAGTATCCCACGAATATCGCCTCCTGCGCCTTAACATCTAACTTCCTCCGATGACACGAGGGTATATGGACAAGTGCTCTACATCCGAACACTCTCAGGTGACTTAGATCACCTTTTCGACCATACCATCTGTCATAAGGAATATTGCCACCCAAGGCTCTGTGAGGAGACCAATTCTTCAGATATACGGCAACTTTGAATGCATCTTCCCAGTATGCTTTCGACAGTGAGCTATCAGCCAGCAACGTTCTTCCCTTCTCTGTAACCGAGCGATGCGTACGTTCCGCAACTCCACACTGTTGAGGACTGTAAGGCGTCGTCGTTTGATGCTCGATACCTTTTGAAGCAAAATAATCAAAGAACTCTTTATTAACAAATTCTTTGCCTCCGTCAGTCCTAACAGCTTTTATTTTCTTGTCTAATTGATTTTCAACAAAGGATTGAAACAGACAGAATTTATTTTTAACTTCATTTTTGGAAGAAATAAAATAAGTGAATACCTTTCGTGTATAATCGTCTACTACAGTTAACATATACTTATTACCTTGAAAAGAGGTTGTAGAGACCGGTCCCATGAGATCCATATGAATTAACTCCAACGCGGACGTAGCCTTATTGGAAGCTGCTTTCTTGAAAGGTTTTCGCGCTTGTTTACCTTCCACGCAAGCGATGCAACTATTTTTATCTACAACTGTAAATTTTACGCCTACCTCGTGATTCTTCAGTTGTCTCATACCTATACGACACAAATGGCCTAACCTCGCGTGCCAAAGTTTATAACTAAAGATCGTTATCAAGGTGCTCTTTTCGTGGCAAACGGTACGGTTGGCAAAAAAAACAAATACTTCCATTGAAATATTCACTTTGTTCTTAACTACAAAATAAATAGTTACCTACCTTCTTAGGATTACACCTCTACGGTACAAAGCCTTTTCCGACCAACTATATATTTTTAAAACAATATACGTCAAATGACATTAATTATGTCATAAAAATACATTACGCGAAGTGTATATTATTTTAATCCAAATAATCAAATGCACTCTAGATATGACTATCTAGAATTGTTATTCGAGTAGTTCAACTCAAAAGTAGTGCACGAAGTAAGACGAGCACGGAGGACTTTAATAAAGTGAACGAATAATCTCAGTATCCTCATTCACAGTATGGATTTGACACAATACCCAGATTTTATAACAACGGACGAAGGCACGCGATGTACTATTTGTAATGTCAATATTAAAAGGAAAAATACAATATGAACAAGCACTACAGTCAAAATCTCATCGAGATAGAATAAATGATTCACATTCTCATTACAAGCTACAGCAAAGCCTAAAAGACAACCCTGATTTTAAATCAAAGACAATAAGTTATTTTGTAAATTATGTGATCTTCGACATTTAATCCTTCTTTATTTAGTTTGGACCGGCATATGAAAACTGATTTTTACACATTTTCCAGTACAAAATGGACAAAACAGTTCAACAAAGACTTGACTGATTTTATGATTCAATGGAATATACCGTGGTCAAAACTTGACAACCCAACATTTCGGAATTTTATGGAGAACCTCTTAAATAATAAATACGGTAATAACGTGAATTTACCCAGTGAATCAAATATACGGCTAAAATATCTTCCAAAATTTACGAGGAAAAAAAGGATCAGATTAGGCAAGAACTACAAAATAAGACGATATGCCTTAGCGTTGATGAAACCACTGATTCATGTGGGAAAAAAGTGGCGAGCGTTTTGATTCAGGCATTAGATGGAACAAGCAGCAAAATGTGCATTTGTTTGCATCAAAAGTTTTGAGGAAAACCAATTATTTAACTACAACCGGACTCGTAAACGAAACGCTTAAAGATCTTTGGGGTCAACAATATAATGAAAACTTAGATACCATTGTTTTCATAACTGATGCTGGATCATATATGCTCAAGGCGGGAAATGTCTTACACAGGAATATCCGAATTTAACACATGTGACACATGCTTTGCACACGGACTGAATCGTCGCAGAAAAGTGAGGAGTCTTTATCCTAAAATAAACAAATTGATTGACTGTGTAAAAAAAGTTTTCCTTAAAGCTGGTTAGAACGAAAAAATTTCGAATGATGTATCCGAACATTTCACTTCCTCCGCGACCAGTGATAACCAGATGGGGCACATGGCTAAACGCTGCTTCATACTATAACAAATATTACAATGAAATCAAGGCTGTGATCGATGCTTTAGATTCACGTGAAGCGAGAGCAATTGTCGAGGCCAAGAAAATTTTTCGCGATCGCAATTTGAAATCGGACTTATTGTTCGTTGACACAAACTTCAACATTATCGCCAAGTCGATTCAATTGCTGGAGGACCCAAAACTAGAACTTAAAAGTTCATTGAAAATTGTCTCTGACTTGATAAAAAAAATGGCGAAATTGAGATTACATCTCACGGGTAAAGAAGTTTATTTTAAACTAAAATATGTCTTGAAGAAAAACCCTGGTTATAGTACTGTAAAGTCGCAGCAACTGATAGAAGGAAAAGAGGTGGATATGCCGGAGGGCGTCAACAAAAGTTGCGTGCAGTATTTTAAAGAGTTAAATTACCTTCCTGTAACTTCTGTCAACGTAGAAAGGTCATTTAGTTATTTAAAATGGATTTTTTCTAATCGACGTGAACGACTGACAGCCAAATCTGTTGAACACATTTTAGTTATTTATTCAATGTAATTTGATAAGTAATTCTAAATATGTATATATTTCATAATTTGTTAAGTATATAATGTTTTAAATACTTGTGTATTTGTTTTTTTGCCAACCATACTCTGCCACCAATACAGCACGCTGATAACGATCTCTATTTATAACTATCTTGA
Source organism: Grapholita molesta (assembly GCA_022674325.2). NCBI lineage: Eukaryota > Metazoa > Arthropoda > Insecta > Lepidoptera > Tortricidae > Grapholita > Grapholita molesta. The sequence continues at coordinate 7,851,881 of CP053126.2, forward strand.
CAGTCAGAGTGCACATCGTGTGTCAAATAATTGTCCGCCGCATTCACGGGATTTTTGACTGTACCGTCTAAAACGTACAGTCCACCGCAGGGCGAGGCATGAGCAACAGATTCACCTGTAAAACGAAAATTATCAGATTTATAAAAGTTACATCCATTTATATCAAAAACACATACAAAACCCTTTTCAACAGTTTTGTGTACAGATAGTAAATTAGCTTTTAAATCTGGTACAAAAGCAACATCACTAATCTTGTTTACAACGTTTTCTGGTGTATTTATAGAAATATTTCTAACTCCACAGCACTATCTGTTCTCCGTTTGCGACAGTAACGGTAGCTTCATTTCGCATCGTTATACTTTCATACCAATCACGTCTAGAAACCATGTGCCTAGTACAGCCCGAATCAATATAGAAGATATCCTTGCAGGAGCTACTAGAAGTGTTGAGCGATGTAATTGTAGTATTATTGACAGTTACCGCATTGGCTTCCTTCTTCTTGCTCTTCAATGGACAGTCTGGTCTCTTATGACCAGGCTTTTTGCATTCGTAACATGAAAAACGGAATCTAAAGATGAAGTTGCAGATTTGGACATTTCGTTCAGCAGTTTTGTCTTAACAAGTTCTGTAGTCACTTCGACATTACTGTTTTCTAAAGCCATAATGAGAGGCTCGTATTTTGGAGTAAGACCTCCCAAAAGTATCGCAGCAATAGAGTTATCTTTTATGACTACATCAATATCCGCTAGATCCTGTGCGGTTGACATTACTGCGTTAATGTACAGTTCCATGTCATCAAAGTCCGACAGACTCAACCTGTACAGCTTACGCTCTAAAGCTAACCTTCGTCCCATTCCCTTGTCTTCAAAAGCGTTCTGCAAAGATTTCCATGCTTCAGCCGCAGTTTTCGCACATCTCACGTGAGTAATAGCTGCGCCGTCTACTGTTAAACATATTTTTGTGAGTTTAGAATCACGACGTACCTTGGTAGAGGCAAGAGTTTTATCACCTTCGGGGTAGCACCTATTGTTTCCCACAGGTCCTCATGTACAAGGTAATTGCGCATCTTAAATTTCCACGTAGGGTATCCATCTTTTCCTTTTAAGCAGAAGAATGGAACAGATGAGCTGGTCGTAGGGGAATTTTTCACACACGTAGCATCTCCTTGTTCAAGTGACATTTTTAAATGTATCTATTATTTAGTCACAAATAAACAAATTTAATTATTTTTCACTAAATTCACATTAAAACTAAGCTCTCTATTTCTATTTTAGAGCTTCGTGCTGATAACGTGTTGTAAATAAATATATATATAAGAGAAAAATATATTAAAGATGCGTGTTGACACGAGTGTTTTATTAGAACGAAGTAACCAAGGAATTTCAAACAATATAAAATAATAGAAATAAACAACTTAAAAAATATAGTTTGCACAACAGAGGTTAGTTTATACAACACTAACCAAACACAGCAATACAGCATAAAAAAGAGCGGGAAGTTGGATAGTGGCAAATGACAGCCGACACACGGTATATGTATCATTTTTAGGGCTCCGTACCTCAAAAGGAAAAAACGGAACCCTTATACGATCACTTTGTTGTCCGTCTGTCCGTCCGTCCGTCCGTCCGTCTGTCAAGACCCTTTTTCTCAGGAACGCGTGGAGGTATGAAGCTGAAATTTATATCAATTACTCAGGTCTACTGTCCCTTGAAGCTGTGAAAAAATCAAACTTCTAAGCCAACGCAATCAAAAGATACAGCCGTTTATGCCGCAAATTTTCGACACTTGCAAGGGAATCAAAACCTACAGGGTGCTTCCCGTGAACTCAGAATCTTGAAATTTGGTACGAAGCAACGTCTTATAGCATAGATAAAGGAAAAATTACGAAAACCATAAATTTTTACGAACTATGTAAACCTTGCAGGTTTGTACGGAACCCTCGGTGCGCGAGTCCGACTCGCACTTGGCCGGTTTTTTTTCAAATGTCATTTACTTGTGTTTGAAATCATAACAAATTCAGTTGTTTGTTAGGTTGGCAGTTTTAATTTTCGTAGTAAATTTAATGTTTTCTTATTATTTTTATCTGTTGGATTCACCCTTATTATTTGTATCTGTTCGATGGAAAAACGATATTCGTAAATTTTGGATGATTGTTTCTGTCACTCTCATGACGCCTTAATTGGAGTAAAAGAGATAGACGCTCGAAACATACGAACTTCGATGTTTGCAGTACTGGGCCTTCATTCAAAAATGAATAGAAAACATAACTATATTCTTCTTTCGTGCGTAAAATTAACGCATAAGTTGCTGCTAAGAAGTTCAATATTCGTCCTAAATCAAAGCTCAAGTTATAAATATGACCCATTTGTATATGATTACGACGAGTATATGATTAAGGATATAAGAATACAAATAACAGGGTGTTATATTTCAACAATTTGCTTTTATTATTATAAAAATAAATATTATTGACTATTTACAGTTCCGTGTTCCTAGCATCTACAATCAGTAGTAGTAGGAATTAGTGGTGGGCGGGCGCGGAGTGGCTCACGACCGCGTTGAAGCCGTTGTGATCGTCAGCGGAGTACTGCACCTTGCGCACGGAGCCGTCGGCTTCCAGCAGGGAGTACTCGCCGTGCACGGCGTCGCCGTCGCGGGTCTCGTGCTGGGACTTGTTGTCGCCGGTGTGGCCGTCAGCGACGGAGTAAGAGTACTCGTATTGGGGGTGGGCCTGTACATACACACGATGTTTAGAAAACGTATCTTAATAGCTATTCTTTTATTTCGTACTTTTATTAGCAAAATTAGTAGTAGTTTAAATTCACTTTTTTTACTACACTCACGTATTCCTCTTCCTGGTGGTGGGCGGAAACGATCAGCTTGGGGGCGGGCGCGAGCACCTTGGCGATGGGGGCAGCGTAGTGGACGGGGCTGGCAGCGTAGTGCGCGGGCGCAGAGTGGTAGGCCACGGGGGCAGCCACGGCGACTTTAGCGACGGGAGCGGCGATCAGCTTGGTGGCGTGAAGGGGCTGCTCGTCGTGGCGGACAATGCTCTGGGAGGATACGGCTCCGGCGGAAGAGTAGTGAGCATGAGCGGGGGCGGCTTGGTAGGACAGAGGGGCGGGAGCGGCGTGGTAGGCAATGGGGGCGGGAGCAGCGTGGTAGGCGACGGGAGCGGCCACGGCCAGCTTAGCGACGGGAGCGGCAATCAGCTTGGCGGCGTGGTGTGGCTGCTCATCGTGACGCACAATGCTTTGGGATGAGACGGCTCCAGCGTGGGAGTACTGGGGCTGGGCAATAAGGCCAGCCTGGGCCGCGGCTACAAAGGCGCACAGAGCAAGGATCTGTAATAATCGGAAAATTATTAAAATTTAACACTTTATTTTGAATCTTTTCCACTTTCTATTCACAGCACTATCACTTGGTTTCACGTAATTAATCCATAACACTTACTTTTGAGAACATTGCTGTTTGTTTAGTGGGTTCACACTGATACTTTACATATGAGGAGAGCAGCTATTTATATAGTTCGTTGGTCAGGACAAGGTCGACAGGTCACATAGTAATTTCGTGATTAATTATTGTTGCTCGATGAGAAATTTGACCGTAGGCTGAGTTGAAGTAGAGCACCTTGAAACGTGGACGACTTTTGAATTTAAAAACTTGATTTCCATCCAAACCCTACCGAATAATTGACAGGGTTAAGAAAGTCCTTTAAACTACAAAATCTAAAATTAGGTTGCATATTGTCAAAATTCCTGGTGTAACTAATCTTTAATCGAACATATGTAATTATATAGGAACATTTTCTAATACTAATATGATACGATACGTTTTTCTAATCTAATATGTCTAATACTAATATGTGCTTAAACTTCTTAGATTTACTGTGGTGGTTTCCTAGCAACAAGACCGCCTGTTATTAACTCTGTATTTCCATTTTTTTTATATCTGCTGCTGTCGTTTATTACATTGTGAAATAAACAGCTATTGTATTATACAGTGTCATCGTATGTGCAGTCAGAGATATATTTGGTAGCATCCAAAGTTCTCATAAATAAATAAACAAAAAATCTTACACAAATCGACCTAGTCCTACGGTGTACTCATGCAAATTATATGGTGTACTGAACTATTTAACTTCTTTGAATGCTGCCAACTATATGACATATTACATACCTAAATGCCTATAGCGACAACTTAATAATTTGTACTTATTAGTAATGTTATACTTCGAAAGAATTGTTGATATAGGAAAACAATAAGGCCCCTAAGATGTAGATGGACAAACCTTCAAAAACTATCGTAAAAAGCTGACAGAGCCGATTGGCGGAAAAATATTCGGAGGGCCGACCCCAAAAAAATGGGAATTAATACGGAGAAAGAAGTTTAGAAATAAATATAGGTATCGTTAGTGCTCAATTTTTTATAGGTATTTCACGCAACTTACTTGATGATTATATTACACAAGTTAAACTATTTTTTGTAGATCATAAAATATTATAGCCTACTCATAATAAAACTACAAGTTAATTTCACGAAATTATAATGGACTCTTCTTGCTTGTGTTGCCTACGTTTGTGGATTAAAAACATACAGGTTATATTAAGTTATTAAACATATAGGTCCCTAGCAGACGTTTCTGCATAATAATAAAAAGTACAGGTTATATTTTACATTAAATATTTTATTTTTTATAGCAAAACGAGGTATTTATTACTACAAGTAACAAGTGCTTAACAAAATACGCAGATTAATGATGGTATTTGGGTGGGGTATGTTGTGCGTGACCTTCGCGCTTGACCTCAGCATTGAATCTGAAACAGTGACAATTTTTTTTAATGTATGTATGACTGTTTGGGTTGATGTGTGTTATTTATTCAAAGGGCTCACGGCTTACTTCAGCTTACGAAGTTGACGGTCCCTGGTTCAAACCCAAGGCATTTAATTGTGATTATCACTTAAGTACCATAGTTATGGAAGTTATCTATGTATATCAGTATTTATATATAATATCGTCGTGTTGTATCTACAACACAAGCCGCATTGAGTTTGCTGTAAGATTACGGCAATTCGTTATATGATGGTCCAAAAACATTCACAATACATTATATTTATGAATATTTTTATTTCAAATATACCCTGCATCTATTTATTTATTCTATTTAGCCCGTTGTTTGAGTGGCCACCATTTGTACTTTCTTGTATTGTGCAATTAAGATTAGATAGATAGATAAATAATTCCTATGTAATCTAAGGCACGGTACTCAGTCTGAATGGTTTTAATTAATTACCTAATACGAGTATATGGTATAATTTCTTACCCGCTATGTTTGTCAGCAGAATAATGCACAGTTCTAATAGTGCCGTCAGCCTCGTGCAGGCTGTAGTAGCCCTTCACGACGTCGCCGTCGCGGGACTCGTGCTGGGACTTCTTGTCGCCGGTGTGCGGGTCCTCCACCTTGTACTCGAACTCGTACTTGGGGTGCGCGTAGTAGTCGTGGTGGCCCTCCGGCGCCTTGCCGGGCACGTCGTGGCGCTGGATGTGCTGTGAGGAAACGGCGTGGTGGTGCTCTTTATGGGACTGTATATTTGAGGGCTGATGGTAATACACGAGGTGAGCCGGCTCGTGGTGTTCATTGATGTGTTGATCATGTCCATGGTTATGATGTGTCTGGTGTAAAATAATGCTTTGAGATGAGTATGCATGCCCCTGTTCTTGCTTGTGTTGTTGCGCAGCAGCTACAGCAAGGGTTACGGCGGCAATTATAACCTGCAAACAAATAAGATATACTGTTATCTACTGAAATATGATTTTCCTATTTTTATTAGCTATATCCGTTAGCTATCTCATAGGTATAGTAAAGAAATGAGATGGAAAAAACTGACTACCCTAGCAATCCTTTTTGAATTATTAATTTTATCTTTTTGTAACGCACACTTTTGCGTCTTTTTTTAAATAAAACATTTTTTTTAATGTGCCAAGTGTAATATAGACTTTCATTTTAAATGGGGTTACTGAAAGGTTCTGTCATGACGATGAAAATACCTCCAGTAATCCTAAGTTACAATACTTGTTTTAAATTAATTAGTTCAATTCGGTATTCATTAAATTTTGATCAATTATTAAATTTTTGTTTACCTTTGTGTACATTGTTGGTTATTTGTAATCGGTTTCGAAGTAAAAACACAACTGATAACTCGAATAAGTAAAGTAAAGTATTTTATAGCAATACTTTTACAAATGTTTCGTAATGACAGGACTTTCGCACAAACCAGAATTATTTTTATTTCATTCATTCAGTGTACATTAAGGTAAGTAAACGACCTTGTATTTTTGGTTCTATTTCACTGTAAATGCTTTCAATTCCCGTCCCACGCTTTCAATGAGTCCTTGAGAGTAATCATTTTGACAGCATAAAAATACTGGACCTTAGAAGAAATCTGTCAACTTTTTTCTAATTATTATTAGTAGATAAATAAATCAGTACGTCCATAATTTGTCAATTTAACTATACACGGACTTTGCAGTAACAAAAAAGAAATTGGTACTAATTATTAACGTCTCATATTTATTTACATAATTTGTATTGTACTTACTTCTTTAAATAGCCTTTTTTAAGTGTCCGCTGACCTCGAGTTTACCCTTGCGTTTCTTCCGAGCAGTTGTCGAGGAAGACATGTAAGACATCATCACCATCTCAATTGGTTTCTACCCGCGCTTCTTTTTTTCCAAGAAACATGTGCGCTTTATTAAAATACCTTTCCTACTTATTTACTTATATGCTTATATATTCCACCACGTGAAAGTCAGTCAACCAATATAATATTTTAATATTTAAACGCCTGATAAAATTGCATTGTTACTTAGTTGCATTGTACTGGCTTGCATGTTTGTATCCAAAGTCATTAATAAATTAAACAGATATACTAATATTAATATAGTTTGTGTTTTATTAAACAAATGATATAAGTTTCATGAATTTTAACCTTGAAACCAGCAGTCACTTCATGACATCATTGTATTTTCGTTTATTTGTAAATAGATGTAATGGTAATGTTTCCTGCTCCAAAATACGAGCAATCAGTTTCGTTTACTCTTCTTACTTTTAATTTTACTCGACCAAGCAAATCAAAAGAGTGATGTATTGCATCCATTATAAAAATTAAGTAGTGATAGTGTTCCGTCACGATTTCGCACAGGTTATATTTATTTCACATTTAAACTTTTCTTTTTAAAAAGTGTGTTTGATATCAGTCACACAGGGTCAGTGTGCATTTTTTTAATACCACAACAGTGGCAAACCAGCATGCGGCCCGCTTGATGGAAGGCGGTCACCGCAGCCTATGGACGTTTACAATATCGAGGCATCAGGCATCATTCACGCGTTGCTGACTCCGTAAAAACCTTTTTACACCCTTTTTGACGAACCCCATACTGTAGTCCTTTGGGATGACCTCGGCAGGAAGCTCATTCCACAACCTTAGCGTACGCGGGAGGAAATTCCTCTGAAACCGTTGGGTACGCGACCATTTTATTTTAAAGTAAATGGGTGAACACCCTGACGGTAGCGAGCGGTGCGATGATAAAAAGTAGCGGTGGTTAACTTAAAGGCCATGCCAGGATAAGCTAAGAGAATCTGCCCCCAGCGAGTTTTGGTTTGTAATTTTTTTTGATGATGTAGCTTTGTATTAGTAGCAAGTATGCAAAATATCAGCCCCCGAAATGTTACAGATTTTGGTAAAAAAAAAAAAAACAAAATATGATCTTTCTTTAATATCTTTTTTTCTACCGAGCCGATTTTGACGTGCTTCTAATATATTGAGCATACAGTAAAGGTGATTATGCGACATTAATTATAGGACACATTGCCTTACAAAAAAATTACAAAACAAAAATACTTTTTTTTTTTTTGTACTTTTACGTCAGCGACACCTCCAAGTTTTTCACTAAAGCTAGCCTCTTTAATAAGCTACGAAATGAATGTATTAACATAATTTTACCAGGGGTATAACGGGGTGTTTTTTTAATTGAATTCATCACCGTACATTTTCTTTACCCGCTCATTATTAAAATTAATCGATTAAAAACTCTTTAGAGAAACTTGTATGTTTATAATGAGCACTGGCCACTTGAAAAAAATTAAAAGTATTGATTCCTTTGAACATACAAGTTTCTCTAATAGTACATTACTGCAGCCGCCGGGAAAAAGGGGGTTGAAGGCTGAGTTGTATATACGGCCGACTGTAAGGAGGCCGGATAGTATACGAAGCCTTCTAGACCCTTTCACGCCTAGGCATGTATAGTGATTTTCTCAGACTAATACAATGAAATAAATAAAAAAATACCACTGAACAAAACAGCTTCACGAGAAGTTTTTTAATTTTCCCTCCAATCCCGCTTTGTAGTATTTTTGCCTTCGATGTAATAATTAATGACTATCATAAATAGTCGGGCTATAATTACTATATACAACATTTAAAAAACCACCAAAAAAGAATGCACTTACCTTTTAAATGATGGCGCTACGGCATCTGCCTTTGGCGGTACACAATAACAAAATATAGATAAATAAAACCGGGCCCGGTTAGATTATTCAATTTTTATACACCCGTAACACTATATCTAAGTCACAAAAGCATTGAATCACGCCATTTACCACTATTTAGTCTTAATAAACAGAGTTTTACACGCCGAGAAACTTTTCCATTCCGCCATTATTAAAACAAGTAAAAGTGTCCTGTGATTGGTTGAGTCAAAAATGCGTTCAAAAACGCGCATGCGTGGAGTAGTGTTTGGTGTTGCCAATACAATTTTAAAATTGAGAGCATGAATAATAAATATAATAATGTAATAACCTGATGATATGAATATTCAATTACATGATAAATAAAATAAATCTCTTCATACCATTTCGTCTGAAATAAGCGAGATTATTTTTTAGCCCGCTAATCATTTAGTCACTAAAAATGATAAAAAAAAAAAAAAAAAAATAAAAAAAAATAAAAATAGTTTATTCATTAACTTACAACTTTACAGGATATCAGGTTGGCGTCTCTTTTTAAGTATAAATATACCTGTGTCAAGAGACACCGCTCTTCCGAAATGGTTTGCTAATGCTTACCAACATTTTAAATCAAAATTTAAGTTTAAGCTAATATCTAATATTTCAGTAACAATATAACAAATTACAAAAGTTTATATAAAAGAAAAGAACTAAATAACTATGAACTATGAACCACTTGCATGAAAGTATGTATGCGCGTGTGTGTGTGTGTGTGTGTGTGTGTGTGTGTGTGTGTGTGTGTGTGTGTGTGTTTGAGTGTGTGGGTGTGTGTGTGATTGCATGTGCGCTGTGTATAATATCTGTGTCTTTGGGCGTGAGTACGTGTAAATTTGAAATTTGAAATTGTGAATGGTCATTTTAATTTAGCTAGTAAGTCCTCTAATTCCGTGTAGTTTTTTGTATTGAGCCAATTTAATAATATATTTTTACATTCATAATAGGTAGAGGGATATAAACTAATGTCATTGTCAATAAGGTTATATAATTTTGCCGATAGGGTAGTATGCTGTCTTCTAGCATATACAGACTTTGTGTTTGGTATAGAAATAACATCAGGTTTCCTTTTCCTTGTAGATCTTTTTGATGTGTCTTCTCGAGTATAAGTCGTGTTTTTGTGCCTCCTGAGGATCGCATTAAAAACATACAGTTTTCTTACCGAAAGGAGGCCACTTTGTTCATACAGCTTTTCAGTTTGGAACCTGTAAGGTTTGCAGTACATGACTTTGATTAGAGCTCGCTGCGCTCTCTCTAATTGGAGGAATTTTACTTTAGTGGCTCCACCCCAGATCGAAATGCAATAGGTAAGAACCGACTGTGCTAAGGCAGTGTAAATTTGGTTAAGCAGATTACTGGAAGCAATGTATCTTAAGTTTTTAAAGGACCATATGAGTTTGCGAGTACGTGACATTAACATCTCCGCGTGCATGTGCCAAGTTAATCGTTGGTCTATCATAATGCCTAGGTACTTAACACAATCAACTTTAGTGATTTGTGAACAAGAGCAAGTTGTCTGATTTAAATAATCACAACGATGAATCTTAATTTGGTACGTGTCGTCTGGTTGTGTCCTGTTATATTTTGAGAAGCAGATGTAATTTGTTTTTTCCGTATTCAAAGTGAGTAGATTCGCCTGCAACCAACGGGCAATTTTGGCTAGTCCATCTTCCGCAGACTTTCGTACATCATCCCACGAATCTCCATAAAACACAACCGCTGTGTCATCGGCGTACGCTACGATGGACCCATGTTCTATGTGGAGATTGCAAAGTTGGTTCAGATAAATTATAAAGAGTGTAGGGCCTAAAACGCTTCCTTGCGGTACTCCATAGGTGATATTACATTCATCACTCACATGTTTATCAATTTTTACCTTTTGCTTACGATTTTGTAGATAATCTTTAAGCAATAGTAGAGGAGTTCCTCTGATGCCAATGCCCTCCAGTGTGGTTATGAGAGTGGGCACAGATACCGTGTCGAAAGCCTTTTTTAAGTCTAGGAATGCTGTCAGACACTTTTTATTTTTGTCAACTTTTTCTACTACTTTAGTAGTCAGAGATATAATAGCATCCTCAGTAGAGCAACCTTTCCTGAAACCAAACTGATTGGAAGCCAAGATATTAAACTTGTTTATATAGTTCATAAGTCGAGTGTTTATAAGTTTTTCTATAACTTTTGAAAAAGCCGTTAAAATGGATATGGGTCTGTAGTTCGACACAAGGGATCTGTTTCCACTCTTGTAAACCGGAGTGATGATGGCTTGCTTAAGAGAATCCGGAAATATTCCGTGTTTAAAACATAGGTTTGCCAGGTGAGTGACGATCGGGACAGTGGTGGCGCTAGCAAGTTTAAGGAAGTGAGTGGGGATGTTATCCCAGCCTGGGGCACTATGTGATTTGAGATTTGAAAGAATGAGATAGACCTCATTTGGATTTGCATCAAAGAGTACAAAGGATTTTACAGTAGTATTTAAGCGATCGAAGTTTATATTTATTAACGAAGAATTACTATTTGATGTAATGGCTTCAGCCAACGTTTTGCCCACTTCAGAAAAGTATCGATTAACAGAATTTACAGCCGCCTGGGGAGAGATACTATCAGACTCGAGTAATTGTAAACTGTCACTTTTTGTTTGTTTCCTATACGTTATTTTGTTTATTTCTTTCCATAATGTTTTTGGGTTTTTACTTGCTTTAATTAATTTATCTTTCTCATATTTACGTTTAAGTTTTTTTATTAAACCGTTACAATAGTTTCTGTATCTCCGGTACGTTATTTTAAGCGTGATATTATCAGGATCATTCCGGAGTTTTCTTTGCATAAGGTTTCTATTACGTATACATCTTAAAATTCCTAATGTGATCCAAGGCTTTATAGTACGGTTTCTGCGAGGAACCAAGGTGGTAATTGTATTTATATCAAGACAGTGCTTTATTTTATTTACGAGTGTATCAATAACAAAATTAGGGTTCGTTGCCTTTAGTAAGAAATCCAAATTCTCTTTCGATAGACTAGTTACAGCATTTTCAAAATTAATAGTTTTCTTTGTTTGTGGTAGCGGTAAGCGCATACAGGAGTAACCAACATTCAACAATACCATAGCATGGTCTGTAATAGTCGTGTCAAGAACTAAAATATTAGACTTTGAGCTTTCAAAACCAGTCTTAATCATCATATGATCAAGACACGACTTGCCTCTTGTGGGTAATGTGTGACCTGGGAGTATTCCATGCATTGCTAGCGTATTGAGATAGGTAAGTCTATTTGCAGTTTCGTAGGTTTGTTCGGTAGGTTTATGTATAAGGTTTATATTTATGTCTCCTGTTATTATGATGTTTTTAAATGATTGGATACTCTCTAGGTGTTGGTTAAGGGAATCTATAAATTTGTCTGCATTATAATTCGACGGTGATCTGTAAATGCCGAGTATCTTCTTGTCTGCAAAAGTTATTTCAAGGCACGAGGCTTGAGAAAGCTTAATTTCGTTGACATTTACCTTAAGAGTATTTTTCACATAAGCAATAACTCCGTCATTTTGATTAAGGTGATGTGTGGTGAAAAATGATTGAAAGTCATCTAGATATGGTATGGGTTTTTCATTGCTTAATCTACATTCACTTAAGATGATGAGATCAATATCACATTTTAGCTGTGATAAAGTAATTGAAAGGTTGTCAAAATTACATAAAATACTTCGAATATTTTGAGTTATGATGGTGAAATCTGATGGGTTAAAGTTGATATGTTGATTAATCTCATCATATTTGCATTTAGCAGACTGCGCAATATGGAGGTTGTCTATTTGATTAATAGTTAGAAGGGTGTTATCCACCATAAAATGTTCGTATGTATGTCGATATTGGTAGCGAGTACACGGGTTTATACGATAACATGTGTTCCACAAGGGTGAGTTTTATTACTTGTTGAATAGTTGTTGTTTGAGTATTTGTATGAGAGTGTGTTATTTTGGTGTGTGGTTCTTTTGTGAAGATGTGTGAGTTGCAAGTATAAGAAGTGGTTATTTGACATGATTCTTTTTTATAATACAATACTGATATTTCTATAGATTGGTGTGAGGGAAATATGTAACACTTGATGAGTATTTTGACATATGGAGCACAGCTTAGTATAATACAAACATGGTGATAGTAACGAGATGGTGTTGTAGATAGTCAGGTTTCCAAGAATAAACCCTGGACCTGAGCTTCATTTTGTATATGTAGAACACGTGAGGTTTCGTTTTTTCTTACGTATACTTTACCAAACGTAAACGTGTAAAAAAATATAACTCAGCTGTTTGAACAGGCTTCATGAACACAGACGCCAGGTATACATAAAAATTAAAAAAAAAATTACTTCCCGGCCTAGGCCTTCAATTTTATATGAAATTCGTTACCTGTACTCTGGAGTCGATCCGCCCTAAACGTGATACTTCGAAGCCTATTATGACGCACGTAACGAAGACATTTCATTGCATGTTTGAGAAAAGAGTTTTTAATCGATTAATTTTAATAATGAGCGGGTAAAGAAAATGTACGGTGATGAATTCAATTAAAAAAAACACCCCGTTATACCCCTGGTAAAATTATGTTAATACATTCATTTCGTAGCTTATTAAAGAGGCTAGCTTTAGTGAAAAACTTGGAGGTGTCGCTGACGTAAAAGTACAAAAAAGAAAAAAAAGTATTTTTGTTTTTGTAATTTTTTTTTTTTTGTAAGGCAATGTGTCCTATAATTAATGTCGCATAATCACCTTTACTGTATGCTCAATATATTAGAAGCACGTCAAAATCGGCTCGGTAGAAAAAAAGATATTGAAGAAAGATCATATTTTGTTTTTTTTTTTTTTACCAAAATCTGTAACATTTCGGGGGCTGATATTTTGCATACTTGCTACTAATACAAAGCTACATCATCAAAAAAAATTACAAACCAAAACTCGCTGGGGGCAGATTCTCTTAGCTTATCCTGGCATGGCCTTTAAAAGATCTAAGCAAATTACGGAAAACGACTTTATTTTATACCATATTTAAGATAGATAGATAGTGTATGTTTATTCCGAGTAAAGCCTATTTTTTTCGTTGAGGGGAAACTGCTTTACGCATACCACCCAAGTGCGAGGCGGGACCGAGGTGGTTATGTGGGACTCCCGTATAGGTTAATGAGGGCCACAGTGTACTATTTAGGGAGACCAACAGATAATACAATACTAAGAAAATAAAAATGATAAGTGACACTAATATTTCATTGTTTATTTTAAAAAAAACCTGTCGGAAAATGACGGAAGTTACTTTTTAACCGACGAAAAGAAAAAACGTTGTAGGGTCCAAGTCACAAAGGGCTATTGAAAAAATCATTGACGCTATAATAGCATTTGCCGCTAAGCCAACTTTTTACAGATTGGTTAAATTTCTTTCAATTATGGTCCTGCAACAAATTCGGTAGCTTATTATAAATTGATATGCACATACTATATGCAATTTTTGGAGGAAAGTGCTAGGTTGACTCCTGGCTTATAAAGTTTGTGTCTATATTGTTCCCGGACTTTACGTATTCGTAGTTGTTGAACTTCTAAAAACTGGGTTTTGTATTTATGAGCGAATACTGAAGCTTCTAAGATATATAGACAGGGGAAGGTAAGAATACCATTATCTAAGACAATTTGACGGCAAGAATCATTATAGTCTAGTTCGAACATTGCTCTAAGTAATGCAGTCTCTTTGCGCAAGAAATACTTTATCTCTACTTGTAGTATTTCCTCATAAAACTACACCGTACATCCATAAAGAAAGAGCGGTAAAGCGTTACTCGGGCTTCATAAAAGGAACATTGGACTAAGAAGAATGAGTTAGATCGATCGACCCGCAATGATAGTAGTTGGAGACGCCTTATTGCCATTTTCATAATTTTTGTAATAATAACATTTTATTTTAAATGCAAGAAATGAATTTAGCTGTATTCATTAGCTAGGCATTACAATTATTATTTAAATACTCTAGATTAAATCTAAAATAGGCCCTTGAGGCATTGTATCAAGAATACTGACTGCATTTCCTCGTTGTATCACAATGCTGATACGTTGTGCGAGGAAGCTATTCGGTCACCAGTTTATTAAGTTTTGTTATTTATGTTAACATATATTTTTATCTTTTATTAAAGTTCCTATTTTTAATTTAATCTTCGTAATTCGTAATATAATTATTTATCTTAAGTAGATGTGCCATAGCCATTAGCCTTGTTTATTAACTTTTGAAATCCAAAATATTTAAGCGACCGATCGTTGAAAGAAAATTCTTAATTGAATTGTATTTTACGAGTAGTAACGTGCTGATGAATGAGATTTCATATTTTTGCTTCTTAATTGAAGCAGCTTCATTACTGTCGTCATGTTATGTAAAATTATACAGACACCTTACCTATTTCGTTAAAGAAAAAAAGCTTCGGGTTAAAAAAAAGAAAAAAATATTTATCACTTACATAAAAATAAATTTATTTTCAATAGGTATTTGCTATAACAAATAGGTACAAAGTAGTCAACAACTCTTTAAAACAATAAATTAATATTAGTGGTGATGAACAGGTACTATATGTTTGGCGTGACCTTCACGAGTTACCACAGCGTTGAATCTGTAAAAAAAATAACGTTTAGTTACAATTTACATTGTGTTTAAAAGGTAAAACTTTTGTGTACACAATTTTAAAAATGCTTAGTACCCGTTGTGCTTATCAGCCGTGTAATGTACAATCCGGACAGTTCCGTCAGCCTCGTGCAGGCTGTAGTAGCCCTTCACGACGTCGCCGTCGCGGGACTCGTGCTGGGACTTCTTGTCGCCGGTGTGCGGGTCCTCCACCTTGTACTCGAACTCGTACTTGGGGTGCGCGTAGTAGTCGTGGTGGCCCTCCGGCGCCTTGCCGGGCACGTCGTGGCGCTGGATGTGCTGTGAGGAGGAGGCGTGGTGGTAGGAGTCATGTCCTTGCCCCGTCTGGGGCCGGGCGGCCGCTACAGCAAGGATGCACGCAGCAATTATGATCTGCGAGAAATAATATAAATACGTAAGTATGGTTTTTGTTCAATTCAAAACTTATATTCTGTGTTCTATCTATATATTTTTGTAAAACAGTACCTTAGAGCACATAGTGAATGATTATCGTTGTTCTCGTGTGAATAAACACTACTGTAATGATGTATATTTTAATTTGTACAATGTTTTATACTGTTGATTTATCACAATTTACGCAATAAAAAAACTCGCGTAAATGAGAATTAATTTATCCAAGTGACAAGTAAAGTGTAAGCGACCTTGTGTTTTGGCGACTGTCATTTTGGCGGTTGCTTTTCACGTAGGTGGTATATTACTATAACAGGTTGAATTGGCACTAACTAAGTTGTCTAAGTAAAAAAAACTTAATAATCAATTTATAATAGTGAACGACCACGTACTCTAGGGTAGTTAGCATAGATCCTAGTAAACTTTTTATGTTAATAAGTAAAAATAATTATGTTAATATTACAGTATTTTTTTCCTCATAAAACGATTCAGTATACAATTTATCTCATTTTTATTCGCTCTTAGTTATGTGACATCAGAACTGTCACAAGTGATACATTTAATCTTTTGTCAAAGTTGATACTCGCGAGTACATTGCTGCTCGAAAATTTTAGCATGAAATAATTACGCTCTGGCAGTTAACACACAAGTAACATATCAGCAATACACGGTGTATGACTACTTACTAAATCCTTAATTTATGTTAAATTACTAAACTATTTGATTTAATGATGTATGACGACCGGTCTGGCCTAGTGGGTTGTGACCCTGCCTATGAAGCCGATGGTCCTGAGTTCGAATCCCAGTCAGGGCATTTATTTGTGTGATGAGCACAGATATTTGTTCCTGAGTCATGGGTGTTTTGTATGTATTTAAGTATTTAAATGCATCTATTCTATTATATATATCGTCGACTAGTACATACAACACAAGCCTTGTTGAGCTTACCGTAGGACTAGATCGATTTGTGTAAGATGGACCCGAAAAATTAATTAATTAATTTATTATTATTTATTTCAACATAAATGGCAATTTGTTCTAAGTAACCTGAATTTTTTTCAAATGTATGAATGAACTTAGGTCAATTAGAGACGTGGTCAGGGAGCTATAATTTGTGAACATATACTCGTAAAACTCGACTTATAAATACACAATAGCGTGTTACTCACGAACAATGAACATAAGTAAATATAGGTACGTTATTTTATGCACAGAAGGTACCACAGGAACACTCTTAACTGTACATCGGTGGACTTTATGCCTTATATAACAAGGTCTACCAATGTATAGCTAGGAGTGTTGTTGACTGTACATCAGTATTAATGTATACATAGTTAACAATAAATATAATACCAGATACCAGTGACACCTCTACCGTTAGCTCTTTGCACCAGTGTTACGTTTGAGCCATCTTTGTTACTTATTATTACAGTCTAATACCGTCAAGAAATATTATATTACATTACATAGGTTCGAAGGATCAGATGACCTACGCCAATTCTAGGCTCCCGTGAGCCGAGCCAAGATGCCACAATAACGCGAAGAAGATTATGAATGTTAGCTACCGTTCAAGTTTCTTATGAAATAATATTAAAAATAACGTTGCATACAATACTTTTTCTACGACTAGGGATTAAATTAAACGCAATATATAACTATTCCAAGAATGCTAACCAAACACAGTAATACAGCATAAAAAAGAGCGGGGAGTTGGATAGTGGCAAATGACAGCCGACAGAACGTAATCATAGACACTTGTGTTTTTCCTTATGTTGGTAGCAATTATTTTAGTTCTGTTACTGCTTTAAATCATAATAAATTCAGTTGTTTGGTAGGTTAGCAGTTTTGATTTTCGTAGTAAATGTAATGTTTTCTTATTATTTTTATCTGTCGGATTCACCCTTATTATTTTTATCTGTTGGATGGAAAAACGATATTCGTAAATGGACGATTGTCTCTGTCACTCATGACGCCTTAATTGGAGTAAAAGAGATAGATGCTCGAAACATAATCATTATCACATAATCACTCTAGGCTCTTTTTGAAGTATGGACTAGATAGACTTTTGAGAAATTGTATAAGACATGCTTTTATATTCGTTCGCGGGACCATATAATGTACAGATAAAAGTACCGAAGTAGAAAAACGTTATTATTATCTACGAACATGTTAAAATATGGGCTGGAAAATTTTAAGTATAGATGTCACCATAATATTTTAAATACAATTATAATCTATCCCGTGAGATTGTAAACTGCCTAAAGATGTGAATTGTAAGATACTGTTTACAATTTAACTCATTATTTGATGTGAAACTCTTATAAAAACCCATTCATTGAAAACTATTATACTATAACAACGCTCCTCGATCGCTGATTGGGCGGCTTAACAGCAGAATGAGGGTTTTAACAAATGCCTAGTCAGAGATATCTTTTTGAGAATTTCGTTATCCCTAATTTTATGTGATCCAGAAATTTACGTTCACGAATGTACAAAATCCCGAATAAAATCAAACTATAAATAATTTTGTATGCTAACCTGGGTTAAAAAAAAGGTTTTTATTTATTCATTTAATAATCACTTTATAACAATTAAACTAAGTTACATAAAAGTCAACAACATTTAAAGTATTATCACAGATTCAATTATGATGAGAAGGAACAATGTGCTTGGCGTGTCCTTCCCGGGTGACAACAGCGTTGAATCTATAAAAAGAACAAATTGTTTTATTATTCACAAAAAGAAGCTGAATATTATGTTCATATTTATGTATATTTCATAAGCATTTATATTATTCATAGACAGTGCTCACCCAGTTTTTTTGTCAGCGGTGTAATGTACAATCCGGACAGTTCCGTCAGCCTCGTGCAGGCTGTAGTAGCCCTTCACGACGTCGCCGTCGCGGGACTCGTGCTGGGACTTCTTGTCGCCGGTGTGCGGGTCCTCCACCTTGTACTCGAACTCGTACTTGGGGTGCGCGTAGTAGTCGTGGTGGCCCTCCGGCGCCTTGCCGGGCACGTCGTGGCGCTGGATGTGCTGGGAGGAGACGGCGTGGTGGTGGGAGTCATGTCTGTGTCCCTCCTGAGGCCGACCCATGACCACGGCTAGGGAAGCAGCGATAAGGAATACCTTCAACAAGGAAAAAAATATCACCATGGGACAATAGCCCTACTAATAAAAAACTTTATGATTTGAAATAAATATCAAAGCTCATTGTATACTATCACCTACTAATACTGAACGAGTAAATCACAATAAAAAAAAATCACTTGTTAATGAGTAACATTATATTTTAATGCTTGTTATTTTTTTATTTAATGTTAGACTTGTGACAGTCTGTCAATCTTCTTTTTGACAATTTTACTGTGCATTAAGGACTGGTTAAAACCTAAAATAAATAGTTGTCTTTAATGTTTCATTATTTTTACAGCAATAACTTTTTAACAACCATGATTATTTACAATATTTAGACACACTTGATAAAAAAATACCTACTTTGAAATGCATGATAAGATGATAAATTAGTAGTTGTTAATTATTTGCGGCTGTAATCGTGAATGTTAACATGACAACTTTGCGGACACATTTTATTCATACGGCACAGTCTTGGGGGCTCGTTGTCTCTCTCTCAAACCCGTTGGCCGCGACCACGTGTTACCCGAGCACTGGCGAAATTATGTGAATGCTTTTTAATTTCGAAACATTATTTCTATCCAGTTTTTTATTACAAGTAAGCAGCGTAGTATTTTTTACAAGTAAGCAATGCCATATGCAATGCAGCTATTATTAACATGATGTTGTATATGGCATGTAATAGATATTAGTATAATGCCCTAGTTTATTTAATATTAAGGTATTTGTATGAATTAAGATGACAACAATTTAATAAGTGCAAAGGTTACTACCTACTTAGAAACTATAGGTAATGAAAAAGCAGAAAAAAATATGTATAGTTATTGTATTTTTAAACCCCTCAAACATAAAACAACCAGCATACGCATATGCACCCAATTTAAATAAGGTGAATCATTCCCCTTAATAAGATATAAATTATCGTTTTATTAAAAACTGGATTTGAATATAATAGAAAGATCTATTTAAAATATTAAATTTAAACAGAAATTCGTAAAATAACATATAGTATTCCGACGTACCTAGAAAGTAAATCAATGTTAAAATTATGAACCTACCTGACCAAAAATTCAAGGCCGCTCACACTTATCACTTGGACAAAATAAATATTCAAGTTGGATTTTGCGTAAGTTTCAATGCATAAATGCTATATAACATTGCGGTAAAATTTACAGCGTATCAGTTAACAATTGTTCTTATACTAGGAACAACAAAACTAATTAAAATGAACTCAAAGGTAACTAAAAAAAATTGTCGGGATATTAATACTACAATATTTTTTTACACCTTGATAACATTGTATATATTATTTTTATTCAAAAAGATCTAACATCTATTTACAAAATGTGAGGTTTAAATATAATCAAGAAAGACAACTATATGATCTTATGGAATAAAATAATAGAAGCATACTTAATCTAGGTGCCACTTTCAAACATAAATAGGTTTTATGTTTTTATTTCTCATTTCCGTTTCCAGATTATTCTTGTCGCTTGTGTCCTGGCTGTAGCGGGTGCTCGGCCCCAGACGGGGCACGGGCATGACTCCCACCACCACGCCGTCTCCTCACAGCACATCCAGCGCCACGACGTGCCCGGCAAGGCGCCGGAGGGCCACCACGACTACTACGCGCACCCCAAGTACGAGTTCGAGTACAAGGTGGAGGACCCGCACACCGGCGACAAGAAGTCCCAGCACGAGTCCCGCGACGGCGACGTCGTGAAGGGCTACTACAGCCTGCACGAGGCTGACGGCACTGTCAGGATCGTACATTACACAGCTGACAAAAAAACTGGGTAAGCATATTAATGAGCGTAAAAATAGGATATGATTTGAAAAGTTTTTTTAATTTAGAGCTTCTAATATAATTAACACGTTTGGTTTTTACAGATTTAACGCTATTGTCACCCGGGAAGGACACGCCAAGCACATTGTCCCTACCCATCACCATTGATTTTATGGTACCTAGTACTTTTAAATGTTGTTGACTATTTTGTAACCTCAGTTTAATTGTTAACGAGTGATAAATAAATAATATACAAAAACCTTTGAATCTTATCTTTTTGTAAAATGATCCATCAATTGGCATCGTTTTGATGTCACTAAAGCCAAGTAAAGACAGAAATGTAAAGCTAGTTTATAAAAATAAAATTATTATAAATTGTACGAGTACTCAGATATTTCCGTACGATATTACTAGACAGGATGTTTAATTAGGGTTAAGTGGTCTTAGTTGATCAGTAGTGTGGTAAAAGTTGAGAATCTTATGTCGGTAATCAACTAATTATTATACCAATAATGCGCTGATTTAATCATCAGTTCTTACCTAGCTTAACATGTAAGTTAGCGGTATTAAATATAATAAAAGCAGAAATAAGTATCTCCTTCTTTTCCTACATTATTTTAAACATTAGTTAGCCAGAAGTTGTATATTTTAAGGTATCTTTTTATATTTTATCCCGTTTTTGGCAAATTAATGGGTTTCTTAAACAGCATTTTAGTTTTATCAAAAAACGCCACGTCTTATTTTTAACATTCAAGGTAATCGAATTAGTAATACAAATGTCCTTATTCACTGTAATAATGACATACGAAGCTAATCTTTTCTTTTAATTAATTCACGTTTGGCTGTATATGTTCCTGCCGTTGCTTACGTTATAAAAACTTTTTAGATTTATTATTTCTTGTTAAGTACTGTAATATAGAATTAAGACACTTGAAAACTTGAACCGAGTAATCTGAATATTTGAATTCATTAACATATTTAATGTATGATAATCGCTACAATCAATTTCAATAATTTATAAAAAAGAACTATTCTCATGTATTTGTTTCTGACTTTGGCAAATATGATTGTTTCGGCAGTTTGTTCTACGTGGTGTACTCTTAAGCACCATATTTGCCAAGGGGAGAACTATAGGAACATTTCATATTGCGACCCCAGGGTGGAAACGTATCACTTTGCACACGCTTCATAGATAAACAATGACCCACTTTCCGAGCATGACAAATGAAAAAGTGTTAATCGATACTCAAGCCTATTACCGACAATTATTTGTTCTAGCGCAAATTAACTTTATGATATTAGGTACTTGTCGTTTTTGATTAGATGGAGGTTTGTTTAAAACACAAAATTGCTAATATAAAATGTATTTGGTAAAAAAATATTTACATGATAACAAGTATAAAGAAGATCACAGATTTATACGTAAAATTGTATCAATGTTATAAACTGCTCAATAGTGGTGGTGGTGTTTCTCAGGTACGATATGGTGGGTTTCGTGTTTCACGTCAGCATGGAATCTGCAAAAATAAAATATTGTAAGATATTGTATTACGTAAATGCCATATGCTTTCACTGTTTGATGGAAAAAGTAATTGATAATTGTCTGTAAAAATATTAAAATAGTATTATGTGCACATTAGAGCAATGTTTACATTGAATTTGCAGTTGAACCTTTGCATGCACGAACAATGAATATTATAATTCTCAAACAAGGTATTAAGATTAGCCTACCCGGTATGCTTGTCGCCGTGGTAGTGCACGTGTCTGATGGAACCGTCGGGCTCGTGCAGGCTGTAGAAACCCTTCACGACGTCGCCGTCGCGGGATTCGTGCTGCGTCTTGTGGTCGCCGGTGTGCGGGTCGTCGACCTTGTACTCAAACTCGTACTTGGGGTAAGCCTGTAAATAGATATTAATTTGAAGTCCATTAGAAAAAAGTTACTTATACCGGTTTAACAAAACTGTATTCTCTCTCTCAATATTTTGGTGTTAATTGGTCGAAAAAATATGAAGCTTTCGTCATAACAAACTTTCGGTCGTAATAACAATCATAATTTTGGTTCATGGGCATCACGAGTCACGAGTAACTCAACAAACTCAATAATAATAGTGCGTGACTGACCAAAACTCGCGAACAAGGACGATCTTTCCATACTTACGTAGTAATCTACATGGTCGTGGCCATCGTGTCCGTGGTCATGGCCATGGTGGCCGTGACCGTGGATGGGCACAACGTGGGCAGGTCCGTCGTGGCGGGAGATGTGCTGCGAGGAGAACGCGTGTCCGTGTCCGTGGCCGTAGTGGGCAGCGGCGACGGCCAGGAGGGATGCGAGGCACAGAACCTGTAATGGTAATATTTTTAATTTCAAATTGTCCTTGAAATATATTTTACTAAATCAAGTTATAGAATTTTTAAAGCTGTTTGAGCATTTTTAGGCTTTAACAGGATTATTCCAGATTTGAGGAGCTCACATAACAAACTATAAAAAGGCAAAAAAATATCTTAGAAAAGTCCTTAATAATATTTCCATAATATTTAATTTATGGCTTATTTTTTTTATTCTAAAAATATATTGTTTTAAACATTGAATTTCTAGTTAATATTTTTACAAATATATACCTTCGAGTACATTGTGAATTTAGGAAAAATCGTTTGTCCTAATAGAGCTAAGAACAACCGCTAACTGATACATATCTGGTAAATTCTGCGACTTTTATATTGTCGATAAGGGTATCAAGGCAATATTGATTTCACTAACTCATTCACTGTTCAGTTTGCGCGCCTACTAAGTCATGCATAGTGTTTGCAACTATTTCGTAAATTCATTGTTATATTATAATTATAAGTAACACTCACAAAAAGTAATTTTGCGGTGAGACAATATTAGATTGCCGATAGAGTAGACCTGATAAGGTGCAACGTTTTATCATAGTGTTGGGCGATAAAAATAAAAATATTATGAGAATAGGAATTAGGTAGTAAGGTAACTCTTTAATGAATAAATGTTATAAACGAATAACCCCAGCTCAAAAAAAAAAATTCAGAATATTAGTTCTTAATTTTTTTAAACTTTTTTGTATTAGCAAAGATTAGAAATACATGTGTGACCTCAATAAAACATATTACTATCATTAGTAATTACAATCGTACTATGATAACTACAAGTACTTAACTTCTTCCTTTCATTATAATGAATATTAACTTCCATTTTAGCTTGAAGTGTAATAATATTTTTCATTTTTAAAAATAAAACGTTTTTGTGTTTTTTTTTTTTAAATAATCATTGATTAATTACAAAATATTGAAACAAATATTACGAGTATGCACCCATTTTAAAGTATTGGTTCCTTTTTCACCTACTATTATGGAAACTTAATGTGCGAAAACAGTAAAACAACCTAAGGGAATGAATGATGCTATAATAATTGAAAATAAAAAATCGACAATTTCATACATTAAAACGTAACTTTACCCTATCTATGGGCACACAAGAATCCAGATTAAAATAACAAACTTTTTATAAGCTGACCTTGTCTACAGATAAGCATATTAATGCATAATACATAAATCTCAGATCTCGAAAACTTGGTATGACACTTTCAGAACGCGAATCCGTCTTGCACTGGGGCACAAAATAGACAGGTACAGAAGTCAATCAAATGTATGTACTTCATTTTTCATACCTACTCCCGGCGGTCACTCTAGGGTTGCCAACTATGCTTATGCACGAAAAACTATCGTGGTACTGGCGCTCCTATCTAGTTGTTTGTGATTAATTGTCGAGAATGAAACGGAAAGAATCCTGACTATATAACTATCCTAACTAATATTATAAATACGAAAGTAACTCTGTCTGTGTGTCTGTGTCGCTTCACCGCTATTTTTAATAATATTGAACCGATTTAAATAAAATTTGGTATGGAGAGTGTCTGAGTCGCGAGAAAGGACATATTAGGATAGTTTTGTCAATCATCATCATCAGCATCATCACCTTGATTTTATGCAGACGAAGAATTAATAATAACTAGAATATTTTTATTTTAATGTTATTATTATATTACAAATTGCGACGATTTCGACATTGGCAAAAAGCACGATTATTATATTTTAAAGTGTAATAAGTTCGCATTAAATAACGTAACCAAGAAACGGATATCTGAGGCGCTACCGCCCAAAACGATATTCGTAATTTGCGGGCATCTTTCTCTTTTACCCCAATTAAGACGTCATGAGAGTGACAGAGACAATCGTCCGAAATTTATGAATATCGTTGTTCGTGGTAGCGCCGCAGTTATAATTGGAGAAAAGAGAAAGATGCCCGAAATATGTGGCATTATCTATGAAGAGGGACCTTATGGTCGATGGCACTTACGTCGAACCGCGTTATGTTTGTATCGCGTCATCTCTAACAATGTCATAAGCGCCATCGACAATAACGTCCCTTTTCATAGATAATGTCACATATACGAACTTCGATGTTTGCGGTACCGGGGTACCGCTCCTGAAGAGATGAAGTGTCTCTTGTCATTCAATAGAGATTTTGACAGCCATATCTTAGGGAATAAGGGCTAATTTATTAACAATTTGTAAGAAACTATCGCCTTAACAACTTTAGTGCTGGAATAATATAAAATACTCGCAAAGAAGCTAAAGATGTACGAAATCCTGCGGCGCTTCTGCCTTTCTCGAACGATGATAGCAGAGACCATTTTACCAAAACGCGTAAGATGTAAGAAATCCTGCGGCGCTTATTGTTTTTTCGAGTTGATAAAGATTGTATGGGAGAAAAATATCTTCGTTTTTCTTTCGGATGGCACTCACGCTTGCAGTGGTCCGAATTGGTCCGAGATATCGTGTCTGTGAGCAGTGTCTATGTGTGCGTTGATCGAGCGCGCTTTGTATGGAGATTGATTTCTGTATCTGTCTATTTTGTGACTGGGGCGTGATAACATGTATTTAGGTTAGATACGGTAAGGATAAGGTGAAGTAAGGATATAGTGACATACTGCGCTAGCTTATGTTTTGTATACTTACTATTTTTGTGCATGTTTCCTGTATAAAAATACGAGTATAAAGTATACACTGGTACATGACATAAGCAATGTATTTATTCTTTCTTTTGTTTTTTTTTTTTGTTTTTTTATTTTATTTTTAGAGCGGCAAGGTTTAGTGGTGCTACTTACCAAAAGTTGTGAATTCTGTCTTAATTCGTAGATGACAGGACTATTAAAAATTAGGAAGAGTACTAAATATACTGTTTAAACATTTGATAAATATTACTGGATTTAAAAATGTTGTATTAGACTTGGCAGCCAAGTTTGTTCACTACTTAGACCTTTGGATCTCTGGGAGACTGAGTATTCTATATTTTTTTTAGTAAGATCCCACGCTTATGGTTTAGTTATAAAATCTTTTGCTTGCTCAAATAAATATAAATAAGATAATTAAAAATCGACGTTGGTGAAATCAGAAATCAGAACGGTATATATGAACCTTTGTATTTTACTTAAGAATTGTGTACGGGAAATAATATAACATCATTAAAGCAAAAGGAGAATATCAATAAAAAATAATATGAACAAAATAAGGTATTTTATTGGCATCAAATTAATTAACAATAAATAACAAAAAACATAACAAATATATTTAATGATGATGCTTAGGGATTACATGCTTAGCGTGGCCTTCCCTCTTGACTTCAGCGTTGAAACTGAAAAAGAAAGTATTTTTAAATTAATTAGCTATTATTATTCGTTTATTAGCCTAGCCTAGCCTTTTGTCTACCACTGCACATACTAGTTTTAAGTTAACTTCTGCTTTTTATGTTATTTATTATTGGTGAACAATAAAGAATATTGTATTGTATTGTATTATTTAACTTACAAATATTGGAAGGAGAAAAGTGTATCAAACATTTGACATTAAGATAATTTTAGTCTTGCCACCTTTTCCATAAATATAGATATAGGATGGTTTTTAGAAATCATTCTTTACTAATTCTACTCAGCGAAAGATACAGGCATTTTACATTTTACAGGGTATTTTACATAATCACTAACATTGCACTGCCTATAAATTAATTATATCTGATTACTCCCAGGCATACATTCCGAATAACTATCGGATATTTCAGAATTCAGTCCCTTACCCGCTGTGTTTGTCAGCAGAATAATGCACAGTTCTGATAGTGCCGTCAGCCTCGTGCAGGCTGTAGTAGCCCTTCACGACGTCGCCGTCGCGGGACTCGTGCTGGGACTTTTTGTCGCCGGTGTGCGGATCCTCCACCTTGTACTCGAACTCGTACTTCGGGTGCGACTGTAAATGATGCTGCATTTAAAAATATATCTTTGTTAAAACGACAAATATATTTTTTATTCAGTTCTGATATGGGTTGAGTTCAGGGATGGATACTTTTCATTTAATCTGTAATCAAGTGCTACACGTAATTTGGTGCAAGCGTTTGACATGTGCTTTAAAAATGAATGAAATTTTAATTTATTATTTGAGCATTGATTATTTTAGCAACGCTATCTCGTTCGCGCTAATAATGTAAGAGTGAGAAGCGCTAAATACGAATTCAAAGTATAAGAAATATCAATTGAAATGTTTATCACCAAAAAACTTGTCTGGTTATTCCAAAGGGTTGTCACACGTAATTATTTTGAGCTTATATCCGTCTTCTACTAACAAAATTGGTTTGCTACTTACGTAATAGTCATGATGATGTTCCTCATGTTTCTTATCGCTGCTGGACTGGTGGTGCGGTGATGATTGTTGCCCATGCTGTCCATGCCCCTGCTCATGGCCATGGCTCTGGTGAAGAACGATACTCTGAGAAGAATATGCGTGTCCGTGTCCATGGTGTCCTTCCTGAGGGCTGGCGACGGCCACAGAAATTATGGCGGCAAGGAAAACCTGGAAATTACAATTAAAAAGTACAATTTTACTCAGGATATTGTTGTTCAATAATGTCTATTGGAGTTGGTGCTTCTTCTTCTAAATATATCCATTTTTAGGCAATATTATTTGTTGTTGCTTTTTTTGATTTTGTTTACCTTCATGTACATTTTTTGGAGGGTGTTAACTGCTTCATGTCTCAAATTTAATTGATATGACCTAGTGTTTTTGGTTCTTATATATTTAAGACTGTACGCAAGCTCATATGTTTAAAACCAGTTCATTACCAATAAAATGTACCTTATGGATTTACGATTTCGGGTAAGTCGTAACCTTGAATTGAGCTGCATTTATAAGTGTCCATACATACAAAATGAAAAAAACGGAACCGCTTCACTTTCACTATAATAATATTCGTCATTCTTAATAACCCAGTGGTATTGGTTTTTTCACCATAACAACAAATTGTGGGATATCAATTAACTCAACTGATACCTCAAATCAAGATTTGATTGTATCAAGAGAGGAAATTACAAAACACTTTAAAATTTCTCCGATTTAAATAAATTAAAGAAGAATAAAATAAAATAATATTGAAAAAAAAAAGTACTTACCTACTTAACAAATACCTATGTGCCCCTATATCTTAAATATGGGTTATGGGTATCTCATTTTTTCCGTTACAGTAAAAGTATGTCCATTTGACAACTAGAATTTTATTTTATATGAATAAGGAAGGAAATAAATGATCTATAACGCATTGTCTGATATTATGCACGTAATTTATTTTGTATGTTTTTTTCATATATTTTAGTGTGCATAATGTACATCAGGATTATCAGCTAGTGAACAGGGATGACATTTCTCATTTGATTGTTACAGATCACCATTAGTTGATATAATAAACTACCTATCTTATGAAGTTTTATAATCTATACTTAATAATTCAAAAGTAATGACTAATATGGACTTTCTATTTTAAAAAATTGACATCGAAAATGTATTCAATATCGGAAGAATTTCCATGTTACAATCTTTATAAAACTAGTCGAATCGAGCCCCTGATTGTCATTTTCACGTATCACGCGCCGCCGATGACCGGCCAGTCAGTGTCAACACGCAAAAAGTCTAGCCGGCGTTGCGTGTCGGCTTTGACAGGGGTCGCGGTCAACCCGAGCACTTTCTATATTTGCATATTTCTGCTCAATTGACAATGAAACACATAAGCCACGATGATATTTATTCTTGAATTTCATTTGTTCTATTAATAAATACTAAACAAATGTTCTTTTTTTTTCTGCGATGCCTTTGTTTTCTTTTTATTCTCGACCAGTCTTACGAGCTTGGCCGCGTCTTCTATGTTTGCCCAGTTTTTATGTTGTCAAGCTTATTTACCTTCTTTCTTTCCTTTCCCCGCTATCCTTCTATTTTGACAATTATTGGATCAAATTTTATTTTCTACAAAGTTTATGGAAAAAGACTTCATTAATTTACTACTGTTGAAACTTTTACTATGCTTTATTATTTCAACATTTTAAAATAATAAAATATTTTTATTAAGTTTGATTTCGGTGTAATCTCCATTCTTATCATATTTAAGATTAAGTGGGCCATATTATGTTCACCATTGATGACTTTCCAATCGGATATATATGATTACCTGATTTAAGTTATGTTTGCAGAATGATCAAAACTAACATTCATGCATATATATCGTAAATAAGTACCAAATTTATTTAAATGAAAAGGTATGTAGTATTTTAAAATATCATGTGATGTAATGCATCTTGCAGTATAGTAACAATAGATTTTCTACATAGATATTACAGCTACTTAATATCTACTTGGGTGGTCACAGATATAACTCTTGTATTTAGGTATATACTCTTACTCTTCAGCGTATCAGCATCACGATTCAGCGAGCAGGGGCCTTTTTTAGTTTTATGTTACTTTTAGTTGAATCTTTATAAAGAAAAACGTAAAAGGGTAGATATATTCGTATAGATAATTAACTTATGTCAATCAGAAACATGTGAATACTTATTAAACATATTTAAATCTTTGTTTTTACTCTAATTTGATTAAAACAGAGTTTTTTGTTATTTTTAAAAAGTAATTGTGAATTCATTTTTAATTTAATTTAATTTATCGTACATTATAACTGTTTATTATAATAATAACTGTTTATTTCCGCAGTGACGCATAACAATTTTTCGTTCTTTTTTACTGTCTTTATCGTAAGAGAGATTTTAAGAAAAGTATTTTTTTTTGCACAAATCCTAAATAAAAAAAAGTACTTTAGCAGAAATAGCATATGTACATCTAGTATCAGCTCAATTTCGTCAAATGCTGTTTTACATATGAACAAAATATTACACTTACAACCAGTTTACAACATATTGACATTTACGTAAAAAAAACTGTAGAAGGCTTAAACAGTTTTACATGTCAAAAACATGAAACTTCAAACGTTGTGTATTTATAATGGCAGTATTGAAACAGCTATATTGCGTCATTTTTGCAGTATACGTAATTTGCTAATGTTTCCTCAGAAAATTCTAATTAATTTTTAACAGTTTTGGATTTAAAGAAAATAAGAATTGTTAAATGTTGTCAATTTCGTCCTGGACACTGGAGGTCTCGCCAAGTTTTTAGTATTATGGCTATTATTTTAATTTGTTCGATAAGGAATTTTAATATGTTACAAAAATGTAGACACGTGTGTATTGATTAACATTTTTTATTTGGTATAAAACATATCAAAGTCGAACACAAATAGGTATCAAACAAAATTGTTAGGTTTTCAATAGTGATGATGGTGGGGCACGATATGGTGGGTGCTGTGTTTCACGTCAGCGTGGAATCTGAAAATGATTAAATATTAATAAATGGTTCATTCTATATCAAGTAAAATTAGTTGCGTAAAAAAATATATATATCGAGAACTTGCTACTTATATCGTCGTCTAGTACCTACAGCACGAGCCTTGCTGTGCTTACCGTAGGACTAGGTCGATTTGTGTAAGATTGTCCTGAAATATTTATTTATTGGTATGCATGTGTGGAAGAAGGAAGTCACAATTGCTGTTATCGGAGGAACCATGACTAAATTCAGAAGCCGAGTATTCATTGTAAATGTTAGAATGATGCATTTTACGGAGGAAGATTATAAAATATTTATACTTGTCATACAATTTCAACTGAAGCCAGTCTGTGTAAATAAATCAGCATAAATCAGAAACTGGCTGAATATTTTAGCCTACCCGGTGTGCTTGTCGCCGTGGTAGTGCACGTGTCTGATGGAACCGTCGGGCTCGTGCAGGCTGTAGAAGCCCTTCACGACGTCGCCGTCGCGGGATTCGTGCTGCGTCTTGTGGTCACCGGTGTGCGGGTCGTCGACTTTGTACTCAAACTCGTACTTGGGGTAAGCCTGTTATCGGATAGGTTTAAGTTAAATATCAGTAGTTTTCTACATAGGATCTTGAATCATCAATATATAACCGCGTAATACAAACTGGCTTGACACAACACTAAAAGACGTCGGATATTTATTACATGAGTATATAAAGAGCAATGATCTCTGTTAATCTGATCTGACTTGTCGTATAATAACAGAACTACAAATGTTTACGAAGGCACCAATCACCAATTGAATTACGGTAGGTAAAGTAATAGTAATATACAAAATAAATATCACAAGGCGATAAAGTGCATCTTCCGATATTTATGATTACCTCCACAGCTCCGATATACTTTGTACATAACAGTAGTAGTTGCAGTAGAGTCGAAATTAATTTTGCTGAAGTCGTGGTTTGCAAGCTATATGATGATGAAGTTTGATATTTCTACACTCACGTAGTAGTCATGGTCATGATGGCCATGGTGTCCGTGGATGGGCACCAGGTGGGCCGGTCCGTCGTGGCGGGAGATGTACTGGGACGAGTGCCCGTAGTGGGCGGCGGCCACAGCCAGGAGGGTAGCGAGGCATAGAACCTGTGGCAAACGACAATATTCAGCTACAATACATATTATTTTAGTGTTTAAATAATTTGATTGATCATGGAAAGTCGAAACATGCATGTGATTCCAAGAGTGCCAAAATTCAAAAAATAAAATTCCTATTTATATTTGTAAGTCCTCGATGTGAAAAGCTTTAACTGCCAGAAGCAAAAGTCATGCTACGAAACAAAGCGTGCTATTTTCGCTGCAATATATGAAGATGCTGTATCATCCCCAAAAAGTGCAGTCGTACAAATCTGCTCAATTTATTCAAGTAATATTTATAATGAGCACAATACTATATGACACTTTATAATAATGATGTATCTTTGAAATTATAAATATTAATATTACCTTAGAATACATTTTGTGTTGGTATGTTTAGCTTTGTCCTAAGCCCAACAAGTGACTGATACATATTCAGAAAAATCTACGTCTTTTATATTATCGATAAGGGTATCAAGGCAATATTGATTTCACTAACATTGGCGGTAAATTTTTGCTCTCCTAAGTCATGCAGTGTTTGCAACTGTTTCGTAAAGCGTTTGTTCACGTTACACCGCACGCGCGGGGCGACGTTGCATAGTTTAGACGTAAATTGTCTATTAATTTATGCAATGCAATTATTCCGTTAAGATAATAATATGAAATATTAATTACCTTTACACCCTTTTAAGTAAGATACATTTAGTCTACGAGAGCCTAGTAGGCTAGTTTAATAGTTTATTTGATAGAAAACAAGCGTACATAAAAGGTGTTACAGTATTTCATTAAAGATTGCATCTTGTTTCGCCTATACTAGCGTACAAATATTGTTTTAAATTTAGATTTATATAATATAACATGTATGTAGATTAATTTTACAATGTACATTTGTTTATGAATTCGTTAGACTCTAATAGTTAGAAATAAAAATTTAAATTTAAATTTCTATTTGCTATATGAATCGATTTTAAAAGCTTACTGTTACTATTCCTTACTATTTTTTTTATAAAGCCGTTTGTTTATGCAAAGTCCTTTCCTACATACAGATAACCAATAACGTCACTAATATAATTAAAACTGGTGTGAGCCGTGTTACTACTACTTAGTTACAAACGGATAAATTTACGTGTAATTATATCGCACTAGACGACATGTTTCGGGTAAGCTCTGGTACCCATTTTTAAGCCGAGTCATGATACACCGCAAAAAAGGAGCAGTTTAGAATTTAAAAAAAAAAACTTTGTCCTCGTATGTCCTGTCCTGTAATCTTATCGAGCACGCTTCAGTATCTCTGCAGAGTATAGAAACTAAACACAACGTCTTGGTTCATGTACAGTTGCCTTCAGATATATCAGATCTATCTCCAGAGGATTCACACGCACCTTTTCTACCGTTTAAGGCTCATAGCTGAGGTATTCTGATCTTGTTTTACACTTTTTCGTTTACTATGGAATTGGTTTTTTTTAATTATATTACATATTAAAATTCACCTCTTTGTACCGCTTTCATTAAATTAAGTCTGTATGCGACAGTGTTTATCTGGTTAATGCATCCAATTACCAAAATACCTGTCTTTTTATAAAACATGTTATGTAAACTTACATTAACTTCGCCCCAGATTATCTGCTACAGCTAACGTTTAACCAAATTTGTTCTGTATTTGTAATACGTTCGGTAACTTTAAACAGATAATAATTATTTAAAATAATGAAGACATTACTTGTAACAAACGACCACTTCATTTATGTTCACATCGAATTGGAGAAGAATTCTATAAATTCTTTACTTTGAAAAAAATATGATAAAAACCAACCCGAATCGCCTAAGTACTTGTATCGATTATAAACATGATATTTATTTATGATAATATTATGTCTCCATTATAAAATTAAATAATATGATACCCTATTTAATAAATATATCATGAAGATATTACGAATATGTTTAATCTGCAAATTGTTATTGTCTTTTATAACAATTTGCAGGTTAAACATATTCCTTGTTATTTAAATATATCGTTTAAAATAGGCGTAAGTTTACAATTTAATTTTCATTTGTTAAAACGAAATCTTAGGTGTAATAATTGAATGTAACTTTTATCTAAATTCAAGGGTTTTGTAGTCAATCAGTATCTCTTACGGGTTTGTGACACCCGTTTCTGATCCACTTTATCTAAGAGGCTTAGTATACAAAAACAAAAATAATAATAAGAAATAGTATATAATAGTATACATAAAAAAATATAATAATAGATTACCTACAACATTTTTTGTTTATGCACCTTGGTTTATTGATGTGATGTATAAAAATTAAATACAATATTATTTATGGGTTGTAAAATGTTTTTGTTCTAAAAAATATGTTCGTGGTATACATGCATACCTAGAATACCATACCATAGTTTGTAATCCACAAAAACAGCAAACGTATTGAGATAAGTATGTCAAAGTGCACTATGCAATCATATGTATAGCGCGCTCGTTACCAACCATTCCGATTTTGGCATTATTGTTTTAAAAACCATTAACATCAATTGAAACCAATATGCGTTGAGTGCTTTCTGTATTATAAAAAGAACAGTTTTTTTATGAATCAGTATCAGTTCACATCTGGATTTTGTTTGATTAACACTACTACATATCATTTGCAATGATTTCTAAGGTAATTTTTTTCCTAAGTTATATGTTTTCCTTTTTTTATGTTTTATCCAAAATTTTAAAAGATTTCTATTTATGTCACTAATAAAAGTAACTATATTTATAGATTACATATATAGCAGTCATCCTGACTGCAGCAACAGCACAGCATTGGCATGACCATAAAATCGCTCATTCATCCCAGCACATTTCACGCCACGATGGGCCTGCTATAAAGGCGACGATACATGCACATAAACCCGAACACCATGGACATGAACACGGCCATGAACAGAAACACGAGGAGCACGGTCATCACGATTGGCATACGCAAGTCCATGATCACGAGTCTGAACATATTCAAGAACATAAACATTGGCATGAACTACAACATGAGCATAGTCATGACATTGAGCATGGCCACGAACCTTGGCATGAGCAAAAACATGAGCACGGACACGAGCAAAGCCACGAGCAGACACATGAGCACGGACACGAGCATAAACATGAACCAGCGCACTCCTCGCAGCACATCTCTAAGCACGATGGACATGCTGAGGTCGTAACCATTAAAGACCACCACGGACACGAGAAGCACGTCGACTACTACGTAAGTAAGAATTAATACTAAAATGACAATAATAAAGTAGACAACGTTTAACATTTTTTCATTTTTATAATAGACGCATCCCAAATACGAGTTCAAGTACGAGGTGGAGGACAAGCACACGGGCGACCACAAGACGCAGCACGAGCAGCGCGACGGCGACGTCGTGAAGGGCTTCTACAGCCTGCACGAGCCCGACGGCTCCATCAGGGACGTACACTACGAGAGCGACAAGAAGACTGGGTAAGTTATTCTTTCATGTTTTGTTTTTCTTTTTTTTTTTTTATACTTATTACACCACTGAATATTTTTGAGTAATTTGTTATGTGGTTTTCTTGTTTCAGTTTCCACGCTGACATTAAGCACAGCACTCACCACATTGTACCTGAGCATCATCACCATCATTAAGTTCGATAAATTAAAGAAACCTGTTGAAACCTATTAAGTTTTTCTAGGCGTGCTATTGTTGATTAATATTATAATGTTCTGTTATGTTGATTTTAAATATACTCGTTGTTTATAATACCTTTTTCTTTATTATTTCACTTTATTTGTCCATTTTAAATTCGCAAGAATGTAAGAGTTTTTTATGACCTTTACGAAATTATATTTCAATAGTAATAAACAATTTAAGTTGTTGATTTAAACAATATTTAGCCCTACATTACGGACTGGTATAAAAAGGCCTACCTATGAAGCTGAAGAGCAAATCACAGCACGGGCATTTATTTGTGCAACGAGCATAGATATTTGTTCCTGAGTCAATCAATTTGTGTAAAGATGTCCTGTAATATTTATTTATTCATTTATTAACAAAAAATGGACGAATTATTCCTAAGTAAGTACATGTTCGCAAATTCCGGTTGTATCAATATTAAAAAAAAAAAAATAACTTTATCTAGACTAAGAAACAAAATATTTTTTTTTTGTATATCAACATTTTTTTTATGAGATACTTCGTCCCAGGCTAACATAAATAACAAAACTAATTGATCGAGAAAAGTTCCTTCATTGTATAACCAAAAATAATATATTTTCAAATTATTTTGTGCCTTCGTTCTACCTCACTCTCCAATAAAATATTTTTATCTATTGTTACTTTTTTGTAAATAGTTTTCTGAAATATGCTACGAATTATGAATGTATCGTTAGCAGATTACCTACGGGTATTATCACTCAGCTTACTCACTCAAAACAATGGTTACTACAGAAACTTTTTAAAAAGTACCCAAGAAAAAAGACGATTAAATACCTTCAAAAGATTTACTGGTTTGGGAACAATGATATCAACCTCTGACTGATACACAGACATACAGTGTGTAATTCTTATACGGGCGAATCTCGTAACGGAGGGTAGAATAGGACATAAGAAATATATTTAGATAACTTTTGCTTAGAAGTACAATAAAATTTTTATCCATATAAAAAAAATCGTCCCGCAATGTAATGCAACGCACTCGAGTTAAACACTCGTTGACAGTTAGTTTCAAAAGCTCATATCGCGTAATGTTCGCAGTACATTACTGCTCAGAAATTTTACAAAAATTAATTACATATGTATAATAGGTATAATAAAAGAAAAACTTTTTGGTTAATGATTATACTGATAAATCCTATGTCTGGTTTAATTCTTCGCCCGTATTAGACTTACACACAGTATATCTAATCTCTATCAAACTTTTAATTAAATCATTATAGGATTCAAAATACAGTATGGCTACCGCTATTATAGAAACTATTAAATAAACCAGTCAAGTTAGCGCTTGCGTAGCTATAGCCTTTGTGGCATACGTAAGTAAGATCAGACGACACGTAATCTAAATATCCCTCCTATCCCGTATAAATTGTGAGTTACGACCGTCAAAGGAATTTTAAAGACTATGGAACTACTTAGTAGTTATGCAACAGGCCTCAGGTGGCTTTGTTTAGTTGGTTGTCACTGTGCCATGTTACGACATGTTGACTACAGCAATTTCCTGGTCTGTACGTATTTAATATGGTTGAGTTTATCCAAATCTTTACAGTTTTTATATTTATGACGACCGGTCTGGCCTAGTGGGTAGTGACCCTGCCTATGAAGCCGAAGGTCCTGGGTTCGATCCCCAGTCAGGGCATTTATTTGTGTGATGAGCACAGATATTTGTTCCTGAGTCATGGGTGTTTTCTATGTATTTAAGTATTTATATGTATCTATCTATTATATATATCGTCGTCTAGTACCTACAACACAAGCCTTACTGAGCTTACCGTAGTACTGGTCGATTTGTGTAAGATTGTCCCGCAATATTTAAATATTTTTATTTTTTTTTTATTTATATAGTAAGGGTCAGAATTTTATACTTAACAACACATACGTAAGTGCAATGTCTCATATCTAACTTTTAATTATTTTCAACGTCGTAGGTGACGAAAAATAAAATATTATACAGTCAGCAGGTCAGCACCATTATGTATAAGTATTATTTTACGGTCGTGCACAATTGAAATTAGAGACAACGTAAACTTGAAACGTGAAATGGTGGAAAAAGGTCGCAGTTTCTCTACGTAATAGAATCTGATATGAGGATACACTAAAAGCAAAAAGCAAGAGACAGGCTTATAATCCCGAACATCGATGGCCACTGGGGCACAATGGCTTAAAGTGACGACCACGAATAGGAAAGCGCAGTGTTGGACGTCAACAACCTAGACTTTTTTTGAGTCAGTTGCTACGGTATGATCGTTCATTGTGGCGGTGTGGGATTTTGTAGCAAAAACGACTGATAATTGAACAAATAAGTGAAAAAAGGAAATTAATTTTATAGCAAGTTATTTTATTATTAAATAATATTACAATTCTAATAACAATTCACAAAAATAACAAATGTACCGCAATAATAGGAGCTTAATGGTGATGGTGATGTTCCGGAACAATGTGGTGGGTGCTATGCTTGATATCAGCTTGGAAACTAAAACAAAAGAGAACAGCATAATAATAATTCAATGAGAAGACGATAAAGTAAACTAATATATAGATTTTATCCTGATACGGTGGAGATATTATTAGCCTTTGGGCAAGC
Source organism: Grapholita molesta (assembly GCA_022674325.2). NCBI lineage: Eukaryota > Metazoa > Arthropoda > Insecta > Lepidoptera > Tortricidae > Grapholita > Grapholita molesta. Next base: position 7,889,594 of record CP053126.2, read on the forward strand.
CTCTAAAGCTAGGTAGATCGATGGGCATATATCTCAGAGTCGCGAGTTCGAGTCTAGGCAGTTGATTTTTCCATTTTTCCTTTATTTCGAAGAATTTAATATAGTAAAGTTATATAGGTAAAGAAAATCAGCCTCACCCAGTCTTCTTGTCGCTCTCGTAGTGCACGTCCCTGAGGGAGCCGTCGGGCTCGTGCAGACTGTAGAAGCCCTTCACGACGTCGCCGTCGCGGTGCTCGTGCTGCGTCTTGTGGTCGCCCGTGTGCTTGTCCTCCACCTCGTACTTGAACTCGTATTTGGGATGCGTCTATTATAAAAATGAAAAAATGTTAAACTTTATCTATTAACTTACTGTATATTTTTATTAATTCTTACTTACGTAGTAGTCGACGTGCTTCTCGTGCCCATGATGGTCCTTAATAGTGACGATCTGCGCATGTCCGTCATGTTTAGAGATGTGTTGTGAAGAGTGGGCAGGCTCGTGTTTGTGTTCAAGCACGTGTCCATGCTTGTGTTCATGCTCATCCTTGTGTTCAGGGCTATACTCATGTTTCTCTTCATGCCAGTGCTTGAAACCGTGTTCAAGCTCGTGCTCATATTTATGGTCGGAACCAAGTTCGATTCCGTTATGTTCATGTTTGAGTTCGTGCCAGTGTTCGTTGTGCTCATGCTTTGGCTCGTCTCCATGCTCAGGTTTGTGCACATGTATAGTCACCTTTTGAGCTGGACCGTCATGTCGCGATATATATTGAGATGAATGCGCAATTTTATGCTCATGTTGCGCAGTTACCACGAGTATTAGGGCAGCCAAACATATAACCTGTTATTTAAAGTATTCTCATTAGATCACACACAACAACAATTGTGATAAAAGATCGAACCTAAAATATGTTTAAACCATTATAATCCTTATTTTTTTAAATACAACGTCGGTGGCAAACAAGCATACGGCCCGCCTGATGGTAAGCAGTTACGGTAGCTTATGGACGCCCGCTCCAGAAGCTGCCTAGCCTAAAAGTTGTTGGAGCTCTGGGAACCTTACTCACCACTAGGAACACAACTTACATACCTGAAAGGTAGCAGTGCTATTATGGCTGTGGTCTTCTGTAAGGAGGAGGTACTTCCCCAGTTGGACTTCTCAAGACTCGAGTGTGATGGTACTTCATTGTACCCTAACTCTCATTGTTGGAAGTAGTTTCAGGACATTCCCAGGTCCAAAAACAAATGGTTTTTAACAAATAATATGTATTTCTATAGTATTGTCTACTATAATGATTGAATTTCTACTCACCTTTGATATCATTTCAACTAAGTTTTACTGTTGTCCAAGCGAAATTAAGTCAAGTTGTATTCTGATACTGTTTCTCCAAAACTCAGCTCTTTTATTTTACCGAAATCAATTCGATTTCAATATTCATAATTGTTCATTAGCACAATCATATCCTAAAGTAGAGTGTTTTGTAAAAATTGTGTCATTTATTTGAATGTTGAAATTGAGTAAAACCTTATCATTATTTGTAATTAGCAATATCGATTGTATAAACTGATTACTCACTCAGGCAGAGACTGCAGAGTTATTAACTATAAGTTATCAGTATAAGGTATCTTATAGTCGCTACGGGGTTATTGATGTTCCGATAATCTAAATTTATATTTACAGTGAAAATATATTATATTTAAACTCAAAAGTGACAAAGGCACGAATCACAAATTAAAAAAAATCTAATAGTACGTTATTATAGGAATTTACAAACATAATATATATTTCACCTCACTCGCTCGGAAAACCTTAGTTTATAGCGCGAAATCTGCGTGGAAAAGCTTATTTTATCCGCTAGCGTGGAAAAGTCATTCGAATTTCGAAGCCGATTGTTGTAATTCTCTGTGGTGCAAATAACTTTTTTTTAACATAAGACTCCTTCAACGCGTGACTGACGCCGCTACCGCGAAAAACGATATTCGTAAATTTCGGACTAACGTCTCTGTCACTCTCATCGGAGTAAAAGAGAAAGATGCTCGCAATATACGAACTTCGATGTTCGCGGTACCGAGCCTGAGTTCATATTAACCATAGATAATAACCAATCAGAAACATGATTTGATTACAGATTTTCAACTTCTTTATTTTTACCTACACTTTATTTTATGTCAAATAGGTTTTATTATAAATACTAATATTTTATGTCAAATTGGTTTTATTGTAAATCCTAATAGTATTTCTGTTATAGTATTTATGTAATTTACATATTTTGGCTAATTAATCCATTAAATTCAAATTGACATGTACTTAATATTGTAATATCTGAACGCAACCGAAAAAAAAGAAAAATTTAAAAAGTTTTAAGTTATCACAATTCACGTAATCGCAAATTTGTCGGATTTGTCCTGTGCTAAGCTCTTTGAACTCAATGTTTGAACTATAAAAATGTGTGGTTCTAGCAGCGATGCCGATATGATTTCCCTGAAAAATCGCGCGATATATTTCTTTTATTGTTTTTCTTGCCGCTCGAATTTTCCTCGCTGTAGTGAGGTGAAAAGATGTGTGTTCCGCATGGCTGCAAAATTATTTGGCGTCTCGTGTCTTGAAAGTCTCGCTACGCTCAGGAATCTATCTTTGAACCATTCGCTTCGCTCATGGTTCAATCATAGCTTCCTTCGCTTGCTCTGCTTTCAATTTCAACACTAACGCCAAATAACCACTTTGCAGCCTTGCATAACAAATAACTATTTTGTGTTTTTTATGACTAATTTTAGGAATTTTCCGACAAGTCTTAAGCATATGAAGGAATAATAATTTAAATTAAAGTTGTAGCATTAAGAAATACCTTAATTTATTATTACATCCTTTGCCATATTCGAAATAAACAGTAAGTATCCCTATTATAAACAAATATTTTTTTTAAATACTAAACACTGTACATAAAGTCAAATTAATATCAATGTAAGCAAATTAAGATTTAAATTAGAATACGTTAGCTACTTGAAATGCAGAATAAAATATTTGCGTGATCCCCTTCGCATCTTTGTTAAAATGTCATGTATATTTCAGTATTCTTTTGGAATATAACAATACTTTAAACTACCTAAGTAATTGTTATTTATGTTATGAGCGATTTCGTCCTCAAATCAAGTAATGCTCTTAACACCTAGCTTTTTGCAAATATTGTAGTCTATCCTTTTTAGGGTCCTTGACATAATCATAATAATATCATAATATTCCCACCAGCTTCTATCCTACCTGATATGATGACTGACACGTTCCAAGTGTTCAAACCGTCAATATGTATTTTAGGTTTATTACACGAGCTACGTTCAGGTCACGAGTTACCTCAATTTAGTACGCTATTCAGAGCTTTGAAAAAATATCACCATCATCATCATTATTTCAGCTGTAAGTCATCCACTGCTTGACATAGGCCTTGATATGACTTGCCATAGTTCACCATGCTTGGCAGGTGGATTGGCGAAAGTAAGTAGTACCTGTATCGGTTTCGAGGGACGCTACTGGCCCATCCGTTAATTTTTTATCTTTGTCGCCTTTTACGACATCGGAGGGGCGGGAAAAGAAGTAGTGGTGCTATTCTCAGCCAGCTCCAGACGGCACAAATAGTTGTTAGTCTAATAGGAGGTGCAAACACGTATATGTAGTGCATGCCCTTAGAGTATGTATATATAGTACTCGTAATACCAAAGAGAGATTGAGAAAGAGAACACCTGTTGGCTTTGTTGATTTTTCTCGAGTGCATGATTACGTATTTAAATATTTTAATTAAATTTATTAATTCGGTCATATTTTTATTTCTTCAACTTTTATTACACAAAAGTTATACCTTATAGATTGGAATGTTGAAAAAAATTTTTTACTTTTTAAATAACGACCTATTCGGAAATTAATATTTTTTTATAGAGGTAAAAAAAAGCAAAGCATATACAAAACCAAACTAACTAATAAAAATAATTGGATCAAATAAGTGCGACATGAAAAGTACTAAAATTATTAGGTATTTTAATATGAAACGTTTTATGTTAGATATTTTATAGTTGTAATAGGATTTCCCATCACCCCTTTCGTATCAAGCTTAGGGAATACAAATATAAATAAATAGTACCATATAGAAACCAATTTTATTAAAATTAGATAACAATGATAATTAACTAACATTAGTGTTGATGTTTGGGTACACTGTGTGCGGCGTGACCCTCGTGCTTGACATCGGCATTGAATCTGAAAAGATAAAACATCCACATAATTAAGTATATAAAACTAATGTAATATTTATATGACATTAAAAACAATAGTATTTGTAAAGTAATTGTATTGTTATTAGTAATTGTAATGCTACCTTTCAGGTATGTAGTGTTGTGTTCCTAATGGTGAGTAAGGTTCCCAGAGCTCCAACCCCCCTTAAAGGTCGGCAACGCGCTTGTGACTCCCCTGGTGTTGCGGGTGCCCATGGGCGACGGTAATTGCTTACCATCAGGCAATCCGTCTGCTCGTTTGCCACCTTATGTCATAAAATAAAAAAAAATATATATATATATATATATATTTGCTTTAAGTAACGGCATTTTTATAGAAGCGCTTTTTATTTCAATACTTTAAATATGGCCGAGTCCAAACCTGTTTACTTAATTTAGTCCATAACCTGCACAACTGCACTTGAATTACATATTAACTCGGCCTTGAATGTATTTATAACCGCACACGTGGAGTGTCTTTCGCGATACAAAAGTATGTCGTCTTACGTGTAAATTTCTAATTTTTTTCTATATTTAGTTTTTTTGTGTGTTTTACTAATGATCTTCTTATGTTAACGTAAACTTTTTTACCAAAATGTGGCCAGATCGAATATTTTTAATGTTGCAGTCGATTAAAGTTTGTTATTGCAGTTAGGTATTGATCGGTGAGTTAACAGTAGAATAGATATTATTATACATATTATTTGCATGTCATGTATTGTGTGTATTATATTGTGGTATACGAGTATAACCGACGTTCAAGAAGGATGTAATTGTGTACTCTATTAAACATATCCATAGACTACTTACTTGGGCAAGGGTAAAAACATTATTTATTATCGAAATGAAAATTCATCAGTTGTCGACTGAACATCTTTATTGCACCATTTTATTTAAAACAATCAACAATTTACAGATACATACAATGTAAACAATATGAATAAAGAAAAAAAAATATTGATAACAATTAAGATATTGAAACAAAAAAAAACATATTTTTTTTAAGAAACGCCTATCGTCAAACAACGTTTTTCTTATTTTTGGTTAATGATGATGATGGTGAGGAACAATGTGATGCGTGCTGTGCTTAACGTCAGCATGGAATCTGAAAAAAAAACAGAGTAATTTTAAAGACATTTTTATTTTAAAGAATCTAAAAGATATAATTTGGGTCTTTTCAAGGCAAGAGTGAATAGGCTGTTACTGAACCAGCGTGCTACACCCTCGACCTCGTCGTTATTTACCATCAGATGCGACTGAGGTCAAACGCTTTGCAGTCTTGTATATAAAATAAAAAAAGTACTATGGTATGTAATATGCACCTAGCATACACATTTATGTTCGTACTTCTTTGTGTTCTGCAAAGGCTAAAAACAATAACCCGTGACAAAGGATTTGTTTTGCTTATTGTATGATATATTATTAAATTCTACTTAAAATGTGTTTGCCAGTGGTTCTCACCCAGTATGGTGGTCGCTGTGGTAGTGGACGTGTCTGTCGGAGCCATCGGGCTCGTGCAGGCTGTAGAAACCGTGCACGGTGTCACCCTCGCGGTGCTCGTTCTGCGTCTTGTGGTCGCCAGTGTGCTCGTCGTTCACTTTGTACTCGAACTTGTATTTGGGATGAGTCTAGTGAAACATAAAAAAGGTATTTCTCCATACTGTATAAAGTATAAGTGTTTAATGATTTCACTTTAACTTATTATTGCTGTTTTTTTGGGCTATTGTCTTCGCCGCATCAACCAGTTATGATCTATTGTGACAGCCCTTTTTATAACTTTATTACTGATTCCCGTTGAGCCCAGAAACCTCAAGATTCTTTGGGCTGTAATGTTGTGTACCTCATAAGGTGTCAGTAATTGCCTGCCTAGGTGGATACTTCTTTTATGTATTAGTGGTCCGCAGGAGCAGAGGATGTGCATTGCAGTTACCTTTGATTTCTGGCAGATCCTGCATGTTGCATCTTGTTTCTTAACCATAAGAAACATATTTTTGTTCAGCTTGCGGTGCCCGGTTAAAATTCTCGTTACTGCACAGGCTTTGTGTCTTTTGAGCCCAAACAGCTCTTTAGTAATATTGTTGTTGAACCCTTTAATTAGAGCTTTCGAGTGAGCGTCACTTTAACTTACGTAGTAGTCCACGTGTTTTTCGTGTCCGTGGTGGTCATGGATGGTGACTTCTTGAGGATGTTCATCGTGCTTGGAGATGTGCTGTGAGGAGTGTGCGTGGTGCTCATGCTGAGCGGCCGCCGCCGCGATAAGAGCAAAAAAATAAAATACCTGTGAAGTAATAGTACTATTACATCAGAGGCCGGGAAAATGTGGATTTCCAGCCAAGTGGGTATATAGGCCGAGCGGATAGTGATACGAGGCAGGGAATCCATTTTCACGACGAGGCATGACTGTATAGTGCTTTTCTTAAACATACAATGAAATAAAAGAAATGCCTCAAAATATGAAATTTGCAAAATCACATCTGACAATGAAATCGAAATGTATTCAAAATGAACATCAGCTGTTTTCTATGACACCCACCATCTTTGCCTCTGTATGGATAATCGTCGAAAAAAGTTACTTTGCAGGCCTATATGAATTTTCATTTCCGTCCCCTTCAGTTGCCGCGCACATAAAACCATACTTCCGAGTGTATTAAATATAAGGAATGTAAAGACAATATTTCTTTGCATGTTTGAGAAAAAAGTATTTATTTATTGTTATTTTTTACAGGTATAATATTCGCCTATTATCTGTTCTGTTACCTTAATATCCATTTTTGTATTTTTAACGGAATGTTGATATATGACGGGTATCAAAAGTAAACTGATATTTTTTCCAGAAAAACAATTCTTTTATAACACAGAACGCGAGCAATATTGTTACATTACATTATTGGCAGTTAAAACTCGCCAAACGCGGAATGCAGATTAATCGGTTTCGTAAAAACTATTTAACCGACACTAAGCGTGTATGGTATTACAGTTTTATCTTGTTACACACTAATTATTGCAAAGTGCTATACTCTGCTGAAGTGAACGTACCACCTCATAAGCGATCTTAATTAACTTATTTGACGACCGGTCTGGCCTAGTGGGTAGTGACCCTGCCTTTGAAGCCGATGGTCCTGGGTTCGAATCCCAGTCAGGGCATTTATTTGTGTGATGAACACAGATATTTGTTCCTGAGTCATGGGTATTTTCTATGTATTTAAGTATTTATATGTATCCATCTATTATATATATCGTCGTCTAGTACCTATAACACAAGCCTTACTGAGCTTACCGTAGTACTAGCTCGATTTGTGTAAGATTGTCCCGAAATATTTATTTTTTATTTATATTAAAGTTACAAGTATGGAAGGTAGAGCAGTAAAAACAAAAGCCTTAACTCTTTTTGTTTGCTTTATTAAAAAACAATAGAATTAAGTCGTCTAACGCAGATTGTAAGAAGTAAAGACTCGCTGACATGATCGAATGCGGTGTGGCGTCACAGTAAAAATCAGTGTGGTGCATATAATATTACAGGGATTTAAAACGGTATTTATGAGAACGGTATGTAAATAAATACGAGATATACTCGTAAATATTAAATTAATAGATCAACAAACAACCACCTTTGCCCGTTGACAGCGATTTGGGCCAAATTTTCTATTTCTAGTTTTATTTGTATGTTATGTTGTTGGGGTTTTTATTTTGTTTATGATGTTTTCATTGCTTATGTTAATAATTGAGCATATAATAAATAAATTTAATATTTAAAAAAAACCCGGCCAAATGTGAATCGGACTCGCGCACAAACCTGTAGCATAAGTTAAAGCTAAAATGTATGCTATTGAGACCTTGCTTCGTACCAAATTTCACAGTTTTGAGGTCACGGGGGGTAGTACTATGGAGGTTTTGATTCACGCGAGTTAGTCGAAAATAACCGGCAATCTACAGATAGATTTTAATGTAATTAATAACACACTATTAGCTGATGTTCTCAACTGGTTTACTACTAACAATCTGTTGCTTAATGCTAAGAAAACAAAATGTGTTAGATTTGCTTTGCCGAATGTTACACCGGTGGATACTAGAATACTTAATGAATGCTTAGAGATAGTAGATAAAACATTGTTCCTTGGTTTAACATTGGACAAAAGTCTACAGTGGAGTCCTCATATAACAAAACTCGCACATAGATTAAGTTCGGCCGCTTTCGCCGTTAGGAGAATTAGGCAACTGTCGAATATTGAGATAGCTCGATTAGTTTATCATAGTTATTTCCATAGTGTAATGTCATATGGTATTCTGGTTTGGGGCAAAGCAGCTGACATACAGACTATATTTGTATTACAAAAAAGAGCCATTCGTTTTATGTATAACTTAAGAGCAGGTGCATCTGTTAGAAAACTTTTTAAAGAAATTAATATATTAACTGTAGCTTGTCAATATATATATATGAAAATATTATGTACGTTATTAAAAACCTTCAGTTGTTTACCAAAAATTGTGACATCCATACCTATAACACTAGAAATAAGAATAAGCTTGCTATTAGAAAGTGTCGTTTGCGTAAAGTGTATAAATCATTTTTTGGGCAATGTATTCATTTATATAACAAGTTACCTGATGATGCCTTAAAATTACCCTTCCCAGTACTTAAGAATTACTTAAAAAAGTCTTTGATGTCTAAGGGCTATTACAGAGTAGAGGATTATTTGACAGACAAACATGCATAGCCCAAACCAGAAACTAACAAAACCGCCTAGCAATTAATTCAACAATTGTATGTACTGCCAGATCATGTAAATGACACAGTTCAGATAAGAAAGCATATTAAAGTATGTCTATTTTGTGAAGTCGAATTTGTTTATACATTATTATTTTTACTTTTATATTTTAGTATTTTCTTATCTTGTAATAAACTGTTTGATATGTTTTCTTATCGGACTACGCATAATTATGTAAGTACTTTAAGATTTGATGTATCACTGTTTTGAAAAAATAAGTCCCGCCGTAGTTTCTTGCCGGTATCTTCACGGGTCAGAGGTGTAGGGTTTGAACCGGTGTAGATTTTTTTTTTGACGTTCATAAGTGCATGTAATGTGCCTAAATTGAAAAATAAAGATCTTTTATCTTTTTCTTTTATCTTTTTTTAATAAACGGCCGTGTCTTTTGATTGCGTTGGCGTATACATTTGATTCTTTCACAGCTCTAAGGGACAGTAGAGCTGAGTATTAATATAAATTTGAGCTGGATACCTCCACGCGTTCCTGAGAAAAAGGGCCGAGAGACGGAAGAACGGACAGACGGACATTCACATAAATAAACGTAGCGTTTTAGAACTACATTTAGAACTGCATCGACAACAAGAGCGACAAGGGCGGTGTGGTGCACTGAAGTGAAGATAAGACATTAATAAATATTTATATATGTCATAAATGTACGTAGGTTTTCACACATTGTTATGTTATGAGTTTTTGATTAATATCGATAGTATATTTATGGATTATTTTTCTGGGGTTTATGAAGATCGCTTGTTAAGTAAAAGTATATTATCTAGGCTGGCTAGCTGGTTTGTAATTATACATAACCCGCCTTCTACCTCAATGTCCTTCTACCTCCTTATCGATCCTGTTATTATCTCAGTTACAAGTTCCAATAGATAGGTCTAGAAACTTCTTTCTTTCTGAAATTTTAGAATAATATGATACTAATAAGAAATTCTTATTTTTATGTAGAATATCCCACAATGATCAAGAAATGTATTAAATTTATTCCAAGGTTCTAATCGATCGAGTATACAAAAATAACTTTCAGCGTAGGAAACATTTCTCATTGCATACAACTATTGTATCGACAGCATATGAAAAAAACCTTATCTGTTATGGCATGCCTATCAGCTTATTTACAAAGATGAAGAATATGTTAGGCTCGAGGATACTACGAGTCCATGAAGACATCTATTGTTATTCAGCATATCCAGTGGCTTCCGTGAATACCGACATATTTTTATCTTTTCTGAGTTTTCGGAGAACTGCTATGCACTTGCGTCGTAGTTAGTGTTAACACGGAATACTTTGTGACTTTTCCTTTCCGCACTGATATATCAAAGGTTGCGTTCTGATTTCTAATCGATGACGTGGTATTACTGAGAAACGGCAGATTAATTAGTCGTAAGCTTCTGATTTCATACCGTGTAGGAGATAATTAAATAAATATTTTGTGATAAATTTACAATAATCGACCGAGTCCTGCGGTAAGCTCAGTAAGGGTTTTGTTGAAGGTACTACCACGATATATAAAAGAAATAGATACATTTAAATACATAGAAAACCCCCATGATTCAGGAACAAATATCTGTGCTACAAACAAATACCCTGACTGGGATTTCAACCCAGGACCATCGGTTTGATAGGCAGGGTCAGTACAGTACAACATAATAAACGTACCCTGAAAACGTTGGTTTATGTAACAAAATATAAATCAATGTGTGTAGCAAATACTAAAATATATACCAAATAACATTATGCCGAAACGTGCATTTTATACAGTGGTTTTAATTGAAATATATTTTAAGTTAGTTCGATTATTAATAATGGCTTTAACATTGTTAAGTAGTTCAAGTAGATCGGTTTAGTTTTAACGGTGACCAATATGTTGTTAAGTTTTCGCTATGATGCAGACAACGTTCTGGAAATACATTCTATTGCATTCTACTTAGAAAAAGTTACAATTTTGTACGATTGTTTTAACAAATTTTGTCCTTTTAAACTTATTAAAATATAATTACAATAATTTTATTTATTCATTGATAAACAAACATATCGTATTTAATTATCATTTATCTCGAGGGTACAGGATCTTCCGGAAGGACGCCGGTTTATTTAATGAAGAATTAAACAAATAGGTGAGGTAAACAACGGAGATGATTTATTAACAAAATAACAATATATACTAAAAACATAGAAAGTATAATCATAACAAGAATGGTCAGAATGAAACTTTAAACAATACTAGTGATGGTGAGGAACGATGTGGTGTGTACTGTGCTTGACATCAGCGTGGAACCTGCGAATAAAACATAACAGTAAAGAGTTATTATACTTATGTTTGGCGTTAATGATGTTACTTTGCCATGATATACCAGTGTCTAAAGTTTACACAATAAGTGTAGTTTGTTGGTACGTAAAATCAGTATAACGTCTTTCGTTAGCATACAATAATTTTCCGCCGCCTCGGCCCTGCAGCGCTACGACGAAAAATGATATTCGATAAAACGATTGTCTTTGTCACTCTCATGACGCTTTAACCAATTAAAGCGTCATGAGAGTGACAAAGACAATCGTTTTATCGAATATCATTTTACTCCAAAGTAAAAGAGAAAGATGCTCGAAATATATGAACTTGTTTGCCGAATATTTTTCAACAATTACGAGGAAACGCTGCATCCCTGGCCCGTTTTTTACTTATTTAATCATCATGCAAACATAGGTTCAATAATTTGATAACCTTAGGCTAAGTTGTAACTTCAACTGTGATCCTAGTTGTCCAAAATATTTTGTATTGAATTGAAAACTTACCCAGTGTGGTGATCGCTGTGGTAGTGGACGTGTCTGTCGGAGCCATCAGGCTCATGCAGGCTGTAGAAACCGTGCACGGTGTCGCCTTCGCGGTGCTCGTGCTGCGTCTTGTGGTCGCCAGTGTGCTCGTCGTTCACTTTGTACTCGAACTTGTATTTCGGATGAGTCTAGTGAACACAATAAAATTTATTTCACTGTACTACGCAAAGTATTAAGAATAATTTTAATTTAACTCACGTAGTAGTCCACATGTTTTTCGTGTCCGTGGTGGTCATGGATGGTGACTTCTTGAGGATGTTCATCGTGCTTGGAGATGTGCTGTGAGGAGTGTGCGTGGTGTCCATGCTGAGCGGCTGCCGTCGCGATAAGAGCGAAAAAATAAAATACCTGTGAAGTAAATATTTATTGATTTATGATATTTTTTACCCTTTTTCTTTAATATTTAGAAAATAATAATTTAATCACATAATTATAACATTAGAATAAGAACAATAAAACTAAACCTAAAATAAGCATTAAAAGCTAAAAATTAAAAAAGTAAAGTTAAGAAGAGCCCAGAAGGCTGGCAGTATTGCCCTGTTGGATCGCAAAGCTGATCCGCTGAGCGAGATATTACCCAGCCCCCTGGTCACGCGTCAACTCGACTAGCCTACGGCTACATTCTTTAAAAAGCCTGTGGGTGCTTTCCCCCCATGGTCCCAGGTTTTCAACCCCAAATATGCAACCACTGTTTATGCATGCATTGTTTGTATCTAACATCTTTATACCTTAGTATTCATTTTTTTCCAACGGTATGCTGATAGGACGGCTATCAAATATGAACTGGTAACTTTTGCAAGAAAAACAATTCTTTTATAATACAGAACGAGGGCAATAATTATCGTTACATTTTTTTATTGGCCGTTAAAATTCTCCATACGTGGAAAGCAGATTAATCGATTTCGTAAAACTATTTAACCGATACTAAGCGTGTGTGGTGCATATTACGTTACTATCTTTTCGCAAAGTAATTATGCAAAATATTATACTAATTTCTGCTTAAGTGAACCTCAATTGATCTTAATTACATGCAACATTACATGCTAAAGCAGTACCTAGTACCCGTAACCAAACGGTACGTATTGTGTGAGATGCTAGGTAACAGGGGTTTTAAAGTACACAAAGTAGCTGTCACTTTTTAGTGGTTGCAATTGGGTTGACAGTAATTTAAAGCTTGTAATTCACCATTGTGAGCGAGCAGTATCACCGAATTATCTAGTATGTCCGGTGACTCCGACGAGCCAAACTTTGTCATTTTATGTTTGAAAAGAAACGTTATATGTCAAATTTATGTTTTTACATCAGCAGTACAACATATTTTATCCATTAATTCATCACCGTCATCATCACCATCAACAAACAGTCGTATTCTGTGCACTGCTAAACATAGTTTTTTAATACAAGACTGACCAGCGTTTGACCTCCTGAAGGTAAGTGTGGACGAGGTCGAGGGAACCACACTGGTTCAGTAACAGCCTATTCATCCTTGCCTTGAAAAATCCCAAATTATATGTTTCCGGGAATACAGACAAAGGCAGCGAATTCCATTCCTTAGCAGTTCGCATTAGGAAGGTAGAAGCGAATCGCATATAGCATAGATATTTTTTTTCAAATATGACTTGTATCATCTTTTCGGGGAGTTGCCATAGTCGCCTTGCTTACCAGGCAGGTTGGTGACCGCAGTAGCTGTTTGGTTATTTTGGGTACGACAGATTCTTCATATATTATTTCATACCCGTGAGAGGAGATGGGGTGGTTCTAGTATTCTCGGCAATCTATTAATTAGAAACATTTTGTTTCAACATAATTTTATTAGTGGAAGTTGTCCACTAACTAAATTATGTCGTATTAATAAAATCACACAAAGAGAAACATCAGTTAATAATACTTAAAAGTACGTATTAAATTTAATAAGAAAACAAAAAGCACTAAAAATGGGATCTACAACGAATTTACTTATTGCAAATTTTCTATGGAGTCACCGCAACGGCCTAATTCTGTTTAAGTTCGCTGATCAAAAGATACTAAAACGACTAAAATATCAAGTTTTCATAAAAAACATGGGTGCTCAATACATCTGGCAAATTCATAATATTGATCGATGAAACTACAATATTCTACTGCGAATTTAGGTATAATTTGGGACGAAACTATTGATAATTTGAAAATTCGTCGTCTTGCGAAAACAGGGTTCTATCTGACATTTTTTGAGAAACCTATGTTTTTGAGTTTAACGAACTTCCTTCACATTACGGTTTTTTTGCCATATTTAAATTTCTAAAATTCATAATAGACCATGAGAAAAATAAAGGAACACTAAGTCCTATCAGATTTACAAAGTATGAAACAAGGTTCCATCTGGAAGTTTGAATTAATAATCATAAAATATTAACAGATCTGTTTTTTTCAGAAGCTGTTTTTTTTCCACAGCAAATTAAGTGTGTATAATCTAACAGCTAATTTTTCAGGAGACAAAAACATTTATTGTGCTATATGGAACGAAACATTTGCAGGTAAATCGGGATGTGATGTGGCAAGTGGATTAATTAAAATATTGGTTACAATCTGCAGTAAATATCCCAATATTAAAAAACTCATTTTATGGAGTGATTCTTGCGTCCCTCAGAATCGTAATTCCTTGATCTCTTTTGCGATTTTAAATTTTTTGAAGGAAAATAACAACATTGAATCCATAGAGCTAAAATACTCAACCCCTGGGCATTCTGCTGTGCAAGAAGTAGATGCTGCTCATTCATGCATCGACAGAACTATGTCTGCAGCTGAATTCTACTCGCCAATGTCATTCCTTCGCCTGTTAAAGAAAGTCAATCTGAAAAAGCCCTACAATGTTGTTGAAATGCAGAAGAATGACATTATCGATTACAGTAGTTGCACAAAAGATCTGAATTATGGAATAATTCCCTATACAAAAGTAGTTACATTGAAGTTCACACAATGTTATTTCACTGTATTTTATAAAACCAGTTGGCGTGAAACAGAATGGTCACTTGCCAGCATTTTGAAAACTCTTAATCGCCCTCGCCGACATGCAAACCAAGCTAGAATTTTACGTGATATACCAAAACCTAAACCTGTTAATAAAAAAAAAACATTACCTGCTCACAAGGTTAAGTCTATTAAAGCAATGTGGAAGTAGATGCCTAAAGAAGACGTGGACTACTTCAATGCATTATTAAATTCTGTTGAGTAAAAACATTATAAAGTATAATTCTGTTAAATACGATTTTTTTCCAATGCTTATCCTATCTAATTTTACAAATATTTTGATACGGTTGAGTTATAAAGTTCTATCTGCAATGAACGCAATTGTTTCAAGAAGTCACAAAGCACCTTGCAGTTCTTTAAACCCGCAGTAGTAATTTCTAATTTCAGATAGAACCTTATAAATACGAATTTAATAAATAAACTGATTTGCAATTTGCCACAGGCTCATTTTGTGTTTAAATCAATGTAATTGAATGTTATTTGTTTCTTTTCAAACACTGTTACTTTAAAAATAAGAAAGATAATTATTATATCTCAAATGCAAAATTGTTTTTATTTGTTATTGAAAACTTGTCTGAGTATCACATAGAACCCTGTTTTCGCAAGGCGGCGAATTATATAATATGTTAGTAGAAAAGGTATGATTTAAGTAGATTTATAATTTATTTATTTAGGATCTATATCGGCTAATCGATTTTTTTTTATTATATTTTTCTTATCATGTTCTTTGATACACTAACGTTTGGTCGAACTATTAATATATCGAAAATTGTTTGGTCTAAATTGTTATGCATAAACTTATTTGTTTGAAAAAATGTATATAATAAGATTATACCATTTATATGATAACTGTTAGCACTTAACTACTCATCGTACCTAACGAGGACTCTGGGACTATATTTCCTTTTGATAGCGAGTCGGGTGTGTTGGGGATGCACGATACCTAACACTCCTTCCTCGCTTCGTTCGTCGTCGTACCTAACGGTGACTGGGATTGTATTTTTCTTTTTTGATAGCGAATCGGGTGTGTTGTCGACGTAATATACATTTAGGACATTATAAGTCAAGCTAAATAACAATTAGACCTAACAATGTTATGGATTACTAACTTAACTAACTAACTTGTAGTAATTTATTTTAGGTTTCTAAATTGTAGACCAAAAAACCTTTTGAACATAAAATATGTATGTAAAATATTCTTTCTACTAAAAAAGAATTATGCCATTCAATATTTTACTAAACATTTTCGACGAAATAATTGTAGAGCATGCGAAGGGCACCCAATTATTTGTTTAATATATAATGGTACTTAATTGAATTGAAACACAAAAATATTAAGTATTCAAGTTTAGAAAGTACGTAAGTAAGTAAGTATTAAGTATTGGTTTCAGGTGGCAAAATATTATACAGAAATTATTATACCTAAAATTAATTTTCTATTGACATAACAAATGAAAATTTAATTCTTAACTATAAAAGAAAAATGGTAAATGCAAGTTTTAATCCCCGGGTGAGACTTGATCTAGCGACTTTGGGATACATGCCAATCGTTTTACTAACTGAGCTATAGAGGCTTGCCCAAAGGCTGCTGTGTAGAGAATTTGCTTCATAACTAATTCAAACATTTATTGCTACCAGGTGATAACACAAATTGAATAAGAACTCGGTGGAAGATATGTTTCTATAAAATAATTAAAAAATATATTTAATTAAATATGCTTTTATTCAAAATCATGGCTCATTTTCAATAACAACGTAAAAATAAACAACTATCACAGTTTAAATATCGCGATCGGTACAATGAAAATAAATTAATGGTGATGATGATGCTCAGGAACAATATGGTGGGTGCTATGCTTGATGTCAGCGTGGAAACTGCAAAATAAAAACAACAGTGAATGACAATTTAAATACTGTGGGTATGAGGTGGAGAACGGCACATGTAAAAAAAAGATGAGTTTCTGTTTTAACAATATTGATGAACATAAATCTTAAGTCGAATGAACATGTATAAAAAAATATTTTTGTTAGTCTTTTACTATTATTTTGTACCAATTTAATAAGTGTACATAATACTACGCATATATTACCCAGTGTGCTTGTCGCCGTGGTAGTGCACGTGTCTGATGGAACCGTCGGGCTCGTGCAGGCTGTAGAAGCCCTTCACGACGTCGCCGTCGCGGGATTCGTGCTGCGTCTTGTGGTCGCCCGTGTGATGGTCGTCTACTTTGTACTCGAACTCGTATTTGGGATGAGTCTAAAATATATAAATATTGTAAGAACAACATACATCAAAAGGTTGATATTATGTTACTTAGACAAAAATATACCTTATCAGTAACCCTTTCAATCGGCATGATAAAGTCCTGACTGAGGCCAACGATTATTCATAAATTTTTAAATGCAGAATTTATTGTTTTTAATAACAAAAGAAAATTTTCTTTACACAGAATGTGCTATTTACAATATTTAAGGCTGTTGCCATCCATGTGGCATTCGATCTTTCCGCCCTATACGAGTATATACATTAACATTATTAGATGTAATTTTACAGGCGCTATTAGCTTGATCATAACATGACTGTAAGAATACTTACAAACAGAATATTTTTTTTTTGAGCTTGCTATATCCTCTAGACCTATAAAAAGTTCTCCCATTTAATGCCATTTTGAATTTTAAGAAACCATAGTTGCAATTGGCCTGGCAATGATTTCTGGCCGGGCTAGAGGATATAGGTGCTTGTGCCGTGAGGTGCCGGCTGAGAATAGCACCAGCTCATATCCTCCCACTGATGCAGTAAGAAGTGAAAAAGCGAAAAAACGGACGGATCGCCAACAGCGTTCATCAATACCGAAGTGTAGTTTCTAACTCACCTGCCTACTTAGCGTGGCAACTATGGCAAGACCGCCTCAAGATGATACAATTTATATATGGGAGAGGCCTATATCCAGCATATATAAGGCTGAAATGATGATGGTGTTGTTAGGTAGGTACTTACGTAATAGTCTACATGCTTTTCATGTCCGTGGTGGTCGTGAATGGTGACTTCGTGAGGGTGTCCATCGTGCTTGGAGATATGTTGTGATGAGTAGGCGTGGCCGTGGCCGTGCTGGGCTGCTACTACTCCCAAAACGGCAACGAGACACAAAACCTAAAAGAATGACTCCTTAGAGCAAAGGCACAAAAAGTATATACTCTGTTTTGAAGATGGTTTTTCCTATTCTCTTCAGTTTTCAAGTAATTATATTGTTTATATATCGAATCGAAAACTATGTATAACTCACATGCTTTTATAATTGTGATGAAAATGCACAAATTATACATAATACATATTTCTTAATTACTCTCATATTTGATTGTGAGTTCGATTTCAGGAGCTCACCAAATTCATATTTTTTTGTCTTCAAACTAAGCCGTTAATATATGTTGTGTGGTTAAGATAAGCCCAAAACTATTTCTATCAATGCATAATAGCTTTTTCATTACGGTTATATTAGCTTACCTTAAAATACATTTTGTATAGGTATACAGAATATTGAGGTTGGTAAGCCTAGGAAGTTTGTCGGCAAACTGATACCCGATGAAAACAAAACGTTGTTTTTATACCACCTTTGCAATAACAATTGAACAGTAATATGTTGACCGCAAACATTAATGCGAATATAGCACCGATTGTTCCTAAATTTCGTAAATAATGTTTTCGAACGCAACATTCTTTTAATGCCGCGATACCAATAACTTTGCCTTGGACTAATTTAATAGTAGCTATTTATGAATATTTGAAATTATATATAAGTAAGTTTAAACAATTAGGGTTTTGTAAAACTCAACAACAAAATTTTAAAATAATGTTCTTATATATTTGGAGATGGAACGATTGGTGGAAGAACTCCTGATTCTGCGCTTTGTACTTCCTATATGGAAAGTCTCAATCTATATATTTCACTTGTTTTACAAAAAAACGGTTACCTCTTTCTTATTTATCTTATGTCGAGATATTGTAACATAATTGAAATATAATTAATATATACAAATATATGAACTATATGCTGCTGAGTATGATGGGAGTGTATGTGCGCAATCGCCTCTGAAATGATGTCATTTGCAACAGAACTACAGTAACCGATATATTAGCGATATAGCCCTACGGATCGCCAAACTTAAGTGGCAGTGGGCGGGGCACATTGCGCGAAGAACCAATGGCCGTTAGGGCGGAAAGATTCTAGAGTGGCTATGATGATGATGATGATGATAGCCCTAGGGATCGCTAAAGTTAATGTACCCCACATTGCACGTAGAACCGATGACCGTTGGGGCGTAAAGGTTCTCGAGTGTTGTCCAAGGCAGCGACCATATCGAACATCCACGAGCTGAACCGATGACATGGTAAAGATCGAGAAAATCCACTGGATGCTGGTGGCGTAAAACCGGTCACTGTGGGTCGTTTTGGGGGAGGCCGCAGCAGTCCCGTCCTTTGGCCGAAATGATGATGATCGAAACTTCCACCACCTAAGCATTTCATAGAAATCTGATACTTAAAACAAAACTTTCACAAAAATAAAGATTTAAATATGTATACCTATGTCGACTCTGATTTAGTACTATTATAATATACCCATATAACATAATTCTTGTATATTGTATTGCTAATTTGACACTTTTTTTTCTTTTTAATGTTTTTTCCGTAACGTGGCAATCTGTGTAAACACAATGAGCCAATTTGACACTATGTGATTGCTGATTAAATACATTAAAAAAATTGTTACATTTGCAGCCGATAATGACGAAACGTCTCTTATGTAGTTTTGTATAAATAGTCAAATTAATTGGTTTATCGTATTAATACAATATAATAAGATTTTAGCAGTACGAGTAATTTATTAGGCGTGTGTACGAGTATAACTATTTGCAACTGACATTGCAATCTGTTACAAAAATGCATGCCTATACAAGGTGTGCAATACAATGCTGCCGAATGTAGGCAGAGGAAATGTAATTTGCGACATAATATGTTACAAAGTTGGCGATTGGTTGTGGCTTACTTTTTAATTACCAATAAATTACTTCAATTTAGATATTGGTTTGGCTTTCGTTATTATAAAAGAAAAAAAAACTTCAGTAAATGTATCAGTACACATTCTGACTTGATTCGATCAGCTTTACTGTTCTACAATCATTTAAAATGATGCTTAAAGTGATTACTAATTACACATTTTATCACTAGATATTTAATGTTATAACAATATTTTAAATCTGCTATAAGTAACTCTAACAAAATTCACGAAGATAAAAAAAAGCGAGGATATAATTTTGGAGATAAATATATCAATTTATACTGAAATAGGACTAAGACTAACAAAATAACTGAAACACAACGTTATTTCAGGCAGTGATAATTTTGGCATTGGTCGCCATTGCTGCTGCTCAGCACGGACATGGCCACGTTGGCTACTCCTCGCAGCACATCTCTAAACACGATGAACACCCGCAGGTGGTCACTATCAAGGATCATCATGGACACGAAAAGCACGTTGACTACTACGTAAGAATCATTTTAATATTCCAAGTACAGTCCTTCCTTGTCACAGTGAAAATCTATATGAAAGACGCAAAAGATTTCATATTAAGTAGCCTAGAAATCAAATTGGTTGTCTCTACATGTAGGTAAAGCAAGGTAACATGTACTTATATCAAAGTCGCTGCTTCTGCTAAATCAAATCAAATCGAAAAAAAATAAGATGTTGGTAGGATAGGTCGATTTTTGGGTCACGTCACTGGATGAAGGATAAGGGTTCCTGGTATATAAGCGTGTTATACCAGCTATCGTCCCTCATACTTAGCTGTCTTGGGTTGGGGGTGGATATCCAAGGGTGCGACGCCCAATCTCGATTCTCGACGTTTTCAAGGCGCACGGCCCTGCTAGCTGACCTCGTGAACTGCCGCCATACAAAATTACAGCCGCGAGGGAGTTGAATATTTACAATTTCCTTTTTGATTTTTGCCTACTTTATAAACAGCTGGTTGTGAAATTCTCAGCTTTGGTTTTGGCTTGGCGTAGGTCTAAGCGAGGCAAGACCAGAACGTGTAAATAATTATTTTTTTAAGTCTAACTGTTACATATTTTTATAATTTTAGACTCATCCCAAATACAAGTTCGAGTACAAAGTGGACGACGACCACACGGGCGACCACAAGGCGCAGCAAGAGCACCGCGATGGAGACGACACCAAATCCAATTACCACGTCGAAGTCAAGCACATTGTTCCTAAACACCATCACTAAAATTACGGTCTGAAAGAGATTATCTTGACGTCTACAAAATATTTTACATGTTGTTGTTAATAACTTGTTAATGTAGTTGTAATTATAAAAATGTAAACCGATCTCTGTAACAATTAAATGTTTTAATTGCATCACTGGACACAAATTTTAATTAAATCATTAATAAATAATGTACCTAATATTAGACAGATGTCCTAAATTTATCCGATAGGCTGGTGATCGTCCGTCAATTCACCATGTATTTTATACGCTAACTCGAACAGTTTATTTTAACAACAGCTTTAGTATCTGTACAAGTTCTTAACCTAAACTGTTTAAGATTAGGATTTTTATATTCTATTACTACAACTAAGGATCAAATCTCTATATGGGCTACTCAAAAATTAGAGTCAAAATCTGGTATTTCTATTTCCCGCTCGAAACGCTCGTTACAAAACGATAGGAAGGTGTGATGTTACTCATTCATGTACCCGCTCTTTAAAGTAGAGAAAATTAATGGGCTAACAGGCCTGTAATATAGAAAATAATAACGACTTTTCTCTCTTCCTGAAAACTATTAATTGTATTGTTTCGCACTGAAGTCCCATTTTTTTCATTACTATTATTTTTTTCCGATTTTACGGACCGTTCGCCTAATGGCCAAGCCAATTAACTATATATCTATATCGTGATATTGATATCCTTGTGTGTATTCCATTTAATTTTGTAAAGGAATACGAGTACCATACAAGTATAATACAATCATATTAGACTAGCAGACTCTTGCTAATCTAGTATGGTCGGCTTTTTATTCAATATCTGTTACGCTCCAACAAGTATGTGAGTGCGAAAGTGACGGCGTAGCGTGATATACAATGAAATGGCGACCATGCTAAATAAATATCCCTTAGATTACTTGTAACTACGAGTTATTACTCGTAGTTAAATTATATTATATAATATTATTTTATCTTCTATAATTTTGGTAGAGTTACTTATAGCATATTTAAAATATTGTTTGCTTGTTGTCAAATGTGGATCATTCTGCACCAGGAATTATTTAAATTAATTTCAGAGGTTATCTATCTATTAAAATCCGATATTTTATTTATTTATGAATAATTAATAAATAAAGCTCTCTCAACCAATTTATGTCACTCGATGCCACGGTTTTAGCCTTTTGGGATCACTCTTTAAAACAACCATTTTAATCTATATAAAGACAATAAATATACATTTCTGTGGTAACTGTAAGTTCATTCCATAATGGATCCCCTATCAAACGTAGTTATAGAACGCGGTGTGATATTAATTCTAACAAACTACGCCACTATTTTACATTGGCTGATGGTACATATAATATTTATCATCACAATTTAAAAATAATAAAAAATATATAAGTTTAATTTCCAAGTCCTAATGCATGTCATCCTATCACTCACGTCATTTGTATTGAAATGACATTTATTGGGACTGCCAGTAAGACCACTCGTAATATCGGATTGACTAACAAATTTCCATAATTCCTGGATTTTTTTAATGATCATTATATAAAAAAATATTCTAAGTAACGAAAGTAAAGCTTCGTTTCCCAAAACATATGAAACTGTTTAAGACATCTGTAATGAACATAAGATGGTGATTTTTTTTTTTTGTTGACATGTAGAGTACCCTGACTTACACCTTATGTCACCAACATTTACATTAGCTAAAATGACGCTGCAATATATGCGAATGTTAGTAGATTTAGAAATATAAATCACCGACAGACTATTAAAATAAAATTTCTTTGTTCAGCATTTGCTTATACTTATAGTTATTTAGAACACAAGCTGTTTAAAATATTTTAGGCGTAAGGTTTGGTAGAAAAAAATGTAAGTATTTTCCAAAATACCTTATTTTATTTGTACTTTTTATAATGAAAATATAACAATTCAAAAAGTGTAAAAAGCAAAAAGTTTAAGCAGTCCATTCAGTATTGGTGGTGATGCTCGGGAACTATGTGGTGGGTGCTGTGTTTCACATCGGCATGGAAACTGGAAAATCGATAAAACAATTAGTTGCAATACTTAAACACTTTTCACCATATATTTTTATGGTATACAATTTCTTTACAATCGTACTATGGCTACTCTGAAATATTAGCAGTAAATATAAAGTTGATTACCCGGTGTGCTTGTCGCCGTGATAGTGTACGTCCCTGAGGGAACCGTCGGGCTCGTGCAGGCTGTAGAAGCCCTTCACGACGTCGCCGTCGCGCTGCTCGTGCTGCGTCTTGTGGTCACCGGTGTGATGGTCGTCTATTTTGTACTCGAACTCGTATTTAGGATGAGTCTAAGACATACGAAAAAACCTGTCAAACTATTTTAAAAAACGGACATTACTAAATAATTATTTTTAGCTTACGTAATTTGCTGTGTGATGTCGGCTGACAAGAATAGCACCACCCCATCACCTACCGCGGGTGTCATAAGAGGCGACAAAGGGAAAAATCCTACGGACGGCTAGCAGCGTCTGTCGAAACCCATCTACGAGTACTGCGGTTGCGAACCACTTTGCCAAGCGTGGTGACTATGGCAACTACCCCCAAGATGATACAAATCATATTTGTGGAAGGCCTATGTCCAGCAGTGGACTGCATACGGTACATACATACATATTTCGTATGTACTTACGTAATAGTCGACGTGCTTCTCGTGTCCATGGTGGTCGTGGATGGTGACGATGTGCGGGTGTCCGTCGTGCTTGGAGATGTGCTGGGAGGAGTGAGCGTGGCCATGTCCGTGTTGAGCTATCACAGCAGTGGCTAAAGCCAGAAGACTCGCGATCTATAATTATTTTCAAAAGTCATTATCTATCTTCACGTTTAACTTAAATACATTAATTTTATACTATCTTTTTTAATAGTTATTATTTTTATGTTTGCACTTTATATTATACGTTCAAATCGCTCAGTGTTTGGCAGCCCTAAGTATGTTTCCGACTTTCAAGAAACAAAGCTTAGCTTAGTGTGAGAGTCCCAGATAATCCATATTTTTTTTATAAATATTATGTTTGGTTGTATTATAATAAATTGTATTATAATAGTATCAATTTCAATATTATTTATTAGTAATAAATTATAATTGTCTATAGACTTTTGAATTTTAAATAATTTATTTCATAAAATTACTTTCGCATAATATTATTCTTAGACAGTTTACAATTACCTTAAAAAACATTGTTATGTTGTTGTTAGTTTAATGACGTGAGATTGTAAACTGATACATGTCGCAAAAATCTGCTCTTTTATATTACCGACCGATAGTACCAATTTCAATATTATTTATTAGTAATTAAATTTCAGCCACGGCCAAACGCAAGCATTGTTATGCAAAGTTTTGCAAAACATTTTGCTCTGTGAGCGTACTCGTAAAACGGTAGTATGTTGTAAGCATTTCTTTACAAAATTATTATTATAAGTGAAATTATGAAATTAATTATATACTGGCTAGAGTACCTAACATTTCCGTTTATCATAAAATATGTGTGTATCTACCTATATAGTTTTTCTTTGAATGTTATGAAAACATTTGAGTAATAAATGTTTAACTTTAAAATGTAGTTAATGAACTAGACAAATATTTTTGAATAATTACTTACTATAAAAAGTTGTTGCCCGCAACTTAGTTTGGGTGAAATTTTGAGCGTACAAGAACTTTACTTACCGAACTAAATACTTTACCGAACGGCGGCAAAAGTGTATACGTCTACTAACTCGATAATCTATTTTGTTTGCTGAGGTAAAATGTAAGATACTGGATTAGGTATTTACATAATATTAACTGTATACCTAGATACATTAAGTGAGATAATCATCAAACGATGAGGATGTCTTGTAATAGGTCCACTCATGATGCCTTTTCCATGAGCCCTTGAGTGTAAACACTTCTTATTTGAATACAAGAAAAGTAATTTCAGCGTTTTTTGAAATTTATCCCCTAAGATGGCAAAATGGGGGTTAACAATTTGTATGGAGATGAAGTCAAATGTCAACTGAGAGACTTTAAACGCTTATTTAATGAAAAGAAAAGTGATGTCAGCATTTTTTTATTTTAGTTTCTAAAGGTTCAAAAAGGGACTTGAAATGTTCTACAGAGATGGAGTCAAATTTTAACTCACCAAGAGAGTTAAAACTATTTTATTGACTTCTTATTAAAATACCCTAAAACCATTTCAGTAATTTGTGAAATTCATCA
This sequence comes from Grapholita molesta, assembly GCA_022674325.2. Taxonomy (NCBI): domain Eukaryota; kingdom Metazoa; phylum Arthropoda; class Insecta; order Lepidoptera; family Tortricidae; genus Grapholita; species Grapholita molesta. Next base: position 7,914,933 of record CP053126.2, read on the forward strand.
CCTAAGGGGTTAATAGGGCGTTGAAAGTTTGTATGGAGCTAGAGGAAAAATTAAAGTGAGAGATTTGATACTTTGATTTGAAACTCCTTACTAAAATATCTCAACATTATCCTAATAAATGTAATACTCAGAATAAAACTTACCGATTTTTGTAGAAAACATATTTTAAGAGTTAAGTGTAAATATAGTAAAATAAAAGGAATATACTTAAGTAGAAGCAACAGTTTTATTACATGTAAAGTTTTAAATTAGCAACAATCTAGTCAAATATCACAATGGCAGAGACATAAATAACAATTTAGAAGCCATAATCAGAATTAATGATGATGAACAGGTACTGCATGTTTAGCATGGCCTTCACGCTGGACATGGGCATTGAATCTGAAATAAAAAAAAAAATCACATCGGCTCGGGTTCCGAAAACGCATTCTCAAAACGGCTTTAGCCTTTGACTCTTATTCAAATCACTTATGGATTCTGATATAGTGAAAGAGGTGGTGATATATAATTAGCGAAACACTAAATAGTGTTACGAGTGGTACGAGGTTTTTTAAATATTGTTACAAAAAGTAATAATTATATCTTGAAATATCAAACAGAGAATATAATTAGGAAAATATTAAAGTAATTTTTTACCCGCTGTGTTTGTCAGCAGAATAATGCACAGTTCTAATAGTGCCGTCAGCCTCGTGCAGGCTGTAGTAGCCCTTCACCACGTCGCCGTCGCGAGACTCGTGCTGGGACTTCTTGTCGCCGGTGTGCGGGTCCTCCACCTTGTACTCGAACTCGTACTTGGGGTGCGCGTAGTAGTCGTGGTGGCCCTCCGGCGCCTTGCCGGGCACGTCGTGGCGCTGGATGTTTTGTGAGGAGACGGCATGGTGGTGATCGTAGTGTGACTCGGTGTGGATAGGCTGGTGGTATGACACTAGATGCAGGGGCTCCTGCTGCACATGGCCTAGCTGCACATGGCCAAGCTGAACATGGCCGATTTGCGATTGGCCTAGGTGAATATGGCCAAGTTGTTCGTGTCCATGTTCATGTCCGTGGCCCTGGTGTAGGACGATGCTCTGTGACGAGTACGCGTGCCCGTGTTCGTAATCATTCCCATGCCCATTTTGTGGCCGAGCGATGGCTACGGCCAATAGAGCGGCAGCAACAAAGATCTGCAAGAAATAATGAATAATAAAGTAGGTAACTATGATAATAACTTTATTACTCATAGAAAAAGGAAACAACCCGACTATGACTACTCTCAGTATGTAGGAAAGTCTGATTTTGACTCATTTCGCAAGGAAATGTTGGCATGCTTTCACGACATCTCAATAGGTCAGAAGGAACAATCTACAGAAAATCGTCAGAGTTTCAATGACGTCAGAGATGAAATCAGAACATTAAAGATCGCTACTGATCAATTGAGTGATAAATACGGGAAAATCCATGAAGAGTTAATGGACCTTAAAAATGAGAATGTGGAGATCCAGGAAAAAATTTGTAACCTTGAACAAAATGTATATCAACTAAAAATTACTCAAACAGAAACTGCAACTGCCGTCTCAGCCTCACAGGTACTCGCAAACCCGCCCAGCGCCTATCGCGAGGACATCATTACAGAGTCATATGATCGCTACATGCGTATGCACAATATTTTGATAACAGGCATCTCCGAAACCAACAACAAAGACCAAGCCGCCAGGCAGCGCCATGACCTTGAAATTACATTGAACATATTAAAATCTATTTATAAGGACTGTCCCGCACCTATAAAAATATTAAGATTAGGTAAATATGACCCACAAAAAAGTCGATTTGTCAAATTGTCGTTCGAATCTATGGAAACAGTGAAGTATTTATTGAGAAACAAATCAAAGATTAATGGAGAATACCGCATCTATAGTGACCAGACGGCGTGTCAGAAGGCGCATCTAAAAAGTTTGAGGGACGAGTTACAACAACGCAGCTCAAGTGGAGAAGCGAACTTAACTATAAAATATATAAAAGGCATCCCGAAGATCGTGAATACTAAAAGTGACACAAAAAACTCCAAACATTGAATAGCGGTAAACAGCGGAATGTCGGCTTCAGGTTTAAATACTCCTTCATGTTGTATTTGCATGCAATAAATTATGAGTATTATTTATATTCCTGTTATTTATTTATTCGTCTATGTAACGTTCTGAAAAACCCCTATTGTAACAAATCAACACCTTATACAAAATATATATTACAGGTAAATTTTATATTAACTGTACCTAAAGTTATTGTGTCGGGGCGGCACTATAGTCATGGTGGTATGGCAGTGTTACTTATAGCTCTAAATTGGCGCCATGTTACCTGTCTTAGAATCTATATAACTAACAACAAGTACGCGGAACTTAGCTTTTCGTATTGTATACAATTCAAATTTAGCAAAAAGCCGCTGTTGTCTCTAGGTTTGTTGAATCCAGGCTCCCTGGGCACGCGGCACGACGAATTTTTGGTAGCTATGGAACGTAACCCAGTGGATGTCATGGCTATTAACGAGACCTGGCTACGGGAAGGTGAGGAAGCGCGCGCGCCCGCTCCTCCCGGTTATCGGCTGAGGCACGCCCCGCGGCCGGCGGGGGAGCGCATGCGCGGCGGTGGAGTCGGGTTTTACCTGAGGCGCGGAATAAACGCGCGCTTGCTTGCACACCCATCAGCTCCGTCCGTTGAACAAATGTGGCTTAGCTTGACGTACAGCGGTGTCAGACTAGCAATCGGCACCGCATATAGACCACCGTGGCAAAATCCAGACATTTTTATAAACTCAATAAGTGATTCAGTATCTCATTTCTCGTCTTTTGATCAAATAATTCTCATGGGTGACTTTAACATTGACATGCTAAAAGAACAGGACACAAACACAAAAAAACTTAATGATTTTTTGTTCTGTCATAGTCTTACTCAACATGTAGACAAAGCCACTCACTTCACAGACCATAGCCAAACATTAATAGACATACTTTGTTCAAATGTTAATCTTTCCGATATAAACGTCAATCTTATTCCTGACCTCAGTAGCCATGCTTTTATATCATGTAAAGTAAACATCGCTAAAATAAAAATACGTCCAAGGCGCACCATTTATCGTCCGCTTAAGAACATCGATCCCGATAGCTTCAATGATGCTGTCGACCGCATTGAATGGGAAAAAGTTATATCCAATGATGTTAATAGCTCTGTGATTACATTTAATGCATTTTTACTTAACCTGTTCGACAGATACGCACCATTACAATGTAGGGTACTAAAAGAACATTCATACCCGTGGATTACCTATAACATAAAAAAAATGATCTCTAAACGTGACGAGGCGTACTCAAGATTTAAAAAGCGGGCTGAATTCTCATAAAATTTATTACAAAGAATGAAAAAAGTTAGTAATTGATGCTCTGCATAGAGAAAAGTCAGCATACTTTAGTAAATACGTTGTATCTCAATTAAAACATCCACGTGTATTATGGAAACATGTTAAGCAAAATGTAGCGGATTTTAAAAATAAAGACTTTGACATACCATCTCATTTATCTAACCCAAATGATATTAACAATTTTTTCCTTAATTTGCCTAGTAGTGACGAAATAAGCATATCTGATTTAACATATTTCGAGTTCAATAGGTATAGCAATGCACGTCTCACGCTAAAACCGGTAGCGGAGGACACTATCAGTAAAATAATCTCATCTATTAAAACTCAGGCCCAAGGCGCTGACGGTGTTTCTCTTGACATGCTTCTAATGACCTTGCCACGCACTCTATCTACTATTACAGCTATTGTAAATCAGTCTATTAGCACGGGTGTATTCCCTCAAGCCTGGAAGAGTGCTATGGTCAGGCCAATACCAAAACAAAAATGCCCTAACAGCTACAAAGATTTGAGACCAATTAGCATCCTTCCTGTGATGTCCAAAATTTTAGAGAAGGCCGTATGCATGCAGCTAGTGGAATACTTAGAAATTAACAATATGTTACCTGCAAGGCAATCAGGTTTTAGAAAGAAACATAGCACAGCGACCGCTCTTCTTGATGTTGTCGATGAAATCCGTACTGCGCAGGATCGAGGGAAATCTTCAATCTTGGTCCTCCTAGACTTTTCACGGGCTTTCGACACCATCAACATCTTGCTCTTGTTGTCAAAACTGTCGTACTATGGTCTTGATCTCAAGACCATCAGCTGGTTTGCATCATACCTTGGTGAACGCACCCAACAGGTTGAAATACGGAACGACGAAGGATCATCAATGATGTCTGATAGGACTACAGTCACCAGAGGCGTACCTCAGGGATCCATCTTGGGCCCCATCCTGTTCATACTTTATACCGCCGACATAATAAATAACATCAAGAACTGTAAATATCACCTGTACGCAGATGACTTACAATTGCACATCTCGTTTGAACCCAAAAATACCAACGTAGCCATCGCAAAATTAAACCAGGACCTAGGTCAAATCGCATATTGGTCAAAGAAAAATAGCTTAGTTTTGAATCCTATAAAATCAAAGTTTTTAGTATTAGGTTCAAAACTTCAAATAGGAAGCGCATTATCATATAAACCTCGGGTCCGTATTCTAAATGAAAATATTACACACGTATCTGAGGCCAAAACCTAGGAGTACTGATGGACGGCCAGTTAAGATTTGAAAGACATGTTCTGGAGACTGTACGAAATTGTTTCTATCGCCTTAAAGTCTTGTACAAGATTCGAAACTACTTAAGCATAGATATACGAATTCAGCTATGTGACACCCTCGTGCTGTCCAAACTAAACTATGCGGACACAGTTATCACAAATTGTCTGTTGGCACGCACAAAAACTTTGTTACAGAGGCTCCAGAATGCTTGCGCTCGCTTCTGTTTCACAATCCCACCTAGAGCTCATGTAACGCCGTTTTTAAACAATGGCAAACTGCTGAAGATGGAGGCCCGGAGACAGTTACACTTTGCCACACTCCTGTTTGGAACCGTGCAGACCAAACAACCCTCCTATCTCTTTGAAAAATTGTTATTTTCCCGTAGGCACATCAGACAAGCCCCCCGCCTCCTTTGCCCACGACACAAATCCGCTAGTTTCCGTGGCAGCTTCCGGCACGCAGCCACGAGATGCTGGAATAATCTTCCTCCACCAATCCGGAACGCCAGTTCTGTGTCGATTTTTAAAAGCAAATTGAAACTGCATCTGCTCATGGAACAAATGTCCTCCTAGCCAATATATCCTGTCAATATATCTGGATTTATTTATTTACCCAAATAGTCTATTCGTATTTAATTATCTATTGATTTCACTGTATATATATATAATGCTCTATTTACAACCTATCCTTCTTTATTTAAAACTAAATCATGATTATATTTTTATAACATACCTACACCGCACATTCTGTTGTTTTCGCTTTTCGCTTAGTTTAATTTATGTTTTGTATTGTTTTGTGTTTGTTTGTTTTTTGTCACAGGGAATACTGAAAACCAGCGTCGTATCACTTTGTGCTACGACACATGCTGAGTATTATCCTTTTTGAAACCACCCACAGCTATGTAACCTAATTTTTATATTTTACCTTGATGTAATATGTTGTTGTGTCTGTGTTTCGAATAAATGCATCATTCATTCATTCATTCATTCATTCATTCATTCATTCATTCATTCATTCATTCAATAAATAAGTCACTCTTCCTATTATGGTTGTTAAATTTTAAATTTAAATAAATATAGTATAAGTTACCACTGTTTTCCTAAAAATATGAAAAATTTCAAATACTTAATAAACAAACCTTAGAACACATCGTAAGAGCTGTTGAACGATGGAGTGTAAGTCGAAAATTGATATATGGAATGGGATACTTGCGGCTTTTATATACTTTACCCGGGTTTTACTGATGTTAAAGTACGAGTTTAAGAACCAGTTTTTTTTTTAAATAAAATATCAAGTGCAGTGTTACAAGGTTACTTGCCCTTTAATAAACGTAATAAGTCCACAATCACTTTTAAGAACATGTAATATTTTTTTGATTAATTAACACTTTGAATTTATTTCAATCAAACCGTTACATTGTAGCCATCTACCATACCTTCTGGAAAAATTGACGGGGTATGAATCAATAGCGGTAATAATAAGATTAATTTAAGATTCAGAATTAAAGAAACAAAACAAATTCAACTTAATTTCAATTGATAATGGTTTGCATTGTTTGCATTCAATATAATTATTTTATATAAGTATATGGTTGTCTGGAAGAAATCGCTCTATAGCCATAAGATCGCTTGTTATTTGCCTGTACTCTCAACCTGTATAATTTTTTTGTTTTCCTTTTTATAATGGTGTGCAATAACGAATATTTTTATTGTATTGTATAAAGACCATGAACTATTAACTATTTTAAATATCGTTTTTAAAACATATAAAGCAGCATGAATTTGGAACAAACTCGTCACATGGCATGGAGATTCATCCTTCAATCTCAACCGACCTCTTAGATTGACTTATTTTCTACGAGTAATAAGTTATATAACAACGTTTTTCTAAATAGTTTAGACAAACGAGTTGATTAATCATCTGTTTTGGTGCGAAGCGTGCAGCGCTAGTGACTCGAAAGACATTAATTCTAATCAAACATTAATTTATATCCACACAAAGACTAACGTCTGACACATGATCTGTTACTAAGCTGACAATCATATTTCTAACGATGTAAAATACTTTTCTCTGTCATTTCTTATACCTTGTTTGGCACTCAGCAACATGATCCCAAGATTTTGGCTAGAGTATTTCTACGTATGTATAATTAAATAAATAAATAATACACGACATCATTACACAATTAGACGAGTTCGACGGTAAGCTCAAGAAACCTTGTGTTGTGGGTCTCAGCCAACGATGTACATAATATATAAATACATACATATATAGAAAACAGGAAGGGGTCACTCACTACCCACTAGGCCAAACCCGTCATTTGTCGTATGTATCAAACAAATCTGGCATACAAAGTTCAATTTTCCTGGCGCCTATCATAGAACCAGAAATAATTATTATAGTCAAAAATCTCACAAATAGCAATTCATGTGGACCTGATAATCTTAACACAAAATTTATTAAGAAAAATATAGATATACTCTGTATACCTCTCTGCGTCATCTTCAACGAATGTATTGAAGAGGGATCATTTCCAAACGCACTACTCGTAAAGCATGCTAAAGTTGTACCAATATACAAAAAAGGTAGTAAGAAGGAGCTTGGTAACTACAGGCCTATCTCTCTGCTGCCTGTAATTTCTAAGATATTCGAAAAATGCTTGAAAAACATTTTGAAAGACATAACCTATTTACTCCACATCAGTTCGGGTTCAGAAAACATAGAGATACATCAGGAGCTGTCATTGACTTAGTAAATGAAATAATGTCAGCATTAAACAAGGACAACAAATGTGGAGGAATATTCTGTGACCTGACAAAGGCATTTGATTGCGTAGATCACAGAATACTCCTCGATAAACTTGAACATTACGGAGTACGTATCAACGCATTAAAGCTACTAAGTTCTTACTTAACTGATCGCAGACAGCACGTCGAGATAGTCGAAAGTGATTTAGACTGTGTCATAAGTTCCGATGAAGGCGTAATAACATGTGGAGTACCTCAAGGGTCGGTCCTGGGACCACTTTTGTTCATAATATTTATTAATGATCTACCAGATTGTCTCTCATATGGAACACCCTATCTTTATGCCGATGACACGAGTATAGTCCTCATGGCTGATAACTTAACTGAGTTCAATGCCAAAGCTCACGCATGCTGGGAAGATCTAACTAGATGGTTCCTTAATAATGGATTGACAATTAACTACGAAAAAAGTTTTTTTTACGCTATTTCGCCGTGGTAGTAGCAGCGAAGACTTTAACTGTGACTTACCAATACACAAATCAAAATGTGTCAGGTTTCTAGGTGTGGAACTTGATCCATACTTAAGATGGCACAACCAAATAGACACAGTGAACAAGCGACTAGCAAGTGCTTGTTATACAATGAGAGCCTTAAGCATAACTAGTGACAAGAAAACGCTATTGATTATATACTACTCTTATATTGAGAGCATACTGCGCTATTGTGTTGAGGTTTGGGGTAATGCTAGTGGCATCAATTCTCCTCTGCTTATCCAAAAAGAGGCTATTAGAATAATAGAGGGCTGTAAACATATTCCTGTGACCCATAGAGAGATGTTCATAGAAAATAAGATATTGACTATTGTATCTCTGTACTTGTATCGCATCTGTCTTTATGTACATAAAAATATCAAAGACTTTCCTTTTGCCAGACAGTACCTTAATTATAATTTAAGAAAAAATAACAACTTAGCTTTAACAAGGGCCAACTACAGTCACTTTGACAACAGCATTAATAATAACGCCATAAAAGTATACAACAAATTAAGCGATGACATAAAGAATTGTAGCGATATAAATACATTTGACAGATAATTAAAGCAATATTTTTTAAGTAGACCGTATTATAAAATTGACGAATATTTTGCAAATGCACTAGATTAGATATTAAGATGACATTTTCCACTTACTATTCCTTAGGGAAATTCAATATTATCTGTATTCCACCTAATTATTAATAATTTTATCTTACAATGACATTCTTCCACAATTATATTTAATTCTTAAATTTAATTTGATGATAATTATTTTCCCTACTGTCTATTACATCGAGATCAGGTGCAACTGTAAGGTACCTAGTCAATAATATTTAAATAAAATTTCTGTAAATATGTATATACTACTTAACTGTATATTTGCATGTATACCTATACTTAAAAGCAAATAAATCACATTAATTCATTCATTCATTCTTTATTACAAATACAATGTGCCTTTTCTTCTGCGTTGTAATTTAAAACAGTAGTAACGCACTACAATAGTGATGAAATAACTATTTTTTTTTTAAGAAATCTGTTGGTGATTTCAGTATGTTTTAGATTATTTATAGACTCGCTACTGCCTGATGTGAGTAGGACAAAAAAATCATCTACTATCGAGATCGACAATCTTCAAAGTAACAAAATTCAAACTCAAATCATAAAAATAATATTTACTAACTTTCTGTTTTCATCACATTGTCCCAAAACATTACCATCATAATCATAAGTATGATATGCAAATACTTAAATATATAGAAAAAACCCAGGACTCAGGAAGACAATATTTCTGCCCATCGTACAAATAAATGCCCTTAATGGGATTTGAACCCAGGACCATAGGCATCATAGGCAGGGTCACTATCCACTAAGCCAAAATTGTCGTGTGTCGTCTGTATCTACTTATGTTACAAATACAATATGCCTTTTCTCCTGTTGTAATTTAAACAATCGTAAGGCACTACATATGGATGAAATACACCCTAGGGCCTTTTTATAATATATATTTACCATTGTGTAAGTATGATAATCATTTATAGAAAACGCAGCCGAAACCAAACAACGTATGAATACGTAAATTATTAAACTACCTTATTTTTTATTATGCAGAAACGTCTGCTAGCGAATATCTTCGATATTAAAATCGAAAGAAAAAAACGATTTTGAATCGAAATTTGACTCCCGCGGCGAGTCAATTTTTTCTATTTATCTTCCGATTTAAATATCGAAGATATTAAGCTGCCATTAGTGCTTTACTTATTAACGTCCTCATCCTCACATTGTGGTGCCACCGGGCGTGTCGTGACCAAAATTTTCGGAATGACCTCTTAAATCTTTTATTGACCAGATCACAACCACGTGGCGATACCCTCTCAAGGTGTCGAGACTATTCCCTGAGAGATCGTTCGTAAAAACAATTAACTATACAAAAGCCAGAAATGAGATTTAAAATCTGTCACCTTTGAGTTTGTCTCGAAAAACTTATTATAAAATGATACTCCTCAGTGACGCCACTCCTATTTTACCGCAAAGTATATACCCTCTAAAAGTATTTGAAAATATTGACATTGCTTCATGTGACCATACAATTTATAATATCAATAAATTGCATTCCAATTTGTTATTCATTTTGCATTTTCTATGAAATAATTATGTATTGGAATATTTAAATTTCAGCGGTGATCAGCTTAGGAGAAATAACATCTCCCTGCCTGATTCCCCGTTGCAATGGAATAAGTTTCGAATTCTGGTCTTGAAGTCGGATTGACATAGTGACGTTCTCATACAAACACTTCGAGACAGGGATAGTGTACATGGCACCGTTGGAGAGATAGTAGTATCGCCCAGGTTTCGATCGAATCACTTGAATTTCGATCGAAGGCTGTCTTGTAGTCCACAAACGCCAGACAGAGGGGAAGTTATACTCCTCGGCTTTCTGTATAACTTAACCTAACGTGTGAATGTGGTCTACAGTACTAAAGCCTCTTCGGAAACCGGCTTGTTTATGAGGATATGATATGATATGGATGTCATATAACCTGCATGCGAGATGAATCGTAATCTCCAGAAAACAACTTGTAGACTTGACTCAGAAGTGAGCTGGGTTGGTAGTTCTTCAGAAAGGCGTTGTCTCCTTTTTTGAAAAACAGTACCACCACATTTCTATTCCATATACCTTTGGCGTTCTCCCTTCTCTTAAAACGGCATTGAACAGCTTCTACAGATTCTACATTGTACGTAGAACTGATGGCTGTTGGAGCGTAAAGGTTCTAGAGTGGCGATCACGAACCGAAAAGTAAAGACCGCAGGAATACACTGGATACGGGTGGCGCAAAACCGGTCACTGTGTGATGCTTTGAGGGAGGCCTGTCCAGCAGTGAACACCCTTCGTCTGATATTATGATGATCTTTAAATTATTTCAATACATGTTTACAATTTTTTATTTATTTAGAAAAACATCTCAATTTGTATCCTAAATGGATACAGATTGAGATTACATTAATCTTATTTAATATATTAATGTGCCGTCATCCATATTGACTTCATTTTCATTCGTAATCTATTGTAACGAACAAACCGAAGAAGTATTCATACAATAGTTTTATTCTAAAGTTGTAAATATTATGAATTTTATATGATTCAAGAATCATGTATGTTTACTGTAATAAGTTTGTCTTAAAAAAACATGTTTACCCATGGTTCGATACAAAACAACAATGATTAAGGTATAGCTTTATTTACATAAGCGTAACGCTAATAACATTGTTATCCTATAGATATAACAAGCACAATAAACACAATTGAAAACAATTCAATAAATTAATGGTGATGCGTCGGTACTACATGTTTGGCGTGACCCTCGTGCTGAACTTGGGCATTGAATCTGGAAACAGAAAATAGGTACCAATATTAAATAAAATTGTTTTACCAATATCTAGCAGTTAGTAGGTACATATCGTAAATTATGCTATTAAATTCTATCAGTGAGTTCCTATAATCTATTAAATGTGTTATTGTTTAATGTCACAGCTGTTGGATCTTCGAATAAATAAAATAAATAAATAAATCATACATTGTGCTACGTTTAAGACACATAAGTTAAACTGGAAACGGCACTAACTGGCTATCGCAGCTTTTGATGAAATCATTTTTATCTTTGTCACTTCGCCGCTTCGGGATTAGTAGCAGTTAGCTGTCAGAAAGGGCTGAGTGCTAGTTATTTTCTAGTGGTTTAAAATTAATATTAGTCTGTTTCATTAGTAAATTTGGCGACTGGTCTATCATGTAGTGACCTAATTCATTAACACAACAACAATTAAATATAATCTTCTTACCCGCTTTTGTGGTCAGCTGTGTAATGCACAATCCGGACAGTGCCGTCAGCCTCGTGCAGGCTGTAGTAGCCCTTCACGACGTCGCCGTCGCGGGACTCGTGCTGGGACTTCTTGTCGCCGGTGTGCGGGTCCTCCACCTTGTACTCGAACTCGTACTTGGGGTGCGCGTAGTAGTCGTGGTGGCCCTCCGGCGCCTTGCCGGGCACGTCGTGGCGCTGGATGTTTTGTGAGGAGACAGCGTGGTGGTGATCGTGGTGTGACTCGGTGTGGATAGGTTGGTGGTATGACACGAGATGCAGGGGCTCATGCTGCACTTGGCCTAGCTGCACATGGCCTAGCTGCACATGGCCAAGTTGAACATGGCCGAGTTGCGACTGGCCTAACTGAATATGGCCAAGTTGTTCGCGTCCATGCTCATGTCCGTTGCCGTTGTGCAGTACGATGCTTTGTGACGAGTACGCGTGCCCGTGTTCGTAATCATTCCCATGCCCATTTTGTGGCCGAGCGATGGCTACAGCCAGAGTAGCGGCAACGACGAAGATCTAAAATCAACCATGATTATTTAATACAGTAAAAAGTTCGGTTACACCTAGTTGTAATTGCCCTACCTACATGATTTGAAGGTTGGAAGGAAAGTAAATTAAATGACGTTTTTTATGTGTGTTTTAAAGTTAATTTAAGATTTGAAATAAATAAACAAACCTTAGTAAACATCCTGTGAGCTGTTGAACGATGGAGTGAAAATCAGAAATTGATATATGCTGTTGGGTACTTTCGGCTTTTATACATTTACTTTAACAAGGTTTTACTGATGTTAAAGTGTGAGTTTGAGAACCAGTTTTATTGAAGTGAAATATTAAGTTACAAGGTCCTTTGCCCTTCAATGAACTTCATTCACCGACAATCACTTTCACAAAATGATTTTTTTTTTAGAATACCTAGCCCGTTTAAATGGAGTCAATAAAATCTTTAACATCTATCCACCGTACAAAAAAAATGAGCAGTCAAACAGTTAAAAGTACATTCATTTTTATTTTGTCCGAAACAAAAGAGGTGAAACGGTCGAATAGAATATGGTTTCAAAAAGTTATTTTGTACTAATATTGCAAATGTGACACACTTAACTAAAAGTTTATCATTTCCTATAAAAGTATGTTTTGTTATGGCTTTGCAATAAAAGTATGTTGATAACAATATCTTGTTAACCTATATTATGTATTTTTTTATTAAAAAAATGATAATAACCCGTTCTCTTACCTAAGTGCAATAAAATCCTATTTTGTATGTACCTAAACATGAGAAATGAATTAAGTAATAACTTGATAAAGAGAAGTAAATATAAATATAAATCAACACAAGTTATTGTACAAATCGCACACTACTACTACGAGGAGGGAGCAAGAAATAAACAAGAAGTTCCATAATAAACAGATAGGTACCTTTATTTTTTTTTACTGACTAAGGCTTCATGTCCCTTTCGGGACATTAGAGCGATCAGACTCTGTGGGTAGAAGGTAGCCTGGGAATAATCCAGGACCCTTCCGCACGAGACTTTATTTGTCTTTGTAGTTTATATATTTTGTAGGGTTACAAAAAGGTCGCAAATTCATGGCGGAGGTATTTTAATCATTGATTTTTTTTAAATAATATAGCACAAACTTTTCAGATCAACTTCGTTAAAAATGGCATTAGATACATTTGCTGAAAATTCATGGAATATACACTTTTTCAATGAATTTTAGTGGTAACCTATGGACAACTTGCTTGTCAAGTAATTGTTTACCTTAGTATCATCATCATCATCATGTCAGCCAAAAGAGGTCCACTGCTGGACATAGGCCTCCCCCAAAACGACACAAAAATACCGGTCCTGCGCCTTCCACATCCAGTCGGTCCACCTTGTGGGAGGCCTACCTACACTGCGTCTTCCAGTTCTTGGGCGCCACTCTAGAACCTTTCCGCCCCATCGGCCATCAGTTCACTTAAGTTTGGCGATCCGGAGGGCAATATCGGTAACTTTGGTTCTACTGCGGGTGAAATCATTGCTGATGCGATCAAGCAAAGACACTCCCAACATGGTATACCTTAGTATATTTGATCATAAAATTATATTCATGATTTTAGGGTTTGACCCAATAGTATTTTATTCTAAAAATCAATACATAGTTTAACCGACAAGTTGTGCCTTATGTCTGGGAACGCAGACGTTTTTATAAATATTTCTTTCTGGGTGTAGTGCTTAGCGTGTATTTAAGAAAAATATAATAAATTTAAGAGATGAACGTAGTTTTGGGTCACCTTTTGGACAGTACCTCAATTCATTGTCATACCGTGAACGTCCGTAATTGTAAGAAAATACAAAACTAATGCTCATTGAACAACATTTCGTTATATTTAATGACATATATCTCGCAAGTTCAACATTTTGAGCTAAATTTGACATGTTAATGTGAAATAGTAAACTGCTTAAATTGGTGTTTAGGTTAAAATAAAATAAAGGTGGTATTCTTCTCGATATTTGGCCTTCATTTATAAAACCTTAAAATCCATATAACCAAAGACTTCATCAATTTTCATTACTGATTTTCACTTTGCAGTCACTAAAAGTAATTGCTGCTAATAGACTCAATCAAATGAATTATTATAATAAGTTAATATTTCCTGATTTATTTCTTTATATTTACCCAACTACCTTCTTGATACTAAATTAACTTTCTGCGAGTAGGTCACCCGGAGCACAGTAAAAGTTTTGATCTAAATATCAGCCAGTACTAAACAGGATGACAGATTTGGTCAAGTGGGTAGTGACCCTGCCTATGAAGCCGATGGTCCTGGGTTCAAATCCCAGAAAGGTCATTTATTTGTATTGAGCATAGGTATTTGTTCCTGAGTCATGTGTGTTTTATATATGTATTTGTATGTTATATATATCGTTGGCTGAGTTACAACACAAGCCTTCTTGAACTTACCATGGGGCTCAGTCAGTCTGTGTAAGAATGTCCTGTCATTTTTTTTTAACATCCGTTTGAGGAGTATATATTAAAGTTGGAGTACAAATGTATGTATTTCACAAGTTTTAATATAGGTATGAGCCAGACATATATAGGTGAAATAGTTTTTGAGTTACGACTACAAGGGTCGGTCGGTGCGACTAAAGGAGGTCAAACGCTCCAATTGGTTGATGTATTCACGAGGCTGCTCTCCAATTCTGTTAGCTTGAACTTGGCTTAACACGCTACCCTGAGTCTAGATTATAAGGAAAATAATAAGCAGGGATAATATAAAATCTTGTTTATTATTTATAAAATAACAATTGATGATAACAAAACGACCTTAGTAACTAAAATAAAAAACTTAATGATGATGATGACTAGGAACAATGTGGTGGGTGCTATGTTTTACCTCTGCGTGGAATCTGAAAAAGAAAACATTTATTACTATCTACACTAATATAAATGAGAAAGTTTGTGTGTGCTGTGTGTTTGTTGCTTCTTCACGTCTTGACGGCTGGAGCGATTTTAATATGGAGTTAGCTGACACTCTGGATTAACACATGGGTTAGGTACGTTCTTTCCCTGATAGACCGCGGGGCATAGCTAGTGATTACATAATTGCACGTGGGTTATTGTGTATCCATGCTAAATGCTGTAAGCCCTCACCCAGTCTTCTTGTCGCTCTCGTAGTGTACGTCCCTGAGGGAGCCGTCGGGCTCGTGCAGACTGTAGAAGCCCTTCACGACGTCGCCGTCGCGCTGCTCGTGCTGCGTCTTGTGGTCGCCCGTGTGCTTGTCCTCCACCTCGTACTTGAATTCGTATTTTGGGTGCGTCTGTAATTTGTCAATGAATGCTTAAGTAATTGTATAATATACATTTATCAGATTCTTGCGTATAAGTACTCACGTAGTAGTCGACGTGCTTCTCGTGTCCATGGTGGTCCTTAATGATGACTTCTTCCGCATGTCCGTCGTGCTTGGAGATGTGCTGCGAGGAGTGAGCGTGTTCATGTCCGTGTTGGGCTATCACAAATCCGATAACAGCAGCTAGACATATTACCTGTATAGCATTTTATTTTAGTTAGTCGTTTCATTACTTAATAGTAATATATTAGAGTAAAGTATTTTGTTATACGAAAAACAATTGCATAGGTACTAATTGTATTTCAATGTCATAGTTATGAGATTTTTTCTCGTAATCGCCACATTTCAAAATGATTATAATATTGTGATTGCACCTACAATATTCTAACTAAAACCTAGTGTTCTACACTTACACTTAAGACCTAACACTAGAAACTAACACTGAATCAATAATCAGATCAGATTAGTGTCACTCAATACAAAAAGTACGTTTATTTTTTACCTTAGTGTACATGTTTAAGTTGGAATTGCCTCCAGATGTGTGGTTACTGTAAAGACAAATGTCAACTGATACCTTTATGAGACAAACCACTCCTTTTATAATTCTGATCACAACGCAAGCAGAAAAGAGTTTAATGAAAACCAATAAGTGCCGTGTTATAATTTCGTAAACTTAAAAGGTAATATCACCGATAAGTATAACATGTTCATTAAGAATATATCTTGCATTGTTTTATTTACATAATGTTTGTATATTTTAAAATGTGCTAAATAAAATAATGCTATTCATTACTTTTGATAATGTACTCGTAATATAAAAACCTAAAGCATCATGGTATCTATAACTGAAATAAATAATATAACTACAGTCAGAAGCATAGATATGTACTTAGACTACTACATAGATACTTTTGCAATCTATCCATCAACCACGGACTACAACTGCCGGCCCGCTATTTTGGTGATGACTGATGAGTCATGAGTGATGAGTGTAAAACTGTTTCAAGGGATACTACTTATCATCTGCGGATGAAATAAAACAAAAGAAAATGGATAATATCATATGCACTAAATTTAAATTTAATTCCGATGTTTAGAATCCTTTTATAGTCTGCCACCGGGCAGACCAGTCAGCGGACCACGAACGATTAAATTCAAATTCAGTATACGCGACTTAGATAAAAGAACTGGTGACCTAGAGATAAGTGCGTGCGGGGGTTGGAAAATCAGATGGCAGTCGCTTTTGTAAAATTATTGCCTACGCCAATACCTGGGATAAGTTGCCTCGCGATGCCCAGGCTCACATGGATCGTGGCATAATGCCTAGGCAACGCGAGGAAGATGTTTTAGATACGTGATATAATCCGTTTTAAGCTTTTTTATTTCAAGTTTTAAGAGGTGTTTCTATTTTTTACCAAGATAACCACAACTCCTGCCTAAACAAGCAGAAAGAAAAGCAATTACCGTAGTATTTAATTATATTATTAACCAATACTTAACAGCGCGTTTGTCTCAAACACTATCTTTGGTCAGTGCCTTAATTACCCGACCGTAAATTACTCTTAATACTTACGATATCTTTCGATATGTAATCCACGTGTTATAAAAGAAGTTGTTGATTTTGGAAATGTATCAGTTGATAACTGCTCTTTGTACGAGTGCAGCACAAAAAAATACAATTGTGAAAATGTATTCTAAGGTATTCCAAACTGAAATCATAAAATGTTACAATTATTACAGTCAACTATCTCTGATATTTTAATCTACGTTAAATTTTACAATTTGCGAATAGACGTATTCTTGGGAAATATCAGAGAGCTTAATATTTCTTTGTACCTACTTAATTTTCTAATAAACATACAATAATTAAAATTTTGTAATAACCACTTAGCTATTTACTACATCCAACCTAAAAAAGCTTTTGAGGCATTGTACCAAACATGCTGGCGGAATTTCCGCATTGTATAACAATATATGTTGATACGTTGTGCGAGGAAGCCGCCAGCTCTATGGTCACCAGTTACGTCAACCAGGCTTACATTTTGAAATCAGTCATCGCTCATCATAATAAGTCATCTGAAATCATAATCATCATCAGATAAATACATCTTGTCACAGGTATTGTGTCTTGCTGCCTTCGTGGGCTTAGTGATCGCTCAGCACGGCCATGAGGTCGCTCACTCCTCGCAACACACCTCTAAACATGACGGACATGCGGAGCCTGTCGTCATTAAAGACCACCATGGACACGAAAAGATCATCGACTATTACGTGAGTATTACTTTTTTAGAAATATGTATATTGCTAAGTGACACACTCAATTTATCAATAAAGGGTTCCTTCGGATTAGGACTACTTTGTGTAGGTTTCTTTGATATGAAGCATTTAATGACACAATTTTCATTTCTAAAATAACGTATCAAATATCAGTGGATTCAATGGTTTGCTAGACATGGTTTTTTATGTGTTTCAAGTGTTTTATTTAACCTGTTGGCCACAGAGGGCCCATAACTGTTGACTGTTGCGTGCTATATAAAATAAATTGTCAAAATTTACATCTCGTTATGTATTTGTTAAATAACGTGATGATATAATGATTTACAGACGCACCCCAAATACGAGTTCAAGTACGAGGTAGAGGACAAGCACACCAGCGACCACAAGACGCAGCACGAGCAGCGCGACGGCGACGTCGTGAAGGGCTTCTACAGCCTGCACGAGCCCGACGGTTCCATCAGGGACGTGCACTACGAGAGCGACAAGAAGACTGGGTACGCGATTAGTAAAATTATGCTAACCTAGCTAACTGGGCACAGTACCCTTGTCATGAGTTGTGACATTGACGTTTTCGATAACGAGTATCGAGTTTACTATCTACGCATCTCGTTCGCACCAAAATAGTACGAGATGCACAGATAGTAAACTAGATACTCGTTACTGAAAACGTCAATATCACAACTCATGGTAAGGGTACAAGCCTCCTTCTAAATTAACGGGAGGATGGGGCTAGAGTTCTTATATGGGCCTAAAGGGTTGGGATTTCATATACAACTTTACTTCGCGGCATCTTTTAGGTTGTTTGTACATATGGGTTATTTGTTCATCGAACGCCAGATATTATTGTGGTGTCGTAAAGTCACAGAGTCAAAATGATTTATACAAGCATATCAAGAACTAACCATGAATATATTTCTTTTTCAGTTTTCATGCCGAGGTGAAACACAGCACCCACCACATTGTTCCTAAACATCATCATCATTAAGTGTTATAATTTTATTTTAACTAATAGAAAACTTTGTTGTTTTTATGTTTCTTTGTTGTTTTTATGAAAAATGTAAACTTATGCAATCAGCCGTTGCTTATCATTCTAATACCTCACCGTCTCAAAAACGTCAGCCATACAATTTGCATCCTTCGTCTTCGACAGCGGCCATAATGAGACCAATTTAAACCGTTGGCTGGTAAGGTACCATTTTATACAAAAAAGATTGGAACCTAGCTTGAGTACAAAAGATAATGTATTGACCTATTTTAGTGAAGACCTTTCAGAAGTATTATTTATCAAACGAAGCCAGCCTCTGTAAAATTTTGTTTTTTAAAATGTAAAAAGGGACACGCAAATGAAAATTGCTTCGCAAATATATAAAATAAATATGTCAGAACACAATTAATTTACTGATTAATTAACATTATGAAAAAGTAACAAACAAATAGTAGTATAGTAATTTACTGAACACTTTTTTCGTCTAAAACAATACAACGTAAAACTACCTTACCTACGTGATTTTTTTATCCTGGATTTAATAAAATATTTAGTAGAAAACCGTCTATAACAGTCTACAAGGTATATTTTAAACAAACTGTAGAAATTATGTGAACGCAATAAACCTTTTACATTTTTCATATTTTGTTACAGCCAAGAGTTAATTATGTTTATTATGTAAAGTTTATTATATGCATAATGTATATGGTATTACAAAGGGATAACAACAAGAATGGCACTACCTAACTAGGCATATGTATCTAGTGTAGTAGGTGTAACTTTTAAAAAATGCCTTTATGATCGCTTTGTGATCGTTACCAAATACTTAAGTTATGAATATTATTTAGTGATCACCGATTATTTTTAATTAAGTACTGTTATAATTAGCACAAAGAGATAAACCGTACGTACTAATCAATAATAACTAATTTTAAAAGATTATGATATTATTATTTACTATCTAGTTTCTTAAACGAAACGTATAAAACTTTTATTACCAGAGGCTCTAGTTTAAGTTTCTTATGACGTAAAAAAACGCGTCGTCTCAAACGCGTAAGTGATAATGTTATTTATATGGAAAACACTAACGCAATGGTAAAGTAATATCACGTTAAAAACTTACACTCAGAGGCTCTAATGTAAGTTTCTTTTGACGTAAAAAAACGCTTACGAACGCGTAAGTGATAATATTACTTATATGGGAAACGAAAACGCGTTCGTGACGTAAAGTTACGTTAAAAACTTACACTAGAGCCTCTGGGCTCAGTTTATTAATGGTTCAACGTTGGTCGATGTATTACGTAGCGTTTGTATTTAAACTTTTGTCAATCATTACGTGAGTGAAGACGTGTAATTTATAAATTAATGCGAGTAAACTTTAAAAAAACTTCTGGGTACAACTTTTTTTTTAAACAAACATATATTGGTTAAAATATATTTATTTGCAGAGTAGATGGCTCGTACATGTATTATATTATGTTATTTCAGATATCTGAGCGTCATAACGAAATAAGGAACTTAGTATGAGGTCTAATTCGTCCCAATTTGAATAAACATGGTCAATACATGCGTTGAACTCTGACACGATTATCGATTTATTCAATGAAGTCACGTAATACGTACATTTATTACAAGTTGATACTAACCTATACTTATTTAACATATTCAAACATAGGCACATATAGGTAATCTTAAAGCTTTTTCAATGTTGAACGATTATTTATTATAAAAAGTATCTTTTTTTTTAAATCTGTAATGTATTTTGCTTATTATTCCTTAATTTTTCTGTGAGTTAGGAATATTTAAAATTTTAAATTCGTTGTATTCTGGATACTAATCATGGATCATATAGGTGTCTTTACAAAATAGGGTGCCCCTCATTCTGGCAGACGTACTAGTGCCATCTATCGCGTTGAACAGCAACATCTCTCAGTTCTCTACTAGTTCTTTGGAGACAACATGAGTCTGTAGATGGCGCCACATTGTAGCAAAAACATACAAATAGCCAGAACGTTGAAGGAACGCGACTTACTAAAACAAGTTGGTTATTTGAAAAAATAAGTAAAATTTACAAAAAATAAACTATTCATGATCAAGCCAAAGCTTTATTTGTAAAACTAATAACATAGTAATCATATATCACAAACGTAAATCAAAAACAGTTCAATAAATTAATTAAGTAATTTAATGGTGATGGGGTACTTCATGTTTGGCATGACCCTCGCGCTGGACCTGAGCGTTGAATCTGGAAATAAAAAAGTTGAATAATTATGCCATTGAAGAAATAAACAGTTATACGTGTTAAAGGCTGGTTATGCGTATAAAGTTAAATCGGGATCGGAATAACAGGCGTTTAGCGATACATACTAATACTGTTGTAATAAGAGTGCAATTTAAAGTTTGCGATATTAAGTAAAATCTCACAGTGAATTGTTAGAAATAGAACTCAACACTTAAATTATCGAGAAAAAATATTGGCCACATATCGATACACTAATCGGTTTGTCATTTTTGTTCATTACTAGATATTGATGACAGACCTAGTATTTTGTGGACTGATTTGATTTTAAATGATTTTTAGGCAATCATATTTTGTTAAAGATGATTATTATAGAAACAATTAAAGAGATCACAGAATATACACTTATTTGAATAAAGGGTAAATTTTAAGTTTAATTTTAATAAAGTGACCTTACCCGCTGTGTTTGTCAGCAGAATAATGCACAGTTCGAATAGTGCCGTCAGCCTCGTGCAGGCTGTAGTAGCCCTTCACGACGTCGCCGTCGCGGGACTCGTGCTGGGACTTCTTGTCGCCGGTGTGCGGGTCCTCCACCTTGTACTCGAACTCGTACTTGGGGTGCGCGTAGTAGTCGTGGTGGCCCTCCGGCGCCTTGCCGGGCACGTCGTGGCGCTGAATGTTTTGGGAGGAGACGGCGTGGTGGTGATCGTGGTGTGACTCGATTTGGATAGGCTGGTGGTATGAGACGAGTTGCAAGGGTTCATGCTGTTCATGGCCCAGCTGAACATGGCCAAGCTGAACATGGCCAAGTTGCTCTTGTCCATGCTCATGTCCATGACTCTGGTGCAGTACGATGCTCTGCGAAGAGTACGCGTGTCCATGTTCCTGATCGTGCCCGTGTCCTTGGGGCCGAGCGATGGCTACGGCCAAAAGAGCGGCGGAAACGAATATCTGCAAAAAATAATAAATAAATATTTCGGGACAATCTTACACAAATTGACCTAGTCCTACGGTAAACACAGTAAGGCTTGTGTTGTAGGTACAAGAAGACAATATATATAATGGATAGATATGTATAAATACTTAAATACATAGTAAACACCCATAACTCAGGAACAAATATCTGTGCTCATCACACAAATAAATACCCTCACTGGGATTCGAACCCAGGACCATCAGCTGGCTGTAGCTTAGCGACAACCACTATTAACCATAGTGAAACATGATTAATTAAGTATGTTTATTTCATTAAAGATATCGTGTTTCAAAAGTATTGTTCAAAATAGTTTTTAAATAACTTACCTTCGAGTACATTTTTAAGATGTTGGTCGCTCGAATACAATTTAGTTATTAATGTATGAAATTTAGTACTTCAGCTTTTATATATTGAATGATACATTAAGCTGAAGAACCAGTTTATTCGAATTACTTCAAAAGCAGTGTTACGAGGTCGTTTGCCCTTTGAGTAATATAATACCTGCGTCCTTTAAACCACACTCACTTTTTGAAATTGATCCAATTACATTTTATACGCAAGTATAACCGTTAAAATTAAAATCGAAAGACTGTGTTATCTTTTCAATTTAACTAGAGAACAGACTATGTAACTGGTTGGTTTTCTTTTCCTGCAGGATAGCATTTATTATTACAGAATAAATCCACGGCGTGAAACTATTATTAAAAGTAAATCAATCACGTACGAATGTAATACTAAAATGTAATAGTAAAATTATTATTCTATATTTACTTATTTAATCTTGTATACAATGAGCAAATTTTAGTAATAGTAAAATACTTGAATTTAAGTAATGTATTGTATTATTATATTTAAGTTGCTTGTAAATATTAATTTAACATAATCGTATTACATATTGTTACATGTTATACAGTAAGTAAATTCGATACGAAAACGAATTAAACCACAAGATCAGTCTATTTAAGATGTACCTAAGAGGTTTTGATTAAGTTACACGTAATATGACCCTGCTACAATGGAACATATTTAATTTCCTAGAAAATTTAGCGTACGTTCACACATATGCTGCGGATTAAAGAATATATACACACAAAAGTATCGAAGTTTATTTTTTATTAATACAAATGATTTTTCGTTAGTAGTTACAGCATAAACATACTTTTATTTACTACTTTCGTTAAGGCCAAGCAAACATCAATCTAAATCATTTTTAATCGGAAGTAATTTCTTTAAGTATTTATTATAGACTAAAATAATTTAAAGAAACAGAACAATGGTAACAAACAATTATAAAAGGATTGTTATGTCGCAGTCTCGTCGGCTGTTAATGGTGGTGGTGGTGATGATGATTGGTGTATTTCACGTCGGCGTGGAAACTGTAACAAATATACATATAATAGTACATTTCGATACTAGTAAAAAAAATTTTTTTTCGACGACAGTGTAAGTAATCACCCGAGTCTTAAATAAGTTTTTACACGTGTAAAACCCAATTTTTCACAACAAGTCCTTAAAAAAAGAAATTTGCGGATAGTGCACTTTTTACGCACTACTTAGGAAAATATTTTAACGGAGCTATCAATATATGTGCAATAGACCATTCGCAGTTTCATTTTTATATTTACAAATCTCATGTTAAATACCTAGGCAATATTATAAAACTAAAACAGCACATAACAGCGTGAATAAAAACAACAACATTATTAGTAAATGCTTAGTATTTTTATAGTGTTATATTTCTTATATATTTTACAAGGCGTCAAGGTGTTACAATTTTAACCAACCATATTGAAAACCATTATTTATTTATTTAGGAAAAAACCAAATTATTTTCATAAAACTTAGATTCTATCGCGTACAGAAACTCCGAGCTTAGCCCTCTCCATAGCTCGTTAAGCGACTTTCAGTTTTGAGATGAGGCCGATAGTAAAAGACCATGATTCGGAGCCGTAAGTCATCACTGGTAACACACATTATTTGAAGACTTTCGTCTTGAGGCACTAGAATTTTAAATGATTAAATACACTTACCCAGTCTTGTCAGCATAATATTCCACGTGTCTGATGGAGCCGTCAGGCTGGTGCAGGCTGTAGCGGCCCTTCACGACGTCGCCATCACGGTGCTCCTGCTGCTCTTTGTGGTCCCCGGTGTGATGGTCGTCTACCTTGTACTCATATTCGTACTTCGGATGAGCCTGTGATGTTTCAATGGAAAAACATAAAACATACAACTCGTAGAAATTTGATACAGCTTAATGCTTTGCTTTGAGAATGTAAATATCTGTATTAGTTTTATTGAAACGGGTAACTCACGTTTAATATCGAGCAATATTAGACTTATAAAACGTGAGTTACCTATCAATACGAATATTACGGTTGAGTCCCAAGATATGTTTTTATTTAAAATTGTATTTAAAATCGGTCATAACACCAACTTAGAGGCAAATTAAGCTATATAGCCTTTTAATCACATAGATAATTACTACTACAATAAGTACGTAAGTATTTATCCTAAGTTAGATGCGGTTACATATATTTATTCATAATTTATGATTTGGAGGTTTAGGGGAGGTGTTTTATATTTAATGTTACGTTTATTTTTAATATTAAGGTTTACTTTTTTTTTTATACAAGACTGACCAGCGTTTAATATCAGTCACAACTGATGCTAAGTGTCGACGAGGTCCAGGGTGCAGCATGCATTATTTATATTATCTAGCTTATCGTAGTTATAAAACTTCACATACAGCATGTGAAAATCACAATAGTCTAAGTATGCATGCGTCGGATATAATTATCTCATCCATGAGGCCAAGTTACCAAGTACGTCTCGCTTAGTAATGAATTAAACCGCCCTCATCACGTATATACAACCACCTAGAGAGTAGGTAACTTCCAAACTTACATGGTAATCGATATGTCCATGGCCGTGCTCATCACGCCCGTGCTCCACATGGTCATGCGTGACCACTTGATGCACATGCGAGCGGCCATGGTCGTGATGATGTCCATGGCTATGCGGCAAGTGCACCCTATGCTCTGGGCCATGGTGGCGCGTTATGTGCACTGACGAGCGAGCTGGCCCGTGGCCATGGTGACCATACTCCTCACGCTGAGCGACCACCACAGCTACGAGAATCGCGATGCTCAAGACCTAATAAAAAATATACATAAAAACTCAGTGGCCAAAAATTCGAGTTCACTGCACTAGTACAGTCAAGGTAAAAAATATAGATACGTTCGAAGGGCCAGAATGTGTATACACGCACCTTAATATAATGACAGCAAGTTTCGTGAATACATGTTTTGACGATTTGGTCGTTTAGATATCTTTGACCTTGAATGTACCTAGTTACATTAATACAGTAAAGAATATCTAAGTAGAAAAATAATAAAAACATAACACTAAACTTATCTGGCGCTCAAATTAGGTGTAAATAAAAAAGGGCAAGTAAAGCAAAATGATGTTAACTTATATTGTTATTGTTATGGCACAAATTTGAGACGACTCTCAGTGTATTACTTAGGCGCGCACCAATAGGAGCGAGCGAGGTGCACAGATGAGACAACCGGTGTAACCCTTCCTGTACCCTTACCATGAGTTGTGACTTTGAGGTTTTCGATAGCGAGTATCGAGTATACTATCTGTGCATCTCGTTTGCACTAATAGTACAACCGAGATGCACAGATAGTAAACTCGATACTCGTTATCGAAAACCTCAATGTCACAACTCATGGTAAGGGCACTGAGCACGACACACTGCGCACTCTTGCGTTTAAGCATACTTTAAAATGCCGCCTACACTTTCGCATTAGACATGAAATTCTTATCATATTTTGAAGAAAGTATTACTACACCCAAAAGAAATGGAGTATGCCAAAATAACTCTTAAGGAGATTATTTTAATTAGGGCTTATAGGAGTCTAAATTGTTGGGCAAAGAGGTTTCACTACTTAATTTTCACATATACAATATGCACCTTCCGTACACGGAACAATGGTGTTCCGGACATTTGGGAGGCGTACGCGGAGCCGGATCGAGCCAACACGCAGAGGCCCTTTCGACAATTTTAATGAAATGTAAGGGGTACACTAAGCGGATGTTGCTCCTGTCCGTATCATGGGACGCGCACAGAGACAGTACCCGCCATGGTGTAAGGACTATTGAATTTTAAGGGAATCTAGAATGTACCAGGCTATTGGGTGGAAAGGATGGACTAAGCTACTGGGCTAACTATGGATAAAAATCCGGACGTCTGCCTAACAAAATGGCATCCAATTTTATTTCCGGCAGACGGTGACTCGCCCCATGGGCCTCCACAAAAAGCGACATCAAAGATGGCTCAATGGCAACACCGGTGCATAGGGCTAAGGGTAGAGAGGTGTCACTGGACTTTAAACATATAGCCAGCTCGCCACTTAGATTTCCATATCTACACTCGAGAACGCAGCTCTAGCGGCCCCACTCTGGACGGCCGCTTAAGGCAAGCCAGAGGCAGGGGACCTGTCCCACCTGTCCGACAGGGCACCCCAGGGGCACTTAGGTACGTGGAGTCGCTACTCTCCAATAAATTGTCACAATCTGCCCTGCGTTGACTGCTTGCACTGGAGAAAACCAGTGGGCGATGGGGTCGTCACATCCCTACGCCTCAATATTGTTATGGGAATCACTCTCTGTCCCTCGCCTGAAGAACTTGAAACACCACGTATAAAATATTAGCACCTAATTTACAAGGTGTCTATTATTAGTTTATTCTAATTTTACCTTCGATAACATTTTGGATTATCTGTCTTTGAATAATCCTAGCCTGAACAAAACTACGACGTAAACTGATCATAATCTACAAAAATCATACTTATATTAACAAATAGTCAAGGTAAAATAGATTTCGCTGTAAATAAGGCTGAATAGATTAAGACAATTTTCAAATTATTCCGAAAATTGTTAGTACCTACATATTGCATAAGAACTTAATTATAGTCTAGGCAGCCAACTAAATTAGTAAATTAGTGCTATATGTACTGTAAAAAGAATAAAAACACTAACAACTAGTAAATAAATAAGCAGAAATGAACATTAAGTTTTTTTTAAGTTAGGCATTGACAGTATTATGTGAAAATAATATGGACAATAAATTAAGATGGTCCTCAATATAACAGTTTACGCGTACTTCATTGCGTTGACATAAATCAGAAACAAATTAAATAAATGTAAAACGTTTAGTACTACATATTATGGAGAGCCATTACTTGATTTTATTTACAAGGAAATTATTATCAGTTATGTAATTGATGACCTAGCCTAGTGGATAGTGACTCTGCCTATGAAGCCGATGGTCCTGGGTTCGAATTCCAGTCAAGGCATTTATTTGTATGATGAGCACGGGTATTTTTTACTGAGTCATGGGTGTTTTCTATGTATTTAAGTATTTATATGTCTATCTATTATGTATATCGTCGTCTAGTACCTACAACACAAGCCTCACTGGCTTACCATAGGACTAGGTCGATTTGTGTAAGATTTTCCCGAAATATTTAGTTTTTAATTATTTATTAAAAAAAAACTTAAGTAAAACTTATAGGTTATTTCATTATTAAAAGAAAATAATGTTTCATTTTTAAATAATTTACTTCAAATATACGGAATTTTAAAGTGAAATAGTACAGTAATTCTAGTAAATACTTAAGAAAGCAGCAGTAGTTTCTAAAATTTTGGTATCTTGGCCATGCATAATCTTGACCTAGTATGCTGTAACATTTGTAGTAGGTGCCTATAACCTATTATATAGGTACAAAGTATGAGTGATATTCATAATTCTGCACAAACGTGTGTGTAATGAGCGTGAAATGTACATCAACACGTATTTATCCAATGGATTAGCATCCGGGAAGTTTTAAGGATATTGATATTATCCATGCGATATTACTACGAGTAAGGTGTACTGCTACATTTTTGAAGTTTTTTTGCACAAAGACAAGGTGATCAACTTTTTGTAGCTTATTTGTATCGATAACGTTTTATTTTCCAATAAGCAATTTATGTATTGTGTTTGGTATTGTTTAATACCTGAATTTATTGAAAAACGGTCAAGTATAACATAACGCAACAAACTTTTTTTTACAATGAGTTAAAGATAGGTTTGACAAGAGCAGTGTGTGAAAAACTGACCGACGCAAGCGCACTATAATCGTACGACATAAACTAAGTAGTTTGTCGACTATTATTGTATATTACCTACATAAATAAAATTATGTGAATATTATTAATGAATCAATCGGCAAGATCATTTTTGTTGATTAACAAAACCCTTACATTAATTACTTAAACGTAGTGATTAAATTCATTTAATAGGTAATTGTCTAATTTGACCTCGGATAGGTTAGAAAAAAAGAAGAGTAAATGTAAATTTAAACTATGTAACTTTATTTGATTTACATAAAGGTATTAATAAATAATGAAGACTGAACTCACTTAGTCATAATATTATGTAATCAATCCAATGCAGATTTCGCCACTTAAACCAGAATTGCAAAAATGCATATCGTATGACTGCTTCCGAAACTGAACGAACCAGTTTGTAGTAAATTAATGCGATGTATAAAATCGAGAGCTTTTGTTGGGGCCGAGTTAATTTTGCAAGTGCTTTAGACTAGTTGACATCATAATGATTACAAGGGTACGTGAGTTAAAATTTATAAATTAAGCATAGATACAGTCACCATCAGATATATCGGAGCTGTGGAGGTGGTCAGAAATATCTGAACATGAACTTTACCGCCTTAATAATAGAGGCGTCGTATAGATATTTGTGACCACCTCCACGGCTTCGATATATCTGATGGAGACGGTACATAAGTTTCTTATATAGTTACAGTGTTCGTTAATGTTGACATGTACGATTCGATAAATTAATGGACTGCGCAAAACTTCTAAACATTCTTCTAATCAAACGGAACAATATGCCAAATTTTAAAGAATTTATTAAATTTATTTCTGGCCTTGTACAGTCGCCATCAGATAGTCACAAATATCGGAACAACGCCTCTATTATCAAGACGATAAAGCATACGCTCCGATATTTTTGAATACCTTCGCTGCTCCGATATATTTGATGGCGACTGTACCTAAACATTAATTGCATTAAGGAATAATAATGAATAATACTTTTATTAATCTTATGCAGGTATTGGCCGTTTTGGCCGTTGCGGTAGTTACACAATGTCAAGATTACAACTCTCATTCATATTCCACTGTCATCACACATGAAGCACCAAAGACCACCCAGCAACACATTCCATTGCACACCACTTACGAAGTACCCTCTTACCACGAATCTCTGCCCTCACTCTCATCTCTCTCATCATTATCAGCGGTTTCGTCTAAAGGACAAGTTCCTAATTATGTTCTACCTACTGCTGAGGAGGTTGAAAAACTTCCGCCTCCAGTAATTCGGACCCATATTCCTTCTGAACCCGCTCCTGTGCACCAGAACCAAGAACCTCCGGTTCCTGTTCAACATTATTTCACCCCTGTTAATTTTCAACCTAAGCCTGTTCAACCGGTGCTTCGGCCAATTTCTGTCCTCCATGAAACATCTGCCTATCACCAAACCCCTGCCCAACAGTCAGTTTCTCTACACTATCAGCCTCCACCAACCTTCCAGGCAGTATCTGTGCACCAACAGCCTACGATTCAATACGAGTCTACTCCAGTACATTACGAATCTTCTCCTGTACATTTCTCCGCTCCTTTACATCATGAGATTGCTTCAGTACAACACAAAGTGCAAACGCCACAATATGAAACAAACCATGAAGACTATTACGTAAGTAACTCTTTGCTATTAGTGTTATTAATATCCTATACAAAAGTATCTTAACTGAATAAATAGTCACTTTTAATGTGGTGATCGTTCTAAAATGCGTCTGTAAATATTTTCCAAAAGAACTACCCTCAAGCAAGGAACAAATAAGTCACCTACCTAATCGTTACAAAAAAATGATTCAAATGAATGTGAATGTTTTTAATCCATTTGTTTAAAAAATGATGGTGTACTAGATCATATCATATAAAATTGCCTAAATTTGAATTCCAGGCTCACCCTAAGTACGAGTTCGAGTACAAGGTGGATGACCCGCACACCGGCGACAAGAAGTCCCAGCACGAGTCCCGCGACGGCGACGTCGTGAAGGGCTACTACAGCCTGCACGAGGCTGACGGCTCTGTCCGCACCGTCGAGTATTCTGCTGATAAGCACAACGGGTAACAATCACAAACTAACTTGCATAGTTTCATCATGATTTCAAAAACTTCATCTATATAAAAAAACACCCCATCTTCTCCTGCGGGTTTCGTATGAGGCGATAATGGAGGCGGCTATGGCAACTCCAAAAGGTAACACAAGTCATATTTGCAGGAGGCCTATGTCCTATAGTGAATGTTTTACGAGTGAAGTGATGATGATGGTAATAATATATATTCAGACGCAGTCTTGCACTTTATAAAAATTAAGTACAAACATGTGACTAATAAATAGAAATCGCCTAATGACGAACTAGTTCAATATCAGCCTTCCAGTGGTCACTACAATTTGAAGCACGCACATCCGAAGGAGAGCACCGGACGTGCGCACAATCCACTATAGTACACGTGTGGTTTAAATAATCGTGCCAGTGTACGAATCGTGTACTTCGACGGAGGTGTAAAAGGTTTCCCTTTCTATTCAGACATACGAAAATAAAGAGCCGACTAATGTTTTTACTTAAGCAATGTGACTCACTGAGCTGATAGTACATGTTTAGCCTAAGTTCCACCTCTATGGAACTAGTTTTAGTTAAGTAAGGTACACGTACCAGTGTTTGACAGGCGGATACCCAATCAATGACACCCTTATTTTACCTCTATCGACAATAACTCAACATTGAAAGTTGTATCCATGGAGACATTGAAGACGTTGAACCTTCTTGATTTTACAATATAATTCTTGTTAAATGTATAAGGTAGCTACTTTATTGCTTGTGTTATATAATTCAATATTATTTTCTTATTTTTAGGTTCAATGCTAACGTGAAGAACGACCATCATTAGAGGCATCTGTAAGCGCACAGTGCCTTCCTGCAATAACAATTATTAAATACCTCTTTAATTTAAGCTCTTATTAAAGTAATAATTATAATTTTATTTGTTTAATTATCATTTATTCTTAGAGAGCTATGTATACGCAGACTTCTTTTTAAATTGGGTAATATTGATGCAATTAATAATTTCTGTCTCGTCACAGTTATTAATTGCATAAAAATATGAATCCCATAAATAAAGTTTCACCATCTCAATAATGAACTATGAAAATTAATTTCCGTAGTTGCCTATAACGTACCATAAAATTAGCTGATTAACCTACTAAGATATGTTTATATTAAAACAATTATGTCATTTAAAACATTGCATTTGCACAGAAAATATCAGTTTAAAATTCAAAGCTCATTATCCAGAAACATATAAATAGTGGTGAAAGCTGACAACAACCGTACTAACAATGCATAAAAAGTGTGTACAAAAATTAACTATTTAGAATTAGAAAATGTAGTACATGTAGAAGGCCTATTCGAAGAATATATTTCGAAATGGCTTTGATTTTATCTTCGACTGGAACACAATTGTGACTTTCAAAATTAATGTCGTGCTAAGTTAGGTTATCCTTATCATATTATTGACTATTTAGAGTTTCATCACGAGTAATAGTATATCAAAAAAAGTATTTAAAGTCAATAATAATAATAGGCGCAAGTCAAACAAATTATTATTCTCGAATTGATGACAATACAAGTGCGATTTGATTGAGCTAAATTTTGATGTGGGGAATTCGATAGAAATTAGACAAGAAATATAATAACAACTTATATTCAACAATCACAAACATAAAATTAAGACGTTCACGGGCAGGACGTCAACAGAGACGGCATCGACGTTTGTTACACCTTATGACGCATGACGTCTCACGTAAACGTTTTAAGAATAAGATTATACAAACAGCAAAAAAATTATACAAAAACAAAACTTATATTCTAGATCTAGAAATATTGTTATTTGACAACTTTGATCTAAAAGAGTGATTGAAATTATTTCATATCTAAATCAAGAACTTCTTCTGACATTTGTGTTACGAAAGTAATATGTATAAATGCGAAACTAAATTACTAACTCGTAACAAAATGGAATTATTTAATAAGGATTCCTAGTTTACAACGTAACCCTAAAAACGGGGTAAGCCTACAATGAGGTTTACAATATGCAGTATTTATTCCAATGCAGAGTAAAAATCCTTAGTCAAACAGCTGTGTATGATGGATGCTGTCATCGACGTGACAAAGCAGATGTCACTTTTTTAAGCTAAAGACCGAAAGAGAAAAACACTTTAAATCAACTGTATCAATGTATTATTGGTAAAATATTCATCCGAAAAAAAAGATGTCACAAAAATTCAGGAAATATTAATTCCATATCTCTTATCAAAGTCAAAACTATGTCAAACATAATCAAATGTCATGACGAAATTATCCAATTAGAAACTTATGTTAACAGTTTATTTTACATTTTTGTCACTACTACTGTCGCAAAATATAATATTAGACTAAATCAAATCAACGTAAGCACATGGGACGAGATTGCTCCATAACATCCTAGTTAATTAAACTGCATTGTCATATATATACAACTCGCGTGTTCGACTAGGTAATATCATATTCTTAATAGGTAGGTATATCGATTCATTACATAATTATTTTACTCTATGTCACCGTTCATCGGCAAAAGCTTGTTTGTATATTATTAGAAAGCTAGAAAAGCAGAATATCCTTCTTTTACAATTTTATTATCTGAGTTGTTATAAATTTTCTAAACACCGAATAGATTCACATTTTGATTAATTGATATACATGGTGAAACATAAGTCGTAAACAGATTTATGTATTTCTTATTGTTAAACTTTAGTTTAAACATGTGGACGTAACAACAGGCAGAAATATGTAAGCATTGTTTTTTAATTCGTTAAGTTAAAATAATGTTTTAAATTTACTGAGCCTCGTGGTCACCCTAATCTGCTACACTAACTGTCATAGACCCATAGCATATTACTAAAATAATTCATTCAACCTCTTTGTAATTGGCTGGTAAGAACTTGAAAAAATATTAAATTGACAATGACAAATTCAAAAGTCATAACATAACGCTGCAAATTGAAATTGTAAAAAAATATTAAATCGCGTTTAAAATGCCGGCGCCGTATCCTTACACTTTTATTGAGCGTTTCGATATGATAAGATATTACAATCGAACGAACAGTACTGAGCAAACACGATTCTACAATAATCAAAAGTGGTACTTTAATCACAGCAACTAGCAAGTCTTGTCGAATAGGGTGACCATAAGGTTGGTGTTTTTGCTTTTATTAATTATCATTAATAAAGTTTAATTGTTTGCTTCCCGAGTTAATGCAATGAATTCGCCTTAAAATACTGTGATAGAAATAAAAAACTCTGTGTACGACTTATGTTTCACCCTGTAGAATTGTTAATTGAGATAACACAACATAACCCTGAAACAGCTCGAATAATAAGTATGTTAGTTTGTAAAATATAATTTTGTTTTATTTATTTTTGGTCGTTACGTTTCAAAGTTCTTACATAATATACATAACAGCAGGTTTTCAGTAAAAAATTACTTCGACTTGCCTAAATGCTTTGTATGAGTTGTACATACACATCAACGCGAAATCGAGGTAATAATTCACAATGCGTGTAATTATGTGATGCTTTAAAATAAAATAAAAACGGATTGCATTTTGATGGTGACATTTACAAATAATTCGTAGTGCACTAGTTTAGCGGCCTGCAAGCCTTCACATTGATTATATAAATTACGTCATACAATAGCAACGCCTGGCGTGTTACGGACATGATGCCCGCAGTAACAAATTCAATCAATTCGCTCTTGTAACATCTGCGGTATATATTGAGCTTATGACTATGCTAATTCATCAGTTCCACCGCGGAAGTGAAAGAAGAAGGATCGAAATGTTCGCTAAAGTGCGTGTTCACCGTTGTGTAACAACTAGCTCGATGACATGAATACTCGTGCGTATAGATCTTGTGTTAATACAGTGCTTCTTGTTTCAGGCTTTAATCCTTGCCCTTGCCGTGGGGACGACTTACTGTCAGGAGCATCACTATGCTCTAAAAACATTAGTACGCCACGAACAACCTAAGGAATACAGCCACCATCAGGCTCCGGAGCACGCGGTGCCCCAAGAACCAGCTCCCATTTATGAAGTACAATACAAAACTTCTCAAGAGAGCCAAGAACAGGCCGTCTCGTCGCAGGGCGTTCATCAGGAGCCTGCTGATCACGAAATCCAGTATACAAATGCAAAACAGGCTGAACCCTCGTATGTCTACGTACAGCAAGAGAAGCATGCTCCAGTCCATTTCCATCATGGAATTTCTCTCCAATCGCTGTATAAGCAAGCTGAGGCTGCTCAAAAAGCCCCTGCTCAAAAGTACGAATCTCACCATGAGCCGTCACACTATGAGGCGCACTACAGCCATGAGGCTCTAAGCCATCATCACGCTGCTCAACACCAAGTTCCTCAACACCACGCTTCTGAGCATCATGCTCCGGCCCACCACTCCGCCCATTCCGAGGAATCTCACGAAGAACCCATCGACTATTATGTAAGTTTACTAACATCAGAATGTTAAGTGCTTTGTCACTAAGCATCCGGTTCGAAATCAGCTTTCTATCTTAACTGTTCTGCTCATGCATTTTAATCAAGATTACCTAGTCTTACGCATTCAGATAGGACTATTAAGGATGGAATCCCCGTTTTATGATTCTAGGCTCACCCTAAATACCAATATGAGTACAAAGTAGAGGACCCGCATACCGGTGACAACAAGTTCCAGCATGAAGTGCGCGACGGAGACGTCGTAAAGGGCGTCTACAGCTTCCAAGAGGCCGATGGCTCCATCAGGACTGTGGAATATACTTCCGACAAACATAACGGGTAACAATATACTTTATTTATAACGCCAGTTTACATAAATTTGCCATAAAGTACTATAAAATACCAAATGATAATCAAACAATTCGTACTTTATGCAAATTTTAGTAGATCGCTACTAAAATTTGCATAAAGTGTATATTTTATTGTTTGTTTTTTTTTTGTCTTTCTGCTTTTATTACCTGTCAATTAAAGTAAAATGCCAACCCAGCAACTTACTGTGATCGGCTGAATATTAAATTTCTGAAAATAATACATTAGGCATATTCAACAATAACTTTTAACAAACTCTAGCTATAGTACCTAATTATTATTTGTAATATTTGTGTTAGTTATTCAACTAAGTGATTGACTTAGGAACCGGAAATGTTTCGTTTAAATTTTAATGAATGGGTCAGTTGAATAATCATATTCCGTCGTTTCAGATTCAACGCGGTAGTGAAACACACGGCGCCGAGTCATCATGGACACATTAAGCAACAACACCATGAGAACTGAGAGAGAAATTGTTATGTTTTGTTTGTTGTTACATGTGTAATTAAAGCTTAATTTATTAATCTTTTTTTTTTATTGTTCCACTTTAATTTTATGAATAAAATAAGATGAAGATCCTCTTGATATAAGTACAATACAATGCGTGGATGTGAAATGCAATATGAGCAATATGAAATCACCAATAAACTAGCTATTCCGTTGTTGTAACGCACTTTGTTTTCATTTCAATCTAGTTTCTACCATCGATTGGCGTCCTGGCTAATTGATAACCAAACAATGGTTATTTTATTTTTACGTGCACGTTGATTGAAGGTAAAACGTTGGTTAAAAAGAAAAGGATACAGAATACTTCAAACTTCACTTGTTTATAGTTTATAGCTAAAGTAGGTTGCACAAAAGTGGATACCTTTAAACTTTAAAATTATTAAACAATAATAAGGCTGGTGATTAATTGATAGATCGATCCCAGCATCGGGCAATACTCGTTGACATCACCGTCCTAGGTGACGAGAACCATGTGGAGGCCGAGAAGTACAAGTCCAGCAAGTACTTGGACTTGGCTCACGAGGTATCCGCTATGTGGGAAGTTGATTATCGGCTTTTTCCGCAAACAGTCTCAGACTCTCGCTACGTGGTTGTGATTGGATCAAGGGTCAGAGTTAGAAGGCAGTAATTCTGGACACGGATAGTCCGGCGGCTCCTCTCTCTGCTCCATCACCGACTGCCTGGGCCGCCCTGTTGCCAGCGAAGCGGCACCCTAGGTTTGGTTATTAATATTTTTTTCCTTGTATGTTGATATGTTTTAGATGTATTCTTATATTTTTCTTTTATAAAAGTATTGTAAAAAACTTAATGTTAAATAATAGTTAATGAGAGAATTATGCAAAGTGATGACGCAAAAGTCGCCATCCATAACGCATTTCCAATAACGATAAGCTTTGAAGAAAGGAGAGTAGTTTTACAGCCTAGGCCTGACATTTTGTCTCTTCTCTTTTCTTCCTCCCTTCAATCCTTCTCACGTAAAAAGACGCATCAGATCTATTTGTAAATAACATTTTTACGAGAATATCTCATTGTATGTCTC
Organism: Grapholita molesta; assembly: GCA_022674325.2. Lineage (NCBI taxonomy): Eukaryota > Metazoa > Arthropoda > Insecta > Lepidoptera > Tortricidae > Grapholita > Grapholita molesta. The sequence goes on from CP053126.2 coordinate 7,951,673, forward strand.
ATTAAAATTAATCTATGTTAATGGTCAAACTATTTCCATCACTTCATAACAAATTTATTTTCGCCATAATCTATACTGTCGGATATTTGCTGAAATTGATTGATAAATATAATTATTAATGTTATAATATTTTTTTATTCAGACAAAATCATTATTTCAATACCTATACTATTTTTAGTATTGCAGGGCAAGTAAAAATAGTGATGTGGAAAATACATATTTCATGAAGCGCAGAAATGGTAAGGCAGCGATTCATAGATCAAAACTCATAAATATAAACTAGAAGAAGCTTTTTTTACGTTTAAGTAATTTAAAGAATATTTCTATAGGATTGACTGTATGTAAATTCGATTTTACGCTATTACTAAGTCTGACTAACTAAACTGTGCCATTTTAACGAATAATCAGCAAAGTTCAGTAATAGATATACCTCTGGTTTATAATAGGCGCGTTAATTTGATGTCCCGCTTGATCCTTGTCCCGTTATTAAATATTATATTAAGTGTTTTTCTGCAGTTTAACAAAATGAAACTGTTTATACTGTATATTCTTCATATTTTCATGCCTAGGTCGTTAAAGTCGTCAACTAATACTTAGTGTACCAACAAATAAATACTGCTGCAGGATTTACTTGTCAAAAATACCGCCGCAATACTTATTAATTCGTCCGGTACTCTAGGACAAACAGTATAAATTGCAGTGTTTTTTATATCTATATTATTTACTTACAAAGCTGATCACATTAAACGTGATAGTAATTATATTCTCCAATTTAAGTACCTTAACCAATGTGTCTTAAAATATAAATACATAAACAATGACAACCTATAATTTACTGCTCATAGTTAAGCCAAAATATTTTATTTTTTCACTGTACCTATATGATACTACACACTATACCTATTATGACGGTTTGCACTCAAGCTGTCTACGGCAAACACATCATCACGAACATGACGGGCATCACATTCATCACAACCACGTTTTATCTTACGTAACCCACCACGCACACGACCACAAGGTCCACCATCACGAACCCCATGGCCACCATCGCGACCACGCCCATCTTCTCCACGGCCATGTGGTGTCCTCCCAATCTTTTAAACCGCACCAAGCATACGACCACAATCACCACCATTACAACCACCACAATATTGATGACACACATCGCGACCACTACCATCCCCATCATGCATCATGCTGTCCTTCCCAGTCCTTAAGAACACACCATGTTGAAGACTACCACCACCACAATCATCACCCATACTGACCAAGATAGCCACGCTGTCGTCATAAGCTACTAAGTGCCACATCGAGCATCAACATGAATACCACGTCAACCATGTAAGTTTGCATTGGCCATAAAACTTATATTCGTAAAAGTATAGTACACTCTTTCTTTTATTTAAGTATATGTCATCTATTTTCAATTTATAATATATAGAAATGTTACTACTTAAAGATCAAAACAAATCAAAATATTTAATAAAAAATATAAGTTCACCCCATAGTATAAATTGTTCCTAATCATGACCAGATGCAGGCTTGATAATCTTCTATCACGTTTTTTATAACACTCAGTATAGACGCAAAAGCGTAAAAACGCGGTATGTAATATATGAGCATTGTTTTACAAAACAATTATAGTAAAAATGAACTCAAAAAAATAATAGTATTGTTCTTAGATGAATTGGATGGCAGCATCATCTCTCTAACTATATCAGAATCCCAAAAGTGATCCATATAGGAAGCGCAAACACGTACTGTTCCGCCTTGGTTGGTAAACGGTTCCCAAAACCATTGAAAATAAACATGCTGTGTTCGGGTGGCTGATTTGGCTAAGGCGTCAGCCACGATAGCTTCAAATGTCGCCTCAAACGCCCGAGGCGGCTATATGTGCCTTATGATGATGGTCTTCGGTACGAAGTGAAACATGTCAACCAATATTCTACTTATAACACGTGAGATACCCGCTTATACAATTAAAAGATAGTTTTGTCTTCATAATCCTTAGACTGTATAAATTGTTACAATGGTGACTTTATATATAAAGAAATCACAAAATCCGAAGCTGTTGTACCAAAAAATCCTTTCTGTTGGAATATGGATACTACTTAATCTGAAAAACTTCTCGCTATATTCTGGGAATATTGTTTCTCGTTGATAAGAATATGCGGCTTCTATAACTGAATATAAGTAGCCTCTCCTTAACAACTTTTTTATTAACATCGGTTATATGTTGCTTCACTCTCGTATAAATATTTCTTTTTATCTGGACCACAAATGCGGGGCCATATTAATAATCCAACTTGTAGACTCCTGAACGGGCATAAGGGGTGGCATATATTTCAAATTTTCGTCAACTGCTTGAATTGTTAGCTTAGATTTAATTAACTCGGCTGTGGAAACAATTAATACACCGGGTGCGGCCTGTAATAGGAGCAAAAATTTTAGGGATCGCTTCTACACCACGAACGTAACAACATTTGTTCTACAACTTTAAAAAATTGAGTAATTTATTACTTGTGGTTTTTTCGAACAAACTAAATAGTATTTTCAATGAACAGCATCCAATAGTCTAGTTGACGTTTACTGTCAGCCTACAAACTTCATAGTTTTCGCAATACATTGCTTGCTTGGAAAATCTTTTTTTTATTAATATTGATTAAACTATAAGTTATTTTTAAAAGTTGTAGAACAAATGTCGTTACGTTTGTGGTGTAGAAATGATAAAGTTAATGCTCTTATTACAGGCCACACCTGGTACGGAAGTTGAAATATTACGAGACTCAATATAGCAGACTTTATAGCATTAAAAAGTATTATAGGAAGATAATCAAGGTATTAAAACAACTTTCAAATGTTTCAAAAAGAAACAAGCTAAGGTTTTAAGTATAAGCATCTATAGCCACAATACATTTGTAAATATGGAGACTAACTATACAGTATTTTGTAACTAAATATTATTAACTGTGAAATAAAAATAAAATAAATGTATGATCATATTATGATTGCTGCTTAATAGGTATTGAAAATGAAAAAAAGCGGAATAAATATTTTACAGTACTTTTATTTATATACAAATCAACATTAATAAAATAACAATCAGTCGTTTAGAATAAGTTAAAAGTCAATAACTTAATGATGGTAATGGTGTTGCTAAGGTTGGATGTGCTTTGTAGGCTCGGAGTGTTTGACGTATGCGTTGAATCTAAAAATGGAAAAATAAGTTCAATTATAATGTTATAATGGAAGTGCTTGTGGGCTTGAGTTATTAGGTTGTGACAAAATAATGTAATTTTTGTTTTACAATTTTAGAGTGGAAATATGATTTTATTATTGTCTATTTGTTTTTAGATGGGAGCTTTATTTGATATAAAAAGTATAATAATAAAACATACCCGCTGTGTTTGTTGGAATCGTATTCCACGGTGCGGACAGAGCCGTCAGCCTCGTGCAGGCTGTAGACTCCCTTCACGACATCGCCGTCGCGGGACTCGTGCTGGGACTTGCGGTCACCGGTGTGGGGGTCCTCCACCTTGTACGAGAACTCATATTTGGGATGAGCCTGAAAAACCGAAATATGGTTTAATCCTTTTCACGTTCAGGGCACTGTATGTCTGACACTTATAATTGTATATTCAATTATTGGCTGCAATTTGTTAGACTTACATAGTAGTCGTGGTGCTCCTCTTCATGGTGTTGTTCCTGGTGAGCGGGAGCAGACTGGACCTGATGGTAGACTGGAGCAACGTGTTGAACGGGAGCAGAGTGGTGGACAGGGGCGGCATGGTGCACTTGAACAATCTGCTCATGATGAGCGGGGGCATGCTGGACGGGAGCGGATTGGTGTTCATAAGAAGCGTGGTGCTCCGGAACAGCGTGTTGCACTTGAACTACGTGCTCATGATGGGCGGGAGCGTGATGCACTGAAGGGGCATGGTGCACTTGAACTTGTTCGTGTTGGTGCTCCTGATGGGGATGGTACACTTGGTGTTCATGTTGGACAGCATGGTGCACTTGGACAGAATGGTGGATGGGAGCGGCATGCTCATGCGACTCCTGATGAGTAGGAGCGTGGTGTTCGTAAGAGTCATGGTGGGCAGACTCGTGGTGAGGATGGTGGACTTGATGGAGGACAAAGGACTGAGAAGAGACGGCGTGCCCATGCCCTTTCTCCTGACCGTGTCCGTGCTGGTAGTGCTCCTGAGCACACGCCGCTGATAAAGCCACAGCAACGATGAGTACCTGAGAAAAAAATCACGACACTAATTAATATAGCACTAGCTGTCACTAGAACACGTTTCTTAATTTTGTATGACTATCATATAATTATTCGCTCCAAAAACTTTTGTGTTAATATAACAATTAAATGTTATAATATGACTCACTTTAGAGATCATTTTGAGATGTGTAGTCTCTTGTGGAGTATAATGTTGAATGATATTATCTCATAACTACAGTCGCTTTATATACTCAAAACTTGTACTTGAATTTTTGACTGGATGGACAGGTACATACGTAAGAGGGCGGGGAACGAGTTTTGACTCAGCGTTACGTTAATTGAGTAATTGTAAGGATTGAGTACACTGATAGCTTATTACTCAGGCGTCGCTCGAAGCAGTTTAATTTGTACATACGAGTTTATATGCAACCGATATATATCTAGAAACTAATATTAATAATAATGCACTCCCGAACCGCTACAAGTAGAATTATAATATTTAATATATAATTATCAAATAATTGGAAATATTTGAATATCTACTCAGGTATCGGAAACGGTTAATTTAGTATTATAAAAATACCGGTTTTTACCTATGTTATAGTACTTAATTACTCGTAAATCCTGTATTTTTCGTTAATATTTGAACGGATAAACGAATAATATAATTATTTACCTAGTTAAATACATACATTAGTGAATCCTACGTGAAAACCATATACAAGGTACCATATACATAATTTAATTTATAATATTAGGTCATTTTCTGTTTTCGAAAATTGGTAACGGTGCAGGGCTCATCCACTAAAGAATTACATGAAATTTTAAGGTTTGTTAGTTATTATCTGAATACGAGATAAACATTGACCCTGATTTTGGATGTATTGGACTGGAATCGAACCAACGTCCTCTGCAGAGCCCCAACATTTAACATAATACAGTCTGGCGTATTTTTTAGCGTCAATACGGTTTGGGCGGAGGTTACCAAATTCGGAATAGGTTTAATTCTGACTGTTCCAGATTCTTATTTAGTCAGCTTCTAAGTAGATCGTGTTCTTATTAAATTGAATTCGGAATACGTCAGTTTCTGAAAAAATCACATTCTATATTAGGCACATTCTCATATAGTCACTTTCTGGATAGATCGTATTCTTAATAGATTGAATTTGGAGTACGTCAGTTTCTGAAATTTCTCATACTATATGTATACAGCAGGTTCTTTTTTAATCATTTACAAGCTTTAATGTATGTAAGTATGTGCGGTGGAAATTTGCAACTCAATGTTGAAGTAGAAATCTTCAACCGAATGAGCTGAAATTTGCTTTCTTTTTATACAAGACTGACCAACGTTTGATCTGTCACACCTGATGGTAAGTTCCGACGAGATCAAGGGTGTAGCACGCTGGTTCAGTAAAATGTTAGAAACGAGCACTAGGATCAAACTTTTTTCGAAACCATTTCATTAATGCGGAAAACAAACTTCACGCTTAGGAAATAAATTAAATAATTACTATAACCTATGTAAAGTAACACTGTTTGGGCACTTCATTATCTATAATAAACTATATTAAATACACTCTACTTATGTTTGTGTCCTTTCTCTTAGGTAATCAGGAAAATATTTCTACATTGTAATAGAAAAGGCGAAATGACTAAAAGTTTACGGCGCGAACAAAACACACGCTTGGCCTTTTTCATTTGTTTTTTTATTTATTGTGGCAACAGAATAACGTTTTTTTTCTTTGAAAATCACTACTACTAATCTTAGTCTAAATTAATTACCACTGTGGTAGCTAGCGGTACCGATGAGTTTTTCGGAATTTATGTACGAAATATCATTTGATATTAACCAGTCGCGGCTGTTGCTTTTCGATGAAGGGAAACATCGTTACCATCTAGGTTGGTATGACAGGTGGCATACGCTTCCATAAAACTAGTGCCTACGCCAAATCCTACTATTAAGCGGACCTTCGGCTCCCATGAGTAATGGCAAAATTACGGGACAACGCGAGGAAGACTCGTCTTGTCTATCATTAATTCATTCATATATATAAAATTGTAAATCAAAAGGACGTTCCTGTTCAAAAAGCTATGCGTTTCATAACGTAAATTAAAAATCATAACATAATTTACATTACATTAATAGTAGTTACTGGAAAACTGATATTAGTCGCATTTGTTAATACTTATATAGAGAAAGATACTTTTCTCAAACATGCAATGAAATATTGTCTCTACATTCCTTACAATAGACTCGGAAGTATAGTTTTTTTGGGCGCGGCAACTGAAAGGGGCGGAAATGGAATTTCATATAACTTTTTTTCGACGATTATCCATACAGAAGCAAAGATGGCGGGTGTCATAGCAAACAGCTGATGTTAATTTTTAATACATTTCGATTTCATTGTTAGTTGTAATTTTGCAAATTTCATTTTTCTATATATATAAATCTCAAAGTCCTGACTGACTGACTGACTGACTGACTGACTCACTTAAATCAACGCACAGCCCAAACCGCTGGGTCTAAAGTTTCCAAACTCGGCACATAGGTTCCTTATAAGGTCTAGGGGTGCACTAAGAAAGGATTTTTAAAAATTCACTCTCTAAGGGGGTGAAATGTGGGTCCAAAGTTTGTATGGGGATTTATGATTAGTTACACCAATTAATTTGAAACTTCACAATAGTATTCCTAACGACAAATGAGTAAACACGTGTTTCAGCATTTTTGAGAATTCAACCCCTAATAGGAGAAAATGGGGTTTAAAAAGTCTGAAAAACGACATGTGTATGTTTCCTATGGTTAATCGGGTCGCTGTTGACAAAAACAACAACGGTTTTAAAATATGTGCACTAAAAAAGTATTTTTCAAAAAGAGGGTAAGTATATAAAATAAGGAGGTACTATAGGTACAGGAGGATCAAGCCCACATAGCGGATGAATGTATTGTTATGTTGTGTGTGTGTGTGTATGTTATTTTAACTTGATATGCCTTTTCAAAGTAATTTTGGGATTTTGAAAAATCCTTTCAGTAGTGTGTGTGTGTAGCCCATTTATAGATAAAGGCTATATATCATAAGCGAAGACCAAAAGTAACTGTTCTACGCGGACGAAGTCGCGGGCAGAAGCTAGTATACTATATATACTATACATGCCTCGTCATGAAAACGGATTCCCGGCCTCGTATTACTATCCGGTCAGAAATCCTCATTTTCCCGGCCTCTGATGTAATGTACTATTTTATACATATATCGGTATCTTGTACCCAGAACATGTAAGGCAGCTTATCAACATATTCTTACAGGCAGAGTTTGTTTAGCGAAGAAGTTGCCCGTGGTTGAAAGAAGTTGCTTGTTGCCTACCGGGTCTATATTTCAGTCAGTATTTATAGTCAAGAATAAAATATAGGGTTAATTGATGATTAATAGAAATGATAACAGTAATTTCCACATTAGCACTGCCTTTAGTTCAATTAATAATTACATTTTCATCACACTTGCTCGTCAATGGCGTTATTACTTGCGAGAGTACAGAGCAGTTATAGCCGATTTCTCACACGGGCTGTTAAGTTTAGTTTTAAAAATATACAGAACCTATACTTCACTTGGACTGAGGATGTTTCCAAACAGCCAAGGTGTATTTCATATCTTCAAAAGTTTGCTACAACCAACTTTTAATATGTATAAAACATATCTTTATACTCGTATTAAATTTGACTGCAATTTAATGTTAAGTATTTATTAAAAATAATTGTTTATATTTGATTTTGATAATTGATACTATTTGGCAGGATGATCTGTCAACTTCGAAAACAAAACGCAGTTGTTAACATTATCTGTGGAAGACATTGAAAAAAGTTGACATTTTTGACAATCTTTTATAGTGGATGCGGTCTGATTGTAGTTTTCAAAGTGTTTTCAACGAATTTATTTTATTTCCTCGCAAATGTGATGAAAAACATTGTATGTACCACGGGTGGTAAGTGTATACCAAACTTGAGTCATTAAAAGCCCTCCGACTTCGTCGTCGGGCTTCTAATCTAGACTCGCGTTTACTATACCTTACTTACCATCCTCGTTGCACAATGTACTATTCCTGCTACCCAAAGGTTGTCTGGTAGAGATCGCTGTTTAGCGATAAGACTGCCTGTTGTTACCTATTATTTTTAAGTATTTTTTTCTGTAACAATTTTTGTTTGGTGCAATAAAAAATATTACTACTACTACTACTATTTAAAACATCTATTAATATGTCATGTACATAATTAGAAATAAAATACATACGGGCGAACATTTTATATAATTTGACACCATCTATTATAGTTTGACATACCGTCTATAAACTTCTTTATTCAGAGTACTAAAAAGAGATAAATAAATAAATATTTTTGGGACAAATCAACCTACTCCTATAGTAAGCTCAATAAAGCTTGTGTTGTAGGTGCTAGACGACGATATATAACAGATACAATAGATATAAAAACATAAATATTATGCGGCTGCTATGCATCTAGTTACTAGAAGAATCAGCTGTTAACGCCGTTATTTTTTTATTTAAAAGTACTGAGGGCTCCAAACGTAATTAGTAAGGTATTAACTTACGTCGTATGGCCAAGTACTGTTACGTTTAGTCAGACATTTAATGTATTTATTGACTAATAAAGTCTCTTATTATTAACATTGAATCAACCAACACTGGTATTAACTGTATGGCAATGGCATAACTATCAATTATATAACTTATATTATATTTTATAAAAATACACTTTTCAATTCATTTATTTTTATGCACAAACGTCTGCTTGCAAATATCTTCCATCCACTGGATCCAGTGGTTGTGGGTTCAAGTCCCGCTGCGAGTGAAAACATTTTATATTTTTCTTTCGATTTATATATCGAATACACTTTTTATTTTATCTACATACTTCATAGGCTTTTCAAAAGAATAACAAACAGATTTCAAGACTAGGTTATTTAATTAACAAGTTCAAAAACATAACAATCTCATGCACACGATGTTCAAACGTTTGATTAGTGGTGGTGGTGAGGCTGGACATGCTTGGTGGGTTCAGAGTGCTTCACGTACGCGTTGAAACTGCAATAAAAATATAAAAGGTAAATAAAAGACATAAATACAGGTCAAAAAAATGTTGGAATCGGCTCATTAATATGCCGTAGGCCTAAGACTATATCGATATCTCGAGTCACCGCGGATCTACATATCCGTTGGTACCGTAGCGATAAGATGGAGTCAACCCCCGGTCTGTACTAATGAGTTATTTATACTTCCATATTTGTCTTGTAGCGGGACTCGAACCCACAACCACTAGATCACTAGCCCAGTGCACTACCAATCTTCCTATACGAGTACCGCTTAGATTTGTACAATTTTTATATTTTTCCCTCGTCGTAACGTCATCATGGGTGACGTGTAAACACATCTACCGCCAGCATATTAAGCACTTGACGGCATCGAAGTCTCAATTCATATTGTGAATTCATTGATAAAAATGTGCAACCCCCTTGACATCATGACATCCGTAATTGATATTTCCCATTCGCTTTTTGGCATCAAAGTCCTATGACTTTGATGTAACTGAACTGGCTGTATGTGAACCCGTGTTAGGCAACTAATATTGAGTGACAAAGAGATTCTTATTCTGAGTAGTTAAACTTATGAGTACGTGTTTCATTAACTAACCCGCTGTGCTTGTCAGAGTTGTATTCCACGGTGCGGACAGAGCCGTCAGCCTCGTGCAGGCTGTAGACTCCCTTCACGACGTCGCCGTCGCGGGACTCGTGCTGGGACTTGCGGTCACCGGTGTGGGGGTCCTCCACCTTGTACGAGAACTCGTATTTAGGGTGGGCCTGCAAAAAAAAGTAAAACTTATAATCTTGCACTTTGATATAAAGCATGAAGTCTACAGTATAATCGTTGATATAAGGCATGAAGTCTACGGTATAATCGATTAGTTTATAGCAAACTTACGTAGTAGTCATGATGCTCTTCTTTGTTGTGTTCGTGGTGAGCGGGAGCAGAGTGATGCACAGGGATAGCGTGATGCACAGGGATAGCTTGATGGACAGGAGCGCGGTGCACTGGCGCGGCCTGGTGCTCCTTGTGCACTTGGTGGATGACGAAGGACTGCGAGGAGACAGCGTGGCCGTGCTCGTGGCCATGGCCGTGCTCTTGGGCGCACACCGCCGTTAAGGCCGCCGCGAAGATGATGATCTAATCAACATGAAAGCATGTATTTTTATAAATTCAAATATAAATATTTACTTATAGAAAAATGATTATAGACACGTATGTAATATTTGCCGTATGATGCCGGCTGACTAAAATAGCACCAACCCATCTCCTCCCGCGGGTGTCGTAAGAGGTGACGAAGGGAAAGATCCTACGGACGGAACAGCAGCGTCCGTCGAAACCCAATCTACAGCTACAATGGCATCTTCCCCCAAAGATGATACAAGTCATATTTGTGGGAGGACAATGTCCAGTAGTGGACTGCATACGGCTGAAATGTATGTATATATGTGATATTTGAGACCACTTCGTATGTCCTCGTATGTGTACATATGTATAAATAGGTGAATGGTTGTTTTTTGCTATAACATTTATATATAATTACATTTATATCGTCAGGGCAACAAGAAGTAAGTACTAGTACCTACTTATCGGTTCAAATTGACTTCCTTTTATTAAATCCATTTTTTGTACGGATGATAAATGTGATTTTTTTTTATACATTTATATTAAAAATTACTTACTTTGCTGATCATGGTGTTTGTGTTAAGTCTTGAGAACTTGATAAATGAATGATATAAATTTATAATTAACTTCAGTTTTTATACTTTAAAATCAAAACTTGAATTGCTTTCAGGTCGACAGGTTATGTCAAACGATCACGTAAGAAAATTGTAAAAGGGTGGCAAACGAGTTTTAATGACGACTATCACTTTTACACGAGCTCCGTGTGACGGGACCCGGCACGTTGTAGGTTTTTAATACTATAGAATCAAAATGAAATATACAAATGTTATGAAAGTATATTATATTTATTTTACGTTATTTTCAGTCGCAAAAACCGGCTCCTTTACATCACCTCGTAGGCATTGTGTCGTGACGTTTCATAAACTGTATTCAAAGTTTTGTACGAGTACATCACTAAAAAGTTTGAAAACGAAACTTACAACTACAAGGAAGTATAATACAAAAGTTTAAACTCTAATGGGGGGATGACTGATGATAATACTAATTTGGGCCGTCAAGTCCCAGGATGGATACACCTTATGAAACGCATGCCTCTTTCATGTTTGTCCAGTCGGCAGCACTACATAATAATCCTCACACGCTGTTGTTATTGAAACAAGGTAGTGGCAAGATTTTGAACATAGCTTTAACTTGCTGCTGACTGCCCTGCCTGTCTTTGAACGTAAACCGTGAAGCATTCTCGTTTCGTTGTCGCATTCCGTCCGTACTTAAGCTAGGTATTAATTAATAAATAGGTGTCGTCGAAGGCGTGGAGTGAGTTTAGCCGTGGAGAAGCCCGTGTCCGTAGGCGGGTGCGGCGAGGATGGCGGGTGCGGCGTGCGCGGCGGGGTGCGCGGCATGCCCTTGTCGGCTCACCACCGCGTTGAAACTGAAAAAATAAAAAAAAAATTAAATATAATAAAAAACATTTCGTATTACTACTCTGTTACAACGGAGGAACTCACGTATAATTATTTCGCACTAGGTGACATGTTTCAATAGCTGAGTAGTAGTAACATGAGTAACAACAGTTCAAATTATATTTTGTATAGTTGGCACACCGCGAATGTGAACATGCAAACGTGCATGCAACTCTATATTGAACCTATAGTAATCTTATTTTTTATCATAGATACGATTTTATTCCTTATTATCCCAAAAACTTAGCAAAAGGGGTTGGTCTTCATCATTGGATAGATGAGACATCAGTTATAGGTTTAGGTATAGGCCTGTTTTTTTTATAATAAATCGTAGTTAGTATGCTTATAATTTTGTAGATGTAATGTATAAGTTTTTCGTTATTATATTCTTATAAATATATATACTTATATAAAAGAAACACTGACGCGTATAAATAAAAACTACAGTAAGCTCTAAGCCAGGATTCTACCCCGGGGCCTCCTGCTTCGTTAGCAGGGACGATACCGACCAAGTTAGGAAGCCGTTAGTGTAATGACTGAAAACCCCAATGTTTCAAATATCTATTTGGTATTAGATATGTTATAGAAACTATTTTTAGCATTAGACCTTGACAATTTACGCAAATTGGTCGTTCCGAACAATTTAAAAAAATTCTCTTAAGTTTCGAATTCTATAAAATTTATCAATACATTGTTATTAAAAACAACCATTTATCACGCACCAGTTTTTTTTTACCGGCCGCTGGCACGCTTCAAGTCTGGAGTCGTTGAACCGAAAACCAAACCACAGTGTCAAGGGCAACGATTATCGCGCGGCTTTGAGGCTAAGCCGTTAATGCCGTTACACTTTTACGGACTTGTAATTGTTTCGGATTAGTACAATTATCTAATTCAATTAGTGCTTTATTATGTATTGTATGATTTGTTTTGTGATTTTTTTATATTATTTATTTTAAAAGCGCTTTGAAATTTCATATTTCTGTTCTTCGACAGAGATGTACATTGCATTATTTGTGACTATTTTTCAATGTTTGTTTCATATTCTATATACTTCACATATATGCACGAGATTTCACATGAGATTACACGAGAATAGTTTTCAAATATAGATTTGATTGTTCTGTGTTGTCCACATGTGACCACATTTAAACTTTGCGATTTTGCCAACGGCCACTCTATGTATATGTGAATTGTACACCCCGTTATCTAATGCTCATTTTGGGGGCAAGCTAAAATAGTGATGTTGCTACACATAATTAGTCGATACATATTTATCTATATTAGTTATTTGGCAAACTAAAATTCGTCTTTAGTGAAAGCCCAAGAGATAGCTCATTCATTTCTCTTTTTAATCAGATCGGAGGGCGATAATTACAAATATCGAATATCTTCAATAATTGAATATCGTCAATTTTTTGAAATAGTCACCAAGTAATCTTCTCATTCATTCTCAATGGAAATCACTTAGTGACTATTTCAAAAATCGGGCCCAAGATTTTTTGACAGTTATTGAGTGAATAAGTCAACTTAAATTTTTATCGACTTAGATTATCGTAACTGCCCAATCACTTGCCCCTAAACTGAGCATTAGATAACGGGGTGTAGTGAATTGGCATGTCTGACCACTGGCAAAGTCATAGTTGAACCAAGAGTGCAAGGAAACTTACCCATTATGATCATCAGCTGAATAATTGACAGTGCGTACGGTGCCGTCAGGCTCCACCAGCGAGTACTGGCCCTTCACAACGTCACCGTCGCGGGACTCCCACTGGCTCTTCTGGTCGCCAGTGTGGCCGTCGGCGACACCATAGTTGAATGTGTAGCGGGGGTGGGCCTGGAGTCGATAAATTTATGATGAGTGAATAGTATCCCTCATAAAGCTGACAAATTCATAAACCCATTTGATCGGGATTCTTTCTTTTTCATCAGCACTTCATATTTTGGTTTTACGCAACATTTAGAAATCACACTCACAACTCAAAGGATTTTATTTTTCCAACTGCAGCAAATAAAAAAAGAAAACCTTTCGTAACCCTTTAATGCATGATACAAACAAATATTGATTCGAATTCGAACGTCCACTCACTTCCAATAGAATTGAAAATTAGAACTGCAATTTATGGCTTCGTGGGATTTATTGATTTTCAGAAGCATTTAAATTGGTATGAATTAGAATTGTGTTTGCTATGAAAAGCAGTTTAGGTACTTACATAAATCTCAACAGGGGCTGCGGCGTGCGCCAAGCCGATGGGCGCGCGCAGCAACGGTGCTCCGTGCGCGACAACGCCACCATGCCCTGAAAACAACATATAAAGCGTTATACGAAAATACCAAAACCGGGTCTATTTTCAACCTCATAGGGAGAGATATAGATCTGTACTTCTGTTCACTGAGTGAATTCACTAGGACTGCTTTGTTTAAAATTTGTTACTTATTTAGTGTAAAATAACTAGTTATAAGATGTGGTTGCAAATTTATAGCATTTGGGTATGTCCTGTCATGATATTTATTGTATAGGGATAAAATAAAATAAAATATTTTTTTGGAAGATTATGCCATAACATTAATTGAAACTTATATTCATTCCAACACAACAATAAATCAAAGGAGATTTCAACATTTTTGAATTCACTTATGCATATGTCAGTACAAGCTGCCGGTTCTACAGTTGGAGCTCGTGGTTGAGAGCCCCCGGCACCAAGCTCAGGGAAAACATCGTTCATGGTTGACATGAAGCTGTCATTCTCTATACTACTCAGCACAAATATGTATACTAGCTACCTTACCATATCCCAATCCTAGCGCCGGGCCCGCCAATCCGTGACCGAGGCCTCCGAGAACCAAACTGGAGGATGACAGTGCGCCATGTGGGCCTGCGATTAGGCCTCCACGCGCCATGCTAATCAGCGCACAAGTGAGGATCACCTGCGAGTTTGATGACAGATGCACTTTAGCTTAGTCGGCTAAAACCGTAACTATAACGGTGATTGGATTCGAATATATGTATTATTTCTACGAATATGATAACACAGGATAAGAGCAGGCAGCTATGAATTTTACATTTTGTTTCTACATTTAAATCACTACGGACACTAAGTACGATGGTGATAATTAACCCGAGATGTATGATATATGTATATAGTCTTTGATAAGGGGAAAATCTTTCTTCACTAAAGTAAAATATTGATTTTGTAAAGTAACTATTTAAGGAACGTTAAATTATAAAACACATTTAACCCGATTTTTACGTATAGGGACACATACTTAAGGTGCATTAAGATTACGTTCACGTTCGTCACTTAACTTCAAACTGTAAAATCCATTCAAATTTAAAGTTTAATTTAAAAAAAATGATAAGCTGAAAGCTAATCAAACTTAGAGCAGAATGGATTTACTTGAGTTTGAAGTTGCTCAAACTTACGCAATTGATTTTATACCTAAATGTTATATTCAGCATTAATTAAGTTTAATAAGTAATTAAATACTATTAGTATTATGTGTTGCAAGACTGTTTGAAAGAGACATAGTAAACCAAGTCAACCACAGCATTGAAAGCTTACACCAAGATTCGAGCAGGGTTAATTTGATCTCGGTGATAATATTATGTTTACAAACAATGTATCAAAGTATCAACATAACAGTATATCAAGAGTTTAATTTCATTATAAAACCCTATAAGTATATATATATATATGGTTGACTAGTAGAATTCCTTTTTTCATGAACTCCGCCTTTTGCACTATTTTTTATGTGCAATAAAGTTAGATTATATAAATAAGTTTATACCTAACTGTTAGGATGTTCAAAAATCTTAAAAAGTTTTTATTATACCATTCGATACCTACAACAAACATAAAGAAATGACACAAACAGGACTAACATTAACAAGTAACTATTAAAAGAAATTTCACAATATTGAATGGTGTTATTTCAACAAGGAAATGTTACGAAGCCAGCACCTTATCAACACACTTGCATTTCTAGTCACTAATTACTTTTTAGTCCTAACCACACCTTTAACACAATCTCACTGAAAAACACAATAATTACCTTGGCTATCATTGTGGGAGCTTAGTCTAGGACGTTAGTTCACTGTAAGCTAGGGCTTGAATTGTGCCAAATTGTCAGATAACTGAGGCTTTTATACCGCGGCTATATGTCCTATAGGTACAACCCAAAGTCCCGCATCTATACCTGGTGTACGTAAATGTATGTATGTGCCTCGTGGGCGGGGCCGCATTGAAACTAGATCGTGAGACTAGCCTGGATACGTTCAACGACAGACCTCACTGTGGTTAAATGTAATTTGAACTTTTCACCGAAATATTGTATTTAAATATATTTCACAAGCTTTGATAAAGCTTAATAAATGAGAAAAAGCATAAATAAGATAAGATAATGAATATGACATGTGATGAACAACAATTTATTTTTTTACTGTCCAATTAGCTACATTTGATGAATTTTAGTCTAAAATCTAATTATACTTGTATAAGTAACCGAGTTAAATGTAACTTAAAACATTACTTTAATATAGACTGAGTATCTGTTAACTAAAAGTATCTGATCCCACATTTAGTTTTTTTTTTTGCAAATTTTAATAAACATATCCGTGTGATGCCCGCTGACTAGAATAGCACCACCCCACCTCCTCCCGCGGGTATCGTAAGAGGCGACAAAGGGAAAAATCCTACGGACATGCAGCAGAGTTCGTCAAAACCCAATGTCCGCCTACCCGCCTACCAAGCGTGGCGACTATGGCAACTACCCCCAAGATGATACAAGTCATATTTGTGGGATGCCTATGTCCAGCAGTGGACTGCATCCGGCTGAAATGTATGTATGTATGTATCCATAACAAGACAAACACTTACGACTCACTTATAAACATAATTAATAGTTGATGTATACTTAGTTGTAATACATATTTAATATTCAAATATTATTAGCTACTTGCGAATATTTAATGTCATAGAAAACATACAAGAAATAAATGAGATAATAATATTAAATAACAATAATCTTTATTGTTCCGAAAAGTTACAAAGCAGAAAGTTACAGTTGGGACTCTGGTGACTGCGTTAGTTTTCACTGTGTTGCAGTCCCAGTATATGCCCATACAATGGGTCAGTCGCGCGAACAATAACAATAATAATGTATATGCATACATCCCAATACATTAAGAATTAATTATTACAATTTTACATGCAAATTTGCTGAATACATTAAGGCAGTAATAGAATATTATACCGGGTGTGACCTGTAATAGGAACATTAACTTTAGGCATCATTTCTACACCACAAACGTAGCAACATTTGTTCTACGACTTTTGAAAATAACTAATAGTTTAATAAATATTAATAAAAAAAGATTTTCCAAGCAAGCAATGTATTGCGAAAACTATGAAGTTTGTAGGCTGACAGTAAACGTCAACTAGACTATTGGATGCTGTTCATTGAAAATACTATTTAGTTTGTTCGAAAAAAATCACAAGTAATAAATTACCCAATTATTTAAAGTTGTAGAACAAATGTTGTTACGTTCGTGGTGTAGAAGCGATCCCTAAAATGTTTGCTCCTATTACAGGCCACACCCGGTATAGTATATATAATAGATGTACATAACAACATTAAATCTTGTTGCCTAAGATGTGTCACACCAATTGTTTTGAGTAGTTTTTACTCTCTAAAATTATCCACGTTTTTCTATTGCCTTTAGGTACTCACGAGTTTGTTAGTAATAGAAGTCAAGCAAAATATATTATCGGTTTGGTATAACTTATAAGGACTTCAAGTTAAAATTCTGTTTTACTTTAATGAGCTATATATAATCTAAGATTAATATCGATTTAATAGACAATAAAGCATGCTTTATTACTGTTTCTGATACTTTAGTTCCGCAAGCGTGTCAAGGCTGCTGCACAATAGTATCCCTTCGAAGCCTTTTAGATCTAAAACAAACACATTTTAGCTTTTTATTTGCAAAATAAACTAATACTTACAGCTGTAAGTACAAGTAGCCGTAAGTTACCGTGTGATGAAAAGGTTAATATATAAAGTTCGTTTATGACATTCCTTCGTTATTATTAACACGTTGGACGCCACGGCACCCACCGGTGGGCCATCACGATGTATGCGTTGGGGCCATGGTGAAAACGAATAATACGCAATTTTTTCAAAAAAAGGATTTTGGTTATTTTGGATGTAAAACATTATATTTAGTACTATAGATCAAAAGATACTAGCTTTTACGTCATAAATACTCGATTATCCTTAAAAGGCTCACCGGTGAGCCCCGTGGCCTAAGCGGAAGGAATTGCGAACTTTCTTCCGCGGGGGCCGCGGGGGTCACGCCGCGGCTCACCGGTGAGAAAAAGCGTATTATTCCTTATTTGTTTATTATGTGGTGAGGATTACCTATAACAATTGCTGTTATTTAATAAAATGCGAGATCTTAAAGTAGGTTAGCTTTGACTTGGCCAGTTTTTATCAGAATTAAAATATATATGAATAACTTTATAAAATGAATGATGCAATGAAAACTGGCCAAGTCAAATCTAACCTAATTGAAGTTCTCACATTTTATTTAAATAACAGCAATTGTTATAGGTATGATACCTATAACAATTGCTTTATTGGATACCTAAGGTATCCATTAATACTTGTTCATAATGTTATTTTGTTCCTATTAATATAATATATATGGATTTTATTAAACATGAACGGGACTTAACCGCGTATATTAACTCTTAATCCGAGACCACGAGGACAACGTCGTCTTCGAAACGTCGGAGGTAAATTTTAAAGTTAATATACGCGGTTAAGTCCCGTTCATGTTTAATAATGTGTGCAAACCGTGAAAGTTTAAATCAGTATATATGGATTTTGCATAAAACTTGGCACTCATTTAGATCTCCATTCGTTTTGCCCGCAAGCCAAGCATAATTTTTGTATTGAACTTGGCTCTCCTTTTTTACATCTATATTCTTTGTGGGATTAGTCTATACATCAATACATTACTTTCAATAATTGTTTATCAACTTCAGGGTTAAACTTACACAATCCAATGGATCCCATCGATTTTCTTGTATTTTTGTAGAGTCCATTTTAGAGTTAGGTACCATTTTACCGTAGAAGAAGGCATTCTATACGGTTTTCTATTTCAACAATTTTATATTAGCTGACATCTTATATCATAGAAAGCTTCTGTACTACTAACGCTGTCAAACTCTGCCGCGGCTCAGTCGATCGTTCGCGGCACACTAGCCTGTGGGGTCATTTTTGAGCTCGAGTCGATTTCTGTACATTACTAGTTCGTTGAGCCAGGTTTACCCGCGGTTCGTTGAGATATTATGTAGATTTACTTCTGTTCTGTGTATAATTATGTGGCGCCGCCCGCCGCCGAAGACACACAGTTGGCCGGTTGTTGAGAGTGTGTTACAAGTTTTTTGTATTTATATTTCTGTTATACTGCGTGTCTCTGACATAGGGGCTTTAAATGTAAGGATTAATTGTGCTCATAATGCTGAACTACTTTTAGTCTACAACTAGTAAAATAATATGAAATATTATGCTATGTATTTTTTTTTGGTATTACTGTTGATGCCCCAAATAAATAAAATAAAATAAATAACGGTTATTTAATGATGTCATTTTTATCATACAAACTAAATACTATTTTCATTATACTATTTTTTTTTTAATTTAAGACATCCCATGAACCAAATGAGATCATCTGTCACACTTCAAAAACTGATGATTTTGCAATGCATTGATTGCTCTAATAAGTTTTGAACTGTATTATTTTTTACCAATCCAGTTATTTTCAAAAGTTAAAGACTAAAAGTAGCTCAGTTTTAGGAGCAAAATCGATCCTTACATTTAAAGCCCCAATTTTGGAAAGACACGGTATAGCAAATATAATAATACATATATTAAGATAGTTTCAAATATCTGCTTGTAACGGTTCCAACGCTACAATAAAAAAATGTATGCCAATTTTAACTTTTTATTTTATTTTTAGATATCTTCCTACGCTTACATACAATTACCGATCTGGATTCCAAATTTCATCCTTCTAGGTCATTTAAAAGTAGGTTTAAGTACTATAGTCAGTCATTCAGTCAGTGCTAAAATTTAAGACTTTTTGACCTTCATATCTATATAACCCTTTGAGCTAGCTCCATGAAATTTGGGCTTCTAGGTGTCCTTATGGATAAAATTAAACACACCTAGTTTTATGTGTTTACGTTAAAGAGGTTTTGAGTTATAGAACGGTCAAAAGTGGCACCAAGCGGTTCGTGTAACACTCGGCGCTGGCTAGCCAGTTCGTTTGCTTGAACTTGGCTTGCCACGCTGCCGCGTATCTATATAAGTAAATTATATACATTAATTACTAATTTACTTTCATTTTTTACAAAACTCCATGTTAAAAGTTTTTTTTTCTGTTTACAACTATACATTACATATATGACGTGTAAGGCAACCCTACCAAAGTATAAAAAATTGTGAAAAAATCATAAGTCCTTTACAGTACAAAAAAACCAAGGCAACTAGTATCTTCCCTAAGGCCACGCGGCTCATTCTTCATACGTTTTTGGATGGAATAAGTGATCTGTGGCCCGTGAAGCAGGTTTGAAATGAATGCTCACCAAGGCTCACCGGTGACACCCGTGGCTCCAATGGTTCAACATGGTTAGGCTCACTGGTGACCCCCGTGGCTTCAATGGAAATACTACATTTTTGGCCTGGCGTTCAACGTGTTAAAATCAGACGGTATTGAATTATCGACAAGAGTGAGGAACAGCACTGTGATTGTTTTTCCATGCCTCCTCGGGATTTGGTAATTCTGGTGTTAAATATCTCTTTATCCACGCAGGAAGTAAAAACCCTAAATATAATAGTAACCAACACTTCATATACAAGTAAATAATAAATGGTTTGTTTAATCTAATGAAGAAATTGAGACTATGATGGGATATTATTTATTAGTCTATTTTTAAACAGCAGACAGAAATAAATACAAAATATGACTATAATCCATGTTTTGAACATGTGTAAAGAATTATAATTTATGTACTCACGACATGTGCTATCTTGAAATCTTATTCCAAAAATAGTTGTGCCTATCCCAAAAGTCTGGAGCTGTATAATGGTTTGATAGCGAGGTGATTAACATAACAATGGTTGAATGCGCGCATGCCGCATGCCTCAGAACAAAGCACACGCATTTTCAACGCCTCCGCATACAATTACGATTTAGGCTATGTGAGATTATATTGCAGACTCTATAACACTCGTATGTGCTTGCGAAATAAATAATCCAATCCACTATTCGTCTGAGAAAGATTATGTCCTAGCTTTATGACGGTTCGCAAACTACAATTCCAGTTTAGTTAAGGGTATTTCTCATCAATACACCCTGTACCTATTTTTCTGATTTTCCCGTTGATTGACTAGTAGAGAATGCCTTAAGGAATCAAGTTCTTCCTGTACTATCTTGTACCGTGAAATAATATAATAAATAAACCAGTACATATAGAATTTGAAGACTAATGTCTCTTATCGTACAAATAAGTTTTTAGAGATAAAAAAACGGGTTTCAAAAAGTTGTTCTACACTATTTTAAGCAGTTGATATTAATTATGCAGCTCAAGAGTTGAAATGCATTATCATTACTATTCTGAATGTCGAGGCAACCACGAGGTGTGTTGGTTGACCAGATGTCTCGTTGCGCCTTGGCAATGACTCATCCAACCGATGGCTTTTCCGATGTTGCGATGTCGTTAACCTCCGAATGGTTTTGCGAAGATGGTGAAGCAGGTTTATAGTGATGTGAAGAATTCATAATTTATCAAATATTTCAGTTCATACTCGTACAATCTATGTTAAAACAGTTATTTCTAACATACTAAAACTGAAATACATACTTGATAAATTGTGAATTCTTGACATCACTATAACACAATGTAACTATTTTAAGAATGATAGAACAAATATATGAATTGTCGTTAAATACACTTATATATATATGCATATTGCTAGCGTGAACTTTTATACATGTGGGGAAACAATAATAATGATCTGGAAAATAATAATTAAAAAAAACATTACATATTGAGAGAAGGTATTTTATTATTTCTCAGTCCTATTTAAGATAAGATAATGCAGACAAGCATTATTAGGTATTTTGTAACACTACGCCTCGCGGTAGTTTGGTGGAGACTATCCGCTTAACCAGAAGAGATCCCTTAAAAGGATAAGTTAGCTTTTGTACCTTTATTTTTTATTATGCAGAAACGTCTGCTAGCGAATATCTTCGAAATAATAGAAATAGAAAAATTTGACTCGGAGCGCGACTCGAACCCACAACCACTGGATCACTAGCCCAGTGCACTTCCAATTGTGCTATCCGAGTACCACTTAGACTTGTCAAATTTTTCTATCTTATCCTTCGTGGTATACGTCATCATGGGTGGGTGGTTTTGTACCTTTTTTAACCTTTCCGTGCCTTTCTCATTTAGTCCAATTAAATGATATTAACTAACTTGCTATTATTTTGCGAGACGTTTTGTAACGGCGTGTTACACAATGCCAGGTGCAAGCAGCTAACGAGAGGAAGCCAGGATCCATTCATATGGAGTTGTTTTTTGTGGTTGTTGCCGGATGTTTTGTTTGCATGCACGTAATTTATTTAACGGATTTTGTACGTTATGCATTGCTAATACTATCATTTTATGTTGATATTCATCACATTGATTACTTATATTATCGGTGAGAATTTTTGTGCGTGATAGCTGCTCGTGCTTATTCCAGTATACTCTTTTTTTGATTATTCTGATGAGTTCAAAATAATCAGAAAAGAGTAAATGTTTGCAAGAGGTAAAGTTAGAGAATGCCATTAATACCATTATGTATTTAAACAAAGATTTGACGTTTCTTGACAATTTTTCCAAATAAATATATACAAGATTTAGTTAAGACTTCAAAAACTACACCCCATTACGATGAAGCAGGCCGTGCCTTGCCTGCCATTTATAAAAAAAGACACTAATTAATCGTCATATTGCCCGCATTTGTAAAGATATGATTAAGTGTCGTGTTAAAATTTTAAATGCTGCGTGCAATATCGTAACCTGTAACTAGTTTATAAATATGGAAGTTCTTAAGGGGGCTGCTGTTGTAATATTAATGTTATCATAATGTTACTATAAAGAAAAGGATTTTTTGCATTTTTCATTGCAATATAATAAAATTAATAGATACTTAAAATTCACATGCCAGTTTTTAACAGACTTAGTAAAACTTTCTACATAATAATAATTAAAATCATCATTGAGCAACTTCTTATTTATCTAATCCTAATTGCACAAACTAAAGTTTAGTGTAAGAACTTAATGTGGTAAGATATTCCCTATTAGTTACTCTTAAGGCAAGACAGAAAAGATTGTAAGTGTAAGAATAATAAAAGTTGAAAGGTCAAAATACTTTCTATTTAAATATAACAAAGTGCTTATCGAATGGCCTTTTAAAAATTGCGTCGGCGCCAACATTCCTTTCAATATTGGTTACATGTGATGACATTTTTCTCAATACACTGAAATAAAATTAATATTACCAATTCTAGTTCCAGATTTTGGTAGATATATAGATAGAAATATTTATATTTGTAGTGTTGGAATTTATTTTAGGTTAATAATGGTTGATTTTTAGATTATATTATAATATCAGTAGTAGATTTAGTTGCGTTGCATGCATGATCTGTTAAAAGTAGGACAACGTATTAACATTAATGAAAATAATATATGAAAACCAACGTAACTTAATTTTTTTGCTATAATACTTACTTATCTAAACTTTTTCTTAAGCTGGAATCACGCTAAAATTCGGTACGTACAAATAATTACGTACGTGTGAAGTACTTGCCGGGGGGGCATAGTAATCGATTGCAGAAACCCAATCGAAACGAAAAACAATGTAAATATGTATGGAGAAAATTACATCGTTAGATCTGACATTCCAATAATACATTATTATTCGTTTCGTTTGCTTTTATACAATCGGTTGGCATGTTGGCTACAACCTCGTCAACTTATAACTTAAGATTTTTCCATCGACCGTGTTACAACACTTAACTATATGCTTATATTCAAATATCCTCGGAATGATACTCGACCAAAGCTGCCATTAAAATAATTGTACTGAATATGTATGTCGATAAATTACGGGCGGGTCCTTCGCCTCATAATTTCGGAACATACGTGTAGAAGCCAGTAAATGTCACTGTACCTGAGGATTTATTTATATCTTAAATATGCGTATGCGTTATTATTTATGTTGCTGTAAGGATAACAGTATCGGATTTGTAAGGCAACCGGTGGACAAATCGAGACACAAATCTACAATTTCTAGCGCGCGTGGCAACCGTAGTGTTCCACTTGTGATCATTTTTTAGGCTCCTTTCACCTTATAGTTCCGAGTCTACAATTAGGTTCTGTGAAATAGCATTTAACTGTTATGACAATTGTTCATTAAGATTTAAAGTGAACGATATCAATCTCCTCTTAATTAAAGAATATGACATAACTAGGTTGTTCGTATTAGCCTTGTATATTGTATGTGTTTTTATTAGCATAATTTACGAACAGTTTAGTCATATTTATTCGCACATTTTTAAGTTCTAAATAATTTCAATAAATCTATAGTGGACCCGGGCACTGCCACTAGAAACCACCGGAGCATGGGCAGCAGCTTCTCTTATAGTAGGGTGAAATATACTGCGATCGCCAATCCGCCTACAAAGTGTGGAATTCAACCCCTCATTTGGAGGGGTTATAAGTTATTAGCGTATGCGTTATTCGGGTCCATTTTGAAGTCGTGATTATAGTCTTTACAAACTTCTATACAAATCGCATGTCATAAGTTTTTGTAACTGATCGAATCTAGTGATCCATAAAAAATCATATCCATGGAAATTCTTTAAATACATTAAGTCCGATCCTTTTTGGCGACCATTGGCCTTGCATGTTTCTTTTTAATTTCGAACGTTCACCGATTTATATCGGCTGTTACGAGCCCTACTGACAAATAAATATTAATAACTAACCTAACCGGAGCAAAAACTGTAACTAGAGTGGAATACACCGCATTGCGACAATGCCGGCCGTGTCACGGCCGCGCCCACCGGTGAATGTCCAGCGTGCGTGCGCGGGACGAATGCATAACCGCGAGTAACCGCATTAACGTCAACTCGATCACTTTCTTATTTTTACTTAATTCCCAATTACACTTGCACAAGTAGGCTGACTTTCGGGATAATGGCAATTTTTAATTTTATTGTTTAGTTTTTTTTGCTTTTTTTGTGATGGAAATAGAGGACGCAGAGCGAGACAGAGGATTGTCAATCGCCAACTGGAGGAGTCTATCAAGAAAGACCTTAGGGTTTATTGACGTATTGACAACACAAAACAATTTTTTTTTCACAGATTTTCAGAGCACATTTTTTTTCGTTAACAATCTAGCTTTGAACTTATCGCAAATCAATTCGCAACTAAAAGAACATGCTTTCTCGTTCTCCCTTTGTACGAATTAAGATTGACTCACGTTAGAGTTACCCGTTGCCGACCCGAGGCCACCGTCGCTACATTTTGTATGGAATGAATCACATGATCAGCAAGCCGTCCGAACCACTCGGCCCGGGCTCGGGCCGGTCATGCGACGGCAGTCACAGCTATGTAAAAAGGCTCGGCTCGGCCCCGTGATGGGAAGGCAATATAATGTCGATGCGGTGTCGACAGGCGTGCGACGATCGGCTACTCGCAACAATTGGTTGGATGGAACGACGCTCGTGTTAATGTCAATATTCGAGTGCCCAGCTGCTCGGGCCCAGGCTAGCCCGGTGAGAGCCCGGGGAGTCAACGGAAGGCTCGGGCTCGGAAGGGCGACGTGTAGGAGACGCGACGGTGTAGTGTGAATCATCCTTAAGTAAACTGAACAGACAATATCGTTACAAATAATCGGCCATCACTCACGTTTACGATTGTATAATTTATAAATACATTCCGACCTTATTTATTTTTACGTAACGTCCTCAAAGTTAGCAAAAAAACATAATCAATCATGAGCGGTATAACAGCAGCCTACATACTTACAAAAGGTGTTAACGATGTTATGTTATCAAGTATTGCCTGATTTGAGTTTCAAGAATGTCTAATGAAAAGAAATACTAACAAAATGTGCACAGAGTTGACAAAACCAACATAATAAGACAAAAAGTATTTTGACAAAGTATTTTGGAACTGAACGTACGAACAATTTAAGCTATCATTGTACCTACGTTTATTTCTAGACAGTAACTTTAAAAATATATCTGTTTATTACTTAACGACGAATAAAATATAGGTAAGTAGTGTAATAAAATTTAGTTTCTTTGTTGATTCTGAGTTTTATAAATTTTATGTTTTTCCCGTACACGGAACAATAGTGGTCCGGAAATTTGGGAGGCGTATGCAGAGCCGGATCGAACGAACGCTCTTTCGACAATTTAATAATATGTAACTAAGTGGATTTTGCCCCTGTCCGTGTCATGGTCATGAGACGCAACCGCCATGGTGTAAAGACTATTGAGTTTTAATGAAATCTACTTAAAATGTACTAAGCTATTGGGTGGAAAGGATGCTACTAGCTATTAGATAAAAAACCGGACGCCTGCCTTATAAAATAGTATACAATTTTATTTTCGGCATTTTATATAATTACATTATGTTTTATTAAAAAAAAACTTCTATATCCGCCTCACGTAGACTGACACGGATCATAAAACATAACAAGTAGACATTAGCCACCGGATCTACTCTGCAGTTTGGCCGAAAGTCTGATTGGTGCTAATTACATTTAGCAATTATTAGGTTTATACGTTGACTATTAATGGTTAATGGTATTACATAATAATAACTTTAAGGTTCACACGGGTTTTAAGACTATATTCGGGTAACATACATAAGTACATTCCGAGGTAATCATAATATATTAAAACTTTAATAAATACTATGTATATTTTGAAGAAAATAATTACTTAGTTACAAACGGATAAGCTCACGTGTACTTATATCGCACTAGGCGACATGTTACGGGTAAGCTCTGGTACCCATTATCAAGCCGTGTCAGGGCACACCGTTCGGGGCAATTAATTAAAATAAATTTAATAAATATAATTTAATTTTTTTTTTAAACATACAACAATATATACAAAATTAGATAAACCCACTGCTTCGCCCTTATTTCTTTTTAAACATTTGTTAGCAAACATTCGAGCCTACAAATATTAAAAAAAAAAAAGATATCACGTGTATAACATTTTATACTGGGTCAATTTCATATGTTTAATTTGTTAGCATTAAACAAAAAACCCTTTAAAGCAAATTATAAATAACCCAACGTCCTTGTGACGTAACGTTTCCACTCGTGCGCCGGCGCTCGCACTTTCGCTATCATTGAAGATTGCTTGCGCAAGAGCGTAACTGTAGGCCTACCGCGAAAGTCTCAACCCGCAAAATTAGAACGATTGTCTCTTTCAGTTTAGTTACGTCTTAATAGGAGTAGCAGAGAAAGATGCTCGACATTATCGAACTTTGATTTTCGCGGTAGGCCCTCAGATACTGCTTGCCAAAAATTGTTAGTTACACATTCACGGAATTGTTTAGATATGTGTGTAAATTGCAAATAATTAAATGTATGCCTACATTTAATTATTTGCAATTTTATAACCAAATTTGGTCATAGTTCAGTAGCACAAAAATTCCGATGATATACTTACTTTCTTCTGTTAAGTAAATTAAGTTATTACTGTTATTAGCTAACATGTAGATGCTAAGGTAGAAATAACTGAAGTAGATAAAAACAGTTTTATTTTTCAGTATTCTTTAACAAGTTGTTTTTATTATGTAATGTTTTTTTATTCGTAAATATCCTATTTTTTTCGTGTTCCTTGAAGAGGTTATTATGTATGTATACCTACTACAAAAAACGCCATGTTTAATAATCTTCTTACAGTTAAGTCAACATACGCCTCGTACGAATGGGGAGATCACATGTTGCAGGCGAGTTGGCGATCGATATTCGCTCTAAATAGTTTAGGGACAAAACCTGTGTCAACAACGGATCCGGGACATGTTTGATGAATAATAAATAGTGCTACAAATTCCAATGGTATTTTGGGATTAATTACCACACGAGTAAGTATAATATATGTTGTGTGTAGAATATATAAAAAAAATATTGTATTGTTATTATAGGCTGTAAAAAAGGTTGTGTCGGTGATTAAAAAACAGTACTCATTATTTTCCGTTATATTTATTATCGACATTACTGTTTATTACTAATCATTAAATATAAAATAGCATCGTATGTTTCGTATCGTGTCTCTTAAATTCTGCTCGGCTACTCTGCTATTAAACAGACGTTAGAAGAAAAGTGAGATATATAACAACTTCACAATAAATATAGTATATCTCAATACTTAGGTTTAATACTTTGGTATGCTGTTATCGCCAAAATGCAATTCAAGTAAAAATTGGTTTATCTTTCAACCAAAAACACTATGTCATTCATCTTAATTAATTAAATATAAATTGTTTAAATAATCACGATATTTTAACGGCAATTTACAAAATAAATTTGTTTTCACTGTTTACACAGTCTTTTTTTTAAGATTTTGTGCGCATACATTTTAATATAGCTTCGTTACCAACATCAAAAAGAAAATGCATTTTCATTTCAATTGGTGCATTAATTGCATTTCAGTCTAGATTTTTATCCGTAATCGTAGAAATGATCTCAAGCACTTTTATAACCTAGTTTGTAATTAGCGATACGAAATTAAATATCAAGAATATCTAATAAGTTAATAACGGGCTTTCTCTTTTTAATAATTTTACGGACGATTTTTTTTTCGCCCTTGTTCGGCTGGCGGTGTCGGTCGTCATCGTCATCGTCGTCATTGGAGTATTGCGGACGCTCGTAGTCTTCATCTTCCTGTCTATAATCATCAGGAATCCTCGGTGGATTCTTGAACTTCTTTTTCGGTACCAGTATGTAATCGTTTATGTCATCACTTGGATAAGTATATTCTGGAATCTTTAGAGGTCTATTTTTTTTCTTCGGTCGAGTAGGATAATCGTCAGGATAATATTTGTCTGATGACGGTACATCAGGTATAGGATAATGTTCATTTTCATAACTTGGACGGCCTTTATATTTGTTTGCTAACTGTCTCAAATCTGCTTCTGTCAGTGTAGGGTACTTAAACTGTCCAGTATAACCAAACGGGTTGGCTAGTTTCTCCACGTCGAAGTTGGATGGTGAATTTTGCGAGTCGTCATCGTACGATGCTGGATGAAAAAGTTTATTAACTGGGTACCTTTTGCTTAAGTCAAATTCCACTAAGTTTCCGTACAAGTTATTAGTTTCTTTGTTATGTTTGTTTTTGCAATTTGGATCGTAATTAATACCCTGGTGACTATGCGGCTCATTACCCGCTTCATCAAGTGGGTGTTTGATAGTTATGCTATGAGTGAATTCACTTGCTTCTAAATCTTTTGGATACTTTGGCCGTTTTTTTAAGGAATAATCTTTGAATAGTGATTCTAATGGATGTTTTGGTCTTTTCCTTTCTGGCAAGTAAGAATCTCTCTCATCTTCTGAATCTTCTGAAAAGTCGTAAAACTTTCCAAAATCTCTTTGAGATTTCTCTTCAAACAAACTTCGACCTTGTTTCTCTACTGGTTCACCGTCATTTTTTACAACAGCCGTAAAACCGGTATCAGGACCGGCTGAATATTCGACAGATCTCATAGAACCATCCGGTTCAACAACACTGTAATGACCTGTAAGGATAATGCTCATGATTAATGCAATTTTTGTATATATCATAAATAAAGTGTCGCTTCATGTATCACCTTTAACAGTGTCACCTTCCTTGGACTCCCACACTGATTTGACGTCACCGGTACTAGCATCGGAGACTCCGTAGCTGAAGGAATAACTAGGATTTCCCTGAAAGAACAGAGTTTTTACCAAACCGTTAATTAAATTATTAAATACATAACAAAGAAGCAAAGAATGTGTGAATTGATAGCTCGCGTGAGCAAGAGCCGTCTTTTACTCATTATGACAATTCATCGCATGCCTGGCGATTACAGTTTAGTATGCTGAATAATAAATTATCCGTTTAATGATTTCCATAAGAGTGGAATGTGTGTGGTATAATGGAGGTAATTGATTGTGGGCGGGAGCCATTGCGAAGCTATCAACCAGCCGTCAAACACATGCATATCGATTACACCCTGTTTTAAAAAACTCGCAAAAATAGAGATTACAATTAAAAGCTGGTATTAAATATGAATATTTTAATCTTATATTTCAAATAGCAAAGTAAATTAAAAGTTTATGATTTTCCTTTTTTAGTCCTATTTATCAATGACAGCATACTGAAGATGAATGTTATGTATACAGGCATCCATATGAAATTTCTAATTAAGTGTTCGTATAAATTAATAAAAATGCGCATTTATTCACAGCTTTGATGTTTCTTTTTGATATTTTTTGCGATGTTTTCACTGCTTAATTATGTTGTAAATTTTTATCATATCATAAAATAGTAAAAGTAGCGATACTAATTTTGACAAAGGCTTTGAATAATATTTAGTATAAATTATTTATAAGGACTTATATGATAATGTTGTCGAATAACCAAAAGACAAATTGACAAATACATAATATTATTATTCAATCATTAGCATATTTAAAAGGATAACTTATAGAAACTAACCTAACCTAACAAGTAAATATATTACCAGCTGTGTTTGTAAACAGACTTTAAATGTCACTTGCTCATCTTCGCCAAGTTCAAGATGAGCCGGCGGCGGCGGCGCGTGCGCCGCGTTACTCAATGTCAATGACGGATCGCTTTCGTTTATTTTACTTTCGTTTTCATCCGTCTTACTGTTTTGTAATCTTTACATAATAAGCTTAACTTGATGTATAGCTTAACGAAAATAAATGATTGAAGGCTTAATTTGACAGGTATGTTATACGTGAGTTCTTTTGTTTGTTATTGAATGAGAACTTCCGAGGCGATAATTAAAAAAAATAGAGCGTAATTACGCATGTTTAAAACGTGTAACAAACTTTAATTTTCTTTTTTATTAGTATGCTTTGATACTTGGTTACATAACCTCCCTTCTGCTATGTTATCTGCGCTACATTAAAACTCTGTTTAGAATTCATTTGAATATTGTAATAGTGACCGGCTAACATAATTCATATTATAATTTAAGGGTCAGACATGTACCTTCCGACATTAAAAGAAACTAAAAGTGACCGAAACTGGTTGCCGGAGTACTTTTACTTCGGCTAAACGAGTCGAGTGGGAGAAAAGTGGGTGAGCTACATCGGTGGCAATATCGATCGGTTGCGTTGCGACAACCATTGGCCATTTTCCATAACTATTTGTGCATATGTCGTAGGAATTATGAAAAAAAGTAAATAGAAAGTTTTCTGCTGAGTAGAATTTTAGTATGTAACAGATTCGTACATTTTATTAAAGAAATAGAGATTGTCAAAGTATCATGTAGCTTGGCAATGATAAACATATAAATAAAGGTTAATGCTAGAAGAACAGTCAACATTTTACACCGAGCTGTTTTTTTCTCAATATTTTTTTGTGAATATTATTTTACCGTGCTCCTACGTACGTATATGCACATTATTTCGATTCGAAAATTTAAACCTAATCCAACTTTTAACGAAATCTTTTTAGCGAAAAGTTTTTGAATGAGAATACTATTATAGGGTGATTTAAACTTCTACTGCATGAGTACATGACGGCATGAACAATTTTATAAGATCACATTAAAATCAATATTTAGACATTTTCCTTTTTAAACTTTAAAATAAAAGAGGAAATAATTTATTTATTTTGAACAACAGGAAAACAAATATTAAACAAGAACATTATATATTATATCATTAACTAATAAATGAAAAACTTATAAATAGTAAACCTGTAGGGTTACTAGGTATGGTGCCCAGAAAGCTGGCCGCATTCCGGTGTTGGATCGTAATGCTTATTCTCTGTACGAAATAGTGACCAGCCTTCTGGTCACCAGAAGCATCAATAAAATAAAACAATTGCCAACTTAATACTGTTTATCAAGTTAAGTTGTGCTATTATTTTCAATAAGCTGCAACTAGTTTATCTGTACATTTTTTAATTATTATTTTTTTTTAATTTAGACATTTCATAAAAAATGTATTATGAAGCAATGTCAGTGACAAGCAGGTATTACGCGAATACGGCGCTTATGGGTTTCGCCACAGCAGACTGCGGCAGTGACGGTATGTTAATACACTTGTATTTGAACTTTTAATATTTAGTTGGGACTATTAAAACAACATATAAACAGACCTTGGACTCTTTTAAAGTATGATTGCAAATTTCTTGAAAACTGTTATTGATATTTACGAGACAAGTTCCATCGTTAAAATGGCTATTTATATTTGTTAATTAATATAAGTATACCATTATCTGTTACAATGTGTGCTCCAGTCAGTTATAATCAGTAATTATTATAAAAATATCGTTACTTGTCTTATGATTTAAAAATACAGGTAAGGATCGATAAAAACGTCAACATGTCACACAAATCATGTGAGTGTACCTAGTATACAATTGCAAACGGAAACACAACTTAACGAAGCCATATTAGACAATAAAAAGCAAATCGACTAAATTGAATGAAAGTAAATTAAGGAAAAACGTTTCCTGAATCAATTAGACTAATCGATGTTAATTCGCAATTTACATATATTCCGGAACAATAACGGTAAAAAGTTGAAATCGATTTAATTAGGCGGTAAAAAAGAGATACAAAAAAATTGTCATAAAAACTTGCCTAAAAATTTTAATTTTTCCACAATACCTACTAGTTGTGAAACTAGTGAAAATCTAAAAATATACATAAAGTAACAAAATACAAAAAAGATACATTACTCACTTGATTGGTATCGGGCTGTTCCACTTCCTCTCCCCCGACACTCGCCTCTTCTTGGCACGTTAATACTAATATATGCGCCAAGAGGGTCTAAAAAGTTTAAAAAATATAGATATTTTTTTTATATCATAATATCTCACTAGCATTATAAATAGTGCTACCTACCAGCAATGCAAGCACTCTCGCCATTGTTGACATTCAGTATCCGAGTAACTTGTCACCACCACAAAAACAAAATCACTAAACTTTTTCTGTATTTTTTTTTAATTTACATTTTATGACGTAATTTTGTTAACGTGTCCATATCCAAGGTTGCGAACGTGAAGACGCCCCACATTGTCCATTTCTTACCTATATATAAACGCATCCATTCGCACCTCCCGAGCATGCACATGCACTCACACATGTGCAATTGCAATCGCCGAGTGCATCCTGCACTGACAACAAATTGCAGACTAATCTATTTAATCACTGTGTCATAAATTGATTTCATTATGAGATTTAGTAATAGAGCATTGAAATTGTCCCGGAAGACAATGTAAACTTGTGCACTTTTGCATAAACTATTCCAATCCGCAAAATTATAATTACAAATATGTAATTCGTTTTTTGTGTTCAATGTGACTTCAAAACAAATTGTGATTTTGACAACCAATGTTATCAAAATCTTTGTCACATTGTGTAGATGTGTTAGTTACAAATTTTAAATATCACAATTTAAAATATAAAAAAATTAAACGTTTGAAGCGTTTGCCGTGTGATGCCGGCTGACTAGAATAGCACCACCCCATCTCCTCTCACGGGTATCGTATGAGGCGACAAAGGGAAAAATCCTACGGACGGGCAGCAGCGTCCGTCGAAACCCAATCTACAGCTACTGCGGTCGCCAACCCGCCAGCCAAGCGTTGTGACTATGGCAACTACCCCCAAGATGATACCTGTCATATTTGTGGGAGGCATATGTCCAGCAGTGGAATGTATACGGCTGAAATGTAAGCATTTGAATCAAAATCAAACCAATGTCTATTGTAGTATAAAATGCGCCTACAACAATATTAATGCTCTACATTTTCAATATTAATATTACAAGTTCATTTATTAATTAAGCTTCGATCTGGTTTTTGGATAATGTTATGCAACCATAGCGTTTCGCATCATTCTTTCGTAACGAAATCAAACGAATAGTTCAAACAATTACTATTCAAATTAGGCACGTGATTCAGAAAAATGTTTACGCACATTAACTGCTAATGAAGCTCGGCATGCAA
The DNA here is from genome assembly GCA_022674325.2 of Grapholita molesta. Classification (NCBI taxonomy): domain Eukaryota; kingdom Metazoa; phylum Arthropoda; class Insecta; order Lepidoptera; family Tortricidae; genus Grapholita; species Grapholita molesta. The sequence continues at coordinate 7,985,889 of CP053126.2, forward strand.
ATCTATGAAAGTGAACGCGTCGCGATGATGTGACAGTGGCGTGTGATGCGCTTTAGTCAAACAAGCCGCCATGATTTACCTCGAATCTGCAACCGCGACAAAAAACTTACACATTCATCTGAGAACTTGTTATGTTTTTAGTATTGAATACTTAACTCTTCATGAATATTCAGTATTCAATGTTTTTATTTTTTATTTTTTTATGACAAAGGTGGCAAACGAGCAGACGGATTGCCTGATGGTAAGCAATTACCGTCGCCCATGGGCACTCGCAACACCAAGGGAGTCACAAGCGCGTTGCCGACCTATAAGTGGGTTGGAGCTCTGGGAACCTTATTCACCATCAGGAACACAATACTACATACCTGAAAGGTAGCAGTGCTATTATGGCTGTGGTCTTCTGTAAGGAGGAGATACTTCCCCAGTTGGGCTTCTGCAGATTCAAGCATGATGGTACTTCGCTGTGCCCTACCTTTCATTGTTAGACGTAGTTTAAGGACATACCCTGGTCCATTTTACAGTCCGGGATATTTTTACGTACTAAAATGTATTTTACAAAAAACTTTGTATTTACTTAGTTTAATTCATTTCATTTACGCAAACCTTTTTTTATATAATGTTAACTTTTGACACTCATATTAAATACCATTTTTAGATGGAAATGATAAGTATTTTAATGATAATAGTTCATTAATCATAAAATATTTTTTTATATTCTTCTGTGGCGGTTGACGGAAATTATAGTAAATGTTGATAAATTAAATACACATCGAACAAATGCAGACATCTTGATAGGTTACTTTCAACGTGCTAATTAGGTACGCTCGAGCTTATAAAAAATATTATTATTATTAGCAGTCCACATTAAATAAACTCACGTTTTGCCGGGTCCTTAGTCCTGTCATGTATATCAATTTATAATTTATATTATTTATAGAGTTAGGTACTACTTGTAAATATAACCAAAATCAAAATATGTATTTATATAATATTGTTATATATATTATACAAATACTTAATACATATATAAAACACACATGACTGAGGAACAAATATCTTTACCGGTCACACAAATATATACTGTCACTACCCACTAGACCAAACCTGGCGTCCAAAAAACTAAAAGGGTTTCCATAATACCATTTATTTATTACATGATATAATATATTTCTGTAGGTTCTAAAAAAAATAAACCACATAAAATTACTTGTATGTTTACGTAATCCAATTTGTCGAGTACATGTTATTGATTTACCACTTTATTTATCTAGCTGTTCTACTGATTGCGGTACAATGAGGAAATGCAACCAGAATTCTAGGTACAATCCGTTTTTAGATTTAATAACTAGTTAAGTACCTACTCGTATTTGAATGAATATAATCATTCTAAATAAAAAAATATTAAAGTAACAAATAATGTATATCTTCTATATTAATTTATTTATTTCACTCATAACATAGTTGAACCGAGTGTTCAATTTTAAACACAAAAAAATATTTTTTTGCTTCATTATTAGCTGGTTGTTGCCTACTTCACATGTTAGGCATATTTCATCAAGTATAAATATGAAATTTTCACTGTTGAACTGCTTTTTATGAGTAATGGTAAATAAGAAGAGTTAGCCCATACAATTTTAATTATCTAAGGACTTCGCATTTTCTTGGTATACTTTTTATTGCTTGCACATATAACACAACTTATTTCGCTCTGTTATAAAGTATAGTTTTGTGTCACAGAATTCAGTTACTCAATTTGAATCTTGTCTGCCTTTCGCACATTGAGACGCTCAAGATTCGGTTTTTGTAAGCAGTTGTTATGCTTATGAATTAACTGTAAATAAATAATAAATAAATCCCTAGTCCTACGGTAAGCTCACTAAGGCTTGTGTTGTAGGTACTAGACGACGATATTTGTATATAATAGATTGATACATATAATTACTTAAATACATAAAAAACACCCATGACTAACGAACCCAGGACCATCGTCTTCATAGGCAGTGTCACTACTCACTAGGCCAGACCGGTCGTCAAAATATTTTTTGGTTGGGTCTTTTGTATATATTTTTCACAGTATTGTGTAATTAATAGATATTAATTTATGCGTATTGCATTTGTCTAACTTCTTTAAGCATAAAAGCTTTTATTCTCATTTTATTTTATATATTTTGATATTTTTAATATGATTTATACTTATCATGGCATTTTCTTTTTTATTTCTAAAGGCGGATTCCGCAACATGGCGCACGATCATATGTCAGGAACATCTGGCTTTAATTAATATTAACAATTAGTTTTAACGAACCGCAATATAAATCTGATTCATGTAGGTACATTATGACCAATGGCGGAAACTCAATTTACGATTGAAGTACGATAAGCTCCATTAAATGTACAAAGCAACAAGCGTGTAGTAGTTACATGTAATAACATTGTGAAGGAACAATGAAAAATGTCGACAACCGCCATATCAACGACTAGCCTTAAAAACAATGGCTGACTTTCTTCCACTCATAAGTTATTAACCAGATAAGTCGGTGAAAACTACATTAGTATGCACTCTCATAGACGATTTGCTGTCATAAATTCATTCGAGCGTTACATCTAATATTTTAGACACTAGACTTACTCGTATTCATATTCCAACATTTATTAATCACCACTTAGTGATGTTTCATGCACCGCTTGTTTTTTATAACGATGATGTATTGCTGTTGTATTAGGAAGTGTCTGGTATCGATTTATTTGATCTTGATTGTGATATCGGAAGTAAATAAAATGTTAAATATCGTTTTATTGATTTATTTCTTTTTTTATTTGTTTCTTTCGTCGAAATGTATAAAACAACGTTTCTCACATACTCGTACCACATACTTATGCAAACACTAATAATATATATACACTGGTTTCATCGATTTGTGCGTAGAATACTGTTCATTTTGCGTGTTTAAGTGAATTGTGAAAACAAGAGAACAAGACAACAAATAATATTAGAATTCGTGTATCAAAAATTTGAAATTAAAAATTGGGAACGAATTCATAACGGACATTGTACCCAGAATTTGAGTATTAAATACAATTTCAAAATTTGGATATATCATAGAACCAGTTTCTATCACAGGATGTCAACTCTCACAAGGTAACTCGAGCGCCTATTAAATACTCTTAACGCCATCTCTATTACTTCATCGTTACTATTTGGTACAGCGGTTTTTGATTTCAGCGCCATCTAGTGGTATCCATAGTAACCGGGTGCTTCGTGACCGTACACCTGCGGGTGGTGGGCATGGCCGATGCGCTTGACTACGGCGTTGAAGCCATGGTGCTTGTCGGCGGTGTATTCTACGATGCGAGTGGTGCCGTCGGGCTCAGCGAGGGAGTATGCGCCTGAAAAGTTTGTATTTAATATATTAATACATAATTGTGGTAGCTCAATGCAACGCAAAGAATTGAGTGTAGAAATGTGTCTCTGGACTTTAAGCTTATAGCCAACTTTCCCCCTATGTTTTCACATTGATTCTAAACCGAGTCTGGATATCTGTTTCATCTTTCCGGTAGGGCACCTCCAGTGGCATTCAGGTACATGGAGCCGCTATTCTTCAACAGTTCGTCATATGTTATGCTGCGTTGACTGATAAAAACCAGTACCGTCTATCAAATTTTGACTTTCATGGCTCATTTCAGCCATATGCAGTCCACTGCTGGACATAGGCCTCCCAATATGACTTGTATCATCTTAGGGTAGTTGCCATAATCGCCACGCTTGGCAGGCGGATTGCTGCATAATTTCATGGCTTCCTGTTTTATTTTACCTTATAGTCTATGAAAATAATTTTATATTAATTTTACCTTTTACAACATCACCGTCGCGTGTTTCCCATTGCGTCTTGTGATCACCGGTGTGAGGGTCCTTCACGGAGTAGTCAAAAGCGTATTTGGGATGCGCCTGGAAATAACAGGTATTTAAATGAATTTATTGAAAAAGTAAAGTAAAAGTAGGAAAACACAATATCATGTTACTACCTTATAGTATTAAGTTTGATTTTTGTACGTTGAGGTTTTCTTTGGTTTCATAAAGTTTAGTTACCGTTGCCTAAGAAATTACCATGTCTTATTAAGTCTTAAATTCTTAATGTGTTTTAAATTATCTAAAATAATCGTCTAATCTCAGTATCTAGATTCAGAGATCACAAAACATCTAACTAAAAAGTTAGTGACGACCTGACGACTGTCAAATCATTTGCTTTGTATTAAAGATATCTCTATATTATGAAAAAGGACTTAGAAGTAGTATCAACCATCAAGAGAAGAAAAGCAGCATATTTCGGACATATATACAGAAACAATAAATACAATCTACTAAAACTAATAATCGAAGGAAAAATCGAAGGGAAGCGTGGCCGCGGTAGAAGACGTACATCATGAACTAAAAATATAAGAGACTGGTTGGATATGAAGAGCATAGATAAACTAATTCGCATGACTGAAGACAGAGAGACATATAGACATATGGTCGCTGATCTCCTGGATGGAGATGGCACATGAAGAAGAAGAAAGATATCTCGCATATCAATTTTACTGTTTCTAACTTCTTGTATTTTTTTATTATCAAACCCACCTCTTACAGAGGTACTACCGCGAACATAGAAGTTCGTATATTAATTGCGACCATCTTTCTCTTTTACTCCAATTAAGGCGTCATTAGAGTGACATAGACAATCGTCCGAAATTTACGAATATCATTTTTTGCGGTAGCGCCGGGCCCTTACAATGGGCCCTTATTATATATTATTAATAACGTTATGTTGAACTATAAGGTTGAGAAAACGCTATATTCATAGGTATAAATACCCAATATTACCGTAATCAATGTGACGAAGACGAAAATGGAACAACAACATTAATAAATTGCCAAACATACAATCACCCGCCCGCTTCCTGCCTTGTATCCGGGACGTGATCGCATCAATGCGCTAATGGTCATTACTGTCAGCTTCGCGTATATTTTGACAAGCACTGTAATTTTAAGGAACAATGCAAACGATGGATACCTCAGTGGCACTACCGCTGGTAAATTAATGACTTAAATAACATAACTCTTTTTTTTAGTTAATATTTACGGTTAAGAAACAAGTATTGCAGTCATGTTTTTTGTTTATGCTACACATAACAGTACGTCACTACAGAGGACGAGTATATGTAGACGACTGAACGCAGCGAGGCCGAATTATTACGAGGCCGTCAATCCCTTTTCACGCTGAGGTTTGTATAGTGCTTTTCTTAAGCAATACAATAGCAAAAAAACTCCAAGAAATAAAAGGTTAATTTTAAGAAAAACTAAAATTAAATATTCCAAGTAAAATGTATTAGAACCCAAAAATATTGTTGTTTTTAATAGGTATAGTGGCACAAAGTGTCATTGATTGTTTACCAATAAATTTACAACACTTGACTTTTTTGAACTCCAACTATGTGTCCATTATTGGTGCCGGTTAGCTTACAACGTCCAACATTGGAGGTCTATGTTTTTACCCACGACATTTTTCATCGACCTCTCTTATACAACTAACGCGTGAAACACAATTTCATCACACTTGCGAAGAAAATTGAGTTCTTTAAGAAAAACTTTATTGTTACCGTTCTTATGAAATAGGTTTCATTCATATTTTTGTTGAATGTTGTATTAACTTATGAATGGTCTATTGAAGACTTATCATTATCATGCTCCACTGATCCGAAACCAAAAATCCAATCATTCAAATATAACTTATATGGAATTTTTAGTACAGTCGCCATCATCGAAGCAGCCAAGGTATAATAATATCGGAGCATAATACTTTATCGCCTAGACAATAGAGGCGTTGTTGTTCCAATATTTTGTGACCACCTCCACAGTTCCGATATATTTGAAGGCGACTGTACCTACTATGATTATTTGTGTGAATGCTTTTTTAGTAACTAGGAGTTTTTAGAAAAAGGTGTATTCAATTAGGTAAAAAGTTAAATTCTATCAGTTTTGTGACGATGATTAAGCATGAAATGTGCGTGGAAATTGAATTTTTTACATTTTATGCATTGTAATATTACTTCTAGAATTACTAAATCCAAGTATTTATATACAATTATAATGCTTAATTATCGTTATAAAACTGACATAATTTAACTTTTTAATTGTCACGCTAATTGAAGACATTATTAAATTCCCAACTATTAAAGAAAAAATGTTGATCGCAACAGCCGTCATAGCAATACATCAAAATTTAATTATTAATCAAACCTCTACCACATCATAATTTGCTGAGTTGACAAAATTAGAAATAATATTAGGTCCCATATCCACAGTACATTGCTTTTTCTGAGTTTGCGCCTACTCATCCTCATGCTCATACTCAATTTTACACACATTCATTTTCTCTCTCTATAAATTCTTACATAATCCTTTAAATTCGATAATCACTTACATAATAATCTCCATGATGCCCATCATCGTGGGCCACAGCGTAGGCCCCATGGCCACCGATGCCCCCATAGCCCCCGTGGCCCTCATAGCCGCCGTAGCCACCAAGGCCACTGTAGCCTCCATGGCCGGCATAGCCACCATGGCCGCTGTAGCCCGCGTGGCTAATGTAGCCCGCGCTAGCAGCGGCGCATGCGGCGATTAATACGAATACCTGAAATTATGAGAATTAAATATGTATTTATTAATACACAAAGGGTTCAAGTAAGACAATATAAATCAACTATAATTAATTTCTAACTAAAAATAACTAACTAAGACTTGGTTATATACAGATATTTACAAATACAAAATAGGAACCACCTCAGTCCCTGATAAAAGGCCTAGCACAAATCGGGCGCGAGAGTATCTCGTGGCGAGGTAGACTACCCGTCCCTCTTTAAATGATATAGTTAGCAAAGGAAGGGTTGTGCTAGGCATGCAGAAGGCAGAACGATATCCTGTAATATATTTATTTAATTCATTTTATGTATTTTTAAATGTCTTGTTTATGTTAAACGCCTATTGCTTTTCAACTGTTGCTATTTAGTCTAATGTTTGACTTGTAAATACAATGTTAAGCATTAAGTCTGCCACTTGTACCTTACCTATATATTGTATATGTATTGTACGATATAGATTCAATAAATAAATATAGTTAATGTTCGATTTTTTTATGTTTATTATACTTAATCAGCATTAAAACCTTGGTCCCCAGTATGGCGCCTAGAAGGTTTAAATAGAGCAAAATCATAAAACTGAATAATATTGCTTCCTTAATTCATACTACTATGGTGATAATTAAGTGTACGGCCCAATGGTAAGCAGTCACCATAGCCTATGCAATTCCAGAAGATTCACACACGCGTTGCCAAGCCTTTAAGGCTTTGAGTCCAGTGGTGATCTTACTCGCTTATGCCCTGGCAGTTTTACAACACTATTAGTAGGATTTAGACTAGTGCAATTTGGCTGTGTACTTATACTACAAAGAAAATACAGAAGTTGAATAAAAATACTGACTAGGACCACATAAATTAGTAATAAATAGATAAAAGTAATACAGTAGATTTTTAGTTTAGCTAAGTTTCTATATTATTTCTAAACCTTTTAATAAAATAATTTCGTTAATGGGGATTTGCTATAATATTTTCAAAGGCGCGTGTTCGTATAGAGCCTTCATATAAAAGACATAAACGAGTGCTTACAACTTTCAATTTAATCTTAATTATCGTCAGTACTTTGGAAAATTCGTACCTTATTCTATCAATCAAAAGAAAAATGACGTATCTATGTATGGGACGCATACATAGTTACTACGTTTCGACTTAGAATAGGAATTACTAAGTAGTCACGATATATTCATAAATGTATCCTTATTCATAAACGTTTATCAAACCTACATTACTTATTTTATATTTTGTCTCTATCTGTCACATTGGAAATTGTTTTTGTATGATAAAAACAAAACCTGAATTAACTAATGTGACGTGTATAAAAGTAACATGATTAAAAAATATATTATATTATTATAATATGGTTTTTTAGTTAATATTATAGCTCCTAAAGTATAAAAATTTTTCGTCCTAATTATAAAATAACACTATTTTTATTCAAGTAGCCCTTGGTTCTGCGATATTTACGTATTTAAGCTAGCTAGAGTAATACACATTTGTATATGTCTGTCACATGAAAATGACCATACCAACAAGAAAAATGAATTATTATCAACAAAAATCACCTTAACCTTGGTATACAAACAAAGGTCATCAGCAAATATTAGCTCGGAACCAAACAATGCTCTTCCCATACATATGTGCTCGATGGTATAATCTAGAACGATTGTTCTAGAAACAAAAGAAGGAAGCTGTATCAACTTTATTAATTTCCGGTTCAAATGTACTGGTTTATGGGTTTGTTATGTTATGGGTTTTATTGCATTTCCTATATAGTTACGTTTGTGTTATATGATGCGACAGTATTGTAGAACCTACTTATGATTCAATATAGCGTAATAAGCCAGTAAAACACGGTAAGGAGGGATGAACATGTCAAAACAAAGGTTTTCAATCATTTGACATTGATATAATATACGTCGGAGTTTCATATTAAAACTTAAATTAGTCGCAATAAAGTGACAGCAGGGTGTCATTTATTGGGTTTGATTGTATCGAGCACTAGTAGGTACGTTTACCTTATTCATAAATTACGTTTTTTTTTTTATAAAACCATTATAATAGTGGAAAATGAAAATTTTCAACTAAACTTGCAAGATTCTCAGGTACTCTAACATAGTATTATTTAAGTGAATCTGTACTGTTAGTTAATGTATTGGGGCACAATCGGGCATATTGCTTACTTTATACTGGCCACACTCCACTAACTGGCTACAATACACTAAAAATCAACTCTAATAATCTAAATCAGAATCCATTTTAGTGTGAGGTGGCCAATCATTGAAGGGTAGCCAATAATTGACACTGCATTACAAAATGTGTTCTTTTTTTAGGTAAACAGAATCCAATTTCAGTATAAGGTGACCGGTTATTGAGAAGTGGCCAGTTACTGGTAATTTACCCTATATAATTTATGTATACTATACTTATAACAGAATTTAGAGCAGCTTAATTTAGCCTCGATTACATTACATTGTGACGATAAGACCTCCATTACAAAGTTCTTTATGATGGAGGTCTTATGGTATTGAAAACTAGTAGAAAGAAAAAAGGGTTGAGAGTCGCTTAAGCGTCCTACGTATTTCACGTTATTGATTCCGACTGTACACGTTAACTGTAACCTAATTCATTTGAATATCCTTTTTGTGACGAACGGCTATAGAAGAAGGATTTATAACGAATATTTGCACTTATACCCTCAGTGTTGTGTGTCCATTGAATATTGAAAAAGATTAAATAATCAGAATTCACTCAATCTTATTTATTACATTAATGCCTTATTTGTTGTTTGGTGTGTTGATCTGAATTTACTTTAAAGTCAGTAGCTTATAGTAAATATCTGCATTTGAAAGACGAGTTAAAATTTAAATATAGAATCAAATTTTGACCAGAGGGCTGGTCACTTTCGCATAGAGATTAAACATTGCGATCCAACGCGGGAATGCGGCCAGCCTTCTTGGCAACCTACCTAGTGATCAAATCTAGGAAAGATTTACTATTTATAGGTTGTTTTTTTATTAGTTAATTATATAATGTTATTGTTTCATTTCATTATTCTGTTGTTCACAATAAATATATACTCCTAACTGTATTTTATTTTGACTCTCTCATGTGAGATAAATCATTAATATATTTTTTCCTTATGAATAGTTCACAAGTTCTTTCCTTTAAAATTGTTACATTTTATTAATATGTCTTAGTGTCCAAAATATTGTTGATAAACATACATAAACTTTGAACACTTTTAATTGACGGATTACTTCTATATGACCCATAAAAATTTATATAATAAAATCACTCACTTGGAAGGCACGCATTGTATCCTCTATTTGTCCACTGGGTCACTTTCGTCCTCTTCAGCACGGCCGACAGGAGAACTGACACGGCGGCTCCTGGCTCACGCAGTATTTATAACGACGGCGCCTCGACGTTGCGAAACTATGCTGTTGTTGTTTTCATGTTACGTTTTATACCCTTGATAGTACTGATAATAGCATTCCCAGGGAAAATGTAGACATGAAATCATAAAGTTTTAACTGGTGTGCATTTAGGAATATATGTATAAAAGTAAGTAGTTTTTAAAATCGTTTTTGTAAAACATATAAAAATAAATGGTACATACTGCGAATTTTTGGATTTCGATGTTTCTGAAGTTTTTTCGTAGATAAACCAGACATAGGATTGGTTAGTATGACCCTGTAATTCGTTTTTTAAGAATTTGTGCGTAGCAATATACCAATTGCGAATATCACGCGTATTTAGCTTTTAAAACTAAAAGTTTGTGTAACTGTAGTGTTTGAGTGTTGAATTACATTGCGGGCAGAATTATTTTTGTATGCATATGAAGACTATTTTTTTTGTTGTAAATTTTAGCAAAAGTTACATAATGCCTAATTACTTCTTATGCCCTAAGCTAACCACTATTAAGAGGTTAGCCTGTAATAGATTTACATACTGTATAAAAAGTCGGACTAACGGGACTTTTCAGAAAAAAAATCTCTAATTAATGTGACTTGTAGAAAAGTTAACTGTGACAGGTTTGTAACGATAATTAAGCATTAAATTTCTATAAATCCTTAGATATAAAATTTCCCTATCCCCCCTATTTCCCTATCTATAATCCCTAATTTTATTTTTGTTTTAGTAACTATAAGTAGTGCTCGATGAACCAAATTTTGGCTGTGTAAACTTATAATCATGAGAACATAACTAGTTATACATGTATTAAATTGCATGAAACTTTCATACATGTAAACTCTAAAGATCACGTATATACACTTTTCGGTTTGACTTAAGCCAAATTAATGTTTTTATTTATAATGAATAAAATATATCTATATCTAGATTTGGTGCCCGTCTCCTAAGCTTTAAGCAGTAAAACTTTAAGCTTTATGCAAAAAAGTCAAAATATTAATTTCCGTACAGAGCTTGTTCTTAGTTTAATTATCGTCTTTAAATTGACATAATTTAACTTTTTTTCACGTCACGTTAATTGGGGGTTTTCTGACAAATATATAAAGGTATATGACGAGTTCAGTGAAATGTAAGGCTAGTTTTACTGCAATTCTAGTTCCCATAGCATCTTACTGAGTTTACTATAGGTCTTGATATCGTTAGATTATTATATGTACCCGGTGACTATACCATAAATATAAAATATTATTGCAGATATACGATAATTCGATTTGGTAGGTGTTGGATACTTAATGATAGGTGTTCTAAACAATTAAACCGTTTATCAAATGCGTATTTAATATTTTTTGTCGGAATAAATAGTGGTGGTGTTAATAAGTAATAAGTTAGTCAGGCACTTAAATTCTATTCAATACTTACTATTCTTATACTTATCACTATTCAATTGCATACAAAGCATTCATTCATTAGCAATTTAGTCCAAAGCCGGGCTCCGGGCGATGCCCAATGGCGCACCAGTTCTAATGGTTTTAGCAAACGCTTGTTACATAGTTTTGCAAAACTAGGCATTGCGGCTGCGTGATTCATATGAGACTAGCGAATGATTGGTTTTATATGCAATATTGTAATTGAATGTTATTGGAAAAATGTAATCAGCTTTTGATTGCAGTATTGCTACCATAATTTTGGTGCTGTTTTTGTAGGAATGTTGAAGGCGTTGTTCTTTTCCAACCCATTGTTGATGATGGTGGCGAACAAAGATATTTATGCTTTTTAAAGTTAAATGTCAATAAATGTTTGCGTGACGAACCAAATGATATTTAATATGAAACAACTATATACTTAGACAACTATATTCTAGCTATATCAAAATACCGAAGTGATTCGAAAAGAAGATGCAAGCGCATACTGCTTCGCCTTAGAGATAGTCAACGGTACCGAAAACTCTTAAGAGATAGAATACCTATACTTGATAAATTTCGATTGCTCTGGGGTTGGATGGGCCAAGTGGTTAGGGCGTCAACCGGGAAAGCTGGGGATGCGGGTTTAAATCCTGCCCCCTGACCTGGTCAGATTTTCAGTATATTATTATGTTATATCATCTATTTCGTCTCATCTTCCAGACACCAGGAGCGGTGCTGGTCATGCTGCATCCACAGCCGAAGACCCCAAACGTCGCAAATATGCTACCCTCGGGACTGGTCATATATTCGAGGAGTTTAGGGTCTAAACGCTGGGACCGTGGGGACCGAGCGCCCTTGGATGTACAAGGCTTTGGCGTCCCTTTTAATTGAAACTACAGCTGAACAGAAGGCTGGCCTATATTTTGCTCAGTAAATTAGTAATGGCATTCAACAAGGCAACAGCTTCCTGGGCACACTAATTGCCCATTAGCAGCGATTTGGGGTATATTTTTTATTTGTAATTTTAGTTTATGGGTAACAGTAAATGTAGAAGAATTAGAACTTTAGTCTTATAAGAATATTATAAAGAATATTCTAGAACAATAGTAACAATATATAGTAATAGTAATGTTACTGTTTAAAAACTAAAGTATACTATATACTCGTATATTTCCATATCCCTACCCAAGGCACTCAGTATATTTCTACTCATCAACAAACATTGTACCATATTAAAGTACTGACTTATAAATATGTTCCTATACAAACAAAATGTAACTTCTAACTACGTTACCATTTAACATTATGTAACAGTTGTTGCGTAAGTACATTTTATTATTTTTAGTGGGAAATGTCACGTTCGTATCAATAACCCTTTTCCATTTTTGTTTGATTGACAGTATCACGGTTCAAGAGCTATCTGTGCTGGCCTTAGTTACTTGGGACGGTTGTACTCCATACAACACTGTATACATTTTTAACGTTGTGTTACCGAAGAACAGTATCTTTTAGAGATTTAGTATTCAGTGTTCCTTAACTGTATTATTATTTATATTGTAAATGCTTTATTTTTTTACCTACGTGAACTGGAAACAGAACGGATCAATAACGTACATTAAAAAGTCGTAAAAACTCTTAAACCTACATGTAAGTGTTTAAATAACACCTGCTTATAGTGACAATATAGCTAAATATTTTAATGCCGATATATTACATTTAAATACACTATCCAACAAGAAATACTTGGGCGTGATGACTATAATTATATTCTTTAATTTCAATAACAAAGGTATATTCATAATTAAGTGTTAGGACGAAACAGTTTTATATATTAGACAGAGAACTACAATCAGAAGTGCAACCGCAAAAATCGATATTTAGTAATTTTCTAAAGTTACTCGATTTTCGCGATAGACATAGAATAAAAATTTAGGCTTTAGGAGACTAAATAAGCAGAATTTGGTAATGGCAGAAGTAATTATGATTAGTATGGTAATAACAGCAGCGCCTGACAGAATGTATTCAATTTGTAGCACGTAATTAGTACACCCCGTTATCTTATGCTCAGTTTAGGGGCAAGTGATTGGGCAGTTACGATAATCTAAGTCGATAAAAAATGAAGTTGACTTACTCACTCAATAACATGTCAAAATATCTTGGGTCCGATTTTTTAAATAGTTATTAAGTGTTTTCCATAGAGTATGAACGAGAATCACTATACGGATTACTCGGCGACTTTCAAAAATCAGACCCCGACGATATTCTATTGAATTGAATTCTTCCGTCAATTGACAATATTCGATATTTATAATTTTCGCCCTCCGATCTGATTAAAAAGAGGAATGAATGAGTTAGCTCTTGTGCGTTCACAAAAGAAGAATTTTAGTTTGTTTACCAAATAACTTTTTTCGATAAATATGAATCGACTAACTATGTGAAGCAGACTCACTATTTGCCCCCAAAATGAGCGTTAGATAACGGGGTGTATGTAGTAAATCGTAATACCTTGTAGTATTGTAGGGACAGAGGCGTTGATCGATTATGAAACTGTTTCAAGATATTATGCAAAACAGGAAAAGTAGTTTCTCAAATAGATATCATTGATAGATACTCTAAATTATACATGCTTTCTTCGAGATAGCCTGTGGCAATTCTGCCTATAAAGCTTGAGGTCCAAAAATCTAATCCTCATAAGATCATTTATTTATGTACTCATTGCAAATATTTCACTGAAGTTATTAACCTTTCCTACGTCTAGATGTATTTATTCGTATGTATATTATAACTATGTATAACCAATAAAATGGAACTGGAACTTTAGTGACGTTAACCGTTTACTCCATACGATGCTATTTACGGCTATTATAACTTTTAGTTGTATTTCTCTCTCTCTGGCTCACTACCTGAGTTAAAGCTTAAATTCAAATAAATATTTAGCGTATTTATTAGCGTAATAATGTAAAGAGTTAAGACAAATAATATATTATTATATTATAATACGCCCTCAATTTTCAATCCCCACTTCTTCACGGATAATTTCAAGGGCTTTGTAGGTACTTGAAGTTTACGCGTCTGTAAATGCTTTTAAATAATTAGTAGGTGTTTTTAATACCCGTCCAAAAAGCTTTTATCTATAAAATTATATAAACAATATAATTATCGATAATACTAATCTAACCTTATTAATAATAACAAAATAGCAAGCTATTCTTTAAGTATCTCATAATAGCCATGACTTTAGAAAAAGATTGATGAAGATGATAGTAATCTAATTGTCGGTCATTATTTTTACAGTTTTAGCAACCGTTGACAACAGCGACTAAACGACAGGGTAGCGATAAAGCGAGCCGTGGTTTGGTCACAGTGTAGCGGCAACATCAAAATTCCATATCATTAATGACATTGTCGGTCCTTGCAGTCCATTGCGTTACGCTGTTGGCATTGTGCCAGGTGAGTACTTCATCATAACTTGATTACACTGCGGCGAGGATACTGGCTCACTTTAGGCGTCTAATAAGTCATTATCTTTGATTTCTAGTTCTAGCTTGTTGTAATAAGTTTTGCGAATAGTCAGCAAGATCCTTTCGGGGTAAGGTAAAGTAACCGTACTAGTGCTCGACACTTCCATCCCTATTGACAATGACTTAACATTTAAAGCACCATTCACTCGGCTCGGGCACTCGGACTTTTACCTTAGTTTAAATAATAAATATATTGGGACAATCTTACACAAATCGACATAGTTCTACGGTAAGCTCAATAAGGCTTGTGTAGGTACTAGACGACGATATATATAATAGATAAATAAGTTACTTAAATACATAGAAAATACCCATGACTCAGGAACAAATATCTGTGGTCATCACACAAATAAATGCCCCGACTGGGATTCGAACGCAGGACAATCGATTTCATAGTCAGAGTCACTACCCACTCGGCCAGACCGGTCGTCGTCCGGCTTACATCCGAAATAAACCTTTTAAAATTTGGTTTTAAAACATTTGAAACTTTATTATAAATAACTATGTTTAAATTAACCCCCCGCTCTTTCTTAAAGCAAATACGTTTTGTAATAATATGATAATTAAAAAACAACAAATTATTCACAATTTTATACAGTTCCAATGTACATTTTTATTTTACTTAAATCCCGCGATAGGTACTTTACTTTCTTAATAAACAATCAGGAGTATCGTAAAATCGAATGAACACTAGATATACCTTGTAATAATTGAGTTTTCTTAGGCTGTGATTTATACTTCCGTCGATGAAAACCTGGAATGCTCAATGCACCATATATCTTGTAACATACTAGCTTTCGAAACTCAATTAACGATTATTGGATGTGTTTAATTCTATAGCCAAGTTATTTGTAACAACTAGGGTAATGTTTCACATAGCGTACCAACAGAACTTGTATTGCAGGCCACGTCTTTTTTGTTTAAATTGCGGTACCCAACACAATATAAGTTACTAGTTATATAGCTTCGCTCGCGTTAAAAAGTATTTAAGTTATTTTTAGCACACTATCGTCCAAAACGTAGTTTTGTATGCATGCATGCTTTTTGTTCGGAAAATGCCGTTTCATCCACATTTGCCTACGTCATAGTAGCTTCATGCATGCAAAATGTCAGCCCGATCGGTTTAAAATTGACAAAGTTTCATACAAACTTTCATCCCCTATTTTATCCCCTTGGGGGTAGAATTGAGCAGCCCGATCCAGTCAGTGGTTTGGGCTGTGCGTTGATAGATCACTATGTCAGTCAGTCAGTCACCTTTGAGTTATATATATTTAGATAGATATCAGTTTTTTTCACATTTAGCATATTTTTTCACGTGTGCAGAAAAGTAAAACATTATTTTTCTAACTCGGATAAAGTAACATTGCAGTACGTAGCACGCGACATAACGCCACGGTATGATACCAACCTAATCAAATTAAAAATACTCGATAATCGTTTACTTTATATAATAGGTACACTAGATACACACCTCTAGTTCACAGAGAAAATTGTTATAAAACAATTAAAAACTATGTCTACGCTTACTCTAAGGAGAGCACTAAGTGATGCGTGCTGCTACAAATTAAATAGTGGATTTTATTTAAGATTATTAATCAATAGTAGTTTATGTATCTGTGCATAATGAAGGGCATTACAAGAAGAGTGTGGGTTTATGAAACGAGCCGAAGGCGAGTTTCATAATAATATCACACGATTGTTGTAATGCCTAATTATGTATAGTTGCATACATTACTTTATCTACACACATATCAAAAGTGTTTTAAGATGGGTTCAGAAACCGTAGGGATATGACCTGCAGGTACTAAATGCATTTACTAGTATTACTTGAAACATTAAAAAGTCAACGAACAAAACAAATGATAGCTTGGAATGGCGGCGTTGCGTATTTCGTATCTCAGTCAAATATTTTTTAAAACCATAGACAAGCGAATGAACTCCCTTATTCCATTGTCACTCGAGTTCAAATGCCGTTCGATTTATATTTAAAAAAATAACGAATTCGTTTCGTATCAATGACTGTTTTAATATCTATAGATATTAGAATAGAAACCCCACTTGAATTTGACAGCTGTTCCAAATCCAAACTCATAACCTACTGATTTCAGTAGGTAATGTTAACATTCCATCTCCATTCATTTTTGATGGTTGGTAATGCTGGTCATTGCCTACGGTTTCTGGACGCATTTTAGAGCACTTATGATATGTACATTGTACGTAGATAAAGTTATTAACTATCATTAATTTATATTACGAATTCTTAATGTACCTAACAAGATCTACTACAGTTCCTCTAAACTTTTCCGTTAGTGTAAAAAAATTTGATGGGACGCAAAGTATATAAGTAGGACCAAATACACTATTTAATTTTGTCCACATTTTTCACTTGACGTGAGAGATGCAGTATTGGCACCCTTAATTAAGTCCTTTACGAATCTGTATAACTACCTCCGCTTAGCAGAAACCACTAGCAATCTAAATCACTTAACAGTGGAAAATGCGGTCAAAAACTTCATAATCACTAATTATACCGGTCGAGGATCCGATAAAAATGGCCGATATTCCGGTTGCAGAATAGGCACAGGCACTAATGCAATGGCGGCCAAAACCCTTTATTAGAGTCGATTGTAGAACAAAGAGGTTCTATAATTGCGAATCGATTATCTGCGAACTACGATCGATTTGATTTGTATCACGAATACCGCACACGACTCATGTAAGGCACATGTGGTTGGTATTTTACAATAACAACATACTTAGGTACACATACCTACACTCTCTCCCTATTAAAACAGTCTCTAAGAGACGCATACTATGAGATACAAAGGTCTAAATTCGTGAAAACTAACTTCATGTGAAACATTTGACGACCGCTCTGGCCTAGTGGGTAGTGACCCTGCCTATGAAGCCGATGGTTCTGGGTTCGATTCCCAGTCAGAGCATTTATTTGTGATGAACACAGATATTTGTTCCTGAGTCATGGGTGTTTTCTATGTATTTAAGTATTTATATGTATGTATCTATTATATATATCGTCGTCTAGTACCTACAACACAAGCCTTACTGAGCTTACCGTAGGACTAGGTCGATTTGTGTCAGATTGTCCGTAAATATTTATTTATTATTATTTATTTATTTATTTATTAGCATTTTCTTAAATTAACGAACTCACTCCTATATACGAGTATTTTTTTATTTAACCTGCTGCTGGTAAAGCCTCCCCTCTTTCCTGACACTCATCACGGTTAAGTGCGCATTTAACGCCAGTTGCTACAAGAAAAAAAACATCCAGGTCGTCCCACCATCTCTTCTATGGTCTGCCTCTGCCTCTGAGTATTAACATCTCAAAAACTAATAAACACAAATACCTATGACTAAATTAGATTTTTAATCTTCATGCATGTCTTGAGCTTTTTGTGATTATACTTGTAATATATATGCATAATGGGGCATATCAACAAAAAAAATCGTTTATTGCTAACACAAACGAATGCCAAAAATAAAGTAATCATTTCCGTCTGAATTAGTATTCATAGGTATACCGATAAATGATTGATACAGGGTGTTACATTTTCATGAGCTAAATAAGAGACAAACCAAGAACAAATCGTATTTACGCTCCGCTATTGATAGTCTACGACTATCAATAGCGGAGCGTAATTACGACTTACAAAATTATTGCGAAACTGAAGTTCTTCATTTTTGCCGTAAAAACCCACCACATTGAGTCGGCCAAGGAAAGAGACATAATAACCACGTACTCATTTGACCGTCAAGCTTCGTTTGTTCGCTATAGTCTGCACCATGATAACTGATCCGTGATCTACAGCCTGTGTGTACTACAATAAAAAAAAAAAAAATCTTTTACTCCATCAAATACTATAACGCGTTCAAAGATTGCCGACGCGTGACGTAAATAGTAGGGTTAAACATGAATTTTATAAAAAACTACTTTGTGTTTTTTAGCTCTTGAAAATTGTACTACAGCTACACTACTTATTTAGTAATAATAATAATATAAGTAAATGTCCTAGTGCTCGACACGCTAATGACAAATAATGGAGATCCAGCTGAAACCTTTTTTGCTAACCTTTGTAGATGACTATATAGGTACTGGGCCTGGGCTGTTATGCACCCAGAAGATCTTATTATATGATTTTACTAATATACAGGGCGATTTCAGGGTCGTGATCTAAACCAGTTTTTCTTACTCATTAACTGATCAATACTTGCTTATCGTAGTAGGTACATATTTGATCAAAACAACGTTAATTGTCTTTTCTTATTTTTACATCAAAATAATTTTAAAATATCGAAATCATAGTCACCCTACCCTTACTGACATACGCAGTATGGGAAGCGACAACACATTGAGTAGAGTGACCAAAACATAAGGAAACATATTTTCTACTTAGCATCTGAAACATGATACTAATTTTGGATGATAAAAAATGAATTATTAACATAATTATATGTCTAGCTTTTTTGCTCCATCACCCCGAAATCACTCTGTATATGTCTTATTTTATATTATATTACTTAACGATTTATATCGTAGACACAATATACATTAATTAGTAAAAACCATATTTATTAACACCTGCCTAAAGTATGAATTTTCATTTAATACCTATTTTTGACGACCGTTCTGGCCTAGTGGGTAGTGACCCTGCCTATGAAGCTGATGGTCCTGGGTTCGAATCCCAGTTAGGGCATTTATTTGTGTGATGAGCACAGATATTTGTTCCCGAGTCATGGGTGTTTCCTATGTATTGAAGTATTTATATGTATCTACCTTTTATATAATTTTATCGTCATTTAGTACCTACAACACAAGCCTTACTGAGCTTACCGTAAGACTAGGTCGATGTGTGTAAGATTGTCCCGATTTTTTTTTTTAATACCCATGTCTATTTGTTATTGTATATTGTAAAAATTGGAGTTGAAGTGTAAGAGTTTTAATCAAAAATAAGTACATTTTCCATCTTCATTTTTTTTTTATGTCATAGACGGCAAACGAGCAGACGAATTGCCTGATGGTAAGCAATTACCATCGCCCATGGGCCCGCAACACCAGGGGAGTCACAAGCGCGTTGCCGGCCTTTAAGGGGGGTTGGAGCTCTGGGAACCTTACTCGCCATCAGGAACACAACACTACATACCTGAAAGCTAGCAGTGCTATTATGGCTGCGGTCTACTGTAAGGAGGAGGTACTTCCCCAGTTGGGCTGCCCCAGATTCAAGCGTGATGGTCATCGCTATGCCCTACCTCTCATAAAATGCTTGAAAAGATACAATGTTGCGTAGGTATACATATGTACCTACTTGATTTCGGTTGCTTGATACATTAGCACATTTGAATGAAAGTAGGACACACGTAAGTAGATAAGTTCACACGATAGACCATATAAGCTGACCTTGGAACCGTATGGTAATTGAAATCTGACACTGAATCACACTGACACTGAATACGGAACAGTAGTTTTTTAACAAAGTGTAATTGGCCTTATGTAGGATCTACATTAAGACTAATATTACACTATACATATATAAGATTAGTAAGTAAGTAGTATACGAGTATTGTGCACCATATTTAGTTACAGAAATAAACAGATAAATAAATATAAGTTAATTATCTCTTATTTTTTATTATGCAGAAACGTCTGCTAGCGAATATCTCCGATATTTAAATCGAAAGAAAAATAGAAAAATTTGAAGCTCCGAGTAATTTTTTTCTATTTTTCTTTCGATTTAAATATCGAAATATAAGTTAAGCCTAATATAATAGTAAGTACCTTATTTTTCTCACAAATGTTACATTACAATCAAAATAAACTGGCATGATGTATTCGTTAATTCACAAACTCTTTTTATAATAACTTTGTTAATTGTATAGAACGGGTAACTCACGTTGCATAAGTCGCATATTGCATGACATGTTTCGCTCCACGACGAGGAGCATTGTCTTGACCCGTTCCTGTTGGCTGACGATGCTAAATGTCGAACAATATTCGACTTATAAAACATGAGTTACCCGTTTCTATACAATTAATATGGTTGAATTTCAGGACACGAGTAGTTTATCGTTAAAAAATAACTTTATTTATTTATTAAAATCGCATCTTTTTCATATTCCTTTCCTATATAACTTTATTATATTGAACAGGAATAAGAAAAACAAGCCAATATCTACATTTTAACAGTAGAATGTTATATTGTTCAACACATGAGGAAAAATATAATGTTTCCTAAAAAAATTATATAGAAAAAAAAAACAATTCAGAGCCCTAAGTGGTTTTTAACGTAACAAAACGTCACCATCGCGTTAGAATTACCCATATAAATAACATTATCACTTACGCGTTCGAGACGTTTTTTTACGTCATAAGAAACTTAGACAAGAGCCTCTGAAGTAAATTGAGAAAATGTACGACTAAATAGGTCCACAATTAGTAAAATGTTGTTTCCATTGTATTGAACTTGACCGTGTAAATCGGTCAATGAGATCGACTTTAGACTAATTAGGCACGTAGATACTAAAAATAAAAACCACGAAGCAGTGAAGCGTATACTTCACTTAGAAATTATGTTCGGGATTTTTATCCGTGCCATGGTATGGTATTTTTATTTGATTGACAAAGCCTTATAAGTATCAGTCTTTTTCCCTTAAAGCCTTCGTAATAGGGTAAGTATAATCTAGGGTTCAATCTTGCGAAGCGATTCGTTTCTACCTTCCTAATGAGGACTGGTAAGGAATGGAATTTGCTCCCTTCTTCTGTATTCCCGGAAAGATATAATTTGGATATTTAAAAGAGTGAATAAGCTGTTACTGAACCAGCGTGCTACACCCTCGACCTTATCGACACTTAGATACCTTGGTGTGACAAGTCAAACGCTGGTCAGTCTTGTATAAAAAAAAAACGAAAAGTAGTAATAACTACATCTGAACTAACAAGATTTCAATGTGCTTATGAGATAAACGACTAAACAAGTGGAATAATATTTTATTTATATAGTAAGCGAGAGTAGTGAAACATGGCTTACAGTTTCACTTAAATGACACGTTCAAGAGATAGTCGTTGTCATGCTTTGTACCTAAATTTTTTCTGTTTAGTAAATACTAACGCCACCTAGGACATCATCTGTGAACTTGTAACTTAAGGTAATGCACGCATTACGCTTTCGCAGAACGATAGCTTTGCGAAGTGAGCGGCTGAAACGTGCGGCAGTCGTTTATTGGTTTTCTTTTGTAAGAAATGTTGCCTGCCACCGGAAGATGGCGCTGCTATACTTAAAGCGTATTTTTACATTAAGTTTTTTAAACTGAAAAAACTCTTACACTCTCTTATAAAAATATAGAAGATGGTAAAGCAAAAACCTACCGGACACAGAGATGCCGTAGCATAGCGACATAGAAATCCGTGAAAGATGTTTGTGTCCAGCAGGGGACGCCAAGATGCTAGAGAGAAAAGAGAATAGCTTTATTGAAAATGTAACAACTAATGTGTCACAGTAAGTTATTTGAAAAAAGTTCTACTACATACTTCTATTTCACTTATCATTACAAAATTGCGGTCATGGTGGATAAGATCAGTTATATTCTATTGAGGAATGAACTGATATTAAAATTAGGATATATTCTTTTATTTTAAATATATACTAGTAGCCATTATTAAATTATTTTTTATATCTTTTATTATATCTTGTTATTATTTTTTACTTACCTTATTAAATTTGCCTATTTAAAAAACTACACGGTGGACCGACGACATGTAAATGATCGGATCCACTGGATGCCGGTGACGCAAAATCGGTCACTGGGGGTCGCTTTGGGAGAGGCCTATGTCCAGCATTGGACGTCCCTCGGCTATGATGATAATGATGATGATGAAGAATTAAAAAAAAAGTTTCAACGATTAAATGAGATATTTTTTTTTATAATTACTCCTTCTCATAACGTTAAGTTCAGCTATTTAAAGATACAGGGCCAACGGGGACATTAACATTTTTGAAATATTGTCTATTATAGAAGGCGTGTCCAAGAACGTATTACCATAAATATTAGGTGAAGAGAACTAGTTTACTCATTGACATTATAAACATTATCCTTATTAAATATAGACTTATTCATGTGAATACTAATTAATGAATAAAGCTTAACCATTACACCTGTAGTGTTGCTGATGCTATCCTAATTCTCTGCCCGTAAAGATATTTCCTTACCCAGAAGAAAAACGAAATTAGGTCCGCGAAAAATTTTGCCGCACCATGCTCCAATTTTCCGTAAGTTATTTAACATATTGTACGCATAAGTTGACATTATCAAAAAAAGATATTGTGGGGTAAAAACAAACGTATTGATTCAGTCATAACTCCGATTTTTGGGAGTCGGTCGTGCACTCGAATTCAAAAAATTTTGAGGACGAAATTAATCGCACACAAAAGTTTCTAACTATTATTTTTGTATAATATGTATAGTTTCGATACCCCCGATTATTATTGTATATATGTCATAAATCTAAAATACCATTTATTAGTTTCTGACAGAGTTTAAAATGCCACGATTCGAGTGCTCGAAGCTCAAAAATGGCCCCTGGCCGTCTCGCTCGATCTCGCCTTCTTAGTAACGCGCACTGCGGTGTTCTCGCTTATTTTTATTGCTGCGTCTGCACAGTTGTTTTGACTCTTTAGTACCTATCCTTAATTATGCAACTAGGAAGAAAACAAATTATTTAATTCTAAATGGGTCACTTTTTTACGTATGTGTCATTTATATTAATGCAGTCGCGAGATTAAGTCTTCCCCGAAGCTGTTGAAATTTAATATTTTTCCTTTGTTTCTAAGAATTGGTTATCTCAATGTACATCCTTAACCTTTTGACCACCGAACGTCAAAAATGTAAAGTTAAATTTTGAACTCTGTCATAATATATGACGGTGTCATTTACGATGTCACTTTGTCTCATATATGAGACGATGGAGGTCAAAGGGTTAATCATGTCACCTTATGCGTGAATCGTAGTTTGCAATTACATTGAGAGATCATTTCCATAACTTATGTATTAGCAATGTTAGATAAGGGAATAGACGAAATGTAGGTCTATTCTTGCATACGTAAGTTTCTTAATGGAATTCGAATCGAAACGTATTAGTTTGTAGGCGTTTGGTTGCATTAACACTAATCCAAATGCGTAATTGCACGCAGTGCTAATTTAAATTGGATTTTAATTAATTTCGAATTAATATTTTTATTGCAAGTATACAGGGTTATTCAGAAGACGCGAGCCGGAACAACCCTACAAACGTACTAACTGCACCGTTTTTCATCTTAGTTAATGAATAAAATCAAAAACATCGTATTTTTTCCACAAAAAAAACGAATGTATAATGATAAACCCTCTTTAACTGTTATAATAGCTCGTCCATTAAAAAAACAGGTTAATAATCCAATCGAATCCCCATGCGTTGTTATAAAAATAAGATGATAATCTCAGTATGTATCACAGTCAGTGTCTTTTTTTTTATGATATAGGAGGCAAACGAGCAGACGGATTGCCTGATGGTAAGCAACTACCGCCGCCCATGGACACTCGCAACACCAAAGGAGTCACAAGTACGTTGCCGGCTTTTAAGATCCCTATACGCTCTTTTCTATATGCATGTCATAGATTTTTATTTCATTTTATCTTCAAAATGATATGTTGATGTTTATATTACTTATACTAGTACAGTCAAATCATATAGTTACTAGCAGTCAGTGGCCAAATATAAAAAAATGTCTAAACACTTACCTACTGATATACGAAATAAATCACTGTACCGATATACTGCCTGTACTGCCTTGGTTGCTATTTGATGCTGAGTATACAAAGCAATAGCTTTTAATTAATTATTTTCATAGCTCCTAAACCATCCTGTATAACTTTCGTTTATTGCGAAAAACCCCCGTCAACTTAAATAGAAATAGTTTTTGTTCAGAATACGGCCAGATACTTGTTTCCAGTATGCAATTAAATTCTCTTCCCGGTGAGACTGCAAATAAAAGATGACGCAACCATCAAAACATGTTACTCCATGACTTGAAATGTCAAATCAGATTTTATACGTTTTTTTATGCTTCTTCCTAAAGCAAAAATTACGAGTATTGAACTCATAATTCATTAAAATTTACAAATATCAAATGTTAGGTACATTCACTTACTACACAAGCATTCTTGAGCTACCTACCCGTAGGGCTCAGTGAATTTGTTTACACAAATTAATGTAAGTACTATAATTTGTACGTATTTATTTAAATAGAAAAAAACATATATAACCACTATGATATAGCATTGGATGAAACACAACAGTGTATAATGGATCTTAGATAAGCATTATAGACGTTTCGATAGATGGCGCAGTTAAAATTGTATTTTTAGTGTAATTTTTATTTTACGACAATGGCAAATAACCCGCCTGTTGGTAAGCGTATCTATCGTAAATCTGTAGATTCACAGGCGCCTTGTGAACCCTTTAAGAAACTATCTTTTCTTTTTAAGAACCTCAATTATGTAGCTCCTCGTGAAAACATCGGGAGAGAGGAAATTCCACCCACAGCGCACAGAGTGCGCTCTTGTAGGCCCAAAGTTTTTTTAGTTTTTTTATTTTGTTTTTTGCTTATAATGTGGCGACCATATTTGGTTACATTTTAAATGTCAGTTTGACTTAAAAATATTTCATGTTGTTCCTCATTGGTAGAAATGAAAGGTATCTTGTTAGTCGTTCTACGCCTTTACGATCATTGCTAAATATTGTAATTGCAAATTGGAAACGTAAATCCTTTGAGGAAATTAAATTAACTATTGAGGGATTTATTGGTAACGATAAGTGTGAAGCTTCATGCTTTGTTAATTACATATTTTCTGCGGCTTATGTTATTTATGAGACTTCAGTGTTGTAATATTGTCTATGAATGTAAACTTTAATGTGGCAATAGAGTTATTTTAGTCATGATAGTTCTATACAATCACTGAGACTGAGAAATAAAAACATCATATTACAATAATAACTTTATAACAATATCAAACCAACTAAAAAACTAAAAGGCAGTTTTTAAAGTAATGTAAGACAGTATTCAAACCTAAGTAATTTTGAGTCACCCGTTTTTCTACTGTCCGCCTTCGGACTGGATTTTGTCTTCAAAATTTATAGCCAATAGCCTACATTTTAGATTTCACTAAAACCCAATATTCCTTAGACCGTATGTTGACGTTATGCGGCCCACTGCCAGGGGCAACATCCGCTTAGTATACCCCTTACATATCATTAAATTATCGGTAAGGACGTTTGCGTGTTGGCTTCCAGCTTCGCATACGCCTTCCAAATTTCCGGAACACCATTGGTCCGTTTACGGGAAAGTTATATATCACTATTTACTACTGTATCAAATTGTAAATAGCTTAAACATGTATAAAAATATCTCAATTCGTCGATAAGTAATTACATCCGCAGTCGCAAACACCTAATTACTTAAGCTTAACTTGTAAATCCAACACCGACACTTGACCCATCGACATCAACGTCCGATGGAATTCCGCCGACTAATTAACCATCGGATAGCGTCATTAGTTGCGAAATGCGTGTGCATATAAACAGGTCCTTGACCGGCCGACGCGTTACAAATAGATGCATAGATCTTCGTGATAAGATAGTATCAGATCTTAATTTGTTCAGTACACTCACTAAAGTGAATGTGGAAACATTGGATATCCTGTCATTCGGTAACATTGAATACACGTATATTCTGGTTCACCGTACTCGTCTATAATTGTATAGACGAGTACGGTGAACCAGATTTTATTGCTCTAGCTATCTTGACGCATTTTTGAGTCCTAAGGGTAAGCGCCATTTCATTCAAAATTATCATACGTTTTTAGTTACTTCTATTCTGTTACCGCCATACGAGTATGATGTCTATGAAACAAGGTAACGGAATTTAAAAAAAAAAACATTAGGACATATTTTCATCAAACAACAAAGCACTTATTACAGTATGGGGTTCTTCAAAAAGTGTGTAAAAAGGTTTTTACGAGGTCGGCAACGCGTGAATGATGCCTCGGTATTGTAAACGTCCATAGGCTGCGGGGACCGCCTACCATCAAGTGGGCCGCATGCTTGTTTGCCACCTTTGTGAAAAAAGTTGGTTTAAGTCTTGTTGTACTTGGCTCGCGTTTTGTACCCAGATTGCAATAAAGTAATGAATAATACTAAGTTGCTTGTGCTTGTGCTTTTGTTTGAAGGAACAATCCTTACGTACTGTGATTGTCATTATTCTCTTTAAAACATAACACAATGAGTATCAGTTAACATGCCAAAACGTGTGAATAAAAACATTATGCCTGACTGACATCAAACATCTTTTAATGTTTATCAATTATGTTTCGCTATGCTTTGCACGTTCAATTATTTCTTACAACACCATTTAGATGCCAAAAACTGTGTAAAGAGGTGCATTAGTTACACAACCGCTACTAAATGTACTTGGTTCCTGCTTTGCGCACTCGCGCAGCTAAACACAGATGTTTCAGCAACGGGTGAAAATATATTTTTAAAAAAAAGTTATCAGTACTGTACGCAGTTTCAGTTACCGGTTTAGCATGTAACGTTACATAATGTAACGTTATAAATATGTGATAATTTTAATACATTGTAATTCTTTTGCATAACAAGAAAACAAAGCCTAACCTACACAAAGGGTTGCTTTGCACATCGCTTGTGTGCTAAATTGTTTATCATTAATACTGTATTATTAATTGTTCTAGCGAAGGCCCACTAACAATAGCATGTAAGACGAAAACAAAAAAAAATACACAAGTCCAAGCATCTTAAAGTAATCTGCTTCACTGCGTATTTTTTATTATATTTACATACCAACAGCTAAGTACTTGATACAGGCTTGAAACTCGTTTGCCTCTGCAGATGCGACGCACCGTAATTGTCACATTGAAATGGCCGTACATTCTCATTGCTTACTAACCGCAATCATGTCAAACGAAACCAGTTTAACTGTGACCTCATAATTCTTTACAGCTATTTAAATAGTTTTATACTGGTTTACTAGACAGAGTTTGATTGACCTGACTTGATACGTGATTATAATAAAACCTCTGGTACCTCCATTAGTCTCGAGGTTAAATACTTGTGATGCTACGTCCAACGTCTTATGATGGTTATTATGTGAATATTTAATATCCGTCGCGCTTTTTTACCGGTCAAGGGTGACATCAGGTGTACCCTGGCTTAGATGACGCTTTTTTTATACATGACTGACCAGCTGGCTACATATAGCTACCTACCTGACTACCCAACCGTTGTCAATACTATATACCCTTGTACTTAACTAGTCCAATACCTTTATTAATTAGATCAGATGATTTTTTCTGATGAAATGAAACAACTGAAACGGATCATATCGCGTATACTAATTTAAACTTCATCCCGACGTTTTGAACCCTTTAGCAAAGTTCGTGGACATCGCGTAGCTCGAAATACATAATATAAGATAATACACGTGGCATAATTCGTTTCAGTTGTTTTATAGATATTTCATGAGTAATTATCGCGGCAACCAAAGACAATATTATGCTTTTTTTTCTACTATAAACAATGGCATTGCAGCCATTTTCTAACATATATATAGCCAACGAGCCTGTATATGAACAAATGGACATATCGTGATTACAGTAGCATTTCCAGGAGTAAGAACGTACTCGATACTCTCTAGCATCTGCGTAAAATATTTGCGTGGAGAAATTGTACTGTTTAATAATCGGACTAAAAACCTGACATATGTCAACTTTCGTAGCTCATGGACCTCATGACAGTGCCACTGTTTATGTCATATAATTTAGAGATTATCATTTTTATATCACACATTTGTTCAAAATTGTTAATAAATGATCATCAGTGATGCATTTTCAGTCATAAAATGTTATTCATAAATAACGATACGCACTTAAAGTGTTAAGTAGGGAGTTTATTATAATACCGTTCAGAGCCCATCGTAATAAAAATAACAATATTGCCATTATCACTTCAACATACGCCCTTATCGTCCATAAAAAACGCTGCCCTTTCGGCCTGTCCCAATTTATGACAATGTATTATTATATAGCCAATTAAAGTAAATATATTAAAGCGCAAAATTGCCTTAAGTTACTGACTTGATCGATTTATTTATAGCAAATTAATTGTACAGGGAGAAATAAACCTTGAAACAACGTAAGATAATGATAATGAAGATGCGTCTTTTTAAAAATTGTCGTTTCCAATGTTTAAACAAAGTCTTTCAACATTCTGGCTAATTGTCTATTAATGTGAAGCAGTGTCATCTCAATCCATTATGTCTATGATCCATGGTCGTCACATGCCTTTTCTATTGTTTATAAATATTATAACACCAAACGTTATTAATTTCATGTTCAGCTGTTCTTCCTGTCTTTCATAATTTGTATCATTATAAGTTTAAGCCACCTCAACACTTGTAGGTATTTTCAAATATTATTCTGTCAAAAGTTTTGCAAAAGTTTTGATTCTTTAGTCAAATGAAAACGTTCTTAGAGTAACATACAACAATGCTATTCTCTGGTCCTATCTTGTTTATTTTTAAATTTCGACCAGAATCCAGAACGAGCATTAACCATAATTAGAACAGAATCTTAAATAGATGTATAAATAAGTGTTTAAGTTTATTTAAGTCATTTTATAGATATTCCTATACCGTGTACCAACTAAGTGCACACGTGTGCGATAAAAATACCACAATATGCGCATTAAAAACTTGGCGGTCAAACCTTATCTTGGTTGCAGCCCATCAATGTCCTTTTACGTGTCGCCTAATTATGCAACGCTGGCCACAGGCGACAGGCCTTGGGCTTGTTTCTATTGTATAAGTGCTAGCGACTGCTTAACGCTAAGATGCCCTTTGGACAAAAATATTGGATGTATTTTTATATAAGGTGACTATTTATACTTAAGTACGCCGAAGCGTTACAAAGTGTTTGGATATGATGTGCTGGAGGAGAGTAAACCTAGGGATGTTGACCTTTAAGATGTTCTTCTGTTCTACAGGAAAATACAAAAGTTCCAACTACAGGGAGCTGGTCTGAATAACTGTATCCTGCGATCGACAGCCCGTCTAAATCTGGCCAGGCGCTTCTACACTACATCTAAATCTCTACGTACACCTGATAAATCAGGATTCACTTTAAATTACACTACTAGTCCATCACTAGTTTACTATTTACCATTTCAAATGGCTTTGAAAGAAATTAGTGCTCTTCTTATTTAATGCTATTCATTTTTTACGAGAAGATGCAATCTATATGTACATTATAATTACGGAACATCCACGAGTTAATGGAGTTGTCTAATTA
This sequence comes from Grapholita molesta, assembly GCA_022674325.2. NCBI lineage: Eukaryota > Metazoa > Arthropoda > Insecta > Lepidoptera > Tortricidae > Grapholita > Grapholita molesta. Next base: position 8,016,307 of record CP053126.2, read on the forward strand.
TATTAATAATCATATTATATACTTCCACAATTGTTTAAATATTTATGCTCTTTAGTTATATAGTGAGTCCTCTTAAGATGGCCAGTTCATTTCTGTCTCTAATATGTCATAAATTAATCACGACCGAATAACATACAGATATAGATCTCAATTAATTTATTTATTTCGAAAATTAAGTTGTTCTTATAGGTTTTGTGAAATTGTAAGTACATGTAAGTAACATTACTACATCTACATCTACAAGTAACATTATGTATGCTTAAATTGATATCGATGACTAAGTTTTTTTTTATTTACGTTATGATCTTTACGATTTATCACAATCACAAACCATATTAATTATCAAATGAATAATGTATCTATAAATCTGCGTGCTCAGGGATAACTCCCTGTGCCACGGGGGAGACATATGTCTAGCCCTGAACATCCGTGGGTGATAAAATGGTACCCAGGCTTAAGCAGTGTCACATATTCATACTATGTAGCGTGGTAGATCGATGATGTTCAAATATCCATTATAATTTCCTTTATTGCGTTGTAAATTGTGCGTCCATCCGTCCGTCAAGGGAAACACTTACCTCGCAACTAAATTACTCAGCCGCAACTGACGTCACACTACCGAAAAGTGTGACAGTAGGTGATACAGATTTGGACCACTGTCACTTCGTTGTGCAGTGACGTAGTGTGAAAGTGCTGCGTCACAATTGCTCGCGTCACATTTGGCTGGTCACGGCCACTTGCACTTTCGATGAAAGTGAATGTGCGAAAGTGAATTTGGTCATACGTCACTTTAACGAGTGACGGTATTAGTATTTTGTAATGACCCTTTTGATGTTTAGTCGGTGTCACGAACGATGACCTATGAATACTATGGTGGAAGAGGTGAGGGAGGTAATTGACATCATTGATTTATGTATTCCTGTTAAGGTACTGGCAACTACGTAATGCAATGATCTCATGTAATGTTCGGGTAGTTATTAAGTTCCTTTTATACTTTCCATTATTGAATTATTTAAATTTAAAATGTAGCAAAAAATAAAAAAATTAAATACAGGATAAATATGACTTAAACAATCATTTCTAAAAGTAATTTTAAGTTAAAGCTTGGTGTTACTTTTTATGTATATATCCGAAGGTATTTTGTGAACATAATGTTTTTCTTAGTTTTCATGCATAGTATGCTAATTAATCTTATCAAAGGCCGTGAACTAGGTTGCTTCGTGACACTTTATGACTGTCACGCTTACCTAGATAGGCAGAGTGATGAGGCGCGGGAACCTATTGTCTAGACAGTACCTGCTACTCTCATACTCCGAAATTTTTTTTGAAGTAGAAGCTGTCTAATATTATATAAAGCCGCGCTTTCTCACACTTATGTGTGGTCGAAAACAAGTAAGTAAAACTATAACCTTTATTTTCCTTTGAATAAATAGGTACGTTCTATGAAAATAATATTTTTTTCGATCATAACAATACAAACATCAATATTGGTTTTAACTAGTTTTGATTACAAAATACGTCATTCGGTTTTACTGCTTACCAGTAATGTAGCCCCATTGATTAAATATTGATCGCCCAACGAACGGTTCATAGAACCGCTGTTTTTCGTCAATTTCATATTTTTTTTAATTGACTAATTTTTTTGTATTAGGAGTACAAGCTGGTTAAATATAAACATATAAGATAAATATCTACAAATTAACATGCATTTAGCTCTTTACCAGCCTCACTGAGATGAGTACAGCAATCTCCTGGCTTCATTTATTGACTTTTAAGTAAAACCAGCGTTATGTATTTTATAAAAAAAAATGATAAGCTCGTTTCCCAATCAATTGATGTCAAGCCATCATAGCATATCGTGAGCTTTAGGGAAATGCAGTTATTTTGTTTTCTAATTTATAATAAATTAAATTATACATAAGCAAGTTTGATAACTTATTTTTTGGTAAGTATTACTATTTAGTAATTTGGTGTCTTGTGTCGCATGCGCTCAATTTTTGTATTATTCTACTAGCTTATTGTATTGTTTACATGTAGGTTTAAATTATTATTTTTTCAAAGTTATAAATGAATAATTCACATATCGGTTGATATTCGATAGATATGCATATTAAGTTAGATCAACGGGTTAAAAATTCTCAGAATTGTTCTGAAAATGTAAACTTAAAAAAATTATATAGGTAGCTGCATCTGTATACTCGTAGATATATTTTTTTACTATATTTAAATAAAATCTTACTTAAATTTTGCTGCAACATTTTAATTCTAATTACTTTCTACACTTATAAAAATCGAAATAGTCGTTCTTCATTTTATTTGTTCCGCAATAAAAAAGATATCCATCGTGAGACGCCGCAGCAATGACCACACGCGAGCGTACACAATGGGATTGTTATTAAGGATGATTAGTTGCAGGATTACAGATAATTGCACAAAAACCGCGGGGTCGTCGTGTGTAATCCGTCCACGGAACTGGTTGTACAACGGTTTACATGAAAGTGTGCGAGGCTCGCGGGCGACCGCGCGTGAAGAGCCGTTTATAAATGTCGCTGAAAAAAAATAAAACGTATATTTGTAAGATATAAATTCACCTGAAAATAAAGTCTTTATCTTCATACTAATGTTGTTTTAATAGTGTAACTTTAGACAGTTTTGAAAAATGCAAGCTACGCGAATAAACAGACTAAAATTGTCTTCATCATATCAGACGTTAATCGCCCACTGCTAGACATATGCCTCCCCTAAATATGACTTGTATCATCTTGAGGGGTAGTTGCCATAGTCGTCACGCTTGACAGGCGGGTTGGGACCTCAGTAGCAGTAGATTGTGTTTCGACGGACGCTGCTGCCCAATGCAAAACCGTCAATTGTTTCCCTTTGTCGTCTCTTACGACACGCGCGGGAGGGGATTAGGTGGTGCTATTCTAGTCAGCCGACACCACACAGCCGATACGATGTTCAGACACGGTACGGACATAAATTGTACCTACTCGCAATAGTGAATCAATTCTAGAAAATATAACTCACTTCAAAATTAACTGTTCAAAAAATATCATTAAATTTAAAATGCGGTTTAAACGCTAGAGATAAAAAACTAGGTATGTAAGTAACCAATAAAACTAATTAATATAACCTCAGCAATAACTTGGCCAATCGGCGCGTTGTTCAGGAATGCATAATGTTTAACGCAGTGATAATTTAGCCACATTACTAACTACTAGGTTAAAATTCAAAGAAACAGTCGTCAATATACATCAATAATTTATCAAATTCCAATCAAATACTGCCTACGATAGGTGAATGCAAAATCAGTAAGCAATCAAAGGCAATTACGTCTTGAATATTCACAAACCATCGTATTAACATAGCATATAGTACAGACATTGACATAGCTACCACATAAATAAGCTGGCATACGACCAAAACAAAAAAGGAACGAGTAGTATATTTATTACAAAGAATTTTGTTTGCCCATTCCAATTCTAAATTAATCCTTTAATTTGTGGGAAATTCAATCGTCTATGATATACACTAACGAGCTTAGTATTAATTGTGAAAGAAAAAAATATATAATTTACACTTACTGACTAGCCGCACCGTTCAATTTTCCACATTTCTATCCATAGTGAGCTGATATCGGACCTATTTTGTTACAGAAAATGTAGGCCAATTAAGAAAATGACAGCCCAGCTTTTAATGATTCGCTATATATTTACTTAATAAAGCCGGATCATTCAACTGTCGCGGTTATTTCTTAGAAATCTACTAGGAATTATATCTTAGTTATAAAATCGACAAATATATATGTGAAAAACTTAACTGACGGACCATGTCTGTGTAGTTGTGCAGCGAATTAATATGGAACTTACGTCAAATCTTGAATATAGAACGCGGACATGCATGTACACACACGTTACACGACTACATAGGCCAGGTGCTTTAGCTAAGTTTTAGTATTTTTTGAAAACTCCCATAAACTGGGATATTACTAAGTAATTAGTTTATATATTATATTACGAATACTCGTTACTAATTGAGCATTGTTATTTTGTTTGTACCTTAGTGCAACGGAGTCGCTATTTACAAATATGAAATTGACTGCATATGAAAATGATTACATTCTTTAATTAAAACAGCATAATTTAACCTATCATTGTGTTTATATTTATAGCATTTCTTATCTGTAATATAATTAAGATTAAGTGGTTTAAGTGTTTCAGGCATTACTTAGATTATACTAATTAAACTAGGAGGATATAACCCATATGGAGTAGCCATTAACAGGCGTTAACATCTGCCAAAATTACTCGGCCGCCGGTCATACACGTAATATAAAACTAGTTGCCAAACGTCAAACGCCATTCAGCAAACGTCAGTGTAAGCGGAATGATCAGAGCTGAAAATGCCGAATTGTAGCGTGTTCTCATGTAAAATGAGATCGAAAAGATCTAGCGTACAAAAAGAAAACGTTTTTTTTCATCTGTAAGTACTTATTACATCTAAATATTATCAACAGTGCACTAACTTTGCAAAAAACTAAAATCCGTTATAAATATGAAAGTGATACCAGTTCATGGTACTATATCTGATTTAGAGTAATTTTTAAACACGACTTTCTACATATTTAATTAGAGATAACTTCTATGTTGCTTTACTTATTATGATACACATAATTTATACAACATTACTTTTATAATAAATATTTTGTAATAAATTATATCAAATAATATTAATTTTAAATAACGTGAAATTACCAAATATACTAATGTTTCAATTTTTTTTTTCCTTAGTGACTAAATAAGTATATGTTTATTTAAAATTTCAAATATTTTATGTTATTATTGTATTTTATTTATTTTAAGTCAGTCGGTACGGTTGTCACTTTCCATAATAAATTATTTTTTTCTCTGGCATCATTGTATCTAACAAAGTTAGTGATGGGACGCCATGAAAACCAATATCGATATAAACTGTCTATATTATTTAGCGGTTTCGTAAAACGAAACGGACCCCAGGCTCCTATAAGCCGTGGCAACATGCCGGGACAACTCGAGGAACATGCTGATGATGATTTATACTGAAATTTCCGTGAGATACTGACATATTAAATATATTTGACCGGGTCACTCACGTATTTTAAGTCGAAAATAGCTCGACATGTCGCGGGTAGTTTCTCGCCTCCTCCGCAAAGGTCGCAGAGAGCTGCGGCCCGCAGTCTGTGCCGGTCTGTGAACGCAAGCTCCTGAGGACGCTCCGCGAATCGTAGTGTAACATGTCGAGCTATTTCTGACTTAAAATACGTAAGTGACCCCGTCAAATTTATTTGATACATCAATATATTAAAAGTTGAAATAGACAACATATACTTAAGAAAAAACGACGAGGACCTCCGGTGTTCGAGACGGGATTCAAACCCGCATCTCCAGCTATCGCGGCTGACACCTTAACCAATTTGGCCACCCGTACACAGCGGAACCCGTCGAAATTAATCAAGTATATGTGATCTTGTTTATTTTAACGGTTTTAGGCACCGTTTTACCAGCTTTAAGGTGAAACACTACGTGTTTGCACCTCCTATATTAATACCTTTCGGGATTCTGATATAGCTTGAGAGGTGGTGCTGCCATCTATGAAACTAACAACAAATCAAATTATTTTTTATTAAATATTTTGATTTGCTTTGATTTTTAAGTAGTAATACTACTATATAAATTAAAAGTTGAAATAGACAACATATACTTAAGAATAAACGACGAGGACCTCCGGTGTTGGAGACAGGATTCGAACCCGCATCTCCAGCTATCGCGGCTGACGCCTTAACCAATTTGGCCACCCGTACACAGCGGAACCCGTCGAAATTAATCAAGTATATGTGATCTTGTTTATTTTAACGGTTTTAGGCACCGTTTTACCAGCTCTAAGGTGAAACACTACGTGTTTGCACATCATGAGTCATGGTTTCCTAAACGAACAAGCACAATTTTTTCCCAGCATTTTAATATATATAACTATTTTATAAAGCGGTTTATTTAGATTACAATAAAGTTCGGATTTACTGACATTTTGAAACCAGTTCCAAGTGGCTTTTAGGCTCCAAACGCTGAGTGTAGTTATAGCTATCCTAAAAAGAGTAGGTGGAGTAGGAATATTTCATGTTGCATGGACTAAATATCCCCCCTCAATATCCTTATATGTTACATGATAATAACCTATATATTCAGAACTAAACCAACGTGTAAAAAAGCGATATCAAAAAATCTTTCTATATGAGCTTGCAAGATTTTTTGGGACCCGGGTATGTCCTTAAACTACGTCCAACAATGAGAGGTAGGGCACAGCGATGACCATCACGCTTGAATCTGGGGCAGCCCAACTGGGGAAGTACCTCCTCCTTACTGAAGACCACAGCCATAATAGCACTGCTACCTTTCAGGTATGCAGTGTTGTGTTCCTGATGGTGAGTAAGGTTCCCAGAGCTCCAACTCCCCTTAAAGGCCGGCAACGCGCTTGTGACTCCTCTGGTGTTACGGGTGCCCATGGGCGACGGTAATTGCTTACCACCAGGCAATCCGTCTGCTCGTTTGCCGCCTATGACATAAAAAAAAAAAAAAAAAAAAAAAAAAGATTTGCTCTAAACAAATACTTGACTAACACACATTCAATACAAACATTCAATATTACTAAAATTCTGGTAAATAGACTTGATGTCTAATTATTTGATAATTGGCAAAAGCAAAAAATTCAATTCATTCATTTATTCATTAATTGTCACTAAAATATCGACAATATTATCGACACGGCCCCCGCACAAGTACGTTTACTTAAAACTGACATCGTGTCATTCTCGGACAGGGTTGTCTGTGTTTGTTCTTGAACTTGTGTGAATATAGTTTATGCTAGTGTTTATTATATTTCGTAGTGTGCGTGTGTAGCGATACACGCAAAAAATGCATTAGTGTTAACATTATTTGTGTGTGTGGGGTAGCACCCCCGCACCGAAAACGGCAGAATTTGCTGATAGAAATTAGTGCGTGTGTCGGCTCCATATTGGTTATATCCTCCTAGCAATTAAATTACATAAATTCTAATACTTATTACAAAACTACTTTCATATTATAAAACGCTACAGTTAATCCAAGAACCGCCAATTGATGTGAATCTTTATTCAAATAGCTCTTATTTTTGTTTCTTCTGATTTCGGGCCGATGGAAGTACGCTCGCTCGCAGTCCACTCGAGTGCCTACCCGACACAAAAAAAAAACTTTATTTTAAGTTTGTAATAAGTGTTTTTACTTAATAAGTTATTATAAATCTGCGCTTTCTAATTGTTTGTAATAGTTGCATGATAGTATATAAATTCTCATGTACACGTTCACTTGTGTATGTTCTATGTTCTTATGAGAAATAAAAATATTTTTAAGCCTATAATTTTATTGGAATAATCTTTAATAATAATGGAAATATCTTTAGACCTCTTAAAACCTCCCTGTAGGAGATATACGAGTAAATTGAATTCGTTTCATAGGACTTGTACAATCGAATTAGTCAGAATACACCAATCTAACTTATTTCAAGATCAAGATGACTGATAGTATACCGTTGCTAGCCTACTTAATTTAGTTGGTTTCTATGTTGCCCTTCAGTACTCAGTGGAGGTTGGCAAATGTTTATATTGCACTTAGGGCATTTTAGTTGTAAGCAATAATCACAAAGTAAGACTACATCTATACTCGTTCAAACGATATAGCGCCTTCTCTTGTGAGTATTGAAAGTACCATCGAGTACCAACGAGTCATGGTAATAATTATACCGTCAAGTATTATTATTACCATGACTCGTTTATGGCTAATACTAAGTCTATGGATTTCATAGAATAAAATAACTAAATAAACTCTCTTGTGAACAGCCTTGTGTAATGCATTTATTAAAAGGCAAAGTCATGTGTTTATTCCCAGGTACAGGACTCGTTAGTTCAAGGATTAAGGGGTTTGTTCCCAGAGATTTGACTTTCCTTTCAGCAACTGCGTTACAAAGTATATTACGCATTATATTTTTACATCATATACTATATGATAAAAAATATTTATATTTAATCGTTAATTTACTCGTCCTGTAGATTTAATAGTAAAGTTTCTTATTATGCTTTTTGACACTAAAGGTTGATTAGGGTTAAAATCTTATTTCAATTTAAAATCTTTGAATATAAATAGAAGTTCAATATCAAATCTAGGTTTATAATAGCCAGCGATAACATATTGTGTATTTACATGTACATTCTAAATACTAAACCACAAATGTTACTAACGAAATATTTACGACTAGGTCACTAATTAAGTAATTTCTAAATAACGCTGTATGTTAGCTCACTCATTGTTTGGTTGTTTGATATTTAGAAACAAGAAACATTTATACTGCGCCGCAATAACGAGTGGAACCTAATTACGAGGTAAAATGGCTTGATACAGGCTTAATAGCCGCGGTAATCTCCGCGGAGAGTTACTGTTCGCGTCTCAATGTTGCGTAGAAGAGCGACGTGCTTTTGTGCACACGTGCAATGCTTGTGCTTAGAAAACCTAAGATTTAGAAGTGGCTTGTTTATTATAAGCCTTCATTTTGATAGCGAGTTTAATTATGGGATTCTTTTTCATGCCCATATCTTCACGATAAAAAAAAAATGTTTGTTTTTTTTAATCAAATGTTTAAAATTTTACTACATTCGGATATTTAGTAAATGCGAGTTAGATATCTAAACACATGGAAGCATTTTTGCGTCCAACTTCATATGCCCACTCGTTAACACGTTTTACGTTATTAACCCACTCGTCAATTTTTTTTACTTGAAGGAAACTCAATATGAGCACAGGCAAGGCTTCCGTATTTAGACAGTGTTACACTTGTCATAAATATGTATTTCTAGGCAAAAACTCCAAAAGTCAAGCACTATTTGTTTCGTATCTCTACTCGTACGTCTACTTACTGTAATTATACCACGTTAGTTGGGTTTTCTTTTAAGTTGATACCTTTACGCCGTGACTACATTAAGCTGACATTTAATCACCATAATAACTAGAATCTCTTGTTCAATCAATTCAAATTAAAGTGACTAGTAAACAGCTAGGATCCTGTGTCACATTTAACTGTTTTGTAAATAATGTAAACATCATTCTTATCCAAAATCTTAATCAATTACGTACCCGTGTTTTATTAAAAAGGATCCGTTTTGTAATCTCATAATCTGTAGTAGAATGTGACCAGGAAGCGTAACTGCAGCCCTTGCGAGATGATACTTTGTGTAATGAGCGTGTCTATCTCATAGTGCAAGACAGGAGAGATGTTTTATGCTACATATGCTGTTTTAACAAGTTACGTAAATAAGTATATTTTCCTGGTTTTATCACGGACATTCTAGGTAAGTCGTGACATAATATAAACGTTTGTTGACATTTAACAGTGTGTTTAGTAAATCAAGCTACTTTTAGAACCTTCGAACGATTAATAATTTCTGTAATATTGACTTGTAATAGAATCTAATTCGTACTTGTAAAAATAATAGTAACTACTTACTTTTAATCTACACACATTACACAAGCGTTCATGGACGGAATCACATCCTACACAAAAACTACGACTGCTAAATTACTACGTTTCTAAAACAGTTCCTGACTAGACGTATTTTTCAATAAGTACCTACTTATGTATTTTTTAAGATATTTTAGTATCGTTTCTTTTGATTTGAAATAGAATGTCAAATGATTAGAAACGAAAAAAAAATTTGCGGTCTTATTCTGACACAATAAAGACGTTAGTTAATTTGCTCTGACCTTGTTTAATATGATTTTTATTTATTTCTATAGAGATAAGAATTAAAATAGTTTTTGCAGTTTTCATACCACACACGCCACGTACCTCGACCCGTAGAGATCGAGATTATTATGTCCGGTTTCTGCCACAAATTATCATGTGCTTTGTTACTTTCATGCTACGCTATTACGTACTTACCTTGTTTACTCATCTGAATATTCGACGAACATTATAACATATCTATGGACTGCAAAAATCGAAGCAAACTTTAAAAATAAACTTTAGTACAATGATTTTTTTAGTACTAACGAAGCAGGGTCAGAAAATAACTTAATAGTTATAAAGTATGATTACAAAAAATATCATGATATTACACATAAAATATTTAAAAAATATAACAATTAAACTACAGTCCTTTAAAAATCGAGCCTGTTAAATTTTGAACTATCTGTAATCTTGTTAATTGGCACTCCTACGAGTAAGTAACATTAAATTTATTGAAATATTTGGAAATATAACAAAAATATAATATGAACGATCAAATTCAAATAGGAGTTCTTAAATTATCATGTTAGCAGGTGTGGTACATACTAAAGGTAAGGTATGGTTAAAAATAATGTCAGAATTATTTTCAATATTTTTATTTATTGTACATATTTACAAGCGTTATAGTTACAGCTAGAAAACATAATTAAAAACAATAAAATTGAACAAATATAAAAGTCTAGGCAAAGTTACAACGTTTATTGAAGTCCTACTCTAAATATATCTTATTCAATTAAATATTACAAAACGTTCTTAAGCCTGTCTGGTTAAGGAAAAAGATAATTGATTAAGATACGCCGAAAAGATCATGTCAACGAAGGTTCGATCAACAATATTTAAATCATTTTTTTAATAGAGGAATTAGAAAAAGAAGGAATAAATACAAATAATGTTTTCCTTTTATTTATGTACCTAAGACACCATACAATATATGTAACTACAACTCCCACATTAAACGAACTGATTTTTCTTATAGCATTAAAAAGCATAGTTGTGTTATTTATACTCGGCAAAAATATATTCCAGAAAATGCCATATATTTTTAATTGCATAAATACAAAGTATATTGGCCTATTGCATTAAAACAAGGTAACAATAAATTCTTTATGACATTTGTTAAGCCTGTTAATTTTTGAAAAAAATATACAATATGGCGGCACAGCTGTCATCCTATAGATAAAAGTCAAACAATACCTACAAGAAAATTTCAACTAAAATCAAATTTATAATTAAACGGAGTAAACTGACAGCAGTTTTCATACATTTTACAGGTCGTTTGACAACTTTCGTATGAAAACTGCTGTCAGTTTACTCCATTTAATTATAAATTTGATTTTATCACAAATGATGTTAACAGACGGTGTAGTGCAACCCTAAGTCTGTCCACGAAGCGCAAGCGACACGTACAAGGCGAGACATACGCCTAGACATACCGCACGCGATATGCCGGGCAATGTCGTATGCCTGCACGGGTGTTGATTATTTGAGCTGGGCTAACACTATCTCGCATTAGTTTTCGTATAATATTGTTACTAGCGTTATGTGTGTAAATTACTTTGATTGAATCTCTACACCCTCGCGGTCGATAGCTCGACTGACTGGCGCCAGGCGTCCATACTTTAAATCTACATCTACAAATTATTTATTTTCATACAAATAAATTTAATAAAGGTTTTACATAATCGCGCACCAAGTCAATTATGTATTTTTCAATCAAGGTCTAAAGTAAAGCATTCTAAAGAATAAATAGGTTTTATAATTAGCTGAGTTTTTTAGTCGTGAAACAAAAATGTCACACTGATGACGTTAAAAATATAAAGTTCATACCTAATGAGAGAAAATGTAGCTTACGCTACGCTGATGATTCGCTTCGTGGACACACCTTTTCACAAAACTACTTTATTATATGTTATTGTCACACTACATTCTGAAGTCCATGGATTTATAATAATCGGCTTTAGCAGTTGTACCATACATTGATATATAGGCCATACGTTGATGCAATAACTTAACCAAAATATATGATAGTCGACACAATTATGCTATCCATTCTCCATAGAGGACAAGCTAAATAGAGGCGGACTAATTTGTTACGCTGTTGAGCACACAATAGGGGCTTTTTGTATTATGTGCAGCTCAAACCTCATTATCATAATATAACTTCAGTCCATCCATAATATATTTATTAATGACAGCGAGACCCAGGTTAACGGACCGAAGCTAATGGAAGTGAAAAAATACAGTTTACATAACGGCTGGCTTTGAAAATTATAGCTATTAACATACACACATAAGAATAACATCACTTACAAACAACATTTCATTTTAAATCACTCCTCCGAAGTCATTTAAGAAGGTTACATTAATCACTCGGTATTTTGTATAAGATTAGACATTTCACCGAAAGGATGTAAATATTTTTAATAACACTAAGTTTAGTACATATTCAGTACTGACCATTTCAATACTATTGGATAATGAAAATCTCAATTAAACGATTCGTTTCGTCGTCTAATTACTCTTTACAGACTGTTACTGTACCTTGTATATCCAATTCGAAACACACAAGAGTTCCTCTTTTCAAGGAGAGATTTATTGGCAACGTTTATAACGCATTAGCGTTAAATATCTTTATCTTGTGGCACTTTTATCTAATACTACGAAATAATCTAATGACATCACAGTATTAAGTTCTCCATCGTGCGATTCTGATTCAATGCAATGTGTTTTCATTAGTTCTTATTAGCACATTGAAACAATCGGTTACTTTTGAAAAGAACCTAATAGTTGACGACTAAGTATTGAATATTCTTCACTGCATGAAATCACAACCACAGTTACATATTTTACTGAAAAGTTCTTAAGGATTCAATAGAACTGCGATGATACTGTTTAAACTTATTGGTAAATAGGATTAATTTATTACTGATGATGCCGAGATACGTGGGCTGGGAACTGGTAGACGTAGGGAACCGCTGCCTGTTTAACATAATAATTTATATATAAATAATTAAAAATGCATCGCTAGTATTGATAAAAAAGGATCACGCTTTTATTGCAATTTGAAATAAGACATGTAGATGTAGTTTTCCACTCACTACACTGTAGCTAGAAAAATAAAACAGTAGGTACTTGCTATTGTTTAATTTAAGTAATTAAACTGATTTCTATGTATAACGTACCTCTTGCGTGTTTCTTGTGTTCCGCTTAGTAGCATCCTTCTCATACTGCCATTGCAGGTCGCTAGACGAGTCTCTTCTGTCAACTAGATTATTAGAATCTAAAGCATTCAATGCAGCGTCTTCTTGCTTAGCTTGTTTGGGCTTGACATCGGTGTTGTAAGTAGGAACGAAGTATCTCAGACCAAATCCAGGTAGGCTTTGCGAACTCAAGACCTGAGAGGGTGTGAAGTAGTCCCGAGGTTGGATAGGCTGGGCTTGAATCGGTTGTCGTGAGGGTATATACGAGTTCACAAATCGTTGAGCGCCGTTGAGCGGCTGCGGGGAGTACACAACCTGAGTATACCTCGGCTGTGGTATGAAAAGCTGGGGCCGCCTGTTGAATGTAAAAGTTTAACAATTAATATATATATATATTTTAATTTATTTATACAAAATCTATAACAATGTTTTCCTTCAAAACTTCGCCAAACTGCAAGTATGTTTTATTGAAATACTATAAAAAAAACTGCAAAACAGTTTGTAGGCGAAATTGATCCAACTACTGTAAACATAATTTTATAATAAAGGGATTTCAAATCTTAAATAGATGGTGTGTGATGGAAAAGTAGAAATATATGTTGGGGTTAAATACCAGACACTTAATTATAAGGTCTTATAAAAAATATTTGCCACATATTGGCTGGGTATCGGTACTAAATTGTATCCAATATTTTAATATCCTGGAAATAGTAAAATGCCAATACAAAAAAAAATATTTTCCATTAATACTAAATATTCAGTTAATTATGGCCGGTTAAATGCACATAATGTGGGTCTTGAACTTAGCTATTTTGCGTAATTAAGCAAACAGCACAGGTAACGAATACGTGGGAGAATCTAAAAATAAATTAATTTCTTTACAATGACGGCAGAATCATGCAATGTTAGAATAAACCACAATAACCTTGTTGTTAAAATTAAACTCTTTCTCGCAATTTAGATTAAAATGCTAAGTTAACTGCTTACTTAATCTAGATCTTTCGAAATCCGCTACGAGGTTTTATTGTACCTATTTTTGTTTTTTTATTAATGTTTGATACATGTCCTACTACTGAATTGAGCATTACTTAGTCTTCAGATGTATCTTGGACATCAATACTTTGTTGTTAGTACTGAGGTCGTGTCTGTCACTGAGCATTAGTGTCAAGTGTGTTACATTCTTACTTCTATATAGGCGCAGAAATCTACGAATATAGTTATGTATGATGAGATTGATGAACATTTTTATATACGTGCCGGGTTACACAGGCTCATCGACATCAGACTCGAGTCATACAGACTGAATAAAAGTAAATTGTTATTTCCTGTGAACAATATACGTGTTTATCTTAGAGGAGCCATTTATGCTGATTTTAAATATCCAGAACATAATGCCAGAAAATGCATAACCAAACATTATACTTTTTTTAAGCTCAAAATCTTTGATATTTTCTGAAAACTTTGATCCTGTGATCATTTTCAATTTGTTATATCTTATATGTAAACGCGGCTAACTAAATCTAAACATAATGAAAGAAAAAAATCCATACCATTGGGCATTAGGGTCGGGTGTATCGTTGGATCGTTCCTCCCAAACAGGCGCCGGGACGCGGAAGGGCTGCGCGGGGGGCAGCTCCCGCGCCGGCGCCGGCGGCTCGATGGGCCCGTCCTTCGTGCCGAACTTCACCATGATTGCGTGTGCGCACGACGCGTACAGCACCAGGCAAGTCAGCAACTGAAAGTAATAAGATTTTCAGCATGGTTGCAGTATTCTATATCCTGACTGTTCTGAGATGACAAACGTTGTGAAATAACTTAGATGGTGCAATATCTTAAACGAAAAAACTTAATATCCTACATGTTCAGGTTACTACCAAAAATACTCGTAAATGCTGACGGTTTAGCTATGTATGGCAGAGTAAGAAGCGCCTTGCATATACTACAGGGTCTACAGGTAACCACTCGCATTATTTATTTCACCTAACTAGCTATAAAATCCCCTTTTTATTATTGTAAAACAGAATAACAAACTGCACGTTATTCATAAGAGAGCAAAGTAATTTCACACAAATTGTGAATGTTTTTGCCGTTAGCTGGTTTGGATGTAATTTTAAATTTCCGTTCCGGTCTGTTCCTGGCGCAAAGGTTTGTCCATCACAATTCGCAGTTCAACGCGCAAATGCAGCGAGTTTGATGGCCGATGGGTACGTTTGCGCCGGGAATAGGTATGAACGTTATCTAATCTAAGCAATACATAGAGGTCATAGTAAGTATAACTTACGCTTTTTTTATTTTGACTTCAAATTACATTTGTATGTAACTTACAAATAAAATGTTTATTAATATTTTACTTACACACATTTAAAAAACTAGTCACCATAAACATGGATGACGTTAAGGTTATGGATAATCGTTTTCAATAAATCACCCGAGTCCTAGAAACACATTGATGGATAAATGCACCGATTTGTCGTTTAAAGCAATCCTACCGACGTGGGGCAATTCCAAACACATTTCTCAGGCAAGTAATTTAAAATTAAAATTAACCTGATAAGTGATGCCTCGTTTACTGTTGTGTTTAGACAGACCTGAGAACTGTCGATTGTTAGCTTGTTACAAAAACGGTTTAATACCGTGTTCTTAAATGTTAGAAATTGCACAATTAATTATATACTTATTTAGGAATGACATTCTTTAATTTGACTACATTTATTAAAACAAATAGTATCGTATATTAAAAATACGCATGTCATTGAAAGATATTTGTAATTATTATTTAATAAAAAAAACCTATTCATGATACATCAAGGCTAGCAGACAGACTTAGACTTTTGACATTAATTCTAGATTTTCCATGACCCTTGTTAATATTTTCCTGGACGCTTCATTGATTCATGCATAACGAAGCTTCGAGCTTTTAAGTAAAGTAGCAATACTAAGGGTTTGATCCAGGCCAACAGTTAGCATCGGTGGCGCCTACATAAAAACTGATTTCTGCTGATGAAAATTAGCTATTTTCCCACAGTTCAGCAGATTTATTTTAGCTCACAAAGAAAAGGAAAGTCATTTACCGAAGACGCAAACTGACCTGCCGCCATTGACAGCTAAGACTAAATAATTCATCTTATTAATAAATATTACTTAGGTCACATTATTTCATCCAAGGGCATACGACACATTTATACCATATTCACACTTAAACCGACTACACTAAACCAACGATACCGACATCGAACATAATTTCAATTTGACTCATTGCTTATTCACTTCCATTAGCGGTTACCAATAGCTTCTATATTGCCAATAAAATTATTAATCCATATAAAGCTAGCACTGTGTAAAGTTACAAGATAATTTACTATGCTTACTTTCCTAAATGGTCCATGCCTCCATAATTTTATGTAAATTCTAATATCATTATTCACATCCACATATTTTTCTGTTTACGCAGGCAAACGTGTAAGTTTGTTTTACTTTAATGCTCATTTGGTTTCAGATCATTTAAATAAAACTATGATAAAACAGACTTGTTAATATCGCTTCAACATAATATGTATGCCGTTTGTTGTCTAGTAAATAAGTTACAAATCGCAAAGACAATTACATCTCCAGCACATAACAAAAGCATTCGCAAAAGAGCCGGTCGTTTCAGATTAATTTAGTTTCAATCAAATTCAACCATCTCTGCCTTGAATACGCCGCTTCAGCAATTTTTCCCATGTGAATTATCGTTCTAATTCTACAAAGAATGCAATGTTATTGCAAAAATACATTAATCCAAGTTAAATCTATTAAAATGCAGTGAATTAAGAAGCGCTGTCTTTTTATTCGCCATTGTTTACTGATTACGGATCAACGTTCGTACCCTTCCACGATTTGCAACATAGTCCATTTAAGATGAAGATGGTTTTGGTCGAGCGTTTTAGGATTTTACGAGATATGGGAAAATGTGTTAATGGGTTTTTGATTAATTCAACGATAAATACCTGTAACCTCGCCGAGAATCTCATGTTGTCTTTATACTGGCAGTCTACCTTTACATCCGATATGATGCTGTAACAATAAAAACAAAATTATTATGAAAATGTTATAGATATGTACAAGATAGTCGAGCTAAGGTTTAACAATAACAATAAGCCTTATAAAAAATATGAATACCATACTTTTCCGAAATCAATGTTTACAGTAATTTACATACTACAAACATTAAACCAATGTTATATTAGTTTTATGTTTCGAAAGATCTAGTTACTGAAAGTTCATGTGCAAAAAAATACGGTTAAACGCTTTTCGTCATAGTTCAACAACATTTACCTTCAGGGTTTGTACCCATAAATTGCACTTTAATGAACATTGATATTGTTTGGAAATGTGTCTTATGAAATAGAAGAAAGGTGAACAGGCCGGTCTAATCTTTCACACACACAACAATGGTTAAATTAAATAGAGCTTGGCATTTAACTACTGACGCTACTGCGACGGCATAGTGGGCCGCTTCTTTATCGCATGAGATGACACAGATTTCAATAGATCGCGTTCGCTTCAAATAGATATTGTTATTTTTTGTTACTGTTACGACCAGGTTACGTGTGCCTATTAGATACAGTTTATGGTCCAAAAGATGTCGATAGGTATAATAACTTAGATTTATTTAACAAACGCGATAGATCCAAAAAGGGTCTATTGCAATAAATTATATGTAAGAACTTCGCCTTGGAAGGATATGGTTAACACAGTCTTAAAATAAACGGTATACGTTTAATAACAATCAATAATTTAAATTCATACCTTATTAGAAACTGCAAGATTAAAGATAATTTGATAAAATTTTCCCTTTCTATAGACAGTTTAAAACAAAAAGACAATAATACCTTATCTTACGCTGTGTTTGGATTTAGATACGAAAAATATCGTGTTGGTATGCTGCTCTTTTAACTTAAATTTATAAAATGAGAAACGAGTAATGAAAAAGGCTAACTCTAACAAAGTTACACTTAGATGGGTACCAGGACACTCCAATATTATTGGAAACGAAGCAGCAGATGAACTTGCCAGGAAGGGCGCGGACACACCCATGGTCGGCCCAGAACCGTTTTGCGGAATCACCAAACGGGAGGCCTACTCGCTGCTGAACAATCTAGAACGAATGAGAGCAATCGCAGAGTGGAAGTCCGTCAAAGGTAACGCTCACTCGAAAGCTCTAATTCAAGGGTTCAACAACAATATCACTAAAGAGCTGCTTGGGCTCAAAAGACACAAAGCCTGTGCAGTGACAAGAATTCTAACCGGGCACTGCAAGTTGAACAAACATATGTTTCTAATGGGTAAGAAACAAGATGCAACATGCAGGTTCTGCCAGGAATCAGAGGAAATTGCAATGCACATCATCTGCTCCTGCGGGCCACTAATGCATAAAAGAAGTATCCACCTGGGCAGGCAGGTACTGAAACCTTTTGAGGTACACTACATTACAGCCCAAAGAATCTGGAGCTTTCTGGACTCAACGGGAATCAGTAATGAATTATAAAAAGGGCTGCCACAATAGATCATGACAGGTCGATGCGGCGCAAATATTAGCCCAAAACAACAATAATAATAAATGAAAAAGGCTAACCGATTACTGCAACAATCGAAATATAATATTTACAACTAAAATTAATAAGCATGAAGTTGTTCTTGTATAACTCAATATGGAAAAAGCAAGATATTAAATTTTATTCCGTAAAGGTTAATAGCAATCTTGTCGAATTGTTTAAAGGGTTACGGTCGCACACGATCTGCAATTACTGTCATCCGTGAACTCTTGCGAGCTGCGTAATTGAACATCAAGTAATATTGTAAACTAGCTGTCCCAGCGAAATTTGTACCGCCTGAAAGTCTGTAAATGGGGTATTTTTGAATGATTGTTTTTTTAAGCTTACTATAAAACTTTTAGCCAAGACGATCACAACGAAACCAAAATCGTCCAAATAGGTTCAGCGGTTCTCAGTTATAAATTATTATTATATAAGATGCCTGAAAATCAAACTATATTTGGAGGTTCACAACGTAAAATTATCCGCTTAATAATGTCCCAATTTTAAAAAAAAAAATTTTACCACGTACAAAAGTCATCCAAAGGATTTCAATATATTGAAAATTGAAATATGCTACTAAGAAAAAATCTAATTATATTTTATTAAATATTTATACTTAAATTGATTTTCAAATTATATTTACAAGAATTATAATACTATAATAAGTAAAAGTTGAAATAGATAACATATACTTAAGAAAAAACGACATGGCAGCACCACCTCTCTAGCTATATCAGAATCCCGTAAAAGTATTCATATAGGAGGTGCAAACACGTAGTGTTTCACCTTAGAGCTGGTAAAACGGTGCCTAAAAACCGTTTAAAAAATAAACAAGATCACATATACTTGATTAATTTCGACGTGGTCCGCTGTGTACGGGTGGCCAAATTGGTTAAGGCGTCAGCCGCGATAGCTGGAGATGCGGGTTCGAATCCCGTCTCGAACACCGGAGGTCCTCGTCGTTTTTTCTTAAGTATATGTTATCTATTTCAACTTTTAATTTATATAGTAGTATTACTACTTAAAAATCAAAGCTAATCAAAAAATATTTCATAAAAAATAATTTGATTTGTTCTTAGTACTATAATAAGTACATAAACAGCATTTGTCCCAAGCTCCAAGGAACCAGAAACACCCCAACAGGCCTCTTGCCATCATCTCTGACAATGTCGGCTCAAGAGGAGCAGGCACATCGATGGTGGCAAGAGACCGACGAATTAAGCGATGCGTGTCGAGAAAAAAGGCCTGATTAAACAGATTTTTAATTACCAAAACAGTTTATCATCAAATAAACCTTAATCCATAGGGACTTACACTAATCACTGTAACAAAACTTCATTTTAAAATTAAATAGTTCATCGTCTACATACTATCACCAGGCAGCGGAACTTTGGTGCCGATGACAGACGCATGACGTAGCGGCTGTACACAGAGTGTTTTTATCTAGATGATAGATAATCATTAATCACTAACAACTTATTGGCCTCTTTAGTTCACGGATGTTTTATTGACACTTGAGACGGCCAGTACTTATAAAAACATAATCACTTAACTGTCTTTGTCATTGTCATCAGAAAATTATCGATAACAATATTGTACATCGTTATATGATTTTTTGTTCGTGAATTTTAGAAATGTGAATTGATAAGGTACAACATTTATAATTAACTCTTTATCAATATCGCTTGACCGCAGTCGCCATGGAGTCGATGCAGCCGTTTTTGCAGACATTTCCTTTCTTAGTTGTTAAAGATAAAACAATGTTTTGCTCTTGCTGTCAGCAAAATATAACAGCTAAACCTAGTAACATTGAAAAACATACATCGAATCACGCAAGTCGAAACTTTCCTTAGTTTATTTGAGTCAGGTTGAATATCAAGTTTGACATTGCTATTAACTCGGCGAGCTAGTGACAACTGTTGCATCTGTCAAAGCGTGATAGTTATGTTGTGTATAATTTATAAGAACATCCTATATCCCTATTTATCCTATTTTGCGTCATAATGATGTCATCGGCACCAAAGTTCCGCTGCCTGACTATCACATAAAACCTTTTAAATTTGAAAACTGAGATTTAATCTAGCATACATAAATTTAGTATCATTATCAATCTTTATCTCTATTTGCCGAGATTTACGACGCTAGTTTAATATATCAAACGTCATTCATGGGAGTTGCAATAAATAAGACGACAGTTGGTTGCCTAGATGGACATTTTATTTCCCTAAGCGTGTGAGGGAATTTGTCATACAGCGGAGCTGCATTCCGGCGGCGCAAGCGGCTCTCTGCAATAAATTAGGAACGCGCCCGCCTCCTTGTACGGGATGGCTATGAGTTGTGAAATGTTTTTTGCTTGCCAACTTGCTACTTAATTTTTTTTTTTTTTTTTATAAAAGACTGACCAGCGTTTGACCTCAGTCGCACCTGATGGAAAGTGACGACGAGGTCGAGGGTGTAGCACGCTGGTTCAGTAACAGCCTATTCACTCTTGCCTTGAAGAGACCCAAATTATATCTTACCGGGAATACAGACGAAGGGAGCGAATTCCATTCCTTAGCAGTCCGTATTAGGAAGGTAGAAGCGAATCGCTTCGTGCGAATGAATGGAATATTCACAACGTAAGGATGAAACCGCTCCCCTCGTCTGGACGTCCGGTGGAGGAACGGAGATGGCGGAATTAAATCGTGCAGTTCCTGTGCACACTCTCCAAAATGTATCCTGTAATTTACCTCGTGTCTGTAATCGTTCGACATTCAATGCTTCTCCCTTACAATGCATGGAGAAATGCGTAAGTGACAGCTTCTACAGGCAACCACCGTGACCACTGCGGGTTGGATAACCCCGAAGAATGATCTTTTTTTTTTCACTAACGCGAGTTTAACTCTTATACGAAATATTATCTTTATTTAATTACGAGCGTAATCGCTCAAAACCCATGCATAATTAACACTTATGAACCTATCTCTTTTCATTTTAAGCTATTTGTTTTCACTAAATATGCGCTAGTAATTTGCACATTAAAAAGCTATATGTAATTTCATACCTAGTCGTATCTTGGAATAGCTGCATAGACAATGTGAACAAACACGATGCAGAGTTTAACGAGCCTGGCGGGCTGTGCGCTCGAGCAACCAGCATAATTGGCTATCCTTGGCTCAGTGCCTTGACAATGTGTCAAATAACAAAGAGGCAACATTAGTCAGGACAAGTAATGCAAATTTATCACACCCACTTATCCAATGGATCGCGAATTGCTATGCAAATTTTGAATGGTTGCACTGAACTTGGCTGTCACTACACGACGTGCTTACATTAAGTATATAATTTTAAAACTTACATCTCATGATGTAATACCCCTACGCTATGATACTTGACATGTATGATGTAATTAATGAATTTATTAATGAGTGTTTTGTTTTATTCCACACCTCAAAAGGTTTCCACACAGTAGAACATAAAAGCTACAAATAAAAAAGAGGCAAACTACAGAAACTGTGATACGACACAGTTTCTGAAAAAAAGTTGTGAGATTTTATTTTTCTGTTTAGACACGTTGTTAGTGCGTCGTCTGTGGTTTTAAGGGTTGCGCCTTTAATAAGGTCATGTGCATGAATCTGTCCCCTTTTCTAAATAATTCGGATCAAACTCTCAAATAGACCTAAATACGCTATTGCAACTCAATCTTTACATAGACTACAGAGATTCTGCTTTACGATACTGAACCTTTCATGAGTGTGGCTGATAGACTGGATAAGTTTGGAAGCTAATAAGAATCGACAATTATTTGATAATTGGGCTTAGCTTACAAATTAGCCATTATTTTCAAGCCGATTTAGCACGAATTAGACTCATAATTGTACAGTAATTTTCCTGAGTGTGAAATCTGGACCTTGTCAGTTGCAGCACGTGATTAGCTGTGCGACTACTTAATTACTTCACAAAATTACGTTATGCGCTTGTTTCTTTTCAAATTCTTAGTTGTTATACTGAGTTGTAAATTAAAACCATTTTTGCATTTTTATGTCATTTACAAATCTAGAACCTATAGAATAAATAGACTACCTAGTATCATATAGTGAGCTGTACCTTCAGTTCGACAACTTCGGATATTAATGGGTAATGTTATTAAAAGCTTTTTAAATTCTCATCCCATTTTATTACAACTTTATATTTTATATAGTTACTTATCTATATTTACAAACAAGTGTACAGGATGATGTCTGGGTCGTGATCCAGAACCAGCTAATCTAACTCAGTAACTGGTCAATATTATGTTATGGTAATATCTGGTAGTACCTGATCAAAACAATGTTAATTATCTTTTCTTGTTTTTCAATTAATATAATCTTAAATTAACCAAATATTGGTCACCCTATGCCTTTTAACATACGCAGTATGGGAAGCAATAAGACGTCACATTGAGTAGGGTGACCAAATTGTAAGCAAATTTTTATTTACTCATGTATAATCTTAAAAAATATTATGATTTTTGGTGATAAATAATTAAGGATTCACATAATTAGCTCCACCTATGAATTATGTGTCATGCCTTGCTTGCTCCACGACCCTTTAATCCTCCCCTATTATCAAGTAATAAAATGGGTTAGGTATACTAAGTTATATACTATCTAATAATGTACCAATTTCCTCAACATACACGGTATTATGTGACACGCGCCGTATGGTTACGTGTCGGCGGATTGCGTGCGTCGAGGAAGGGCCAGGCCGGGTACTGCACTGGACCTGCCCTTTCTCCTATACTAAAATATAGGTTTGACTTTCCAATGTAGCACAAACCCTAAGTATGTGTGATATTCATGAGTGAAGTGTTTTCTCTTCCTATACGCACTTGTTAGGAAGTACAGAAAATGCCCAAATATAACTATTCTAGCAATAGTTTTGTTGCAGATTTCAATAGCTGACCCAATCATATTCTGTTAAAAATATGCATTGTTACCTCAACTAATATACTACCAATAGTATATAAGCCAAGGCTTCTGCCATAAATGTCGCTAAATATCACTCCAAATTCGCCAAAACAAACCTACAACAAAGAGAAAAGAAATGCTTAATAATTCGGTAAGATCATATCAAGTAAGAGAAACGCCGGCGCCGGCCAATTGAAGCGAGCCCATGAAATATATTTTTACTTTATTCAAATTGAACCTAGTACATTGGCCCAGATATCATTATAAATTATACCACTTATTCTTGTTATATTATTACGATTCATAATGCTATTCTTATTGTTTGTAATTGTAGTAATAAAATATACTTGTTGTTTATTCAAATGAAAATACAATTAATAACGTCTACAAATATAAATTACAATCTCGATTAGGTACGGAGTCGACTCCCAAACCGATTAATAGTTTTTTTTTTATGTGTGTATACAGTCTTTCTTGTTCCTAAATGACATATGTGGTTCCTAATATCCTAACTATGTAAGCCTTATTATTTACAGACTTGGCTATACGTATATAAGTATATAGGTAGTAGGAAAAATATTTCAGTTATCGACTAAATAAACTCTTGGCGCTTCAACAACTCAATGTCGCTAACTTCTAAAATATCGCTTGGATCGAAGTTACTCATTCGTCTGAGCAATGAGTGTGGTTGACTCGCATTTATCAAATGACATCATAAGATTCATGTGATAAGGCTAACTCGTCTATACCGCGCGGATTGACGTAAGGTGACAGAGTTGACACCTGAGAAGAGAGATCATATTTCATGCAACTCATTCTTAAGGTGACAAAAACCCTATTCACCGGAGCATACAATAATATCATTTATGCGATAAAAAAATAACCTTTATCGTACCAAATTGAAGTGCGTAATCAAGTTCAAAATTTGGCTTAGATGATTATTCACGACATATTGTCACGAATAGTCACTAAATATGGTTAAAAAAATCTAACAAATCTTTATTTATCTGACAGATTATTAGTGGTGTATTCTTTTAACCTAATTTACCTATAATTCATTTATAATTAAGAAATGTAATAAGCTGTTTTAGCGAAATGTATATATTGTGTTTCTTTGTTAACGTGATTAAAATTCATCTCTATTTCTCTCTTCAGCTAAAACCGTCGCAAATATGCTACTCCCGGCACCATGTAAATTTTTGTGGCGTTTAGGTTTGAAACACTGGGGCCATTGGAGCCAAATGAACGCCGCCGTCTCTCTGTAGTGCTTCATTGAGGCTGGCTACCAGAGGGCTGGCCACTATTGCCCAGAAGATTAGCATTGCGATCCAACGCTCCCGCTCCCGAGCGCAGCGCCTGCGTTCTGGGCACCACCCTATGACCGCGAAATCTAAAGCAGGTCGTCTTAGGTTGACAACAATAACATGGCTAAAGGTGACACATAATTAGGCGAAATTAGGTCGATTGACGAAATTTCACACTTTATCTATTATTTAAGAAAAATATTTTTAGATACAAACACATTTACAGATGTTTCGCTATATTGCTACACAATGTCTCTCTTTAACTTTTTATCAATATGACAGATATTGGAAGGATTCTAGTAGTATTCAGCTTCTTGATATAAGTCAGTCATAAATATTGTACTGTATAAACTAGGCGGTTGGATCTACGTGTTTTAAATAATAGGCAATCATTTTTTCCACAGTTAAACATCCGTTTAAGATACGTGTATCAAACTAATTAAACGTTTCAATAAATTATTTAACTTGGCAAAAACATCCATGGGTATATACTGTTATTGTTTTAATAACAAGCCATTGTTAGAGGAACACGGTAATTAAGGCCTACGTGAAAAACGAGGAAATAATAAAGTATAGTCATGGTGCGGACTCACTTATCTTAAAGATGCTAATCGCAGGATGCTTAGTTTAGCAAGGGCAAGGAGTTAATATATTATAGTTACCTACTACCTCGTGGTAGTAGTGGAAAGATTAAGATTAGCATTATTAAATAATTACAGATTTATTGTTACATTTAACACGACTTAACTGATGTCCTTAAAAAAAATTAAATTAAATAATTTTTGTTTATGACGCTCTTTCCATGTATCATTTCACATATCGCGTACATATTCTGAAGCATGTTATCGACGACGTTTCTAAGTCGCAACATAATCATAAAAACTTAATAATATTACAAATTCAGGCGCCGAGATATGAAGACCCCATCACCCACTGGTTTTCAACAAAGTCAACGCAAGACAGCGTATGGTGAGCTGGTGAAAAGTAGTACGTGACTTCATACGTCCACGTATCTGAGCTCCTCTGATAGTACCCTGTCGGACAGTTGGGACAGGTCCCCTGTCTCAGGCTTGCCTAAACCGGCCATGCAGAGTAGGATCACTAGAGCTGCGTTGTCAAGGGTAGATGTGGAAACCTAAGTGGCGAGTTGGCTATATGTTTTAAATCCAGTGAAACCTTTCTTCCCTCAACCCTTTGCACCGGTGTTGCCCTTGAGCTATCATTGGTATCGCTTTATATGAGGCTTGTTTCGCGGAGGGCTAGTCTAGTCACCGTCAGCCCGAGATGAAATTTTGTACCATTTATAAGGCAGGTTTCCGGTAGACAATCCTTTCCCGCCACACAGTCTAAAACTTTTTAGATTTTATTCAATTTCATCGTACATCATGGCAGGTGCTATCTATGTCACTGTCTATGTACGTGTATTCTTTGTTTTTCTTGATTTTTAATAAATATTTTTCTATGTAAAAAGTAAATCTATTATTTTAACCAACAGGTAAGACACAGCAGACGCTGCCTATATTAGCAGTTTACAAGTAAAAATTTAATTGTGTCTTGACTACAGAGGGTTTTGTAAACGCTTCAAAATTGCCATTTTATTGTTGCCTATAAGATGTATTATGTATCGTACTCGTCATTTGACTTGAGGCCTGTGTGCACACAGTTTCATTAAATTAGTAGGTATCTATAATTGGCTATGTTTACTACTGTTAGTTATAGATGATATAAATTGTATTTGCTGTGAATATCCTTAAAAGTTAAAAATAAAATAAAATAAATATTAATATTGAACAAACGACAAATTCTAACCATATAACAATTAAGGTAATAACTCATAAA
Organism: Grapholita molesta; assembly: GCA_022674325.2. Taxonomy (NCBI): domain Eukaryota; kingdom Metazoa; phylum Arthropoda; class Insecta; order Lepidoptera; family Tortricidae; genus Grapholita; species Grapholita molesta. The sequence goes on from CP053126.2 coordinate 8,043,000, forward strand.
TACTTTACAATCACAGTCTCTTCAACCTTGTTTACTTATGTGGATGCAGAACTAACAATAGGGGGAACACATCAATTAACCACATAATTGGCCCTCATGCCCATCGCTTGCCATCGCCGTGCAACGTGCGCCACAGCCCAGCCAGTGCAAGTGAGGTCTCCGGCTACCACCAGGAATTGCAATCACACTTTGTTTGCTTATCACCTGTAGTCAGAACTTGATTTGAGCTCTCATTTGTTTCACTAAATATAGTCTTTAATCATGGAGGCAGAGGTTTATTTATGGTTTGTTCTCGAACCTAATATTTTTCAAATGTTATCGAGATGCGCAACACAATATAATATTAACATTTACATCATACATACATTTCAGCATATGCAATCCACTGCTGAACAAATATGACTTGTATCATCTTAGGGTATTTGCCATAGTCGCCACGCTTGGCCTACCCAGGCGACCGCAGTAGCTGTAGATTGAGTTTCGATGGACGCTGCTACCCGTCCGTAGGATTTTTCCCTTTGTCGCCTATTACGACACCCGCGGGAGGAGATGGGGTGGTGCTATTCTAGTCGGCCGGCATCACACGGCTTTATTATTTATTGGCTTACCCAAGATGATTAACCCTTTTGTTTTTACGTAATATTATTGGGACAGCGCGAGCTTCGGAGTTCACGGCCATGATCGTGTAATACTTATGGCTGTGAGAACGCTGTGTAAATGAGAAATGTCAGGTTTTGTGTGGGTTCTGTAGAAATGATTCTTAACACCATTTCGTGCTATCTGTAAACTTGACATGCTTGTCATGTATCTGATTAGGTAACTATTAGTTATTATTGCATGTCGATATTGACCTACTTAGACAGTTTCCAATGAGCCGAAATTTAACACGTTTATGGAGATCGAATAACAACATACTCGTAGAACGATAGTGAGATGTTTGGTTTTTATATTGAAGCACGGTAAGAACCTACTCAGTAAGTATCTTTAAAACATTATAAACTAGTTGTTCACATTAGTGTCGTTTTAGAGTCTTAAGATCTATAACTTGAAATGAGTATATTGTTAAGGTTGTCATATTTGTTTTAACTATTTATATTATTTTATACTCGTGTTTTTCTTTCGGATGCACTAAATATCAGCGTCGCTACATGTCCAGTCAAGTATCGACTCACGCTGAGGGGCATCCTATTTGGTGTTTTATATATAGTCTACTTAATCCTATAATGTAAATTAGTTTTTATTATGCAAAATATATAATATCTTCCTTTTTTTATTCTTCGCTAAAATGTGGTTTTATATGTATTATATATCACTACTTAGCATTATTTTCATTACAAAATCGTGACACAAAAACCAATTTGAACTAATAGGTACTTTATAGGTATTTTGACGACCGATCTGGCCTAGTGGGTAGTGAAGAAGCCTATGAAGCCGATGGTCCTGGGTTCGAATCCCAGTCAGGGCATTTATTTGAGTGATGAGCGCAGATATTTGTTCCTGAGTCATGGCTGTTTTATATGTATCTATTTTTTATAAGTATATATCATCGTCTAGTACCTACAACACAAGCCTTTCTGAGCTTACCGTAGGACTAGGTTGATTTGTGGAAGATTTTCCCAAAATAATTATTTATTTAATATTTAAGGTACTAGTAATATGTGTTTAATAAAATGTTAATAGTACTTTCTTCGTAATTTATAAAAATGGGTAGTGGTGAGATCTATTTTAAACTCTATTACTTACTATGTTTGGCATTCTTTATTATTTCAAATTTAAAACTGTCCGGGACTGGAATTTTTTCCATAAGGTTTTATTTACGATTCAATAATCAATATTTAACTTAAATCAACATTGTTCTTAGTGTGCTACCCGTGTTTAAAACACAACATTTAAACACTTATTTATAACGAGCATTTCATTCGATTTAAAATCATAGACAAATACAGTGTTAAACGTACTGAAACCGCAGTGCCTCCAGTATTTACACCACCAAACCAGACTGATTTTATGTTTTTTACCTACGCCATCTTGAGATGTAATTTAAAAGTATAAAGTATAAAGCACTCAGACGTCGACCCATTATGGACACAAAAAGTTTCACAAAGAAAATTAAGGCGTTCGTTTTAAATTGATAACCAGATTCCCACAAAGATGAACTGAATAAGTATTGAATAATATTCTATTGTAGTCATTGACTTCGCTTCATTATATCACTTACACAATACATCTCCATCGTACCTAATAGAGGTTAAAGAGTAAGTTACGTGTGCAGTACGCGTGGTCACGCAATGTTTATTATTTAACTCTGCCTTCAGTCATGTCAGGTCAATAGTACCCTGTCAACACTTCACCATTTCTCTAGAGGACAAAATCGTTGACGTGCTATTTGGTAATAGGACTGGTATTGCAGTGTTTATGTCGAAACATAAAGGAAGAGTGAGAAAATAATTTACGTTCTCTAGACCGCAAAGCTCTCCGCTCATCCGCACTATCGCAGTTTATAAAACCGACAGTGTGCGTGACAACAGGAGATGGTAGTGTTTCGACAATTTGGATGTACTGTACTACCTATGTCTCTCAGTACTGTAACCACGGAAACTGTGTGGTCATTATTTTACTTCATTACTTTACCGCTAGTATAATGTTAACTTAGTGGTTTGTACAGAAATTATTTGCCAGTACCAGTACCACATTTATTCAATTATTATTTCATATTTATTGATAATAATAGCATTAAATGTATAAATCAATTATATATTCGTATTGATCCGTTAATGATCACACTTATAATATGAAATCCAAATGAATGTAATTAACTAATTTTTTTTATTATGCAGAAACGTCTGCTAGCGAAAATCTTCGATATTAAAATCGAAAGAAGGCGAAAGAAAAATAGAAAAAATTGACTCGACCTATATCACTAGCCCAGTGCACTACCAAATATAAAAAGGGCTAGTGATCCAGTGGTTGTGGGTTCGAGTCCCGCTGCGAGTCAAACTCTTTTCTTTCGATTTAAATATCGAAGGTAATTAACATTATATTAACATTAAATTAGGCCCTACAAATGACACTGGTACCCTGCAGTATGGGTACGCCGTTCGAGTTTATGCTCTTGCGTCAATATTCTGGCATCGCCCCACCGGCACCAAAGTCAATGCTGATGCTGCAGCATCATCCTCAGCCGAGGAGTTCAAGTGCTTCAAATGCAGCACTAGGCACTAGTTAGCCTACAATACATATTTACTGCGTTTTGCGTTGAAATTTTAGGGCCACAGAGTTGAGCGTCTATTACACAAAAACTTTTCGGCACGTCTTGTAGATTATATGGTTACCAAAGCGTTATGGTCAGCCTTTAGACCCCTTTTAGCTCTTTGTATATTTTTTACTTGCATTTCAAAACTTCAATGGTCAAGTTAAATTGTTATTAGTATTAAGCATTTTTATTATTTATAAAAAAAAAGATTTATTCATCGATATTAAATTGAAAGTTCCTATGTTTTTCATTTCGTATCAAGTTAATAAATAGATAACATTTACACCAACTAAAGATATACTGTAATATTTATTTATTTGTAAAAACGTTCATACTGTAAAATTATTTTAGTCGTTGTCTGTAACTTTATGAAATAAAAATTTATAGCAAGTGATAAAAATTAAAGGGTGTGTCTGTTTATATCCATATGCGTCAAATATACTTATTTGCAAAATTATTAGACTCCGTGCTTATTTTATAAAAAATGTAACTAATAATATAAGCGGAACTCTATTACTAACTAAATACGAAGACTCTCGTATACAAATTACAAGTTATGCAATGGCCACTGGGTATCTCAATGATCGAGATATAATGTAATCCAGTACCTATACTTACAACAACAATAGCTAGGCCTCTTAACTACTCTTATAAAACATGCATTTAAATGAAACCCGTTTAGAGATACTAATGCCTGAGATTCGCCATTGATTCCACGAGATACCAGTTGCACGGGGTTTGCCGCGGTCGTGATGTCATGATCTGCATCACTCTGTACACAAGGCCAGCTATTTGTCACACCGTTGTTGCTTCTGTCTGTTTCTCGAGCTGCATACATCATGACGTTGCTTTATAATGACAGATTTTATGGAATATCAGTCACGTTTTATACTCGTATGTTACTGGCTAGCTTTACAAACCAGTTTTTCAATACATTATACGGAATATATTGTATTCTATATTGTACAGAATGCTACAAATTCGGATTAAATGTTATAAGTAACACAATGTTTTCCAGTCTATAAATAAATAAACATTACAGGATGTGCTTACACGAATTAACTCACCCCCGCGGTAAGCTCAACAAGGCTTGTGTTGTAGGTACTCAGCCAAAGATATGTATAATATTCAAATACATATATAGAAAATACCCATGACTCAGAAACAAATACCTATGTACATTACACAAATTAAAGATAAACACGGTTCTACTTACGTTTATTTAGTCACTCGCGCTACATGTTTCGGAGAACATAGGCCTCCATTTTCAAGCACTAAGAGTGCTGAGTGTCCGTTCGGTTCGCCGATAGTCGCCGGCCCGTCGCGCACCGTAGAACCGTCTTTATCTTTAATTTATATAATATGTCTCACGAAAGTTTAAATACAAATACATTACACAAATTAAAGACCTTACTTGGATTTGAATCCAGGACTACGATACAATACCCATTAGGCCAGACCTGCCGTCAAACAATAGCAATGAAGTATGGAACAGCGCACCAAAAGTATCTAACGTTATTTTAAATATATTAATGTTTATTAATTTAAATGCAATAGACACTTTGAAACTAAACTACATATCTCATTAGTATAAAAATACACACGATAACATACATTGGTGCGTTGTTTCATTTGTTACTATTGATGCCGACTATACTTATCGGCATTTCATAGAATGACTGCATGGTACACTTTACCGGTAGCCTACAAGTTAATATTTATATAATGATTTATACCTGATTGACCTAGTAAATCTATTAGTTAAGTAAACAATTAAAATAAGTACAGGAACGCGCTAGTTAAATTATATTAATAGAATACATACGAGTATTAGCCATTACTGCGTGCGCGTTTTAAAATTAAGATATTTTTACAGACGACTTTGATCGGTAAATATATCTACAACATTGATATTGACAATACATAACAATATCATACGTGAACATATACAACTTGTAACAATCAGTTACTACCTACCTAGTTGTTAGTTCACCAAAGGGACGCAACTAGAATATTCTGAAAAACACTAGACCTGTAGTGGGGTTAGAATCAAACTGCACTTTAATAGGAATCAGTGTCATGAATACGAGAACATATTCAAAAAATAAATATTTTTTATAATTCTGGTAAAATCTTTTTTTTTTTTCAAGTATGACCATTTTAATAACTCACATGATGAAAAAGACATCAATTTACATCGAAGTTTCTACAGGAAGCGATCTTACATTGTTCTTGGGTGTATGACATGTATTACGAAAATATTAATTAAGTACTGTAACATAACAATTTTCACAATAGAGCATTGTAATATCCAAAACGTAAACCAATTATAAATTAAACATAAAAAGCACGTAGCGTGCATTGGGGCTGCATCTAAATAGTCTATGAAATGATCGGTGCTCGCTAAAACTTACCTAAGCCTTTTTACGGATTGAGTGTGTGGCATACTTATCGGCCATGCACTACGCGTCCATCCTTCATTTTACCGCAACAAATTATGTAACACATTGACTTATTTTGTAAGCGCGATCTCAGTTTTGGTTCCACGCCACAGCTTTGTCCCCAAAGACGATGGAACAAATGCCTGTTGACGCAAGCTCCTGCCAAATAGCACATGGTACCAAGAAAAAGTCCCTTACGTAAAACTAACTATAATAGTAACATCGCATTATTAGAATCCATTCTGTCTACGCAACATTGTGTCATAATTTAGTTATCATTCTGAATTTGAGTGGTCAAAGTGGTATATTCGTAGTGCAATACTTAAGTCGGCAGACAATCTCTAGACGCACTCAGTTGCTTATACCGCGGAGAAAGGCCACGATTTACTTACTAGTTTATCATGGCTAGTGACAGTAAAAATATTGTTATTTGAATACACATATCACTATCATAATTATATTAAGGCGAGAAATTAGGTCATTTCAAGACATCACATTGGAATGACTGTCTCTTCGAAGTTCAACTGCTATTTAAAAGTGTTAAAAATGAATTTATCGCATATGCAAACGCTACAGATATTTTAGACCACGCAAAAAGAGATAAGCACAAAAATCGGGTAAATGTCATTTTATTCAAGTTAACGGTTAACCTCAATTAATTAAATTTCGTTATAACGTAACACATTATTTTTTTAGGTAGTTATGAATCTGAACACTAAGCATTATTATAAGCTGCTTAAATAAAAAAATCTGTAGTGTATTATATTTTTTTTTGTATTATTTACTTACATCGTACAATTTTAGAATTAGGTACCTACCGAAATATGAAAAAATACGATGAAGTGTTCCGCAAACTCTCGTCAATAAATTAGGACCATACTTTCTAAATTTAAGCAATTTTGCGTGTCGTCTTCCAATTAGCATATAATAGGTACACCGGGTCGGTCTATGCAACGACGGAATCAGAACAAGTCATTACATGGGCCAAGTTAAGTAATTCTGCGCTACTACTAAGACTTAGCACAAAACAATGCCTTGACATGAAGACGAGTTCTTGAATAATTTCTCGGGTTTTGTAAGTTAAAACTATAACAAGCTTGCTACATATTTGTGCTGCAACAAGAGAGTTTATACCAATTATATTTTATGATTTTAGAGTTAAAATTCTAAATCCTCCTTGTTTACGTTAATTATTCTTATCATTAATACAAAATGGAATACACACACTTAGAAAGCATTATTTTATTTGTTTTAATTTATTTTATTTCCACACTTGCAATTGTATTTACAGTTACAAAAGTAGCCAACTAATACTCCTTATTTTCCAATTTTACGTCAATCAGTATTACTTTATTTCACTTTTTGGGATACGAATTTGAATTGATTTAGTCACATTGGTTAACATGAACGTGTGATATAAACAAAAGCAAAATAAAAATTAAAGTTCTTAGGAATAATTAACATAGACATCTACATACAACGCCCATAATCCAGTTAATTAATACTTTCCTTCCCTAACTTATATGTTTTGCAAGATAAAAATAGAGAACACAAATCCATAATTAATTTAACCAGTTATTTTGATACAAAATATTTACCCGTACCGTAAAAATATTTACCATTTTCTAGATTATAATACAAAATCGAGAAAACCTTTAACACGTTGTTTATTTACGAGAATTCGCCAAGCAAATTAAGTGTTAAAAATTGCGTCGAATCGCGTAACTCCATGAAATCGGCCCTAAAAATTGTAGCAACAATTAGCAGATTGCATGCGCCTAATGGTAGCTGACATTATCTGGCATCTGGAAGCCCTTGTTGAAACAAACGATTATCACCGTTCCAACAATAGATCGTATGTTAACATAATTGTTGCGAAATTACGACCGTAATTTCTTAATATACTATTCTGTGCGGTTTTAATTTAAATACTCGTAAATGCGATATTAGCGGTCTCAGCGTGATGTTTCCATGAAACACCGGTCACGAATATCCTCAAGCTACGTATATTACTACTGATCCTGTCTGTTACATCTTGAAGATTGTTTTTCAAAGGCTTTTTGAAAATGTTTATGTTATTATCAAATAAGCAATCTTACAAAATATTCATATTGAAAAGTTTACAGCATTAGATAGGGAACGAATAGTATGTGAGCTATATCATCACTTACTTCCCCTTCCGACTGTTTGCTAATGGTTATTTTTTACTATCAAAATCTAATGGTAATTATATTATTATTCCACACTTTCAGGTGATTTATTTAGTAGTTAAATGGATATTGATTTCCTGTCTTCCAATTAAAATGCCAAAATAAATGAATGTTGCTTTAAAAATGCAAATTATACTTGCACTAGTCGTCCTTTGTGGTATTGACTGTTAGTGTCATAATTAAGCTCGTTTAAAGTGAAAAATCATCACACGACGCCGGTTGATATTTAAAGATCACTCATTTGTCAACAATCTAAAACATAAAATAACTAGTTAAGTAATAACGAAGGTTGTCGAACGTCCGAAGGTCGACCCTGTGTTTTACGAATATCCGATGGCATTCGCCAATGTTATTAATATTATCAAAGAAATATAAATATCGTAAGAAATTCTATCATGCATTATAGTTTCGAAATGGCAAAGACGTTTTGTTGTAATGAACGCAGCTTGGGAAGAGGCGGGTGTGTCGAAATGAATTGGGCATTAGAACGCAGTCTGTGTTTAGAATCAGATGTGGCAACCCAGTCCAGCTATAGATACAGCCCAGCTTAATATATGTACGCGGCGTTAAAAACATGCTAATTCATATTTAAGTTATCTCTACTGGCTGAAATTACTTGCTTTCAACATTGAGTCCATTACGAGAAACCACGCCGAATATTTAATACATAATGAGCCACTTAATTAAACTCTTCTTATCCTCTGCTGTTACATTTCCTTAACATATATATTATAAATTAAGTACTATTCGTGTCAGATGATGTCATATTTGATCTTAATCTTATAAACATTACTTAATACTTCTTTTAGTTTATCACATATTACAAAGGTGTTAACTATGATCATCACGGAAGCCAAAATTGTACACAAATATTATTAGTCTATTTTAATGACATTTTAAACATCAAATGAACCGAGAGCTATGATTATAGTGCTCTGTACCAAATCATGCATATATTTAGTGAAGAGTGTAATATCCTAATGGCGTTGAAATTGTATTAAAAGGTTTTGGTACTATTTGGAACATCATATAATCATGATTTAATTTGTTTTTATGCAGGATGTAATATTTTACATGATGCAAGATATATTTTTCCAACTCCATAATCAACAAGCAAGTGGAAGCCGCTCTGATTAAGATAACATATTTTTATATTTATTTTTTTACTTATAAAGGATAATTATGACATTATAACAGCTTTCGTAAGATATTTAAAATGTAAATTTAACTAAATTATTTTTCAGCACTACTACTAGGTACTAGCATAAATCACAAAAAAATGTTATTGACAGTTATTATTCAAACAGCCAATTCAAATTATTAATTTTTGAATAGCCTTATAAACCGTTATAATATCCAGTAACAACTTTAAAGTAAAATAAATTACAAAAAATAAAAATAAAAGATTTAAAATATTTTGGCTGATTTCATCGAGAGTAGAAGCATTCAATTGTGAGTTGTTTATGGAGTTCGAATAACATCTCATTGCATCATATAAACACATCCTGTAGAGTCTGGCTAGCCAAATATTGTTGAGATATATTTCTTTGTAATATCTATGATTAAAAAACAGCCTAAAATTCTGCTGTCAATTTATGTCACTTAATCAAATTGTTAGAGTGGTTTAATTATAAATAACATAATTATACTCGTATTATACCAAGTGAGGTCCGCAAATTACTATTTAAGCTATTAAATAATAACGACCAAGTGCGAATTCGACGGGAAGCAGTATATAACGAAAACTGTAATGTTTAAATTATTATTTAGAAACAAGTATAATAGTATAGTAGGTTAGTGCTCTATTAATATCGACGGTGGAAATTTCAAATATCGTAAGGGACATACTTTTATATGCGACTTACGACATTTGAAATTTCCACTGTCGATATTTTGATACTTTAAGTACTAGTTGTAAAATTGCCTAATACTTTGATTAAGTACGTGAATTTAATAAAACCTGAATCTCATAAACAGGAAAAGTGTGTAAAGAAATAGATAAACACGAACATCTGGAAAAAAATAATACAATGTAAATATTGGAACGGAGCAAAAGAGTAACGGAAAACCAATATTTAGTCTTCTAAATCAGTGGAGTGATTGGTCAGAGTCCGATTCGACTATAGCGAATGAATCATTGTTAAATAAATGTATAAATATTCATCCTAATCAAAATTATTTATTGTAACTTATTAGTTTTATGTAGTTCACCTATTTCGGCGTCTGTCTTATATGTAAGCAAACAAGCAAGAAACATGCAAATGCTGTAAGTTGAACTTGACATTAGTTGATATGAGGAATATTAATTCGATTATTAATAGTGCTGTTTTGGATATTGGACAATGATGATATCAAGTTTCAGTTTATGTACTTAAACCTTTTATTTGAAACAATCAGTAGTTGAATCACTAAAAATATACATATTAATATTTCAATGAAAACAACCATCATAACACTCTTGGTTAAACGGTGGTGGTGGTGATTCTGTCAAAATTGTTTACATAATTTGCAATTTCTATTGGATTCCAATATACCTACGTGTGTACAAAACATATTTTCTAGTATCAAAACTATAATTCCTACTACACCAATTGTGACAAACCTAAGATTTTTATAATTTTCCGTCTAAAACATTTCATTATTAACCTTTATTTTATGGAAAAAAAAGATTGATGACATTCAGTGTTGTCCTAAAATGGCAATCGTGGCTGAATAATCGATTACCAGTTGACAGCATAGAGCACTTGACAAGTCTGATCAAATATCGAATGAACACGGCGCGGCCCTTTATTGGTAAATACGATGCAACCCGATTAAATAATGATTTTATTTCTACATCACAGCGGACATCAAAATTTTGTCAACCGGCTGACCTAAGACTTAATAGGCATGAACCAACGATTTACAGATCAACTTTTTCAGATAAAATAAATAGACTCATCTAAATGGTATTCTAAATATTTATAATATGTTAACTGACTCAAAAACAAACTTAAAAAAAACGATTCAGTTGTTAACTAACCGTCTAAAACATGAAGCTATTATTGACAAATACGTGTTTTACGTAGAAAATAATAAACAAATACCTTTATTTTTTTGGCGTGTCACCACATAATAAGCAGGAGATACCTATTTAGAAACATTTAATAACACTGACCAGGAAAGGGAAAATGATTATAACTATTTTAGCTTTCATTTGGTGTATTTGCTGAGTACTTATTATTGTTGTCAGAATAATATAGTAATATAAGAGTTGTATATGGCTACACAGAACTTAAAATGAACCCAACAACTTTCTACATCGACCTATTCTGTCAATAGGATTCACCGTATTTTCTGCAAGCATGTAAGTAAGGAAACGAGTGCACTCAGTTACTCATAATGGCTAAAGTGAAATGCAACCAATACCTTATTTAGAGCTAGGAAACCCTACCTCGGAGACAGATAGCAAGTAGAGATACCATACGCACAAGCTGAAGGGGTTTACGGATTATATACCCAAATTTGGTAAAAAATAATATTTAGTTAACAATGCATTATAGTTGCATATATAACAATAAAGTTACATACAAGAAAAAATATTTCATTAAGTGTTTGTTATTTTTATTTGCACACGTGAATATATCATAAACACATAATTATCACCCCCTCACAAAGTTATTACATTATGTATTGATAGCAATGTTCTGTAAGTAGGTCTTGCGACGCTATCGGCTAGCCATCTACACATAACAAGTATGACTAGAATCATAATGAAGTTATCGGAGTAGTCTGAGCTGATTTAAGCTAGGAAGACGAGACAAAGAATGTTTTTATGACTTACAAGTACGTTGACGTATTGACAAGTAAATTGTATTTGTATTTAGTTGAAATATGACTAGTTTATTTATACAATACAGAGTTTATAAATGTCACTGCATTTTCAATGAGTAAGCGAATAATTAGGATTAAGTATTCATTAGTTACATAAATTATATAGTACCTGTTAGGGCCAAGTAAGGGTACAGTCAGGATCACATAGTCAGTAGCAACTATCGTTGCCAATTATATCGATACAGATCCTTAATTTTATAGCAGTAAGGATGTGTTACTATACATTTGACTACATTATCTTGTTTGACTACAGTAACTATATGACGCTAACTGTACCTAGTTCACATGCTACACTTGCAATTTTGCATTTAAAGTTTTTATTACCTACTTAAAAAAACTCGTTAACGTCAAAAATATCGTTACCATTACAATATGTCGGCAGTGCAAAATATACACACACAAAAAATATAACTAATAGCTTAATAGTACGAGTAACCGGTTCTATACTTTACGAGTACCTATAGTTACGATTTTTTGTGAAGATGGTTATTTAGTAGTTGAAGGTTATTAATATACTTTTAATATGATGTTTTGAACTCAATGAATTCACGTAATATGTTTGTGACACGAGACACGACTAGAATCACAAGCGTTCGTAGACTGCGGTAGCTTTTAAAAGTCAATCATAAGGGGCCATGCACATGGAATTTTGACTTTTTGTTCGGCTTATATGGCACGCTATTTTCATATCCCTTTAACATGTTACTGGCACAAAGGGAATTTACAATATTTTTTATTTTAAGAAAATTATTGGATCCGCCGTGTGATGCCGGCTGACTAGAATAGCACCACCCCATCTCCTCACGCGGGTGTCGTAAGAGGCGACACGGGGAAAAATCCTACGTACGAGCAGCAGCGTCCGTCGAAACCCATTCTACAGCTACTGCGGTCGCCAACCCACCTGCCAAGCGTGGCGACTATGGCAACTACCCCCAAGATGATACAAGTAATATTTGTAGGAGGCCTATGTCCAGCAGTGGACTGCATACAGCTGAAATGTATGTATGTATTCTCGTAGTTTCATAGTTGTTTGTAGTTTGACTCTTATGTATTGTAATTGGAAGGCATAACTTACTGTATGAATTGCATTCTAGATTAGCATTCGTTTTAAAATCATGATACCTACAATATGCCATATGTAATGAAGGCACCAGGCGTCAACAAGTCTGAAACCTTGGACTTATATTCTTTAACCACTGGAATTTACATAGCTTAGTGAACTGCTGGAATCTGACTTGAATTTTAGTTTGTTTTCATAATCATCTACCATGTTTTAAAATCTCTCAATTAATAATTATTAATAATTATTAATAATGTTATCTGTTTCGTGGTATTTAAGTGCGTAATTGTATGCTGAAACTACAAACATGACTGCCTTCGTTTACTCTTGAGCCACGATTATGTATAATATCCGTAAATATATGTATGTTTATGTAGAAATCTTAAAGATAAACTTGAAGACATTTAGGTCTTTCAATTATTGTTAATAACACGAGGAGTCTCTACCAAATATTCTTCTATACGCCATCTTTTAATTTAATAAGATCATTTGAAACGTATAAAATAATAGTATTTCCATTCATCGTTATTTACGCTTTTGCTTATTAGTACAGTCAGCAGCAAAAGTGGCTAAGCGTTTGAAGTGTTCAAAATGACCTACACGCGCTCTTATTCTCTTGACAATAGAGATGAGTTGTCCTCATTTTGATCACCTCAAATGCTTAGCTACTTTTGCTGCTGACTGTACGAGTAGTACCTACAATTAAGCATGTCAAAAAAGTGTGACAGCTATAGACAGGGCGGTGACCGCTGCACTTTTTCGGTTTTGTAGGGTTTATCTACTTTTTTTTATCTTTTGCCTTTGTACAAAACGCAATTCAGAAATGAAACACATAATAGACAATGTGAGTATACAACTCAGATCACTACACGCTAGATTCATTGATAATCTTAAATACTGACTGTACTTACTGTAAATCATAATATTTATTTTATTCAAGAAGAGTATTTTATTGCCAATTATAATTAACTCTAATACCATTCATAACTAAGCAACTAATTCCCACGACTTTTTAATATTCATATAAACGTATTAAATGATCAAGTTTTGCTAATAATACTATTAGCATCTTTTTAAATATTTCATTTAACATTGAAACATAAACTCGTTTATTGACAAAACTAAGCCAGCCATATTATAAACAATATTAATCACCCATAAAACATGTTTACAGCACGACTGGTATTTGCTGATTGGGTTATTTCTGTGATGCCTAAAATTAAAGCATTATAATTTTCGTTTAAAAGCCTTGAGGCTATGTATGATCTCACCAATTATGTTACTAAAGACAAACCTACCTACTCATAACATATTGAAAGCGGGTAAATTAAGTAATTTCAACTAGAATAATGTTTATGTTTGAAACGTTTATAATAACGTGCATATACTTAAAGATAACAGGAGAAAGTAAAATTGTAAATTACAAAAAAAAAATACGTGCCTATAACAATTTATAGAATTACAGCCAGCATTGCTCAGAGATAGGGGTTAAAATTGACCGCGCGCTTCAACTCACGGTTACTTGCATGCTAATGTTACACAATTATGTAACAACTATTATTATAATTCAGATTTTCTTAATTAATATACAGACGTTACCAACATTGTCAGTTTCGGTATGTGTAATGTTTGTTATTTATGTACCGATCTATGTGTCCTATAAATTTATAAGTAGTTTGTGGTTGATTGATAATATTTTTCATATAAGCAAGTGCATATTACTATTTTTTTTAGTGCAACAGTAAATCTTAATGACCCTACTACAACCTCGGGTTGCATATAAAAACCTGTAAACGCAGAACAGTCGCTTTCCTGAATGGAACATGAACATTTACTGAATGACCTGATCGCTGTAAAATGAACACACGCACCCTTGGATAAAATCACCAGCTCGTACCACGGTCCACGGTTTGTTTATACCAAGTGCACTGAACGGTCACTGCGGGCGCGGATGTGTCTTCCTCGCGGCGCGCGAACATCAACTGGCGTGCGCGCGCGCTCCTCACCCGGCTGATAACAGATACGGATAAGCTTGCTAAAGTTTTGTTAATGACTGAAATTGGACGAAAGTTGTAAGGGCCTTGGGAACGTATATGGGATGGCAGATTTATGCTTATGGCAATATAATTTCGTAATGAGATTCAGAAAGAGAAATATGCAGAAGATCTTACTGGGCCCAAGCGTCTGTAAAATTTAAAGGCTAAAGGGCATAAAGAAGTATGTTTATGCCCAATTAATTTATGACTGACTATTTAAAATATACAACGTAATTGTTGTGAACAGGACTGGTAGAAAGGAACAATTATGTTAATATTCATACTGATGATCAATACCCAGACGCCCAGGTATTTAAGCATTTATTTTTAGTTAACTATGTGTTGCCACTGTATGCTATACTTAAGAATTATTATTTCCATCTTACGAAGCTGAATAATTTTAAAATTCTTCATTCATGCACTCTTTAACAGGAAGTTGAATTGACAAACTTTATATTTGCATTTAAAGATCCACTTAAAAAAGTGATATGAGTATCCGTTAAAATTTTATTAGCATGCGCATTTCAAGCTACACGATGGTAAAATGATGTATATTAGATGCATACATTTATATTCGTAGTTGTTCGCTCACATTATCATATACGTTGGCATAACATCATACCTATACAGGGCACGCACAGTCCTCGCGAAATTCCAAACTAGTTATCCAGCGGGGCATTCTGCGTCAATAATCTGATCTTCTTCTATACTAATGGTATCATTTGCTTTGAATGAAATGGTATCTAAACCTATTGTGAGTTTGACAACCCTTTAATGTTGAAGTGTCACTTGGTACTATAACATGAACTTGGTAAGCAATTGATATTTACAGAGGATGACCTAAATGAGCCTCAAGTATAAATAGTAATATAATAACTTATTTTTGAATAGGTGATGTATTTATTTATATAATTAATCTTTATTACAATAAAGAAAACTGATTGTACAAGAGACGTACATAAAGCCATGAGGCATTCTCTGCCAGTTAACCTTAGGGCAAAACAGAAAATATTGATTCGCACTTTAAATGTTCTAAGATTATCAAGACCAACTAGAGAGAATAGAAACAGTAATATATAAATATATGTACATAATTTAATTTAGGCTAATGTCTTATTTAAAAAAAAAAAAACAATTTTATAATGTCTCTTTACTTATGGGACACCCCAGTATGTAAATATGTTGCTTCTTTTAACTCCCAATTAAAGGATTAAAAAAATACTTAAATGACTAACATCAATAAATTTTAGGACAATCCTACCTATATTGATCTAGTCATAGAGCAAAATTTATAAGGTTTGTGATTTAGCTAGACTACAACATAAAATAACTTTCCACTGAAAATGACCCATTATGTTGGCAATATGAGCGTTAATACCACGTAAATCTCATTAAATATTTAACAACTCAATCGCGATTACCAATAATTTAGTAAAATACTTATAAGGAAGGTTAAATCCAGAAACTGGTCCCTCTTACTAAATACAGCCCGACATGCAGTCGAATGCCAGAAAAAATTACAGTATACATACATATATTTAAGTAGAAATTGAAATTATAGGTTATGCAAATTATTTAATTACGAGTATGTGTATATTCTTGAAACTCAAGACCATCATATAAGTGTTGAAGCTCTTAACTGGTTTTTAGATTACTATGCCTTTTTATTTTGTTTTGTGTGTAACGTGTTTACGGATACAAAAGTTGTGTTAAGGCTAAAGATTGTTTACAAATATTACATATGGAGGAATTACCAAATAAAATTACTTAATAATGAACAAAACAGTTTTGGCTACAAACGCGTTACAGGACTATTTCAACTTCCTTGTAATTCACTGTTAAAAGGGAAAAACTAATATGTCTTTAATAATATGTCTACAATTTGCACCTAATTATAATGGCTTAAGGCTCAATGTATGTTGTAGTATGCCCTTGACTGTACCTAACAGTAATATCTACTGAATAAGCATGTTGGCGTTCTATATTCGAATTTTGACATAGGGTTCACTTTTTTTTAATAAGTTCGTCCTTTTGCCAGCTTTTGCCGCCTCGTTTTGGGTTGTAATAATTTTAAGGTCAAATCCAGTTACAAAGTCTTCAGTATACTTTTATCTATAATGATATAAGTTTCATATTAATTCATTATACAACTACATAAACATGGTCCGTCGGTTAAAATTTTTCACCGCTTTTCGATTTAGCTAGGTACATATCTTACCAATTATCACCGTCAGCTAACACTAGAATGATTTTTAGACTTTAGTAGCCAAAATGCCTAAATCAGAACGCTGTTTTAACACCGTTTTTGTCCGTATGTTACAAGAAACTCTTACATGAAAGTAAATATAAATGTTTTAACAAAAGGCGTGTATTAAGTATTATTAATCTTTCTTATTAATATTTTGATTTGCTTTGCTTTGATTGCGCTGGATAGGGTTCATATTTTTTTTTTTTTTTTTTTATAAAAGACTGACCAGCGTTTGACCTCAGTCGCACCTGGAAAGTGACGACGAGGTCGAGGGTGTAACACGCTGGTTCAGTAACAGCCTATTCACTCTTGCCTTGAAAAGACCCAAATTATATCTTACCGGGAATACAGACGAAGGGAGCGAATTCCATTCCTTAGCAGTCCGCATTAGGAAGGTAGAAGCGAATCGCTTCGTGCGAATGAATGGAATATTCACAACGTAAGGATGAAACCGCTCCCCTCGTCTGGACGTCCGGTGGAGGAACGGAGATGGCGGAATTAAATCGTGCAGTTCCTGTGCACACTCTCCAAAATGTATCCTGTAAAACACAGACAAACTAGCAACCCTGCGACGGTGCTCAAGGCTTTGTAACCTTACACTCAGTAATTCAGGATCGCCAATGAGTCTGCGAGCACGGTGCTCTATTGAATCCAAAGCGGCCAGCTGATACTTGGCAGACCCGTCCCAAAGATGGCAACAGTACTCCATGCACGATCGAACCTGAGCTTGGTAAAGTGTTAGAATCTGTTCCGGCGTGAAGTACCGCTTCACCCTGTGTAAGACCCCAAGTTTTTTAGCAGCGGATTTCGCTTTGGCCTCAATAGTGGCACCGAAGTTCAGCTTAGTAGTTAATTTCAGCCCAAGTAGTTCGAGGTGGTCCGAAATTGCTAATGAAACATTCTGGAAAGCAGGAGCCAAGTTAAAAGGGCTCCTTTTGGCTGTGAATAAACACGCCTGTGTCTTGGAAGCGTTAAACCTGACCAAGTTGGCTTCGCCCCACTCGTCAACGGCCTTCAAGGTCAGGTTCGTTCGCTCAACCAAAGCTTCCCTAAAGGATTCGGTCTCTCCACTAGTAGTTTGGGCCTCAGGAATATATCTCTCAGTCACCGTGCTGTCGTCTGCATACCCAAAGATACCGGGCTTTAGCAAATCGTTTATATGCAGCAAAAGAGGGTAGCTGAAAGAACTGAACCCTGAGGCACTCCGGCATTAATTGCAACGCGATCCGATGAGCAACCATCCACTACGACCCTAATAGATCGCTGCCTCAGGAAATCAGAAATCCAAGAGCACAAACCAGCAGAGATTCCGTACGCAGAGAGCTTGCCCAGAAGGCCGTCATGCCAAACCCTATCAAAGGCCTTGGAAATGTCGAGAGACACGGCGAGAGCTTCGCCGCGTTTCTCGAGGGCCTCGCTCAAATGTGGGTAGCGTACACTAGAAGGTCCCCAGTAGACCGCTTTCGGCGGAAGCCGTATTGCCGGTCGCTAAGGAGATCGTTACCTTCAAGATACGCAAGGAGCTTGTTGTTCAATACACGTTCCATAATCTTGCAGAGTATGGAAGTGATTGCAATGGGACGATAATTCGATGGGTCCGCACGGCTACCCTTCTTAGGCACAGGCTGCACGTTAGCAAGCTTCCACGCTTCGGGAACTTTTCTCGACTTTAGGGAAAGACGAAACAGGCGCGTCAAAACAGGAGACAACTCAGGGGCACACGTTTTTAAAACGACTGCTGGGATACCGTCGGGACCACTAGCCTTATTCACATTTAGACAGCGTAGTGACTTCAGTACTTCCCTTTGATGAATACGCACCTCTGGCATTGATACTTCGCAGCGGGGCAAAGAAGGAGGCATGGCACTACCAGCGTCTAAATGTGAATTTTCCGCAAATAGAGAGGCAAACAAGTTCGCCTTCTCTTCCGCAGTGTGGGCCAGTGAACCGTCCGGTTTCAGCAGTGGAGGTAGTGATGGGCGACAGAAATTCAACTCAGCCGATTTCGCGAGAGACCAAAACGCTTTGCTCCCAGATGGGTATGCAGCAAGTTTGGCCCCGACACGACGAACATGGAGGAATCGAGCTTTCTGCATGACCTTCTTGCAGTACTTGGCAGCTTTGTTATAGGACTGTTTCTTTACGTGTACATCCGGAGCTTTACAACTACGAGCATCAACCCATGATAAATACGCCACGTGCTTAAGCGCTTCCGCCTGAGCACACTCAGCATTAAACCACGGGCGAGCTGCGCCATCAACAGCTACGTCGGAGTAGGGGATGTAATATTCCATACCCCGACGCAACACATCAGTGACAGCTGCTGCACAGCTCGACGGATCATCACTATTGAAACAGGTTGGCAGCCAAGGATATGATGCAAAGAAATGCCGCATCTCATCCCAATCTGCTGACTTGTATCGCCACACACGGCGCATGCCCTTCGGGCTAAGGACAGGAGGTGAGTGGTGCGACACAGATTTCACCAGACAGTGGTCAGAAGTTCCCAACGGGGATGACACTGACACGTTGTATCTGTCCGGATCGGTAGTCAACAGAAGGTCCAGGCAATTAGGCATGTGACTCGCAACATCCGGAATGCGGGTGGGTTGGTCGACCAGCTGAGAGAGATCCAGCGATAACGCAAACTTGCGTGCCTCTCTCCCTGCATGGTCAGTGAACTGGTATGGGCACAGCCACTCCTCGTGATGAGCGTTAAAGTCCCCAGAAAACCAATTGCGCACTCGGGTACCGTTGCTGAGCCACACCCGCCGCATCACTAAGTTGTTCAAAGAGCCTGGTTGTCTCCTGGTCACCGCTGTGCGATCGGTAAACCACGGCGTAAACAATTTGTTCAACGCCGAGGTCCACCAGAAGCCATAAAGAGGAAAGGTTACGGTCCTCAAGGTTACGGAGACGCCGATAACAGATGTCATCGCGAATATACACGCACACGCCAGCCTTCTGCACAAAAGAGTGCTCCAGGGCATATCCCGGGTAGTGCAGATACGACGCGTCCATGGGACATCTGATCTGCGTCTCGGTGAGGTAGAGCAAGTGGGGCTTCTCAGTCTCGAGATGGTGGTGGACTGGCACGAGATTAGAGTGCAAGCCTCGGATGTTCGAGAGGTGCACTTTAAAGGAGAGGATGTGCTTCCGCTGTGAACACTTGCTCGATTTTTTTACTTTAGCCATATATTTAAGTGTGAATAGGCGGGGAAGGCGGCAGTTGAACAGGTGCAAAGCTGCTCACCCAGCAGCACACAAACAGTCTGCCACACATTGGAGGCCTGGTCTGGAGACTGCGGGGACGCCCGAACCCCCCCGAAGATAGCTGTCGGGTCCTCTCTCCGGTCGCAAACCGGCACTACAGCACATCTCCGGGATTTTTCACAGTTGGCGGGGCAGCCTTTCGGGGTTAGCTAAGTCCCTACTTGGGCCCCCAACTACCTGCGGTCGGCCAGCGGAGAGCCGTGCTTCGGATCCCGCTACCCTCCGCGACCAGGCATCCGGTGCAACAAACAGATGGTACTGAAACCGGCTTGCAAGCAGAGCAATACCGTTCAGACCCGCCTTCCCAAAAATGGCTGCTACTGTCTTCATGCCGGAACATGATCCGAAGATCATTTAGCGACATGGCTTAGACAGCAGGGTGGTGACAAGCCGCGGCTATAAAGCCTACCACCAGAGAGTGCTGGTCATTTGGCGCTACCCAGGGGACACGTGTGGGTATCTAGAGCTCAAGCCCACGGACGCGACAACAGCTTTATCCCCCAATATCCTGCCTCGAACGCCATAAAGGACCTTCCCACTTTTTCGTGAATTTGAAATACATGACAGATGACATGTGTTTCAATTTATATCATATGAAGTTCAGTAAAATAAACAAATACAGCTAAACAGTGCAGGCCTTAGGCAGCACCTGAGAGTTAAGAGTATCTGTTTCTCCTTCGCAGCTAACTATTTTTCTTCAATATTTATACTATATAAGCCACCCAGTGGCGGTGCGTAAATATTTTATTAGGTAAGACGGACACTGTATGTCTAGACTGGAATCCCCTAGGAAAAAGGAAACGTTGCCGCCCAAATCAGACCCGGCGCCGGACTATTATTGCAGAGGCGAAGGCTATTGGGAAGACTTGGAGTGAACTCATGTACGAAGCTCAAGACCGATCCAAATAGCTTACATACAATGTATGGGGCATAGAACAATAAGTAAGTAAGTAGACTTGGAATTTAATCGAATAACGCCATCTTGTTACTGTGTTAAGTGTGCAATAAAGTACTTTTACATTATACATTGTAATTGTAATCTAACACGAAGACTTCCGGTAACAATGATTCAATACGTTGAATTATTACGCGCATCAGTTAGTTACAGATTTAAAACAACTTAATAAATCCTTTTAATGGCTATACAGTACATTATATCCGCTATAATGTAGCGTGTTACGATAATACAGCGCGTATATCACGATAATTACTACTTAGATGGATGAAATATGTGATCGGAATTAAAAAGCCATCGTTTTATATACAGGTTGATTTCGGGGTCATGGGCAACAAGGCATGTCATATGATTCCTAGGTAAAGCTATTATTGTTTTATAACCAAATAATATAATTAGTTTTCTAAGTAGCAAAAATAATATTTCCTTAAATTTTAGTCACACTACTCAATGTGGCGATTTGTCGCTTCCCATACTGCATATCAAAAGATATAGCTTAGGTGACTATGATTTGGTTAGTTCAAGAGTATTATAATTTATTTTATTAATCCTTAATTTGGCAGTACACATTATTCGAACATTTTTTTGAATTTTTTTTTTATTATTAGAGTTTTTAGAACTATTCAGATCGGTCGAGGCTGGAACGCACGTTTTTTTTTGACAAATTAATGGTTAATAACTAACGCTTGGCGTAGTTATCTTTTCTTAATTTTACAATTAAAATAATCTTGAACTAACCAAATCATGGTCACTCTATGCCTTTTGACATACGTCAGCCGCTGGGGTAAACGCGACTCGGCAACCGTAGTGTGGGACGCTCTCCGACCAGGTGGGATGATAATCTGCGAAAAAAGACAGGGAGCTATAGCGCTCTTTAGGGGAGGACTATGTCCAGCAGTGGTCTACTATGCCCTGATGATGATGATTTGGCAAAATATATATTTTCTTTAACATAGACTTTTTTCCAAGCACTTTACACATATTGTACTTAACTACACAATTATTTTTTAATATATATACTTAAACTATATACATATATTAAATGTTATGCACAAGTTCAAATATTTTGCAATAATATATTGACATACTATAAATATGTGAATCGTCATAAAAGTAATATTGCCAGAACATGAATTTCCTTTGGTTCCGTACTAGGCTCAGCCTATATTTGGATATTGAAATGAGACGTTAATAAGATGAAGAAGAATAATGACTAGTTACACTAATTAAATTACAAGTACAGTAGTTTAATAGAATTTCTTAAGTATATTGTAGCAACCTATATACTAACCCAAGAACGCCGCGCCGTGCTTGCGAAGGCGCTACATGAACCATGGCATTACTTCCACGTTACATAAAATTCTTTCCAATATTGGTTGCTTATGGATTTCTTGAGTTCCTACTGAATTACACCTAATTATTAAACTAAACTATAGTTTAATGATTATATTTTTAAATAAAGTAGCATTTATCTCTTTACTCTCAGTCTCACATGCGACAAAGGGAAAAAACTGACATGCTTATTCTTTGGTTCATTTTGCCATTAGAAAATACACATATGACAGTTAGTTCAGTTTTTAGGGTTCCGTTGTCCTTATAAATCCTGGTGGATATTTATAAAATACGAATTAATAAGTAGCCTCAAGCGACTTGTTGCGTTTTTACTGTACATATTGACATTATAGTATTAGATAGTGTTGAATATTATTTATTTAATTGTACGAAGATTTACAATCAACAAGATTTTCTTATACATAAATATATAGCGCTATGATTCTAAAGGAGGTTCACAATAATAATCCTTTGGAGCATTATGAACCAAAGGATCACTTTTTAATTTCCTATTGTCATTGTTAGTTATTATCGAATATTGCAGTGTTTTGCAATGTTCGAAGGTATAATAAAATATAGGCGACTCCTAAGTTTACATCATCGAATATCGGAAAAAGAGTTATTGTCTTATTGTACTATTTGTTTCTTTGCGGTCACGTTAATTTAATTGTTGTAATTGAACTTCAGACATACTAATTATAAGTCACTATTTTATTTACAAAGCCTCGATTTCACATTTTACCAGGATTCAAAGCAACTTTTTAATCTAAACGCGATTCACATGGACGAATAGTTCTTAAAAGGCCCTTAATTTTATTCATATAATAAACTTTAAAAATTAGCAAATATAATCGTACATAGGAATTGTATGACCTATAGTACAATGTTACGACGCGCTCAAATTGCATAATTTTCTATCTCCTAATTAAGTAAATAAAAATAGGAGTAGGTAATACCTATACTAATTCGTGCTCAAACGGTGAACTCATAAACATACATTCGTATAGTAATATCGGTTATTTAACCTGTCAATCTCCATCTAAAGCGAACTATTAATTGATAAATTGCGACAGATAAATAGCTACATTTTATCTATAGAAAAGTTTACCTACAATAAATTATACAGTTTTTATCCTGCGTGATTTGAGCATGACCCCAAATATGATATGATATGAATATTATATGGGTACGTAGGTTTAACACACATTAATACATTACCTATTTACTTTTAATTTATGCATAAATTATCGTGTAAGCAAAACGTTAAGCAAATATTGTATATACATTTTGATGATAGTTTTAGTGTATAAGTATGCTAATAAGATTTCGCATTTTTAATTTTGTTACGTGATAAAATAACATTTTACGCCCATTGTGTCTAGTAGATTCTCGTAGGATACTCTTATTTTTTGATTAGGTATATTCTTATTACTCTATGAGTTACATTATTCATCAATTAATTAGTTGATAATGAAGTTTTCGGCAAAATCAAGTTTTAGTTTTCATAAAAGGAGGTAACGTTTTGATTACTGTTTTTTTTTTTAATTATTTATTCGTTATTGTTATCTATCATGAAAACTGCACTTACATTTGCAATTAACATGAAAATACTAGCAAATACAATTACTCTTTATGATCAAAACGACGTGTAACTTGTTTGGTACAGCGCTCTGATTTTTTATTGCTTCCTCGCTAGTAATGCGCCCTGCCTACTCGTCCAACGCCCACATTCATAAGGAGTCATGTTTTAAATTTACGAACCGGTAATCGGGGGCCTGCTAGAATTATGACCATTACAATGGCAAGTGAAATTTCTCATTACGAAATGTAAATTATTATTAAAACGATTCTGTAACTTATGATTTCCTTGAGGCCATATCAGCATCCGGTTGGTCAATGGAAATCTTCTTAAACCTCCCACTTATACCTGATTTACACATTATGAGTAAAATAAAATGTTAAAATGCTTATTCGTTTTATTAAAACAAGTATTAAAATAGTTGTAAAATCATTGTTGAATTATTAGTATTTGAATACTGCTGAACTTCACACTATATAACTACG
The DNA here is from genome assembly GCA_022674325.2 of Grapholita molesta. NCBI lineage: Eukaryota > Metazoa > Arthropoda > Insecta > Lepidoptera > Tortricidae > Grapholita > Grapholita molesta. Next base: position 8,067,745 of record CP053126.2, read on the forward strand.
TATTGACAATAGGTTTTGAAAAATAAATCATGACAAGTATGTGACAATTATGAATCACATATGATTATTTACATTTTTTTTTCTATAAACTAATTTATATATATATAAATATACAAGTCACTAACCAACAATTTACACATGTCAAGTAAAAAAAAAAAAACTACGTATTACAGAAAAAATACAAAGTTAATTTTATTTTTACTATTACCATCGCAAACATTTCATTTAGCTTACAATATAAATACGCGAATGTTTTTCCTGGTTTGTACTGAACCCTTCATGCTATTGACCATGTTACACTTTATGCGATTATTTCCATATCATTGATCAACTAAAATCGAGTAAAGAAGAACGTTCGCCGACGGATTCAAGGTGAGTGTTAACGGAATCTCCCTTGAGGCGTTTTCATTTCCTGGTCTATTACAGGCGATGGGTTCCTTTGATTGTGTTGTTGATGAGGAAGTGTCAAGTGTTTTGTTAATTAGTTGTATGTCCGAACAATTTACGTACAACTACTTTTTATGTATACATACATACATTTCAGCCGTATGCAGTCCTCTTCTGGACATACGTCTCCCACAAATATGATTTGTATCATCTTGGGGGGTAATTGCCATAGTCGCCACTCTAGGCAGGTGACCGCAGTAGCTGTAGATTGGGTTTTGACAGACGCTGTTGCGCGGCCGTAGGATTTTTCCCTTTGTCGCCTCTTACAACCGCGGGAGTAAATGGGGTGGTGTTATTCTAGTCAGCCGACATCACACTGTTTATGTATATTTAGTTTTAATTCCTTAATCGCTAATAATAGTCAAAATAGATGTTCCATAGTAAAAAATGTTTCAAGCGGGCGTTCATAGTAGGACCGTTGAAGGTGCTAAGAAAGCTTGAGGTAAGATAAAAATACAAGGTTGTTACAGATGCAAATGGTTTATCATTCACTGGTAGATATTCTAGTAGCGTCCTCTTACATTCCATTAAATTGATTAAAATGTCTACAAGACCGCTGCACTTGGGTTACGGCTCCTCATACGCCTCTTAAATGTTGAAAAAAGTATATTGCTATAATCAGACAATATTTCTCGTTCGTTCTATGATAAGTAGAAGTGTAATCAAAAATTTCATTCTGAGTCAAATTCTCATTTAGTTAAATAAATTAATAATCAGCAGAGGTTATTTGTCAATTAAAAATCCTGTAAAAAAATAGGAGGATTTATGACAAAAATAATATTGTAGTTTTAAGAAAATCGTAATGGTAGCAAATATAAATATTTTAAATAGTTGATTGCGTAAAGATTAGATCCAGTCTCCTTCAGTAATAGTAATACTTTCATAGTTTGACGAGCGGGGGCACAGCTAGCGCCCTTGAGAACCTGACCGTCGCATGCTCGGTTCATTGACTTCATTGTTTACTTCACAATTTTTTTTAAATCATGTTTTATAGTTCCATGTTCAATTACTTAAATATAACAGGTGCAGATGTAAATAAAATAATAATTATGTGCATTTAATATAAATGGTACATATACGTATATAGGTATGAGTATTACGTATGAGTATTAGGCACTGGTCCCACCGCGACCTAGTAAGCTGTGAGCTATCAGCTAATTCAAGGGACAAAAGATAATCGATCCCGTTTAAATAAGGAGTTTTTAATGAATCTGGCTCAGGTTCGACTTTTTAGAGCGATCGTACTGTGTGGGGGGAAGGTAGCCAGGGGAAGATCCAGAAAATTGATAACAGGGACGTGCATGGATAGACGCGTGGCACTAAGCTGACGATGGATGACACACACATTGATAAGAAGTACTTATGCAAGTATTACACGTTTATAAGTATTTTGTTTGAACTCCTACGCAGGTATTTAAAAATAGGCATTCAACTAGGCCTTGTTTTTATAACATTGCATTGTTCTGCATTCATCACCGATGCAGCAGGCGTTATGCTTTTGGCGCCCTCCCACGATGTCTCTCATTAATTCTGACACCCAAATTTGTAAGAAGAAACGTCCAATCAAATCTGACCTTTGGATAAAACGACAGTTTATACTTCTCATAATAAACCCTTCCTCCTTTTGATAGAATCAAGGTCTGTTTTAAAATGGTTGTATAATGCAGTTTGACTGCTGAGCCTACCCAACGAGCCATGGTTGACATCTGCCGCTCTAAGATTTATGAAGTAATTATACAAAAAGACTTCAATGGGCGGTGATAATTTAATTAAAATAGGTGACGTAACGGTACAGTGTTACCCAAGCAGGACGTAGGCTGTTTAAGTTGAAATGTTAAAGGTTGCATGGAGCTGGTGATTTATCATCACCTTAAAAGTCGCAATATGTGCATAACTATTCAAGAGGCGGGAAATATAAGGGCGAGGCGCTTATAGGAGACGTGGCGTGGCAACCAATACACTGGTTTTTTTTTTACAATTAATACAATACACTGGTTGCTTACTGACTAACAACCTTGGGAAAATAAGTCTAAAATGTGGAATGTCGAATTATCTCGTATTCAAGGCATATGCTGTGACATGCATATCACACATAAGTAAATAAAAAATTAACAGATTTCAACTTATCAGATTATAGAATCCCTAGTCGTAAGAAATAATGAAAAGATACGGCAATATCAGTGCTAGGATGACTAAATATTTGAAACACATTTTGAAATTATTTTGGGTTTTCTGCTGATCACGGCCTTGATCCATTGTGTTAAATGAAGTCAACATACAACTAAGTTTTAAATATATTCATATGAAAACAATACTCACGCTTAACACGGATCTTATTAATCATATCATCTTCCGCGCGATGTTCGAAGTCAACGACAACAGTAATTATATTGAGTGATGTTCTAAGTCATGCGATCTGACATGCCAAGAGTATCTGATCTTCAATTCAATAGCCGTGTCGTAATCGAACTCCAAAGACAGAAAAGCCACGGCCAAATGCCATCAAGATTGCTTTCGTTGTATAATTTATCAAAGACAATTTTTAATACCGAATTACCTGTAGCTTCACAGGGTTAGCCTTCGTGTTAGAACCGTGCCATACAGAGGCTCATTGTATGATAATATACTCGTAATCACAATCAAATTTGTTCCTCCCATTCAATGCTCGCCCATATATTTGAGGAACATTAAATGTGACAGTGACAGTGTCCGCCCACCTCGATAGTGCGTGCACTGGTTGGTAGCACAGCGCCATGCAATTATTGCACAAAGATCATTTCATACACATAGTATGACGCTTGTAAACGTTACATATTTATAAGCCAAAGTATAAGGGCATTTATTGAGGGTACCGTCGCCAAAGGCGTTTACCTTATTCTTATTACCTTAAAAACCGCCTAATACAGTAATTCAATTCGTAATCCTTCACTGCACTTAATATTAAGCCATGCGTTCTTCAGATTTACTTTCATAAATTCAGATATATTCTACCATGTGCGTGTTTGGGGTCAGATGTAACGTAATGCGTGTTCTTATTTGGCGCAAAAAGAGATTTATTTTGGACAACACCAGTAGCGAGCCGATTACAAACGACTATATTAAAAATCTGAACGCGTACGAGTGATGGATCAAATGCTATCTGGTTGTATATTAGGTAATAGTCTGCTCGCTGAAATGATGTATCTTACGCAAGAGTATGTTTTACAACAATACCGATTACTTGCATATAAATTGACACCAAGTCAATAGTAACAATCATTTTATGAATAAAATTAAATGGTCTGAAAGATGTAGTCCATATATTTCAAATTTTATGTTTCAAAATTAGCCCTGAATTATTCCTGTAATTGAAGGAATACGACAGAAAAATGCGTAAATTGTAGTAGGTACAATTTACGCATTTTTCTGTCGTATTTGAATATATTAATTACTTACTTAGACAGTTTTTTTTCGCATGACAAAGTGTTATTACATTGTGTTTTATATTGTGGAATTTGTTTATTGAACAAACATAATGAAAAATTTGTCATTCATAATACAAATAAATATTAACTGTTAAACAGTATATATGCGCAAATAGTTATTCCTATTCTGGGCTAAGAACTTATAAAATACTAGCTTTTGCCCGCGACTTCGCTCGCGTTAAGAAGTATTGAAGTTATTTTTAAGTTGTTTTTAGCACACTATCGTTCAAAACGTAGTTTTGTATGCATGCAGGCTTTTTGTTCGGAAAATGCCGTTTTATCCACAAATGCCTACGTCATAGTACGAGTAGCTTAATGCATGCAAAGTCTCAGCCCGATCGGTTTAAAATTGACTAAGTTTCATACAAACTTTCATCCCCTATTTTATCCCCTTGGGGGTAGAATTGATCAAAATCCTTTCTTAGCGGATGCCTACTACGTCATGACATCTACCATCTTTGGCATGCAGCCAAATTTCAGCCCGATCCGTCCTGTAGTTTGGGCTGTGCGTTGATAGGTAGATCACTATGTCAGTCAGTCAGTCACCTTTGAGTTATATATATTTAGATTACATCAATTCCTAACAATATATAAATAAATAAAACATAAAAATATATAGGCTATTAAAAATAATTGCTTTGCTGCTATTTAATTATCAGTACGTGCTAACCCGTTATACTTACTTATGTATTTTGCATTCCAAAATAATATAACAGACAAAAACTCCCAAACCCACTAAAACCAAAACTCGATTAGCTGTGTCCCGCAGTGTTTTCCGCGGTTCATTAGGGATAAAACGTAGCATATACGTTTATTCGGGGTGTCAGCTAACTCCATACCAAATTTTATTAAAATCCCTCCAAACGTTTAGACGTGAAGAAGTAACAAACCTACACACTGACACACTCACAAACTTTCGCCTTTATAATATTAGGTTAGATACTCTTTTTATGATTTTTAGCCCATGCTGGCACCAATCAATTCATGGCTACAATCGTCTATCGAAAACAACATCCACATACCATCAGGTAAGCCTTAAACTTAGGATCGTGATAGGTATAAAAAGGCTCAGAATTCAAACTCAGTTATAATTAGCATTTCCTATCTAAATATTGATGCCAGAATTAAAGAAATAACTTGATATCAATCAAATCTGTTGTTGTAACCATGATTACAAATATTGAGCGGGAAAAATCGAGTGTTATCGCCATTTGACCATGGTGATCTGTCTCTCGGCGTGCAAGTAAGGCTATTAAGTAACCAGCATACTATTTTAGACCGACTTAGGTTACAGAATACTACTTAGTAGCCTACAACTTTTTGATTCTAAGTGATCTATAAATGTAAGTATTTACTATATTTACTAAGGGCTTTATTTTGCTTACTGTTATTAATCTACTTAGTCCCGCGATGGGACATGGTAATTATACATACTACAATTGGTATTTATTTATAAGACTCATTGGACAACTCGTTCAATTGTTTATCGAATTATTAAACGCTATGTTCCAAATTATTTCTAAGGTTTTCCAATATACAGTCTACAAACGGGATAGATGTGTAGGTAGACATTACTATTACTATTATGCTTAAATGTTTGTTTAAAAGTTCGTATTATATTCTCATTTTAGTAACGTACTTATACTGGGATTACACGTACTTACTGTTCGTAAATAGTGAGAGGGTTAGTTTCTCATTCTTATTATGTAAATATCACAAGTCATAAGTCAATAAGAGTTTGTAATTCACAGTTTAGTAATCCACAAGATGTAGTTATATTCGAACTTTACAGAGAAAATACAGAGTGATCGTTAGTGCTAATAACAGAGCCTCAAAGAGCAGCAATCTACGCATTGCAGAATAAATGGAGCAAACCACAGCGCGCTAAGTTCTGAAGGTACTCTTTCGTAAACCAAATTGCATGCAAAATCTATCGAGTAACGGATGAATAAGCAAATTACGATGCATCTCTTGATATGCAACGGGTGATTGGATGTGGGGATTAAACGGAGTTGGGTTATTGGAATATGGAACGAGACTGATTTAATACTAAAAAATAAATGCAATGCAGATGGCGCTTAAAAGATTAAACTATATTATCGGTACCCTAGATCATAATCGTACTAATTACCGGAAAAACTGTTGGAATCAATACTTTATGCGTGTGCACAATGATTCTAAATGCTACAAAAAAAAATCCGTGTACTAGGGTATGTTGACTGAATTTGCAACGATTTCATGTTATCAGCGTCTTTATTTTATGATGGTTAGGAAGAAGGTGATTTTTAAAGGAGCCTTTTTTTAAGTTTCCATAAAAATATTTTTCTCAAAAAATATCCAATTGGGCAATAGCATAACAATGTTGTTTTTATTGTTGATTTAAGTACCAATAACTTTTGATAACTAAATTACCGCAGGATAGGGTTCGTGTCGTGTATATAGTACTGTGGAACGGGTCTGCCAAGTATCAGATGGCCGCTTTAGACTCTATAGAGCACCGAGCTCGCAGACTCATTGGTAATCCTGAGTTAGTGAGTGTAAGGTTACAGAGCCTCTAGCACCGTCGCAGGGTTGTTAGTCTGTCTGTGTTTTACAGGATACATTTTGGAAAGTGTGCACAGGAATTGCACGATTTAATTCCGCTTTCTTCACTACCGGACGTCCAGTTGAGTGGAGCGGTATCAACCTTACGTTCTGAATATTCGTTCGCACGAAGCGGTTCGCTTCTACCATCCTAATGCAGACTGCTAAGGAATGGAATTCGGTCCCTTCGTCTGTATTCCCGGAAAGATATAATATGGGCATTTTCCCACCTCACACACGTACACCCTCGACCTCGTCGACACTTACCATCAGGTGTAACTGAGGCCAAACGCTGGTCATTCTTGTATAAAAAAAAATGTTGAAACTGTACCTAACTATTTAAACCTTTTTTGTACTTACACATGAAACACAATAAATATACATGAGTATGAATTTACCGAGGCATTAACCAAACTAGTTGTCAAAATGGAGAAAGCTTTCTTTTATTTTTATTTGACTGACATCCTACTCGGCGGCGTACAAATTAAGGTGTTTAAAGTATAACATTATCTTTCAAATCCGTTAATTATTCATAGGCTCATCAAATTTTCAGTACTTTGAAATGATAGGATCTTAGTTTTATTAGTCCTCCAGAAATTACTACCTCGTAAACTTCAGGAAACGACTGTTAAATGTTTAAACGTTCGTGACGATTGCAAGGTTGTGTGAATTAGGTTTATGATTTAGTATACTGCGGTCATCCACTGTTGTTATCTAATTAGTAAATAACTACGGTGAAGCTGCAGTTACTGGTAATCTTAATTATTTTAACCATTATCAGTCATTCAAGGTACAATAGTGAGTAAATACTTTGCCCCACATAACTACATTAACAGTTAGACTGTGGGATTCTCAGTCTCATGTGAAGCCATATTTAATTTCATTCCTATATGGTATGTACGAGTATAATATTGCGTTCTAGGAGTTAAATACAAGGTAATTAGCTAGGTAATTAGCCTTTTTTAACATCTCTTAAACACATTTTAGTTTTTCACGCATCTAATGGTTTCCGGAAAACAATTGAGAATTTTTACTCTTGTGTGGTATATGGAGTTAATATAATTTTCTAACATAGACCAAGGGATAGTTTACATCAAAGTTAACGAGAGCGCGAATCTTCAGTGTTGCAACTATTGCGAGAAAAGTCGTGACAAATTATAATAAACTGAGGCCGACGCCATGACTTTGCACACGAGAAGCGATCGATTTTGCAACTGATATCAGTTTAATACCATATTTATAACCATATTTAGTTACTCTTCATCACGCATGGATGTCTCATGAAGAAAGTAGAGTAAAAGTTAGAACACCACTTGTCAAAAGTACAGTGTCACAGTTCGGTTGCTTTAAGAAGGATTTTTTATTAGGTGGTGTCAGATAGTATTTAATGTGTTTTGTGTTAGGCAAGACCTTCCGACGGGGGATTTTGATATAAAGCCACTGCATATATTTCGTATATTTTTATTTCTTGAGTAGATAACAGTTTATAACTTCTGTAAAAAAAAGATTATTGCTTTTACCCTTTACCTGTAATATATATGCAGGTTGTCAAACAAACATAGATAGCGCAATACTCCGTCTTTCTTTTTATGTTAAATGGATATGTCATTTAAGATAACTTTACTTTTATTTTTTTCTTTTTTGAAATGATGGAAAAAGAACTGCCCCGGGCGAAACTCGAACTTGCGGCTCTGGAATACTCGCCCATTCCCAATCCCATTTTAAAAATTATGGCTGTAACTAAAGTGTGTTTCTGTGTAATAACATTTAAAATATTAAGTGATAGAGCAAAGTAGTACCAACATTTTACAGTATGGTAATGATGGTAATCATTAAAAGTATTCATATTACAGTTCTGCATATACTCGTACTTCATACTATATACTCAACATTTTGTGCAACATTTGTTCATCATCTGCGGAAATACTCAACACTTTTTCAAGACCCAGGTTGTTCTGTGTGACTTCTTGTCATCAAGCCACATACGCACGCGCCTCGTGAGGAAGCAATCGCGCGCCGCACGTCTTCTCTGCACGAGCGCTACCCATGATAACACCTCACCAATAATTGAAAATCATTCCTTCACTCAACCTCGACTTGCAACCGTAACTCAACTGCACGAACGACTCTCATATAAATTTTACCCAATCCTTTAATTACATCTACACCTGATGCGCCGCGTGCAGTTATTAAACACGATGCATAAACATAAACATCGATAATGTAATACAATTTTAATGTCATGGTCCGTTAGACCAGGTTTATGCAATCTATCAGGCTGCGAGTTTGTTTTGATTTAAAGACGTGTCCTCAAGATAGCAAACCAGACGGCTATCGGCACTACAATTATCATGGTTACATTGCTTGGCTGGACACAATTATTTTCATGAATAAAACATGCTGCTTATATGGAAAATTAGAACAAGGAAATAAGTTTTTGCTTTGTCTTAGTTAAGTCACAAGGACGGCGCGAACAACATAATGTAGTCATTATTATCTTTAAAAAATCTACTCCACATTGTTAATGTCGCGCGAGATATTTATTATAGTCATTTGCACTCCTCAAAAGCTCAAAACAATTTTTAAGAACATTAAACTTATTACATCTTTAGAATACTTATCTTGATTAACTTATATGAACTGCCAAAGTATGTTTGACCTAAAAACAATTATTTAAACTAAATTCTAATAACCGTAAAGTGGGGTAAATAGAGATTGCGAGGGCAGTTGGGTTATAAATGGGAAGAGTAGGAATGATCAAGGGTTGAGGGGGATTCTAAAGGCTACTGTTACCTAAATAACGGAAATATACCTATTCATATTCATAATCGAAAAGTGTCGCTCAAACAATTTTCCCAAACCACCCTTGTATGAAATCTTACCTCACCGCAAACACGGGGTGAAGTGGGTAGTACTATTCTACGTTATCTTTAAAGTTATGAACTGGAAGTAGAACTTACCTAAAATCATAGAAAACTATATATAATACAAACAACCAGAACACTTATGAATAATTCTAAGTTGAACTTAAAAAATAAAACGTTATTTTGTACCTACTCACCCCGTTTTATGGCACGTCTTCAGAAATGGATCAACATTTCGACATCCAGTCTTAAGGACTAACATAATATGGGTTTAAGTTACTTCAAATGTATTACCAAAGTTAGACCTCAAATAACACGTAAGTAACATTGACTTGAGTTCCAAATTATATTACTGACGAGTTTTCAGTGGAACAAAAAAAAACTTGCATATAAATAGTCTGAAGTCGATGTACCTGCGACGGACAAAAAGCTGGGCCGCTGCGAAGGCCAACTAGTAGACGTAACTCAATTATACATGCAAATAGTTCTTCATCGCCATCTGATAGCACAGGCCATGCAACTCATCGTTCCACGTGTTTGCATGCTTGCAACATTATCAGCCTGCCAAGGCTTGCCCTATAGTGGACCGTCTTGTAGTTTATTGCCTTTTACAACACAATGGAGTAACAAAAGTGGACAGCTGACCTTTATCTGAGCTGCGTTCTAATTTGTAGTACTAAAAATACGGCAAAGTTTGGAAAACAAAGACCCATCTTCCCCACTGGAAAATACCTTACGAGTATATTGTATTTTTCGCCGTGTGGTGCTTGCTGGCTGACTTGAATAGCACCACCCCATCTCCTCCCACGGGTGTCGTAAGAGGCGATCGCGACAAAGGGAAAATATCGACTGATGGGCAGCAGTCGTTCGTCGAAACCCAATCGGAGGATAGCTGTAGCTATGCGATCCCCAAACCGCCTGCCAAATTTGGCGACTATAGCAACAACCCCCAAAAGATGATACAAATCATATTTGGGAGGGGCCTATGTCCAGCAGTGGACGACTTACGGCTGAAATGATGATGATGTATTTTTGAATGTGTGTCTCTCTCATCGATATAGCAAAGGAAAGAGAGTTTGAGTTGAAACTTTTTGACTAACTAGTCACGGGCATACAATATATTTTTTATGGTACTTTGGTACAATATGACATTCAAATTAAATGTCACTAAGACTACTTTTTGTTCCTATTTTTTATTAAATACTTAATAAGATTGATATACCGGTGATTATACCACAACCTTAGTGAGGACGAAAAGGTTGTTTTTTGTAATAAGTTGATTATCATCTGTAAGTTTTTGTGTGTAGACTTCGCAATTAAATATATCACGAAAATGTATGTATATAGTCGTATAAATATAATACTTTTAGCTTTTATACCTACTTAAGATCAGATAACCTCTTCACTTGTCATAAATACTCGTAATTTTTTAATAAATTAATGGAAAATATATATGTTTATCGATGTGGAGTAGTGTATCCATTAACGCGCTGTGAACACATTTCGGCTGCCCTACGCAGAAATCAAGTATCTCAAAATTTCCCAAAAAATGTTTTTTTATATGATTCGATTCACTTTTTCAAAAGTCATCTTATAATCAATTTTTTTCTTCTTTAAAATGTATAATTTTCAAAATACAGAATTTTAAAAAATTCAAGTATCTTTTTTTAACGGGATATTCTACGCTAAAGTCAAGTATGTACCATATTTCTATCTTGAAATCGAGTATCTTGCTATAGATACTTGCAATTCATATAAATTGCAAAGTTACTTGACTTCACCGTAGAAATATTGATATAGATTGCGAAGTTACTTGACTTCAGCGTAAAATTAAGTTATATTTCTTTGGGTTTCGGGTAGAAAATGTCTGTGACATTTATTAACTAGGTGCCAGTTTAATTCAAGTAATGAAAAGCTGTTTGTCTGTTTTCTCATATGTTCATCAGTCATAGATCGTATACAAACGTGAATAAAAAAGTTAAGTGCTAACTATCTCATAACTGAAGTGTTTCCCTGAATGAATATTATTTTTACCCAATTTGGTTATTTAATTCATTTATCATAAAGAGAATTAAAGAACATGGCAATAATTCAAATGCTCGCCATAGGGCAAAACAGATCGTTTCTATGTGTTTAGAAAATAATAACAAAGGGTAAGTAGCTCCTAACTATAGGTAGGTACCTATCTTTTAATTTTATTTGGCATAGCTGCTATGTTCATTGCTGCAATTAACGGTACCTAATTTTATATCGAAATGAGCTTAATATGGTTATTTCTTTTAAAATTCGCTTGAACTTAGAACTTTTCTTAGTTATATAACGTAAATATTAATATTTTCTGAACTTTTTTGGTCTACTTAATTTGTATAGCTATTTATAAATAGTAGTTATATGTTACATGTTTTCTTAACTTTTTATTAGAAATTTCACTTGAAATTTAGATAAGACTCCCATATGTACTGTCTAACAGTTGGTTAAATCTTTACCCATAACTTAAGTAAAGTATTTTAAAGAGTAATATATTATACAATACAGATATTTGAATAAGGTTTATATGTATAATTCTTTTATTAATGTCAAAAGTCTTTTCATATTTTCAATCAAAATTCTTTGAATAGGAAATAAATTTCTAGGTGTTCTGTACTGTGTTCATAATATATTGTATGTTGATTAGTTGATTAAATTGAATAAAATATGAATATAAATTTCATTTTTTAATTCTGTGTCTTCGAGTATTTAGGTATTTATTAATATTGTGCATTCCACGGCATATCACGTTCAGAGTTCTTTTTTATTATTTAAGTAGTTTCCTAAAATTTAAGTTATTGATGTAAGTTTGATAAGACTTTTTGATCTCTTTTCACAGGAAAAAACTCTTAAAGATATTAATTTTAAATCAACTTGCATTCAAACAGAACAGGTGCTTCTCTCCCTCTCCATACTTCAAAATAAAATTTATATTGAAAAATAATTTACACAAGTATAACATACACTACATTATTAGGCATCTGAATATCAGTCAAATACAATGTAGTATAAATCAGGCTTGTGTATATAAAGTCATCAAGAACAAGCCTAAAACTAAATGCAAACATCTAAAGATACTTGTTTTTATGTAGAAAACCTTTAAAATTATCGTATTTCATTTTAGGCAGAAACTTGTTTTTGCATTTTAAAATGATTGTGAACATAATTTTGAAAAAATAATTACAGAACACTGTAGACAATATCCCGCATAATAAAACACGACTATTTTGAATGCTATCATTTAATTAGTAAGCCTGTAATAGGTAAAAGTCTAATAAAATGTTTTTTTCGCTCTACTGTAAAATTTGTCAAAACACAGATACTTGATTTCTGCTTAGGACAGCCGATTTGTACTACGGCATTTTTTTGTTGTAATTAGAAACATTGCGCACAAAATGTAAAATTCCAACATTGTTTTCACTATATTGAAATATGATTGTAAAGTCATTAATATCATTGTAGAAAACTGTTAGTCAAAGTCTACGATTATTCGGATTTACACCTCTGAAACGAAGTACTCTTTTAAAAATGTTTGCCATATTATGCATATACTTGGGTAGCTAACGTTTATATAGGTACTCCTACCTGATATATTTGAGATATTTTACCATTAACAATTTTTAAATTTATGAAAACAATAAAGTTCAATATTTTAGTTAAACTTTAGTAAGCAAAGATTAAATAATGAACTGTTATAATAATTCATCATTCTAATATTTTGTGAAATCAGGACGGTTTCACTCACATGACTATAAACCTTTCGCGATATGTTTCGGAGAGCACAGGTCTCCATTTTCAAGCACTGAGAGTGCCGAGCATCCTTTCGCGTCGCCGGCCCGTCAAGCATGGCACGCGCGAGTAACTAAATAAACGCGACGGCCTATTTCTGCAAAATACATTTCAAATTATATGTAATTTGTTGAAATTGTATCTTCATGTTAGTTTGCGGATGTCCAAATTATTATCAATAATATTGCATTATTATTTCACTTTTTAATAACAGGTTTCGCTTCCGCCGGAAAGATAATTACGCAAGCAAATATAAGAAAAAAAAAACAATAAGAACAAAAATTGACGTCAAACCGTCAAATATCTTCACCCTGTCGAAGGATGCCTCGAAGAAAAAATATATACACGTCAAGTTTAGTGATTAGCAATTTAGGACTTTATTAAAAAGCGGAATAGCAAAGCAATATTATTGTTATTAAGTATTTACAAATTATATTTAAACTTACAATAATGTAACTCCCGTGTTATTGCAAGCTTAAACTTTTCATTTTTAATAAGACCAATATAATATTTTCTATGGTACTACAAACGAATCAATCCAAATTAAACCACAATATACCGATTATCAATGTGTCTGGACATATATTTTATTATTTTGATTGCCAGCCCTAACGTTTATGTTTAACAAGGCATATCATACAGAATAGCACAATTTTTGGTGGCATTAGTTAACTATATCGTCTTCACAAGTAGATGCGCCCGAGCAACATGATGTACCGAAGTAATCGAGTGTCTATAAACGGATACGGCATTGGTCAATATACATGAAGTATCCAGGACGTAAGCGTCCTTTTTTTGTCAATTACTGAGAGGTCAGGGAAACTATTATGAATTCGATAACGGAATTTTCGGCTTTCGATCTGCCAACTCCAGTCATGCTTGCTTACCCACTCTGTTGTTTAAGTACTAAGCATATTTATGTGCATATTTATAGTATTAGCACCCTTATGTGTAGTAGCTTTTACCTTTGTGTTAACTTGTAACTAAGCTAATAACGATGTACTAAAATCTTGGAAGACGATTTTAACTTCCTTCTCATAAGTATCCTATATCGACAATGGTGATGGCGATCAAAAGTACCTAAAGTCAGAAATAAGTGAATGATGAAAAGATAATTTTATTCTAAGTGTTATTTTTTTATCTTAAGTGTATCTGACCTGCTAAACTTACCAGTAAACTTGCGATTATTTAGATTGTTGTGATAACCTGCACGTTACCCTACCACAATTGATTACGTGTGAAAGGGAACTAGAACGTTGTTAACTAGAAGTACCCGTAATCAACGTATAATTTTGGCGAGAGTTATAAAGAGGCCCTAACTGTACGTGTGGTTAAGTCGTGACTATTATTTTGTCGAATAATTATCTTTGCTAACACATTACATAGTAAAATAGTAATAGGCTGAGTTTCATATATCATTAAGAGCCGTTTTGCACCCTATGTAGACTCAAGATTATTAAGTAAATTACGCTGACGTTTTTGAGGTTAGCCGATAGTCAAAAAAGTAGCACTACTTTGGGCGTCTTAGGATATTTTGCCATGCCGCATTAGATTAGATTGCCAACATTTATGTCACCGCCATGCCATGATTTGCTCGCCAATTTGTATTGGTCGAATATACCTCTATATTTGTACATTTACGTAGTGGTGCATGCTGCCGAGTATCATAACAATAAATAATAACTTAATTGCAAGAGACAGCACTGGCAGAGGTGACTCTATGATGGTTGCTCGTTCATGAGCTCGTCTGCCGTCGATCACATCCAGGGTCGCTCGCTACACGATCATGGTAACTGCACGCTCTATATCCTAACACTAAGATAGCACTTACAATTTAAATAAAACAATGATTGTATTTTTTTTATTTTAACATTATCCAATTCTATTATGACATTTATGACTGTATAAAAAGTAAAAGTTAGCCTACTTCATTTTTTATTATTACACCTTATTGTGTCCTATATAGATGGCAGTGTGACATTTTGAAGATGAAATATGTACTCGCTGCTTCCGCGTGTTCGCGTGGAGTCAACGGAAGACTCGTGTGGATAGTTTTCTAGACTACCTTGGATGTTTTTTACAACAATCATTACACTTCACTCATACGTACACACTGGTATTCGACAGTATTGGATAACACCCGAGAATTCCTTAACGGTGGTTTCATGACATAATAAATATATTAACATATTTTTTGCTACGAATTAGATTAAAAATTCATCCATTTAAAATAATTCAGCTAGAATTTAAATACAGCACACTCGAATTACACGATCATTAACGGTAAATTTCAAAAACGCTATTAGTATACGTAATACGTATACGTAACGAAAATATTAGTTCCCAGTTGATTACTGCTTTGATTTTTTTCTAAAAGGTATTACAGGGTACCATAAATGTAACTTAAACAACCTTAAGTTCTATTTTAACGATTTGGATCTCAGTCTCACACTTAAACTGATATTATTTGTAGACTTGTTAGAAAAGCTAATTTATGTATATGTATTTATTGATAACCAAGGTATTAAATAAAACATTTAATTGTGGTATTTTAGCTATCCTTCTGCTAACATTATAACGTTGATGAGGTATGTTTGCTGAGCGTAGGTACCAACACAAATGCAAACGCGTACAACAATAAAATTGTAAAGTATTATAATGATTTATATTTAATATCGCCTAATGATTAGAAACATCAAGTAATTTTGGCTTTTAGCGCAGGTTATGGCATAGTAAAATAGGTATAATGAAATATCCCATGTTCTCGGAAAGGCCATGAAATCTTAAAAAAACTATGTAGATTGTCAAAGACTACTAACAGATCGTACGTTACGCATATTTCTAACTCACAAAATAGATTAAAAATAATGTATTTAACTAATGTAATATTTTCTTCGTACTAAAACAACAGGGTGATATGCCTCAAACTGATCGATGAAACAGTTAAACTCAAAATTACGTAAATGTCTTATTGAATAGAAACAATTATTAATTTTTTTTTTTATAAATATGTTGTCAAAAATACAAATATTTATTTTATCTGTAATCACGGCGTAGATACATAAACATAGTTTCGGTAGCATCAATATGAGCGTGGCACTCAATTGCCACTATTCAGTACTTCAACTCTGTTGATTGCAATACTTGATTATGGTCAAAAAATAAGAATATATGACATGGATTACGGGGGTATATTATCCGTCTCTTTCTACACTGCCATAAAACAAAGTAATATAATACACTACTTTAAACTTTTTCAGCATTCTTGTCTGTGGCGGTGGCCATTAAACAAGCGCGACATTAACAACCACACTTTAAGCACGGCCATTATATATCCGCAAGAAACGAAAATCTGCGTGTGTGACACACTGTTAGCATAAAATAATTTTTGCATCACTTTATTCGCCTCATTAATCTTTAGTTAATACTTTTGGTTTTTTTTTTTATGACATAGGCGGCAAACGAGCAGACGGATTGCCTGGTGGTAAGCAATTACCGTCGCCCATGGGCACCCGTAACACCAGAGGAGTCACAAGCGCGTTGCCGGCCTTTAAGGGGAGTTGGAGCTCTGGGAACCTTACTCACCATCAGGAACACAACACTGCATACCAGAAAGGTAGCAGTGCTATTATGTCTGTGGTCTTCTGTAAGGAGGAGGTACTTCCCCAGTTGGGCTGCCCTAGATTCAAGCGTGATGGTCAATTGTCATCGCTGTGCCCTACCTCTCATAAAAATTTTTAGTAATTTTAGTAAAAGTGCTAAGTTACGAAAAAATAATTGTTTACGGAATGTTAAGTCATAATTATTTCAAAACTCTATTTTGTAGCGATTAACACTTTCCTGCGAAACTAGCCTCTAACGACTTCTAAGGTAAAATTACTTATTCCTAGTACCTTACTCCTATTCGTTACATGACTAATCAGCTTTAATATCTTGTATTTCACCGTATTGGTTTCGTAATTTTAATGCAGCTTAGGTTGATTGAAGGTTGTCTGCATTTAATATGCGCCACGTCAGACCCATAACGCATTTGATTGTTTTGAAACTCCGTAAGTGCATACTTTACTATTAGCACGAGCTGAGAATTTTAGGCCTCCGTTCTAAAATAATCCACGACCCGGATTTATTTTCCGTTTGTTAGTTACTATGAGTAACCGAACTATACTCACCTTCTTACTGAAATTTAAAGTCATCTCAATCATACGTAGCAGTACACGAAGATCCTTATTCGCATCCTATTACAAGATGAAAAACGTTTTTATAACTTAGTCGAACGGCTAATCCTAATTGGGCTTAATTGTATTTGGTCTTAATCAAAGTTACGAGTAATTACAGATTTTCATTAGGCTTAAAGACTACATCGACACCAATTTGTTAGCCAGAAAAACGAATGTTAGTGATAGATAAAAATGTTGAATGATGGTTGACGGGCGTCTAAGCGTGTCCCAATAAGCACATTGAGTTACAATCAGCATTTGGTGACATAGTGCGCATAGCTAAGCCAAATATGGTTGGGCAACGCGTAAAAGGCTGGGTTACTTAAGCCCGGCTTCTCATCGGTAACGGCCGCCGCGGTGACAGACGGCCGCAGCCGCGTCACCGGCCTATTATTGTCGTGTCGCGTCGGAAGCGTCGGGAGGCAATCTTTAAAAGTCAAGGGCGGGCTGATACTGGACCAATGTTAACTGGTGTTATTTAAAGAGCAGCATACTATCGGCTAGAGGGACTTTCGAAAATGTTTTTTTCCTCCACTCGTTACATCAGTTCATATTGCACTTGACTTTAATAATTTCAATTCGTAGAATAATTGGATGACATTATCTATAAATTTGTATTACTAATATCGCATAATAATGAAGTAACCTACATAGCCGCGTCAATAGCCTACATAGCTATTGACGCGGCTACTTCATCTTTAACGATGCTTCCCACACAAACATCAATAAAAAATGTACGTTCCACAAATTTAACTTTGCATGTTTCTTGCCCATTTCTCAGCATTGTTAGGACTTATCATTTTTAATGAATATTTAATACCTAAATAATCTAACAACGATGAATGAAACACAAAATCATCATTTAATTGGTGGTAAAAAAAATGCAAATTCAGTTAAGTACCTACGATGATTCATATATATCATTGTTTTTCATGTATACATTTAAAAACGTTTGGTATTTATAAATAATCACCCGAATGCCCTATTAACCGTTCACAATAATGATTAATGCAAGTTGTAGGTACATAAAAACACTAGGTTGTTTACCTTCTCCCAAAGCCTATAAAATTTTCAACAAACTGTAATTGGTAGATCGAGTGGCTGATCGATCGGTATCATCGTAATTGGCTCAGTAAACTTGGAATGGAGCTATATAATTACATTCTAAATCAGAAAGGAATGTCAGAGATCCGAGTAGGAAGTCAAGAGGAAGCACCTTCGCATTACGTTACATCTCTTAAATCAAAAAGATTGGTTACAATTTATGTCGAAGCGATCAGTGATAGCAACAAGGAAACAGCGATCTTACGTGTTCCTAAAGAGTTTAACTGTATAGTTCATTTTTGTAAGCTTTCACTTAATTTACTCTATATTTCTTATTTGTTTGTCAATTTCAGTATTCACCTTCGTGACGGCAATTAGTTAACGCCGCAATACTTGCGTCGGGTTGAATCGAACCGATGATGCCTTGGTGAACGTGTTAACACCGAAGTATACCATTAGTATATCAAAACAGAATATGTCTTCTGGTGAAGTTAGATAGGAATGGGCAGGTGAAAATTAACCCCACTGTTACAGATTAAACTTGATGAATACACGTGGAAACCTTATTTTATGTTATGCGCGATACAATACATAAAATAAGTAAAAAAAATATGAAACATTTCTTTAGAGAACTCATGAACAGAAAAGTACTTGATTAAAAAAATCACTTGTGATCTCACTGTCTAATTTATTTATATTTCTTGATCTTTGCTTTACAATTACGTGAAATTAGGTATTTCATGAAAAGGAGGTCAGCTTTAAAGTCGTAATTAAAGTATAGGTAGACCAGATCAATTTAGCAATCTGCGAACTTCAAACAATATTCTCAGCTAAATTCGCAGCATGTCATAATTTGACAATCTAAGTGCATCAAATCAACAGAATCGAAACCACAACTAATCAATATTGCTATTGATTCATTCGAGATGTGAGTAAGACGAATTCTCGATGGTTGTCGTAGCAATACTTTACAAAAGGTCTTTGGGTTCTCAGAGTTTTTAATGTCAATAGTCAAATAACGCCCGGAGCTTAGCACTTATGACAGATTACATGTGACGTAATTAGTCCTGCTCTATTATTAACGTGCCTACATTAACACCTACGGACAGCTGGCATTATGCATGAATCAACCAAGATTTTTTTTTTCATCATAAAATATAGTGCTCATAAGATGTAAGCACTCTTCATTTGCATTTGGGGTATTTATTTCAGAAAAATTGTTGTTATTCATAACCAAAAGCTTACTTAGAAAGTGTGAGTAGTAGTTGTAAGTAGTAGGTCTGCTATTAGAAATTATCCACGCTTTAAATAACGACAACAACGGCCTTATTTATATAAACAAAATGTCATAGGTACATAAAATACTACCTAAACTAATTAATATTTTTATCCACTTTGAGTCAATCCCTACTTTCCTAAATGAATTAAAGCTTCTATGTTGTACAATTAGACCACTAAGATCTCTGGAGTGGTCCACATGGGAGGTCTATGTCCAGCAGCGGATATCCGTTGCATTTTAGGTCAGGTAGGTACCTAATGTACAACTACCTTATGTCTCACAAACTTCCACACTTTTCATTATAGTTCGTGGGTGTCGTCGTTTGTATCACTTATTGTAACATATCCTGTGGAATTGTATGTTATTTCTAATATATGTAACTTAAAATATGTTCGGGAATAGTGTTATCCGAAATGAGGTGGGATACGATACATAATAACAAAAAAAGTTTCTAGTCCGCTTCGCTCATATTTCGGAAGTTATCATCCGTAATGACTTGTCTGTTAACGAAATAAGCACGTACAAAATGAAACCGGTTGGCACTTTAATTATGTATGCCATATTTGGTTAATTAACTTTGTCCCGTCCGTTGTTATTTTTTTCTGAATCTTTAAAATTGCTGGTTAGTATTGTTTATGTAAGCTTTCCTTTCATCTCGATTTATCTGCGGCAATTTTGACATAACAGTACCTATATATTTAACGACATAAGAACAAGGAAAGTCCATATTAGAGTATTAGTTATATTTTGAATTACGTTGTACTTTCTCTTGCTCGAGACATAATCGGCTTAATATTGAAAAAGAAACCTAGCCGGACAATAGACTTCTGCACAAGAGTGCACTTAAACCAATAGAAGCGGAATCCACAAGTTCTTTCCCCCAACTATGAATTTAATTATGTGTCACAAAGAAGATGTATAGCCATTAAAATTGTGATAATTCTAGAGCCTTAAATTGGCATTACAGTTCAAAATTTACAATGCAAGTTAAATACTCGTATAAACGCATTAAAAATATGTTTAATGAAAGATTACTTTTTTGCATAATCAAAACGTCTTGCCATCCATCGACGTCAACAACGAGATGAGTGCCCCAGGCATCAATCAAGTAAAAGAAAGATGGTACAATATCAGACCTATAACGTAACATTTGACCCGTTAGACCCATCGCAAAATTCAAATCTTCTTACCTATGTTTAGTATGCATGTTTAACGGATTTGCTCCTAATAAATCATAAGGTATGTTCGTTAGACGTCTTAGATTAATATGTTTTTTTGGAATATTAATATAGAAGTAACATATCATATCACATAGATATCAATGTCCTCTGAGCTAAATAAAATACACCTGGGGCAGGGGCAGCCTTAAGCACATGTCCCTAACATAAACTTTATTTATCTGTATAATTATTTAGTCTCACAGGTCAAGATTTTTACAATATTTTTATAAAAGTAAAATATAAAAATACATCCAAAACATATCAAAACAATAAAAATATTATAGAAAACCTAACCCAGGGTGCTACCGGCAACGGGGCAGGGCCCAAGCTGCCGTTGGTTAGTGCTGCAGAGAGACGAACCGTCGGACTATATGCGCCGGGTCCAGGATTATCGCCTTCTGAACCTGACCCTTGATCCAACCACAACCACGTAGCGAGAGTCTCTAAAGATGTTGGTCGAGACTCTTCGCTATGAGACTGGCGCAGTTGTGTACTTGTAGTACGGCACTTCGTGGTCCGTAAGAACGTACATAAGAGCAAGCTGCTGGTGTATAATCCTGGCTACAAGGTTATGTCTGTGCAAGTACTCGCCGACATAAACTTTATATTATGAATGTATCTTCATTTCCATAAAATGGAAATAAATACAAATACGCATACAATGGCTCTCCTGCAGTAAAGTTACTGATATTTTAAAATATTACACATTGCACATTTTAAAATATTCAGCATGAACCACACTCAGGTGCGTGATCTTACTGAATTCTTCGAAAATCGTGGTGCGATTGTTATCGAATTCCTTTTGCTCCAGCGGTTAAAGCTTGCCATCATTATAGGTCACGACCCTCGCAATATAAAAGTTTGCAATGTCGGCAACGCTTGCTATGTTTAAAAGTATTTGAATGCTCACAGCGCTGCGTGATTAAAACCACGTAATTACAATGTTCTTTGATTAATTTACGCGTCCATATTCATAATGTACTTTAAGGTCATATTTGAAACGACTATAAAAGTAACATCATAATCTAATGACTTGACTATCTAAACTCTCACATATACCCAAAAGGCTTAAGACAATATAATAAAAGCACTTTAAACCATCTCATTAAATGGATTTTGTGCACGTTACTTCATTTATAGTTTTGGATTTAGTTTTCATATAGAGGGACTATAATGCATCCCATTTGTGGGCCGAATGCACTATATTCGGCCTCCGAAGACCTGTTTAAATCATAGGATTTCGCAAAGCAGTGTCCGCTCGTCCGTAATATAAATTTTCCACCGGGTTGACAAATTTCCATATAGTTTGGTGGTTTTCCTTTGGCCCATGTAGGAAAGGGACATGATATTATCTACGGTTGCCTAAGAAAGATCCCAACCCGCCGCCACAGTTGCATAGCCCTTATTCAAAAGCGTATATGCGCAGGTGCATATAAGCGTATGTGCGTAAAATATGTAAATTTATCGATAAAACATATACATAACAGGGTAGGCAACGCGCATGTGAATCCTCTGGAGTTGCAGGCGTCCATAGGCTACGGTAACTGCTTACCATCAGGCGGACCGTATGTTTGCCACCGTAGTTGTATAAAAAAAATACAAATAGTTTGTATCGTGTTTTTATGTATTTATGCATTGCACTGCATGCTAACATCTTTATCACGTAAGTGAATTTTCTGAGGCAATGTTTTTACACCACGCAAAATAATAATTAATTTAACTGCGTATTTATAAACGCAATCAAATCGATTCTATTAGTTACAGTTGCTCGTTATTATCACTGGATTCTGACATTATACATGTCTATCGAAACCAATGGAGAAACTTGAAACGCCATACTTGCAAAATACCTGTGAAACTGTAAATATTTATTGAGTTCAAGCTATTATAAAATTTTCATTGTGTAATTTAGTATTAACAAACTCATCGATTTTTAGTACACTACAAAAAACAATGTAATGAAGAAAATTAATATGGAAAGATTGGAGCGAAATCAAATTGAGATTAATCTTCCTATGCAAACAAAAAATCTATATACATACATATATATAAACGCGAAAGTCCTCACTGACTGATCAACGCCCAGCCCAAACCGCTTAACCTAGATACTGATTTTTTCACGATAGTGAATTTATATAACGTAAAGACCCACGATGACGGGACTTTTGGAAATTCCACCATTAAGGGGGTAAAAGTTTGTATGGGGATTGTGTCTAATTTAAAGCGAGATACTTTTTATTCAAATACAAGAAAAAAATTCAGCGTTTTTTGAAATTCGTCCCCTAAGGGGTCAAAAAGGGTATTAAAATTTTGTATGGAGATGGAGTCACATATCAACTGAGAGACTTTAAAAGTTGTGTTTAAACTCCTTATTTAATGAAAAGTAAACAACATTAGTAATTGCTAACGGTTACAAGTATTCTTCTGCGCGCGTGAATATTATTGAAATAACTGTCCTTATTTTTGCATTTTCTGTTAAATTTATTGACCGCTAAGTGTATTGTGACTTAGTATTGTAACCTTTTTTGAGATGACTACTCCATAAATATTAGATTTCTGTACAATAATACTAAAAACGATAGGTCACGTGTCTGGTATTATTTAATGTACAAACGTAGATTTTCGCGTTTCTCATAAACAGATTATTTTTGTTTAATATCAAAATCAAGCTAATAACAAATTATACATAAGATATAACAAAGCATCAGATAGCGCATAGACGTTAAAAATTATCTAATTACTTTTCATACTAGTTAATATATTGCGAATTGGCCCACTGTTTTCAAATAGTCGAGGGTGTCGAAAATGTCTTAAAATCGTTAAGATATTCCAACTCAAAAGTTGAAATAGATAACATATACTTAAGAAAAAACGACGGTGTTCGAGACGGGATTCGAACCCGCATCTCCACTTTTAAATTTATATAGTAGTGTTACTACTTAAAAATCAAAGCAAATCAAAAATATTTCATAAAAAAATAATTTGATTTGTTCTTAGTTTCATATTCCAACTCGATTTTCAATAAGACTTTAGCCCGCTTGTAATGCCATGCCAAATCTATTAATACAGATTAACAAAGACACCTCGCAGCAGATGAGCTTGCATTGGATTCCGGTTTCAATTATACAGAGTCACGATTTGATCTTGAATTAACTTGCATACCAAGCATTCGTTTTATTATACCCTATGTTACTGATGTTGTGCTAAGGCTAAGCATACTTTTGCTATTGCCTCAATTATAGGGTTATTCGCTCTTAGAAATATTTAACCCAGCTCGGTAAGCTCATTATATTATTTTCATTAAAAATTGCATTAGCACACATGAATAGTAAGAATTTTTAAAATTTAATTGAGATTAAGTAATTTATAAAACCATCAATATTGCTAGATTTATTACTCAGTACCACTTTAATATAATTCAAATAATAACTACTTGTTTGTCCCTCTCACGGTGGAGACCACTGGGTGCTGGTGCGCCGAAATCCTGGTTTTCATTAGGGAGGTGTGGAGGCGGCTGAGGGAGGCTGGTCACGATCCTCGCTCTGGGTCTTTCCTGTTGCAGAGGTTGTCCATTGCGGTTCAACGTGGCAACGCGGCGAGCGTAATGGGCACTTTTGCGTCTGGAGGGACGAAGTTTAAAATTTATGTTTTATTTTATAATTAGTTTTTTGTTAGTATTATTGTGTATATTATCAGTGCCTTAAATTCAAATAATTGTATATTTTATTTATATAAACAACTCATTCTATACATAACATAAAATACTTATTAATATAATAAACAGAGCTTTGAAGTATTGTAATCTTCAACTTCCTCGCTTTGTCCCGGCATATTGCCACGGCTCATGGGAGCCTGGCAACTAATCCCAGGATTTGGCGTAGGCACTAGCTTTACGAAAGCTACTGCTACCTAACCTTCTAACCCAGAGGGTAAACGAGCCTTATTGGGATTAGTCCGGTTTCCTCACGATGTTTTCCTTCACCGTACATAAGTTCCGAAAAACTCATTGGTACAGGCCGGGGTCCGAAGCTGCGACCTCCGAATTGCAAGTTTTCAACCGCTAGGCCACCACCGTATTATTATATATTATACTTCTATCTTAATATTCAGTTTTCATTTTTACTAGGTTTCGATGTAAATATCTTGAGTAAATGCAAATTATAAACCCATCGAACTCAATAAAAATATAAAATATTCATTTTGCATTATCAAATTCCTGACTTAGGTTCTTTAAAAAAATTGTGTTGAAGATTAATCTTACCTGTAAAATGCATTATACATATTCTTCGTGTGTGCTTCACGCGGGTACAATAGTTGTTTTACGTCACGCGTGTCTTCCACACTCGTTGTTAAAAGACATTTTGCACCCTCGTATTAACAATTACAGGAAATAACTACCTATTCAAAATGTTCAATAAAAATGGTGTTTCATATCAGGATGGATAGAGTTCAGCATTCTGAGTAGAAAGAGTTAAAAAAAAATTGGAAAATAAAACCTAAAATGTTAAGAGTTGCTGTTTTGTCGTTGAGTAGTGACTTGAAAGTATACCATCTTACTCGATAGTCTTCCAAGTATAGCAATGATGCCAATTGTTACATATGAATCAAATATTCAGGCGCTTCGATAGAAACACAATGTTTCCTTAGTTCCTATATTTAGTATTGTTTAGAAAGGGTTGAGATAACAAATCTATTAGTCGTGTAGAAAATACTTTTTGCTTTATGTCACTTGCTGATCAAGAAAAGATGTATATATTTATGTGTAACATTTGTAATTTATTTACTTTATACAATGAACTAACTATAATGTGTAGTGGATTGAGAAATTAATCTTGAAGTTATTGGATTAGCGTACTTACATACATGCGTTATGGTAGTTCATTGGTGAAGTTTTAAAGTGAATGAGTGGGTGGTGAGGAGTGAGTAATACGTGCAAACTTATGGCGTTAGTAAAATGTAGACTTGGTGGAAACCAGATTTTAACAGAACGGGAAGACTATTTACTGTGTGGAAGTCTAATACGGGCGAAGAATTAAACCAGTCATAGGATTTACCAGTATAATCATTAACCAAAAGGTTTTTCTTTAATTATACCTATTATACACATGTAATTAATTTTTGTATAATTTCTGAGCAGTAATGTACTGCGAACATTACGCGATAAAGCTTTTGAAACTAACTGTCAACGAGTGTTTAACTCGAGTGTGTTGCATTACATTGCGGGCCGAATTTTTTTATATGTATAAAACTTTAATTGCACTTCTAAGTAAAAGTTATCTAAATATATTTCTTATGTCCTATTCTACCCTCCGTTAAGAGATTCGCCCGTATAAGACTTCCACACTGTATATTTGTATACTTACCTAAACAGCGCACTTTGCCATTACATTCGTGTAAGGCGAATGAAATAATAAATGAAATCACAGGAAAAGATTTTTATTTTAATACATATGTCCCTACATTAAAAGGTGCCTTGAATATGACAACAATAAGATCGCTTAAGTAATGCGGTAAGAGTTACTATTAAACATGACTGTGTCATCGCATAAAGCCATTTCGTTGATCTGACAAACTAGGAGCAGAAGTACATTTTTGGCTTTTCGGATTTATAGGTAAAAAGGGACCTAGGTACCGCATTGGTAATTAATAAATCTTTTTTTTATTCTTTGTTTAAAAAAATCAATCATAAAATCGTAGGTTTAAGTAATTTTGTATTACCTACAACACCAATTCAATTTCTTACCGTATTTTTATACTTTTCATTTCAAGCTTAAACTGATTCGGCAACAATGGCAGCTATGGCTTATATACTCACGCATTTAGTAAAATATAAAATTATGAATATCATATAATTAAATAATTCAAATACTTTATTTATGTGTTTTTAAAACGTATTGAATTTGTTTACATCATCATACCATTAATGATTTGGTTCGCTGTGTCTGTACCTACAATTCTGGAACCCATAGACATGACTTCAAAAGATGGTTAATGACACGATGGAGTCAATTTAGTACCGTTAGCAGTGGGCTGCAACACCGGCACCCTGTACCCTGGTGGTGTGACTGGGCAATGCTGTCGAGGCACGTGATGAATGAAATAATGAATGCCACCTGCCTAGTCTCTATAAATAATCAGTCATTCATTATCATACGGGATAATTAATGACTGACTATAGAGACTGTTTGAATTGTTTATTTCACACAATTGCATGGAACCTGGTACATATTTCATAGAAATACAACTTTTCAGTGTTTATGTCCTTAAATTGGCAGAAAAAAGAGAATTTCCTGCTGATAAATCGTTATAAAATACTGATAATTTTCCTGGTTGGAAGGAAAAAATAAAAGAGCCTATCTATTTTGTTTTGTATGACAAACATCGCCAATAGTCGGAGAACCGTCCAGTTCAATAGCAACGGTAGCCGGCAGTTAAGAGGTAATATGGATGCACAAAACGACTTAATCTGGGCCTTTGATAAACAAACGACAAAACAATTTTATAAAACAAAACTAATACATTTATTGAATAAATTAATATTACTTATAATTAACCTATAGTTATAGCAATCTACTGACTAATCAAACTGGTATGGCAGTTCGTAGTCGTCGATAGAGAAGCCGTCGTAGTCGGGGAACTGCGGGACAACCTTGCCAACTGCAAAAGAAGAATTTCTTAGCAAACAATACAACTGAACACAATAGGATTACGAATCGTTTGCTGCTAATTGCATCTGATATGCGTAACTTGTCTGTTTGTTAACGTTTATGTGGTGTTAATAGGTTGGGTGATCATTAGCGGTATTGAGCAATTAATGTCAGCTACTTTAAATATTACCAAATATAGTGACTCAAAAACTAGAATTAAGTGCAAATAACTCCTGAAATGAACCATGTCAGGGCTAGTTATGGATGAGGAAGTAAAAAGAATTTTTTTATGTTTTGTATTTGTAACTTTAAAACTGTGATGATATAAATTCCAATAAGTTACCTAAGGTAAGTTTTTATTACACTGTGCAACATTTTTAGCTCGATTGCTAGGACTGTTCAGCCTGCCTAGGCAGCCTAGAAACTCATAGTTTACAAAAGTTTACTCAGAGGGTCCGTAGTACTGCCTCGCCCCTTTTTATCTATGCGCCTTAGCCTAGATATACATACGTTTTATTTACTTTTACTAATTTTGAATTCATTTTTTTTATTTGATCATTATATCTTAAACTTGGTTTGAACAATGTACATGTATTTTCATACAGTAAACACCTAAAGAAGTGCTTATGTCTTATATACATGATAGAAAGTTTCCAAACACAATATTTTACTTAAAGTGTTCGTGTTCAAATAAGCATAAGGTATCGTTATTCCCAGATTTGCTCGTTTGATCTATATATAATAATTATTATATACAAGTAGGTGTACTTACAAATAGGAGCGCCAGGTCCATATATTCGTCTCGGATAAACCTCTACAGGGACAGGCACAGCTTTCTCTAAATAGCGTACAACCGGACCTCGTGAGACGACCCCTTGAGGTAATCCATGAGGTAATCCTTGAGGTCCTCCATATGGATACCCTTGAGGTATTACTTGATTTATCCCCTGAGGTATTTCTTGATGTATACCTTGTGGTATTCCTTGTGGTACCCCCTGAGGTATTCCTTGAGATATTCCCTGAGGTATTCCCTGAGGTATTCCCTGAGGTATTCCCTGAGGTATTCCCTGAGGTATTCCCTGGGGTATTCCCTGAGGTATTCCCTGAGGTATTCCCTGAGGCCTTCCTTGAGGTATTCCTTGTGATATCCCATAATGTAATCCGTGAGGTACTGCTTGAGGCGCACCAGGATGATGAGGTGG
Source organism: Grapholita molesta (assembly GCA_022674325.2). Taxonomy (NCBI): domain Eukaryota; kingdom Metazoa; phylum Arthropoda; class Insecta; order Lepidoptera; family Tortricidae; genus Grapholita; species Grapholita molesta. The sequence continues at coordinate 8,096,528 of CP053126.2, forward strand.
TGCCGTGTGAAGACTTGGTCCACTTTTCGAGACTATGGCGTTGAAACCGTTGACGGGATCCGCCGTGTAATCCACTGTTCTAACAGAACCATCAGGTTCCACCAGGGAATATTGTCCTGAAATCAGTAAAACAAATTCAGTCTCTTTTGCTGGGCTTTATTAGGCTATAGCTGTGGTGCGCGGTGTTACCCGCGGTTAATTAGAGAAAAGTAGCCTATGTGTTAATCCTGGGTATCAGCTAACTCTATACCAAATTTTATTAAAATCACTCCAGCCGTTTAGACGTGAAGAAGTAACAAACATACACACTTTCGCCTTTACAATATTAGTATAGATAGTGTAGATAACACACACGGTAAATTAACTATCTTAGTATAAAATATCGAAGAGGTAATTATTTTTTTATATGTCATGTGTATTTTTATTGTTGCAAAAGGATAAATAAAAGCAACTGATTTTTAAAAGTATTTCCTAACTTCTTCCTCTTCACCCTCCTATGTTAAGCATTTCACATTAAACTGTCTGTGTAGCAAATTATGATTTGTTTAAATATCTAAAATCCCCTAGCACAAATAAACAGTATAGGTATAGTTCGTCACGTTCCATTTCATACTACTGGTGGGTCTGAAAAGCTTCTAGTATTTTGAGTAACTATATTTTTTATGTTTAACATCTCATCATTTTAATAGTATGTTCCCATCAAAAGAGCTCGGTTCCATGAAATTTATTACTTTTTCCTTAGCATTGCAGTATTGTTTAATAAATCGGCAAGTACAGCATAGTTTTGCAAACAATGCCACGAAGTCTAAAACAGCCAAAGATCACGATAAAGCAGCTACACCGCCACACACTTAATACTCTGGGAACTACGATTGTGTGCCATGTACCTGCATGTGATTACTATAAGCTGCATAATTCTTGTACGAGCATACATTTGAGTTGAATTACGTTCACTGTATTAAAAATTCTTGCAAGATCTTGTATTTAAAGTAAAGGACTAAACAGTTTTATTGTAACACAACGACAGCCGATGTCTAGTTTAGATCAGTTTTGATTTGAAATGTTCTAAATGACCTATACGCGTTCTTATTCTCTTGACAATAAAGATGTGTTGGCCTCATTGTGAACACCTCAAACGCTTAGCCACTTCTGCTGCTGACTGTACATATTTTTTTTTTAATCTAGAATAGTATATATAGTTCCAGTTTCTAACAGAGATCTCCAGATCACGGGCTGTTCGGCCCGTGATTCTACCAACTCGGCCGAGAAGCAGCATTTCACTCAATGAGGCCGGTAAAAAGCAAGCAGAGACGCGGCCTGACTGTGGCTTGTAGAATAGAAAAGTTTAAAGATTTCTGATTAATCAGAGGCTTTTTAGTACAACTTATATCTATTATTTGTGAGTTTTCGGGTTACTTTCACTGATTTTATAATAGACTTTAATGTCACGTATTCAATACCTTTGACTACATCACCGTCCCGTGTCTCATGCTGCGACTTCACGTCGCCGGTGCTGTGGTCAGCGACTCCGTAGTTGAAAGCGTATCTTGGGCGGTCTTCCTGAAATGTCAATGTTTTTAATTAGTCAATAATTACCCAAAAGTTGCTAAATATATTAAAAGTTGAAATAGATAACATATACTAAAGAAAAAACGACGGGGACCTCCGGTGTTCGAGACGGGATTCGAACCCGCATCTCCAGCTATCGCGGCTGCTAAATATATTGTTAGGATTGTTATTTACATATGCACATACATTAGGCTACTAGACTCATATCAAAGGCACAATAAATTATTATTTTCTTTTTAATTCATTTTTAAGTATTAAAATTATCTTTGAAATGCTAGCGAATGTAACTAACTCGGCACGTGGCACCGTTTTGATAAATAATTACTTTTAAATTGTTACGAACTAAATTAGGAAGTTAACACAAAATACCAATAAATAAGGGGCTTCATAAGGTAAAGATTACCATAGATTATAATCATTGAACTTTCTGAACTGTAACTCCATCTCCAGTATTAACTTCTTATTTATAAACAAAACACTTACATAATATCCTTCATATGCTCCAGCGCCAATTGGCGGCTGAAAAACTCCTTTATATTTGGCATTTTGTGTCGCCTGCGCCACTGCGAGTATTACCGCCAACGTTACACACTGTGAGCGACACATTATACAAACACTGCCAAAACACGACTGCGTAGCTGAATAGCTGATCCCTGAATAAGACAATAGAGGGTTCACGGGTACTTATATGTAGCCTTATTTGTCAGTGAGCGCCAGCCTTGGGCACGGCTTCCGAAAATGAAGTTTCCTTGCGCGGACGCAGCGGCTAATTGAGAAAATGTTCGCAGGCCACAATGGCCGCATATAGATTACGTTGCAACACCATATTTCCTTTATGGGAGCAGTTCAATCTAGGGACAGGTGCATCTGCATCGCCATAATTTATGAAAATATTTAAGATTTCGTTTTGTTTTTAGAACTTTATAGTATAATATTTTTTTACAACTGACATACATACACTATCCGTCATAGTTTTTGAGGTGAGGAAGTACTATGAAGACATTATCTCACCAGAATTATTATAACATTGATAGTGAGCCGAAAACGATTCATTAATTAAACCTCAAAGTGATAGTAGAACTACGATTACTACTATTTCTATTTTAAAATTAGCTTCGGACCTTTTCCTATCGGCAGTGGGATAAAAAGTAACACCGAAGACTGTTAATATTTGTAGTTATGTAGTTAAGGAATATGTTGACGCCTAATATTTGGTTACATATCTCCTACAGTAAAAAAAATATATGTAGCATCTACAATCCTACGTACACTAAGCCGTTAACTACTATTCTCTTTTTTTTTTTATTATAAAAGTGAAGTGTGTATGTCTGTCTGTCATCTGTTAACACTTAACTGCCGCGTAATAGTATTAACCCCCTGAAGTTAACCACTTCACAAAAAAATTGCCAAGAAAAGTACACAGGATAGTCTTTGTTATTAATATATGTACACTTTACAGAAATCCAGCCATTAAGGAGGTGGGTTAAAATTTTATTAAGAAACTATGTAGGAGAAGTCACAGACAAAACAGCAAACGTAGAAAAAGTCATAAAGCATAATAACGAAACCAGATTTTAGTCCTTAAATTGACCCAAAACTTTCCAAGGTCTGGTTATAAAAACGAGACTCTTAATTAACATCAGAACATCACTCATACCAATTTCAGGATTGTGCATTTCCATGTAAAGATAATTTATCTTAACTGGTTAAGCAGTTTAAGAATTGAGAGATTACAGACCGACAGGCACAATTCGCATTTTAACAGGTACCCGTATTAGTATGGATACACATTTTAAAAGTATTTTTGTGCTATCCCGTTTAGGATAGGTGCCAAGAGTTCAATATTCTTAATACCTTCAAGCTTCCGATGCGGCAGGATATCCTAGCCTTTGACACTACACGGAATTGTTCATGTTTGACTTTAGCTAATCATGAATGACTAAGATTAGATACGTTCGCGTCGTTGTTTTTTTAATGAAGTAATAGGATATACTTGAACGGTTGTTTTGTTTGTTAGTGTGGTCTTCATCCAACTTTGGTGTCACTTTTTTTCTATCTCAATGCCAAATAGACACTGTTTATGACAAACAGACCAGTAATCCACTTTTTAACTTGGTTAACTTAAAAAAAAAAAGTTTATACGGGCATTTGTAAACTTTCATCAGTCATAATAATATTTTATAAATGAAAATATTACTATGTCGGAATAATAAATTAAATATTTATGACAATATTCCAGTGTTAGAACTACTCCCACAGTAAACTATACAGCCTGCCTCTAACCTGCCTATGACTAGCTTTAAATTTAACGCTCGATTCTATACAATTTATGACCTAATTATGTTTAGTTACTATAAAAAATACTCAAAACTTATTAGAAGTCAACAATTTATAGATTCAAGTTTAATTCTGAAGTCAGTGTATCAAACAATACGATATTAACGTTATCTCATGGTATGAGGGCGACATTTCCTTGTTTGTTGACGTTTCTTAAAAAGGAAAAAAACTGTAGCATACCGTTAATTTCAGGTTGGACTACATTAAAAATTACATTTAAATTGTATGATACTAATAAAATTTAGAATGAACATGATGTTTAAAGTTGCAGAACAAAATATGTTCAGTTAGGGGAGTCAAATCAAAACTTCCATTTGAAGCCACCGTAGTCAGACACCCTTAATTAATAAGACATGTCTTGTTAGCAAAGTACCTACTAACACGCAAGTACATGCTTTTGCCAGCTTTGAAAAATTCAAATTTAAAAATATTTATTCGTGATAAACTACATTAAACTACAAACATGTAGCATTTATTTGTGTGATGAGTGCAGATATTTGTTCCTAAGTCTTGGGTGTTTTCTATGTGTTTAAGTATTTATATATGTCTATTTATTATGTATATAATCGTCTAGTACCTATAACACGAGCCTTACTGAGCTTACCGTAGGACTAGGTCGATTTGTGTAATATTGTCCCGAAATTTTTGTTTATTAGTATTTGTAATATATAAAACAATTGCTATACATATAAAAACAAAAATAAATCGGACCTGTTTCTTAATCAGTTGGCTGTGAAGCCGACTAGGCTAGTAGCCCAAATTTAATAATTATCCTATAAGTAGATCGCACAATAGATAGAACTTCCGAGATACAAATTTACCTGTTTTTGCGCAGTTCACGCAGAACAAAGGGTTAATAATTTATCAAAACGCTATTATTTGGATAACACCATAAGGATAGCCTTCATAGGTATTTGTATCTACTTAGAACCATTATCTCAATGTAATCTTTATGGTTTCATTGTTAACCATGGTTCCGTGTAAGGTAGCAACTTAGCTTGTGCAAATCAAAATATTTCATAAAAAATAATTTGATTTGTTCTTAGTTTCTTAGCTTGTGCAGTTTTATAAATTCTAGTAACACATTCTGTAGGGTGTTTCATTTTGTTAGGCAAAAAAAAAAGTTATATATTTTTACAGACTTTGCTCGGCTCTCGTGTCTCAGTGATATAAGCAATATGTATGCCAAATTTCAAGAAGATTGGATTACATTTAGAGGTTGCACACATTGGTCACTTATGAAAAAGTAAAGAAAAATGATGATATTTGTACTTTTAACTTTATTAACTCCATAAATTACAAATTACGTGTTTAAAATACAACTGAAATATAAATAATATAATTAAATAACATTGTAATTAAATGTTAAGTTCTTATATTAATTCACTTTGTACGACGCAGTGCATTATTTTGTTCGCTAAGGCCCATTTTTCCTGTGATGTTCGAAGACTTTCAACAAAAATTGTTTTTGTGTTTCACCTCAAACTGATTCCTTAAACTTTTTAATCAACGCGATACCTCTTTTTGCTGCATTTAATTGACTACCTGAACAGCATCTACATAGCTTTTCAGAGAGTCACCACAGTATTCAGTCACATCGTAAACCCCAAAAAATTCAAAAGACTCAAAGAAGAGAAGTCTTTGTTTTGATAGTAATGATCTCACTCTCAGGTCTTTTCTTCAAAAGTTAGGTTTTAACTCTCTAATCGTTTGTTTCTGACAAATATCAAAGGTGCATTTTGCCAACTGCGAGAGCACTATTGCAGGTTGGCGTCGAGGTAAATGGTCAAAAGCTGAAGGAATCGGGAATTTCTTCATCTAGCATTGTCGTATACGACTTCTTGTCCAGTATATTCCACAGACTGTCATTCTGTTCTAGTAATTGTTATTGAGAATCTCATAATTTCCTTGCGTTTATTGTTTCTGCCAAGGCTTTTTGTTGGCTATTTTAGACTAAATATTGGTTTATTCTTCCTAGCGGACTGAATACAAGCCGAATAAGGTTCTAATCTCAACAAAACAGACCAGGTACCATCTAATCATGTTTTTCTTGATGATTTTATGTATCATCGTCAGCTTTACATGCTTGACAAGCATAATTGATCGTCTGCGCACCACTCAAAAAAATGATATATTGATGTAATATATCCTTTTGCTTGACTTTGGTTGTTTTACGTAACAGTGTGCAATGTTACGTACACACTCATTCACAAACACGCATGCGTGACAAAATCTTAAAGCATGGTTGTTCGTTTTGCCCTTAGATTCTTTGGAAAATCTATTCGTTATTCATCGATAGTAAGTACTTACAGATAACTACGTCTATCACTTAGCTAGCTAGCAGTTACCGCTTGAAGAGTTAACGTTATCTGTTATTAAAATTATACATTAATATATATTTACGAGATATTTTAAATGTTGCCTTATCAAAAGTTTAAATAGATGACATCTATCTACTTAAGAAAAAGCGACGAGGACCTCAGGCGTTCGAGACGGGATTTGAACCCGTATTTCTAGCTATATTCCTCCTTTTTTCTTAAGTTTATATCTTCTATTTAAATTTTTAAGTTAAATTGTATTATAACAATTTAGTTAAATAATTCAATGAAAAAAAAAATTTGAATTTGTTCCTAGTTTCCTGCCTTATCTTTAATAAAGTGTTATTTGTGCGATAGTGATTTTTCTAAGTCCATACTCTTTAAAAAAATATATAAATTTTTACCAATAGAGTACCTACACAGTAGTAAATAATAAATAATAATAAATAAATATTTCGGGACAATCTGACACAAATCGACCTAGTCCTACGGTAAGCTCAGTAAGGCTTGTGTTGTAGGTACTAGACGACGATATATGTAATAGATAGAGATACATATAAATACATAAATACATAGAGAACACCCATGACTCAGGAAGAAATATCTGTGCTCATCACACAAATAAATGCCCTGACTGGGAATCGAACCCAGGACCATCGGCTTCATAGGCAGGGTCACTACCCACTAGGCCAAACCGGTCGTCAAATAGTACCAGTAGTACAGCAGTAGTAGTAAATTATTAGTAGTAATTAAGTAAATAAACAACTCTCGTGCTCTCTAAGCCGCATTCATCTTCAAGCACAATGAAGCAAAAAAGAAATGTGTAACAAAAGCTTTGTTTTCTATACATACCACGTCAAACGCGACCCGGCACTGCCATTCATAACACCAGTCTGATACCATCGTGTTCCATACAAACCCATGTAATGTATGCTGACATATCAGCCATCTACATGAATATATGTAGAGACTAGTGACGCATTGCTGAATACATTGTAGAGAAGGGAAATTGTTTAAATATATATATACATTAAACTTTATTTAGTTTTTTCGGTTACTACGAGTAGGTATAGCAAGCTAAATATATAAAGAGATGAGACACAGAAAAGTAGGAATAGAGTATTCCACAGGATGTACCTTTAGTGCAGTGCACTATTAGGTTCACTTAGAACCGTTCAGTAATTTCAAATCTACTTGTGACCGAGTCATAACGTTACTGCTACAATGATTCACATTTCTATTAGGTTATCCCGCTCAATCTCAGTGATGTCATTAATCATGTCTAAGCTTTTCATTCTAAGTCTATGATACGCCCGCGTATCGTTTGTGGAATCGTTCTGAAAGTCGCGTGATATGATACCCTGTCTACTGTATTCAACCGGAATGTTATCGTAACCCACACATAACTAATATAATATGTTATTTACGGTGTAATGAGAGATTTAATGCCAGGAAGAAGCTCAATTCATCATCATAGATGCCTCAGTACCTAGTTATCTGCAAATTTTATTAATAATTGATTTATATATTTAGTTACCCTAAAGACACTCCATCAGTGGCAATACTGGCAATAATTACGTTCAAAGGAGACGGGTTTTTTGCACTTATTTACCTTTAAACAAAGCCTGAACTGAAAAAACTAAAAACTGATTATATCGCGTGTATACATACAGTGCCAACATAGTGCATCCCAACTTATTTTCCTCAGTCCGCCCGTTGACCACGAACGCTGCTATAGGGTTCGAAACATCAGGATGAAATTTTAATTCACAAAACGCTGCAACCGAAGACAATATTTTATACAGAATTTTTTTTATAATACTCGAGGATGATTCATGCTACGCTGAGGCCCAATACTCGGTCACGAATACAAAAGACCACACGGCTGTCATATTATTTCGCATTTACAATCATCAGGCTTTCAATACATAATATTTAGTAATAAACTTAAAAATTGAATCGCGCAAGCGCCTGTCACTACACGTGCAACAAGTAGCTTAGGTGGAACAGCTTTGCCCAGAAGTTTTAGTACAAACTAGCTATCCCGGCGAACTTTGTACCGCCTGAAAGTCTATAAATAGGGTCTTTTTTTATTGTTTTTTTCTAATCATAATATTTTTTAAACTTGTGGCCAAGAGGATCACAATGAACCCAAAATCATCAAGCCGTTATCGAGTTATAAAAGCCGGAACAGCTTTCTTTTATTAATATAGATACCGCATTTTCATAGCTGTAGATACGAGTACAAGAAAATTATATATTGACTAAAGTGGCAAAATAAGTTGGTAAATTAAATAGCTTTTTTTTATTTATGACATAGACGGCAAACGAGCAGACGGATTGCCTGGTGTTAAGCAATTACCAACACCAGGGGAGTCACAAGCGCGTTGCCGGCCTTTAAGGGGGGTTGGAGCTCTGGGAACCTTACTCACCATCAGGAACACAACACTACATACCTGAAAGGTGGCAGTGCTATTATGGCTGTGGTCTTCTGTAAGGAGGAGGTACTTCCCCAGTTGGGCTGCCCCAGATTCAAGCGTGATGGTCAACGCTGTGCCCTACCTCTCATTGTTGGACGTAGTTTAAGGACATACCCGGGTTCAAAAAAAGGCTAGCTAATTATAGTGTATACTTTTTATAATTACATTGACTTATTATTTAAGTTAAAAATAAAATATTTTTTTTTTGTAATTTATGATGCCGTATAAGTAATGCTGTATTTAGGCTGAGAATAACGCCATCCCATCTCATCCCACGAGTGTCGAATAGGGGAAAATTAAAAAAAAACAGATGAGCAGGATGGGTAGCATTCGAGACCGAATCAATCTCTACTGGCGACTATAGCAACTGCCCCACGTCATACAAGTCAAATTTGGGAGAGGCCCATGTGAGGAGGTCCAGCAGTGCACGTCTTGTGGCTGAAATGAATGAATGATGATGAATTTATGATGATTTCAATAGTAAAATTTCTAACTAATCATTAGCAGTAAATACTAATAATTTCTTTGAGTGCGTGTGCCCTAGCATGTTTACTACAATAATTGAGTTCTAGACCGAACTCCACGGAACCGTAACTCAATGGAGTTTATTGTTATTCGTTATAACCACTAGGTGTACGGGTAATACCTATTTAAGTGTGAATCGCCCAAATGCTAATCCGTTACACAGATGTTTTTTAAACCAGAATCATATACACGGTGATAACTTATTTATTGCAGCTATTTTTACAGCGCAGTCCTTAGAGCATATTTAAGTATGAAACTGGTTGTGATTATTAAATGAGAACTCATTGAACACATTCTACTTCTAATACCTCTTATACCAATCACTGAACCACAACACTGAACTGTAACTTGCCACTTAATGACATTTAAGACAAACGATTGTAGACATGAGTAACACGATAGAGTGTTGAAAGTCTTATCAGTTAAATGCACAATTAACGACGAAACTTTAATATTTTTTGTCCGCTAAATAGAGAGAGAAAAAATGTAAAAATTTCTTAATTTCAATTTATTTAAAGTAAAGTAGCATCTGGTAAATAACTGAAACGAATTAAAAACTTGCATAGAGTAACAAGGAAAGATAGGTTAACAATGGCAAGTAAATGAATACAAGACATCGTTTTGTATTAATTTATTACTACACTTGTTTGTAGCAACTGCGAGATTATAATACAAATATAACAAAAGTAGAAAAAGTGTTGATTGTATTTACATACAACAGGGTGACAAAAATCTAGTACATGCTAAGTAAGCTACAAAGATGTACATAATATCTAGTTAGTCTAGTTTTAAGTTTTAAAACGTCAGGTACATTTAGAGAAAATAAATAATAACAATAGTGGAATGTAATAAAAAACGTAAATAGTTAAGCCTAATCAACAATAACCTAAATTTAAATAATGATAACACTTACAAACTTAGCAAAATAGAGAATAAGGCCATCTGAGACGTACGACTTAAAGAGATCGTATCCAATAAATTCGTTCAGAATTTTGTAATTCTGTCGTCATCAATCATTAGTATTTAATTAAATTAATAAAGTTAACTTACATCAACGCAGGTGTGAGTAGGCGGGTGCGCATGCTTGAGAATATTATAATCAAGAAACTATTAGGAACCGATCAAAAGGCAACCATACCCAACTACCCAATACTTGTAAGTTTTAGCTTCCTATATATATGCGGGGTGAGAACTAATTGCACACTTAACAGTTGCCGTTTTCATAATCTCCCTTGTAATTTTACAGTGGTGTTTCCAAATTACAGGGTTGACATAAAACTAGCAGAGTTTATGTTATGCTTATTTGTTTCCGGGAACGCTTTGGAAAATACTTTCGTAACATTAATTTGCTGAATGTGCTGTGTAGTCATATTCTCAAGCAACATATTTCTATCCCCTGCGTTGATGTAAGCCTGCTATCAACAAATCTAAACGCTAATGATGGTGTAGGAGGGCGGCTTCATGCTGGGAGATGGGTGCGGTCTTGTGCACGACGGCGTTGAACCCGTTGTGCTTGTCGGCCGTGTAGTCCACAGTACGCAGAGAGCCGTCCGGCTCCACGACTGTGTATTGACCTGAAAGACATAATATGAATATTTTTAGCAACAGATTATTAATTATCTATATTATATATTCATGATTTCCAGATATTTCAGAATAGTTGCAGCCGCAATCATCAGGGGGTTCCATAGCATTCCGAAGTCCACTATAAAAGAAAGATTTAAACGAAAATGTCTCATTGATAATAGTAGTTATCATGTGAGTGACCCTCAACAATCAATTATGTAATAAGCCACTCTGGCGTGTGCAATTATCATGTGCAAACACCAAAATTGTTTAATAATTTATATGAGGGAGGTAAATTAATATTTTTCCTCAGTCCACCGGATGACCACGAACGCTGCTAAAGGGTTCGAAACGTCGGGATAAAGTTTAAATTAGTATACGCGATTTAATCCGTTTTAGTTGTTTTACTTCATGTGTAATTATCGCGGCAACCGAAGACAATAAAATTCAGTCCCTTGTTGCGTTCATAGTTAAATTTTCGTACCTTTGATTTATTTATTTTTGTTCCTTTTATATACTTGAGTAATGTGTACGTATATTTAGCACTACTAGCTTCAGTAATCCCATCCCTTTTTATATGGAATGACTCGAAAGACGCTTTAAATTACCTTTGACTACATCACCATCGCGGCTCTCATGATGAGTTTTGATATCACCGGTGTGGAAGTCGTTCACTCCGTATTTGAAGACATATTTTGGATACGCCTGAAACAGTGAAATAAATAACATCATAACGTATATTGTAATATTAACACTGATAAGTTATAACGCACTACAAGTAACTAGTTACTGCCAATAAAGTACACCGCATCTGCATGCAACATTGCTTCGACAGTTCTGTGTGAACAATAAACGTACGGTGTGCATAATTGTCTGATTCCATGGGATATTGTAAGTATTTAATAAAATTAAGTCGAGCTTTCACGAGTAATAGATATCATTGCTATATAAATTAATACCTAATTTGTTACGCCCACAAAGGAAAGTTAGACAAGTTCTTCCTACCTAGGTAACACAAGCGCGGGTCATACATACGAGTGTAAATAGATATAATTTTATCATTCCACGCGCATCTCCACTATCGTAATACCTTAGAAGTTTAAACTATCATTACATAAACAAAGTCACACCTATGCACATACTAAATAGCGCAGATCCTCACAGATCGTTCTTTTTATCGCGGTGAAACGTTTTACAAATGACGGCCATTACGTAAGTTCTTCCGCTGTCGCGCGTCGTTATGTTATGAGAGACTAGCGAGTGTTACATACACAATGTAATTATTAAGTTGATTTTGATACATTATGAGTTTTTTTTTATATACCGGGTGTGGTCTGTAATAGGAGCGTTAACTTTAAGCATCGTTTCTACACCACAAACGTAGCAACATTTATTCTACGACTTTTGAAAATAACTTATAGTTTAATAAATATTAATAAAAAAAGATTTTCCAAGCAAGCAATGTATTGCGAAAACTATGAAGTTTGTAGGCTGACAGTAAACGTCAACTAGACTATTGGATGCTGTTCATTGAAAATAACATTTAGTTTGTACGAAAAAATCACAAGTAATAAATTACCCAATTGTAGAACAAATGTTGTTACATTCGTGGTGTAAAAGCGATCCCTAAAATTTTTGCTCCTATTACGGGCCGCACCCGGTATAGCAACATAAGAAGTTGTTATTAATGCGTAAATCATCAGGTGTTTGTTTATCCGTTACAATAACTGGATGAAAAGGCTCTAGGTATAGTCTACTTGATATCTACCTACTCGAAAGTTCAGCAATGGGGCAGTCGAGTATATTGCCTTAAAACTCGATTGCCCGATTTCTGATTGACCTGCCACTGTTTGTACGAATGATTGGGACAAGATATGGAATAAATCAGACCTAAGTATATCATATAAGATTGAACTTTTGTTCCGTTCAGTCTCGTTGCTCATTGTTGCCGTTCACACTAGCTAATGGCAACCTCTTATCACTGGTACCAACGCTAAAAGTTCGCGAAGAAGCGCGTGCGACTGTCAACTAGCGGAATGCGACACAGGAAGTACCGTTTGTATGAGAATTCCTGCTTATTCATGAATGCAAAACTGTTTTTTGATCTTTTTGGTCGCAATATTTTTCCTGATTTAATATACTACGAACATCGTTCCTTTACAATAATAAACAACTTCTTCATTTATTCAATAAATGAAAAGCTTGCACAGATAAAAAGCCTATGTACAAGAGTTCATAGGCTACATAAGATGTAGATGGTGTATATATATATTTTTCATTCATTTTAATTTGTATATGTTACTCGTCCGATAAAAACAGAAAATCAGTTGAATTATGACAAAGTTATACAAAAAAAAGAATTGGTACAAAACCATCGTTTGTTTTGTAAAGGTCTTCACGAAATTAATATATTCTAAAATACTTTGAAATTTTCAATTTTATAATAGGACTCTTTACATCTGATTTTAAAATAATCTAGGATTGTTTTTGTGTACTTTTTTATACCAGTTATGTAATGCGATTTTTTTTTACCATCAATGGGGCTCATGTTTAACGACGTACCGCAAAACGTTACTTATTTTATAACCATGTTAAAGTGAAATCCTTCATTTATTTATGAAACACTTATTTGAAATGACTTAGTCGTAATATTTAATTTAATTTGTTTGCCTCAATAAATACATGAAATGGAATTATGTCACAGTAAATAACAATTACTCATTTCAAATAATTAAAATATTGCGAAACAAGTAATTCTAACATGTATATATAACCTGTTGGAATAAAATTTACGAACGTTGCAATACTTGTGCATTTCGTAAAGCAGTTTGAATAGAAAATTTGATTATTTTCATTTCCATACCGAGCTGCGATTACGCACGTCGCTTTCTGTTTCCGTCAATTTGATATATTCAACTGCATTTGCGATTAGTATGTAGGTAATTTAATCATTCTATTAGATATTTCACAGTATCATTCCGATTATTAACTAATTATGTACTAGGATAATATGTACGTATTTACATATTTGTGTAAGACTAACATTAAGCAGGTAACAAGATTTAACAATGAATCACAAAAGTATCAGTTAGAATATGTAATTAATTCATTTATAATCTGCATATTCCAATGTAATATAGTATAGGGACTATAAGTAATACTAGTGCAATAGTGGCTGAAATCAAATGAAGGTAATTAAATCATCTTTAATGATCCACAAACACTTACCGATACGTATTGCGATGATAATGTAATGTAAAGTTTATTTAGGTCATATCAAGACTGACAGCAGACTTTTATAGCACTTTAACGATCCAATATTTCGTCTGTTTAGTGGCGGCTGTTCCCATTTTTTTCATGAATACTAATCTGCTACAATATATGCATACCTTTTTGTGTAATAAACTAATAAAAAAAAAATAAAAAAAATTTCAATAGCATATGTAAGATGTTATGAGATGGTTGCAAGTGAAACAGGGGTACATTAAAATGGTAATGGAAAGCCATTGCAATGAAAGTGGTAATTGAAGTGTAATGTGAATTGGACTAGTTAAGCAGTGGGGTATTTTACTTGTGACTGCCTAGGCTGACAAAACAAAGTCTACTTCGAAGTAGGTTCTTTATTACTGTGACAAGCGTCTGTAAAGAGATCGCGGGAGGATAGAAATAAATTTACATTTTGGGACTATCTTACATAAATCAACCTACGAGTAGTCTTACAGTAAGCTCAATTTTTATTGTGTTATAGGTAAGTACTAGACGACGATATTTATAATAGATAGATACCAGTGGCGGTGGGGTTAACTTTTTTCTTAGGCAAGGCGAAGCCAATACGTTGACCTTTTATTCATGAGCCCTAGGAAAACTATTGAACTGTTAATTAGTCAAATCGGGGGGAATTCACTTGTATCGACGCACCGCCGCTGACTGATAGTTCTTATGTATTCATAGGTACTCCGATATGCCACAACCAAGTAACAAATATTTGTGATAAGCTCACATAAATGCCTTGGGCAGGATTTGAACTCGGGACCTTCATGCTTCGTAGGCCGAGTGAATGCCGGCTAGGCTAGGATGTCGTTAAACAACAATAATGTGCAACAATCTGCGAGTGTTCTGATCTATTCTAGAAACGGGCGCACTGAATAGTCTCCGCGGACTACAAGATGGCCGGCTTCTTAACGTCCTTACCAACCGGGCTATATAGGTAATGTTCCCTCGTAATGTAACTAAGTATGTAAGTAAGTACTCTATAATGTAATCTATATTTACAAGTAGTACGGTAATCTAAGTACAAAGTAAGTACAAAGTTTTCCATTGTCAGAGATTCATCAGCTGGTTTACAATCTTTGTCTGTAACCTTAAAGCAAAGTATCCCTTACGTAGTAGTCGACGTGCTCATCCTCCGACAATAGTCCGAGGCGCGGCTGTGCTCGATGAATAGATGCCGCGGGCCTGGAGTCCGCGGGTCTGGACTCCACGGGGCGCACGTATGTGAACATGCGACCGTGCACAGACACCGCTAGCGCCAGGACTACGATTGTTAACTGAAAAATGTAATTAATGGATATTACTTGGAAATCTTACACAAATCCAGTAAGTTACAAATATTCAAATCCGAGACATCCTGCGTCGTAGGCAGAGGAACTAACGAGTAGGCTAGAAACTAAAATGCACAAATTGATTTAAGTCCTCATGTGATGCGGCAGTTTCCTTGTTGGTGACCAAATTGGTATTGATTAGTTATTTGGACAAGCTGCTCCCATTCGATTATGGGTACCGAATAGCCAGACAGGACGATAAATAAATATGTAACAGAAATTTGTAAAGCAGCATGAAGGCCTTCATGCTAGGTTATTTAAATCGAAAGAAAAATAGAAAAAAATGACTCAAAGCGGGACTCGCACCCACAACCACTGGATCACTAGCCCAATAAATTTGACAAGTCCAAGCGGAACTCGTATATCACAATTGGTTGTGAACTGGGTTGTGGGATCGACTCCGGCTTCGAATAAAATGTTTTTTTTTTTTTTTCAATTTATACATCGATGATATTCACTGGCAGACGGTTCAATGCTAGGTTATGTTTATAACAATACATTCTAATTTAATAATATCGTGTCATTAACTTCCGTTACATATTAAATTTAATGGCTTATTGAATAAATTAACTTATGTTGTCCTACTTTTCTATTACGTAGTAATTATATGGATTCATAACTCGGTCAATGATGGGCTTGCTTTATCTAATCTCTTTAAGAATGATATATAAATATTATTTAACTTACATGGAATTTGCATACTATTTAATTTTCCTGAACAAGAAAATGAATCTGTGTTAAATAGAACTGTGATTACCTAATCACCTACCTCTAAATAATTATTAAATAATATTTATACCTTGTACATTATTAGGGTCGATTACCGAAAGGTACACAATTAATTGAAAACGAGATTTGGAACGTTAAGTACTTATATTTTTTATTAGCTCTGTATTTATATAATACGAGTAGTAGATAGTATAATAAAATAAACATTAATTCTTTCTAATTCTGAGTAATTACTTCGAAAAATAAATACATGTTTAGATACAAGTACCTGAACGATAGTGAAATCACAACTCTTGATTCATTCACAAGCCGACACAATAAAATCTTAGCTTTGAAGTAAACAATGGGCATATTGTATTATCAATAAATTATCGATACAACAAAGGCAGGTTTTTCGTTGTACTCCCACGGACTTTCAGAAGATGCCGGTTATTGTCATTGAAGTTACGTGGAATGTTTTCTTGCTAAGTTCACTTTTGTTTTCACTTTGGCAACTATGTATGTAATCAGGTAGAGCTGGGTGAATCTGCGCCAGTCTAAACCTGACAAAAGAGTTTTTATTTTTATTTTATGACATAAGATGGCAAACGAGCAGAGGGATTGCCTGATGGTAAGCAATTACCGTCGCCCATGGGCACCCGCAACACCAGGGGAGTCACAAGCGCGTTGCCTACCTTTAAAGGGGGTTGGAGCTCTGGGAACCTTACTCACCATCAGGAACACAACACTACATACTTGAAAGGTAGCAGTGCTATTATGGCTGTGGTCTTCTGAAAGGAGGAGGTACTTCCCCAGTTGGGCTTCTCCAGACTTGAGCGTGATGGTACTTCACAGCGCCCTACCTTGTTGGACGTAGTTTAAGGACATACCCGGGTCCTAGTAGTTGCTAGTGAAACTGGTTATTGGGTCAACAGGAGGTCACTTATGAAACCAAAGCTACCTGGATCTTTCAAGGAGTTGTAATAAATCCGTGCAATATGTACATTTTATGTTTTTTTTTAAATGAGATTTTTTTTTTTGTATGTAAGTTTTATTTTTTGCACAAGTTAAAAATTACATTAAATATATTTATATATATTTATTACTTAGTGCTTGTCGTTCGGGTACCAAGTGCATTATGAACATACTAGCACATAATTAGTGTATTTAAACCACGATTCGTTTCATTAACTTCAATTTATAACAACCAGGAAGGAAACCTAGCTTATCATTTAATCAGATATTGGCTTTCATGCCTCGGCTATTAGGAAATTCTTTTGACATAAGTACTTCCGAACATGGATATTTTTCCTTCCTCAACCCATTTTAGTCATATACTAAGTAACAATCATTGTCATAGATAGTTTTTATTTATATATGAACAGAAAAGAACAGACGCCTGGGTTAAGTCGCACTTTTAGTTTCAAGTTAATAGTTAATGTGAATTCAATTATTTTTTGCTTATAGATTCGAGTGTAGGGAGCGAAAATTTGACTGTCGAGCGTTCGAATTCAAAGAATCAGAGCTCGAAAATAATTTCTCACCATAGTTAAAAATTTTATAATTTGAATAGTATAATTTTACTTTTTTGTAGCTCGTGTCTATATTACTATATCTTCGTTTATAACACTGTTTTAAACCGCAGATTCGAGTACTCGTCTACTCGACTTTCAAAAATTGGCCCTAGGATTTTATTCTATTATCTATAATAATCAACAATAATCACCTTGAAGGCCATTTTCTCTTCGAACCACTAATGCACTACACAAAAACCGAAAACTGAGTACGCTTTTCGGTAGCAAGTTTACGAATGTGATGAGTGAAACCTCGCGAGGACTTTATATGTGGCGCGGTGGTGGGCGCCGGGCGCCGGGAAAACACAAGATCTGGTAACAGAGCCGTAACAACCCGCACCCGATGTACTAAAGACAAGTTTTTAGCTAATGAGATTTGATGGACGTTATGCACTGAGTTTTTGTGAAATTGGAGTATAAAACAAAATGTTTGTCTATATAAAACTAGTAGAATGCGGGGTAATCATAGTAGCCTACAACCAAATTCTTTCCGCTGGTAATTGCTTAACATTTCGTTTCGATAATTAAATCTATAATATTTGATGTGCGATATGAACGTGTAGATATGAAGAAAAAAATTAACAGATGTACATAATTAACATACTAAAGAAACCAGTTGAGATTATTTGTTTACAGACATGATATTGATATTTGTTAGAAGCATTTTTGATTCCCACCTTATCTTATATGTTTAAATTCATTATTCCCAAAAACTTTTCATTTTATAAAACCCTTCAGTTTTGGGGCATAGACAAACTGGCCACTTCCTAAAATAGACTAAGACAAAAATAATAGGTACCTACTCGAAAATCCCATATTTTTAAATTTAGATTATTTCTTTCTCATATTGTATGCTGTTATTTATAAAATTCAAGAAGCTACATTTACCATTTCTTATGTCACTCTTCACCCATATACATAAATTATGTATCCGACATACAAACTTATCAGTGGGAGTCTGCAATTTGACATGCAACATTGCACTGTTAAGTGTAGCAAAGCGTAAAGCTCGGTCTAATTACATACGAAATCAAACTCTCGACTTGATATTCTATCTCGTTTTTACTCGTAATGTCTTAAGCGATGGATATATTCGAATCTAATTGAATAGCTTTACTGGGTGCTCAGAAGTTTATTGAATAATGTTTGATGATTACAGCACTTGCATCAGTTTACGTGTACAAATCAACTGCGTTCCTGAAATTAAGAAATGTTATAATCTGTATTGCATATGCACCGATCCCATAATTATTATTACTTAGATACGTTCCGAAAAGGTTCTGGAGTGGCGACCACGAACTGGAAGACGCAGCGTAGGTAGGCCTCCCACAAGGTGGACCGACGACCTAGTTAGAGTCGCGGTATACCGCTGGATGTGGAAGGCGCAGGATCGGTCTTCTTGGGTCGCTCTGGGGGAGGGCCTATGTCCAGCAGTGGACGTCTTTCGGCTGACATGATAATGATGATGATGAGATACGTTCCCCGCTAACGGAAAGAAGATTTTTTCATTTCATATGAGTTGTTTGTCAGTGTTTGTTTTTACAATGCCGAATAAAATTTACCCTACCTGATTGCGATTTTTAGCAAAGGTTAGGTGAAACACAGCATTTGATTCTTGTATATATTTTAACTATGTCATATTAGATTTTTTATAATATTTCTATAGTTTTGATATATTTTAAATGAATTTTTATATTTAACTTTCATAAAAATATCACATAAGACCGAGCCTAAGATTTAAAATGGATAAAGAGAAATATAATTATTAGATAATTGCGCTGTTATAATTATACCGAACTTTTTGTACTCTTTAATTTAGTCTTGTTATTTACAAAATATATTGTAAATATGTTTAGTACTACAGCGTTGATGGGCGCTTTACGATTTTATAATTATCGTGAAATGTTAGAAAAAGTTATTTCTTTAAATTATTTTCTGAAAACTCTGAAAATTATATTCATAATGTAAGTTATTGCAGCAGTATCTAACGTAGAAAATAATGTTGATAGGGTGCAAAGTTATTTGTGTGTATTTTTATATACAGTTATTGTAGATACTTAAATAATCTTATTCGTCGTACAGAAAATAGCTCTTACTTCGGCACAGTAGTGATATCAATACATCATCACGGCGAAATATTTATTAAGATACTACCATACATAAATGATGCTCCCATGCCGAACAATAAAGTGAGATATTTCTGTATATACACTGCTTGTCAACATTTGAAGACAACATAATACGAAAGAAAACAGAAGCGCGCGCCAACGTCATTGTCTGAAATGGTTACGGATGCTCATTATACGCAACGTACTCATTATATCATCTACAACGAGGCTTCCATTTGAACTTTGATCTTTGTAGTCCTAGCTATAAGATCTGTTTTTCATTTCATCTATAAATTAAAATAGGAGGTTTTGTAAGCAATTCAAAGTACCAATTCTCCAAAAATTACATTACAATATGTCACTAATGCGCGAGAAAAGTTACATAACGTACAAGTGTGATTGGTCCACTTTACTTTACTCACGAGAAAATAGACTTGTACGCTTGTACGCACATTTTAGTTACGCTTATTCGTAATTGTGTTGAGTGGCACTTTACTTGCTAGTCATTTATGTGACGATGCTAGTAGCATATAGAGCTCTGATGATATAAGCAATGTAACTTAAATATGACCGTATTTTTTCAGTTAGATGTCATGATACTAATAAATGTCTCAGATCGAAATCTGTTCGATATAAACCCACTGGAATGTATGACTAAACATTTGTACGCTTTTTCGCTGGCGTTAAAATATTGACTAGTGATAAACGAATATAAACCTTATTTATCAGCAAACAAATTACCTACTTTGACAGCGTTTGCCATAACATTAAAATATTTGGCGTCAGCAGCATTCGACGCTTTTTGGTTATTCTTGGCGTTTACTAGATTAACGGTGATTTTAACTTCTATATGACATATTTATTCTTTATTTACAATAATTACATTCATTAATATACAAGTACTTAACTAGTTATTGCATTAAATCTAAAAAAGGCCCTTGAGGTATTGTACCAAGGATGTTGGCGGCATTTCTTCGTTATATTGTTATAGTTACAGAATACGAAACATTGCAGAAAATTAGGCCAGTTGTATTGAAAGCTAACATTTTGAAATAATTTGTTTAAATAAATAAAAAGAAGAAAGAAAAATGAATCTATAAATTAAAATATTTATTTCTTTTTAAACAAACATACAAGAATTTAAATATTATAAGAATGAAAATACATTTATTTTAACGCCAAAACATTACATATTATTAAAATGGTAAGAAACATATAGATACAATGGGGCGTTAAAATAGGACCTCTCTCTAACCTAACTTACAACTAAGCAGTGGTGGCGACACTAACACCAATGACACTTAAATAAAAGAAAACACAATTCAAATACCAAATAACTAAAAACACAGCAATATCAGCAGCAGATATTTAAGGCATTTTATTTTAATAATGCATGCATTCACGAAAAAATACTATTCAACCATTCGATCGCCAAAAATAATTAAAAAGCTACTACCGTAACTGCCATGCTAACAAAACCTAGAAGTGGAATGGCGGACACTGATAAAAAGTTTAAAAGCATCATGAATTCATCACTGCTGTTGCTGACAGATAGGATTTATATTCGTTCTTCATTATGTAATACTTATGACAGGAAAGGGGTTCAAAAGGTTAAATCATAGTAAATTGATATTATTATCAAATAGTTTACACACGTCGTGTTACTCGTATATATGTAAGTACTTGGTACCTATGGTAATTTTAAGGAAAAAAGTTTATATTTCTTATGTTTTTAGCAATATTTTAAACACAAAACTATCGTGAGATTGAAACATATTAATTGCATAAAAGCGGGTAACTCTCGTTTTATAATATTCGACTTATAAAACGTGAGTTACCCGCTTTTATACAATTAATATTTTTAGCAATATTGATGGATGTCATGCGTTCTGAAGATTAGACACATCTAACAATTAACAATTAACACGGTTCTACTCACGTTTACACATTTAGACTAAATAAACGTGAGTAGTCCTACTCACGTTTATTTAGTGTGTTAATTATTAATCGTTAATTATTATGTCTCACGATAGTGTAAATACAAATTACACACATCTGTACAAAACTAGTTTAATACAATAAAGTAGTCCGACGCGTAACGCTATCAACCGTTACGCTGAATATTGCACAATTTCTAATTATTAAGTGTAATTATTGGCAGTTTAATTTTACTAGCATTATAACTGGATATCCTACCTGAAGTTAAATATTCTATAACTATAATTTTCCCTTCTTGTACCTATATCAGAAATTTCGCTTGTCCGGTATTTTCCCTGTTGGGTGAAATTTATTTATTTGGATAAGGATCACTATGTTCCCTGTTTTTGCTATTTATAATGTATACTAGCACTTTCCTTATGTATGAAAATCTATAATGAAACTAACGCTTTTCCTATCCTGTTAAATGTAAGTACTCAGAACGTATACATGTTAAATACTAGCTTTTGCCCGCGGCTTCGCTCGCGTTAAGTTATTTTTAGCACACTATAAAACACACTTCAAAACGTAGTTTTATATGCATGCATGCTTTTTGTTTGGAAAATGCCGTTTTATTCACAAATACCTTCGTCATAGTAGCTTTATACATGCAAAGTCTCAGCCCGATCGGTTTAAAATTGACAAAGTTTCATACAAACTTTCATCCCCTATTTTATCCCCTTGGGGGTAGAATTGATCAAAATCCTTTCTTAGCGGATGCCTGCGTCATAACATCTACCTGCATGCCATATTTCAACCCGATCCGTCCAGTGGTTTGGGCTGTGCGCTGATAGATCACTATGTCAGACAGTCAGTCACCTTGTAGTTATATATATTTAGATATATAGGGAAAAGATAACACCATGCTCGAAACTTTCACAAACTGTTTCCGTATGAATCACTTAATACAGAGCACAATCCTTAACGTATTAGCATAGATCTGCATTAGGAATAACAATAGATTGTCTGACTCCGTACAATCCTCATAGCACATTCAAACAACACTCCATACTTTACTATCGGTAAGTAGTCCATCGCTTGTCACTGTATTACCTCACTTGAGTTAGTTATCTTTACAAGTGAACCGTATTAATTGAATACTATTGAATAATACAAGTTGTTTACGTCATTCTATAATGTAACACTTACCAAGTTTTTGTTTAGTTTACAGTACGATATACTGGCGTTATCTAAAGTCCAAATCTTTATGCCGGAAGAAAAATCGAGAACAATTATGGAAACCGTGCGACGCTCTATATGCGATGAAATTTCGGCCAAATCCATGCTATAAGTACGTGTCTGGTTAATTAAATATAAAGAAAGAGGTTTTTTGACATAAGTAGTGCTGTCCAATTTCATAATTTCAAAATACTGGACAATTTCACGTGAAAGGGAGTGTTTCGATGGGGATATTTCGACAATCTTAATAATGCATACAATATATGTACATATACCATTGTATTAGACTGGGGTCCAGCTTTTTTATCCAATAGCCCCGTAGCTAGTTTCTACCCAATAGCCTAGTATAGTCCTTAAACCAAGGCGGGTGCTGTCCCTCTACGAGTCCCATGACACGGACAGGGACAACAATATTTAAATTGTCGAAAGATCTTCTGCGCATCGTTGGCTCGATCCGGCTCCGCATACGCCTCCCAATTGTCCGG
This sequence comes from Grapholita molesta, assembly GCA_022674325.2. Classification (NCBI taxonomy): domain Eukaryota; kingdom Metazoa; phylum Arthropoda; class Insecta; order Lepidoptera; family Tortricidae; genus Grapholita; species Grapholita molesta. The sequence goes on from CP053126.2 coordinate 8,119,955, forward strand.
GACACCATTGTTCCGTGTACGGGGAAGACATACAATATTAAAGTTTCAAAGATATTTTCGAATATAAATAATCTTTTTCTACAGCGCTCTATTATATATTGTAATTTTTTAATCATCAGTTTTTATGTGTAGGTATGCACAACACAACACCTAAACATAAAAACTAAAAATGAAACATAAAAATCATCACTCAGTTACTATAACGCAGGATGATAAATTGATAATTGATAATGTTTATTAAAGCAAATTCGCTCACTAAAATAAAAATAAACTCAACTGCATGTCTAGATTTTGGACTATTTTAGTAGTTAGGTAGTTAACCAGCGACTGATGAAGTGATGAGATATAATTATATACGTATTTGCCTATTAGCACTATTTCTTGTTGATAGTTATTCGATTCAATATGTTTTTGTCAAATCAAAGCTAATAATATGACTTTTATACCTATTTTTTTTTTCAAGTAGGAATTACAAATATTCACAAAAAAGCGTGAAGTTTTAACATGCCCGCTGTCCCCATAGGTACACAACGACCTGACAAAGTCAAAGTCCAACATCAGTTCATTTAGTACGGGGATGTGACGCCTTAGTAGAAGCATGAACTCCTGAAATAAATGTTCACGTCGCCACATTAGAGACACGCGGACAAGGAACGTGTTAATGCATTAATGCCCTATTATTTCATACAGTAGACTCTGAATAGCGGGCAGAAAAACGCTTCCATTCTTTTAATCGGCGTGTGGATGCAAAGCGCGGAAATAATTAAAAAATCTCATGGGAGCTAACATTTCTATTTTTCTATAAGGTATGGTATATTTCAATTGGAGCATCGAGATAAAAGTATTACGCGAAAAACATAATAAACCCTAGTAATATTATGTGTTAATATCTAATTAAATCTATAATTCGCCTGTCTGGTCTAAAACATTTTAATTTGAATTTAGCTCCATCTGTGTCCAACCGGTGTAACTAATACTACAGAAATTAACCCTAAGAGTAGTAGTTGTCGGCGTCGCCACGATATCGCAATTTACTTCAGGAAGCAACATATAGGTGTCTATAACTGTAAGTGGTAAAGTTATAAACACTTAATGAACAACGTAAGGTTAAGATAGTTTAATTGGAGCCATTTTAAAAGTCACCCACAGCATTAACAAAGAATATAAGCTAATTTATTTGTCTTCGTTATAAAAACAGAAATCTTAAATAGATTTCTGTTTTTTACTATTCAACGAAGTTCAACTGTCTGAACAAAAAAAGTTGGAAGTTTAATATGACACATGCACTAAGTACTCATTTTTCTTATAAAACTATCCAAAGTCTGCCGGATCTTCCGTACTGTTTTCTTCATTTTCTTATTTTTTTCGTACCCTTTCACTTTAGGAATTTTAAATCCGGAATCGTAAATATGATAATCTTGCGCATGTTCATTTTCATTCCTTTCAATATTCTGTTTCTTATTTCTAGTATCGTCATCAGTATCTTTGAGCGGATTTTCGATTGTGTAAATGTTCTCGATCACCGGGAAATTTAACTTTAGGGGAACTAATGTATCCATTGCCTCGGTAGTTGGTTTATGTACTTCAGTCCTTTCCTTTAAGTTATTTGTCTTAACTGCGTTTTCCGGCGTTTTATGACCTCTTATACTGATGCTAGAAATAAGGTTACACATACTTAGAACCAACAAAAAAGCCTACACTTATTTGTCCCGCTTACTTTGCTATCTAGTAATTTTAATTTTTGACCTATACCTAAATAACTTGCACACTGGGGTTGTAAGGCCCCATATGCACTTTCCTTGCGGTTGCAGCAGACCAAGTAGTACATTAAGTATTTGCATCGTGCGAGTAACTCATGACAATTTTGAAGGTACACTTTATTTGCAATATAGTACTCTAAAAATCATACTTATATGAATGGTAAATATGGGTATGCTCCTTTTTTAAAGGTATCCTTTTAGCTATTACAGTTTAGCAAAGTTCAAAGGAGGAGAATAGAGGGCTTCTCCTTTAATTTTATGAAACTGAGGTACTGGTAATCCTGAATTTTCTAATAAGTATTAATTTAATAAGCACCCGTAACCATTTCCATCAGCAAAGTATTTCACGTGTACTTGGTTACCCTGCGCGTCGACATATTGATATCTTCCAACTAGCGTCCCATTCCTATAAGTTTTCTCATCCCTCGCCTGGATGCTAGAACCTGGTAAATGAAACTATTTAGATATTTGGTTTGCTAGAAAACACTAGTTATACTATAATTAAGCTTACATTTCACAGTCGCCAGTAACAATAGCATAAAGTTTATAATTCGTTGTACCATTTCTCTATCACAGTGACGTTTCAATTGTGTTTGAAGTGTGGTTTGAAGCATTCGTTTGAGACATGTGTTTGTGTCACTTTTGTACAAATTATATAGATAACGTAATACTCTAAATAGGATTGAGTAAAGAGAATTAACTTGACTATAAATTCACACAATACAAACATGAATTAATATTGTTTTATGATTTATTTTATTAAATAAAATATTGTCCCGAAAACGGTATTACTTGATTCCTTCTCATTTCAGGATTTATTGTAGGACGGTGTGGTTTCTTCCTCTTCCATGTGACCGCATCTTCTTTTATATTCAATTCCGCATTGGGGCTGACTATTGGTGCAGGGTAAGGAACGGGACGGTCTTGCATTAACCTGGAATGACAAGTAAAAATATAATTAGCATCCAATTTAAAACAGGAATAAATACTATATAGTTAGTCCGTCTAAGGAGCTACATCAAGTGATAAGTTATCAAGGGCTCGCGGTCGTGATTCGTGAACCCGTAGCCGTGCGCCCGGTTTCGTGAATCAAGGCAACGATTTTCTGGTCCGTTCCGCACGTGACATTCGGTTACGTGAAATTAGGGTACGTGAATCCGTGTAGATCCGTGTAGGCGTGATCACGCCTTCACGTATCTTAAGAACACGCCGGTTCGGTCCGGATACCAGGAGCCCTCTGATAGCCTAGTATACATTTTAATTTTAAGTTATATATATTACTCACATACATCCTATTCTCAAATTGTTAATATTTTGTAATAGTAGACAATTAACTACAACAACGTCCAATAGGCATCAGCCTATTGGAGTTTCTCGACTCTAAATCTGCACCGCCTTAGCAGCGCTTATACATATACTTAATTAAATATAGTAGAGTTATACTTAAGTACATGCAGTAGACGCAAGATAAAAGCCTGGCGTATATAATATACCGATAAAACCTCCATCCACCTACCCTTCCCCTGAAAAATCTGTACTTAATGACAGACCTGCATTTGGATAGCTGGACTAACCTATATCCCTTATCATCAGCAATATACCGGTACCGATGAGCTCTCCCTGCCGGGTCCAAGTACCCGTAACTTCCCACTACAGTACCATTCGGGTACCGCTCTTCGTTCCGGTATTGTGTATTACCGGTGGCTGCGTCCAATACGTCGTATCCAAACGCATATGTACCTGGGTGACCTGGTGAAATTTTAATACATGTTAGTAAAAAGTAAAGAGTATACTTGTGCATTAAATACACATGTTAACTTTAAGAAAATTACAAACTAACAAGGTGGACCGAAGACACTGGGTATGGGTGGCACAATACTGGCTGATATGATGATGATGATAAAAAGGAAAGTTTATTCCAATTTCAATTAATCATAAGTCATAATAAATAAAAAACATTAAGTTTAAAACATTTATTCAGCAAGTTAAAGAGACCTCAAGGCTGGTATAATGTCACAAGAAACAAGACACACACACACACTCAAACACAAATATTTAGCGGATAAATAAACCACTTTTCGCATTTAGGGTATAAAATTAATATTTAGAATTTCCCTATAATTTAATTGTTATATGTAAATAATATATTATAATTATATGCAAGTAATAAATAATGTGACAAAAATTGTAAATAAAATTGTTCTCACCATCAATGTTGCTGTAAAAATAGCTAGGCATCGGCTCTGCTAGGCTAAGTCTAGGTTGCCTAGGAGCACAACCAACCAAAGTACAGGTCATCCAATGGAACAGCATTAATATCTAGAAAACAGGTTTCATATTTCACTTGGTGAATATATGTATTTGGTAATATAATAAACTATCACAACTTCAATAATCTTGAAATTGTATCTAGTGTTTTTACTAAGTAACTACCATATTAAACAGTTTTTATTACAAAAAGCTTTAATATAATGATATCCTCTCCTACTGATTTAAGTTAGCAAATCTACGTCGCCATGATTAATACCCACAATTAATCTCAAGTCATGGTTAAGATGCCGGTAGCAAAATAACTGTGCATTTAAATTATAAAGGGCACTTAAGTTTCCAAGATATTGATTAATGGACATATTTGACTTCTAAATTTAACAGTATTTCTAATCTGAGGTTAATGACAATGTTAAGCACGTAAACAATAGTAGATACATTAGTCTCATCTCTTCGTATACAGTGTAAAAGTCTTATACGGGCAAATCTCTTAACGGTGGGTAGAATAGGACATAAGAAATATATTTAGATAACTTTTACTTAGAAGTGCAAATAAAATTTTATCCATACACAAAAATTTGGCCCGCAATGTAATGCAACACACTCGAGTTAGACACTCGTTGACACTGTTGACAGTTAGTTTCAAAAGCTTATATCGCGTAATGTTCGCAGTACATTACTGCTCAGAAATTAAAAAAAAAATTACATGTGTATAATTAAAGAAAAACCTTTTGGTTAATGATTATACTGGTAAATCCTATGTCTGGTTTAATTCTTTGCCCGTATTAGACTTCCACACAGTATAATGTAACAGAAAAATAGCGCAAAATGGTAATTATCACTAGTCGTCAACCTCAGTCCAAGCACTCTAACTATAATGTACTGTAAATACTTGTACTAGATACGTATAATTATACCACCAGTCGCATTTATAAATAATATATTTTTTCAGATGCCTTACTTTTTTTATTTACCTTACATAATTACATTATTTTTCCAACACTTACCTTCATATAACAATCTTTATTTGTCATTCTTCCAACAAAATGTGCTTTGAAACTCTTTCACTAAACTTTAAATATGAATTTTCGTAACAATTAACGTTCATGAAAATCACTCACACCGGTGGCGGTACAACAACGGCTAAGAAAGCTGGTGTTGACGGACAAACAGGCGTTGGCCACATGCGTGGACTCTTTTATGAACGACTCCTTTTAGTGGATTTTACTTGACAAAAAATTGCCAAGCGTGAGTCGCTGTGAGCCATAGGACCTGCAGATTTATTCGATGCAATCGGAGCTTTGTAATTTGTCACCATAAAATCTGATAAGTTGCTAATGGGTGCCGTTTGACTTTACCTATAATCTGATTTGTTATATCATCATCATTACTGCTCGACTCAGGCCTCCCTCAAATATGATTTGGGGAGGATTTGCCATAGTCATAACGATTAGAGGGTTGGTGACCGCAGTAGCTGGTGATTCGGTTTCGATGGATGCTGCTGCCCATATGTCGGCTTTTTTATTTTTTCGCCTCTTGCGGTGCTATTTTCAGCCGGCCCTATATTTATTATATATTATTTAGGATGGAATTAAAACAGAGAGTAGGTATTTGGCGTATAAACTATGTCCATGGGGTTCCAACGCGCACAAGCTTTGTGGAGAAATAGCGAAGCGTCTGGTTGACGTAACTGGTAACCGAACAGCTAGCGGCTTCCTCGCAAAATGCATCAACATTGAGATACAACGAGGAAATGCCTCCAATATATCCTTTACACAAGCTAATTAGCTTCGCCTAAGGGCCTGTTTTTTATTTAAGCTAGTTCAGCATTTGTACAGTTATATTAAACCTTTAAACTTTATTTTGTACATTATTTAAAAATAAAGTGTATTAGTATAAAAAAGTTTGCATTTGTATCGCAGCTGTCATTTCCTATAAACTAGGTTTAAGTTAGAAACACATGGTATTGAAGTGTATAGTAAATATTACTTCAATTGGAGTAGGTTAAGATGGCGAGGAGTTCGGAGACCATCAAACGCAGACTCATACTGACAAAAGCAATTTCTTATCTAATAAAATAAACGCCAACTCAGCTCCTGCTGGTCAGTGAACATTTTTGACCTACCATCTCCTAACATCATCCTTCACCTTTTTCCTAAACTTTCAAGTTTATTAAAATACTTAAGTTATAAAAAATTTCGTTGACAGAGTTCTTTATGATAATTGTCAACTTTTGAACCCAAGCACTGGTCCCTAAAAGTAAAGCGTTTGTTTCTCGTAAACATTGTGGGTGAAGGCAATTTCGCCCATATCCGCTACACTGATGTCATACCATTAGCAAGAGTAGGATAAGGAATAGCCTTTTGGAGGTATGAGAGCTATTTGTATCATTGTAGGAGGTTAGTGACACCTCAGACAGTAGACAAAAATACAATATTAATCGTTATTAGTTAATCATTCTTCTTGGTAATAAAAATATGGGTAAGAATTTAGAATATGAAGCAAAATATAATGTTTTATCGTAAAACTGCGAATCGTTTGGTGACTGAACATGCGACTGTTTTCTGTTTAGTTTTTTTTTCTTATGAAATACTTGAGCTGGACATACTACCAAAATACCCTTTAACAACACAAACGTATTATAGGATTGAGTATAATATGGTACAGTCACAGACTTTAATTGTTGAGCCACTTACGGTTCAAGGTATTTTCTTTTGTTTAACACTTACTATATGAAATGCCCAATGTAAAGTGAAACCTAAATGGCTCAACAATTAAAGTCACTGACCGTACGTATATTTAATAGACTTATCTATGGCCCCGCTCCGCTACTTAAGCCAAGGCATCCTTTTCTCTAAACCATTCAGGATAGTTAATATCACTCGTGATAATGTAAAAGTCCTGCTGCTCTATAAGGTTTTATTACTTTTTACTAAATGTGAAAATACATTTGTTTGTTTGCGTTCAACAACCTTTTTTACGTTCCATATAATTTAACCAAAATTTTAGTTGTGGTTTTAGATGAAAGGCGTGATAAAAGGCGCGTGTCTTTTTTGGTATTTACGACATTGTAGGCGTCGATGCCTTAAAGAATTAACTGTTAAACCTAATAAAATCACAATAAATGAAATTCACAACGCTGAGAAATGGCTTACTAAAATTGCCAGGCGTTTGGTTGGCCAGTAACAGTGTTAGATCTTATAATTATTTTATCTTGAGAAACGGCAATAATTCATTATATTTCTGTTTGTAAGCTTTATTTGAATGTGTTTTGGTCATTTTGATATCTTTGACCGTGATTGTATTTTATTCTTAAAACGAGATGAAGGATTCGTGTAAGAGGTTTTCTAGAAAATAGTGTAGGTACCCATCAAGCGTGAGTGTTAAGAAACATTACATGTCAGTTTGTGACAAAAAAATCTGCATGGAAATATGTTTTTTGCCTTCTTTTACATAGGTAATAATATCATCGAATAAATTTTAATATTAGTACACCAACTAGCATAATTGCCGCTGAGGAGAATGTATCTGTTCATGATCTCTATAGAGGTAAGTCTTTTAAACGTCAAGTACATTTAGTATTAGAATTATAATGTATAAGCTCGCTTTTTAGGATTCCGTACACAAAATGAAAAAACGGAATCCTTATAGGATCACTCGTCGTCGTCTGTCCGGCCGTCCGTCTGTCACAGCCAATTTTCTCTGGACCCACTGGACCAAATCAGGTAAAATTTGGTAGAATGGTATAATCCTATGAACCAAATACATGTATGGGTGTGCATTGTTCTGTATTGTGCAAAGTAAATATTATGTCTTTAAATAAGGGTCTTTTCAGTAGAATAAATTGGGAAATATAAAAAAGTGTCATACATTTTTACGTTATTGCTATTGCAATAACGTAAAAATGACGCAACAGATTTATTAGTAACTTATTAGTTACTAATATCAGTTATCAACCAATGCTATAAATTAGACACGCCTATTGCAAAGTAAATTCAAATTCAAATCTATTATTTCGGACTTTGAATCCACAGTTAGTAATAAATTAAAACAAATAAAAGCGTCTGGGCACCGTCAATACAGGCACATGTAGCTGAACGTTTCGCTATAGTAAAGACATCGTGTAAATATCTTTAAAAATATTGAACAAAAGACTATTAATAAAATTATAAAATATATTAACCACAATTTTATGTTATTTGTGTATAAGATAAGTAAAATTTATTTAAATGATTAACAATTAACTTATTTTGTACAGTCGACTACAAAGATATGTATACATTTTTTCACCTTAATCCTTTGTAATAAGGTGCAAAAGTGTATGCATATGTAGTCGACTGTACAGTGTTTATTTATTACCAATACCGGATTGCTACACAAACATGCTTAATTAAACCTTTAACCAAGGTTTCTAGCTAAAACTATTAACGCACGTTGACACGGGTAGACTGTGTCAAACACTGGTACCCGTACCTTTATCCTTTTGCGGTGCGCTATGTAAATCCTTTTAACGTAAATGACGTCTCTCCATAAATGGTGCCTGACCGAAACCCGTTCCTAATTTCGTTTATAAAACTCATAAATTTGGAAATTGTTACAACTAGTCATAATTTAAAATAAGGTTTTTGAACTATGATCTTGTAAACTGACTAAGATTAAGAGGCATATTAATTTTAATGTTTTAATAGAGTTTGAAATTTAAAATCGATGATGGCTATATTTGTCTTAATTATTATATAAAAACTAATATATGACTGTCAAATGTTTCATGGATGTTTTGAGATAAAATTTTGCAAGTAATAATTTGGATCTGTTTTAGATGTTAGATTGGACAATGTAAATATTATCGGCAGAACTAGTTAAATGTATGTATTTTGTTATGAATATGAGAGCGCTGGTGGTCTAGCGGCAAGAGCGTGCGACTTGCAATCCAGGTCACAAGTTCAAACGGTTTGTACCAATGAGTTATTCGGAACTTATGTACGAAATATCATTCGATATTTACCAGTCGCTTTTCGGTGAAGGAAAACGTCGTGAGGAAACCGGACTAATCCCAACAAGGCTTAGTTTACCCTCTGGGTTAGAAGGTCAGATGGCAGTCGCTTTCTAAACCTCTGTGTTAAACTAGTGCCCACACCAAATCTTGGGATTAGTTGCCAAATGGACCCCAGGACTGAGGAAAATGAAGATAATGGAGAGCAATCGTAACTTAAAAAATGTATTTTGCTATGCACATGGTTTAATATGATCATTAAAATTAATTCCATCGACAATGCGAGTGTAATGAAATAATGACCAATGTCTTTAAACAGTCGTATAGATTAAACAACCTATTTTTAATATGTATATTTAAATTGGAAACGAGTTGAAACAAGAAACAAATATGAATAGGCGTCAAGTCAATCTGTTAGGCCCAACATATTTAAATTATTTTTTATTTTGCAGAAACGTCTGCTAGCGAATATCTATTTTCTTTCGATTTAAATTTCCAACATATTTAATTTAGATCAAACGTATATCAACTTGTGTAGTGTACCTCGAATAGGCGTCACGGTAGCTGTGCCAAAACATAATAATTCAGTATCACATTTTGATTCACCACCGCAGTACTTAGCCAGATAAAATAGCAATCTACTTAATATCAGGCCATTCGTCATGTGTGCTTTGACCCCGGCGGGCGTATTTATCTTGTTTTCTATTAAGGCCCGCAGCGAACCACCAGTGTTTTATATTGCTACAATTTTTCTTTACAACGTATTCTGTCAGGAGGGCATTATTTATGTATATGTACGAGCCCGGGTCAGTCTATATTAGGTTTTAATTTTGTCGGTTTGACTTAGTCACCGGTTTGATGTTTTTGTTTTAGATTTACGTTAAAATATTTAGAGGCATTGTGTTTTATAGTCAGTCCTGATGGTAACTCAGAGTAACTGGAATATTTTTAAATAGATTTTTTTTTAAGTATTTTACTTGTCTTTGTCTGATTGTTTTAATTAGTATAAAGGATTAATTTTTTTCGGAATCTACTCGTACGTGTATATCAGCAGCGACCATATTTTATATAACGGTTATACGGAAATATTTTAAATTCTTAAAATAAAAATATATATATATTTATTGCATTACACTTAGGCCTGGTTACACTTTTTTTATTTTAATTTTATGATAGAGATATTCAATTGCTTAATGTGTATCTTAGACGCTCGTAGTGTTTGTAGGTAATAGTGTAGATTGCACCAAACGAGGCATCTTGCGTTTAGCCGAAACCCTGTCACGTATTGACCGGCGAAATTGTGTAAAAATAATTATCTGCGCCTTGCCTTATAGAATGTCTAGTAAAGTAAATGAGAGGGTTTATTCTTACAACTCCATATTGTATAATCTTGCTTTGTACAGTAGTACGATTTCGTATTTTGATACGAATAAATTTATTACAAATTTTATTATGCCCTATAATAGAACTTATCTTCCGAGAAGATGTATTATTGATTGTGCTAACTTGTTAGCATTTAATATTGAAGGCCCCGTCGTGTCTGACTCGACGGATTTAGACAGGGTGCCGTCTCGTGATGTAATTAATTATGATACGAATAAATATATTAAATATTCTTGGATGCCCTGTAGTAGAACTTACGTTCGGAAAAGATGTCTTATTGACTGTGCTAACCTGTTAGCATGTAATATTGTGGGACCCGTCGTCTCTGACACGGCGGATTTAGGGAGGGAGCCGTCTGGTGATGTCCATTTAAACTAACTCCTACGACAACGTGTGCACCGACCGGCTCTGTTCCCATACATAACTGCGATGCTAGTATGAGTAATAAAACCGATGATTTGTACTTAGTTCACCAAAATATTCAAGGGTTTACCAGTAAACAACTCGAAATTGATTTGATCATACAACACTCGAACATCGACGTCCTTTGTATAACGGAGCACTGGCTTAAAGGTCATGAATTTATGTTTAATTTCAACAATCATAGTATAGTAAGTTCATTTTTTAGAAAATCCTCCATTCGCGGCGGGTCATTAATCATGGTCAACAATAATATAAAAAGTAAAGAGCGTAGAGACATTGTTGACTTGTCTGTGGAACGCCATATTGAACTTTCTTGTGTAGAGCTAGAACAGTTTATAATTATATGCGTGTACAGGCCTCCATTGGCAAACTTTAACTTATTCGAATCAGTGATTGACGAAGTTCTTACTAGTGTGTTTAGTTGTAATAAATGTGTAATTGTGTGTGGTGATTTTAATATTAACTTACTTGAATCATCATCCATGTCTGTGAGGTTACTTAGTACATTTAAATGCTTTAATCTAGTAAATTTATTTTGTGAGCCTACTCGTATTACAGCGACCAGTGCTACATGTATAGATAACATTTTCAGTAACAAGGACGCGACTAGTAAATCCATAATAAACAATTTGAGCTCTGACCACTGTGGACAAAAACCTCTTTTAGAGGAAAAACTGAGGTTATTCCACAAAACACCATGTGCAGACCAATTTCAGAAAAGAGATTAGATTTATTCAGTCGCAATATGAAGAAACGATTATGTTGTCTTCCATTTACCCAGGAAAACCCTAACCGTATGAGTGTCGAGTTGTTTAACTGTATTAAAAGGGAATTTGATGCCTGTTTTATTCAGAGGAAGGTGAAGGGCAAGCTCAAGACTAAATTTAGCGACTGGGCTGCGCCGGATATCCATGAAAAAAGACGCCAGCTCTATGATCTATATGATTTGAGAAGTATTAATAAAAATCCGGAATTTCTGGAATATGTCAAGAACTTCTCCAAATCTTTCAAGATGTTGTGTGCCGCTGCTAAAGCTGATTATTTGTCCAAAAAAATCCAGAATTCCAAGGACAAAGTTAAAACGGTATGGCAAGTAATCAATGACGAAACTGGGAAACGTAAGATCAGAGATCCACACTATAACCTTCGTATTGATAATACTTTGGTAAGTTCTGACCAGGAAGTAGCGGATCATTTTGAGCAGTTTTTCTCTAATATACCGGTAGAAACAACAAAGTCTCTTCAATCATCACCTGACGTCGCTGAGGTAATATTGAAAACGAATGTAGTGGAGTGTACAGAACTTTTCACATTTTCTTATATCTCTCCAAATATAGTTATTAAAACTTTTAGATCACTAAATTTAAAAAAAACTGAAGTTCTTTGGGGCTTATCTATCAAAGTACTACACTCCATTGTTGAATCGATTGCACCTCACTTAGCTGATATTTTCAACAGATGTATTGAATCAGGAGTATTTCCGGATATAATGAAGCACAGCAAAGTTATCCCCCTGTTTAAATCAGGATCGAGATTAGAACCAACCAATTTCAGGCCAATTTCAATACTGCCGGCTTTGAGCAAAGTTTTCGAGAAGCTAATTCTAAATCAACTCTTGACACATTTCGACCGAAACAAATTGCGCGATAGAAATCAATTTGGTTTTACTAAAGGTCGCTCGACCACTGATGCAGGTGCTGTCCTTCTCAATCATATATTTGCCGCATGGGAAAAAAAACAAGACGCTGTTGGAATATTCTGCAATCTTTCGAAGGCGTTTGACTGCGTCGATCATGAAAATTTAAAGAGAAAACTGTGCCATTATGGGATAAAAACCAGGACCCTTGATCTCGTTTCGTCTTATCTTTCGAACAGAACACAACGAGTGATTATTAATGGAGCTCAATCTTCCGGGTCCGCTATAGCACTTGGCGTACCTCAGGGCTCTATTCTTGGCCCGTTTCTGTTTTTGGTATACATTAATGACCTACCGAAACTTGTGAAAGATAAACATGACATAGTGCTGTTTGCAGACGACACATCGCTGATTTTTGAAGTGGACAGAAGGGAAAGTAACTTCGAGAGCATTAACAATGCTATCTCCACAGTAGAGAACTGGTTTACGGCAAATAACCTTCTTTTGAACGCCAAGAAAACGAAATGCATCAAATTTACTCTTCCCAACGTCAAGCAGATTAACAACAGCAAGATTGCAATAAACGGTGATACAATGGAATTTGAAAATCAAACTGTTTTCCTGGGAGTCACTCTGGACGCGAAATTGCAATGGCATCCACATATAGCCACCCTAGCAGGGAAACTTAGTTCAGCAGCCTATGCAGTGAGGCGGATCAGCCATTTAACGAACATTGAGACTGCCAGGCTGGTATACTTCAGTTACTTTCACAGTGTTATGTCGTATGGAATTCTGTTATGGGGTAAAGCGGCTGATATTGAGACCATATTTGTGCTACAGAAGTGAGCTGTCCGCGGCATTTATAAAATGTCGAGCATCCGTAAGAGAAAAATTTAAGCAAGCAAATATTCTCACTGTAGCGTCTCAATACATACTAGAAAACATTATGTATGTGCGGAATAACATCCAAGAATTCAAACTTAACCGTGATATCCATGGCTTTAACACTAGAAATAAAAATCAAATTGCTGTGCCCGGCCACCGCCTCGCCAAGGTTCGTTCATCTTTAGCTGGAAACTGTACACGCTTTTATAATAAAGTTCCTGCTGATGTAGTTAATTTGCCACAAAATAAATTCAAGTCATACGTCAAACACTATTTGTTAAGTAAGGAATACTATACTCTGAAAGATTTCATTGAGGATAAGGATGCCTTTAAGCCTGTAGCTTGATACTGTAGTACAGATTATTCCATTACTATATGGTCTTTACCTACTAGTGTCCAGTTTATTTGACACGAGACATGTTGTTCTCTTCTTTTTTTTTTTATTTGTTATAATGTTTTATTTTACTCTTTAGACACTTAGGGACATTATACATCCCTAATTATTGTATTTATATTATTATTCATGAATATTTATTTGCATAAATAAATATTTATAGCTTCTGACGCATAGAGACATTTCTCTATATGCCTTTCATAACTAAAGGGTTATTTAAGTATGTAATGGACAAGCACAGAATGTGGCTTCTCACCAGGATGTACATGTGACTAAATTTGTTAATTGATAGAGCCTGCCAGCCTGAACATGTCATGCTCACTTAAAAGTCTTTGCTTATGGTGGCGTCGTTGATCGGGTCGCCACTTTCCCGAAGAAAGGTTGAGGGAGGCGATGGCTGAGATACGCGTCATACTCGTGAACGGTCTGTTTTGGCTATTTGGGGCTATGTTTTAGTTAGTTTTCTTCTTGTTTATTTACGTGATACACTTCATTCGGTGCTTGTTTATCTTTAAAAAACAAAAAGTGTTAGTTATTTGAAATCATGACACCTGGAGACCTTATACATCTCTGAGGTTTATTTGTAATAAGCATGTATTTCTATTTTTGTGTATATTTTGAAAACAAAATAACTATACATAAGTATAATATTTTTTGAAACTTTTGATTACTAATTTTGTAATTTCTAAATTAGAATAAAGGACACAATTCAGATAAGAAAGCATATCGAACGCTTTGTTAACTTCGTTCTTAGCAGTCAGATTTGGACTTTTAAGTAATTAATAATTATTTTTATTTTTCCTTTGGCAGAATTTTTTTGTAATTGTTGGATATGTTTTCTTAAAGAATAACGCATTTTTATGTAATTTGTATAAGATATCTTTTGTAATACTGTTTTGAAAAAATAAGTCCCGCCGAGTTTCTTGCCGGTCATAAAAGTCAAAATACTTCTCGGGTCAGAGGTGTAGGGTTAGAACCGGTGTAGTTTTTATTTTTCTCTTTTACTTTTGTATACTCGACGTGTAAAAGTGCCCTTGTGGCCTACTTACTGAATAAACGTTTGAGTTTGAGTTTGAGTTTGACGCTGTTCTATGAACTCATTATTATGCTGTGAAAATATATTAGAATACAGGTTCCTAATAATACACACTGCAAATATAAAAAGTAATTTATTAAAAAACCTGTCGTCGAGCTCAAAAATATACATTCAAAAAAAGTTTATACAAAAAATAAAGTTCAATGAACTAACATATGCAAATCAGATCGACAAAATAGTACCTGAGATCAATAGGCTATATATATATATGGAGAGACAAAGATAAATGAAACAGATATAATAATGAGGAATATTGAATAAACATCGTTATTTTTACATGCAGCCCATAAAATCTAACTAGGTAAACAATTACTACGTATACAATACCTTAAATAAACATTAATAACTTGTACTCCAGATGCTGTTATTTAGTTGGTAACACACAAGAGACTTATCGAAGAGCACTTTTTGAAATGATTACATTTATTTTCTTATAAAATGTAACAAGCGACAGATGAAGTTATTTATAAAAATACAATTAAGGGATAAAAAGACACATTACAGAAAGAGATTACATTCTCCTGTGTGTACCATGAATATTATTATTTTGTAATAATTCTTAAAATATGACACTGTCTTTTGAAGGTTTCTTTATAATCACATTAAACCCTTTATTATAAAAATCAAGATAACTGTACTTTATAATATAAGTAATTTCGGAAAGAATTGTCTGTTCAATTTACAAGTACCACTAAACAAATTATACATCCAAATAATCCTGAGTTAGATTTATAGTAATAACATATTTAGATTATTTAAATGTCAAAAACTAGTAATATACTTACTACATAAAGCTATGGAGTATTTTCTAACGCCCTTAAATAAAGTTTATAGAACACCTTACGGCATATCTCGCTCCAAAGAACCCGTAACGTGTACTATACCCGATTATTTTCTTCATACTATATCGATCGGTGGCATTTCCCTAGTCGAGTTAGTGTAATCCGTACGGTGATAAGGCGATAGCAGGGGAGGCGTAGTGCGGAGCTACTGCTATTGGCTGTGAAAAACAGGAATATGAAAGTACGAGTATGTAGTATTAGGTAAGACAAAATAAGTATATGTGCGCCAAAACAAGCCAAATGTTTGAACATAAGCGAGTGCCTTACGTAAATACATACATATATGCTAAGTTTGATGGTGTTGTTTTATTTTTAATATACAAAACAAAGAGGACATCTGGTCATCAAATTCTACAGACACCTACATTAAGTTTACACGAAATAAATATGAAAGCGTAGCGTATATGTATGTACTAAGGAATATCTGAAAAGGCAAATAGCATTTTTATTTGTTTATTATAATGCTTGTGATTCTTCTAGCGTTTGCCGCAACATTTTCCCACGGCTCTTTACTCTTTTTACTTAAGGCTCTGCCGTCTGATAAAAATCTAGTGATGTTTTGTCAATAAATGTCGAGAAACTCGTACGAGCTAGGATTCGAACCCAGCTTGCTTCGAGTTAAAAAAAAATCGTCTTACCGGCCTTAAAATTTCATGACAATGTTATTTCAAGTAAACATAAAACGCTAATATTCTATAATTAAAATTAAGCAACTTTTGTCTTACTTTATTCTATATTTATACATCATTACTATAAATAGAACATTTGTTATCCTATGATGTCAATTAAGTTAATAAAATATCTGTGTATAGGGACATTAATATTGATCTTACAAAAGTTCATTAAATGTATACGAGGTTGCAAAAGCTAGTAATGAGGCGTGTCAATTTAGTTCAAGATCACGGGGTACTCGAGCGTGTCTATCACTGGCCAGTTGTTACGTACTTTCTTTTTCATGGCCAGATTGCGTTAATTCATTGGTTATTTACGTTATTTGTTCAGACAAAATAATTTTACGCAACTATTTTTTTTTTTTTTCATTGATATCTTACTATTCCAATAATATCTGACAGCTCCGTCGTTCAGCCTATCAGTATCGATATATATTTAGATCTATCCAAAGAACACAATGTACAAAACTACACACATATAAATTATTAAGAAAAAAAATATATATTTGTATAATTTATTGCAGCAATCGAAGATCTATCGCTAAATATCAATCTAAGATACGGTAAACGCTTATCTGCGATTTATTTCTATAATTTTTTAATTACTCAAGGGTTACACAGACCAATTTTGATACGAGTATGATTTTATAGGTACTGCTGTCAGTGAATCTTTCTGACTTCAAACGCAACAAGTCAAGTAGTGGTTTCAAAAGTCCGAATGCGGTTATCGTACACGCATGTTTCCGAGATTTTTTTCCATGTAGAGGAAATTCGGTGAAATATGTTGTCCAAGTTCTGCCCGTTTCCTTATAAGCCTGCGCGCCATTAGCCTTGCGCAAGCGCGGATTGCAGAGAAATCGAGTTTGTGTAATGTTGCGCCCCCTGACGACTTATCTAGTTGTCCAGTCTGTCGCGGCGAAACGAATTATATCTATGGTTTAGTTAGGAAATAATAATTTAATTTGAATACAACACATTGATTCTATTTTTATCGTTGACTGAAAAAGTCATAGAGCTCTGAGAGCATCTACACATGATTAAATTCGTTACATCATCCAGATAATTATATCTACTAATTTTAGGGACTTCCAATCATGACAACTACTACTAGCAATTAGAATGGGATAAATACCATGTACCTATAATTAGCATGCAAATTATATTGACGAATTTCTGATAATTTGGCACTGTTGTAAACACCATTTTCGCAGAATAACTACGAGATTTAACGGTGGTCAAACCACACCGTAGCGATCTACCATCTTTCTGATACGCTTTGTTTGAGAAATGTTACTTTCACTACTACCGTCCGCATTCTCACTCGAGACTCGATTACGATCACGACACACAATAATCACCTTGTCAACCATATTCCAAGCATTTTCAGCCGGAAAGATAATTGTTTAAAAATATATGCCTATCCTGCCCGTGACAACCGTTGGAGTACTATGAGTGGAGACCGCGTCTGGGCAAACGTAGCGTGGGACGCCCTCTGGTCAGATGTTAGGACGACTTGCATAAGAGGGCCGGCAGCGACTGAATGCATAAAGCAGCACACCGGGCTTTGTGGCGTACCTTGGGAGAGCCTATTTCCAGTAGTGGACTGCAACGGGCTGGTGATGATGATGATAATGATTCTGCTCGTGGTCGATTTATAAAACTGGGTATGATAAAACACAGACCACAGGACGAAAAAACGGCCTTGATATAATGATATAACAGAGCATAGTATATATATTATTTGTTAATTTAACAATTATTAATTTGTATTATATAAAAATGTATACTTAAGAGACTGAGGATCCCACAGTCAAACTGTTTATGCAGTTTTGTGGGGCAATATTATAAAGAATATTGTTATTACTGTGCCTAATAAAATAAATAAATAATATATTATGGCATACTGACCGCGGGATGCACAGCGTGGCCGGTCTTGTGGACAACAGCATTGAACCCGTTGTGGTCGTCGGCCGAGTACGCCACCGTACGCGTCGACCCGTCAGGCTCCACTAGCGAGTAGCTGCCTAAAGGGAAAAAACATTTACTAGGAATTTCATGGATAGGCACATAGGTAAAAGAGCGAAGCTAGGTATATTGCGTTAAAACTGATATTTCTTAATACTTGTAAAAGTTTTCTGCTAACATTAATAAACACTAAGAAGTTGTTAACTTCAATTTATTATCGTCTATTAATTTATCAATTCAAACCCGTAATCGGGATTATCGACCGTAAAGCTTGACATTATACGACATACCTTTTACAACATCACCATCTCGTTCTTCCTGCTGGGACTTAATATCACCGGTGTGGGGATCTTTTACGCCGTAGTTGAACGCGTACTTTGGATAAGCCTGTAAAATGGACTTTGTACAAACAACTATATACAATACAGTATAAACATCAGATGAGAATAATATTTATGATTTTATTAGTAGTCACTAAATGCAAAACGCACGACGGACGAACATTGTTAATTTGAAGTAAACATAGAACGCTAATATTCTATAATTAAAATTAAGCAACTTTTGTCTTACTTTATTCTATATTTATACATCATTTCTATATATAGAACATCGTTATCCTATCATGTCAGTTAAGTTAATAAAATATATAGATTAACAGCGCGTGCGCTTTCTGTGACCCCCCGCGGGCGCTTGCTTTTCTACAGTAACGTGACTCACCACAGGCTCAGCGTGCACGAGGGGTGCGTGGACCAAGGGCGCGTGCGCGTACAACGAGCCCGGCAGCGCGTACTGTGGTGCCGCCCAGCTGGCGCTCACGCACGCTAGTAGCACGAGTACCTTTAACATTTCAATAGTACACATAACATTTAACGATAAATTCAGACCTATTCGATCGGCATTTCTATTTAAAATACTGTGATTAAGTGATAAATGAAAAGCAATAATTAATAACTCATCTACTCTATAGTACATTGTGCAACGAGGATGGTAAGTAAAGTATAGTAAACGCGAGTCTATTAGAAGCCCGACGACGAAGTCGGAGGGCTTTCAATGACTCAAGTTTGTTATACACTTACCACCCGTGGTACATACAATGTTTTTCATCACATTTGCGAGGAAATAAAATAAATTCGTTGAAAACACTTTGAAAACTACAATCAGACCGCATCCACTATAAAAGATTGTCAACAATGTCAACTTTTTTCAATGTCTTCCACAGATAATGTTAACAACTGCGTTTTGTTTTCGAAGTTGACAGATCATCCTGCCAAATAGTATCAATTATCAAAATCAAATAGAAAACAATTATTTTTAATAAATACTAAACATTAAATTGCAGTCAAACTTAATATAAAGATATGTTTTATACATATTAAAAGTTGGTTGTAGCAAACTTTTGAAGATATGAAATTACACCTTGGCTGTTTGGAAACATCCTCAGTCCAAGTGAAGTATAGGTTCTGTATATTTTTAAAACTAAACTTAACAGCCCGTGTGAGCTAAATCGGCTATAACTGCTCTATACTCTCGCAAGTAATAACGCCATTGACGAGCAAGTGTGATGAAAAATAAATAGTGTAGTTTGGAAATGGCTACGTATTTTTTTTTTCATTATCAACCAAGAACAATTCAATACATCTTGAGTTGTCACAAATACTCTATTCAGAGTATATAGATTACTACTAATTTGTATAAATGTTTTAAAATTATTAAAAAATATTTGTGCCAAGCCACCACCTAGTTCTTGAAAGTTCCAATATTTGTTTTGACTAATTACACCCAGCACTTTAATTCTACCTACATTATTAAAACGAAATATAATAAATAGTATCAACATTTAATAAACCAGATAATTTGTGTACATATATTTTTAAAGACTTTATATACTCCAGATAATGCAAATGTGTGATGTTTCGCGGAAAATACTAAAATCGTTCTACGTCTTCCTTGAA
The DNA here is from genome assembly GCA_022674325.2 of Grapholita molesta. Taxonomy (NCBI): domain Eukaryota; kingdom Metazoa; phylum Arthropoda; class Insecta; order Lepidoptera; family Tortricidae; genus Grapholita; species Grapholita molesta. The sequence goes on from CP053126.2 coordinate 8,140,223, forward strand.
TTTTCTAGGAGATTATTGAATCACTCATGGATCCAATCGGATCAGATTCGGGTAACAATGGGACTACGCTTTAAGCAAATACTTTCAAAGAGCGAAAGCATTTTCATATGATAAAAAAACTAAGTTATGAGGTTCTGAGACACATATAAAAAGAATTAATATAACCGAAATCGGCTAATAATAATTTACACTTAAAAAACTCTATGTTGGCCTGAATTCTAATTGCAACTTTCGGGCTTTTTGGGTTACTTACCTTTTATTTAAATAAATATTATATCAAAAATAAACTAATGAATACAGTATACATAGTTAAGAAAAACAATAAGTTAACATATACTATTTAAGTATATAACTAGGTACAGTATATTTTGCTAATTAATTAATTGCACGTCACATAAAAATTGCAAATTAAATATCTTGTACACAAACCTATGCACCAATATTTACATGATACCCCACAACTTACCATTACTTAAAGTAATTAAATGCATTACAAATATTACTTAACAATACTAATATGCCTATTTCTGAACCCTTAATAATAAAGTAAATTCTTCCCTAACATTGACTTTGCCGTTTCAGTTTAAATATGAAAATGATTTATTTAGAAAATTACGAAGTAATATGTAATCCGCAAACTTACCCACATGTTCTCTCCGTACCAGCTAAAAGCTGCACTCCGGGCCGCGGGCCCGATCGCCGCTTGCTTATAAATATAAGGCCCCACTACAAACTGCATTGATGCACCCCGGTGCATACCACTTGGGACCCTAAGTCAATGTTTAAGCGAGTTTCCTATACCTAATACAATATGAGTCCTCAAAATTATTAATTCCTAGTATCCAGTAGGCGAGTTAAAAGGAATCGTATCCCATCATAACATGGAAGAGAAAAGTAAGATCAGCACATGCCCAGATATTTTAATGTTGCGTCTCATATACCAATCATAATCCAACCAGAACAACGTTTTAACGAGACCCGGACCCAGACTTGGCGCTTTAAAGGCTGCTTTAAATAGATAGATGGATATTGTAATCGTATGGAGGGGAAATGCTTTTAAGTACATTTTAGGTGTTAAAAAAATGTAATCTCCCTAGGCCGAAAACGCATAGTCTGCAATCACATTACATCACTTCATAAATAAACAATGACTCCCTTTCACAGTCTAAATGCTTGCTTAATGATATCAATGTATTATGTACATATATGTTGTGAGCGAATCGCAAATAACTAAGTGGAATAAATATGATCATTAGTATTCTCTGTGACTAACTTTTAAATGACTAACGTTAAATTTTTTAAAAGTTTTATCCTAATAATTTTAATTACAAGTTTTAGTGTTTATATTTGAATTGCATTAAGCTCATATATTTGCTCTGATTTATACATTGATTTAATTTACCTCGTTACCTATTTTAAGATTCTTTAACACCATGGAGCGGTTTTTGCTGGCCTAGTACAGATTGTCGCAATATGGCGACATCACATGAGTTATTAGAGTGAGTTTACGAAACGCGATCAGGGCCCACTCAGTGCCCATTGGTATCCTTTAGAAAGTAGTCGATTTAGCTTTGCACCTTGTACAGACTGTTTTTGCAACGGGAACGTAAATTTATAGATCCGAAATAGTAGACTTCGAAATACGAATTAGATTTTATCCTTTGTTGGTAGGTACCAACCGATAAGTTAGTGTATATACATCTAATTTCACTTAAATTCTCCACACGGCCAAATGAATTTTTGTATGTACAATTCAATGACAATCACGATCGATTTTAACTAAGCAGACCGGATCACTAAACTTTAAACAGAACGATATGGCAATGCACTGTGCCCTTTGCACTATCGTGAAGGGATAGACATAAAACTAAAATTAATAATAATAGGAAAGACTTTAAAATCAAGTTCGTAGTACTAACCTATTGACTTCTGACTCACGAACTCTCTATTTGAACTCGCCGCGTTGTGGCTTTTTGCCCTTTTGTGACTTCCGTTACTACATAATATAATTATTTATTTAATCACCATTGAACAAATACATATGTACAGGGAGACTTCATTAAAGTCACGTAATCACGTTGTGTTGTTGCAAGAGACCGACCTCTAGAATTTCTTATGCGCGTAGTTTTTGATTTACGATTTACAAGGCATTATCTCCTAAGATATTCATTTCATTTCATTTGCATGGTGAATAAACCTATTCTAAAGTGCATCGAATGTCTTAAGAGACTAAAGTATTTAGATAAATGATGATTACTAGGTATGTATAGCTGTTGCAAATAACAAATGTGTGATTTGGAGGTTGTGTAGCAAGTAATCAAGGCGTGACAGGGAATTCATAGGTGAAGCTAATTGATTCGTTAAATGACTACATTATACCCGTAGGTAAAAATTATCCTGTATAAAACAGACATGCAATCGAATATTTTGTAGAGTCGTAAATAAAACGCACAATCTCACCATATTTTTTATATGGTAGTGTAAAACTCAAACATATTAACAAGGGAGCATTATGTCGATATAAAAAGTATTTATAATGATAAATATAGGTAGATAGCATGTGTATTCGTACCTACTTATTTAGGTAAACAAAAGGATGTATGCAGTTCTGTGGATGTGTATTTGTGTAGGTAGCCAATCAATCATAAAATACATGCGTAGGATGATCAGTTTAGATTGTTTTGATAAATTAAGGCTATAATTAGGCGTTCGAACTAGCAATGGCGAATTATTCAATAACCATTAGATTTGCAAGTTGCCAGCTCGACTGTAATTGTACGCCTTACCGAGCATTAGAACTCCCGCTAGTACGAAGAATGGAGAAGCATCAAGACACATCAATAACGTCCATAACCCAGAAACAAAAATTAGTGACATATACACATAAATACCCATACCGGGATTCAGACCTTGATTAATAGCACTTGCAATATTCAAGCCACCATAATACCGATAAAGTATTCCAAACGAATCTCTAGTTACCCTTGATTGTGACACAAATCAAGATTCATTTATACTGGTTAACCTCAGATGAGTGCGCAGGTGTGTTGAATAACATTACTACTATTCCTACCCCGCTATTATAATATTACTGACAATAGACGTCGATAAATGTTACGTAATATCAGCAAGGGGCGAATGCTGGCAATTTATCTTGTTGGCCACATAACTTAGTAGGTTATATCATAGTCATCTAGTCTTATACTTTATTGACGTATGAGGTTACAAAACTGATTCCTACGTAAGATGAAATTGATTAGGGGAGTTTAAAACCGCTCTGTGTACTATTAACTGCGACTATCAGACAAGAAGGAAGCTCTTTAAAATGTACCGTAAGCGTAAAGCAAGCATGAAATAAGAAGTAGGCGCTTCGTATATTCCTAAATAAATAGATACAAAATACTGATGAAACCATTTTATTTGACGTATCTGTACTTAGTCAACCAACCGCTCAAGTCAGTAGAAATCTAAAAACTGTATGTATTAGAATAACAGAGTAGAATGACAGTCACAACAAACTTTTATCTTTACTGCTACAATTTTTAATAAGAAATAATAGTTTCTTTTTTTTCGACACTTATTAATAGACTCTGTAAATTTAAAAGCGAACGGACGGTGTGGGGGAAAAGTCGACTGGGGAAAATCCAAGACCCAACCAGACTTGATTTGAACTACTGGAATACTCGTACTGAGTTTATTCTTCCAGCAAGATTAGTTAAGACGGCTTCAACCGAATCTGAGTGGTAATAATAATCATCCCAATAATATACTCGTATATAAGTACATCCCTGTTCGCAGAACATTTTAAGACGCAAGCATATAAATCCGGGCATATCCATGTCTTGCAAATCAAATAACCCTTACAATAAGAATCGTAATATTTACTCACGGATCGCGATATCCGAAAAACTGTAAAGTGGAAACTTGAACCGTTTACTAGTCATACGAGCAATGATATTTAAGCTATTTCGCCTTACTGACCTAAAACGAGGGGCAACTATTTTTAATCAAATAATTATTTCGTGGAAGTTAGATGGATGAAGTACATTGCCGTGCTATCAAGTTATATTTGTCGCTTTTGTGTTATGTTGTCCTAGGGTCATTAAGTATAAAAGCATATTCTGTTTTAAGAATTGTATTACCGTTTTCGACTAATATGCCTAACAGATGACCTTCCACGGCCACGATTTGTTAATTTTAATGTAATTTAACTAACAAAACCGTTAAGACCTGGGTGTTAACATAGTTGTCCATGGGGCCGTTACTAAGGCAAACGTCACTAAGTCACACTAAAAAGTTGATTCACCCTCCCGGAATGCACAAGTCGTGAATTCAATTGTAGATATATTTGTTTACATTGAAACTATTTTTATAATTATTACTTCAGCCACGGACTTCCACTGCTGGACGTGGGCCTTTTTTTATATAGGAGGCAAACGAGCAGACGGATTGCCTGATGGTAAGCAACTACCGCCGCCCATGCACACTCGCAACACCAGAGGAGTCACAAGTACGTTACCGACTTATAAGATCTCTATAATATATGCTCGTTTCTTGAAGGTTTGGATGTCATAACGGTCCGGAAATACTGCACACGACAATTAATTCCCAAGTTTTGCTGTGCGAGGCAGGAAGTTTCTAAAAAACGCACAGTTGAACCAACCATCATAGATTGCGAAAAGCAACATGGCCACGCTTGACAGGCAGGTTGGCGATCGCAGAATATAGTACTTCGGACCCGGAGATTGTCCCTAAACTGCAACCAGTCACCACCAGGGACAGGCAGCAGCAATAGCAGCATCCCTTAGAGCGGATGTTATAAATGTTATAATTCAGTATAACTCATATAATAAAAGTATTATTTTATTATAATAAAAGTATTGTATTATTTAGGTACAGACCCAGCAATGTAAATCTAACTATTAGGATTCACAGCGCAAGTTTAGTAAGCATTACTTCAAAGTTCGAGAAAAAACGCGAACCGTTTGCCATTTGAGGCCTAATAGAACCAATAACCATGGCATAAGAATGTATGGAGTGAACCATATATCGGCATACATATTATTTAAGCCGATAGGCTGTTAGAATAATTACAGTATCCTAGATAGTTGCGTAATATTTTACAAAGTTTATTATAGGCCTTTGATGAGCATTTTACCGACAGCATCGCATAATGCTGCTGATTATAAAACATACGGCTTATACGGAAAACTTAGGTATTGCATCTAGTGGTTAGTAATAATACCGATAACCTTTCAAAGACAAGGCAGATAAGTAATTGACCAAGGATGGCCTAAAGATTTTAGTACCTAACAGGTTATACGTAGGTATATTAAGATATCGAATAGACTACAATTTTATATAGTGGTTTGCATCTCTATCACAAAACCTGTTTATTAAGCGGCAAATATACCGATGTCCAGTATAGGATTAAATAATTACAGAAGCTAATGATTTCCTTTAAGGCATGCAAAATTAACAGTTCATTGGAATCATATGTCAAGTTTCTCTTTAGAAGTATTTTACAGAAATAAAAATCATATCTTGATAACAGATATGTAGTGTAGTTTTAAATTTTACAAACACGAAAGAGCTCTTTACATTTTTCTTGTTAATACTTCATCGTAAAATGCAAGGCATGCAGTGATATCTCATACAACGTAGAGGGAAAACATCTTACACAATCTCATTTGTATATGTTAAGCCATAAGAGCGTCTCACAAAGTCTTGCAGATTTCGTTGTCTAAGTCAATATAGCATGTGACTGTACTTCTGTCGAGGAAACGTAATGTAGCTGGCTTTAGTGATAAAATTAATTATGTATTAATAACAATTCCAGACAGGTACACCTTCCATATTAATTAAATAGAAATAGCATTCACACGGTGACGAGAGAGATCAAAGATTCGGTTACGCATGGACATTAGACATTGACTCGAGGTTTGACAGAGCAGTGACCTATATAGCGATCTTTGCCATCAATCCCGGTTCTAGCACCAAAGAATAAATGATTGTAATCCGACCTTTACTATCAGTGTATTAAGAACTACATTTGCATGGCTAGCATATTGTAATCGTTTTACCAGACTATACGCAAAAACGAGTATATAATTATTTAATGGAACTAACGCATCCGTCGTATGAGCTTGTTTTTGACAGTTTTCGTCACAATACGACTTTGACGTCTTGGACGAAGTAAATGAGGTTTTTTTAGAGTCATATTAAAGCATGCGTACCTATACCGTATATACCTGTCTTAGTAAAATTTGTTGGCAATAAAATATATGCTGGCCTAAACTGTAAGATTTGATCAAGCAATATTGAAAATAAAATGGTAGTTTATATTACTTCCAAACTATTTCTATAAGTTCATATCATTTGGCTGTGTTAGTTTTGTTTAATATCCACAAAAGGTATCTGTACTAAAACAAAACAATGTGTATCTGAAATACAAAATCCAAACAGTTTCATGGCCCTCAATAAAATTATCTAAACATCCTCTAATAAATTGCACGCGGGCGCAAGCGGCTTCGCAAATACCTAAACCCCACAATTAGGATCATCTCGCGGCCGGAGCGCCCGCGCCGACGACGCCGTACCGACATGGCAGAACGTGCGTTATATATTTATTCCCCACATCCTCACTTGCCAACACTCACCTTAGTATCCATATAGCCACCGATTAGAAGACACTTAAAAGTTAATATTGTCACATTCATGCGCGTAACGCTGCACTTTTCTCGCCACATGGATTTCGGTTGCTACGACAAGAACTCTGGCGAAGTGGAGTGCTACCTCGAAATACGTAAATAATTTATACTAAACGCTTGCACCCGTTGATTTAACGGCTTTATTGTTGTTGTGGAACATCGCATTGTAATTGATATTTTTAGTTGGAATCGGCTTTTTGGGTTGTGTAAACAGGACGGGCTCTTCTGGCATTAGGTCCGTGTGTCAGCGCAGTCTGGGCTTGTTTGCCGAGTCAAACGCTGTTATGCTTATGAGCATTAGTTGTTATAATATTTAGAGTAACAATAGTGAGTGAAGTTAACAGGAGATATGCGCACGGAACTAAGAACGATGAGTAGTAGACGTGACAATATACCGAGTCGTGAGTACTTGCCTGTAGGTAGACTTCGGTATCTAAGTTGTTATAAAGCTCTAATATTTACGTCTGAACATTTTAGATTGCGATACGGGTACCTCTTGCGCAATCACGATACAAATGCGTAAGTACTTACCTGTTTGGTTTCATAACAAGAGTGCGATAGTAACTCCTTTGTTTTGATGTAGAAAACTTAACCACTTTTTTTGCTTATCGGTACAATTACCTTTTATACTAGAAAATAGCTAATCTGTTTTAGTTATTAGCGTCCCTATATATTTATTTACCTTACCTTCCTCCTGTTGATTCAAGACGATCTTTTTAAGTTATTCGATTGCATTCTTCACTTTTGTTTAATACTACTTCTTTGCACCTGTAAATAATGAAACAATCATATGCATCTAGAATTATTTTTTAATTTAGACTTATGAATACTATTATTATTTATGAATACTATTTTGCTTTGATGTTATTAATAAAAATTTTTTTTTCAGTTGTATATTGCAACGCATTTTCTCGCTACGCATATTCTAAGATTGTTTCAATCGAGTTACTTTTTATCACATTGGCCCCACCACGCATTTTTTTAAATTCAATTACCCACATTTAAGAAACAGTGTGCATTTGTCATCTACATATTGTGCAATCATACAATTAGCATGAATTAATTTTTGATAGTTTTAACGAGCCTTATCCGCGGTAGCTCCGACATGAAATGTGCCCATGCTGCAATATCTGCTGGGCCCTTTCGTTATCGATAAATATGGTGACGCTCTTTTCAAAAACTAACAGCGATTGTCTTTGTCTGCGAAGGACATTATTAATTATTAATTAGATAAATTAAGAATTAGATAAGTTATTAATTAATATTAGAAATGAAGACCTCAGCCAGTTGTTTTTTGGTAACAGCCAACCCGGAGGCGGTGGGCTGCGTGGAGCGATTCGCAACTTTTATGTCCCTGCTGTTGGTCATCATCACATTCCCGTTCTCTCTGTTCGAGTGCTTTAAGGTAATTTATTTTACGGAACAAACTCTCTATGTAAACAACTGAATTCAGTGAATTGATTTGATTGATCAATAACATTTTATTTTGTAAACCTTACAAATAAACATATTGCGAATGTAGATAATGGTAAAAGAGTATTTAGAAAGTATACATTCTGAAAATGTCTCTCTGGAGTTAACATTTACATGATCCGCGTAACTATGATTACAATATTGATTAGTTTCACTTCGATCCAATATTAGTAGTACTGTTCCTATATAATTTTAATTCATTTACATACTAGATTGTGACAGCGCTGAAACTCAAGACTTTATAAAACTCATTTTTGGGCCCATAATCGGCGGAGAGCAGAGGAATCTCCAGGATCGAGATGTGTTCTAGCTCAAAGAAGTGGTGTGCCCTTATACCCTGAATGGCGTACAGGATAGTTAGTTAATCAAAAATAGCCAAAGTTTTCGGTTGTACTGTAGCTGTTTAATGTGTCAGTGTATAAGACCGCAGCAAAGCGAATGAAATAATGTAAGAGTGGCTTTATATCGGAAAGCATTGTTTGTTAAAATAGTTCTTAGCTATTTCTACCTAAGAAGCAGTAGTTTTAACACAAGGGTCCAGGTAAAATTGGAACCGGTTATTAATTAATGATAATATACTGTATGTAAGTCTAATACGGGCCAAGAATTAAACTAGACATAGGATTTGCCAGTATAAATAATCATTAACCAAAAGGTTTTTCTTTGATTAAACCTATTATACATTATGTAATTAATATTTGTAAAAATTCTGAGCAGTAATGTACTGCGAACATTACGCGATATAAGCTTTTGAAACTAACTGTCAACGAGTGTTTAACTCGAGTTTGTTGCATTACATTGCGGGACGATTTTTTTATATGGATAATATTTTAATTGTACTTCTAAGAAAGAGTTATCTAAATATATTTCTTATGTCCTATTCTACCCTCCGTCAAGAGATTCGCCCGTATAAGATTTACACTGTATGCATATAAGGAGATTTGGAACGAATAATGTTACCGGCCCATTTTGCAGTCGAGTAAATACAATTGAACCACATTCCTATTTCAGGTAGTGCAGGAGTTTGAACGAGCCGTGATATTCAGGCTGGGCCGACTACGCAAAGGCGGCGCGAGAGGTCCCGGTCTGTTTTTCGTGCTGCCATGTATAGACACATATAGGAAGGTTGACTTAAGGACTGTGTCGTTTGATGTGCCACCTCAAGAAGTAAGTATAAGTACATCACACAATAATATTCCTCCAAGACCAACATGTGCTCGCTTAACAACATATAATCCCAAACTTAGTTGTAAGATGTAGATGCGCAGCATACAATATAGAAAGTTGTGGCTACGTATGGTATGACAGACACAAGGAATATTATCTCAGCTACATAACTAATTGATATACCTATACATTAAGTGGCAAAAGTTATATTCAATTAAGTGGTCATTAGAATTTCAGTCTAAACTTTCGTATTAGATAGAGCTATAGTACCCCGATTTAAAACAAATTTGAAATATATGGAAAATATTTTGAGTTTTTACAAAAAACATCTGAAAAAATGATAAGTTATAATGATCCCTCCATTTGCCATAGACACTTTGTATAAGATGAATAGGGCAAATTGTCGTATAAATATCAGCGACCGTGTCTTATAACACTGTAAACATTTTCTCAGAACATCCTGAACGTGAAAAGGTAAACGCGTCAATGATTTTTATTGCCACGAATACAGTAGTATTGAAAACAGTTAACCCCATTCTTGCTGAGATTAATTGATGGGCCTCTAAACTATCAATCAACGGTTTACGGCGCACAAACAATCGTTCTTTGAATCCAATTGTCTAATAATAGTTGAATTTAGAATGCTGACATTTTTAATCGCAGGGGTTGGTATTTTAAAGTCTATTGCAGGGATTCCCAATCTTTTTCAACCTGCGGCGCAGTTACAAAATTAGTATTTGTCACGGCGCCCTGTCCTAGCTATTTCAAAAAGGTATAGTAGAAAGAAATAATTACCTACAATACCTACAATAATAGTAGTCAGGTTAGGTTAGTTTAGTTAGAGGGAGGTAGGAAGAAAATTAAACATCCAAAACATGAATCTATCGTCGTTGTATCATGAATCTATCATAGTAGATTATAGACTCACGGCGCCCCTCTGAACTTTCCACGGCGCACCAGGGCGCCGCGGCGCACACTTTGGGAACCCCTGGTCTATTGTTTTGACGGTATTACAGGACAATACAAAAAATTCAATCGAAACAAAAATGGATTGAAAAGTAATTCTCAAGATCTTTTCCACCGCTATTATAAATATTTGTTAAAGTATAATGTTATTATCATAAGTATTTAGAACTATATTTAAGGTAACTAAATATTAAAATGTAAGTTATTGCAAGACAATAGAAATAAAGGCTATATTTATTTCATTAGAAGTTAAATATATTAGGTAGATATAATATATCTGATAACGAATTGCAACTAAGTTATGCGTAGAACTAAAAAAAATGGCCGCGGGCTGGCATCTCAGACTTTTGTTCTAGGCAGTTGAAATCTTTCTTTTATCCTAGAGGAAGGATTTGATATAGTTAGATATCTAATCGACCTGTCAGGGGATGTTTCTGCTTGTCACAAAATGAATTTAGCTAAATTAGTCCAGGTTATAATTGCGGCGCGTCAATAAATGGTCAATATCATAAATCGGTGCGCGCGCGTTTATTTTGACACGCGGAATATGCGCGCGGGAACGGACGGATCGCAGATCCGACCTCAATCTGCAGTAATGTAAACGGAACCGGGATTCTGCAGCGTAACCGTTATTGATTCTAGATTACGGACTTGTTGTTGTTATTATTTATAAAATATCCATACTAATCCATCCATACTTATATTATAAATGCGAAACTCTCTCTGTCTGTTATCTCTTCACGCTTAAGCCGCTGAACCAATTGGGATGAAATTTGATATTGAGAGCGTTTGAGCAACAAGAAAGTAGGTACATATAATATCTTTTATCCAGCAAATATACTTTAAAAACGGGCATGGCTGGCCGACGAAATCGCGATGAAAAGCTGGTACACACAGCAACACTCTTAGCTGTACATTGGTCGACCTTATTATATATGGCATAAGTTCCACCAATGTGCAGCTAAGTGTTGCTGTATGTACATAATAACTGATAAGCAGGCAAGTTTTGCAAAGTGGTCACGAAACATCAAGTGAAATATTAAGTAAAGAAGATTTCATATAAGTATAATTGACGGTCAAGACAAGACTCACATGCAAAAAACGTCTGTTGTAAAAAGATAGAAAAAACAAAGCTCCTTAGCCACATTAGCAGACCTGTGACCTGTGACGTAATAAAAGAAGACTAACTAAAAGACAACTAAAATCTTGGATTCATATAGCAGGAATATAATTATCAATTTTTAACCAAAACAAAATTTAATAAAAAAATTTATTCAGACGCATAGTGCCAGAAACGCAAATTACCTTATACGCTGATGACAAGATGTGCATTTGGTAAATTTACCAGATACGTAGGTGACCAGATACGCATCTGACAAAATTCCGTTTCGCAAATATCAGATACGGATATGACCAGATTCTGTGTCGCAAATTACCAGATACGCATACAAAAAAAATCGATATGCCTTTTTATTTAATGAATTTATACGTGATTATCAATAAAAATAAGCAATAAATTAAAGCTGTGAAACCTAGGCGCAAGTTGCCTGCTCAAGATATACAATTCGCCTGATGACATTTTCTAAGTTCAAATGTCGTGGGAAGCTGGCAGAAGCAGGCGCCTACGTGCTATCAGCCTTGACACGATACTACTTAGAAACGCAACTATTAAGTGATAATTAAATCATAATCTTCCCCGCGTTATCCCGGCATTTTGCTACGGCTCACGGGAGCCTGGGGTCCGCTTGGCAACTAATCCCAGGCTTAGGCAATATTTTTACGAAAGTGACCTCACCTTCCAACCCAGAGGGTAAACTAGGCCATAATTAAGTGATCATTAAATACCAAAATAATAATTTTAAGTAAAAAAGGGGTCGGCGTTAGAATAAAAGATTAAGTACAGTTTTTTTCAGGAGTCACCAATTCATCAATATCGATGCGCTACCCCATAACTAAATCAAGTCTTTGGGCAAGCCTCTATAGCTCGTTTGGTAGAGCGATGGGCTTGTATAGTAGTCTCGCCACTAACTTAATTTCTTGACTGGTAAACTTACCAGCATTGAAAATGGGTAATTTATGCTAAGTTGAGGCCCTTTTGTGACAAACTGTGTGTATTTTATATTTCATAAACATCATCATCATTCATTTAAGAGCTTGGCTCTTGTCGGTGGAGTAATTTCCATTTTGGTCTATTCACATTTTTCTTACTATATTTTAAACCATTTTTGTTTGTCATGAATAGATGTGTTATCGTTCCTTCTTTCTTAATTATGTGACTGATTTGTCTGATAAAATACTTTTAAAAACGATACAAATTGCCTAATTTTCAGGTATTGACAAGAGATTCTGTGACAGTAGCGGTAGACGCTGTGGTATACTACAGGATAAAAGAACCACTCAATGCAGTCGTCAAAGTAGCAGACTACAGGTAATTCAGCCACATACTTAGTTGTTCACCACACCACACCATGTTCCGTACTTCTATAAACTATAACTGATGACGCGATTGGCGGCTCGGCGCTCTTATTACTGCTTGAAAGAAAAGAAAAGAAAAGAAAGATTAATTTTTAAAATTTTTATGTAGCGAAATGTTTATTGTTCCCAGAATATTTTTTTTTTTTACTTTCGGAAGACCCGAGTAGTAAACAGTAAAGGCTTATTCAATGGAGTAAAAAACCCATTTAAATAAAAATCTTGATCTGATTAATTTTATTGTGTGTAATTGCTTAAACATATTTGTACCGGTATATTATATATACACTCGTAAAGCATAAAAGGGGAATCAACAAAAAGTGACGATTGTGTCTAGACAGCTTCTTAGATATTCTGTGAAATTTAAGTTTATTAGAAACTCAGCGCTTTTGTCAAGGATTTTTCTTCACGCCGACAATTCAAGTCTGTATTTTATCAAGTTTATTACTAGCTTGCTTTCTTCAATCCTTATAAACGCTGTAAATTGATATTTGCAGCAGATTTCGTTTGTGTAGTGTTGTAATTTTCTCTTGTGGAACTATTTCAGTGTACGGAACTACTATTATTTTTGTGACATTACTAATTCTGTAGACGACATGTCACTTTTGGGTCAATAGCAAAGGCTCCCCAAGAAAAATGTCTGGCGAAGGGGCACACAAGTTTTTTGATCATCGTAAAAGGTCACATAAATTCATTAATACTTACTCAACTTTACCCGAATATAAATATTGCTTTGATATGAGTGTAGTGAACAGTTTATATTTTCCCTCGAGCGACATGTTTCGAAGAGGGTAGTCCCCATTTTCAACCACTAAAACTGTCGAGTCCATCGCGTTAGTGTTTCCCATATAAATGACATTATCACTTACGCGTTTGAGACGTTTTTTTACGTCAAAAGAAACTTACACTAGAGCCACTGATCGCGCGAATCACACGAATGGCTAAATCTAAACGAGAGCAGTAACGTAGCAGCAGACGAAAATTCAAATACAAATAGTTTTACTTCCTTTTTTGATTAACCCTTAAAATAATAAATCTTTAATTCTACCAAGTGCATCAACACGCCTGTTGGCAGCGACGACACTGCGCAACGTTCTGGGCATGCGCGATCTGGCGCAGCTTCTGTCAGATCGGGAAGCCATAAGCCACATGATGCAAGCCAACTTGGATGAGGCCACGGACCCGTGGGGTGTGGAGGTGGAGCGTGTAGAAATGTAAGTTTTGGAAAATTAAGTTTCGCCGGTTCGTTCATTACGTGTTTGTCATCATGTGATTCTGAAATTTGGCGCAAACAGTATTTTTTATGAAAGCGATTAGAGAAAACCTTAGAGGGAAAGCTAGGTGATACTATATATAATGTTTATTATGTTAATATTAAACAAATTATAGTTTAACATAGGTAACTGAAACTACTCCTAAACTTTCCCACTTTACCTCACATTTCAGCCGTATGCAGTCCACTGCTGGACATAGGCCTCCCACAAATATGACTTGTATAATTTGTTTGTATGGGGTAGTTGCATAGTCGCCACGCTTGGCAGGCGGGTTGGCGACCGCAATAGCTGTAGATTGGGTTTCGACGGACGCTGCTGCTGCACACCTGCGGGAGGAGATGGGGTGGTGCTATTCTAGTTAGCCGGCATCACACGGCAAACTACCTCAAATATCATTAAAAATATTCTCTCCTCTGTTCAGAAAAGACGTAAGACTACCAGTGCAACTGCAGCGAGCGATGGCAGCCGAGGCTGAAGCAGACCGCGAAGCGCGCGCCAAGATCATTGCCGCCGAGGGCGAGATTAAAGCTTCTAAGGCGCTCAAAGAGGCGTCTCTGGTCATGATCGACAACCCAATGGCTCTCCAGGTTAGGAAGCACCTAATTTTATCTACCTACAAACAGCCAAATACGTTCAGTGCAAATTACTCGATCAAGTTCAACAAAACGACGGCGACCCAAGCTAGAATGAGGTTAGAACGTTTAATTAAGTCTACAGACCGGCCAATAGGTAAAATTACCAGTTAAAGTGCAAGCGATGGCAACAGAAATCGCATAAGATTGCGAGGCGCTTGCCAAGATCAGAACCGCTGATGGAGAGATCAAAGTTTCCAAGTCTTTGGTCATCCAGGACAACTCAATAGCTCTCCAGGTTCGTACGCACTCCAACTATGTTTTTTTTTTAAACTAATATAATATATCAATGGTCTTGGCCAATGTAAGGAAGCATATTACAAAAAGGTTAGTGAAACCTGAAATATTAACTTGACAGTAACGTATCTGTCGTAGTGTTTTTGGTCTTGAATTATAAATCCGAGTATAGACCTATGTACAAACCAGCAAATACATATAACTACTTGATTAACTGCAATAAGCGAAGCGCCTGTGGAAGCGGACTGCTAGACGAGCGCCAGGATTTGCGCGATGTCAAAGGATTTTAGGCGCTGAGAAACCCGAAAAGCTTATAATTGAAAACCCATGGTTGTTCATGTTAGTGCGCTTCCTGTTCCTATCTATAAATCGGCAAAGACCTAAAACTACCTTTTCATCATCGAAGCGGCTGTAGACAGTACAAGACTGTCGTATTGAGTACCTCTTCTTTTATAGAAGTCGACTTAAAAGAATGTACATACCTATTGCGTTTTCCCGTTTGCTTTTTACCAACTAACATAATTTGGTACTATTTACTTTGGTACTCATCTTTATACTGTATCAAAAATCTTGTTTTATCGTATTTCACTCTCCTGAGAATGTCTGTCAAATGTCTGTCCTATAAAGACATAGAATAGATTAGAATAGATAAACTATTTGTTATGCATTCCTTCGTACATTGTACAGCCTTATTTATTTATGCACAAATATTTAATAAAAAAACCGGCCAAGAGCGTGTCGGGCCACGCTCAGTGTAGGGTTCCGTAGTTTTTCGTCCGTCACAGTAAGTGTTCCCACTTAAGAGTTAAAAATGGGCTATTTGATACATTGTTGTTGACATATTAATATTAAGTACAGAACCTTAAAAACGGGCCCACAAAGGACGCTGACAACTAAAGAAAGTGTTATAGATCTCAACTGTACATGGAAAATTCGAAAAAATGTTGTCAATTTCAGTCCCACCACGAGTAGTAAGAAGGGGTTGTAACATGGAGTGATAACAAGCCAGCGACATCTATCGGCAAATTAAGTAAACTATGCGCGCGAGCTTAAAGTACAGAGGCTCTAGTGTAAGTTTCTTTTGACGTAAAAAATGTCTCGAATGCGTAAGTGATACTGATATAATATGGGTAACTAACGCTAATGGTGACGTTTCGTTACGTTAAAAACTTACACTCGGGGCTCAGATGTAGTGATCTGAATCCTTTCCTATCGTATTTTCTCGGAAATGTTCGTATTTGTCTCACTTCTTCACTCACACTTAGTACCCATCTGAAGTAGTAACACAACGGAGGGGACGGTCGCATTGGGTGATGAATATTAGTGCAGATTCTTATTTACGGTTAAAACTAAACGCGAAATTATACATGAAACGGCGGCGCTACCGCGAACAACGATATTCGTAAATTTCGGACGATTGTCTCTGTCACTCTTAACGCCTTAATTGGAGTAAAAGAGAAATGCTCGACGTATACGAACTTCGATCTTCGCGGTACCGGGCCTGAAGTGAGGAAGTGTGTCTTGTCATTCAATAGAGATTTTGACAGGCATATCTTAGGGAATAAGGGCTAATTTATTAACAATTTGTAAGAAACTATCGCCTTAACGACTTCAGTGCTGGAATTTTATAAAGTACCTATTTTGCTCGCAAAGAAGCCTAAGATACATGCAATCCTGCGGCGCTTCCGTCTTTCTCGAGTGAAAGCAGAGACCATTTTACCAAAAACGCGTAAGATGTAAGAAATCCTGCGGCGCTTACAGTTTTTTCGAGTTGATAAGTTTGTATGGGGGAACAATATTTTCGTTTTTTAGTATATTACTCGATCTTTTTTCATACTTACTCACCGTTTAAACCTTCCCTGAACTACTACAAATATTTCAAGACCAAAATTAGCCAAATCGGTAAAGCCGTTCGCAAGTTATAGCGTGACCAAGAGAAATAGGGGTTCATTTTTATATATATAGATTTTTTCAAAAACCATTGAACCTATCAAGTTCAAAATAATTTTCCTAGAAAGTTTATGTAAAGTTCTACTTTTGAGATTTTTTTCATATTTTTGAAACTTGTGGTTCAAAAGTTAGAGGGGGGGGGACGCACTTTTTTTTACTTCTGGAGCGATTATTTCCGAAAATATTGACATTATCAATAAATTATGTTAGTAAACCCCAATTTATTTTTCAATACCTATCCAACAATATATCACACGTTAGCATTGGAATGAAGAAAAAAATCACTCCCCACTTTACGTATATGGGGGGTACCATAAAAAATCATTTTTTTCCACTTTATATTTTTGCACTTTGTCGGCGTGATTGATATACATATTACTACCAAATTTCAGCTATGTAGTGCTAACGGTCACTGAGATTATCCGCGGACGGACGGACGGACGGACGGACGGACGGACAGACATGGCGAAACTATAAGGGTTCCTAGTTGACTACGGAACCCTAAAAATGGATTACAAAATTATCTTTTTTTGTCCTCAGTTGCGGTATCTCCAATCATTGAATACCATTTCGGCAGAGAAGAACTCCACTATAATATTTCCTTTCCCAATGGATTTCCTGAAGACATTTTTAGGAGTTCCTGGTCCAAGCAACATGTCCTTACCCATTTAATTCATTAAATATATTTTCGCTTCATCATTGTATTTTATTGCATTTCGTGATTTGTATTATACTATTATCAGTAAAAAAAACTAGTACTTAATAAATTAATTTCTATCAAAAATAGCAAACCCGGTGACAGCAAAAAGTTCTTTATCGTGCTTCGAGTTAAGTTTTTTTACAGGTTTTATTATTTCAAAGAACCTTTTAGGCTACTTTCAAAATAATGGCTCATACAGAAAGAAACGGTAATAGTAATGTGGCATGGCGTCATATAATGCCTAGGAGGAAAAATGACTGGAGAACGTATCCACGTGCGCCAGTAAGGGACAAAGATAATCTGGGTTTTTGTAGCCCAAAATGTAACAATTCACTATAGTTTTGCTTTAGAGGACATTCTTTATAACAAAAGTATTAGCTTATACTGTATTAATTACCGCGGAGTAGTTGGAGTAGTTCAAGTTTTCTCCATTTGTATTTGTTTGTTGTCCAACTTTGACAATTCTGAAGGGTTCAGTTTGGAGGGGAACAAAAATATGTGAAACTATGACAAGGACGGACGGACGAAAATAGCGCCGTCTCTGCCATACCTATGGAAAGTTACAGAAGACCATCCCTTTCGATCGTGGTATTATTATTAGCACGATCCGTCTAGTTAAATGGTATGTCTATGTAGAATGTCCACATTTCATCTCAAAATAATGGTTTTAATATTTTTGCTTATAACATTTCACAGAAATTCAGAATAGATCCTATATAATATACATTTTTAATACGTCAAATAGTCACAGGCTCTCTTCATGTTTGTCACAAGTTTGTCAAAATCCGACTGTTTACAATTTGTTTACGTTAGTATCTCTTATTAGTCTGTGTTTACAATTTACATCTGAACAGAAGTTTTATTATTCCTTCACTTTTTGAAAAAATGTACTAATATATACGTCGATGTACATTATTTGCCACGTGACATGAGCACCCAAATACCAAACCAAACATCATTAACAGGTAATTTTCCTTTGGACATTGAAGAAATCTACAACTAACAGTTTTATTTTATGTCCTTTCATAGATATTTAAGTTTTTAGTTATTTTGCAACATATTGTCCTTAAAAAATTTAAACAACATTTATATGTTATGAAAAAGTGTAGGACAACAAAAATTGTTTCAATAATTTAAATTGGAAATGTTGTTTTAAAATGTTTAATGTTGTTGTTTTTCTGTAAATATAATTCAATGGTACTTGATTGTTCCAAAATACCACCTTAAAAACGTAACATAATTATCAAGTCAGTAATTTGCATGAAACTTGCTTGCTTGTAAATAAGCCGTAACTTTGCAAACTATATATATTTATATATATATATATATATATATATTTGTTTCTGTACGGCAATATTACAAGATTTCTATTAATTTACAGATATCCAAAAGGAGACCTTGAAGGAAAAGATATTTCGAATATTGGCTATATTATTAATTGTCTTGTGTCCCATAGCACTGCTTTGTTGCTTTAAGGTAAGTTATACGACACTATCGAACATTGTACTATATTGCAGTCTCAGCAGATCGTTTTTAATTATGTACCACTAGACGTATGTAAGTTTACCCCTCGAATCTGAAAGATGGTCGTTCACAATGGGAGTTATCACGTGACTCAAAACAACTCAACGTAGAAAGTAAAGAACTATACCTATGCTCGTAGTTTCTCTACGTCATACAATCAGAAATGTGGACATCCATAGAAGAAGAAAAATAAGTACTGGCTAAGGAAATGGCAACGGGCAGGTCACACAGAGAATCGATGACCGTTGGGTTGGGGCTAACAAATCCTAGACTGGTGACAGCGTATCGTATTATAATGAAGATCGTACTCTGTGGCAGTAAAAAAGAATGCTATTAACCGCCCTGAAATCAACGATATAAACTTTATACCATCAGCTAACGTGAAATATTAAAATCTACTTCAACTTTCATACAACTACTTTTGACACTGTTAAATAAAATGCTATTTTCCCAATTATTTAAAGATAAGGAGAACCGATCCCAATTGGTTGTGGTGAAAATGATTTTCACCACAACCAATTGTGTGGTGAAATCATCCATATGATTTTTACTAGTAGTTACGTTGTGTAAAACTAAAAATTACATTTGACTCTTTTCTGATCCTCAACTGAATTTGTTTGAGGAGAAAATACTAATATAAGGTAAACAATTATAATTTGTTTTAATAATTAGAATATAAAACTCACAAAGATCTCCTTTTTATGGTAAAATCGTGTAATTATTACATAATAAATTGATTTAAAAAAAGTGATCGGATAACTTATTGAAGTAGTTACTTACAATAGTTACCTACATATTCTAGAGAGGACTTTTCACAATTCAAGAATAATACAAAACATAGAAATAATATGAACGTATATTCAATATAATGAAGAAAACTTTATTATATATTTTCCTTTCAACGTATTTGATGTTAATAAATCTAATGGCTAAATTAAGTAATTAAATAAAGATATATTATTGGACAATCTTATAATAGACCTAGTCTGTCAGTAAACTCAAGTAAGTACATAATATGTACTATCAGACCATATAAATACCTACTTAAATAAAACGTTCATAACTCGGGTAGAGTATTCGTAATAAAACAATACAATCCTCAATTACTTTTTATTATGCAGAAACGTCTGCTAGCGAATATCTTCGATATTTAAATCGAAAGGAAAATAGAAAAATTTGACTCGCGGTGCGACTCGAACCCACAACCACTGTTCGAGTCCCGCCGCGAATCAATTTTTTTTTCGATTTAAATATCGAAAATACAATCCTCGTTACAAGGACCATAATTATGTGATAAATTATGAAATTTGATACTTTGCTTTTAAAGGCCATTTTAGAATAAAAATTAATATTCTCGAGAATAGCCAGAGCAATCCGCGTCGAAACTTCGGTTATTCGCGATAGACCCGTTCTATAGTTTATAGTAAATATTTGTAGAAAACAGCGAAAGTTTAAAGTGTTATAAATGCATTATTGAACATTGATGCAGGTGGTAAAGCAGTACAGGCGAGCGGTGATCCTCCGTTTCGGGAGGGTGCGTGAGGACTCCCCGGCGGGTCCCGGGATCATCTGGGTGGTGCCGTGCACGGATGCTGTTATTCAGATAGACTTGAGAACTCAGTCGATCAATTTGCCACCGCAGCTCGTAAATTATTATTTATTAATTATTTGTTATGTACTGAAATATATTTCGGATACCATTTGTAAAGTACCTACCATACCATAATTATGAGCGTTTCTCTAAAATCCACTTTGGAAGACCTGCCGTCAAAACATACATGTAGGATCAACTAAATTACTAAGAACTATTTTTAGATTGTTGCGCTTACCAACTTAGTTATCATTTTTCCTTTTTCAGATACTTACGAAGGACTATGTGACTGCTGATGTGGGTTCCATAGTAAACTACCGTGTTTACAAACCGCTACATTGTTTATTGAACGTTCGGTCTCACATGTAATTATTTTTGTTATCAAACGTATTTTTTGATAATATTTGACGAAGTTTATACGACAATTACCGACAAGTAATTAATCTAAAACAAAAAATACGTTACGTCGTTACGTTAATGTAGGGCGGAATGCGTAGGCGTAGTCATAACTAGAACAGACGGATATGCGTTTTTAAACCTAACCTAACCTAACCTAAAATAAAACAAATGATATAGAATAAAACACAAATATACATTATTTGTTAAAAACTCGATAAATAAATGTCGAAATAGTAGCTTGGGCATTCTGCTTGTAACATACGACCTCGCTCTCAAAGTTCGGGGCTGACTTCCGAGCGATCGATCGGGTGCAATTAAATGGCAGACAGACTATGGTGACAGTATTGAAGCTATTATACTAGATTCTGCATTGTTGGTAACTTTCTATCTTACCCCATTTTTAATCAAAGCCCAGCCTCAACTAAAAGGGACGTTTCATTTACATTAACTGTTGTTCAATAATTCGAATAAGATTTATTCCTTTTTTATGCAGGCATGCGACAGAGATGTTGACCATCTCGGTCTTAAGGAACATCATATGTAAACATACATTGACAGATGTTCTTACGCTTCGAGAGTCAATAAGTCTGCAGGTGAAGACTGAAGTGGCTAAATCAGCAGCTGAATGGGGCGTCAAAATAGAACAAGTTGAAATGTATTTATTTTTAATGCTTATCATGACTTCATGATAAGCACCTACTGACTTATTTATTACTGAATAATTTAGATTAATCGATACAAATTAAAAATTGTTACATCGATATGTACAGTGCGATACGATCTGGATATATTTAGCGAAATGAAATCTCCTTTTTATTTTTACCTGAGTTAGAGTCTATAGACCGTTTGGAATGTAAGTGCGAGGACTGTGTGAGGGGGGGTAGCCTCGGAAAAATCCAGGACCCTTCCGCACCAGACTTGATATGTAGTACTAGTACTAAGCTTCCAGCGAGATTTGTTGAGGCGGTCTCTGATTTAAATACCGTCACTTCTTCTTCTTTTTAATACCTATTTAATATTGTAATATATATTTTGTATGGAGCAACATGATCGGTCTTCGACCAAGCTCCTTAAAAAAATATAGAATAAGTGAGGTAAAATCCTTCCATCTGTGCTTCATAGTCATAGAACTCTTGGAGTGAGTATCACCATTTCTTTCGCTCCGTAAGCGATTTTAATTAGAGGTACAGTCGCCATCAGGTATATCTGACCTGTGGAGGTGGTCACAAATATCGGAACATGCACTTTATTGCATTGACAATAGAGGCGTTGTTCCGATATTTGTGACCACCTCCACAGCTCCCATATATCTGACGGCGACTGTACAAGCACATATTGCTTGGTCTTAGAGCCAACCCGTTGGCCATAGCCAACGGTGCAGAAAACTGTAATAATTATATACTTGAGTTTCGACGATTAACGTGGTGACATCTAGTTGGTCGCGGCATCAACCACGAATGCCGAAGACATGGGGTTCAGATCCTGTATCGGTCACCGGTGGCTGCCGGTGGTATTGGTCACTATTTCTTAAATACATATCATCTATGTCAATTTGTAATTTTACAAGTATAAATTAGATGATATATTTTTCTGCTAAGATGGCTAAGGTTAAGATAACCACATAGTTTCAACTTTGTAGTCGATACACAAAAAAATACTGGTTAAATAGATTTTATTACTATTTTAGAAAAGACATTGGATTACCAGTGGAACTACAAAAAGCAATGGCAGCTGAGGCGGAAGGTAGACGAACTGCTAAAGCAAAAATTATAGCTTCCCAGGGAGAAGTGAAAACAGCAGAATACTTAAAAGAAGCGTCTATAATTATGATGCAAAATCCACAAATAATGCTGGTAAGATCATTGTGTACAGCGCTCCCAATATTAAATCAATTTGTTTCTATCATTTTAATGTAGACGATAAATGAATATGCCTATGTATCGGGCGACATGTTGGGTTATGCTCATTGTAGAATTCTTTGCCAATCCTGCACTAATATACATCCCTTCGTCTGTATTCCCGGAAAGATATAATTTTTATAAGATATAATAGGCTGTTACTGAACTGAGCGTGCTACACCTTCGACGTCGTCGAGTCTTACTATCAGGTGCGACTGAGGTCAAACGCTAGTCAGTCTTGAATAAAACAAAAAAATTAAGAACTTTTTGCGGAATAAATTTCAGCTTTCTAATACCATAAGCTCAGTAGCTAACCCGCAGATACACGAGACGCACGAACATACATGTCATAACTATAAGGGTTTCTAAAATACACATTCGCCAACTATAGATAGTGAATGATAAGTTATCATTGATAACCATATTTCCACTTTATTATTTTTAAAAACTATAATATTTACGTAGTAAATCTTTTCAATTTTCAGCTCAGATATCTGCAAACTCTAAATTCAATTGCAGCGCAGCAATCGACAACTATAGTTTACCCGTTTCCTCTTCAAATACCTGACATGATTACCAATTAAAAACTTTTTAAAATTAAAATAAATCTGATTAGTTTTTTCTTAAATGACATTATTCAGCGTTAATAACTGTCACAATAAGCTGAAATTTACATTTTAGTGGTATTAGAAAATATATCTTATGTATTTACAAGAACTTACTATCATTGGTTTCAACCAATTAGCTATTCATAGCAAACTACATATATAATAATGCATTCATCGGCTATGAGTAGTGAGAGCGCGATTTTTCAAGATTACACGATTACACGACCACAACTTGAACCCAAAGGTATTAAGTAGAAACTTTCTGTAAATAGAAATTGTTACATTCAAATTGCAAAACTAAATTTATTTATTTATTAATTTTATTCCAGAAAGTGATTCAATGATCGAAAAGTTTTTAGTATTTTTAAGCATAGTACTAGTCATCGTATTTTTCCCGTTCTCTCTGGCAACCATTTTTAGAGTAAGTTGATATTGATTTAGATTGGTAACATTACAAACTAACAAACATTTTTTTCCATTAGTTTGTTAGTTTGTAAAATATAACTTTGCATTCTAGAGTGTCCGCCAGTTTGAACGGGTAGTAATATTAAGAAACGGCAAGGTGCACGGTAACCGTTCTTATGGACCGGGATTGATTTTCTACTTGCCTTGTATTGACAATATTAAATACATAGACCTTCGGATTATGTGCCATGCCGTGCCACCTGAAGAGGTAAGAACAAGCTTAGACTCACCTAGTCCACCATGTTAAGGATGAAGTAGGCTCATCACATGTAAATAAAACTTTACCAACCGCAATTAACACGTTAACTGCGTACCTTGTATTTGTGTGGTTAACTCATGACATGAGTTAGTTGATTGCCGCAGTGACCTGAAAGTATATTACAAGTCCCAGATTTTAGCCAAAAGAATCGGTAGTGAAATTATGAAAGCATAGCCCTATTCAATTCATTCAGTTATAACTTAATATTGTTTTAATACAACATGTATTTGGACCCGGGTATGTCCTTAAACTACGTCCAACAATGAGAGGTAGGGCACAGCGAAGTACCATCACGCTTGAGTCCGGGGAAGCCCAACTGAGGAAGTACCTCCTCCTTACAGAAGTACCTCCTCCTTAAAAATGTATTTGATAGATTAAATATACCTACTTGTGGCTCAGCGTTAATTTTCTGCTATCAATAATTTACTATTGGTAATATAATCAAAATGAGAAAGTTGTACGTAACAGTATTCCGAAAGATCGGTATTTTTATGCCTTGTTTACAAATACAAGCACCAATAACTATTAGGTTAAAAATTATAATATATAATCTTAAAAATAAATTACGATCACCAAAAGTCAATAGCTATTACAAAAATACACGATATACACATACCTACATCTAGTCTCCTTAGATCAATTTTTTAGAAGCTTTACAGTACAATATTTAAAAAAAATATCTACATTTCTGTTACAGTGTTTAACCCAAGATTCTTTAACGCTTACTGTTCAAGCGGTGGTCTACTATAAAGTGATAGATCCATTATGGTCGATAATCAACGTGGTTGATTCTAAGTAAGTATTGATATACTTATTTCCTTTCGTAGCCCTATAAAGATACGCTTGCGCAAAAGCTTAAATATCAAAAGTTTTTGAAAAACCTATCGAGTAGAAGCCCGGCGCTAACACCTTCACAGTCTATTGTCACATATTTCGGACACGACAACCTAGCTCTACAAGATGTTGCCCCACGTACGGCTCACAATAGAGCACAATTAATTAATAAACACAATTAACATAATATTTGTGTAATAATTGTATTTGTGATTGGCCCAGTGGGCAGTGACGATGTCTATGAAACCGACGGTCCTGGGTTCAAATCCACAAGTATTTGTTCGTGTCATTGGTGTGTTATATGTATGTAATTAAGTATTTGAATATTATACATGTCGTTGGCTGAGTGCCCACAACATAAGATTTTCTTGAGCTTATCGTCGGGCTCAATCACTTTGTATAAGGATGTGTAATATTAGAAGATTATGATTTTAGAAACTACAACAGCGTTCATTTTTTTTCGAGACTGATACGTGTTCAAAAAGTAATTGTTCAAATTGGACTAAAATGTATTATACGTGTATAGTAAATATTAGAGTCTGCAAACTAAGATAAAAGTGGCAGAAAATGGCATCATCACTATGAATGCACGAGCAGAGCGGCCATCGGAGAGGAATGGCGACGTGCTGTAAAGCTTGCCACCAACACCTGAAGTGATGACTATGAAAACTGATGATGAACATGATGAACTCTGTCAAGAGTGACAGCGACAAAGAAGAAGAAGAACTAAGATTTTTTTTCAGAACTGTCCTTTTAAAAAACCAGTGGTTTAGTTAGTTATAACAACGACTTGCTTGAGAACCTCTATGTGTTATTACAGTTATAATTAATAACTTTAATTTATTTTAAAATCATTACAGCCAATCAACTAAGTATTTGGCAGCCACTTCTCTTCGAAACACTATTGGACGACATAGACTATCAGAATTGCTTGTGAATAGAGCTGAAATCAGTAGCGAAGTTTTAGCATCTATGAAGCAATTGACTACTAAATGGGGCATCTACGTCATAAGAATTGAAATGTAAGGACCATTAAGGACCATTTATCAATTTTACTTAAGCTCCTTAGTGACAAAATGGTACATCACGCGTATTCTGGTCAGAAATCATATAAGTACAGTTGCCGTCAAATATATTGGAGCGGCCAAAGTACCATCGCCTGCGCTCCCGGATAAGAAAATTATCGCTTAAACGTTTCCAGGTGGCGTACAAGCGAGTATCGCTCTCAGAATGTCACACCGCGAGCACAGGCGAATATACTCCAAAATATCTGAACATGCACTTTATCGCCAACCTAGCCTATAGTTTTAGTATGACCTAAGCTTTGTTAATTTTATCTCCCAACAGTTACTTCATTTTTTGTAACAGGAATGACATATCGATACCGCTGCAGTTAAAACAGGCCATGGCAACAGAAGCGGTGTCATTAAGGTTGGCGAATGCAACTATCATGGTCGCTCAGTCGGAAATAGAGTCAACCAAAAATCTCGAAAAGGCTACTTCTATGTTGACACACAATCCCCTAGGCATGCAGGTTAGACTATATTTCAGTACCTAATATGTCATAAATTGTACTTAAAGTATTTTTGATTAGGTAGACTTCGAAGGTAATTAAGAAAAGTGAATTCCCTCGAAAATATTATCAATATCTCGATGAAACTTTTCAAGCGAGTATTTTAAAGTATATTCAGCAACAGAAGGTACTAAGCGGGCGAGGTATTCAAAATGAGCTTAACACAGCTTCATAGTTAAGAAAATAAGAGCCTGTTGTAGTGCTGCTACTGACTGTTCACCCACATTATATCTATTGGATACCTACTAATAGAACTTACTTATATAAGTAACAAAATATAACAGTATAAATAGGTACAGTAGTGCAAAAATACGTACCGAAAGAATCCTTTCATAAATACGTCCTACACCTTATTTACTGTACAATAGAGTTGCTCGGTACATATTTTTGAAACTTTGGCAGTGAACGAATTTTTACACTTGACTGTACCTACTTACCTGTTTAAATATAAAGTTTTTGCAATGTATGAACCAAGTGACCATGAATTTGTAACAATATAATGCCAATATCTACATAATGTTATTCATTTCAGCTGAGATACTTGCAATCTCTCCAATCGATTGCTGGTGACAAAACACATACAATAGTGTTTCCCTATTCAAAAGATATATTGCGCAATTTCTCGGCTAATAAATGCTCGTAACAATATATTTAGATTACTATTAATATAGGTTTTGATAACTAGTTTTAGATTCGCTTTTTAAGTTAATGTAATAGTATTTTTTAGTTTTGTATTAAAAAGGAGTTATGTTTTAATTACTTGTATTACACGTATTTTCATTTAACCATTCGGAAAAAAAATCTAATGAATCTGTTAGGTACCCTTATGAGCTCACGACAAGTTGTTAATATGCAACATATATTTACGTGAAACGTAAAATTACTTGTGATCAATTGTAATAGATGACATATACTAAGAAAAGGTGACCAGGTCCTCCGGCGGTCGAGGCAGGATTTCAAACCGCATATCCTGCTTTAGCGGCTGACTCCCTTATAATTTATTTAGTAGCGTACTTAAAAATTAACAGCGGTGGTAGCCTAGCGGTAAGAGCGGCTCCCACCTCGGCTTGTACCAATGAGTTTTTCGGAACTTATGTACGCAATATCTTTTGATATTGCGTTCGCATTTTGATGAAGGAAAAATATCACGAGGAAAACGGGCTAATCCCAATAAGGCCTAGTTTACCCACTGGTTTGGAAGGTCAGATGGCAGTCGCTTTCGTAAAACTAGTGCCTACGCCAAATCCAGGGATAAGGTGCCAAACGGACCCCAAGATCCCATGAGCCGTGGCAAATACCGGGATAACGCGAGGAAGATGATGTACTTTTAAAATGAATGTAAATCAAAATATTTATTAATAAATAATTTGATTTGTCCTTAATTACGTTTAATGTCAAACAATTGTCAATAAGGAGACGGGTTGCCGTCATTATAATGAAACCACGTTTATTTCTTATTTATTTTATTAAGAGTAAAAAACACAATTAATAAATAGGCAACACTAAAACAACAACTTATTTCGTAACACGACTAGTATTCTCGGGAGTCGTCCTGCTGGGCATGTTCCTTGGCACGCCCGTAGTGCACGGGTCTTTGGGCTTGCCCGCCCTCCTTTTTATGCACCGTTGCCTGCGAAAAAACTTACAATTACTATTTGCCATACATGTAACTAACCCGTATAATAGCATTGGTTGCACACCCACTGGCCACGTAATGCACAATTACTTGCAATTAGAGTGCCTCTAATGTTTTGCTGAAAAACTAAAGCCGTTTGCGCTGCCATGTTTTTTTTCGGGAAAGTAAACAGTTATATGATGTTTATTTTACCGATAACTTTGCATGACTAATGAATTGAATTTGGGAACAATGATCGAATAGATTCGATTAGCAACGGCTTGGAAACGGTTTGAATTATAATTATACCTACAGGTAGATGCTGAAAAGTATCAACGGAGAATATTATTTTTATCTACAAGGGATGGCTTTAGTAATTTATTGCACAGGACTTTGTAAAATTTACAAAATCGAACATATTTACCTCTTTGCACTTACAAATTACCTGGACTTTCTATAGTTATAGAAAAGAGTAGCCCTTTCCGCGTTGTAATTGTAATTAAGTAAGTAGATTTTTATCCAAACAATAGAATAAGAAACAATACCATACTTAAAGTAACAAGTAGTATAGATAAACATTTCTTCATTTCCTAAACTGATTGCGACGCTTCTTGCAAAATATTTTTTCAAGCTTACCATTATCATGTCGAGCCGACCCTGCTTATTACAAGCTTCTATTTAACTTGCAATGTAAGTATATTAATAATTATGTACTTACAGGTACAGTCAGCAGCAAAAGTGGCTAAGCGTTTGAGGTGTTCAAAATGAGGTCAACACATCTCTATCGTCAAGAGAATAAGAGCGCGTGCAGGTCATTTTGAATACTTCAAAAGCTTAGCCACTTTTGCTGCTGACTGTATCGGGTCAAATCTTGCAACTCAATTTTGAAGATATCTTTAACCAATTGAGCTGAAATTTAGCACTTATGTAAGTTCAGTGACAATGCAATATTATGGTACTCGTAAACTGATCTGATGCTGGAGTTAGAAGGTAGCTATAGCAACTCTTTAAATACCTACACAAGATAAATCCGTCGTGTTTATGCTCGTTAAAAACTTCTTGATAAGTAGTTGATAATTGTTAATTGTGCAAAAGAGTACATTCGGCAATAAAAGCTTGTAGCAATTTTTTTTTAGAAACAATGTTATTTATATCGTTCTCACCTGGAAACCGTTCTTGGGGTCAGCGGTATACCTCACCAGGCGGACTGAACCATCAGGCTCGACCAAGGAGTATTCACCGTGCACGACATCGCCGTCGCGGGATTCCTTGTGGTTCTGCAGGTTGCCGGTGTGAGGGTCCTCCACTCCGTAGGCGTACTGGTAGTCTGGCTTAGCCTGTAAATGTGACATATTGATTTAAGTTCAATATGTTGTTCCCTCAGCAAGCATTATTTATTATTTATCTTAGAAATCCTCCTAGATACGATTACAATAGCCACATCCAGAAATACATAGTAAAGGCAAAACGTATCAGATATACTTATAGCTCTTACGTAGGTACTGAGGACATTGACATAATGTCGTCGACCAAATCACAAATCTTGCAGAAGAGAAAATTATTTTTGCATTTGTAATATATCAAAGTGATAACTTGATAACATGTTTCCTCGTTGCTAACATGTATGTTTTTTTTGGATCATATAGTTATCTACGTAGCGCGTAACAAACTTTTACTTACCACGTAATCTACTGTTTTCAAATGAGCGTATTTAGCGGTGTCGGGGTGGATTTGCCCTGTCTTGTGATCGTAACCGTAATCGGCATGCAGCTGTGCTGGTAGCCCTTCAGCTGCTGGAACTTGGACCTCGACTATCTGACCACTAACAGGACCGCTAAAACGGTTATAGGAATAACCCCCCTGCTTGCCAGCTAGCCCGACGGCTACCAAAGCGAGGAATGTTACCTGAAAAGAAACAAATAGTTTTATTATGTTGTTATTCTAGCCACGCTTTCTCGGCAAAAAACGCAACGACCTTTACGGTATTCGGACACTGTCTTGCTATTACTCAATAACATTGGCAATGAAAAATGAACCGAAGAAAATTTGATTCCAGCTTTCAAATTAAATGACAAAGTAAATCAATTTATTTATGCTCTTTTAAGAAGTAAGTAATTGAATTAGACTTTTGTGTAACATTTATTTAACTTTATATATTTGTTAAGAATTATGGCTAGACTTGCTTATAGCTTATTATACGTCATTGTTATAGGTACACAGGACGTAATCACATTTAGTTATAATTCTATAATAATATATGTCATATAACATTATTTAAATGAGTGCGATGACTTTAATTAAGTACCTTGTGCTATTTTTAGTTAAACAGAAGTACTATTTTTACGTTTATTCTATATTATTGTTGTAGGTAAACATAATAATATAGTAAACATTTTTTCATATAGTGAAATATTTCATTTATCTTTATATAAATTAAATTTGGTAGTTAATTCCCTAGGTATAACGATGTTTTTTACCTTGAACAGAAATGCCATTTTGACTATGCGTGTCGGTGTTGCAGCGAGAGTCCTGAGGAACTGACGTCTGCGGGCCGGGCCTGCGGTTTTATACTACAACCGTGCTAGGCAAGCAATCATGAACTTGCGATTCGATTGCGCCAAACTATGAATCAATAATTTTTCAATAACTATTTGGCTACGCAGTTACAATAGGCGTTGCGTACAGTTTTCAGTAAGGGCCCTGAGGTTTCACCTAGCCAGCTGAGGTTACTGGATTTGCTCTTGCTATTCCTAGAGCATCATCACTCGCATCAGCTTAAAATTTAATTTTAAGATAAATTACACTTATAAAATGTTGCCAGTGTATAGTTCTGTAGTAACTGACTTATTACGATATCTTAGTATGTGTATATGGATCTATACCCATATGTAGAAGTATGTACATATAGAGTCCGTATTAATACTTATTCTTTCGAACTCTTGCTAACCTAGACTTACTGTAGGCTATATTTTATTTTACTAATTTTCATCAGAATTTTTTTGAACAGCATCTCATTATATACATATACACATGAGTAATGACTCATGACACATGTCTACATACATAAAAAAAATCTAGGTTAATTCACGGTAGAACGGCTGGACCGATAATGACGTAATTTTACGGTCCTACCGCGTAGTCCTACTGGTAGTACCACGGGCAATTTTTTTTGTCCGTGGTTCTACCAGTAGGACTATAGGCAAGTAAAATGACCTGTAGTTCAACTAGTAGTACCACGGGCTTTATTATTTAATTTCTATATTTTCTATCAGTAGGACTACGACCAAATTGCGTTGCCCTATATTATCACTGAATTGTTGTTTCTGCTGTCTCCTCCTATAAAATAGTATAGCAAAGACTTAAGAGATACAGAAAAAAAAATCTAAACAATCTAAACATACAGTTAGCAGTATGCATGTACTTTGGAAGTTGAAAGCGGCAGGAAAATATATTTATATATTTATGTATAGAGTGGCCCATTTAGATCGGTCAGAATGCTATTCTTAAGTGGCAGTGAGCGGGGCACAATGCATGTAGAACCGATGGCTGTTGTTAAGTAAAGGTTCTCGAGTTTTGACCACGTAGGTACCGGAAGGCACAGCTTGGGAAGATCCCCCACAAGGTGAACCTACAACGCTACGACATGGTAAAGATCGCGATACACATCCTAATAAACCTAATTGGGAAAGGATGATGTGACTCGTACGCACCGCCAGGAGCATTCGTACAGTCGCCATCAGATATATCGTAGCGGACGAGGTATTCAAATATTTCTAACCAGCATCAAGTTTAAATAATTCGTTACACGTCAAAAACATAAGATCATGTCATTTGCCATTTTGTCTAGTATGAGCTCAGACTATTTAATAATTTCAGAACACGCAGAGGTAAAAATTGTTTGTGTAAAAATTTAAATAAATAAATAAAACAATATCAGAATGCACAGAATGCCAAAAGTATCGAAGCAGTCAGAGTGATCATAAAGATCGGAACATTTTAAGAAAATGCATCTAATCATTCATTAAAATCGGCTGATGGCGTGATATTTACCTCAACTCTCCTAGCATGGTGAACACTTACACTTATTAAGTTATTATACCTATTAGTTCCATGGATGAACAGATAAAATTATTTATTAGATACTAGATACGCTGGTCATACCTATGCGAAGGCCATTCTAAAATCTGTAATGGCAGTGCCAGAGATGTCAGTGTATAATCAATATTCAAAGAAAAATATCAGAATCATTCTTCAACACCTACCACCTTTTATTTTGTACATGGTCTATAGATTTTATACGCTACTAAATACCTAGAAAAACAATTAAAACTAGCAATAAAACGCAATTATAACTAACATAAATCTAAAAAGGTCCCTCTCGCCTCGGCCACTTCGGCCACCTCTGCCCTAAAAGGTTCAGTGGAGATTTTGTATGTACATAGACTTGTGCACCAAGATAATTATTGTTATGTAAACAAAGGCATAGTTCATCAATCCGGTCGCTTCGTTTGTGTGGATAGTTATGTATAATTACAAAATAAATAGGTCAGTAATATGATATGGATGAAAGGCTCCGGAAACTGGCGAAATAATAATAAAACATGTGGGAACTTTTTAGTAAATTTTGCAAAAATCTGCATTTTAACTATTTAGCCATATGGTAGTGATAAGATAACAATTGAGTATCATATAACCCATTTTAAAACTGCCGTTAGTTTTTTTTTTTCAAATGTAACAATAGTTATTTGTTATGCAAGGCTGCAAAGTAGTTATTTGGCGCTAGTGTTGAAATTGAAAGCTGAGTAAGCGAAGGAAGCTAAGATTTTTCAAAGATAGATTCCTGAGCGTAGCGAGGCTTTCAAGACACGAGACGCCAAATAATTTTGCAGTCATGCGGAACACACAATTTTTCACCTCAATACAGCGAGGAAAATTTGAGCGGCAAGGAAAACAATAAAACAAAACTTATCGCGCGATTTTTCAGGGAATCATATCGGCATCGCTACTAGAATCATTCATTTTTATAGTTGAAATGTTGAGTTCAAAGAGGTTAGCACAGGACAAACCCGACATATTTGCGTGAATTGATATAACTTTAATAAAAAAAAAATCGGTTGCGTTCAGAAATTACAATATTATGTAAACTTATATTTCAATTTCTTTATCAACTAAACATTGAAATCGTGTTTTATTTAACAGATTAATTAGTCAAAATATGAAAATTAAACTCAAATACTATTAGTATATATAAAAAAACTTATTTGACATAAAATAATGTGTATATAAAATAAAAACAAGTTAAAAATCTGTAATCAAAAACATGTTTCTGATTGGTTATTATCTATTGGCTATTATGAACTCACCGCGGTACTGCGAACATCGAAGTTCGTATATTGCGAGCATCTTTCTCTTTTACTCCAATGAAAGTGACAGAGACAATCGTCCGAAATTTACGAATATCGTTTTTTGCGGTAGCGCGCCAGTCACGCGTAGAAGGAGTCTTATACTTAAAAAAAAGTTACATGCACCGCAGAGAATTACAATCATCGGCTTCGAAATTTGAATGACTTGCACGCTAGCGGATAAAATAGGCTTTTCCACGCAGATTTCGCGCTATAAACTAAGTTTTCCTAGCGAGTGAGGTGAAAATATATATTATTTACTCCTATTGAATTGGCTGGTGATTGGCTGTTTGATGGCTGTGCGTTCGTTCGTTGCTCTTCAACGACGACATTGGTTAACAATAGCTATGGTCCGAATCACGCTCATACTGTGTACAGTGCTGACAGCTGCGACGCTACCGCGAAAAACGATATTCGTAAATTTCTGACGATTGTCTCTGTAACTTTCATGGCGCCTTCATTGGAGTAAAAGAGAAAGATCCTCGCAATATACGAACTTCGACGTTCGCGGTACAGGCCCAGGCTTGAATCGCAAGATTTCTGTGCAGATATACGTACTTAGTGCTCAAAATGCGAATCGGACCACGTTGACAACTGACAACTTGACATATACATTAACAACACAAGAACTTGGCGCGCTGCTGATTTGCTGCACTTATTGTTGTTTAATTTCATTTCATATTCTGATTTTAATAAAATGTGCTACGTTTAGTAATTAACAAGCATGTCGAGTCCCGAAAAGAAACGTATGAAGTATGGCTTCAAAAAACATCAACAAGAAACCTCAAATATAATGGAAAGGCGCCTAAGGTCTCAAGTAAAAAATGATTTAGATAGGCAAAAAGAACTGCAAACTATGAGGAGGAAAAATTTTGTAAGTGCCTGTGAAAAAGTGTCATGTGAAGCATACTTAAACCGTCAGAAACGTCTGCAACTTATAAATTTGCCAGCTTGTGCTAAAAACGAATGCTATCATTTACTAAGACATGAGGTAAGATTAAGTGTAATGTTTTGTACAATAACAATTCAATATCGCAGTAATTTGTAAATTCTCAAATTAAAACACTTGTGTATGAATAGACTTATAATTTATTATTAATAGTATCAAAGTACTTAACCAACTAATTCAACGGAACAAAGTGTAAAAGCACTGATTTTACAATAAATTTTCTTGATACTATAAATTCACACTAACTTTATTACAGACTGTATTAAGAGAAATTCCTAGTTATGCCACAGAGTCCTTTAACATTGAAATAAAAACTGGAATGTGGTATGATGCATTGGAAGTATGTGAAGTCAGTATTTCATATGATCAGTACTTATCAGCGGATATCATGAAAGAAATTGTTGAAATAATGATGGTAAGTTTACCCTAATTATATTATATCTTTTTCTTGTTTGCTGCAACTCAAAATGGCAGGGGTGTTATATTTATTTCATTACTATTGTGGCTGAAGTCTAGACAATATTTATGTAAAAGGATGACTGAGCCATTAGAACAGTCAATAATTCACTTAACCTAAATTGTCGTTTTTCAATATTAGTATTTTTTAGTACTCTTTGCTTATTTCATGCTAGTCAGGGTACTCAATAAACAGGGTATAAGGCTTGGTGCATCCAGTGGCGTGCCTAGAGGTTTTGCCTAGGGCAAGCCGAAAGATACGTATTCGTAGTTAATTGTCAATTCTTCACTCTTCGGACTTCCGTGCTCTTGATATTACGTCCAGAGTAGCTAATCAAAGCACACAGAAGGCATACTGCTACTAGATCGAGTTTTACATACATATAACAACGACTCGACGACAACAAAACACGCTCACTCAAACAAATTAAACATTCGGATCGACTAAATAAATATACCTTAAGTTGTCACTAGACGCGTACTCGGCGTACGTACCTACTAAACGTACTTCTGCAACTAACTTCAGACACAAAGCCGTACTTAAAATTCGGTATAAAATTCGGCTACAGATAACCGATACATAGAGAAGGTTTGTCCAAATTTTCATAAAAGAAACTATCAATAGAAAAGCATAATACGAGAGCGCGAGTGCGAGCGAGGTAGCTAGCATGCACTCGGTCAGTTCGCCTAATTCGTCTTGCTCGTCGCACTTTCGCGCAGCACTAGCGCCGCCGCGCATGTATGTGTTAGAATTTCGTAACAGCGACCGTGAGTCGTACCGTACCGTGTCGCATAGCGGGCGAAACGAAATGATCATTTGGCGCGCGGTTTAAAAATATAGATAGCGAACTCCGATCAATGCGTGATGTGAGTTCAGTGAGGTAGCTAAGGCAAGCCCGGCTTTTGGGCTTGTATGAAGCTCCCGCCACTGGGTGCATCCTATTACTGCTGTACCCATGTGCAGTCATTATTCTCATAATGCTATAACATATCAGAATTATTCCTTCTGCCTCTGAGGCCTTGGCTAAAAAATCACTTCCTTCCTGACTTAAACTAATCATGATGAGACTTCACTAATGGTCAAACAAGCTTATTTGGTTTGATATAATCTGGAGTGTCAGTGAAATTAATGTAATACAAATTATAATTCCATAAAAGCTCTTTAAACAAATAAGCAGCACATAGTTTTTGGAACATTCTTACACAAATTAAACCCTACAGCAAGCCCAATAAGGCTTAAATGCAAGTGTTTTCAAAATTTGGTACACCCAATTAGCAAAAGTTTGCTAAAAATAATTAAATCACTGTCAGTTTTGTGACGAAAATTAAGAGTTAAATATCAATAAAAACTTGGTTTTGATGTTTGTTTTATAAACTTCAATCGATATTACAACATAATTAAAGGAAAAAAGTCGATATTCATAAAGATATCATGCTTAATTGTAGTCACGAAACTGACAGTGTTTTAATTTTTTTAACAACTTTTGCTAATTGGGTGTACCAAATTTTGACAACTCCCATACTACTATTCCTACTACTTTGTGTACTAGACAAAGATACTTAAAAGGCTAAGAAGATATCTAAATAAGTACATGTAACCATGCATAAACGCAAACAAATAAATGCCCTGGCCAGGATTTGAGACTGGGATGTGGAGCCTGCTTCATAAGCAAATTTAACAACAAATTTATATTTATTGTTATCTAATTTCAGAATGCACATGATGATAGTTATGTAAACTACACAGTGGAGGAGCTAATAGACAAATGTCAACAAGTCCTTGCTGTCAATTTCAGAACACACCCACCTTGTCCGGACTCACTACGGACATGCTACAAAAACTTCCTTACTACCCCTATGGACTTAAGAGACAATACATTTACAAACAGAAAAGATTTTGGCTGCAATGAGGGTATCGTAAAATATTGTTTGAACCGACTTGAGGACGACATATACGCGAGCCGCACTGATGAACCAATAGTGAATAAATATGAAAACACACCTTTTGAAATGAAAGAAGGTGTTCAAGGCTTACATTGGGAGAAAGAGAAATTTGAAATATTTGAACTTCTCGAAAGACCAATAAGGATTAAGAGGCTGATGGCTGTTCTTGAGAGCATCATTGAACTGTTACAATATGATCTTGCCATTTGGCAAACAAGGTACCATTTTTTTCTATTCTTCATAATTGGATATTTTACAGGTTTTATGGGTATAGTTATTTTAAATAACTTCAAGCCACCCAGAGGCCTATAAAAATGTATTCCATTCAATTAATGTTGGCAAATCAAAATCACATTTGTAAATTCATGTTTTGATCTTTTACTGGCTGAGAGCTGAGTTTGTGATAATAAGACCCTATGGAAAATCCATGTCTTTCACCTATAATAATATATATGGGCTATAATTTTTTTGGTTTCTGAATTAACAAAATAGAACTTTGACAGCTTGTATCGGTACTACACTACAGATAGTAGTCAGAAACTCTTACTCACTCTCAATATTAGGTATTGACAGACCTATTATATTAATATTATAGTTTAATTCAAAGTATATTGTTCCAGGCATATCAGAAATATGGGCAGTCACATTATGAATTTCAAGAGAAGACCATTACTTGCTGCCCTCTTATGGCCAACTAGTGTTTTAAATACGGGAGGTTTTACAAAAAACTGTCGACAGATAGTAGACCTGTTTATATATGTTATTCACCTTCAATATCCAGAAGAACACATACAAGTGATGAGTGTAAGTATATATACCTTACAAACTATCTATTAGCTCAAATCAAGTTACACACAAAAGCCACTACCAAGCAAACCAATGTCTATAGTCTAAGTTGTTCTATTGAGATGTCTTGCTGTCAAAATGTGCTGTGCCACATAGTACCGAAAAGAGAATTAGCCAGCTTGTCATAGGGAAGCGATTTTTTACAGACATTTTCATTCCATGTCTTGTATGTTGCTTGGCTCAAATATATTTTTTTGCAAATATTTAACCCAATATAGCTAAGAAGACAAGTGTTTACTGCACATAAGGGCATCCATACTAATTTAGTCCTTAGGTATCACGAGTGCGCGACCGCTTAAATATTACCTACTTATTCCAATTGTCTACAGATGAAACTAAATTATTAATATTATTAATTATTATACATTACCAAAAAAACTTGTTTTAGGATAATGTCATCATATTCCTCGTGTTGCCTCAGCTCATGGAAGCCCGGGTTCCACTTGCCAACTAATCCCAAGATTTAGCGTAGGCACTAGTTCTGATGATTGGGTTATTATATATAGACCCTATTTAAGTTTCGACTCTGTGCCACTTTGATATAGTTTTTACCTAAGTAGTCAATATTTCAGAGCAGTCATCAGTAGGTTACTTGACTATTAATCTGTGTTGAATTTTTTCAGACCTGGCTAAACACATTAATTCAAATTTTCTATGTGTGCGAAACAAACTCTAATAGTGACTACCCCAATATTGGAACATACTGCAATTCATTTGCATCTAAATTTTACGAAAGCATGACAAGCAAAGAGAAAGGTAATTAAAATAACTCATCATCATTATTGCAACCGAAGGCTGAACATAGGCCTCCCTAAACGATGTTTGCGCTGTTTGCCTCCAGCAGGTTCCTGCAACTTGGACTAGTTTGTCAGACCACCTTGAGGGAGGTCTTCTCATACCGCGCCACACCCATTAAATATATTCCTGCTGATTAAATAACAATGGCAAGTACTGATTATCCTAAAAATGAAACAGAATGAAATGATGAATAATTATGTCAAGTCAAGGGTTTGGTTTGATATATGTTTCTCTAGTTCTACAGTCTGACCTATTGTTATTGCTCTTCACACATACATATTTTTTGTAGCCAGCACTTATAGGTGGTATTACTTAAGTGTCTAATTTGGCTCTGCCTATATGTTGTATACATACAGAAGCTTAAAATGAGGTCCAATACTATTGAGGCTTTCTGTAAAGCATTTGTGATTCACTTACAAGTTTTGTTAAAACTTCCTCTTAACTTAGCAAATGTTACATAAATTTTGTCCCTTTCTAATAAACAGATATTCAATAAAAAGGATAGAGACAAAATATGTTAGGCATTTTAGAGATTTGAGAAGCATTTCTTAATAATGCCATTAATGTTTATAAATTGATTGTACATTTCCTCCTAGTCCCATGAATTGTGTTTTTAATTTGTTCTAGGATTGTTTACAAAACCTCTCAGCTTAATTGTTCTTTTTTTATTACAGGTCTATCTACTGACTCCATAATCAGTATACTGCAAAGAATTCAGCCATCATTCATGAAGTATCTGATCGGAATGCACACTACAAAATCATTTTTAGAACTAGAAGAACATGAACACAACATTATCAGAGTATTAATTAATTTTATAAAAAAGCGTCAATGGGAGCAATATCCTGAAACTGAAAGTGACCTTAAACTATGGACAGCACTATCTCCCCCAAGTGATAATATGTATGAGATGTTACTCTCTTTAATGGTACAATGCAGATTGCAGGAAGCAAGTCCTTCAAACTTGGATAATAATAACAATGATTTTCCAAAATTTTTGCCTCCCGAGTTCATTCAAGACTTTATTACACAATATCAAATTGTGCAGATTCTATACATCACACTTGATGCTCACTTGGATGCTTATAGTGTGACAGCTGTACAAGACACATTAGATGATCTCAACAAGAAATTACTGGAACCAATCACAGAACCTGTTCATATCATTATGCCCAAACCTGGCATATATTCTGTATCAGAAGACTTCATAAAGAAATATAGAACAATATTTGCCACACTGCAAGAACTCTTGATAATGAAACAATCTGAAAGTTGGCCAAAAGTGATTGATATGTTTAATAATATTGCCATATTGGGATAATTTGTCCAGCTACATTTGAGAATTCATGTTTATAGGCGCACATATGTACCTGTTGAAAAAATTATTTTTTAATTTTATATTAAAAAATTACAAATAAATAACACCTCATTATTTTTAATCAATTGTTTTATTACACTACACATACATAGATTATAGACTAATATTTAGGCATGAAATGACCTCTAGCTTTTTTGCTGCGTTTAGCTCTCTCTAAATCCACATCTGGATACTCGGATTTAAGTTTTTCCATATCCATGTCAGGGAATCTTTTCAACAGATGTTGTACATGATGGAAGTCCCTATTCCTAGCCTTGCGTTTCTCATTAAGCTGTTTCTCCCTATATAAGCGGAAGAACTTCTTGACAGCTCTGCTGTTAACAATTCCATGTTCCAAATAAGGCTTCACCCACCGGCTGTTCATGAATTGTGGGATAAAATATTCCTTCTTTTCATATTTCTCAGGCAAACCAAAAACATTTACAACATCCATAACTGGTCTTTCTCCAGTTTCTCCTGTTTCCAACTGATAGTATGCAACATTACGCTCCCTGGCTACTGTTTCTATGTTATTCATGGACTCTTGCACTTTATCTATTCTTTCTGGGTTTGGAAATAATCTTACTTTTTCATTATATGCATGTTCCATAGTATATAGCATGTTACGTTCTTTCAGCAGCACATACCACAGCTTATGCAGGTCAGTGTTTGATTTTATTCTCAGCTCATCTAGTTTCCACGCTCGTCCTACTTTAATATTAGTCTCCTTCCAGTTTTTCTTGTTATCAAAAAACTCCATTAAATCTTTGACTACATTTGTTGTATGTAAGGTTTTTCTGTTGCAGACAGGAACACAAGCACCAAGAGCATTGTAAGATTGGTGGTACCAAACTACTGAAGTCTTAATTAAATTCCTAACACCAGGAATAATGTTCATTTTATTTGATTTGAAGTAATATTCGTATGTTTCCGTATTTTTCAGGTTAGATTGGTAATCGTAAGAAGAGAAGAAAGTCAAGAAACTGACAGTGACACT
This sequence comes from Grapholita molesta, assembly GCA_022674325.2. Lineage (NCBI taxonomy): Eukaryota > Metazoa > Arthropoda > Insecta > Lepidoptera > Tortricidae > Grapholita > Grapholita molesta. The sequence continues at coordinate 8,181,319 of CP053126.2, forward strand.
GACACATCAAAGGTGTTTTCAAAATGATTAAAATTTAAATATTCTGTTGCAATGCAATCCCTCATGCTCATTTTAGCCGTGGTCCGAATCACGCTCACACGGCTCAGAGCTAGAAGTGATGACAGCTCAGTCTAGAGGCCTATTTCTCGAACATTTATAAAAAAAAATGTTATTATAATTTGCATTGATTTTATGTTTACTAGAATTCTGATACAATTTTTAATAAGTATACTATATACGAGGATGAGTAAACGATATAAGTATACGAGGCTGATATTTATAATGCTCTTGATTAGGGATGTTATTTTGAAATGTTGATTTTTATATGTACACTTACATTAATTATGCAAGCGTTATACTACACCTGTTGCTACACCCTATCAGGGTCCGTAGGTAAACATAGCTATGTATTACAAATAAAGATCTCCTTTCTCTTATATGGCAGTTTTTAAGTCGGTTCTATTAAAGAAGGGATAAAAATAAGTGCTTCATTTACAAATGTACACTCACTATCCCTTTTTAACCCACTTAAGAGTTAAAATGAAAATAAAATAAGCTAAAATTATTTTTCTTATTAACCAAAAGGATAATTTAACTATGAAGATACTTTCAAAACCAAATTCAAATTTTAAACCCGCCTGCAACTTCTGATTTTCTTTCCCTATTAATTTTATTGTTGCCAGTCCAGTGTTGCCGGGTCCAATCTGAAGTAAAGTGGTTGTATGTCTGAAAAAAAAACACAGGAGACAACATATTCCTCATAAAATATACATGCTAGCATGTTGCATTTACTTGATGTCCCAGTCAAGTAATTTTATTATATATTTTTATCATTTTCTAAGTTGCGCAGCTTTATTTATGCTAACCAAAAACTAATCAGCTTACCTAAATACTGATTACTTCCATCCTTTTTGGACTTGTTTCATTTATAAGGAAGGTAAACAACACTGATTTTATAGAAACGGGTAACTCACGTTTCATGATCGGATATTGTTTAAATATTGTTTTAGAAGGTCAGTCAATGTGAACGGCTCATAGTTCTGCTGTCTAGCAATATTCGACACATGTGCACGTTTGTGTACGCGGACGTCTCGCTATTCCTCTCGTCCCTCGCATCGCGTTTTTGTATAGGCAAAGTTTGCCTATACAAAAGCGAGTGCGAGCGACAAGCCAGCATATTATCTAAATGCGGAGTCACGATAGTTTTGTATTCTCTTTGGGGTTTCTCGTTCTTTAAATGTTTCTTATTAGTCTTATTAATTTTGTACAATACAAATATCTCTCGATGTAATATATCGGCTTTTCACTTCAGTAACTGAGGTATTTATACAGTTATATTTTGTATACATGACATGCAGGGTGATTTCTGGGTCGTGATCCAGAAGCCGTTTTTGTAACTTTGTAGTTACAAAATTACAAAAATAAATATTAAGGTCAATATTATTTTCTGGTAGATTTGATTTGATCAAAACAATGTTAACTATCTTTTCTTATTTTTTCAATTACAATAATTTTAAATTACGTACGGGGAGTGACAACACGTCAGAATGAAGAGGGTGATCAAATTGTAAGCAAATATTTTTTTTTTACTTACGACCATCGTACCATCTGAAAAATAATAATGATTTTCGGTGATAAATAATGAATGATACTCCTAATTAGCTTCACCTATGAGTTCTGTATCATGCCTTGTTTTCTTGCTCCACGACCCCGTAATCAGCTTGTATGTATAGTTTGGACGGGTTATTCGTTTATTTAAAGCCATTTAGAGTATGGGCAGGAATCATCAACTGTATTTTTTGCAGTATTATCCATAGATGTATTAATTATAATGTAATGTTAATATATATTAAAATTCCTTGGTATTATCCCAAAAAGAAGTTAAACGTTTTGAAAAACGCCTTACAATTTATTTTATTGTTCGGTATAAAATAAAAATTACAAATAACATTCACAACTCAATTCTAACTATTATTTTATTATCTACTTTCTTTTCAATTAAAACCTAGGAAACCATGCACGCATTTTTTTCTTATTATAGAATAAGTGTTTTTAACAGACTCTCAAATTGTTTCCATAACAGAAAGCTTTCGGATTCGGAACGTCACGTCATGTCATGATTATTTATGGTTAGTTTTTTTGTTAGGAATGTTAGGATGGAGACGCAGAGCAGAAAGAAAGTGTTGTGATTTTGTAAAAAGCCGTGCCTATGGACTTTAAAGTTATTAACGATTCACCTGAAACTCAATTTAAGTGTTAGTGGTGCACTGTGTTTCAAGGTTCCATATTACGGAGAATTAAATCGTTGAAAGGTAAGATGTTCTTAAAAAAGTAGCCTTAGGTTTTATTTTGGCTTATTTTGTGAGAAAATTAACGCTATATTCTATGTAAATGCAACTCATAATATTTTATTATCAGTTTAATGGTAGGTATCCTATTTGAACAAAAATCTTGGCATTGTGAAGTAAACACAGGTAACCTTTTTGGTCATTTTTACGATTACTATTTAGTACTGGGAAATAAAGTATTTCATTACGATCAAGCTATAAACAAAACTGTTACATAATATGCTGTAATTTTACTATTAGTTGGTCAAAATAGATTTCCATTAAAGGTTTTATTAAATATTACTCCCAAGAAACATATATTTATCACTTTTATTTACTTTAGATAACACAATTCTAATTACTCTTTTAGTTAATCATTCTAAAGTTTTATTCCTATGTAGCCAATTAAATAAATATACTTTCTTAAACTAACAGAACTTACTCTAATCTAAGAAACAACAGATAGCCTCTAAATTAGGAAAATAATTATTTTCCCATAAAAATATAGATGGTCAAACCTACACTTGTAATTAGTTCATAGACCTTTTATAACATAGTTTACTAAAGCCCTATGAACATTAAATATTATTTAAATAATTGTAACATATTCTCTATAATAAATATAAAAGTCCTGACTGACTAACTGAAATAAATAAACACCCAGCCCATACCATTGTACAGTTGAGGGTATAAATATGTATACACTTTTTCTCTTTATAGCAATGGTGTGGGGTGCAAAAGTCTACAGTAACAACTTAATGCTTTATAATTAATTAATTATTTAGGAATTTTTAGATAACTAACTCCTAAGGAGGAGGATTTGTGGAATTTGGCATGAAATTTAGTATGGTCATATGATTTATTGATAATCAGCTATTGAAAAATTTATTTTACTATTTATATCAGAAGAGACATCAATCTGCATTACAGCAATAAATAAAATTAGATAATCACATACAAGAAGGAACCTTTTGAAGGTGTCATCTGACACAACTGTAGTAAAAGTGCATATTTTACTACTTTCATTTCAGATTGACATGATTAATTAATCAGATTATGAGTTTATGATGTCACAAAAGTTACCTCTATATTCGTTAGTTTGTAGGATCATATATGTAGTTTTAAAAGACCTACTAATCTTCAATCACAACACACTTCACTCGACACTTTAATACTCACTAATTGTCAATCTTTTTGAACCTATCAGAATTTAAAGCTAAATCTTAACATTATGTAGTAATTGTTGTGACAACTCCATTGACTTTGTAATTAGGCAACAATGGTAAACAATACAATTAACAACTAACTTGTGAATAAGAAACCACTTCCCCTTTCATTATACATGAGCCAAGTGTCTCTAAAAATAAAAAAAGTTAATTACTTTTCTGGGTAGAAAAGGCATTCTAAGTTTAAAACTATCACTATTTTCTAGTAGTTATCACTTCACACTAGAAAACTTGTTTCAGGTGAAGGCATCTTTCAGAGCTAGCCACTGTTTGAATCATTATTTTTAAATTTAGATACAATATGATGCACCTATGAATATCAAAATGTTAAAAACGTTTGTAGTCTCTGGGTTCTCCGTATCCCTCCAATGTTCATAATTTCATCAGCCCAATGCAATAACTGATGGTTGTATTGTTTCCTTATAGGGCCCTTCCAAGCAGTGGCTTGGGAGGTCTACTTCTTATCCATGAGTCTGAACAGCAGTGTATCAAAAAAAAGGTAGCTTAAATTAATAAATAAAAAACTAAGTTGTATTGGCACTAAAGTAAAAGTTGAATAATAAATTCATAATTTTTTTATTGAATAACTGTTAGAAAGGACATATAATATTGGATTGGGGCTGAACAAGCTATGATATTAGTAACTTGACAAAAGTAGTGACCTTATTTTAATACCTGTGCTTACATATATATTATTTCATAAGGAAGTTTAAGTTCATAAGAAAGTCATACATAAAACTAAATTAAATCTAAACTAAATACAAATAATTTCACAATTTATTATTTCTAAATATATATAAAAATAGGGTGTCATTTTTTAACTTTACAACACTATACACTTAAAAAGAGTATCTTATGGAAAACTTGATTTCTGACATTCTGCAGTTCCTAATGCAGTGCAGGAAAGAGAAAATAATGTTTTTTTTTTGTTTTCTCTTTGCATGTAATTCATTGTCTATAGTTGTAGTCATGCATGATGAATAATTATTTAACATGGAAAGTATATTTTAAGTATGATCATACTTTAACACCCGTGACACAACTTCTGTGTTCAAATAATCTGGCTCCTATGGTGGTGACACATATACCTACATTGTGTTTTTATGTTTAAGCCAGTTAATTTATCCAAATATTTATCAAATTTCATCTGCTTTAAAATTCTGTAAGATTTGTAATTTAAAAAAGTTACCCAATAATAGGACCAAACAAATTGTCACAGAAAGTAACACCTTGGTATTTTGAGATTTGAAAAGAAAAAGATAGGTATATATGAAGCTGGGAAGACAATATCAAGATGTTGACTGGCCCACTGTGGAATAGAATCCCACAAGACAGAACTAAATGGAAAAACTTAGAGGAGGCCTATGTTGGTAGACAAGCTAGAAAATAAAAACTCAAGAAAACTTATGTACTTATATTTTAATTTAATTCTAAAAATGTAACTACAGAAGTAAAGGCTATCTTTATCTTTATTTCTTTTACAAGAGAGCGATGTTAGTGTTTACCCTCTTGTGCTAATATAATATTGATACCCGAGCTTGTGAAAGATTCCAAAAGTGGTAGAGTTTCAAGGCACGACAGGAAAACAAACTTTGCTTCCGACTCTTCCGAGTATTTTTTTCACAATTTTTTCATCTCACTATCGCGAGGCAAATACATACTAACCTTAAAACATTACAAAATTATCTATATTATTAAAAGAAAGTTGTGTTAGTTCCGGCTTTTATAACTCGAGAACGGGTGAACCTATTTGGACGATTTTGGGTTCGTTGTGATCGTCTTGGCCAAAAGTTTAATAGTATGCTTAAAAAAGAAAAAAAAAACAATTAATCAAAAATACCTTATTTGTAGACATTTAGGCGATACAAAGTTCGCCGGGACAGCTAGTTACAAATAAACGTAACTCAACTATTGTCCAAGATTACAGGATATCTTAGGTCACCGAAGGAGATCATTGCATTCCAGTCATCTGGCGTTTATAACATCGATTGCAGTTGTAGTAGTTCTTATATTGGGCAAACAAAGCGCACCATAGCGGAAAGAATCAAGGTAGGCACCTACCTACCTTGTACATATCGTAGCAGTCAGAAGTCAGTAATAGACTCAGGACCAAAACATTGGATTGAGCTTTATCTAATCCTAAAATACTTTTTACGGATCTTCGTTTTATAGGAAAGTACGTGAAGCCTTTGAAATTAAAAAATATTGTAATTTCAATCGGGACGTCGGTTTTAGGATCTGATCCTCATGGAATCCAGCTACATTTTATGTATTGTTAGCGTAGTGTGTCGTACCGAGGGACATATATACCTGGCTAGTGGGCAAAACATTCAAGTTGATAAACAAGACCATGTAGGTACAGGTAGTACGATAACACGAGGACAATGTCGTTCTCGAAACGTCAGAGGTAATTTATAAAGTTAATTTTATGCGGTAAAGTCCCGTTTATTTGTTGTGATGTGTAAAAATCTTGAAACCTTCCTTATATTTTTTTCAAATGAGTGTTACAAAATTAATCTAAACTATTTTATCAACAATTTACTTATCTTTAAAAAGTGTATACGCCCCTAATAATATAGTAACATTAAATAGTCTATCTGATAGTACCTTATGTCAAGGCCATAGTAAGTGTTGTCATACATATATTTTTGCAGGCGTAATATCGTAAGATATTATTGCCGGTGAATGTACAAGCATCAAATTGTTTTATTGATTTGTTTAGTCACAATAATAAACTGAAGCTACATGTATCTCCATGTTGTTTTTCAGTCGCGAATAGGCCGTCTGGTTGGTAACTACTTACTTCAAAAAATCCTTTGTAACGTTCCCAAATGCATCTACAGACGACGCTTAAGATAGGTATGTACTTATGCATTTTTTGCGCTACTACAACGGAACGAGGTTCAGAACGTTAACGTATCCTATGTCGTCGACTGTACATGTGACCTTTTTAAAATGCCGGTATTGGGTCCGTACGACCGAGCTCGACACCGGTGTAGTAAGTAATTTGTTACGTGCATTAAGCAAGTTGCTCGTTACGGACCCGCCAAACAACGTAATGTCTCAATTGCTCGCGTCTCCACCTCTTCATAACCACCGTAAATTATTTCACTCAACGGCATTGTCTCGTTAGAGTAATTTGAACGTTAAGAATTCTTGACGCGGCTAGACGAGATTGTGATCTATTGCAATACTGAACTCCACTGGCGTTATTCCACGATAATGCGCCCCGGATATTTTTTTGCCATGCTACGTTTAACGAGAATTATGAGAGCAAAAATATTAGGCGTTTGTGCGAATTATGTGAATACTGAATAGTTACTGAAAGCTATATATAAATGAGGCTCGTAGACGTAGCAAAAGTCTTAAATGGGTGATTAAAACGGAAATCATACCAGGTGCAGGGGCTGGAGTGCACGTTAGTAGAGAAATTTGAACCTTTTATACCTACATTAACTTTCATGTTTAGTCATTCGCTTACCGAGATGCCAGCCGACAGGATTGGATGACTTATTTTATAACTTGAAAATTCTGTATAACTTCAGCATCAAACTCGTTTGACTTAAGTGCCGTTCATCCTTGTGGTAGAAATGTATTGCAAGTTCGTATCTGTCATCGGTTAAAACTTAGAACTATCTCGTCAGGATTTGATAATCGTATTCTTCGCGAAAAATTACGAGTGTGTATTTGCAGAGCTGAGCTTGTCTACAAGCGTAGGTACAATAAATCAAAATGCCCATAGGTATCTAAGTTCGTTATTAATAATCGGCATATACATAAAGTGTGTTAAATATATTTCTAGTAAATTTTCAGTTCTTCACAAACATCGAATGTACAGACGATTAGTTGGTAGATTATAAATTCAAAACTCGATTTGTCGTTGAATTATTGCCACATAATTTATCGCATGGAGGTTGGGATTAACATCACGTACCCTTTACCATAACAGTCGGCCAAGTAGGTGCTTACACTGGATCTCCGTATTGAATCGTTGATTAGATCAGGCGCCGCTTTGTTTCGAGTATTATCTGGCTCGCTTGTCACTCACACTCGACCCACTGACGGTGAACGGGTGGACCCGGACGATCAATGGGATTCTGAGTTAAGACAAAGACTAGTAAATATATAATAAAAACGAGATTAATCACCGTAGCATTTACAGATTAGACTGCTTGCTTATGCACCCAATCGTCCAGACCAGACAGAAAAAGAGGGTGAGGGTTTTGGTTAAGTACCAGACTTACCTACCTAGACTTACTACTACTACTTGTTCAGTAATATTTTTTTCTAAATACTTTGGATTTTATTATATACGCATGGGAGCTAAACTTACGTGTAAAACCTAAACGTATTGAAATATGAGTCGATATCACTCACCAATCAGTAATTTACGTAACTTTGTATTGATATATTTTTTTAATAATGTATAATTCCTCTCTGATGATACTAACATGTATTTACTTACTCCAATTACACCCAAGCAGGTAGTTCCTAATAATTGCACATGGCGACTAGATTTAGATTAATAAAATAACTGCAGGCCTCATTACGATCTAATTGTTAACCATGTTCTCACGCGATATTGCTGTTTGCACCGACATTGCCCAAATAAACATTGTTATAATATGACATCAATGTCAGGGTTTTAAAATGTCGAATTACGGTTCGCTTGATCTAGATAAGTAGGAATTATAACTTGATATTGACACGAAACTAAAATCGAAGTCTCTATATCTTTAAATTTAATCTTTGATACCAGAAAACCTTAGGCAACTAAACAAAGTTTGTGATTACTTTTTACGAGTTTACTAAGTTACGAAACATGCAATTCGGATGCATTTTATAAATCTAAAAATCAATCATACCCATACGCTGCAAAACTGTCATAGTCGCAGAGTTTTTTTTTGTCAAAACTCAAAACCAAGGACTATTTTTGAAACTCCAAGCTTTGTATACTTTCATCCATTTTGTCAGATTGGAATACGATGACCCTTTTAAACTTCAGACTGCAAAACTTCAGAGTAGAGACTGCACGATCCCACAGTCAAACCGTGTAAACTGTTTTGTGGGACTTTGTTACCAATTAAGCAGTAACCTTTTTCATATTAATAAATTAATAAATAATAATAAATAACCAAAACGTGTAACTGCGTCGAAGTCGTATAACACCATGATAACCATGCTATACGAGCTAAGTGGTCAAAGGGTTACTAGGAAGTTAATGGTGTACTGTAGGTACATAGATTTATGATGCGACGACGATCTATTGGCGCGTTGATTTTATCGGACACTTCGCTCTGCAACGGGCGCTTTATCTTACACGGTTGTCGCATGCAGTCGGTCATTTCATGGTCTGTCGGTATTACACAAATGTTCGCGAGTGCGGGTGAGTCGAACACTCACCAAGAATCGCTTGGCCCGAATTTACTCGACGCTCATAGTTTTTACAGAAATCCCGAGATACTCAAGATTCGGATAATTCTGGTGTCGTGTTTTTCAGACTAGAATCTTAATTTTCCTGCAACGCTGTTTTATATGTATGATTTCGTTTTTTATTGTAAACTAAACTTTTTTCTTTATTTTGGATTTTCTTCACGAGCTCTTTTGATCCGGATAGGAGAAAGAAGGTCCTAAAATTTTCGTCGACTTTAAATAAATTGGCCTAGTTACGAAGTTCACAATTTAAAGGTAAGGTAGTCCGCCTGACTCGTCCACTCGCTGCACTCAATGCAAAGAAAGAACACAGCGCCGGAGTCTGCTGTGACCGGTTCGCTTCTGTTTGTTTATACAACAGTACATTGAAGCCTAAGCTGATGTCGGATCATTGTGTAATCTATTTCAGAAATTCGGGCACTGAGATTGGAAGTAAAGGCAGGGTCATTTAAATACGCTACATCATTGTATTTTTCTCTATTGGTTCCAAAATTAAAAATTAGTTAAGAAAAAACTAACTACTAGGCAAAGGTAACCACTAACACTATTAGGCATACGGCATACCATAAACCATAAGAGATTTAGTTTCATTTCCACGTGCATTATCTCTCTGAAAGCAATATAGGATAAAGTTTAATTGTTCTAGCTAATGATGGCCGTGAAACAATGGTATCTAAAACTTAAGAAATATTAATATATCGTAAGGTAAAAACTGTTCTCGTAAGGTTGAAAATGCTTACAAGCTAAATGGTTTGACTTCGTAATGTAATAAAATTAAAATATATTTATCAAGTGCTAAATTGTGACTGATTTAATTTTGCTAGTAATCTCTAAAGGCTTGGTCACATGGAGCGCGTTTTGAGAGCGTGGCGCAGCGGGGCGTGACAGCGGTGTGGCTAATGTAACGAAATAAGGTGCACATTCGGACGGCAGCGTCGCGCCCCGCTGCGCCCCGCCACAAAACGCGCCCTATGTGGCCAAGCCTTAACGCTAACAGAAAGGATAGGTACTCGTAAATATGCATTTATTTACTTATTAATCGATCAAATGTAAAAGTATTCGCAGAATTTTGAGTTCAGGTTTTATAAATATCTTAGAAATGTTAAAATAATGAATATTTTGCAGTACTAAACGTTATTAGTGTGATTACATTTTTTTTTTTAATTTTTGTTTATTTCTGTGGTGTTATTTATAGAAGATGCGCTCATCGAATCGGTAATGCGGTTGGTTGACAAGTGTTGTTTATGTTTGTAGATTTTATGTATTTAGGTTGAGATTCAAAATGAAATTCTTGATTAAGAAATTGAATTTCATATGACAATGTTTATAAATGATTTGGCATCGAAAAACATTGCAGGGATTTCCATCAAACAAATCATTGAACATAATGTAAATAAATCAAATTGCTAACTTTTCAGTGAAATATTGACGGAATGTTAGAAATGCAAATTCCATGAGATATTCGATGAGAGATTTAAATAGAAAACCATTTAAGCATATTCTGTGAACCTTGAGTAGCGTTTTTCAAAGGACCAAAAGATCAAAGCTATTGAGGCGAATAAATGAAAAGGAGATACCCTATTTCTTTGTGCATGCTAAGAAGCTATTTTGTATTTGGCTTACCGTTTCCAATTTTGCAGATTCAATTCCATGTGTAAACACGTAATTAATTTTAAAGGCGATTAAACGTATATACTTTCAAAGTTTGTACTTAAGATGGGATAACTGAATTTTGACAAAATATTCGGCCATGCCATTAAGTGGCCAGCTTTTAAGGATTTTTAAATCACACTTCTTAAATAGAAGTCTCACTTTACATTAAGGAACGAGACATAAATCATATTGGAATTTAAAGTTATGATTTTTTTTATCAAATACCTCCTATTTCATTTAAGACATATATGCAATGGTCGCTGCCAGAATGCGATGGTTATTGCCTCGACCTTATTGGCGGCAACATTGGCGTATATATAACCTATTATGCGTATTTATATTTTCCTGCTATATATAGTTGACTTATATCGCACAGTAGCGATCTGACGTCTGTAGAATTCGTTCACCAGCGGTTTACCAAATTTTTAATTTTAGTACATTTGCCCCAACTTCAGAAGAAAAGGTGACCAAAATTGACTCAAATCTTTACCTGTAATTTTTACGCGCACCTAACCTTAGATAAAAAAAAAAAAAAACAGTAAACCCAATTATACTTGTAGTATAGGTATACTAGATAACAATTCGTATAATACTAATACATTGATAACATAGGAACTAATATTATATAGTTTGCCAGGATTCGAACCGTGGACCTCCTGAGGAGGTTTGGTTTAAGGGATTACCCAGGAGACCGTGTCCATAGTGGCGAGTAACAAGAAATGGATGATTTATAGTAATAACGTATGCGGAGTGAAATTTGGACAAAGTTTGAATATATAAAATGTAAAAAATAAAAATCTAAAAAAAATATGTGTGTATGTCAATATCAAGTCTATATATCTGTCAATCAATCTGGTAAGTTTCATAAGGATTGGATGTTTGATTTTGTAATTATGGTAAATAACCAAGAACGCCGTCGTAAAACTGTATGTAATTTCTACAGTATACATCCCCTATGGCCGAAATCGAAGGTGGTGGAACATTTTGTACAAATGGGTGAGAGTCGAAGCATAATTTATAATATTTTAGCGTCTTTTACCTTAAAAAACAACCACTGCTAGAAAGCCTGGTTCTGGAAATTATCCCAGCTTGAGCAAGTTTTCTGAGAGAGCTCGACTAAAGAAAATTACCGCCGGCCGTGTTGCTAAATCTTACAGAGAGCTCGGAAGAAAATTTAAATGTGACGGAAAAACTGTCAAAAAATATCTTGAAGACATGGGCATCGATAAGCGGTGTAGAAAATTTAAATCCACCGTCTCCGAAAATCAAAAATCCACTCAGAAAATACGGCTGCGTAAATTGGTCAAAGAAATATTTTACGCCAAAAACAATGTGAGTTGCGTCATGGATGACGAGTCATATTTCACGTTACATGGAAACTAGTGGCAAGGCAATTACTGTTTTGAGAAGACCAATGGTCCAACTGATGAGAACGTGAAATATGTTGAGCATACCAAGTTTCCTAAAAAAGTTTTGCTATGGCTTGCCATCAGGAACGCGGAATGTCCAAGGCGGTGTTCTTTGAATCAGGTTTAGCTGTGAACGCCGATCGCTACATAGAGCGTTGTTTGCCATTAGTGCGAGATTTCATAAATACGAGTAATAGAAGAGAAAATGCTGTGTTTTGGCCAGACTTAGCCTCAAGCTATTATTCCAAAAAAACACTTAGCAAAATGGCGGAGCTAAACACCCCACACGTACCGAAGACATCAAATCCACCTAATGTTCCGCAACTTCGCCCTATTGAAGATTTTTGGGCAAATCTGAAGAGGCGAGTATATTGTGATAATTTTCGGTCCAAAAATGTGCAAAGCTTGATTCGTAAAATAAAATTGGAGTTGAATAAAATGCCCACGTCTATGTTTTCGACAGGGATGGACAAAGTTCCTCAGAACTACCGTAAAGCATCTCGCATGGGAGTAAACTTTTTTTTACATTAATCATTATTAGGTACTTTATTATAAAAACATAACTATTTAAAAAAATAATGGTGTTTTTTTTATTTAAAACAACATTGCACTTTGTCCAAATTTCACTCCGCATACGTTATATAGGTATTAAAGATTGACATAAAGGCTAGAAGTCGTGGTTATTATTTATATTCGTAATGAGCTCACAGTGTATAAAGTCCTTTGAGCAAACTGGTTTTAAATCATAGACATTTCCGCTTAAAAGCGCCTGAAACAGTAGGTGTAGACTATAAACCGGTCAATGAGAAATATGTACCTATTTACATACATAATATTAGACATACGCATTTACTATCAGATCAACCATTCGACAATCCTCAAAAGCATAACCAGCTAAGCATTTCTTGTCTACCTACTCGTACAGACGTTTGACTGAATACGAAAATCCAACAGATCTTTACTCCAAAATTAGGGGATTATAGGTACAAAGATATGTGTACACTTTTGCACCTTATTACAAAGGGTTAAGGTGAAAAAATGTATACATATCTTTGTAGTCGACTGTACATATACTTAGATATAAAATTCAAGAGGTTGCCGTTCTCTCAGATAACTAGATGTTTAATATTTTTTTGAATGCAGAACCTACACAACAATTAGACCGAGCTGACTGTGGATAAAGTCCTTTGAGCCAACTGCTGCCAAATCATCCGCATAAACGCGCCTCCGGCCGTGCAATAGTCCGTTTGTGATCATTTAACTACACGGAAACAAATGAATAATATATCCGTAATATATCTATACAGCGGTGGCGGGTTAGCGGTAAGACCGTGCGACTTGTCTCGTACCAATGAGATTTTTGGAACTTTATGTACCTATAAACCATTTGATTTGATATAAAAATATCATTTGATATTTACCACTCGGTGTTCGGGAAAGGTCATTATGAGGAAACCAGACTAATCCCAATAACGGCAATAACGCCTAGTTTACTCTCTTGGAAGGTCAGATGACAGTCGTTTTCGTCAAACTAAGCAGAGTCGTGGCAAAATGCCAGGACAACGTGAAAAGAAAAAAATGTGCCTATATATTTAGTTAAAAACTCAGATCTTTAGCATATAATTCAATTAAAGATGTACACAATAATTAATGAAGTGTAATTTCTATAAAGAGGTTTCTCGCATAACGTATCAACATTGCGATAAAACGAAGAAATGCATCCTTGCTTCAATGCCTCAAGGGCCTTTTCTAGATTTAATGTGGTAAGTAGTTATTACAACATTGTAATTCTTGTATATTTATTTGAACAATAAAATAATATAGTTACTATTGGTGTACCCCTTACATATAAAGAAATTGTCGAAAGGGCGTCTGCGCGTTGGCTCGATCCGGCTCCGCATACGCCTCCCAAATGCCCGGAACACTATTGTTTCCTATAAGTGTCAAGATAAAAAAAAAAGACATGAAGTACCTTCCATAAAAACTGTGCGCTTTTAATCGAAGCTACTAATATCGTGCCTGATATAATGTTGTGCGGGACAAATACATGCTATTGCTGTATTTATTCTATGGATTTATGACATTCGCAGCGTGGTACCCGTAATAGGTACTGCCAACACCTGATGCTTGAGTGCCGTCATTTGCATAATCAAAGTTTTACAGGTGTCCTTACTTGATAAGCACAAAATACAAGAAGCCGTTTTACCTAAATAGATGTATGATATATAGTAATTACATACATATAAACACATATACTAATATGCATTATATCTACAAGTCATATCTAAGACAAGTTTATTTTATAATGTATACATTAAACATTACACATAAAAAATAGTTATGAATTCAATGATTACGTTATACTTAATCTTCTAGATTATGAAACACTAGGTACAGTAACGTCTGACAAAATATGTAGCTTCGTCTGTTTTTACATGGCGTCTTGGATACATGAGGTTGTCACATTAAATGTATCCATATTTTCAGAAGTGACCGTACCTATACCTCAGATTTTCAATTTCATTTTGAATAGTTATAAAATATCAAGAGACAGTCTTATCACACAAAGCGCAAACTACAAGTAAAACTCACGTCCCGAAACCAGCCGTAATTAACAAAAGAACGAATATTAAAATACGTTTCGCTGTAGGTATTCCGCGATTCGAATTTTCATCCAAAGAATGTTTCATATACTTTCCAACGCGCCCCAATTATTACAAGCTTTTATTTTGTTTATCAAATCAGCGTTGATAAGTGAGTGCACGCGGCATCACTGTAATTGTCCCGACTCTTTATTCAGCGGAGGTCACACGTTATCTGAAACAGCTGTCGAGCGCACACGGCCTACAATGGACTCGTTTGTATCCGCGCCGTGTAATATTGTTTGTAATTTAAAATATCTTGTGTGTTGGTGCCGCTATTTTCCGGCTCAATTGTGAAGTTATCCCAGGTATTGTTGCGTTGATTAGATCAGGGTAGCTTTGTTCCGCGGAGAATGGCGAGCCATTGGCGCTAGATGATTGGTGTCTCGGTGTCACACGCGACCTCGTTTAGCGCTAAGTTTAAACTTACACTTCTATGAGTGTTGCACAGTTTGTGGTTCCGATTGGTTCAAGTATATTACCAATATAAAAATAAAATAGTAGTTTATGTATCTGTGCATAATGAAGGGCATTAATGCCTAATTATGTATAGTTACATACACTACTTTATCTACACACATATCATAAGTGTTTTAAGATGGGTTCAGGAACCGTAGGGAAATGACCTGCATTATTACTAGTGTTACTTGTAAACATTAAAAAGTCAACGAACAAAACAAATGACTGCTTGGAATGGCGGCGTTGCGTATTTCGTATCTCAGTCAAATATTTTTTTAAACCATAGACAAGCGAATGAACTCCCTATTCTATTGTCACTCGAGTTCAAATGTCATTCGATTTATATTAAAAAAACATAACGAATTGGCGTTTCGTATCAATGACTGTTTTAATATCTATAGATACTGGAATAGACGCCCCACATGAATTTGACAACTGTTCCAAATTTAAACTCACAACCTACTGATTTCAGTAGGTAATGTTAACATTACATCTCCATTAATTTCTGATGGTTGGTGCTGGTCATTGCCTACGGTTTCTGGACGCATTTTAGAGCACTTATGATATGTACGTAGATAAAATATTTTTTTGTTAATAATTTGATCAGCTGAAAGATTATTTTTTCAGAAAGTTACTATTTTCCGAAGTCTATCAGAGTTATAATTGTATGAGTGCGTGATATCCATTGTAACAGAGATGTAATAGTACTTTGCAGAGATGCATCTATGGTAGGCGCCTTGGAGAATCGCACTGTTGCTTCAGCGTGACCTGGACGAGCGCTGCTGCATACGAAATGATAGGATTTTCTCGATTTATATTCCATTTCAGTGCAATTTATTACGTGTGGCTTTGATACTGGATATGAAAAGGTTTTTAATAATATGAAATTTAGGTCATGTTATTATTTGTTTTGCCTCTTGTAGAACATTATTAAATTGTTATAACTTATAGCTTAGCGTTTCGTTGTGAATTTGCTTACAGACATTGTTTAGCGCTGTTAATATCCATATTATCATATGAGCTAACCAATCAATTTGAAATATATTGCATAGCTAAAATAAATCAAATATTCCAGGATTCACAAATTAATCCCCAACATGCTAGTATAATTATATTTATGTTATCGTTGTTTATCGAACGTCGTCCGGCCTATGGGTATGTATTAAAGTTATGGTAGTCGTCCGGCCTATATACATAAAAGTTATGGTAGCAGCAAAGCTTCTATTGTAGTTTAAGGGCCATTTTACTTTTTATCCTCGAACGTCATTTATTTTCAAGCACCTCCCTACTCGAAGCCTCCCAACAAAACAGGCAAAAATGGAGGATACGCCTGAGAAGCCGCTAACAATACGTTAATGCCTTATGTTTGCGCTGACTGCCTTCCCGTCGACAGACTCTATTATCACGGCTGCCCTCTGTTCGCTGAATTGGCTAAATGTTTTGTGCCTCTCAAAAATATTGTAGATGACAGTGAAATTGTTGATGAACGATCGTTTGCCCTCGACAGGTTCAGCTCAGTTACCTAATGAATATCGTAAATGTTTATAAAAACCTACTGAAGTGAACTTATCTAATTTAATGTCCAAACATTTGTAATGAATAATAAAATAATGATATTGAGTAAAACGGGGTCGTTATTGACGGCGAATTTGTGAATGCCTTCATTTGAGCTTTTTATACTACCTCTCATCTTCCTCTCGTTGTTCCCGCATTGCCACGGCTCTTGGGAGCCTGGAGTCCACTAAGCAACTAATCCCAGAAATTGGCGTATGCACTAGCTTTACGAATGTGACTCAACCCAGAGGGTTTCAAAATAGGCTTTATTTGGATTAGTCCAGCTGCTTCACGATGTTTTTATTCACCAAAAAACGACTGGTAAATATCAAATGATATTTCGTAGAAAGTTCCGAAAAACCCATTGGTACCTACGAGCGGGGGTTTCAACCCACGTCCTCTGAATTTCAAGTCAAATGGTCTTACTGCTAGGCCACCAGCGCTCCTATTCCTGGTATATTTTTAATTTAACGTATATAAAATTAATCGTATGGTGGCTTGTATAATTATGGGATCATATTTGTATTCATCTGATTATGTAAGAAGCCCAACGGTTAAACGGAAGAATGCTGATATTTCGAATTTAATAGTCTCTGCATAAACGACTTCATTGCAGTATTTCATGTTTGGTTCCGGCATTCCCAAATGGTTTTTACTGTTATCGATCGCTCCTAAAAGCAGTTCACGCAAATGTTTAGCCTACTATCGCACCCGTAATGGCTTTGAAATTTGTGATGGATTACGTGTGATAGGTACACGAAGAGTGTTCACTATACGGTGTGTAAGGATGTGTGCATATCGTCGGGGCGTGTCGATCAATCACTGGCGAGGATGGACGCGCGACAGGCCATTAGGAAAGCACCGCGTGTCGGCGAGGCTCAGGTGCCGGCTTGCCCGGTCGGCTCGCCACCTGACTCGTCACCTAAACACCCTACACCGCACGAATGTCCCTGTACCCACTGTACCCTGCCCTTGTTGTCTTCAATCAACCGGCTAACCGGCCGCATGATTCATAACGAAGAGACACGCTATGCTTGCCGGTTAATTTACATTTAGTACCGATGCAGAAGAACTGACAGTTAATGGTATTTTGTGCAACAGTTACATAATACGGGGTCTTAAGATTTGAGGGTCGAAATTACATAACGAGGCGTAGCTGAGTTTTGTAATAATAATAACAGACCAGAGAATTTTGAGATCTATTTAATTAGGTATGTATCTACAGTTGCATTGCACACAGTACTTTTTCTATAACTGCAGATAACAGAAACAAAATACTTATAGAACAGTAAATTATAAAGAAAGCGTTAGTTCATATAAATATTTATACTTATATATTAAAACGTAGTGAAAATGCAAAATACATTAGATTGTTATTTTCAGCATTTCGTTTCAGGCACTTTTATGTAATTAACTAGTAATTTTATGTTGTAAACAAAAACCAGACTTTTTTTCACACGTTACGCTATCTGGAAGTCGGTGCATTATTAAAAAAAATGTATAATATATTTTATGTCACTGCTAGCAGTTGTAAAAAGTAGTATCAGCACCTCTCCCCAAAATTTACTCATTTTAAATATCACTATCAGCAATGTAATTGGCATATTGAATTGAAGTGCTGGAGTAGAAAAAGGTAATTTTTAAAGCACAAAGCATAATAACCGTAATCGATGCAAACATAACATGACATGTGTGACATGAGTGAATTCCGTGATCTTAAACATCAGGGCAGAAGGCTTGTCTCTTGTTCAAAGTTTTATTACATCAGGGATATTTTATTTAAAGTTAATGTATGATTTACGCATCTTTTTTTACGTTTTTGTTACTCAGAATCACGAGCTCCTTCGATTTCGATACGAGTGAATAATGTCTATTATTTTTTTATTCAATCCGTTGCCATTTTACAAAGACCTAAAGGCGATAGGGCGGTAACGGATTTAAAGTAACTATTTTCAAAATATGCATGAAAATGTTGAGGCATCCTTTTTTATTAAGATTCAAGGTGTGATTCTAAGTAGAAACACATAATGTTCCAAATAAATAAAAAATACTATATATACATTTTCCCCATTCGTACTACCACAGGTGCCTATCATAAACTAGATCTATAAAGCTTTCCTCAACTTTATGGGTATTGCTTTTCGATCCGGCTAATCGAATTCCGCTTAAACGTGACATGATTTAGAAACGTCAATATTAGAACTAGTCATCCGCAGCCAATATAAATAAAATCTGCGTCAAATGCAATAAAATGTCACCCCGTTTACGCGACGCTACTTGAACGATTACCTGCATACGAGCGGTTCCCGGCTCAGAGCGATAAGATGGATCGCGCGCAATAAAACGACTACAGCCGCAGCCAACTGCGATTGCGACATATGCCATGGCTGATATTTTAATCGCTTGCTTATCGTAGGCAAGGTGAACCAGTTTAAATGCGCCCTACTATCACATATACTTGTTACGGATTTGAAGATCATAGTTATACTAAATCGTTTGAGCGTTAGATTCTCATGAACTTAGTACAATTGGAAAACATGCTCATATCTGCTCACCGCTGTCGATGACAGTTTAGCGTGTAACGAAATGTTTTTAAGCTTGAAGACTATCCGGAGACTTCATAGTTTCTTGGTGTGTGAGCCTGAGTCATACTCTGGTGTGAAGCTTGTCTCCAATTAACTTCGTCCTCAAACTTATCTCCGGTCTCCGGACAAGTTAGACACGCCACACAGTCTAGATACTGAAGCAAAGTTAGTTAAAGAAGTATTATGTTAGGTTTCTCATGTTAGAATTGTTAGATCGTAGGGCCATACTCCTTAAATATAAATGTCTGGGTAATCTAACCGATTGGTGGAACTGCTCGGGAATCGGCATAAAAAATACAAAACATTGGTCAATAACTTAAAAGTATTTATAATTGCTACATGCACCTACAGCTAAATGCTTTGACAATTCAATTCGATTCAATTCAACCGTTTGATTATAAATTGTAAATTACTAATGAAACGCTGAATACATTAGTAGACATAGTCACATAATTTATCTTATCCCATTTATACCTATTACACGTTCTTGGGAAACAATGCGGTACATGTAGACGCGTGGTGGTCACACGCCGCCATAATAGACTGAGTCCATTAATTAGGCCTACATGTTTCATCGTAATGGACATCGGTTGACGCCTCCTGTACAGTAGCGGGCGTATAATTGATGGCCCAAACAGGTTGCCCTTTACGCCACCTTGTTACTTCTACGTATGAGTTTTTAAAACACCAACCTTAGGAAATTATAGGTTTTGAATGTTTTTCAATTGAATATGAATACTTTCGGAAATTCTGAGAATGTAAATTTTAGTTTAGCCTTTGTTATAAAAACCGTATCGTGCCACAATACAATACAAATATCCTTTATTGCACACTTCAACAATCTAAAAACATACAGGAACAGAATAAAAATAGAGACAGACAACAGGCGGTCTTATCGTTAGAGAGCGATATCTTCTAGACAACCTTCACAATTGAAATCTTTTAAATCATTGTTTCAATTTATGACTATCGAAAGGCGGAAATCGTTCCAAATGATTCTTTGAAAAAAAAAATTGTTTTTAATTCTGTACTGCCTATGAAATTTATGAGTTAAAGAAGTAACTCATAAATTTCATAATGACCTTAATAGGGACGCGGTTGATTTACTAACTAAAAAGTTATAAAGTATATACGAAGTCAGTCTTGCTCGGGAAATATAACTAAACCAACTTTCGTTTTATATTTAATTGGCTCTCGAGGTCAGTAGAGTTTGGTCGGGCATACGTTTTCTGCCGGCTTTAACAGCATAACTTTTCTTGCTGTTATAGTTGCTTATCTAAAACCAATTTATGATTTAGTTTTGGTTTTTAATAATCTCTGAATATTCTCTCAATTCAGCAGGCTCAGCCATGTCTTTAATTGTCCATTGTCGGTTTATTCTCCATTTCCGCGTTGGGATAGCTATTCACCTTTCCACATGGAGCCTGCTATTGCGGAAGATAGGGAATGTTATTTGAATCGTCTGAAGAGCGTTAGCAAGTCCAACTCTTAGGCGAACCAGTATAAATGCCCTATTAGTTTTCTCACACTTGTAACGGTTGTAAAGGTCTTTTCGGTGAAGTAGTTTCTGTGACTTAGAGACTTGCCAGCTCTGATAAGCATTGGGAATCCTTCAGAGTCGATGATGTGTGTGGCACACGTGCGTTGAGATAAGCCGTGAGCTGTGGATGTCTCTTGTGGCTTGTGGTCGACATTTACGCATACCCCCTTACCTTGAATGCGCCTCAAATAGTGGATCTATTTTCCACTATAGTAACATCGCACCACGACCACTATTATTATCTTACTTCTAGGATTCTAGTACTTCCTTATATATTTAAAAGAATTTGCATGGTAAATGTGTATGATCGCAAACTGGCTTATATAAACCGACCCATAGCCGAATTTGGCTTTGCCTTTTATAGTGGTCATGGATTTTTTCCCCTCAATGCAGGCATTTCACAATGCACTAAATGTCAGGGATAAACTCCTACGAGGATTTATTAAGTTTTTAATAATATGACTATACATATATAATTAATATAATTTATGCCCATAAGCATCTTCTAAGTGTCTTTAAAATATCGGCAATATATAGAGTGAGAAGATATTTTTACATGATTTTTGTGTTTAGGACTCTCTCTCTTCCTAGCTATCCATCCCATATGGTGGCGGGGTCAGCTTTCCTTACTTTTCTCCTCTACTTCAGCTTTCGTTTGTGTTTAGGACTATTTACGGTTACTCATAGCATTTTTTTTGTTTCAGGTAAGAGAAAGTCAAAAGTACCTATTGCGAGGTAGGCATATACGAAACAAGTAAGTTATTGTTATTTTAAACACAAAAATATCGTGATAGCGTGTGACTCAACCATATTGATTGTATAGAAAGTATAGAAACTAGACTTGGTCGGTCAGCCAACGCAAACGGCTTATTAATATGCTCCTCGTTACGAAGCGAAACATGTCTAACAACGATCGACTTATAAAAGTGAGTTACCCGTTTCTATGATACGTTATTTCATAATTTCCATTATAAAATAAAGTTTTAAAAATTTGAATTATGTAAACAAGGCAGTTCAGAATCTATTAACAATTCAGCGCTTTAATACCTGCATGATATAGGCATGGTGGACCCGGTTATTATTCTTCCCTATCCGTCCCTTAGAGCGGCGGAACATACTCGATCGCCAACCCGCCTGCCAAGCGTGGCGATTATGCTGTTTAACCCACTCTATGGGGGAGGCTCATGTCCAGCAGTAGTCGTCCGTGGCTGAAGTAGCAGTGGTAGTAGTACATATGGAGATGGTGATTATTTGTCTATTATAACTATTGCCCACGTTTTTTTCCTATTTGTCACGTATTTATTCTTATTTGACGTATTTAACCAACGTATTCACAGCTAATTAGGTACATAATATTACCTCAAGTGTCCCTGTAACAATGATTTTCTGTTAAACCATAACTAAGAATTTAAGAGCAATCTTTGTAGTCAATTTGTATTGTTGGTGTAAAGTAAGCTCTCCAATTTAGACCTATATTTATAAGGATTCGCCATCCAAAGAAAGGGCGTACCTTTTGCCGAATGCGCCGAAGGAGCCATTAGCCGCCGTGCAATAACGGCTAAAATTGAAATGGAGGGTTCTGCTGATATTTTATTCCGATCCTTAGGCGGCGACATCATTTAAATAAATATTTGGCACGAAATCTCCACGGGGCTTGGATTTCAGGCGACCTTTTTCCAACTTTGGAGACAGTCGTCTTTATTTTAACAGCAGTAGAGTTAATGTGAATGGGAATTACCGTTTTCGTTTAATTCTGTTGGAATTGTTTTTTTAGGTTCCTGGATAAGCTTATGTTTTCACTTGCCGTGGTTGCGCGCGGCGCTCAACATATGTACATGTAGTAGCTACTATTATAATACAGATCGGTTCTCGGTATACTGTAATATACTATAATACTTCAAGCATAGTAGAAAGGAGTGGGCAAGGCGTGAACAGTGCGGCATTGTGAGACGACGACGTCGGAAGACCTTTTGTTCTAGTAGGGCACGGCTCGGCGCCGGGCGGCGGGCGTTACTTTATCTTATTACACGTGTCGCTTGCGGTCTAACGAAGCTGCCCACCGCAATTGTTCCACCTTCTGAATTAATGTGACTTGCCTTATAATAGCTCAAGCCGGAACTTAACCGTAACTATTGTGTTTACAATGTGTTCTAAGGACACTATCTCGCTTTATCAAATGTGTGTTAATTCTACAACAATAGATATCTTTGGCGCTTATGTAAATTAATTTCAAAGTTATTGGTTTCTTATCAATATCTAAGTTATAGAATATCCGGTTAGCCGGTTCTCTGCTGAAATTCTCATAATACCGCTTTCCTTAAACGGCTTTAACGCAATATTAACTCCAAAATACATAACAATAATTTAATACGTAATTTACGGTAATCTTCTATTTCGAAAATGAGCGTTCCAGAAATGGAAACTAAATTCGTACCCTACTGGGGAAAATATGGATTAAGTTCCCGATATAAAAAGTCGTTAATTTCCTGGGTCCATAATTGTTTATAAGTAGGTACTTATAGAGAGATCTGTAGGCATAGCTCTTATCATACAGATTGCTTAAACAAAAATAGTATTTTCTGTGGGTTCAGTGTTACGTAGTGTAGGAGTGGTTGATCTAGTACTTTCACAATGTCCACAGAAAAGACGCGAACCTAATTGATCTGTATGACCCGTAAATCCAACTACTATTTTCTTAATGAAGACATCTTGGTATACTGCTCTATGAATTGTAGCTATGTAAATGTTCATTTGTTTCAAATGTATTAATCCAACGTTGTACCAGTATCAGTCAATTGCCTTGCTGGCGAAAATCGCAAATGAATGTAAATTAATATACTAATTGAAGACATAAAACACAGTAGCCTTGTGCAATATTCAGGCCCTGATCTCGTAACGAGGTAGAGAACTATAATTGTTCGCTGTGCAATATACTATTTATCCTGAGCAAAGGTAACTAGATAACTTATTAGGGTGGCGAGTGCGTAACGAAGCGAATTTATTTTGTTTAACCAAGTAAAAAGGAGTAATGTTTTCGTAAATGCCCATGTTTAATGTTGCAAACACGCATTTTGTGAACAAGAGGACTTGTTCGTTCACAAAATGACGGCCCGACCAAATTAGCACTCGATGTATTGTTTTAACGAGTTACCTAAGATTTAAGATGGTACATATTTTCAAAAGTTCCATTCGTATCGGGGAGGAACTTCATCTAAGTTTTATTTCAGTTGTGATGTGATATTCTCCACTGGGACTGTCAAAACTTATGATCTGTTTGTGAACTTTTCGTGTTGTCAAACGATAACTCGTGTTTTAGTTAGAATTAACTTTTTAAGTTTGCCTGTAGCGTCAATAATCGTGAGAGCAGAGGATATTGCCGGCCACAAACGGCTATGACAGAGCGAGTTAAATTACCTTTCGTTTAGACATGGATAGTGGGAGCTGGCGGCAAAGCTGCCAGCCTCGCGTTAATGAGTCCTCGCCATATACGCTCGTACTTCAACAATGAGCCCCATTGTTACTGTTTAAAAGCTTAATAGGCGTCTGTTCAATTCTCATTGTATGTATACTTATTTGTATCAAAGCGTATGCTGGATTCATTTTCTTGTATTTGTAAAGTTTCCTCGTTTATAATGTACTCGTAAAGTATCAAGATTATTCTTGATTTTATTATTCCATCACAAAATGAACCTCGTTGCTGCACCTGCTTACTTAATTAATCGTTCCGTAGTCTCACAAGTTACTCTCATTTTGCAAGAAAATTAATTTCAGTCTACGTGTCTCACCTCTACTTATTCATAGCTTAGGTAGTTATAGTAAACGTCGCCTTGAGAAGAATCAAAATGCAATCTGTTTCAAGTTTCATTTGTCATATAAATTGCGTAACTTGGTCCTTATTTTCAACTAGTTTTAGTTCAATCTTGTTGTCTGATTTACGAGTATACTGTATATTCTTGAGATGATTATATTCACGTTCCTCTTTGTTTCCTGGTACCTAATGTGCCCGTCAACCCACCGTGAAGAATATAGGTACGTACATACGTACGTTCGTCGTACTCGACGACTTCGCCAGGCTATTCAACGTGTTTGCTGCCAAAGAAGTCTACCATTGCTGCTAAGAATATTTCAACTTAACCTTTTCGACAACAAAACCTTGTACGGTACACTCGTTGGTACATAGGGTTGATACTTATCAACGATATAAAACGAGTCAAAAAATATTATCCTGACTATTCTAGGGAGCCTCTAAACAGCAGAGCCCCCTAATGCTAGGTATTCCAATAAACTCCTGTTCTTTTTTACTATTCCTGATGTTGATTAGGTATAGTTATTAAAAACATACTATTATACATATACTTATTTTTTTATCCTAATGTGAATTTAAACTTAGGTACCTACATATGACATTAACGTGTAATCCATACCTACCTGCAATAAGCGGGCGGTATGCCTGCACCACATGTATTTGCATCGATAAACTAAGTTTTGCTTGTATTATTCGATCGAACAAGCTCAAATGCAAATAAGTACCGGATAGTTGGATTAACGGAAATTCACGTTCTATCTGATGAATACTTTTCATTGTTTACCTTTGTGTTTATAGGTAGGGTACCTAGCTAAACAGGAGAGCGGTATATTGAATGTTATTTATAAACGTTGTAATTAAAATGCCTTTGATACTTGATTGTAATCTCATTATCATCAGCTATGGACGTGCTCTGCTGGTCATAGGCCTTCCCCATAGGTAGAGCCACAAGCAGTGATCTCTTAGTATGGCACGTAAAACATAACAGTCACTCTGGTCAGGCGGGTTGGCGATCACAGTATAGTCCACCGCTCTAAACGGACATCTCTGCCCTGTACTACGGTTTTTCTGGTCGCAACTTAGGGACAATACCCGGGTCTGTAATCTAAAGTAAGATTATGTTTAATATGGCAGATAAAGAGATAAAATTGAACAGAGGTTTTTACAATAAACCTAGAGCGATTTGTTGATATATAAAAAAAATGGCTTGCCTATCATCCATCATTTTAGTTTTCGCCATGCTTTACAAAGTAGAGGGCCAGGGGCTGCCGGCAACAGAATGCCAAAATTTTACGTAGACGAAAGAACGTTTTCCACCCACATATAACATTAATTATTTCTAATGTAAGTAGGTAACAATCTGTTGTTTGCTCGAAGCGCGTTCACGAGAAACCGGAAACGTTGGAGCAAAAATTAAAACGCCCCGGGAAAAGTTAATCTAGTGTCCCGGGCCGACAAATATTGTTGTTTGGTCGGTCCGGGGGCTATAAGTAATCTGGGCACGTTATGCACTACGTCGGGCGGTTTATTGGAAAAGTGGATCCTTGCTGACTCGCCTCCGCCATACCGCGCCAACTGCCGACACTCGCCTTATGTTTTCTGGCATCTAGCACCGTCGCTTCCTACACCTTTAATTCGGTCAACACACATATAGTTCTCTCAATATTCGTAAACATATGCGTCATTAGAGGTCATCCATAAATTGGCTACTCTCAAGCGACTGCACATCAAATTTAAAGAGTAATAAGACATTGTACATTCATTTCGCTATTTCAACATTAGAGTGAAAGAGACACAGATTGATGTTTTCTTTAAATTTCGATGTTGTCCGATACCTCTGTTTAGTTTTGGCTTAGTAAAAGTTTGTCGTAGAAGAAATACTATATATGTGACGTTGTATAACCGAGTCAAAAAATGCCTCTCTTCACTTCATTCATAACCTCTCTCTCCCCTCTGTTATAGCACTATTTATACCAACTCGAGAATAATTAGAGCTAATAAGTAGAAATTTTAAAATACTTCTGCTAAAGAATTGAAGCGCGCACTTGGATATTCGAGGAAGTTGTCCATTAAAATTTATTCAGTCGGAGCTACTTGAGCTTCTCTTAAGATCTGTATTAAAAGAAACCTTTTATATTTATACCTTCCGGAAGTATCCATTGGCGACTCGGCACTATCGTTTCATTTAGTTTTACTTTGTGGTTAGTCAATTTTTGTTCTCCTCTTTCAGTTTTTTTTGGGAAGGCTGTAATTATGGCAATTAAAGAATTATTAAACATGAACGGGACTTAACCGCGTATATTAACTTTAAAATTTACCTCCGACGTTTCGAAGACGACGTTGTCCTCGTGGTCTCGGATTAAGATTATTCAGTCTTAATCCGAGACCACGAGGACAACGTCGTCTTCGAAACGTCGGAGGTAAATTTTAAAGTTAATATACGCGGTTAAGTCCCGTTCATGTTTAATAATGTGTACAAACCGTGAAAGTTTAAATCAGAATTAAAGAATTATACTAATTGAGTTTTCTAAATTTTACTGATTGAGCTACAGGGGGTACGTTTCACGATTTTATTCGGCAAACAGCTTAATTCGTTTAGTATTCAAGCCACCGTTCGTTTTGGTACAATTAATTTATTTAATAAATTCTTAGAGGCCACAGCGCGCAGCCTGTCTCCGCTCGGCTTTGCCGTTATAAATTTATATCACCGGACGTGTTCTGAATTTATGCGGAGATGTGTTTTCTTAGTAAGTAGCGTGCCCCCTTGCAGCGAGACGGGCATCTCTAGCAAGCGCCGCGTCGCGCCACTACCAGACGCCTCCTTCTAACAGTGCCTCACAATCTCACATAACTATCCAAACTAATTATATTTGTACAGGGAAACGACTGGTTGCTTGCTTATTACTTAATTAAAACGTATTTGACGTCACGTTTCACCCAAATATACCGAGTTTAATAAACCGAAACGTATCCGAACGCGTAGGTAAGGTAATCACTGCGAACGAGGTCGTAAATTCAAACACCAGTTTCTACTATCTTAGTTTTTGATAGCGCCTAGGTAAATACGATCGTTCATTAATATTCAAGATACGCAACGGGATAGAACAAACTGCGCACTAACGTAAGAAGGGTATTAAGGGCGGGAGTATCCTTCACGCTACGAATTATTGTGGTCCTCTAAACTCGTAACATATATATCATGTTCTTGAGAAAATGGTACTTTCAAGATTTTATCATAAATATAATTCTTGTGTTTTATATTGAAACATTAAACCTTAAAATACTAAAACGAAGGTAAATAAAGCAAGTGGGAAAACGGTAGATATATTTCTTAAGAGCAAAATTATCACGGATGTCCTCTACTTTTGTATAAACGTGCATTGGTGACTCCGAAATATGTTATCAAACTGGGGTATTTTGATACTGCTGACTAAGTTATAAAAAAAAGCCATTGGCGCATACCTAATGCACATAACGCAGAGTTACCATTCGGTATTTGAAAACGGGTATCCGATAATAATCAAAAGAATTTTCGTTGAAAGCACTTTCCGCGCACGACCGCTAACCACGCAGCACAGTCCGCGGACACTCGTCCAGCTCTTGCCAACCACCCTGCGAAGAGTGACCTAGTCTGAGGGCGTCCCACACTAAGCTTGCCGATACGGAGTCTCCTAAAACTCCACTCTGAAATGACTATTACGTTAAAATTACTTAAAATAATAAATGAGTTTAAATTAATTCACTAATCACTCATAAATAAATTCACCCATATTTAAATTGGGGTTTGCCTTAGGAGTGCCCATCGAAATAGGTCTCACGATCCGCGGTCTCTACTTAATTATCTGCTACTCATATTACTCGGTCTGTATTTCCCCGAGGAAATTCTTCATCGATATTCCGCTGTAGATATACCCTTTCTGTCAGTCCACATCGTTTTTAATTTCTTTTCCTTATTACCGATTGAATGCCGCATAATCCTCTAGAATTCTCTTTTCATCGGTTTTCTAAGTGGCATTGTTAACTCAGTTAAATGTGAATTAATTGTGGGCGACGTTAAAGCCCCTGAATTAATTCAGTATATCGGTGTGGAAAGTGGTGGAGACATTTAACTCGGGCTTTGAAGGAACCGAGATGTAATTAAAATAAATATTTGGCACGAAATCCGGGTCGCGGCGGTTAAGTAGAGACGTTCGCACCCTTTGAACAACTTCGTGTTTATGTTTGCTCGGCACACAAATATAACTGAGATTCTGTTTTAATCTAACTTAACTTTTCATTTTTGGAGTACACACTTTATATACTTATACATAACACTTAACGATACTGGACGAAGTAGTAATGAATGAGGCCATACTGATCTTATTGGACCAACCGCAACCCCAAAGTATACTCTGTTGGAAGAAACAAGCGTTGAAGCTAATAGGAGGTAAAATTTACAAAAGGAAAGCTATTGATAAAAATAGTGAGTACCTTTAGACGAGGGCAAGACAACTGAGAATAGTCTACACAAAACTAATTTAATTTACATATATACAATTGCAAGTACATAAATTAAGTATTTTAATAAATCGTAGTACAAGGTGTCACCCTAAATCAATTTGTTAACGTGTAATGCAGGATATTGTTGTGGCAATTTCATGGTCGATTTGAATTCATAGAGCGCACGCATAGTTAACTAGCAGTCACAGACGCTATTTGATTGCACATTAGCAACCTAACTCGATGCCAAGTCACGGCTTATGGCACAACAACACTTGACTGCCGTCTAACGGAATTACTAAAAGCAATAGGATTATATGTTACTGTATTATTATGCTAGCACAGATATCATTAATGATTGGCTGTTAACATCATAGTCGTACGAGAAATTCCCTCAATGTACAATGTAACTTCAACGTAGGTACAATGAGTAACTGGAACTATGTTAGTATAAATACAAATAGCAAATTTGACTTTTCCAACTTGCGACCGTACCAGAGTTAAGTTATACCAGTTTGATTTCTTAGTAGATACTTTTAGAAAACAATTTTTCCCATGTTGCTTTTCATCGCTAGTTCCTTACATGTTAATGTTTTTAACAGAGGTTGGAAATAAACATACTTAATACTTTTCCCATTAAAACATTTCGCCGGCTGAGTAGTGAAAGGCACTTTCTTCGAAAATGTGTCGCTTCTCAAATTTTAAGTAATGTATTTTCTGTCATTATGATACTAACGGGTTCTAATAATTAAGAAGATAAAACTACATCGTTCACTGAAAGTTAAATTAGACATGTAGGTGTTAAGTATTTTTAATAGACACAGGTACTAAACGAAGTAATATACATATAGGATGACAACTATTTCAAATTATTTCCTTAGCGATCCTATAAAAATTATGTAGTTCTATGTATGTTAGCATCATTATAATGATAGTAGTCTAAGTACTTGAAAAACAAAAGGTAAAGTGAATTACATCGTGATATTATAAGGCAGATTGTGATTTTAGGACCAGTACCTACTAATTGAAATTGTACAAAGATTTTTTGTTCCTTAAAAAATAATATTTTTGATTGTCACAATTTTCTCTTAAACACATTGTTTGTTTTTTTTTTTAAATTAAAATGATCTTATACCCCCAATAACATTTACGATATCATTATAAAACCGGAATCATGAAGGCGTCCTCATATGTCAGTACTTTAGAATTTAATATGATGTCAACGGCGTCGTGTACGTGACGAAACTGCCTTAGAATGAAGCGCCAACACTAAAAGGAAGCCTTTCGTGATTGCATTTTATTTCCTTCTTATTTTGATCGACTCAAAGGTATCTGTCATTAATCGCTTTATAAGAGAGGAAGTGCAAAGTGGATCGTACGAGCAAACTCGAGCACGCCTCCTCAACCCTGAATTCATTATTGTCTCCCGAGGATGCGCTTCAAAGAAACTGCTGACTGCTACTGTGTCCCGGCTAAGGTTCGCTGGCTTATTGCGTTTCTTGGATCTTCGTTTATTGGTATTGGGCTCACTTCCGCCGGGTGAAATATAATTTTGTTTACAATTATTCGTGCATCGGATGGATGTTACATATAGCAAATAGGAAGTGACAAAAAATCTTGTAAAAAAATATAACTAATATCGTCGAAAATTATGCTATTCAATCCCTTTTAAACAGCCAGTATATTATGCTATACTAGCTATGCAAAATTAGTATGTGTGTCGTGGTCAGCACAGTTGTCTAGTTTATACAGCAACTGCTGTATAACTACACTATCCAGTATCCGCAGTGGCTAGAATTTGGCACACGCAATCGTCGACAGAGGGTTGATTTTTGGCGTTCAATCCCCTACAGTATTTTTTTTAATTCTAGACTGCGAACTCTTATTGCGATGAAGTCACAACAGGGTGGTTTTTGGAGATGATAGGACGCTATATACATTAATTTATTACATTTAATTAATTAGTGTTGATCTAAGATATAAAATGTTTGCTGCGTGTCATAGTGATTATGTTAGTGTTCGAATGTTATTGAAAGATAATAACCATTTTTAATACAGTTCATGAAATGCAAATAAATACACAAAACAGTTATATATCCTACTTTTAATACGTGATCTTTCTAAGTATGCACCAATAACATCTGAAGTCTGAATGTTTTTTTACATTTGAAGTGGATAATGGGATATATGTATGTATGTATATTGTTGTATATGCTGGAACAGGACGTAGGCTAGTAGTCATTTAGAACATTTGAGCTCGGTCAGTCTAAATCAATAAATTATTTATATCGTTAATGCATATTATTCATCATGAAATTGTATTCCGTTTAACACCAGCCTAGGTTTGAGTATTAATTAACTCAAGTAATAGAATGACTTTTCAAACTCTCCCTATTGTAATGTCATCACGTCAAGAAAGCTAACTTGTATGTTGATCGAATCTCTTTGTGTTTTATGTATAACAAGGCTTCACTCACGTTTATATAGTCACTCGCCCAACATTTACAGGAGAGCAGGTCGCCATTTTCAAGCATTTGTAATGCCTATCGTCCGTTTGCGTCACCGGCCAGTCACGGACTCTTTACGCGAGCGATGGCTTAGGTTACTCATAAAATATTAAAATGATTGAAACTTTGAATGTACACATATTTACATCTATATTTCAAATACCTATGTATCTTACACGGTTACATAATAGTAGCTAACACGGTTGAACGGCGTAATAATTGGATTTTCTAAACTATAGGGATTAACAAACATTACCAAACCTAAGCTGTTTGTTGCTATTTTTTTTTAACCATGAACTACGCATCTAACCCAAATGTATTCGGAAAGACGGCATTGACTGATATTTTTGAGAAAATCTATACATATAATCTTCCATACAAGAGCATTCCTTTCTTCCGACCTGTTAAACCATATTGCTATTTTTTTCTATTTGTAACAAGTTGCAAACAACCAACAAAGTGCACAAAACGCTGACATGACATTAATTCACCTAACTCTACTTAATAAAACGCGTAGCTACAAGATCAGTTCCACTGACGTATTCGCTCCGCGTAGCATAATCCCCAGTCGCGTTTTTTCCTACTACAGTTTATTTTTGTTCATGTAAATCACCGTTCGTATTAAAAATCCCACACATTTTTTACTTTGTCTATGTGTTAGTTTTCAGAAAAAAAGTGCCTCCAATTACTGTGGGCGGTGTGTGTGTGCGTGGGTAATTTAACATGAACTCTGTATGGAATCTGTATGGAAATTACTTTTTGGCCTTTTTTACATTGTATTACTGCACATAGTTTATTTATAGAAATTTAATGCTTAATTATGGTCACAAAACTGACATAGTTAAATTCTACAAGTCACACAGTCAAATGAACTAGTGTATTCAAAGTAACACCAAATAAAGCAAATAGTAAGTAACGTAAAGTTTATGTATCTGTGCATAATGAAGGGCATTAATGCCTAATAATGTATAGTTGCAGACACTACTTTATATACACACATATCGTAAGTGTTTTAAGATGGGTTCAGGAACCGTAGGAACATGACCTGCATTATTACTAGTGCTACTTGTAAACATTAAAAAGTTAACGAACAAAACAAATGACAGCTTGGAATGGTGGCGTTTCGTATTTCGTATCTCAGTCAAATATTTTTTTTAAACCATAGAAAAGTGAATGAACTCCCTATTCTATTGTCACTCGAGTTCTAATATCGTTCGATTTATATTAAAAAAACATAACGAATTGGCGTTTCGTATCAATGACTGTTTTAATATTTATAGATACTAGAATAGACACCCCACTTGAATTTGACAGCTGTTCCAAATTTGAACTCATAACCTACGGATTTCAGTAGGTAATGTTAACATTACCTAAGAGAGCACTAATGAGTAATGATATGTACGTAGATAAATGTCATTATTATATCGAGTTTTATATAATAACATTTACACGGATAAGAAATACGTTGTAACAAGATAGTGTACAATTATCATTAATGTGGGTCGTTATAAAATTTTTGAACCTAACATTGAGGGTTAATGTTATGTGTGTTGATAAATTATTGTAATTATGGCAAACTAAGTATACACAATTCATTAATAACAACACAGTTAACATTAGAGATAAGGCTACATATATATCGATATAGACATAGTCCAAAAATATGCGTACACATACATGCGCTTTGCTATTGACCCCATAAAGCAATATGTATACATATATAATTTGGCACTTTGGCCGTACTGATATCTTGGACCTTGACTGTACATAAACTGAGGCGGTACCGCGAACTTCGAAGTTCGTATATTTCGAGCATCTTTCTCTTTTACTCCAATTAAGGCGCCATGAGAGTGATAGAGACAATCGTCCGAAATTTATGAATGTCGTTTTTCGCGGCAGCGCCCCTTCGATGCGATTCTAAAGCGAACATGCACGAAGTGCTATTATTACAGACAACCTTAATCTAATTCCATAATACGTTAATGCCAGCTATAGGTACTAGACACTAAATTAAATTATTATTTGGTGTTTTAGAGCATTGACAAAGTGCACGCGGGTCGGGCGCCGGACGATCCCTGGCTAGTTGACGCCCGGCCTGGCGCTTGGCACCGCCGGACACTCGAGACGCTGGCGCGCATCCAACGCGCTTTATCTTAATGCACTTGCCTGTCTTATCCCTTCACACAACCCATAACTCGCATTTCCACTTCGCAATTGTTTCGGTTATCTGACGACGTGCTGTTAACCGCTGCTTTTAATACCTTAACCTTACTAAACAAAACAATCCGAACAAACTATTTCTAACCAGTTCCTATACCGACTCTTTTACTTAACTTTACCCGAAATTTGTGTTGGGATCGTGGCCGCGTTTGGCGAGGAGTAGGTACAGGAATTTAATTCGGGTGTAGCTGCTCCCCGGGAGTGACGGCTTGTGACATCCCGCGACGTCGCCCGACGATTTTTCGCCACATTTTGTGTAACAAAGGGAATTTTATTGTATCCACGGAAATCTAGCAATAAAACGGAGAATAGTTTTTGACTCCATAACCTCGTCGGGTTTTAAATAAGATCGAATTCATTCTAGTCTAATTGTATTAGTTGTCCAGTTTTATTAGTATGAAGTAAATATTTGATGGGAAATCCAGCAACTTCGAACTTGCGTAGTAACTTGTAAGTAAATATGCTAATTGAATATTTTTACATCACAATTGAAACATTTTTGACTGACTGAAATATGCTTCAATATAAATATCAAAAATATGCTTTCATATTTATATTGGAACTCATTCACGAAAGGAGTACAGAGTACACAAAAAAAATCGTACTAATAAGTTCCATACAGGACCAATCAACTTGATGTTATGAATTGTATTTTGTCAGTTGTGACACATACATATATAATTATATATCGTATTTATATCTACCTATATTTGATGATACATTTGTTCAGGTATCGTTTCTTTACTATGATCTTTAATTTAAGAATTAGATATGTCTAATTCTCTCTTAATTGTTCTGAGGTTAGCTGGAATAGATCCCTTAGTATAAGCTAGGCTTTGTACTTTTGTTCTTTTATGACTTT
Organism: Grapholita molesta; assembly: GCA_022674325.2. Lineage (NCBI taxonomy): Eukaryota > Metazoa > Arthropoda > Insecta > Lepidoptera > Tortricidae > Grapholita > Grapholita molesta. Next base: position 8,216,020 of record CP053126.2, read on the forward strand.
TACTGTCTTGTTTTGTAGAATAAAGTGTTGTAATACTTCTACTACTTCTATGAAACTTTTACAAGCAACATCTACATAGTCAAGTTTATAAGGCCGTATGAAGTACATTTTGGCGGCTCGTCAATATTGAAACTGAAGACACGTCCCATTCCGCGGCGGATATAGGGGGCACGTTACGGGCCTATCCAAGCCGATGATGGTGCGACGGTTGCATCGACGGCTAGGATTTCCTCGTTCCACGCGCCCGTGTCACTTTATTTCCATGTTATCCATGTTCGTACCCGACAGCGCCTTTTGCCCCTTTTAATGCACCAAAACGAACGTCGAAACAACATGCTCGACCTGTCACAATTTCCTTCTCGGAATTATTGAAGGCGGGCACGTCCTCTCGTGGCAGGTTGTTTACAGGCGAATGAAACTAAATGACAGCCAGCGAAGATTCGATTTCTAACACAACTTTATGGAGAACCTCTAGGCAGCTTGACAAGGCTTTATTGAATTAATGAATGACTGTTGTGTCCGGTGTTGATTACTTAAATATTTGTTCTAACTTTAGTAACTTTAGCAGGAATCCTGTTTTGCGCTTAGTAACTAAGTAATACAATTAGCTATTATACTGAATTATACAAATATCCTCTTTATAAGTATAATAAATAAATATATATTTTGGGACATTCTTACACAAATCGACCTAGTCCTACTACTACTACTAGTCCTAGTCCTAAGTACAAACCGGCCAAACCGGAAATATAAAAATTATTAGAAAAGGACTACTAGTATTTTCGACTAGTTGCATTTATTTCCAATGTGTATCTATGAAAACAACCTTTTGTTACGTAAAATGCTACGAAGATATGCTAAGAGCCCAACAGGTTATACCAGCCCGGTCGGAATCGACAAAGCTGCTGTGCACACACAAAGTAACGCTGAGTCAATATCTAGCTCCTAGGTGTTAGGCGTTAATGCACAAGGGCCGCTGTGCCCGGACTGCCCTTTCCTTTTAAAGCCTACGCCGACTCGTGAGGATCTGTGATACCCTTGTCACTGCCATGGGCAGGTAAATTTGATAATACCTGTTGTTTGGTGAGTGTGTAAGCATTTCCTTTCTGACCAAACACATGATGTTTTATCAGAATATATAAAATATATTGAGTGTCTTGGAAAAAAATCCTTAAATAATAGATAGAATATTATTATAGAAGAATATTATTTGGGTATTTTCAAGGCAGGAGTGAATATAGGCTGTTACTGAACCAACGTGCTACATCCTCGACCTCGTCGACACTTACCATCAAGTGTGACTGAGGTCAAACGCTGGTCAATCAGATATTTAGAAAAAGATTATTGTACGAGTAGATAGTAAAGAGGTACGTAAATCTCGAGATTGTTGTGATAGTTGACGTATTGCAATCAGCTTATCTTGCAAGTTCCGGGAAACTAATCAACGTAATGTATTTATTCTTCAGTCTGTCGCCAAGACTTCGTTACTTAGGTATCTATACACTATTCGATTCCATTAATAACTATGATCTTATAATATAATATATACCTACCTTAATAATATACCTATATAAGCTCCCGATAAGCCTGCGAGAAACACCTTAAATTTATAAGTTTTTTTTTTTTGCCAGGACAAGTAAAGGTGAATTATGATTAAAGTTTAATAATTTGTTGTTGATGAAGTATTAAAGTCTAACAATATTATAAGCTGTTTTGTATATTTATTGTTTCCAAATCGCAAGCAGCACGCCTCAACAATTCAAAATACTGTTGTAAGTATACAAGCAAACAGATGACGGATCCGTTTGCAATTCCCTTAACTGGCTGTAAACTTTTCATCTAAAATATTCGGCGCCGTACCTAATTTGATTGCTATCCCTAATATCATCATGTAATTTTTTCCGACTTAATAGGCGCAGCGCATGAGTATCGGATGATTATCCGATCGCATCAACAATGCACTGATTGATTCACTACTTTTTTTTTTTATTCAGCGTTCCTTCGTTCAGTTCAGCCGCGCCGGCTCACTATGGGAAAATCGCGTATGTTTCGTCTCAAAACTTCACATCTCAGTTGTTTTTCAATATAATGAGCTGTAATTTTTCACATATATCTATGAATGTATAAGGTTTTATTGAAACAACATTGTATTTAAATATTCATTTTAATATTTATATAAAAAATAAAACATAAAAAAAAAATATAAATTGTACTAAAAATTATTATTTAACTATATTTAATGTGCATAAAAAGAACCAAAAATATTTTTAAAATATTTTTAATAATACTACTATATTAAAAAAAAAATTAAAACTAATATACTTCAATGTCAGTAAGATCTTCATTATTTTCATTCGGAGCAAGAAGGGCCTTAGCTTCATCTAACATTTCCTTTCGTACTGTATCGGAGGTGTTCCTTAAACTTGATATATATGGATCAGACGTATATAATAAGGTATGGAATACATCTTCATTGGTAGCCGCTCTTGAACACTTCCTGGAATGGTGAAGTCTAAACTGTTTGTAATCCTTATTTCGGGCTTCTTGAGCTTCTTCTGATAATAGTCCAATGGGCAAAATAGCATAGTACTCTATGATTTTTTCTCCATGCATAAGTATTTTATGCACTGATGAACGCATGTAATACCAATTATAAATACTCACATACAGTTGAGCTGTACTAAACGCGTACTCGCCGATTTTTTTTGAATTTATTGCCTTTCCAGATGACATAGTTTGTAGTATTACGTACAATCGTTTTATAAGTTCTTCATTTACACCAGTAATGTCTGCAGAGCACGAGTAATTTTGAAAGAATCTTCGTGCTGTATTTCCGTCATTACTATTTCCAGTTCCTTGTCGAGGTTTATCGACATGAAGTCCCATTTCTTCCCTAAATCGCCTTTGCACCATGTATATGTCACCGCATTGATTGTGTGGGTAAAATATTATCGATAACATTATATTTAACCGCAGGTACATAAAATACACCTTGAAATCAGTTTTTTATTTGTTCATATTTAAAAAATAAATAAAAAACACCACATCACACTCACCAAAGTTATGCATGGTAGGTAAAGAAAAAAATGCAAAATTTAGTTTTATTTTATCTCGTCATGTATTTTAATCGTGTGGTCGTCGTCGCAGGTTGTCGCAGCTAGTTTTTTTTTCTTATGTTAAGTGATATATAAAGATGAAAATGCAATAGATATCTCAACATCGGGACGCATCGGCGACAGGTAAACCTCTTGTTAAAAAATAATGATCGTGTTAAAATATACTATCATATAATTATTTATTTTATTTTATTATAATTAACTTATATTAAAATATTAATTGTGAATCAAAATAAGAAGATTATAAGCATTCTGAAAATGTATAACACTTATGTAATCTAGTCAAAGATATTCGAGTAAAGTGGCATCCAATGTAGTAACGACTTACGTCAAAATCCTACTAACAAACTTGAGTTGAGTTTGATGCCCGATTTACCAATTTTTAATAAGTAAAATAAATTTAAAACTATCGAAATATAAACTACATTTATTCTAGTATTAAAATATATTGATATAATTCCGTATAATTGACTTTTGTAAAAAACAGTTTTGAGACGGCTTTGTATGGGACTTTCCCATAGTGCGGCTCGTTGTTCCGCCACGCGGAGGACGAACCTTATCCAAAGCAATACCGACCTAAAATGCGAAAAACGTACAATTTCCCTTTTATTATCGCAGCTTATCATTACATGCGATGGAGCACTTCAATTTAACCTAAACGGCGCATAAAATTTTAGCCGTATTACGGCACTCGGCGTGGGTGCCTGGTTTATCCGCGTCCTGTGCTTACGCATAAGTTATGTTTATGAGGACATAATGAGAGGAACGGCTTATAATTTACTTTAATAAAATGTACATTGAGCTCAGTGAAGCCCGAATTTACACACGTAATAAGATTCGTCATCCCGCGTTTGGTCGGCAGTCGCCGGGAGAGCTACGGAGACTTACTCGAACGAATTTTATTTACTGTGTGCACGTGACGACGCGAGACGCAGCCGGCATTCAGCCGCTCGTTTGTCTTTAGAAATTACCTCTGTGCCTGAGAAATTTACTCACTCCAAATATTTAATAATGTTACCTAAACTCATCTTACGATGTCTCCTTGTAACTCAACTTTTAATTTGGATTGATGAAGGCAATTAATTTCTACAAACACTGTTGTATTCAATGGTGTCGTAGTATTTAATTGGCGTTCTCTGTCACGCACATGATTCCTGCTCTTGATGAAAATCGGCATGATTAAAAAAGTACGTATAGTTGTTATCCTATATTTGTGTTTTGAATTGGTAGCTCTTCGTTTGTTTGTTCCGGGAAAACTTCCACATTTCATTTCCGAGCGTAATTAAGCCGGCTATGAAATAATTTTTTTGGGGCTTCATCCCTAATTTTCTGTACCTTTTCATACAATGTATATCGAAATGCTCCATACATTAACACTACTACTGAAACTGAGTGCCTATGGAGATAGTTCTATAAATCAACCGAGAAGTTGCTATCTCACTTATATGTGGATTTAGTAACGAAACAGTTAAAATTAATTCCGTTCCATTAAAAATTAGTTGAATTTTTATTTCATATGTGTTAAGCCTTTAAACAGGCGCAGCCAAAATTCCATTTACGAGAGACGGTAGTACCGCAAATTGGATTCCCTTGGGATGGACGGGTCGAAATAATGCCAGTTTGACGCCGCCATTTTTTTAATTTGTGTGAATTTAGAATACTTATAGTAAAACAGATCGGCTATTTGAACAAGAACGCCATTATGCGGCCGTAAAATAAATTTCACGAATATACTTTGTCAGTGTATTCGTATATACAAACTTCCATTATTTTTTTCAATAAAATAGAAATGACAAGAGTATAATATTCCTCTATATCTATACCATGTTGTTACTGAACTTATTTCGTATATACCTAACTAAATAGTAAACAGTTTCGTCGAAGTTATGCTGAATGTATTTGAAATTTGTTTAACAGTTTTGGTGTATCTTTTGAAGAGTTAGGTTCGATACAGTATCGAGTCAGGAACTGTTTCAATATTACTTCTGCTTTTGAAGGTAACTGTCTACTTTAGATTTACGATTAGCCTTAATATTTACAGTAGATTGTAATTAAACAGAAATATTAAGTTTATTAATTATCTAGTTCTTTCTGCGCTCGTATTCAAATAAAGAGAGCAAACCATGAAAATTAGAGCAACTCGATAAAAAAAGTACATAGTTGTAGTATATCCATCCATTGGATACGCTTTCTGCAGTTTCCCATACAAATAAGTGATTCAGTTTTGTGAAAGCGTCACAAAATTCACAAAAACATCACAAAATTGGCAAGAAATTTTGGGCACCTTATTTATTATTTAAATTTATGGCCCTCATGATTCTCAGTAGAAATAACTCGATGTATCCAGATGGGATTTTTACGGGGTCGGGAACGCGTGAATGATGTCTCGGTATTGTAAACGTCAATAGGCTGCGGTGACCGCCTACCATCAAGCGGGCGGCGTGCTTGTTGGCCATCTCTGTGGTATAAAAAAAAACTATGCGGTTTATTAAATATATATTATTACAGTTTATTTAGATATCTAACGTAACTACGCAAGCGCCAGACCAAATAATAGTGGATTTAAGCTCCGGAAAAAGCTTGCTTAGGCTGAAATGTTTGTTAGATTTTATCTTGAGGAAATACGATTCACAGTTAAAGCAAAATGTTATTGCCGCGAGTCAATTGTCTGTACCAGCGGGCCGACGTACGCGGAATAGCAATGTTAGGCGCCCATTGCTGCCATTATATGCTTTGGAACTTAAGGGAACTCTTATACGACGTACTTACCACTCGATTACCTACGTTTTTATGCTTTTTGTTGCTTTACTTGCGAACTGAGTTTAGCTTGCGAACTGAGTTTAGCTTGCGAACTGAGTTTAGCTTGCCAAGTCAATATTCGAGAATTCTAATTTGACATTTTGAAACGTTGGTTCAGAGTAACGTGAAATAGTGATTGTATATATTCATTTCATTTCAGATAATACACTAAGAATAATTATGAGTTTTATGATTCCTAGATATAATTTCTACAATTATATAAATCACAAATACCTACGAGTCTATTTGTGATTTATATAATTTGCCTCCATAAGAATAAACCATAAAATTTGCACACTGAATTTATGTTGTATGTAATTAAAAAATATTCATAACTTTATACTTAACGAATTATATGGATTTTTCTTCAATACAGTGATTTAAAAAAAAAAAAAAAAAAAAAAACAGAAATGTGTAATTATTCACGCGCTGCGGGTGGAAAATCAGAATTTATTAAGTAGATAGAAACTTTAGCTAAAACACTATTGTTAAATTCTTAAAATTAAAATTAAAATGTTTACTTTCGTATTTAGAAACAGATAGTTGACTATGAGATTTAATATAAGTACAATAAGCACCATATAGTTAGTTGCAGTCAGTATGGCCAAATTATATATTTGACCAGTAATTCATAATGCTGCTATATAAATAATGATCTTTATCGATATATTTGACCACTTTGGTTGTCAGCAATCGTTTGACGCTAACTTACTATTATACTATATTTTGTTCTAGACATAATATTTAGCCATGGCTAAGTAGTTTGAGCTTCAATTGTATTAATGTATACTTGTCTATTGATAATGATTTATAATATTATTCTTTTAACAATAACCTAAATATTTAGCAGAAATGCATGTATATTCCTCACAGGTAACGAGAGAAATCTTAATAATAAGCATCATTTCAATCTCTCAGCGAGATTGCCACTAACGACGCGGTTTCCACATCCTATATATTATATATATAATATATACTTGTTAGGGCCGTATGTATATATGAAATGGGAGATGATAATCCGTTTGCAAACGTGTCAGCTGAATGGGCAGCTCAATTTCGACCCTGTAATTAAGGAGTCACCTGCGTGAACAACTCACTCGGCGTAATTGAAGCTTTCAACTTGGGTCGAGTTATGTCGACCCGCCAGGGAGACTGCGGTTTGTGAGTCAAATTTCACGCAGATAATAGGACCTCTATAACTGCGCAACTTGCGAGCTAAGCCACTTATCTACTCGCTTTAATTAAAACCGAGAGTTGTGTTATGTTATAAACAGTCGGGTGTGACTAACTAGATTTTATTAGCTTGTTCGAACTTCAGTCACCGAAGCGGAATACAAAAAGTTTTATTAGGTCGTCTGGATCTAACTGCAGATAGTAAGCTGTGATCGGCAGTGTCGGTTAGATAGAGCAATAGTTGCATTTGTGAAATGACGTTCGCAATGCGCCGGCCGTATACAGGACGGCAGCGAAGCGCCGGCGAGCGGGCCGAGACGCCCAGCCCAGTTGGAGCGAGGCCAACATCTACTGTTTGTTTATAACATTAAAACGTTTAATGTCGCCGAACCTCTTCCAGTTTAAATGGCCTAAATTTTTATAAGCTGTCGTTCTTGTAGGCGCATTGAGAAGTTTGTTCCCATTCCTCGACCGCTAGTTCTTTTTTCTGTGCAAGTATTAAAAACAAGTTAATCTTCACAATCTGAATATGTCTGTAATTCCGTTAATTAAATGATTGATAATTCCTTTTTTATGTCATATGCTTGGAAAATTAACTGATGGTCAGTCAATTCACTTGTGTTATATTAACAATATAGAATTCATAGTGGTTGATTATGAATCAGACCGGATCTAAATTGATGTTTCAAATAAATATTAATCCTATAAATCAATGATGTAAGTCTAAAATAACATTATACTAGTTGTATGACAGCACTGCGTGTAAATGTCCGCATTTAAATAGGTCTCGGAACCATCTGGTTTTGATGAACTGAATACTCGCATCCATGCAAGTTGGCGGCACTTGAATGCGTGCCAGCTTATTTTAAGGTTTCGGAGATATAACCACGTGCGCATAGGAAGTAGCGAGAGGAAGAGATACCATCGAACATCTGTGTGAAACAAACGAAAGCCACCTCGAAACATCTGGCAGATATATTCATCAAGTTTTGTTGTTTTAACTAAATCCCTAGTATTTTTGTACACTGTAATACGACTTTTCTCTTTTTGTTTTGATACTATAACGGTTTATAGGCGTTTTAAACTTATCTCTAATAAATTTTAATAACTCATTAATAGCTTCGGCAGCGGTCTGTGATTAATTTCGTCATTGTTTAAATTAACAACATTATATTATGCCTATATTGATCGTAAAACTGCATCTTAAAATTGTTTTTAATATTCAACAAGAGCTCGTGAATCACGTCTAAATCGATTTCACTTTCACGTTCTTGTCGCTTAGTTCGCATAGTTTCATCGTCACGCAATGATAAATTGCCAGTAATTGATTAAATTAAACAAGCTTTGAAATGTCTAGTTTTTATACAAATTTCTATTAAATTAATGTAAAAGTGTTTATTACCTACCTACAAAACTAAGCAAACTTAACAGAAAAAGCTAGTTTTGTGTTTGCTAAACACTGTTAATAGCTTTATGGAAATATTCCAGTTACAAATGTGATTAAACAAAGGTCAACGAAGCCTCTGAAATTTTAATTACCTCAGGAGTTAGCATATTTTCGTCGGATTAAAAATCGTGACAAAGTAATTCACTTACCACGTTAATTAAATGATTATAATCTATTTAAATTATAATCATTTTCCAAACACAATGTGTTCCAAACACAAAGTTTTATGATGAAACGATGGTATGTATATGTGTAGGGATGTGACGACCCTATCGCCCACTGGTTTTGTCCAGTGGCATCAGTCAACGCAGTGCCCCTGGGGTGCACTGTCTCTGGCTTGCCTTAACCGGCCGTCCAGAGTAGGGTCGCTGGAGCTTCTTACTCGAGGGTAGATGTGGAAACCTAAGTGGCGAGTTGGCTATATGTTTAAAGTCTAGTGACTCTTCTCTACCCTTAGCCCTATTATTAGTACGGTTATGATTATCAGAAGACTCAGTAAACTGGCAATATGCATTTACTGACGAGTAATAATCATGAAAGCTGTTATTTGTAATAAAATAAAATAAAATAAATAAACATTAAAAACCAATAGCAAATCTTAGTAGTTTATTTGAAAAAATGATATTTTTTTAAATATGAATTTAACTTTGGAAATAAAACAGAAGTTATGTAGTTGATGTAGATCTTCGAAAAACTTCCATTAGTTTGTGTCCATTAAAAGTCTACGTTAATTATTAATGGTTCCACCAATTATTGGTCTTTGTGTCGTCCTTCACTAAACAAGGGAACTTGCCGACTCCCGCTGGAAGCGAACTTTGATTTAGTTTAGACACGACAATCCGTTTGCGGTACAATAATACGGTGCGGAACCCCATTATAGTTATACACAGCTGCCAAGGGGATAAGTGGAGCAATTTCTTTGGACATTTTTGGATTAAGTTCAGGGATATTTGGTATTACTTAATAACAGTTGTAACTTACCTACAAAAATGGATACCAACGACGGAGTACTCTTATTTAATTATTAACCATTTCGCAGTTTGCCCTATTATAAATCGTTCCTATAATATGTACCTACATACCTACTTATTGTCGCTCTTAAATGCTAGTATTTTCGAGTTTTGTTTGTCGTAATGTCACATGCGATAACAATCCGATAAATCACTTGCACTGGAAGTTTTCAAGTTATAGCTGTTAATTCTCATATAGTCCCTAATAGAAAACTGAAAATCAAATGTATTATACATACCTTCAACGTTCTCACATATGGTTTTTTCTTTATATGTTTTAATATGCCAGCGTTCTCTTTTATCTATCTTTATCGCCTCGGGGTAAGTGATAAAATCTTACAAAAGGGGTAAGACCCGTGTCTTCCTTTTAACATATCTGCCAGGAGGCTGCAGACCAAGTGCGGCCCATCGCCCCCAGCGAGACGTCATCTGCTCAGCCGCCTCGCGAATCCTTTTGCACATTTATGAAAAAACTTTTGTCTACGTTTTTTGAAATTGTCTCGTAGCCCCTTGGTCACATTTATTCAGTTTTTGTTTTAGCACAATACACACGACCTAATTTTATATTAAGGCAAATAAATCAGTTAGGTACAATTTATTTATCCAAATATTAAGAGTTATATTTGCTTTTATCTACGAGATATAACTACCTGTTACATTTCATGATACAGTCCCTCCTCGTCTAGTATTTAATTTACATCTATTTAAGAGCAATGGTTTTGTATAGACGCACATATTTTTCCACTAATTGATTCCGTTGTCATTGTTTCTGACTCTGTGGAATAATTACTTGCAATTATTGCAATTTGAACCACACGTCAGTCACATTTTTTGTTTCAGATTATTAGGGACTGTAGAACATAGGGTAATTTCAGTGTGCGACTCATTTATAAATATAAGATCTGCTTTTTCTAAACATTATTTGTAAGCCAATGCTGCAATCAACATTTTTTTTGGTACAATTCATTTTGTACTGGCTATGTCGCTGTTACAACTATTGTATACCACGAGACTGTAGATCATTCACTTTTGTAATTGACTTCAATTACATTGGAGCGTTCTCTGTAAAATACTAAACTCAAGCAAGAACATTACTACGCAGGATAGTGGAAAGATATAATAAAGTTTAAAATAGTAACCCTTGCAAACGTTAACTTGCTGGCGTTCTTTCTTCGCAACCGACGTGACACTGCTTCGCTGCACTTTTATGAAAAAAGTTTCGTTCGTTACTCTCGGTCTTCAGAATTTCTGGTTCGAGTCGAAAACACGAAGTTTTACATAGATAATTTTATTGCAAAACGTGCTAATTCCGCGGTGAACTTATATGTATAAACATATATAACTTTTTGTGGCACTAATACAATTTAGCCAGGGATTTCCACACGATATTATTTTATCGATAAGTTGTACTTTCTTATGACAGTACTTATGTTATGACTATGAGATAACGTATATTATGAATATGCAAATTACTTCTTGGTATCAGTTTATTTTGAATGGAAAGTTGATTTTTATTTTAATTTTAAAACTCCTATAAAGTATATAGGTGACCTTGATGCGTGGTAATTAATCATCATATTTTAGTTAATTTTCAATTATCCAGTGTACTTTATGGCTATATGAAATGTCACTTCGAAATAAGTATCGATAAATTTTATATCGGAAGGAAGGTCTAGTTGACGTTTTTGCCACCAAAACCTCTATATCTGTTTATAATAAATAAGTCGTTGGTCGTAGAGTTGGCTTATAAGGTAACTTAGCACCTATATAACTATATTGTAACTATTGTAATCGATAGTACAATAGTTGTTTTTGAGAGCTAAGATCTCTATATGGCCCAAGTAGGCCTTAAGGGCGCTTCCAATAAAACACTCTTATTGTTATAATTAAATAATATAAAAATACATTACAACTTACAGTTGCATAACTTTGTCAACACTTAATTTAGCAAAATAAAAAAAAGAGATTTCTATACCCCTAAAAATACAAATCATTAAAAAAAAACAAAAAGATGATTAAATAATGTACATGTACCACCAGCCATGAAATACATTTTAGCTTAAATTATACCCCTATAATCCCTATATATTACGTTTTACAATATTATTTTACAAGATTATAAGAACATTCAAAGAAGAAGAGCTGCTTACTAACTTACACTTAGAAAAAACGTCGATGTTCGTTCGACCTTCTTACGAGCGATGGAATTGCTTTGTTTGCCAGAAAGCATCTATAAGTAGTGCTTATGTATGGCTTCTAACTTTGGCGGTTCGCGGTAAAAAGTTGTCGTGGGAATACTTAGCGTAAGTATGTAAGTGTGAACACCCCTCTACATGTTTTTTCATAACGGGGTTTCCATGGAAAATTAATCATATATGTAATGTGGCAGGGGTTTTATACTCGTATTATATTCGTTGGGTGCAAGATTTCCTCGGCCTGCAACGCAGACTGAGCCGCTTATTGGCCCCGCTTCGTGGCTTATGCACTAGCGGCTGGACTACCGTCTATCTATTCGCCCAGACCTTTCTAAGACATATTCTCTATTCAGTATTTTGCATTCACGATTTTCTATAAAGGTAAAAATATTTTCAACAATTTACATTTTTGAAAATATGCATGGGACAGAATGGAATTGAAATTGCGCTAAACTGTTTTAAAGAATATGTACTACATAATATACTTGGTTATATTATTGATCGTATCTCATTAGGCTTCTATGTTAGTTGTTGCAATGTCCGCATAATTACAAATGTAGTCATGTGAAAATATATCGTGACTGTAAATAATCATGTCATGTCATGTTTCCGTCTAATAACGCCATGTAAAGCTAATCCGTTCGTTCTATCAATACACGGGGACGGCAATGCCTTGACATGAAACGGCTTATCTATTCTAACATAGTTTGCACACCGCATCCAGGCAAATATACGTTTGTTCTAAATCCCTTTCAGTAGAAGAGAACAGCTTATTCAGTACCTAGTTGATTTATGTTAGTGCCTGTCGACAGGAAGAACGATTTGAATAGAGCATCCCCTGGTCGTGTCGAACCTGAAAGCTTTTCATAAACGAACCAACAGTGGCTTCACCTCAATGAAACACGTCTAAAAGCCACCCGTTGTTACTCGTTACTGAAGAAACTTTATACTTTGTGGAATTGTGTCTCGAAGTAGCGCTCTCGCTATTGTCTGACTTGCGACATACAACATAATTATAAGCCTTGCGTTACGCAGAGTTTAGGTACTCTTTGTTTCCCGTATTAAAAACATCCGCAAAAATACATTTATACATTTTGCATTCTATTAATAGCACCGGTTGTGATAGTAAAAGCAAAAAGCAAAACACGTTCACTGAATTGTAAATGTTGAGTACATTGTTGCTTTATACGCTAATGGTTAAATTCTTGCAGTCATCGAAAGTGCATCAAAATTCTTGGCAGGCGATCTACCGGTGAGACGGTAAATCAATATTACTATGATGAGGGAAAGAGCAAGCGCACCTTATTCACGGCTAGTCGCGTGCGCGGCGCCCGAGTGGCGACAGCGACAGTACGCGTACGGCACGCAACCAGCATTTTATGAGAATAATCTATTGTACTTAGGTTGCTCGTTTATGTTGTGGTCACATGTTTTATTAAAGTGTGGCCCGTCTAGAAACCCCATAATGATATTACGTACATAGGTTTCGAGACCCATAAGGCACATAATGGTACAGGCCGGGGTACGAAGCGAGCTTCAAATAGAAAGTCGCCAGTCGTCCAGTTTTGTGACGATAATTAAGAATGAAATCTGTGTGGAAATCATTTTTTTTTTTGCATTGTAATATTAAGCAATATGAAACGAGCACCAAATCAAAGTATTATAGAAATTTAATGCTCTAGAGATCTTCAGGTGTAAACTGATCAGGCCATTTTGGTTGCAATCACGATCTCATTGTTTTAGGTATATTTTTAGTCCAGTCGTTACATTTTACGTTATATGTACCCGTATAACGTAACCAGTTACACAGGTACGATCACAGGTTCAGAAGTTACGAGTTAAAAAGTACAAACATTATATATCATCCAAAGTATCTATAAGTGAGATAAAAGACTGGAAAATCTTCGCAATATCCATAAACTACCTAACTTCATGAATCATGACAACAAGAAATATTAACGAATACGGTAACAGTGTGGGGCTCTCACCTATCTAAAGCTCTAATTAATGATGCCATAAATGATATAGAATAAACCCAATAAAATAACAATGAAAATACAATCAAAAGGCACTGATAAATACAAAAACAAAAACGAAAATGATATGTCAAATTATAGGCAAAATATTAATACTAAATAACTGAACTCAAATAATTATTAAAAGTAAGTAAAATAATTATTATAAGTTTTTATGTAAAGATTTAATCCTCGTTTTTTACCTTTTTAGGGTCACAATCTTTACATTTTAAGATTCTTTTCTAAGAAAAAGAAATTCGTGCGTGCAATAATGTAATGGAACTATAAAATGTTTTGAAACAAAATAACCAGTTATTTTATTTACTTCATAAGTCAAACTGTCTCTTTAATAAGTTACAATATTTTTTTGGGAAAGTACTAACTAATTTACCCCCTAACGTTTTTACTGTTGGCTCTTCACTAATTTCAAATTTCCTTTAATGCCGTTGGTAAAGTTAGGGCAAGTAATTTGAGTATTAAACGACTAATATTGATACTGATTTTGTATTTATTTAAGAGCATTATTTTTCAAAGCGACGCTGTTTGTTAATTTTAACTAGTAAATAAAATAAGTAAACTGATCCTGTATCTTTACAAATCAGTTTTTTTTTATAATATGTTATTACTTTGCATTCACTGTGACATTTGATACTATCCTCGACAAATTAGTTAGTTTAAGTAAGTGCCTATCGTTATTTTATTATAAACTACCATCAAGAGCTCTGACACATCTTTATAGAATAACTGTTTTGTGAAAACATAACAACTATGACTACTTTGATCACGTTATGACGTACAGCGTAAGCTCAACGGGACATATGCATAATTACGGAATATCAAAAAAAAATAAAAATTGCGTATTGTAACCATACCTAAGATAGTTCTTGGCAAGTTTAACATCATGTGCCATTGACCATATGCGCGATATAAAAAAAAAAAAAAACATTTTCCTGACCTTGAGACCTAGAGCAAATTTCACCACTTAGGTGTCATGACTTGACCTATTTACAAATTTGTATAGAAAGTTAATTCTGTTAAGCTCTTCGTTCCGTTCTAACATATGTATTTGCGTGAAACAGGTTTTCAATACGAATATAATGGTTTCAGTACTAATTGTTACTAGTGTCGTATCAATATCAAGGCCAGGATAGTCCCGAACTATATGCCAGGGATATTACACAAGCAAGCGATCATAGGGATATCAGTCTGAACCTTCACCCCGACCCATACATTAATTAGGGAGGATTATCGTCCGTCACACCTATTACCAGAGTACAGTGACCCGACGATTACGGCCGAAATCCTTCTCGACGGACCTCTCATAATTTGTCCGATCATCCGAATCAGCACCAATTCAGGCCATTCAACGTTAAGTGAAAAATGTTTTTATTACGTTGAAGTATTTTGGCTCAAAGGCGAATTTGTTATGTGAAGGTTGAAATTGTACTAAAGATTCGTAAACATTCATGACACTTGGTTTTTGTAGTGTGATCGTCATTGATGATGATCCCGTCTACTTCATTTATCCGATCATACGGGTAACTTTAAACTTAAATGAAAAGGTTTTTATTACCTACCTAGTCAAAGTTTACTTCGTTTGCTGTTTCGTGATTTCGAACTGTTAGTTATAACTGTAGTTGAGTCGACTTTGTCGCTAACCTCAAACGAAGAGTTTTGATTTGAATACGACAAACTTTATAATATGCGAGTCAGTCAGTATTAAAGAGATTGTCGTTCACAAGTAGAATTACTTTGATTTCTAAATGCAACTTAATTGTATCATTAAGTAGTAACTGAATCACTAAGAAACTATAATGATAATGACAAATGTTAGGAAAAACTAATCGTTATGTATTATTTTATCTAAACCGAATTACGCGACGCTAAGGCAAAATCTCGGCGCAAGCGAACGTGAGTGTACCATTAATAAAAGGAAACAAATCCTCCGTGCAAGACAAAGGAGCCAGCATCAATATTTATTGGCGTGCTTAGTATTAATCGGGTCGGATCGTGAGCTGTATCACGACGGCGACGGCGAGCATCGAATGGATGGACTGTCGCGGTGAGAGCGCGCCTAATTTTTCCTTAGCGAATAAATTTTCAGGAAGCGTAGCGCGTAGCATTGGTCGTAGCGCCCTAGCATACAGCCGCCCATAGCCGAGCAGTCTAACACTGCCGCCGACTATCACTGCGAGTCGTCGGCAGATCAGTATATGCCCAGCCGCCCGCGAGGTCGGACGTGTCGCGTTCCGCGATCTCGCCCACGACTTCGCGTACGAAATGTGTGACAATAAGTGTTGCTTCCTCTTTGTTATTTAATATTTCGTGTAACTGTACAGACGTTTACCACGTCATATTTAGTCGTATAATCGTAGTCTAGTTAGTAAATATAGCTAATATAACTTGCTTCTAACATATTTCTGCTAACGTGAATGCCGTGTCACAAACGAAAGGGGTAAGAACAATTTTCCATAAACTTAAATCATAAATGATAATTTTAAATTGTATGTCATTTTGAAAGTTGTTATATTTGAAATGTTTGCTCGGTGGCTTTTGATTTAGCCTCGAACATTTCATTCAAAATAGGAAAACAGAGTAATATGTAAATTATTTCGTTCATACCATGACATTCCCAATAACCCCTGCAAACATTAATTCCAATTAAACAGTCGGTTTTAATCGCTAGCCGGCGGTCATGGAGTGCTATCACATTAAGTAGGATCTGTAGTTGTACCGTACACTCCATTCAACGCATATCTAAATATTTGCTTCTACATTTTCGTTACAAAAAAATTACAGACAGTGTAGGCTGAATCATTAAAACTATAATTTTTAAATTTAACATACATATAAAGGCAGAACTAGGGTTTCAAAACTAAATGAATTCGAATCGGCCGAAGTCACGAACTTCGGTACAAGTTTACAGGAACGTGAAAAAACAAATGCCAAAGAAACCGAAAGAAAGAACAGCATGGTATTTATTTTTATTCCCCCACGTTTCTTGGTTAAGGTTATAAGTTCTTAGAGTAATTTACAGTTGAAACTGCTCTTAGGTTTCAGAACAACTGCGAATTTTGCAGCTATAAAAATCACCCGCGAAAAGTGCAGCCCACATTTTCGTTGCAGTATCTCGTAATAAATCAACTTTAATGACCACAGCAATAAAATATTTTGTAAGAGATCACGTTTATGTTAGTTTAAGTTGGGTGTAGAATACGTAATAACGTACTGATCCTGAAGATTTAAATGTAAAAATACGCAGTTACTGTTTTAACAATGGGACGTTTAGGTTTTTCTTTTAAAGGTCGATGGAAGAAAACTGTTTCGACTAATTTAAGTTATTTTATTTTCGCTATTACGACCAATGCTGCGGTAAAGTTGAAGAAATTTTAAAGTTTTTTCTTAAAAACTTTGTGCAAATGAATTGACAAAATGTCTGCGTTCTTTTTTTGTATTTATTTGACATTATTTACAGTTTCGTATATAGGTAGGTACACTCACTTTAAAGTGACTACTTTAAAAATTAAAATCAAAATAATAATATACCAACTACGTATGGAAAACATAGAGATTTCCTGTTATTCAACTTAGACATCATAATTACTTTTTGCATCAACCTGTATTTAATAAATAATTAAGTCATGCACACATATACATTATCATTTATAGAATGGAATAGAATAATATAATATTTATTTCAGGTATAAACCCATAATACACATTACATTACATTATTATTAATTCCTGACTTCTCTCGTGAATCGACCTGTAGCAGTAGGATGAGACGGTAGTAGTAGGAAAGAGCCAGTCAATTTTACATTTAATATGACTTATATTCGAAGACGGTTCAAAATACTCACAACACGTTTTGAAAATAGCACATCGAAAGTACGAATACGTATTAAACGCGGTGTATAAAAGTCGCATCGTTACAGAGTTAATCATTTTTCAGTCAAGTGATACCAGATTGAAAAACTTAATGATGTCACTTTTGTATACACCTACAATATTTTAGTGGCCGTGGGGTGACCGGCCTTAGAATTGTCCCCCACCATATCTTCCCGTGGTTGCAGTAAGAGCCTGCTAAGGGAATACACCGGGAGATGGGCAGCAGCATCTCCTAAAATAAAATACCAGCTAAATAAAATAAAAAAACTGCGCGCGCCAACCCGCCTGCCAAGCGTGGCGCGTATGGCAAACCCCCCCCAATGAAAAGTCAAAATAAGCCACGGCCCCGAGGTTCCGGCGACCTCCGGTGCTCTGGCTATTGTGGTAGCGGTCAGAGCATTCGCGGGGTCAGGGGTGCTAAGAATCTCCGGAATAGATCCGGCTACCCACCCCGACGACCACTGGCCCTGGTAACACACAACATACGCACTATGAGGACTGACGAAAAGATCTGCGAGCTGGAAGAGGAACTGAGCAGGTTACACTGGGACATTGTAGGGTTATCTGAAGTCCGTAGAGAGGGGGAGGACACCATAATCCTGAAGTCTGGTAACTTGCTCTACCACCGGGAGGGCGACCAACAGTCCCAAGGTGGTGTCGGGTTTCTCGTTCACAAGTCCCTCGTAAACAACATAATAGCCATCGACAGTGTGTCGAGCAGGGTGGTATACCTAATACTCAGAATATCCAAAAGATATTCGCTGAAGGTCATTCAGGTATACGCACCGACCTCGTCACACTCCGATGAGGAAGTGGATGCTATGTATGAGGACGTAAGTAGGGCCATACATACTTCGAAAACCTACTTCACTGTTGTTATGGGGACTTCAACGCTAAGCTGGGCAAGAGAAGCGGTGATGAGCTGAGAGTGGGGCAATTTGGGTATGGGCAGCGGAACCCTAGGGGCCAGAGGCTGGCCGACTTTCTGGAGAAAGAGGAACTCTTCATGATGAACTCTTTCTTCCAGAAGCCGCCTCACAGGAAATGGACATGGATGAGTCCGGACGGTTCCACGAGAAATGAGATAGACTTCATCATGACCGACAGGAGACGGATATTCAGTGATGTCTCTGTGATCAACAAGGTAAAGACCGGTAGTGATCACCGAATCGTAAGAGCGTCACTGAATATCAATGTTAGACTTGAAAGGTCCAGCCTGATGAAGTCTACGCTCCGACCTACTCGAGCCCATATTCAAAACCCCGAGAGCTTTCAACTTGAGCTCTGTAATCGCTTTGCCTGCCTAGAGAACTTAGCTTCAGTGGACGAGATCAACAACGGGCTAGTGGAAACTGTCCACACAGTAGGGTCTAAGTTTTTTAGACCCCGCCGTAAGGATAGACCTCAGAAACTAACCGAGCGAACCTTAAACCTCATGGCTGAACGACGCTCTCTACAGCTGCAGTCTCCCGATGAGGCGGAGTCATTTAGGCAGCTCAATAGACGTATATCTAAGTCCTTGCGACATGATTTGCGTCTCTTTAATACTAACCGTATTAAAGAGACTATTGAGCGAAACCAAGGCTCCAAAGTGTTCGTAAAGGATAAGTCTATTGGGCAAAGCCAGCTGACAAAGCTGAAACGGGAAGATGGCAGCATAGCGTCGACCAAAGCAGAGGTTTTAGGCGAGATTGAGAGGTTCTATGGACAGTTATACACTTCGGTTGCAAAGCCCGTTGACACCTTGGTAGGAGATCCAAGAGCCAAGCTGTCCCGACATTATACCGAAGATATCCCGGACATCAGTCTGTACGAGATTAGGATGGCCCTAAAACAGCTTAAGAACAACAAGGCGCCGGGCGAAGACGGAATCACTTCAGAGCTTCTGAGAGCGGGTGGAATACCGGTACTTAAAATCCTCCAGAAGCTCTTTAGCTCCGTTTTGTCCGAGGGCAAAACGCCTGAAACATGGAACAGAGGCGAGGTGGTGCTGTTCTTCAAAAAGGTGACAATAGCCTATTGAAGAACTACAGACCCATCACGCTTCTGAGCCATGTCTATAAGCTGTTTTCAAGGGTTATCACGAATCGTCTCGAACACAGACTCGATGACTTCCAGCCTCCCGAACAAGCCGGTTTCCGAAAAGGCTATAGTACCATAGACCACATCCATACGCTGCGGCAAGTTATACAGAAGACCGAAGAGTATAACTTGCCATTATGCCTAGCGTTTGTGGACTATGAGAAAGCCTTCGATTCGGTGGAAACATGGGCGGTGCTTGAGTCTCTTCAGCGATGCCATATTGACTATCGGTACATCGAAGTGTTGAAGTGTTTGTATAGTAACGCCACTATGTCAGTCCGAGTACAGGAGCAGAGCACGAAGGCGATTCCATTGCGAAGAGGCGTAAGGCAGGGAGACGTGATCTCTCCGAAACTTTACTGCCGTAATGGAAGACGCCTTCAAGCTCCTGGAATGGCAAGGGCGTGGCATCAACATCAACGGCGAATACATCACTCACCTTCGATTTGCCGACGATATCGTAGTCATGGCAAAGTCGATGGAGGAACTCAGCATGATGCTCGATGACCTCAACCGAGTTTCACAACGGGTGGGCTTGAAAATGAACATGGACAAGACGAAAATAATGTCAAATGCCAATGTTGTGCCCACCCCAGTCTTTGTTGGGAACTCGGTACTCGAAGTTGTTGACTCGTATATCTACCTAGGACAAGTAGTCCAATTAGGTAGGTCCAACTTCGAGAAAGAGGTAAACCGCCGAATCCAACTCGGTTGGGCAGCGTTCGGGAAACTACGTAATGTCTTTTCGTCCGACATACCTCAGTGCCTCAAGACGAAAGTCTTTAACCAATGTGTGTTACCAGTGATGACTTACGGCTCCGAAACGTGGTCTTTCACTATCGGCCTCATCTCAAGGCTCAAAGTCGCTCAACGAGCTATGGAGAGAGCTATGCTCGGAGTTTCACTACGAGATCGACTCAGAAATGAGGAGATCCGTAGGCGAACTAAAGTCACCGACATAGCCCACCGGGTTAGCAAGCTGAAGTGGCAATGGGCAGGCCACATTGCACGCAGAGAAGATGGCAGATGGGGTCGAAAAGTGCTTTAGTGGAGACCACGGAATAGCAAGCGCAGCGTAGGACGTCCACCCACAAGATGGGCAGACGACCTCATTAAAGTCGCCGGAAGACGCTGGATGCAGGTTGCTTCCAACCGGTACGTGTGGAGATCCAAGGGGGAGGCCTATGTTCAGCAGTGGACGTCTTATGGCTGAGATGATGATGATGATGACAATATTTTATCTAAGTGTTCAAAAAGGCTATCTGTCCCTACATATTGGGCTTCTTATAAGTACCTATATTTATATTTCGGCTTCGCACGCATTCCCATTCACACTCTACATATTCGTGTAACGTGCAGAGCTATAAAGTAACAATACGATTATTGCTCTACATTACGGCTTTGGATTTTAGACTGTTAGACAAATTACTCTAGATATTTGACTCCACTATTGGTCTACAATTTGGCTACATATTCGGCTGGACATATGACACCAAATTATGGGTCTATATTCTTACATGTTTAACACTGGCCCCAGCCTTCAAGTGATTGTTTAGTTCTTGCATTCTCTCAAGCATTCGTCGATAGCTCCATTGCAAACTATGCTGTTGTTCGCTCTATAGAATCTCAATTCGAACATTATACTGGGTGAGCAGAAAAACCATTCTTAAGTTACTCAAGAAAATGGTAAAAAGTTTCCTTGGAGCGAACGAAGCGCGCTCCGTCATTTGAGATGAAAAATGGGCAGCAATGCAGTTGCAACGCCGACGGCCTGGACGCCGTGCGTCACGTCGTTGCTATTACAATAGTACCTATGTGTCGTTCTGTAGAAATAGTACCAATGAAGTAATAAATAATGTTAATCACACGAGAGTCCAAAGTTCTATAGAGCAATGGAAATATACATCATGGTCAGCCAAGACTAAAGTAGTGCATTAATCTAATGTCCCTATTCATCATTCATTATAGTAATAGGCTTTATATTGTTTTTATAAGATATTATGCTTCGGCACTGTAATGTAAGTTACGAAAATTTATACAAGGCTGAAACTTCTTTTCCTGTACAATAACATAAAGCCCACCTATCGCTTGCAATAGATTTAATAGATTCAGTTACTCAATGTCACAAGATTAAGTGTTTTAGTAGATATTGACCACAAAACCAACGATTCGACTTCGAATACAACACTGTACAATATACTCTATGGTCTGAATATGCATTGTCACCCGCTTCGTACGCAGCTAGCTCTTTAATCAACCCCTTTTGCGTGCATACAATCTCTACCTTGCCGTGCAAATCCTTTGACCAGTCTCCTATTTAGCACTCAAGTATTACGTGCAGCTCCTAAAACCGTAGTAAATTTGAACAAATATAGCACGGTATCATAATAAATACAAGTCACTACAACATTTCATACTTCAGATAATACAGAAAGCCATAAAAACACGTAGTAAGTCTATTGTGTTGTATTGACACGATTATAATGATCAGGTAAGAAAAAGTATCGGTTGGGTGACGATAGCCGCGGCGGCCTGTGGATCCTGGGGAAATAGCTTTTGCTGATAAATTGTTCCGACCGGCGGAAACAAACTCAATGTCAGTAAAAGCCAATGGACACTCCGGATCTAAAGGAGAAATTACTCGAAAAATTGCTTCGGATGAGATCCCTGTGGTAGCGTTATTGAAAAAAGGTCGGATTGATTGATATTCGAACTTTACACATTGAAAACGCTGAAATGCAGACGCGTTCCGGTGTTTCGTCTCTGACAAAAAAAGATTGACTCCATTTGTACTTGTCCGTTCCGCAATAAACTTAACGCAGGAGATTTTTAACTAGAAATTTATCTTTTCGGCGAGTCTCTAATCGTTCTAATTTTATCTATCTAAATTGGGATTGAGATTGCTCAAATGGTTAATTAATTTATTATGTAAATATCTTGAAATGTGGATCGTCTTCTATTTCGCATAATAATTGCCATTGTGATGGTCTGAATTGCCCATTTTATTAATTGTTAAACTTTTATTGTTTTACGTTAATTTTAACTACAGAATCTGGGAAATTAACTTTGCAACTTCAGCTGAAGCTTTCGTTACATTGTAATAATAATGCGTAGCGTTAGCAATGCTTAAGTTTTCCTTCCCGCTACGACCACTAGCCACTACAAGCTCGTCGCTACCTGCTACTTAAGTGTATAACAAATTATTACTTCCACCTTTGTTATGTATAAAGACTCCAAGAAAATCTATCGCTCTTCAAGTTTAAATAATAAGAGTTGTTTTAAAATGAGTTATCATTTTGAACAAAAATTTAATTACCTTCCTCAACCTGCGGGGCTTTTGAACAAGGCCCATTGTGCTTCAAATAAAACGTCGCGCGCAATGCTGACGACCGTCACGAGAGAGCTCACTGTGATAGATGATATTCGAGAACAATTAATCTTGGCCAAAATATGCGGACGATTTGCGAGCGAGTGGCCGGGCCTAATGGTGGGGAGGATTATCACGCGGCCGCGGCCCGGCTCTGCGGGCTCCGCCGTCATTAGCGAAAAATACCGTCCTCCGCGCACCTACTACAAAACGAGCCCCTTTTTAGCTCTAGCTGATATTAACTTGAAAGTTAATTGTCTAGAAAGCGTCGCGGCCGTATGCACATATCTTTAAAACATCTTCAAAGAAGCAATAATGTGGTGGCACACACCCCATATATCATGTGGAGGGTTTCATAAAGGCGGGTGGCGCGCCGCGGCAAACGCTCGGACATTGAAGGCGTTGTTATGCGACGGCGCTGTCCTCGGATAATGTCTTGCATAAATTTACTCTAATCGTGTAAAGCCAGTGCCACTCGCATAATTTAATAGAAGCAAGCGATGCACTTTGTCAAAACGCCGCGCCGCTTTGTTTGTAAAGAAAATGGTTTTTATATGAATCCCCATCTAATAACAGACCTTGCATAATATCTTCGGCACTATTCATGGGCTCAATAATTACAATTACCTGTTGGCTATAACTGCCTTTGTAGTATAGCCTGCTGTATTGCTTGCGAGAGTGGAGACCGGTGCTTTGATTGTACTATTGCTTCGATTGCAATTTCGGCGGTAATTGTACATAGTGGTACCTGAATGTTTGATGTAACTTCGTGCTCGCTTATAACCGCGGGTACATGGTGATTGGAATAATAAAGCAATTAACGCAATTAGTTACGCTTTTGTCTACTTTAAATACCCACAATGACAAGGTTCCGCGAAAGAAAGACAAGGCGAGCAGCAAGCGGCTGGCATACGGTAAGCCAGCACCCAATGCAAATTAGTGGAATCACAATTAGTGCTCGATTGTAGTTCGCCCTGCAGCTTGCATTTAGCAAATTAAATAACGCAAAAAATATATAAAGCGTACTTTCTTTCATATCGAATGGTCTGTGCGTAAAAATAAATAGGTATAATAGTATAAAATCGCTCCAGAAAACAAGAGCATTGAAATGTTTGTACATTTTGTATGTCTATTATAGTGCAGAGACGTGCAACTAGGAAATAACACGTATGTATTCTGCTTAGGGCGGACATGGAGCACTATTTGTATTACAAACAAAATGTCGTCGGAATGTCGCCGGGGTTGACAGATGATGTTTTGGGGCAATTAATCTTGACCAAATATGCGGGAGCCGCGGTCTTCGCTCGTGGCCTAATGACGCTACTGCGTTCCCCGACCCGCCTCAGCCACCGCCCCGCAAAACTACATCCCTTTGTCTAATAAAATTATTAAACAATTAGATACTCTTGTTATCTTGTGTTAAGCGTGAGAATACAAATAGTGATAAGTAATTGACTCATTTTTCGGTAATTACTAATTAGGTATAAGTCAACTGTGATGAACTCCGCTTATCACAAAACCGTTAAATTACGAACATGAATCAAGTTCAGTTTTTTAAGTACAAAACGAAGTAGAAAGCAGCACATTTCTAGCTGTCATACTTCCAAGTGGAAGAAATAATTAAGGTAGTTCCACCATATGGCTCTTCACTGGGAAGTCACTTTATAAACAAAGTTGGTGCGCAGTTTCTACTTGCCACAGATATAATAAGCCAAGTTATAGTCCTTAAATACTATATACTAGTTTCCTCTACGGTATCGCTCTCGACAAGTTTTAGTATAATGCATCAGAGATTCGATATAAACGGTAACATGCTAAACGAAAAATATTTGTCAACTTGAATCCTTCAAGAGGCGACACTTCGCTACGAAGTGCTACGCCGGAAACGTCATGAAGAAATTAATCTCGTATAGGGTAAGCAAAATATTGTTCATAGGTAAAAAAGACCTATGAAGACGACAAGACGATTTGGTTGAACTGTAAGTTCGATAAAGGCGTAATTCAGTAAAAGCAAACATAGCATAGGTGAATATAAATTATCGAGGGAACATAATTTATTTTTGTGTCCTGCGGCGCCGATCATGCACCTAGCTAATTGCTGCAGTGCGTGGCTCGCCCAGGAATTAACCACAAACATAAAAATAAGTATATAAAAAAAAACGCATTGCTGTAAATATTCGGAAATGTTCCGCAACGCGGTGTTTTCGTTGTGTGCATATGTATATAAAGGCGGTTTGTTTGTTTACTATTCGTGTTGCTTTTTACATCGAATGGTGTTTTATGTGTGCCAATCAGAGCTCTGAGGCTCTAGTGTAAGTTTCTTTTGACGTAAAAAAACGTCTCGAACGCTAAGTGACAATATTATTTATATTGGTAACTCTAACGCGAAGTGGTGAAGTAATATTTAAGTCGAAAGAAAAATAGAAAAATTTGACTCGCAGCGGGACTCGAACCCACATCCACTGGATCACTAGCCCAGTGCACTACCAGTTGTGCTATACGAGCGCCGCTTAGACGTGTCAAATTTTTCTATCTTATCCTTCTTGGTATATACGTCATTACGGGTGACGTGTAGCGACATCTACCGAAGAGTATTTTGTGGTAATTTTCTATGCCAATACAAGTCTCGCTACCGAATTATAATAATTTCAATGAACATTTATGTATCTATGGGTAACGCAGCATACATAAAAATGAGTTTTTTATTATTATCGTGTAACTTTGATTAAGACTGCACCTTCGAATAAATCCGATTATGCAAGCCAAAGTAATAAATGTTGATAAACAATATTCTAATGTGTTTTATTCTCGTTATTTAAGATCATCTTTTAAGGTAACGCAATAGACATATTTTTGGGAAGCGCTATGGTTTTTCTAGAAAAAAATACATAAATAAATGTTAAAGACTGTACACCTTCACGGTATCTTAATCATGTAAGTCTAAGCTATTGGAAAATATACAAAAGTATTAAATATCTTAAACCTAAAAATATTAAAAAAAAAAAAATTTTGTGTCTGCAAAATGTCGGTCTAAAAGTTGATTGGCCCAGTACATACTTTAAACAGGTCACCACAATAACGTGAACCAGTCAAATACATATCAGGCTTTGATCACATGCGTATGTGGTGCATGCACACTTGCCAAGTTAACGAACGCGAACTGGTCCCTCACAAATCATCACAAAGCTCTTTCCTCATCCGTAAATTAGATCGGCGACTCGCGTGTGTACACGGCTTTACAGGCGTGATCCGCACATTATTGGAGTTTGATGTTAACCGAGCATTATTATGCGGGTTTCCGAACCGAGCGAGACGAGGTGTGGTGAACGAGCAAAGTTATATTAAGTTGGGCCTTGTCACCGCGAAAGAAAGCGTCTTCCCAACCAAATAATACCAATATCTTCCGAACAAAACTCATATAGTTTCGTCAATGTGATGTATTGAAGTTTTTCGCAGACGTAACTAACTCTCGTTCAACATTTAAACTCTCGCTAAGTTTCAAACTCGTTAGTCGGTATTATACAATAAATTGTATTTATTATTTTCAATTTAGGCTCGATTAATTTGTCACTGCTCTAAACTTCTTGACAAACAAAAGCAATTGGCGTTGTTAGACCCTTTTTATGATTAAATTATTCTTTGAAACTTAATCTTAAAACTTTTGGTGAGCTGAATTGTGAAATATGTAGGTACATTTTGCTGAGTTTATTATTGCGCTCCGAAACACCACTAGAGATTAGCCCTGCTAGTTTACATTTTCCTTGCTACATATTCATGTAATAAATATCAATTGTGTAATAAATATCAACAGTGTTTTGAAATTGCGAATATAAACCACACGGAAAATGAATTGTACGATATGGTTTACTTTACCCTTACCAAGAGTTGCGACTTTGAGGTTTTCGATAACGAGTATCGAGTTTACTATCTGTGCATCTCGTTCGCACTAAAATAGTACAAGCGAGATGCAGAGATAGTAAACTCGATACTCGCTATCGAAAACCTCAATGTCACAACTCATGGTAAGGGTACTAACTTGTGAAACTATATTTACTCCCGTATTAGATATACGTATCTCAGTACGTGCCTAAAGTAATAGGTTATAACTTTCATTCTTGACTTTAGGTTAATTATTATTTGACTAATAATTGCTTACGTTCAACATAGCACCTACTCGTAGGTGCTTATTACGTGTTGTTAGGTAGCTACGTGTGTCGTCCTATGTTGGTTAACTCATTAGTCATTACCATACCTGAAATGTGTGATAGTGAGCCGTCAGAAAGTGTCATGTCAAGAGAAAAAAAAACGTGACTTGAAAAACGTTAAATTATATCAGTTTTGTGACTATAATTAAGCATGAATTATGGAAATTAATTTTGTGCCTTTTTTGCTTTTAATGACTGCTTAAAGTTTATGAATCGGGCACTAAATCTGAGTATTTATAGAAATTTTATACTTAATTATCGTCATAAAACTAACATAGCTAACTTTTCTACAAGTCACGCATTATCCCCCATTATGTCCCTAATTATGGGGACACTATTTTCTGAAAACTCTCGTTAATTCGTTTTCGTATGACATTTTCCGTTACATTTTTTTATGTTTTTCCGCTACCATTACCGTTTTGATTATAGCTTGCTATTTATTCGATTTATCAAAATTCATGGAGTATTTAACGTTCATATTTGTACCCTTTCTAATTAAAAGTTACGTTTATTATGTTACCAACTGTCGATAACACGTTTCCATGAAAAAAAAAAAACATTACTAAAGAAACCTTGTGCTCGTAACATATAACATCGCAACAAAACTAAACGGAACTTAATAAATTCTAAAACCTCTGCGAAAGTAGTGTATATTAAATGAAAGGCCCATGTATTGAAAACCGTATCTCCCTTCGGGCGCCACACGGTTACCTAGTTCATTCTTAGAAGATAAATTATTTCTTGAAAAAGTTTTCGCATTCCGCTGGTAATCAATTTTATGGAACTGTAAGGCATTTGTTCGCATTACGGCAAAAGTTTATATAGTTATATCTGGGTGATAAGTAGTTGTTGGAGTTCATTTTTATCTCAAGCTTTGTTCCTGTTCACTTTACCGGTTAAATACTGTTTGTTGTCTGTAAACTAGAAGAACTGAATTGTTTTTACTAGGTCACTACGATAAGCTGGATAAACGGAACACTCGCTTTACATGAAATAAGCATTACTTTAAAAAAAAATATGTTCATTGTATCGGAAGTGGTAAATCCCGAGTTACGTAATTGCATTAATTATTTTGGGCCTGGAGTAGATATTTAATAAACAACATTTTGAAAATTCAGTAATTAGATGTCAGATAATCAAAAAATCAATTAAATGAAATCCAATCAGTACAACTTCATTTTTACTTGAAGACGTCAGCTATCAAGAAGTTACCTTTAAATGTTTTAAACCCTCCGAAAGGTAATTGCTCCCATAGAGGGGACCCTTCTAATTTCGATCTGTCCATCTAAGCGTATCAGGGCCCCAAGCATCTTCAATTTATCCACCCATTAGAAATTGAAATGAAGTTTATATCACCTTTATTCACGTTGTTGTCTTGAATCAGGTCCCTATTTTAATGTCTATATTTTCATAAGTTTACAAAACGTACAAACCTTATCTTTGTAAGATTGCATGTTTTTATTAAGTTTTATTCTAAAGTGGGTTCTCTAAATCCTAACGTGCAGCCCAAGCGTGTTTTTTTACAAATAAACATTTCAATTTCAATGTCACAGAATAACTAGTGTTATGCAATCGGAACAGTATGTTTTAATTACTCATTTGTGAGAAAATGTTTAAAACACAGCACAGCACTTGTACTCGAACTAGGAGCCGTACAAACTTTCAAGTCATTGATTTACGATTGGTGTGATATCAAGATAAAATATTAGCCACTGTTCTGCCACCCTGTTAGATTGAGAGAAAATAGCCAAACAATAAATGGTGGTTCACATCAATGAATGCTAAATTATCAATCGATACAAGTTTTCAATATTATGGTACCTGCGCCTAACTAAGTATTCGTATTGTCAACGTTAACTTGATGGTCACACACAACAGACAGAACAGACATTGTTAAAATTCATTGAATTATATAGCTATATAAGTATCGAGTTATCGACCTACTTCGCTATATAATACTTCTAGAACTATTAAATGAGGCGCAAGCTGAGAAAATATTCTCAGCTTAATAAAGTATATGATCGAATATCCTTAGGTGTAGGAATTTAAATTTCATCGCCGTTGAGCAGATAAATGTCTCAAATCATAACCAATTTCAACAAAATCCTTAAAACGCGTCTAGAAGGCCGGTAGTTGGAATTAACCTTTCCAACAGTCCCGTAGATTATAGTAGCCCAGTTACGGCTGCGGCCGGGTCATCCAATAGTTAATATTCAAAGGGTCGTACCATCTCGAATTCCAAGCGCGTTTCCTTCCCAACACCGCACCAACGACTTCACCGGACTTGATCATCAAATAGATTACGTAAAATCGGGAATTGTTTACATAGTAATATTGACATATTTAAAGAGAACTGGGCAATAACGCTACATGTGTATTTCTCTAAACCGGCTAAGACAATAGTAAACCAATTTGACCCTTTGACAAACTATTCTTAACTACAAAATTTGATCAAATTATCGGGGTAATTGTGTGAACTATGCCCGCCCTTTAACCTTAACCTTTCATATTCACGCCTTAATTACATCATGTGGTGAAACACAGATCGGAAACAAAAAGGTTTTCACAGTTGCCCGAATTCGGTTTTGCATTCATCACTTAACTTTTTAATCAAATTTAATTCAGAAATTTGAGGATCTCTCCTCTAATTTCACGGTTGAATGGATTTGTTTTGGGGCTGCAAAGAAGTGTTTCAATGTAAGCCCTTCATTCAATTCAAATATCACGAAGGTCGGATTTATGGAAGCGGACGGCTGAAGTGTTCACGGATCGCCTACTTCCAAGATCCCACATGACAAATTGATATTAATAAAAATCATTCCTAAATTACAAGACGGCTTTCATAGAAATAACAGTTATATACGTACTGAAATAAAAAAAAGCACTTTCAATTTAACGACAGACTATAACGATAAATTCCTAAGTTACTTTTTCCGCTCAAGAATTCTTTTGTATCATATAGGATACGGTCAATAGAAATTTTATACTTTAACGATAACGACATATCTTCATACTTAGTAAGCTTCATATTGAACTTAGTTGCGCAAATGGATTAATAGTGTCGCATTATTCTTTTTTGTTGGAAGTCGCGGGTTCTATCTTTAAAGTTTACAGCCAACGTAAGTAACCAATTGAATATTCATGCACGGGAATAGCTTTGAGTCTAGTCGCGCAGTGTGGATTGGCATCGACAAACATAACTGTGTAAGCTTCGGTAAAACTGTAAAAAAAAGGAAACGGGCAGTAAAAATTAGGCGAAGAATCAGTTTCGTTAGTAGAAAGGGATAAAAACTTATTTTCATTTCTCATGCTTGGAAAGTTGGTCATTGTTTATTTATGAAGCGGGTGGAAAGTGATACGTTTCGCACCTAATGGCACCGAGTAGAACAAAGTTCCGAAAATAACCTTATTTGCCGACGCCAGAAACAAATACATGAGAATAGTTCTTTCTCTTAATTTATTTGATGTTGTTTTAGCGATTATTATTCATTAAATACTTTAATTAATTCAAATGTTTTGATTTTTCCATGAAATTTTTTTATTGTATTTGTTCTATATAACAGTAACAAGACGGAATAAACCTTTCGTAGGTTTATTCTTTTATTTTAATTTTAATGTGAGCAGGTAAGCAACAGCAGAACTTTATACAGTCACAGTACATTACTGAATATTTATCTCTGAAGAATTTAAAATATTAACTTCGTACTAACACAGTATAACGCAGTTACTGGTAATTGTTACATTTAATAGGACATTGTAAAACTAAGATGTTAAAAATAAGATGTCGCGTTTTTTGTTAAAAACAGAATCCATATTTTGTTAGTAACGAATGAACAACAACATAACATATTTCGTTCGTATTATGAAACAAGACAAAAGTTTGTGCGGCCTGATTTTGCGCAACTATTGAAAACACTTGGAAAATTAACAAATTATATTTTGTGTAATAATTATGGCTTACTTAAGCGATTCTGAAATGGAGCTAACGCCTGACGGGATTAGAAAGTTCAAGTTATCAAGGAAGGCCTCCTACCGCAATGGAAAGATACCTTAAAATGCACAAGAATTGTATGAAATGGCAGTCCGAGAGATAAATGAAATCAGTGCACAGTGGTGCCACGCTCTAAGAAGGGCGGTCATAGGGTTTTCGCGCAGTTGAATGCTTGATAAATGCAAGCTAATGCGTCTTACTGTGCTGTATTATAGTAAATTATGTTGAATTATATTAGAATAAAAAGATAATACTAAATTAATAGTATGTATTCAGCAAATAAACTAGTCTAACATGGGATATGGGATAGTACGTACATAAGAAAAACTTTAGAACGACTTATATTTAATTTCACAATTATACTTACAACTATTCCAATTAATAAATCTTAAAATTAAATCAATTATCTTATTATTATCTAATTACAAGTCTCAACAACTCATTAAATAATGACACATTTATTTACAGTAAATTTAATTGAATGTAATATTTAAGAGCTAGTTATCTAATGACTATTATATTAATTAACATGCTAAAAAGATAACAAATTTAATACTTCTGCTGATAAAACCGACCTCTTTTTACGTGGTAATTTCCTTAATCTAGAAATATAAGGATCAGAGTTAAGAAGAAGCCTATTCATCAGGTCGGTATTTGTAACTACACGAGACATTTTCCTTGTGTTATCTCGTCTAAATTGTTTCACTAACTTATTACAAGATTCTGCAGCCTCTTCTGATAGTTCACCTATAGATAATAATTTAATACTTTATGGACAGAGGAAGGCAAGTAATACCAAGAATATGTTCCAGTTTCTATGTCTACCAGTCTCCGGGCAGTTTCTAACGCATATTCTCTAAAAGCACGACTGTTAATTGTATAACCTGATGACATACACTGCAGTATATGGTGGCACCCATCAATCAGTGTTTTGTCTAATCCAGTTATTTCCGCTGAAATAGCTGAATTAGCAAAAAAAGTTCTTGCGGTATTTCCAACGTTGGATGTGCCACTTCCTCCACTCCGCGGTTTGTCAATTATCAAGCCCTAAACTTTAGGTGAACATGTAGTTTCTTTTGTGCTTTAAGAGCTTTTCCGTATCTGAACGAGCTTGCCATTTTTTGAAATTCTTTCCAGCAGGACTCAATTTTAATACACATGTTGGAAAGTTTTTTCTCGAACATCTCGACATCGATATTTTCAACATCCGGAAGTAACTGCAACAAAGTTTGAAACACTCGACGATGTCTATCACTGCTTGATTCAGTGTCTTTAATTGATAACCATGTATCTAGTACAAGTATCCTGGCAAAAGAACACTTGATATAAGTACCTAAAACAAAAAAATACTTAATTTATTGCAATTCAATAACTCACGCATTTTTCGTAGTAAGTGCTACGCATTTGGGTATTTGGCGTAGACCTTCATTTTTTCAGGCGGAGGCGGATGGTGGCAGCTAGTTTGATATTTATTTTAACAAAGACGTCTTAAAGAATATTAACATGTATTCATTAGCAAGTTATGTGACGGCGAACCTAAGTAAAAGTTTAGGCAAACATCATAGAAAATAAAAATATATAAAAAGTTATTGTATCGGCGTAGACACTCATACACCTAAATTAGCTAAATGAAACATAAAAAAAAATATTACAAAATTAAAATACATACCTTCAACTTGAATATCCATAGTACACAACAGGTCACAAACAATCTAACTTAGGGAAAAACACGTGTCGCGTATGACTTTGATGCGATAATAATTCCACTAGTAACGAGGTCTTATCTAATGTATTCACTTTGAGTGCACAAAAGAAAATGTTACTAATAAATAATTGCAATTCTATTTAAGCCAAGAAATA
This sequence comes from Grapholita molesta, assembly GCA_022674325.2. NCBI lineage: Eukaryota > Metazoa > Arthropoda > Insecta > Lepidoptera > Tortricidae > Grapholita > Grapholita molesta. Next base: position 8,249,168 of record CP053126.2, read on the forward strand.
CTATGACTAATGATGAGTAATTAGACGCATTATCATGGGGAAATTCAAACATCATGGTGGGGGCCCTATGACCTACTAGAGCACCACAGTGCAGTGGCAGAAAGTGTGCTTCTTACATATTTCAATGATATATTTACATAATCAAACTATATAATGATGAATATAGAGTACCTATATATTCATACACCAAACACGACGTTAATTTGAAAAACTGCAACAAGTTGATGTGATGATGTCGTAAGATTAGTATTTTTTGTTTTTATTAAATATCTAGTAAACATTCTTTAAACTTATTTTTTTTTATTTTCCTCAGATTTGAAAAAAGAGTGTTTAACTCGGATGACAGTCACCCATTTCCGACTCGCACTATTAGCTAACTACTAACTACCTCGTCGGAAATGGGTTACTAGTTACTGGGCCCTTGGTTAACAATCTACTATTAGATATGGAGACCCTTTGTAATCAGAGAGCCTACCACGAACATCGGCAATGGAAAATTTTATGCTTCTTTCTCTTTTACATTAATTATGTAAAATGTGTAATTATGTCTGTTACTCTAATTGAGTAACAGAACTAATCGTTCGAAATTGGTGATTTTCGATTACGCGGCCTACCGCGTGAAGGCCTACCTTCAGATACCTACCAAATTTTGTAAAAACATTTTATTTTAAGTTTTCTTTCCACTCTTACACGTGTAATATTGAATTAAATAGCCTCAATCAAATTATATGTAGCTTCATTGGAGGAATTCTATGCTTAAGTACCCTCCTACTTTCACTGATGCGTCTTAGTGTTGTCATACTTAACGATTTATTATAATTTATTATAGTCATATGCTACAACGTTCGCTGACTTCGTTGGCTGACCAGACTATATCCATATACTTGTGACTCCTCTGGTGTTGCGAGTGTCCATGGGCGGCGGTAGTTGCTTACCATCAGGCAATCCGTCAGCTCGTTTGCCTCCTATATCATAAAAAAAAAATATATATATATATTGACCATTGTGTCCGATTGCGTGTAGGTTTTTTACATTAGCTTTTTATCGTGGACATATTAAAATTCGCACCGCGCGCAATCTACATGTTAACCTTTGTGGCGATTTTTAAATATTGATTCAATTAAGGTAGGTGGAGTCGTTATGGGGGCGGGCTCATGAATGATATGCGAGTTATTTTACCCGTGTTACGCGAGGCCGCGGTCAACACAACGCCAATTATTTCAGTCCTTAAGCACTTCGACATTTGAGCTTTTCGCACTGGAATATAGTGCGAAAAGATCAAATGATGTCATTGTTGCAGTCCTGATTTCCCTTTGATTAAATATGTGGCATTGAAACCGTACACTTCGCGACCAAATGTTTGTCTCCAAGAGCATTATTCAAATCTCTAAATTGGAAATACTCTGGGCAAAACAAGTAGGTATGTAATTAGGTATAGCTATTTCAAACGTAGCATCTTTTTTCCCGTTATTCTTTATAAGATGCTACGGTCATATAAAATTAGACTTAATTGTTTTCCTATTTATATAAAAAGATGACTCGTAAAACTGAACATAAAACATTGGTGTGATTACTTTCTGAACGGAACGGGTTCGTATTAGCAATAAGTGAGTTGGCTTTAACTGTTTACGATGATTGTTATTGATTTCTGAATCGTCTTCTACATTCACAATAGACGTTTTATATCGTTTATAGCGCATTCAATTAAATTGAGACTTGCCTAATGGAAATCCATTATTAGACACTTACCATTATTAACTATTAGTCCGTTAATACGAGTAACTGTAATTTAATTGAACCCAAAAATTAAAGTTTTCTAATTATAAATAGTTCGTTCAGTTCGAAAACTCCACATGGAAATGAATGGAAACCATGGCTTGATTAATGGAGAACTTTTATCATGTTATACGTTTAAAAGCTCATTATAGACCTAAGTAAATTTACAGCAAAAGTAGTTTTTTACTAAGCCTTGGGAAACTGATCAAAATATAGAAGAAGTGTGTTGGAATTGGAACGAAACTGCTCTTAATTATATCACTTAGCATTTCTATTATTTTATTTTGGATAAATACTACGAGTACTTAACAAGGGCGCTGAGGGTTGATCCTACACTTTCCGCTAAGATTGTACTCGATGACTGCTTATTCGAGGAACTAGGAAGAAAGAAACCACCTATCGGCCATTCAGAAATTAAAAAAAAAAAATTGGTCAATATTGACATGTTTTAACTTTTAAGTTAATTTTCTTGAACTAGCTTTACGTGAACGATTAGGGGAGCATGGTCAGGAACTTAGTCTATTAGTTCGTTAAGTTTTCCGCTATACCTAACGTTAAGTTTTCGTTGTTGCAGGCAAAACAAATGAGCGCGATCAACAGCGCCGGTCGATCGCCAGGACGCATGTCGTAGCTCGCCCCGAAGAGCACGCCGTCGCCGTGATGAGCACAACCCGCCATAATGCGCCGGCGGCCATTTTAAATAGGAGACTGCGCTGGTCACCACGACATGGCCGTCTATCGCGGCGCACGCACTCTCCAACTACAAGCGCAACCGCGCTCTGTTTCACCGTCACAACGCTATGAAATGTGGAAACACGGAAAGTGGCGACAAAAAACGTCACCACCAAGGACAAACCCAGCCGTTCGGGTTCCGAGATAGATAGTTGGAGACATTTTTACAGTGTAGTAGAGGCCTAAGTGTTACTGTTCTGTGTACATATAGTGTGTGTAGGTTTAAGCATGGGTGGTGATAGTAGAGGAGCGCGCGCGCCGCTGTTGGAGTGCGGCGAGTACGCGCACGCGCACAAGAGCTCGGCGCCGCGCTGCTGCTTCTGGATGGCAAGCCACGTCAACGTGAGGAAGTGTGTCGCCGGCGTAATGCTGCTTTCCGTCCTCACAATTTTCTTCTATACTTATTATGTGACGGCTCCTCTGACAAGGTAATTTTAGATTTCACTCGTGTGTTAGTTAGTATACGAGTAGATCCTAATTAAAGTACGTACCTATAGTAGGATCTATATTATTTGATAAAACCACATACCCTTACAATGTGTGGTTATATCAAATATACACGCTGTAGAACAATATAATTACATTTATTAGGTAGGCGCATGTGGGCAGCTTTGAAACGATTTACATTTGGACAAGGTCACATAAAAACAAAAAAAAAAATTAATAAAAATATTTCGCAATAGGTAATAAAATAAAAATTAATTATGTATTTATGCCGAATGGAATTCTGTCGTTTATGCCTACGCATTCAGGAATTAACAAAATGACGAATGCATGTCTTTTGTTTTTCTGCATTTGTTTAATATATATTTTGCATTTTTTTTTATTGTTTGCCTAGTGACCATGAAACCAAATTATGTATTACTTGAAAAGTAACAATGTTGCGAACTCTAGTAATAGAAACCACTGGTTTTACCAATGACTCTTACTTAGACTCTTTCTGTTAGATTTGCAATTCTTGTCGCATGGCCCCTATGCAGAATGTAGATATAGGTACTTTGTTTCTTAAGTCGGTGGAAATGTATAAATTTATCCAAGTTTTCTTGACAACAAATCTAATATAATATTGTCTTCGGTTGCCGCCATAATTGCTCATGAAATAAAACCAATTGAAACGGATTATATCGCGAATAGTAATTTAAACTTTATCCCGAAGTTTCCAATCATCGGGGCTCGTGGTCATCGGGTGGGTTGAGGAAAATATTAATTTACCTCCATCCAAAATTACAATATGCAAACCTACCCACATATAAAGTATTATACAATTTTGGTGCTTGCACATGAAAATTGCACACACCAGATGGGCTTATATTGTAAGAAATAAATATCCAAAAAATATAAACTACTAGGCATAATGTCCAACGCTATAACCTCACAGTCTTGCCTATTCTTTTATTAGATGAACCACCTTTTAACATGAAATTAAATGATACCAAGTTGGTGGTACAGAAAAACCATCGTCTCTGTTGAAGTTACTTCTTAATCTCAATAGCCTCACGCAACATTCTGAGAATATATCGTTTTTCCTTGGCGAGGATTTGGGGCTTATCAAACTTAATAGAGAGATTACTGATTCGGCTTATCCGTGACATGCTACCAGACTGCAGACTTAGGTCAACGATACCTATAGCGACATTAGCTATGTTCACGCTAGTCTTAATTGTTGTTCTTTGTCTGACCTACATATAAAAGACCACATTTCACACTCCAGCCTGTAGACTCCAGCACTTTGTATAGGGGTGTCACGTTTCACAGGCCTCAGAAACTGTGACATCTTCTTCAATGGCTTGAAATAAGTTTTTATAGAAGCACGCTACAAGATGTGGAGGATTTTGTCAGTGACTCCTTGGACAAAAGCTAAGATGGCAGGCTGGCGCTCAACTGTAGGAATCTTCGTTTTAGCCTGCCGCATGCCGTGGTACCTTGATCCCGTTCACCCGTACTCTTGGCATGCTGGAACTCCGTTGTTAGGTGCTGCTAATCACATATCCTGGCTCTCTGAAACAAATATTTGCATACTGTAGCTAACTGACTGGAATGGTGGTGTGATTTGGCATTTAAATATCTATTTGTACGTGTAAAAAAAAGGGTGTTCCTACATGTGTACGTTACAGTCTAAAGTATTATAATTATATTCTTATATACTCATGTTATTGATTATACGTAAATAGTAAATTAATCATGTGTCAGCGTGTAGAAGGTGCAAGTGGCATGGCCGCTTGAAACTGTATTGATATTTGATCGCCTTAAGAGCGAAGCGTGATAGCTGATTAAAGCCTTGATCGGATCGATAGTGAAATTCGGTTACAGTACGTTGTACATCATTAAATTTACAGGCTTAGGAAAATCCCATGCCTAATTTCAGTGATTTATTCTAGATGCAGCACTTCCCACTTATTGTATTTATTATGAACAAAAGAGCAAACCTTAAGTATTGTAATCTCATTTTCAATACACTGTTTATAAAGGCTTAAAAAATATTTAATTGAAATTTTCTGCCGCCTGAATTTCAGATTACGCACTTACTCTAATTTAAGCACGTGGAAAAATTCGAAATATGCTTTTCGTTCCGTCCAACGGTTAATATAAAATACGAAAGCCTCTTGAATAATGACGGAAAAGCCGTCCGAATATAATTAATTACTCTAGTTTAAATTATGCGTCATTCGCACAGAATTCAATTTACTTTCGTGGCTTTATCGAATCAATGGGAAATTATACCGGTCAGTGCGCTCCGTCTACCGGGGGATTAGCGTTTATTTTGTATCGTTAATAAATAAACTGTAATGCGCATAAATGGAGTTAAAACGCATTCAAGTGGATATATCTATGTTTTACGGTCTCCTATTAAACGCTATTAGCGCCCCTATAAAGCGGAAAGCGGGGTTCGATTCCCGGAATTGACATTTATTTATGTAAGGACTTATTCGTGCGCGCGGGGCTCCATCTACTTGGTGGCGGGCAACAAATACTTCCTAGTTGCAATACATAAGAAATGTTTTAACTTGTGATATATTGCCATTTGTGTCTTAGAGTAGAGAGAAAATGATAAGTTAATGAAATTAAATGAACCTATAATTGAATTTTATTTTATCACAACAATAAATAAACTTCATTTTCTGGTTACTGATATATCAATATCAATAACTTACGTTAATAAATTGGCCACAATACATAATTATAGCTATCATTGGCCATGTTTGATTAAAATAAATTCCATATTTAACTAGATATATTCAGTCATTAATTACTTATTATAATAACATTAATAACAGGTGATACAAGAGATAATAACAGGTGTAATTATTAGAAGTTTGTGATTCTCGTATTGTGTTAAATATGGAGATATCTAAGACTTGTAGGTTCTATGACTGTAGCATAATAAAGGAGTTTTCAGAAATAAGTGTACTCAATTAGCTTGACAAGTAAAAAGTTAAATTATTTTAGTTTTGTGGTGATAATGAAAGATAAATATTCTATATAACTTTCGCGTGGTCACGGTATTGAAAAGGAAAGTCTACAACTCAAGACGCGATAAACAACATTCCCGCGGTATCGTGGCTAACACCTGCTGAATTCCGACATGCAACGGGCACCTATATCGGTTCAACGTTGCGCATTATTACTCCAAAGTTTCCATGAAAACACATGATCGTTGGAAATAAGTTGAAATAACTGAAGGAAAACATATTCCAAGATCAAACAATATACAGCGTTATTCGTTGCGAAATTGCACACTCTCTAGGAATTTTCAACCTGCATGTCAGATATGGTAAAATGTCTTCGTTTTCACAAAGTTTACTCTTTATATTTCTTATCTCGTATTGTGTTGGTAGGAACACACGATGGAAACGTACAGAAAACTCCTATTTTACGAGTCCTTTCCGCCTAGCGGGTAACAAGGTACGAACGTGTGAAACCAGAGCCTTTTGAAACAAACGCTTTACTGTTAGTTTAAAGTACTTTTGTTTTCAAAACGATAACGATTGTTATGCATAAAATTGGCAGTTAATACAGGAAATTGCTCCGGGGAAGAATTAAAGGCGTTCAACTTTGTGCCAGGCGTCCTTGTCGCCCTTTGTTTGGCAGCTTTTCACAGCTATTAAGACGACGAGCCGAATATTACCAAGTAATTTATAGCGTGATTTTATGTAATTAGGATGGTAGGAAGAAATTTTATTTTATCGGCTTAAAATTGCTCTTCGAGATGAGGGGCAGGGGCGGCAAGTTTTGCCGAGTCTGTGGAATTTATAGCAAAACTTGTGTTCTGACTAATTAATGGAAGCAGCTTCGCTAAGACGCAGTAAGAACTCGTTGATTTAAAGGCGTATTGTTTTATCACCAAAGCTGCTTCTAACTTCTATTAACTCTTCTTGTTTTTACCTATATAAGAATGTAATATTTCACACTCTTAGCTGTCCTAAAGTTTCTAAATAGGTATAAAAATAAGCTAGTTAGTTAATAGTAGTTAGCTATTTTTACCTAGTTTTTGGGTGTTTTTATTATATCTCTTTCATACATTGTTAACAGACAGAAGTTTTGGTGGCAATAACGTCAATTAACTTCCGGTGTAAAATTTATCGTTACTTATTATGTAGTGACATTTCATATTAGCTATAAAGTTCACTGGATTATTGATAAAAATACTGAAATATGATGATACCACCCATCAGTGTCACTTATATACTTTTTAGGAGTTTAAAAATTCAAAATAAAAATCAACCTTTACAAATAAATATTCAAACGTTTTCTATGTCAACTGAAACCAAGAAGTAAAGTAATTTGCGTATTCATAATATACGTTATTTCATACTCATAACGTAATTACTGTCATAAGAAAGTACAACTTATCGATAAAATAATATGGCGTGAAGTCCCTAAAATTTTATTCGTGCCACGAAAAGTTCTAATTCTAAGTCTGATTATTAAACATAATTTAAATACACATATAGATACGCAGATGCTTGTACAGGAAAAAACTAATTAGGTTTATTGTAACGTCTAGTTAATCAGAGTAGAACCGGCTTTATGTTTCTTTTCAGGTCGTCGTTAAAGTTTCCTCCCGGTTGATTCAGACGAGCCTTTCATTAAAGCAAAGAGGCCGCAAGTCTCGGCCACAGCAGGCCTCCACCTAGCCGCACCGCCTCTTAGGATAAATATTTCCACAAATTCCGCCTTTATTTATTTTATGCTATTCAGATAAACCTTAATGGCGCTTTGATGTGGCTCTAACTTGGTACATAGCCTTAGCTTTGGTAGTCGTTGATTGATTTTCTTCTAAATTTTGCCTGTTAGATAATTAATTCTTCGTTGCAAAAATACACCCTTGACTTATTTAGAGTAGATAAAATAGCCGGTTGGCCGTTACTTTGATTTAAACAATCTGCCGGTACCTACCCAATTCAATTGGATTGTAACTCGTAAACTGTTTGCTCTCACGAGTCCCCTAATATGTAATTGCAGTCAATTGCCAACGAGTTCTACTTAAAGTCAAATAAACACATCAACTGTCTCCATTTAAAAGTCAGTGCCCAAGCTTATTTAAACTTTAGCTGTACTAAATTCACGCATAATTTTGCTGATATTAAAAGTTATAGCTTTAATATGCAGTCGGGACGTAATGGCCTTATTAACTGTATTGACGCCTGATCAATTTCGCTACGCTCTCTCGTTGAAAGCGCATTCATGCAAGACCGGAGGCAGTCGCAATATGCATAACGATCTGCTGTGTTACGCATGGAGTATATTCCTTCAAAGGACAATTGTATATCATAGACAGAGGATGCAGCAAGCTCAAAGACGGATTTATCTATTTTAATACCATATCAAACTTATTTTCAGTCTCTGACTGTGAGGAAAGAAGCAGAGTATAAGTGGCTTTTCTAGCACTATAAATATAGGTAATTTACTTTATTTTGTGTGACCTATTACTATTAAGTGGGGCGTGTTTGTTTTGTATTTTATTTTATCTCTGTCAACAAACCAAATGATTAATAAATAAGTATTTAATTAATGCAGTCAGGAGAAGCTCCATTCGACATAAGGCCGCATGTGCACTGAAGTTAATGTTGTTTCGACAGTATCTTATATAACGCATTATCTCATTTTTATAAAACAAGGATTGTTTTGTAACTATATATTTAATTATATACAAATTATTTAATCTAGATTAAAATAACCTCATGGTGTCAGATTTTACAGTCTGCCTAATTCTTTCTTATGGAAAATTGTGCTTGAATTTGTGTACCATACACGATCTCGTCCGACATTGCTCATTAACTACAGATATTATGCTGCCCATTCAGACATTACATGCGCCTACGAAACCGAAAGCCTGCTGCACATCATGTGCTAATCACAGAAACCAATGATAATGCAACTTTTTTTTACAGCCTAGTGTGGCGTGACCGTATACCGCGGCCGCTATCCCAGTGCTCGCTGCTGGCATCCCAGCAACAAGCGGCGCGGGACCACCGCTCGGACGCGCGTCTACGCATCGACGCCAAAGTATTAGTGATCGTGGAGTCAGCCTACTCGCGGCTTGGACGCGATATTGCCGAGCTACTTGTCGCCAACCGCATTCGGTAAGTTTTTCTTCTCCGTTATTTACGACACCGAAAAAATACAAAGACAATAAAACACAGAACATCCATCAGGGAACACTCGTAAATGATTTCTTCAAATTGAAGTCCATGATGCTTATGTGACAATGTGACATGACACAGCGGTAAAAATCCACATTCTACTTAAAGTTTAAACTCCAGGCCATAATTTCTTCTTTTTCACTATCATGTTTTTTCTGATCCTACTGAAACTTGACTCAGTTTTTTGCTATTGTTATATTGTAAGGCAACTAGTATTAGTAAACTGAAGTTATGAGGTGAGGTTCTACAAAAACGACGCAACATATTGAGAAAAGTTTAGTAGTGTCCTTGCTCTAGAATACGAGAGTGACCGTAACGCCCTCAAATGTTTGTCCGTCCATGTCCTGTAAAAGATTAGTTATATATGTTTCCTTTCGTTTTTTTATTTATCAACCTCTTCGTAATGTCGTTGTCGTTATAATATTAAGCTAGACTGGGTGTAATTACGTAGTAGGCTTATTAGGTTTCTCATGTGTTAGGTAAGATTAGGTTAGTAAAAACAAATCACTAATAAAGTTATTAGAACGAAACAGAAGACCAACACGTTATGCGATGACACCGGTTTATCAACACGGCATATCTTCTATAAACCTAAATAAATATTTTGGTCAAATACTCGTGGAGCCTCGTGTTATTAAATATGTTATATCCATGACAACTTTATGCCTTTTTAAAGACTTAACGGCTGTCTTGTTAAATATTAAAAAGGACAACATATAGTAAAAAGAAAACGTATATTGAATAGCGGCAAAATGACACGAATATTGAAAATGTAAAACGTAAAAAATGTTGTGAATTGTTCACTTCTAACAATCGCCAAAGAAGTCTTGTCCTAATATTTGTCGGGCATCCTTTGCCGGCGAATATTACATGAGGATGTTTGTCACCTCTGTTTGTTTTATTTCCCCGTTCGCGCCCGAGGCTATCGGTTCTGCTCGTTGACAGCTAATATGCGGAAGACTTGACGTACAACGCCCGGAAAAGGAGAAAGTAGGGAGGGTGAAATCCACCTATATTTACTTCAGTACTAATAGCTCCTTACCCCTGTCTGGCGCGGACGCTCCTGCTCGTGTGGATTTTTTGCACGTGTAAGGTAAAAATCAGTTTTCCCCGTTTATTGCGTTAGACGGGCGCGAACATGTTAATGAAATGTGAAACGACATGAGAATTAACCTTATTCTTATTTAGAGCATTTTGAACTATTAGCAGATAGCAAATAATTTCCTACAAATTGAGCACTGTTCTAGAAATTCAATAATCTCTACTTTGTGTTATTGTATCTGATTGAGATAGTAAAGAAACAGTCCCCATTACCTAGAATATAGCAGATCGCACTGCCTGTAACCATTGACAATAGAACCCTAATTTTTTTATCTACGTTCATATCATTAGTGCTTTAAAATGCGTCCAGAAACCAAGTAGGCAATGACTACCAACCATTAGAAATTAATAGAGATGTAAAGTTAACATTACCTCCTGAAAACAGTAGGTTATGAGTTTAAATTTGGAACAGCTGTCAAATTCAAGTGGGGTGTCTATTCTAGTATCTATAGATATTAAAGGAGTCATTGATACGAAACGCTAATTCGTTATGTTTTTTTAATATAAATCGAATGACATTTGACCTCGAGTGACAATAGAATAGGGAGTTCATTTGCTTGTCTATGGTTTAAAAAAATATTTGACTGACATACGAAATACGAAACGCCGCCATTCCAAGCTGTCATTTGTTTTATTTGTTAACTTTTGAATGTTTACAAGTAGCACTAGTAATAGGTAATGCAGGTCATTTCCCTACGTTTCCTGAACCCATCTTAAAACACTTATGATATGTGGGTGGATAAAGTAGTGTATGCAACGATACATAATTAGGCATTACAACATGCCCTTCATTATACACAGATGCATAAACTACTAAAAATACGTTTCTTTTGACGTAAAACACTTTTAATCCAACTTATTTTTATAATATGCAATGAATAGTTCCATATTGTTTTCTGAAGTATGTAAAAGATAAATAAATTTATGGCTTCGTTATTATTACCTATTTTTTAACGCACCCTACCAGCCTATAACTTGTCTTTGTATTACCTGTATGACGTTGAAGTGTTTCTTATCGATAACAACTGTCAATGTTTATATTTTGTCAATCACTTAAAACAAATCGTTCGTGCTACAAAAATATCTAGGTAGGTAAATAGGTAGGTATATACTTATAACGTAGTTTTTTTATATTCTAATTATGTTAAAGAATGTTTATATTACAAAAATAACTTGTTTGTGTTTGTTTCATATTGTATATTGGATTTAATATTAAATAGATAATACATATAAATTTGTATAAGCGACGATATGTATTTTAAGTTTCTTTGTTTTCGAGGCTGTTGATAGATCTACTTTAACGAAGCCATTACCATACCATTATGAACAATGTTGAATGGTCGAGTTTTTAATAAGGAACAGAAAAAAAAATTGCCGACAAGCGCAAAAATCTCAAACTAAAGTTCACTCGTATGTGTGCGTGTGACTACATACGAGTCCATTAGGCTACATGTGCTTGGTCGCTATTTAACCATCACTTCCGCGGGGTCCGCAAATAGTCGCCACAAAATTGCTCCCACCTAAATTCGATGTATAGTAAATGCTAAAGAGCTACTACTACCTACGTTTTTACTATCAAAAAACCGTGTATTGTACTTATCAATGGACGGATATATAAGACCGAAACATAAAATGCATCTTAAACGAACACGAGATTAGAGTAGAAGCCACTTAAAGATTAAGCTAGAGCTTCGTCGAGGTGAACTTAGAGCGGGTGCTGCGTCTTCCCCAGGCGCCTGAATAAATAGTGGCGAGATAAGCGCAGCTAGTGCTGGTCGCTAGTTAAATATGAACCAGTAAATGGGTATAAAGGTGACAGCTGAGCGCTCCAGGGCGCGACGTAGCGCGCCCTGGCGTAGCATAGCGGTATGGCGCGAGGAGGCGCAAGTTATCTTACGGCAAGTCGTTGCGGTGTCAGTTAGTTAGTTAGTAGTGCCATTAGAGCCGCCGTGCCGCCCCGCCCGCCATCTTACCGCCGGGTACTCCATTAGTGCTCGTTTATGTCAAAACGACTTAATTACTTCAAGGGAAATTCACAGTTTCCTTTAATTATCACGTCAATCCCCCGCCTCGTCACACACACTCGTGTTTGTTTTGTTGGCCGTTCGGCTCCTCGACCCTTCTGGTGTGATGGAGACGTTTATTATTCCCAGATGTCGTAAAATACATTTAATTGCAAGCGAGAACGTTTTAACTGGTAATTCCCATGTCGACACTCATTATTTTTGCGCTAACCCTACTTCGGACCAGTAACGCCGTAAACGTAAAGTAAATGAAATAATAAGTAAATGCAATTGTGTACTTGAAGATTTTTAATATATAATGCTCAACTCGATAAAGGCGACAAGAAACTTTGCTTCATCTTATAAGCTAGTTGTTGCTGTTGAAGCCGCTAGTAGTTGTGTCAGTCGTTAGCTTAGTTAGTACGTCCCTGCTGCCATTAGAAGCCGACTCGCGACCGCTCCCTTGCTTATCGCAACGTTTTGAGCTCTTCCAACTTTTTGTATGCAGCGGCGTCGCGCCAAAGATGGTAACTGGCAAACTCACGTAAACATTTGCTTTGCAGACTCGTTTCAAATAATGACACAGAAAATGTCTCCGTCTGAATAAACTTTATACTACGAAACTAATGTTCATTAGGGAAAGGACGAAACTGGTCAACCTTCGGGCTAATGACTGCGATGCTTAAAGTGAATTTGTTCTTTAGAGGTACATTGTTTCATTAGAGGTGGAGAAATGCCAAGATAAATAGGCTCATCAAGCATTTAAATGACAATACAACAATTATATGATTTAAATTGCTTTGAAGTTTTCGTTAATGGTAACCATCGACAGCACCGGTGACGGCTGTCAGCGGACCCCGGTGCGGTTTCGTCGGGTGCCATCGGTCTGTTTACGATAACTGTTGGTATCTCGAGGGGCGGCAGATCGCCGCGCGCCGGGGGTGCCATGACATTGCCCCCTTTAATTGAACTCACTCGCGCTCCCTTATCACGATTTAGCCCTCGTCGCGTTCGGTTCCCAACTAAGTAGGCCATTTCACGCGTTCCAATTGGAACCGAGCGCTTTTATTTAAGGACAGGACACTAATTAAGCTAATTAGAAATATATTAGCCAAGCCTGTAAGTACTGCTACTTAGGTCGTATTTCAGTGTTCACGTAGTCTCGTGTCATAAACGAGCCCATTCCCACAAATGAACGGAAAAGTTTTTAACTTGCAAATCGGTTATAGGAGGGCGCTTCGATGTTGTACGAGCTATATTATGTTATGCACAAAGTTGCCAACGAGTAGCCGTGCATTAGAGAGCCAGGGACTGAGCGGGCCGGCGTGAGTTAGGTAAATGCTATTTGCAAGTTGCCGTTCGCCTTAGCCTGCCTCTGTACTGTAGTGCTCTTGGCTGCCAAATTGAAACGGGCCTTAACTCGAACAAAATGAACGGTAGCTGCTTGGTACTTTCATACCAATTACTTACCTCTCCTTCACGACACTAGGTGCATTTTCCAATTTCCTGTACTGTGACCGGCTTTCTACTGTAAACCTATTCATATCTTTCAATATTGATGTTGGACACGTATACCTAATGGCTGTCGTGCATCTTATAGAAAATGGGTGATTATTCCGATGGGGAATATTTACGCTATTACATTGGAAATCAATTGAATACTTCATATGAAAAGGGTAGGTCATCGTAGAAGCCATTAAAATCGTACAATTCCGTGACAAGGGTCAACCATCATTGCTTTGTTTACAGTATCTGTCTAAGCTGTTAGTTTGAAATTCTAACACTGCTTTTGTAACGGCTAATGGTTTTATCGTACTGAAGGCTGGTTTCTGTTTGATCAGATTTATCGAGTTGTTACTGAAACGACAGGAATTTAAGGGACAAACCCTTTCCATCAATTAGGGTTAGGATACATGCAATAAACCCGGGTAAAGTTTGCTGTATGTTTCTAATGACTTATAAATATATCTTCAGTGAACTTATTAACTTATTAAAAATGATATCTTTTTATTTGAATTGTTAAAAAATTTAAATGATTTTCTATAGAAAAATTAGACAACGCTAGTAGAGAATGCTTTCGCTTACAGTTTAATTTTTTAGTTCTTATGTTCTTGATATTCCCGTCTTAAAACTGTATGTATACTATACTGTATTGTGTATATATATATATAGGCTGTTAAGTTAAAAGTTACCTGTCTAGTAACCAGTAACAGCTTGTGATAGTAATAAGTATTTTAGACTGCAATGCCAAGTTCTTGATATAGGTCAGACGAAAATTATGTTCTGACTAATGTGAGTATGCCGTGTTGGGAAATAAGACTTAAATTACATGGCTGAGTAGATCTTCCTGCTCAATTTTGTGAAGCACGACATGCATGACCTTCTTTTTATAATCAGTTTTTCCACTAAACACTTTTCATGTAAAGGTTACAGTATATCTACTACCTAATTATTTGGCTGAAAAGTTAAAAGTTAAAGTAGATTTAAATAAAGGCTTTTGGGTAATTGATATGTGAGCAAATTTAATGATAAATATTTATATTTATCTACACATCTACATAAACCTTCTATGATTGGTGGAAATTAAAATTTCGAACGTATTTTCTAAAAAACAAAGCTATTGGTTACTTACTATACAATTGATATGAGAATTAGACTAGGCTTGACTGTAGTTTATTTGAGAATTTAAAAGTAAAGTACGGTTGCTTGGAAAAAGTTTTCATTCGCCGCCATTACAAATATTCGTTTGATTTTTCGTTTGCGGTTCCACGAATCATTATTGAGAACTTATATTGTATGTATATATAGCAATGTACTCGTATATGTCACTGTACATAATTAGGCAGAAAAATACTCGTTCGATGTTATTGTGGAACGGCTTCGCTTCGTTTCATAAAACCAAACTTGTATTTTTATGATTATGACTTACACTTATATTATGTAGCAGTAACATTATAAAGTACTTTTATTTACTGCGCTAGTATTCTGGCACGGTACACCAAGGTCTACCGTTATAAATATAAGATTAAACGAACTTACCGTACGTAAAGTTCTATCTTAGTTATACGAAGCTGCCAGTCCGAGACGTTTTACATGTAGCTAAAGGGTTTCAAACCAGTTAACTGAAAAATCGGTTTACCGGCCAAATCTTACAGCAGTTAAAAAACGGTTTTTGACGATTTTAGCTGGTAATTAACCGAAACGTCAAAAAATTCTCACAAATTGAAAAAAATTGTATTTAGTTGACGAATCTTCCCCTTCTTGATAACAATTAGGAACAACTAACTATTGGCGGTCTGAGCCCGGGAAACTGGTTACTGGCTTCCGACTTTCCGAGAGATGTTTATTTGTAGCTTTGAAATTATGACCTGGGCTGTTATCATACAGCGCTACTACATTTAAAACGTTTCGGACTGGCAGCAAGTATAATTAATTTCAAATATTATAGAAAATACATTACATGGTTAACAGGCCAGTGTGTAACTATAGTAATGATGGTATAGAGTTTGGATTTACATTAGGTGTTAACATGTTAATATTTTTTCAGTTTTAAGTACCAACTGCAAGTTGTTTCTCATTCCCTCTTCTATGATAGTTTATTTTTATTAATTTATATTCGGTGCGACGCGATTAACAAGATTTTTGTTTACAGGTACAAAGTGGAAGTGGCCGGCAAGAGCCTGCCCGTACTCACCACCTTAGACAAAGGCCGCTACGGAGTGATCGTGTTCGAGTCGCTCTCCAAATACGCCAACATGGACAAGTGGAATCGCGAACTCCTCGACAAGTACTGTCGCGAGTACTCCGTCGGCGTCGTCGGCTTCGCCACGCCTGGCGAGGAAACGCTAGTGGGCGCTCAGCTGAAGGGATTCCCGCTCTTTATGCATACCAATCTCAGACTAAAGGTGTGTATTAAGGGCGTTCCACTAACCCATTGACAATTAATGCCAAAAAGCAGGCTACCATTTGTTTAAATGTACTTTTCACGAGTATCTTTAATAAGGTCCGGCTCATTTTGAAACACACAGACCGTTGGTTGCTTCGTTTCAGGATCGTACACATAGATCCAGGCTTCGTCTCCTGTGTAGATGTTATAAACGACCTTCAGTCGGCCAAGTTCAAACGGCCAGTCACCACGGAACATTTTTACAGCTAAATGTTCATGTAATATCTTATTAATACTAGTCATACATATACCCAGAGTCGTCCTTATCTCATGATACGTAACATGGCGGTCGTGCATTATAAGATTTATAAGTTTTTGCACAGCCTCAATATTTTGACAGATTAGGATACTACGGCCACAATTGAACTCACTAAACCACTTTTACAAATTGGTTTTAAATGGAGCTTCATCACCAAAAGCGGAAGTGTCGTCTTTATCTATATCTAAGATTTTCTTGTGCAATTAATGTTAATAAGTAGTTCTTCTTAGTTACCGGAAGATACTAAAAATCATTAGTTTATCGCATTTTTAACTTTAAATTTACATCAACAATTAATTACGTTGTTATCCAATAAAAGCCTGAAATCACTAAGCTTCAGAAGAGTAAGAACACAAAGAATAAAGTCCTAACCACCTCAGATTCCTATCTCAGTTACTTACAACTTGCCGCGATATGCTAATGAAATGGACGGCATTTCCATAATAAGAACTCTTTCTAATGGAAAACATCGCTCTTGCTTGAATTTATTCTATTCTTTATACGTTACAATTATACAAGCAAAATTGTTTACTGAAAGTAATCAGTGTCACTGCCTCAGTCACTATGAACATTTCGTTTAATTAAACACGAATTTGCCTATTAAATCGCACAATCGCTTGACATACCATTTAATCTTATCAATATTTTTTGTACTCGTATAGTTAACATAAAAGTTTTTGATATTGATGAATATTGATAAGGAAAATACTACGAATTAGTTATAAACGTATAAAACAAATATTGTGTTCTATTAAAGAAAAACTCAATTTACATACTTTGATATAGACATATTATAATCAAAATTAATAATATTCTAATAATCTTCAAGCCATATCCTTGGCGGTAAAAAAATCCTTTATTTGTGATTATTGGAATTTTATCAAAGGAAGCGGGAATTTAATCCCCTTAAACAACATTTCACTCTCGTTTAAAACTACCAATAAAGTGCAGATAATCGGAGCAAGCTTTAGGTGTAAAAGCCATTAATCTTCTTAGCACATCCAACTCTATTCAGTGGTGGCAGCTGAACGGTTACTATATAATAGATATAGGTAGTCATGGCCATTTTAACGCCATCATTATCGTCTCGTTTGATATCCGAACCCTATAATTATAATATCTCTAAACTAGTCACCTGGTTAATGGCAAAACTTAAATTGATATTCCTAATTATACAGTACTCCTTGAATCATTTCATTGTAAGCTGTGTCATATAAGTTTTTTTTAACTTGTTTTGAACGTTTAATTTCTCTTACGAATCTCATTATCTGTAGCAATATGTATAAACTTGTTGTTCCAAATATGTGTTTGGGAAAACTTGACTCAAGAGCGCTTATTAATAATTATCCACTTTGACGTCAAGTTTGAAGCGGAAAATGTGCGCCACTGACGCTACAGTAATATAAATAGGCGCCGAGAATGATAATACCTACTTAGATGTAATATTGTTTTCTAAGCTGTATTTACATTTTACCACATGTCGTATTGCAAATGAGAGCGTAATATAAGTTCGCGGTTTTGAACATATTTTTGACCTCACACTATAGGGAAGAATAAAATAGGTATATGACATAATGTTAAAGAATACGTGAGTAACTGGAATTAGTTTATCTTTACGATTTATTTTGTCACGAACCATCAATTCCATTTAAAGCATCGTAAAACATACATTTATTTCTGTCGTGCTTTCGTGACGAAGGTACAACCTGCGAACGGACACGTGAATCAAAAATAGAATTAGATATCAAAAATAATAAGATTATTCATTTAAGTACTAAGGAAAAATATATTCTTGATTTTGATTTGAAACCTTGTGTTCAGGATGCGACGTTGAACCCGGCGTCGCCAGTGCTGCGCCTGGCGCGGGCCGGCGAGACAGCCTGGGGCGCTTTACCCGGCGACCACTGGACCGTGTTTCGCGCGAACAGCTCCACCTACGAGCCCGTCGCCTGGGCGCTGCGTCAGAACGAATATGGGGCTACCGGTGAGATTTTCTTTCATTCATTATATAGTCATTGCTAATCCGCATTATTAGAAAAAAAAAATGTTTGATGTAAATGAGATTGAGCATTGTACGAGGGCTGTTTCATCTCTTTGAGGCAGTGTCTACTTCATCTGTGCTCAAGAGAGATACTTCCTGCCTGATCTATTAACTGGTTGTCACACATGCAGATGTTAGTTCCCATTCCTACATAAGATAAGGAAATCACAGTACGGCGTTCCGCACGAAGAGGTTCGTCTACGATTGCCTGAACGTTGCATGTGACATGGTGACAATTGTTCCAAGCGGCCTAGTTAACACACCGGGATGTCACACGCTGACGCGGCAGTGATACGTGTGCAAGCTGCGTGGAGCGCTACGGAGTATCGTGTGACTATTAGTGGAACTAGTTTCCTCTAAGTACTTATAACGGTATTTTTAACAAAATAAAAACAAAATAAAATATGTTTTATTTATGATATATAGAACCAGGGCTTGTAACGTATGAAACACATCAAAATTTTAATCAGAATTTTATAGTAAGGTAAATCTTCATTTGTAAAAAAATACACTGGATTATAATAACTTTGGTTCACTGTTTCATATGCTATGCAGGATGTAGAACTAAAAGTATCAACAATATCGATTTATCGTAAGCATTCCGGTTTTAGATTTCTCCATTCTTTAAGTTCAGCGCTTCGTAAACTATGTATACGTAATGCCGCCATCCTTTCTGCGTCATAGTATTTTTGCATATGTCTGAAAAAACGATATGGCTTTTTTTCTGTCTTTAGGTTTAAGAATGTTGGCAAATTAGGTAACGCGGAGACATACATGTATTCTTTACATGCAAAATAAATGTACAGCCTTGCCTAGTGCTGTTAACAACAAGTTATTAACAGAAAAAAACTATTACCTAATCAAATTACATTTTTATATCGTTTGTTCAATAGTTTGTTAACATTTGTTATATAAATAAATAGGATTAAAACCATAACGGGAACGAAACGCACGCAGCGTTCCGGACGAGCAAATAAAACGTGTTAAATATTCACGAGTCGTTCGCTTCGACCAAATTAAAATCTTCGGGAGCGAGCAAACTGACTTTTAGAATAAAAACTCTCGCAAATGGGATAATAGAAGTTCGCACGATAAAAGCTTCGTTATATCATAGCAGTAGCATTTATACACGCGTATAAAAAAATGTACGAAGTTATTATTACATTTTAGATTATTCTACTCCGACCCGAGTGCCACATAATATTCTCAAGAGATGCCTTCCTTTACGAGTTAACTACAGTATTATTGTATGTCTTATTAACCTAATTAAATAAATAAATAAATAAATAAATGTTTCGGGACAATCTTACACAAATCGACCTAGTCCTACGGTAAGCTCAGTAAGGCTTGTGTTGTAGGTACTAGACGACGATATATATAATAAATAGATACATATAAATACTTAAATACATAGAAAACACCCATGACCCAGGAACAAATATCTGTGCTCATCACACAAATAAATGCCCTGACTGGGAATCGAACCCAGGACCTTCGGCTTCATAGGCAGGGTCACTACCCACTAGGCCAGACCGGTCGTCAAATTAACTGGGTATTACATACCTTCTTTTGATTAATTATCATTGGTACAGTAACGGACTTTAATTGTTGAGCCACTTTACGGTTCAAGCTATTTTCTTTTGTTTAATACTAACTCTCGCCTTATGTTTAATAGTAACTCTCGCCTTATATTTAATACTAACTCTCGCCTTATGTTTAATACTAACTCTCGCCTTGTTTAATATTAACTCTCGCCGAATCCAACTCGGTTGGGCAGCGTTCGAGAAACTACGTAATATCTTTTTGTCCGACATACCTCAGCAGTGCCTCAAGACGAAAGTCTTCAGTCAATGTGTGTTACCTGTGTTGACTTACGGCTCCGAAATGTAGTCTTTCACTATCGGCCGCATCTCAAAACTCAAAGTCGCTCAACGGACTAGCAAGCGCAGCGTAGGACGTCCACCCACAAGATGGACAGACGACCTCATTAAGGTCGCCGGAAGACGCTGGATGCAGGTCGCTTCCAACCGGTACATGTGGAGGTCCAAGGGGGAGACCTATGTTCAGCAGTGGACGTCTTAATGGCTGAGATGATGATGATGATGAATACTAACTCTATGAAATGCCCACTGTCAAGTGAACTCTAAACGGCTCAACAACTAAAGTCTCTGCCATATTGTTATGATTATGAATAGCAATATAAACGCCTTCTAGATGACCCATTAGAACTTTAAATAATTACATTAGATTTGTTACTTCTAATGGATTGACATTTAGATATGTACACAGATATTAACTTTACCTATATTGATTAATATTACATTAGTAGTAAAAGTCGCCTTATAATTCGGACAAACATCAAAAGCATATTAGACTAATGAGTAATGACGTTATTAATCTAATAAAACTACAAGTATTGATAAAACTAATATGACATTGGTAATTCGTTATTTTGATTGTTAGAACGATCGCAATCCGTACAGACACTCTAGCAAACGAATAGTGACGGCATGGAAGATACTCTGTATTACGTCCATAACCCAAAAACAAATATTAAAAAAGAGATTAATAATACCCTCGCCAATTTTCGAACCCGGAACCACTAGCTTCGTAGGCATGGTCCCTAGTAAATAACAGGTTCTGCCAGGAATCAGAGGAAACTGCCATGCACATCCTCTGCTCTTGCGGGTCACTAATGCATAAAAGAAGTATCCACCTAGGCAGGCAGGTACTGAAACCTTATGAGGTACACAACATTACAGCCCAAAGAATCTGGAGCTTTCTGGACTCAACGGGAATCAGTAATGAATTATAAAAAGGGCTGTCACAATAGATCATAACTGGTCGATGCGGCGTAAATAATAGCCCAAAAACAGCACTAATAATAATAAATAACTAGGAGGCCGTTAATATTTATGGTTTATTCCAACATTCTTCTGAGCTTCATATAATAGATTCTAAAATCCGAAATCTTTACAGAGGAGCGATTGCCGCTAGCAACGGTGATGCAAGACCACGGGCGTCTGGACGGCATCCAACGCGTGCTGTTTGGTTCTGGACTGCAGTTCTGGCTTCACAGGCTGCTGTTCCTCGATGCTCTCAGCTACCTCAGCCACGGCCAGCTCAGCCTCAGCTTGGAGAGGTGGATTCTAGTCGATATTGACGACATCTTCGTGGGTGAGAGAGGTAAGTTCACACAACTGAACACCTCAAGCGTGTATTGTCGAGATTCGAGCTAAAGTTCTCGCTGCGTTGGTTGATGTGTGCTGTACCTCTACGCTCTCAGCTGCATCAGTCACGGTCAATCAGCCTTAGCCTCGAGAGGTCGATTCTCGGCGATATCTTCGTGGACGAGAGAGGTAATAAAGTTCACACTGAACACCTCTAGCATGTATTGTCCGGTTCCTAGCTATAGTTCTCGGTGCATCGACTGCCGGGTCCTGTACCTCGACACGCTCAGCTACCGCAGCCACAATCAACTCAGATTTAACCTTGAGCGGTGGCTTCTTGTCGACATCGGTGACATCTTCGTAGACGAGAAAGGTAAGTTCACCTTAGCGTGACACGCTAAGGCGTGTAACAGATTGAAAAAGGGTGTTTTCCATTTCTCCTCCGCTTCCCAGTTCGCCAAGAAAATTTAATACCTACATTTAATACGTTCTTAAATTAGTACTACATCCATGATTAATTCAATGTAATCGTTTTTCTTTTAGTTATTTTGAAACAACTTTAATAGCGAATAGTCATTAGACTGAACCTATTTAGTGAAATAAAAGCCAAAAGGACTACTGAAAATAGCAAAATTAATTGTAATATTATACCATATCATTTTATTAACCTCGACCAAAACTACCAATCATCTACGGATTCATATGAGAGTGTATCGAAGCCACACCTAATTGTATCGAACAATTCTCGACGATTCCGAATGTAATTAGGACTTTAGAAACTTTAAGGAGTTTAGCTGGAGTTCTATGTACGATAATGCCGATAACTGTTGCGTTGGATACATTTCTAAATTATAAAAGTCTGCTATTAACGAATTTACTATCACATAACCAATGTTAAAAAGGCATTATTTGGCGGTTATTTGGTGATTATGATAAAATTAATTAATTGTTCGGCATCGTAACTAAATTACAAATTATGTTTCAAACTGTTTGTAATTTAATGTTGAATCGGGTTTCAATTTAAATATCACAAACAGCTATTTTTATTCAGAGCTACTGGCGGATGATATTTTTCATTTTGTACCAGTGATTGTGAGTAGAAACCTATTGTATTTATTTATCCGAAAGTAGATTCCCTTGTTCCGCCTCGGGCTGTCTTGTATTTTGATCATAACAACATAAAGAAATTTAATTTCCTCAAACATGAACCTCATTATACACCAATAAACATCAACCAGTATTTTCTTTTTCTAATTCCTTAGTTAGAAAACAAAGACGGGTAGTAAATAATGTTTTGTGTCGACCTCTGAACATAGTGCTGAGTCTATGCATTCAGTATCACAGTTTACTACGGTACTGATAAAAAGTATAAGTACCTAATGAGATTTTAAAAACTACTTAGAGTACTTACTACATTAGGGTCGCAGCATTTATGTAGGTACTAGCATTTGATTCTGGGTGCCCGAAACATTTCCAACTGTCCCACTAAGCCTCCTAGTCTACGTCGAATCGTTAACCGCTGCCTTCTTCTGTCCATATAACTCATAATCTCGTAAATTAACAGGATCACCTTTACTTCAAGCCAGGGATCGGACAACCCTTTCCGCGGCAAAAGCCATTAAAAGGGCAACCCTTAAACACGGCTAACACATTGAAAGACTTACCAGATTGAACTGCTAACGTATGCGGAGTGAAATTTGGACAAAGTGCAATGTTGTTTTAAATAAAAAAAACACCATTATTTTTTTTAATAGTTATGTTTTTATAATAAAGTACCTAATAATGATTAATGTAAAATTAAGTTTACTCCCATGCGAGATGCTTTACGGCAGTTCTGAGGAACTTTGTCCATCGCTGTCGAAAACATAGATGTGGGCATTTTATTCAAGTCCAATTTTATTTTACGAATCAAGCTTTGCACATTAATGGACCGAAAATTATTGCAATATACTCGCCCCTTTAGATTTGCCCAAAAATCTTCAATAGGGCGAAGTTGCGGAACATTAGGTGGATTTGATGTCTTCGGTACGTATGGGATGTTTAGCTCCGCCATTTTGCTAAGTGTTTTTTTGGAATAATGGCTTGAGGCTAAGTCTGGCCAAAACACAACATTTTCTCCTCTGTGACTCGTATTTATTAAATCTCGCACTAATGGCAAACAACGCTCTATGTAGCGATCGGTGTTCACAGCTAAACCTGATTCAAAGAACACCGACTTGGACATTCCGCGTCGACTGATGGCAAGCCATAGCAAAACTTTTTTAGGAAACTTGGTATGCTCAACATATTTCACGTTCTCATCAGTTGGACCATTGGTCTTCTCAAAATAGTAATTGCCTTGCCACTCGTTTCCATCTAACGTGAAATATAACTCGTCATCCATGACGCAACTCACATTGTTTTGGCGTAAAATATTTCTTTGACCAATTTACGCAGCCGTATTTTCTGAGTGGATTTTTGATTTTCGGAGACGGTGGATTTAAATTTTCTACACCGCTTATCGATGCCTATGTCTTCAAGATATTTTTTGACAGTTTTTCCGTCACATTAAAATTTTCTTCCGAGCTCTCTGTAAGATTTAGCAACACGACTGGCGGTAATTTTCTTTAGTCGAGCTCTCTCAGAAAACTTGCTCAAGCTGGGATAATTTCCAGAACCAGGCCTTCTAGCAGTGGTTGTTTTTAAGGTAAAAGACGCTAAAATATTATAAATGGTGCTTCGACTCTCACCCATTTGAACAAAATATTCCACCACCTTCGATTTCGGCCATAGGGGATATATACTGTAGAAATTACATACAGTTTTACGACGGCGTTCTTGGTTATTTACCACAATTACAAAATCAAACATCCAATCCTTATGAAACTTACCAGACTGATTGACAGATATATAGACTCGATATTGACATACACACATATTTTTTTTAGATTTTTGTTTTTTACATTTTATTTATTCAAACTTTGTCCAAATTTCACTCCGCATACGTTAGCCCATATATTTGGCTATCCCTTACCGTACGACTAAGCAAAACATAAAACTAGCCCTTTACAATCACTAACCGCTATCCTTTATGCCTTGCTATCCCTTATAAAGGGTTACCCTTATTACTTAGCGCTTTTTATAAAGCTTTCCCTTTGGTAATGTCGTAGTTAATCCTTGCGTGAAAGAGACAGGTTTAGTATATACTATGACATATGTCTACGCTAGTGTTCGAAAAGCGCGCGTACATCAAATCAAAGAAGTCAAAGAAAACGCCAGATCAGATCAATGTGTGCTTTATGAACAAGGCAGACGATTTCATCTAGCACGCTTGTATGTAAAAGGGAAGCCCTTTTATAAGGCTAACCCTTATAAGCAATATGTAAGGTTTTGGTGAGCGGATGATTAGTGTTTTGTTAGGGTATTGGGATAGCGCTTAGTTATAAGGGTTAGCGCTTTTATAAGGGCTTTAAAAGCAAAATGAAAGGGTATTGTCAAATAAGGGTATGGTGAGTAAAGCCTTATGTAAAACCCATACAAAACCCTTTATAAGGGATAGCGGGCCGGTCCCTGCTTCAAGCTATTAAACTGGGTTATATATATTTCGAGTGTTCAAAAATTAACTATTATATTTTAGGTACCTACTTAAATATTTGTATGAATACGAAAACTACTTGTAAATTCGTCGCTTTACTCTACTGTTATTCCATCGTAATCAATTGTCTAGTTTAAATAAACTTTGAACTTCGTTGGACGGTGATCACATAACATTACAATTCTCGCCGTCAATGTTCGCTGCTTCACCATCATATCGAACGCGTTGTTTCATTAGATATTCTTGTTCTAAGGAGAATTTTATATCATCATCTATACGGTAGGTAACTTGAAGCCTGAAGCCTGCAATCGACTCCCTTAATAATCGATTTGTAATCCATGTCTATACTTATGGTTACTGAGCATATTCTATGTTATGTCACATAACTTTTACACTGAATAAGTCACATTTACTAACTGTAGCGTTTGTTTATAGCACCAAGTATAACAAAACCGTGACTTTTATTAACTAAATAACTACTTAGTTGGATATAAAATTGGTTTATAAATTCACCTCTATTATTTTATGGCGTAATCACTTTGCCGTACCAACTTCGCAGATGTCCAAACTTGAATCGGTAGGTATCTATGTTGTAATGTAAAAATCTGTCTAACATTCGCTAGGGATTTTTGCAAAAACTATGAAATATTAAGTGAAGCAAGCTTACGTTATGCTGGTATATTAAAGTGATTAAAAAGGAATTCTCATTAATCCTAAGGAACATTGTTAACTAAAGCTTTCATACTCAGGTACTCGCCTCCACGAAGAGGATGTTGCAGCCCTCCTGGCCTCCCAGTCCGCCTTACAACGCCTGGTGCCGGGCTTCAGGTTCAACCTCGGCTTCAGTGCCAAGTACTACCACCACGGGACGGCGCTCGAGAACCAAGGCGATGACGCGCTTCTTAAGAACAGGGAACACTTCAACTGGTATGTTACTCTTTAATAATTAAGTTAATATGCCTATTCTGCCGCATATTGTCACGTGATTCAGATTAATCCTCATTCCACGATGATGTATAATTGAGTTTTATTCTAAACTTTTTTTTGATATACATTTACCTTTCCAGTATAACCTAGCCAGTATTATAACAAACTTCCTTAATACGGAAATATTGATGGCTTACTGTCGTCATGGATCGGATCAGAAAATGTACTAATAAAGTTGATCGACCCCTAAATGTATTGTGTGTTATTTACTGAACACACGCGCTCTGATTTATAATTTAGATAATGTAGTAGCATTATGCTAAATGGCCTTTTCTACCTATTCACAACAGTTTTATAGTGCCGAGTAACACGCGTCTTTCACGTTATTAAAAATTATTTCATAAATGCATTTTCACCTTTATCTTTTTATAAAAAGGTTGCGCTTGGCTATTCTTTTATCGGTAAGAAATAGTTGAAGTGCCTGTGAATTCCGCCCGTGCCTTGCTTTAGAACAAATGAGGTCGCCTGGATGGAATGGCGTAGGCAATATTTCTGAACGATAAAATACCTCTTTAAATAAAGGCTTCGGAAGTGCTTAGATCTTAAGGCTAAACTTTTTATTTTTATTGAGTTATTTTATATACGTTTGGAATTACGAAACACTTCGAGTAACCATATTATTACTATGACTGTTAAACTAGCAGGTTTTTTGTAACACTTGATTCTTATTTATTTACAATTATAACACTATATATTGGGATATATTTCCCATTCCAATTATACTGTTATGGCGAGTTTTATTCATTTTATGAACACCCGTGTAAGTGGATCAGAACGAATATATAATATACATATAATGTGAGTAGTCTAGAATCTCGATGCCATCCACGGAGTAATAATTAAAACTATTTTGCACACTCCCGAAAGCAATCATTAAAAAAACTGTTAAAAACCGAATGGATCAAATTTTAATCTTATACTCTTAAAAGTATAATAATCTTATAAACTTTATCTATTTTAAACGTAAGTTGTTTCATTAATTACAGTACAAGACACCGACACATTAAGACAGGTACAAAAATGGTACAAGCCATTGAACAGGTCTGATTCAGGTACCACTTGTACTATCAAACGAGGATGATATAAAGGGCAGTCTAACGTGTGCGGACAATAGAGATAACAGCTAACATAGAGGAGATAAAACGAATGACGAATTTAGCGCTAGAACATTGTGTTCTGTGTTTGCCGTACATGTTGTTTGATGCCCGCATACAAAAACATACCTATATTCAATATATATACATAGAGTATATGCTACAAAATAAAACAACACCGCAACAAAA
Organism: Grapholita molesta; assembly: GCA_022674325.2. Taxonomy (NCBI): domain Eukaryota; kingdom Metazoa; phylum Arthropoda; class Insecta; order Lepidoptera; family Tortricidae; genus Grapholita; species Grapholita molesta. The sequence continues at coordinate 8,276,684 of CP053126.2, forward strand.
GTTGAAACGAGCTCGAAACTACGGCAAAAACTACCAACCTATTTACTAACTAAACTAAACCTAGCCAGTGACACTTTTGCGTCACTACGGTCATTTTGATTTATCGTTGCTAACTTTTCAGGCCGCAAAAACCTTATTTATTTCTCAGAGTGGTTTAAGCGGAGCTCGGGCTGACCGCAAAAACTTCAGAACAATTTGTTTAGTTACATTTACACCATTATTAACTATTTTTATTTATGAAGTTTTACCGAGAGTTAAAAACAAAGATATGTATTAAAACGCGTGTCTTATTGTAACTGCCGCTTGTTATTCTATAAACGTACAATAATTTATATTAATTATTGCAATTAGTGGACCGCGTAATCAGTATGTGTTAGTTAATTACAGTGAAAGATACTCGTAATTATCACCTTCGTGTCTTAGTAACATTTGGAATTCATTAGTCGTTCCCCCAGTGCTAAGCAACGTGACATTATGTCCTTCTGTTGAAGACAAGGTTCTTCCACATAGTTCTATCCTCCGCCAAGCGTATCGCCTCGTACAGATTTCATTGCAGTCATTTGGGCACACCATCTAAATTCCATAAGGTATTCACATTTTCTTCTGTTAATCATTTCATTTCTATTCTCCCTTCTTCATAATAGAGATTCGAATTGTGGGTAAATAAAAACAAATTCCAACGATTAATTGAATTTATTAAAATTCAATAACAAACTCGTCACGACAGTTTTTTTAGGATTCCGTATCGAAATTGGCAGAAAAGTACAAAACTGTTTTAAAACTTTATCGGGTAACCTCTTCTCATCAATTTAATATGTGCATGGTCGAACACGCCTTTGGTTGTTTTTTTTTTTAACATACATCAACTCAAATGCCAATCGATTTTCAATAAGAACTTTGAGGTTGGCTAACGATTAATGATATAACGTTAAGTATAGATGAAGTTGAAACTTTTGTAGCTGCAAATGAAGTAGACGCTAGTAAACATATATAGCTGTAGGTATCGATTGTTCCTATAAGATTTCTCTTATGCCCGGAATACACGAGGCTAGTTTTTCAAGCCAGTATAGTAAGCTAGTACTAGTGAGCTAGCAAGCTAGTGCGTCTATCTTCGTGTATACAAAACTAGCTTAACTTTCAGGCTAGTAAGCTAGTGCTGAAGCCAGGATAGTTTTAATAGCTTGCCGTTCTATTTTTTGAGCTAGTAGCGCCCCCCACCACCGATTTCGCTAGCCTGGCTTGTGTACTATCTTCGTGTGTCCGGTTAAGCTAGTATCCGTCCGGCTAGTGCCATGTGTCCATACACGTTTTTATAATAAATCTTCAAGTAATTCATCTAGCACACATTTACATAGTTTTTTAAGTAATTGTTTCATTCACGCTATGTTCTTTTTTACGTATACGATCATATTGACGATTTTTTTACGATACTTTGCAAAGGTACTGGCACTCGAAGTGATATAAAATGACTGGCATCGTGTAGACAGCACTAGCCTGTGTTCAACCCAGGACAGTTTTACTAGCTTACTAGCTTACTAACTAGCTTACTATACTGGCTTGAAAAACTAGTCTCCTGTATTCCGAGCATTAGGCTTTCAATATAAAGCAATTCGTAGTCAAATAGTCAGTCTTACCTCCTTCATAAAACTTTGAAACCTCCGTTGAATTTATTTGTATGAGTGTGAGTGATCAGCACTGATCACAGAGCATGTTTTCTCATGCAAATTTACATTTGCTTCGCTTAAAGCGGCTTTTCCACTAAGGCTGTAGAATTCGTCGCCAAGGTTCGGTATGAACGTGGCAAAACTAAACCGGCAAACTACGTAGGTACTATAATACAGGGTGATCAATCCAAATGGGTCAGTAGGGGAAAGTTAGAAACTATGAGAGATAGCGAAATGTGTTCTTACGAACCATGGCTTCGATTTTAGATTTAACCTTTTGAACGCCAAGCACCACTAAAATGGTCGCGTGATGTCGTGCCTGCCACGCCACCGACCACTAAAGTGGCTACGGCGGACGCTGTCAAAGCAATAGTCGTGCTGACAGATAAGGTTTATATTTGTCCTTCACAAGTCATACCATGGCGTACACGTCATATTTTGGCGCGAGACGAAAAGCGTTCAAAAGGTTAATAATAATGGCATTAAAACTTTTTAAGAAGAGTTAATTTTTGCATCCAATAAAATGGTTACCATTTTGAACATATATTGAAATAATATAATTATCTTTTTGTTGTGTTTTAGTCAATTACTTAAACAGTATTTAAAATGTAGGTACTCGTTGTAACCCATGAATTATGTTTCGTACCATCAACAATAATAATCTTTCAGATTTACGCCTAACATTGTTTACAAGACTCCGATTCCCGGTTATGTATGAGAGAGAAAGTTTGAATGCCATTATTATTAAATCTAAAATCGAAGCCATGGTTCCTAAGAACAGTTTTAGCTATCTTTCATAGTTTCTGACTTCCCTCAACTGACCCATTTGGATTGATCATATTTATATATATATTTATCATATTCCAAGGATGTAAACTACTGTGATTCTCTCTCTGCTTGATTTAGTGTTTGAAAGTCCCCAGTTTCTTCCGAACCTGTGTCGGTAATACAAATTGATTCAATTGAAGATCAAGTCTAAATAGCAGCATTATTTTTATACAGTAAGTATAGCAGTAGCAGTTATAACAAAATAGGCAATTATTTAGTTATTACTGCGTGCTGCGGATTGTGTGCTGAAACAGAAAGTCCATAATGACATGTTCAGCATTGAGAAAATAATTTTAGACATGTAGAAAACAACTTTTCTGGCAGATAATAAATTGCTGCAAATGCAATCCTCTAACCAATTTGAATTTTATTGGCACTTCAACTGAAACCAATTTAACTGCCCGTTGCCGGGATGTTACGGTTACGTGTCAGATTTCGCCCTGTTTATGTATTCATCAAAATATGTCTCTGAGGCTTTTAGGAGATTCTAATAATTAATGATTTAATTAATATTAATAAATTAAACAAGCTGGCTGGCACTGGCTTCCGTCAGCATCAATTTCGTTAATTACGATACGTAATAAAATAGAATTTAGCAAACTAGTTCATCATTTATTAAAGCTCCATTAATAAGTAAATTTTAAATATCTACAAATATTGTCTTCTCTTGTGTATATCTTACAGAATTTAATTTAATACTATTTTGCTTACTGGTAGGCGCCACTCTAACGTAACATATTTTTTTTTATAATATACTTCGTTTAGTTATGTAATATGTATACTATATCAAAACAGGAATTAAAATAGTATTATTTTTATTATTTTTTACTAATGAGGTAAATCTTCTCCTTCAATGTATAATAGGAAAGGAAATTACAAGATTTAGCAAAATTATTAAAGCTTTGTCACAGCGAATACATGTGTAACCCTGTATAGTGTAATGCACGCTGTAGTAGTTTCCCTAACCATTATTGCACTCACGGTAGTGTCTATACGTAAGGAACGCTCTACGCTATTCATCTTGGTGAAGTACTGCTACAAGTACACATTAGGAAGAATAGGTAGTCTATGAATGAAGGCCAATTTGGATGGAGACGTGCGTCCTTTTACTTTAGCAAGGTTTAAATTTTAAATGGAGCAAAGTAGACTACTAATTTGTTACTTTCATAAATATTATACAGGGCCCGTACCACGGTCATGCCACATGAAGGGTAAGTATCTTGAATACTGAACATTTGATTTATTATACCAATACATAAATCGGTATAATAAAGCTACAGTATATATTTTTTTCTCGTGTTGTGGATTCCATTCCCGGTTCAACCATGTAATTATTTAAAATCCATGCATGCAGTTAACATTGTTTTAAGTTAAAATAATATCTTCTTTCAGTAAAATTTTCCATCTACAATATTAAAGGTAGTATAACCGTGAGACGTCCTGTACAAATGAAAATGAACTAGTAATTATACAAACAACCTAAACAACCAAAAGTAAAGACAAAATTAATAATAAATCTGTTACTTAGTCAAAAACTTCTAATTTAAAGATCTACTCAATAACTACATTGAAAAAAAAAAATGTACTAAGAATTTGTGTGTTCATTCCTAGGTTTTGCCACATGTGGAACCATCAGCAGCCGCACCTCTACAACAACGTGTCGCAGCTGGAGTCTGAGATGATGCTCAACAAGCAGTTCGCTGTGTCGCACGGCATCCCTACCAACTCGTGCTACTCCGTGTCGCCGCATCACTCCGGCGTGTACCCGGTGCACGAGCCGCTCTATGAGGCCTGGCGGAAAGTGTGGGACGTCAAAGTCACAAGTACTGAAGAATACCCGCATTTAAGACCGGCTAGGTAACTTGCTTTATTTACGTACATACATACGTTTCAGCCGTATAAAGTTCACTGCTGGACATAGGCCTCCCATAATTATGACTCATCTTGTATGGTAATTGCCATAGTCGCCACGTTTTTTTTTTTTTTTTATGACATAGGCGGCAAACGAGCAGACGGATTGCCTGCTGGTAAGCAATTACCGTCGCCCATGGGCACTCGCAACACCAGGGGAGTCACAAGCGCGTTGCCGGCCTTTAAGGGGGGTTGGAGCTCTGGGAACCCTCAGGAACACAACACTACATACCTGAAAGGTAGCAGTGGTATTATGGCTGTGGTCTTCTGTAAGGAGGAGGTACTTCCCCAGTTGGGCTGCCCCAGATTCAAGCGTGATGGTCATCGCTGTGCCCTACCTCTCATTGTTGGACGTAGTTTAAGGACATACCCGGGGCCGGGCGTTTGGCTGGCGGGTTGGCGACCGAGTATCTGTAGATTGAGTTTCGACGGACGCTGCTGCCCGTCCGTAGGATTTTTCCGTTTGTCACCTCTTACGATACCCGCGGGATGAGATGGGGCGGCATCACACGGCATTTATTTATTTACTTGTAGGTATTTTTGATTCAGATGTACTTTTTCACGAGCATTTGGAATAACATGTTCTAAGAACAGCGTGATCAAATACTGATATCTAGCCCCTTCGCCTCACTACCCCGTTATCCTAACGACTTAAGCGTTTAATTAATAAACTGTCCCTTATATCACATCACATTGACCGGCTAAGTAAGCCCGTTAAACCGTTAAAGATTTTGTCGCTTTGAAGTACGGTGTCCTGATTAAATTGCACTAGTTTAGTCTGTGTGTGCACAATAAAGCCAGAGTGATCAGTTTTGTTAAATACATGAGTGAGAAACGGTAATTTTCATACAAATTACGTGAGATTATGCGAAGATGAGATGTTATTGAAAATGTTATTTGAAACATGTATGTCGCGATTCTGATTAAAAATTTATCTTTATTATAATTATTACTAATAGCGATAGTATTTTGGATATTGGTTGTTGGATATTTTTAAAACTTCAATTTAATAATATTAATACAAACTTATTCTAAAATGTCACCTCGCATGTCTCAAGTGTTACGAAATTATATTAATATATGATCAGCTCATAGAGAGGTTAGATTGGCCATTAGGCCATTAGGGCAAGTGGTTATCTATCAGTCTTACTCATATGTGATATCACCAAAACTCCAAACATTGATAAGTCGCAATAAAGACGATTGATAGATTTGTAAATCCAAAACATCGTTGTTTATCGATCATCTGGAAAATACTTAGCTTATTGAATGTTGTATTCAAATACTTAATATTGTCCAGTTAGACATTGTTCTCTCAATAATCCGTCAGGAGTCGTGCTCCAATATAAACCGATTGTCTATGCATTTTATTCCGTATAGCGCTTGGGATGGGACCATGTACGTCATTAATTCGAGATTGCGTTGTTGTATAACGTTCCCTATTTGTTATCCCTAAAAATATACCGTTGTTGTATAAGAGACGTTGAGTGCTCTGACATCCTTTTTATTTTTCCGCTGAAACTGCTAAACCTTTAACCCTTGTTAGTGTTTCTGTGGTTACGTTTGATATATTTTGATACAAAGGGTAATTTTACCTGCCTGTCGGCCTTTAAAATATCACTGGACTTTTATTTTACGTAATAATATTTGCATTACGGTCACAAATCCGAGCTAAGCAGCGCCAACTTATTTAAAAAACATTAGCTGTTCGCACGTGACACTTTTTTCGCGAATGAGATTTGGGCAATGTTTTGGTTGCTCCTTTATATTTAATAAGCGAGTTTTTGTACTGCAGTAACAATGGCATGTTTATATGAGCATAATGATTATGAGACGTGATTCTTTATGACGTAGATTGGATTTGAAGGCACCCAGGTCACACGACTCTACGTGACAATACATTTTAAATACGATCACATCGGTTATAAAATATATGCCAGAAAAAGTCCTAGAAGTGTTTAGCCGTAGCGTAGGAATAAGGCTTGCGGCATCCTAAGCCCATTCCCCATTTCATATTAAATAAACCGGCAGGTTACGGCGAGGTTTCAAGCATAGAGGCGTGATGGTGCTCCCTCGACAAACGTGCGGCCTGTTCACTCACACGCTGCTGCTGGAGCGGTACCCCGGCGGGCGGCAGCGGCTCGACCGCTCCATACAGGGCGGGGAGCTCTTCCAGACCGTCATCAACAACCCGGTAAGACGCGACCTTAGGCAAAAGTCATAGTCGGTAGCCACGATACAGGATGCGAGTTCTATTGTAATTGTTGTAACTTTTTACAATATACACCAAACTTCAACAAGTAATATAAACTGGCGATGGGTGTATTTAGTGAGAGCGCGTAAGGAAGTTGTGTTTACATCAAGTTTATATTTTGTTAATTTTAAAATGTTTAGACTCTCGCATACTTCTGTTATTTCTCCAATAAAGATAATAAATAAAAATAGACGCCTAAAGGAAAATAATAAAATATTATCAAGAAATTTGAGCTGGATATCTTCCTAATTCTTGGAACGATTACGTCTCTCATTTGACCCTGAGATGAATTATTGTGACAATGACAACAATTACAATGTTTAATTTGGGCTAAATCATAACACAATCCGGTAGGCTACATTATTTATACTTATAGATATTATTCTGAAGTTCTTATTGTGGCTGAAAGTAAACACCTCTTCAACAGCTTCCTGTTATCAGCAGTTTTAATTAACCTGTCATTGTGATGTACTTGTGTTTTAATTGCTTATTTTTAGTGTGTCCTTTTAATATATGTAAACACTTATAAAACTACTTGAACTTTGAAATAAAATTGCTGCATCTATTTCCAGTAGGTAGTTTGGCGTTAAATACGAACAAAACAACGATTTCTTTTTTAGGAGCACATTGACTTTATAAGCCGACTTATTTAGAGTTTTGCCTCTGTTTAAAACGAAAACTTCCGATTACAGAACGGTGCAAACACAAACTTTCCATGGGTTAACAAATTGTCCGAGATACGTGAAGACAAAACCCGCCAAGTTATCCCAAATTTCGTACGTTTTGAGTGCAGCGCATATCAAAATCCGATAGTTATATCTAAAAGTATCGTATCATTTAAATAAAACGTGAATAGATTATTTTGCAGATAGTTCATGTGCCCTTTATAAACGATAAGTAAAAAATATACTCGCACGTCGCAATTTTCCGCCGTAGTCGTTAAACCGTTAATACAGGTTGCGGAAGCACGTAGGTACGTAATGAGGATGTCGTCCTTGTGAGATATCATCATTTCCGGTGTTAACTACAGGGGCTTAGTTCGAATTGTTTATAGCTTGAGATACGACGACAATGTGAAGCTTTTATTAATAAACTATGTTATCGATGGAAGTAAACAGTATTTACAAATATAGCAAAAATTTGTTGTGTTCCCACACTATGTGTTAGCTACCTCAAAAATCACAATAAAGCATATCCATTTTTCTTTTATTCCTAAGACTAAAAAAAAAATTAAGATTTCCGGTGCAAAATAGTGTAGCTATGAAAGCGTCCGTAACCTTCATATTTATGTATGTACCTGGGCAGAAACATTTGTTGATTTATATTTATTACAAAGAAATTATGATCATATTAAAAAAAAACTCCGCTCATCACACTTTGGTATATCAAGGCTAGTTGTTATGTTACTAGGTACTCGTAAGATTATAATATTAGTTAGATATAACTGAGAGACAGCACTGGCCATTTTTTAGTCACTGGGCGTGTTTTTATCGTCCTGAGCCCTGAGTGTAAGTTATTAACCTAACTTTACGTCACGAACGCATTTGCGTTTCCCATATAAATAACATTATCAATTACGCGATCGTAAACTTTTTTTACGTCAAAAGAAACTTACACTATAGTAGAGGAGATATAGCGTTTGGGGTCAAAATAATTGCCACAGAACCGGAGTTTAGTGTTTTTAGTTCTTTGTGTGTATCTTTTTGACATACTAAAAATATAGAAAAATATATGTGTGCAAAATGCGATTTTCCACACGGCAAAGATTTGAAAAATTGAAAATTCCCCATATAAAACCCAAATTTTGTATGGTCTCAAAGTACAGGAAATTACACACAAAAGAAGGTTATGAGGTTAATTTAATAAAATAAACGTAAATTAAAAAGTGGTGACTAAAAAAAAAAAAGATTTTTCAAGCAAAAAATGTTTTTTTGTTAAAATTGATAATGAAACTTATATAGACTATATACACATCAATATACGTTACAAAAAGAAAAGCATGTTTAATACATGAATATTTCCTATTATACCTAAATAATACAAAAAATAGACTTTTAATTAACAAGACAAAATATAGAGCTCCTCCATAGACTGCCACATGGAGCAATCTTCAACATACTGCGGCCACTGACTACCAGCGTTAGTTTAGCGTTTGTGGATGTCCGATATTGCGCTTTCCTAGATGTAGTCGCCACTTTACTAGGACTTTTCTGTCCTAACGGCCATCGACCACCACTGCCACTTCAACAGTGCAATTTTACGAGCCATGGCGGTTTTTCTGTCTTTTTTTTACGGAACATCATTGAACTGCATCTACGTGGCGATAGTCCGAGCGGTCACGGGTCTTCCTTAATGCTCCACAGCCGAGTTTGATATTGCCTTTTCGAAGTTTTATTTGCCTAACTGGACTACATGTCCCAGATACAAATATTCGTCAGCAACTTCGACAGCAACGTTCCCAACCGAAATCGTATACATGGCGACAAGGACATCTTTGATGCTTCTATTATGTTAACTTTCAGCCCTACCTGTTCTGAAACTCTACTAAGGTCCTGAAGTGCTCAGACATGACAATGACATAGTCTAGGAACCGAAGGTGAGTGAGGTGTTAGCTCTTAACATTGATCCAGTACCTTAAAGGCATCTTCCAGTGCAGCAACCAGGTTCGGAGAATGACATCTTCCTGTCTTACACCTCGGTGCGGCTGGATTGGCTCAGAGCTCTGGTCCTGAATATCGGTGATCGGTGAAGAAATAGAAGTACAGCCCATGTCTCGATCGAACCACGATGTAATCAGCCACTATGCTTGGCGTTTGTGGACTATGAGAAAGCCCCCTTGTTGGAAAAAAACAACTACTCAATATGTCAATTGAGCCCTACACTACAATTTTTAATTAATATATTAATAGTAAAAATGGTCGATACTCCCGTAAACCGTATACAAATGAGTAGTGTTGTAGTGGCAGATAATAATGTGTCGACATATGGCATAGAATGATTTAAATGTTCTCTATTGCTCTGTGATTTAAGATTATTAGATTTACAAATAACATTAAACAATTGGAAAAGATACATGGAAGAACTTTATAAGTCCTGTCGAGTTCGATGAAGATGATATGGAAGATGAACAGCTAATAGACTAGAGATGATAGAATAGGTAGTAAGATAGGTATACATAGTTAGTAAAATAGGTAATAGATTGGAATATAATACTTGAAGAAGAGTTTTTTAAAGCCATGTCGAATATTCTAAATGGTAAAGCTGCAGAAGATGGCGGAATTCCTATTCTAAAACAGCATATAAGTTTAAATATGAAGAACACGTTAATTGTGAAATTTAAATTAATTGACAAGATTAGCAGACGACATTGCGCCATTTGCAGAGAATAGTAACAAGTTACAGCAGACACTTTAAAAATGATGAAATCTTTGATAGATTCAGCCTTAAAAGTAACAGTAATACAATCATTTTGTTATTATATTACCAAAAACCTCATAACAAATGCTTGACAGAAATCATGACTAATGGAGAGGAGACGTCTTGCAAATTTTGTTTATTACAGATAAAAGGTGAGACATAGATAGGGCATCTGATGAGGTATAAGACCTTTTATTTTAAAATTTTGGATACCAAGATCGAGAGGATGACAGACCGAGGAAGGCCAAGATATGCATATCTCAGACACGTAAAGAAGAAGGCTCTTGTTATAAGGCTAGCAGAGGGAAAAGTAGACTCCACCAACATTCTTAAATATTGATGATGATATAACATATTGAAAACTGCACAAGCTTATTTTTAATCTTCTACCATCTGGTTATTTAATTTTAATTTTAGAAATTAACGTCATAACCTTTTTTACCTTTTTTTCCTGTAATTCGATGCCACACACGATTTTTAATAAATTTTATGAATTTTCGAAGATACAATTTTTGTGGGGCAAAAGAACGCATTTTTCACAAATATATTGCTGATGTGGCAATAGGAAGGCCACGTAACTCGGAGAGTCGATGGCCGTTAAGACAGAAAACTCCTCGTGGCGACTACGTCTAGGAAAGCGCAATATTGGACATCCACAGGCACAAACGCTAAACTAACGCTGGTAGCAGTGACTACATTATGTTGAAGATTGCTCCATGTGGCAGTCTATGGGTGAGGTCTATATTTTCTCGTGCTAATTAAAATACAGCCTATATGTTTTGTATAATATATCATGTTTTAAATATGTTATTTTTATAACGTATATTGATGTGTATAGTCTATAAAGGTAAAGTTTAATTTTCAATTTAAAGAAAAAAAAAATTCTTGAAAAATGTTTTTTTTTTTTTTATTCACCACATTGTTATTTACGTTTATATTATAAAATTAACCTCATTATAGTTTTTAGTGTGTAATTTCCTGTAATTTCAGACCACACAAAATATGAGTTTTATATGGAGAATTCTCAGTTTTTCAAATCTTTGCCGTGTGAAAAATCACATTTTGCACACATGTATTTTTCTATATTTTTAGTATGTCAAATAGATGCATACAAAGAACTAAAAAAAAACAAACTCCGCTTCTGTGGGAATTATTTTGATCCTCACCTACAAATTTTCGTACATCTCCTGTACTACTAGAGCCTCTGTGCTCCAAGACCACAAACAAATAAATAATTAAATCTGGTGTGATGTTATGATGTACTTAGCTTAAGTTGTACTATCTAATATGTATTGTAAGTCTGTATATGTATAATGGTGAGAGAAATGCACAAGACCTACCTACGGCTTACGCTTTTATAAAAGACTGACCAGCGTTTGACCTCAGTCGCACCTGATGGAAAGTGACGACACAACTATTTAAATTGGAAATTGTAAAATAAATATTTCTAATTAAATATAAATTATAACAACTTATAATCTTAATTTTAATAGATTTTTTTAAGTTAAGGATTAATTTTCTATGTTCATGAATAGCGTAGGTGCGTGACTTATACCGCCTCGAGTAGTAAAAAACTGCTCACCTTTTGTCTTTACAAGAAGATACTGCGATAGATCTTAAGATGTATGCAAAGTGATCTGTCGTAGGTAGACAACTGAATCCACAGTCACTGAATGTGCTGCAGTGTGATTAGCGTAGTGTAAGTATACTTGTTGCATCTTTAAATCGACCTATTAGTATATTATTCCATATTACATCATCATCAATTTATCAAATGTTAGACGCGTTTCTAAAAGTGTTTTGGAATGATTAGTAAACCAGGATAAGTCGACTTTTAACTTAATGGACTTACTATTTATTACTAGGCTTTTGTAGACACCTCTGAAAATAATTATACATGTATATTGACCTCATGTGTCAATTCTATTCCTCATGGTTCATGCAAAGTTAAACAAATGCAGAAATATTGCAGTATCACCGAATTATCAAGTATCACATAACATCCTTTGGCCTGCAAAAGTTGCTATGTATTTTAGACCAATTTTTCAGGACAAAACAAAAAACAAGTTTTCTCATTATGCATTGAAAGAAAGTAAAAATAGGTGTTACCTATTTTTTTCTTAATACCAACGCCATAAGCCAAGGTTTGCCCTATGTAGTTAAAGATTCTGACATGTATGCATAAGACATCTATACCAGAGGTCAATATAAATAGTATGAGCCCAAGCTACTCTGATTTTACTGCCGACCTAGTAGGCCGTCTTGTAAACATTATTATTATCGCAATGACATTTGTAACATAAGTACGCTTATCTTTATATTGACCTGCGACTTATATTAATGTCCATATTACTGTCACATTCATGAACCATGTACATAATCATGTTGAGCGCGTATTAATTATTCTTTGTCACTTCTAATATAATGGACTGTACGAATTGAAAACAGATGACATATACTAAGACCTATTGACGAGGAACTCCGGCGTTCGAAGTAGGTTCGAACTACTCATCTAATTTTAGTTTATAATTTATATAGTAGTGTCACTATATAAAAATCAAAGCAAATCAAAATATTGAATAAAGACATTATAAATTGATTAGTTCTCAGTTGTACTAATTTTGCACCTAAGCCGATTAGTACTAAAAATATTTATATATTTTTAAACAACACTTCTATTTTTATTTTACTAACGGATTTCAATCAAACACGATAAGGATTAACGTGAAAAGCCTAATGTTATGACTAAAAATAACTATTATTAGCTACACATGATTTATTGTGGAAAAAGCAGGTTTATTTTCACTCCATTTTAGCCATACACAAAATGTACAAACATGTACGGTGGAGATAATTTCCTCGTCTGTCACTTCAATGTCAATACCGACAAGTACCTAAGTAAAGGTTATTATTCCACCAGTGTCGAAATGCGTATAATACCTAAACGTATATCTAACGAGATTATGCATCGACTACACTGTATGTAAATGCAAATTATGTACCTAACGAAATATTGTCAAATTAAGCTGGTTTAATTGCAAATTTGACGACCGGTCTGGCCTAGTGGGTAGTGACCCTGCCTATGAAGCCGATGGTCCTGGGTTCGATTCCCAGTCGGGGCATTTATTTGTGTGATGAGCACAGATATTTGTTCCTGATTCATGGATGTTTTCTATGTATATGTATCTATCTATTATATATATCGACGTCTAGTACCTACAACACAAGCCTTACTGAGCTTACCGTAGGACTAGGTCGATTTGTGTAAGACTGTCCCGAAATATTTATTTATTTATTTATTTAATTATGATGTATTTCTGTTCAAATCCGGTATCGTGAATGAGTATATATTGAATATTTTTTTATATAAGATAAATCTACTAACCGTGCATGATAACACCATTCATTGGTAATTAGAATTATAAATAAAGTGTTTGTTAACAGATCAACATATTCATGACCCACATGTCCAACTACGGGAACGACCGGCTCGCGCTGTACACGTTCGAGTCCGTGGTGAAGTTCCTTCGGTGCTGGACTAATGTGAGGCTGGCTTCGGCGCCGCCTCTGGCCCTTGCAGAAACGTACTTCCATCTGAGGCCAGACGAACTCAGCCCGCTGTGGGGGGTAAGTTCTTAGTCTCTCATAATTTAGAGATTTGCTTCGCCATCGCTCACCAAAACCAGTAATTTATATTTCATCCATGTATCTGTTTACCCGGGCTCCAAACCAATACTATTTTGGGAGCCGAGGTTAGATCGTAAAAGGCAAAAGCGATGGCTGTCTGACTCTTCTGTTCTAGACAAGCTTGAAGTTGACCTCAATATCGGATCTTAATTAACTTACGAGCTGCATTTTTTATATATTACCGATCAAATTGTATTTTCTATGAATCCGGTCTACACAACCCTTACCTCGCCGCCGACCGTTATATTAGTATGCTTGATATTGACTTCTTTATATAGAAATACCACTACATAAAACCTATAGGTATGCATCCGTAATGGAAGTCATATCGCAAATACAATATCCCGGTATTGACACAACGGAATTGCATCGTCTTATCGCGTGCATACGATATCGCCGCAGCCGCGGCCGTGTCCCGCAATATCCTGTAAATAAATTGTCTCAACCTACATGTTCATTTCCTCTCACCGTTCTGTGGCCGAGTGTGCAGGTATTAAACTGCGTTGTCTGTATCTGAAACAATTGTTGTATGTTGAATGTTGTGGCAAATCTGTCGGCAGTGTTGCTTAAATAAAATAACGAAATGAATCAACGTTGAATTCAATCTGTAGTAAACTCAAACATATTCAAAAGTCAGCTCTTTTGTTTGATAGTTTATATTGATCACATCAACATTTATGAAAAAATTGATAATTATCCTTTTTTGAGAAAAAAATATAAAAACGTTTTAGGGTTAAATAAATGTCGTGAGGATCCAGGTGGCAGGAGAGGGTCAAAAGTCGGTATGGATTATTTTCATTTCACGGGGTATTAACTGGTAGTAAGTAAGATAATTATTTTGACCGTGATCGATTGAACCGTTTTCTAATTACGGCACCCAATATATAATAGTTCAAGTACGGAACCCTACGCTGAACATGGCCCGACATGTTGTTGTGTCATGTGCTTGTGTTGGTTGTCTTAAACTTGTAAGTTTTTTAGTTCAACAAGATATAATTTCACGAAGAACATAGTTCAATAAACACAAGAATACAGGTAGTTCAAATAACAACTCTAAAAAAATATATGAGGTTATTAAAATTATCCCACGGAATAGGTGCATTAGGTATGTGATTAGTAGTGTTATTTTAACATTTAGGTAACGTTATTTTTTACATGATTTTAATATTATAAGATAAAAAAAAAATCGTGAAAAAAGTCCTTTATTATTCAACTACGGCTAACAAACAACTTCTACTGTCTTACGTAGTGTCCACAACTAACAAAATAAAAAGCATTTATTTATGACGACGAAAAATTAATTTTACCTACGAAAGATAAAAAGTCAGGCCTAGCAAAGATAAAACGTTTACGAAAGAAGAAGAAATAAATTCATTCTGATATATTATAATTTATAATGTTAAATGACTTATACGAAACTTAAACGATTTATCCACACAAATGAACCTGAGCGTCTACCATGGTTGACATTTTATCGTATATCGCGCTATCCGTCACTTTCGCACTCGCATACTTGTTAGATAGTGACAGGTATTGTGACAAGTGATAAACAGGCAGCGGAACTTTGGTGCCGATGACATCATTATGACGTAAAATAATAGGGATATAGGATGTTCTTATAAATTATACACAACATAACTATTAACTTTTATCACGCTTTGACAGATGCAACAGTTGTCACTAGCTCGCCGAGTTAATAGCAATGTCAAACTTGATATTCAACCTGACTCAAATAAACTAAGGAAAGTTTCGACTTGATTGATGTATGTTTTTCTATGTTACTAGGTTTAGCTGTTATATTTTGCTGACAGCAACAGCAAAACATTTTTTTATCTTTAACAACTAAGAAAGGAAATGTCTGCAAAAACGGCTGCATCGACTCCATGGCGACTGCGGTCAAGCGATATTGATAATGAGTTAATTATAAATGTTGTACCTTATCAATTCACGAACAAAAAATCATATAACGATGTACAATATTGTTTTCGATAATTTTTCTGATGACAATGACAAAGACAGTTAAGTGATTATGTTTTTTATAAGTACTGGCCGTCTCAAGTGTCAATAAAACATCCGTGAACTAAAGAGGCCAATAAGTTGTTAGTGATTAATGATTATCTATCATCTAGATAAAAACACTCTGTGTACAGCCGCTACGTCATGCGTCTGTCATCGGCACCAAAGTTCCGCTGCCTGGTGATAAAAACCCGCCCATGTTAGGCTAGCTGAAATAGTCGGTTCGCAGAATTATGTGTGCGACCAAAACATTCTCCTACTACACGCGCAAGCTATTTTAATATTCCAAACATCAGGTACATGATTATTCTTACGTTAAATATTACAGGATGGCATGGAAACCGTTTCGGCGTATGAATCAATATGTATTACGGGCGCACTCTGTAGTCTAATCTCTCATCCGCCTTTCGGCCTCGCTACTGATAGAGGGCTCGAAAATCGCGAAAAACTTGGATAGATGTTTGCCAGCGCGATGGGTGATACATAAAAAACTTTTTTTATGATTTATTACCTTCGCCCGTGGTTGGTCTAACCAAAAGTTATGTATGAATTTACATACCTGTGGCGGTGTTTGCTTACATTTGAAGGCTAGAAATGCAAACGTTGGAGTATATTGAAGCATACATTTTCGTTCAACATTGTAAATGAAGTTTATATTTCGTTTCTGTTGTATTTAATTAGGTGTACCTAAGGAGCTGTGCTGTTTTTCCTAGCTATTGAAGTGTCAGGTTGATTGCTTCAATGACAAAAACCGACACTGATTTAGTAATTGATTTTTTTCGTTAAATCAAATGTTGATTGATAGAAAAGAAAATTAACTCATTTTATTATAATGGTGCAAATTGCAAACTATGTTTAGTTTACTTATTATAAATAAGAACGACCTATGGCGAATCGTACTCTGAAACTTTTGTTGAGGTACAAACTTTACAATTCCGTTGGATAGGTACTTACCGTCTCCATACTCGTACGAGCACAGTCATGCGTTTTCTCCGACACATTACAAATTTGTATTTTCTTTTCGATTGTGTAAACGTTGACCACATAATTAAAAACATCCAAATGTAATGAATTCAATGCATAAGTACCTACCTACTAAATGCATTACAGAACGTTGCCAAAATAGCTTAAATGTTGATTATGTCCCACGATCATTATCTATTATGATTGATTATGTAACTGAAATACATAATTGAACACAGTTTTAATCCAGATCGTATTTGTTTTCTGCCGTCTTTTAACAATTTGCGATACCTACTTTCTTACCTAATACATAGTCAAAAATAAAAAAGTTGATACATTATACAAAAACACATCAATACTCTAGAAAAGTGGCATATTCGACTGCGAACAAATTTGCCTTGCAAAAACAATATTTATGGCGCATGTATTAATATTTTACTGGCCAGAGGGATATGTAAAGTATCGTTGAAATATGAAGAGGAAATTGCACATACATCCAACTCCGGGATTTGAAACATGATAGTTCGAGTTTTATGATCGAGAAATAAATTTGATTATAAGTATTTTTCATGACAGAAGCTGTCTGTGTGATGAATGGTCCATAGATCCAATTTACAGGTGAAGGGGTATGATGTTTTCACATCAACTGAAAATTCGTGTTTTTCATAGATAGTACTCAAACATTTATTCTAACAGACGTGTTTTCGATCGCAAATATTAGTTTACAAATAGTAAATATTGATGTGGAGCTTGTAACGCCGCCGTACCATCCCGCATTGTTAATGCGCTCGATTGTGAGGGTTTGGCCGAAATAATATCAGGGGCTGTGTCATTTTGTTCGCTGCGTAGTCAGACTAGAGGATATCTACGTAGAATGTACCTATAGCTATATTTATAGGATTTAGCTATATTTAAATGCAACAATGTTATGCCTAGAAGAATATTATTCCATGAAGGCGTCATTTAGATGTAACTAGAGTTCTTAAACCACTAAAAATAGTAGTTTGAAGAACGAAGCACATTTATATTGACACATAAAACATGCCGTCAGTAGGTAAGTAGGAAGTCCATGTACGATAACGTAATGACGTTAGGTATCCAAACAAAAACATCACGTCAAACAAACGAGTGATTACTCGTGATACCCAGCTTATTTAAAAAAACATACCTACTCCAAGGTACATACTCGTAGCATCAACAATGGGGGGGAAAAGAGCTGCTGTAGAATTGATATTAAAATATTCATAGTTGAGTAAAAATCATGCCTCATCTTTTATTAATCCACTCATACAAATGCAATACAATGCGAAATTTCATGTTTGGTTCAAATCATTATTAGGTGCCGTCCGTGAAATGCCGTGAACGCGAATGGGGCTCGAAAATTAAGACCTATGCTTCTCGAAACATCTATTTTAAATGACTGTATAAACATATATATATATATATATATATATATATATATATACACTTTAGGTACAAAATGAAACAGCTAAATCACATTAATTATTGTCGTGTTAATAAATGACTGCCATATTTTAATGCTGAAGCCGTTCAAATATCCAGCGAATTCAAATATTCTATAACACTCACCTCGATTAAAGTCAAACATAATCATTCAAGAGTTACTTATTTATAATCTCGCGTAAGAAGGAAATTCGCTAAAGAGCGTTTTATATCGTAAGTAGATTTCGATAAAGCTAAGACTCTTTATTGGGAAATGGCTCGCCTTTTCCTTACGTCGTACTGAATTTTCTTTCAAAATTCTCAAGGTTGGTTTATCAAAGACACATTATTAATGTTCGTTACTTGGATTGAAATAGGTAATTCAAATTATACATAAAAGGGTATTACTTATTTACTTTTTGAGCATATGTGGCCGTATGCTGGGAGTCCTTAAAGTGTTGTCTACATTCTACAGTCTATATCTCTCATTTATTAAACTGCATAAATAATATAGGTGAAATCAATTCTACTTAGACATAGCATTTCGTCAGTGTGGTCAAAATCAAACTTCTTCAATATATAACGTCAGTATAAGACGGTCCATACTGTTGGAAACATTGACATGCAAACATGCATTGAATTCAATTTATCATTTATTGCAGTTAACAGAATGAATCATAGAATATTAAGCATTAGGATTTAAGTACGTTCATTCATTATATAATATATAAAATGTTTATTAATATAGAATCCGTGTGACGACATCCGTCACCGGCGAATATGGTCGAAGAGCAAATGGTGCGGTACGCTGCCCAAAGTCCTCGTCATCGGCCCGCAAAAGACTGGAAGCACGGCGCTGTACACCTTTCTGGCGATGCACCCCTCGCTCGTGCCGAACCTGCCCAGCCCGACCACGTACGAAGAGCTGCAGTTCTTCAATAACAACAATTATATGAAAGGATTAGACTGGTGAGTTGGTTTTTATATTGGCGTAGGTTGGATTTCAGTCAAGATCAGCGGCTATGGCGGATGACGCCGTAACTTTTTGTTATAGGACCAGGTGACATCATTGGCATTAATTAATCCTTTGAACGCCACAAGAACACAAAGTGTCGTGAGCTTTCGTGCCTACCACGCCAGCGACACCAAAGTTGTTATAGCGTACGCTGTCAAAGCATTTTATTTGCTGACGGCTTATTTTTAGAGATACTGGGCAAATAGAGGTCATAATTAAACAACAACTAGTTTGCGTTGCCAGTTGCTACATTTTAGGTTTATAATTATGAGTCTACTCTTATTAACAAAGTCTAGTTTATATAACGGCAAGCACGCAAACTAAACAATATGCCATAAACTTGGTATGACTGAATGACACAAAATTGTTTATAACATTTTATGTACAGATCTGTATGTTACGCAAATATATTCTGGAATAGACAATTCGATTACTTTCTATCAGTATTTGTCTTTCAATAAAAGTATAAAGTATAGGTAAACCGCTGTTTACCGCGAACAAATGTTACCTATGCCTA
Source organism: Grapholita molesta (assembly GCA_022674325.2). Classification (NCBI taxonomy): domain Eukaryota; kingdom Metazoa; phylum Arthropoda; class Insecta; order Lepidoptera; family Tortricidae; genus Grapholita; species Grapholita molesta. The sequence goes on from CP053126.2 coordinate 8,296,399, forward strand.
AGATTGGTTTCAGTGGACATTATTGTGGCGTGTATCACCCCAGCCCCAAAACTAGAGACCAAAACATGATAAGTTAATATATACCTATAATACCTACTTATTCTACAGTTTTGTAGAAACCCTTATTCCCGTGGCTAGTCCATTCCTTAAATGCCGATTAGCGGTAATTCGTTGTAAGACTTGTAAGGCGACATCAACGAAGGGGAACGTTATTCGGGCCCCGGCTTTTGTTACCTGACAGGGGTGTCATTATCATTACTTATTAGCGAGGGCTAAAGACCTCCACTTACGTCATTACAATGTCTTCTGAGCAACAATACAACGTTAGGGTGCCGTCTAAATTGTCCCAACGCTGATAAGAGAACGTGTCTCATGATATAAATGGCTGAACAGAACAGGTAGTGAGGTTATTTGTATGCAACCTTTCTGCCGTATTTCGCCAAGTAGAAAAGTAGCCTAGGTATACCTAAAACGGGCTAAATTGAGACTCATTCCTACCATTACTTGTGTTTCAACGTAAGCTTGAACCGTAAAATATATACAGAAGACGTATAATCATTTAATACAAATTATTTGATATAAGCTTGTAAGATAGACGTTGGTAATATATTTTTATAGGCAAAGCAGTAAAAAATCCTAGTTTGTAACATGGTTTATAAATTGCTTGAATTATTCCCTGGTGAGTGTATGTGTAAATTTCTAAATCTCATAAAACACGAAAATGGAGATATATTGGCCCAACATAGCAGCTGCGTACTCAATAAGGAAAGCGCTAGCCACAACAACAAAGTAAACGCTAAATTAACAATAAATAACATTGTTGCTATAACGTTTCTTGTAAGCGCTTGGCGTTACTAGGTACTCTTACCAGTAATTGGAATCGAGCTGCTATGGCAAAGGTGAAACGCTCGAGTTCTAGTGTAAATTACTCTATCCCGATTCAATCAGATAGCAATTGTGCACATATACGCTGTTTGCTTATATTTAGTTCCTCGTCTGGTCATCTGTTAGCTGACCAAGTGTAATTTACTTCAGTGTATGTTAATTTCGAGGCGGTTTATACTATAATATTCTTGTCTTCTGGAATATTATCTTGTCTTATGGAATAGTATTATTAAATGTACCTATCACGTTGCCTTTTTGAAAGGCCCTTCACGGTAACAGACAAAGCAATATCTTTTTTTACAAACACTGTTAGCCACAGTGTTCGTAAAAGTAAAATATTTAAATGCGGAAAATATATATATTTTACAGGTTGGTTGCTGGATCGTGATCTAGTACCAATTTTTCTAACTCAATAACTGGTTAATATTATCTTATGGTAGTATTTGATCAAAATAACGTTAATTATCTTTTCAATTAAAATAATCTTAACCCTTTATAGGGCAACTTCAAAATTTCAATGCAAAAATGACCACCCAACAACATAGTCTTTTGGTATTTTTTTGTTAACAAGAATCATTAGGACAATCGAGCCGCGATGAGGCTTGAACGCACGACCACAGTGACTTTTGGGCGTTAAAGGGTTAAACTAAAAATGCCCATGTGGGAAGCGACAAGACGTAACATTGAGTAGGGTGACCAAATTGAAAGCTTTTTTTTTCTACTTACCCGTCTGAAAAATGAGTATGAACATTGGTAATAAATAATTAATGATTCACATATTTAAATTAATTTAATTAAATGCCACCTTTTGCAATTGGCACTCACTCACGATACGGAATAAAACATACCTAAATATGCTCGAAATATAAATATCTATTCTTTTATTCGCTATTCTTTGAAATGAATAAAGTAATGGTGTTAAGATGAAATTAAAAACAGTAGTTCTTGTAATCAAGGGTTAGTCAGTTTAAATTGATACGAAATAACTTATGGGGTGAATAGCGGAATTAAAAGTATTCTAAATATTTATATACTATATTTAGCTTTACACAATATATTTACCTTTCAACAGGTCTTTTTACAGATACCTAAGATGAATAATAGTGATCACCACTATGGCTTACAATACCAGTTTTGAAATATAAAAAATACCAGGATAGCAAGGTCACTAGGGAGTGACCACCAAACTCTCAATGAGAACCATCCGTCTTATAACGAAATTTGTGACAGGTACTTAAACTTCTTCCCGCCGAGCATCAGCAACGGTACGCAGATGACGTTCGAGAAGTCGGCCACGTACTTCGATGGCGAACAAGCGCCGCGACGTGCACACGCGTTGTTACCCAACGCCAAGATCATCACCATACTCATATCACCCTCTAAACGGTAAGCCTTTCCCTTTCTTAGTAAACTGTAAACTGGCTGTCACTTTAATCTCACAGGACACATCAAAAATACCTAGAAAGTTAGAGAAGGTTCTTTAAAAACTTTAGTCAAATTACAGTTTTAAATCATATTAGGTACTTCGTTCATTCACTCTTAAATAAACTTAAGAGAGGTCAATCAATGCAGCCAATGCAAAATCTTTTAAGCTCATGACTTATCTCCGATCTTATAGACGCGAAATAACTTTTTATCAGTCATTCGCAGGCCAAAAACAATTTTAATTGGACTTTATCCGAGTAGCGAAATGTAATCCCCCAAATTGTAGATATCTTAATTGAAATTACTTCGGTTCAAATAATGAAATTCGCAACGGAATACAATTAAATTTTGTAGTTACCCTAGTAACTTAGAAGTAAATTGAATTCAAATATTTTAACCATACATCGGCTAGTTTTCATTAACTTGATGTTACAAACAGTGTTTTACAGTTGTTCGACGCTTTTATAATTCAGCTTGTCTAATATGGTCGGAGTTTTTATCATTTGTCACAATATCTGTCACTCTCTAATAAGTATGTGTGTGAGAAAGTGACGGATAGCGCGATAGACGATAAAATGCAACCATGCCGTCCGTTCTGAAAAGCGTTTCTAAAACAAAATAATAAAATAAAATAGAAACAAATTCCGCGTAAACTTAGTTTTAAACTTAACCTTTTCATCTTTAGAGAGGCTTTTCACATTATTACCAAGTAAATATTTTTTTTTTTCGATTTTACTTTTCTGTATGTAGATATATAGTTACGAAAGCGAACGATACGTAGTTACGTATCTACTTTCGAGTTTTTAGTTTACCCCTAACGCTCTTAACTAACAGCTCAGGATAGGACGAGCAAATCCACAAATTCACATTTTGAAAAGGTCGATCATTAATGCATATAATTTTTCTACCGTTTAATATAGCAATCAGAAATTATTCTATGACGCGCCCTCGAACTAAGTAGCTTTATAATCCTAGCCCTCTATAGAGTGCAAGGATTATAGAGGTGTAACTGGACTTTGAACATATCCAACTAGCCACTTATATTTTCCCGTATACCCGAGAGAACGTTTGCTAACCTCACCTTGGATGACCGGCTGTGTCAAAGGGGACTTCCCTGCAGTCCGACAGGGCACAGGTGCGTGCAGTGGCTACTCTCCACCTGTTCGCCTCAAGATACCACGGCGTTGACTGCTTGCATTTTTGTTTACATTCGTACGAAATGATTTAAATTTTAGTATAATTTCGTTAAGAAGCATCAAGCCACGTCTTTGTGTTTATGGTTGTTTTTACGTAACTGTGTACCATTAACAGCCAGTTAGCAGTGGTCAGACGTGACTAAAACATAACTTAAGTCGTGATTGATAAGATACAAGCAAGGTATAATATGAAGAAAAATATCACGGTACGCCTGCCTTGTACGAAGATACATTAATCCTTGAGTTGTATTAATCCTTTTGTATTTAATTGTACGAAGATATATATGTATATTTGTATATAAAAAAAAGTATTTCATTCACAGTGCGTACTCTTGGTACCAACATATCCGCTCACACGGCGACGCCGTGGCCAACAACTACACCTTCCATACTGTCATTACAGCAAACGACACCGCACCAAAACCACTTAAAGACTTAAGGTAAGATCATTATTTAACCCTCTTTAAAATAAAGGCAACAATTTAGTGTAACCATTGAGTAATTTTATTAAAAAAAAATAGAGGTGTAAAAGGGAGTTTTCAGAAAAAAATGTCCCCAATTAGCGGGACATGTAGAAAAGGTAACTATGGCAGTTTTGTGACGATAATTAAACATTAATTTTCTATAAATACTTAAGAGTCAACAACACTTGACTTAGAACACGAATAATATGTCCGAACCAAAATCATGTACCGGCGAGAGCTACAAAATATGCCAGTGCTCGTGTAATATGCACGAGTATTGCTGTCACCGGCTGCCATCATTGACCCTTTGAGGTCAAAATGTCACACACGCTTCTGACACAGTTGCTATACATCAAAATTAAGTGTCAATGACGATTATTAAAGATGACTTGTTCGCTTCGAACAAATTATCTGTTAACATAAATAAATTAAATTACTGCTTAAAAATGATCGTCATTACATTTGTTTTCTTTCTGTCATGCCAAAAGTAGATTGTGAGAAATGTAATTATTTTAGGTATTCATGTTAATCCCAATTGAAACTTTTATTAATAAGATTGTGATTATTACAGAACCAATTACACTAAAAATATACAAAATAATACTGACAAATAACCTCATTACAAACAATCAATGGTACATTATTGCTTATAACTAACTTACACAATTTAAAATACATTAAAAAACACAATAATACACAAAAAACGAACACAATTATATTTAGTCAAATAACCCGTTCCGCGTCACTCCAGGCGCAAAGGTGCCCAGGACACTCGCTGCGTTTCCACGCTGAATCGCGATTGACAACCTTTGCACTAGGAATGACCCGGAGCGGGGATCAAGCCCTCTGTTTCGCAACCTACAACCAATCTCCTTCAAAAAAGATCTTGATGTTAATTGGCTAGTTAAATGATACTAAAAAAGGTTTTAGAAGGTATTCAGTTAGGTCTCAATCTCGTAATTATCCTATTAACGAAGTTGACAAAGGAAAACAGATATCATATACCTACTTAGCAAAATCCTTTGGTAACTGAAGTAGGGTTGATTATGAGCCATGGAAACTGATAGACTAGATCACTTTTTTAGTAAGTATGTCTATATGTTTCTATATTTTATTTCTTGTCCTGGGTCACTACAAATCATGGTTATATGGCATTTGCATTTTAGAGCTAGCCTTGACTCCTGGCTAATGTGACAGAATAAAAACAAGAAATCGTTGATGGGTAAAAACAATAGAACAAGAATAAAAACAATACAACTATATCGTGTTGTTATTCTGACCTATCAGCTAGGGGCACAAAAGAAGTATATTTTTTTATAAGAAATGTGCCCTTGCGTTCTAGGTAGTACTACGCCCGATTATGGAAAGGGCATATAGCTACCATAAAATTCATGCTTTTTGTATTTCGATGTTATAAAATGAGGGACCGTACCCGAAACAAGTAACAAAAATAATTGATTGAGCCTCCATGAGATCAGTTGATCATCCGCAGGCATGAGACATCTGTCGCAGTTTATAAATAAGTAAATATTTTTTGTAGGAATCGTTGCCTGAATCCGGGCAAATACAGCCACTTCCTGGAGCGCTGGTTAGCGGAGTACAGCGCGCACCAGCTGCACGTGCTAGACGGATCGGTGCTTCGCGCGGAACCCGCGGCGGCGCTCATGCCGCTGCAGAAGTTCCTCAAGATCCCCGTGCTCGACTACAACAAGCTGCTCAAGTGAGTAAACTAAAACGTTTATTCAGTAAGTAGGCAACAATGGTACTTTTACAGCCCAAGTCATTATCACAACCACGCAATATCGGCGCCTTGATTTGCTGCACACCTTATCAGCTCAGCCATCTACGTCAGACTGTTGGCGTGCACGCGCCCAGTGTCCGTGTTCGTGCGCAGGAGATGACAGTTGTATCCTTCTCTTTCATGCATACACTACATACAATACACGTCGATTCACGAGAGTTGGCATGAATGAATTGAACGAGTGAATGGTAATGTATATGATTATTAAATACAGGTTTATGCAAAAAGTAATTATGATAATTGTGTCGTAAGAGTAATTAGCATACCCGCCAAAATATGAAACATTTGGACGCCAAGAACACCTAACGTATACTGCTGTGCCTACCACGCCAACCATGCGTCAGTGTGAACACAGGAATTATTAATAAATTAAAAACTGTAGACGACGGACTCTTCGGTCTGATCCTTTTTAGATTTTTTTATAATTCGAACACGCCATCACCTTTCGATTCGTGACATTAAAATAAGTTAGAAAAATAAATGTATATCGAAAACGTGTTAGGTACATGTTTACAAAATATAAGGAGTATATAAGAACGGCACTCATAGTCACAAGTGACATTACTTCCATTCGTGCCAACTCTCCTGAATCGACCTGTATTTATAGACTCTAGCAACAAACGGCCTCTGAACGGCTAAGCGTCGTTGACCATGTCTAATGGCCATGCAGGACATGCACGCCTGAACTTTCTTCGAGTTTTGGAGGGCTTGGCCAAACTTCCGTTTAATATTTAGCAACGAAATATTTTCAAAACTTGAGTTTGACAGGACTTGTATATATCTGTTAATAACAGTAAGGTTAGCATCCCGACAGGTAAAATTTTCGCAGTAGTTTTGTTTATTAATCTCGAAACTAATATAAACAGCGCAGCGGTTGCTTTACAGAATTTAATTAATACATAAGCACTAACTTGTTTTTTATTTTTTAAGAAAGTCCTTCGCAACAAAATTGTGCTATCGATGGATATCTGATACCTCTAGTTTTCGATAAAAAAACAACAAAAAGAATATTCTTTGGATGAAGTATCTTATCTCTCTTCGTAGGTATATTATGGATAAACTCACGTATCGCTTACCTCCAAAATCTGCCTTCACTTAAAGCGTGCTTGCTCCCACACCCTTATCTTCCCGTTGTTTACGTCGATCAGATATGAGCGTCCTTTGAGGACTCTGAAGTGAAAACAATTTTATGTTACATGTCACCGCCGCTGACTTATATATTACCTTATTTCCCCAACGTGTGAACTACTTCATTGCGCTCGACGCTCATTGAACACTCAATAAACTTTCAGTTATCAACCAAGTCAATGGTTCATTAAGTAATTAATCTTATATGTTCAACAGGTACGATCCGAAGAAGGGATTTTTTTGCCAAGCCGTAAGCAATGAGCGGACGAAATGTCTCGGCAAATCTAAAGGGCGCGTTTACCCGCCCATGGAGGAAAGGTCGGCCAAATTCTTAAAGCGATACTACACTCCCCATAACACGGCTTTGTCAAAGTTGCTGGTTAGATTGGGGCGCCCGGTCCCGCAGTGGCTCAAAGACGAGCTATCGTCTAATGGATAGCATATCTCTCAACCTAAAAGGTTGGAACGAGATAAAATACTTCACGGATTGATCAAAGTCTGTGTCGTGACTGTGCCCTGACCAGGTCGGGCGGTGTCTACGCAGGATACGAACAATGTTGTTTTCAAAGTGTATCAGTGTGAGAGTATCGTTGTTGAAAAAAAATGTCTATCAATCTTTTAATATAATATTTTAAAGAGTGATATTGTAAACGACTTAATGTTCTCGATCTCTACAATTGAGACGTCGATTTTTTTCGCGAGATTATCTTTATGTTTTAATAATAGGTGGTTAGTACATAAATTGAGTATTCAGTAAAGCAATTACTGATTTTGATTAACTTGCCTGAAATATTTTAGCCGTAATTAAAATTGTGTTGTTGTATGATCCGGCGATTTTCGACAGAGTCGGTTTAGGTGCTATTTTAAGTATTGAACAATACTACAATATGCTTAGTTTTTTTATCCCGTTGTCCCTTAAGATGCAACTTTTAGCTTGCAGCGATGCATAAAAGCGAGCTTATGTACCTAATTGTTATAGTTTTGTGCAATTTTAAGAGGTACCTCAAGTACAGCATAGGGCTTTTAAGTATTTTCACAGTGTTACTTTGGTCTTAAAAATGTAAGCTGTCATTCCATTACACCTATCTATCCCATCAGTTGATTTCCTTAAAGAGTAACTTTATGTACCTGACACAATTTGTATATTTGTAATTAATTTACACTTTTCATATCGTATAGTAGATCAATTACCCATTTCGACGTCTGCCTGTGCCATAAAATCTATATAAATGATAACGGCACTAAAGTTTATTACTTCAATTATTTTTATAGTAGCAAACGTATGTTTCACTTGAACAAAAAACTAGTCTTATAATAAGTGAATTAGATCACAATTATTTTGGTCAATTTCAGTCCAATTCGGAACTTTTGCGAATTTTTATTTTTTCCGTATAGTTACCTACTCGTACAGTTAGCCGTAAGAGTTCTTTATTTATAGGGAGATAACAAAAGGCGTTGTATTTTAAATAATTAATATCAATGATAATGATAACGCAAGGAATGAATACATATAAAAAGTACTTGGTATATATTTTGATATTCATGAATTTATCGGCGAAGTAACTTGGTAAGAGATGAGACCGACATTGAAATCGACATCTTTTTACAACATTTTCTTAGAAAATACTAATTGATTTATATTAGAGGTCGGCACTAAAATCTTGTAAAAAAACTGTCCCATATAAATAATATAATAGACATGAAAATATAATTATTAAATTGATTTGGATAGAGCATTAAATGTTAATAAAAATTAGTTTTTTGTTATGGATATCTAAGTACATTTTACAAAAAAAAAAATGCTTTATACATTTTAATATTTATGTCTACACTTCCGATGTTCTTAATGTTGTGAAGTTGTGTGTTACGTAGAAAATGGCCTTACAGTGTTAGAGGTGAGCTATGAAACCTGTCACGATTTTATTGTGGTGTTGCTATTGACATGTTTAAATGTGTTTAGGGGGGAGGCGCAGTTCATATTTCCTTATTCTCAATATACAAGCAACAAGTAAGCTACTAACATATTTTCGCTAACGGTTTATTAATGAGGACAATAAGAAACTAATTGTTTTGCTTTCGATTGTCTTTTCTTGTAGTGTCATAGTCAAGTCAGATTATTAATTTCCGCTCCGTTAATTATTACGCTTTGCATCCTTCTTAAGAACAGTCTGATTTTTAAAGTGTTAATGCAGAAGTGGAATAAATGGAAACTGGAATTGAACCTATTGTAGCGCCATTTGCGTCATGCTTTGCGCGTTTGTCCTCATTAGCTGTGTGCTGTTAATAGTGTTTTTGATTTCTGATATATTGTGAGTAAGGTAATATGCTGCCGGTTGACGAAGTGGATGTTCCCGGGGGACGGTTGTGTTTGCTTGGCAATAAGACGTTTAACTTCAACTTAACCGCGTAGGAAATGTCCACGTAACCAAATTCTTTCATTCGTAAGTTATAGTTGTTATTTTTATTGTGTATATTTTAAAAATACGGCAGACTGCTCTTAAAATGTGTTCTGTATAAGAAATTAATACATCACTTATTTTAATAAATGATTTGAATCTAACTTGATTGTTTTACTTTGTCAACCTGGCTCGAGTCATCTGACCTCATCCCCTTATTTCATAATTTATAATGTTGTCGTTGTGTAAATTTCAATCATCCAAACGAGATAATGTTTACTAGGCAAATAATCTAAATATTAAATATAGGTACATATTTAAACAAATATTGGAAAATGCCACTAGTCAGTTGAGTAATAAACCCTATTAAATACTTTGTTAGCAGAAACAAAATTATTTTACATAGAGAATAAGAATTCCTCATCCAAAAGTATTTCATATTGTTTCATCATACTTATATGTATTAAATAGTCAAAATAGCTGAAATACGTAACTAAAATATATAAATTATGCTTTTTTTGTGAGTATTTTTTTTTTCAATAGTATTTCGTCATAGGTTAACTACCTACCTACCCTACATCGTTTTTCAAGTAGTTCAAGTTACCTAAAGAATGGAAACCACTTTTAACCGACGAGAATAAACGGAGTTGTTAAAGAACTTAGTTATTAGGGTTGAATATTTCTTACTAGATTTCAAATTATTCTTAATTCGTACTTTTACAGCGATTAATATTTTTTTGCTAAAAAGTTCTTTAATATTATTTTATAATTGTTATAAATGCTTTAATACCTTTCATTCAATACAAATACGTTATACTACATCATACAATAGGCAGAGACACAAGAATTCCAATTCCTACATTTTCAGGCAAGGCAATGTCGCTGATTTTATATTTCCATGGCATAAAGTGATCATACATTGAACGACAATACGTGTAGCAATTCCAAGGAGAATGCAATTCTGGAGAAATGCAATCTAACTGCAGCCGACCTTCTTGAAAAATGTATAAGCATCGATTGCAGTTCGATGCGATTCTATCCGGAAATACTTTACATTCGGCTATAACTCCTCGTTTTACTGGTGCATCCGAAACTAGGTGGGTTTAGCTTTATAACTTATAAGATAGGTGTATACTAACTAGTATACATGTACTTTACCGTCAGTATGGCCAAATATAACGACATAGATCTTTATTTATTTAGGAGTATGGATATGTATCGATATATTTGGTTATACTAACTGCAACTAAGTATATGACGCTGACTGTACTACTCTCTCTCACTAGTCTGACCTTTATGGGGAATGACAAAGACATGAATACTTTCGAGCCATAACCTTGTAGGTATCAACTTGTAACATTTGACAAGTGTAATAACTGATTTATAGCTTTTTAGACACGCTTGACACTTTTTAGAGACATTGTCTATGCTTGGACACGATGCGTTGACCTATTTTAAAAGTATTTCCAAAATGTTTAAAAAGTCTTTACGGCAGGGACTCTATTTTTGCAAGAAATTTGCATTCAATGAATATAATTGAATTGGCGACGTCGATAACGTCAGGAAGGAAGCGGGAAAAGCGACCCCTACCACGGGCGCGCCTCGATTCGCAAATGCCCCATTTCGCCCAAGCGGCACTGCTAATGAGCTTGCCCTTTGCTGTTACGGGTCAATTTCAAATTCTATACCTCGATATTACGTCATCATTTTCTATTTTTTTAGTCCGGTTAAAGAAAAAAACAGGGTTAAATTTTGACTGTGGGTTATTTTTATAAGGTTGGTGTCAATATTTTATTTGGTTGATCATACTAATCCTCTGGAGTTGTAGGCGTCCATATGCTACGGTAACTGTGTCACCGTCGTTGTATAAAAAAATAAAAAAATATATTTATAGTAGTTTAGAGCTTACAAATTGGTGCTTACTATACATAGGCATTGGTGCCTCTTTTTAAGTATAAAACATTAACTCTGTGTGAAAGTGGCACTAGGTACTAGCTGTTATTTTTATTTTTTCTCAACATAGTCTACATATGTAGTTTCAACTACGTAGTTACTTCTGATTCGTGGTTAGAAGTTGCATTAGTTACGTACCTACTAAAATATAAGGCGATACAAAAATAAATAAGATCCAGGAGGGTAATCCGTTTAAATGAAAAGCTTTACGCCACTCAGCCAGCTTGTCCCAATTTACCCTTGAAGGATTTTGATAAATATGCGGTTACCATATGTTAAGCTATGCAAAACGGTTCATTCTTATACAATTTGCAGATGCGTTGCCATGGTAGGGCGCATGGTAGGGTTTGAGCGAGCAACCTGCGCGCATTATGGGCTTTATCTTAAAATTACCGACAGTGATGGATGACGCCGCGTCGTAATTCATTTATCTGCGATTAAGGGTCGGCTGATGTGCCTCGTCACGCCAACTATCGGCAAATTGACAAGTTGAAATGTTGTTGTGCTAACGCCTGCAAACAGGATCCATTAGGTTTTATAGCTAGCTGTGTTTTTAGAAAGCAATTAGGGAGTTTACACATCCATGCGACTGTATGGCGCGACACGAATACAACACGAGCACCACAAACTAGTAATATGTCTGAGTAGGTACGCTCATAGTCATAAGGCGGGTGTTGTACGATTGTCTCCTTTGGTCTCACAACTACTAAACCCCAGCAAACAAAGAGTAAAAGTTTACGTCGCACGTATCGTAACTATAATAAGCAATGAAATAATCCTGGTATCAATTCTCCGTGCTCATTTTAGTCCACACATTCTGTAGAAATAAGATGAAATATACAATATTCTTTCTTTTAGCAAGATCTTTGATACTCGTATGGTAGGTTATCATCGGAGCAGAAAATTAAATTAGAGCGTTTTACATAAGACGATATTAACTTTTGCCGTAATAAAAATGTCTAGGAAGCACGAGAGCGCATTTGCATCACCCATTTATAAGAGGCAACCTGGATAGTATAGCAGGGTTATTCGAGGTGCAACGAGATATTTGGTTTTATGACGTGACGCCTGTAACTCGCTTTATTACGCACGGCCAAAGTAAATAAGATCGTTCCTAAATCTAAACTTTTGCGTATTTGCAACTCTACACTATTCATATAAGAGTCACGAGGCAGAGCTCTGACTACAGTCGGCATAAGTAGGTCTCGCGGCGCTCCCGGGGTGCTCCTGATTTGTGAGTGCAGCTGATAACGCGATTTTGATGAGCTCCCCCGGGTTTGGCTTCTATCATTTTGTGATTCACCCGCCCGGAATGTTAATGCCTTCTGGTCTCATGACTACTACACAAATTGACGACTATCTGACTAATGGCAGGTATATATTATTAGGGTCTTACAGATCAATTAGGTTCGCGACTTTCCTGTGGACATTGTGAAAGTTTAGGGGTTTAAAGCCAAATATTTGATTCTATTCCTACGTAATACTATAGGTACCACAAAAATGTAATCATATAAGCCATTAACTATTAGCATTTATGTATTATAATAAAAGTATCTCTCTTATAACCAAAAATATTTACAAGCATTGATGGTATTCTGCATAAAGTGTTGTCATTTTTATTGATAACACAAAAAAGGGGTAACTTTATTGGGATAATTACATCTTCAGACACTAAAGACATAAAATTAAATAAGTACCTATAAATACAACAAATTTAAAGAAGCAAAAAAGAATACTAATAATGTAATTCTTTTTTTTTTAACTATTGGCCACAGAAAAGACGATTTATGATTTAATCACTCTGTATGATTCATTATTGGTACCTATACATTACCAAGTAAAGTGATAATTTGATGAACATAATTATTTTAATGGGATATTATTTGTTAAATTAGGCGTGCGCTGTGTGTCATCATGTACCAAATGATTTATATTTGTATAGGGACTTCTAGCTTTAGTTCATGAAATCCTACCACCTACACGCTGAATCCACAAGCGTAAATTATCATGTAGCATCCTCAAAATAATAAAAGCTATTTGTTCTTTTGATGGACATAATCCGTACTTTTTTATATATTTCACGTAGTGGCTGTAACAGGACGTCCTCCAGCCTATTTCCAGAAATTTTGTAAGTTATAAAACAAGCAGAAGTCCCTTTCTATAATAAAAGATGTCACAATTTTACTTCCGCTTGTCAAGACTTGATCTCGTCCGTTTTTCCTAGTATCCGTCGTAACGATAGTTGTAGACATCTAAGCTATCCCGTGCCTCATTTGATGTAGGTAATTCCATTTCGAAGTGCTTAATATAAATAAACAATCATCGGTATGTATTAGAGTCTTGTGTTTTAATCATCGCAATGAAGTCCCATCTACCCGCTCAAGAAATTATTATCTTAAGCTACTGGCATCAGACTCTGGTCTAAAGTTCTTGGAACGTTTTGATCTTTCTACATTTTACTCCATATTCGCAGATGTCACCCGGAATTATACTTTTAGACGATATTTTTAAAATATTCATATTTAATCTTGCTCTAGTAATAACACGCTTAAAGTTAGCAGGTAGGTATATAATAGTCATAATTAGTCATAAAGAGATCAAAATAGCTCTAAAAATTCTGTTTTTCCTCGCCATTCTGCTTGGACTTGGCGCTTGGCTTGAATAGGTGAAAATGGGTACAGACAGAAGCATAAATTCTGATTGTTTGTGGAATACCCCATATGTATATAGATATTCTCTATAAAAGTTTGATCGATTTGGATTATTATATGTACTCCCAAAGCGGTTGCCGTACAGATGTTGCTAAATTGAAAACAAGAATTTGGGCACAGGTTGATAGTTCACCAAGAATTTTAAAATATTGAATTACATAACTATCTAACTATATAACTATCTACTCCTAAGTAATGATAGAAGCTGTAAGTATAAATGCACTAAACTGTTTCTAGCTCCGTCGGCCGGGACGAGTAGCCGCCTAGCCTAGCCGGCAGCCCTTAGGAGACAGAACGGAAACCCTGTCTTGTGCAATCTACTGTAGACAGATGTCCCACAAACAATATCTAAGTTTGTGTCGCTTTGTCGTAATATTTGCCAAGACTCTGAATGCCTCGAGTTGAGTTTGAGCGACTTCTCCAGCTTATTACTATTTGTGTTGCCAACTCGGTTTCTACCAAGACGAGCTTTAACTATTTTTGCTTTGTAAACATTTCTTAAATAATGTTGATTCTTCTTTGTGTTGATATTGTTGCATTTGATTATTTCCATTTATAATAGCGGACTTAGCGCGGCGCTCTGTCGAGTGAACGGCATGTGTTTACATCGTTGTAAGTAAGAATAATGGCTGGGCATAAATCAGTGGCATCTTCACATCTTTTTGAATGGATACTCACAAATGTCTGCCGCTTGCATGAAGCGCAAATTTACTCCATTCAGCGATTCGAGAATAAGGTCACGTTTGAGTTATCTGCTTATTTACGTGGACATACCATAAATTGGATATACCGTAATTAGGACAAAAGTATCAGCAGTAGCGGTATAGGATTTAGTTTATATTTTAGTTTTTGGATTTGAGTTTAATAAAAGTGATTTTGTACAGTTTCCGTACTTACCTATATATGCGCAAAGATACCTCTGGGGACAAAGGACCCAAACCCTTACTCCCGACTAAGTAAGTCGGAAGGTACTGTAATTGTACCTACCTACTGAATTGATCGTCATAATTCTATTGTTAAAAATCTAACTATACAGCAGCATTTTATAGTGGTGTTATAATATTCATTTTTCTACTCCAACACTTCAAAATGCCAATTATACAGATGATAACACTATCTAAATGCGAGATGGGTCCCTGTCCCTACAAAATCATTTCGTTTGATTATTAAGCTTACAATATTTAAATGAATTAACGCTTTTCTTATATTTTACTATTCGATAGGTATTTTGTTTGTATTATCCAGTCATTGAGTCAGTATATCGGAGTCTCGTTTTGTAATTTACACCGTAAGATTTGAAAGTCCCTTTACGCAAAGCACTTTACGAAAAGCACATATTGAAAACGAAATGCCTGCAGTGTGCTGAATATCGCTCCCTGTGGCGGTTTGTAGGAGAGGCCAGCAGTGGAATATTCATGGCTGATAGATTAAGATCTAACCTATTTATATGTTACATTATTTATATTTTTACTTCTATACAGAAACAACCCCCCTTAAAGGCCGGCAACGCGCTTGTGACTCCCCTGGTGTTACGGGTGCCCATGGGCGACGGTAATTGCTTACCACCAGGCAATCCGTCTGCTCTTGGTAACTTCTCAATCTTGCTAACGGCGAGTACTTGCACAGACATAACCTTGTAGCCAGGATTATACACCAGCAGCTTGCTCTTATGTATGGACTTGCGGACCGCGAAGTGCCGTACTACAAGTACACACCTGCGCCAGTTCTCGAAAATGGTCGTGCCACGCTCTATTGGGATCGATCTGTTATCACGGACAGGACTATTGTAGCCAATAAGCCTGATATCGTGGTGATAGATCGATCGCAGCGCCGGGCAATGCTCATCGATATCACCGTCCCATGTGACGAGAACCTCGTGAAGGCCGAGAAGGACAAGTCCAGCAAGTACTTAGACTTGGCTCACGAGGTAACCGCCATGTGGGAAGTTGATTCGGCGATCATTGTACCGATAGTTGTTTCCGCGAACGGTCTCATAGCGAAGAGTCTCGACCAACATCTTGAGAGACTCTCGCTACGTGGTTGTGGTTGGATCAAGGGTCAGATTCAGAAGGCGGTAATCCTGGACACGGCGCGCATAATCCGACGGTTCCTCTCTCTGCAGCCCTAACCACCGGCAGCCTGGGCCCTGCCCCGTTGCCGGCGGCACTCTAGGTTAGGTTTTTTATAATGTTTTTATTGTTTTGATACGTTTTAGATGTATTTTTATATTTTACTTTTATAAAAATGTTATAAAACCTAACCTAAGATTTAAAATGAATAAAGATAATAAATAAAGGATTTTATTTAAAAAGGTTACATACTCATATAGGCTTATTAAGTGTAAAATAATACCTTAGGCGAGCAATAGTCGAGCAGAGCATTACCCACCTACGCAAATTAACTGCGTCGCGCTTCAGTCAATCAATTAGTATATTATGACACTAATTCGCAGAGCGACAGACACTGATTACGTATTCAGATTCACATAATAATTTACCTAATTCAGTTCAGGATTTGTTAACTAGTTTATTGTATATGCTTTGGAAATTATTATATCTACGCTATAATTCCAGTGTAATATAACTAACGTAAGTAACCTAAAAATAATGTAACTAAATAACCTAACCAACATTTTTACAGATATATCTAAGCAGGTAAGTATGCACGTCTAACTAAATATTAGTTATAATATATATTTACTAAACAGGTAGGTGATTGGTATCCTATTTCAATACCAACATTTTTTAACAGCTTGAACTGAAAGCCACTTAATCAAATTGAACGTGTTTTTAGACTTAAAGCCGTCAACTTTGAATGCCGGATTATCATAGTTGAGAGCCCCAAGCGAGAGTTTTGTCGCGGAAGATTCCCCTATTAATCACAAGCCCATATTGGACAGAAATTTGTGCATGAGTGCACGTCCGCCCCTAACGAAAAGTTGCGATGGAAGTTGTTATTGTACGTAGGAGTGCGGCCGAGGACGAAACTTGCGACTTACAGGCGTTTATTGAGCGGAAAGCGAGCGAGTTGGCGCCCCGCTCTGTCCAACTTTATTTCCCATTCTAGTTTAGGGGTTGCTCTTGTGACGACAGGTAAATGTTGAGGCATTTAAATGAATCCGCATTGTTTTTCCAACCGGGGCACTAGTATGTTCCTGTGCTCTGTACCAAACTAACCCCATTTGTTTGGTTTACCCTGGCATGAAAGGGATAGTACAACTCGCCAGGTAAAATAAGGTTCCCGTTTTTGTGTCGACATTTTTACATTTTATGAGATTGCGCCCTGGGTGGTTTGACATACTCATAACGAGTTATAGATAATTCGATGTCTCTGACTATGTCGCGACTAAGAAAAAACACTTAAAATTTAAATGATACTTGAAACCTAATTCAATTGTATATCGTATTATTAGGCAATTAACTGAGGGTGTATAATTATTATGTCTTACATAAGTAGGCGTGTAAATATTTATATATATTATTAACCTGAACATATTGTTATGAATATTAATTAACCCGGTTAGTAAATGTACACTTTCCTCTTTCCGTACGTGACAACAGGAAGTGACTCGAAAAATTTATTGAAGATGTTTTTTTACGCTAGCGATTATCCCAAACTTACCAAAGTGATTTCTGTGGGGTATTTTTACGAGTTAAACATTGCTAAGGAAAAGACGCAATTTCGCGCGTCCCTTCAGAAGGGTAAGGACTCTTATAAACATCGGCGTCGGCCGCTGTTGCTGGCGTAATCTCCCGAAAACATAAAAGCGTATGAAAACTTTAGTGTCCATAAATTTTGCCAATACAAGCGAGGACGGTACGAAATACTTTAGCGAATGGCGTGTTAGCCTCAAGTTGCTGCGACACAGATAGCAAGCTGAGCCCTTTGTAAATTTTGTAGTAGAGACAATAGAAGTATGGCCTGCTACTTTGTTAATTAGGTATCTATTGACGTAACCCCATTTCACGTTTCTTTCATTTCTCATTTCGCGGACGGGCCTCAGTCAATTTGTGTAAACATGTCGTGTAATACGTTATATATATATATATATATACATATTTATTTAAATTATTACGCAACCTAGATGGCCAAAACCCAAGCATAGTTGCTTGAGCGTCGTTAATAAAGTCTTAAAATACAAGAATGATCTGTACTTTAGAAATATAAATAGAAATATTTATTGCATTACTGTGAAAAATTGTACATAATTATAATAGTTGACATAATAAAGTACTTAAGTAACCACAGCTACCCGTATCGGGCATACAATAGTTTATGTCTTACAGCTAAACAATTATAACTTTAAGTGTTAATTGACTTTAATATTACAATATAAACCAAAATTATCATTTAAGTTGTAGTATTCCTTATTTATTAGCCAATCCTTAAGTTTAAATTTAAAAGACTTTCCTTCAAGCATTTTAATTTCAGTAGGCAGATGGTTGAATACTTTAATGGCAGATATATATGAACTTTTTTCATAAATTGAGCAGTTAATTTTAGGCATAACAACATTATACTTATACTGCAGTCTAAGGTTATCGCGAAAAGTTTACTGTTCCACTCTTCTGCATGGGTATTCCAACTGTCCAACATACACCACCGGTGATTCCGAGCCAAGAATGCGTGTAACTACAAAACGAGTGAGTGTATCAACATTTTGGCGTGGATTTCGTTTGTGAATCTAGGCTATTTCACTGTCGGTTGGACGAATGCTCAAAGCAGACAAATATGCGAACATTCGGGACAAGTACGTCGGTCATTCGACAGCAATCAAATTAGGTATACGGCCATCTAATTAACCAGTCCGACTGACGGATGACATATGCGATCGCTTGCAACTTAATAAAGTTATTACTTCATTAAGTTGCCTGACTCATTGTAGTTTTCTTATAACACAGTACCTGTAACTACTGTGTTATAAGAATAGCACCACAATAGAATACACAAACTAAAACGAATACATCACAAACACGTTATAAATAATATACAAATAGCACCTGCCTGTTTTATTACAAGTTAGGTCACAGGAGGATACTTTAGACAAGTAAACAAATGTTTCGTATTTTCTGATGCATTTATATGCTTTGACGGAAATTCCTAATGAAACCTTACGGAGAACTTAAAAAAATATGTTTTCACCTGCAAATGGAATAAAAAAACTGAACATAAAAACTGCCTCTTCAAAGGTTGACTTAATGCAGAGTTAAACATAACCATCGTACCTTTTGCAATTTATCGAGTATGGAATCGCAATCGGGAGCACGTACCTATCGCTTCCTCGGTCATTTGAGCATGCTCCTTGTATTAGTCGTACGTAGGATAGGCACGTTCACAATTTGTGGCTACGGATTGTCACGAATGGATTGTGCAATAATCAGAATTTCTGGGCGATATTGGCCTAGATTGTGAAATGACGGACTGTTGCCGCCGTGTCGACCGCCGTCGTTGCGGCCGGCCGCCGGCAGCACCGGCTCGGCGGCACCGCCGATTTGTAATTCAATTATGACTAGCCCAGCCCGCGGAGCCACAATCCAGCACTCCACCGACGAGCGCAATAAAATTCATGAACCTCCTGTTACATTCATGAGATAAATTGAGAAAAAATACGGTGTCTTATAATATATTAGGTACGACAACAATAAACATGTGATGTAACTCTTGCGATCCTGAGTGGGAGGAAAATATGATTTATATAAAAGAAAACGTATCGTAGCTTTCGATTGCGATGGCGACACTTATTTACCACGCAATTATGTTTTATTTTAATAAATTCAAGTATATACATACCAGAAGCGGTCCAGCCAATTCCTAACGTTCCCACAGTTCAACAGTTTGCCTTAAAAAGGTAAAGCCATATTCGCTGCGTCTTGCCTACGAAAAAAATTGAACAGCCGCCTCTGATATATATCTACTGTACCTACATCGGAACCATATAGAACGAAATAATATAAGGAAACTAGCGGTTCTGTGTTCTTATACCTACAGTAAAGTTAAGTTAATTATTTATGGAAGAAGTAACTAACTTGGCTCGGCTTCCGCTTTTACAAAAAATAATCGCCTGCCCGACCGGGCACTGGGGGATTTTCTTTACTTTATTTCTGTTGAACAAGAAGGATACTTCACCCGCTACCGGTGGGTATGTAAGTTGTGATAGATTTTTATTAATTTAATATATTTTAGTACTGCTCATAAGCGTATAGATAAATGTGAGCTAAAATATTTTATGCTCCCAACATGGACATGAAGTTTTGAATTTATATAAATAAGTACAGCCAGCGAGCGACGGCGAACGAAAGAGGTTATATTTTATGGAGCCGGCTACGATAAAGATGGTCTTTTATAAAATTATCTACTCTATTTTGTCCCCGACTCGGTCTACTGGTGACGTAATTTATTGCATTGTATCGCAGTTTAATTATTAAGGATAATACTTCAGAGATTTATTACTGGAGCTTTAGCTGTAAGCTATAATCATGAAACTTTAGGGTAATAAAAATCTATTTGCATTTTCCTCCGTTCACGTCTGATGTAAGAGCTGTATAATAATCGGTAATTCGATTCGGCAGCGCCAGTCCTGAATACGTACGGATTGCAATGGCAAAATCTTTTGAAAAAACATCAGGACGCCTTTATTTGGCAAACTTTTGTATTAGAAGGTACGTATTTGCATAATAGGATTTGTGTTAGGGAAACGAAGTGGTTTAATATAGGAATTTCTTCGGCGAAGTGGATTCCCAGGTTACCTTACAAGCCTGCACAAAACATTGACGAGCCGACGCGTTTAATTAACTTGCTTTAATCAGGGCGGCTTCGAGTGGCTAAAATTTCATTTCCTAGCACCGTTGCGTTGGCTTTATTATAGTAACTACCAAAATATTAAATAGTTAACATTTTAATATGATTATTATTCTAACATCTAATGAGTACAATCGTGTGCGCTTTGCTTTTTGTACCTTGATGAATTGAAAACCTTAGTTACCTTTTACGTTCAAACGAAAAGAGCAGTTAATATGTACTCCATTTGTAAATTGGCCTTTGCAGTTTTTTCAATGCCTGCGCTGATTTCAGTCCAGTGTATTTGGCTGAAACAAAACTCTTTGTGCATGTACGTAGAGCCGTGGCAGGGATTACGCGATTGAAACATGGCGCCAGCGTAATAACGTGTACACAACGCTACACGATTTTTGCGACCGGCTCACGTGACCCAGCTGCCACTAATTACCTCTGTACAGTAACACGTTTAGGGAAAGAACTTAAACAAAAACCATGACGGCACCCTAGAAAAAAGGACTACTCAATGCTTCAAATTTCAATGGAAGTAAACAAAAGAAACAATGTAAATTTACCACTTTGTGGGCCTACGTGCCTGAACGCGCGCTCTGCCTAGCTAACAAACCGGTGCTTCCTATTAATTTAGGGTAGGCTTTAATAATTCTTAAAATTACAAGTTTTCCATTATCTTCTTACTCCAATTTAAACTGAACAGAAATTCAAATCTTAAGAACCATTTGGAGATCGAATAGCGCAAACTTAGGGGGCCCTAATTTTCCAGCGATGCTTGCAAATTACAAGCAGCAGGCCTCCCGCATAAATCCAACCTTTTCAAGTTAATAAAAATGATTTAAGTACGCATTAAAAGGATCTTTCGCCGACAGAGAACATGGAATTTATAATAGTAATAATACTTACTGAGATTGTTAATGTCCTGGGCGTATAGTGCCTCAACTAGTTATGTCGACTGCTTTATTTGTAGGCAACAACATAATACTTGGTAATTGGCGCCGTAACTCTAACTAATCCCGAATGTACGTCTTCTTTGCCCAAGAAGGTATACATTGTAGTAGTAGTATTTAGTAGCATAATAAAGCTGGTTATTTATTTACATGATATGAAATTTTATAGGAAACAGTGTTTTATACATTTGCTACTACTATAATTTAGCTAACCGTAGCAAGTATACAGTGAAACAAATAATTATCTTATATCTCATAATTAGCTTATAAGGATTGCCCGCCGTGAATTAGAACTAACGTGTTCCCAAATAACAAAATACAAGATCGGCTTACAAAATATAAAATTAGGCTAAAAGCAGTTAAAACAATCGTAATGAATTAAATAGGTATATGTTATTTTCGGGATTCTGCTCTACAAAGTGAAGATGAAGGATCAAATAGGTAACCGTTTCTCATTTATTTCATAGCTCAACCATTTATATGAATGTCAAAATAACGTCCCAAAAGTCGTCAAATCGGAAATTTTCGTAGAGCCCCTTTAGGATAGATACGTTTGAACAAAACTATCTCCGTGGCGATCAGCATAATACATTCCAACTAAGTTACAAAGTGACTAAAGACAAAATCCTCTGGCAAAGTCCAGCGGATTCATTCGATCTTCTACATTCTTGAAGTCTAACTTTAAGATTTGCAGACAAAATACAAAGCTATCGTGAAACTTACATATTAAAACAGGTAACTCATCTTTCCTATTACGAATATTGCTCGACATGTTTCGCTTCATAACAAGTAGCATCATTAAATATTGTGAAGGTTGATTTTTTCAAATTTCACTTCGTCGAAGGTTTTTTTGACAACTAAGTTAAATCATTGGCAAATCTTCATGTGAGTCTTTTACTTCGTAGAGATAGAGTTTTCGGATACACTTAAACAACTCTTTGGCCATTTTATGGCATCGAAATTCGAAACGTATTTGTTCCTCTTCAAAAATGTCTATGGCAGGTCGTCCAAGGTAGAAAACCATAGACATACCATTTAAGTAGACGTGGCGTGCTAATAATAATACCACGATCGAATGGGATGCTCTTATGTAATCTTCCATAGATGTGGCAGAGACGGCGCTATTTTCGTCCGTCCTTGTCTCTCACATATTTTTGTTCCCCTCCAAACTGAACCTGTCATAACTGACAAAGTTGGAGGGATACAAACAAATACAATTGCAGTTTTCTTGTGTTTTCAACCGGTGCACGGTGCGGTGCGGTAATTAGAATAAGCTAATAGTTTTGCTAACTATAAAGAGTGTGCTGTAAAGTCAAAACTTTAGTGAATTGTTACATTTTGGGGCTGCAAAAGCCAAAATATCATTGTCCTTTGCTGGCGCTCGCGGATGCATTCTCCAAGTCATTATTCCTCCTAGTAGCAAACCCTCCACACAGAGGAAAAACATTTTTCGTGACATACAAAATTTTCTTCTGCGTTTTTGCACATATGTATAATAGGTATTTATAGGTATATTTATAATAATAACACAATGTAAGGAAGAGTAATAGATACGTTACGATATCATAAAAGCTGGTTAACTCTGCCAAATGTATCCGGAATTGACTAAATAGCCCGTAAATCTCGCACCACGGAGATAGTATCCACTATAGATAAACCATCGAACACATAGTTCACCCGGGTTATGCTTAGTCGACTTATCATTTTTACCGCGTGTGTAATGGGCCGTTTATTTAAAATATAGCAAAAAAATAAGACCCTTCTGACGTAATAAAGGTGACTAAAGGTTTCGGGTCAGGATTTTATTTGTTTAATGTCTGGATTTTAAATACATAAAGCATCAAAGTAAAATATTATGAAAGTACATAAGTTATATTGACTTACAAATAAATAATGTTATATCAATAATATGCAAAGCAAGGTAAATACCTAATTAATTATGAAGTATGAACTTAACCAGTTACCTACTTATTTAAAGCGAGTAACGTTTTTCTCTAGTAAATTCTTTAAAATTTCAAATTTTAATTCTCCCCTTATTATATATTAGAACCTTTTAACTCATTCTTCTTCATGATTAGGATGAATGTTTTCTTTTAACTTAAAACCGCCGCCTACTACTTGTACACATTCTAAAATGTAGACCGATATAAATCATAAAATTTTAATTTTCTTAAATACTGTACTAGTGTGGGCTCTGCATAGATAGGCCAGGCTGTCCCCAGGCTGTCCCCAGGCCCCCATGAGCCGTGGCTAAATGCCGGGACAATGCGAGGAAGATGATAGATGTGTCTGTTTAATTTCCAAGAAATAAGGGGACATGTATGAGCGGTTACAGGTCTTCATTTTCAAGCACTAAGAGTTTCTACCCCCTGCGAATGAATAAGCCGTTTTATTATAGATTATTAGAATAACTTAAACTTAAATACAATGATTTTAATTCAAATGGAAAGACTCTCCCAGATATAGTAGAGGATATTTTTGAGTGTAACTGCCTTAATGTAAAAAAATCGTTGTGTAAAGACTTTTTTGACATTATCAAATATCCAGATGGGGATATTAAACAAAATGTTAAACATTCAATAATGAGCTAAACCTATGTCTGTCGGTTTACACACACGCAGCGTCGCGTCGTTAATACTCGTACAGAAAGTATTTATCGCAGCGAGGCTACGTGCGCCGCGGCCCGAGCTCGGCGCGCTATCCTACCATTTTCTTTGTCACAGATGAATCTCGGTAGATTCAGCCGGACCGGCGCTCGCAATTCTCTAAATGTTTCCACGCTTTACGACCACCGCTATAGCCAGCCACTATTGTTACAACCTAACTGGAATTTTATCTCCCAGTTATTAATCTAGAAAATTAAAAGAGTCCACGAATTGACAAGAAATATTAAAAGACATTTCTCCGTTGCTATTATTTTTCTCCGAGACTGTGCTTTATAATAAACGTGGTACTTTATTATTAAAAAAGTGATTTAGTTTAGAGGATACCAACACACGGATGGCATCAGAACCTATTAATTCTATTTAACACTTTAAGAGATATGAATTATGGCATCACTTGAATGCTCTAGAAGATATGATAAAAATTTAGGTAGGTTAGTAGGGTAAGGTTGGGTATGTTGAGTAGGTACGTTTGAATTCACCATTCTGTGATTTCTAAGCAGTGAAACATAGAGTTTATAATAGAAAATTTATTTTGCTATCGTTCCTTCCAGAGTTCTTGTTATTATTTAAGAGTGAAATAAAAATCATCTATGCTCAACATGGCCCGAGAGTGATGTAACTTGAACATGCGCGTAGGGTGTTGAACAAAGAATTTAATAGTTACTTTTCAATAATTTAATAGTTACCGGGCTTAATGAGTCTCATTTTTTATTATTTACTTATTTTCAATTGTTTTATTTATTGAGTCATTATCGTGGCAACAGAAGATTACACGATAATAAACTAGAGTTTGTAATAATAAAGAGACATTTGTTATTTTTTTAATATATTTTTTAAAGTCGTTTAAGTAAACATTTTTGTATTTTTTAATGAAACAGGAACTCTAGCTGCTACTAATAACAGTTTTTGTGAAATCTCTTTGCCAGATATTACAGAATGTAGGTATCAGTAATACGATTTTCCTTAAACATTCCATTAATAAATTAGCCCTTTGAAATTTTCTAAATTTGGCTCCGTAATTTATTATTGAGTTGAAATATTTTTAACAAAATAAGTAAGGATTGTGAAAACAGGTGTTATATTTAATGGATAAATCCATAAAAAGAGCAATAAGTACTACCTAATATTTATTTCTACAAATGTAGACTAAAGCATTTGTAATGTACCTAATGTTCTAACTTTGCATGTATAGTTTCCTTGATATTTTAATTGGTCAACTTACCTGATAAGAGACACTCAAGATGCGCAAGTTCAAATTAATTGATATTAGAGTAGTTTAAGGGTCTACATACATCGATTTGCGTACCACACCCACCCATCAAAGACAAATTTATAGCCTTCGTGCACGAAAGGACGAGATGCAAGCCTCTTTAGTAGTGATGTTTTTTACAATCTGTCTTTTATGTTAATCTGTAATATTTTGATGAATTTTGCTAGTGTCAATCTTTACAATATACAGAATATCATATTTTTATCTAATGCTTGTTGTTTTATATTGCACGGTTAACGTATCTACGCTTAAAAAAAAACCGACCCATCTTTGGGTTTTTGTTTATTGAGAAAATGGTAAACCTAATCGTATATCGGCTTTTATCAGATACTATGATAATAGATAGGCAAAAACATATACCTATCCGAAAATAAGTCATGTTCATTCCCATTCGGGCGCTAAGGCGCTTGGAAAAGTGTAGTATATTTGAATGCATGGCCTTTAAATCCATAGTTCTAATAACACAATATGATTTAAAAATCGATCGCCCTGACGTAGCGTTAGACTAGCATGTCGGCGGCTCTATTAATTAATATTCAGTTTAATATCGATGACAAAAATACTAGATTGCTAACGAAAGGATCAAAGGCACTGGTATTCAATAATTTTTTTTTACGCTCGAACGAAGTTAGGGCACAAATATATCAATGAACATTTGTAGTAGGTTGCCATGTCTTGAGGTTTGTTGATGCAAGAGTAAAATGCTAATGAACACTTAATGTCATCGTGACATAGTGTCAGCATTTCACAACAATGTAACAATTATACGTAAACCTGATAAGAAAACTCAAACATAAACGAAGAGTTTGTACATAACATTTTAAAACACCGATTCATTATAGAAGTTCACCAGACATATTGTCACTACTTTGAATAAATCTCGTATCTGACACAGATACTCTAAGTTGAAACGCAGTAACTGTGCTCACCTCATACATAGTTACGTCATTAAGAATACCAGAATGAGTGACTGGGTTTTTTCAAAGTAAATTGCAATTTTTTGTAGGAAATATCGCTTGGAAAATTGTGATATTTAGACTACAGATAACTAAAAAAAATTAGAGGTGTCACTACTTCACAGCCACATAAAAAAAAAGTAAATTTTTTTGGTCCTATTATTTTTCTTATTTTTTATATGACACCTTTATTTTTTGAGTATGATAAATAAATAAATATTTCAGGACAATCTTACACAAATCGACCTATTCTTACAGTAAGCTCAGTAAGGCTTGTGTTGTATGTAGGTACTAGACGAAGATATATATAATAGATAGATAAATATAAATACTTAAATACATAGATACATAGAAAACACCCGTGACTCAGGTACAAATATCTGTGCTCATCATCTTCATAGGCAGGGTCACTACCCACTAGGCCAGACAAGTCGTCTTCGAGTATGGATGCATATGAATGAATAAAGAACATAATTTTAAAGTTTTACACAAATCGCTTGAATACATCCCGAAATTCAATGCTTTAATGAAAAAACTGTCACTAGTAGGATGTTAACACTGAGCAAAAATAATATAAATATCCTTCGCCATAATCAGTACTCACAAAAATCATCAAAATTAAATAAGGGTCAGTCGTACTGTGGAAACCCGAAATCCTTTGAACCGGAAAATGAAAACAATTGAATTCATTAATGTCTATGATAATCGTTACAATAAATTCCAATGATTCGAGAGAATGAACTATTCTCTACTCATGGATTTGTTTTTGGCGTGCACAAATAAGATTATTTTCGGCAATTTGTTCTACTTGGTGCTTACAAGACAAGAACTGGCAGGAGCATACCATTTTGCAGGTCTACGGCATAAAAGTTCCATTTTCCACCCGTTTGATAGATGCACAGCATGAAAAATGAAAACAAATATCCATTTTTAAACAAAGCAGAAATTCGTCGCTAAAAAATAAATCAAGTTGAAAAGTAAAACCCTCTAGGGCGGAAAATGAGGAACTCCTCGGGCATTTCATATTCATATGTAAACAATAACTTTTGCAACATGATAAATGAATGAAAATTAACCTAAGGCTATCTGCTAATATATGAATACTCCAACGTAGGTACAGACTACAATAATTCAACCTACAGTAATATTACCTGTACAGAATTATTCGATCATACCACTGAAGTTAAGGGGTCTTATACACCATCATTACCGGGTAGTTCTCACGAAATCCCCAAATTCTTGTCTTTCATACATGAAATAGATACATCTATTGACAAAAATATAGTAGATATACAGTGACAACTATTATTTCCCTGCAATAAACATCACCAGAGCTAAGTGTATTCTATGAATTTCGATTCATATGTGTTAAATAAAACAAAAATTAGTATATAAAATTCCGTCAAAATCATTACCTCACTATGTCCCAACTCCCAGTTTCAAGTACTTTTAAATAAATAAAAAAAGGAATAAAGTAACCTATTCTAAACAATGGATTTATGAATGTATTTCTCATTAGGGAAACTAAAAATGAAATTAAATAATTCCGTCACAACTTTACTAACAGTTAATTTATGATCGTCGTTTCAAATCAAAGGTGAACACAACCGTTCGTTTTTGATAGCTGGCAGCAGTAACATTTTACCAATATGGCGAATTTTGCGTGTACACATTCGAGGTTTTGTTGAAAAAAGACAAATATTTTTATTTATTATTATTATTTTGTGTTCGTCATTACCCTCATTACCGTCATTACCTCACGTCCGAAAAAAAAAGGAAGGTGAGTACTTTAGCAATTGCACGATGAAGTAGGGTTTTGGGAGTAGTTCACTTCCACAAATAACCTTGTTTAAAGTATAGTCGTGTCACTAGTTTTTTTTTAGGTAATGCTTTATTGTTTCGTCATTCTCTCGCCGTCATTCTCTCATATAGATTTACAGTTGAATTTTGTTTTTGAGTTAATTTTTAAGAAAACATTTTTTTTGTTAGTTATCCATTGGTACTGCCGTCGTTAATCGTTATTAAATACCATAACATTTGAAACTTATTTGTTAATTATTAATGGTGGCGCTGGAAACTGCAATATATGTGATTTTTTGAACCATAGTTCCTAATAATGTTAATTAATATATATTTTTTATTTCAATTTGTACACAACATTTAACAAAATTATTATGCATTTTTTTTTGGAATGTTCGTCATTGCTTATAAAAATCATTCCCTGACTTTATAATTTTTAAACAGCCTTATAACTCTTAAAAAATCTAATGTTATGACTACTACAAAATCCATATAAAAGAAAATCTAAATCATCATACTATTTTTAATTTTATTAACAGAACCGAATTACGGAAGTTCATGAGAACTACCCTACGATCAACTTGATCATAATCATCTATTTGTTTTAGTGATTCTATGGAGCTTGATGTGTAATTGCTATCGTCCTTATTATTAATATTTCAATGAACTTGGTTATAATATTGGTACTGTATTGGCTTATTATACGAATACTACCTACTTACAATGGCCTATTATATCCATTCCATTATCTTAAGTCCAATATCAATCATATTGTTATTAGGTTATCTTAGAGTGGTCTAATATGCTGCAGTAAATCACTTTTAATGCGTGTGATTTGGATGCAAAGATTGTAAAATTGTTTAATACATAGTCTATATCGTTCATGTGTCAAAAACAGTATTTGGAAATACATAAATCTACGGAAAATGAAGTGTATCGCGTATATTAAATAACTCAACTGAAGATATATATTTACAGTTTAATTCCATGAGTAATGCTGGCAATTAAAGATACTAACAATTTTCTAACTACCAATTAAATTTTTCATTATAGTCTTAGTGAACAGTAACACAAAACACCTAGGTATTAGAACTATAACCATGCCATCACCTAAGACCATTGAAACCAGTTGAGTAAATAGGTTTTGATTCACCTATACGGCCCGTACGTGCTTCGACTGGGCAGACCGAGGCACAGTATTCTTGGGTGCAGCGAGGTCTCTGTGCAATTAATAAGAAGTTATTCCCAGTAATGACATTACTGCAAACTGTATCGATGCTGAACTAATATATGTTGGCGCAGGTGGAACAGGCATTGCAATTTATTTACCGTAGATTGGAACGATCTTGCTTGGATCTAAGTATTATACACCTACAGAATATTGAACGGTTTCGCTTGAAAAATCGTGACAAAATGATGAGAGTTATACCTACGTTATATTGTTCATTTGAGAAACAATTAATACTTACAATTAATTCTACGGGGTAACCTAATTTTCAAATATTTCTTAGATTTTTCCAACAGCTGGTGAACGACAATAAAACCTAATTAGTTGAGTATTGTATACGAATATCAGTGTATTAATTATAAAATTACTTGCATTCTTGTGACAGTAGGGATCTATATCGATTTCACAAGTAATACAGCAAATAAGGTACTCAACATAATTAACCTGGTTGTAGAAAATATTGTATTGAATGCATACCCTATTCAGTATCATTCACTAATTAAGCCACCTGAAACATGCCGTGTGGGAAGTAATTTAGCAAACTTACTTCCTTATATCCCACACACACACACCAATTATACACATACAAATTATCATATTAGCTTGCAAGTAGTAGGTGTGTACAAACTACCTACAATTTCATTTTTCTAAGTTTTCAAGAGCTATTTATATGTGAATATTTAGTCAGCTAATACTCTGAAGGCTGTAAATGACCTGTGTCGCATTGAAAGTGTTAAATAGTCGCGATTGCCATTACTATCGACTGGTCCTCGTATGCTCATTGAGCAGCCGAGGATCCAAATATCGTTAGCGTATTGAGCGCGCCTCATGGCAGGCGAGCCCGAGCGACAGCGGCTCGCTGGCGCGGGACAAAGACAATTTAACAGCCGCAACTCCCAGACAACTGCCGAATCTCATTATACGAGTAAAACAAGAAAACTCTGACTGAACTCCACTCCTGCTTTTCCATTTTTCAAAATCAAATCTTTCAGTTCACTGGCTAAACTCTGCTTCGCATGATATTATTATGCAAGTAGATAATATACGGATATATGTATATGCATTCTCGCTTGTTATTATCTTTTATCCCCTTCTCCAGACGTGCAAGTTGCTAAGATGCAGCGGGGAATTTTTCAGTAACAAGGTTAGAGGAATAAAGTTTTGAAAGTAACTGCCTTTTATAAACCGTATTCTTATGGAAGCCTCAAAATACAAAAGTTCCTAGTTACATTGTTTGAGCAACACTAATCTCGTTTGAATTATTATATTAGATAAAAATACGTTATAAAAACAAAACTAAGTCTAAACAAAAAATATTATACCTGTATATGTATATACAATAAAAATAATAGACCTACCGATTAAATAATGATAAAACGCAGAGATAACGGTTACATTTTACTGTTACTGCCGACCTGTTAGTCCGACAGGTTAAATTGACTGCCTTTAATTTTTTTGACCTAAGTTTAACGAAGTTCAAACTCGTCGTGTTTAGATGGTGAGCCGCGTCCCTGTGGTTAACATGAAACAATGGATTGGCGGTGTGTCTTATCACGAGGAATATGCAAATCCTGCATTCTAATGTACTTATAGGGCTGCTGGCGTATGATGGCCGCTTTGTCTGCCTTTATCGCAGCGATGAATAGATAGGCTTTGTAATAAAACCTGCATCGGGCTCGCTAACGGATCTCAACTCTATTCACCTGTAGACAGCCTTTTAGATTTTTCTTCTACTAGATACAAGGAGCACACAATGATAGTTAAAATATTAATATACTTAAAACTCTCGATACAATACAGTATTGTACTAGTACCATTCTACTTCTTCTCTTAAAAAAAATATGGCTCCCATAAAAAAATCAATCGATGATTTCGCCAATGTCAAGTAAAATAACATATAAGCTTGCCCTTAGAATATGACGTTGTTCGGTAGTAAGCCTTGCGTTTTGTAAAGTAGTAGCTCGACTTTACAGAAAGCTAAGAGGCGGCCGTTGCCCTGGGACTGCCGGGTGATGACCAAAATAGTGGTGAAACGCGTTTTGAAATCAATTCTTCAATAGCTGCACAATTCTGCGTTAGATCACTGCATAATAAGCTATCAATATGACACACTAAACTACGTTTGAATAAAGAACAACCATTTTGAGGTTCAACCGTCAATCTAATAGTACCATAAAAAAGTTTGCAGGTGGGCAAGTCGGAAAAAGTAGGACAGATATAATGAGATCTTGTTATACTTTATGTTGCACGTCGTACTGTAGTAATTAATAGTCACACACCTGAATATGTGTGTACGTTAAATAATACGATTAATAGCAGAGGTTTCCAATGATAGTAAAAAGTTTGCAGGTGGGCAAGTCGGAAAAAGTAGGACAGATATAATGAGATCTTGTTATACTTTATGTTGCACGTCGTACTGTAGTAATTAATAGTCACACACCTGAATATGTGTGTACGTTAAATAATACGATTAATAGCAGAGGTTTCCAATGATAGTACCTACTTATGGAGAGATAAGCCAAGGTGAGGGATTCTTTAAACTTGAAAGCATTCTTTCCCTAAATTTTATTATTTGTCTTCTACTTTGACTAACTTTTTGTGTTTAAGCTTTCGAGAAACATTGTAATATTTTTAAAATTTTATTTAGTCTCGTTTATTTAGTCACTCGCGTGACATGTTTCGGAGAACATAGGCCTCCATTTTCAAGCACTGGCTTTAGTTCAAGTGCTGAGTGTCCGTTCGTTTCGCCGCTCGCGTTGCTGCTGGCCCGTCACGCACAGCGGAGTATTATATAAATATAATTTATTATCTTTAAAGGAAAAAAATATATACTTTCACTTGGCACTTTATTTTTCGTTATGCAATTAATTTAATATTTGTTTAGTTTTTATTTTGATAAATTTTAATCAATAAAAACTATTTTATTATATATATTATATTATACTATTACCTATAAATAAGAAGATATATGTCATAAAAAAAAAAAAAAAAAAAAAAGATATAATGGAGATCGAGAGACATGACAGATTTACATGATTATAGAATATGACACATCAAAATAAACATTACATTTGGGACAAACGTAACACTTCTATAAAAACTAAAATGGATGTATCCATTACTTTTCTTCCTTCCATTACTTCTTATGTATACGAGGAATTAAACTGACTGAAAGCCGTTAGCCGTTATTTCAAATTGGGATTTGCCTACCTCAGCTAGCTCCTGGTTGAAAGCTAATTTAATACGTTTATTTCGATTTTAATTAAAACGGCTTATCGCTTCAAATTTTCCTGTAAATCAATTAGAATAGAATGTTATGGGAATAAACCATTAGATTTAATTAGTAGGTTCAGTGATATTGAAGTTTACTACATTTATAATTAGCACTTTTTGTGTTCAGGTATTAGTTAGATAAACATACAAGCAGTGTGTCTTGTCCATCCTCTAATCGCTTTTTTTACGACATATCAAAAGTGAATCTTGGCATGGTTTAACTTATACTTGTTGTGACAAGAAGTCATTTTATAATTTTTTATTTTATTTTATTGATATTCAGGATAACAACATCCGTAAATATAACTTAGACACAGTAGGTAGTACTTACATAAAACAGGGCCAATAACAGGGCATTCATTGGAATACATAGTTGTACATAACAAAAATGACGAAAAAATATATATGTTCAATTCTCACAAATGCTCGTTACCCAGATAGTATTTACATATAGGAGTTAGAAAATCAAGATACTGCATATTTAGCATAGTTAGGGCAATTAATCCAATACCTAACAAGTTCAGCACCAATAAAAACCCTGTATGATTAGATTACTCAACCTAGTAGTCGTGATTTTGATTATCCAAATATTCTTTCTCATTCGTGTGCGTAACCACGCGATTTCATAACTATAGAGAAAACTGCGACGCGGTGACGCAGTTGCTCTTGCCTAAGGGTTCAATTCAGATGATAATTGGCCTTTCTGTACGTTCAGACAAAGCATTGAGTACGTTGTACGCAATCAAGCGGGTGATCAGCCATCAAAGTCGACACGCCAGTAAAACTCGGTGATCAATGGCTCGGCGGGCAGTTACCTACACCATCCATCTACAGTGCGACGGTAGTCTTTTACGGTATGCTTGTAATACACACCGTAGCCTGAGTTTGTAACGAACTCTTATTTCCTGCTGTACAGTAAACATAGCAAATAACATATGTATTTAAGGTAATCATGTTTATTATATTGTATTTCATTGTTTCAGATTAAATTATCAACTTATATATTAACACACAAACATATAATATTTAAAACTAACTTAATACTACCAAAACTAAACATTAAACAGTCCCCCCCTCCCTGACCATCCCGGGGCGCAAAGGTTCCCATCACACTCGCTGCGTTTCCACGTTGATCTGCGATAGACAACCTTTGAACCAGGATCAGACCGGAACGGAGATCATGGCCTCTCTCATGAAGGCAAACAATTTAGGATATAGCTTTAAACAACAGTATTAGAACAGATCCGATCACATATGTAATCTGTATTATGAAATTGGTGTCCATAACTTAAGTACACGACTGTTAAATCTAGTAAAGTAATTCGTAATCCAGTAGGATAACACCAACTTTAAACCATTTTGCTTCCAAACTTTCATAGTATTTTTAATTTTATTTTATTCTGAAGATACTCGATGGCAACTAAACATAATACCATAGGAACGAATTTGCAAGATAATGTGTGATTTTGATTTGTATTCAGATTTGATAAGTATTTTTTTAGTAATCGCTTGTTTGAAATCAGATCTGCTTTACATGCAGTTGGCAAGCTGGCGACATTTTTATACCGCTGTGATTCCATATAATATTCCGTATAACGGCGAAGACTGCGCGCCGCATTGTAGCTGCAGCTGTTGTACGCCGCCTGACAACCGGCCAGCCAAATGAGATTATTATAAAATAAAATTTTCACTTCAAACTAGATTTATATAATTCATGTGGGAAACAAATAGTTAGAAATATGAATAAAAAAACAAATAATATTTACATACATACATACATACATTTCAGCCGTATGCAGTCCACTGCTGGACATAGGCCTCCCACAAATATGACTTGTATCATCTTGGGGGTAGTTGCCGTAGTCTCCACGCTTGGCAGGCGGGTTGGTGACCGCAGCAGCTGTAGATTGGGTTTTGACGGACGCTGCTGCCCGTCCGTAGGATTTTTCCCTTTGTCGACTCTTACGACACCCGCGGGAGCAGATGGGGTGGTGCTATTCTAGTCAGCCGTCTATTAATATTTAAATTAATTTAATTTATTAAATGAGAAAAAAACATCAGTCATAATACTATGTTTAGGTACTCGTACGTAGTTTTAGTGTCTTCCGCGTGGAATAGCCCGTTATGAAAACGGGTGCCATAGAGATATTAACTCGGACGACATTGGCTCGGAGCAATCCTCTTAGCTCCTACTTGCTCTGTTAGCTAAACTCAACCATTTGATATAACGAAAGGGAAATTCTTCTTTATTACCTAGCTCGGCATTTCTTTCTGTTATTCAATCTGCAGTAAATTTACATCTTGCCAGTTCCGTGGCATAAATAGCGTCATTATATTTAAGGAGCATGATTAAATTTGTAAGTGTGACTCTCAGGCTGATATCACACTTGCGATTTGCGAGCGAGTTTTGTAACTTTGTAACTCAGGCAAGTTCGCCATTACGTTCAAGTGTCATAAGACTCTTACGCAGTCAAGGGACAGAATAGTATATTACGTACCTAGGGCGGTAAAACAAAGTATGGCTCAGATCGCGGGTATTTGCCAAGCGATCTGAGGCCTTCTATATTACCGCCCGTGGTGCGTACATAGTTTTACGTTTTCATCTGGGTGTAAAGTGAGACTCTCTGTCGCGCCCTCTCGCGCCGTTTAAGATTAGGCATACATGAAACATAAACTTCAGTAACAGATCTTTTTTTTCGTACCTAACTTAGGCTCTATAAACCATTCGGCTTAATTAGAGCAATCGGACTATGCAGCTGTGTGGCGGGAAGGTAGCCTGGGGAAAATCCAGGACCCTTCCGCACCAGACTTGATCTGTAGATAAAGATACCATGAAAGTTAAAAGAAAGGAGAAAGATAAATTCACTACCTCGGTAGCGAGTTTGAAAGTTACATTTATCCTCTCTTTCTAAAGAATCAAGCATGGGTATCATAGCAAAAGTATGTATAAAACTGGGATATGTATAGCAAAATTCCACCTTAATATCAAATGTCAAACAAACACCTACAACAAAGTTAATTACGCCTCACCGGGTAAATATAAAACGGTATTTATTAATTAAGTTTTTCCATAAAACATCATTTTTGTATCTAGTGTGGAAATGAGGTAAGTCTGTGTTTTAGGAATAACTCGTTTATCCTCCTGGGACCCAGATGTGTACAATTTTTATAGGCTATTATGATTATTCTAATGTTAACTGGGTACAATTCCAAAGAAGAAACAACTGCATTTGTATCTTAGGACCTAATAGGACTATTGGGAATTGAAATCATGGGTAACCAAAATAACTAAAACCTTAAACGTCTTATATATATATAATTAGATTTTGTACCTATGTACTAAAAAGTACCATCCTCAGTCACAATATCGGTTTGGAAAATGTTATATAAATGTTATATAATATATATATTTTTTACAGAGAAACATTAATAACAACTAAATACCTACATAAAAAATAAATTTATAAATGTAACAATAAAGTTGAACTAAAACTAACATAAAACGAAATATTTACGTATATTTAGATAATGTTATTTTGCAACATTTACATTTTGCAAGCTTCCTGATATGATTAAATATATCCATCCGTTTTCATTTAAGTAAGAGCTTTGCTCGAAACATGTTGCTGAAAATCGTTTCGCCTATGCTAAATATCGTGCGCGTACCGTAATATTCCCAACTGTAATATTTTAACAAGTAATACGCGGAAGTGTATAGACACAGCGCACTACGTGTCAAAAGCAATCAAGAGGTCCAAGGAGCCTCGCTAATTACTTTACGTCGCTCTGATTAAGCGCCGGGACACACTGCCGTAACACGACACGTTTTTAGATAATTATCGCTCACAGGACCGAATTGTAATCTTGTTAATTCTAGCGTTTCAATAGCTTAGTTAATGAGAGCACATCATTTCCTTGTTAAAATTGCTTTTAAATAACTAACCGTGAAAGGAAAAAAGCTAGGTTCTGGTAAAGACCTAGTTTGTAACTAACGGACTGTCTAAGAATCATGAGGTTCCGAATTCGAACCAAGAACATTTGTTTGTTCGTCGATCACAAATATTTGTATTTGTGTTGTTGACGTTATCTATGTGTATGTATGTAGTTATTATAGAATATAGCCTAATTCTTACAACACGTTTGAGCTTACTGTAGGATTAGGTCGATTTGCGTAAGATTTTCCCAAATGTATTTATTTTATTCAATAAGCTGTCTGTGCGTCGCATAATTCGCATTGAGGATCAAAAGTAAACGGAGCTACTAAGTCGAAGCCGCCGTTGGGTTATGGTTCTAAAACGTAATACGCCTCTGGCTGTCACTGATTGCTTTAGCAGCTACCTAATTACGGCACTCCTATTTAAAGCTTTCATCTGGCAATAACTCAATTTTCCCCGGTACCCTTATATGTAGGCACTTTAGCAATAATCTTCGAGCCCGCTTTGCAGAACGACAATGGTGTTAGTAGGGAAACTCATTTAGATATTGCATAAGCATAGTTACATATAGATCAAAAAGTATTTATATGTAACTCATAATCATCATCATCATTTCAGCCGAAAGACATCCGCTGATGGTAAGCCTCCTCCATGGCTCGCCAAGACGATCGGTCCTGCGTTGTTTGCCTTCAAGGAATTTCCTATATGATATGTAATTTATAAATAATAAATATATGTTTTTATCAATCTAACACAAATCGACCTAGTCCTACAGTAAGATCAAAAACGGCTTATGATAATGTTATGTGAAAGCAGATTTAAAACGAATCTTCTTTAGTTCTACAGTGGATGATGGTTATAGATAATGTTAATAACGGTTTTCCTCATTTCAGTAATACAGTTTCATGCACAGCTTTATAATGTAAGCGAGTGGCCCCGGCAGCGCGCGACAGCGGTGCTCAATGTTCTACGTAATCTGGGATAAGACCCTAATTTTCTGGCGGTCACAAAGTACGCGCTCGTCCATCAAATAAATTTTTATTATTTGTAATTCAATAACGAAGTAAATGACTATAATTTAAAAAGTTTCTTGTTCCGTATTCCTGTCTGACTGTCTATAATTTCAGTGTAAAGGGGAAAATTAATTTAATGATGAAAATGTAATAACATAAAATAATTAGAATAATAAAGTGAGTTCGAAAAAAAATAAAGTGAGTTCGAATTGCAAAAATAAGCAAATTTTACCTTTTAAATAAATAGTGTCATGTTTTTTTAAAAGATCGTGTACCTAACATCGTTCGGATGCCACGGAGAAGATAGGTACATAATGCGCAATGTGATTGCTGCCTACATAACATGATTGTACATAGTTATAATAACATTGCGATATTTCATTAGTACACCTAATTGATTAGATATTAATATAATAGCCATTAATCCTGTTAATAATGCAAAATTGTACTGATATAATTGATCTGACTTTGACACGGTAATATTTCGTATATAATATACATTTCGCAGCTCACTCAATACAGCGCCTGTATTAATTTAATCATCCTATATCTCTTACTAATAATTAACGCGACGAACGAGTGAGTAATGATCGTGTAAAACTACAAACACTTTAACACTTTCCCTGTCCCCATACAAAACGATCTGACTGAAGTCACAACTCCACTATGTTTTTAGTATGGGGATGTGACCCCAATATCAATAGTAGGAGCATGGACTCGTGAAACAAGCTTGATGTCCCCACGTTGGGGGCACATGAACAGGGAACGTGTTAAGTCCGATCAAATCAGAATGAACACAGTTGTCTTTCCCAGGGTCTAAAGCATTGGCGAGAGGAATGACTAAATTGACTCTGAACGCTTTTATCGAGCAGAAAATAAGACCATAATCGCTGTTTCAAAACTATTCCGCGCTGAAATTTACCTACCATTTTGGCTACTTCCAATTATTTACCCTCGGTTTCATTCAGCACTCGTTTTAACTTTTAATCCCCATTTTGAATTTTATGTTGATGTTTTGTTGTTAGAGTCTAACTTTTTAGCTGTTTTGTTTAAACTAATTGACATCCAAACTCAAACACACTGAACAGTTTTCCTTTTGTTCCATTTTGCTCGACTACATATTCATTAAGTGTTCAAATCGGTCATAAATTAATATAATAACATAGGTATAGTTTTACACCTATACCAAAAATTTTACACCTATGTGGAAATACATGGATAATAACTGAAGGAAAAAAAATGTTATTTGGATTGGTGTTTTTTAGTAAGCGTGAGACTACTAAATATATATTATATTTTGAAATAAATGTTATATACTATTTAAAAAAAAGTAATTCGGCCACCGGATTTCAATCGCCTGAATCGGATTTGAAGACCATGCAGCCTCGAACGCTGTGGTTGATCAGTTTAAGTATATGACGTATATTTTTCAATATAGATATATGTTTGGTACCATAATACTGCGTTGTCTCCGAACTTAACTATTAACATGTGCTAAAATTTATCTCAATATGTTGATGGTAACTGCTTTAAAATTCATGATTGACCCGAACATACATACAAACATTGCAAGTTACTTAATGGTTTTTCTAAAAATTGGTATCATATCTCACAACTGACAAAAATCAACTAATAGCTATAGATTATTTTAAATGCTATAGAGATCCAACAAATACAAATAATATTTATTCTTGTTAATTTTCTTTAGCTATTGCCTACTTACTAATTAAATTGAACTCTACACTTGCATGCTGTTTGTTTTATCGGAAATATATGTACGTTAAAATAAAACAATGATCATTTTAATTCCATTCTTTCTGCTTTAAATGCCCCAGGCCACGACGTATCCTAGCCTGCGCCGAGCTAAAAATGATATTCTTTTAAAATACCTTAGCTAACAAACAAGTATTTCGAATAACCTGTTTTCTATTGAAGAGTAAAATCTGTCACACATCCGATCCGGCACAAAGAATAATCCGCAACAACAATCAGCGGACTCAGAACATCACTTAGTCGCTTCGGGACAGTGTGCCTTCCTGAAAACGCCGGCTTTCATCCTAGGGCCCCAAAAAGCCAAATAAGATACAAAGGAACAACAGATAAACCTTGTAAATCCTTGGGCACACAAATGCGAGCTCCGAAAGCAGTTATATCTGTCGGAGGAATAGGTAGCATTATCTGGCGAACATTCATCATCTAAGGCTGGGCACTACCCGTTCGCTGTCACTAACTAAGCTCCTAAATTTCAAACAATGTGTTTCTAATTCATTCTGCATCTAAGAATCGTCTTAGACCACTTGTACAATTTATTCCAAAATGTTACACTTTAACAATATGTAAGATATTGTATACAAGAAACACATTTTTTAGTAGAAAACACTTTGCATTAAAACAAAAGTCATAAATATACAAAATACTCATTCAAAATATTGTGTCGTCCTGGCTTTGTAAAAGCATCTCTCGGATGCTAAATGGATCCCCAATGCGTAGTAATTCCCTCCCTCAAGTGTTTATGGTTCCGGCTCCGTCGTACATTAAGTAATGATTACTTCTAAAGTATAATCAGGGCCCTACAAAATAAGACTCTTAGGAAAAGTGGACTGAAATACGGTTTCAACTCCAATCTGATTAGCTGGATTTTGGTTCTTACCCTATTTGTTTGACTCACTTAGCTTGAGTGTTCTGGGAGAAAAGTTCTAGTTAGTCGTTTAGAAGTCCGACTTAAGGAGTTTTTGGGGCATTACTTAATATTTGCGGATTTAAGCCGCTGGTGGAGCGGTAAGAGCGTGCGACTTGCAACCTGGAGGTCGCAAGTTCAAACCCCGGCTTATACCAATGAGTTTTTCGGAAATTATATTTAGCAGTCGCTTTTCGGTGAAGGAAAACAATGTGAGGAAACCGGTACCTAGTCCCGATAAGGTCTAGACTATTTTTGTTCTGTCGCTTTGTATATTTAAACACAATCTTGTATTGTTCATGAATAAAAAACTATGACCATGACTATGACTCTCTGAGATAGCAGCGACTTTCGTGAAACTAGTGGCTACGCCGTTTTCTGAGATGACCTAGTTGCCTAGCGCACCCCAGGCTCCCATGAGCCGAGCCGTAGCAAAACGCCTCAAGATTTGTGGAACAGACATAGAAATTAAGGAATTTGAAGGATTGCGGACGGGCAGCAGCGTCCGTCGACACCAAACCCACAGCTACTGCGGTCGCCCACCCGCCTGCCAAGCGTGGCGACTATGGCAAACTACCCCCAAGATGATACGAGTACAAGTCTTGTTTAACCTATAGAGACCTAATAAAATATAGTTCTAGGCTGTTTCTATTGCTACTTATAAATATTTATGTATTCCCTTAAGAATATAGAAACAAAAATTAAGCGAAAAAGGCGCGTTGTTACTAAAACGCTAACATCGCGGTCGGAGCCCAAAGTTTTAAATTAAACCAAGCGGATTTACATTCGCATATCCGGTTGCAAATTGTTGTCGCCATCGATCAGTTAGCATTTGGCACCACGTGGCGCCTCGAGGCGTTGGCGGCGCTCCAGGGCTTAGATAGCAATAACATAACGAGTTAACGAGAGCTGGACAACGATACCTACCATCTATCGTTTATTACATGGCTTCATTGCCTTGCTGTGAACTTTACATATATTTATTATTATGAAATTAGATATATCGGGTGTGGCCTGTAATTGGAGCAAAAATTCGCTTCTACACCACGAATGTAACAACATTTGTTCTACAACTTTTAATAATTGGGTAATTTATTACTTCTGATTTTTTCGAACAAACTAAATAGTATTTTCAATGAACAGCATCCAATAGTCTAGTTGACTTTACTCAACCCTACAAACTTTATAGTTTTCGCAATACATTGCTGGCTTGGAAAATCTTTTTTTATTAATATTTATTAAACTATTAGTTATTTTCAAAAGTCGTAGAACAAATGTTGCTACGTTTGTGGTGTAGAAATGATACCTAACGATAATGCTCCTATTACACACCCGCACACCCGGTATTCAAATTGTGGTGATACATACATATACATATGCTCCTAGCTTAACTTAAGACAAGTCTTAAAGAGATTTTGAATCCATCTAAAGATTTTTTTTAATAAAAAACATATTAAAATGAAACACCTACAACAAAAGAATCAACATTTTCGCCATTCTGTATAGGCGGTGCACACTAATCTAGGTTTATGGTTAATTCCATAGATCCATTTATATTATAATTCCATAATACAAGATTATAAGTTATTTATACGTACCTAAATCAACACCAAGTTACACTAATGAACAATGTTTATTAATTATGATCATTTAAGTAAGTATTAAGATTAAGATATTCATCGGCCACTGTTCGAATATAAAGAACACAACAAATGTTAAGCTCATAGTCCGCACTATTCGCCAACAAACTGTCAGTA
Organism: Grapholita molesta; assembly: GCA_022674325.2. Classification (NCBI taxonomy): domain Eukaryota; kingdom Metazoa; phylum Arthropoda; class Insecta; order Lepidoptera; family Tortricidae; genus Grapholita; species Grapholita molesta. Next base: position 8,338,669 of record CP053126.2, read on the forward strand.
GTTTGGCTTATATGGGTATGGCTTTTATATATATACTCATATATATCCAATACTCAATTTGTCCCTGTCCAGAGCTAATCGTATCCAGTAGTATTCGATTGTCAGTTTGCAAGCCTATGCTTATAAACTGACAATCGAATATTAATGACCTACTTATTTACTTATACAAATTTTATCACACAAAAGACAAACTTAATGTAAAGGCTGACTTATTGCATTCTCTTCCATTGTGTGCCAGGAGAGTCTCTGTTCGTAGTCACTTCTATTATTATGCTATGCCTCTACAAAGCCGGATAACTCTGTAGTTAGCCCAGTAAAGATATCGACCGCTAGTATTATTTTTTAGTGTAAATGGATACCATTATCCATAATTATTACAATAATACAAGCAGTAAGTATATAAAAAAACAACAAAATATCGTTACATGCATACATATTTAACAAGCCTATTTTTATCCTGTCGGATTTATATGAATGTACATATATTTACTTGGTTTAATGAACGTTTAAAGTGTTCAAACGGAGTACAGCGGCACGAACAGTTGACAAGTTTTAAATGCGTCACTTAACATACATACGGTACCTATAAAAAAAATACCGTACCTACCTATAAAGAATAAAATATAAGGCAATAATTATGTATTAACACTATAAACGGAATCGTTACATAGTTAGCCGCAGTTATGTTTCCTATGTAACTTAAATAGGTAGGTACTATAGGTACATTTAACATAGGTTAAAAATGCCAACTAAACCTCACACACCACTCACACACCTGCCGCGGCGGCAATATTGGAATTGGTCCATTGATTGCCTCTTTGATTGTGATGTGTATATGCAAGCAGGGGAAGTTTTAAATTGGACCTACGGCTCGGCGGCAGGGCCGCAGTACTACCGTCCTAGCTCAAGAATAAGGGAGGATGGCACCATGTACGAGTACATTCAGCGAACTGATTAAATTAAATTAAATAAATAAATAAATATTTAAATATTTCGGGACAATCTTACACAAATCGACCTAGTCCTACGGTAAGCTCAGTAAGGCTTGTGTTGTAGGTACTAGACGACGATATATATAATAGACAGATACATGCAAATATTGCAAATACTTAAATACATAGAAAATATCCATGACTCAGGGACAAATATCCGTGCTCATTAAACAAATAAATGCCCTGAATATTATATGTTGCGGCGTAGCTGTCATTGAATAAATAATTTTAAATTGAAAAAAAATCCATAGATATTTGTCAAACTTTTGATACAAGAAAATTTCATATGATGAAGTTGACAAACGATTTGGTGCAACCGACCCTCGGCCTCGAAATATTGACTACTAATGTAAACTACTAATGGAACCATTTTTTTATTTGCTTAGGTATACCTGTACATGTAAACCAAAGCAAATAATAATACTGTTCATGTATATACCTGTTGAATTAGAAACATACCCTCAGCAAATTCTAAGAAAAGATGCAAATTGGGGCAAATAATCTATAGGGACACGACCTGACAACACATTTAACCCGCATACATTTGTATTCCAACAAAAAATATACATGCGGATTGAATTGGAAGAATAAGTTGACAAGGGAGCTCCTCATTCCCTTGTGTTTAGATACTATTACGAGACCGGCTTATTTGAATTTCAATACATTTTCTGCTGCTATGAGCTGGTATTTAGAGCGGAGTAATAAACTTATTTGAAGTTTATTAGAGGAATTCTTGTTTTTCCTTTTAATCATGTATATTTCTAAGGCTTGTGAACCTTGAATGTAAAATGGTGAAAGGGTACAAAATGATGATCAATATTCCGTAATACTATAAATTATGTAATGAAAATATGAAAAAAAAAATACAATGTCCTTATACATACAATTTACAATACATTTTAGATCGTGTCATGTGGGTACGAGTAGAGTAGTAGGTATATAAGCATTTTACACATATTTTTTTAAATGATGAACGGCGAAAAAAAGTAATTTCGAGAAGCAACGTAGATTAATGGTGTGCGTACAACATTTATCTGCCCGTTTCAGCCTAAAAAATGTTATTATTCGAAAGTCAAAAAAGTTTGGTTTTTTATTTGGAACCAACAAACTTTTGCTTAGTCTCCTGTAACCCCATAAAGTAAATATTTAGCGTTTTTATATACTGACATGTAAACAAACGACTTAAGATAATATTATAATTTTTTCGATATTGAAATCGAAAGAAAAATAGAAAAATTTGACACGAAGCGGGACTCGAACCCACAACCACTGGATCACTAGCCCAGCACACTACTAATTGTGCTATCCGAGTATCCCAGCATTTAATAGCACAATTGGTAGTGTGCTGGGCTAGTGATCCAGTGGTTGTGGGTTCGAGTCCCGCTTCGAGTCAATTTTTTCTATTTTTCTTTCAATTTAAATATCGAAGATATTCGCTAGCAGACGTTTCTGCATAATAAAAATAAATATTTTTTTTGTTAAAATATATGTTAGCTGTGGACAATGGATTTTAAGGGAAATATGTTTGATTTGAAAACATAAAGTAGCTAGCCATATCCGTACATATTTTTCCGACAAATCTGTCTTGAAGATCAGAACACCTGTCTGACAAAACCGTCAAATGTTAGTACCTAAAGGGGGTGTGGGATAATCCCATATCATGGCGCACCTGTAGGCACCTGTCCATTGTCCATCCAAAGGATCGAACCAGACAGGACAATTGCTGCCTAGGAGTACGTAGCTCCGACATCCCCGTCACATCGCCATTGAGATGTGCTTTATTAGCAAAAACGTCAAATCTGTCAACCGATCACGCCTCGTATCTAGGATATACCCATTACTTTACAAAAGACGACTCTACATTTGTGTAGAAGAGTTTACTCAGCGAGTTACATGCTGACTCTTTAAAAACTTATCATAATGTTTGTGTTGGAAATAACCTAAAAGAAGCTGTAAAACTAAATTTCTAAAGAATCAGCGTTGAGAAAAATCCAGCAATTTAAAAATGACGTTATGCAAATTGGTGTTACATTTCGCGATTAAATTTTTGTTACACGTCATATAGGAATATTCTTCCGTAAATTCCTGAATCATCACCGATGGTTTTAGACACTAAGGATCAGTTATGTACGTTCACTTGTTTATGGTGGGTAAACGAGGTCTAGCGGTATATTCATTTTGGTTCATTATTAACAGCTGACAATGTGACATTCGGGGATTTTTTGTCTGAAAAAATTTCGTCAGTCTGTAAATATGCAAATAATATACTTATATAACTTTAGGCAGTTACGACACGGATTTGTCTCCCTGTCCGTTGTAGGTTCCATAGCTAAGCCGTTATTTCTGAGCTTGTCCAGTGAGCTGATGCGGCGACAGCTATCTCTAATTACCTCCATACATTCACTTAAGTTTTTTTGCGCCAGACGCATCGGACGGACAAAGAGACAGTTTTTATTAAATAAATAGCACGTTCGATTCCCGGTTCAACCGTGTAATTATTTTAAAATCTGTAAATGCAGTTTAAACTGTTTTTGAAATATAAATTATGTCTTGTTTCAGTAAAATGTTCCTTCTACAATATTAAAGGTACTTTATTCCCTCCATGTGGCATGGCCGTGGGACGCACTGTATATAGTAATTAACCGTTAATTATAACAAAAAGGTCATAATACGTCAGCTTAACTCCGACTTCCAGCTTGTTAAATATTGTTTACAAGAACAATTCCTAACAAGGCTCAAAAGTAAAAAATATCAAAAGCAAGAACGTAAAAAAGAATTGCAACAAACAAGCGTAAACGTAAAACTTTGGAACAAACACGAATTTCCTAACGATCTTTTTGGTATAAATGTAAAAAGTTTATGGGTAATGCAATATAAGAGTCTCATTTTAATTAAATTTGTATGATGTTGTGCATGAATGAAACAGTCGTGGGAGTTGCCTCGCGGAACTTCCCGCGGCTTCGCTCTTCGATGAGTTTTGTATGAACAAGTGCTTTGTATTTACCCGACCGTGTAAAAATGGGAACCAGTGAATTCGTTATACTGAATTGTTCTTTAGGCGACCGGGACGTCACACTTATTAAACGGATTCCGCTTTTATCTCGGCGCCCAAAGGATTTTACAATTGAGTATTAGACAGGTGTTGAATTTTATAATAATCCTTAGTTTATGGTTAGAAAATCAAATACCTATGTAACAAAAAATCGTTTTATTTTTTAATTACCAAACTGAATAAGGTGGTGCCATTTGATTCTTTTAATTTCAATGAAAAATACATTGTAAATAAGTGAATAACGGTTGTATACATAAACGCAACATTTCACGGTCTATTATAGCAATTTTCTTGATTTTCCATACCTAGGATGGGTAAACATCATGTTGTAACATCGTCATGTTACCCGAAGCTTAATATAGTTATTACGTTATATATACACCTTGTATAATGTGTGCTCCCTTACTTTTATATTATATTAGACGGCCCGATAGTCATCGAGTTGATTAAACTGGTGAAATCCAATTTAGAATATATTATAAGTTTTAATTTATTTTATTACTTACTAACAACTTAGTTTGTTTAGTTTTAAGCAACATATTGTTTACTAACAAAATGGACCATGTTGTCTGAAATAAATAAATACTTTCGAATTATGATTTAAATTTTCTGTTAAATTGGATGCGTTACTTGGTACATTAACAGAAGCTACCTGGAATGTCGCTTTTAGTTAAATTAGAAAATATTTTTGTTTTGAAACGAATAATACCAAAATCCTTTACTGTTAGGTAAACTGTATTTTAATTAATGCCAAGCCAATAATGTTCATTGATACGATAAATAATGCCACTTTGACTGCTATTACACGTGTGTTTCCGTTCTAAAATCTAAAAAGACCGTTGAGACATTATACCAAGGATGCTGGCGGCATTTCTTCGTTGTATCGCAATGCTGTGCAAGGAAGCCGCCAACTCTTCGGTCGGTAAAACAATTTTTTGATTTATTTAATTAAGTTGATAACAAAATCTAACTATGTTCACTGACAACCGGGTAGTGTAGGTACAATGGGTCGAAGTCGCCGGCAAATATCTGCGCGGTTCAGGCGTCAGCGGCAGCGCCTAGTTTCCGAAGTTGGCGGTACGTGTGCGGAATCCTTGCCAGCGCTCCGCGTGAGGATCGCTTCATTTTCATATTGATCATGCTTTTCATGTGTCACACCGAGCTATTTGTCAGTTTCATTCGAAATAAATGTACTAGTTTTTGTTAGGCTGTGAACCTTAAGGTTCATAATCACAAAATATTGCTTGCTCGTAGCCCATAATAATGTAAACAAAACGAACTCAAGTCATAAACACATTTAAAAACGATTTCACCTCAATAGCTCGGAAAGAACTGTTTTCTTCATTCTTTAAAAGTAGATAACGAAGTGATTTCATAAAAATTGTTTGTCACTAATCGAGTATTTTTTTACTTTAGCTGTTTGGATGTTATTTTATTGAATGTTATTGAATGATAAATAATAAATAGGTACTAATAATTACATATAAGTAAAATGTATCACAGTTCAGTTTAGACATATTTGGGTGGCTCGTGTGGGTTGCCCATTGTAGGTATAATGTATAACAAACAACTGCGGAACTTTGCCACAATTTAAATTGATATGGTTCCGAGCATATTAAATTCCTCTTGACCCAAACAAACAAAACTGTCAATGACCATACAAAATTTTGGAAATGAATAAAATTTCGGTTCACCAAACGAGGTTAAAACTTATTTAATTTGTTGTTAATAAATAAGGGTCGTAAAGTTCGACCCCGACGTGGCAGGAAATGTCATAAATATTTATTTACGATCGAATTCATCACTTTCATGTTATGTTTGTTCTATCATGCATGAGTAATTAAACACTTTTACATACAACGTACTTATATACAAATTACTAGATATTTTCATAGCTAAGTAGGTATAACAGTGGACTTCAATAATGTCCCCATGAGTAATTAGTAATAAATCTAATTCAAATACTTTTAACACATTACCTAAATATTTGGTATCTAATACTTTTTCCGAATTTATGTACCTATAATGAATATTGTATATACATTTCAAGTAAGTACCTAATAAGAAGTAGACAATAATTTAAATAATAATGTAATGTTTGATAGACTTGATAAGGAGTGACTGTGTAATTTAGGAAGAATCTGTGCGTCCCGAAAGAATTTATTAAAAGATCTCTGGAGAAATATGTATATATCAAATACGGTCAGCTTAGAAATGTTTTCATAGGAAATTCTAAATAGCCACATTATCTATAAGTCAGGACACAAAGGTCAGTAATTTTGATAATAAAATGTGTGAAAGTACATGAATGCATCTACTATTGCGTACGTGATCGTTTAATGGCAACTTTTAGGTACAGTACTCAAAGCTTGGATCGGAGTTTGGACAGTCGTGGTTATTGATTTTGAGAAGTTCTACAGAGGAATAAGTAAATAAAACGACAGTTAATGGCACGAGTAGGTCAAACGATCGGCTCGCGTCGGCGACACCGACTCGGCTCGGTTGAGTTTCGTTCGCGGTCCGCGGAAACTTTACCTACTACGTGACTTGCATTCGCGTTAAGTATAATCCGACAACTTAAACCACACTGCTCTAACCAAATATTTCACAGACTACACAGTAGTATTTCTATTTATTAAAATAAAGTTTTCAAGTAGATATTTACAAAAACTATTTGGAATTAAGGTTGATATATCATACCAATTGTGCCCGCGTATCTGTTTACAAGAGGCATAATTATTTCATACTAACTTCTTCGTCTGCGCCAAATTAGTATTTACTAAATTAATATTATTTCGAGTAAGTAGCCTAATTGTAAAGTGGTGAATTTACACAATATCTATCTGTTATAAATTATAGCCTCTGTGTTATTCTGATGTAGGTATAAAACACGATTGAAAAATTTCATTAACATCCATTATATAAGTTTTTGCGTAAAAGAGTAAATAACATATTAGGTACACATACTAACAACTTTTATAATATTAGTAGGATCAACGTTACAGTTGAAACAACTAATCTCATAATGGAGTTACTTCGCCAAATCATTAATTATTTTAAATTGCTACTTAATGGCAAAATGTTTGAATAAATACGTATTTCAGATTTCAGATATTAAATTTAGAAACTATACCTAGGTCTAAAACTAAGAAAAATATTGTAATCATAACATATTGCTGCTGTTTAATCTAAAATAAAAAATAGTAATAAGTAGTCAATAGGCCCGGTCATTTTCATGGCATTTTGTTGCGGTAAAAAGGACAAACATTTCGTCAACATATTAAACATATTATAGTTTGAAAGAGTCATGTGTGACAGAGAGTATCTCCATAAAAAGGGCATATAAGTCAAAGAATACAAGTTAAGGGTTTTTCATTATTCTGCTACCTACTGTTATAAAATATTCGCTAACTGGGTGAACCGTAAGCGAGCAGTCGAGTTACACCACATAGGGCAGGACGGAAGTACGTCCACGAACTTATCTAATTACCGCAAACAGAAGACGGCCGTCCTTAAGACGAGCTCCAAGGAGACAACTAGTTATTGCTTACCCATTACTTCATTACACGACACTAACACCCCATTTTATGAAAAAGTATGCCACTAACATTGGAATTATATTTCCTATAGTTTGTCTAGTTTAAAACAATCCTGCAAGACTTTTTCAGCTATACTTTCAAAACTAGATTTCGCAAATGCTATGAAAATAGATATTATAATCATATCGGTTGGGATAAGATGTGCGATGAACTACTGTTAGTTTTTAATAAATATCTACATCATCCAGTTTACGTACTCAAGTGTAAATTAATTATTTAGGTGTTAAAACTGAAAAAAGTAGAAGGTAGCTAGGTAAGCTATAGTTCCGTACCGCGCGTTGGCACCAGACAAACTCAAGGGTTAAGTAAACATTCCCGAGTGAGCCGAATTTTTCATCAGTCGCAACGAGCACAATAGATGAAATGATGCTCGCAGGATGAAATAACACGCAGTTTTGTTCGTAAAACAATACTGGTGAGCCATAGACACAACGCTGCCTTTATTATTTTCCTTGAAACATGCCAGTTTGGTTGCCAGTAAATGTTGAAAAAATATTGCAGAGCTAGAGCGCCGAGAAATAGGCGAGTTTACTTTCAATCTGCTGAAAGCCAAGTTGACCCGATTCTATACACCGCCGTGATATCATATTTGCCGTGATAGCGTTTTTACTTACTGTTAAGTGCGTTTGCAAACAGTTTTGATTCTTTAGTACTGAATGTGTCAAATAAAATACATTCACCTAAAATACTATTCCGAATCTCGAGTTTAGGACCATGTAATTCATCAAACTTCATAAAGAAATGTAAAGGCTGTTAATTACGATATACGATACGATAGTCTACTCTATAGTCTATCTCTATATAAATTGAAAAGAAATGTTTATAAATTGAAAATATATGACATATATGAAAAAGTAATGAGATCCTCTGACGTCCGAGATACAAGACATAAGACCACCCAATCTTCTGGAGTTTGGGTTATTAGATCTGATTGTCCTTCGCTGTTCATCAGTTCTCCAGACGGCGGATATTTTGTGATAAAAGCTGCGTAGCATCATTTTTTATATTACCATATCTACTTATTATATAATACATTTATACAATACCATATGCGCACTCTATGCCTTCTAAAAGTACTATTGCACAATAAGTAATCGTAATTATGTGGATAGTAGGTAATCGTATTACGATAGCTATGCCTATTATTAAATCGTTAAAAATAGCTGAAAACGAAGTAAAACGTTTTATAAAAACGTAAGCAGCGTTATATAAAAAAGGATGAACCGTGTATAAATGGCAGGCCGCGGCTGGATCAGAGCCCATCAAAAGCTCCTGATAAATGACTTGTAGGTGAATTTAACGCGCGCACAGCGCCCTCTATAACAGATGCCTCTCACACAAATGGCTGCACCACTTTATTCATAAATCACATTGACTGAGCCAACACACGAGCAAATCGAAAAATATGCTCAATATAGATATCGCGCCATTAGAATGCGAGCAGGGAATTACTCCTGCCTCCGCCGTAATTCACATGTGAATCGCGGTGTTGTTGAGGTTTATTTTGATTTTACAAACAGATAACATGGAAAATATTTGTCGTATATAGGTCCCGTAGCACAAAGAACTAAAGTAAGTCAAGGTAATATTTTCAACCAATTACCAATTTTGTTAAAACTGTCCTAGTTTTCAATCATGATTCAACATAAATATAAAGCTCCGGCGCATACTTATTTCATATTTTCTATACAAACCAAGAGCCTGATAGCAATTATTCACTTATTTATGTTATAAATTACATATAAGTGATGCACCGTACTAAGTTATTACCTATCCTAATACGCACTATTAAAGAAATGGCAACAGACATCGAGAAAACAATCTGTAATAACGGAAAAGGGGTACTTTCTTTGACGGCAACTTAGTAGGTTTTGATTCAATTTTGAACTAGTAAAGTGCATTACAGTGATTAAACTCTTCATCGCGATATATTTTCTGGTTCCCAAAACTTGTTTATACATAACTTTAGTAATTTATAACATAAAATTTAGTTCAATCAGTAACAAATATTGTTGGAGATTTGAGTGAGACATTTTCTGAGTTTTCTACAGCATTCGGGTTACTTTAGTTTATAGATAATGGAAACTTGTTAGAGATTTATATATATTGTTAGTAGGTACCGACATTTAAAAAAAAAACAGTAAATACGAACCTTAAGTAGGTTCAACATAGTTCCTAATGTGATACCTCAGTTTATTAAGAAATCACAGACAAGCCTAATTCATTCCCTATTTTATACAAGAACACATAAAATTCCTCTCAATATCCCGAAATTAGAAGGCACACATCAACACGACAAACATGTGGTTACCTATCTGCCATCAGTCCTCGGTCCATAAACGGGTAAATACGGACGTCGGTTAGCGGGTGTCATAGTCCTGGCAACGGATCACCGGAATCCGGTTAAACCGGACCGCGAAACGGCAAGAATGGAAAATAGGAAATATGCTACGGTTCCGTATTAACATATATTTGTTATTTAGATATTTTTATGATAAATAATTATATATTAAATATATATGATTATATTATATGTAGAATTAGGTATGTGACATAATACGCGTTCACAATTTTATTTATGTGATGTTTACCTACATCTTAATTTTCTGTTTTCTGTATTGTTTCAAAAATGTATTCATATATAAGGTTTCAGTAATTTCAGAATAATTTAAAACATTAATGAAGTATTCGTGACTATAGTGCGGATGCTCAATAAATTACACATTTGGTCTCATTCATGCAATTATAGTGATTAAACAACGCAAAATAATTAAATGTCAGGTTCATTAATACTGTAAAATAGGCTTTAAAATATAGTAGCAATAATATAGGCAACACGGACAACGGACACACGAAATGGATTGAAAATTACGCTGATTGCGGATCCCAGGAGTTTCATCATCCTTGATTGGTAATATTATTGAAGATTGGTGAAAAATATTTTACTATGATTTGGCTAAAGTCGTTTGTTAGTGCCGGTTAGATAGACAATCTTTCAAACAAATATTGTTGGAGATTTGAGTGAGATAGTCTCATCCTGATATATATTTCCCGAACGTGGGAAAATGAGAAAAGTTTTTTTCATTCTAACATCAGTTAATGACAAATTAAGTTCGCCAGACTAAAGTACGAGTATATCACGAATAGCTTTGATTTTTTAGTACTTCTGTAGATTTTTTTAAGTAAAATCTCTTAAATCTTTAAATTATATCAAAAATTATCTAACCTGCACTTTCGAGAGCAGTAAATTTTTATCTTCTGCTTATTTACTAACCTAAGAACCCCACTTCCAATTATTTTAAAATGTATTTTAAATTTGTGACGGTGACTGTACACATGAAGCATGACTGTACACATGGTCGCTCTAAACACAAGCATATAAAATGTTCATTGGCTATGGCCATTAACGTGTGCGATGCCAAAAGCTTCGACTTCAAACCCTCAATTAAACGCACTATATCTACACATACCCTTTAATCTGCCCTAGCATATACTTAGCTGTAGTATATACCTACTCGGAGCGTTATAGCGAGCCAAACGATTTCCCTACCTCAATGAACTTCTTCTCATTTCCGCGGCGGAACCCTAAAAATCAACTTTCAAGTCTCATCTGTATACCACGACGCGTTGTCGTGACAGAAAAAGCCCTCCATCAATCTGCCGCAAACCTATTTCCTAACACATTCCCGTCGTCCTTTCATATCGTGCGACTTGGCATTTCAGATATTGCCGAACATATTATGTCTGTATATTCACAGCATATTTTTTCGCGGCTGGATGAAAATTATGCTCATTGATACACGCTACTTTAAAACAAAAGGCTACGGACGGATTGATTAATTAGCACTACTGTTTGCTCGACCAACAGAGTGGTAATTGACACAATATAGATATGTTACTTTATATTTACTAACTCCAATTCTCATTAAATACGATGATACAACAATTAAGCTCATTCAAAAAAAAAATATCAGTACGATCATAAAGTACTAAAATATAGTCACATTTCAAAGCTAATTATGTACAGCGCTAATAATTTTTTTTTTTTTATCAAATATTATCCCGTGGTTTGCAGGATTACTTAAAGAACCAAAAATTTATCATATTGTTCCTGTGTAAGATTTATTTTCTCTAGTTCAAAAACACTTACCTTAGAATCAAAACTGAGATAAGTCGCTCATGAACAACGAAGTCACTCATAATCCGCCACATGAAGTGATCTTCAGCATAAGGCACCCACAAACTCTCATATACATACTTGCACTTATTACTGATAAATAAATTGTGTAGGTAATAAAAAAAAAAAACATTTTATAGGTACCTACTGGCAGACTAGTTTGTAGTTTTTCCAAAAACCGCCGCATCCTCAATCCAGCCAGAGACGAGTTGCATGCGGTTACCTTTAGTATATAGCCGTTGACAGTCAGAGAAACAAAACAAAAAGTTTGCTACCAGCCCACGATATTCGGGGTTTACTGAAAATTCAAACTAGAAGCTTACTGTTACGAGAAACTATGAGCCTGTTCCTTGCTTTTATGTAGCAGAGTTAGGTATAATCTATTACCCATTTATTTGCACGTTAATTGTTCTAATAAAGAAGAACTTATGTATTCGTTTGGTATGTTTAGTGACGTACATTTTAATTTTAATCAGACAAAAGTGAGTTCATCGTTATCGCCATATCATACCTGTTACGTACCTACTCGTAGGGCAGGACAAAAATAAGTTCAAGTTTCTAACTAGCTACTACTGAAGTCTCGACTAGACCTAGGTTCCACTCGTAAAGTTGTAAAAATGTAACATCCTCCTTCATGAATGCTATTTTTTATTTGTAGTACCTATGTAGTAAAAACAGAGTATCAACCTTCCCGCGTACATACCTGTGCACTGTTCACAATTTACGTGATAATAGAAACTCAGCAGAAGACATATATCTGATTAATTAATAAGTATTTATGTATTGTTATTGTTTAAGTATTTGTAATGTTTTAGAGTTAGTATTTTCCACGTGATTGTGAGGTGAAAATTGTTGTGGTTTACTCGCCAGAAAAGTTTATCCTCCTCAAGATTCCTAGCTAGCTCGGGTCTTAATAATAGCACAAGATGGTAAACTTTACTCTCTTGTAAAACAAATAACTGTTAAATCAAAGAGGTAGTTACCCCTCTATTCTGAATATCTTCGTTTATTTTATTAGTTTAGTTTAGTTTAGTTTATTTTATTTCATGAAAGATAATTACAGTATAAGTTTGTCTTATTTACAAATTTATAAGAACTTCAGTCATGATCGTCACATTATCAATTCAAAAATACTTAGTGATATAATTTTGTACAGTAATGGGTAAATGAACATTTTTAGGGTATTGTAACTTATATTAACTATAACATTCGAAAACTATCATTTTTTTTATAAAAAAAAAACGTTTAACATCAAGCCTGTAAAGCGCGCCGAATCCCCAGCGAATGCATGAAAATACCACAAACAATATTTCAATCTTTTACGCCTAAAAAAATCTATTCAAATTCAATAATACATCTTTTTTCAGTGCAACACCAAAACGATTCACAATATTTTTGTCCAAAAGCAGCGGTGCCCTGATAAATGTTTCGTTATTCGTATCGCGATGTGCTCACAAACGGCCCGCGTTTCGACTGTCCGTAAATCTAGATAATTCTACTGCACTGATGAAAATATTCACTTTGACGAGGGCAAAATAAGTGCGCCGCGCATTCGGTACATTTTTGCGGCAGTGAAATAGAAACCCATTTGTCGAAGGCATAATGGAGCTCTTGGATCTGCCTACGTAACCTGGTACAGGTAGTCATTTCTCATCCATTTTATGTCTATAGTCTGTTTGGCATAAAAAGGCTTAAGGGATGTGCTACGTTGCAGTAAAATCGCGGTTATATTTTCGCCTCGACATCAATTGTCTTCTACAGAGCCTTTCCGCGTTCCCGTTTTAGTGACGGCGACATGAGTAGCTAATTACAGGGACGTCTGTTCGCTGGCATGGCATAGATTACCTGCCGCAACGGACGCATTGTCGTGTCGAAAGAATCGGTGCTCATAATATAGCAAACTGGAATTTACTGCGAAACTCGAGCGATTATCATAAAATGTTGTCATTATCTAAACAATTTTGTTTTCTTTTTAAACTTGGTACGAGTAAGTCTTTGGAACTTTGTAATCCTTTATTGCAGTTAAATGATATTACAATTCCCATGAATTTTCTCACAATATATAACTCCATAAAATGTACGACAAAATTTACTGGAATGAAAAACTTTGCTTTATTCCAAAGTTTTCTAGCAGGTCAGTTAATCGAACGAGTTTGCACAGAAGCGGCCTAACTAAATGCATATGCCACGAACAATGGCTACTAAGAATAACAGCATTTTTTAACAAGCCACATCGAACAAAAGGTCATACCAGACGAGAAAAACTCGCTTAGCCCCGGCTCTCAATACGACTCGATCCGCAAAGCATACTCTCGAGACACCTAATTTACAATACATGCGTCCTTAACCCGCAGGCATAAGGATAGTTTTTGATTGTTTTTAGTTTTCGATTTACAAAAAGCGTTTGCCGTGTACTCTCTCCATTCACACGCACGCAGCGCACATTGTTCGCCGCGATACGCGCGGGGCAAGTAGAATGATTTTCTGCCCGGAGCAGTTTTCCACAATAATGAGTCACTTGACGCATTGTCCCTCAGGCGCCATCTCGTCCAAATTACGAAGCCATTGTTACTGAGATATTGTTCGTCGCCTCGTGAATATGTGCGAAAGGAAATGAAACTGTACCCTGGTACCCGTCACCGTTTGTTGGCTGCCTCAATGCGGCACTTGCTGCGGTGTACGTATGGCAGCTTGCGTCGCCGCCGCCCACTCATCAGACGTTACCATTAATGCATTTAAACACTGACAGGTCCAGCATAAAACCTGCAGCTTAAAATGGTTTATCGTGTAGTAATTAATACCCGTCACGTTCAAATAATTACGAACCGCTATAGTAACTTCATATTTTAGAAATTATTATCTGTAAAAATTGAGGGGCTCCTCGAATCCATCTTGAATCTGATCATTAGATCAGAGAATAGAAGTAGCCTTTCCCGCCCTAAACGGATCAATAGTTTCTATCTTGTGGTGTAACATACGTAAAAATACAAACGTTTTCACATACAAAAGCTACTTAAATCGTAAACTGCAATATTGCAAATAGAAAGAAATAACTAATTCGGCATTAAGTTGCATTATAGATAGCTAAGTTGATCTCCCAAAATGCACTTCCGTTTCCCTCCTATAGGTTATCTGGACTATCGATGTTGGCAATCTGATTACAGCAGAGGCGCTATAATTGGATTGTCTTTGACCAGCCGCGAAATAGCTGGAACAACACCCGTGACCGATCCGCAAAAAATAAAACCTTATGTAATAGGTACCATCTCGTGTTGTCTTTTTCTAACACGCTTTTACGGTATGAATAAAAAAACTACGCATTTTAATTCCATTCGACCAACGATTGAACTTGTACGATATTTAATAACCTGCTGCCCACTACTACAGCAATCCCAATGTACAAAACCAATTTTATTCTGTAATAGGAATTTCAAGCCATTCATTCCTGGTTAACTTTGCAACTTTATCTTTACAGACCTTGTTAGTCGTTTACTCATTTTAGTTTAGTTAAGTAGTTCTTTGAAACAACGTTAATTTATTAAATTATTACGTTTTGGAAAACTACGTTTAAATAAGACTTTGATCTCTCGGTAGAGTACAACATAGAATTAAAAGCCTCATTTAGTAATAGGTAATTTTTAATTTTGTAGCTAGAAATCACATGGTCTTTGTGGAAAATCTTGGCAAATAAAGCCTTTCAATAAGAAGAAGTAACAGAGCACATCGCAAGTGGTTGCAGATGTCGAGAACAGTATCGCCCTACTTCCTAGCAACTGTCCGGAATCTTATTGAATTCATATCGAATATTGAAAATTGTGTAAGCATTATTTTTACATATTCAAAGGCCACCATTGCGGAAAACTATTTGTATCCCCAAGTTTATGTTCGATCGATGTTCTACTCGTATTCATTGGCTTCGGTTCAATTAATTAGTGATCGTATACAGCGTTCCCAGTGCGTTATTGCTATGACGAGTGAGTTGAGTGGTATTGTCAAAAGCAGTGATGTTTGCGTTCGCGGTCAGTAGCCTTTCGCTTCACCCGATGGCACTAGATAGGTAAAGTGTAACTGGCCGTAGGCATTCCCTCCACGTCACTCGTGGCTCGGCTCGATAGCCCTCAATCCTGGCTGAGGCGGAAAGTAATTGACGGCTCCACGACAAATGCGGCCAGTAAACTGCCGCCATGGCGCTCGTTGTCTGCGAAATTGCCTTATATTGACCTATATCGTTGTTAAATATTTATTTACCGATAATACATTATTTTTAATCCGCGTTTATATTTCAACATTACAATAAAATATTAAAATGGGCATTCATGGTAAAAAAATTAAACAGTTGGACATGCGTTGCAGTTGGACATCTAGTTCTACGGTTACTCACCCAATGCTGAGTAGGTAGGCTATTACATAACTAATTTAAATGAAACATGGAGTATCCTTCTAATTGTTTTCAAAAAACAATTATAAGTTTCGGGATGAGAGTCGACACTGCAGCGCAGTCTCAGCCGGCAAAGCATGCAGATTGGGATGCGCTGTAATAAGATGGAAATGAGTTCCCAACGCCTTCCACAATCATATTTGTTTTTTGCTCATAATGAAACGAATACACTTACACTTTGAAAATAGTCAACAGATAGGAATAGATGATCCCAAAGTTTTACGGAGATTTGAAACTCCTATATCAGTTTATTTTTTTGTATTGTACGCTCATATGTGGTTTTTCCTCATTTTATTTTATAACCTACAATATCAATAGAGTAGAGTGTTCAACCTCCATCGCCCACATAAAGTAAGAGAACGTGGTGGTAATTCTAAAGATTTTCTTTTTTATACGACAATGGCCAGAGGTAACATTGTGTTTTTTCGTAGGTGCTGCGCCTTTGTTCTAGAATATTCTTTTCGTCGTAACATTTTAGGTGATATTAAATTTCTATTTACGAGGAAGTATAGAGAGCTGTATATTTAATGTTCAATGGCGTGTATTCAGCGATAAAATCTCTTTCAATGGTGACAGTTGCATAGAGTATTTATTAGTAAATTTGAATATTGGTAACAAAGGACGTGCTACTCGTGCTGTACGTAAGGAGCGTACAATGCCGTGTATCTGTTTCTCGGAGAGGTGAGTGGGTGGTGGCAGCACTGCATTTCACGCCCGCGCTGAAATTTAGCGCGCATTTCCAGATTCCAATTATGTAACAATTTAAACTGCGTTCGGATTTCAGTTTTATTCCTGTCTCCATTGCTTTATTCGAGTAGGCAGTAGCTGTTTTGTTGGTCCTACTATTACTTCCAGCCCGAGCCATTTCGAACTACGAGTATTACGCTATGCAGGTGAGTGAAACTGTATCTAATACAAGTAGTTTTACAAAAAGTTTGTTTCTTTTCCTTCGATTCATAAATCGCTCTTTGTACTAGTTCAGCAAATCAACCTGTCATAAAATTAGGTAGGAATATATAACTAAATAGATACCCGTTACACTAGAAAAATAAATAAACTATACTCAAGTGACATTTTGGGGATCATAATACTAGTATAAGAAATAAATATTACTGAACATTCTTACACAATTATTACAAATAAACGGGACTTGTGACTCCTCTGGTGTTGCGAGTGTCCATGGGCGACGGTAGTTGCTTACCATCAGGCAATCCGTCTGCTCGTTTGCCTCCTAGATCATAAAAAAAACTTAACCGCGTATATATGGGACTTAACTTTATAAAACATCGGAGATAAGTTTTAAAGTTAAAGTTAAATAATGTGTAAAAACAGTAAAAGTTTAAATCCACAAATTGACTGAGCCCCAATCTAAACTCGAAAAGGCTTGTGTTGCGGGTACTCGGCCAACGATACATATAATATACAAATACCTAAATACATTATAGTGATGTGCTGATCACACAAATAAATGCCCTTATTGGGACTTGAATTTTGAACCCAGGACCATCAGTTTCACAGGCAGGGTTACTACCCACTAGGCCAAGCCTGTCGTTACTGGACAGACATGGACAATATGATTCTCTATATCTAAGTAAGCTGAGGGAGCTTGCAAACTGGGCAAACTATAGTTCACCGCCAACACGCCACTTACCGGCGACCACAATCAGATATCTATCATCGTTCGCGTCTTGAGTCCGGACTCCAACTCAACCCGCTCGAGCTCTCGAACTCGTATCACAAAGACATGGAAGTTCATTTGTTAAGTGGCCTGCAATGCGCGCTTGCTTCGGGAATTTTAACTGAATTTCACGGGTTAGGAAGCAGTGCATCCGCGTTTTAGCTAAAACAGCGTAAGTGCAGTTGCTTCGAAATGTATAAAGGACATTTACTAAGAGGGACTGTCTCGTCTACCGTTGCGCTGTTCACTGTCGTCTAACTTTACATTAAGTTTCAAATACTATTTTACTATTTTGTACAGTACTTAAACGCAAAGGTTTGACCTGTATGGACAGGTTAAGCAGCCAGGTAACTAATTAATAATTATTTGATGAACGCCGATATGATAAGCAAGGTCATAACGAGCGCGTGTATAAAATACCTTTTCGGAACTTTAATATGTACGGCATTCCCGACATACGTTTCGAAAAGTATTTGATACATATTTAACCCTCAATTCTTCGGTGAAGGAAAAAGTTTTGGGTAAAATCCGCATAACTTCACCTTCATTTACTCAAAGGTATATGAGGTCCGAAACTGATTTTAGCTAGCGACCGTTATTTGTTTAGTGCATAAGAAATTTCTATGCCTAGTATATTACCGTGTTATGTTTTAAACGCTGTGGACTTGCCCGCGTCTATCAATTAGCAGATTCACCCCACGGGTTCAAAGTCAATTCTCGCTTCAAATGCGAGTGCGTGTATTTTAACACTATTTTAGGTGATATTATAAATATGTCCCCGGTGTTTCTTTTTTGGATTTTTTAGTTAAAACTCAATTCACAAGTGTTGAAATATGAACATTTGTCATCGATCATCAATATAAATGATTTTAGAAATTATATCATTAAACTTATCCCGATAGCTTTCTAACTCACCGCAAGTGTTTTTTTTTTTTTTAATAAAAGCATTATGGATCTTTTGATATAGAGTTATTTAAAATCACACCCTCACTTATAGTTAGAATGTGGATTCTAACTATATACATTTTAATAGAGCCTTATTTTTTTTTTGTACAAAAAAAATATTACGACTTAAAAAAGTATGCAGAAATCACATTCGTTTCAACATTTAAATTTCCCAGTAACTTTTAAACCAGAAATCTAAAAAACATGAAAAAATAATTAGAAGCTACTACTTTCAACGCTAATTATTTTCAACATTACCTATGTGTTCAGGCGTTTTAAAGTTATCTCCTGAAAACTTCTGCCAGGGGCAGAAGCGACCTTTTGAAAGTACGGCTAGGGAACCCTTAATATAATATTTTGGTATTTTGGATGGAATTTTTTTCTATTGTCCCCGACTAAACAAATTTGGAAACAAACAAAAAAATCATTCTCGTGACTTCGATATCTTAATGTTTACGATAACAAAGTTGGATATGGAATATGACTTTTTACTTAAGTTTAAGAGTTTATGAGCAGTATTTTACTGTTCGTGCAATCAGGATTATGCGAACGTGTATCGTATTTCAGCTTTAAGGTACAACAGTAATGGGAAGGTGCATTTTAGCAATTATGTTAGTCGCAGCGTAACCCCGTTCGTAGCTTTGACCGACTGCTACGAAGCGCCGCGCCGCGCCGCGCCGCTGTGCTGAAGCCGGATACATTTTAATTAACTCACTTTGAATTTTGAAACGGCGTTCCGTTTGTTTATGTTTCCGCTTTACTTTGATTCCGAGAATTGACACCGATAGAATAGCAGATATATTTTGGTGTAGTTTCTCAGTGAAGTATGTCTTCATGTCAAAGGAAGAAGGGAAGTTAATTAGAGATGCAAGATGCTATGTGTCATTGTGATTCTCTTATAATTTTATATTTGGTTGAAATTATACGATATAACATTAAACAGCACTATCTGGTGAGTCAACCGGATGCAGAACCATCGCTAGTAATGTAACAATGTTATATATAGAATCCCGCAAAAAATTGGCTGTACCATACTATTTAGGTTAAACTTTTCCTACTACTATATACTTAGTCATAATGAAGAACATTTGAAGCGTCTACTTACTCCACATATATACGTATAGTTTAGCTATTGCATTCACGAACATGAACTGAAGATATTCTTATATACCGCCTAGATGGTAGTGGCAATAAAATGGTTTATTTGTTTTTTGGCCGCCGGCCGCGCCCTCTGTCCGTGGCAGAGCCAAACCGCCGGCCGCGCCCCCAACGCACCGCAAGAGAAAAAAATAAACATGAATTTTCATGCAGTAAGCGGCAGAGTGAATTTCAAACACGTTTTACTGACCGACTCTTATTTCCAGGATTTGGGCAGTTAGCATGACTTTTTTTAGGTAGGTACTCATAAATAAAACGCTTAGGTATCCGTTTCTCTGTAATGAATAATTAAATCGTTGATAGTATCTACGAACACTAGGATTTAATGAATTAAGATTAAACTATCGTTAGCACTATATAACGATACAATATTGAACAACCGTTACCTAAATTTCTTAATTAAGATCATCTACACCAGCCGAAAGATGATCATTCCTGAGCTTGCACCTAAAAGTTTTGTATCTTGATAAACGTAGACGTAAAATATGTCCATTTTGTTTGGCGCTTAGATCTTCACTTTCTAGCTCAGCTAGTAGCAGTATGACTTGAACGGATGTTGGGTTATTTTGAACAAAGGTTAGAGCGACGCATAAAATAAATTAAGCTGGTACCTGTTGCATTAGCAACGCCATAGATGGCGCTTGAATAATAGGCTCAATTCACAAGGAACATTTTATACACATAACTAGAAACGAATTATATCATGTGATTATGTCCATATTTTGATTTGCATTGGTTTTAAGTAGCTACAATACGATACTATGGTTGTAAACTGAATATATATTAATTTACTTAAGAAAAAGATATCAAGCCAACGAGGATCCTTCCTCGGACACCAGTCTCGGGTCGAACTTCCTAATGCTTAAATATATTATATTATGAAATCGATATACATTTTGTACAAATAGATACGTTAAATAAAACAGCTGAATTGGATTATATCGCGTATACTAATTTAAACTTGATCCCGACATTTGGAACATTTACCCGCGTTCGTAGTCATCGGGTGGACTTAGGAAAATATTAATTTACATCCATCCCAAATTACAATATGCAAACCTACCCACATATAAATTTTTAAACAATTTTTATGCTTGCAGAAATAATTGGGCTTATAAGAAATAAATGTCCAAAAATTATAAACTACTAGGTAATCTAGGTATAGACCCTAGAGCCAGACTAACCCGGCACTATACTGAAGATATCCCGGACATCTGCTTGTACGAGATTAGAATGGCTCTTAAACAGCTAAAAAACAACAAGGCGCCAGGTGAGGACGGAATAACAGCCGAACTTCTGAAGGTGGGTGGTACACCGGTCCTAATGGCCCTTCAGAAGCTGTTCAATTCTGTCCTACTGGAAGGGAGAACGCCAAAGGCATGGAAGAGAAGTGTGGTGGTGTTGTTTTTCAAAAAAGGCGACAACGCTTTATTGAAGAACTATCGACCCATCTCACTTTTGAGCCATGTCTACAAGCTGTTTTCAAGAGTCATTACGAATCGTCTCGCACGCAAGTTAGATGACTTCCAGCCTCCCGAACAAGCCGGTTTCCGAAGAGGCTTTAGTACCGTAGACCACATACATACGCTACGTCAAGTTATACAGAAGACTGAGGAGTATAACTTGCCCCTCTGTTTGGCGTTTGTGGACTACGAGAAAGCCTTTGATTCGATTGAAATTTGGGCTGTGCTACAATCCCTCCAACGGTGCCAAGTGGACTACCGCTATATCGAAGTGCTGAAGTGTCTGTACGAGAACGCCACCATGTCAGTCCGAGTTCAGAACCAGAGCTCGAAACCTATTCCACTGCAGCGTAGGGTCAGACAAGGAGACGTTATCTCTCCAAAGCTGTTTACTGCTGCACTGGAGGACGTTTTCAAGACTTTGGACTGGAGGAGGAAAGGCATCAACATTAACGGCGAGTACATCACTCACCTTCGATTTGCCGACGACATTGTAGTCTTGGCTGAGACCATGGAGCATTTGAGCACAATGCTAGATGACCTCAGTAATGCCTCTGAGCGAGTTGGTCTAAGGATGAACATGGACAAGACAAAAATCATGTCGAATGCCCATGTCGTACCAACTCCCATTGTAATCAGAGACGTTACACTCGAAGTTGTAGATGAGTATATATACCTAGGACAAACTATCCAGCTAGGAAGATCCAACTTCGAGAAAGAGGTCAATCGTCGAATCCGACTCGGTTGGGCAGCGTTCGGGAAGCTACAACACATCTTTTCTTCCAATATCCCGCAGTGTCTCAAAACAAAGGTCTTCGACCAGTGTGTGTTGCCAGTGATGACTTATGGTGCTGAAACGTGGTCGCTTACTATGGGCCTCATAAGAAGGCTCAAAGTCACCCAAAGAGCAATGGAGAGGGCTATGTTGGGAGTGTCTCTGCGTGATCGCATCAGGAATGATTTTATCCGCAGTAGAACCAAAGTCACCGATATAGCCCTCCGAATCGCCAAACTTAAGTGGCAGTGGGCAGGGCACATTGCACGCAGAACCGATGGCCAGTGGGGCGGAAAGGTTCTGGAGTGGCGACCACGAACTGGAAGACGCAGCGTAGGTAGGCCTCCCACAAGATGGACCGACGACCTAGTTAGAGTCGCGGGATACCGCTGGATGTGGAAGGCGCAGGATCGGTCTTCTTGGGTGGTTCTGGGGGAGGCCTATGTCCAGCAGTGGACGTCTTTCGGCTGACATGATGATGATGATGATGACTAGGTATAGTGTCCACACTGTCCAAAGCTATGGCCTCACAGTCGTCACAGAAACGTCGGGATCAAGTTGAAATTAGCATAACAATATAATCCGTTTCAGTTGTTCTATTTCATGAGTAATTATCGCAGCCACCGAAGACAATATTAATATAAACATTGTCAGTCCTCGTGTTTTGTTCTCTTGTACCACTTGCTTTGTATCTAATCTTAAGTGAATATGTCACTATTTATATCTACGTCATTTTGTGTATGCGGGGTGACACGTCCTTAAAATTAAACAAGAGCGTACATTTTAAGCATAAAGTCAAACAGAGCGTCGCGCGTGTTTTCTCAACTGACGTCAATTTCCGAAACACTGATAGAATCGGACGTGTTTCGCGTAGCTGAGGAGAATTTAGGAAACTGTGGGGAATTTTACTATTAACAACACCGATATTATGTATACCTACTTTTAGGATACGTATAATTTTCATATAATTCGTTTCCAACAACATATACCAACAACGTATCCCAGAGTATGTAAGAAATCAAGGTCGAATGATATAACTCATTAGTTAATATTTATGTACTTACCTATAAGTATTATGGTTAGAATGGTAGGATGTACGATATGTAAAATATTGGCTATGTAGTATTTGCACTGAAAATTGCAATCGCAAACTGAAAATTGAGACTATATATAACTACCTAATCCACATCAGTATGATTGCAGGCTGAGGGGTTGAAAGCACGTTTGTCCCATGAAAATGTAATTTGGCTGAATCAATTTTCTTTATAATGAAAACTCGTCAAGTTAGACTAGGCTTATTAAATGTAATGCTGAAAAGCTTAAGCACTACAAATACCGGGGTCTCGGCTCCGAATATCTACATTCGGAGTCGAAACCCTAGGCCCGTGGGGTCCCAGCGCCCATATCATGTTCAAAAACCTTTCTAAAAGGCTCATCGACTCCACTGGTGACCGCAGAGCTGGCAGCTTTCTCGCGCAACGCATCAGTATCGCGATACAGCGGTGGAAATGCTACCAGCATCCTCGGCACCATGCCAAAGGGGCCCAATTTTAACGACGTTTTTTAAATTTCTATTATTATTTTTTCTTTAGTCTTATTGTTTATGTCTTTAAAAATAAATAGAGAGTAACGATTCCAATTATGTGTAAGTATTGCAAAAAAGGTTAAATATTTTATTTTAATAAAAGCTTTAAACCAGCATTAACAAAACAAGTTAGCTAATTTGTTGTTAACTTTTAGAGAAGTTGCTCGCAGCTGCGCACATTATGCCGGCTCATTAGCGAGCGTGTAACGCTGCTTTAACTACACTAACTCATGAGCTAATATTAGTCATGCCCCTATTTGAGGGACAAGTGCATGTTAGTGTACTTGAGGTAACTACCGGCGAGTAGCGAATCATGTGGTTGGACTTTGCTGTGTGTTCCGTCGCAGAATACACACTCACACTTCAGCCGTAAATCGTCCACTGCTGGACATAGGCCTCCCCCAAATATGACTTGTATCATCTTGAGGGGTAGATGCCATAGTCGCCACGCTTGGCAGGCGAGTTGGCGACCGCAGTAGCTGTAGATTAGGTTCCGACGGACGCCGCTGCCCATCCGTCCGTTTTTCCCTTTGTCGCCTTACGACACCCGTGGGAGGAAATGGGGTGGAGCTATTCTAGTCAGCCGTCACACGGCGGTCGTCGCAGAATAAATAACCATTATTACATAAAGACGGTCTCATATAATATAAGTTGTTTAGGTTTGTCGCTACTCTTAACCGCCACAGTCATCTAGTCGTGACAGCTAACAGAATGGCTTACACGCCACGGTCATCATTACATGACAAATTAATATGTACCTACATACACTGTGTGGTGAATTGAGCATACCACGTCATTCATATTATGGCGACCAACGTTTACCGTAGATATATAATTAATATATATATTGCGGTCTTTGATCTATCACTAACATCGCATCGATCGGCGGTCTGGTAGCAAAGTAACAATCATATCACTGCGAATAATTTCACATTCACTAAATTACATGTTACACATGCGATAAAATAAAAGTAAAAAAGTTTACATGGAATTATATAATGTCAGTGAACCATGTATTACCTTTTTTGAGCTAGGTTAATTTTATAAAAGCATTACATGTATAAATCACTATATGATTAATTTGATAGAATCATCAATGTCCGACAACTATTTAAATCAACCTGATGGATAAACAAATATTAATGTAAAGTACAGTTGAGGTTTAGATAGAATAACAATCCTGTTACTTATAACTTTTTCACTTATTTTAAATGTTTATTTACCTAGTTAGTTTTTATTAGTTGCAAATGATTGATTGTTATAATCATAAAATAAAATATTATGTGTATATATATATATATATATATATACATATAATATTTTATTTTATTTTATCGATATATATACATATATATATATATATATATATATCGATATGATTTGCTAATAACAATACTCGATGTTTTTTTTATGATATAGGAGGCAAATGAGCAGATGGATTGCCTGATGGTAAGCAACTACCGCCGCCCATGAACACTCGCAACACAAGAGGAGTCACAAGTACGATGTCGATAAAAGATATGTTTTCAACCTAACCGATAGTACTACCACGCTTATAATTTAATAACGGACGAACGATGAACATGAATAAACTCCATTTTAACGGATTAAAAAAATCAAATCTGAAAATTAAATTTCTAAAATAGAAAATTAAATTATTTTCTCTTGGAAATCCCGAACAAATGTCGATGTCCATAGCGTTTATCACCACAAAATTAAATTCCAACACGACGAGCAACAAACGGCATAAACAAGTTGGCTTGGCACGGAGAAGACAGTATAAAATGCGGGGAGCGTTTATTACGTCGAGCCATGGAATGCCCTAAAGTGGTACATGTCCGCGACAGACCTCCAGGATATAATGTATGAGACTATTTTTGCCTAAATTCGCTATATTTAACAAAAATTGCGCGAAACTCCTTTAATTTTATCAGATAGGTATATCTTAACACACTCAGAGATTCGCTACGCGCTACGCTCGTAGGCAACAATTCAAAGTAAATATAGTAGTATTTATGTTAAATCAAAATAATTGTTTTGAGGGGCCTGGGGTCGATCGACCTTAAATAACTATGATTATAGTTATTTTTATTCTTCCAAAACAATTGTAACCACCAATGACACAAAAACCCAACCAATAATATTAAAACCCGTTTAACACGAAAAACACTCAAGAAGGGAACTAGTAAACGCGTGAAACACTCAACTAGAGTATATTGGCACCTACATTCATAACTAGCTACGTGTTGTTTTTATGTCAACCCATTGCGTATTTACCTTAAGGCGTTCGCCGTCTAATTTATGAGCCAAGTTTTCGCGTAAAAGGGTGGATTGCGCCCGCATTGCGTACGCAAATTGTCAGCCGCGGAAACTTCCGCGACTATTTTCGCTAGTTAATGTTGACTACGTATAACGTATTTTAACAGGCATTTATGTCATTGATACACCGTTTTTACGTTATATTTCATATTGTTTTAACGCATGTTTATTTGTCATGAATGAACGTACTTTATTTCTGGGTGAATTTCGAAAATAGTTATTGTACTACCTACTAGGTACCCACCCGCAATTAGTCTTAAGTTAATCATTTCATATGTTTTACGACAGTTAACGACTTAAATTTATTGTATTAGGTATATTTATATCAATCCAAGCTCATATATGTTTTTTGATAAGCTAACACTAGCACTATAACTAAACAATGATATTAAAGGGTAGCCATGTTTTTATGAGCTCCCGATATTTCGCCCGATCCGGAAGTAACTATAAGTAAGTATGGTTGGTATTTACCCTGTTAATATTAGTAAGCAGTTGTAATTTATATAATTTATCGGACACAGTTAACTTAAGTCGGTAGGTAAAATATTACTTGTTGTTAAAATTCATATTCGACAACAATGTTAGTTATGTTGTTTTTGTAAATATTATCACAATTACGATTACCTGTAATTTTGAATTTTAAACTGTCCAGTTTCAATTAGCTGGAATTGCATTGCAAACTCAATTTAACTACTCCACTAAAAGGGCATATCGGAATCTCTTTAGTAAATTAATACTTAGAACTTAATAGATACTACATATAGAACTAGCACAAAGGTTGTTCATGTAACCACATGTGACATCGGAAACCGGCGGTCGCAATAAATTACACGACATGGCACGACTTGTCAAACTTGTTCTAGTCCATCACGTAACATTGAGATTATCTAATATTTGAGATTCAGCATTTTTAGGTTTCCGTACCCAATGGGTAAAACGGGACCCTATTACTGGCTCAGCTTTCCGTCCGTCAGCTATCTGTCACCAGGCTGTATCTCAACTGTGATAGTCGGATAGCAACAAATACATACTAAAAAACAGAATAATTTATATATATATATATATAAATTATTCTGTTTATATAATATATATAAATTATTTCGCCAACCAACATTTCGCCGAATGTTCACTTTGACAACTAACGATTACCAAATTTGTATATGACAACTTTTTAATTCGCACAATTATTGTTAAGCGGATGATTATAACGCCTTTAAACTTTTGACAAACTCATCAAATCTTACACTTGGCCGAACAACTCTTGGTCGAATAACGTATACCTAGTTAATGCAACAGTTCCCTTTTCATACATTAGGCAAGTTACAAATAAGAAAAAGCTACATAGAAACCCACACCAACATGTTCTTTAGTTTATTTAGTAATTTTTTTGTTTAGTTATTTTGATAATGTATTTTTTTAACTCTTGCCTGAAACAAATAAGCAATTAGTTTAGTAACAGGCGTCACATACCTACAGAGACCAGTTAGGTACGATGACGAGTGAAGCGAGTGAGAGCGGAGTGTTAGGTAGAACTGTAACCCAACTGCGCCAGAACCGACTTTTTTTTAATACTATACATTACCCGCAAAATGCCTCTACTAGTAAAGCTGAAAACAATAAACAACCAAATTCATATTATTAGTTGGCATAATATGAATTTGGTTGTTTATTGTTTTAAACAGTAAACATTCTACAATATGAAAATAGGCGTTTTTGTAAAATGACATAATAAAACACAGACCAAATGTTGAGTTGGTAACTGTTAAATTGGCAAATGAAACAAACAAATTTGATAAGTTGGGAAATGAACGTTCGGCGAAGTAAAATTACGCGAAACGTGAGTTGGGAAGTGATAACTGATAATCGGCCATACAATTTTTGGCGATAAATAAGAGAACCTACTGAGTGGCCTAAGTACGGTACGAGATTGAAAAACTTTATTATGTTACGATTATATAAATAAATAAATAAATATTTCGGGACAATCTTACACAAATCGACCTAGTCCTACGGTAAGCTCAGAAAGGCTTATGTTGTAGGTACTAGACGACGATATATATATAATATAATAGGTAGATACATATAAATACTTAAATACATAGAACATAATAATTGTATACAATACTTTTTATACGAATCATCATCAATATAATCTGGAGGAACAATTTCATCATTTAATTCACGTCCATATAGGTACGCTTCCATAACAAACAATTGTAAGCAGTAAACAGCTATAATATGAGAAATATAGGAACCTTTTACACACGGAGTAATTTTGAAAGCAACTTTCGAAGTTATGTATTATGTTCTAGCAATTATTCTAATGTTGTAGGTACGTAAAATATGACTTTCATCCATATATGAACTAAAACAAAAAAAAACTAGTACTTATATAACAATATAATATATCTGTGTCACTACTGAAAAAGAGTGTAAGTGAAATTGGCTCAGTAAAAAAGGCCACAAGTCTTATAAAATGTACGGCACTTATACCCTTTTTCACTAGGGCCACATATGTATTCTCCAGTCAGGTGTCATTGCAAAACTGTCTCTGATTGGCTGTTAATGTGACAGATAAAAAAATAATGTGTTTCAAATGCAGGAAAATTTGCCAGGTATCGCAAATTAGTATAGAATTTGTATGATATTCTATTTTTGAAATTATTATAGTTCTCTACAGAGTACCCTAATAAAATATTATAGTTGAGTTGAAGGTGTCATACACAGTCTGATATTGAAAAGTATTATAGGTTTGTCTATGGTGTCGTAATTGACAGATTAAGGTATGCGAGTATAAAAAGTATTGTTATGATTTCCCTCTCTCCCTCAGCATCTTTCTTCCTATGTTTTTCCTTCCCCTTCATTATAATTTAATTGAACACCATGTAGAAAACAAGCCAGCAAGATTCAGGAAGTGCCGTATCGCAAACTGACGTTCATCGTCTGTACTCGACAACGTCGACAACTCGAAACTAATTTAACGGAAGCATCGATAACTGCTTGCCTAATACAGTCAGCAGCAGAAGCTTAGCGGGTAACAACAATACTTTTACTTTGTATATAAGTATCAACTTTATTAGTTATAAATTAACTACGCTACGCGACTAACCACTTAGTATTTAACCGCTCGCAATAATGGTAGTAAGTTACTTAGGTACTACATAGCGCTTTTGACTAATGAACTAATTACTAACATAATCTTTTATTTAAATAGAGCCTAAGACAGTTTATTTATATCTTATAGTTACATGCGTAGTTCGAATTTCCACTGTAATATCTCACAAATATCTGAAACTCTATTTTTATACTCTATATTTATTTTTACTATATCATTATTTATGTAATTAAATTACAAACTCTATTAATATTACTTCTATTAATATTCAAACAGCATGGTCGTCATAGTACCTCCTAAACCAGAATATTAAGAAATATTAAGCTATCACTTTCACAGCAGAAATATGGCTACAATAAACGTTAAAACGAGTTGTTAACGACATTTTTAAAGAACCAGATGCGAACAATAACGAATATAAGGAAAAGTTAGTCAAAACCTGAATCCTGTAACTCTCAAGGGAATCGGAAAAGGATGCTGTATCAAAGCGCCATTAAGAACGCCAAATAATATCGGTGTAAATCAGGAAGCTCAACGAAATGGCGCCAGAGGCCCGGGCCTTCATAAATTCTCACGTCATTTGCTTGGGAGCGCAATAATTTCTGAAAAAAGATGAGTTTTAACAGATTTGGTGTCTTATATTATTCGAAGTTAAGAAACAGGGTAAAATATTTTTGTAATACCTTTGTCTGTTATTTTCATCGATTGTAACGTTTCTAACCTTTATAAGGATTGGATCTATTAAAAAGTAGCAATAACTTATATTATTAAGAATGACGACAAAAATTAATGTAAACAACAGACAAATGGTTCATCCGAAATGTTCACAGCTAATTTACCGCGTGAGACAGAAGCTCGCTGTATTGTCTCGCGTCGCGGTTTAATATAGCTGCAGCGTTTGTTACAAAACTGACAGTCTGACGCACCTACACGTCGGCGAAACCCAACTACGTACCCCGCAACAATCTTGAGTTCGCCATCTTAAGCCTTAAATTCAGTAAGATGTACAGTGACGACTGTAATATAATTTGAATATTCCAACTCTGCCCTCATACAAAGATGTAAGATCATATTTACCGTATACAACCTTACTACCTTCTTGCTCTCCAAAATGAGAAACTCTGTAGCTGTGAAGTATAAGCTTCATTTACTAAGTGGTCTTAATACATACGTCTTGTGCATGTTATTCAACAAGGATGCAATGTAAATGTTATATAATTTCAAGCATTTACAAACGTTGGAACTCGTAACAAGATCTGAAGCCCGATGGATGTTGGCGATGTACTAAGTTATTAACATGTTATAGTAACTAATTCCAAGTGTGATTTCTAGCAATCTGTGTAGGTGTTAACTAAATAACTTGGTTAGTGCAGTAACGATCCAAATTTTGGGTAGTTCTATATATATATATTTAATATTTGTAATCCACTTACGATATAAAAGATAGCCATAGAGACTCATACATATATGGCCACTAAGCACTAACAATAAAACAGGTATGGTCAAGTAAGGTAAATTTTTGAATGGGTCGCATCTTATGAATTTTATTTTATGGCGGAAATTACAATAAAAATCCTGTCTTTGGCAAATCCATGAGAATTAAAAGTATTAAACTTCTTCATTTTTATTTTATACTGAAAAATACACTTCAAATCACTCGTTTCCGTACCATCTCATGGTGCTCATAGGAAATTATGATGGATCAATGTTTTCATCGTTACCAGACCTTTCTTTTTGTAATTTAATATTCTAACTTTGCGAGTACAGTTTCCATTCCAAGATATTTCAATTGCTAAACTTACCCGACTGCCCAACATGCCTTTCCCTGCCATAATATTTGAGTCTGGATATTTGTAACTGCCGTACTAAGTGGAAAATGTCTCTTCGTAGAACGATACATTTCATCTCTTGCTTAACAATCTACTATATCCCAAGTATTACAACGCTATAAAATATCTCAGCTTAAAATCCGGACTTTGACAATTCCAATTATTAAATTAATGTTACATTCTTAATCGCCCCACTTCTGAGCAGGTCACGTTATTATGCTGGAGCCGGAGGCTCAGGCTAGTCCTACCGCTAACCTAAAACCTCAATTAATTTTACTTGACTTCAAATACACCGTTGAATATCTACGCACCAACGCTTTCTTACCCTAACACATAATATTATAAACAAAGCTATACAAAATTAAACTAATAAATACGTAAATAGGTAGGTAGTTCAATATCCAAAAGAGTATCGGACGTGTATTTTATTTCAAAAGAAATAGACTCCTAATCCCTAAATCATCACATTCATTCTAGTCAGAAGCCGGAAAAATGAGATGCTCAACTTCAGCTTTTCGTTCCAAATGATCTCGCGAGTAAACAAATATTTTTGAAGATAAAGAAGGCTTTGTTGCATATCTAAGTATAGCCGAAGTGCTTTCTCCAGTATTCTTAAACTACTTACGTGCAAATCACATCTGACAGAATCGATATAGGCACTCGTACATAACGTATTTTTTAAGGATTCAAATTTTGTTTTAGGGGCTTGATTATTACAAAAAAAAAGAAAGGTAATTAAACAGCATCATCGCTTCGGCTCATGGGAACCTGGGTCCGCCAATCGTCTGGGCAACTAATCCCAAGAATTGGCGTAGGCACTAGTTTTACGTAAGTAACTGCCTGATCTTCCAAGCTAGATGATAAATTGGGGTTATTGGGATTAGTCTGGTTGCCCCCCGATGTTTTCCTTCACCAAAAAGCGACTGGGTGGGTAAATAATATTATATTATACTTAATGATATTTTCGTAAATATACAAGTTCCGAAAAACTAATCAGTACGAACCGGGGTTTGAACTTGCGACTTTCGTATCACAAGTCGCACGCTCTTACCGCTAAGCCACCAACGTTTCTTTGCAGTGAATTAAAGCAGATTGTGAGTTAAAAAAGAATTAAAAGAAACTTACACCAAATTCCAAGCTAATGGAAGCTGCAGAGAACATCTAGATAAAAAACAAATAAATATACATATTCGATAAAATAAAAGCAAGTAATTATAATACTCGTGATGAACTTTAAATACCTATACGCCTCTCGATGAGATTTAAACTTCGGCAACTTGCGAGTAACAAAGAGTGCTTAGCTCGAACTTGGAAAATCTTATATGTAGGTACTTCTTATACAAGAGGTATGATTATATTGCGATTACTCAAACTTAAAGCACTTTGATTCGATATTTAAATCGAAAGAAAAATAGAAAAATTTGACTCGAAGCGGGACTCGAACCCACAACCACTGGATCACTAGCCCAGTGCACTTCCAATTGTGCTACCCGAGTACCGCTTAGACTTGTAAATTTTTTCTATCTTATCCTTCGTAGTATACGTCATCATGGGTGACGTGTAGTCACATCTACCGTCAGCGTATTGAACACTTAACGAGCATAAAAATAAAAAAAATTAAAGTACTTTGATTCTAATTTCTACGTTGTATTTTTTGTAATTCGCTGCAGTTTTATTTAAAACGGTCTGATTCCCAATTTCCGGTTATTTCAATAATTATGTACCATTCTTGTTCTTGTTATATGATATACGTTAGCTAGGTACCTAATTAAATACATCATATTGCGTAAGCTTTGCCAGGACGCATCAATGGAGCGCTAAATGGTTGTCCAACTGCACTTTGACAACATGAAATCTAGTCCAGTGCCTAGTCTAATGAATCCGCTCGGAGGGGCCTTTCAGCTAAATATTTTTGTTATAGCGAGCTTCAACAATATATAGCTTATAAAAGTACCCTAATAAAAAAAAAGTTTTTATTTATATTGAAATTAGTCATAAACTTTTATTATAATTATGACACATTACAGTACTAGAAAATATTAATAACTATCCTAATAATTTGCCCTGCATAGCTCCAGGCGCAAAGGTGTCCATTACGCTTGCCGCGTTGAACTGCAATTAACACCTTCTTCACCAGGAACGACCCAGAGCCTGGATTGAGGCCCTTCTCTCTCAAGGCAGCTTGGGAGGCGCAAGCTGTCTTAGAAAATATTTGGCCTCGGAGAACCAACATCCAGTGGTCTCCACCGCCAGGGGCACAAATACTTAGTTCCCGAGAGACGCATACTTCTCGCGCTTCCGAACTGCTGCCGCCTCGGCCGCAGCTCCTGCAACATACACGGTCCAGCCATTATGCGAAGCAGCAAAAGTACATGGCGTCCCACAACAGATTCTTACCCTTCTCCCATGGGATAAGCGTTCGCCCGTCAGGCCTTGTTCCGTCAGAGCGACTAAGGCCAGCGGCGCTACCGCGAATAACGAAATTCGTAAATTTCGGAAGATTGTCTCTGTTACTCTCATAACGGCTTAATTGGAATAAAAGAGAAAGATACTCGCAATATATGAACTTCGATGTTCGAGGTAGCGCCTCTGAAGGTTCGAGCACACACGGGACGCCTGCCGATAGGTACCTACCAAAGCCGTCCACAGGATGTACCTTTAGTGTTTGTACAGTGAAGGCCAAATATAAATGTAAAATGAAGTTTAAACTTGCAAGTTTTCTTGCAGCAAGTAGGGACGCAGCTATGTGCAAAAATAAAATAGCGATAGCTGTCTCTCATTCTTTCTTATATCTACGTCCCTACTTGCTGCAAGACAACTTGCGAGTGTAAACTTCGCTTAAGTATACTTCTTTGGTACTTTATGGCCATGACTATACACAGTGTTTTTCTAGTTTCAAACAATAAGAGCGGGAATGAGAACGATATAAATGAAGAGATAGATACACGAATGAAATAAATTGTCATTTCCCTTTTTTTGCTGATTTAATGTTTGAAAGTAAACATAAACGACTTAAGTATCTATTTTCTGCCGTAAATACATACTTTATTACAGGCACGAAATTACTGATAATGCTTTAAAAAGGGTTCTAATATGTTTCCAACACTAGTATCACTTGTTTATTTAAAATTAGTTTAAGCTATTTCGTATTGCTAAAGTTGTTGCGGCGCGTTGGCGTTGGCGGCGCCCGACCGTGAAATTGCAGTCGGACTGCACTTAGACAACGTGATAATTCACCGCGCGGCGTCTGGCCTAATCCGCGCTTCAGCACAAGCGTTACATTCGCGAATATGATAATGAACTGAAAGCAATTTTCACGATTTGTTAAGCCAAATATGCGCTTACGTTCATTAAAAATTTATTTTTTATTTGAAGTAGCCTCAAAATGTATATATATTTTATTACCTCATTTACATATACGGATACTCGTATATTTTGATCAATTTGTGTGAAATCCTCATGTAGGTACAGTCACCGACTTTAATTGTTGAGCCACTTGCGGTTCAAGCTGTTTCTTTTGTTTAATGTTTACTCTATGAAATGCCCACTGTAAGGTGAACCCTAAATGGCTCAATAATTAAAGTCCCTGACCGTACAATAACTAGATTGTTAACACCTTCGTTGCGGCAATTAGTTAACATCGTAATTAAGCATACTTGTATGAGGTCGATTCGACCTCATGCCGCAGCGAAGGTGTTCCAAACGATGATGGTAGTATTTATACTTTATATTGTAGTCAATAGTAATAGATGGTACGATTATACAGTTATCATTACTTTATTACAGGGTTACTGTTTTAAACTACTTTGGTCGGGAAAGACGGTCGAGCGAGCGGTTACCTTCGATGACAAACTAAAATAAACAAGAATGAAGGAATGATTAGTTTTATTACTGCATATATATTAGGTAACATAAAAGCGAACATTCCCGACCAGATATTTTGACCAGACCTTTCAATAATGGCGTTACAACCTAAGCATATAAAGATTACCGGCGAAATTGTGTGTGCGGAATCCTTTTCTAAGCTTACGAGCACAATAAAAAAAGAATCCAATCGCTATTTTAAAATATAAATTTGTAATTAAAATATAAATTTGTAATTTATATTTTAATTTAAAATTTATATTTAAAATATTTTACGTTGTAATTACAACGCTAGCTGGACCGCTGGAGGTATAAACTGTTGTATGAAAATATATTTGTGCAAGGATGTCCTGTAATATTTGTATAATTATTAAAAAAAAATAACAGCAAAGGTATAGTACATTGTGCAACGAGGATGGTAAGTAAGGTATAGTAAACGCGAGTCTATTAGCGCTTTTAATGACTCAAGTTTGTTATACACTTACCACCCGTGGTACATACAATGTTTTTCATCACATTTGCGAGGAAATCAAATAAATTCGTTGGTAAAATATTAGTTAGTACTTATGTAGGCTTAAAATCAAAATACACTTTGAAAACTACAATCAGACCTCATCCACTAAAAAAGATTGTCAACAATGTCAACTTTTTTCAATGTCTTCCACAGATAATGTTAACAACTGCGTTTTGTTTTCGAATTTGACAGATCATCCTTCCAAATAGTATCAATTATCAAAATCAAATATAAAACAATTATTTTTAATAAATACTAAACATTAAATTGCAGTCAAATTGAATATAAAGATATGTTTTATACATATTAAAAGTTGGTTGTAGCAAACTTTTGATGATATGAAATACACCTTGGCTGTTTGGAAACATCCTCAGTCCGAAGTGAAGTATGAGTTCTATATATTTTTAAAACTAAACTTAACAGCCCGTGTGAGCTAAATCGGCTATAACTGCTCTGTACTCTCGCAAGTAACAACGCCATTGACGAGCGAGTGTGATGAAAAGTACTTTTCTCAAACATGCAATGAAATGTCTTCGTTACGTGCGTCATAATATCGGCTTCTAAGTATCACGTTTAGGGCGGATCAACTCCAGAGGACAGGTAACGAATTTCATATAAAATTGAAGGCCTAGGCCGGGAAGTTATTTTTATGTATTCCTGGCGTAATTATATTCTTTTTATCATTTTTAGTGAATAAATGATTAGCGGGCTAAAAAATAATCTCGCCTATTTCAGACGAAATGGTATGAAGAGATTTATTTTATTTATCATAAAAATGATTATTCAAATCATCAGGTTATTACATTATTATATTTATTATTCATGCTCTCAATTTTAAAATTGTATTGGCAACACCAGACACTACTCCACGCATGCGCGTTTTTGAACGCATTTTTGAGCCAACCAATCACAGGACACTTTTACTTGTTTTAATAATGGCGGAATGGAAGTTTCTCGCCGTGTAAAACTATGTTTATTAAGACTAAATAGTGGTAAATGGTGTGATTCAATGCTTTTGTGACTTAGATATAGTGTTACCGGTGTATAAAAATTGAATAATCTAACCGGGCCCGGTTTTATGTATCTATATTTTGTTATTGTGTACCGCCAAAAGCAGATGCCGTAGCGCCAACATTTAAAAGGTAAGTGGATTCTTTTTTAATGTTTTTTTAAATGTTGTATATAGTAATTATAGCCAGACTATTTATGATAGTTATTAATTATTACATCGAAGGCAAAAATACTACAAAGCGGGATTGGAGGGAAAATTAAAAAACTTTTGTCGTGAAGCTGTTCAGTGGTATTTTTTTATTTATTTCATTGCATTAGTTTGAGAAAAGCACTATACAGGCCTAGCCGTGAAAGGGTCTTGAAGGCTTCGTATACTATCCGGCCTCCCATCGGTCGGCCGTCTATACAATTGAGCCTTCAACCCCCTGTTTCCCGGCGGCTGCAGTAATGTACTATTACACTTCACAAATTTCATTAACTTTTCAACAGCACGAGGCAAAAGTGTCTGTCATCATTAAATGTTTTCATAAACTGTGGGTCATTCGTTGTGGTCGTACCGTGCAGAAGTTTTGTTTTTTAGGGTCCCGTGAAAATTCAAATTGATATAGGCACAGCCTAGACTGATCCGTTAATACTTCAACTAGCCAGCTAGCCATCTTCTCGAGATGGCTATTTATCCCATCTGAATCGAAGGACGGGTTGACAAGGGCTTAGTCAGCATCTGCATTGGATGTATGCGCGTACTGACTCTACAAGTCTACTCTAACGTAACTAGCCGTAGGGTTCGTTCGATAGAAAATGGCCGTTGGTACCTATTGAACAAAAAGAAATCAATTAGGTACACAGGTCTTTAATAATACTTCAAATAACTAAGTACAACACTATTCACTTTAAACTTTAAAACAATTTGGGTTCACTCACTAATCACACTACAACACTGTATCACTTAGATCGCTTTTAATTTTGTCCGATGTTTATCGCTTGGTATCGCATCGCAATTGAAACTCTCCAATTCCGCTACCTATCTCCTTTTATATCCGTACCAAAGGTTTTCTACAACCGTCACAGAAGGTACATTGGTCGGTAACCAGTATGAGCAGTCTCCTTTTGGAATGTTCCTGTTCCTGAGCCACGATTGAGTCTATTCGGTTATAATTATCTCTCGCTTCCACGCATAGGCTGTCCTGCTAACACATGTTCTGTAATACTCCGCAGACAAGAGGGATGTTACTAGGCCTGAAACGGCCTGAAAACGGGTTTTCAGGAAGTAGTGCCATACCTATGATTGTTAATGTCTTGAAACGGGGATGAACTTGGGAATGCTATGGGCTGTTAATGGTTACAAGTATCT
This sequence comes from Grapholita molesta, assembly GCA_022674325.2. NCBI lineage: Eukaryota > Metazoa > Arthropoda > Insecta > Lepidoptera > Tortricidae > Grapholita > Grapholita molesta. The sequence continues at coordinate 8,376,534 of CP053126.2, forward strand.
GACCTCTTCCACGCAAGCACATGACAAATCATCGATTCTATTTACCAGCTAAAGAAAAGAAATTAGTCAAAGTTAGCATTGAAGTTATTTGATTCCTTCTGAGTAGACTTGCATTCCGGAATTCAGGAATCTCGGCCAAAGTTCCAGCTAAAATTCAGCCCACTAAAAATCGATACTTCCGGACTGAATTTAAAGTATGCACATTTTTATGATATAAAAATCCTTACGCTGCTAATTTGCACACAGATTCTGATAACATGTAACTTTCTATAGAATTGTTTTTAGTGCAAAATGCATATAATTACCTACATTTTGTGTCAACTGTCTCCTAGAACTAAATAATTATCTTAATTTAGTTCTAGGAGACAAGCACAGGGTTACTTTTATTAATATAGCAAGTTCGGCATCCATTCTATTCGTGTAGGTAACATTTATTTAGTGAACCCTTGAAGAATGAATCCTACTCGTCTTGACAGATTTTTTAATGAGACACATGTACTCGTGCCATAGGCGGATTAACTTCGGAAAAGCGTCTACAAAGTAGTACAGAGTCTGTAAGCCGCTTTTCACATAAAAAAAACCTTAAATTGGAATTAGCGTGGAAATAACGAAAAATAGAAAAAGACACTTCCATTTGAAGCTATTATGCGAAGATGTCGTGAGATAAGGGTATCAATTCGATGTCTATTGAGATATAAGGTGATGAAGGTTAAGTGTCTTGAAATAATGTGAAAATTGCTGTGTGATTACTTAACTATCCATCGAACTTTAAATAAAAACAAAGTACAACAATGCCTCACGCTTTTTTAGACACAATTAGAGTATTTGAGTAGTTAAAAAAAACGGGCATATATCATGTCGGGCCATGTTCAGTGGAAGGTTCCTTTTTTTAATCCGTAACTCAAAAACGGTTTAACCGACCAACTTGAAGGCGAAACTATAAGGGTTCCTACTAGACTACGGAATCCAAAAAGCATGAAAGAATTAAGCAAAGTAGAAATTACATTATGAGTATTATGTTATGACATGACACATGACATACAAACGGTCTATTGAATGTGATATAACAAGCATAGCACCTAATTGTCTGTGAGCTAAATTACACCCCAACGTTTCCCCATTTATAATATTTGAAGGACGTTTACTTATTCCAAAATGTGTACGGATACCTACTTGCATCTCATAAATAGAGTTAGCAGAAAGTTGAACAGAATGAAAAGTTCGGGTTAAATGTTTTATTTCACGAAAAGGTTGATTTCGGTCACCGCTGTACCCCTGCCTATTGTCAAACGACCCGCATTGTCCGCGAAAAGTTTTGTTTCCTACCACAAAGACACACAAAAATTTACGACAGTTTCCTAGCAATTTCATGATTAATCTGGCCAGACTTCGTAATTTCACCCTCCGTTGTTCTCATATTTGCAATTTATCTATAGGAGTACTTAACGGCGGGGAAACTTCAAGCTTGTGCCAGAATTTTACCGAAAGCAAGTTTACTTATTATATAAAAGATTCTAAAGCCAACTTTCTTACATTAATTATGCACGGTATTCGCTGGATAAGTTGTGCATCATGGGGCAATGAGCTATAATTTCGAAGTTCAAACTCGGACACAACGCAGAAGATCTAACTTTCATAATTAAGAAAAAGAAAGTTATGACATAGTTTATTTTGGAAAGTCATTTGAAGTCTCTGCTACAAATTGTTCAGTATCTTGACCGTTGTTATCCGGGGTTGCCCTGATTTGTCAGCATTTTATTACAACGGAGCCGCAATCAGTGACACGTTTGAACTCTGCCAAAGGATGCCTAATTTTATACGATGATTATCACTGGCGGGCTCGCAATCCCAAATTTCATAAACTGATTTACATAGTGTAATGTTTAATGATTAAGAAATGAATTAATAATATGTATGGGGATAATTTGTCTATAAATTTTATATGTAAAAGACACAATCTGCAGCCTATTTCTCGTACCTACCGGTAGGTAATACAACGTTGGTTCGTTTGTAAGGAGGAAATTTCTTGTATAATTTTATAAGTAGGAACGTAGATACCTTGCCGTTTTAAACAAAAATATGTTTACTTATGTAACTTACAATCTAACGTTCAGCTACAGTGTACGAGCAAAGCAAAGACTGACCGCCGGGCATCACTCATATCGATCACTGCATAGCATAACGCAATGCCTTAATCAACCCTAAGGGGCTAAGGGACAGTCTCCATAGGTACAACGAATGTTCCCGGGAGAGGAATGGGCTAACATCGTTGATCGTAATTTCCGAAGAGGGTCATCAGGAAGATATAATGCCATTTCTCTACCCTTGATGTCTTTTTAAGTGCGGACCCACTTAACCCTAACGCGGGCATAGGTTGTAGCTTATTTAACATAACGGAATAAAATGCTAGAATATTATACTTACGCATATCTATATATTTATATGTTAATTTTATTGTTTAGAGAAATTTTACCCAGGTCTACCTGGTAACTATCATAATAAGTAGATACTTGATTACGATTATCCTTTTCGCCCAAGTGCGAGTCGGACTCGCACACCGGGGGTTTCGTATGTACAATCCTGTTTGATTTTGTTACAGCTTATAGGTGTTATAGACCTGAGTATTTGATACCTATAAATTTCAATTTAATACCTCTACGCGTTCATAAGGAAAGGGGTACTTAGTAAATTTAAAATTATTAAAAATAATTAGGTATATTATATGATGTAACAAAAAAAAAATGGGGCATAAACGGTATAAATTCTGCCTTGATAGCCCCACGCGTTCCTGAGAAAAGGGGTCTTGACGTGGTCTTGACAGACGGACGGACAACAACGTAATCCTATAAGGGTTCCGCTTTTTCCTTCCGAGGTGCAGAACCCTAAAAACGCGTTACGAAATTGACCAAAAAAATTAGTGACACTTTTTTTTATTGTTTTAATCTATAGACTTCGTTATTTTTTTAATGGCCAATCGCCATGTTGCTGTATCACAAATGTATGTGGAATAGCAATTAAAAGAGAGGGCCTTTGCCGGCCTAAGGCCGGAAATGTTAACCTTAACGACTTCTGGTGACTTTCGTTTAGCAAAACCCACAACGACATACTTCGCAGCCTATATTACCTATAAGGAACATAATGTCAACATTGTAGTTCATGTTTGAGAAAAAAAAAGTTACATAGATAGTTTAGAAAAATGGCTTCCATCAATTTTGATGATTTCGGAAGTGTCAAAGTTATTTTTTTTTAATGACAAAAGGTGGCAAACGAGCGGACGGATTGTCTGACGGTAAGCAATTACCGTCGCCCATGGGCACCCGCAACACCAGGGGAGTCACAAGCGCGTTGCCGACCTTTAAGGGGGGTTGGAGCTCTGGGAACCTTACTCACCATCAGGAACACAACACTACATAACTGAAAAGTAGCAGTACTATTATGGCTGTGGTCTTCTGTAAGGAGGGATATCCCCAGTTGGGCTTCTCCGGGCACAAGCCTGATGGTACTTCGCTGTGCCCTACCTCTCATTGTTGGACGTAGTTTAAGGACATAGGTACCCGGGTCCTAAATTGTAACAAATCAATCGCATAACATAACGAATTTTGCTCTTAGAGCATGCCAGTGTACGGTAGCAGACCTTGGAACTGCCTGGTGGTGAGTTGACCAGATAGAGTGGTGAAACGGGTTTTGAGATCAATTCTTTATTAGCTGCACATAATACTGCGTAATAAAATAAGCTATTTCGATATTACACACTAAACAACGTTAAAGAACAAAAAACAAAAAAATATCAAGACATCTTCGCCATTTTAAAGCTCAACCGGAAGTCCACAATATAAGTTACATTTCCTGGTTGAGTTCGATGACATTCTGACACTAGGTAATCCTGTTAGAAAATAATGAAGATTGAACACGAACAGGTTTTCATTTTGATTGTTAAGAATTACGAGTTATTACTTGTTAATCCTCGTTTCTCTATGTTTCTTTCAGAAAGTACGTCGTATAGAACCTACAATGTTAATAAGTATACTTTTATTGTAGTAGGTAGTATTTTTATTTCGCGTTCTAATTATAACGGAATATTATAGCAATAAGTACGTGTTTGTTGTATTTTGTGTCTAGTTTACTTTTTATGGTATCATTTTTTAAATACGAGTACTTATATTGTAAAAAAATTATTGCATGTTTGAGAAAAGCACTATAGAAACCTCGGTTTGAAAATTGTCGGCCCTTCCCGGCCTCTGTAGTAATGTGCTATTTCTGCCGTACAAGTGTACAGTAATATCAGTTACTCTGTTTTTTTGCCAGACTGTTAAGAAACATTATGCCGGCTCCACATGCTTGGCAAACCACATAGTTTGTCACAAAAACAACGGTGTTGTTTGCCAAGCATGTGGAGCCGGCATAGAAACGTAGCGTGAACGTAGGAATAGTACCCTAGAGTAGCGACATCTCTGGTCCATATCCACAATTAACATGACAACTTCAAACAGCTGAGCGTTGCCCCAGCTAGTCGTCGCGTAGTTCGTGTGTTTTCATTTATGTAGTCAAAATATGATCAAACCGTATCGGCCAATCACTGTGCAGCATTTATAGGAACGCACTTCGTTGATTGGTTGTGATGCAGGATGCTTATGAATTATTTTAGCGTCCTGCATCCCCACTTTTAATCATCTATGCACCATTCCGATTTGAAATCAGTTGGTTCGTTTGCACGTGTTTAAAGATCGGCTTGAAACAAGATATTTAACTTTCATAGAGCTAATTTGTGTTAATTTGCACCATGGAAGAAGATGTTGGCGTTAAAGGTACGTATTTTTGTTGTCTACGTCAACATTAGGAGTTAAGACTTTACATGAACATGCGTGGTTTATCCGTCATTTCCAGATTTCGGCGACGCACGCTTTTCTTTTGCGTAGTTCAAACTAATAATTTTTCTTTTAGCAGTATCGTCAGCTGTTTAAGCTAGAACGCGCTAGAATATCACCTTTATTTTTGATTGAACTTAACTTTCATAATCTTGTTATATTCTTTCTTTGTATGGTTCAAAGAAAAGGTCATTATTGCTGAAATGTTCTGTGTACTTAAATTAATAAACAATTTAACCTAGTTGAAATATAACTATACTATAAGCTATGTAAAAGATTTACTTAACCAGCTGCCTTGGTTTAAACATGCTATAGATAAAACAATGGTTTCTTATAATATTCCTAAGAAACAAGTATTAAAGTATTACTGGTTTTATTTAGATAAACTATTTTATAACCATACTATTTCTTCAATCAAATAGTATATTAATAAATTTTTAGTTACAGTAACAAGACTAAGACGCCGTCTGTCCGTGGAACAATCTGAAGATGGTGGGTCACCCGCGCCATCTACACCAACCAAGAAGCGTGGTGGCAGGCTGGCAGCCAAACCACAACTGGAACTCATTGATGAAAATAGTAAGTTATTCGTAACTAACTTCTTGATCTTGTATAGTACCCATGAACTTGAATCCAAAATTATGGCAGTATTTCTGTAAGATCAATGTGGGTAAGACTGGCACTTTATTTTTAAGGGAAGTCTGACATGACACTAAATACCTATCAGATAATGTAGGGAATTGGTTGGTAAACGGTCTTTCCTAATAGACAGTCATGCCCATATTGACCTTAGTTACCAAGCCCTTATTCACAAGTAGCAAATGTTGACTTGGTACAATTGTAAATTAAAGGAAATAATTTTTATGCTTTTATAAATGGTATCCTGATGTTATTTCATTTACAAACATGAAAGTTACATTAGCTAAAGAATAATTTATTTAGTGTAGCAGATAAAAGAATTTGTTTCATTGTGATAAACTTTACCAGATAACAAATTACATGTGCCATTTTAGTGAAATAACCTATGCACTAATTTTATATTTCTACCCTTATTTTATGCTCTAAAGACCAAGAAAGAAAGGAAATGGGCATAACCTTATTATTACTTACCTTACATTGAAGTCCAAGTAGATTTTTGCAATAATTTGTATTTAAATTTTTGGTGAATGGTTTAAATGCTTTTTTTAATGGCTTCAATCACATTTTTTTAACTCACTTGACATATCTCCAAAAGAAGTGCAAGTGAGTAAATGAACATCAGTGTAGCTGTTGAAATGATGAGTTTAATAAAACAATTAATAAAATATTAAAAAATAAACTAATAAGGTACCTATCTCATGTTTCAGCTCCTGTGAGCAGCCCCAGAAAAACAAGAAGGAAATCCTTGGCCACAGATGTTGAGGAAAAGCCTGTCACACCGTCAAGGAGAAGTGCCAGAATCAAGTCCAATAGCAGTATTATATTGGAAACCCAGTCTGTGCAGGCCACAGGCTCTCCAAGAGCAAAAAGAGCTGCTAGAAGGAACTCACAGGCTGGTATGTTTATTTGATTTTATTACTCAGCAGCATTGAGCATTTACCACTCACCACCTTTGGAGAAAATGGTACATGGAACTCCTGAACACAAACAAGCCATGTCATCTAAAATCCACCCGAACTGAAAAAAACTAAAAATAAAATGTAGCCCAGATGTTTTGCTACCTATACTAAATTGTTTTAGTTTTCTGTGACTGAAGTTTGTGATGTGTTTTTGTACTAATAATATCAATTTGTTTGTACTAATTGAAATTCAGGCAGTGACAATGAGGGCTCAGTAACTCCTGGCAGGCCGCCTAGGAGAACTAGAAAGGATTCCACTTCAAGTGTGGAGCAAGGTGAGAATATGTATATATTATAGGCATTCATAAAATACCAATGACCATTCCAATCCATTCTATTGAAATGGGTAACTCACATAGTCTGCGTCAGTTAGCCAATGCAATAGAGCTATCTTTATGCTCTTTGTTACGGAGTGAAACATGTCAAGCAATATTCAAGTTACAAAATGAGAAATATCCATTACAATACTAATGTCATTGAATCTCACAATAGTTTTGTGTTTAAAAAGTAATATGAAACTACACTTGATATCAAGTCGTGACCTTGGACCCACATACTGAGAGGTTTAGGTTTATTTTCGCTCGGTTACGAAAACCTTTGGCGTGTGACGTACGTCAAATTTTTGGATACGGCAGCGAACTGATTAAAGGCTTTGTGTCCTAGAAACAAGACAATGTATCCTAATTTCTATATTGGATTTACCTAAGATGAAACATATTATCTTCAATGAACTATGGGCTCATTTGTGTATAAGCTGATCAAGGCATGAAATTTGTCTTAATCACTGTCTTCATGCATATTTGCTATGAAGCAAGAAGAGGGCCAAATGGACAAATTGATGTACAGGAATCACGAAGTGTAAAAAAGTCATGAAGACAACACTCCTAATGTAGTGATCATGACAATGATTGTACGATTTCAGTCTGTCTACCATCGCCTCGGCGTTGGCCTGACATAATCGGAGTGGAGGGCCCACAAGAAGTGCAGTTGGCAGAGGCTACCAGCAGCCATAAAGGTGCGAGAAGATATGCCCCCTTCTTACACACCAAATACTGTACTAATTAAGCTTTTATATTTAGAGAAAACTTGTAATTGACCCTGATAATAAAATACTAGATTATATACTGCTAACCATTAAGGATGTATAAATAAGTATGTTAAGCGCATGACTCCAGAATAAATTCCATTTGATTGATCGCTTTGGCAGGCGGAAAATACTCCAGCCAGACCTATTCTTGAAAACAGATACACAAGTAGCCCTAGGTAATAGCAAAATGCCTCCACAAAAAAGATGGGTGATGTTATCTTAAAGTTGAATATTCAATTATTATTTTTACTTACAATAACGCTCTTTCCGTCATAAGCTTTCTACTTATAATAACACTCTTTCCGTCCGAGATCGTAATTCTAAGTAAATCCTGTACAAAATATTTTTTTACTCATATATTAATTGCTATTCCTTTCAGAGTCTGGTGCTGTACTCAAACCATTGCCAGTAGCAGAAATGGTAATTGAAGAAGAACCAGAGAATGAAGTACAAAAAGCAGCAAATAAATCTAAATCATCTCCATCTGTTGCTGATGCTGAAGAGTTGTCACCCAACAGTGCAAGAAAAAGTAAACGACTTTTAGAAAAAAGAAATAGAAGAAGTGGATCATATAAAACAGAAACAGAAGCCCAAGAAAGTCCATTAAATAAATCAGTTAAATCAAAAAAATCTAATGACGACCTTTCAGATTCTAACTTGAGCTTGTTAAATAATATTGACGCTGAATCAAAAAGAAATCAATCATACCACAATAAAAGCACATCTGCTTTAAATGTTCTTGCAAATGATAAGAATAAAAGAAATAGAACAGAATCATTGCCAGGAGTTACAATGGCTGTTACAAATGACAGTATTTATATCAGTGACAGTGAGCTCTCTAAGAAAAGAAAAGGAAAATTAGATAAAAATACTTCTGGTTTCATAAACAATAGCCCTAAGAACAAATCTAATACTACCATAAATGAAAAAAATACTGTAGACTCATCATTTCTAGATACATCTTCAAAAAGAAAGAAAAACAAAAGTGAAACTACCTCTGAAGACAATTCAAAGCCTCCTGAAATTGCAACATTGCAAGTAGTGACATCAAAAGCAGATACCATTAGTAATAAGGGCAATGTAAATGATAAATCTGACAACAGTGATGTCACTCGGGATATGGCGAAGATATTTGCAAACGCGCCTGAAAATGTGACAGCTACAATATATTTCGAAGATTCAGACTCGAACAGTGTTGGTAGATCAAATTTAAATAAAATTGAAAATTTAGATAGTGAAGATCAATGTGTCCCTGTAGTAAAACATGATTCCCAAGAAAGTCTATCTACTGAAAAACTTGTTGGAAATGATATTATTGTTTTAACTAGTCAAGATAATATACCTAGCACTGATATAAATATTTCTAAATTAGTTAGTGATGATGTGAACGACAGTTGTGAGCCAATGGATATTGATGAAACTATTCATGAAGAAATTTTACAGAAATCTCTGGATACATTACAACAATCTAATAAATCATTGAATTTATCTCACCATAGCAAAAATGAGGAAAATAATAACTCTAAGAGAAAATCATCAATATCCAATGATGGTGTAAACACTCCAGATTTGTCTACAAATAACAAGAGAAAAACTTCCATATCTTACTTGGGTTCTGCCACGCCAGATTTGCCTAAAAATAATAAAAGGAAATCATCTATTTCAAAATCTGAAGGAAACACTATAGAACAATCAAAAGAAGAAAACAAGAGAAACTCATCAATATCCAACTCTGAAACAAACGGTCTTAATTATTCCAATAATGATAAGAGCAAATCTTTAATCACTGACTCTGTTCTTATCACTTCTTCATATCAGTCCAAAAACGATAAGAGAAAATCATCAATTACAAGCTCTGGGACCGACACTCCTGATAAATCCAAAAATAATACTAACAATAAAAGTACTCTCATATTATCCCAACTAAAAGATGTATCTGCCTCAGAAAACATGAAGTCACCTAAACTAGCTAAGAATGAAGTATTATCCAAATCAGAGATTAATGAGAAAAGTAAACAGAACAAATTAATCTCTAAAAATAATCTTTCTTTGAACGACGTTAAAGGAACACCAAAACAAACTTCTATTCAAAAACTCACAATGCAAACTAGTACTCCTATTAACACAGAACAACTCTGTATCAAGACAAAAATAGAAGAACAGAAGAAAGAAGGCTCAACTAAATGTGACTTTTCCAAATCTCTGAATGATAGTGACTCGTCAGAGGCCAGTAGTGATGAAGACAATGAACCTTCGGTTGAGAAAAGTAACCTCATTGATGATGAAGCTGAAGAAGCAAGTGATGACTATGAATCAGGGGATAGTCAAGATGAAGAAGACAAAAAATATGAAGCAGAAAATGAAATTGTAGAACGTGGTGAAACTCTAACCTCCAATGACGATGTGTCTAATGACACTGATTATGAGAAAGATTCGTTTGTCGTAAGTTCTGATGAAGAAGACAATGACTTGCTTTCTGGCTCTGGAGATGATCTTTCAATGAGTGATAAGGAACTGACTATGAGCAAAAAAAGCAAAGAGAAGTTCAATGAACGTAAATTAAAAGAACAGAAGAATGCATCTAGAGAAATGTTTGAATCACGTCACAAGCTCAACACTTCTGATCCGAAATCGCCGACTCCTAAAACCAAGAAAAATCGAATGAGGATTGACTCGTCGTTGTTAGCATCTGATGAAGAAGTCGTCATTAATCCTAAGAAATCGAATCGCATGCGGTTAGACTCTTCTCTCAACGAAAGTGCCAAACTAGAAGAACCTAATCTGTCCTTGAACAAAAGCAACAAAGACAAGTCTAAGCAAGGCTCTAACGTCGATATGACTGATGGACAAGGAGGTATCAATACATCACTTAAAAATTATAAGTCAATGGGAGACTGTATTGGCGATAAAAGTGCTACTGACGAAAAGGAAATTACAGTATTCAATGGAAGCAATATAAGCAATTCAGATCCATTGCAAGTACTTGTGAAACAAGAACCTAAGACACCACAAAAAGATTTGAACATGTCAATTGTACAATTCACTGACCGGGCAGAGATTGAAAATGTGCAAGTAACTGAAGGTAACTCAATTATCAACCAAACTGGTACAGATCCATTACAAGCTACAATGGCATGTGAAGATAGCACAGATAGTAGTGAAAGTGAAGAGATCTTGCAAAATTATGACTCTGTACTGAATGAACTTAACAAAGAAAACAAAACAAATTTCAACAAATACAATGTTTCTTTGAATAGTGGAAAAAAAAGTAAAAATAATCAACTGGAGCCCATTATTGATCAATTAAATTTAACTAACACCAAAAAACTAAAAAATAAAGATAATAAGGGAGCGTCAGAAATGAAAACTGTAAAAGCTTTAAAGGAAAAACAGGTATCTGATAGTGAAGACTCTTCAGCTTCAATTGACCTACAGTTGCTATTCTCCGAAGACAATTGTAGTAGCGACCATGAACGGAAGTCAGAGCCAAACAATGCAGATGATGACAATATGTTTATTCCACTTAAGAAATCTCCAGGAAAAATAAATATTCGGGACAGTATTGGTAAGTGCTGCATTTTTTTTTTCTATGTCCATACAATTAACAATAATAATATTGTGTTTCTTTTCCGCTGCTGAATAACGCGCTAGAGGCTAAGCAATATTATTGTGTTACAATGTGTATTCTCTACCAAAATTTGATTGCTATGATAGTATTTAATACTATCATAGCAATCATTTAACATAGAAAAGCATCATCATTTGGACCCGGGTATGTCCTTAAACTACGTCCAACAATGAGAGGTAGGGCACAGCGATGACCATCACGCTTGAATCTGGGGCAGCCCAACTGGGGAAGTACCTCCTCCTTACAGAAGACCACAGCCATAATAGCACAAGGTGAGGTGTGGCGTCAAGGTGAGTAAGGTTCCCAGAGCTCCAACCCCCCCCTAAAAGGCCGGCAACGCGCTTGTGACTCATCTGGTGTTGCGGGCGCCTATGGGCGACGGTAATTGCTTACCACCAGGCAATCCGTCTGCTCGTTTGCCGCCTATGTCATAAAAAAAAAATCATTTAAATTATATCTAACCCAGCTAACGGCAAAAAAAACATTAAAAATTAATTACTTTGCTCCCCTGTGAATAAAGTGCAGTTTGCTGTTTCTAAAGAATAAAAACGGACTTCCCGAGCTAGTGAGGTGAAAATTATGATATAATATTATGCACACCACACTAAATATTTGTTTTAGGTATCAACAGATCGCAGGAAAACACTGATCTGAACGAGAGCAGCAAAAAGAAAAATAATCGAAAATCATCGCAAGGGCCAGCAGAATCAGTTGATGAGCAAGGTATTTTATCGAATAGGGATAGGGCTTTTCCGTAACTATTACTTGGTACTTTAATCATTTGATAATCATATGTGAATATATTTTTTACAATAATTTAAAAGTTACCACAAGTTAGGGACAAATATGCATGCCACCTGTTAAAGTCTTGGTAACCAAATATCATTATTAAAGTTAAAATTAAAGTTGTAGATTCTGTAATGACAATGTCTATCACAAATGATAAGTACACTTCAATTATAAAAAAAGAAAATATGTATATATATAATATTCTAATTACCTATTTTTAGGTATAAATCCAACACGAAAGGACACTAGTCTGAATGAAAGCAGTAAGAAGAAAAATAAAAGGAAATCTTCTTTAGTGCCCACCGCGGTTGAAGAGGACAAAGGTAAATACTACATATAATCTAACGTAACGTTTGAGTGGCCTAAAGCGTGGCAGTGAATTATTTAAATTACATTTATTTTTTGCACATATACCACAAGAATAGCTGACGATGCATACGTGATACAAATATGACTTACGATGTCGAGCTATATTCCGTGTACAACGTAAGTTGTGTAAGATGGTTGTAACTCCATAAAATATATTTTGTTTCTCTTACAGACGAAGTTGACAATCACAGTTATTTGGACAAAAGCAATTCGAAGAATAAGAATCAAAGGTCTTCTTTAACTGCAACGGAATCGAAAGACTTTGAAGGTTATTTATTATTGTTTTTATTTAATACTCTTTCGGTTATTATAGATTTTTTTTTTGAAGTAGTTTACCTGGTACTGGTAGTGTCACAACATCTCTCTTCTTTACTGTAAATGACGCTAGCTAGCTACTAGTACTCAGGTAAATGAAGGGCCACCTAATTGATTTATTTTTGTTGCATAATTTAAAACTGACCCTAATCTTGTATGGGTAATGTTCGTAACACAAAGTTGATGAAGTAAAGATGAAAGCCTTAATGTAGGTATAAACAATTGGTTTAGCAGTTCACCTATCGGTTACCTTAATTGTTTACTCTATCTTCTAAAAAAGTTTTCTTCATACCTAAAGTCAGTATATCGATGATTTTTAATGAGTATTCGGTTGTTTTAGATATTTTAAATGTTTCCAAGAACATTTCTATGAATGAAAGTGGTATTAAAAAGAAAAAGAAGCATTCTATTTCGGAACCTACTGAAGAGGATACTCAAGGTACTTATAAAAACCTTAACTAAAAGTTCTCAGTAGTATGACCTTGTTTCATCAATGTTAAATATTCCGTTATTTTCAGATAAAGATAAGAAACTTACAGTAATTTGTTACAACACTCTTGGCACTAAATCAATAATAGATGTAGAACTATCGTCATTTTGCCTATTGAACACATTAACTTACGTGTATGTAAATACGCCTTTAAGAGAATACCACCCATAAGTGTGTGGGCAATAGTACATACAATATTACTGAATGTTTATGGTTTTTATTTTATTTTTTCAGATACTGTGAACGTTTCCAAGAATGTAAATATTTCTATGAATGAAAGTGGCTTGAAAAAGAAAAAGAAGCACTCTATATCAGAACCCGCTGTAGAGGAAACTCACGGTAATTTCTTACAATATTACTCTTTGCACTAAATAAATAGTAGCATACCTCTAGATATAGGTAGAACTGCCACATGGGTCTATGTAAGTTGGCCCTATTATTATATTTTCATAACATTTTTCAATTATTGGTTTTATTTTTCAGATACATTGAATGTTTCTAAAAATATAAACATTTCTCTAAATGAAAGTGGTATAAAGAAGAAAAAGAAACATTCTATATCAGAGCCAGCTGTTGAGGAAAATCAAGGTAAATATTTACAATATAACAGATCTGTCTATAAGAAAGTCACCTTTGAACGATCTTAACCTTTTCGACTTCATTGACTTGATATGAAGTCAAAACATTGCATGCCCACTCGTCACAACTCAAAGCCTTGGACCTACGTACTGAAATGTTAGGTTTATTTTTGCTGGATTTCAAAAATCTTTGGCGTCTGACGCACGTCAGAGATTTTTTTACGTGACGTCGAAGAACAGTTAAACAGAATGCAGGCCATAAGTGTGGCCTTGTCTAATGGGTGCAATACTCGAACTGAGCAAGTCTCTATTTATAAACAGTAACACCCTTAACCTTTTTCACGCCAAAGACTGATATATACGTCACGGACCACAGAGCTTTTGCGTATGACATGGCGTGGATAAGGTTAACTGACTATCAGTAGACCTGATACCATTGCTATAGAGTTTACATACATTTGTTGTCAACAGTGTGGCCAAAGGTACATACAATGTAAAGTACTGTACCTACCTATTGTACAGTACTTTATATTGTATGTAAAGTACTGTAGTACCTATTGGCTTTATCTTGTAACAATCTTAAATAATTATAATTATATTAAAAATAAACAGAACTTATTTATTGAGTACAGCGTCAGCCAGTCTGTGCACCATTGTGCCGTGTCAGATATTCGGTTGGCAAGAATGTGCATAAAGGCACCCGTTAATGATTTGTATTAATTAACAAACGAAGTTAACGGCTTTTTTTTTTCAGATACTTTGAATGTTTCCAAGAATATAAACGTTTCTATGAATGAAAGTGGTGTGAAGAAGAAAAAAAAGCATTCTATATCAGAGCCCGCTATAGAGGAAACTCACGGTAATTTGTTATAATATCACTCTTGGCACTAAATAAATAGAAGCACTGTTTATAGAACTATTTAGTAATTAATATACAACTGCCACATAGGTCTTAAGGGTAGTTGACTGGTTTTTTTATGGTATCAATTGATTTTTCAGTGTCAACATCCCTATTTGGCCCTATCACTGTATTGTCATAACTTTTTTTAAATTATTGGTTTCATTTTTCAGGTATGTTGAATATTTCTAAAAATATAAACAATTCTCTAAATGAAAGCGGTATAAAGAAGAAAAAGAAACATTCAACATCAGAGCCAGCTGTTGAGGAAAATCAAGGTAAATATTAACAATATAACAGTGTCTTTAAGAAAGTCACCATTGAATGGGAATACTCAACTTAGCTGTATGCATCACATTGCCTATTGAGCAGATTCTCTTACAAAATCTTAAAGTAAATGTGGTCTAGTCTAACAGATAAATGTGATACCCGGACTGAGCAAGTCTCTATTTACAAACTTACACTCTTAACTGACCATCAGTAGACCCTATACCGTTGGTATAGTGTACATCTATTGTCAACAGTGCGGGCAATGGTACAGTCAGCAGCAGCAGTTGCTAAGCGGGCCAGGTGTTCAAAATGACCTTAACAGGACTTTAATAGTTAAGAATAAGAGCGTGTCAAGATAATTCTGAACACCTGGCCTGCTTAGCAATTTCTGCTGCTGACTACACCCAGATTCAAAATAGCATGGTCAAATTATAAATCAATTGAATCAGACATAATACAATATTTTTTTGATTTGTTAATTTAATGTTTATGAATTACTGCTTGTTTTTTTACAGATATTTTGAATGTTTCCAAGAATGTAAATATTTCTGTGAATGAAAGCAGTGTAAAGAAGAAAAAGAAGCATTCTATATCAGAGCCCGATGTAGTGGAAACTCAAGGTAAAGTAACATTTTTATTAGTGGATTGATTGTTTAATTCAATTACTAATTATACGTGTGAGATGCATAGCTATGGCGCATAAAAGGGATATATGATAGATATATTCGCAGTCAACGAGTTTGCTCTCGGTACCATACCCTACAGGCATGTATCACAGTGTTTCGAGATCGATTCTCGCCCGCGGCAGCAGATTTTTTTCCATTTTTCTTTTATTATCATATTCATTACCAATTCTTACAATAAATTAATACGATTTATTATTTTATTAATACAAAATAATATATTTGGTGTAAAATGGTATAAATACATATTCATTGAGGCTCTCTAGTAAATACAATGGCATTTACTTCGCAGTAAACCCATATATGTATAGCATTTATTTGGAGAATACACTAAATACCCATGGATTGTTATATAATTTCAGTAGATTGTTTTTAACACATTGATTTATATTTTTCAGAGGCTCCTAACACTGCTAAATCTGAACTTAATGAAAGCACAAAGAAGAAGAAAAAACGTAAATCTTCCTTACCTGATGCAGAACCTGAAGGTAACTTAAACCTTATTTTATTAATTAAATTATACTAAGGGCAGAGCCATAATGCCAATAGACTTCAAGCGAGAACGTTGCGATGCATATTACTATAGACAATGAGCGCAAGCGAAACGTTTAGCTTAGTCTTACAATTTCAACTCGGTCGGCACAATGGTGTTACTCCTATGTATAGAACTGAAAATGTAATTGGTAAGTACTGAAACTGCGGGGTTTATTACGATCACATTAACCTTTGAACGCCAAAGACGGCAAATGGCGTCGACGAAAAGTTGTGTTTCAAGCCGCGACGTCATATGCGTGTCCTGGCGTCTGGGAAAGTTTTCCGTGTACGAGCGGTGAAGGGGTTTACCATAACACCTTAATTATGACACTATATTTTAAATAATTTGTACTATATAACTTCTATTGCATATATTAAAAAAGTATTTAATGCTATAAAGCAATCTACTAACAATGCTACTCCTTTGACTCTTAACGCACTACTGCGTTACTGTTCTGATTTTTTACTAAAGTCGTCATCAACAAAAACATGTCTCAAAAGAAAACAATACATATATTAAAAATATATATATCATATTTTTGACTTTCTAATCAATTAACGCCTTGTATTGTGTAAAACAGGTACACATTCTAATTAATCATACTATTAATATTACTAGAAATAAAAAGAATGAAGATTGTAAAAATATCATTTTATTTGCAGGTGACCTCTTCTTCATAGACACGACAGGAACCTTGCAGGATAATAAGGGTATGTACTTATTGATGCTTGCAACTATTTAAACTTGAAACACACAAGTGTTTTAAAACCACTTTATATTTGATTACATCTAGATGCATACGGTGTGTTTGACGAACCGCCATTAAAGACTGTACATGAAAGCAGAAAGCAAAGGAAGAAACTCAAATTGAAACTTGATCGAAATGAAAGTGAACAAAATCGTGGTAAAAGTCATTATTGCAATAGTTTCGTAGATTTATTTATTAGTTTGGTTTTTTTTTTGGTAGTAGTCGGAATAGTTCGTAGTTTGCATTTGCTTTGCTAGTATTATATTAGCTTAACGAATGCGGAATGATATTTAGATATTGCTTCACTGTGCAGTGTTAAGTGTGTTAAGTGTTAAGATAACTAACACTTTTGAACGCTAAAAGTAATTTGACCCCATGTGAGCTTACATGTGTTTTATTGGCTGGTTGTCGTGTGAGCATTTTGTTTGAACTGTAATCCAATTTTTCGAATAAGAACTTTGGCGTCTTCTACCTCGTACATAATTATACGATTCCTTCATTTTTTTAATAATGTCCAGATACTAATGATGAATAAACTCAATGCAATAAGCACCGGCATGGACATGCCATGGCTAATTGAAAACCATAACGAACCTTAAAAAAAAAAACTAGTTTCGTAGGCCCCACTAATTCCAATTATTTTTATGAAATAAAATAACTGAAATGGTTGTACGATAGTTTGCATCTCAATCTCACTTTATATTGAACACCCCTTATATATTGTCAAATAATTTTGAGTGGAATTTATAATATTCGCGTATAAGTCAAACCTTTGCACGCTTCTTTCAGTCTATTGACTCTTTTACATATTGTTATGTAATTATTTTATATTTATTTATTTACAGAAACAGTTGAAGAATCGAATCCACCCATAACTCCAAATGAGAAGAAGAAGAAAAAACAAAAATTGGAAACTTTAGGTAAATATAAAATAAATAATTGCCTTTTAAAATTTCACGTCGACGTCAATTTGACTTTATTTTAAAAATAAATACATCTAGAAACCTATAGAACAGAAGATTCCGACATAATCAAACAACGCAGAAAATTCAATAATTTTTTTTTTTTATTCTGACAGGTCGTGACGACGACTCGGACGGTGCTCCGGACGAAGCCCCTTACAAAAGTGAAAAAGCTTCCGAAATGGACCTGCAAAATATAGGTATGTAAAACTTCATTAGCCAAGTAGAGGTCGTAGGTTTAATCTTTGCAAGGGCTTTTATTTCTTAGCTTATCACGCATATTTTGTTCCTGGGTTATTTAAAAAAATAAGAATTTTGTAGTCTATTCTATTATTATCAAATATAATTTTATTCGGTTAATCTTACGTGAACAGTTCACAAAATATGACACTTTAAATGATACCCTGCTTATTTTACATTATCCTGAATAACTCAAAAACAAGAATATCGAGGACTGATATTAAGCATGCAGTGTACTTAGAACCTGGTAGTACACCACCTGAAAGACCAAATGTGTAGTTGGGGGCCCCTCTTGTTAGCTAGCCTGCTAGACCCTTTAGTAAAATATAAAAAATAACGTCATCATACGTTATTTGTAAACTTTGTATTAGTGATGGACACCTCTGACTGGACTGGACACCTCAGAATTGTTTTCTTTTGAATACATCATAGTAACATTAATTATAGTTTAAGTATTTCACAGATATTTACATCAGTTAACTAAATCATATATCAAGGATTATAGAAGTAATGGATTGCAATATATTTATACAAAATCGCATTCCCCTCATTCTGACAAACGCACTAACGCCATCTATGACATTTAACAGCAGTAGGTCTCAGTTCAATACTAGTTTATGGAGATGTCTCGCTGTCAAAATACCTCAACATGTATCCATAGATGGCGCTGCTCTACATACCAGAAAGAGAAATGGGCAGAATGTTGAAGGGATGCGACTTTTTACTGATATTGTAAATGTCCATGTGTTCCAAGAACCTCTATAATCGATGCATAATAATAGTAATGTAACTGATTTTTATCTTTATTACAGAAACTGCCAATGAATCAGCAGACAGTGCCAAGAAAAAACACAAGAAGAAAAAGAAGAATAAATCGGCTTTAAACCACTCAGGTATTTGACATTTGTTTAAATAAGTAATTTTTTTTACTACTAAATAAGTTGTTTACTAATATATCATGATTATCAGAACATATAAGTTGTTTTAGAAAAATTACATTAAATGTTGTCATTGTCAATGGGTATGCAGGTAAAAAAATACATACAATGAAATTCTAAAAAACAAGTCAAATGTAATTATTAACTAAAGTACTAACATGTTTAAGACAACCAACTGATATACTTATTTAGGCTTTATGCAGTATCAAAACATTGGTAAAAGTAAACAAGATCAATGTCAATGCAAAAGACCGTGTCTGAGAGATGAACAATTATATAGTTATATATTGTAGAGTTTAAATATGTATATTGTATGAACCACTTAACCCCGGGTAGTCAGCTGACCCTGAATGGTGCAAGTGGGCCTAATCAAAATTGAAACACAGCGTCCCATACATATTTACCATTTTTCTTTAGATTGACAGAGAAAGATAGAAAATGGTTTCTCTTAAATTAGTGATTCATGTTAATCTCACATTTCAGGTGAAAACAAGAATACAGAGAACATTATTCCATCGAATTCAAAGAAACGTAAACGGAAGTCTTCTAATACGGAAAATTCTCAAGTATCTGAAGGTAAATTAATGTCGTATGTTTAAATTTTTTTTTTATGTAATCTAATGTATTAGAATAACACGGAAATGGCTTGACCTTATCCGCCGGTCCCTTGCCTCGGTTAACGTGCCGGCAGTTTTAGAACCGACCGGCATTTATAAAAATTACGGCAAGAGAATGAAAGAGTATGTTCTTTATCCCACGATGCAACCTTTGTAGACACACTAGTTCTAGTGTCACATCTCTATCGAATCCTTTTGAGAGCAGTGGCGGCCGATAACGCTTAGGTAGGGTAATACAGTGGTCTCGGTGCAAAATACAATTTTATCCCTTTCGACGTCAAACTCAGTGCACCAGGGCCCCAGAGGGTCCCTTTGGGACACTTCTTTAAGGACCTTTCAAAGAGACTCAGAGGTACCAACAGATAAAAAGATAAAAGAAAAGGCGTATCAGCCTCACGAATCGGCTAGGAAACGCTGCCAGCGTCTTCGGTACCATCCCACGGGGTTTTTTTTTTTTAGATTTATGTTAGTTTTATTTTTTATTTGTTTTTCTAGGTACCTGTTTAGTTATTTTTTAATGGACTTCACCTTTTTTTTAATTGGTGCCTTTGATCGATAAATCATAAACTTAATGTCACTTATGTATATAGTAACGCAGTATTCCATATTTGGTATTGGTACAATAGCTTAGGGGTTGCACGCTCACAGTTTAGTGTTTACCTAGCTATGACGTTCATGTATAATGTTGCCAAAACTATGCATTATTTAATAATATTATGTTGTTTTGCAAACTGTATATATATAATATGATTACTTCTTTGCAGATATTCAAGAGAGCGTGGAAACTGGAAAGCATGATGAATTGGTCGGCAGCAATAAAAAACGTAAAATCTCGCATAACGAAGATAACACGTCAGGTATATATCTTAGTACTATAACACTGAATGAATGTTTCTATAGAACAGATATTTATTTATAAATTATAACAAAATTTTTGTTTTTAAAAACACAAGTATGTTTGAGACAGTAGCGTAAAGGGTGAACACTATTAAATTGTCGCCTACATTTTTACTTTGCTAGCGTGTTGCATCGAACCTTTTTTGAATATTCTTTTAAAATTTTAAATTTAGAAGGCTCGTAATATATTAGACAACCATAAAATGTTCATTTGTTTTTATTTATGAACATGACGTTACACGAAAAAAATGTGCGCGAAGTAATTTTCCAAGAATTCAGTAAAAATCCTCATTTATCACCTTTAGATCTGGCAAAATCTTCTCAAACAACTCGGAGGACGGTTCAACGAACCCTAAAAAAAATTAAACAAGGTGAAACTATAGATAGGAAGCGGCGTGAAGGTCAACCCACCAGAAAATCTAATGTTAAGTTACAATCAAAGGTGTGCAAGCTATTTGATAAGAATCCGAGTATCTCTTCCCGGGATGTGGCGAAAAAAGTAGGCACTAGTCAAGCAAATGTCCAAAAATTAAAAAGAATGCGGCATTACAACATATAAGAAGCAAAAGGCTCCCAAGAGAACTGTGGATCAATATAATCGTGCGGTTAGACGTTCTAGGTTATTGTATACCTTGTTGATTGAGAAAAATGTTGCCTAATTATTGACGATGAAACCTACGTCAAGGCAGATTTCAAGTCTTTACCAGGTAACCAGTACTATTCCTCTCGTGACATCTCGAATCTTGACGAATCGGAAAAGGTGATCCCGGTAGAAAAATTTGCAAAAATACCTTGTTTGGCAAGCTATATGCCAGTGCGGCATGAGGAGCTCACCATTTATCACTACCGGGACAATTAACACCGATATTTATATATCAGAATGCTTGAAAAAGAAACTGTTACCATTCATAAAGAAACACACTTCCTCAACATTGTTTTGGCCAGATTTAGCAAGTTGCCATTATTCGTCTCGAACTTTGGAATGGTATAAGGCGAATTCAGTCGAGGTAGTGCCTAAGGAGAGTAACCCACCTAACTGTCCCGAACTTCGCCCCATCGAAAAATATTGGGCTAATATAAAAACTAAACTGCGAAAAACTTGCCAACCTGCCACTTCATTACCAGATTTTCAACGAAAATGGATTAAATGCACAAAATTGTTAAGCGATGATTCCGTGCGAAATTCAATGAATCACGTCAAAAGTAATGTCCGGAAATTTTCTCGTCGTTCGATGAAATAGCCCTAATATTTTTTTAAATGATTTTACGCTGTATAAAATTAGTCATATAAAGAATTTTGAGCACTTTGGATTTTTATTTTGTCGTCTGTAGCATGTTCGACCTGCGACAATTTAATAGTGTTCACCCTTTAGGCCGGGCGGATGGATATGAAACATAAAATTTGTTATAGTTTATAGATGTCAAATAGCATAAAAAATGGAGTTCTTAAACTGTTGTACAGAACCACACTAATCACATTGTCACGTTTTAGGCTCCAGTGAATCTAAAAACGCCAAGAAAAATAAGAAGAAAAATCGTGATGGTCATTCTCAAGATACCACATCTACATCTGGTAAATTTGATTGTTTATTATTTCGCCAATATTACCTCTTTAACCCAATAGCAAGTGCAAACCTGTCAATACAAATTACTGTTTTACAAGCCTAAAAATAACTCTAAACACAGTGTGTGTGTATGCTAAATTTAGTTGCGTTTGGTAACCAGAATGATACTGCTATTTTTTGTCACTAACATCAGCCACAACTTACTTATGATCCGATTCGGTTACTAATGGAGCAGAATTGTATTAATAATTGGAAAATAATGAAAATGAAGACCTGTATTGGGACTTATTGCCCATTTTGGTTCTAATTAATGTATGTGTATAGATATAATTTGCTACCAATTCTTGCGTTTTGAACATATTTGCTCGATGCGTAAAGGGCTCTATTCAATCTTATTACTGCTTAATTTATTTTGGAATATGTTAACAGTTTTCTTTATTTATAGAAACGATCGAAACACAAGATAAGAAAAACAAGAAGCGAAAACATAGAGATGATGACGGCGATAGCAAACAGACGAAGGTAAATCATAAGTTTTTTATCAAATAAATCTGTTAATTTTATTAAAAAGCAAATTGATTCTAACCTACAGTACTTTTGCAGGTCAAAAAGGAGAGTTCGTCTCAAGAAGTACACTTACCGCGTCTTCCGGATAGCATTCTTCGTCAACTAGATGACAAACCCAGAAAAATTGAGCCAACAAGAGTCATATCTACCTCAAATTTCATTGTTGAAAATGCTAGACAAAAGAGAGCTAAACCTTCAAACTACTTAGAAGAGAGCATTTACATTGACGAAAAGTCACCTATAAATAAAAAACAAAAACAACGCATCAAAAAGCCTAAAGTACTACCATTCATACCCACTGCTTCTATATCAGACAGTGGATTTACAACAAATTTCAAAATCAATAAGCGGTCGCAAACTACCACATTTGAAGCAGAACCAGTCGTTTTTTCCAAGGAAACATATTTGCAAAAGAATAATATTAAAAGATTGGGAACTTATGATCGGTACAAAAAGCAAATGCATTATAAACTATCTAAGTTTTAATGAAGATATTGTGGCCAAAACTTTTGTAAACATAATTTCTCATTCTGCGGATACGTAAATGCAATAGTGCTCTAAAGACCGGAATGACTCTCACCACACGCTGGCGACATGGTGCCGGTAAAAGTGGCAAGTCTTATTGTAGCAGCCGGCTGTTTGTGCACCATATTTTATCATATTTTGCATTGTTGACATTACATTGACACCAGTTTTAATTAATTGCTTTTTTCAACAAATATTTGTTTTAGTACATTCCAAATTATGAAATAAATAAACAGACCACAGTACAGCGTGCAGCGCTTAAAAATAAATTGTGTGCCTATCTAGTTTAAGAATAATGATAATTTTGTCAGAAATGTTGTTAGTTTGTATATTAATAATTGACTTTCTGTTGTTTATTGACTGTTTATGTTATTAATGTTTTAAGACTTCTACCATGGTGATGCAAAAGAAATATCACAATTTTGTTTTTGTATCTCCCGCTTTCCGGACTAAGTTGGCTATGATGTCCAGTAGGTGGCGTGATAGATCAACTAAAATGGTATTGCCCATGTGCTCTTAATGTTAGACTTATTTATTTTAAGTTTTATTTGTCGTAATGTATCTTTGAATAAAAATGTTCTTTATCAAATATTAATTATTTATACATGGTTAGAAATATGTATAGCGTTACACACGTCACGAAAGTACTTCCCGCCTTATCATGCCGGTGTAAACAAACCGCCATGTTGCACAAAATGGACGAGCCATTATAACCGGTAAGTGTACGTAAGTATTCTGAAATCTAGATTATTATATTAAATATTTTTCAGGAAAGTGACATAAAAAATCAATAAATATTTTAGACAGTAAATTACAAAATTTTAAATTATTATCTGCTAATAATTCTTAAAAGTAAGTCAATTGACTTATGACGTCAAACTATATCGCTCGTCGGGCCAATGGGGTTGTCCGACTATTAGTCACGTGGGCTCGACCCTCCAATAGGAAAATGAACCATTCTTTGTGTACCTTTTCACATAGCAATAAAACAGATTGTGGTTTTTATGGAGTGAGTGCTGTTATATCTGTCAATCTTATGTGTTTAAATACGTAAATGTGTGAAATTCAGGATTTTTCTATTGAGCATAAGGATATTTATATAAGCAAATATTCGGTGAGTAAAGTGTTTCGATTATTCAGTAGTATTTACTGTTGTTATTGTAAAAACAAGACGTTCAGATAATGGGCAAGTCCACTGCAACATAGTTAACATGCATGTCCCGCTCTTTTTAGTGTCATTTATTATTATTTTAGATTTTCCAAGGACTAAATTACTTGGAATTATTGTAGAACACCGCTGTCTACATATTTGTAGAAATTACATAGGTAGTCTACTTATTTGGTTTACGTTAAACATTTATTTTGCCGAAACTGGCGGGAAATGTTCTCTTCCATTCCACTACATACTACATCGCATAATTAGATGTTGTTAATGTGTTTCGTGGAATCAAGCTCCTATTATTAATAATTAATTGTGATATCAATTAAATTGCAAAGTAAGTTTTGTTGGTATTTTATACAGTCGTGTAGTAAAGTAATAGTAACGACTAAGGAATTCGGTTCATTATTTTCCGTCTCTTTCTATCGTGCACGTGGTATTGTATTTTGTCTTTGTCAATCGATTTATTATTTTTAAATATTTGTGTTTTATCAACAATAATTTGTTTTGAATCCGTCAGACAGCTTATTTTTCAATTCTAACCTTACTTATTACTAGAAGATAAGTTATTATCCGTTAAATACTAATCTAAGACCGTTAAAAACGGCGCCAATTTGCCGTCAATGAGTAGTATAAATACTACCTGTCTGTCTACAATGCCCCGTGTCTGTTGAGTGAGGTAGAAAGGTACATAATATATGAAAGGGAGGCAAAGTATGTAGTAGATCAAAGAGTAGACAAATAGGTATTGTAAACAGACAAAAACAGCAAAAAATACAATTTTAC
This sequence comes from Grapholita molesta, assembly GCA_022674325.2. Classification (NCBI taxonomy): domain Eukaryota; kingdom Metazoa; phylum Arthropoda; class Insecta; order Lepidoptera; family Tortricidae; genus Grapholita; species Grapholita molesta. Next base: position 8,401,643 of record CP053126.2, read on the forward strand.
CAAAAGAGCTCGCTCACTCGCTCACATCCTATAATAAGTATAATAACATAACTGAGTGTAGTAGGAATAATTATAATATTTTTATTTTTCAATCTAAGCCCATTAGGTATAATGCTTACTTACACAATCTAAAAAATCTACCACCGTTTGTAACCTAAGTACCTGCATACCTCTGACCTCAAAAGATTGAAACCGAAAATCTTGGACAAAAAATCGTAAATGGTTTTATAAAGTATAATCTGATGCAGTATTTATTATTTTAGGTACCTAGGTACCTATACTTAATTCAATGCTTTTAAAATTGTTCAAATAGGTAAGTATACGAAATAGCATAATACGTTATGCCAATGCGTTGGGTAGGTATTAGGTAACAACCCCTATTACTATCTACCGGTGCATTCAGTTAATACCTACGCAGCAATTGTTCCCACGGCCGATTTCGAGAATTTCAAAACGTTGAACAATGAGCGATCGCGTGCATGTAGTGGTGAAGGTGCACGAGGGTTGCAGTGCACCGCGTGCCTGTGTGAGTGCACACACACAGCTATACGTCGCTATAGGGCTATTGACTTGACTGCACTCGGCGAGACTGCAGACACCGACGGGGCAGGACTTGTTATTTTCAACTCTTACCAAATGCACCGCTTACCCGTCAACCAGTGTAATTCTATCCTTCGCTTACACGTAGCTCTAACCAATTTTCGTATCAAGACAGGTAATAGCGTTGCACTTGAAATACAAGTTGTGTTGTAAACTAGATCTCAAGCTATCCACCATGACGGCGTGACTACGATACAAATTTTCTTAATATTACATTATGTTCTGTTTGGTCATCGGTGTTTATTCTAAGAGCCGGAGATTTCTTAGACGCAAATGTACAGTTAGCATCATATAGATAGTTACTAGCATTCAGGGTGGTCAATTAGGTACCTATATTGTAACAGCCTTCCTGATATACCTCTAGGTACAATGATGACTCTGACTATACACTCTCAAAAATACATTTAGGTTTCTTCATTCTTTTCGCACATATACCTACCTACATTCAGATAACGTTATTTGCCAAGGAAAATAAAGGCAATACGGTCATTAAGTTAAACCAACATGTTGGCGATATGTCTACCTGCTAAACTACGTCGATATCCGATGATAAATAAAATTTGTAAAAAGCGACCTTAACGAAAGACAAGGTCTAGGCGCAACGCTATTTTATTTTATTTTTGCTGAAATAAGCATTCTCTCGCATAGCAAAAAAATACTTACTAATATTTAATATTTCGTAATATAATCACAAAAAAAATCTGAAATTCAATTAAATAAAACCAACCGTTTTCTATTTGTAACTCAAAAACGGTTCAACCAATAATGTTCAAAATAATTTTCCTTAATTGCGGTTCAAAAGTAAGAGGGAGAGAGGCATACACTTCCATAGCGTTTATTTCCGGAACTATTCAAGTCAGCAAAAAATATTTTTCCTAACCCCTATTCTTTTTTTAATAACTATCTAACGACTACTTACACATAAATGGGTTAAAACGAAAAACAAATTACTTCCCACTTCACATGTAACAAAAAAAAAATCATACCAAATTACAGCTGTCTGGACTAACGGGCACTGAGCCTAGTTAAGGAACCCTGAAAAAAATATTTTTCAAGGTTCCGGGTGTCAGTTTTTGGAACTGAAATATAACCACTTAAACACCAAAACTTGTTGATTCTGTCGACCGGCAAATTTGTTTTGCACCTACTAGTGCTCATACTGCTCATCTTGATACTATGTGTCAACACATATTACTACGTCTTTTTCTCGATCCCTTATTGCTAAATTTCATGACCAAATGTAGACTGTCTTCATTTAGCGCAATCGTTAGCCCCTAGGACCGCAAGATGGAGACTACCGCCAGCCATTTTTACGGTGTACGAACATCTTGTGAACTGACTGTGTAACTTTTACAAGTCCTAGGTACTTTAAGCACGTGTGCTTTCATTCGGTCTAAAGCAATTTTTAAAATAAACCATGTAGGAACTTCCCATTGCTCCCTGTGCGACATCGGTGGGCAAGGCTGATCGTCATTTCCAGGAATCATGGTTTACGGAGACCAGACATAGAATATCACGATCATGCAGCCTCCGTAATATGTCTATGTTCCCCGCCTAGATTCTCCCTCCATAGATCATCCCCCGAATCTCTATTATCTTACATATGTATTTCAAAGTCCTCAAATTTGTTTTTTCATGCATATATCTATACAAGTATAGATTTACATTGAGCATTTTTCAATCGCTTTGTTCGGATAAAATAATTAAGTTTTGGAATAACTTTTGGTCTGAGGTTTCGTGTTACCCTCTGTTCTGTTTAAGTATTTTTGGTACGTTATACCTTCAGAAGTTGATTGCACAGGTTGAATCCCGCTGAGAGGAGAAAACGCCCAATCGTTGGATGTCTAAAACTTTAAATTAACTAAATACCTGCCTAAAACTTTTAAAATGTAACATTTTCGATTTGTTTTTCGGAGGATTACTAGGTACTCCGAAAGTATTGAAGGAGTTGAGTTTTCTATTTAGAACTTAGTGGCTAATTTCTGGAACTGTCGAAACATTACTTTATGCTGTGGTTATTATAGTTCCATTTGCGACTACATATCATGAGTAGAACTACGTGCTTCAATAAGTATCCAGTAGAACTCAAGTTACTAATTTACAGAGAGGCCGTTGACCCGATCGTCGTCATAATCGGTGGAGCGCTGCGAATCCGCGAACGTTCAATGTTTCTCGAATAAGAATACAAAAATGTACCTACACAAGTCGTGTCCAGATATTTTACTTTAGAAATATTTTAATTCTTACACTTCGAACTAATATAAAAAAATACCTGTGTTTATGTTTGATATCCTCCCTTCGTTTCGAAAAGAGAAATTGAAGAGGGGATGGTGCCGCGCATGAGATCAATACGCACCCCCAATATTGCGCGCGCAGAGGGCGGGTGTTATATGGAAATTTGTAGACCCTCAGATATGCAACGTCTAAATATTAAATAATCATGATCAATTCATTTTTACTATACCATCATTGCATCTCTACTATACTATCAATAACACACATTTTACTTTTTATTTTTGTCTTATAAAATGTAAAAATTGTTACAAATGTTTCGAGTTTCGTTCCGAACGTAGATTTTCTGCTTGGTATTGTTGCCATCGCTATAGATACAATTATCTATTTGTGTATATTTCCGTGGTGTGCGTTCAGGACAGCAGACAGGGGTACGCGGAAGAGGCCCTTTCGACAAATTAGCGGGTAGAAACACCCGACTATAAGGAGTCTAAGATTTAATTAAATGTAAAATTCACTAGGCTGTTAGGTATAAAGGATGGGATATTTGACGAATTCTGGGATGTGATGAAAAACCAGCCGTCTGTCTAATTGAACAATTTATTATTACTATCAATTTTACTACTTACTAATTAAGCCTAAATTTTATGTCTTCATTAAAGTTCTGATATTCATTTTAATGTTATAAAGTAAAATTTTCGAGCACGTTTGGATATTTTTTCTCGGGCGTAGATTTTTCCGAGTGCTCTGCGGCTGAGGCGGCCACTCCGAGTTCAAGGCGACCGCGCGCGGTCAGGTTCGAGGACACAGCTCCGGCGCGGGCCCCTTGCGGCGCCTCCACGAGGGTACACAGTACCCCACTTTTCTGCTGTACTCTGAAAGCAGTTTATACATATTTCATTTATTTACTATTTACGAGGGCTGCTTCCGATTGGCAGAAAATATAATTCCATAATAGTTATTTGTAATATGAAATAATTTAGGATTTGAAACAGATGTTTTTGTTATCACTGAACGACCTTAATACTTTCTTAGTTAATTATTTATGGTATCATATTAACTCTAAGGAAGACTTGCAACTAACCCTTGACATCTAGGGATTTGTGCACCCTTTAATATGTAATTTTTTATTGTTCATTTACACACTAGTCTCATGATAAGAGGGATATATAAAAAACTTCCTACCTCGTTTATGAAGATTGAAATAGGTAATCTCACGTGAGCAAGATGAACTCTAGAGGTAATAAAGATAGAGTTCAAGGCCCTCTGAGCCACGACTCTGCTACGAAAAAACGCATGGACTTTTGTTCGACTTGTGAAATCTTACAACTGAATAATCACAGACGAATAGAACAAAAAGACATGTCGCTTAGGCTAGACATGCCACTATGAATAGCTAATAGTTATATAGTTATTTTTGTGTATCGGAGGTGCTTTCTAAGAATATGCATATAAAGAAGGTACCTAGTTCTTGTTCTAATTTATATCTTAAGTTTCATTCACCGTATAATCTGTGGGAACTACGTGAAGTTCACTAAGCGCGACTCGCCGGCTGCTGTCATTAGGGGTCGATTCACCCTCGTCCAACCCGCTATTGGCTTCTCTTTCTTTCACCCTAATTCAAGTCCTCCCTTTCTCATCTGTTTTTATAAACCAATTTATCATGTCGGCGGGAAAATGTTGGCGCTAATCACTTATTATGTATTTTGATAATATTGGTTGCCATTATTTACATGAGAGTATTAAGTCCATTTTAAATTCAATGAACTATATAGATAAACGTATCCATTCATATTTTTTAACTTTTCTATTAGTAAACATCGAGAGCTTGTAATCAATAAAGATATCGTTTCGAGTTCTTATCTGCCATTGCACTTTCCTTGCTTCGGTGCTTTGATTTTTTTATCATGGTTTGAAGCTGATAAATTAAGACGTTGAATGAATAAATATTTTGGGAAAAATACTGGCATAGGTATGTAGGTACTACAGAAGATAGAATTTATTTTAAAAATAACACCTCAAAATTTTTCTATGCTTACCTATGATGATATTGATGATCCAAATAATTTTAGTTTATTATTGGGAAGGCATAGTGAATAATTATCGACCATTGTTGCTTTGTTACTTAATGGTACCGGAAGATGGAAGTTGATTAATAATAACGTAATGGGCCGCGGTACGGAGAACGAGTTTATTTATAGTCACGGCCCGTGTACGGCGAGTAAAAGTTCTACAAAAACCATCGTCCCAAATCTTGGAAGCCTTCAAAACGTTTTTTATGCATGCCACCGCTCGGCCGATCCAGTCCGGTCCCGCGCCGACAACAAGGCATGGGTTGGTATAGGTCTATCAAAAAAAAAGAACACGGAATCTTTTTGAACAAGTAGGTAGTATCTATCGAAAATGTTTGCCAGCGATTTTGTTTCCATTCTAATAGGCATTGCACTGCTAAATGTTAGTGACTAAGATAACGCTCAATTTAAAACAATTTCAATTTATTGGAACTACCGAGACGGTGTAGATATAGATATATTGAAAATATGAGTTATAATTATATTTAGTTAGTTTGTTGCACTACAGTTTATGTGAATTGCATTTTCGCCGCACTCTTATGGTTATGGTAACGCATACCAAAAGACAGAACAGGTTTACACTACTACTTGCGTAGTGGTTTCATTGTGCTGTCCTTCCCGTCCCGTTCCACTGCACGCGCCCGCTCGCCATCTGCGCTGCACAAAATGGCGCGAAAATGTACTTTCAATGAATGTTCCTTGGAATTAAACATTGATATCGTTCCGAATATAATTTTATGAAATATGTATAAGTATATAAAATAAAATTAGTCTACAGTAACAGTTGATGTAGTTGTAGACATAATTCAATGAATTTAGGTTCATAACCGTTGCAAACACTATTGACTAAATCTTAAATATACCGACATCCGGATAAGTGTGCACTTAGATAAGTGTCGTTAAAATACTCAATATAAAATATATATTTGTATTTAATAATTTTTACTAACTATACTGTTGCTTATTCTCATATTCATACGCTAATCTCTTATTTAATTGCGGTTACTTGTTTCAGGGGTGCTCAGAAATGGATTTGTACATCACAGACTCACTCCAAGACATGTTGGATATGGACATCAAGAACGAGATGGCAACAGACCTAAGCAGTATAACGGACTTTCCGGTTCGTAAAAAACATTCAAGCTCATATAAACCGAAATGTTTCTGAAATGATATATACCTAGGAATAACTAATTTGTCTATTTCATCTTTCAGGATTCATTGGGACTAAATTTTTCCGAATTACCTCCGTTATTAGATATGGATACAGACAATTCTGCCATATGGCTCAACAACTCGTCTAGTTTTGTTCACAATTTAGACTTATATGGTTCTGAAGCTAATGCTGTAATGGTGAATCCAAACTCTGTAATGCCGTCCACATTCGCCGAGACTCCGGTAAAGAGCATTGTGAAGGAAGAGGCGTCAAATTTATTACTAACCTCAGCTGCTAGCAGTGATTCAAATAACGACACGTCAGCACCCAGTCCTAAAGAGGAGAAGAGCCATCTGACATTCTCCCCAAATACAATTAAAGTACCTAAAGTTGAACCTGAGGAACCCATTGTCAAGAAATCCCTCGAAGAAGCCACACAAATGGTTATTTATGTGAGGAAACAGGATAAGCATGTAGTGAAGGATTTATTAAAGGACTTAGACACTAGCAAACTGAAAACCACCACGCCGACGGCAACCCAAACCGTCAGGATAAAGGCAGCCCAGGAACTTATAAAAGTGAATAATAAAAACTGTTCTATTCTTAACACTAGCCAAAAAGTAACGCAACAATTAGGAACTAAAACTATTATTTCCGGGAATATTCATATATTAGACGCACAGCAATCTAGGACAATTTTAGCAAATAGCAACAAGAGTCAAGCGACAATATTAATTGACAACTCGTCGTTGAACAATAATAGGCAAATAATTAAGACTTCAGTTAACGGAGCTTTCACAGTGGATGCGAGCCAAGCTAAGTTTGTAAATGCGACAACCAAGCACACCGCCGGAGCGGGAGACTTTCCTAAGCCTGCGTATTCATACTCTTGTCTCATCGCGATGGCTTTGAAAAACTCAAGGACGGGTAGTTTACCTGTGTCAGAAATTTATAACTTCATGTGGTAAGTTCTCCCTTAATACCTACATTTCGATGTTGGTATATCATATTTGTTGTACCTTCTTTTACAACCTATAGATACTAACTCCTTCTCTCCATTTCAGTCAACATTTCCCTTACTTCAAAACGGCGCCGAATGGTTGGAAAAATTCAGTGCGTCACAATCTTAGTTTAAATAAATGTTTTGAGAAAATTGAAAAGCCATCGACGAATGGGAGTCAAAGAAAAGGTTGCTTATGGGCGATGAATCCGTCGAAAGTGGGGAAAATGGATGAAGAAGTTCAAAAATGGTCACGAAAAGATCCTCAAGCTATTAAAAAGGCCATGGTGTATCCAGGTTCGTAAATTTTTAGGCATATTAACTTTTTAGAATTACTGAAAAGCAAAAATGTAATCTTTAAGTTGTTACCGAGAACCACAGACGGCCCTCGTCTTGGATGCGTCATACGATACCGTGGCTGCCAAACAGTTAAATTGGCGATTGCAATTTCATTTCAGAGGATTATAAGCCTAAATTACATTGCACTTTTGTCAAGTAACCTCCGGCTGACCTCATTAAACAGTTTGATCTGTCATTAGAAATATATTTATCGTTCCAGAAAGTTTAGAAGCGCTCGAGCGGGGGGAGATGAAGTACAGCGGCGCAGCGGGAGACGCGGAGGATGATGACGCAGACGTGGACCCCGACGCGGAGCTCGACGCAGACGTCGAGATCGACCCGGAGATCAAGGCCGAGGTCGACGAAGAGGAGTCCATCATTGAGCAGGTGTGTATTTCGTGACCTTGAAGGCATCTGCCATTTTATGCAAGGTGCAAGATTACAAAGGCTATGATGAGTATAGTCCTGGGACGTCTGGCCGTTATGACATGGACGTATGACACAGTGATACGGCATATGACCTAGTGCCGTGGGCGGCATGTGCAAGCTGGACACAGTTTTATATCGACGAGTTAGGCGCTCAAAGCGTTGAAAGTCATAATGAGGGGACAGGTGTACACAGCGTAAACAGACTATTTAGAGTCGAGCAGGACAGGTGCAAAGTTTAAACTGAGACAAATTATTACATGGTAGCTTGATATTCGCGGAATTGACCCACAAGTGATGAGCGAGTGAGAGATGAAAGTGTTTTTTTTTTAATGGCCAAGTGGTTATCGAAAAAGTTGCTGTCGGATCATCTGTAGTGTAAACACACAATGATCAATGAGGTGTACAAAATGTACCTGAGTGTTTGCTTGATTTATAAAATGATGAATGTCTCACTGTTACCTTTCCGTTAGCCGTTTTGACTTTTGAGCATTAAACTTGATAGCCATATTTTTACAGTAAATTGTTACAAATTATAAATTTATCTTGAGAGGCCAGGCACAGACATCGAGTGATCGAGGTCAGTACGCGTTTGGCCAAAATTCTTGTTTAGGGAGCACATCTGCTCCTCTTCACTTCACGCCTCCCCTAGCCGCTCAAAATTATAACCTACTATATCGCGCTGCAGGAGGTGTCAGACCAGGAGCTAGAAGTGGAGGAGGTGTCGGGCACGGGCATGGTGGGCGGCACGTACCGGCTGCTGGCGGCGCGGCCCACGGCGCTGCACGAGTACCTGGCCGACCCCGACGACGACGAGCTCAGCGACATCGAGGTCAGTACCCTGTCACAATTGACCGTCAGTTACATTAGCAAACACTTTTGCTCATACTTTTTTTTTAAGAAAATATATTTAAATTTTCAGACTAGATTTTAGGCATTTGATGTTTATTGCGGCATAACATTGTTTCCACAGATCGTGCTATAGTCCAAAAAAAAGTTAACCTTCATTAATTTTTCATACCTTGTTCAATAAGTTGATGATAGGTATCACAATTCCATTAATATAAAATGCATTTACATAAGCTTCACTTGGTATTAAATTGGTAAAATTTTGTTTGATTTTTATCAGATACATACAGTAACTTCTATAACTTGGGTATAGTTTGATTTTACGGGTGCTACGCTGATATGTGTCTAATAGTTTTCAGTAGATAGTCTTATTCATAAACTTATCTTTGTGTTCCAGGTGCTAGATCAATCCTATGAAGAGATCGATATCGACGTAACAAAACCCATGAAGTTGGACCTATCGGTCACAGAAAATTATACAAGTGAGTATTCGGTAACAAATAATTGATTATTTTTTCGCACCAGTAAAGATTACTTTAATCCTTAGGGAGCAACAAAGTTTCAATACGAGTCTCTATTGAATCATCATCTTCCTCACGTTGTCCCGGCTTATGGGAGCCTGGGATCCGCTTGGAAACTAATCCCAGGATTTGGCGTAGGCACTAGTTTTACGAAAGCGACAGCCGTGGTAGGAGTAGTGGAAGTAGACATGGAACAGTAGTAGAAATGAGTCGTATTAACCGGTTCCCGTTCCCGCAGTTCACCCCGCCAAGCGCGCGAAGACCAGCTTCGTGTACCAGCCCGTGCCGCGCGGCGTGGCGCACGCCAGCCGGCGGAAGACGCCGCTCGTCAACCGCGTGGCGCTCATGTAGGCCCACTCTACACTGCTGGCGCCGGAGCCGCCAGCGTGGCCCATCCAGTGATCAGGATCATTCTAATTTAAATAATTTCAAATTCGAATTGTAATTATTAAGCCGGTGCCGGTTTTTTGGCACCTGAAATGTATGCCGCAGCGTGAGCTGCTCATTAACGGACACTTGTTACATATCTTACACTGTATATTAGTTTAGCTTTAAGGGGAATACGAAGCTCCCTCGCCGCTTCGGCGTTTTTGGGTAGGTCCGTGAAACTTTTACTGATGGTACTATTAAATAAAAATAGTGTTCAAACGTAGGCTATACGAGTATGAAATGTTCCCATACTAGTTTGTAGGGGCCGTTTTGTGGCCGCATTTTAAGTACAAAACTTTTCTGCTACTGTACTGCCACTTTTATACAAGATTTTCAAATTCATAATATAATGTTATCAGTAGTTATAACCTAACTAAAAAAATGTCATAGAACATTTTACATTATATAATTAAACCAAATATACACAGTGTACCCCAAAAGTGTATTTTGCAATGACTTCTATAGTTCTTTACCAATTTAATTTTTATCCATTGATTATATTGACAGGAACTATAGAATTCATTTAACTTATAGACTAAAGTCTCGGTACAGTAGCGCGCACAGTAGCGGGTATTAAGTAAGTTCCCACCGCTAATACGTTTACTTTCTATTTACATAAGACAGTTGACACTGGCAGCTCTAGTCGGTTCCTCCTAGTAGTGCCAAATAGTCCTGTTCCAAACGATAAACAATTACTTAAGTAGTGTCTGTCTGTATACGAATACTGGAACAATTATGAGGCACTATAACGTTTTACTTATTATGTGACCTTCAATCACGCGACTCTATGGTCTTCACAATAACGTGTAATTATCTGCTAAGGTCGGGTCACGGAAAATTCAACATGGTTAACTGAAAATAAAAAGTACCCTTTAGCATGTGAACCACTGTAGCTATTGGGTATTTTTTTACAGACACTTTTTTACTTTACCTCATTATAAAGAAAACCATAGAGTAGCGATGGTGGAATGTTTTTACCAAAACAAATGACTCTTCTTTGAACCTGTAGCCTGGTTTCGCAACTGTTCCGTTTTCTAACTGGGCATGGTTCAGAAATGACTCATTTTAATACAATTCCTCTCCCTAATTAATTAAGACTATTAAGTATGTGACGTTATTGTGTTTGTTCTTTGTTAAGTGTTTATCTAATGAGCAAAACAATAAGTTTATCGGTAAATACGCCAGCTAATCATGTGTATCAGCTAGCTACGAGTCATTCCAGGCGATATCTTATGAAATAGGTAGTGTGCTTAGTAAATCTTCTAGCCGGCAGCATACGTCCCTCTCAAGCGAATTTTCTAGAAAGAGACGCATGCATTTTCCAGCTAGCTGTTTTGTTGTTGCGCCCAGGTTCTGTTATTTATAATGTACTTATTGAAGAATCATACCATGCATTGTATCCGACTGCATGTTGATATCTTCATGCTGCGTAAGGTTGAATCTTTGTGCATTTGTAAAAGTACAAAATGATAGTTAATCTACGCGGCATTAAATTTAATTATATACTATAACGGTGATAAATAACAGAAACTAGTTTCAACACCAAGTCTTCCAGGCAAAAGAAAAAAACATTTATAAAAATGCTTTTACAGAACTGAGAAAGTATTTCTATAGATATTTCCAGTAGTATTTTAACTATTTTAAGTGATTGAATTGAGGTGCAAAATTATAATAAGGTTGTGTTGATAACGGTAGATCTCATGTCTTCAAGATCATGGTTTGTTACGGGAACGCACGCCCCTAGTCCAATGCATTTATTACACGTTACACGGTAGGGACCAATGTGACCTGTCATAAAAGCCAAACCTATTTGTAATACAAGTGTTTAGAGAACTATATGTAAATATCTACAGTCGAAATCATTACCATTATGCCAAAACATTAGAACACTCTTTTGTTGCTAATAGCTTGATATTCAGATATTTTAACTTAATTGCCTCTTTCTACCGACTGTAGAAAGCACCGTGTCGACACACTTTTAAATACAAAACTTTTATGACATGGATACATTAAACAGAAAAAAATTCATGGTTTACGAGGATAAGAAAAGTAACGTGCAAATAGGACTTTGTGATTTATTGGATGTGAATGTTTAAGTGAAATTGTGTTAACAAAGAGATTGTGTTAAAAAGAGTAATGGCGTTATGGGCCTACACAAGAATTAGGTGGTTATTCAACATAATTGCAAATGTAATCTAAAATCTGATTGTAGGTATAAAAAGCATACAATGGGTGCGGATGGATATATATCGAATGAAATTATATAGTGCTATTCAAAGAAAATCCCTGCATGCTGTGTACCTTCGTATCATCGTTAAATTATTTTATAATTAACTCACTTTTTTGTTTGTGAATGGCTTTTTTTATTGATTGAGTTTTTTTTGTCAATTGATTAAAATTAATCTATGTTATTTTCCTAAGTGTAATACATCATAAAGTACATATGTAAATATATGCTATCGATGTTTCTTAAAATAATGACAATCCCAAAACTGTTTTTTTTACATTCACGTCAATCCATTTTTGCCATTACTCTTAACGGTATAAGTACCTATTATATGTAAGTAGCTAATTAAATCATGGCCCAAGTAACAAATCTGTCTTGAAGAATAGTGGCGGTTGTGCACGAGACGATTCGTTTGGCCATGGCACACTGTATTATGTTGTGTAGCCTCTAGGACCAAACGTGCGTGGGAGTATACCGCCGCCGTAACGCGTGGCGCGGTGGATTAATGGATGTTGGTTAATCTGAATGTTGAATAGAAATGAAACTTGTACAAGTTATTGAAATCACCAGCGTTCTTAGTTGTACTATTCACATCCAACTGTCAAAAGCGTATTAGAGTCGAAGGAATTTCAACCTCTAACATAAAACCTAGCATTACGTTCGATATATTATGAAATTTATGAATAACAGCACCCCGCCGCGTCACTCACTCTCGGTTGATGCTAATATTATTGCTGTCATTTAAATATCAAATGTATCTTCACCTTAGAAAGTTCAAATTCCTTCAAACCTTTGGCCGTTTGGTGTGTATTCTACATGCTACAAGACTGGTGAGGTGCATACTACTATTATTATTGACATTATTAATAAATTTTCAATAGCGTGCAATGTGTAAATAGATTTAACGGGAAATAATTTGCTTGTAATAATGAATAACACTGCATATGTTTGTGAATTTTTACTGATAATAAATTAATACATAGATAATATTTTAGCTAAACTTACATGTTTATGAATTATGTGTAAGTAAAACGTTTCCTTAAAAACCAATTGAGTATTGGTTGAAGGTAAGCCCCACTTGTCATTATATACGAAATATGAAAAGTAGGACAAAAAGTTGATACGAATCTGTGGCGTATTGGATGTACCTAGTGGAACTGCCTCAAAAAGCAATGCCAAGAATTCTTAAATTTTTATATTGGATTTCCGCGCAATAATTAATAATGAAGGAATATGTAACGTATCTCAATCCAATTTTGTAACATAAAATAGAATTTGTATTTTTCCACTGCCAGTATTTCAACATCCATGTAAAATATGATTAATTAAAATAAATAGTTTGTAAGTCAGCAGTAGCAATTAAAATTTAGGTTTATTACTAAATAATGTAAGGATGCTGAGTCGAATATGATTTTTTAATAACATTTTTGTAATAAAAATGAATTACAATACAGCCTGTTTTATTTCGAAGACATACCCCAAATCCTTATAGCCAGAGAGCCATCCCGTGTTTGTATAAAACATCCAACTAACATATACACCAGAACGAACTGACAACAGATACCAGATACATACAGATAGATTAAAGATCTACCGATATACCTATTTAGTTGCTACCAGTTGCTACTAAATGTTTGACGCAGGTATTAGCAGAAATGAATTCCAGAAAGCTGACTACATATCAGTAATAAATAAAGTAAGGAAGACTAGTACAAGACCAAGACGAGTCTAAAACCTTGCATTTTGTAGAATTCGGCCTATTACATATGGTAAAGTACCTATTCTTAGAGGGATTTTGTAAGGAAAATCATCCTACTATTCCTACTCCCTTATTTGACTTTTTTTTTAATAATTAAATATTTTGGGACAATCTTACACAAATCGACCTAGCCCTACGGTAAGCTCAGTAAGGCTTGTGTTGTAGGTACTAGACGACGATATACATAATAGATAGATAAAATACTTAAATACATAGAAAACACCCATGACTCAGGAACAAATATCTGTGCTCATCACACTAATAAATGCCCTGACTGGGATTTGAACCCAGGACCATCGGCTTCATAGGCAGGGTCACTACCCACTAGGCCAGACCGGTCGTCAAAAATGTTATGTATGTTTGCATTGCTAGTAAGACTGTAAGACTTACACAATGCAAGGGTGCTTATTGATTACGTGATAAGTTTTTCTCAAACATGCAATAAAATATATAGCGGGCGCGGCTAGACGAGTATGTAATCAAATTTCATACAAAGTTCTAGGCCTAGGCCGGGAAGTAACTCATGTGGAGTTCAACCATATTTTTATTTATTACTTAATTTTATTGTGCATGAAAAGAGGCAATATTCTATTCGGCCGACAACATCATAATCAAAAGTAAGTTACAGTTCACCACTCGTAATCGTAACATATGAACTTTGTACTGGCAGGCACCTACTGTTTAAACTAATACAACTTATACTATTACTATACTGTTGACTACGTCTCTTCAAGCCCCAAGAACAGAAATAGCAGCAACAACTTTGCACCAGCTTGGTAGTAGAAATATATTTAATGTATGGAAGTGCTATACGATACGCTGGCCCGGCACCGCGAACAATAAAGTTCGTATATTTCGTTTCGAGCATCTTGCCCTTAAATTACGAATATCGTTTTTCGCGGTAGCGGCGCTCGGCTGATGTAGTACAACGTAGTAGTAGTAAAACGAAGTATAATGTATTAATGTATGAACGTATATATGTATATAGGTATTTAATGTATAAAAAAATGGTGTCAAGCCAAAACCAGTTTTGCTGGGAAATACATGGTTATAAATAAAAATTGAAATACCAGAATCCAACCCAGTCTAGGGCCGGCCGTGATCCGAAAGATGCTCACAGTGTAAAGCAAATATCGAGAAGTGACGTCCCGAATTTCTGTAAATGCAGAAAGAATGATTCGGACCGATCGTGAGCGTGCAAAAAGTGCTCAAAAATGGAATCGGACCACGGCATTAACAATTTAGTCACTGTCAAAAGTGTCAAATGCGAACGTCAAAGTCATGAAACTCATGTGTTTTGTACACTGATACGCATGCATGCATTCATTTCATTGTATTGCTTTGCTTTGTAATACGTACTATCTTCTGTAGCTTTGTGATTTTTGCCTGTAGTTGTCGTTTTTCATAATTCAAATGAATATACGGGGTTGACTTTAGCTACCATCATGTCAACGCGTGAAATACTTACGATACAATTTGGGCACTATACAAATTACATTGGTTCACATTTTTGGAACATACAAGAACTTGGTTTCGACTACACCGGTGCTAATAAAACCGAGTGCAATCATGATGTTCTGTATCGAGAGGGACAGTCCGTTAAGGGGGGGGTAACATACACTCCGAGGTTGCTTTTATGTGATTTAAAGGGTTCTTTGAAAACATTACCTGCGAATGGGGGATTGCCTGATGAGTCAAACGATTTTGATGATATTGTTTGGGAAGGTATAGAGAAAATTGAAGAACCAGTAGCACCAAAGAATGAATACTTAGAGGATATTGATTCTGCAGGGCCCTCTGTCACTGAATCAAAGCAATACAGTTTGGAGGATAGTGTGAACACCTGGACAGACTTCCTCTACCCACGATTTCATGCTCGCACTGTTAACATTATCAAGGAATATAGTTATGAAGATGATAAGGTAAGATTAGTATTGAATCAATCACTCTGCCATCTTATTCCATATCTTTAACACATTTGTTGAGGTTTGAGAATGATAAACTCCACAAATAAAGCTGAATGTGATGCTAGCTAACTATGGTGTTTTATAACATTTTTTTGTATAGCCATTATAAATATTTAGAGTTTTAAAACAATAAGTATGTTGCTTTTATCTTGTTCACATCTATCTATAAATATTTTTATATTTTCAGACTCCATTTGATTTGTTTCATCTTGGGCCAGCAGTGTGGAAATCACATTTTGGAGAAGATTTCAGTGATCATATCAGAAAATATGTTGAAGAATGTGATAGTATACAGGGATTTCAAATAAACTTTGACTGCACTGATGGTTTTTCAGGGCTTGCTTTAGCATGCATTGAAGATGTTGTGGATGAATATACAAAACCTGTTATTGCCCATCCTATTATAGCTTCCCATTTTTCAGACAACAATCCACAGAATCAAGAAGAAAGAGATGTTGCAAACCTTAAAGATACAATAAGAATTGTCAATATACTTTTTGCTATAGAAGGATTATCTCAGCATTCTAGTTTATTTGTTCCATTGTGTACAGGTGAGAAAGGGTGGAGGAAGCCAGGTAACCCTAGGTTTTTTGAACATATTTCTTACAATCCCGAAAACTACTATCACTCATCGGCATTACTGGCCTCTGCTTTGGATACACTGAGCCAAAAATACAGGCACAAAGGGAATGGTTACACTTTATCAGACATGTGTGCAGATTTGACAGGCTATGGAAGAAAAATGGCTGCAGCATCTATGGGCATTCCATTTACAATGAATGAGTCAGAGTATCTTATTGACTATTTAAACAGGACTACAAAACCTATTTATACACCTATAACGCCTAGTTGTAAGATTGCAGCAGATAAGATTTTTCAACTCATCACGGTAAGAGGTATACCAGAGACATACCTAAAAGCCCCACTAAAAGATGCTAAAGAGCAGATGAATTTACCAGCATACAGGTGTAGGGATGTGCACGAAATGTTGGAGTTATACTTCCAAGCAAATAATTTCCTCTCGGCCACCAATATTACAGTTTGTGACAAACCTTTAGAGTTGAAAAATCCTTATCCTAAGATATTTTCCAAAAACTTGAACAAACATGGTTTTGTCACAAATGGAGTTAGTGAGGACAGGATCCAGAGTTGTCCAGTGATAGCAGGGTATCATAATGGCAATTTCCTGACGGATATGCTCGAAAAGCTGCACAGAGAGGTGAGCAGAGTAAAATTTGCAAAACTGCACAAATTTCGAGAGGAAGGCTTGGAAGCTTCAGAGTACCAGGAGACTTTGGATAGACTAGCTGAATTTAAAGATAACTATGAAGATAATTTCGAGCTTTAATAAAACTTGTTGTTACTTAATATACTAATTCACTAATTATATTTCTTTTCTTAATTAAAACTAAATTAGGATGGCAAGTCCTGTGTAGATTATCATACTTGGAGAGCTAGGCACTAAAATCCTGACCACTATGACCTTGTAAGTCCTGTGAAAGTACATTGCCATCATCTTCCTCGAGTTGTCCTGGCATTTTGCCACATCTACTGGGAGCCTGATAAGGTCCGCTTCGCAACTATCAACTAATCCCAGGAATTGAATTAGGTACTAGTTTTAAAAAAGCGACTGCCATATAACCTTTAAACCCAGAGAACCCATTAAAATTAGAATGGTTCCCAATTCAAAAACGTTAGTGGCCTCGGCCGTAACGTAACATACAAGAATAGAACTGCAATAAATAAAGGCAACTTTCAGTCGACTATAGTTGTGGATAACGGTCTAAAGATTTGTTTTTGTGCTTCTGCACAACATCCGCCATTATTATAAAGGGCGAGTGACTTTACATAACGATGTTTATTCTTGATTAATGATTATACATTGAGAAGAAAAATTTTGATTATAGAATGTTTAACAAATTAAAATTATTCTTCGTTTAATATTTGCCAGTAGCTATTTGTTGACTGAAAACATCATGAGGAAATCAAACCTAACCCCCCGTTCCCTTAGATTTCCCTCTGTTCTGAAAAGCTGTTATATGTAAGTGGTGGTGGTGGTATAACTGGTAGCTATGTATATAGTTTCCGTAAACTGAATAGGACTAAGACCATCCAAACAAAAAGCCGGGACAAATACTCTTAACGAGTTGTCTTAAAAGGAATGTTTTTACAGCTGAGAACCCTCGAATACTAGTTTTTATGTGTTCTTTTATTATTATAAAATATAACATACATGATTTTCAGTCGTTCATTATTATAGTGCGTGCACGGATGGGTCAATGACATAATTTAAGAAGAATAATACAACAAAATAAAATTCATAAAATTTATTTTAAAGATGATTTAGATAAAATAAATCATATCCCAACCACACAATCTCATTGTACACATAATATACATCTACTCGAGCCTACACTGATCATGAAGAGCGTTCCAATGCTCTTTCTTTCATTCTTGTTATAAATGCTGCACCTTTGTTCTTTCTAAAGTTTTCGTAGGGATCATTTAAGTTAACACCAATACCTGCAAAGAAAACAATCATATTAACTTGGATAACGCATCCCTTCCTTTGCGTCCAAACTTGTGATAATTTGTTTTGTGTCACAAACAATATATATAAATACTTGATACTATTGAACCTTTTGTGTAGAGATGCAAAGGATATTCGAATACCGGATAGTATGTTAACACATACATAACGGTTAACAAGGTGTAATAAGTCAACCAACAACAAGTAATCAGTTATTAAGATCAATATTCATCATAGATAATGTAGGATTCTAATGGTGTAATAGTAGTTTATGCATCTGTGCATAATGGTTGTAATGCCTAATTATGTATAGTTGCATACACTACTTTACACACATACCATAAGTGTTTTAAGATGAGTTCAGGAACCGTAGGGAAATACCCGCACTAGTGCTGCATGTAAACATTAAAAAGTCAACGAACAAAACAAATGACAACTTGGAATAGCGGCGTTTCGTATTTCGTATCTCTGTCAAATATTTTTTTAAACCATAGACAACTGAATAAATGAACTCCCTATTCTATTGTCACTAGTCGCTAGAGTTCAAATGTCGTTAGATTTATGTTTAAAAAAAACATAGCGAATTGGTGTTTCGTATCAATGACTGTTTTAATATCTGTAGATACTAGAATAGACACCCCACTTGAATTTGACTGCTGTTCCAAATTTAAACTCATAACCTTCTGGATTCAGGAGGTAATGTTAACTTTACATTTCCATTAATTTTTGATGGTTGCTATTGCTGGTCATTGCCTACGGTTTCTGGACGCATTTTAGAGCAATAATGATATGTACGTAGATAAAAACTTGTTTCTTTCCTGTTTATAACGGTAGAGTGTAATCTATATATGATGAGCACCTTTGTACTGGTCCTGCTTGTCCCGCACTAGGCCCCCGCTGATGGGCTCGGCGATGCCCTGGCCGGCGGCGCCCAGGCCGCCGGCGCTCCAGCCCATCTTCTGCAGCAGCTGGTGGCCCTTGTTGCTGGCGTCCAGCCCGCTCGCCGCCGCCATCGGCGCCGCGCCGGCCCCGCTGCTTAACATTTCACATGAATACGTGATGCATGTGCTGTACGCTGTACAGTCGCCATCGAATATATCGGAGCTGTGGGGGTAGTCACAAATGCGTCTGCGTCTCCGTCTGCGGCTCATGATTATGCATGTCGAGCAATATTCGACTTATAAAACGTGAGTTACCCGCTTTTATACAATTAATATGTTTCAATCTCACGATAGTCTTGTGTTTAAAATATGAACAAGTTCTTATCAACTTTGGAAGGGTCAGTATTAAGTATTACGGCATATTAAATACCGGACACGATATCTGGTCGCTATACTCACAGGAAGCTCGGCGGCGTGGGCGAGCGGCTGCGCTCCACGCGGCGCGCGCGCGGCGAGTCTCTGTCCCGCTCGCGCTCGCGCTGGTCGCGTCGCTCCCTCTCCCGCGACCGCGAACGCGACCGGGAGCGGCTGCGGGACCGTGATCGTGATCGAGATCGCGACCGTCGTCGATCTGAAAACACAAAAATTTTTTTTTCTCAAACATACTCCGAAATGCGCCATGTGATGCCGAGCACCGTGTGATGCCGGCTGACTAGAATAGCACCACCCCATCTCCTCCTGCGGGTTTCGTAAGAGGCGACAAAGGGAAAAATCCTACGGACGGGCAGCAGCGTCCGTCGAAACCCAATCTACAGCTACTGCGGTCGCCAACGCGCCTGCCAAGCGTGGCGACTATGGCCACTACCCCCCAAGATGATACCAGTCATATTTGTGGGAGGCCTATGTCCAGCAGTGGACTGCATACGGCTGAAATGTATGATGTAACTCCGAAATTGTACGCGTTAATGTTCGGGGACAAAAGAAACAGAAAATAATGTAAACAAATATAGCTGACTGACAACTGAATTTCTAAGGAAAAAGACATTTGACAAATCAGAAAACATTATAATAGAAGTTCGATTTCACTAAATATTTTGGTAATGATAGTATATTTTACCTAAACAGGAAAATAAGTAACCAATTTATGGGTATACAATGATTATGAAACCTTGGTTGTTTTTCAAAATTGCATAATTGCGAAGCTATGTTGACCCCGAATATAAATAAATAAATAAATATTTCGGACATTCTTAGTATTCTTACACAAATCGACCTAGTCCTACGGTAAGCTCAGTACTTAAGGCTCGTGTTGTAGGTACTAGACGACGATATATATAATAAATAGATACATATAAATACATAGAAAACACCCATGACTCAGGAAATATCTGTGCTTATCACACAAATAAATACCTTGACTGGGAATCGAACCCAGGACCTTCGGCTTCATAGGCAGGGTCACTACCCACTAGGCCAGACCGGTCGTCCATGGAATATACTTAAATAAAAATAAAAAATTTGATTCGATTTTTTAGTTACGCGCTATTGCACTGCACTATACCCGACGGCCAAGGCCAAGCAGTAATGTAGAGAGTTAGTATGTAATAGTACAGTCGCGGGATGAAAAGGTTGACCAGCTTAAGATCTGTTTTTGCTTGCTCAGTATAAATTATCAGTATCTGCTTTATCGACCGAGTAAGTATGACACTTTCCGTCATAATAAATGTCACTTCACTACGTCTTAGTAAATTTGAACTTTGTTGTCAAACAGTTAAACATAATTTTCAATACAACTCTCGTCTATTACACAGTTCAAAAATGTAACATGTGCTTGCCACTTGTAAATGAAGTTGTTTGAGAACCTTTTCATTCCGCGACTGTACTTTTCTCAAACATGCAACATAATAATTAAAAAAAAAATAGAAATATGTATAAGATTTATTTTTAGAAAAACTAAAAGTAACTGAAAATTTTACTATGTTTTTAATAGACGTAGTGAAATGTCATAGAACCAATCAGCAAATTTATCCATTTTTTATTCAATATTTCGTCCTGCAATCGCCTACTTAACAGCCTCTGCAGTAATGTGGGAGTTTTCAAAATTTGGTACACCCAATTAGCGAAAGATGTAAAAAAAAGTTAAATCACTGTCAGTTTCGTGACGACAATTAAGCATTAAATCTTTATGAAGATCGACTTTTTGCCTTCTATTATATTGTAATATCGATTGAAGTTTATAAAACGAACATCAAAACCAACCTTTTATCGATATTTAATGCTTAATTGTCGTCACGAAACTGACAGTTATTTAAGTTTTCTTAACAACTTTCACTAATTGGGTGCACAAATTTTTGAAAACGCCCATGTACAGACAGCAACACTCATAGCTGTACATTGATAGACCTTATGCCTTATACAATAAGGTCCACCAATGTACAGCTAAGAGTGTTGCTGTGTGTACATTACTGCAGAGGCTGTTAATTCATGTATTTAGATTATTTGTTTTGGTTGGCGATGAAATGATAAGTGGGTTATAATAAATGTGCCAGACGCTTACTGTCTCGTTCTCGCCTCCACGCCGTGGAGCGTCGCCTCGGCGAAGGCGAACGCGATTTTGACTTCACTGGTGATGGCTTCTCCGGTGTTCTGCTCTTTGACCTGTGAAAATGAAAAATTGAGTATTATTATTATTAAAGAAATACTTTTTATGAGGGGACATGTCGTGGAGTCATAGAGATAAGTTGTAACTTAAATTATACTATTCCGATATAAAATAATGAATAAATATTCACTCTATTTAATTAAGGCAAACTAATTTGGTTGCTCGACCGACAGCCATGATTTTGGGGCAGTGCTAGTTACTCCTGTCTAGTGTAGTGAGTCCTGATGAGACAGAAGGGTTTAGACCAACCTGCTCCCTCCATAACCTTAGCGTTTAAAGCCTCAAATACAGATACAGTCGACGGCAAATATATGTTTACACTTTTTCACATTTTTACAAAGGATTAAGGCGAAAAAGTGTAAATTGTATGACGTAGACTGTACTCTAAGAAAATTAAAAATGCGATGCTCGTTTCGTCGCTTTCGACCAACCTGTATCGTCTTCCGGGTGGTGAGGGTTGTTTTTGAAGATCCTTTGGTATGGGCGAGGGTGTTCTTGACTTCTCCCTTCTACCCTGAGCTATATCCTCTTCTTTCTTCTTTCTCGCCGCATTCTTAGCCTTGTAATATTCATAAAGTCCTAGTTTCTCCCAGCCCTCACTAAAAGAAGTAGTAGACAATTTAGAAAAATTAAAAAACCATAAACCTACATCAATGTATAAAATATGCTACAAATATTACATGGTACACAGTCTTAGGAATGCTAAAGCACACATGCGTTTGCATATGCAATTATAAGTTTTGACAATATAATAAAGTATCCTTTTACAAGTAGTAGTTTTATTTTTTATTAAGTGCTGACCTCGTTAGGTGCACCGTCGCGTGTGAGGTCCATTTATTATGATGACCAACAAAATCTGATGATCTATGAAAATATTGAAAGAATTAAGTCGCACAGCTACTATTTATCGAAATGTATGGCGATTGTCACTGCTTAAAATTGAGTATGTAACGACGGCGCGGGTAAAAGATAGCGCTTTGCGTGTACACAGCTCTTCTTTACGCGCCGTGGCCGTCGCCATGTCCGGAATTTGCAGCAGTGTGACACCCGCCGGTACAGGAGCGGTACCGCGAACATCGAAGTTCGTATATTTCGGGCATCTTTCTCTGTTAATCCGACTAAGGAGTCATGAGAGTGACAGAGACAATCGTCCGAAATTCACGAATATCGTTGTTCGCGGTAGTGCCGTAGTATAGTATCAGATCGTGTACGTACTTGTCTCTGGGCCTCTCGTGGTTGGGCGACGCGTAGAAGGCGTCGACGGCGGCCAGCAGGCGGTCGTTGGGCGGCGCGGGAGGCGGCAGGCGGATGCTCGCCGGGTCCAACGGTCTGTACTGGTCTTCTTCCAACTACAACACACAAATGTCCAGTGCTTATAATAATAAATAAATATTTCGGGACAACCTTACCTTGCACAACTCAACCTAGTCCTACGTTAAGCTCAGTAAGGCTTGTGTTGTAGGTACCAGACGACGATATATATAATATATAAATACATACAAATACTTCAATACATAGTAAATACAAAGGGTGCTAAGTGGAGAGTAGCTTAATATAATTATATATGTATCTACGTATTGACAATTACTTACCATAATGAGTGGGACCATTAGTCCAGCCGGCAATTCGAAATAGGGCACAGAGGGCATCAACTCATCATTGTTGATTTCAGGGAATGGAGGGAAGCCCGGGGGAGGTTTGGTGAGATCTGGAAGACCATTTTGGAACGCGAGCGGACGCTCGGGCTGGAAGCCCGGAGGCGGTTGGGAGAAATTCACATTTGGCAAACTTGATAAGTCAACTTCCTCAGATTCCGTGTTATTTTGATTTTTCATCTGTTCAAATATCTGACTGTCGTAGCTATTTTCGTTTCCACTTAAGCTGTTATTGGAAGCAAAATTATCACCACTCTCGCTGCCATATAATTGCTGAGATGTAGCATTGAAATTTTTGTCATAATTTGAATTGAAGCTCTGATCATTGAAATTATTTTGGTAATTATTCTGTTGGTTATCATTGTTTTGTTCGAGGTTGTTTTGGTGTTGTAATTCCAATGCGTGTTTTTGCATTTCTAGCTGCTGTATCTGTTGCATTGTATGCGCCACGAACGCTTGGTGCTGAGTTTGGTAACTGAAAATATGTTGATTATTTAATAACTTTGCCAGGAAACAGTTTACTATAAAAAAATACGAGTACATACTTCTCAAACGTGGATTTAGTTTGCTGTGTGAGATGCGCGATGGCGCCAGAGTGCCTCGCCACCAGATTGTTCTGGTATTCTTGGTAGCTGCTGGTCGGACTCTTCATCTTCTCAATTACCGCTGTCTCGAAATAGTTAGACTTGGACTCCCACAGCCGGAGCAGCTTATTTAACTTAGCCTCCTGCTCTTCCTTCACCGCTGAAACAGTAAATGGTCAAACCAATGTCGTATGGGCCGAGTGAATCTAAGCAAGTTACCTGACTGACGCAAACCACATGTGATGCTCTAAAAATGCTTTTATACAAGATGAAAATGCACAATCGAACAAAAAGAGACCTATATCTCGAGGACATTATTATAAATATGTTACCTATACTGGCATTGCAAAACATTGGTACCACCACATTTTCCAAATTTTTCTTGAGATCTTCTGCGTTTTTGCGTGCACTGTAATTAGGAATAAAGTATCATAGACACCGAATTGATAATAGCAACAGGGGGAATAACATAAATGGCATGGTTTCAAATATAAATTACTACTGATTAAAAAAATATATAGACTGCCTAACATTGACTACAATTAATAGTAATAATTAAAATTTTGTAAAGGAAATTATAATTTTATTAAACATAACATTATTGTATTTAAAAATCATATTGCAAATACCACATAATTTGAAAAGATAACTTTATAAATAAAGATAAAATTTTCATAACATATTTTTTTCAAAATGAAAATGGCATGCTTTGAATACTTTAGTCATTTTTAGAACATAATAGCTATTCACTAAGGTTTGTATTTTATAATATGAACAAAATACCACATCTTAACAAAAATATAACTGATTATAATTTATAAATGAGTGAGGGAGGATGTTTAACCAAAGGGTACACCAGAATATTAGTGACAAAATGAAAACAAAGACCCAGTAACAAATGAGAAGAATAGTGTATACTAACCAGTGATGCAGCACATCATTCACAAGGTAAATGATGTGAAGTTTCTGCGTGAAAGCAGCCCCGGGCTGAGTGACTTTGCGCAACAAGTGCTGCGATATGACATTCCCCGATTCATGAGATGTGGCATGTTGCAAAATCCAGCCCTTACCTAAAAAAGTAAGAAGATAAAAAATACAATCATCTATAATCTGCATGATTTGTTCATATGTTATGACATTGTAACTATTACATTAAAAATAATCATTCTCAGCAGCAGCACTGAGGAAACTCACCAGCAGAAATGCTGTCTTTAGTACAAGTGTCAATTATTGGCTGCAAAATGCTGTCGAGGTCTGTCAGACTAATGTTGTGTTCACTTGCTAAAGCCTGGATTGTCTCCACCTGAGCCTTGCTAACCAGCTCATTAATTTTAGCTTGTTGCTGCTGAATCAACACCTGGAAATTTAAACCACTTTTAATTGGCAGAAAATAAAAAGAACATTTTAAATTAAGTCATTGTAGCTATGTGTTTACATCCTTTTATGAGGACAAGGCCTCAATTGATGCCTGTAAAGATAATATTGCATTTTAAGTACAGTTTAAAATAATCAAGCAAGATTATATAGGACAAGGAGTCATGGTATGGAAAGAATAATCATTGATATTGCTAAGGATAAAATAAGAGTAAAAAGTAAATAGTAACCATAACATAATCATAATTATTTTTAGCTTTAATTATTGTATAACAAACATGCATCAGAAAAAATATATCCACAAATTGATACAAACTGGAAAAAATCCTAGCATTGCCAATTTCAAAGCAAGTTACTCAAGCAAGTTGTGATTTTATATTTTTAATTTGTTGGTCAATAAAAGTTCAATCTTATTTTGTGACGAGATAAAATAAGGCCATTTTAACTCATACATATTAAAGCCCTTTGCAGTGGCTATGCAAGTACTTCTTTGATATGCAACATGCAGTTTTACTAGATTGAATAGAAGGAACTACCCACCTTATGCTGGGCATTGAGGTTAGACTCAGACTGAGTGATCTGCTCTTTGAGCATGTTGATCTGCTGCGCGAGCGCGTCGAGGTCTGCGCGCGGCGCGGCGAGCGCGGGCGCGGCGTGCGCGGCCAGCCACTGCTGCAGCGCCGGCGCCGCCGCCATGCTCGCCGCCAGCCCCAGCTGCGCGGCCGAGGCAGCGCCCTGTTGGGGCAGTACATATTGCCTGTTCTGAGCCATAAAGGCCCCGGCGGGAGCGGCCGTCTGGCCCCCGGCAGATTGCTTTAGAACTATAAACAGCGGGGAGGCACTTGAGTTGGTTATACTGAGCGGCTACAGCGCGTGATTGCGCATATTTAAATTCTTCCATCCAGACTTGGTTATGCTTACTTGCTTGCTCTGTCGTCACTTTGTATTGGTAGTAGTTGAAATATTCGCCGCCGTACAGGAAACTGAACTTAGGGTTGTTTTTCTGTTTGTTCTTTGTCATCTTCTCGAATTCGGGTCCATTTCTTGCGACAAACTGCGCTAGTTTGTCTATTATGTTGCGCAGGTCTTGATCTAAAATATAACGACGCGCATTAGTAGTCGAATAAGAAAGTTTGCAAACGTAAACATTGGGAAGTTTTTAAACAAACCTTGAGGTGGCTGCGGTAGCTCCATTGCAACTACGTTATATTGAGGTTAGGGGCTCAAGAGAAGTCTTCTTTTTAGATATGAAGGTGGCGGCGTCCTAACTTTCCGACAGTCATTTTAACATACTAATGTTTGCTATTCAGGTCACTTTATAAGTCTTTCCATTAAAACTACACTTCTTAATCACATAAGTTCATATAAGTCGATTTATCTCTACTAATAACGAAATATTAAAGACAAAACTCCACGTTCGATGTACGGCAATGTCAGCCATGTTCTAATTACTTTTCATTCACTCATTCAATAGTTATTAATCAAATCATTCACTCATTTCTTTGAGCTATTTCAGTATTTATTAAAAAAGCTGCTTGAAACTGTAATAGTAATTAAAGTTATATGTAATACTTCTGGAGTTATTATGATTTTGCATATTTTGATGTTTGAATATCATTGTTTTTCTTTATAATTCAATAAGTATTTATTTATTGATTGTTATATGCTATCTTCTTGTACTAACAACACTAGTGAAACGCGTATTGATCGCACCGACCAATGGTTCTCAACCAAACCAAAATAAAGGTCCATATTGCAGTCATACGCTGACGGGCGGAGTAGGCTCCGTCAAATCATCTAAATAGTTTCTGACGTGAATCATTGTCAAATTATTGGAAATTGGGGAAATAACAAATTTACAAAATGTACTCATCACTGGTAAGTCAAATAAACGTGACCTTATTATGTATTGTATTCTCTTTATTTAAAATATACATTTAGATACTCTACAAATATATGTGCATTGGCCCAATTTTCATGCCGATATAATTGTTATTTATTTATTTAGTAATAACAATCACCTTTTGTGTAAGCTCTGTTAAACTTAGTTACATATCACTTTAAATCGAATTATTATTTTATCAAACTGTCATACATAATCTATGTAATATTTTTGTCAATATTATTTCTGGGCTGTTGTAACTAGCTTAATTAATTATAAACATATGTTAACACAGCGTATGAAGGCCGCGAAATGTCCTTCGGACGAGTTGGCCATCACCAACTGTGCCCTCATCAACAAAGATGACTTTCCCAGTGATGTCAAGTAAGTTCACATGTATACTTATTAAGTTAAGACTACTGATTTGATTGAACTGAAATTGGCTCATATTCATTTATATCTATTTATATGAGCTAACTGTTAACCCAAAAGTTAACTGAGACATTGACTTTCAGCATATGAAACCTTATAAAACATATACATATATGTAATCTCAAATATAATGAAAATTGAAGATTTGGCTAGCTGATTGTTGATGATGACAATAATTGATTGATCAAGATGATTCTCCATATCAAATATACTGACCCTCCATACCCTTATTGCCATGTTGCAAATTTATATAAGACATCCAAATTTATTTCATTAGTAAAAAATCTGTAACCCTCAGAACTTATGTGTATGTTAATGCAATAAACTAGCCCAAGTACTACATGTTACCCAACCCATCATTAACAAAACAAATCCTTGGTACAAAATGTATTTAATAATCCATGTCAGAATATCAGAGTTTAGCATCTATGCTAGTTTATCAAGAGGAAATCAGCAATATAACTAAGTGGACCCTATACTGCTGTCTAAATAGTTAGCATACTATCTTAAATATCTTGTTATTTTTCAGGCATATAGAAGTAATTACAGGGCCATCACAGAGTTTTGTGTTCAGCACCCGTTTTTACAGTGGTGTTGATAGTGGCACAGTGGGATTCTCAGCCCCGCAGAGAAAATGGGCAACACTCTCTATTGGTCAAGTATGATATTCCATTGTTTATTGTAGGATTTAGAGAATATGCTTTGAATTTGTGTTACATGGTAGTTATTCTAGTTGTAGAAACTCAACTTTGTAAAAGAGCCAAATAAGCACCATCTAAAAAACCTATCAAACACATCATGCTACATCATAAGACCAATGTACATGGGAAACTTCAGTAAAATATGTATATTTATTTACACTTTACAAATGTATGTATG
This sequence comes from Grapholita molesta, assembly GCA_022674325.2. Taxonomy (NCBI): domain Eukaryota; kingdom Metazoa; phylum Arthropoda; class Insecta; order Lepidoptera; family Tortricidae; genus Grapholita; species Grapholita molesta. Next base: position 8,430,099 of record CP053126.2, read on the forward strand.
TATGTTTCTTTCATAATTATGCAGTGAAATGTCTATAATTTCTCTTTAAATATCTAATATTAATTTTTCAGCCTATTGATGTAAAGCCGTTTAAGCCCTCAAATGCCGATTGCCTATGCAGTGTAACATTAGAAGCTGACTTTATGTCTAAGAAAACGTAAGTGAATCTTGATCTAATTGTTGATTAATTAATATGTTGTCTACTTTTTTAGTTGGATTGTTCTTTTAGTAATTAATAATTAGTTCTGTGATGTATTTATTATGTGGCTATCTTTTTCTTGTAGCTACAGCAAAAGAAAAGATTATACATAATATGATTTTAAAGTAACACTGCATCTACTAAATAACAACGTAACATCGGGGCGAAATTTTAATTAGTAAACAAAATTAATATATACTGTACTTAGTTACGAGATATACCTACTTAGTTTTATGTTATTTTATTTCATGACTAATTATTGCGGCAAAAGGTGATAATATTATTGCATCTAATGTTATCAGAAAGGTACCTACCCATTTACCATGTTTATTTTTGGTTTTGAATTCCCGATATTTCGTCACAGTTGCATCACGTGGTAACTTACTCTGTTATGTTACACTAAGAAACTAAATTAAACTACTAAACATTTTATTGTATTGTTCCTGCAGTGTGTCAACGGAGCCCTACGACTCTGAGCAGATGGCGCGCGACTTCCTCATCCAGTTCGGCAACCAAATGTTCACTGTCGGGCAGCAGCTCGCCTTCTCGTTCCAGGATAAGAAGGTGCTGTCTTTGACTGTCAAGAACCTGGAAGGTAAATAAACATAAATTTTTGTGCAATAATAACGTAGCGTGGGACATATTGTGCGATGATCTATCGCAGAGCGAAGATCTGGCTGCATGGCGTGCCTCGACAGCGGGTTAAAATCAGCAGTGAACTGCAATCGCTTAGTGATGAAAGTAATATAAATAGTCTTCTTAAAAAAAGTATGTAATGTTTCTAATCACAATCAAAGTAGATTCTATTTTTGTAATTTAGTTGGACACGAAAAGTGTACCAACGCTACTTCCATTCAATGTCTACAGAAAAGTAGCGTAAGCGGAGCTTTTATAATATTTTGTGTCTTAATAAAATTGATTCTTACGATTTATATTAGAAATAGTGTGGTTTTTCGAAATGCGACCAACATTTGATCTAACAAAGTTTCTTGAAAACGCCCACCTAACTATTATCGGTGTATTACGAACACAACACTATATGTATTTCTGACATACAGGGTTGCTGTAATGGAGAAGATTAATTAAATGTATACCCCGACATAAAAGAGTAGAAATTAAAAAGTGGCAACACTGTAGTGTCATTCCTTTCAAATCGGTCTAGAAATAAGAGACGACACTACAGTGTTGCCACTTTTTAATTACTACTCTTTTATGTCGGGGTATAAGTAAAATTCATACAATTAATTTCATTAGTATTGTGGGTATTTTTTTTAACGATCTGATCCGCGTTGTCAGCAAAAAAATCGGCGCAACTTACTGTGTTGTGTATACATTGTGTCGTAGCTGTGGACGTGCAGGCGATGGCGCAGGGCGCGAAGGCGGTGCCGCGCCGCGTGCGCCTGGGCCGCCTGCTGCCCGACGCCTGCATACAGTTCGACAAGGCCGAGAACTCTTCGCTCAACCTCGTCGGCAAGGCCAAGGGGTGAGATTTTTTTAGCAGCAGTGAATTAATAGTAGGAATATTAAAAATTACAGAACTGTAACTTACCTACGTAAGGTGACTGTGGCAAGGCTAAGCGCTGTTACGCTTAACCTTACCACAGGCGGCAGCCACTGACACTAAAATACACAAGATAAACCCGTGGTGTTTAGGCTTGTTATAATCCTCTTGATGACAAATGTGATTGACAAAAAAATATTTAAAGTTCGGATTATCGGGGCTCTGCTGTTGTATTTTTGATTTATGCTAATTAAAGTACCAATACTGAGTAATATGTCCTGCTTCCCATGTCTGCGAATCTAAGTTTCTATATCTATGTCTGCAGAAAACAACCGCGGCAGTCCATTATCAACCCCGACTGGGATTTCGGCAAAATGGGCATCGGCGGTCTAGACAACGAGTTCAACGCCATTTTCCGGCGAGCATTCGCTTCCCGTGTCTTCCCACCGGAGGTCGTCGAACAGTTGGGTAAGATTTGTATTTAAACTTTCGCGAGTCATTCTAACATTTCAATGAAACCACTTTTCACTTACGTTTATTTAGTCACTTGCGTAACCGACGTCCGTGAACTGAGATCCGTACTCTTAGTGCTTGAAAATGGAGACCTAAGCTCTAAGAAACATGTCGCACGAGTGATATTTATGCACAAATAAGAGAAAAAAAAAAACTTCACACGAAAACAGTTAAATTCAGGCCTAATGCTTTTAAACGGGAGGGAAAGAGAAACACTGTATGCAGGCTTACTAATAAACGACCAGGCAAAATCTGAAAAATAAAACGCTACTTTTTGTTTAATACGAATCAATGAAGTTAAGTTAATTTTATATACAGCGGGATGCGTCTTGGGTTCCGTACTCAAAGGGTAAAAACAGGGCTATATTAGTAAAGCTCAGCTGTCCGTCTGTCTGTCGGCCTGTCCGTCTGTCCGTCAGTCTATCCATCTGTCTAGGCTCTATCTCATGAACCATGCTAGCTACAGTTTAAATTTTTTATATCATGAAATCATTTTCCACAGGCTGCAAACACGTGAAGGGTATCCTGCTGTACGGGCCGCCCGGTACCGGTAAAACATTAATGGCGCGCCAGATTGGAAACATGTTGAACGCGCGTGAACCGAAGATCGTCAACGGCCCTCAGATCTTGGACAAATACGTCGGCGAGAGTGAGGCCAACATTCGCCGGCTGTTCGCTGATGCAGAGGAAGAAGAGAAGAGGGTAATCATTTCTCTTTACTTGACTTTATCCAATTTTTTCTAAATTTTCTTGCTACCCAAAGGTTGTAGCGATAAGGCCGCCGTTTGTAAACTTAGTCTTAAACTTGTAATTCGTTTACTGTAATTTTATGGTGCACAATAAAATGGGGAACCAGGGATGTTGTTTTTGTACCACATGAAACTGCGAGAAGATTATTTATAAATACTAGTATTATAGGCTTATATGTCATTCCTTAACCGGTTTATTAAAGGCAGCCTTTGGCTGATGAAATGCCGGTTACATTAATCAAAAATGCTTCTTAATGAAAGCTTAACTGCTGCGAGTTCCGCTACCTATGATTGAAAATCTATTTTTCTGGTACAATAAATTGAGTTATTTTCAGGCTGGTCCCAACAGCGGTCTGCACATCATTATCTTCGACGAGATCGACGCCATTTGCAAAGCCAGAGGGTCCGTCGGAGGGAACTCGGGAGTCCACGACACTGTTGTCAACCAGTTGTTGTCCAAGATTGATGGTGAGGAGTCATTAAAATAACGTTTATTTCTTTTAATAATACCTATTAAATTAATAGCCTCCGCATCATCAACTGCTGGGGGTGGGGTGGATAACAGCGAAGCGAAGAGATTGTTACTTGTCATGTCTTAAGTTTTTTTTAGCTATTTTGTAGACAAGAAAAAACTAAGAGCATTTATTTATTTAAAAAATCTTTCGTGTATTTCAAACATGTAGTCATGTCATTACGGGTATACCAGACTGTCCCAAGCCTTGTTCAAGAAGTCACGCAGGACGTTTCCATCATCACCAGTCTAATGATCAGAATGCGAATAATGACAGTTTTTTAAGTCAAAAGTTTTTATTTTTACTATTAACTTTTGATTTTCTAGCTCAGTTTGCTAATGAAAGGAAAATAATAAAACCGTTGAGTTTGCTACACGATTATCTAATCAGGCTTAATTCCTAATTCATATTAACACGTGATTACTCCACGTCACGCGACTCCATTTCAGGAGTCCTGGCTTCCTCTGTCACATCCTCAATCCCTCACACTCAGGACTTGTCAGATCTTTTGTATGGATCGCTCGTTAACAAAGACCTCAATTGGCAGGTGTGGACCAACTCAACAACATCCTCGTGATCGGCATGACAAACCGTCGCGACATGATCGACGAGGCGTTGATGCGACCGGGCCGTCTCGAGGTCCAGATGGAAATTGGTCTGCCGGACGAGAAGGGTCGAGTTCAGATCCTTAACATCCATACCAAGCGGATGCGTGAATATAAGAAGTTGGCAGACGACTTCGATCCCAAGGTTTGTAGCTGTCATTACTATATTCTTAAAACTTGGCAAACGTCATATAACTTTTGTTCCTTTCTAACAAACAGCATTAAAAAAACAAGACAAATATGCATCGAGGAAATGTTTACAAGCATTTATATAAATAACGCCACAGCTTAATATAAAATAGTTGCTTTACCTAGAGACTTTGATTTTTGATATATCTTTTAAGCGGGAAAAATTAAATATGCAAAGAGATTTTTGTAATTCATCCTGTAAGGGGGTGAAAATGGGGATGAAATTTGTCACCGATCACTACGCGTGTTGGCATTTTATTCTATGCTGATTAATTTGTTCATCAGGAGCTAGCAGCGCTCACAAAGAACTTCTCCGGAGCTGAGATAGAAGGTTTGGTCCGCGCCGCGCAGTCCACTGCCATGAACCGGCTGATCAAGGCCTCCAGCAAGGTGGAGGTTGATCCCGAGGCCATGGAAAAGCTGAGAGTGGAGAGGACTGATTTTCTGCACGCGTTGGAGAATGACATCAAACCGGTATTGTTTTTTGCTATCCTCTGTTTCTCATTATTGAACCCAAAACTGCTACAAACACAAACAAAATAAGCTTTAAAATAAAAAGTGAAGTCATAAAACATTGTTTCTGCATCACGAAATATCTGAGATCCGGTTATTGGAGACATTGGCGTACGTATTCTTTCTCCTAAAACGACATATCGAGTAATTTCATTACCTATTTTTAATGACCCTTTAATTTGTTTGAATCCGATCATTGTGATCTAATGACAATGGTAAAAAATATCAATTAAAATTTCAAATAAAATATTTTTTCTCAGACATGCATTACAATGTTAACATGTTCCTTTTAATAGGCTTCGAAGTATATCGTTACAGGTTTGGCTAGACGAAAGTCACGAGAGGTCATAAGGTTAAAATAAAAGGCACTTGCGGCCGGCAAGTTATTTTTTTTTTATACCACATAAATATGTGACAGCATCATGGTGATTGCCCATTAAAAATATTGGTCACACGTGCTGGTTGATTCAATGACATTCTGCCAACATTTTTAGTTGGTCTTTTATTTGGCAAGTTTACTTTTAGTTTCTCTAAAAATGAAACTTTGTTTTTTTTTCTTAGAGTTTTTTTAAAACTATTATTGCATGTTTGAAAAGCGCTATATATACCTCGGCCTGAAACGGGGTTGTCGGTAATTCTCACTTCTCGGCCTCTGTAGTAAAGTACTGTCTTTTTCGATCAATCCACATACCTACTTAAAAAGATCATAATTTTCTTAGGGCCCGCTGGCCTACATGTATTACCTTTACTTCAGTGGAAGATGACATGATGCAATCGAAACAGGGTTCCATTTCGTTCTACTTTATGTTCTACACTATTGAAAACAATTTTAACTGTCATTTTTCTTCTATCCTTAAAATATTGCAACCTATTTTACTTTGTTGTCGTAGGCCTTTGGTACGTCAGCGGAGGCGTTGGAGCATTTCCTGGCGCGTGGCATCGTCAACTGGGGTTCTCCGATATCGTCGCTGTTCGAGGACGGCCAGCTGTACATTCAGCAGGCTAGGGCTACTGAAGCCAGTGGTGAGTTTGCACTTACTTGTCTCATCATCATCATCATATCAGCCGAAGGACGTCCACTGCCGGACATAGGCCTCCCCCAAAAGCGACCCGCAATGACCGGTTTAGCGCCCCCCGCATTCTATGACCTTCATATTCCGCGAGTTCTGCGTGCAATGTCTCCCACCCAGTACCACTTAAGTTTAGTGATCCTATGTTGTTCTCCTAGCGTTACTTTAGCTGTGAATAACATCATTTCTGATTCGGGCAGATAATTCCAGCATAGCCTTCTCCATTTGACTTTGAGCCTTCTTGGGAGGCCCATAGTAAGCGAATAAATTTCAGTTCCATGTGGCATCACTGGCAACACACACTGTTCACAGACTTTCTTCTTGAGACTGCGGATTATTGGAAAAAGACGTATCCTAGCTTTCCTAACGCTGCCCAGCCTAGTCGGAGTCGGATTCTTATATACTCAAGTTTAATTTAATAAAGGTGACCAATGAACCTAACAAAACTGCAGTATTGAATGAAGAAATCCTGGTTTCATATTTTAGAAGCTAAATATCGTCACTACTTTGAAAAAACTTCGTAATTAATTCTGGTATTCAAAAGAAAAATGACGTAACTATGTATGGGATGAGTACAGAGTTACAGCGTTTCAACTTAGAGTATCCATGTCAGATACGAGATATTTTCAAAGTAGTGACGATATTATAAATGTTCCGTAAGACAATAGCGATCTTAAGTTAAACGAGTAAGGTTCTTTTTAAGTTAATCTTTCTAGAATTTTGAGCGTCAAAGGTGGCATAACGCTTCAATTAAAAACTGTCTCAGACGCCACGACGTCTTATGCCGTCATAACTTCTGAGGACACATCGTATTTCGTCGACGAGCCTTGCGGCCAAAAGGGTGCTTACAAAACTTGATTACACTACGATAATTCATCATCATCATCATCAATCTAGATGTCCACCATTGGAGAGGCTTAACCAGAGGATTGCCGAAAAAACGGTCGTGTGCTGTTGGCCTTCAATTCCCATTGAATTCCAGGGCTCGTGTCGGTGTTGCTGGAGGGGCCGCCCAACAGCGGCAAGACAGCGCTCGCGGCGCAGCTCGCCAAGATGTCCGACTTCCCGTTCGTGAAGGTGTGCTCGCCCGAGGACATGGTCGGCTTCACGGAGACCGCCAAGTGTCTGCAGATCAGGAAGGTAATGTCATCAGGTTTCTATTGCTCACATACGTATTATATAAGATGGATCTTAATTCAATTCAAAAAGTTTAGTTACGTACCCTGCAAGGGCACTGCCCTTTATAAATCCTTACTAACGAATATTATAACTGGAATATCTAAATTTTTGGCCTGACTTAGGCTCTAATATAAGGGAGTTTACAGAAAAAAAAATACCTCAAAAGTTAAATTATGTCAGTTTTGTGACGATAATTAAGCATGAAATGTGTGTGGAAGTAAAAGTTTTTTTTGCATAGTAGTTCAATTTAATAGTGAGTTCGTAAGTTCGAATTCTTAAATATGTTTTCTATTTTGCTTCCAATTATAATATTTATAATTCTTCTCAGGTCAGAGATTTTATTTATTTATTCAAGGTTTGCCAACAGGTGTAATACATATAAATACTTATTGCTAACCATGACAATAAAAAATTTGCTCGTGTATTCACCCAATAACAGGCAAACACAACATGCATGTTAAGAAGTACTTGCTTACATATACAAATCTTAAACTAAGTAGTTATCCGAAAGTTTGTATACTAGGCAGTAAAGTTGGTTCAGAAATTTTGAGACAATTATAATTATATTCTTTACTCATCTTAAAATAAAATGTAAGTTTAGAACCAGTGATAGTTTATTCAGCTTCATGTTCTTCACCGCATTCTCTCATCTTTCGCATCATATTTTGAACATGCCATTACTTTCTCAGTACTTCGACGACGCATACCGCTCTACTCTGTCATGCATCTTGGTGGACAACATCGAGCGCCTGCTGGACTACGGCCCCATCGGGCCGCGGTACTCCAACCTGACGCTGCAGGCGCTCCTCGTGCTGCTGAAGAAGCAGCCGCCCAAGGGCAGGAAGCTGCTCATCCTGTGCACCAGCAGCCGCAGGTAAGGCATCAATGTCATTTCAGACAAAACATGTCCACTGTTGGGCATAGTCCCCTAACGATCGCCAAAACGACTTGTCATGTGCTATTTGCCTGCGGGTCGCCGCGACCTTGGAGTCCGACCATCTTGTGGGTCTGTGGGTGGTCTTCTCTCACTACTTGACTAGTAATAAAATTGTATTTTCATCTTCACCGGTATCCCCGATTCCGCTTTGTTACACGTGTTCACATTAGTACACTCTTCTTCTCTGGTTTTACTTAACATTCACAGTAACTTTCGTGTTAATTGAACATAGAAATAGTAATTTTGAGTTTCATTTCTGAACGCCAAGGTGATCTGAATGGATATTTTTTTGACAAACCATACCTACACGATTTTAAGACTGAGAGTCATAATTTTCGTTCAAAATTATTATGAAAAAGTGTAATTGATAATTGACATTTAGTAATTGTTAAATTGTGCTTCATTTATTATTTGCCCCACTATACACACTAACACAATTAACTGACCATTTGTAAACTTTTGCAAAGGTATAAGGTCTGACTAAGGCTACTGATGATCAGTTAAGAGTGTTCCAATTTTACGCCCTGTTGGTTTACACGGATCCCTGTCTTCAGACAAGTGATGGAGGACATGGAGGTGACGTCCGCGTTCACGGGCGTGCTGCACGTGCCCAACCTGTCGCAGCCCGAGCACGTGATGTCGGTGCTGGAGGAGAGCGACGCCTTCTCCAAGCGCGACCTGCAGAAGCTACAGCACGACTTACGTGGAGCCAAGTATGTACATGTATACAACTTTTTTCTAAGGTCCGAAACTCCTGCCTAGTTGGGATTTTTCCGAGGCGAAATCTCGGCTCGTTTTCATCAACAGCCGACAGATCTGAGCACGAATTTTGGCCTACAATGCTAGGACCAAGATCTCGTTCGGACCTTATTGTTTTAATGTGGCGCTATAATGTTTAAAAGATCACTTAACTACTCGCGTGCATTGCGACAGAATCATCTGTTGCGGGAAAAATTTAATGGACCTTTAAATTAGATGAATACGCTAGCATTTTTAGGTTCCGATTGTACAGTCAGCGTCATATAGTTAGTAGCATCCAAAGTACTCATGAAGTTTGGTACACCATAGTATTTGTATGGTGTACCAAACTATTTGACTACTTTGAATGTTGCCAACTATATATATATATATTTTTTTTTTATGCAAGACTGACCAACGTTTGACCTCAGTCGCACCATATGACGCTGACTGTACCATCCTCGGGTTACAGTCTCTTTTATATTCACACTTTGAATGAAAGTTTGTTAACGATTTTAGAAGATAATGAACTAGATAAATCCTAGCCATCAAGGGTTGATAATTCAGCAGTTAGATTATTAGTTAATATCAACAAAACCGAAAAGTTTAGGTACCGATTGTTAGTATCCATCTGGTATTTTACAATGGCCTTTCAGACAACAAGCCTCTCGTTACCTCTTTTAATTGGAAAGATCAGATCGTAGATATTCAGGAAAGGTGCCCAACATAGATTTCATTGTTAAAGGTGGTATCAACGGCTACAGCCGTCATTCTCGTATAAAAAGAAGTTGAGGAAAACTAAAGACCAAGAGGACTCCAAGTATGTGAAATACTTGCTTGTCAATAAAACTTATGTATACTTTAAACTACAACAGTCATATTAATTTTCCACAGGATCTTCATCGGAATCAAGAAACTGTTAGCGATAATAGATATGGTGAAACAGACGGAAGAGGAGAACAGAGTGTTCAAGTTCCTCACAAAGATGCAAGAGGAAGGAGGGCTCGACCTGGGCACGACTATACAATAAGGATCATCGCAACCTTAGGGACTACACTCGCATACCACGCGCACCTCACCCGACATCACTCACTCGCGGCCTAACTCCAAGGCCACCGAATGCACACCATGTACATCCGACCTTAGAAGCTACGAGATAGACTACGACGAAGTAAGCGAATGTTCCGAGATTACCGAGTCCAGGAAGAAGGGCCGCTCGCCTAAAGGCAACGAACTCTCACCGGCAAAAATGCCTCTAATGAGAATAAGGAGTGTTGAGATCGTCTTCGAAGACGAAATGTCTACTTGTACAGATACTGGCCTACTAGACAGAAGTATTGAACTAATCGTGTCCGATAGCAGTGACGACTCCACTAAATGCGTCGAAGATTTGGAACATTTGCTAGATAGGGAGGGTAACGACTCCGTCACGCTTAACGCGGAAGGAGACTTCTCCGAGGACAATTCGGTTTCCTTAAAACCTGTTAGCCCTGATATCCCTAAAGCAGATAGTCCCCAATCCAACGTCCAAGATCAGGACACTCAGGCGCTAAGCGAAAGCGTAACGTTCCCTATCGAAGACGTCACTTTGTCTCTTCTGGTGTCCGAAATGTGCGACCCCGGTCGTTTCACCGAGGACCCCAGCTCATCCCACTACCCGGCTTCGCAAGAAACGGTCCCGGCGTCCTCGTGCGAAGACGCCCTGCTTTCTCAGTCATTAGACGTGATCAACATAGACACATCCACCGTACCGAGTACATTAGAAATATCAGACATTTCGAGTATCATAGACGACGACCGCAGCAAACTTTTCGAGTACATAGACAGCAATAGTTCGAGTTCGGACAGCACGGCGGTGTGCGACGGCGGCGCGCGGCTGCTGCCGACGCACTTCGCGCCGCCCGACGACGACACGACGGTGTGCGACGGCTCCGACCTGCAGTACGACTCCTTCGTAGACTTGGGCAAGTTTTAATGTTTACCCTTTTACTCTTATTCACTATACGATGTTGTAAAGCTTCCGCACATGTTTACGTATATAATAAACATGTCGCTGTTTAATATACTTAATATGATTGTATACATATTATGTTGTGTTGAGAGTATTAAAGTTTATAAAAAGAGGCTGTTGTGTTGTAAAGAATGAAAATTATGTTGTAGATAGTGTGGAAGCGGGCCTCAAACCTATTACACCCAATCCTATTTTTGTATCCGGGTAAGTTAGTTGTGAGCTATTTTGGCACCTGAACTTACACAGCTTCTGCACGGAGGGGCATGGTGGTATGCAACTCTAGTAACCATGTCATGTTCCTTTGTAATTTACAAGCTTATTTATTACTCTTGTTACTAGTTCTGTGTAAATAACACTAAGCTTCCCGTAAAGTAGATGTTACTGAACACCATATCTGTAGATATAACGTAAGAGCATCGTGACATGGTTACAAATATCCCGGGGTTGTTAGTTGTGTTATAGCTTAATATTTACGCTAGACAATAGCTCAAATTCAAATGTATTATATTTGTTGAAAAAGCAATATTATTTATTTCAGTTTACTGTTAAATGTGATTCAGCTGTAGCTGTCCCATTATGTTTATATTAGAAATGTTATGATCAATGTATAACTTGACGAATAGTTGTAAGATGAAGATGTTGTCAATTTGATAAAGTATATAAATATATAGTATTAAAGCATATTGTTGTTATGAAGTAGAGGGCAACACCTTTACAAAGCTATTGACATGAATATTAACTGCTTGGGTCAATCAACTTTATTTTTGTTATAATGCCAAATGATAATTTTAAAATCCATTTAAAATATTTATTGTTGCCTATTTATTTGTAAAAAATGCTATACCTGACATTAATCGGGTTATTAAAAACATTCATAAATAAAACTCTCCTATTCATTTCTGTTGATTGATAATAATCTAAAATAGTAACAAGAAAAAGTTGACTGACTCATCAACTAGACATGAGTACAATTTAAAAATATGTTAAAAGGTAGGCTAATCAGTTGCTGCACTTAGGGCTTCTTCTGCCTGTTCACATTGGCAGTGTGAGGCAAAATATAAGTATTTATAAATTAATGAAGATCAATTCTACGATATTCTATTTAAATATTATATTAACCCTATTGTAAGATTTGGTGATATTTAAATGAAATCTTTATATATAATTTTGGGTTTCTTAATTACTGCTTTTATTGACGAAAGTGTGTTGTTGTTTTTATCACAGAATTATCTGAACACTTTCGCAACCGTGCATAATATTAAACAATATACGTGAATAAAATTAACCTTCTGGCAGCCAAGGTGCAAAACAAAATGCATGCAACGTACATTTATAAATAATAATCAGAAGTATGAAAACCTTTCTGTTAGTGTCAGCCCTGTGCTGGCGAAGATTCAATGTATGCTCGCCAGGTGGGTTCTTTGGTGTGGCGTGTATGGTGTAGGTTTATAGCTACTGCCCGCCTGGCGGGCCATGCCGGCATCTGAGCAAAGATTACGAGTGCCTACACGGCACGTTCTTGGTTGCGAAAGAGTTAATGTACCATTGGTTGATATGAAGTAACTTTTATTACATTCCATACTCACATTAATTTACACAATAATCTCATTTTAATATTGTAGTCAAATATGTACTTATTAAAAGAATTCCATTATTAATGTACTGTGTTGTTCTTTTAATCATGCTTTTAGAGTGTAACTCAGTAGTGCTTGAGTGTATTTCAGTGTAATGAAATGTGCAATTGAACATGGATTTACCTAATGACTGTTGGGAAATAAAGTGATTGATAATCTATACACTTGTATTATTGCATTGTTTTATTGACCTTTTATTTATAATATAACTATTACCTGACAATCTGTTATTTATACATTTCTTAAAACCACATAGTGCATAAGGTAAACTGGAGAAACTTTAGCTTCCTTTATTTATCCTTTATAAGGTAATTTGAATCTGCTTATCATGTTGCACCAATGACAGCACAACAAATACAGAATTGTTATGCCAAAAACAGCCAAGTTTAGATTTCAAAAGCTTAGATCTAGTTGTGGCAAAAAACAGATTGGATTATTTTGAATTTGTGCTTGTGTTGTTACAAGACAATAATATATATTTTACCTGAGGTCTCTGATTATTCCTCACAGAAACCATTTGATTTGAAAAGTCTGTTTATTGAATTTATACAATAAAAAAAAACATTTCTTTTGAAATGAATAAGATTGATGAAGAGGGGAAAATTAATACAAAAGTACATTTCTTATAATACATATTATCTATAAGATATTAGATAGAGACTCCCTTTACACACAGTTAAGATATTATAACCTAATAGCTAATTAGCGCTTTCACAAGCATCTACCCAGTCATTATAAACATCTATAGGCTCCGACAGCACATTGGTGGTGGTCTGGAAGTCCTCTAAACAAACTCGACATTGTATTCGAGCTGTATTCCTCGCCCGATCCCTGAAAACAACAAAATAACATTGAACCTTCCCAGGTGAAAAATAAAACATTGAAAACATATGGAACATCTTGTATAGTGATGGTGAATTACACATACATCTTAACCTCACAAGATTTTTCATGATTACAAAACGGACAGTTGAATTGTTGATCAAGAGGTTCTATGGCCTTCCTCTTCGCCGGCGGCTTCCTTTTCGACTTTCGGCGACCCATGCTGAAAAAACAAATAGTTGGTATTAACAAGTGTTGGCTGAATTAATGATTTAAAGAGCAACATATAACCAAAAACTTCGTGTTTAACTTACTTTGAGCTTTTACTTTGCTAGCTTTTGTTTTTTGAGATAGGGCTTTGTTGAATGCAAGTGTTTAAGATGATCTAGTATATCATGCTCTTGGGTTGAAGGGTCCTCACTACAAATTATAAGACTTCTCCCGTTGCCGAATCGTGTCATAAGCAATAGGAATAAAATATAGAAATTATATTTTTCAAATCGAAGAATACCAAAAAGAAATGATGTGCTACTTGAAACTATTGAATTGAAATTACGGAAAACTGAAACGTCAATCCAGTCATTCAATCAAAATATTTGACAAATTCGGTATGAAATGGAATAATAAGCGTTTAAAAACTGGTCTTAACAATTTGGTTGGCTCCATAGTCACACATGGCAACATTACGTATTCAACCGTCAAGACACTACAAAACCGAAGCGAATTGCGGCGCCACCGCGAAAACCATAATCCTAAATTTCGGACGATTGTCTCTGTCACTCTGATGACGTCTTTATTGGAGTAAAAGAGAAAGATGCTCGAAATATACGAACTTCGCGTGTTCGCGGTACCGGGCGGGCGCCTATCCTATTGAGCTGCCAGAAGCCAGAAGTAGCAAAACGAAACGAGTTTATGAAATCGTTGAATAATGTTTTAAGTATTTTATGTATGGAATACTAAAAAGTAATTATTTAAAATGGGTGCAAATATGTGTCTTAGAGTAGTTATACCAATATTCATATTTGGAAGTGAGTAATCAATGCAGGTTGTAATTATTTACATGTTTTTTTTATGAAGGCGACGCCCTACGTAAGAAATGTTTTAATTTATTTCAGTTACCTCGGTGTGTTCTGAGTGTACGATTCCCATTGTTTTAAGAAACACTTGGTTTTCTTTTGAAAATGGAAAGCAAACCATTACTGATATCAACGCAAGCGACATGACTGGAAGGTATATTATTATTTTACTTTGTTTTCTTTTATCGGTATTTGTAGTGTTCCTTAATTTATTTGTTATGTTTTAGGGGAGTTTGCCAGAACATTAAAGCCGATTTTCACGTCAACTACACAATGGTTTTTAAATACACGAATTGTTACTATTGTGTGAAGTTAATCGTAAGGACAGTCAATGTTCTGGAGAAGATTGAGACGCCCTGTGTCGATCTAGCGTTAGATGAAGAACCAACCGTTGAGAGAGTTTGCAGAGGTTTGAGGGCTGAACAGCAATTGACAACATTGTTTTCAGAAAACTATATACCAGTAAGTATCTTGTAAGAATTAATGAAACTTGTTTTATTAGGTTATTAACAACTTCCAATTTTGATCAGAGGGGTCCTAAAATCTACTGTATTTACTATAATACTAAAATTTTATTACATTAAATCATAATTATACATTTTACACATTCACAAAATAATACAATAAATAATAAAAAAAAACTAAAAAAAAAGAATTAAACTTAAAACTAGTTTAAATTAACCCCCCCTGCATCATACCTAACTCAAAGGTTCCCATAATTCCTGCAGGATTCCCGCGCTGATCTACAAATCTTTTTTCATTCTGGACAGTAACTACTTGGCTACCTGTGCTTATACTATCATAATCATGTAACCTATGTGTAATGGATTTAGGGGCAAGTCTATGTGCCACGCCTACCCCATTTTGCTGATGCTGACTTAAAACACAAATCTAAATTTTAATTTATTTACTAGTGAGAATTCACACACACTTTATTGCTAAATTCTATTCGTGTATAATACTAAAGGTATCTTTATTTTAGGTGAATTGCCGTTCATCATTGGAAGGTGTATGGACTTTTGGATACCAGAACCGGTTCAGGTTTACAGGAGAGTGCACCCACCCTGATGCACAAATCAGGTCCTGTCAGACAGCAGGCACACAGTTCTTGATCACCAACCAGAAGTTTAACATTACTTATCGTAAATGCCCTGGAATGTCTGGAACATTTGATGGAGTAGTGGAGTACAGTTGTTTAGGTAATCTTTAATATTATGTTATTAGCCGCGTCCCCACAGAACGCAAGGCCTCGCGAACAAATTTGCATTTGCTAAGTGTGGACGTGCCCGCGCCCTCTGCTGGGCTTGAGGCATGTCCACACTTACCGAATGCCGCGCGAGGAAATTGGCTCGCGAAGCCGTATTCAAGGTTCATTGTGTTTTCTCTATTGGTCTCTAATTTTTTTGTGCACAAATGTGGCATTATCTATGAAAAGGGACCTTATGGTCGATGGCACTTACGTCGAAGCACGTTACATTTGCGCCATCTTGAACAACAACATAAGCGCCATCAACAATAAGGTCCCTTTTCATAGATAATGTCACAAATTATGATGCTTGTCACAGTGGTAAAACATAAAATGCCTATTCCTTTGTATCCCACTGCTGGGCTAAGGACTCCCCTGTCTCAGTAACAGTTTTTCCTCATATCACATTTATAATTCTTATTACTTACATAACTCTAAGTTTATAATTAATTTATTTTCAGGGCATTGGTTTGTTGGCAAAAATCATTTCTTTGCTGTAGCAAATACTAAAGAATCTCGAAAAGACGAGAGATACCGTTGCTTCCTGAAGAACAGAGATGATGACTTATACCTGGGTGCATCAATCACACCTGAATGTAATGCTCTGAAAACGGTTGAAAAGTCCCCAGAAAGATACAAAGTCACCCCTGTGAAGGCAAGTTGGCTTGTGGCACTTTTATACATTTTTGAAAGTTCTATACATTATTATATGATATTCTGATTATTTACAGTCTGAAGTTGTAGAACCTGGTTGTCGACTTCCTCAAAACTTTTCTGGAGACTGGATCAACACTGCCAACATTGATGCAGATGTATTTATAAATGAAACACATATAATAGAGACATACTACCCAGATGAAGACAGATATAGGAGGACTATCTATGTCTGCAGGTAATATTTAGTATTTATGAAATAACAAATCATGTTACCAATCTACTACCTGCTTGAGAATGACTAGATTATGTTATTCCTGTAGATGTCATCCTTATTTGACTATACTCGTTTCTTTTGACAGGGAACAGCGTGATAGCAGAGTTATGATGGCTCGCCTGACAGTAGACGGCTGTCAAAAAGATTATGTATGCTTTGACTTTGTGCCACAACATCACAATATAATAAGGTAGGTTTTAAACACACTGTTAAAGTGGTAGATCATTTTCAAGAATAAAAATGCTAACTCTAATTTTTACAGATACCGCAAAGGTCTAGCTATGATTCAAAGCAATTTCCATACAGTGTGCTCATGGGTACAATTCCCTAATAAGAAGCAATGGCGCTATGACCTGTTCCTTAAGAAGGACCCATCACCCATTCGCTGCCCAGTTGCTGGAAAATTCAACTTTACTCAAAAAGGCGATGTCAGATTCGAGACTAGGATTCTCGGTGGTGTTACATTGAGCCCTCGTCCCAACTTGTATTGCAAACTGAACATAAGTGATTTCTCTGTCTGTGATACTGACCAGAAAACCATACAAATCAAGGAAAATTACTGCCTGTCAGTAGACTACCTGGGCCGACCAGTGGATATTTACAGTGACCCTGATTACAAAATGAAATGCATTGGTTATTGGAAAGAAAATTTAAAGTCCTACCTTATTACTTATGACGAGTTGGATCCTTTCTCTAAGTACAGATGTTGGGTGTATCAGAGGGCTGATCTCAATAGGTATTATATATTTGTCTACTTGTGTGTTAATTACTGGTAAAAACCTTGTCTCTTTTTACACTACTTTCTAGACTGAGGAAGGGCTCTTTCAGTTGCTTGCAAATGCCTATCTGTTCCTTATATCATTGTGATTCTGCTCTGCAAAAACCTATACTATAATAACTATTTATTCATGTTCAAAAATCTTTAACATCAGTCTCATACTCTGCTAAAAATTGAGAATGATTGTATTATCTAAATTATAAAAACTTTATGTAACCCTCGAATTTATTCTTCATTTTTCAGAATATTGATGTCCCAAGCAATAGGACCTTTTTGCGATCTCAAGCAGGATGTGACTTCATGGAACTACACAGAGGGCGCCGCAGTCGCCGTGGAGATGGAGGAGTACGAGAGAGAGCGCGACCAGTGCCCCATGCACTTCGACGACGGCACCGACCCGTGGACCACCAAAGAGAACTTTATAAAAATATTTAAATTTTCTTACTCTTTTTGGAGGAGTAATGATGCCACACTTCTAGTGATAAGCTTTAAAACATTTTTACTGGCTGTATTTATCAGGCTATTATAAAATGTAGTACAAGAGTAAAAGTAAATCGTGTGTAGTTCATTACATGATATAAAATAATGTAATCGACACTTATGGGCTTACATCCAGGAACAAACTATATGGTTGGAACTATACATGATACATAGTATAGTTTCAACCATAGTCGTAACGAATTTCTTATTGAATTTAAACTTAATATGGTACTCCTTGGATACTTAATTTACCTTTTACATGTTAACTTTACTTTATTTCATAACTAGCGACCAGCCTTGGTTTCGCACGGGTGCAAAGCTGATATTAGTATTTCTCCACTGTTTAATGGATGTTATTATACATATAAACCTTCCTCTTCAATCACTCTATCTATTAAAAAAAACCGCATCAAAATCCGTTGCGTAGTTTTAAAGATTTAAGCATACATAGTGATATAGGGACACAGAAAGGGACTTTGTGTTATATACTATGTAGTGATGTAATGCAGTTGTGCAGCTTAACATAATTATACCTAAGCGTAACGGAATCTCGTAGGTATATTGAATCTTTTATTTTTTTTCTTACTTTTACCAGTAGAATTTATGAAATAGTAAATTTACATATTATGTAGGTATGTGCCTTAATTAGAAAATAACACAATGCTAATTTGTATACATTTAGTCATATATTTTGAATGTATTAAAAGATGTGTTATAAGTAGTTGTATTTACTAGAATATGAAAATATTAGGACACCCTAATGCCTTGTTTCTACATGACTGTAATAGTCTTACAAATGTGATAATCATATACATTAATACCATTCCATGTTTATCCGTCCATGATAAATAATTTAATTACATATGATTTTTGTAAAATAATATTGACATATTAGTATGTAAGTAAGTTTCAAGGTTCATGTCTCATTCAAAGATGATCTGTAATCTGTATTTTACTAAGCCTTATATGTTTTTGCTAAATTTACACACAATAAACATCAAAAGAGGAAACAAGTGTTTAATTTCCGCGATTAAATGCAAGTACGGGTACACAAACAACATCTTTAAGATAGGCTTGTGGCGAAGGAATATGGACGGAACAATTCTGATGACCACACTCTAACAAAACCATATTTAGAAATAATGGATAAAAATATCAACATCTACCGTAAAATTTTAACCAGCATCGGGGTCTCAGATCACATTAAGAATCCATCAATATTGTGTTAGCTCATTACTAAATTTATTTTATTAAGCTGAAACAACATTGGTAAAATAATTTTTACTATAAAAACTGTTCTAATTCTAAATCATTTATACTATAAAAACTATTATTTATTTGTAAACAGACTTCATTTTTTTTTAGTTACTGGCGAGTTACCATAAGATTTGTAAATCATGAATTCCTTATAATAATGTATAAAGAATGTTGATTCATGGATTATAATAAGTTGTTGTAGGGTTGCCTTGTTGCACTGAGTATTTCCTATTGCCACTGTCTATCTCCATGTTGTATTGTCATCCCAGTTACATGTTGTACAATTTTATTATGCTTGCAAGTTAAATAAATGCTTACTACCATCACATTTTTGAGCTCTTATCATTACGCTAGGTGATCTGTGCAGTAAGTCTATTGATAGTGTTTTGTAGTTGTTGTTTTGAGCCAACCATTGATTACTTTTTCATAAAGAAGATTGTAACAATCCTAAGCTCAAAAATATTGCATTATTCTACTTTAGGATTGTATTCTGCCACATTGGATTTCTTATAACCTCTAGCTGCCTGATTGATTTGTTTGTCTGATTTGTCATAGTTAAAATTCAAAATAACATTTAATGGGAGACCTTTTTATAGGTCTCTGGGCAGCTAGAGGATAAATATACTTGTATCATATTGAACTGAATGAATATCAATTAATTGATAACTGGTACTCAAATATGAAATACAAGAGAAGAGAAGATGTAGTTACTTAGACACATACAAACATTGTATGTAAAGAAAGCTTGTAATAATAAAAATGCAGCAATTAGTTAACTTAATTTATATTTATAGGTTCTTGAAATGTTACAAAAAATAAAATCAAACACCTCACTATCTTAAAATCAAATGAGCAAATCATACAAGAAATTAAAATAAAGAATTTACTATTGCTTTTCAAATAAGGTTTCACATGCTTTATAGTGGGTATACTAAAGTCTTGATGACCACAGAAAAATTAAGTTTGTTTATGGTTCTTAGTATATTAATTTTCATAAGCAACAATTCTAAATTAATTTAAGACTAGTTTAGAAAATCAACCTAGTCCCACAGTAAGGTATATGAGGCTTGTGTTGTAGGTTTGGCAATGTATCTTTACTTCGTCCAAGATACTTTAGGTATATCAAAGTGCTCTGTCAGACTATCCAAGTGTTGATTGAACTTTTCCACTCTTTGCTTATGAGTCATCTCTGCCTTCTGTAATATTCTCTGCTTTTTCTGAAATAGAAAAGGTTTCATTTAATGTAATTTCCATAATATTTGATATGAATAATGAGGCAATCTAGCCACAAAAATCATAATTTGTGAACTGGTTTTCACAAATTATGATTCCTGTACAAATGTCAGGCAAATGCTGAGGGCCATTCATAATGATATATTATTTAATTTGATCTGACTTGTTTAAAAGTGAGTTAGTACTGTAGTTAATAACAATAGTTAAATCAGAGAGAGACACTGCTGCATATACGTAAAGGTATCATCCAGGTATGCTTACCATTTTGTCTTGCATCTTTTGAAAAGCGATTTCAGCTTTGGTCCGTTTGTCTGTATTAGCCTGCTGTTTCACCTGCTCTTTTACTTGTTCTTCGATAATTTTATCTGTATCTTTATTAGCCTTCTTCTTCTTTTTCTTTTTTATACCTGAGTCGGACTTGATTTTAAGTTTGGACTTATTGACGCACGCATACTCGTCTTCTTCTCCCATTGTTTTAATGTATATTGTGTGAAATCAGATCTTTGGCCCCGGGGATCAGTCTAAATTATCAATGCTTGTAAAGTTGCACACGACAAATCACAACACAATATTACCAAATCAACTGCCTATTACTACAAAAAAGTGAAACACTGAGAAGAGAAAAATACAATACTACAAGTCTATCTACAAGTCACTACAAGTCTACAACATTGCGTCTGTCACTTGTCATCATGACACATGTTTATAGTCTATGGTTTTGCCCTGGCAGGAAAAACCATATCTGGGCCAGTACTGCAAACATCGAAGTTTGTAAATTTCGGACATCTTTCTCTTTTACTCCAATTATTGCGTAATGAGAGTGACAAAGACAATCGTCCGAAATTTACGAATATGGTTTTTCGCGGTAGCACCACATGTTATGGATGTTATGTTGATGAAAGGGATGGTCTTATGAAACTTTCCATAGGTACGGCAGAGACAGCGCTAGTTTCGTCTGTCCTTGTCATAGTCTCACATATTTTTGTTCCCCTTCAAAATGAATCTGTCAAAACTTGGAGGGTTGTGTTTTCTTGTGTTTTCAACAGAAGTTGCAGTAATTAGTCGAACTAAATTATTACATAATATGTAATATTAGATTTAAGTTATTATAATAAGTCTTCCTGCAGTCAAACTGTTAAAACAGTTTTGCAGGACTTTTAGTATAGTCTGGCTAACCAATTATTACTCGATTGTTACTCTTAAAGTTGAAAAAATAAACTATACTCATCCCTTTTTTTGGGGTCGTAGTGCAAGCGAAAGAAAGAGACGGTATGATTGAATCGTCTATGCTTTAAGTGAGTAAACAAATTTTTTTTCACTGGCCAAACTATAGTTAATGTTTTTGTTGAATTTTTAATAATAATAAATAAATAATGAGTCACCGTCTGCCGGAAATAAAATTGGATACCATTTTATTAGGCAGACGTCCGGTTTTTTATCCAATAGCCCAGTAGCTAGTCCATCCTTTCCACCCAATAGCTTGGTACATTCTAGATTCCATTTAAACTCAATAGTCCTTACACCATGGCGGGTGTTGTCTCTGTGCGCGTCCCATGATACGGACAGGGGCAACATCCGCTTAGTGTACCCCTTACATTTCATTAAATTGTCGAAAGGGCCTTTGCGCGTTGGCTCGATCTGGCTCCGCGTATGCCTCCCAAATCTCCGGAACACCATTGTTCCGTGTACGGAAAAGACAAACAATAAATAATAAATAAAAATTAATACAGAATATATAGGTAAATAAATATCACAAGTCAAATTGATTGAGCCCCACGGTAAGCTCAAGAAGACTTGTGTTGTGGGTACTCAATACTATATATATACACATAATATACAAATAATTAAATACATAGAAAGCACCCATGACTCAGGAACAAATATTTGTGCTCATGTACTGGGATTTGAACCCAAGCTTCATAGGCAGGATCACTGTCCACTAGACCGATCCTGTCGTCGAAGAATCAGCTTATATTTTTGTTAAAAGAGTGTCCTGTAAAGAAAAACTATGGAGTGAAATCTTAAACAAGAATTCAGTTAGAAAATTAATACTTACTTTTACAGATCATTACAGGGCTAATTAAAATATCAAGAGTACCTATAATGATTTTTTGTAATGTCTTTGAATTAATAATGTAACTAATATACCACCATGAGTCATGATCATGACACGGACAGAGGCAACATCCGCTTACCATTACATTTCATTAAATTGTCTAAAGTGCCTCTGCGCGTTTGGCTCCGACTTCGCATACACCTCCCAAATGTCCGGAACACCATTCTTCCGTGTAACTACGGGCAAGACATACCTAACAAATTTGGCGTAGTTAGGGGACGAACCCCGCGTCTACTGGTTTTCACCAGTGAAAGCAGTCAACGCGAGGCAGCTTGTGGCGAGCTGTTGGAGAGTAGGGACTCCGCGTAGATGAGCACTTCTGGGGTCGGACACGTGGGACAGGAGCCACTCATGGCAGTCATGGCTTACCTTAGCCGTCCGGAGTGGAAACATGTAAGTGGCAAGTTCACTAAGTATGGTATATTATGTTTAAAATCCAGTGACACCTCATTACCATCAGTCCTCTGCATTGGTGTTGCCTTTGATGTGCCTTTTTATTGGGGCAGATCCCGAGAAGGCAGGCCGGATCTGCCGGAGATGAAACTGCGTACCGTTTTATTGGGCAGTAGTCTGGTTTTTCATCCAATAAATAAATATTACAGGGCATCCTTACACAATTCACTGAGTCCAACTGTGGCCAAAGATATATATCATATACAAATACATATAAAACACCCATTAGTCATGATTGAACAAATATCTGCGGTCATCAGCTCATCATACAAATAAATGCCCTTACTGGGATTTGCCAGACCCACTATAGTAGGTGAGACATAAATAGTTAGTCCATATTTTTCACTTAATGGCACATTTCAGTAGCCGGCGACTATATGTATGGGTGCTGTGCTGTCTCTGTGATGACACGGACAGCAACAACATCCGCTTAATGTAGGTTTACTACCCTTACGTTTCATTACATAGATTGTCGAAGAGCCCTCCCCGCTATGGCTTCGGCTACATGCATCTATTAAGTCTTCCAAATGTCCAGAATACGCGAAAGAGTATTAGGTACAATAAATTCGTTCAAAACAATAAGTACTTATATATTATGTATCTATTTATTCATTTGTTTTAGATATAACGTAATTAATGCAAAGTAGTTGAAATAAATAAATATAATTTGTTTTTTTTTTTTTTTTATATTTATAACAATTGTAGTACCCAGAGCTCGCGATGTTATTGGCGTTCTTTTTGTTTCTATTTTATAAGATTAACTGAAATGTATATTTTCTTTTGGAAATAATATAGTTCTTTGACCTCAATGCCAATGCTTATAATTTATAATGCGACGATGGAATAGTAGCGCTCAATGCTTGTCACTATGACATCGAATAACGTTTATAACGAGAGCATTAAACGGTCGTTAAATGTCGTTGACTGAAATAGTATAAACTTAGGACGCTCCGGGAGCTAAGTGCGCATTAACTCACGAGGGTGGCAGGTTGAATGGCAGCAAATATCATAAATAAATAAGTGATTGTTCGCGACAAAAGAGCGGGAATGAATGGCGTTTCTTGGCGTTATCGCGTCGGCGCACGCGCTCTGCCCCGCGACGCGTACGGCTTTTAGATTAGTTCGATTTGGCGGCACGTGGCGCCGCGTGCACCAACTACCGCCAAATAAGATTAACGGATTTGCACTACAGATTGCACACGAATGAGCAGGAAGTGTAAAGTGAAACGGCGGTAATGAGATCGCTTTGCGGGATGACGCGCGAAAACTAGTTATCGATATCTATAGGTACCTAGGTGCTAATATCTTGGTGCTTTACTTTAGTTATTCGTCAATTTGTACCGGTACTTATATCCTCAATACACCAGCTCCTTACAAAAAATGTGAAGATAAGGAACATCCGTCATATAAAGATATGATACATAATAACATAGACGCCGCCGCAGAGACTCAAGACTATGCAGAATAAATGGTACACTCAAGTACCATTTTACTGGTAGGTAAATAGCCGTGATTTGAGCAGAAGTAGGGCAGTGGGACTATATTACAATTAAATACATCAGCCCTTGCTCATCCATAAATCTATAGGTATTTATTACACAAAATTTACGCAATAGGTACGTGGTACGTGTACCTATTCGTTGTATTTCTCGAAATATATGAATAGATAAATAATATATATTATTGCCACAGGATAATACTGTATTTTTCAGAATTTAGAATTTAAATTTTGCAAATGCTTTCAATTTTATAGCTGTGTTTATTTTGTTTTATAATCCATTCTTGATTGCAAGTTGTATTCTTTTTTTAAGGTGGTGAGGCGGATATACAGAATAACAATGTTGTTGGTTCTCATCAAACCATAATGAAGTATACAGTCGGGGTGGCGGCGCGTGCTTGTGTGATGATAAGCTTACCCTATTTTATCGAGTTTCTTCCAGATAACATCTATGGCAGTGGCCTTGTGCAGCCCTTCAAGACACGGTTGGAGCCTCATGTCTCGGTCAATTGATGAAGATAGGTATGAGTACATTATATATTATGTAGGTATGTTTTCATTTGAAAGGCCATTTCTAAAAATAAAGACGTTTAGTTATCCATCAGTACCTCATCGCCCACGGTTTTCGCCAGTTCAATCAGTCAATTCAGGGCAGCTTATGGCGAGCAGATGGAGAGTAGTGACTCCACGTACCTAAGTGCCCCTGGGGTGCCCTGTCGGACAGGTGGGACAGGTCTCCTGCCTCTGGCTTATTAACCAATGGCTTGTAAGGCATGCCTTAACCGGCCGTCCAGAGTGGGGTCGCTAGAGCTGCGTTCTCGAGGGTAGTTTAAAGTCCAGTGACACCTCTGTATACTTAACCCTTTGCACCGATTTAGTCCTTGAGCCATCTTTGATATCGCTTTTCGTGGGGTCCATCTGCCAGAGGGCGAGTCACCGTCGGCCGGAAATAAAATTGTATACCAATTTATTAGGCAGACCGGTTTTAGCTAGTCCATCCTTTCCAGCCATCAGCCTAGTACATTTTAGATAGTCCTTCCATAATGCTATCTCTGTGCATGTCTCATGAGATGAGCCCATGACACGGACAGGGACAACATCCACTTAGTGTATCCCTTACATATCAGTAAATTGTCGAAAGGGCCCCTGCGCGTTGGCTACGCTTCCCAAATGTCCGGGACACCATTGTTCCGTGTGTACGTGAAAGATATAAAAAATAATAATAGATTAAATACTATAACTATGTCGGATACCTACAGCTACCTATGTGCGGAACTAGTAATAATGAAAAAAATACTCATCGTGGAAAAATGTTGTCAGGCTAGCCAGAGCTGGATTGGATTCCTCGTAACCTGAAGGAAAAGTAGGCAAGCCAAGGTAAACCGGTAGACGCTCCGCCTGCCACTGTTTGCTAATTTTGCTATCAGGTAATATACGAAATCTACTAAAACAATTATGTAAACAGGAATTAATTAAGTTTGTTAAAATGTCGTATGCACCCCAACCTAAACTAAACTGTATAATGTAACTTATGTGAAGGTATTCACAGCCGAAATATTTAGCTAATTTGGCTTTTGTTTCATCACTTTATCTTTTCACGCTTACGTGAGTACGCCAGGAACATTCAATGGATTTGTTACGCAGCTAAACAAAATGAGATTTTACAATTTTGCCTTTTGAAACGTACCCGCTCTTTGCATACGTAGCATACGTAGGTCTACATGTCACCCATTGTTTCAAGAGTATAAAGGGGAATGGATCGCTTCAGCTAATCTTAATTTCCTTTCCGGTATTGTATGTTTCATGTACGGTTGTTAATATTTTTTCACGGTGCCCTTATCTCCTGGTTTCCATTGTTGTCATTATGCAATTTCCTGTCGTATGCAGCAACATCATATTTTTATTTTGGACACTTTCACCTATAGGTAGAAATGGCGAGTACAATGGATTTTTGCAATGCAGGGGCCTATTTCTCAAACACTTGTAACTTGTCATACAAGAGGAAGTCACTTTTTGACACCTGTTGTTAGAAAGAGACTTCCGCTTGTATTACAACTATTACAAGTAACAAGTGTTCGAGAAACAGGCCCCTGGTGTTGCGTCATTTTTTATTCATGATTTAGTTTTCATCAAAAACCTGGAAATATTTAATCTGGAATGCAGCATCAATGGTACATACCTATTATATAAATAAATAAATAATTACAGTTAATAAACAATCACATCAACGGATTCAAGAAGGGTTGTGTTGTGGGTGCACAGCCTAAGATGTATATAATATACAATTACTTAAATACATAGAAAACACCCATGACTCAGGAACAAATATCTGTGGTCATTCCACAAATAAATTAGTTTGGGAAAATGGTAGTGAGTTGATGTTTATATAACATACTTAGATACTACAAAAGTCAATAAATTGTATCCATAAGGTATCAAATAAAGTAAAGTTTGTCTAGATACGTAAAATCTAACACTCTGCAAACAATAACCGTCTGTCAAAAAGGCAATCAACGCACTCGACTTGTCGTCGCATAATCGTGCGAAAGTCGCGCGTACGTGTCGCATTAGTTTAATCTGAATAAATCGCGTTGAACAATGCCGGCTCCTAATAGACATTAATACAGCATTAGCCGTAAGGGCGCGGGCGACGCCTTGTTTGCCAAACTGCCCTAATCCGCTATTTGTAGTATGCGAGCACCATGCAGCGAGCTCGACGTGGGACACTAAATGGGATTGTAATCTACTTTCGTATATTACAGATCATAATGAATAGGTACTGTTAAAAAAAAAAGTGTTTTTTGCCTCAGTATAATGTATTTAGGGCACACGCACTCCTGAGCAATAGTGGGAATAGTTAATGTGCGTAATTCTACCAATATCGATTAATGTGCACAGCAGTAATAGGTAGCTATCGGTATAGCATATCATTGTAAAATAAATTACCAATGTATATAAAATCCTTCACATAACGCTCACAAAATATACTTAGGTCCCTACACACGGTGAAAATGTTATGTTGGTAGGTACAATAGTTTAAAAACAATTTCTTTGTAATAGCCTGTAGTGGACCCGGGTATGTCCTTAAACTACGTCCAACAATGAGAGGTAGGGCACAGCAAAGTACCATCACGCTTGAGTCTGGAGAAGCCCAACTGGGGCAGTACCTCCTCCTTACAGAAGACCACAACCATAATAGCACTGCTACCTTTCAGTTATGTAGTGTTGTGTTCCTGATGGTGAGTAAGGTTCAGAGAGCTCCAACCCCCCTTAAAGGCCGGCAGCGCGCTTTTGACTCCCCTGGTGTTGCGGGTGCCCATGGGCGACGGTAATTGCTTACCGTCCCGTACCGTTAATCCGTCTGCTCGTTTGCCGCCTTTGTCATAAAAAGAAGCAGAATCCCACGTATTCAATTAGGACATGTCCCGAACTGCTAACTTGCGGTCACCCTACGTTGTTGCAGAATGTAGCTTGACTTCTGAGAGGAAATCCTTTTCCCACGAGCTTTATTCAAACATATGTAAAGCGTATGATGGATGGCGCGCCGCCCTCGCGGGGGCTACCCGTTTAAATCACAATCACCACCCCTAATATATTTTTTCGCTGGTCACTGAACAGTTACGTTGAAATAGGTCAAATTTATAATGTAATGGATACCCAAAAGAGTTTACAATTGAAATGGCACACGACAGAATGATTGCGCTTTTTATTGCGAGGTGTTGTATTACTCCTACAAATGACTGCCTACTGGGAATATTGTTTAAGGCATTGTTTGACTATATCGTCGATGTTAAATTTTATGGTTCAATTTAGAGGACAGATTTCTTGTAAAAAATATTATCAAGCTAAAAACGAAAAGCAGTTAGATTAAAATTCTATAATGTGACCTAATGTGTTTTAGTTAGGCGTGCTAAACTATTTATTACTGCCACCTGCCGCAAAAATCGAAGTTTTAATAATTCAACGTCTTTCTCTATTACTCGAATTAAAGCAAATGACAGAGGCTTGTCTCAAATTTGCGAATTTCGATTTTTGCGATAGGGCTTCTGTTGTCAGGTCTGAAGAAAGGAGTAGAGAGACCCCGCCTGCGCAGCCTATAAATGACATTTTTCTCAGCAAGTCCTACACTCCCATTATATTTTCACAATCCATTTATTAGACTACCTATCAGTAGCGGCGCGTTAATTTATATCCTAGACAAGTCAACAACAAACTGTTCTACTATCTGAAAGTTAGTCAAGCCGACAGGAATTGAGTTCTAAGGACGCGCCGCTACTGCTACATATCTAGACTACGTTTAGTATTAGCCTTAGTTACCCACTTATCCATAGCAGTTGAGTTACCCAAAAATATAACAACACTACCTAATTAAAGTACATATTAACAGTATAGGTAGGTATATAAAGTGAGAATTATTAGATATTAAGATAAGCTTTCAGTGGTGGTGCGCGTTTAAAGAACCCATTCCCGACGACTTGACTAATTTTATATACCTGATACCTTGATGTATCTGAGCGGTTCTTAAACGGCTTTTACAGAAAAGGAACACCATATTGGCTATGCCTTGTCTAAGAAAGATTTTAACCCAGCGCCACAGGTAAACCGTCTACTGAATAAATTGTCAAAAGATGGGTAGGTTACATATTATTATGAAGAAGTATCGGTTGTTTTAAATTAGATAACACTAAAGTATCTAGATATTTTCCTGGTTTTAGTTCAAATGTAATATTCTTATTCTTAAAATTTATATGAAAAGTAGAATCCGTAAGCAAAACGGTTGGCGCGTTTGCCAACGCGGCCTCGTAAGCGGAGACATCAAAGTTTTCCCATTACGACGCTCGCAGACATTAGCAGCCCTCTCGGGTTCATTAAAATTTGTCAGCTTGTCGCACAGAGCCAACTTCCAAATGGATGTGGAAACTTTTCTAAGTGAAACTTGGCTGACGTAAAAAGTTCCTCAGATTTTGAGGCGTTTTTTTCGGCGCCATCAATTTCGCAGCCCGTCAAGAAGATTATTCGCACTCGTAATGCGGAAAAAAGAGTAATTTAAGTTTTCCAGGAGACTCGTTTTGTTAGAGTTATGATCTTTGTTGGAAACTTTGATTGATTTATGAATTTCTTCACTGTCTGCCAGAGACATTTGGCGATCACTTAAGTAGGTACTTCAAAATTGAAGAACATAATTAGTGCACAAATAGGTAAGTATAGATGTAGTGCAGAGATACCCGGCAGCAGCGTCCAGGCTGTCGATCACATTAAGTAGTAATTCAATTCAGTTCCCTAGCTGTTGTTGGAGGTGTAGGTTACTGTTCCCACACTAATCTCTTCAAATCCTCCTGATTTCCTAGCAAGTTACTTAAAATTTTAAGTTTTAAGTAACAGCATGTCACTTAAAATTTGATATCCCTATTTTCGCTATCCTGTAATTTATAATTTATAATTATTGATTGTATAATTCCGCGCTACCGCGTACCTATCTATATGCAGAACCTACATGTTTCCTAAGTACATACCGCAGTGTGAACGAGAAACGTAACATATGTTTGCAGAGCTGGCTGGGAGTTCAAATAGGCTGGTATGTAGGTAGTCACACCAATCACCAACAGACAAAATTAACTTTTTCCAAATTGATTACGAAGCAAAAACACAACCTTGGCCATCAAACGCCTGATTATAAGCAGACAATTTGTAGACGTTTGCAAATTGTTTGCAACTATAGCTTTATACGAGCGTGTTGCCCACTAAAAGTTGTAGGTAATTGTCTCATTACATAACATTTCAATAGTAACAAACAAGCAATGGCTGTGAAAAAGTGTTAAGAGAATCATCTATGGAAAAGTAAACAAAAATGTCAAGCGCCTGCCGGTTTGATGGCGGCAACGATCCGCGGCCACCCGCCGACCAGTCATTGTTCGGCGTTATGATAGAGGGGTCAAACGAACCCGGGACTAACACAGGGGTTGACACTGTGCACACAAATACAGTAGCTGTTTGCTAAACAACCAGCGTTTGTGACTACCTAATACCTATTTGAATTTTCTATTTTTTGCGACGTACCTATATTTCGTATAATTTTCAACGCATTTCTCTGATCCTTTAATTTATACCTAGTTCTTTTTCTAAGTTTTACTTATTTTAAAGATCCTGATACCGTTCAAATTCTCAACTACTTTTTAACATTATCATTATCACAATTTGTATGTAGATGCGTATTAATTGCTCGTTACACTTTACAGATACTTTCTAGTTTATTTTACTACGCTAAGTGCTCCCCTTTGCCTACTGTAACTTGTTCCTTCTATCGCAAATTCGATTCGAGTAGGGGAAGCTGGGGATAGTTTAGCTTCAAATAACAGATGTAATTGTGTTCGAATGACTGAACTCGACCGACTGGAAAAAATGTTGACGTAATTAACAGACTGCTCTTTAAATAACTCCGTATATTTTGAATGCATTAACTTGAGCTGTCATGAATTGATGACGTTTTTAATAAATAATATACAAAGTTTTAGTAATACGATTGGAGGGACTTAGATGAAATAAAATAACTGATAATAGGTTTTATAAGTAGCCAATTTAACCAAGTGTGTTATTTTTCCATAGTTGGTTGGAACTAAGGAAATCCATCTACTATAGTTGAAAAATGTAATTTCTTTATAAATATTTCAATACAGACAATGAACACCTTAATTATAAGCATATACAATTCTTGTAAATTTGTTAGGTAGTCATTTCTGTATCGATACTCTTAGTCAATAATATCGGTTTTTCTTACCTATAAGTACCTAGTTTCTTACGCTATCGAAATAAAGCACAGAATTGCCATAGTCTTAAACAATTTCACTGGGGTTGAGTTATAATTAAAGTATCAGTGTCATATCAGCGTCGAGTTACACTGCGGGGGGCCGGTAGCGTTTAGTTGTGGGGTTATCCATGCGAACACTTCTGTTATTTATTATTGTCTATGGCAAGCTAATCTAACACTAAACATTTAAAATTAAACCGCGATCTGATTATGTTAAGATTGCGCCAGCAGGCAGTAATGCAAGCAGGTAGGGTAGTGCCAAAGAATTAATATGTAGAATATGTACTCGAAAATGTAGGTCTTCTTTGGTGTCGAGTAACACCAGCTCCATTCAGGCGAATTGATCTGAACATAGGTATGTCGATCCTAAGATTTAAATAATATTTTTATATTTAATATCTAGTTTAACCGTCAACTATGAAATATAGCTGTATTGAAAGCTTAATGGGCACAAAAATATATCCCATTGCTCTAATATCGGCTAAATAAAGTCGCATTCATTAGGGATATTATCTTTAAGAGCGCACTAAATTGATCATACGAGTATTTTGGCATTCGATTATACTCGAAACAAATGTCATTTTTACAGTTTTAAAGTAGGTACCTACAGATTCACCTTAGAATAGTTTGGGCATCAGGCAATCAGGCAAAATACTAATAAACATAATTTCTTCTATAAATGGATTGTGTCGTAAAGGGATGTGACATTTGTTGCCTCAATTAATTGTATTTAATTATTTAAGATGACACTGCACCCTTCGCGGTCGGTACGTTCTATTCTGACACAAGAACACGAGGTATTTTACTATTAATAATACAATTAATTAAGCAATGCATTAATAATACATTTAAGATTAATTAGAGATGGGTTTCATATTCATACAGTTCATTATTTTAATGAAGCTACCATAATGAGAATATATTTTTAGTTAGGTACAAATTAAATATTTTTGTTAATTTACTAATTTTACACATTTTTAGTTTTCAAAAGTACTTTTACGTAACACAGGGCGATAAGAGAGATTTACCGCCCTAGGGCGCGACGGAAAATCTCACTTTACACCCAGATGAAGACGTAAAACTTTGTACGCACCACGGGCGGTAATAAAAGAAGGCCTCAGATCGCTTGTTTATGGCACAAATACCCGCGATCTGAGCCATGCTTTGTTTTACCCCCTGGGTACAGTAATATACTATTACGCACTGAACTTGGTTCGAACTAAGAGTAGGCATATTTTTATTGGCATATATTCGGATGAATGCTAATATTGCTAATATAATACCTTATTTTTATTAATTTCCATCACGATAAATCGATTCTGAACTCGGAAAAGTAAAAAAAAAAAATTGTACAAAATGTTAGGGGAAGTGTTAGTAGCGCGCAAAACTTGACATAGACATTATAGACAATAGAGCACGTGCCGGGCGCTTGCGCGTCAATCCAGACTAATTCGTATTTCCTACCCCCACGGTAGGGTATAGGTATAAAGGCCTCGTACACGGGTATCGAGTGCGTAGATAGCGCACGCAATGTTTGAGAGTTGTGAGATATTATCGCATTTTTTTATTTATTTAAAGGGCTATTGAATTTTAATAGTGGCCGTTCTTTGCTCATTTAAAGATGACGCATCCTATCACTGATCTGACGTACTGAAACACACAAGCACTATATAAAAAATATCTGCTATGCAAATTCACTACATGTCGGAGTGGTAATTGATTTTAATTTTCATTGAGTTGTTTAAAAGAACATATAAAGTTATTTTAGGTTCGTATAGTCCTGAATAATAGTATATTCCACACCATTGCTAAGTAAGTAGTTTTTTTATATGAAAAATAATTATTTTAATGTATTTACCGATCCATTAAGTTTGCGACTATCCTGAGGACGTTGTGATTGAAAGGTACAGTCAGCAGCAAAAGTGGCTAAGCGTTTAAAGTGTTCAAAATGACCTACACGCGCTCTTATTCTCTTGACAATAGAGATGTGTTGACCTCATTTTGAACACTTGAAACGCTTAGCCATTTCTGCTGCTGACTGTATGTCGTTGTCAATATGATTGGTTGTATTGAATATCTGCATAAATGGCTTCCCTTCTCACATAACACGATGCTACTAAATCAACATACACTGACACAAACTGTTAACTATTGACCACAGAAAAGACGATTTTGTTTCAACCAATCTGATTTAGAAACTACTACTGGATTTGATTTAATTGTATTAAAGGCAAAACTACAATCCAACTTTGGTCTATTCTGACAAATGGTGCAGCGTCTATTTTCTGTTCCCCCAAGTTTTTAATTGTACTAGCATATGTATGACCTGTTTAAGAATACACCCCGTGTCTATTATTCGATTTAGGGTTCGTTAAATGGGGCTGTTTATTGCGCAAGACAGTTGTGGACCATGTCGCGGCTTGTTCGCACCCGCAATCACCAGTGCTGCCACAATAAGAATGTTATGTTGATATTTCTATCTATTACTGTAGCTATTATTTTTTTGTATGAATTTTATGGACAAATAAAAATATGGTATCCCGGCTTGTGATAAACGTAATAATATTAATGTTTTTTTTTCGGCTTAACAGATAGTCGCAAATACTTATGTCTATAAAATTTGGATGTTTGTAAAGTATTAATAGGTACTATCAATACCCGGTATATTGTCTTTTTATGGTACGTATAGGTAGGTATCATAAAAAGTGACTGAGTGGGTGAAGTGTTCAGAATGACCTACACGCGCTACTAATCTCTTGACAATAGAGATGTGTTGACCTCATTTTGAACCCCTTAACCGCTTAGCCACTTTTGCTCCTGACTGTACATCTAGGAAAAAGCTTAAGTTTAAGTACTAGTATTTAAGTTTAGAATTGAAGTTTGAAATAGGTACTCGGCTACCTGCTACTACCTACTTCTACGAGTATCTAGTACGTACTTACTCCTACCTCAAATAGCCTACTCTAGATTTTTATTCGTCGTACCGACTGTTACCTACTGTTATTCGAGTCTTTAAATGAGCCATGACGATATATTTACTATAATATAAATACATATGCGTTACAACCTTATTCCAATTTTAAAAGCACAATAATAAAATATATTTGAAGGGGTATTTTACCGACTTCAAAAAGGGCAAGGTTTTCGATTCGAAAATATTTTTTTATGTCCGTGAACTTTTTTCTAGGTGAACCATTCATCTAAAAAAAATGTTTGTAACTGTTCTTATATATGGCTAAATATGCAGTGTTAATAAACTATTTACATTTTTAGCTACATATACCAACTTGTTACTTACCTGCATGCTCACTCATATTTGTGACATTATCTACGAAAAGGGACCTTATTGTCGATGGCGCTTATGTCGTTGTTCAAGACGATATAATACAAACGCAACGCGATTCGACGTAAGTGCCATCGACAATAAGGTCCCTTTTCCTGGATAATGACACATTTTGTAATTAGTTTAAGTATGTTCTCTATTTAAGTGAAGTGATAATTTCTTCTGAGAAAATATATATTCTTAAACCCGTTATTTTTTTGTTACCGAATATAACTATGCTTGTTTCACGTTAATTTAGATTAACGACTACCTTGAAACACTTGGTCTGAAGGAAAGGATTTTTCCCTTTCAGCGGGCATGGGTACATTAAGAATACATAACTGACGCAAGCACGCCAAGCGCTACGGCGTAGCACAGTTGCGCACGGCGACGAGACAGTAAAAACAGGTATGGCCCGACCCGACATGAAAAGTTGTGAATTCGGTCAACCACATGTCGGGTAGTTTCAGTTAATTTAAATCTCGTATAAATATAGGTATCTACGAGTGATTCTGAATTTCCTCATACATGTTGTTATACACATGAGAAAGTAATTAGGCGACGCACGGCCGGTAGGAGGGGGTTCCGGAACCGGAAGCCCGCCGGAGATGAAGGCGCGATACAATATCCGGTTAGACGCCATTTCCGCCGCGAGACGACTCGTGTGCTGATGCCTTTACCTACTCGATAGTTTGGTTTATTGAGAATATGGATGCGAGAGTATTAATTGACAGTTTAGCATGAGTTTATTTGTATCTGATACCGACTACATATATATTTTATTTTTATTTTACTGATATAAATATATATTTTAAGGAACTTCCATTGAATCAAATTTCAGTAAGAAACTCGTGTTTCCATTGTTACCGGGTATTACTGAGTTTCTTCCTACTTTTTATTATTTTCTTTTACTGTGTGTCACTTTAATCAACTGAAACTCAGTGAAAGTATAAATATTCTTGTACAATACTGTTAAGCAATAACCACGCAACCTTTTTAATGCTTGATCGAATATGACTGAATTAATATAACAAAAAAAAAATGACGATGTTGAACAAACTTAGTATAGGTACTATATATTTACATATTTAATGATTTTTTGACTTTTCATTACAAATCAAAGTATTCATGACATAACATAACGAGATTAATGTTGCATCTAATCATAAACTATGTGGACCATTTAACTTAAAGTTCAACTTTCAACATTCAACTTTTTTTTTAATTTGAATTTGTTTTGTGTGATTTCTACATGTAGAAGGCAAGTGGAAAAATCTGCGCTGCCCACAAGATTCTTCTCTGTTAGTCCTTAATCGCCTTTTTTCAAAACGGAACTGTCGATTACTTGAAATTATAATACGGCCCGAAGTATTCTTTACCAGCCTCCGATGACAGATAAGGCAGTCCATCCATTGAGCCCGCTTCGAGGAGCCCTTTGTTAACCACGGATTAAGCTTTAATGTGTGATTTTCCTCCTGAGTACAAATTGAGTTGTGCTTTCTACTCAGAGTCGTAGAGGGTGCAGGATCTTGTGGCCTTTATAGACAGGCAACATGATTAACGAATACAACCTTTTTGATGTGAATATATTACAAAAAAAACTTTCACGTAATATAACTAGTACCTAACAACTATGTTAACACATTCGCTGCCACCCCCTCCAAAAATGTATGGAAATGAACGCACATTTGCGTCGGTGGCAGTGAATGCGTTAAACTTATTAAATTGTAATCAATGTATTTACTTTCCTGTAGGTAAATACCTACTAAAATATTTTGTGCCGAAAGGTTAAGCTAAACACAGGTAACTCTACCTACGTACAAAACTTAAATAGATCCAAATAGATAAAGCCTGAAACTTAACTTTCTTATTATAATTAATCTAAATGGACCCAAAGACATTCAATACATCAACGTGGCTGATACTTGGAGTTACTCCGAGATAGAAGGTGTTAGCTAATAATAATTATTCGTCTTGTTGCGATAATACAGATTCAGATAGAGCGGGAGGAGATAACCCCTTACATAGCTCAGAGCACATAGCGCCTACACCCTCCCTTGCCGAACGTACCGACAGCAAAATTGCTAACGAATTGCCGTTAAATTTTAAACAACATGAGAATATTTTTTGTTGTTTACCGTATTATGAGAGTACGTAATAATATTGTCTTCGATTGCCATGATTATAATAAGTTAATTATTATAGGGGTGTCTTTGATTCATGGAGCTTGGGACGGATGCTAGTGTGGGATGCTACCTGCGTAGACACACTAATAGCGTCGTCCCATCTCCAACGAACTAATGTAAAATAATAACAATATAAGATTATGCGCAGAGAGTACCAGTTTCTACCGTTTGACGTAGAATCACTAGGTCTAAGGCCCAGCGCGCACAAACTTATTGCAGAAATCGCGAAGCGTCTGACGTCTGGTTATCGTAACTGGTGACCGAAGATCTGGCGGCTTCCTCGCACGACGTATCAGCATTGCGATACTCGTACAACTGTAAATAAAAATATAACTAAAAACAGATTATATATTATATCGTGTACCTATATGTGTAGCGACCATGCAGCGTCGGCGCATCCACACAAGCTGATTCCCGCCGTGGCTTCACTGACTTTCCCGTAGTTTAACGAGAACTCATGAAGATGCGAAACCAAATTGGCCCCGAATTGCCCAAGACAAAAAAATCCACAGCCACTGATACCTAGGTACCTATTATCAGAGTTCGTGCTCAACAGGTGCAAAATGCTCGAAACTTCGGAAAGTAATTTAAATGCGCATATAATGCGTTCTCAGTTGTTTCATTTCATAATAGTTTATGCAAGTATAACACAACCTATTATGCTTATTTCATGAAACGAAACTACTGAAATCGGATTCGAATCGAATTCGGATTGTTTCGAACACGTTGTTTCACTATATTGATTGTAGCGAGTAAAATCTTATTTGGGTAAAAATACGAAGTGACAAAATGTCTGCAATGAATCTGCCATTAAGTATTTTATAATTGACATTGTCATTAGTTAGGCATTCGTTTAAGACAATTTAGTTCTAATAAGTTATGTGTAGTTTTTAAAATTATGATACTTATTATGCGGTTCTGTAGTTACTACAGTGGGAGGTAATTGCAAATTAACGTCTGGTTTCCGTTACCTTTTATATGCATTTAATAGTTGTAGCCACAGGTTCGCAAATG
Organism: Grapholita molesta; assembly: GCA_022674325.2. Lineage (NCBI taxonomy): Eukaryota > Metazoa > Arthropoda > Insecta > Lepidoptera > Tortricidae > Grapholita > Grapholita molesta. The sequence continues at coordinate 8,467,666 of CP053126.2, forward strand.
ATTCTTGATTCCTCACCAGACAGTATTTAAATGAAATGTAAGCTAGTGATATCATCATTTGATTTCGAATTGATTGGCAGTGCGCTCCATTGTTAGTGACAATGAAAGTTGTAAGTTTTTTTGGCATTTTTTTTATAAGAATAATAATAAAACATGTATCAGGCACACTTAAAAATAAACTCTTAGAAATAACCTTAATTTGGACCCTTAGGCGTATGCATATGCCCCTATGCATTTTTTTTGTATATCGTATAGCTAGTAAATTTCGATTTCATCCTTTGATAATTTCATAAACTTAGTAGGTATTTCCTTTTTTTTGGAAGAGTACATATATTTATCTACAATAACGAAAATATGCGACTGGATTTTCGATTCAAATGTTGTTGTTTAATATCCTAACTAACCTAAACATTTTTAATTACTTTCCCATTTATTATTACCCACAATAATATTGGCTCAGATTCTTTAAAATCTTACTACTTATATTAAATGTTTATAGAGTTAAAAATACCTACTAACAGAAAAATTCAAAGTATTTCGGTCGCGCATCTCATACATGCGAGTAGGTACAAGTTCAATTCAATATTAATGACATCTAAAGCACATTATTCATTAATTTCATTATATACGTTAACATTCGCTTGTTTTATAGCTGGTTTTTGTGAGCTGTGTGTTGGCAGCAGCATGGTGCGCTCCCGCGGACCCCAGCGCGGTCCGCGAGCTGCCCGCGGTCCGGCATGAGGAGGTGCATGACGAGTATGGCCAGTATGCACTCCGGTACATCACTGCTGAGGGTGAGTATACTCGTATAGCTGGTAAACTATATTTTTTTAAGCAGAAACGTGGTACCAAAGTGGTTCTTGACCTGCGACCGGTCCGGCATGACTAGTACGGCCACACGGCCAGTTAAATGAGTTACATAGTGATGTACCTCAATGGATGACCTAGCAATGGCTTACAGTGAGTACTTAGCTGGTGTTCTTGAGCTTCGCATTAGATTCGGCATGGTGCGCGCCCGGAGGGCCCGCGAGCTGCCCAAGAAGCTGCGAGGAAGTGGAGGTGTATGACGGCCAGTATGTACGCGCTACGGTACATTACTGTTGAGACTGATTACTGATTACCTACTTAGTTGGTGTTGGTAAGAAGTACGTACCTACGTCTACGTCTACTTACCATTCGGCCTCTCCGTCTTCTAGAGTATCATGGAGAATTCTTATAGTAGGCACTGCTCAATGCTGATAAGTACCTACTTGGTGTTATTTTTCTAGACACGGTGGTATCCGAGCGCGGGCGGCTGGTCCCCACTGACAACGGCGGCTGGGTGCTGGAGATAGACGGACAGTACCAGTTCATCGGCGACGACGGACAAATGTACGTAACCAAGTACAAGGGCGGCCCGGGAGGCTTCCACGTCGACGCTAGCCATCTCCCCAAGCCTGTGCGACCGTGAACAAAATGATAGAATGTTTATAAAGGACTTAGTCTTATAACAGTTTACTTTTTGAGTTCTAACCTAACCTGGCGTGATCTGAACTTCTAAGTTCAGATAACGTTTTAGTGGAAATACTGTTTAATTTAATATCTGGAACCTATCAATCGGCGTAACCCTAAGAGACTACCAAGATACTGAGAGCCGTGGTAAAACGCCGTGACAAACGCTAATAGGATTAAAGGCAAAAAGGTTTCGTACTTCTGTTCAAGAAAAACAGTTGACATAGGAGAAGCATAATTTAACAGTTGCTTTTAAAAGTGGTAATTTTAAATGGCATGAACAATGTTAATTTAGCTCTAGTGAGTGTGACACAGTCATATAGTTACCCACCTAATTCATAATCTTACCAAACTTTTTGTCCTTCCGCCATATACCACCAGTTGTTGTACAGTTGTGTTGTTCTCGAGGACGTGGAGAACAAAACAAAATATGTGTAGGATTATTCTTTTGTATGAAAAAAAAAACTTCATAAGATTTGTGCCTGCTGACGGTACTCGGCGGATTTCTGAAAGGATCTTAGGAGGGTGGCGAGAGGCCTCGAGGATGCGCCGGGGGCGCGGGCGGGGGCGCTGCGCTGTGACGTCACGTCCTATCTCGGCGGCCATCTTGGATTATCTCGTCGCACCTGCGGGGCGCGGGGAGCCAGTATCGACCCAGCGTGCCTGCACATTTTTCAGGGTAAACTTGATAATTCCCGCTTAATTTTTGTTGACGACAGCGAGCTTTGTTCGTGAAAGCCTGAAGTGGAAGTTTGATCGTCAGTTTGGAGGTTTATTTAAGCGGAGTTTTGAGATGAGAAATGGATCATACCAAGTAAACGAATTTCCCTTGAAACATAATGAGTATTTAACAGATTTTTTATAAGAACCTAGTTTATCCTTTAAAGTCTGAATTTGTGAATCTTTCGACGGGGTTAATATTTCTCAATCTTGACGAATCTTTCGACATGTCCTTAATTCTGCAAGTCATATTAACCTACATGCAGCAAAACGCCTTCTCTGTTTAAAACGATTGTCTTAACTATCCTATCTTACTTATAGCGAGAATAACTTAGGGCGTCTAAAACCTTCAAGTTCTTCCGTTTCCGATATTCCATAAAACCTCACAGGGAGACATGAGTGATCTACGAGTATCTAATGTCAACAGGTAGGAAACGATGTTGTCGGAACTGACTCAATAATATTAAATCACTTGGGAAATAACAAAATAGCTGAACAAATTTACTAAATTGAACGACGCAATTAGCCGTCATAACCACGGGACGTGCGCATTATTTTAACCTTTCAATTTACTGCGTCCACTGACCGTAAACCTCAACTAATTCTATATTAAAATTCATCCCTCACACACGCTATCTGTCTGAGGCAGTTGGACAAGAGATAGCATCTGGATCTACCCCCTGTGACCCACCCGGGTTGCGGACTTCAAACGCCCCCCCCCCCCCCCCCTTCTGTTTACGGAGACGGTTTTTACTTATTTCGTTTCACAAAGAAGCTTGTAAGTAATGGAAGGTTATGTTTGCCGGACAGAGTGTTTGTTCTCAATGGTTTCAATATTTCGTGCATAACATCAGTAAGTTTAAGCAAACTTAACTGCGCGTATTGAGTTCACTAGTCAAGCGTCTATGGAGAAATATTATATAATTACGTGAATTAGCATAAATCATATCTAGCCTCTGTTGAGCATAATCTTGCTACAAAGAACTTGTTACAATAAAAGATGCACAGTCAGGTTTTATGCCATCAATACAAGCAAATAAAACTTATATATTTCATGAACTTTATAGTTGTCATTTGTAAGAAAAATTAATCAGCTTTAATAAAAGTACCATAGCTATCAGAAGTGCTTGTGACAGAGATTTTGGATTGCATTAAATTAATCCAATAACATGCAAAGGCTGTCACATAGAGAAGGTATTTAAAGGAAAAAAAGAAAGAAATATGTAACTATCTGCCTAGGTTTTCTTATACCTTGGGCTTGGCCGAAGATCGACTTAGAATACTTGGCGTGGTCTTAAATCAGAAAAGAATACTCGCACTTACGGAAAACGCACATGATAATGTGATTTAGAACCACCTGATAGCTAGTTTCAGTAGGTAACTTAACTCACGGAACGAAGTTCGGTGGCGAGAGAGGCAATAAATTCGGCCAGACGTTGCAGAGGTGAATTGGCTTGGTTTGAAATTATAACTGCTAAAAACATGTTTAACTAACTATAGGTAGGGTCAATCTACCTAAAAATCGTGTAGGTACAATATGACTTAATTTTACGCGAAGGTCTTTAACCACGCGCATTTGTACAATCTTCTTTTATTTTCCAGTCTAGGTAGTAAGTGTAGGTATAGGCAGGGGTAAACATTAAAGTAGGAATGTATACGCAAAAAAACGAACTAACACTTAGATATGGTAACATATTGCAGTTTTGGTTTCAGTTGGTCATTACAATGTTCGGTATAAGTTCAGCACAACATACGTTTATGGGTAGACAATGGATATTATATTAAAGTCTTAAGACTTCTCAAAACGTCGACTGAAATTACATGGCAGCCGGTATTGGGATACGTTACTGAATCCTCTCCCTTCTTACGCCACCCGCACCTCTTGTCGTCGCCTACTATTGTCTTGGCGCTGCGTTCGCTACGATATTTATTGTGCTTTTTGAAGTACTTGCTAATTTACGGCCACTGTTTGTGTACCAAACTTCTAGATTGCACTGCGCAGTATCATCAAGATAATTAGGAAACTACGCTCCAACGGGCGTAAATTCTCTTTTCAGACAGTTGATGGACAATTTATGTGTCTTTTTCGTTAGTTCTGGAAAAATAAAAAGATTGATAAGAACTTTGGCCATCTTTAAAAATGTATGTGTGGTCAATAAAATAATTCATTAGGTTTAGCGAAAAAAACTTTAACTTTTCCGTATTATACCTAATTATGTGCTTGGTGTATTAGAGGCTAAAGGGGTTTAAAAGGTACCAAATCCGCGCACGGCATCTGAATATATCCCCTTATAAACCTTGTCATTGAATGAGATCCCAACTTGAACTACCTACAATTAGGTAGGTACACAGAAACCACATAACAGGAAGTGTATTTCACTTCAATCAAGGTCTATCAAAATAAAATCCTAACACACCCTCAATGTCACATAAAGGTGCACCCGTGCGCTCAATTAGCTTGGTATTAATATTAGGCGATCTAGATGTCAAAAAATTCACAATGAAGTTAATATTCCAGCGAGACAAACCAAAACCTTCGACTGCGTATGTGCGGTTCTGAATTGAAGGTCTCACTTTTACTGGTTAGCTTTCGAGTGAAATGTTCGCCAGTGCTGCTGTGAGAATACTTACAGGGGCAGACTACCACAATGTGCGCAGTAAAACAATGCGAGTACTCGAAGCGTGCTATGCGCAGCTGCTATGTTGCGATGTCCGGAAGTGCTCTTCGGAACTGATCCTGGAGTACGCTGGAGTGGGTAAATGGAGGCACGCGCTGCGCCCGGTGGTCGGCCCACCGGGATTTTGATACTTTATTAGGTTGCCATATAAACAGCTAGTCATTAGACTTCATTTGTTTTCGCTGTGACGTCATTACATGACAATGGACATTTCATTTCATTTAAAGACATACAAGTAACAACAGTCATGTCTACGATTATCATGACGTTTTCTGTTATATCGTTAGATGAAAACGGATATTTGTATTACGTGTATGACAAGGTTGCATTGCATGATCTACCGCTATCATTAATAAATAATAATAAAAAATATTGGAAGATTAGATTTCTTAACACGTTCACGAACACAGTCAGTACGAGTATTTTTCTTTATGACATAGGCGGCAAACGAGCAGACGGATTGTCCGTCGCCCATGGGCACCCGCAACACCAGATGAGTCACAAGCGCGTTGCCGGTCTTTAAGAAGAGTTGGAGCTCTGGGAACCTTACTCACCATCAGGAACACATACCTGAAAGGTAGCAGTGCTATTATGGCTCTATGGCTGTGGTCTTCTGTAAAGAGGAGGTACTTTGGGCTGCCCCAGATTCAAGCGTGCTGGTCATCGCTGTGCCCTACCTCTCTTGTTGGACGTAGTTTAAAGACATGCGTAGTTTAAGTGTGATTGTATTATAGGGCAAAGGAAACTATTCCACGTCTGTCAATGTGCTGTCGTGAACGTGTTAACGAAACTATGAAAACAGCAAAGATTGTTATTGTATCACACATAGGCGATTCAGCGTAAATCTTAAATTGTGCCATATTAATGTTTCTCTGTTTCTCGCCACAAGTGTGATAATAGTAGGTACATTTACATTACGTACCCAGGGCGGTAGAACAAAGAATGGCTCAGATCGCGGGTATTTGTGGCCCGAACCGGAGGTGAGGGCCATAAACAAGCGATCTGAGGCCTTCTTTATTACCGTCCGTGGTGCGTACATAGTTTTAGTCTACATCTGGGTGTAAAGTGAGATTTTCCGTCGCGCCCTAGGGCGGAAAATCTCTCTTACCGCCCAGTGTGACGTAAAAAACATTCTGTGACCTGTTCCTGTTTTATGCTTCAGGCTTGAATTCATTCTGGTTCGTAAATTCATATATAAATACGCTTATACACAATGTAGGTACCTACTAGCTTCGAGTAAAAAGATATCCACGACACCCGCTTATCTCGTAATCTATTAATTGTTACTACCATATTGTTTACTCACTGTGTAGTGGGTGCTCCGGTCCCGGATACATCGTCGAAGGGTGTGTGAAGTGATTTAACTATGGCACGTGTAGTCACGGTGGGTGGACCACCGGCGCCGGCGTCACTGTTTTAAAGAATTAAGTTGGTCTTTGCAAACTGCGGACCACGAGATAATAGATAAGAATAGATTTTCAAGCCAGTGTACATCCTTAGTGAGTATTATATTCTTTACACTGCACATTGATATTACAAACAAGGAATAATTAGGTGAAAATATATGTTTCGTATGAATTTTAATCCTTCATCCATCATTCGCTATTATTTTGACAACAATAAAAGCTATGGGTCATATGTTTGTGTTTGTTCTATGTACCTGACTGAGCCATAATTTTACACTTGAGTGTTACGAGCAATTTGAGTGTTACACACCATTTTTTCCGTTAGCAATTTTCATAGACTCAGAATGGAAATAAAGAAATTAATATCTTAGAGCACTTTATTTATTTTATTAATTAGGATTTAAAGAGCTCGTGCCCATACATATAGGTATAATATATAGATATAAGGATAATTTTTAAATACATCTAGACTTAGGTATACCTTGAACTATAAACGTTCTGCCAATTACCCATAGAGGACACGGTATAGACGGGGGTCGTTGTATCTTTTCCCGTTGAGCGGTCGCCGCCGGCTCACAGTAACACTAAAGATAACCTAAATAGTCTCTAAAATCTTATTGCTGAGTAGGGGATTGTTTCGTCGAGCGTATTTTTTAACGATACGATGCTGCTCAAGTGGTATTGGAGATGCTTATTTTCTAAAGTCACTTGTGACGCGAGTAAAATGGCGTTGACACACAACAACCAATATCCAATATTCATAATTATTTCTGCCGTTAGACGTCCACTGTCCACATAGTCCAAGTAATATTACTACATACAAGCTTAACTATGGGCGCTTAAGATAAATAACTACAGACTAAGGGATATTATGTAGACACCTTCAATAAATAAGGATTTGTGATAAAACTACACATTAAGTATCTATTTCCGTTACCCATGAATTTAAGTTTCACACCAATGTTCAGTAGGACCATGTGCGAAACATGAGAGTGAAATTTAAATTCATTTTAATGGTTTAAGATATAACATTTATTGGTTGGGCTATCTTAGGAAACGGGCCATCTTTGGTGCAGGTACCTTAGGTGGCAGGGGTGCTAGACAGGAAACCTCCCCGAGTGCCAGGGCTCTTCTCATACCTTTTGATCCGGTTGATCCGAAGGTAAGGGAAGAGTTCTGGACGGTGCACCCTGGGGGCAACGGTAAGCGATCTTCTTGTTGGCTCACAAGAGATCGCTTACCGGTGCTGCAAATATCCTGTGTGGGGGGGATGGGGGGGTTCCGCGCCGGGTTGAGCTGGTTCTCCCTGGGCGCGGCAGGTGACGGTGGCTGCAGGATGGACCTCGGTCCTCCTGCGGTCTCTTTGGGGGGCACTACGGGCAGGGAAACCAGGGTCCTGCGCCGTTGCGTGGTGGGCCGCTCCGATCCTAGTTGGCAGGGTGCTGCTTATAACTAGGTCGGAGTGGTGAGGGGAGGGTGGGTCCTTTCGAGGACCCTGGCTTCCTCGGGGAACAGGGAAGCCGGTGCGGGAAGGCACGCTGGTTATGCTACAGCGTGCCTTATTGCGGTGAGGGTGCGCCCTAGGGCGCTGGTGCCGGTAGTGTTGTGGTAGAATCCTCGTGCATCCCGCGACACTACCACTCAGGCACGGTGACGGCAGCATCCCAGTGTTTTAGTGGGTAGGCCGGTGCGATGCACCGGAGAGTCCCACATAACCAATACGTAATAACTGACTCCACCCCGGGGGTCTCTTGTTACGTAGTGGTATGCGTAACGCATTTCACTGGGTCAACAAAAAAAAAAAAAAAGGTACCTTAGGTGGCAGCACTAAACGACAAAATAGACACTGCGTTTTCCAAAATAACTGTTTGCGAGCTGTCTATACTTGTCTCACTCGTAGTCTTGTTACATCGGTCCACCTTGTGGGAGGCCTAGTAGTTCTAATTAACATCATTAGGCGGCGGCAGCATCGTCGTGCACGCTCCCTATTCCTATAAGATTTTAGTAGGTATCATACTCGTATGCTTATTAGACATTTGTATGAAGTTTGCTAAAAAAAGATTCCCTTAGATAGATTTTTTTTTCGTCAATTTCAAAAATATGTTTTATCATGTGACAGAGTTACCGCTGCAAGGATTCGTGCTCACATAGTAGGATTTTGTAATAATAACTTTTTACGAAACTCAACATGTAGGTATGTAGCGAAAATCAGTAGTAAGCTACCCGCGTCAAAGATGACCCTGTTCCTAAGTTAGTCCACCTTATAAATATTATATTTATAATCATTTAAATTAATTTAAATTTTATACCCAAGTTTGGTACTAGGGCGCCTAATTAAAGTTTATGCAAAGGGATCAAGCATGAAATTTATAAGGTTGGCTATCTTAGGAACAGGGCCATCTTTAGCGCAGGTATACCTCTTTTCATTTTATGTTTAACTTGAAACAGTTCTAATATAATCCAAAAAGATTCAATACGTATTTTAACTGTTGATAGTACTTATATACAGCTACTAGAACATAAGACACGTAGTGGGATATATTGATGAGCATTGAGCGGGTCGGAAGAGCCAGCTGGGCGCTCGCGGGGGGCCGAAGAGTAGACAAGCCCCGTACAGAGGGGCCATTTAATATTAACATTTTAACTATCGATTAAATAAATTTAATCACATATTATAATATGTATGTTGAAATAGGATCATTCGAGACCAGGACGTAAATAATGTGAGGTTTTTATATCTGTAGATAGCCAACCCAGCAATTTTATATTCCAAGGATTTTAAACGTTGACATAGATCCTACCCTGTATTGATAAGCTTGTTGGTTAGTATATATATCCTGGTCGTTTGTGACTTGAAAACGATGTGATATATTTTTGTGTATGTTGTAGCCACCCCTTATGCGTTATCTGTAAAAATATTATGTTTGTATCAAAGTTATTTTGACTGTGTTGTCCGCTTGTATTTACAACAGATACTGATTAGATTTGTTTTCTACTAAGTTGGTATTATACGTCTAAAAACTCATAAGGAAATATCAAATAAGTCGAAGTTATCGAACTAGTCTTATATCTTTTATGTGTCCATAGAAGCCATGTTAAAATCCAATACCTAATTAATAATCATGAAAATTTAAGTCCTTTCATGCTCATTCTTAAGTTTTTTTTTATGACATAGGCGGCAAACGAGCAGATGGATTGCCTGGTGGTAAGCAATTACCGTCGCCCATGGGCACCCGCAACACCAGGGGAGTCACAAGCTCGTTGCCGGAGTTTAAGGGGGGTTGAAGCTCTGGGAACCTTACTCACCATCAGGAACACAACACTACATACCTGAAAGTACATATTCTTATTAGAATTAACTTTAATAATAACATATTTTTAAAGTCAAGAATTTACAGAAAATACAACGTAAAAAATAAGACTAAAGAAAAAATAATAAACGTCGTTAAAATTGGGCCCCTTTGGCATGGTGCCGAGTATGCTGGCAGCATTCCCCCGCTGTATCGCGATACTGATTCGTTGCGCGAGAAAGCTGCCAGCTACAGTATACAATCTAAAAAAGGCCCTTGAGGAATTGTACCAAGGATGCTGGCGGCATTTCCTCGTTGTATCGCAATGCTGATACGAAATAAAATATTATTTATATATAAAGAAAAAGCTAAGTTCTAAAGCTTATAATTTTGTATTTACTCTAAGTGAAACTTGTAAATTATTCTTTGCCGCTCGTCCAGCGCGCCGGTGGCAAAGCACGGAGCAGCGATTTGTAAGCGCCACGGAGTATTATTTTGTCATTTATACCGAAGACCTCTACAGCTTCCGAGAACGGGCACAACACTCAATAAATAGAAGAATTGTAGCGATCTATCACCTCTACCTACCACATTCACCTGTCGCTTTCAATATTATGTTTCCATAATGGAAATTATTAATAAAAAAAAATACGTGTTGCCTAGTTTTAACACAGGTATCCTTCTCTTATAGATTATGGAAAATTTTAAGTCAATATTACCTCCCAGTTTTCACCATTTAATTAAAAATGTATTTCTCTAGGTTAGTCGTTGCTCTGCCTCCGAACAAGGGACCCTGGGTCCGAAATTCGAGAAAGGGCATATATTTGTGTGTATTAGACACAAATATATTTGTTCCAGATATAAATGTACAGATAGACACACCTTGGCGGATTTGTTTGAAGTCGACTGTTCTATGTATAAAGCCACTATAAAATGTTTCCGAACCCTTTAATGCAGATATCTCCAGCGATATTTAACTCCAAATGTTCACCGGATCCCAGAGGCAAATATCTAGCCAATGCTTATTGGCGTTTTGCCTAATGGTCTTAGCTTTTATGTGTTGTAATAAGAACTTAAATGGTCTGAAACTTATTAAGAACATCAAGTCAATGATAAGATACAAACGTAGAAGCAATTACATTTGTTTCAAAATGTATGTGTTTGGATACCTATGTCAAACCCAAAAATTCTACGATAAAAAATCTTTAAATGTGTGTAAGTTTCCAAAAAAAATTATCTAGTAAGTGAAATATTATAATATTTTTAATATCAATATGCAGACACTTGACCTCTCTGTCTCCTCTCTTATGACGTAAAGCATACAAAAAAAAATGCCCCTTGGAAAGTCAATTTTTACTAAAGGAACTAAAATTGACAACAAGCTTTAGAAAATAAAACTCTTTGATGTTGCTCCATAAAGTATGTAAGTACTTTTTATAAAGTCAACAAGTAGAAAAAGATGTTAACATCAGCATTATCTATATGCTTTCCTTTGCGCGTTCATCTACCTATTTACCAAAATTTCTTCCATATCTCACCGAGTCGTTAGAAAAAAACTATTACCGACGTAGGTATGACTATTCCGTTTGAAACAAAAATTTTATAACACACTGGCTGTAACGGGTGCTAAATTAATCAATTGTTTTTAAGTAAACTTAAGTAATAGGTATGTCTTAATATATTTATTTATTCGAGGCTAACATATTAATTAATCTCTAATTCATTCTGTATTTCAATATGACTTTTAACAAATTATAACTTCTGAATGCTACGGAAGCAGAACAAGTCATAAATAATAATAAAAAATATTAGTCTAGTCTGACGAATGAGAACACGAATGATCTTCCCATCGATTTGCATATGAAACAGTTTTTCGTATGAACGCGACGCTGAGCAACACAGGTGATAGGTAGATAAAATGTCTATTTGTTCGAGTCCACAGAAAAAAACTCAATGAATTGTGGCTACATCAAATACCTGTTTGAAGAAACAAGATCGCGTCTTTGGAAAAGGATAAATTGTGAATATGATCATAATAAAACAGATTTTATAAAAACTTGTGAAGGTGTGAAGGCATCGAAGGAGGTAAGCGTTTCCGATTTCAAAACAACGAATTCGATAGCACAATTTTTTCGCACGTTTTATGTCATTGATGGCTATGGGATTTTAAAAGGTGTTCCCAAATAAAAAACAACCTCCATTTTATGAACATTGAAGACAAAACTTTGTACAAATGGTTCAGATTTATTTATATTGTTTAAAAATGGGATCTGTGTTTCAGTTTAGACAGGTATTTTTAATAGCTTAATATAGACACATAGGTAGGTTAGAATACCTATGTGTCTACATTAATTCTACAAATCTATTAATTTAATTGATTGAAGGATATCACACGGACCATGGCACACGCGTCGAAAAAATAAATCAAACATTCATCTTACGACGCCCACCATTAATAAAACTCTTTAAAATATATTTAATAATGTCCACAAAGGTATGGAGCACAATGCTCGACCCATAAAGGGGCAGCATTTATTATGGTGACAATATATCGAACACAAAAAGATAGTGTGACAAAGACGCGTACTTTTTAATAATATTGTCATTTCTCAGCAGCAGTGGACTCTTTCAAAAAGCCATAATGCAATAATTTATCTCTTTATAAGAGTTTTTATCTGTGGGAGAGTGCGGGCGAGGCCAGGTGAGCACGGGTTAAGTCTACTGTATGATCTTTTATTAGGATTAGTGATTTGGTAGTTACCGAATAAAGTTTGGAAAGAAAAATCAACTATTTTATTAAAACTTATACCTACTCTAATAAATATTGGAATATAATAAAGTTCTATCCTATTAAGCGATCGAAACAGTGATCACTTTTTTGTTATTTATAACGATTATAAGACTTAAACTCTCCTATTCATATTACGTCTAGACTCTAAAGGCGTTTACGGCGCCAAAGATTTTTTTAAATAAATTTATCGTAAATTAATACCACTTTACTGTACCGTCGGAACTTTGCAATTTGTCGGTCAAAAGTAGTTGGCTCATAAAACAAGAGTTACGGCATTAGACAAAACGTTACGCGCCTATTCGGCCTTTGTCCCTAATTCTGCGTGAAACATTTTCGATCGCGCAAAAAAGTTAACGACACTTTATTGTCGAGACAGGGTTGACATCGGAGCCACAATAAAATCGATGAAATATTGAAATATTCAAGGGGCATAGCAACTAAGGGCTATTGTGACAGAGTTTACACAGGTAGTCGCTCAAGGGCGCCTATTTGGGCCCTTGTTGTATAATGCTTCAATAGCTGTCGAGTTGCAAAGCGTGCGCGCAAAATGCCGATGCAATGCCATTTTAATTTAGGTCTTTTGTTTTAATATTTTTTATTGTTGTGGTCTTCTGACGCTTGTTGATCCTACACAATGAAAGACGCAAAATAAATATATAATAGGTATGGCATGCTTTCATGACTCCACAATAAAGCCATTTTATACCACTTAAAAAAACTGCTTGCTTGAAGTTCAGTAACCACCAGGAGCCTACGGAAACTATGTTTTGTAATTGGTTCCAATTTAAATATTTGTAATAAACCTGTATCTACCTATTAGTTCTGAGCTTTGGTTTATAGCTAAAACCTTTACTGACAGAAATTCGTCGTCTCACACGAAGACCCCAACCGTTAAGCTAGTTCAGCTTACCTTCACCCGCATTTTAGTCATCGACCCTTGTTAGATCACCAATCAAAAGTTTGACCATCGAATGAAAACGCTCTAAACAATAGACTATCCAAATTTAAAGTCAAGCAGGTATGATGCTTTCCTGAGTCATCGTATATTCGCTCTTATAGGGAAGGCAATATGGTTTACAATGAAAGTGAGATATGGTAGCATTAAAATTAATTAAGGCGGTCAGGACCGCCCGCGCGCTACCGTCCCGGCGGGGCGCCCGTGACAACTTCATGCAGCTTCCCGGAACGCCCGGGTGACGGGGTTACGTACCTGTGACGTGAAGCCAGAACATGTTATCCTAAATATCCTCGTTAGGAAACTACATGTATCTTACAAAGTAGATATGTTTATTGCCTAGCTCCTTAAATGAGTAATATTTACTACAAACTAAAATATCACACAGGTAAGTTGAATGTATTGGCTTTGATCTTGTGTTGTCACATACGTAAAAAGTAAAACTGAATAACGATAATGTTAATATGTTATTACACAAACACTGGTAATTTTAGCAATATATAGCCGATAAAAGTATATTCTTTCCAATGCGTTACTTTTGGCTCCCTAGATGTCTTAAGGAACGCTGATATAAATGAAATCAAAATCAAATCACCCTTGAGTTGCGTAACAGCCAAAAATAATGAACATGTACATTAAAGTCTACCGCCTATCTCACTCCTACTCCTATCTCAAAGTTGTGGTCTTCTAATAAGATTATATTAGAATGAAGTAGCATATAAATAAACAATTACATTTTATCACCACGTAATCCTTGCTCGGAGGCCGCGATAACCATCGGCTTCCGAAAGCCTCCCCGTGTTTACAGTTTACCTCTAATTAGGCAAATTATTTCTCTCCAGAGGCCGTAGCTATAAATTTTAAAAATGATTGAGAAATTAAGATCAGAAATCAATGATTTAAGTACGCGGTTATGACAAGGTTGGCATTTAAATAGCGGATGTTTAATGTAAAACTGCGTAATATTACATGTTTTGTGGAATAAACTACCTATAAAATATCACGAAATTAGATATATCGGTAGGACATTATATTACGATTGCGTAACCGCATATAAGACGTACAAGTACTCATATTTTATAACTCTTATAATAAAAGTATAGCTTTCGGTAGCAGCAAAAATCATTACATTTTTTAAAGTTCCATATTATAGTAGTTTTAGACTTTTAAATACTAAAACTTACAAATGCATGACCTTTAAGCCAGTCTTTCCTGTGTCTGTGGCGTAACCAAAGTTAAACTATTCCATTCTAGTGGCTATATCTTTCGAATCAAATCGCCATTGCTGCCTTATCACGCTATTCACCAATCTGTCACTCGACTTGACTAGCGAGCTACACTAACTACATTACCTACGTATTTATATCTTCACGAAGTTCTATAATGTTGGGGATACTGACATGTACTATTGTGTAGCTCTAGATCGATCTTCTTATTAATATAACGGATATTCCTTAAGAGACTAAACGTGATTATAATATACCTAATCATATTTGTGTTGAACAGTCGACGCGACGTCAATACGTTATGTATTATAGAGGCGTATGATGTGAAGGTGTAAACAGAGGCTCTAGTGTAAGTTTATTTTGACGTAACTCAAGTATAAGTTTTTAACGTAACAAAACGTCACCATAAGTTAGAGTTACCCATATAAATTACATTATCACTTACGCGTTCGAGACGTTTTTTTTCGTCAAAAGAAACTTACACTAGAGTCTCTGATACTTAACGTTGACCGTATTTAGAATATCTACTACCGGTAAATGGTAAAATTAGAACTCGTAATCAATTATGTCATTTTAATTCACAGCGAATAAGTAAAATAATTGTGCACGCTGTTTGTTAACAAAAATATATAAATAATAGTGTCCGACCGAAGTTTCGGTTTCGGTTTCGGTTTCGGCCAGTTTCGGCCAAAAAATCTAGTTTCGGTCCGAGTTTCGGTTTCGGCCAAAAACGGCCGAACCTTTCGGCCGAGCCGAAACTTTTGACATCGTACTTTCGGATTGCGTTCAGCTAACGTCGGGCGCGCTCGGTTACTGAATCAGTGCTCGTTGCTCGTTTTGACGTGTAATAGTTATTACACATTAGTTAAAAAAGAAGTTTGGTACTTCTTTAGTACCTACAGTGGTAGACATAAGTGACGACGAAACTTTAATGTATGTTTAAAGACTGTATCGTTTATTATAAATACAAATAAAACTGGGTCTAACTGATTACTTACGTATTAAGTTGTACTTCTGTATTCTTAGGGTATAGCTTGATTTTGCATGAATCAATAGCATGATTATTTTCAAGCCATACCTAATGTAAGAAAGGTTTACCTACTTTTTTCATTTTAGGGACCATATGATGTTTTTAATATCGTGTAGAAAATATATTTCGGGCAAACATATATTCAGCTTAATTAGAGACTATTTCGCCTTCTTTGGCATGATTTAATAAAAAAAAAAGTAAAAATATGCTGCCAAAACCAGTCTCCAATCATAATTGACTAATTAATCTTCTGGAGAATAAAGTGGTAAATATTTATTATTACATAAAAAATGATTTTTCACACAACATTTTGGCCTCCTTACTTATCAATGGTCGAAATAAGGAAGATAGCTAAAAGAAACGGCTAAAAACCAAAGACTGACGAACAACGAATCCTGTTTAATTACGGTTGATGTAGAACGATTTTTTCTCACAGCGGTAATGTCTTGCTCGCAAACTGTAAATCCGAAATCGTTATTGTTACTCTGGAGGACGTAATGAATTTTTGACAAAACTGACCCAGTTTTGTCAAAAAATCATGCTTTACGTCTACATCTTATGATGGATATTGTATCTAATTAAAGCACTAATTAAACAACAATTAGATAAAAATATAATACAAAGAAAATATGGCTAAGTAAAGTTGTATTTATAATAAACAATACAGTTTTTAAATAGTTGATCCTAAAAAAGGAAAATGCTGGTCTCTTTAAGTGTTTCAAAAATACTGTTTTTGAAAGCATAAAAGGTGATTAGATTATGTAATTATGTTCGAATTAGCCTTTCTAGGCTAGCTCATTTTGATGTTTATGACTGAAATTAAAATGATTAAAAAACCAGAAGTAAATAAAAATATGAGCTTTTTTTAAATAAATAATAAACTGTTATTATTTTATACCACCTATATAAATTAAAAAGTTGCTACCAGTGGTAGTAAAATTTAGATCCAGTTCTACCGTAACCATGCTGAAATTTCATTGTGATAAAATTTGAACGTAGAAACGTGTAATATTAGGTTGCCGAGATATTGTATTCATGAAAGTTTAGGAAAAACGAGCCTACGAGCAATTTCTTTTAGCATTTTAACCAGATTTATAAAAGGTTCGGTTTCGGTTTCGGTTTCGGCCGAAACTAAAATCAAACCGAACCTTCGGTTTCGGTTTCGGTTTCGGCAAAAAAACATGTTTCGGTCGGTCACTAATAAATAAAAACAATCATAATAATAATGTTGCGACATAATTCCTCTTCATTTAATTAAAATAAAATGAAAGTAGTAACAATTAATGTTATTCTAAATTTAAGGTTTATTGTAAATAATAAATAACTTCCAAATAAGTTCTGATAACACATTTTTTTGAATTGTTTATTATTAAATTACATGACGTACCTACTAAAAAAAAAAAATTATACATATTATATATACAAAATTAAAAACTAACTTCAGATGTTTTGTACATATTTACAAGTAGAAAATTGGCTCGGGCTCTGAGCTGGATGGTAGGGTGCCCAGAAGGCTGGCGGAATTGTCCCGCTGTATGGCGATTCCAATACGCTGGGCAAGGAAGATGCCAGCTTTTGGTCACACGTAGTATTTGTAAGGCGTTTTGGGTTTATTATTGTAATGCAATTCGGTAGTACTCGTATGTAGGTACTTCAATAAACTGTAGAGAAATGATACTTTGCTAGTACAATATACAATATTATCTGCTGACGACTATACGATAAGCTATTGGTATGAGAATTAACTCGAGGTGAAGTCGCTGATCTGATGATGAAGTCAGAAGTTCAATCGTAATACTCTTTGGTAGCGACAAGTAAAACTTTCTGTAGCATTACGAGCCGTATTACCATAAACCTACGTAGTTAAAATATGTACTTAGCGTAAGATATTTGTATGGAATAATTGTACAATGGACTAAAAACGGGTTCCAATGCCAACGATCGACATGTTCAACCCTTTGGCGGTACAAATAATTTTAACTTTAAAAACAAATAGCATAGTTGCATTTTATTCATAAGAGTGCAAAGTAATTTAATAGAAATTATTTAATATTACTGATCGAGTGTTTTTTTGATGTTAGCTGGTTGAATGTTCTTTTATTTAATGTTTTTGAATGATAAGTGATGGATACCAATCGTTGTAGAGTTATTTTTTTTCTCTCGGTAGTGAAGTGAAAAATTGTGTGTTTCAGTCGGTAGCAAAGTGTGTTCCCCTCCCGTGCTTTGAGACCCTCTCAATGCTCAAGATTTCACTGTCTGAACCACTCGCTATGCTCGTGGTTCTATTTTGGAATCTTTCGCTAGCTCGGGTCTCAATATTAGCACGAGAATGTAAAAACTAACTTTGCTCCCTCGTATAACAAAGAACTATTCTATACGTGTGTCTTATGAAACATTTTAAAATTTTGTATTTGTAAGTACCTTCAGATACAAATTTATAAGATGTTAAGATATTTTTATCATCTATTTCCTAGATTATCCGACGCCTCGCTAGGTCGCCACTAATATTTAGTTATGGTTAGGTTAGTTAATAGTTGTTGTTGCTATCAAATCTAACACGATAAACGGAGGGTTCCTAAATGATTTGCGTACGCTACGCTACCACCCCAGTTATCATTCACCGACTTCACCGTGCCTAATGTTATGAGCTGTGGCCAATCTCGACCCCTAATACAATTATTATAATAACTTTCTAGTGAAAATATCTGTAGAGCAGTGGCGACCCGTTTATACAAGCCGATTCCCGCCGGCTTGACTGACTTTACTACAGTTCAACGGTTTTCCTTGGGCTCATGAAGAAAAGGCTATAGACATATCCGTGTTGCCTAAGAAAAAAATTGACGCGCCGCGACTGTAGAGGTACACTAATTATGACTAGGAATACTTAATTACGCTTTGCTTAATTTTTGACGTGGAATTCACGTTTGCTATTGAATTACAGTCAGTGTGGATAAAAGCGTTAAGCAACATAGTTGACTTGACACTGTAACAGTTAAAAAAAGGAACTGTTTACTGTAGATAAGAAAAATCTGCAGTCATTTGTGATTCTTTGTGGGCGTCCAATCTCACCGAAAAGAGTTGAAAAAGTAAACACTATATGAGTAGGTCATAATCATAATCATTTTCGACTTTGTACTTTTGGAGCAATTCTGTTTTTTTATTAAGAGTTATTAAGCACTTTTGCGTATTAAAATTAATACACATTAAGATTATTTTGAAAAGTATTTAAAAACAGTATTTTTGATATAATTGCCTATTATAATAATTTTATAGGGCTATACATTTACAAAAGAAGTTATGATTACAACGTACCGTAGGTACATGTCTCAATTTGCAAAAAATATACACGATAGCGGATACTTGTGGTGCCTTATTTCACGCTGCTATTGATGCTGACTGTGCTTACTATAGAGTCACTTGAACAAATACTATATAAATTTTAATAACCTGCCTTGAATATGAGCATTCTTTTTGATCGCATTTCAGTACGCTTTATTTTCAGACCATAATTACTTAGGTATTAGTTATTAATATTATATTACAATTACTGCTATGTATATCGCTGCTTCCCATTCTCAATAATTACGCCTATCACATTTTCCATTCATTGAGTTTATTGCAAAATTATTGTCGGAGACACAAGCGGACGCTTCTCACAATTAAACCGAACATAAAATTGAAATCGCAGTAACAACATCACGCCCGAACGATTAGAAAGTGCCGTAATCTTTGTCAACGTGTTAAACTTTGACCGAATTATCTTGGCGGGGCGGCGGTTCACATCGTTAAATTTGTTCATATTGCAATAAATATGGGTGTGTTTTTGTTGTTTGGCAACAAGGCGCGACGTGGCGAATGGTAATAGAGCGTGGCATTGCCGGCCGGGCGAGTCTACCGCCACTTTCCGCTGCCAATTTTTTGCTCGTACTTTTCTGTAATGGGCCGTGTAAAGTATTTTTCAAATATAAGGAATGTTAATATATTTAAACTTATATAATTTGAATACGTTGATTTGATAATTATAAATATTTAATGAATACTACAGTAAGTACATTCTTAGACAAATTGACTGAGCCCCACGGTAAGCTCAATAAGGCTTGTGTTGTGGGTAGTCAGGCAACGATATATTAATATACGAATAATTTTAAATACATACATAACACATGTTGGACACCAGGAACCTGTCCTCATGACACAAATAAATGCCCTTAGGTACTTGTATTTAATCCCAGGACCGTCGGTTTTATAGGCCGATCACCGACTGGGCCAATCCGACGTCAATTCCTTGTTTTTACTCGTACAAATTGTCATTTAGGCTTTAAAGTGACAACTGCCTAGGTCAGAGGCAACTGGTCAAAAGCTTTCTGAGGCATGCCGTAGCTTATTCTACTTGACCAAAAGGAACACTATTTAACTGTAAGCAAATTAATCAAGCCGACTGACATCGGGTTGTGTGAACACACTTCCACTGCTTACGTCAACGTGGGTAAGGCCGGTATACTATATTTTTAAGGGACGTCCGTCATATGACACTAAATACCTATGAGATAATGTAGGAAATTGGTTGGTAGACGGTCTTTCCAGATAGACGGTCTTATCCACATTGACCTCATTAGTTTTTCTTTTATTACCACATCAACTATCAAAATATACTTAAAATATTTTTGGGTAAGTATGAGTGTCAACGCCGTAAAAAACGTTTGTAAACCAACAAACATTTCCATTTACAAAATTTGAAATTAACTGCTATTGAACCTCAGTGTCGTGAAGTGCTATTGTAGGCCCACAAAGCGTCCACAACAATGTAGGTAAAGTATCGGCGACAAATAAATAAATAATCACTGCAACCAAAATAAACTGCAATTGTACGAGTGTTGGCACTTTTGCTCACAGTGGCAGAGATATGGCAACAAAAGAAAGCAATAAATCGTTGGTTGTGACGTGTTACCGCAATTGTTATGCAATTTATGGAAAATTGTTATTATTTATAGGCGTGAACTCTGGGAGAATTACTCAGTAATATTTACCAAATGAGAATAGGGCCTATTCAAAAATAATAGCTTGGTCACGATGCATAGGCGAAGGGTAAATTAACTTACAAATGTAATAAAATAAATAGTGAAGTACGAGTAGGTAGGTAGTTGTGTAGAAATAAATTAGAAAATATAGAGTCGTAAAGTATTGTAACAAACTAATTTATATTCATCTAATTCAGTACCTAATGTATATACCTAGATATTTTTCTAGCAGGAACGGCATTTGTTTTGTGCTTGCCACAATAAAAATATCGACAATCCTGCTATCGATAAGTACATACTACTTCAACTTCAAGATGTACACACAGTCTTATATCGGCTACCTACCTAGACGCCGCGTGTCACCGATCTTGAACAAATTAAACGTAATCCGTATACTTTTGATCCAATTTACGTTTATAATTTGCAATGAATAGTTCCAAATTGTTTTCTGAAGTAGGTATTTAAATATATATTGACTTTTATTATTGTTAGTTATTTTTAACCCTATTACCCCATATTTGTCTTTGTATTACCTGTATGGAAATTGAAGGGGTACTTATCGATAACAGGACTGTCGATGTTTTTATTTTGTCAATCACTTACAAGAAATCGTTCGTGCTAGAAAAATATCTAGGTATACAGTAATGTATTTATGATTGTTAATATTTAATGACATTTTTGTCTCCCAAAACGGGGGAGGCCTATCTAAGGTACCTTACATCAATAAATAAATTAAAATTATTTAAATTCTTTTTTATACTTAGGTACATTTATTGATTTTGTCCACAAATTAGCTCGAGGATGGTCTTTGTAGGTGCCTTTGTAGGTACAGTTAGCAGTAATGAAAATATCAGAAAGTTGCTAAGCCAGATGTTCAGAATAATCTTGACATGTTCTTTCTCTTAACAATAAAGTCGTGTCAAGCTCATTTTGAACACCTTGTCCGCTTAGTTACTTCTGCTGCTGACTGTACCTAATCTATAACCTATCATTGAAAAATATATACTTTAATACATAAATATAATTACGAACCTGCTGTAAATGACTACAATCATGTCTAGTCATGCGGTCTACTAGAAGTTGCCTACGCCACGCAACTTACACTCAATGTAGGAATTACTAAACTAAAACTACACTAGATTATAACAATTAACAAACATCGCATCGCAGGTAGAGTGTTGTGGAATGCAACGAAAGTGAACATGGAGCTAAATAGCCCAACTCGCAAATATTATAGCAAAAAAGCCACGAAGCTCTTTCCCTTTCGAGGCATCATTAGCTGTCATTCCCGCCTCCCGCTTATTCATTATCTTGTCAAAATATTTCGCTGAATATGACTTTTTTCTTAAATTTTGAGGGAATTTGTTCAATTGTTATTTTACAATGCGCAGTGACATCTCAATATAGATACAAAGGGAATCATTTGTCATTGTCCATTAGTTGATATTGTTTGGTAGTCTTATAACATATTGACCATATATTGTACCTAACTACACTACAGTCATTTGTAAACACATGAAGTGTTGTTAGAATGTGAATATCGGGAATAATATTTATGAAAAACTATTTTTTTTCGACAGCCTTACATAAATTGACTGAGCCGTGGTGGTTAGGTCAAGAAAGCTTGTTTTGGGGTAATCAGTCAACGATATATATAACATAGGTTCATATAATGAAATTTATTCAGTATTTTTAACATAAAATTATATTATTTAATGTAAGAACTGCTTTACTCTTAAGTAATTCGACATACCTAATATAAGAAAGTATACATATATGTAGATATTAAATCGCTCTTATTTTCAGGAAAACATATTATACTTAGTAAATAATATTAGCCTACGACCGTGAAGTAGACAAACGTGTCCGTAAACATTAGTACCTAATAGAAGCGGTACCTACAGCATGAAATAAAAATCGCATTGTAATCCGGTATTGGCTCGAGATAAGGAGGGCTTGTGACAAGGCAAGAATTATGTGCTCCAGAGGGCAATTTTTCTTCCTCGGGATTTATTTCCGTAATTTATAGAGGATCCGCCTGTATCTGGGCTAACCCTGCCGGCTCTGGCCCACAATTAAGACTCGCTTCAGGTACCAGATAATGAAACCCTTGATCAATATTGATTTAAGTTATGTTCGTCAATAAAATAAAATATTGTAAACAGA
This sequence comes from Grapholita molesta, assembly GCA_022674325.2. Taxonomy (NCBI): domain Eukaryota; kingdom Metazoa; phylum Arthropoda; class Insecta; order Lepidoptera; family Tortricidae; genus Grapholita; species Grapholita molesta. The sequence goes on from CP053126.2 coordinate 8,490,437, forward strand.
TTGCCTTGTTGAATATTCTCTCAATGAATATTTATTATTTTTGGCTCCACATCGTACTTAACAAATAGTTAATTACGTTAATTTTAAGTAATAGAGATGCTTCAGTAGGTAGGTACTTGTTTTTGCTTGATACAGAAGTATATAATGCAGGTTTAAAAATAATTCAGGTGCAAGCCGGAGTGTGCTGGTTTATTGATTCCAATTTTAATCTTTCCATCAATCAACCGCCGGTTGCCGAAATTTGAAGCGGCATTTTTTCGCCGAACGTGGTCTGCCATGAATTGTCGACGACAAAAGTGTCTGTGGCAGCGAAGCGTCGGCCGTCGGCTTAATACACCCCCACCCTCGACCGCAGTCGTAAATTTAGGGTTTCATAAAACCAGATCCGAGATAAGACACAGTGTAGAGCGTCCCGGATCAAATGCGAGCCTCCGATCTACCACCATAGACAATAAAAATAATGCTGGCGCATCTGCGGCCGCATTCTCCATCACTGCCACGAAATTTGTTGTGTTTACATAAAATACGACGCGATAGCAATCGAGGATTCACCAGAAATGGCGATGAAAAAATGTCACTTTCGCGCGAGAATACGCACTAGCCACGGCAACACGACACTGCGTAAGCCTACGGAAAAAATGAAGCTGTCAAAAGGCCAACAAAAGCGCATTATAATCTTAACAGTTTCTGAATTGCTCCAGTATTATGAGGCGTGTATTATGCCTTTCAGCCAGTGTAAGGATATTTGGGCGCCTTTGTGGCTCGGTATTGACAAATAACTAAGATTTACTTTTAAACTAAAAATAATGGGGGATTAGGATGGCAGCCGGAGTAGTTTTTTCAGTTGAACGCTAAGGCTCTCTGGCGCCAGTGGTCCGATATTGCATTATGATGCTGGCGGCGATTCTTGAGCGGTGTTAGTAGCAACAAAACGCATTGCGAGTACATCAAGTGGAAACAAAAGCATTCAGAGTTTAAGAAAGTGAAGTTTGCGTAACGAACAATCCAGGGAATTAACAAGAAAGATCGAACTAAAGTTATTCAATGGGGTTTTCTACAAAGTTCACATTGCATAACAAATACATAGCATAGTTTAAAATAAACCAAGTGTTATGTACCTATACACACGTTGTTTAATGACGTGGATGTATTTATAAATTGGTTCTTAATTTGTGTTTACGGATTAGAGATAAAATCCATAAAACAAACTTATCGTTAATTATAATTAGGTAAATTACCCACTTATTTTTGGCTGGCGATTTGAAGTTTATGGCTCAATAAATTGTTCATTTAACTCTTTTTGGTGATATTTTATGACGAAATTAATAAAACTAGTAATGCCTATTGCATAACAAATATTTGTTATAATTATACCTAAATATTATAATTAATCATTTATAACGTCGGCAGTTTAACAAGCTAGTTCATAAATGATAACGTAAGATAACCTCGCTTTTACCTACTGATTTTCTGACACTTTTAGGCCATGTTAGTCTGCATCGTAAAAACTTACGTAAATAAACAAATACATATATAGAAATCTTTGACTTTGTTGTAAATACATATGTAAAAACATTGAAACCAATTCCCAATGACGTGTTAGCCCAACGGGCTGTATAGGTGCCCATGCCTGGGACATATATTTAAAGCTTCAGTAGATAGGGGTGCAATAATTTTGACAATGACTAGCAACCTTACGGGGGGCGTAGGCGCGGGGGGCGCGGGGGGCAATCTGCGCACTAAATCACGCTACGAATAAAATTTATGGCGCCGAGATAAAAACTCGCAGCTTTTCTCTTTTACGTTCCTTCACCCCCCCGAACCCCTCCTCGCGGAAAATCCATAGGGATTTTTCCAAGTGCTCGGGCGTCGGCGTATGTGGGGTCGGAGCGATTTTGTTTTATGCTTATTGTCCGTTGCGATGTTTTGTTTGGTAAGTTGCACAGATAAGGGTAGGTACGGAAATTGTCTGCCCCACTTCTAACTGGATATATACATATTTATAAGCTTTTGCATATCACGTACGGATATCGCTTGCAAGTGATCAATCTTGATCTTGATCAAATCTGATGGAAAGATAAACCTCATTTTAAAGAAAAAAGATTTTTATTACAGTGGTAAACTAAATTAAAACGAATAAAATTAAGATTTTCTATAAAAAAATAAATTTAAATTCCTACAGGTAGCGTACGTTGTGGAAAATCAAATGCCGATTCAATATTAACAGATCGAGTTATTAAATGCATTTACGTACCTACTAATATTACTACAACTAAGTATAATGGTAAAAAATATAAGTGTACCTAACTATAGGTAATAGCATACCATGGTGTTCAGGTAAAAGTAAATAAGTGGGTAAACTAAAGCGGTCGTTTGTATGGCGAGTGGAAAGGGGTTGGATGTCGGTTTTGTAAGATATATAGATATTTTTATGAGAGGTAGGGCACAGCGAAGTACCATCACGCTTGAGTCTGGAGAAGCCCAACTGGGGAAGTACCTCCTCCTTACAGAAGACCACAGCCATAAGAGCACTGCTACCTTTCAGGTATGTAGTGTTGTGTTCCTGATGGTGAGTAAGGTTCCCAGAGCTCCAACCCCCCTTACAGGCCGGCAACGCGCTTGTGACTCCCCTGGTGTTACGGGTGCCCATGGGCGACGGTAATTGCTTACCATCAGGTAATCCGTCTGCTCGTTTGCCACCTTTGCCATAAAAAAATATATATAAGAATTTAGGTAAAATTCCACGCAAACGAAGTAAATTATATACAAGTTGACGACAATTAACAAATATTTGAGATTTCATTTTCTTTCTTATGTTTAAGTTACTTACATTCATATTCATAATGATTAATGAGATACTGACGTGCGAGCCACTATTGTCAAAATAATAAATATATATTATGCCCAAAATGTTCCCACTGATTTTTATAGTTTGTGTATACCAATGTAGGAAATTACTGTGTTCGTTGGCTGGCAAGACTATATACTCTATTTAATTTAAAATGAAATCGGATTTTTGGAATTGTCTGTGCGAGAAGATTTATTGCAAGCGCGAAGTTGGGCCAACTGAAATAAATTGTCAAAGGGTTATTTTATGGGGCACAGTTCGGCCAGGAAGGGATTCGCTGACTCAGACATTTTATCTAAGTAGGTACCTATATCTAGTTGTTTAGCCTATATAAGGTAAACGTACTAGTGCTCGACCGGACACGCTTATGCCTAATAAATGGCACCCTGCTTGCACTAATATTGCGAATGACATATTCCAGGTGATATGTCGACCTCTCGTGTACGTCTACCTTAAATCTCCTTATGTATAGCCTAGGGCACAAATGTGTATGCGCTTTTTCACCTTTAATCATGGCGTGACAAAGCTATGTACCTATAATATAATATAGTTAAAGTATGTTAATAGCCTTGAATGTTATTTAGTAGGTACTATTAGCCACCTCTGCCTAAGCTTTGCACTATAACATGTAGGTATTATTTTTATACATGTTTATTAACCACCATCTCTGTAATATACATGCGTGAATAAATATATAAACTGCATTAAATTCCGTTGCGTAGTTGTTGGGTACAAATATGTAAACAACCTCTATATTGTGAAGGCGATAAAGTGGATGTTCAGATTTGTATTTAAACTTTCGTGAGATATATTAAATAAATTAAAAATTAACACGGCTCTACTCACGTTTATTTAGCCACTCGCGCGACATGTTTCGGAGAACATAAGCCTTCATTTTCAAGCACTAAGAGTGCTGAGTGTCCGTTCGATTCGCCGATCGCATCGCCGGCCCGTCACGCACACGATGAGAAATTTAGTATTTACTAAATCATTAGGTATATTCTATTAATAATCAATTATTATATTCTCCGCAGTAATATTACAGGTTAAACTATACTTAATTTTAGTCACAGCAACCTTACGACGTAAAAGGCGTCGCGCTTCAAAGAAAATTTGTAAGTACCTACAACTCAAGGGACCGATTAGAATGTTTTCTGAACTACATAATGGACTGGAGAAAACTTTGTAATTCAGACTCAATTAACTTGGAATGTAGTAAATAACGTTATCTTATATTTCAATCGATCGCAAGCAAAATGAAAAGGATTTATTATTACAAGTCTATTTTGAAATACCAAGATTCAAATATAATTTTCTCGGTGAACCTAATGCAATCGTGCTTCTTATCGAACGTGGCATGAACGAAACTGTTTCTTTACACGTATAGTAATTAAATATTACTAAATTTAACTTAAACGTTTGTGCATGCAACAATAGCTTTACCTTGTACTCGTATATACCTAAGTGTAAAGGCATTGTAAAAAAAAACATTATTATACCTACTTGAATATAAAATTAAAATACGAATTTGCGGCTGAAGTAACTAACTAGGTATTCTGCATTGTCACAGACAGCCTAATATCGATAAACTCACCTTTCTCACAAAGAACAATTTATTAGACTGCTACGATCGAAGGCGCTGTGCTCAAAAGTCATGAATTGGAAAATCTGAGCCATTGAAGATTTAACCACACGAGCAGCTGCCTCAGTTTCCAAGAGAACGTAAAGCCTCACCTTTCAATCCGCCCGAGCGACCAACATTCGCAATCCCTAAAAACTGTCCTGTCCCATCACCGATCTCCTTTTGTCTTTTATCTATCCTCAATCAGTGTTTACATATTTAGATGGCGTGCTCCGCGTCATAATAATGTCCCTATTAGAGTACAAAGCGAGATTTTCAAAGAAGCAACAGCAAAAAATGACAAAAATATCCACGTCGAGCGCAGAGATTACACGAGAGCAAGGCCATCTGTGGATATTGAGACCGTCTCACACGAGATAGCTTATCGAACGATCTTGACTCGGATTTTGTGAAGAAAAAGCGAGAGAAAAGGCTCCTATTTATAGATGAAGACCCATAGAGTACTGAGCCACAATCGCATTACCTCGCCCGACGTCAAACCTAACGATGATTTGAATTTCCATTGTTTATGGTGGCAGACATGTGTCAAAGTTCGATTGGAATTTAAATTCGGCTTCTTTGTTATTTTCTCTTTTTGTTGAGTTGTAAACATGGGACGGTGATGTTCCAATTTGGTTACTTGCTATGCTGTTGGAAAGCTGGTATCTATGACTTGTCGGGATAATGATTTTGACTTCGACAGGTACCTATGCTGTGAGAATTTGTTATGAATCATGCTCCAAGTTAGCCGCTTGTTGTTGTTTAACTTTTTTTCTGACTAGACAGAAGGTGCTTTACACCCTACTACAAAACTGGTTGTATTTGTATTCTGCTGTAGGTACATATGTAGGTGTTCCGAATAAACTAATATACTATGTAGGTTTGACTGTCATGTACATACACGCTAGAGTTTCCTAAAGACAGAACATCAAAGGTCGCAGAACATCTGCTAAATTACCAAACTCGAGTCAGCAGTGAGCGAGGGCCCGGCACAAAGCGACTACCATTTTGTTCCGACACTTTTCAAAATTGGAACGTGACGGTTGCAAGCGCTCTCCGCACTGAGACAATGACATGAAAAGGAAAAATGTAAACGGCCCTATTTAAAATAGGACCGTTGCGGCAACTAATATTTTATATCACGTTACCACCGCAGACGAGTATGGATGTTTATCACGTGTTAATCCCGGTTTATAGAGGCTATAACGGTTTGCACGGAAAATGAGAGTTGCTACGTTTCATGGTCGAAAGCGGTTAATTTGAAAGTGCGTTCTTGAACCCTTTCAGAGGCATTGTATCTTTGTGCGCTTTGTACGGGAGATGGTTTATCTGCGTAGGGAGGTACATAAGTGCTGTTTTTTCATTCCGTAATGCTTTTACATTTCAAAGGGGTTAAATATTATTCAGTCTGTCTGGCTCGCCGCTTAGAAAACGAGTGGGTGTCGCGGGATTGGGAAATATTTTGTTTAGAATGCTCTGAATGCTGTTGTTTTAAGTTTGTTTTTACGGTTAGCATGACTATTTACATAGATAGGTGGCACGTAATAGTGACAAATGGCACCTAGTATGTAAGTCAGAGAAATCTGTGTGGAGGTATTAAACATAATGTAGGTATGTTATAATATCCTAAACGGTCTTATTAGCCTAGCCGGTAGTGACCATGCCTAATAAGCAGGTAGATTAATATAAGTCGGGTAGTAATAGGTACTTATATTACTCTACATATATTTTATGTGTTTATCGCGCATGTTGTTTCCTGGGTTATGGACGTTATCTATGTGTATAAATGTTATATACTTAATATAGTATATACTTATAGGTAATATAGGTACAGGGTGGTTTTTGTATTGTGATCAGTGGTATGTTATTGTAACTCCATTAACAACTATGTCGCAATTTAATGTTGTCGTTTGTCACGTAATTTATTTTTACGATGAATTTAAATAATTATAAATAAATATATATTACAGGATATTCTTACACAAATTGACTGAGCCCCAGGGTTAGTTCAATGAGGCTTGTGTTGTGGGTACTCAGCCAACGATATATACCTATTAAAATAGGGACAAATATCTGTGGTCATGCTCATCACACAAATAAATACCCTTATACTCGGACTTGAACCCAGGACCATTGGCTTCATAGGCAAGGTCAGTACCCACTAAGCTAAACATGTCTTGATAAATAACAGATATTCATTTAAATACAACCAAGTAATGAAATTAAATTAAAACAGCTCTATGACCCACGTGTGCAGTGATATTATTAAAATGATACATATTTTTTTAAGATTTAATTTTAGTTCCCAGTTACAGTTAACCTTTGCGTATACCGTACTCCTTTCTCAAAGCACAAACAGTAGTCAAATAGCGTTTAGACACCCACATTTCAGTGCGAACATAGATGTAGAGCACACGCCCGCAAAAACCCGCCCCACTAACCCCTCAAGACGCTGGCATCCCCTGTGATTTACACACACCCCTATAAATCTGTCTGGCACAACACTATCTCGAGCGCGGTAATGGTCGTTGCACAACACTAGCTAAGCTTGAAACTGCTTACAACTTCTGTAAATACAGTTACTTAGTATACCCTAACGTGGCATAATATTGAGCATTAGTTTCGCTTCGAATTTCAACTACTTACCATTAGTGCGTCATTATACCTAGTGCGTATCTAAAATGTTGACAACATTATAGGTCAAAAACAACACTATGTACCAACTTATTTGACGACCGGTCTGGCCTAGTGGGTATAGTGACCTTGCCTATGAAGCCGATGGTCCTGGGTTCGATTCCCAGTCAGGGCATTTATTTGTGTGATGAACACAGATATTTGTTCTTGAGTCATGGGTGTTTTCTATGTATTCAAGTATTTATATGTAGGTATCTAACTATTATGTATACCGTCGTCTAGTACCTACAACACAAGCCTTGCTGAGCTTACCGTAGGACTAGGTCGATTTGTGTAAGATTGTCCCGAAATATTTATTTATTTATTTTATTTATTTTACTTATATCACTATTATAGGTACAGTCATCAGCGTCGTATAGTTAGTAAGAACCAAAGTAGAGCAGTAAAATTAGCGATACCTGGACATAATTCAGTAACTTTTTTTTATTATTTTATTGGATATTCATTAATATGAATATCCAATAAAATAATTTGAATATATTTAATTTATATTCAATACTTAATAGTATTGAATATAAATTAAATATATTCAGTTAAAAATCCGGGGTCGTAGACGTATTTTTTAAACCAAGGGATTTCATACACTACTACCTAACTTTTTCCTAAAAACAAAAAAGATATATCACTTAATAACAAGATTAAACTGAAACCAATTTTACGTACGTAGGTACATCACTGCGTCACTGTAAATGACATATTTAGGCGTCAGAACTAATTAGCGCAACGCAAAAAGAAAATACGAAGGTAAATCCTAGGATTAGGTAAGTTTAAAATTATATTTATTGACCTTAATCCTTTGACTTATTGTACTGAATTAGGTATATAAACAATATATACATACACTGTTGGCAAAAACATCGTAAGTAGGTAGGTACCTACTACTTTTCATTACCATCCATACTCGTACCTACTCGTAGGTTTGTAATACCTACATAGTACCTACCTACAGTCGCCATCAGATATATCGGAGCTGCGGACGTTGTCACAAATATCTGAACATGAAATTTATCGCCGCGACAATAGAGGTGTTGTTCCGATATTTGTGACGACCTTGGCCGATCAGATATATTTGACGTCGACTGTACGAGTAACAATAACTAGGTTCACGTTCCCATCGAATCATCGCCGAAAGGCAAAGTGAGAGTTATAAAAACCATTTAATTAATTGGGGTATATATTTATTATATCCACTTTGTATGACTTTATTTAACAATTACTTGGATTAATTATATTCTAATGGTTTTATGGCAACATCGTTTCGTTAAAAACTAGTTCTAATCATAATACCTTAACTATTTCGAATTATATGTTAGTACCTATTTGATTTTCGTTAGGTATAGCGTTTTAAGTAGTGTAGGTACCTATACTAATATCTAAAAGTGTTAACTTTAATGCACCGCCTACAATCCTCTCTGCTTTGCCCAATTGTTGACTGGTAGAGAATGCCTTTAGGCCCTTAGGCATTGTCCACCTTTTGTACTTTAAGTTTAATTTTGTGCAATAATGTTTAAATACATAAATAGTCGATAGGTACAGAGGCAGCCAAGATATGATTAGATTATGCATCTGCACTTAAATTAAAGTACTTACATATAAAAATGTTTTTAAAATATCCAATTTTACGTTGATTGTATGATTTTATTGACCAGCTATTTATGGATTATATCAATACAGTGCGGTAACGAATCAACATTCTATCTGGGAAAATTATTAGTGTTAAACTATAAGTAATTAATATAATAATTTCAATTTTGGAATCTTACGCTACCTCGGGTATCAATATTAGCACGGGAAGGTAAACACTAACTTTGCCCCCTAGTGTATAAAAATAACTATTAGTTGATAAAAATACTAAGGTTAAATAACCACTAGGTACCACAAAAAAAATATATACCTAAGTCCTAGCTACAGTAAAGTGTCTGGCAAAAATATTTGGTAGGTACTTAAAAAAAATACTTGTTTGAGATAGAGGAAAATGGACGTCATTTTCGGACTATCGGTACCACATTAGTGGTAGGTACATGAATATCATGCAATCTTATAGATAGGAATTTTTTCAGATTTTTTTGGCGAAAAAAAACTCAAAAACAAAAATCCAAAAAAAAAATCTAACCCGGTCCTAAAATCCACATTTATCAACGGACTTCGACATACAAAATGCCTAACTAACTCATTGGCAAAATTTCATCAATAACAGTGTTGTGTGTGTGTGTCGAAAAAAAATATTTTCCGTGGACAATTAGATAGGTAGGTATACCTATTAAAACCTTTGTAGGTATAAAATGGTGTCAGGTGTTGATAAAAGTACCTACTAAGTTTTAATATAGCGAAGATAATAATATTGGAAATACGCTTTCAGGAACGTTGTAAATATTTTCCAAAAAGGCCCGGTGCCGCGAACTTCGAAGTTTGTATAATTCTAGCATCTTTCTATTTTACTCCAATTACGGCGTCATGAGAGTGACAAAGATAATCGTTTGAAATTTACGAATATCGTTTTTCGCAGTAGCGCCTATTCCGTTAGATAAAAAGCTGGTCCAATGTAACCCAACTTACTCTGGGTATTCGTTCTGAGTAGATATTATTGAAATATGAATTTATTATTGATTTTACGCTTATATTTTTGTAATTTTACTCAAAATAATCCTCAACACCCCGGTCCAATTGCTTTCCAATTTACGCACATTATTTTCTACTAAGCGTTTACCAAAACTTTTCTAAGACTTGTAGTTTCTGAAGTCCAGTACCTACCTAGATCCAAGTAGGTACATATTAGAACTTGTGATATATAAATCTACGTAATTAAGTAGATCACCTAATTGCTAAGTTGAGTAATGGGCAAACTTGGTACAGTGTTCAACTTTAGTTTTGTAGCAGCCTACAAGGTTACAGCAAGACCCTACCTAGGTACCTATAACTACCTACCTACTACTTATTTCATACTGTACTACTTTGTAATAACTAAACATCATTTCACAGTAGAAATCTTAGGACATAAAAGACGGACTTAAAGCCCTGAGACATCTATTTGTACTAGGTACCTACTGTAGGTATACCTACCTAAGGCAGGTAGGGCACTACCTTAACATTACGAGGCGATACGTCTTTTAGACTTTAGTACCTAGGTAGTTGGGTGAATAGATAGGTAGGTTCCTACTACCTACCTCAAATTAAAAATAATTCCTAGCTGAAAAAGTGCCAATAAGTATATTTAGAATAACCACTACTAATACCGATGCAATTGAGAATTGGAAGGATTACATTTTTTGTCTAAAAAGATTAAATATTGTGGCTTTAGTACCTACCTACGTAGGTACCTAAAGGTAGTGTGATTAACCCAGATTTACATAGCATGGTACTTTTAGTATAAATTATAAAAAAAAGGTAACATTTACCTATGTATGTTCATTGATTATCAAATAGAATGAATGAGATCTGATCTTATACCAGTTACAAATAAAAAATTACAAAATTAAATGTTCTTAAACTTGTGCCATTTATAATCCCGTAACTACAGTAATGAAGATAAGATAGCTATCAATATCATACAGACAAAATTGTTTAAAATCATCCGGCATCCATGACAAAATTATAAAAGTGCTTCCATTGTAGCCACCGTCATCCATCAAGCGCGCCGCGCGACTAAACGCACACTATCGCACTCCCGCCCAAAAAGAGAAAAAGAAAATTTAAAAAGCAAACACACCCATTCCAACGGCTAACCCCGCCCACTTAGGCCGCCCGTGGGTGAAACGGACCAATCGGATGACGGCTAGAACCGAACGGCGGTTGGAAATGCCGAGTGCATCCGAGAGAGGCCGATCGTGCGCGCGACAACAAAAAGTATGGGACTGGTTTAGTGTCGGGCCGCGTCCCAACGACGCCGCTCCCCGGTCGCTGTTCGGTGCGCAAGCGCATGCTACACACTGTTTTGTTATTCCAAATTCAAATTACGAACGGATTTAAACAATAGATCTCAGTACTTGTGTGTGATGAATTTTTAATTGATGAAAATGAAACTGCAAACGGAATGGAGCGCATGATTTCAGTGTGTTTTCTATACTCAGTGATAACCAGTGATTGTGATCGACTAAGTGATACGCATTTGATACGGGAAATTAAGGTATCTATGAGTATTATATAAACATGATGAATATAAAGTACAGTTCCATGTATACAATCTCATCATCTGATAAGAATCAGTGACAATAGGAAAAATTATGACAGTGACAACTTCTTTCATCTATTGCAAATCTTATCAGGATTTATTGATATAAAGTACCTTATGCTTCCACTGTCAATTGACTTGTAGATATAAGGGAAATATATTTTTTCACTAGTATGTCTATAATTTTTTTTTTAAGTACAAACATAACCTATAAGTAGTCTACTTGGTACCATATACAATATTATTATGTATTAATTAAGAATATGGTTTATATACAGTAAAGTAATAGGTAGGCAAAATAATAACTACATGGTGTAGTTTGAAACTGTATTTTGCTTTAAATTAAAGCCACAAGTCAGAAGTAAAGTAGTTTTTCATCTGCGCGGCGCCCGACGGTACGAGGCTCACTGCGGAGTGCAAACGTTTTAATTTTTTAAATCAGAAAGAAAACAACTACAACGTATTAAATCGCGTATACTAATTTAAACTTCATCCCGAAATTTCGAACCCTTAGCTGCGTTCGTGGTCATCGGGTGGACTGAGGAAAAATATTAATTTACCTCCATCCTCAAAAAATTACAAAATGCAAATCTAAACATATAAATTATTAAACAATTTTGGGGCTTGCACATGATAATTGTACACCCTAGAGGGGCTTATTACAAATTAAAGTACAATTTTTTTTTATAAACTACAAAGTAGGTACACTGTCCAACACTATGCCCTCACAGTCTTGCCTGCTGTTTTATTAAATGAACCACAGGATCCCAAGCTGGTGGTACAGAAAAGCCATCCTCTCTATTGAAGTTTGGATACTTCTTAATTTCAATAGCCTCTCGCAACATTCTGGGAATATAGCGTTTCTCCTTGGCGAGGATTTGGGGCTTATCAAACTTTATCGAGTGATTAGGCTTATCCGTGACATGCTCCCAGACTGCAGACTTAGGTCGACGATGCTTGACATCAGCTATGTGTTCCTTTACCCTGGTTGAGATGCTTCTCTTTGTCTGGCCTACATATGAGAGACCACATTCACACTCGAACTTGTAGACTCCAGATTTTAAATCTGATTTGCATTTGTTGTAACTACTATTATTACCAGAATATAGTTATAATTGTTTAATTTTTATTTAATTATGGAGCATTCAACTGCCCAAATATCAGGAACACTAATTTAAAAAAAAACTAATCATTATGAGATATTTCAATTGTAAATAGTACTTGCAATGCCATATAGATATACAGTGTATATTTTTCATACGGGCGTATAAGTATCCGGTAATACGATTCGTATTATGTTAATAATTTTGTTAAATAGTGCTATAACATAGTTGTAACGATTTTTTTAAGTCTGACCGGGCAGCAATGTACGCAGTCCAACTAATTTTGACATGACAAGTAATACTGACATGACATGACGCATCGGTACGTTAATTACTATGGATGCAATACATTGCGTGCTTAATTTTTATGTGTGAAATAAAAATAAACTATTTTTTTTAACAAAATGAATGTAAATAGGTTCTTGAGGCCCAATACAATATACGCCCGCATGAAAAATACACACTGGATGTAGCCATCTTAGCTTTGAAATATATTGAATTATAACCTAATTGTAATTGATTTTAGTTTTCAATCAAAGGAATAAGAGTAACTAACAAAGGTACCAATTATTTGTTTTTATTATACCATTTAGGTACTAATGGTAGGATGGAACATGGAGGACATTTTGGTTTAATACAAATAATAACTAATTTAATATTCCATGCATTAAGTTTTCTCTAAATATTCAACCAATTAAAAATTATGTTAAACAAGTGGTTTAGTTAAACCGGAAAATATAGATACCTACGTGGCAAAACTATGTAATCACGTCTCTGTTACCATGCCATTAAGTCTTGGATACATGTTTTTGCCGTATTAAATATATCCATATACCTACCTATATTTAACTTTTCTCACAAATTACAAACGAGTTCTCAATAGGTGAATAGGTATAATGATGATGAGCTTATCTGTACATAGGTGCAGTCAACCTATTTGATTTATGTAACTTTATGTCATGTAATAGGTACTCGTGTACAGTCAGCGTCATATAGTTCGTAGCATTCAAAGTACTCGAATAGTTCGGTACACCATACTAATTCTATGGTGTACCGAACTTTTTGAGTACTTTGGATGCTACCAAGTATATGACGCTGACTGTATATTATGTTAGTTTATTAACTTTAGAGACTGTATAACCTACGTATTTAAGAAAACTAAATGAATAACATACGTAAGTTCAATAATTTATCATTATTAATAACAACGCGGGTTTAAGTAGGTGTATGTTAATACAATACAATACAAATTAATAAATAGGTAAACTTGTTTATAGAGTTGCCATATAATTGTAAAAAAATAGTGTTAATTATGTTATCTTAACAAAGATAATTTAGATTTCATACAAAATAACGTCCGTAGATATTTATTTATTTGCGCAAATAGATTAACATGTCAGATTAAAATTGATATTTTTTGTCCGTTTCAGTCTCAATTATAATTCTGTTTGTTAGAAACAGACAAAATTTGGTTTTTTCTTCTATGAAGCTAGCATACTAAATACTTGTGTGTACATAAAATAACTATACACCTATAATATAATCCATTTTTTAGCCCTTATAGGTAGGTACAGTCATTATTTTTTTTAAATAGGTAGGTACCAATAAATCATTTTATTTTTTAATTTAAAAAAGGTGATAGAACTCTGCAACAGCAACAATATGTGTAATTTAAGTCTTAGATTGACAATTGAATCGAGATACCTAGGTAGGTACCTAAGATATGAAAATATAATAACGGATTGATATGAATAAGTAGAAATGGATTATATATGGATTCGATATGATTTGATAGGAATGTAATACGCTTCCTTCGTCTGTATTGGTGGAAATATATAATGTAGGTCTTTTCAAGGTAAGAGTGAATAGAACGTTACTGAACCAGCGTGCTACACCCTCGACCTCGTCGACTCTTACCATCAGATGTGAGGGCAAACGCTGGTCAGTTTTGTATTTAAATACATACACCTATGTAAATACAAGCTTTACCTACTCAAGAGCAATGAAAATGGGCCGCTTTGTACCTGTAGAAGTCGATACGGAATGTGACAATTTTTGAGACACTTCCATTTATGTGTTAAAGAAAAGCCGCTGAGTTAATAACATGTCAAGTTATCATAGTAATAAAAACAGATATGAGTGAAGTTATCCGATTGAAAATCAAATATCACCAAAACTTTATCTACACGTGTTTCAGACGATCGACGTAGAATAGTTGTAGGTAGGTAGATAGTTTAAGCCACTTCTCTACGTACATTTAAGTACTTGGTATAATCAAATAGACATCAGTCATTTACCAATACATACTAGAAAGGGTAAGTAAGTAGCGCAAAGAACTGAGCACAAATAGGTACCTTGTTTCTTTGATTCCATTTGTTTATGTATTTACAAAAAAAATGCATTTTACTATTTGCATTAAAATGTATTTGACAAAATTTGTCAAGCAATAGTAGTTGAAATTTGTCAAGGTATAGCAACTACTGACATTATTTAAAATTAATTATATATATATGTAAGTACTAAACTAGGTAAAAACATTTTGTGGTAAAATGCATTTTTTTTGTAAAATGTCAACAAATGTACATAGGTAGGTTAAGTTAGGATAAGAATTTTGTGACTTGTGTTTTTTTTGTGACATTAAAGTTTTTTAATTTGAATTAGTGTTAGATAGGTAATTACGTTTTTTTTTAATTCGATGCGTCCCGTCAAAGCAATTGTAGATGTCAAAATTAATTAATCATATGTTTAGGTAGGTATTTTATTTTATGGAAGTCGCCTCCATTCCTGTCTGTCTTGTATTCACAGAATTGATAAGTGATAACATTTGACTTTGGTATGCTTTAGTATCTAATTAAAAACCTAATCTACACCGAATAGTATTTAATTGGATAATTTCGATTATTAAAATATATATGAAATGTCGGACCAAATTTTGTTCTTAGGTACCTCAATTTCTAAATTAATCTTTTATAGAAAATGCTAACAGTAATATTCTTGAATTAAAATGAAACATTTTGGTACCGGCTGCTTGCCGGCTTAAAGAAGGAGCCCGTACCAAACTGGCACTGATGTGTTGTACCTACCTAGCATATTCAGCGTCAAACAGGATATATCACAGCAGCCAAATATGTATACTTATCGGATACCTACGGGTCTTAATTTATATTTGGCTACTTTGCAGCTGCTACTAACTATATGATGCACTGTACAGTGTCCGATACAATCTATCTATTCTTACAAGGGCTGGGCCAATGACCGTTACTACATTATTTTTAGGCAAGTGATCTTTCAGCTTAAACAATTCAAAATATTTGTATGCCTGCAGCCGCTCAGTTATAAATAAACTAACGATATGTAAAAGCTATATCGAATGCCAATGTCAATGTCATCCCACACAGTTTTCCGAGAAGCCGGTGAGCTCGTATTGGTCGTCGAACAGTTCCAAATTTGAATGCGACGCAAGATGCGCAAACGCCGATCGATTAGAATCCGATAAGCTTGTGTGTTATGTGCTTGAGACGTCCGCCGGATATAGGCAGCTAATAGAATTATGAATAACATACCATGTATAAAAATGATCGTTTATTTAAATGTCACTTGCGTTTTGATTTATAATTAATTGAAGGCTATGGGGGATTTTTTTAACTACCAACGAAAGTTTTTTTTTAAATATATTCATACAATATAAACATTGTAAGAAGTAGATGTATGTCTACTTAAGTTAATGTTTTAGCTAACCCCACTCAGTAAGTGACAGGCAAGATTGGTTTATATCAACTACCTGGTAATATTTTGTCATTTTGCAGTGGATGTCTCTCATAATGATTGGCACTTTATGCCAACATGGCAATAAATATGTATAAAAAATGCAAGAGGCAGGCAAAAACTCTTTGCTTACTGCTACAAAAAAGATAACAATTCAGGATAGCGAACACTTTATAACATGATGAAAATAAATGTAAATAATAACCAATTAAACTTAATAGTTTCCAAATTATTATTCATATCGTCTTAATCTGCGGCTGATCGCCCTAATAAATTAATCAACATTCAAACAATTTGCTAAATACCAATCAACATCGTATTAAAGGTATTTTAATATATAAATAAATCACAGACCGTATAAATTATTCAAACCGTTTAAGGCATCAATCAGCCCTATCTGTTTACGACTCTCTAAACTTAAAATTGTCTTCAATCATACTTAGATTAGCTGTTTTAAATCCATCTAAATTTTATATCTCTGAGAGTTTATTTGAAATTTAAATTTTGTTGACTTTATTTTACAATACAAACCATATTGTTCTTATTATAGTACAGCTACTGTGGGACTGTAAAAATCCGTTATCATCTATTAGATACTCAATTTTGTTAAATAATACCTATTTTAAAATTAGCCGATAAACTTGAGCTGGCGAGGTGATCAAAACGATCTGAACATCTATTTGTGTACATATAATTGAAAGAACCACAATAGATTAGCTGTTGCGAGTACTCGTATTGAGTGACCCAGTGCCCGGATCTTAATCCGAGCCGAGTAGCCTACCAACACAAGTTGTGTTGTTAAGAAGGCTTATTATACCCACTCTGTCTCTAGAGAGCTGTTAGCCTATTATTACAGCACTTGAAAAACGTCGAGTGACCGATACCTTTTTGTTTACTTGTGTTATAAATAATGCCACGCGTGTAAGGAGGAAAAAAATTTGGTAGATATTTTAACTTGCGTTTCATAAAGTTACAATTACGATGTCTTTTTTTAACAGACATGTTTTTGGAAACAGTGGCAAGTAAGGAAACTTTTAGGTTTAAACGTACCAGATGTTGTGACAGTTACCTATTTCCTATTAAAATAACACCAAAACAGACGGAGGTGTTTATAATAAAACTTGATGAAATAATGAATCAGAACCAAAATGAACTACAGGTTACTTATAAAAATAGCGACAATTAATATAAGGTTCGATAATCGCAGTCCAAAGACCTATGGTTTGCTTTTAAATAATATCTTGTAAGTTTATTTAAGATACAGTTTCAATTAGGGAAGTCGTATCAAAATAGTTACAAACAGTATAACCGAGGCGTTATAATGCCACGTGTGCCGCTATCAGCTTATTAAGATTAGGGATGCTCCAATTAAGATAATTGATTCTTACGGACCTCCCGTCGGATAAACAAAAAACAAGAGAAAAATAGCTTGGTGGGTTTAAGTGGGAGACATGTTTATAACAAGAGTTGTAATGTATTTAAATATGTTATAGCTATAAAGTTGTAATGACTATGAATGAAAATGTATATAATGGCAGAGATAAATACAATTTATTTTGTTATTATGATAAATGTAGTTTGCTTCAGTTATAGTTGAAATTTTTCATTTTTATGCTTCACTTATAGTTGAAAATAGTTAACATTTTTATAATAATTTGAATAATATAGTACCTAGATATATAGTTTTTTTATACAACTTTTACCGTTTAAGACACACAGGCATATACGAGTATTTTATTTTTATATATTGCACCTGAGTAACCTTGGGTACCAATTCAATAAAAGTTACAAATAAACTGTAGAAATGTATAAGCAAGGGTATAATTATATGTACAGTTTTTCATGTTATAGCTATTGGCATAGGGTAGCAAAAATACTTAAACTTACCTATTTACTTACTAAAATATATTGGATTTATTCTATTTCCTCTGGCACCAATATTTTTCAATTTATAAATGACATGTCATTTAGCGCGAAAACCGCGACGATAAAATAATCATATTCATAATGTAATAAACAGTTTACGGCAGTGGGAGTAAAATCACAATGTTTATCATTGGTATCGAGTTATAGGCGATCAAGGATGATTTATGTGTCGAGATGGGCTACTGCTTAGCCCTGATCACTCGATTGTGATCACATCCGATAGTGGCGCGATCGCACGCATCGATCACTCGGAACGGTATCGCCGTCGAGACCCGAGAGGCTTGGGCAAATAAAGCTATGCTATAATAGGGCATTATGTGATCGTGCGCCTTTAATAGCTTTAAACTGCACTGGGTGTATCCTCAATTGTGCATAATAATGTTTATATTTTTGTTGTTTTTAAAATACCCTAATTATAAATGCGAACTATTTATTTTAGACGGATTGCCTGATGGTAAGCAATTGCAACACCAGGGGAGTCACAAGCGAGCGCACCCCTGGCCTTTAAGGGGGAGCTATGGGAGCTCTGGGAACCTTACCACCAGGAACACCATACCTGAAAGGTAGCAGTGCTATTATGGCTGTGGTTTTCTGTAAGGAGGAGGTACTTCCCCAGTTGGGCTGCCCCAGATTCAAGCGTGATGGTCATCGCTGTGCCCTACCTCTCATTGTTGGACGTAGTTTAAGGACATACCCGGGTCCAAGTTTAAGGACATACCCGGGTCCAACTTAACAAATTAACTTTTTGAAATAGTGTGCTATGTATCGCTGCATTTTGTGGTCCATGGGGGAGGCATATTTCCACTAGTGGACATCAGTGGCTGATGGATGGATGGAAATAGGCAAAGTTATACAAAAGTCGCCGTTAGTATGTCCTGTTAGAAATGCATGATATAGTTATATATATCAGATATCATTGACTAATTGCAGCGATATCTTACGGTTAAAACGTCATTGCCCTAGAATTATTAGGTGTTTTTATATTTAACAAAGCATTATCACACAAGCGGGTATCTTCTTCTTTTGATTCGAAAATGAATATACCTTATCACGGGTATTATAGAGATATCACTACCGAAAATGTAATTTGCGATAAAATGGTGATTTCTTTTTTAGTTATCACCATATCCATTCCATTTCCAGTCGATCGTCAGATAACGTTTAAGTAGGTTGTGATTTGTTGATCTGATTTTATTTTGGCCAATATATCCTTGGTACAGTAAATATCTGTCGGATAGAATCGTATTACTTATCTAATATCGGTAAGTGTTTTGTGTTTGTATTTATCAGGATAAACTGCATTAATTGTGATTTTATAATAAGTTAGAGATGGTTATAGTCAATTATCTAATTTCGATTTTTGCGGTAGGTTCTGAGATAGATATATAGGAACTCTGATAAATTATCAGTAGGTAATTTTGGCCAACATTATTGATTTCGGTTTTAATTAAAATCGGTTTAATTAATCTTATAGATAAGTTTCTGTCAAAATTGTAATTTTTGGTACAACTGTACTGACAATGACTGTACTCAACAAGCCTAAACACTACGTGTTTATCTAGTGTATTTTAGGGGTCGCTACGATTACCTTCATTCTGGCTCCAGTAATATTTCACCTATATCAAGATTATTTTAAAGGTAACCCATTACCTACCTAGGCACATAGTGAAGTCTTGAAAATTTACCTATATTTCTCCCTTAAAATGGCAAGAAAAGGTAGTTATTATTTAAATTTCAGAAATAGTTTACAAGACACGCTTTTAACACAGAAGACACAATTACATACCTAACATGACTTGTCATTTGCGTCAAATGTGTGTATTGACGCAAGTATTGGGAGCACTCGAAAATGTTATCTGCTGTGTGTACCTACACTACCTACACTTTATCTTAAGTCGTGTGAACTTATTCTGTAGATATACAGCCAATGAATTTGTAAAATATCTCTATTATACCTGTACATTTTATGTAATTCCTGTTGTAATTACTATATTCTTAAACGGTACCTACCAGTGGCGGCGCGTCCTTAGAACTCGATTCCTGCCGGTTTGACTAACTTTCAGATAGTAGTGCAGTTTTCCATGAAGAAAAAGATTGTCATAATAATTCAGGCTTCCCGGCTTGTCTAGGATATAAATTAACGCGCCGCTACTTGTACCTACGTGTCTTTATCTGTATTGTAAGATATCCAAGAATTTCACGTAGGTACACACTACTTAAGTGCGTAACAAACTTCATAAATCATATCTACATTTATATAAATGAATGACATTAGTATAAGTTTAAAACACAATTTAGCACTCATAGATATAGGTTAAGGCGGTACGTTGGAAGGTCTCCTTATGAATTTCGAATCGAATCGATTTCAATAACTTCCTTATCTCAAGTATCGTTGCACTGTTGCCGAGCCGTGTTCATTTTTATACATATCAAATACATTAAAAAAGTAATCTAGGTATAGCTATTGGCCTTTTATAGATTTAATCTACGAGTAGAGTAGTTATTGTAATGCCTAACTTAGCTGTATTTTATTTGAAAATAATAGCACTATTAAAAAAATCAATTTAGGGATACATAGTAAGGAAAGTTATACCGTACATAACTCAAGAATGAATGAACAGATTTTCATGAAAATTGGTATGAAGGTTGCAGATTTCCTGGGTTAACATACAGGGTACTTTTAACCCGACAACCCAAAAACGGAGGGTAATGTTTGTAGTGTTGATACTGTTAGCAGAGTCTTAAACTCTTAAGCATAGTAATCTCTCGGTGTGATTGTTTCCTTTTCAAAACTAAAAACACAAGTTGCTTTTTAACGTTAGATTCAATGAAATTACAAATTACAGAATGGCATATTTAATATGTAATCAAGTGAAATAATATTACTGTCATTCTGTCATGCGTCTGTGATGTTATAGATTCATCGCATCATAATTTACTTAAAAGTCGAACAAATATATAAGTAGACGATACGGACGGTAGTAGAGGTCTACTACAACATGGGTATTACACACATTTGGTTTGGCTCAAGTACATATAAATACATACAGTGTTGAGAAATCACGATGCATCATAAATGGAAATATTTTTAATGGCTGGCGAATTCTTTCAACATGTTTACAGTTGTGTTTTATAAAAAAGTTAAATAAATCATCTACGGTACAGACAGTTCTATACTTTTATAACGGTTATGTGTTGGTACATGAAGTCATTAGGTAGCGAACTATGATTTTAGTGTGATATTTTTTTCATTTATGTTACCTATGTCTGCGAGCGTCATTTAGAACTTTATAGCCATCATAAGAACTAAAATGTATTATACCGTTTAATGACTTTATAAATAAGATTTAGTGTTGATGTACCGGGCTTATTAAAATTCAGTTATTTGCGAAAGCTTACACCTACCAAAATTTATTTCTAGCATAACTAAAATTTGAAATACACTGGCGGCCATTTGTTTTATTTAATGTCCGTATAGCTGTTTAAATATATAAAAATACATCAGCTGTTGCAATTAATTGCTCTCAGTTAATTTTCTTGGTCATGCAACTATGTTTGCTAAATTAATTACAAAAATTCTTAAAACAATGCTGTTGTGTTTTAACAACAGTTAAAGGTTAATCGCTTACAAATGAATGTTTAAGATCCAATAGTAGCCCGGGAACCTATCAGAATTACAAATTTCTTGGCTCATTGATATCTTGGGAATTTAGTGGCAATAAAAATCACAGCTCGGTTGGCTAACACCGTTTAATGCGCGTTTATCGCTTATCGCCGCGATATCGACTTGTTCGCACAATCAGTTAATCAAAGTGCAAGCGGCCAGATAGCGCTGACGACTTTCGATAACACACCCGTATTATCTTAATTGATTGTCTCTTTTTGACAAAATACCGGCCCGTGAATATTATTCAGTTCTCTTTGAAGTTGCGCAAGGACAACCGAAACGGTTACATAAACGGGTGATACAAAGTTTATCTCTTGTTTCAGATACGGGGCATGGACTGGCCGAGCACGTGAATCTGCCCGCGATGCTAGCACTGATTTCGGTTACGTCGGTAATCGAGTCACATTAGACGGACTGTTGAAATGCGGATAGGGGAGCGGACTTATTAGTGCGTGTGTGTAAAAGCGATGCATGGTTTGTGAGGTCGGAGCAGCGGTCATGGACATGAGCGGCGAGGGTGGCGGAGCGGGCGCGGGGGCGGGCGCGCTGCAGCAGCGGTGGTACGACAGCCGCGTGAACGGCAGCCCGGCCGCCGGCGACGTCAACTCGGACGCGAACGGGGACGGCTTCTTCCACTCCCCGCTGGAGGGCGGCCATCACAGCCGCGCCCGCTACTACCACCAGCAGATGCACCCCTCCTACTCGGCCGCGGTCAGCTCGCACGGTGAGTATTACACACCCTTACACAACTTACAAACTATACAAACTGTTGACGACAGAAATTCCTTATCCATACTAATATATTTGTTATAAATGCGAAACTAACTCAGAGAGAGTCTTTCACTCAATCTCTCTGTCTGTCTGTACCTTTTCACACATAAACCGCTGAACCAATTGGGATGAAATTTGGTATGGAGAGAGTTTTCAGATACCTACAAACTGTTGACGGCAGAAATTCATAATATTAAAATTGAAAGAACCATTAAAAGATTCGCCGTGGGTTGAGTAAGAATTGATAGCTTAGTTGGCCAGAGCAATCGGAGCAGTGTTCCGAAAGGTAATGTCAAATATTTTTATATTACCTAAGAATAAACTTAACTTATAATTAAAATTATACTTGCTCATATTTAATTAAACTGCTTTTATTTTGTATATTATATTACAAAATAAAAGTAGCTTAATTTATGTACGTTATATAATGTAGATACATATCACACGCACTTACCTACACATGTAACTTAGATATTACCTATATAATTAACAAGTCCTTTTTTTTAATGCTTGCCCCTTGACATACATAGGTACTATTGTAAAATATTTATTACTTGCATATTAAACTGGTTAGGTAAAAAAAAAATCTTTTTCATCCAAAAACCTGTTTTGTTCCTATGTTTAACTTAGCGAAATTCCAATTCTCGAGGAATCTCTCTGACGGCAGCAGAGCTGAGCAGGTTGGCCCGCCGGTAGGCAGCATCGGGCCTTATCGTACATCAGACTATATCTCTTCAAAACTCCTCAATTAATTCAACGGCCCGGACAACTCAAACTCGCCATTCTGTAAGGTGACAAGTTAGGTAAACACGATTTAAAATGGACCCGGGTCCCTTAAAAAATGAGATGCGTTTTGTTTTTTCTTTTGAGGCTTAATTTTATGGAGGCTATAAAGTTTTTCGTGGAGACAGGTGGCTCTTCTTTATAGTTTAACGACTCGGTCGAGCGCGGAGGAAAGTTCATCTATAGCGGGGTGCTTAGAGGTCAGATTGGCGTGGCGGCGCGACGGGGCGATTAGAATTTATTTAGCGGTGCGTCGGTAGTGATGTGACAGTCGAGAAACTGTGTCATTTCTCGGAATCGGAACAGGGAATTGATTTGGTCGCGTTCCCAGCAGTAACGTGTTGGTTTATGCGGACGGTGCTGTCGTGCCGTGTCGTGTCGAGTGTCGGGCTTCTTGTCGTGATCACATCTGGATTTGGTGAATTCATTTGTGCCCACGATCGGTTACCCCATTACACGTTATTACTCGAAACATCGATTCCCATGAGGCGATTAGGTAAACTTTGCTTAATTAAACTTTTTCCAATTTTAAAAATTTCTGAGTTTTAAGATTGTGGATTATGTCGTCGGAAGTGTCCTTTAAGTTTCTTTGTTGATGGCAGCGCTGGTCGAGGAGTGATAAAAAGTATGTTTTAGTGTAGTGAGGCTCACATAAAGTTGTTACGATGACAACTGGGATCGTTTTCGTCGCGGACAGTTTACGACCGCGCGACTCGCGGGAGGCATCGTCGCCTGACCACCGTCTTAATAGGTACCGGCGTTGTATATTTATATTATTTACCGGAATATTAGATAAGGTTCATGATCGTAAAAGGTAATGTCCGTACATAAGTAGTACCTACTTTAATAATTGAGGTGAGGGAGGTAACTAGGTACTCCTTGGATATTGGTATGATTCAATCGACTTGCATCTAATTTAGCCTAATTACCTACCAACTTTTTATTGTTTTTTCGCACTAACATACTAGGTTGCTATAAGTAGTGGAGTGTAAATGTAACTATTTCGACAGGCTTGCCGCATTTTAAGAGCGTAGAAGTAGTTTTCGACTTATGTAGGCAAACAACTACTCACCATTGGTAGCGTATTACATACTTGCTCGTATAACACTTTTTATATGCCTATGCAGTCTCCAACCTTTTCTATTCGACATAATGTTGTAGGTATTTAGTATGCTAAAAATGTCGATATGTAATGTCTGTCTCATTTCCATTTCTGTAAAACTACGTGTGAAAAGCAGCCGGGATGATAATTGCACATCGCCGTAATGACCGTTTTTGTGGGGAATATTACGCTGCAATTACACACGCTCTCAGGAATGCCACGCGGGTGCGAAATGGTCTACTCGATGCAGTTTTTAGAGGGGCAACAAAGTGCTAACTTATTTTTTAAGTAATTACCTACATGTTATACCATCACCCCATTTATTTTTTAAGCTATGGTATTTACTTAACTGTTTTGAACTTAGTTCTATAACGGCATAAAATAAACGCGCAGATAATAAGTTAAATAAAATAGTTATCAGCAAATGCATACTTATAAGAAATGTTTCAAACTAATCGTCATGTTAATATGTACCTACGTACCTACCTTCTACCATATTAACATGACGGTTAAACGACTAATAACACGTTCTCTATTTCGCAAGGGTTGTAAAGTTTGTCATACTACCGTTTCGCCAATATTTATAACATGTACAAGTTCTGGTTATCACCGAGCATCCCAAAACCGAGCGTACCGTTTCAAGGACATTTGTGGTAGAATTATTTTTTTATCGTTTACAATGTTGTGACGGGAACGCTGGCTGGGTAACTCGATACAGGCATCCATTTGACACTTTCATTTGATTTATAATGTACTCGATAGATCATTTGGAGATTTGTTTTTGAGTTTACGATTCACTTTTATTGTCATCTGATTTTATTCTTTTAACGTAACAGATACGTATTAGATATGCATGATAACTTGGTACTAACTTACTTTGCCCGCTACACTAACTTTGCCCGCTGCTCCGCTAGAAACTAAAATAGTAATTTGTTTTCTGTCCTTCTGCCTTTGCGTGACAAATAGGTAACTCGGCGACTAGGTAGGTATAGGTACTTAGGTAGTACTTATTATGTACAAGTGAGTTAGTTCGTGATGATGGTGCATGAAACTGTAGCGGGGATTTAAAACACAAAAACATTGGTGTTTACCAATTAACATTAGTATTCAATGTTAGGAACCATGGTAGCATCAAGCCTTTAAAAGGTATCTAACCTAACCTAACAGGTTCATAATTAACGAATAAGCTGGTTCCATATTACGACAACGGCTGTACTAGGTATGAACCTGTAGTTCGGTAGGTACCAATGTTCAAAGTCAAAACTAAAAGAAAATCGGAAACAAGTAAACATCATGATTGCGTGCAAGTTTAGGTGACTAGCCAGACTAGACAGCAAATGAGATTTTTCCAATTACCTCGTCCGAACAAGACGGGCTGTCTGTTTGGTCGGCCCTTCACTATCTGTGGCCGCACACCGAGTCCGGTTGCACTTTGCCTTTTGTAAAGCTCCAGTTGTGTTGGAAATTGGGTGCTATCTAGTATCTAGTTCCAATTGACGTTCGCTCAGTCACTGTTGCCTATTGTCCTATACCTACGTTGTGATAGGTAGGTACGTTGCCAACAGTCCCGACGTCAGATCGAGTACCCACAAAAATATGTACCTACACAAATGTATACATTTTACTGGATCCGTTTGATAAATTTTTGATGCATGACACTGTATTCAAGTTCACATGTAGATAATAAGGCCGACAACGCGCTTCTGACTCCCCTGGTGTTGCGGATGCCCATGGGCGACGGTGATTGCTTACCATCAGGCAATCCGTCTGCTCGTTTTCCACCTTTGTAATTATAAAAATCTACGTCTAATCTATCTTAAAGTAACTTTGCTGTAACATTAACAAGTCGACATTTCTCTGTTTTAGAAGAACCTAATTTCCCATTAAAAATATACTTAATAAGCTCCCATTTATATCGTTTCTAATTCTATGCAAACACGGCTAAATAGGGCACTAACAATGCTGCATTACATAGGAGCATCGTGGGATCCGTGGATCCTAGCTCCTTTGTGGTTTGGCAACGTGCGTGTCACGCGTACACGGTGCGTGAGCGCATGTGTGCCGCGCGAGTGTGTGCGTGCCCGCGGACCCGCAGATTGGTGCAATTAGCCGGGGGGCGGGGCCTGCGTACGCGGCGACATCTCCTCCCCGGCTGTGTGCGTCTCACGCTAAATTATTTAAATTAATCGATTATTTAGTCTTATTGCGATCCGATGGGCACAATTGGTTTGTGTTATAATGATGCCAGTTACGTCTGGAATTGGAATATTCATGTAACAAGGGTTTTTTTGCTAAAAGATCATGTTTTGGTGATCACTGTGTCACTCAAATGAAAAAAAAAAACCTAATACTAACATATTAAACCCCAGCCGCCTAGAGTCTTAAAAAGACCTCCCATTGCGTTCAATTTTGAATCTTTATTTAGGTAAGTACCTACTTCAAATAAATCATAATTGCTACCTACCTAATATTTTAGCATAATTATGGTTCGTGGATTAGAGTTTTTGCAAATTTACAAGGAATTCCATGGAGAAAACACATAAAACTATGCTGTTGTAAATTTGAACGCAGCCATAAACATGAGCCTAAACGAATAAATTAAACGAACAACAAAACTTAAAGTGTTCGTGTCGGGGCTCCGGCGTGCATAGACAAAAGACGGCGCGTCGCGAAACACCGAATTGTAATGAAATAATGGAACACGAACTCGCTAACACATGTACGAGGCGCGAGTTATCTGCGCAATACGCACCGATGCTAACTTTGGCCAATTTACATCCGTACTGGCGAGCGCAAGAGTCATTACACGTTTTGGGAAAAGGGGGGTAGTAATAAAACCTCCGAAGTAAAACTAACCTAACCTATCTTAAACTAATCGTAGGTACTTACAGAAATAAGAAATCTCCGACTGTGTCGTAGTATATAGTATTTCTGTCGGAAGTTTAGTTTTTTGTTGTGAACATTTACCTACTATTATCTAATAAAAGGTACATACAATCCGCAAAATTCTGTCAATAGAGTTTAAAATGTAAAAAAAAATGTGTTTCAAAAATGAAGTTTTATTATTTTTCTGACATCGAAGACCTTGAACGTACCCCTAATTTGCTACTAATATGTATGTAGGTACCTACCTAGTTACATATAGTCTACATATTTCTGTTAAACCATATATAAGTAAGTACCTACTTAAAACTTTATTTTTAACTGACTTCAAAACCCCTTTCATTCAAGTTTTTTGGTTGTTGTAGTTACCTAACTATTTCTATAAATAAACCTAAGCTCTCTGACAATTTTGACGATAAAATGCCACTGGATGTCTTTAGAATAAATATTTTAATCTAAAATTGGATAGTTCGATGAAAGGGCTTAAAGATGGATCCTTATTGCTTAGCTTATAATAAATCACGTTATTTTTATTATTACAAAAGTAGATGATAGGTACGTGTAGATATCATTGTTTGAATAGTTAATGAAATTATATTAACTTTATAAATACCCATGTCTTTGATATTTCTTGTTATTGCCTTATCGTAATAACGATTCCGTTTCATTAATTTGATAGCTGAAGTTAGGTATTTATAGCATTGATCGATGAAGATAAAAAAATATTTATAAACGCGTTATTAGTTACGATCATAGAAAAACATTTACTACATATAGGTAGATAAGTATAGGTAAATGTCCAAAGTCAATTCAATCCAACTAAATTGAATATATGTTTAATTCACAAAGGGATTAGACGTATACTACATAGGAACGTGTTACTACAGCTTATCTAACTAGATAAAAACCGCTAAGTTTTTTTTCTCAATGGCAATTTTCATAATATTTGTGTTAGGCCACGTGGAAATGTACTCTATAGCGCTTGCCGCTTAAGTTGCAAAGTGTCACATTGCAACGTACTTTTTTTAATTGAATTGAAGCGTCATTTACAATAGCGTAAGCGCCAACCGCCATAAGGTACTTTCCATGTGGACTACCAAATTTACTCAGGAGCAACGGTTGATAAACTGTACCCAGTCTTTATGACGAAGAAATATTTAACATGTTTTAGCTATTAACACTTATTGTAACGTTAATATTAGACTGATTAGACACTTGTGTGCTCTCTAGTACAGACACCAGCTCACGCGAACGGAAATGGAGTATTGCTTAACTTTCCAGACGCGCCCGAATTTGCGGGCACAGACCACAGTGCTACTAGACGGAGCACGTAGGGGACTCGATGTCAACTCATCACACAATCATACTCCCATTGCAATTTAGTACACACAGCAACACGCTTAGCTGTACATCGGTGGATCTTATGCCTTATGTAATACCTAAGGTCCACCAATGTACAGCTTCTAGTACGACACGAGATTGCAGTATTCCGCATGTATAAGAAATTGTCAATAATAACTTGGAATATTGTCTTCGGTTGCCGCGATAATTACTCATGAAATAAAACAACTAAAACGGATTATATCGTATATACTAATTTAAACTTCATCCCGACGTTTCGAACCCTCTAGCACCCTTTTAGTTCGTGGTCATCGGTTATTTCATAAATAATAACTTGTATTACCTACATTAAATAAGAATTAATACAAAGGTAAATTTTCAAAATTTTCCACTTTTACACGTTAAAAATATAGCACTTAGTTAATACAAAATTTTATAGTAGATGCGAGTGGCAACCCTGGGCTGTGGCGAGCGTGCCAGGAGGTATATGGGCCTTTAATTTTTTTTACAACACGCCATAAGACCTACATAACCTTGCTCCTACCTACGTTTATAGAACTTAGATTTATATCCAGGGCAATGAGTCAGCAGTTTGTTGTATTAAATCACTTATAAACAGTATGAAAATGCTGTGTGTTTAAAGTAGGTTACAACAAAAACAGAGGAGAAAATGACCATTGCAGTGTTGAAGTTTATCACCCAAAATTATTTTACGATTTTGATTTTTTTATATCATTTCAGTGTGTCCTCATATGCTCATACAGTTTTTATTTCTGCATTTTGTTAGTCATAGAAAAAAGGACTTATGCAAAATGTAACCAAATTAATCCGCATATACGGTGCTTTGAGTCGATAAAGATACCTAATATATAATTTTAAAGAGCTCGTGATTTTGATTAGAAATTATAAAAATACATTGGGATAGGAGGTTAGAATCGCTAAAACATATTAATACGAGTATGTTAACTCAACAACTAAGTTAGTAACTAATCAAAACTGATTTCGGAAATGAAATAGGGAATTGTTTTTTTTTTTATAACATTTTATCGCTTTCTAATATCTATTACCTTATTACGATACTAGGTACCTAGGTAAAAGTAGGTAAAAGGTATAGCGCGCTCAAAGCGGCGCGGGCTTTCTTAATTGATTTCGTGAGGTGAGCACGTCTAAGTAAAAATCGTGTACCATGCTGCCTGTTGTACAACACTCTTCAAACTATAAATACTTACTACTAACTAAAATAATTGTGTACGAGGAAAGTGCAAAATGAATTGTACTTATGTGTAAGTAGGTAGAGGTACATAATATAATTAATCTACCTATATTTTTAGGTTCGGTTTGTCTCCGTTTCAGTTTTACGAAAATCGTTTACTCACATATCTGCCCCCCTCGAGGTAGGATAAATCTTGCAAATTATTTTTGAACTTTGTGCTATATTTGTAATTAGACAAGATACTTCTTAAAACGGCAACGGAAAGGAGTCCTATTTTTTACAAGGAATCTTTTATGAGGAGGAGCAAGTTCTAAAAATCGAATTCTGTGCATAACAGAAGCTCATCAATTTATCAAGATTAATTATGTGCAATCTGCCGTTATTCATTGAAGCCGTTTACTGGCCGTCACAATACATTAACCGCCCCTTCTCAGTCGGATAACGTGACGCAACGGTCCTATCACTACTACTTTATATTTCTTAAGATTAGCATGAACCTCATACGATAATCGTGCAAGGAAAATTACTTTAGCTATAGCATATGCTAGCATACTTAGCGCATAAGAAAGTCCATTATATTTCAATTGAATTTCTACTTTTCGGTAAGAAACGGACTACTTATATTTAGGTACCTCTATCTGATATTTATTAATGATATCTGGTCGGAAATGAGCGACTAGCTATCTACAATTTTTGGCTTTATTATTAATCGTTGTTTACTTATTATTTCGACCAAAAAAATGTATTCCTAGCTTCCTCACTTTTTCAATTTGGTATCTTTCTCGTCTCAAGTAGTCTCGTGCCAAGAAGCTATTTAGTCATTTATCGATTGAAATACGTACTTACAGCTTTATCCTTACACTACTTACGTAAGCACCTATGGTATTATGAACATAAATACCAAGTAGGTGTGTACATAAGTTAGCTACGTACCTAAACTTTATATAACGGGCAAGTCGACTACATCTATTTTTATCCTGCCTTTGTTGCACTCTGTAAACATGTTGGCGGCTCGTGGCGGTGGTATCGATTAGTCCGAGCCGTGTAGCCGCGGTAGTTAGAATGAGAAAAATCGATCGCTACCAAATAGAAGAGAAAACAACAGTTAGTTTTATTGCCGGTGCTTACCGCTCGAAAGTTCGCCTGACTACACCGCCATCTACGTGCGCACTAGGTGACCTAATTAGTTAACTTTTTCGAAGCGTTTTGCTCTAGTTTCCTTACACAGTAACATTTATTGTAGAGGGATTCAATTTAAAACTTCCTTGATACACTGCGAGTTGACGTTGCTATTGTCGTCTAACCAAATCTATTTGAACTCGAACACTGTAATTACCCGAATAACAACAACAATAAAACAAGATAAAAATATAGCGTGCCAGTTTATAGTTAGTTAATTTTCTTCCGCCCTTATGACTTTTAATTCATTCCAATTAATATCCTTAAAGTTGCCTACGTCACTACGACGTACTTAATACAATGTCTATAGTTCCCATCAAGTTTTTTCTAATCGCTCATTATTAGGTCCGATGTAAAAAAGCCGGTCCGCTCGAGTGCACTGACGTTCGTCCACCAAAGAACTTAATGTATTCATTTTGCTTTTATAGCTTTCGCGTGATTAACTTTGATTGATTGCATCCAAATATTGATATTTGATATTAAAATCTGTGACCGTCGCTGCGTAAACGGGACGGGGTTATGCGAGGTTACCAGTGAGGGAAGGGGCCGACGAACTGTTTATTCTGTACTCATATGTGATAAGGTAATTGTATTGTGATATTTGTTATTAATAACACAGATTTGCAGCTGAAATAATAACTCGATATCGATTCGTTAAGCGTATTTTATAGAGACTAAGAATAGCGACTGTAGCTACGCGTAGGTATAATTGGAAGGTAATTTTATAGCATGGTATTTTTATAAATTGTCTCCATTCAAATTGGAGGTTGGTAGGGTGTACATTGTTTCCGGTCGGTTGGCATGGTGACGGTGATGTGCGCCGAGCTTGATGGATGAAGGTAGCGCAGGCATGCGGCTCAGCCACATGAATTCATGTAGCGAGCAACGTGCACCACCTTGCAACTACAAGCACCAAACCAAAATAATACCTAACTAGAGTCGTACTGCCTTGCAATAAAGCTCTGAATCCCCTGTACAACGATACTTTCAAAATATATTAACTTTGTACGATATGTACGTAGTGTAGATGAGTCGGTGGTTTTGTCACGATTTGTCATACATTGAGTTGTGGTTACGGACATCCCTCGAGGATGCTTGTTCTAAACTAGCAGAAGTTATGAGAAGCATGCGATGGGAAAGATCATTCCGGGTAGCCATAGATTATGTTTTTAATTGATAATGCTGTGCATCATTCGCTTAATGGAGGTCGTGCAGGAAAATACGCTTAAACATTTTACCGGTTCGCAAGAGCAGGAATCTTTAAGGTTAGGTTAGGTTACATTTTTGGTGTAGGTATGAGTAAAGTGTCACTGTGTTTACTCATAAGAATATAACAATAATAATGAATACTATTACATGAGTAATACAATTTCGTGTTTGCTGCAACCTAGGATGTTAAGTTTGGGTGGTTAGTTTGAGATAGAGCTTAATACGAGAAGGTACCTAAACTACGGGCCTACGGAAAAAATAAACGTGATAAAAAATTATGTTCGACAATATTAAAAGGAATGAAGTTTAGCAGGGTAACATAACGACTAGCTTCTTGGTAAAGGGATAATTAAATTTGGAAAAGCTGTACACATTAATATAACCTTATTTTGAGCAAACAACGAGTTAATGGGAGTTCGAGGCCATAAGTTGCGTGGTGACGTCCGCGAACGCGCCTATAAATCGCCGAGAAATTACGATTCGGGTATGTTTTTCATTAAGGCCATAAAAATTTTTGCTTTTTAAACATTAGGGCTGACCGTAAACGGTGTTAAGCGGCGCTCGGAATGGGAGCCTATTTTCGCAGCACATTACTGAGGATGAATGATTTCCTGGCCGCCATGATTTATTCCGCTGCGGCTGCGCGCCGCGACACAGACTCATTACTAGCCCCAATAAAGAATGGATACTCCGCGCTAAGAAAGAAGATATCGCATTTGTCTTTCTTTGTACGAGTGGAGATAGCCATCGGGTTTATCTGCTACTTAATTTCGATTTGTTTACTGGAATATCATAAGTCACCTTGCGTTTGGGGTTAATGATTTTTTTTGTTTGATTAAATTTCAATTAGTCTTATAAAGTGACTTTGAACTGTTTTCAGTACGACATTTTAGTCTCTTTCAGGTGAACTTGTAATCATACATTTTCATGTAGTGGTCATTATTATTACACTTACCTAGTTATAATAAATATTATCTCACTATATTGCAAATCATAAATTATAATCTACCTAAACAATGCCCAAGGTTAGGTTAAGATAGTAGTTATGTAGGTATAGGGATCCTGTATAAACAGTTATAGGATAAAATTACCGGGTACCTAGTCATCTGAACTTGAAAATAATGGCATTGTTTTCTTTTTGGCATTGTTTCGGTTACCGCTAGTGAAAAACAATAACGTGTAACAACAAATGGATATAAATTATAAACTTATTTTTACCTACCTATCCAAGTATCTTCTATCTTCCGTAAGTAGCACACACATGAGTACAACCTCCAACAGCTTCAAGCTACCGATTGTCGTCTCTGGCCCTTGCCGAGTCTCTTACTCTATGTCCGGATTCTGCACGCTCGTTTGCTTCTGTTTCAACGCGGACCTCTTGTATTCAAATTAATCGAATTAAAATACGGTAGATATTTACACAAATACACACCATACAATATACACAGTTCTTCTATACGTATTGTTTGTTATATGATTCGTGTTTGTATAAAAACTTATAAAGCCATGTTTTTTAATTATTGTATTTGTTGAATTGTATTTAATTTTAATAATTGTAATGTTGTTAATAATTATATTTGAAAACCACTGTTGATATCGCGGAATAATCCAACATTTTTAATGATTCCTTGAAGTTCAAATTGAATCATTGCTAATTCTTTTGTATGCATATTAGGCTGAAAACTATTTAAATCCTAGATTTACGGCTGATTCGTTATCAGATAATAGTAAAATTGCGTTATAATTTCCATCTAATTGGATTTTACTTATTATTATAATTAAATAACCTAACCTTCTTTCGAATACGAGTACGCAGGTTCGTTGGAGCTAGCAGATACCTACCTATTTAGTAAGAAGTGACTTTATTCTAAAACTTAATCTTATGCAATCTTTACATTTAAATAGCTATCTGTACTTACTTAAATTTTTATGAAATTTTAATATTTTTAACACGAAATACATTAAACCTAGTTGTAGCCGAGGCTAAAACAATAGAACCTTAGCCCGCGGCCATAATGGTTGGTGAGCTCGCGGATCAAATAACCGTCATCAGTGGCTGACCGGCAGGTGCACCAGCGAGCACGGCTTCTACAGGCATAATGCCACAACACTGAACTGTATTATGTATAGTCAACCAATTTGATTTCTAGGCCAGATCGAACCTTGTCACAATGACGTTAATAAGAGATATTTTGCGTCTTTCATATATATTTTGACTGTGACAAGGAACGAAGTGGCCTATAAATCAAATAGGTTGACGGTACAAAGTTCAGTTCAGTCTTAAAATTTATGTCGTTGTTATATTTTGCATGCTTTATTACCTATGTTGGCTTCTTACTTCCTATACCTATTGAATTTGACGTTTCATCTAAATGGCAGTTCGGCAAAACACGGACTGTCAGGAGTACCTCATTGACTCGGTGTAGGTACCTACTTACCTTTTTGCGTTGAACAATTTTTTTTTTGTAGGTACTTTTAAATTTTGGTTTACCTTATACATTAGGCTCATTTAATTAGAAAATCTGCTGCTTCTTATGTAAGCTCATATTTGTGAAAGGTCACACACCAAGTGACGCTTAATCACTCTTTGCCAGAATGAACCAAGAGTACATGTCAGTCTTTAGCACATTGAGATAGAGCTATGTGTGATGTATGTACATCAGCCTTTATGTTTCATTACCTTTTTGTACACATGCCCTAATAGTACTAGTTACTCTGTGGTTGTTTTTCCGAATATGGCGTCTATGTAAAAGTACGGTGATTTTTAGTTAGTAAATAAATAAAGACAATTATTAATTAATTAAGTGTTTTTATGAATATAACATTGGCGACGAGGATATCGAAGACCCACAGTGCTAAATTAAAGCGGATACAGAAAAAAAATCATCAAATTATATTGGTTCAGTGAAAACTCCGGTGGCGTCGGTTGTTTGTCTTTTGTTTAACAAGTGAAACTGCGATCGGATGTCGGAAAGTTCGGGAACATCAGAATCTTCAATTTCTTCTCATGATTCGGTGATAATACAATATGATAAAACCTCATGGATTTACAAATTAAGTAAAAGTGAACTGCATGACACGCTCAATAAATTAAACATAGTTTTTGACAAAAAGTTAACCGTAGATGGATTACGACAATTGTTGGTAAGTTACTGTAAGAACAAACAGAAGATTGAAAAATCAGAAGGTATAAAGATGGACACGTCGGTAACGCATTTAACAAACGTGAACCTACAACCGTTTGATGGAAAAAAATATGAATGCTTTGAGCAACAGCTGGAGTGCTACATAAAATTAAATGACATCTCTGAAGCAAAGAAAGCACCACTTTTACTTACTAAATTAACGCCGGAAATATTTGAAACTGTTAAATGTTTATGTACTCCAAAGAAACCCATTGAGTTATCATACAGTGAGCTGACAGATGTACTGAAGAAGAAATATGTAAGTCCTAAATTCATACCATTAGAACGCTCCGCTTTTCGCAGCAGAAATCAGTTACCACAAGAAAGTATTGAAGAATACATTACAGTTTTAAAAAAAATGGCAAGTAAATGTGACTTCAAAGACCCGGATGACCAAATTAAGGAAAAGTTAATAGATGGTGTTCAGTCAAAACTTGTTAAGTTTGAACTTCTTAAAAGTGAATCAGGGAAGCTGGAAGACATCATCAAGTTAGCCAGATCTGTGGAAGTAGCTTGGCAGCAAAGCGGAGGCGGTGCACAAGAGTCTGACACTTCAACGCTGTTCTTCTATGGCAAACATAATAAGAATTATACACCGAGTAGGAAAATGTATAGATGCAAAAATGTTACAGTACATCCAGAAGTAAAGTGTTTCTGCTGTGGAAATACTAACCATGTGAAAGCAGATTGTAGATTGATTAAAACATTTTGTTCCGAGTGTGGTAAACAGGGGCATATATTTAAGGGATGCCCACAAAATTCCAGGTACAAGCGTACTTATTTACTTCAAAATGAAGATGCAACCAGTTCCAAGGACAATGAAGTGGACAATAGTGGCACTGAAGAGTCCATTAAAGACTTATTTAATGAATGTGATGTATACACTGTTAATGTGAGTAAAGTACCACCTTTTTATATTAATGTACTGGTAGATGGAATTAATCTTGATTTTCAAGTAGATACAGGCTCAGAGGTTACTGTAATTCCAATAAGTGATAAAACAGGTTGTTTCCATCAAAATCAATTATTAAATGTAGAACAAAATTTGTAAACTTTGATCAAATGTTGTCACAGCCAGAAGGCATTATAGAAAAGTTGCAGGTGAAATACAAGGATGTTCATAAAGAATTGAATATTTTTGTTGCGGGGAATAATGTACCTCGTATAATTGGTCGTGACTGGCTATTTAAACTTAACTTATGGCCGCCAAAATTTGATAACAATGATTCAGACATTAATTATAATTGTCATAATGTTTCAGAGGCAGAAAGCTATGTAAAAGAGAAGTACGCAGAAGTATTCGCAGCAGATTGGGGCAACAGCAATGGTGACACAATTACTTTAAAATTAAAGCAAGGGCACAGCCTAAGTACCTGCCAGCCAGACGTGTACCCTTCTGCACTCAAAGAAAAGGTAAAATTAGAAATAGACCGATTGATTAAAAATGACCGGATAGCACCAATTGAACATAGCGAGTGGGGAACACCTGTGGTTCCAGTCATTAAGTCTGATGGCTCAGTACGTCTTTGTGGAGATTACAAAGTCACTTTAAATCCTTATTTAGAAGTTGACCATTTTCCATTGCCTCATATTGATGACATTTTAAATACATTAAAAGAAGGCGAATACTTCTGCGAGCTCGATTTAAAAGAGGCCTATTTACAAGCTCCTTTAGATGAAAAGTCTCAGGAACTCACTACTATTGTAACAGAAATGGGTACTTACAAGTATAAGTATCTTCCCTATGGTGTCAGCACAGGTCCTGGTTCATTTCAGCGCATAATGCATAATAAATTATCAAATATCCCTAATACAATAGTATTTATTGACAATATCTATATTATGGGAAAGGATATGAATGATGTTATGAACACTCTTTGCAAAGTTTTAGATAAATTACAAGAAAGTCAATTCAAGTTAAAAATGGAAAAATGTAAGTTATTTAAAAAACATATTGATGTATTTGGCTTTAGGATTACAAAAAAATTAGATTAGGGTTATTATGTCTAATATTGAACCTTTGTTGTACGCAAAAGCTTCAACAAATATGTATCACAATGCTAAGGTCATTTTTAGGAAAAGTGAATTATTATGCTCGATTTTTAAAAAATATGGCTTCTATTTTAACACCTTTGTATGAATGTACACAGAAAAATAAATTTGTTTGGTCTAAAGAATGTGAGAATGCATTTACATTGATAAAAGAGAAGTTAGCATCAGTTCATAATTTAAGACATTACAACCCAAACCTACCTTTGATTTTATCATGTGATGCATCTGATACTGGTTTAGCAGTAGTTTTATCTAATAGAGACTATGATGGTGTGGTAAAACCAATAGCTTATGCTAGTAAGAAATTAAATTCCACTGAACAAAAATACTCAACCATCGACAAAGAAGCTATGTCAATTATATTCGGAATAACAAAATTTTATAATTACACTTATGGTAGGTCATTTGAATTGGAAACAGACAATGCAGCGCTGGTAAGAATTTTTGGTCCCAAAAAGGGTATACCTAAAATGGCCGCGAAAAGACTGCAGCACTATGCTATCTTTTTATCTGCATTTAGTTATGAAATTAAGCATATCAAATCAAATATAAATCCCGCTGATTTTTTGTCAAGAGCATCATTGGATGTTAATAATCTAGAATTTAAGTTTCACCCTATCTGTGACGAAGCCGATGAAAGTTGTGTACACCATATTGAAAAATCTGAAATTAAGGGGTTAAATTGGAAATCAATACAAAGTGATACAAAAAAAGATGTGATATTAACACAAGTCATTAGGTATAACACCGATGGTTGGCCTGAAAAAAAAAATTACCTAAGGATTTATTGCCTTATTTTAATAAAAAAGACGAAATTAGCTGTGATAGAAATTGCCTTTTCTGGGGATACAGAATAATTATTCCAAAATCATTAAGAGAATCTATGCTGTCAGAATTGCACAAGAGTCATTTTGGCACTGTTCGTATGAAACAAGTGGCACGTTCCTTTTTCTGGTGGCCTGCCATAGATTCTGATATTGAAAATATTACTAATAATTGTTTAACATGCTTAGCCATTCGTCATAACCCCGCAAAAGGTATTCAGAAGATATGGCCAGTACCACCAACTGTATGGTTCCGTCTTCATGCCGATTACTGCGGACCATTCTATAATAAGATGTATTTAATAGTGGTTGACAGTTACTCAAAATGGCCAGAGGTAATAGAAATATTAAATTTAGGGTAGGGGAAAAGGTAATGTTAAGAGATTACAGAAAAGGTCATAAACCTTGGATTCAAGGAGTAATTGTAGAAGAGTCTGTACCTGACACTACCTACATCATTGATGTTGACGGTGTTTTATGGAAAAGGCATGTGAATCAAATGTTAAACTGCAGTGAGAGTTTGTTAGAATAAGTTTTGTATTCCGAGTTAGGATTTGTTGATCTTTTAGTGTGATTCTTGTTAGGCATGCTTGTTATGTTTTAGTGGGGGAGAGTGTGATGTATGTACATCAGCCTTTATGTTTCATTACCTTTTTGTACACATGCCCTAATAGTACTAGTTACTCTGTGGTTGTTTTTCCGAATATGGCGTCTATGTAAAAGTACGGTGATTTTTAGTTAGTAAATAAATAAAGACAATTATTAATTAATTAAGTGTTTTTATGAATATAACACTATGTTTATGTATACACCCTACAATTAAAATTGGATGTACTGGATCTCGACCAGTAGCCAATTTTTGAGAGTTGAGCACTCGACGCACTTAGGTACTGCATGACATTTAAAACATTGTTAGAATCGTACAAACGGTATTTCGGAAAAAATATAATATGAAATCGTGGGTTATCAAAAGATAAATTTTGTGATAAATTTATCTATATAGATACTAAGTTGAATTGGATTATCGCGTTCTGTTAAATTCATCATCATCATCTCAGCCATAAGACGTCTATTGCTGAACATAGGCCTCCCCCTTGAACCACCACATGTACCGGTTAGAAGCGTCCTGCATCCAGCGTCTTCCGGCGACCTTAATGAGGTCGTCTGTCCATCTTGTGGCTGTTAAATTGCTTTCAAGTAATTTTTGCTAGAAGTATATCGTGACACTAGTCAAATTAGATCAGTAAGGGTCTCGTGGCTAATGTGTCAGGCTTATCTGGCGCGGTACGGCACGATCGTCCGTCATCGCCGTCATCGTAATGCCATTGATTAAGTCCACAGGCAGTCGTGGCCCGCTGATTTATTAGTGCTGATTACCACCTTACATGTAATCTACGGTATTGTAATTATTTCGGAATAGATGGGATGGAGCTTTGGCTAAAATTGTTGTTCTTAATCTATCGTGTACTCCTTCCCTCCTCCTTCCTTCCTTCCTCTTCCTTCCTTCCTTCCTCTTCCTTCCGTCCTCTTCCTTAAAATTAAACCAGGATGTTTTCTAGCCCTAGACTCTAAACATGATTTTGCGACAACTTGCTTTTTACCTATAAACACGAGTTATTGCTTCGTCGGTGTATTCCATTGAGTTGAATACCTGCTCTTCTGAAACCAAATTGCCTTCTTAATACTAATCTAATCAAATAAGTAATACGCGGGCAACTCCTAATGTAGGTATAGTGTGTGTATATATACCTCGAATTCAGTTAGAATCGTATTTTTATTGATAAAATAATCTAAGTGTACTTTTACCGCACGTGTAAGAATAGCTAATCAAGTATTAATAATAATCCTAACAGATGATACGCTCGGATGGAACTTCGTTAGCAATAAAACAATTACGCTTCTAATGTAAATTGCACTGGCTATTGAAAAGAAAGAGCCGCGTTAATCTGCAGACATGCATTTGCATATTACATTACAGGTTAATGTGGACGAATACTAGATTATTCTTATTTTAGCTATAAATTACTTTATTGTAACGATGCATAGCGGACTTACGTCATATTAAAATACCATCTATTTCTTTTTCGTATTAAGCGATCGACACGGTATTCAAGGTTGGTAATATGCCTATCTTATCTAGTATATTTTTTAATTAAAACTTACTTGTCATGCCCAAATTATTAGCAATATATATTTATGCATTAGGATATTAAATCAAATCCTATGTTTAGGACTTCAGAGGAATTCCACGATTATAAGCCCGTTCAAGCTAGAATGGGAGCAATAATCGAGCTCTTTGTTATGAAATTGTTTGAAGGTTACTAGACCTGGTTATGAGGTGAGATTAAGTTATAGGTTGTTGACGATCCGTGAACGGGTTAGCTGCGTGTCCGTGCGCAGGCCCGGACTCGGTGCTCGAGTGAGGATTACTTTTCAAACACGTACCTACTTATACGTAGCAACGCAAACATGTTCTTGAAAATAATACTCTACACCGAGCGGTAGGCTCGCGGGGTTCAAGTACAGATTTAATAAAATTTTATAAATATTGTTTTAGTGTAGAATATGGCATTACATACCTAATCTAATAGCATGTACAATTGTACATATTTATATGAGGTCAATGTGGATAAGACCGTCTATCAGGAAAGACCGTTTACCAACCAATTTCCTACATTATCTGTTTAGTATTTAGTGTCATATGACGAACTTCCCTTAAAAATAAAGTATGCCGGTCTGACCCACGTCAAATTTTACGCACCTACTTAAACTGCACTAACCAAAAATACTTACGAATGGAATGTATGTCGATATACATGTAAGTGTTTCTGTTTAGTCTTCTTCATCTTCAGTACCTAAGTCATAAAATAAATTAATAGATGTCGGTCAGAGAATGGAGTCCGATCGCGTGATCCCCTCCCGTTCCACACAGTTTTGTACTATAAACTAAAAGCATTTAAAATCATATTTTTCTTTTAATTATTTTAGTATCTACTACAGTGGAGGTAATTAATAGTGTTGTACAAATTATGGATATTTTGCATCGTTTCTTGCACGAACGATTATGTTCGGAGTAATGACCAGTGAAGCTTATTATGTCTTCTTTCCCGGGAAACCACATTAGTAGATAACGAGTGAACTAAATAATATTTATGACTAATTACATGCATGCATAAATTAACTAGCAGAATTTGATGCCTGCCAATAGCACGAATACAGCTCAATTCCACTCCATCCGTCTTCCCAAGCTTTGTATATTACGTTGTTCATTGTGTGCATAGTAGTTGGTCTGACGAGAAGCTAGTTAGTGTATAATCAAGGGTCCTTACCGGCCAAGGCTTACACATTGCGGCCGGCAAATACACATTGTCATTTCGACCCTGCACGTTGTCGAGTATTTTTCTCCGATACCGTAATGCGCGAGTCACGAGCGGTTATGTAAGCAGGCTGCCGGCCGGCGCCGTCATTATAGGCATTACTGCGGGAACACTCGCTCTCTCGCCCCGCCATTGTCAAGATTGTGGGGTCAGAGAGACCCCGACGTTAACCAACTTGTAATTTCGCAACAACTATTCCTGTAACCCAATAAATCGTAGCAAAACAATTTACTTTGGAGATTCAAGAGCGTCTTATATCACGTTTAATGGTAGACATCGTGACCGCTACACGGTTATTAATTATGGAAATGATTATGACGGCTCGTATTCCACTCATGTCGTGTCTAACGCTATACTAGGTAAGTGAGGTGAGGTTAGAATTGTCATAATCCAATGACGTAAGCATTATTTGCGTAGAGCAGCGGCTTCACCTGCCGACGACCGACTTAGCACACCTTGCCATTCACCAGGAAAAGTATTATTTTTTCCTTAAATAAATACAAGTAGGTACACGACAATGCGTGTACTGTCGGCAAACTTGTTTGTAGCTATTTACAGAGATTTTGAGTCGTTGAGAGCATGTTTGTCGCGTGTGCGGGCAGATAAGATTTAACGATTGTCATTTAAAGTGGAAGTTGCAGTCATAAATGTACCAAGTGGTTATTTTAAGTTTGATAATAATACTCGTTAGTAAGACATCGATCAATTTTATAAGAATGACTTTACAGTACAATACAGTATAATAGTCGGTCCATATTTACCTATGTATTTTGGAAGCTCACAAGGAACCAATTAAGGAGATATTTATCACATGCCCAGTGGAAAACATAGTCGGATGCCCATATGCTCCTAGCTTTCTTACACTATCCCTATCCTGTTCATCAATAACAATACTCGAGCGT
The DNA here is from genome assembly GCA_022674325.2 of Grapholita molesta. Lineage (NCBI taxonomy): Eukaryota > Metazoa > Arthropoda > Insecta > Lepidoptera > Tortricidae > Grapholita > Grapholita molesta. The sequence continues at coordinate 8,533,050 of CP053126.2, forward strand.
CAAGTGGAGCGGAAATTTTCCAAAGGCAGGTTGGCACTGCGCACGCCGGCGGCATAGCAAAGAGCGCAGACGCGGCCGCTTTGATCTCTGAATCACAAGTGTAACGTGACATATCCGTGCGGTCACTACCACAACCGTTTTACGCGTCTATGAACTTGGATTTAGATGGTTAACTGGGTTGAGTGGCTGCGATTTGGATAGAGTTGCTTAGACATGTTGTGTTGGACGAAAAACTACGTTTAACTGCTTGCTTTTTTAATAAAACTTCCTCAACTACCCCAGTTGGCGGTGGCAGAACTACACTAACGCACAAAACAAAAGAGAAATGGGTAATCTTATTTCTTTTTTTTTAATGCTATTGAGTATCATACATTATCATGATTCGCGCTAGAAAAATTGGCTTGTCAACCTTGCTGGTGTAGCCAATGCTGTGTAAACTAATATGTACGTAATATACGTATAAAATACAAAAAATGCCAACACGTGTATTTTACCAGAAAGTGTGATCATAATCAATAAACAATATCTGTCAGGTTCTATAACGAAAACAAAAGTAGCACTTCCTTCCTCGCTCTTCGGAAACAGTCTTGTCCATTGACAACTCTCCAAACAATGAAAATTTATTAAAATGCAATAACAATAAAATTTGTGTCCGGACATTAGTAATGTTAAGTTATTCTCCAAACGCCACTTAATGAGAAGTGATGGGTTCGTATGAAAATAAAATAAAAATACAATGAGGGTCCCAAACATCGTGCATCGTGTATGCAGGCCGCATGCGCTTAAAATTACATGTCCTGTATGCGAGAAATTCCTGCCACGGCAATGGCCGAAGAAATTGTCCTATCATCTCGTTAAAATGTAGCTATGGCTAACTCTAAGCAACTTAGGTTACCTCGTAAACGCTAGCCCTATAACTTTATTATATGTAGGCATTATATCAACAGTACTTCACGGAGCTGTGAGCGTACGTGCATGCAAACAAAGACGAAAGCGAAGTTGTTGCAGTCCGATGAACGATTTTTAAATGACTGCTGCGAATTGTCCGTATTTGCTCGCCTCATTAAAATCGCGGAGTACATCCATTTATGATTATTGCAGTCAACTTAGCTTTACATTCAAAATCGCTTAAGCGGCCGCTTTGGAGTTTTGATTTAATTATCGGTCATCACGGAAACTCTGTGTGTTTTAGTGGTGTTATCGTAATGCTATAACCGTTCTATAGCGAGTTATAAATCACCGGGCAGACACCCACGACGATCGACTGACTAGTCGACGACTAATCCGGGCTTAACGGCTTCTGTCGAAACGAATATCGATTTAGACGTACTCAAAAAACTGAAGTGGGAAGTAAACAAACTAGTTTATGTAACGTGCTTTGTTCATTCTTAGTTTTTTGTGAATGGTCTTATGCAATATAAACTATGTTGTTAATTAAAGTAGTTAAGTTGGTTTGCTATCAGGGCAACAGTTGTATCTTTTTAGTCAGGTATTTTAATTTTGAATAGTTTATGAAAAATAAAATAAAGCATAGGAAAATCTTACATAGGTATTTAAACTATTAAAATCCAGTAAGCTCAATAAGGCTTGTTGGGTAGATACATACATAGTGTGACACCCATAAAAAAGTAAACGATATTTGTGATGAACACATTCATAGATATCCTCTGTGATTTGGACCTCCTTGCTTGTTGTTAGGCAGGGCCACTAATATAACCAACTATAGTCTTCAGAGATCGTAAAAAACAAAAAAATGCAAGTAGGTATTACGTTGGTAATACTGCGCTTCATGCTGCCTAAAATGTATACATACAATGGACGTGTAACTACGAAATGGCCATTAGGTATCGATATTTACAAAAATGTCGGATCGCTGCTCGATGGCGTTCTTGCGACTCGACAGCTTTTCCGTTCCGAGCGCTAGTTGTTATTCCCACCGTCGCCTGTCACGGCGCTCCGTGGCACAATAATAAGAATTGTAATATAAAAGAATTATAATCCAATCACAAGGTAACGCGAGGAGTGACCGCCCGCGTGCTGCATTTACCATTCGAGCCGCGAACAAACCAATCGTAAAATATTTTTGGCTGTTAACAACCGAAGTATATCACCTCCTGACAAAGACACACACATCGTTTCATTTACTATTCATTACGACGCTTGTACTACAGATTTGTATGACTGGTTTGAATTACTTGGTTGAAGGAAATCCGCCTAATTAGCGAATGTATTTTGCCGTCAATCCGTCACGGTCGTATCTCATGCGTTCATTAATGATCGTCCAATTAATATTACTAAGATTTAAATTTTAAAACTAGTTTGAGGGAAATAAAGATTCAGTTGCCAATAACATTACACTTACAATCACAACATACCAAGGAACCATAGTAGCAAAAGTTGTCGGTTAGCTTCTGTTCCAACACTCAGGATGATTTGTCTTCTAGTTCCTCTTCAATCAAATTAGATAAGATCGTGGCGATTAGTTGACTTCTGGACGGAACAACCCTGGTGTATTTAAACCAGTCACGCAGGTTCTTTGGCCGAGCGACTTTGGCCCAGCATTCTTCTTGCCACGTATTTATCACATAATTGACTACTAAAACTGTAAGGGTCAGAACATTTTGATTATTAAATATAAACGGGGTAGCTAATGTTATTACAAAACCAAAACAGACATCGTTTCAGCTTTGGTAGGCACCTAAAATACTCGGCGTCGATACGACGATCAATAAATTAAAATTAATTCGGCGTGCGAACGCCGAGATCCGATACGCGATACCGACGCCTACATTTATCATTCGCTAACACGTCGGACATTTCACAGGGGACGCTCGCCGCGGGAACGTAATCTTTATTACAATACTATAGAGGTTATGCTGTACCGATGATTGAGCACGTAATGATCTGTCCTCCAACAAAGGATAACACGTCTAAAGACAATGTGTGGAAGGGATAAGATAGCATGCGTGAGAGTGTAAAGGCTGAAGCATACGCACGGCACGCTCGCATCGCGGATGCGGCTGATGTCACGGCGTGCAAATAAACCGCGCCAGACTGGACGACGCTGCCGCCTGACCTTGGCGTCCAGCGAGAAAATTCTCACGACTGCCCTATGTTTGTCCACAACGACTAAACATAACCATAACCACCTAAGAGACGCTCGTACATAAATGGTAGGGTTACAATTCTGAACTGTAATCAAATTGGTATACTTAGGGGAAGTAATTGCACTTATTACCGGAAGACGTCATGCTGTGTGGCGCATCAAGCGCGGGGCATGTGCACATTAGGGGTATTCTACACATGACGGTTACGAGGCAATTTTAACCAAAGGGGCCAGTATCGCCGCGAGGTAAGGAAAGGAGGGCGCTCACTTTAGATTTAACCACGCCTTAATATATTTGTGAATGTGTAAGTAAGGGACGCATAAATGAAAATATAGTTATTTTGGCGTTGGCTTTTAAATAAGTAATGAATTTTTTACTTGATCAACAGAGATCGTCATCCAGTCCGTTAAAGTCGAACTGAAAAATAATGAAATTATTACTTTTTTTAAATAATTTGCATAACAATAGTCACAAAATCTTAATAGGTACTTGAGAACTGCGCAAAAATAAAAAAGATAAATGATTCTCATGTGTTTGACAGAGCAGCTGAATGATAGCTAAAAAGTTTCGTCAACTGCAAAAGGGGTGAAAACCGTTACAGAGAGTAAACACCCGTAGTTCGTGAAACAACGGGGCCAGGGGCCTGCGGCGCGGTGATAAGATCTGGAGTTGCATCTGCCATGGGGGCAGGGTTCGGTTCTGGTCGTGCTGTGAGAATCCGCGCGATTGGTTTATGATTTTAGTGAGATTGTCCACTGTGATTAGTTGTACGAGCAGATTATTTCTGCGGAAACAAATAAATAAATCAATACTTGTCAGGGAAGCGGGGAAAACTCGCGCGATCGATAGGGGCTTTCGTGCTCTTCTTCTGCTATCTGTAATGTGCTTTAAATTTTTCATTTTTACTTAAATGGTCTGCCGTATCGACTTGACTACCTACTATATTAATAATGTTACATTGATATTGTTAATAGCTAGCTAGAATTTTATAATATTGGACAAAACTCTCATATTACCGTTATTTTCTAAATCTTACCATAAGTCGTATATTCATCATTATTATTTGTTTGTCCCACAAAAAACATACTCAAATCAAAGGAAACAAGCACTCTAGGTAACGAGAACGCGTAATACTGGCATCCTATTCGAGATGAGGATCTAATGTGGGCCATTCAAATTATGTATGCAAGCGAGATTTCCCCAGATAACGCATCTGGAATCCTAATTTAATTTCCGTGCCTTATTTGTGTAGTTTTTGTTTTCTATTAACCCTGGTGAGCAGGAGTACAATCCGGCTGTGCAAAGGCGTATCTAGCACAATGACGGAAAGCCCTTAATGAATAAAAAGCACGACCCTGTACCACGGGTTCGGTTTGTTATTTATGATTTTTGTTCGTAAATGAAATATGAATACATTGCAAATGCATTTTGATATAGGTAATGTTGTAGTTGTGAATTCTTATATTTATAAAACTTCTCGACTGTTTAGACTTTTATTTTTGTGATTATTTCTAACATATACTTAACAATATGATCCTAGATTTTATAAACTAATATTCGAACTGCCCTCGGAACTTTTACCAAGCAACCCCACGTTTGTCGCACAACTGCTGATTTGGGAGCTCCTTGGTACCGGGCAGGTAGGGCATGTGGCGAGATGGCGCGATAACACGAATTATTCATACGCTTATCGTCCGCCATCGCCTGCTATTGTGGACTCGGCCTAACGCGGGGGTGCGCGGACCCTGTCAAAACGTTCCTGTGCACTCGGCCTAACAGTAAGGATTGATTATTTTATAGTACCTAATTACAGTTTTGTACTAAATATATTTTCTGTAATAACTGACAGATTGCGTGATTTTCGTATTACACTATGATTTACAATTCGTTAATCGGCGCGAAGCAGTATCCGTCTCAAAATTAGCATACAAAAATAAAATAAAAAAATTAATACAACACAAACTTTTCAATTATAATAATTTGCGTCATTCATTGACTTTTTTGTTGTTCGATCGGCTTGTCTAGCTGGGTAGCGCGCAATGTGCCCCGTACGGGCGCGATAGCATCGCTGATAGACGATAATCTCTGCTGCGATCGACACCTGGCGATGTGATGCGGGCATGTATGCAGCCTTTTGTCTATGTAAGCACGTGTATACAGGGAGTATTTCCCTAAATTTTGTGTCGCAATTTCACATTGCCTCATGCTGTGAAAATAGTACAGTGTAATACTTCAAATATATTCACGTTTTACATAAATACACTCGCATACATTTAACATACGCTAACTGTATGTAAGTTGTAGGTACCCGCAGCGCACCGCAGGGTCGCGGGGCGGCCGCGGACATTAGGTAGGGAAGGCCCCTAACAAACCCACCAATCGAACCAGCCCAACAGATATCATTACGGCACCCTTCCAAATGTACACACCGGTACATATGTTCGCCTTCACGTTCAAATAATAATTGTCAAATACAATTGAATTAAAAAGGGGAGGCTTGACGCCGACACGAACCGAACGAATAAAGCGCAGCTACCATTTTTCCGTTTCGCAAATAGAAGCTCCTTTGTTGAATAAGTAGTTTCACGATTTAACCACGTACGCAAACAAATCAACGCGCTGTATAATCAGAACTGAGTACATAATTAATGAAATTTCCAGTTGGCCTACTATTTTAATTGCTCAGTGTTGTGACACGGCGCTTTTGAAACATTTCGGAAAAGAGCGGCCTTTGTTCACGGACGCGCCCGGCCGACTCGCTCAGAATTATACCCATTATTTGTTTATCAAATATGCATTAGACTAGAATATTCATGACCGCGATAACAATATTTTGAGATGAAGATGTCGTGTGAAAGACCAGTTGTTAGATACAAATGATATTAATTTGGGTAAGCGCGGGCGGGGTAACAAAACGCCTTCAAATTAACCCTCCTAATGACGGCAAGTTTTGATGTTACGGGCTCGTGTTACGATGCCTGCCCTATCGCTAGATCTCGTCTGCGACGATAATGGTTACTTAAACGCTCGTAAACTCAAAGAGGTTAAGGGAATCAAAGTACGAAAGCTAATGGCATCGAGCGTAAATTACGGCTTCAGATCTACACACTCGCCATCATTATAATCTTAGGAATTAGTTTACAGGTGTAGAATAATATTTTTTTTGTGTGTGCAGGTCGAACGCTAAGCGGCGGCAGCGGGCAGGTGTGCCGGCCGCACTTCCACACGCCGCTGCACCCGTGGCTGGAGTCGAAGGCCCTGAGCGGTGGCGCGTGGGGCGGCAGCTTCCAGCAGGAGGCCGCGCCCGCCGACAAGCCCCTCTCCCCCGCGCAGCACCACCATCCACACCCCCTGTTCTCGTTTCCACCAACGCCGCCAAAGGACTCGACGCCGGATTCGGTGGCCGCGGCGGCTCTGGGCCAGCAAGATTACCAGGCTGCCGTGGCCCACGCGACGGCCATGAGCGTCGCCTTCATGCAGCAGCAGCAAGAGCTGCCGCTCTGTGGGGACGTCAAGCCTATGATGGGCGCACCGCCGTCCAAACAACGCGAAGGTGCGCAGCCGGAATCGTGTCCCCAGGAGTCGAGTCAGCCCTCCGGGGAGTACAACGCCCAGTACAACGCCGCCGGCGGCGACTACTACAACTACCAGGGCAAGGGGTATAGTGGGGCGCAACAGCAGAATAAACCGCGGCCGAACAAGACGCGAACCAGCGCCGGTGAGTCCGCGGGATTACTCGCTCGCCTTGCACCGCCTCGCCTCGCTGGGACGCACGCGATACTCACACCACTATACAACGCTTACCCGATCACACTAACGAATTATATGCAGATAACAATAACTGCCTAGACATAAAAGGTTATGCATTGGAGACACGAAGCTGCTCTCCTTAGCAAAACTATCTGAGAGCTTTCACTTACGAGTACTAAATTCACGGTAGTTATAATCGGCATCTAAATCAAATAGCCTGTGAGGCGTTTCAAGACTCGTTAATCGGGAGCCTTTACAAAATGGCTGCCACGATAGTACTCTCGTAATTAGAATCTCAGCTCCATCTATTCGACAATGTCGATTTATTAATTCGATAAGCACTTGGATATTAATATTTCGTTATTTCCAAATGTCATTGTGCGGCAGTAATTATTGGAAGTGGTCGATGTGGTCGGATAAGCGGGGTATCCTGCACCGGGCGCCGGGCGCCACACGTTTGTGTTCAGTACACGGGCTTGGGTTAACGAACTGGTCTGACGCTTACCCTAACACTAACACATGGTGGTGGTCACTAACATACTAAAATGAGCATTAACATTGATGATAAGGATTTATGAGACCTTGGTAGATTTTTCTGCCTTGTGTGCTATACAGGGTGGTTGGGCACCGCAGACGTGGAGCAGCAGTTACGTCCGTGGCTGGATGTTCCCATGCCGCGTCATCCTCCCCGTTCCTCCGTGGCTCTGCAGGCCCGCGGCCGCACAATATTCATTGTTACGTTTAGCATGTGAACCCACGCGGGCTCGTCTGATGTTGACTAAACAAACCAACTGTTTCTCATTACTTAATTGCAACTTACTATTGTCTTTACGCAATTAAACAAATGCTCTAAGTAGATTTCGATTAACTCTCAAGACCATTTTCGAAATTAGAGTTTAATTGCGGACTTAATTCGTGTAACTTTCATTCGTTTAAAGATTAGACATCGTATATTTCTGTACTATTTAGTATGGTTCTTTTGTAAGGATCCGATTATTACACGGCTACGACAATTTGAGAAAAAATGTAACGCGTGTGATCTGCGAATTAGTATGACAATGAATATTTAATTAGTAAACTATCGTTTACTCGTAAGGCTCATTTATTGAGATATTGTTCGTCATGACCTTTACGCTAATGCGTGCATTGTTGTACGCCGGTTATTGTGATGCAAACTTTTCGCAATAGGTAGCTATGGTACGTATTATAACGAAAAATTACTCAACAGTAAATTGTGTTAACACCACATAATGCGACTGCTTTATTTCATACATATTTAAAATTGTAATTACAGCCTCTCACACTTGTTAAGCTTTGACAATGGACGGGAACCAAAAATGGCCGTCCTTTATTGTCTCACATCGGGTAATGAATGTGCAACATCGCGGCCATTGAATAGCGAGCCTTTTAAATTGTAGGTTCAATATTTAGTGGATTTTCTAATGGATTAACGTTAGCATGGAATCTCACGCGCGATTGATAATCTGCCTGCACTGGTTTCCCATAAGATTAAAGCAGGAAAGCGAATGAAAACGGGCCGCTAATTAAAAAGCATTACACGGAAGAACTATTCAAAAACAATCCACTGAATACTACTTCATATATTTTCTCTATAATGCTGTATTATGCTAATCGTAACACTACTATTGTACACACACACTATTATTGTATCGAATTAAACGAAACGACAATGTAATAGGTTCCAAGCGTAATTAAAGGTGACTGAAATACATTACATAGGTTTATTCTATCAATTTGTCGTTGAGGCTAATGGTAAGACTCCGCCATAGACTATCCAATTAATTACAGTAGTCTGGTATCCAATTTATACAGTGTTTACGCGTCGTTACTCGGTTTTTGTCCGTTTCAGCGTGTTCTCGCTAATTGTTGTAAAAAACGTAATGCCATACGCTACCATACCTACTAGTTACTGCCCAAGTAGGCGCGTTTAACATTTTGTACTACCACATTCATTATATTCGCACTTGCGGAACGTAAGAAAACTCTTCAGAGCTTTATCGCCACACACGTTTTGAGAATGTGGAATCATCAGCCTATAAATTATCTAATTTGTATACTAATCTTCGTAAACGTCGTTTTAATGCATTATTAAAATATATGCTCTTTCGATTAGATGTTTACAATGAGTTTATTTGCATAAGTTTTGGCGACAATAAAAATTTAATATTCTTCATTGTCGCCGATTTAAAAGCAAATGGTAGCATGTAAATCCGCGGGAGGTAAGTGCGGCTCGAGTCTCGGGCCGCTGCCGGCTCCTCGGTGGAAGCTATATGATAATGTGCAGTGGCCGGATGTGGCCCATTCCATTGTTGCCGATCGCCTGACCTCGGACCAGCGCTCCTATCGAACACCGTTTCCAGAATTATAGCTTTTCATTAACGGCTAGACTTCGTCATCTTACAATCGCAAGCTATCAGCATTTAAAGTTAGTGTAAATGTACTATCGATGGCATAGCAGCCGTATTGTTGTACTCACAAAAACTAAAGTTAATTGATCTGAACGATACTTTGTTACTTAAGTACCTACTTGATTGTTTCTTGAAACTGACTGTTAATTACCAACATTGTGTTATACGGTAAAAACTGCTAGCAACGTTTACGGTGAGGCATATTTTATACCGGGCATGCAAAACTCTTAGCGGGAGTCTATTATTGTCTCGTATTTGATATCTGATTGCAAAACACGCCCAGATTTCGGATAAAACATAACAATTAATGGCGTACGGAAAATCGTGACTAAAAACTGCCCAAATAGTTGTTCGGGCATAGGAATGTCATGGAAAGGGCATTTAAAACAAATGGGCAACCGCCGCGTACCAACATCTCGAGCACAACCGTTCCACTCCATACTTTCTAAAACCCCGTTCATTCAAATGGCATTTAAATTAAACAATTCAACAATATAATAATCAGCTCTTAAATAATACGAAGCAGTTGCTGGCCCATGTTCAATTCCTTTGGGTTTTCTACTTTAACACTACAAGCTAATAGAGTCTATTTTCCACTGTTAGTTTTTGTCACAGTTTTACCTATGTCAAGAATTATTTTGTAAATATGTAACTAAGTAGGAATGTGATTATTCATTATAGAAATACAGGAGATTGTTTCTGTTCCCACAATAACTGTTTGAGCAAATTACATTAAGAATTTCAGGAATCGTAGCATAGAAGCGCGGTTTCTCCGAAACGCCTTATTTCTGATTCCCCAAAAGATAATTATTTAGCAACGGGATTCTGGAGACACTCTTCAGCCCAAGTTATGTCGTTTCGACGACGACGTTGCATGCGCTTGCGCAACCAATTAGCGTCGCCGTACGTGCGCGGGCGCCACGGCCCGCCGCGCGGCTGGAATGAAGTCCCGACTCCACTATAATATGTTATTATTTTGCATCAATTCGTTCGTGTACTGTTAACACTCCATATTTCCACACACGACTTTTTATTTACAAAACTAAAAAAAAAAAAAACGAATACCTAGAAAAACTCGAATTCTGCATCATATTTGTCGCGTGTTTCCAGTATTACAGGCTGTATTATTTATTATGAACCATTGTCTTTTACAGTTAATTAAGCAAAAAATATAGAATCCCTTGTAAACAATCCATTGCTGTTTATTTTTAGCACACTAACACAATGTTTTTAATCATTTTACCTACTAAGCAAGTAAAGCATTAAGAATTCTACATAGTGCTGAGAATTTTGTTACAAGTTACTAATGAATATTTTTGTAACACACATACACATCGAAAACATTCTGCGTCGGTCACGCTCCGCCGATGCGGGTTGTCGGTTCGGTACAATTGCATTTTTGAAATTTGCATTTTATTTAAGCCACGGAACTTCAGTGATTAATTCAATTATAATGAGGACAATAGGGTTTTGAATACAATTCCGACATCGGGTTTAAAAATGCTTTTGATGTAGGTGCCAATTCCGAGTTCAAATAACGAGTTAATTGACGACACTTCCGAAATGAATTTAATTCACCTTTGATTAATGATATTTGTATAGTTTGTCATGCAATATAAATGTTCCTATTAAGTATATCAGTTACCTAATCTCAAGTTTGCAAAAAAAAAAATTAATGGTAATGACAGATAGAGAGATTATAAATAGGTATAGACCGAGTAGATATTATTTTATTGAGTAGTAGTCGATTTTATAGCGGCAACTGCTAATTTGAAAGTTCCAAAGTCGTTTTGCATCTCTATGAGTGATAGTGAAGTAGTATTTCGATGTACAGTCAACCAATTTGATTTATGAGCCACTTCATTCCTTGTCACAATGAAAATCTATAAGAAAGACGCAAAAGATCTCTTATTGACGTCACTGTGACAAGGTTCGAAGTGGCCTAGAAATCAAATTGGTTGACTATACGCAGTACCCCTGGTCGGCAGCAGGGTAATTACCGCGGGTTCAGTGCAGCGCCGCGCTCGTCACACGTAATTATCTCGACCGTAATAACGAATGCAAATACGAGAGCGTCCGGCCGCGAGCCGGCGCATGGAACGTGAAAAATGGCTTCATTCCTTCAGCCCGAGGCAGGCTACGGGAAAACAATAGCGAACGAAAAGTTTTGTCACACTATCCCCGTTCTATTTAGGAAACCTATCTCCACATTTTAATTCGGCAAAGTTCGTTTTAAGCCGCCTACTCACATTCTGTTATTGCAGCGCCAGCCACGGAGACAAATACGTTATTACAAGAAGTATGAGGCAGATATCATCATACTACTCAACAAACAATGTGTACTACAGAAAGCTTCAGCGAAATGAACGCCTGGAGTCATACTTGAATACGAGACTAGTTTGTGCATTTTTCTATATGTAGCTAACGAGTTCGACGTGTTTTACGAACACTTGTACGATACATCCCTCGTGCATACTCATTTGCATGCACGAAGACACATGCAAATTTCAATTATCGTTCTTATAATAATAGACCAATATCGTAAGAAAAACTACAGGATTTCCAGCCACGTTAATGCTTAATGAAAGGAGAGGCCTCGCGCGAGATCATTGGCTTCCATTAAAATTCCCTATTTGCATACTGGCATGCAATTAAAGCCTAATAACAGCCTCCGTGGCGCAACAAAGAATAAGTTTTGAGCAGTAATGTAATGGTTTGTATGCAAAATAGCCTCACCGTTACGTGTTGATGGGCCGATGCGCCAAGAGAGCGTCACGGTACACGGGAGCGAATTAGTCCTTCATTTAAATTACATTACCCTACTACACGTCGAGGCTATAAAACTAGTCTATTTTTTGTGCTGTTTCATTGAGGAGTAACGGCGGCGCCGCGGGTACGCTTCGATAGTTTTCCCTCCATCCCCCGGCCCGGAGTCGCCGGGTCAACATCACTCGAGGCACTCGTAAAGTGCTGCGTGGTTTTCGGTGTTTTCCCCACGCAGGAGGGCGTGTGAAAACATTGTGCCCAAGTACGCTCGTCTCTTGAAACGACGCGACTCTTGAAAAATAAAAACCGCCCACTCGGCTACGTAAATATGGCAGATGAAAATCTTTTATCGCGGTCACGTAGAGCGGCCGCGTCACGACCGCCGTCACTCCCCGCAATAAAGACAACGAACCGCATTCTAATTTTAAACAAACACTGGAGATTTCGCAAAACTATTTTTCTACCACATTGCCGCGTTTATTCACATCAAGTCAAATGTAGTAGTTATCTTTAAATTACCAAAAACTAGTTATAGTTCCACATTGCCGGAAGGCTGTTCAATTATTGAAAATAAAGACGTAACTCTTATAAAGCGGACACGATCGAAAAACGGTTTCATCGTGACGACTGAGCCGATCGTACCAGCCTGGACAATTAAACCCGCCAGTAATTAATCAGAAATACTGCTCTCTTTAATAATACGTGTAATGTCGAGGCATGAGGGCAGGCGGCTGTAAATCTCTCGCGCCCGCGGCCGCCGACTTTCACAAACGGCCATAGTTTTACCAAATAGAGACGTTACTATTCAACTAAATCAGTCTCAAAGCGAGAAACACTAACATCAAACTTCTCGTTCCGTGTAATATCCTGTTATTTTTTCCTAATAATCGTTATTGGTGTTTATTTATTACAATCTTCGGAACAAATTACAGGCTTTATCGACACAAATAACAAAAAAATAAAGGGTTAGTCCAAAAAGTGAGTCGTCGGTTCGATCGCAATAAGTTTTCGATAAAGTCCGGGCGATTTAATTGCCGGTTGTGATCTGGTTTTACATAAAAAAGATGAATGGCTGCTCTGCCTAAAGCTCGTAAAACATTCTCGGTTCGTTTAACTTATTTTTTCTATCGTATTCGGTCACTTTCACCTTCTCGTTGCGCGTCCTTACGAATATTAATTATGCAGAGGATCGTTGTCTGTCCCGACGTGAATAATCAGTTCTAGATACATAATGTTACTATAGAGATACCGATATACGATCTGCCGATACTATCTGTAGGGCAATAAACTTGTATCATTGAATCTATTACCGTCTGTTAGTAAACATACGAATGTGACTTTATTGATCGGGTCCGCACAACACCGGGTCAGAGTGCCTACATTTGGCGTATATACCGGCGTAGTATTGTTAAGTACTGCACGTGAGAGTAACGAGATGAGATTCTTAATTAGATTGCAGTAAATCATCGATCGAGTAATCGAGTTTAGAGAAAGATTGTGGGCGGGCGTGCGCATCCCATATTGTGAACACATCCTCTCACTAACCATGTAAATATGGTACCCACATTTGCTCGTTTTGCTGGTAAATAATCATACTAAAATTAATAAAGAAACTGGTTGCACAATCTCCACGGAGGGTGACTCATCCTGGGGGTTAAATGTGAATATTTCATGCATGATTTAATTAGTAAGTGGGCATGAGTCATTATTGATCCGTAGGTATTTTGAAAGTACATGCTTCAGTAGGTAACTGTGTTGTAAAGACAATCAGTTTGATAGCCGAGTTGAGCTTGTTTCATCATAGATTAGCAACAAATGGATGAGATGTTATGCTTCAGTGTAATATTATTTTAGACGTGTTCGTACACAGATTGCGAAAATCAGCATGTACATACATTACCTTATAGCTCTGGTTCTGCTCTGTTTCCCGCTAGACGCTCTCGAACATTTTTGTAACATAATTTATTTTTATAGCGATTAGCTTTTGTTATTGCCGTTTCCAAAATGCTAATTATTTTATGGTCGCTTGATTATTAACTCGTATTTCTATTTTTATTTGTCATTGGTTAATTGGTTATGACTAAGATATTTTTGTACTAAGCCCTAGTCTTGGTAAATTATAATAGTTTGAAGGTAAAGCAACAGTAATGTTAAAGCATATAAGTATACCTAATATCTATTTACTACAAGTCACGTGTATGCGAAAATTTAAAATATCCAGCATTTGAAGGGCACTCCGCTCGCCGTTCGCTCGGAGTAACTTTCTCTTGATTTCCTTGCGTGTAAAAAATCTTGATAGAATTTTTCCTCCGGCATGACGGTACGCTTTCCCTGGTTAATTGAATATATTACTTACTTTTCGTAGTAAATTGCAATTACTTTTATTGTCCGAGAGGTAAATGCTACCGTAGTGTTTGTTTCTAGCGTAATACATGTCTGCATGCTTTGTTAGTGAAATTTGATTGGTAATGTTTCTGAATGTGTTTTTTCTCTTATCTCCCAGCCTGCCAGGAGACAGGTAAATCACTCATAAAACACTAACATAACATAACATTTACGTTGGTTTATTTATATTTTGCATCTTTATCAAGTTTTTTTAACTGTTGTGGTGTTGGTTCTTGTTTTGCTTTTCTGATTTCTTTTAATCATTGGTTTTACGTTATATAAGATAAGTTTAACGTGAAAGTTTAAGTGCAATATCCTTACGTTAGCAAAATAAATTATAGCTCCACATTTATTATATGTGCAAGTACCTATAGGTATGTATAGCAATATATCCATTGTAAATATATCACAACTAATTTATTCAGTTTCACTTCAAATACATATGTATGTTCTAAACGAAATGGATTGTATTGATATAATCAGTAATCACTCTATATAGTTTACTTTTTCCTCTCACCCTGAATGAGCACATTTTTCAGGCCTGCCAAAATTACACAAGCTCATGGTACATTATTATGACATTTATGACATATCGCAGAAACCCCTTTTGTGCTCGTGTACTTTTGGCAACGCTTTCTTTAATATAGTTATTTTCTGATTGTTTCTTGCTTGTGTTATTGTGATTAACGCTTTATGTTGTATGGCAGAGGGTCGAGAGTGCGTTAACTGCGGCGCGACGAGCACGCCGCTGTGGCGGCGCGACGGCACCGGCCACTACCTCTGCAACGCGTGCGGCCTCTACTACAAGATGAACGGACAAAACAGACCCCTCATCAAGCCCAAGCGAAGATTGGTGAGTGTAAGAATCCGACCAATTTGTGTACTCGCCCTAACCACCCAAGCCCTCAGTACGGGCAGTACGGCCCACCGATTTCTACTTGCAGATATGAAAACCCTTCATTAACTATTCATAAATCTCTGTAATCAAATTATGATTTGACTACGTTCTTACAAATTGAATGAAGTGTCGAGGATTTGCATTTCTATTAGGAACTCTAGCTGTATCAGCCGAGCATCTCAGAAAGTGCGTTTATCTTTGTACAATCGCGCTTATGTACAAGAAGGCGGTTCGAGGCGCGGAATGGGTGATGTTTACTGTTACGGGACGCCAATAAAAAGGCGGGGCATGCACGCAGGCACGACAACGCATTAAACGCCACAAATTGGGCTCGTAAGAAGTTTAGCGTTTCGACGAAAACTGTCGAGGTTCGTCGCTCGCCTAGCTCCATGACCGCCATAAATCTTGCGGTTAGACTTCTAATCTGAGGTCGACGCATAAAGCCGAAACAATGCGACATTCGGCCGGCGGGCCGGCACGTCAGCCGCGCGGCTAACGACTGGCCCGTGCGCACAATTGTACAATTTACCTTAATACCCGCATCGCGCACATAAACTAGCGGAATGGCCGCCGCTGCAGTTACATCATCCCCGTCATTCAACCGCCGACTCCCTCCGCTGCGACTCCCAACGACAACTCCAAACAAAATTTTGGCGATCTTGTAGCCGTCATGGCTCTTTAAATTACACTGCTTTAAACAACAAACCGCGTTTTGCATTTTAATTTACATTGAACTATAAAAATGTGAATTAAAAAAACGGTTTTATTCGGTTGGACGGTTGAGTCACGGCTACCCGGATGTTGGTGCGGGTATTTAAACTCAGCGTACTGTAGAGAGGTACCGTTGACGGCTCGGAAGAGATTGAGTTCTCACTTTTATTTTCGTTGTGGGAAAGCCAAGACAATGTGCGTCCCGGTGAGATGCAGCCGCAAAGCTAATCCTGAAGCATTCTCGCGCGGGATCTTAAGTCTGCATGAGATGAGACCGTTATAATCACTTGTTATTGATATCTTAATTTGATATTTTCACATGCATTTTATAAGAAGTTATATGGGTATTATAAAATCGTCTAATTAAGCTCGAAAGCTACGTCTACTTACCTATGTACTACCACCATAAGCCAACGTTAACCAGTCCCGAATACCTACGTTTTGTTTATAAAGGTCAATGTTGTCTCGCTCGTAATATTTTGAGTAAAGAGATTTTTTTATTTAGTTCTAGTATTAGCTATTGATATTTTATGAAATTGACCTTCACTAGTTACGTTAAAACTGCAGTCAAGAACAACAAAGATACCTAACATTGTCGTTGCGTCAGTCAACACATGCTGGCAAGAATTAATTAAAAGCCCAAAACTAGTACACGGCAATTAGTGGCTACCATTATACGGCGACCTTGTCCACACACGTAATTGGACAATGCAGCCAACTTAGAACAACAGAATCTACCTAATCTCATTTATTATGGTTACCCCAATTACCTGCACTTGGCTCAATTTTTAAAAGGTGGGAACCTCATTTCGACAATACAAATGGTTACGCGACACTCACGTGCTAGTTGGGTAATTATTTGTTGCACCTAATAAAATAATTATAATCTAATAAGATTAAGTCCGCGATAATTTGTCTTATAATATTTATGAGCTTCACGAGTAATTAGAAGTTAAAAGTAATTTAGTGAACAAGTGACAGGGTCTCATTTGAATATGTTCTTGTAGTTTGGTTACATGTGAAATACAAACTATGTTTAAACATTCGGAGGACATTCGAACTATTTGAATAAATTAAAAACTACAACGTCACGTTGCTTTATAAGCCTTCTATTGTAGTGGATTCAGATAATAAGTAGGAAAAAATTTAATGTTGACAACATACTTCATAACAGAAAGTCAAAATACTGCTTTAAATTTAAATAACAAATCTAGTCAAATGAAATCTATGTAGGTGAGGATACTGTCATTGAAATAACAGTACAAAGTAAATGTCACATAGAAACATGTGCTTATTAAGATAACAGCGCGATCGCATGTTGATAGCCCCCGCCGGTAGCTCACAACGGACAGTGCGAAATCTTCGGCGAGCCACCGTGCAATAAAACGCAGTACCTGGACCATAAAGCGAGGTATGCAATACGAGCTATGTCCTATAATATTTCTCTCGGGAGAAAAGGAACGCGTGAGAACACTGGGAACACGTCCCAAGTTATATTTGTACAGCGAAAATGCCAGCTTCACTTGTAGATGGTCGGAGATAGAACTTGCTACGCTACCGGCCCGTTTCGGACTCGACTCTCAACTATCTATTGCAACATATTGTAAGTTAGGGCATTTTAATATAAGTACTAAACAGTGATTCAAATCTGATAGACAACAAATTCTGGGGGTGATAGGTGTATATTGTCCTTAAACTGCGTTCAGAAATCATCGGAGGACTAGCAGTAGCGTGTGTCTCTTTAGAACGGTGGATGACACTGCGAACGTCAACCCGCCTGCTAATCAAGTCGATTAAGGCATTAAAACCTCCATGCACTATACTTTAGTGGCTGATAGGTAATTAAAAATATACCTTACAAACAAATGCCATAATAATTAAACATACGACATACAGTTCCTCGCATCGGTCTTATCAGTATGTAATGTTGCTCGTTCAAGTTTTAGGAACGCGGGAGGTGGGAAATAAATCTTCGTATTTAAAATACTGACTACGCGAGGCGGTCATGGAACTTTCCTATTTGGCATGCAGAGCCCCAACTAGTGCCAAATAAACTATTACAATAAGAATTCTGTAGCCTTAAACGTTGACGCAAGTCGGTCCCACACTGTCTGCCTGATTTATAATCGTTATGATGTCATTATTCATTGCTGAGAATTTACTATCAAATTTATTTTATGCGCGGAAAGTTTCTATTTAACATGACGAATATTAGTTACTGGTATATTGGTATACTAGCGGATATCGAATATAACATTTTGATATAATATTCTGTTTAGTTTATTGCATTTTAAGTTGTCGATACATGCAGTGACTTCCTAATAATACTGGCCGTTGTAACAAAACAGTAAAGAGATCAGTAAGTAATTAAATAAAATTTGAATTTGGAACATGGTATTTATTTTAAATTTGGGAACGGTATACGGTTGAGCGTGTTGTCTCGGTGGCCGGGACAAGTCTCGCCGGTCATCGATCACCGTGCGCCGTCGAATAAATTCTGATGTTGGAATGGTCCAAGTCATGGACTGGATATTACAATATTATTTTAAAGTTTACCGAGATCTTTTAAAGAACTAATCCAACCTGTAATCTGGTCATAGATTATAATGATCATGTAGCGTTTATTAAAGTCCAAATTGTTTAGATACTATCATAAAAAATAGTATATCGGTATACGATAGACTACAGTAGTATATCGATATATGTACTTAATATCTAGAACAGCTTACCGATATCATGTTTATCAACTTTTTGCCTGCATTTCAATGAGGTAAGTAGGTACGAGTATTCGCACAATTTGGCGCCTATCGGCTGTACCTATACGAAATATAATCGGCGACACTGAGGTCTCTTAATTTATTGCCTTTTTCGGACGAACAAAATAAAATGTGGGTAAAAGCTAAAATCAGAAAATTAATTTTGAAATAAATATCGATAGCTGTTACGGCACACGAAAAGGCACAGGGACAATAAAGGGCTCTTATTAGCACAGAGTGCTAAGTGACTCATATCATGTCAGTTGACTTAGCGGGGCGGTCCGAACGCACGTTTTGCGGTCACTGCTGTTATGGATTATGACCAGTTTGATGTGTTGATTTCGTATAGTTTCTACAATGATCGATATATAAACAATATTGTCATTAATGCAATAATACTTCACGATCGTGATGGAATTAGTCGTGACGGGAAACATTGTAAATTATATTGCTTCGATATATTTGCTAAACTAACGAGATATAAAAGTTGGGTTACAAAATAAAATAATTCAAAATGATGATGGGTACGTCGTTTATGTTTTTGTTTTTAGAATTATGACGTTGGTTTTTTCTTTGCACGGCCACCCCGCACGGTGAGTGACACGAGCCTAGCTCGGCGGGGTGCACTCGCATTTTTACCATTCTCGCACTTGCTTACCTGCCTGTGGCCGGTGCAATGCGGCTGCTGTCCGGCTGAGGTTGAGAACATTCTTAGTGGGATATACTTTGGTTTAAACAAGTTTGTTTGTGGTCCATGAAACAGAAGGACAAGTCTGAATACAGACTTTAACGAAGCAAGAGTATTTTGAAAGTGCAAGAGAAGAGTAAACTTCAATTTGACATTGAGTGACTCATATAACTACTAGTGCAACCTAGTTGCACACGGTGTCTGTTTCAGTTTGACGTATTTTACTTTTGAACTCAAGCTTCGTTTTATAGTATTTCCATAAACACCGTCCCTTTTTTCATCCCACGGCTAAAGAAAAAAACGCCTTTGTCAACGCCTTGATTGATACGGTAACCTTCCCTTGTTTTAGCAATAACCCGAAGTCTTTAGTTTGTTTTTTTTCACCCTCGTCTCGTACGTTTTTATTTGCCACGTCGAACAGGTTTGACATATCACTAAATTTTGTAAGAAAAGTTACAATTCTCAGCATTTTTATACCGGTGGCCGGGTAGCGGGAGGTGTTATAAATTTTAAATGTTTTTTTCTGAGTCATCGTGTAGAGAATTGAATGTTTTGTGTTGGTGTTTTTATAGTTCGGTGGTCTACCTGCCTAGGCGCCACGGTGACATTTACGGGAGGATATTGGGACAGCATTAATGTTCATATTAATAACAAGGAAACAGGCGACCAGGGACTTCATAAATTCTAATGATGGAGTGCAAGGAACATGTTTTATTTACTTGTTAATATATGGCTTGATGTTTCTTTATATTCTCAGAACTGGATTCGACTGTAATGGCAACCGTTTTTTGTCTGATAGATTGCATCTATTGATATCGATAGTTTATTTATTTCTGTAGAGTGTTGCCTTAGTAACAGTCATCGAAATGGTCAAGTGGATTATGTGTTTGCTACCTAAAAGCGGTCTCATGCGTATCAAGAACCTTTCTACTCAAAAAATATCGTGTTAGACGTAGGTTTTACGCACTCTACAACAACAATATATTCATAACGTCAGTCAAGGTAATAGATATCGATACGCCTAAAGTGCCAACATTATGTATACGTAGACTTTAACATTGAGATGATAAGGTTCATGTTTACATGTCTTGGGAATTTGGGCGTATCGGGATTTTTCACTTTGACTGTACCTTATTTGTAGTGTTGAGGTAATTGATCAAGAACGTTATGCTGTAGGTGTATGCGCCTGATTGTTAAAATATTTAGCACCGGAGGTGAAATAGTTATTACATTGAACCACTTTGTACACCTTACACAAGAAAACAAGAAAAAGTTAAAAGCGTTCAAACTCACCTTTATTAGCTTACCTAATCACCGTGTGATACTCGAATAGTTAATAGAATAGTGTAGGGCGGTAATCGAATCAGCTATCGATCGAGAGCGCTCGATTTCACGCGCCGAGGAGAATCGATTGCGATGCGTGCTCAAGAGCACGGGCTTAGCTACACACCGTCAAATTGGTATGTCAACTGTCGAAATTGACGTTGGTGGTTTATACTGAAGATAAACACTGTTTTGCAGTATATGTATAAGAGTTGGTAATAATTTAATGGAACTTTAACTAAATTCGAGTTAACTTCGCATTAGGGAGAACATAATTACAGCCTTTGGAAAAACTTGCTTGCAGCGAAAGTCATGAAATAACAAATTATGCAAGCATATGTTACCGATATCAAATATTGAAGCTAGCTGATTAAATATGCTTATGATACGGTTGGCATTGTAGCGTCATTAGTCAGGGAGACAGCACCCGACAATTTGAGCGCGCGGCGTTGCCCGAACGCCTCGGTAATTGCTGGCTGCCACCTCGCACCGCTCCTTTTATTTATTTGTATTTATAAAGCATTCGAGTCCTAATTATATTGGCGGTGAGTACCGTGATTCGTGTAATGCTTTTCGGTGCAGTTGGTAGCGCTGACGGGTTAATGACAGTCCGGGCTTCCTGCTATGTTAATTGTGAGGAAGTGGATAGACGCGGGCGCATCGCATTACTTATTAGATCGACTTTTGGTCGTGTTGCTTACGCCACTCGGTAGCGACCACTTATCGCACTGTCAGTCGGAATCTCAAGCTCAGTCCGGATTATAACGTAATACGGTAGTGCTCGTCTGAAACGTCGGGTTGCTTAATGCTTTTAATTGCCAAGTTTGGGCTGAGCCTAAAAAGGGCAAAACAACAGCGCTTGATTGCTCAGTCAGTTTTAAAACTGCTTTTAATTTAGACAGAAGATCATGTTAGCATATTTTTATTCATGGGATTATAAAGACATTCCATCTTACATGGACAACAAGTGTTGTTTCACTTATCTATGAGGGACAACTGGGAGTGTAGTGTACTTACACTTCCAAACCTATTATATCCATGTCAAATACATTGGAGCTAAAGTGATTTCTAAAACCATAAAATGCACAAAATTACGACTTAGTTACAAACGGATAAACTCATGTATACTTATTAATTACACAATCCTAAAGGCGTCCATGACCAACTTAAAACATAAAAGCTTATAAAAACAGAGCTCCACGTCTTTGTAGTCCGTTAATAACTTCACCATAGCACGCAGACATAAAATATAGAAGTGTTGATTGTACACGAACTTAAATCGAGAGCGGGCTCCAGCGTGCAATTTGAGGCTTTAAATCAGGGAGGACGTCTCGGCTACCGATAAATAACCCGCCGCTGCGTGCGAGGCGATTAGTTAACAAGAGCTCATTGCGCGGATGCTCAGAGCTTGGTAAGTTTTGCAAAAACTGGTTCACCAGGAAACTCTTCTTACTATGTCTAAATTGCACTGACCTGTTGGTATTACAAAGAAAGTAGATGTTATATTTTTCAAGTTACGTCCTTACACCAAACTGCTAAATGTCTGAAAGGTCTTATAGGTAGTTATGTCTCATGTGTATGATGAAGTATTGACTCGTACTGCTATGAATCAGCATCAGTTAATTCTGATGATACGTTCCTAACTTCTTAGGTATGAAACGACGCACTAAAACCGTATTTGCCGTGGAGTACACATTTTGCATATTTTTTTTCTACATTCGTGGTTAAATTTCCTTTTTTTTGTCGCATATCAATTCTCAAATTAGTAGATATACCGGGTGCGGCCTGTAATAGGAGCAAACATTTTAGGGATCGCTTCTACACCACGAACGAAACAATTTTGTTTTTCTACAACTTTAAATAATTGGATAATATATTACTTGTGGTTTTTTCGAACAAAGTAAATAGTATTTTCAATGAACAGCATCCAATAGTCTAGTTGACGTTTACTGTCAGCCTACTAACTTCAGTTTTTGCAATACTTACATTGCTTGCTTGGATTTTTTTTTATTAATATTTATTAAACTATAAGTTATTTTCAAAAGTCGTAGAACAAATGTTGCTACGTTTTTGGTGTAGAAACGATGCCTAAAGTTAAAGCTCCTATTACAGACCACACCCGTTTTGTAAAGTAGTTTTAGAGTGCTCGATACTTATAGTGCGTTTCATTAGCTACTATCCACGCCGATTGTGGCATGTTTTATGTATCAAGCAGTAAATTGGCAAGATCATTTTCAGCGTTTAATTCCCCTGGCGCTCTCCAACGGTATTCAGCGACGTGAGCAAGTTAGCAGCATTTTGTCAGCGTGTGTTATTATACCTAGATATTTTTCTAGCACGAACGATTTCTTGTAAGTGATTGACAAAATAAAAACATCGACAGTCCTGTTATCGATAAGTACCCCTTCAATTTCCATACAGGTAATACAAAGACAAATATGGGGTAATAGGGTTAAAAATAACTAACAATAATAAAAGTCAATTTATTTATATTTAAATACATACTTCAGAAAACAATTTGGAACTATTCATTGCAAATTATAAACGTAAATTGGATCAAAAGTATACGGATTACGTTTAATTTGTTCAAGATCGGTGACACGCGGCGTCTAGGTAGGTAGCCGATATAAGACTGTGTGTACATCTTGAAGTTGAAGTAGTATGTACTTATCGATAGCAGGATTGTCGATATTTTTATTGTGGCAAGCACAAAACAAATGCCGTTCCTGCTAGAAAAATATCTAGGTATAGTTATCGCCCACGCGCGCTGCTCGCCCGGCCACTTCCGCGTCGTCGGTCCGCTAAATCTAACAGCTACTTGCACCCCAGTTGGATTTCGTTTCCTATTGGTCTCTAACTGGAATCCAATTACATACTCTTATGTTGAAACTGCATTTGTATACTGTAAGATTAGTTCTATTAGTGAAAAAGATAAAAGATCTTTATTTTTCAATTTAGGCACATTACATGCACTTATGAACGTCAAAAAAAAAAATCTACACCGGTTCAAACCCTACACCTCTGACCCGTGAAGATACCGGCAAGAAACTACGGCGGGACTTATTTTTTCAAAACAGTGATACATCAAATCTTAAAGTAGGTACTTACATAATTATGCGTAGCCCGATAAGAAAACATATCAAACAGTTTATTACAAGATAAGAAAATATTAAAATATAAAAGTAAAAATAATAATGTATAAACAAATTCGACTTCACAAAATAGACATACTTTAATATGCTTTCTTATCTGAACTGTGTCATTTACATTATCTGGCAGTACATACAATTGTTGAATTAATTGCTAGGCGGTTAGTTATGTACATAGTTGCGAATACTTTTATGTTGTTATTTAAAGCAAGTTGCGTTCGATTTCAGATTGCCATAAGATTTTATTGCAGTTATTCAAAACCGTTTTCTAAATCATAACCTGCCAGTTAGATTCATTAGTCTTTATCCGTCATTTACGTTGTTAGAAAGAGATAACATTTTATTTTTATACATAAGTATTCATCGGACAACGCTTGTTATACGAGTGAGAACACCCAACAGAAAACTTATAGGTAGTAAAATGTGCGGTCAATCTGGGTAAACGTCCGAAGTTTGTCCCGCACAATTGACACGCAGGTCGCCGCATACATACATATGTATGCGATGCGATCGCATCCGATCAATGCGTAATTGACATCCGATTATACCCGCAGAATCGCACGAATCTCAAGATCACGCGCCCGCGCGATAGCCTTATCCCCACGATCCACCTGAACCATAATGAGCCTACGATTAGCATAACACTCCTCTAAATATGCAAACGCCTATGTTTACTCCTCCGTTATTGTTAAACTATCTCACCGATTTGTTAATAGTATTTATTGCGATATTAACATTAATAATAATGTTCGATAAAATTAATGGCCCACAAAAACAAGCCTTCATCTCTCTAACACCGTGGGTACAACGTTCGCTAGAAGATGAACGGCTATGTATAGAGACTATAGAGTGATCACATTGTACGATCGTGTTAAAGACCGGTTGGGCCGCCGTAACGAGCGTTCCGTATACAATAGACCTCTTAGCGTCATGTGGACGGACGTCAATCGCGGCAGACGTGGACGTCGCCCCGCCGATGTGCGACGGCCCTTATTGTGCTCCAACACTAACTACTTATGTATAATCTTGAAATGTACTAGGCTAGATCAACCGATCTTATCCATTTTAAATCAATATCAATGGTCTTGGTTTCTACTCCGTCATTATTAATGCTGCATGCTCACTGAACTCTAAACTAACCATTGACAGATTTTTCTACGGTCACAGTACTCGTACTTATCAATGCAATTTGAACTTTAAATTACAATAGAAAATATCAAGTGTGGTGTACCTAAACAGCAGAGCAACGCAATAAATTATGCCCAGTTCTATTAAAGTTCCATCGAGAGATAAACGATTATAAAAGCAATCATATACGAGACTCGGTTACATCAACTATGATAACAAAAAACACGGCGAGTCAGTTCGATTCGTATGAAAATAAAACATATCCAGGGGACTGACGTGCGTCCGCCGTCACTTAGCCGCGCTGGAATGATGTGACAGGCCTTGCCGAAACGAATTCCTTTTTATATTTTAAAAATTAAAAATAGTACAAAAAAATAACCAACTTTCTGTATCTGTTCCATTGTGTTCACGTTTTGGAAAAATTTAAATGACCGAAGACTGGCTGCTTTTTTGGGAATCGGAATCTCCAACTCGGCGTTTAAATACATACAGTTTCGCGGTTTAGCGCCATGTTTTTTCCATTTTCTGCACATTTCGGCGCGCCGAATGCGACGCGACGGCAGATTTTGTGCGATTAAAGCCCGGGAGGTCGATAGGAGTAAGTTGTTCATGTTAACAATCTAAATCTTTCGTAAAACACCTTCCGCTGGACTGTGGGCTTTTTAGGCCGTTGGCTTTGTGGACTAGTCGAAATATAGATTAAATTACCTCCATATGCCATACAAACATTTCACCATTAAATCCTCGACTCACATTGTACTTATGAAATAGTAGTACGTTTGTACTGAATCGGATTCATATTGATCATATGGTTTTTTGCCGACCGGCATTTGAGAAACCGAAGGGAATCGATTGAAGATATTTAGAGCGGCAATATGAATGTATTTATTCAGGGCTCAGGGCGGCCTCCACCTAACAATGCTACGCTTGTCTCTGCCGCCACTTCGTACAGGGCTGCTACCACTGTATGACACAAAAATACATTTCTAGACCATTGTCAAGTAAACTACCACTACTAGTTACGTAAATCAAAGTCACAATTTTATTTTCAACACATGTCGTTGTACACGTTCTGTATATTTCCTTATTTTTCACCTTCCTAAATAGCCTATAATGGCTGTAACTTATATTTTATATGATTCGGATCTGTATCTTGTTGAAATAAATAATGAAATGGCGACAACCCTACTTGCCACGATCGTGAATCAGGGCTGACACAGCGGCCCGGTGGTCTGCGCGTCACAGTACGCGCGTGCGCTGCGCCCGTTCGCATGTATTTCAGCCCTGCCAATTTACATACTATGAGTCGCTAAAAACAATGCCACTGCAAACTTATTTTCTTATAGTTTTTCTCAAGTCATGCAGCTTATTGGTGTGAGACAAAACCAAAGTTTAATATAATTAAATCAGTTAGGACAAAAACAAGAAAATAATTTAATTACTTACCATATATTTACACAAAATAAATATAAAGATTCATAAGCAAAGAAATATCCTATTATTAAAAACAAACTTTGATGTACCTAAATATGGTTGCTACCTACACCTACCATATCAGTACCTAACATATCAAAGTGGAAAATCAAAATAAATCATCTCCACATAGCTCAACACGCATAACCTGTTTCCTATTACTAATTATCAATATAGCAAAAAGAAAGGTTTCCGATTGGATACGTATTGTATTTTATTGAATTTGTTAAGAGCATAATACGTCTCGCTGTACGGCAAGGCTGCCTTTTGGTCGTTTTGCACGGTTTGCCATTGTGTTTACCGCTTTAACCATTGTTCGGGGGCCAAATAAATTGGAACGACGTTCTACACGGTGACAGGTATATTTGACTCGTCGGTTTTGGCCGATAATTAATCCGTATATTGTTAAATGAGAGCCCACCCTTGTTACCAACTTACCGATTGTCTTTTAGTAATGAGATCGTTTCGTATTTAGTCTGTTATAAAAGTAAACGATGATATTAATTACATGGAATCCGATCGTGAGTTAATAACAATAAGTCAATCATAATTATGTTTTAATTAATTCAGATGTATTCCTCGGTTCACACGGTCCTACGGTGCTGCAGTTGCCGACTGGCTATATATGCATGCAAATAACAAGACACGTCTATTAAAGTCGACGTAAATGGTATCAAAGAAATTAGCGAATTAAATGAAAGCTAATGAATTTGCCCATTAATTGAAACGAGGCAGTTATTTGTCGGACACACGTTGCAAAAACTGTTACAGTGCAGTGAAATAGTGCAAAAAACGTATTGGCTTTTCATGTTGAATGTCATTTCACGGTCGCTTAGGGCTGGCAGAGGTTGCCAGCAATTAATTAGCTGGTTACATCGCTCCTCCTCTTATATATATTAACGTTTTTGCAAAGAACTTGCGCCGGGTTAACTGAAACAGTGTGTACCTATTTAATTTATGGGCTTGTGAACTGAAGTTTGAATTCTTTTTAGATTGGTGTTAAAATGCTTTTAATTGGTTTGTAAATTCATGTTTTTATTAGACACTGTTTATTTAATGTGTCTTGCCGCCTGTATTCGGTCTAATTCTTTTTCCGAGCTTCTTTAAGAAGTTTATTTAATTTTACGGTCGTAATCATAGTAAACCACAGATGCATGACATTATTTATGCAGACAGAAGATAATCCGTTCGTTACGGATTATGTACATAATTATCTTCTAATTATGCAAGCAATTGCTATAGGTAGGACCATTCAGTAATAATAAAAATATCATAATATTATATTTATAAACTTTACACATTTAAATGTAAACAGAATATGGGAATGTAATTCGGGTATTTTTTGTATACATATAAGTAATTCCGGAGTCCATAAAAAATATCCATATACAATTTGCTTAGATTTTGTAGTAAATTAAAAGATAAACATTGCAACCAAGACAGCTGCCAAGTAATTGAATATTATGTCAGTTTTGGTCTATTTTATTGACTTTTATAAGGTATTTACTGCGTTCTGGCAACGGTCGCGAACCAAAATGCCATCCACCTTAGGCGACCCGCGCACCTGTCCTATTCTAAACCACGTCCAACCCGAGTAATGCTAGCCGCCATTAGTGAACCTATAAATGTCGCTGGCTAGTTGCAAACTGCGTGAAATTGGAATGAAAACGATACAGGCCACCTGTCTTTTTTAAAATATGACCCGATTAATTCTACTAGACTATACCAAATTCAAATTTTCAATAACATTAGAAGTCAAAATCATGTTTAGTTCTATTTTTGTGGGTATTTTTTGTGTGTCCATTAAGTTCCGTGACCAAACCAAAATACGTTAACAATAATATAACATACCTACTTCTAATTTAACATTATTCAAAAAACAATGGTTAGAAAACGAAGGATTATTTTTTTGCATAATTATTACCTATGATTATTATGATTGGCCAAATATATCGTAACCCATCCTTAATCTTTATCGCTAGAGCTGCTTTCATATAATTTTTTTACTGTGACTAGGTACGAAGTGACAATAATAAAATTAGTACCTACACTGTCTTGGCCGCTTGGATGCTCTCAAAAATGGCCCTTATTAATATGATAATATTAATAAGCGCATTTAGACGTCCTAAACTCGATCTACTCGTAGTCAACCCTGTCGTAAACCAACATCCGTGGTCTTTTAAACCATTAAATGTTAATTTATCTTAAATAAATAGGTAATAAACGTCGGCACGATGAAGGCAACTAGACGAGCATGAGGAGCTGTCAAGTCGGCCGGACTACTGTCCGACGGACCCGGGCGTGACCTCTAGTAGCCTATGGAAAAAATAATACAACTATTTCGCTAAGTAATTTCAATTCTAACTGTCGGTGTTCTTTGACGTCAAGTTGTGTGGAAGATGTGGGGTTATAGTTATACTGAGTTGTCTTTTGTTTTTGCTGTTTATAAATTTACTTTATTCTAACTATTTATGCGTACGAGTAGAAATTGTATGTTCGCAGAACATTATATATTTATTGTTTTTTTTCTATATACGTTTCTATAGGCATCTTTAATAACTTTTGAAATTAAGATTTTATAAAGTTTTTTTTTCCTTTCTGAGTTCTTTTAGCCAATGTATGCTATTGTACCTACCTCATCTCTTGATCAAAACAAAAAAATACATTTTTGTATAAGTTATTTACCTAATAGGATTTTATATACAACTATAAAACTAAGTCTTAAACATAAGGTACCGTTTAAGACAAATAAAACATAAAAAAACGGACAGTAATTTTGTGACGAGCCACGAACCCGGCTTGACGTGACATGATAGTTTAATGCTTGTCTATGCTCCGAGCAGACAGTTCGGCTCTACGGCGAGCACACATTCCACAAAGAGGTTCCCAGAAGTCTCATTAAACCGACGTGCCACCGGCCTCACATTATCCCGCACAATTAATTTGCAAGAACGAAAACCCCGTTTAATGATCTTGTCTCACCCTTCATCGGCGCTTATCATTTCTCGTTAAAAAAATGATCCAATTAAACGGTCTCGCGAAGCTTCAATAAGTTACCGAAAGCCAGTTAAAAATCTCGCGCACACCCATTGTAATAACGCATGCGCTCTCAATATTAAATTTTAACAAGGTATTAATTAAAAAAACTAAAGCGAAATATCTTTAAATTTTCTCAGGGCGCGCACGGCCCCCTCGCGTTATTTTATTTTTAATTCATTTTATTCGGCGTTGGCCGAGCGCGCCGGTACGCCCACCGGTGATTTAAAATTTTGATTTATTGACGCGCGCAGGCAGCGCGGGAGAACTGCGCGGAGCGTGCGTGCAGTAATTATAAATATGACGCGGTGCTAAACTGACCCGCGACCCGCGACCCGCGCCCGAGGGGTCACCGCGTTACCACTATCGACGCATTTGCAATTTCGCACTCCTGCGTTCTGCCAATAATTCAACCGGCAGCGTGTTTATTTATTATTCTGACAGCCTTAAGTACATAGGAGCAGCCGTGAGAAAATAAGCAAGAGTAACATTGAAAAACAAAAACGTTTTGACTAGCAAGTTAGCGCAATAGTCGGATGATTAGATCTCATTCGAAAAGGATTCTTTGCTGATCTTGTGAAACTGACTAACGCCATTTCACAGGAAAGGAGGTTTTTTCCACATTATTCCACGTTTCTAAGAGAATAAAATGCCTATATATAAAACTATATATAAACGCAGACTAAGTTTGATTATAGACTATATCAACGCAGATTTGGTACCTAGTTTGTTTGTATGCTTTTATGTATTTTACAACAGGGTATATGAAGTATAGTCACATATCTGTACAGATGCTATATCTATAAGAAAGTAAACAGTCTTTGATTTGCCTACATATTAGGTACTTACTAAGTTTAATACATGCTCGATGGAAACTGTGATGTAAGTAGATAAACAATTTATGGTTAGCAGCGACACCTAATTTATGGATTAACGATTAATTGAAAACGGCTCCAAGTAATTTCAATAATTGTAGTATTAACGAATGTCTCTAGCATACTAAGTGTATCAGCAGCTGCCGTATTTACGACTTCCCCGCGCGGGCGCAGCTTTACTATGGGACCATTCACTTGCACTGTTTTATGCACCTGTTGTGTGTGATTAATTGGTGGGCCGTTCGCGGTCCTTGTGTCATAATAGTACCATTATATCACTTACACCAAGTCAAAGATATCACAGGATGTCAAAAACTATAGTCTTTAAATGTATTTTTTAGTTAGTTGTCTATAGACATTTAGCAATAATTATTTATAGGTTAGGTCTGTGCCGCTTGAAGCTAGTACTGGGAGCTAGACCAGATTATAACGACATGGTAAAAATATGCGATAACGTCATGCTAATACACAGATTCCGGATATTCAGGAATTCCAATTACCGTCCCAACGAGCACAGTGTCCATGCTTAAATTATATAAGTAATAAGCACAACGTATCACGAGACATCGAGAGGCACATTCACATGTTAAAATTTGACATTCATTATATTTCGATCGGAGTTCATCCCTTTTACACGAATATATAAGTGCAAGCGAGGCGCACTGCCATTGAAATAAAATTGGGTTCTCATTTTTGTTAACTGAATACGCGTCCGATACAGCGTTGTTAAGCACAGTAAGGGCTTTGAGTCTAAGCGTAATGGTAAGCTACGTTCTAGTATAATTAGACCTCCACATTCTGATAATTCGCAGGTATTTTTTATGTAACTTATACTGTTTTTAATGTCACTATGCGGTCGCTAACGTGTCGCGAACAGCTCGGCGTAGTTGTGTTGCCATTCAATGCAAATTCACACGTTATAAGAAGCGATTCGAGACAGAATTACCAACGTTTAGTCGCCCCCGGGTCATAATTTTAAGTTACTTTATAATTTTACCGAACTCACGCCTCGTTTGTGTTATTTAGGGACCCTTTTCCCGTAAATTGTAGGGACAAAGCGAAGTACCAAGCACCTGTCGGGGAAAAAACTTAAGACAACGCAACAAATTAAATGTATACGTGGTTCGGGGCTGCGGTGGGTGAGGCTTCAACCCTTCGTCGTATATTTATACTGAAGAAACCTTTTATGCGCGCGTTCATCACTGATTTTATTGTCAACCTGAGTAATCTGCCTTAAAATGTGACCTATAAAGGCTATTAAACCGTGTTTATGATGCAACGCGTTGCTGTCTTTTAGTGACATAAACGTTTCATGTGCTGTGTAAAATTGTTTGTACACAGAAATGGGGTATTACCCACAAGTCGTCTCATACGTAATTCATGTTTACTTAATTCCAATCTACCGCATGATAAAAAATTACGTTTAATTATGCAGTGACTTTTTGCAGTAGCAATTGTAGAATGTGTCTAAAGTAGTGTGAATAAAATAAATTGCGTTATATTAAAAGATAACATAAAAAGTTGCCTGTTAGGGATTTGCATTTGTAGCCACCTGACGATGCCTGTGTTGCGGATATAAATACAATTGACTTATAAATTTATTAAAGAAAACACTTATAAATTAACTCATAATAACAAAAATTGTTGTGCCGGCTGACTAGAATAGCACCACCCCATCTCCTCCCGCGGGTGTCGGAAGAGGCGACAAAGGGAAAAATCCTAAGGACGGGCAGCAGCGTCCGTCGAAACCCAATCTACAGCTACTGCGGTCGCCAACCAAGCGTGGCGACTATGGCAACTACCCCCCAAGATAATACAACTCATATTTGAGGGAGGCCTATGTCCAGTGGACTGCATACGGCTGAAATGTATGTGTGTGTGTAACAAAAAAAAAGTAGGGAAATACTTAAAAAAAGTAGTTTTTATAAAAGTAATTTTTACTATATTATTGTAATAAAATATAGGCGCGGAACAAATATCTGACTATGAAATAGTCATAGAAACTTAAAAAAACGGGGAGAAAGTAAAACGTATTTGTTTTTGTTTTTCTTTCATAACGAAAGACGAGGGTGATATTTATCATCGGTGAAGTCGGGTTTTTAAGAATATGCTCATATGTTTTGACCAGTCTGCTAGATATGTAAGGATCTTGTCATATAGACAGCGATAAGCGATGACGTATGCGCGCGAGTTTTCATCGATCAGCGTCTGCGCAGCCTAGGGTTCCTACTGTAGTTTTTTACTGTAGTTTAGTGTTACTGTAGTTGTAGTCCTAGTGTAGTTTTTTTTTCAGGGTTCATGTGAGAGAGTGTGCGTGTCATATATGGCGCACACTACACTACAATGGCAGGCTAGGGTTCATGGATGACAAATATCTGATAGCAGACAGTGGTTCGGTTCTTTTACGACACCTTCGGCAATGCCGATGCTTTGATTACTCCTCAATCAAATCCTCAAGATCAGATTATTAAGAATACGTGCTGATAAAAAAAAATACATACCATTTAAATAAATACTGAAAAATTCTATACATATTGAAAGTTTACTTACGGCAAATTTTATTGAAACTTATTACAGAGTGTGAAAAATATATAAGTAGAGTTACAGAGCCGGGGTTAATGCTGTAAATTGTTGTAAATAAATAGTACTTATTTCATGTTGGATTTTTAATATTTAAGAGATAATAACTAATAATAACCATTGCATGAGTTATTCCACGATTGCAATGAGTTGGCTGGTTCACGTATAGTATCTGCCCACACAACCAGTACCTTGACTCAGTAAAGTCACGTCTGTGTCGATGATGTCGAAATGTGGATACATTAATGTGACAATAATACATACGTACTCGTTTCTACCATTCCGTCAATACAAGTTTTTAGACTATTATTTCAGACCTACGTAGACAGCGTACACAATGTATTATCTACTTGAAAATTCATTCATAAACGGGAAACAATGTCATCATAACATACTAACCGTAACCGTTACTGATTTGACACTGCATTTTAAACTACAAGTAGAATTATAAATGTCACAAACCGGTTTTGCAGACGTAAATATTAAATTACGGTAACCGCTTACCATCAACGGACCGTATGCTTATTTGCCACCATCGTTGTGTAAAAAAAACTGTCTAAAATCTATAAGTCCCCCAATTGGTTGCAGCTAAGAGTGCATTCAGCTTATTTGAGTCTGATGATGTCAACGTACGAATAAAGATGTTTTACCTGTGTAGTCTCCGTATCGCGACACGATACCAGTGGCTCCATCCATCAACGTCCCGGAGAACTAATTACTATGTAGTCGCATTATTGATTTTTTTATTCACTTTTATTGCATTTATAAATATACTTTTATCGACTGACAATAGAATAGTAAAGCACTTTTTAATGTTTTGTCAAGTAGCGACTATTTTTTTTCTTAATCGGCCTAAAAAGGTGAGGTGATTAATTTGACTACATTATTATATTAGCAAAATTTAACTAGACTGCTTCCCGAGTTCGAAGGTTAGATACTTATCAAAAACTTATTGCATTATGGTATCCTTAAGGACTTCTTGTATTTGGCGATAATAATCTATTACAACACAAACGCTTTTGTAGTCTTAGCCACCTACCTACTCAGCCTTAACAGCAGTGAAGTTAACCTGAAAAGATAAACGTAAGTAAGGATATGTCAATGACCTCCCGCATCCATGCGTTCAGAAATACATTCCAAATTCAAACATTTCCCGAATTCCTTCGGAGTTTTGGTCGGTTCATGAATTACTCGTCGGCGTGACGTCGGCGTGTTGATTACGAGTCGAATGTACGTCGATGGTAATCTCGTACGAGCGGCCGGCGGTTTGATGTGTCAATCGCGCCGTCGATCGGTATCGCCCGATAGCTCCTATTGGGCAACCGCCACGCTTTGTTATCCTAACGGATTTATAAAATTCGACGGCCCATGAACCGAAATCGAACGGACAATACCGACTTTCTTATTGCTGTCAGAATTGACGTTTCATGATTCGATGTCCAATTCGCGATCGAACTAGCCGCCGCTATTCTTAAGTTTTATTATCATAAAAAAACAAGATACAAAATGGCCACTGATTTTTTAGCTGCTTGTAATTCCGATACCAAAAAGGCTGATCATGTTTCTACGATACGCAGGCGGGGGCGACAACCGCACACAAATAAATCGTTAAACGAATTTCCCAACATGGCTTCCGCGGGGAGGGTGGTGCATCTTCCGTGGAAACTGAAAAATTACGAGTGTCTTCTTTGTTTTTATGATCGCTCCGACACTACACGGTCGGTGATAAAGTCGAGTCGATCGACAACTGTCGACATAAGTGTTAAAGATGCATGTTTTATAATATTCCTGACTTCTTAGTAAGTCAAAAGTTTAGTTGCTGTAAATATACTGTTACCACTACGGTTAAGTCGACCCTTACTCCGCAATAACTAACCCCTTTATACCTAAATGACACACACACAAACACCGGAAAACCACTACATCGACGCGTTCCTGAAACAAGTGTGGTGTGAGTGAACACGATGAAAATCTTTATTTTCACGCTCTATCTCTCTTTATCTAATCGCTCCAGCCAGATAAGGACGGAGTGCCGGAAAAACTGGTGCGGGGCGAGGGGTAAAGGCTACATCGATTCCGCGCTTTCACTGCTAGGGGCCGTGTAAACCTTTAAAAACAGCGCGTTTGCTGTGCGATTGTCATCTCTAAACTTAAACGAGTAAGAGGCAAATTTGGATGGAGAAATCGCACTGGTAAATGGATTGCCTCCCCCTTGGGGGTTCTCGTAGTGGGATCTAGATGGCGTAGATAATGCTGATAGTCGCCGCGGTGTGCGTGGCGACGTGAATGTCGCGTCGCTGTGTGCGTGACGGCAGCGCTCTGTTCCCAGCTATACGTCTACCATCGTTCTTCTAGCTATGTAGCATAGAGAGGTGCTTCCGGGTAGGTTAAATTTTGCTTGTGTTTGCGAATATATGAGGGGATGTCGGTAACCATCCCTTTTTGCAATATAATTTTATGTTTAGGTGTAGATAGGTAGATAGATTAGGGAAGACGGAGGCTGTGATTTGATTAGATTAGGAGGTGTTTGCCGAGGGCCGGGGGAGATAAGGCTGATTGGATCGGGGGAGGGCCGCGGCTTTATGGAAATATGTTTTTAATGTGGGTGCTTTATTGAATTAGCCGAATTTGTATTAAGTGACGCGTGATAATCTGCTTGTGTGTTCGGTGCTGATAAAGTTTGTAAATAAATTATTATGCTTTAAGTACACTTAACAAAATGTTGTTTGGTTCTTGTAGAGGGGCTAAAGCGTATGTTCGATTGTCAATATTGATTGTGCACGATTGAATTATATTTGCAGTTGGGAACTGTTCTGGTGGGAGACTAACTTTTGTAAATGAAATTTAATTAATAATTTTCGTGTTGATCTAATTACATCATTCGGCGACATCAATAACGTGTTTTTTTTAAACTTCTTTGTACCTGACAATGACAACCATTTATCTGATTCCCGTCCATTGCAGAGACACGTAAACTGTCCACTTTATAGGGTCGTGTGTCTATTATGATCCCTACATCGGTCCTCAGGAACAAAGACCTGTTTTTGTTCCTGTCACCCAACAAAGCAGCCCCTTGATATTGTCGTCGCGCCTCTTTTGAGTTTACACAACACTGAAAATTAGAGTACCGACGTCACAATATGTACAGAATTTATCTATTTGTTTGAATTAGATCTCTGCCGGTACGTTTTGTAGTGGATGTGTTTTTACGTCTGCGCGATATCGATCCTAGAATGTTGTTGACAGTGAAACGGGTTTAACAATTAATAACCCTCTTCGGCAGCAGGACAAGTGCGCATACTCGGCATTCCTTATCTAGATCCCGCCAGGATTTCGGCCGAATACGACGCTTGCGCACCGTGCCTCCAATAACGAATGACCCAAATAAAAAATAATCTCGGTCGTAAAATTTACGAGTTTTCCAGCCATTTCAGCGTTTGAGGAGAGAAAGTAATTCGCTCATAAAATTACGAGTAAACAGCCGTTTTTCCACGGAAATAAAACCGCCCCTCGCGCCGGTTGACTCCTGTAATCGGCTTAGTACCCTCTCTGATTTACTGGGCTCCCCTGGGTCGGATGATGCACGCTCCCGTTATATTTTGATGAGAAACCTTATCTTCAGATTATAATATCGGTTTTGGGTAATTGAGTCATAAAATCTAGACCTAATTTCAACATTATCTGATTCTTTGTATCTGATCCATAAAAGTAAAAATCAGTAGGTACCTAATATATTTTCAAAGGGATCATGTACGTAAAGTATAGAGTAACTTCAATTAAATCCACTCGATTAACTCTCATAGTGGAGAAAAAGTGTCAGTGGTCGGATGGGCTAATATGGCGAGCTCTAATCTTCCGACACAAAGGAGCTGCCATGACGCGGCGAATATTAACGTGAACCATTTAATATTTCGATATTCCAATAGTTATGAAGCTATTTCGTCTACAGCCTCCGAAGAAAGGTTATTCACTAGTGTATTTTTTATGCACATGAATTTATAATCCTTTGCATAAAACATAGTTTGAAATAAAACTAGATTGTATTCTGTGTCAAATTTATGGTGAGTTAATGGAGTATCACGCGTATTCAGTGACACAGTGAACCGTCGCGTCGTTCATGGTAGGCAACTACTGCAAGCTTTATTTGAAGCAAATTTAAGCTTTCTAAGTAAAAAGTTATAGTCAATAATGATCTAAAGTTGTGCTGTGATTGTACATTGTAGGTATTTGCCCCTACTTACAGCGCAAGACGCGGTGTCTCGGATAGTTCCTGCGATGCTTTACGACCTCAATGCTTTTTGTTCGATAAAATGACATGACAAATTAATGGATTTATTATGAGTTGGATTGAGCTCGTTTTATTTTCGTGTCCGTTTGGGACGAATGCATTTTTAATTGAGTGAGGCACTTTTGTGGACTGTATAAAACGGCCACCGCATGCCGTGGTGGCGTGGATATTTTTTATTTGATTGACGGGTAGTAATGGGCAGGTGTAAGAGTCGGCGATAGCTACCTCGCTTTTTAGAATCGATGTTGGACTGCTCACTTTTTGTCGGTCGCGTCGTTTCGCGACTCGATTCTGTCATGTTTTATGCTGATTGTTTTACCCAACATTAATGGGGTACTAAATTTGCGTGTGTCAGTTTACATATTTTCTGTAATGGAACGTTTGCTCCAATAAATCCTGTCTAGAAACGCGGGTGTCGTGTGGTAATAAAATTACCAGTCAGCGGCTGCAGCCGGTGGACTGTGTTTAAGAGTAAATTATGGCCAGTGCGATGTTTCTAGCGTTAATAAGCCTAGTTAGTACCTAAGGTGTCCTAAAGTTGGAGACGTATTTTCATTTCTTTAAATATTGCTTTGCTTGATATGTATTTTCTTTTACTATAATGTACTTTGCTCAATCAAAGATACAAACTTAATCCAGTATCTCCGTGAAAGACTGCATTGGGTGCTCGCGTTTTTGTATACTATTTTTATTACATTTATTCTAGTTCGAATCATTGTACCTACCAAAATCTTGTGTCCAGTCTAGTCTACTTATGATAACGTGGATTCCCTCTGACGACCATGTCTCATAGTGCCCAATATATAGCTATGTGTTCTCGTCGTCATGTACCAATAGCTGGCTGTGTCCGTGGACTCCCTGTAACTAAGGACCCTGTTGTTCCAGTCGCTGCAGAGCGCGGCGCGACGCGCGGGCACCTCGTGCGCCAACTGCAAGACCACGACCACGACGCTGTGGCGTCGGAACCAGAACGGCGAGCCTGTGTGCAACGCCTGCGGCCTCTACTACAAGCTGCATAATGTGAGTATCTATAACAATGTAATACTATACCTATCAGTGGCGGCGGGTTAAAATCTTAGGCAAGCCGAAGGCAATATGGCACTCCTTTTCTGCAGAAGCCGGAGCCATTTAAGCACAAAAAATGTTCAAGTCGGTGGGAATCGGATCTATATACACACCTCCACTGATACCAATGATTACACATTGAACATTCAGTCAATTTCACTAAAGGATGTTCTGTAATATTTATTTATCAGATTACGATTTTTTTTTATTTCACGGTAAATAATTGGTACATAATAAAATAGTGTTAATTTCAAAGTTACAAAATATTCGAACTTACCGTCACATTATTTTTTTATATGCAGAAACGTTTGCTAGCGGATATCTTTACCCCTATTCTATTTTACCCTTTATTGTTACCGTCACATTGTTTTAAAGAATAAAACTAAAAATAATAGTATTGGACAATAATCAGATCAGATAATATCATATTAAAAAAAGGACGTAGAGTTAGCAGCGAAAATGTATTTATTACACATTGATAGAGACACCCTATTTAGCAGATTAATTTTTAACTATTTTTATTTGATTGCAATCCTCCACCGATAAATGATAGAATCATGACCGTTTATGATGTTATGTGGGCCTAGTAAACTTTAATTACTACTTTACATTTAATTACCAGTATTTACATTATTTTAATCTAGATAATTAGGCATGTATCGTTATCATTCATGAACCGGTTACGAATGTAGTACATACTCAATTATATTTTGTCACCTGCTAACAGTCGGAAACGATAATATATTTTATAATTATCGCTTTATTAAGACACCTCGAGTTAATTGGGGTTTTGGGCAGCCTTTATTACAAGGTTTCATTTAACTTGTTATATAGGTAAGTATTATATTGAAAGTATGTTCAGGTGAAATTCGAGTTAAATTAATGACTGCAAAAAATACAAAATCTTGTACCAAAAACAGTTTTTGACAAATCTTATTCCTATTTTAAAAACACTTAAACAACGAGTTTAGTAGGTACAAGTTAGAAGTGTAATCCATTTGAACAATATTTTATTATTATTGCTTGTCAAATCACTAGTACCGCGACCTAAAAGTCCACTAAGGGTAAACCTACGAGTACCTTCCGGTATCTTGCTTTGTAAAACATCAATCCTCGTCTGGTAAGTTGTTCGACTAACGGCAATACACACGGAACTAGAATAATGCACAAATACTGCTTGTTAGTATTTTGACGTCCAGCATCGAAATTGTCAAATAATACAGTTCTGTTTATCTTATACTATGTTAAGTACCTACGTTTTGTTCCATTCAATGCACGATTTAAAAAGAATCAGTAAGTCTAGTCAATCCGGCCCCCACGGCCGCTCCCTCGGGATAAGTTGACAGTATCTCGGTGACAGATAACCGGGTCGCAGTCAAGCGCACCCCTGAGCGGCCTAATGTGTCATAAAACCCAATACGATTGTCTCAAATGAATTACGGGCGGCGGATAATATCTAATCCTAAATAAAACGGGGATACGTTTTAATTAAAGTTTAGGGAGTCAATTGCCACCAAAACTCAAATGACTGTAATTTGATTGTAGATATAAATAAAGCTGACAGAATTCCTTCGTAGGCATATCATAAATAAACAAGCTCTACTACAAAAAAAGTTAATTAATACTTGTCATCAGGCAAAATGTTTAGTAAAATGAGTTGTACAAGTATGCTGCACAGTGAAACACTTCACGTTATGTGAAGAAACAGTTGTATTTTAGCATTCATTCTCACGGCCCTACGAACCCTAAAAAAACAATCGAAAATCGCTTCGATTCGAAAGAATACGGAGCGGGAGAGCGCAACAATGACTAAAATTAACTGTCAAAGGGGCTTTTACGAGCACTCGACATTTTTTTATCTGGAAATGTATACGACATTGTAAGTATTGTTGCTCGGTCTAATTATTCGGAAGCTACAATGGCGACAGCACTACTTCAGAAGCTGGAATAATGACGGGCGTGCATGGTAGCAGTAGCGTACCGCCTTCTCATACATATTTATACGCCCGTGTCACTCGCAGTCGCACAATTGCGACTATTTTTAATTCGCTGCGGTCTAAAACCTTTCTGTAGTCTTCTATGTGACAAATAAATATTTATTCTAATGTAGGTACTTAAAGAAAAAGATTAAAAACAAAAGGAAAAAGGAAAATTAAAAAAAAAGGTTGTCTGGAAGAGATCGCTTTTTAGCTGTGTGATTTTTGTAGCTGCTTGTTTCGCTTATTGCAAGAATATTTACTTACTTACTTATTTGAATTGTTTAATCAAAACAATAACATTTCTGAGTTCACTTATAGGTCCTCATTTAGTAATCTAATCTATAATAGATAGATCTAACTGAAGCCTGAAAATATGTGTATGATTGATCTTTGTTATCTTTCTAGTATTTGTTTACTTTGCAACTTAATCCCAAATAGGTGGCGTAGATACTAATTGTAAGTAAAGCTACTGACGTCTTTCAACCTGCTGGGTAACCTAGACCTTAATTAATATACGATATTTTAGAGTAGCCAACGCTTCAATTATTTAATAAATATATAAAAATATTTTCTTTATCGTAATATCAATCTCAAGTGACTTGATTCCTATAATTCAGCTACAAATCAAACATAAATCTTTCAAACGCACAAATTGTCAAACAACCGTCAAAACCTCACAAAAGCAAAAAGAAACTGAATTGATATTGTTGATTTGCTTAGTAAATTTCCGACACAATGTGAAAATAAATACAGTATAATAAGTGGCCTAAGGCGGATGCCTCGTGATCGATTTCACTCAAAAAATGCAATTCATACAACAAAGCACGAGCGTATTGTGATGCCGACGTCACCGCTCTGCGCCGGTCGGAGCACTCTTGATACTTGCCATGTTAAAATTGTTGCTAAATTCTAAAAAAATAAGTATCTAAATATTTTCTGAAAACGTAAATATTACACAAATTGTTTTATTCATAGAAGCTGATTAAGGTTTGTGTCATAGACTCGTAGTAGGTACTTGGCGCGGATATAATAGTTACATAGACACGTACATAAATTGCATACATAAACCAGGTACAAATATTCTGGATAAAAATATAAATAAATGTCCTGGCAAGTATTTGAATCCGGGACTGCTTAGTGGGCAGACTAAATACCTGTCGGTATTGTAGGCTAAAATTACAAAAAATATCAGATTCATGCAACATTAGATTTAAGATTATTTATATTTGAAACATTCTACTACCGAACTACCAAAATCAAAAAAGATAATTCATAGCTTTTTTTGGCATCGCGTAATTATTGTTAAAACATTTTGTTTTCCTGTTTATTAAAAGTTTCAAAGTAGCTTTAAAATTAAATACAAATAAGTCATTAATTTTTTACTAAGTATTTATTTCGTATTTTATACTTTCTAATCCAACGAAATGTGTATAAATCAGAAGTGTTCTTGAAAATCAACAATCCACTATTTATTTAAATAATCACATAAAATGTTTCATTAAACAAAACGATTCTCACCTCTTATAATATCAAGACTGGTCAAATGCGCTATGGTGTACAAACAATGTACTTACTCAAGTATGTTTACTCCAAATATATCCTTCAAAGGTTCTACGAGTAGGAGCATGACTTCAGTTGTAGCGAGCCGACGAGCTCTCTGTTGCTCTCCAATTGCCCCATACAACTCAAGGACCTTGTTCTTTTGCCCCACTCTTTTGTTATTGTTTTCAATAACAACATTTATTAGTTGTATACATTTTGTTTTTGATTGATATGGGAATGCATGGGCCATGAGTCGACTTAACTTTAAGATTCTTATGGGAATGATTATGCAAATTTGGTACGACATATTTACAATGCGATTTTTAAACTCGAAATATAATGAAATCCTTAGAGTGGTTGACATGACGTTGCAGTTTCAGAATA
This sequence comes from Grapholita molesta, assembly GCA_022674325.2. Lineage (NCBI taxonomy): Eukaryota > Metazoa > Arthropoda > Insecta > Lepidoptera > Tortricidae > Grapholita > Grapholita molesta. The sequence goes on from CP053126.2 coordinate 8,575,362, forward strand.
GCCGCCCTGGGAATAAGAATCCTGTAGGTATCAATTGAAAGCGATTGAAAATAAATTATTTATTTGGCCATCCACAATGGGTAATAGGATTACCGTAGGTGCGTGGGTTCGAGTCCCGCACGCCAACCAACCGCAATAAGCCATTACAAAGCTTCGTCCGTCTGTTGAAGTTTTTATAAATTTGTTTATTTAATTTATCACGCTCGTTTATTCGTTACTTCCTCCGTCTATACTCGATTAGGTTTTTGTGGTTAGTAACGATTCATTTTTTTTGGGGCGACCTTCTTAATCTTCCGATGAAATGCTATTTTAGTTTTTTGGGGGTTCGATTGTTTTCTACCCAAGCAGTTGGTTTTGCGATTGTGTATTTATATGTTTTTTAGTAAAGTACCTAAATACGTCTAAGATACACTTTTAATTATGAACGTTCATATGTTTTTGAAAACAACGTGTACTTTTAGAAGTTTATTGAAAACTACAAGGACGAAACAAAATGTAACACATGAGACATTTTGTAACTAGCTTGCTGTGTTAAGTGCCTTCCATACAAAAGTATTGGATTACCAACTTGTATTGAGCGCTAGAGAGAGAGCCCATAATAACAGCTCAAATGATACATTTGGAATACAATGGGGCGATCAATTCAATTTTTGAATCGAGAACGCTCTTCTAGCTCTTGCTTTTTTATTTTTTTACTCGTCTAAAGTGCTGTTTTGTTCAGGCAGCATCCGAGGGAATTTGACAGTCACTGTTTTTTCTCGTGTTTTTCTTTTATGCCAGTCGCCCGCACTAAAGGAGCATTAGGTTTTTAATGTTAGGTTATGGATACAAAATAAATCTCTGCGCTCGATCGGGTGAGGTATCGATTAATAACGCATTGGTGTGGTGTATATTTTATAACTGCTATTGAATTTATTCCGTTTATTCCTGTGGTTGAAAAATCGTTTCTGAAATAAGTAATACAAAATGAAATTGCACAAATGAATAAGAGGTATAAAATAAGAAGCGTTAAAATTTACTCATTACATTACATTACGAACAGACTGGCCGGTAGCCAAACGGTCGGTTGGCGGGCGTATGTTATAATGACATCAATTTGAATATTCAACATTGAACAGCTATCTCATTTACATAAGTTCGGCCGTTGAATTTGTAGCGATGCAAATGTCCTACACTAATTGTAGTGTTCATTGTTCCTGAGTTTTGCACGCTCCATGGAAAAGGTCCGTCCACTAGGTACTGTTACCATTATTGGGATTAACATACAACTATGTAGCTGCGTAGCCTGAAGCGTCTCTCGAATTCTCATTGCAGTTTTATTATTAGTATTGGTTTATTGTACTTGGATACAACCACATTCTGCACAGAAAAATACATAAAAATCAATAAACTTGAGTTAGTTTTTCTGCATATTGCATTTTATAAATCCACCTCAGAAGTGCGTCGTACGTCGTGAAAAAACTGCGTGAAAATAAAGTGTAGGTACCATTTATAAGAACCCGTGGTGTAACACCGGAAAACTCATAATTTCGTAACAGCGATAAAAGTTTTTCTATTAAGAAAACACCTAATTTCGCCAAAAAGCGATCCCGTAATACCTTTATAAAAGAAATAATAGCGGGTGTTCGCGCAGTAGGCCGGAAAGATTTTATCTGTTGGCAATACAGAAAAAATGGCGCCCACCGGAAGTGTCCGAGCGCGGCGCGCGGCGCGTTACTATTTTTTTCTTTTTGTTTTAAATGGCTTTTTCCCGGCAGCGTTCGGCCGGAAATGCGTTTGCGTTGAGCTGCCCCACATAGCCGAATATGTCCGATTAACTTTAGACGCAACTTTGACTCTTGCCCCTACTGTTTAAAGGCACATGTCGATTGCGCCGGACCCGCGCTAGGCAGCGTAGCGCTAAATAGAATGTTTTTATTCATGAGTCTTAAGCTCCCATTCTGTTTAGTGAGCGATTCCCAGCTGATTTACAGTCTTAGTAATAAATTTACAGAAAATGGGCGTCGCAATTCTAGAAATTATCAGTCCGAAAGCAATTAAAACCGTTTTTAAAAGCCAACCTGATTTCACTTCGATTTGACTAACCGATTGTGAGTTTCTGCGACAACAATAACGGTGTCGATTTTGAACAGGAATATTTAAATCTGCTGCTTGTTTCGTTTCATAGGTAGGTACTCATTTTACAGTAGATTTAAAAAATACGCATATATAATAATATATATAGCAGCTGCACGTCAGTTTGATCGTCCGGGTGATAGGGCTGTGTCCTTGCACAAAACAATTATTGCGCTTAGGTCGGGCGAGATTTCGCAATGGCCACTTTGTCACAAGCTTTTGTCACGAGAAATGGAGATTATAAGCCCCGATATCGATGCTCGAGAAAAGACCGTTGCGTTATACATTTATAACAGATTCATGCGGTCGTGATGAAGGCAAATATAAGGCATGCCGTTAAAATAGTGGCTTTACTCGGTTGGACCTTTATTTAGTATTTATAGCATATTAACCGCAACTACACGAAACATGAAGGTGTTACTGCAATTTCAGGATTATATTTTAAAGTTGAAATGAAGCCAACAAAAAACCGGCGCTATTAATTGCTTATCGATGTTGGTTGCCCTGTTCGGTTTAAATCCGTTTGTAATGAGATTCGATCTAACAAGTATATTGGTTTATCTCAAACGACCTAGCAACAGCGCGCTACCGCGAGGTAATTAGGCGATTAGACACCGAGCGAGATGATCGCAGATCTGGCCCGCGGCCACGCTATCAGCGCCATCTACCGTGATCTACGGCCGGGAGGAACACATTAAACCCGTCCCATTGCACTTCGCTTTTTATACTAGAAATACATTTACAAAAAACTCAACCTCTCCAAGTAGTCGGATCGGTAATGTCAAGACAAAGCAAAGTAATTAACTCACAGTCTATCAAGCCAGCCAACCTATTAGTGTTATGCGGCTGATTGCGTCCACGAGAGAGTTTGGGCCGTTACCCCTCCGGTACATCTGTAAACATCTTCGAGATAAGCATCTGACGTTTGACACAAAGCGCGGTTGCGAGAGATAGTATCTCGAACTATCCGAGTGCCCCCTCGCTCCCCTACTTCCTCGAGCCGCGTCTAATTATTTATTTATGTCCGCCTATCATACCATCGATGCGCTCGAGTGCTAAACTTTGTGGAGCTCTGGTTTACAAGAATTCAAATTTAGAATTATCATCTAGGTGATCTCTGTGACAGTCCAGAGCGAAATTAGCGCAAAGCATTCTTTCTAAATCTTCTCGCTTTTATGCAAGCGGATTTGAGAGGGGCAGACCTGTAGAGTGTGCCACTGTTTGCCTGTGTTCAAAGCGTTCAAATTGAAAGTGCTCACACCATTGTCCATCTCGCTAACACAAAGATAAACCTCGTTTGCAACAATGTATAATCCTTCACAAGTAACAAAAGCTCGCATTAATCCCTTAAGTCCTTGTTTTCTACTTCTGAGATTTTTGTAATCAGTTGGATGGATAAACCGACGAAGCAAAAGTGAAGTAGGTAGGCTTTTGTATTAAGATTGCCACAAAAAATATTTTCGTTTTACACTTAACCGTCAAACGAAAATTATTGTACAAAAAACTTTTATGACATCTCACTCATACAAAGTGGCCGAGTCAAGGTGTAATTTGATTGAAAGCACCAAAAAAGTCTTATAATCATATAATGAGTGGTGGTATAATTACCAAGGGCTTAGAGCAGGTGCGGCAGAGCGCACGCGCCGCCGGCCGCGCTGTGCCCACCAAATGACTGCGCACTGCCACAAAGAAATTAAATAATTTAGAACTAAGGGGTTTCGCAGACACGTTTTATGAGGTAATATAATTAAAAATAATTTAAAACTAAACTTGATGGTCCTGTTTCAAACTTTTAAAGCTAGAGCAACGCAGTTTGAATCGGGATCGAATACCGGTATTATTTTCATACAAATTAACCAGTATTCAATTTTTGTATCTCAGTTGTTATTGCATATTTTTGTATTTTATTCAGCTACTCAGTTAATGTATTCTCATTACCGAAAAAGAATATTTAGATTATTGGTCATGAATACCAGTTAATATATTTGGTTTGAATACCTGAGAATAGAAGAACAAGAAGAGCTAACGTTATTGATTACTGCAAAAAAAAAAAAAAACAAATATGTACACAAAATCTTTAATAAGTAATTTTGTAAAAGGCGCGAAACCTGATTGCCGTCACTTTACTTGTTTGTAGTTAGTTATTTGAGCATAGGTACAATATGTAGTCTTTAATGATTGACTTTTTGATGGTAATTATTTTTTTGCATCCTATAAGTGAAGAACCTACCTGTAGGTATATATACATAGTATTAAATTGAAACGTGCGTGGTGGTTCAAATTGATATTTTTGAAGAACTAGTAAAATAATTTAAATAAATGTCTACAAGGCTACATTCCTATATTAGATATTTTATAGTAGCTTCCTACATCACAATCCGTTTTATAAATCTTAAAATGATAAAAAATAGGCAATCCGTCTGCTCGATTGCCACCTTTGTCATAAAAAATAATAATAATTTGTTACATTAGTTTGTCATTTAATTAAGAACAAAGGCGCTTGTGTGCCGTGAGCTGTAAATAGTGTAGTGGCGTCAGCATGGAAGTTATCGATGTGCGAGAAGCTGTTTTAGTCTGTGTCGATGTCGACAGTTATGAGTGGTCGTTGGCGGGCCGCATGAATTAGTGTAGCATGGTAGCACTGCGAGATTTAGTGCGGACGGCCACGGTCTAATTGGACCGGGTTCGAGCCCACGGGCGCAAAACATTTAAATTTATTGTTTTCCATAATTGTTTTTGAGATGTGAACTTAGTGATGTCCTGCCACATATACTATCTTCATTACAAATATGTTAGGAAACTATCGTGGAGATATTTGAAGCAAATATTTCACTTCTTGTTAACGTTCACTATTTCAAAATGTCGGGTACGAGCTATTAAATTGCAAATTGCTGCATCGACACTTTGTGCAATAAATTAACGATGATGAGAACTCGAGTAACTGAACCCTTAATAGTGTACATATTGTTTTTTTCGACGTACTTAGTTTTAAATGTCAAAAAAATATTTACAGGTTAGCAAATCTTTACAGTTTAGACAGTAAAGTTGTTACAATGAATATAACGATAGCTAAGCTCAAGCTCAGAGACCACTAAGCTCATATTAATTGTTTAAACACACTTTCAAAAACCACAAATTATACGGACTCGTTCGTTTTTCATTACATAACACAGACATTCTTACAGAAAGAACCGAAATTCTTGGCCACCGCAACTCGATATTTGGAGTCAGCCTCCACACCAATGACTAGAGTTATTACCTACTAATTTACTTATGATTTTATGGTCTCCTTGTCTAGTCTCGTAAGCCTAATCTAGTTCGTATTATAACCTATAACTTGCATGTTTGGTATAACTGTTAGTGTAAGTTGGTTAATAAAATAAAATATAGAAACAAATATTTTTAAGAACAATTTTGGTTCCAAAGGAAACTAATGTCATTCTATCGATAAATTCTATCGACCGAATACAGCATTAATTTACAGGAAATTTATCAATCAGATTTGATTTACGTTAGCTCCCGTCGGCATCGACACTTGTTTTGTATCGATACGTGAGAACTAATTAATGATGAACAAAATAAATTTAGTTGCCGAGATAAACGTTCCGGCTTATCTTAAATAAATGGCGTAAATAAAATCGTTGTAAGAGTTAATTGAGTTGCAATTGTGTATCAGGAATTGTGTTGGCGTAATATAGAAATCTTTATAAATAATTGAACGCTGACATTAAATTGACTTTCGTTTTGATTACGATATCGAAATAAATATCAAATTATGATTGCTAATAGCATACGAGAAGAGTATTACTACCTGTACCTTTAATTATAACAAAGTTTATTTTCAAAGAATGATTGTTTTAAAATAAACGCGTCTCAATAATAACGGGGGCCCTCACTATAAATTACCGATGTCGATATATTCGGCGCGTGTATAAATCGTCATTTCAATTACCCCGGGAGCAGCTGTCCGCGCTACCGCCGAGTATTTATTTTAATCAGCTCACACATCAGAACCGCAGTTTATCGACAACTTCGGGCACATCCTTAATTACAAAACTATATTTTTGGGTCTGACAGCTTTTGAGAATGCACGGAAGTTAGCGGTATCATATTTTTTGCGCAATTCATTATTATTTTTCAAACAAAAATTTGTCAATCATTAATTTTACATAATAATACCTTTTTTATTTACTGAGACCTAAAGTATCCTTAAAATTTTAATTGTTAAAAATAGACCAATTTGTCAATATTGCGTGAAATACTACCGGCGCCAGAAACCGCTCGATTTGACGCGTGCTAACTGCGTGGAACTAATTTAGTTACTTAAATCATTTTTTGTCAATGCAGCATGTCAGCGATAGAGTTCTTTACTAATGCTCCGTGTATGTCTTCAGCTCGAACCCTTTCCAGTGATAGTTGAGTTGTTTTCAGTAGACCACATAGAACTCATCCAAGTGGTATTAGTGTCTACACATGTTCTCCAAGCCTCAACTTAGCATGTGCCTATATTATTTGCTCAATGCTACATATATTTTATCCTCCTTGCAATGTGTTTTAGGCGCGTAATATTTCTCTATGAGATTGGTAATTCTGCCGTCCTTATGTTATAAATGCAAAAAAATGAATCAAGGGTAATTAATTTTAATGTGAGCGTCAGATTTGTAGTTCCTTGTACAGCTCTGTAATCCTTTCGCAAAATTTAGTAAACGCTCGAGCTTGAACACAAATCTACCGTATTCCGTTGTAATAAGGTGCACGATGGGGCAGTTTCGATGGTTGCGTTTTTCCTCGGGGCTCCGCGTGTGGCCGCGACGGCCAATTGCGCCCGCACCGCGCCACGCCACATCTACCCCGTCCGAAACATACGGCTTAATTGCTTGTTTTGCTTCGTTTGTATTTTCATTTGAAATTGTGCCATTACCGGGTGGTTAGCGGTCATCATAAAACTAACAATCAATGTCAAAACTCAAACGTAGGTATACATTTGTAATGATCCGAAGAGAACAGGCTATTCCATAATCCATTCATTCCAGCACCTATTATAACGATTTTGACCATGATTAGAACAGGTAGTTTTATAATTTAAATAAATAAAATGAAAAATCGATGAAAATGACCGTATGATTTTGGTCCTGTCACTTTTCAAATATGATTATGAATCAACGGAATTTGAGAGATTACTGGATCTTATTAAATGTCTCGCGTCTAATTTTTGATAATGATTTCACAAGACACTGGGTCAGTGTAGAGCTGGAGGCGAATATTCATAAGTATAAAAGACGACTAGATATGTAGCTATTTGACGTACCTGTGTTTTACTCATTAAATAATAATCTACCATCCGTGACTATGCACAAGTCGCTTAGTATTTACGCCATATCGGCACATGCTTGAATACCTAATTAAGTCGTAGATACCTAATTTAAATACCTAATTGTAGATACTTCCATTTTCAGTGCTGTCAGGCGCTTCGCACCATTCACACGCGCCGATAAACTGGAAAAAAATCAGAGCCAAGTCTAGAAACTCTTCGGTTATAATGAGCTCAAATATAAAACGTGCTGTTGCGGAAAAAAGAAATAAAGCTAAGGCACGCAACACTTAAGGTGTCGCGAACAAAATGAAAATAGACACTTTAAACAATGCTGGCAAATAATTAAGTAAGCTCTAAGTAACTGTGAGACAATTACTAATTGCTTTCGTTAATTAAGTTGACAAAACTCATTACGAGATAAATAGGGGTTTATCGCATAACAATACGATATTTATGGGTGTAGGTTCTCGATTGTTTGCAGAACGTACTACGAGCCGCCCATATGAAAGTTTTATGAAGATTGTGTTAAATTGGGTAGCCATTATTATGAACATATATAATATAACTACTAAGAAGTTTAAAAATAAATTAAAATTTGGATAATAGATTGTCTTTCGCCTTAACGGCTGTAACCGATAGCTAACAATGTGACGCGAGCGTCTCACTCGCTATCCATCATCACGTGACCGCATTACACCAGTTATTGGGTCAAGTCATTTTACAACTTTTTGTTTAAACTATGCATGCAACGTATTTATGCATGCATTCAATAATTGTCGTCGTATCTATACATCTACAGAATGTATTTATTATATTCATTGGACACTATAAAGTCACATAAGTTTGTATTAAATTATCAAAGTCGGTTTTGCGAAAAAGTTAAATGTTAGCTTCAGTAAAAAGCGAGCGTCATGTTTGCGATAATTCTTGTGACACCCACTAGAGTAATAACTCTTCATTTGCGCGAATTATGACAATATGATTATTGTTTGCGAGAAAAAACGAATTCACACCGTAAATGCGCCGATCAGTTTCAATAGAGCAATCCACGGCGTTTTTGTGCCGTAATAGATGTGCGCGCTTTTTTCTCGATAATTGATTGTTAATTTATATGGTTCATTGTGTACTTAAACTGGCTGTCTAACCCATCCGATGTTTATCTGTAGCAGACGGCGTATTGGAAAATATCGTTTAATTTTAAATAGGCTCGTAACGAGCGAAAATAATTTGCAAGTCATTATAAAGAATGCATTTTTATAGAGCAATAAAAGGTTGCAACCGCTTCCCTACAATTAAACTAGGCTTTCTAGCTCGGAAAATGGTAACGTGAGCAGTATTTTCCATGGCATTGTGGAGTGAGCCTGTTATTTTCCCATTTGAGCGGTTTTATGTGTGCACTCGCTTGGCAGATGGCTCTGATAGTGTAATAACTTCGTCCCCGATACCGCATCTAGAAATGTAACGTAATTATTCGCACGCACAATAAAGTGCATCGCGAAACTTTAATTTTGGAGCGCATTCGTTACGTTTCTATTGAGTGGCTCTCACATTCGTACACCTACACATGTGGCGATGAATTCGCGTAAGCACAGACATTCGCATAAGTTTTTATGGCTTGATTTCACAAGTGCGTAGTCTACGTGCTGGCTGCTTCGCGGTGCGTATCTGAACATCTACCACTAGCCTTGTTTCGAGTTAGCTCTTATAGAAAACGTTGTTTCGTATTTTATGAAAGTATTGTCTGCATTTCCCATAGCTGTTCGTATAATGCTTATAATTGGCGGTTGTACACCAGTAGCTATGCATTCATTATTTTATATAGCTCACAGAGCTCGTAAAGTCTTGTTAAGATAATTAGACGTAAATAAGTTGAATTATACATCATTTCGATTCAATTCGTTTTGGATTCATTTTACATATTGGTAAATATAACAAACAAAACTAGCTGTAGCTATGACTTTGCTATAATGATGTATAGGTAAAAACTTAACTAAAGGACCATGTCTAATGTAGTTGTGCAGACAATTAATATGGAACTTAATACTTTGAAATTTGAATGCATGTCGTTGTCGACATGCGGTTATAGACGTTACTACTACATAAACCAGGTTAGCTTAGCTAAAGGTAAGATTTTCACTTATACGTTCAATGAAAGCTAACCAATACAATTCAACCAAAATAAGAACCTAAAACTAAAACTCGTAGTCAGTCGTAAGCTAGCTTGCAGTACACAATTCAGGTCACAATTCAAACATAAGCTTGTAAATATCTTTCAGATTTGTAGGTGAATGCTTGATACCAGAAAGGGTGGGCGAATGCGAGCCGTGCACGCCACCCGCCCCGTGCCAACAGTGCACTGGGTTTTCCTGAATCAATTAAAGTGATAACTTTAGTTCACGGGTATACTTATGTGGTTACAGGCTATATATCAATAGTACGACGGTAGACATTGCCTACATTTTATTAAAACTATACATTAAAACGAAAAACAAATATTAATATGATCATTATCGTCACCGTCGTTAGTTAGAGCTTATACAGTAGGAACCGTATACGTAATAGAAGCCCATCTAATATGTAAAGTCATATGTGTGGAGTCATGATATTTTGAGCAGTCATAGAAAAGGTATTGTATACATAAGTGACATCATTAAACTTGCATTTGGTGACTCGGCTAACTTTGTCTAAACACGTTACTCGACTGAAAAGCTATTCATTATGTCACGATTGTATAAGGTACCTACAATCGTACAATGAATTTTAAACCTGCAAGGCAAGTATTAAAAAATACAATTTCAGCAACTATGCCACGACATGAATTTCAGTCGAAATTTTAGCTTAAAAACCCGGAACGGCGACTGTGTTTTATTAGTCCCGGTTTAAAGCAGCACGTAGGTATCTCCGTAAACTTATGCCGTTTACAGGCCTCTGCAATAGCGCTGCTTTATGTGTCGTCGCTTCACGTTATCGGGCGCGACAGGGAGCAGGCGCTAGCGGGAGCGGTAGCGGGCAAAAATCACAGTCGCATTTTATGAAGCTATTTAGAACTCCTCTCTCATTACAAAGGGAGCAATCGACTGGTCGTCAGTTGATTGCTTCATTTGTTAGAAAGCGGGAGAAATATCGAAATTGTAATACCTAATATGGTAATCATGTTTTGAGTTAGTGAATAGAGCAATAGAAACGAAAATGTCAAACAAAACGTAGCCTATGTGTTAATCTGGGGTGTCAGCTGACTCCATACAAAATTTTATTAAAATTGCGTGAAGAAGTAACAAACATATACACTCACAAACTTTCGCCTTTATAATATTAGTGTAGATTACACAAAAATAAACGCTCCGCCTCCGCACACGCTTGCGGCCCCGCTGTCGCCCCCAGCCGCGCGAGCCGCGTCACGTAGTACACGGGGGCGGAATGTTGCATGCAAAGTGCGTGTTTCGTTTACCTCCGCCGCCAACTCGCTATGCTCGGAATGACCCCCGTATTCTGCAATTATGATTCTTGATGTTCCTATGTGGCCCTTAGCGGTTAATGGCATCGAGTATTAAGCTCGCGGATTCCTGTTTGTTATTTTTCCTATGAAATATGTTTGATTCGTCGCTAATGTTTCTGGAAAAGTATTCCTTTAGCACATGTTTAAGGCTGTGCGATATATACGTATTATTTGAATATTATTAGGACATTTTATTATTGCACATGAGTACCGCATGTTTATGATGCGAAAAATCAAATCTAAAAAATAAAGACGTAAATAAGAAGAAACTTATTTTTGATCTGTTTAACTGCACTGCACACATATATATGACTTATAATACATTAAGATGTATCTTAATCCTACTTTCGTTAAAGTGTGTTTTGTCGTTATCTTCGCCCAGACATGATTATGTCCTTAAGCTACTTTTATGGCCAGTGTGAATCTCAAATTAAAAATTATTTTTAAATTCAGACGTACAAAATATAAACCAATGTACCTACGCTCTTCCAATCGAGTACCTACTCATTATTATTGTTGAAACTTGAAAGCGTAACTATCTACCTATTAAGTATTTCATGCACTCGCGTTACACAACTGTTTCAGTAACTAAAGCCGTGTAACCGAGTGTCTATATACTAGCCGCTAGTATATAGGTACCTACATAGAATGGTAACAGGCAGCAACGTAATTAACCTGACATAATGGCCAGTTATTAAGCAATTTCTCTAACATGGCGGATGCCTTATGTCATGTAACATGCACTATGTAGTCGCGGCTTCCGTGTGCCAGCTATGGCGGTGCTGTTATAGCGAGCATTCCATGGTATACAATGTACCCAACTACACTTTAATGTTGCACTTTAATTAATAAAAGGGGTAGGAAGATGCTAAGAGCAGTTTTTGACTTAGTTACACAACGTTGTATACAATAAAATTTTATAAGCAGTAAAATTGAATCGTTAACATCTAGGAAGTCCGCGTAATAGACGTTTGCTGCAGTTATCAAGACTTCAGACATCAGTTGACCCTATCTCCTCTGTCTAATATTAGCTCAAACATCAAAGTCCCTATTAATGCAGCCGTCCCACCCCCGCAATAGCGAAAAACCTCATACAAGCATCTCGACCTAATTTGCTCTTGCTAAATCTACGGGCACTAGCTAGCTAAAGAAGTTTAACCAGCGAAGATAGGCATAGCTAGGATATGAAATACGAGGGATTTCATATTTTGTACAAGGAAAATAGACTAGTTACCTTGTTATAGCTATGCACTCTATGCAACATTAGATGGTAGAAGGATTTTACTATTGTAATTTCATTATCTGTCGATATGGACACAAAGACTTTTTTTGTAATTATTAGTTCTACTAAGTGTAAAATAGTCAGGAGTGGAGTAAATTAATTGATTTATTCGCACCCAAAAGGTTAGAGTAATCCTTATTAGTCTTCCGTTTATCTATCAGGTATGGTGGGCAGCCCCCAGACAAGCCGCTGAAATAAGTAGGTGGTGCAAAATGTAATTTCGCATAACTTTTCAGTATCACAACTGCTCTTCATTAATTAGTGGACAGAGTGCCTTGTATTAATGCATTTTATATTGCTTCAATTGGAAGCGTCGACGGCGCGGTATGCGCGGCGCGTGTGGGCGATTCGCGGGAACGCATTACGGGAATTGGCGCACTGGCTGTTAAGGATGCGCCGGAGTCTTTAGTGGGATAAAGGAGTATTTTTACTCCATAATTAGCAATATTATGTCAATGCTTACATCCTAATATACCTGTAATATATTTGGGAGCTAGGTAATTTAACCTATTGTTGTCAAGAATACAGACGGCTAAGCAAATTTGCGTAAAAACCTAATTTTATTTGTAGAAAACCTTTCCTATAGATTGTAGTGGTTGTTCTTATTAAGTCAGCAATAGACAAGTCAGCGAAGCCATTGCGTCACATTGGCCTAACCATGTGTATAAACATGGCCAGAAAGGGCCTCATTAGCATTTAATAATTTCGTCATGTACCGCTCACATGAACATATCAAACTGCATTAGCGTAACAGTCATTGCACATGTCCAAAAAGAAAACAAACAAGATCAGGTCATGCGTATGGCCTGGCGGAGCGATCAAATCGTGCGTTTAGGGCACATGCCGCCTTCCATGAAGCCGATGAATAACTCATTGTCCGTCGTCCGCCGTGACGCACGCTTCGCCGAAGTGCAGCGCAGGAGTGACCGGGACACTTGACCCGCGAATTTGGCGGAGAAATTAAAGAAATTCGCTGAGTTACGCAAATAACGCACAAAACATCATTTTGATAAACATGATGTAAGTCTTAGACTGCCTCTTTATTCGCCATAGAATAAAAAACAACCAAATTCAGATTAAGTATGTAATCTAAATTTGGTTTTAAGGCATGGGTAATGTGAACTAACAAATGTCAATCATAAATATAAAACAACGCGTACAATAAATAATTCCATGACGCATTATAAAACCATGACCTCTACAATAGAAGAGGACTACAACCTCAAACAAAGAGGCACAAGGTTACCGTCAATTCCCAGCAACTGCATGTGCAGTAATTGGGATGCGCCGGCGGTCGGCGCGTCGTCGCCAACAGCTAAATATTCGCAGCACTATTGTGATAGCGTTTTATGGTCTCGGCGACCCTTTATACTTGTAGTTAGCATTCTAACATGGTTCCGCTGACGTTTTTTCATACCGCTAAATGTCAACGATAAAGTCTGCCCGCGCGCATGACTCGGGACCCGTTTGCGATTTATAGTCGTGTTGCTGATGCTTTACTTCATTGAGGAAACCCGCGTTGGTATTCACGGTACGCTCTTATTAAAATACGAAATTATGCTCTGGATGTAAAAGCAACGGCGTCTTTGTCATTTTAATAAGCGTTTGCGCAAAGTTTACGCCGGACGGTTAGTCGTAAAACAGCAACTGCTAAACTAAGTGAATCATAAAGTTAAATGACCGGTGTGCTTGTAACTTCCATTTACTTAATATAGGTATTACTTCTATATAATAATCCCTACATGTCTATATAATAATCCCTATTAAATTTGTTCTTAGTCTGTTTAGTGCACGATGTATGTTAATTTCCACTTTCCATTGTTGCAGGTAAACCGGCCCCTGACGATGAAGAAGGAGGGTATCCAGACGAGGAACCGCAAGCTCAGCAGCAAGAGCAAGAAAAAGAAGGGCGGCATGGGCATGGGCGGCGGCGGCGCGTGCGCGCTGGCGCTGGGCGGCGTCATGGGCGACATGATCAAGCCGCTCGGAGACGCCACCAAGGGCTTCGGGGGTTCCGCCTTCCCGTCTGCTATGGATTTCGGTGAGTTACTCCCTGATGATGAATATCGAACAGACATGTGAACAGACATAACATAATGAAATGTGCTGATGCGTTTACTGTTTCAACTGTTTTCAAACGTAAAACGTCTTATTTATAGGAATCATGATGAAGACTGCATAAAATATAACTCTATTTTGTTTTCAATAACAAAACATTGAGAAATTATCAAATTAGTCCGAAAACTTAGAAATTATGTTTTTGCTCATTGTCTAAAGTGTTAATCTCAACGAAAGTCAGAATAAATGATTGAATGTAGACTCAGCGACTAAGATTTATGTTTAAAACTAAAAAAGTATTTATCAGACTGCCAGTGGTACAAAGGATAGGAGGACCACTCATGTGTCGTTTCGACCCTGTGTTTGAATCCATCCATGGAGTACCTAGTATAGTAGTAGTTACAAATCTCATGATCCCATTTGTCCCTGCAGGTCAACACCAAGTGGGGCTGGTGCACCCGGCGGCGGCGCACATGTCCCACTGGTACGGCGCCCCGCACCAGGGCTTCGCGCCGCCCCCTACCTCGCACAACCCCTATCACCACCACCACCTCGCGCAACTTAACTCCATGGTAAGCTTTTACTTTTGTCTAATTCTTAATTGCCCTGCTCTAGAAATAGCTATTTATCTAACTATCGTCGATAGGTCATCCGTCCATCTAGTTTGTGGACGTCCGATTTTGCGCTTTCCTATACGTGGTCGCCACTCTAGAACATTTTTGCTCTCATAACAACTGTTGCCCTGCAACAACAAAATTAGAATATACGCCTTTACTCGTACATAAAGAATAAGAATATATACTAAAACACACAAATAAGTATATTTGTATGATAATACTTTTTGAAATCGTGTACAGTACAGGTCAGCTACAGAGAAAAGGTACCACCGTGCCCAACAAACTCGTATGGCGGGGTGGTACCTTTTCTCTGCAACTGACTGTAACCCTGTAAACCCATACGAATTCTTCGTAATTTTAGGTTATTTCGCTTAGATTTTTACGAATGTATTATCTTTCTTTGCAGACTGGTTGGAGGAGTGAGTACACGTGATAAGTCAACCATACCCAAGAGCCTGCTAATTTATGAGAATATTGTTGAAGGATTACGCCGTCCGCGACGGCCCGGACCTGCGCGCAAGCAAACACTAGACATGCTGTGATCACCACGGTCTACACCGTACATATAGTTGTTATCCCAATGACACTTCGGCACATCACATAATTTATAAGACTGTTAACAGAATTGATGTTTGTAACATTATACAAACGTTCTGCAGTTTGAATTGAAGATGTCTGAAAAGGAAATATCCCAGTGAATGGCTAGTCTGGTCTGGTACGTCGTTTTATGCCAAAATGTCTTTAACATTTGGTAATAAAGTTCGCTGTCAGTACAATTGGGCGCAGACTATGCCGGAACACGTGGCCCATATAAGACTTTGATATTCCGTGATCAGTTTCCTACGAGTATTAAATAAGGTGTTTTACAATGATGAAGTAACTAGCGAAATTGTACAGTATTATAACATAGGTAAGGTCGGTACGAAGTCGGCTTAGATGATCTATATATAACTAAGTATTGTTCGAGAAACAACATGTGTATTTGTACATATCTTTCATATTAAGTTATATTTTGTTCCTGTATAAATTGTTTTCTTTCTTATATTTAATTTGGACGGCTCGGTTGGCTATAGGAATTGTGATGTGTTCAGAGAGTTATTCCAGAGATTTCTTTTGTACATTTTATTAGTATAGTTGATATTGAATGAAATGCAATAGTAATTTATGTAATAGTTTTAAATCATGCAATTTGTAAATAATAGCCGTTTTAATTAGTGATGTATTTCAGAACTGATTTTGTGGATATCAGTACATACATATATTTTAGTTGTTGCGACCGGAGATGGCCACTAGATTTTAGCTCGTTGGTATAAAAAAAATGATTATTGTTTATGTCACAAAAGTACTAAAATAAAATTTTAAATTCCATACGTACCATTGTTAAATTTAGATATTGAGTGGCCATATAGATTAAAGACAAATTTGTGTATGAATCGTCAAGCTCATTGCCGCAGTATCGATCAGAACTAATCCTTTGACGGTCACAAGTAAATCACATTCATACTTTCGCTTTGTACACAAACTTGTTCTGAAACCCTCCCAAAATATGTACATATTATAAATGTAAATGAATCTGTAGAAAGAAATAATGGAATCATTATAAGACTATAAAATAAAATTGTAAATTAGTGGTCACTGCAACACAACCCGTAACGATATCCGGTACCTAAACTTTTTAGTTTTTAAAACAAACATTGTGAAGTTGTGTATTTTAAATAAAATTGTGAATAAATTATCAATATTGATATTATCAAAAGGTTTCATTCCAATTTCATCCTTTACGACATTTATTTACCGCCGAATAAATCTGTAATATATATACGAAAAGCAATAAATGGGTGACAATATCTCCCTTTGACTTTACACTGGAATTGCATCAATAGTCTTAAATCAGAAAGCAAATCAATTGACCATTCAATTTTGCGTCCTCTTCGGCCGTAAGTCGCTGTATCAATTCCGCTATTCCGCAGAAAAAGTCGTCCAAAACTCGCGTTTATCTCGCGGCAAATTGAAAATGCAGCCGGCCGTGTGATTGTGACGCAACCCTGCTTGCGACATATGGACCTATTCAATTTTAATCGCATTTCAGAAGAATGGCCATCGGATAAAAGTAAAACGCTCCCCGCTCCGCTGCGATAGTACTTGCAGACTCGGTTTATTTGCGGTTTAATTCAGGCCGGATCCCAAGGGTACCCTATTGTGTGACACAATTAATGTTTGCAATTGATCTTTTTAAGTCGCAGATTTTGGTAACTTTGTAAGCGCTCACGCTTCAGAGCGTCGAGATCAGGGGCTTAGTAGTCTATCCTGCAAATTCACATCGCTTTCTAGACTATAGTTAACGAACTTCCGATTTATAAGTGAACGTACAAAGGCGTAGGAATAAATGTTGAAGACGAGCGACTAAAAAGATAAGCGAGTGTTTGCAAAAATAGTGGGGTATTTTTAAGCAAGCGAGTTGAGACAGAGCCGCATAAGTCACCTCAGCGCCGTGATATATGCGGTGCTAGCGCGGGAAAAAATGTCCCACAACAAAAAGCAACCATCACTCTACGCGATTTATAGCGCGGCCACTCGCGGAATATTCGAGACTTACGCCATGTTCTTCACACTCGAGGGAATGCACTACCCCCCTCTGTGACGGAACTTCGCACTTCGCTAAATTACGAGTAAGTTAACGCGGCAGGCATTTCGAAACCCAGCAAATATGCGAGGCCAGGGCAAATATTTAAAATTGATGAGAGATATATGTACCTACATAAAATGTTTTCCGAATTATTGTTATTGATTTAAGGTGTCCGAGACAATAACCTCACAAATCCTTTAAGGAGCCAGTCATAGGGAGCGGCGAGTCGTGAGTAAAGGATCGTCCACACTCGAGCGGGTCCGACTAGCCGGTTGATCCGGGAATCAATCTCGGACTTACCTTGGGCTTATCTCGCTGACCCCGCGCCAGACTAATGTCACGAAGCATTTGATTTGCTTTCGAATTCAGACTTGCTTTTGAATGAAAGATACTGTGTAGTCAAGTGTGAAATGTATAAGACACGCTGCGCATTTGAACAGTTATTATTGACATTATTGCTACCATTAACACCTTCGCTGCGGCAATTAGTTAACTTCGCAATTAACCATACTTGTACGGGGTCGAATGAACCCCGTACCGCAGTGAACGTGTTAAAGATTTATACGTTTCTTATTGTAAAGTGAGCATATAGTGCATGTAGGTAAAGTGAACATAACTGTTTAAGATATACTAGCAAATATTATAAAGTAATGGGATAATAGGGTTTGGTCATAACACACCTTTTAAATAGGGTCATACACATCATAGGTCGCGTCTTTCCTGTGGCCATTGTGAAAGTTAAGGTTTCATTGGGTTTAACTATTTACCACAAAAAATACGATTTTTGTTTTAATCAATCTGTATGATTATCGTGTTAATAAGGCACCGTCTTTTTTGTTAATTACATTATCAAGCATTGATTTTATACAACTTACTCGTATAGGTACGATGAAGTAATTAATTCGTTGAATAAAACGTCTAATTATAATATTCAAAGTCAAAAGTTTAAGAGAACTAACATTAGTAGCACCGGCGGCGCGCGGCGTGTTCATACAGGCCAATTCCTGAAGAAAAGGCAAAGCCTTATTGGCTACGTCTTGCCTAAGACACGCTGGCAGATAGGTATTTACTAACGAAAAAACTGCAAATGCTTTTCATTGTTAATCGATGAAGGTGAATCAAGAAGGACTGCGTGGCTGATCCGGTCATCACTCGACAAGTTATTGTCGTCCTGTTGCCCTTCGGACCCGGATTACGCTCCAATCAAGTGTGAACGCCCCTTTATCACGAACCCAAGACTTTACTAGAAAGATTGCTTTTTGATGGCAATAGGCAGGTACACGGATCCGATGACCGTTGTATTAAAATAGGTTTTTATTCCTTGTTTGTGCACTCCACAAGCGGTAAGAAAATAAAATGCTGCACTCAATATGTATAAATTAGGTACATACATATTGAGGTACCTACCAGATTTTTATGTTATTGAACGGTTACATGTATTATTTACTCATGAACAGGGGAGCTACTTTACTCCGGAAAGCGGTGAGAGCCTGCGACTTGCAATCCGGAGGCGCAAGTATGAGCCCCAGCTTGAACCAATGAGCTTTGCGGAACTTATGTGTGAAATATCATTTGATATTTACCAGTCGCTTTTCGGAAGGAAAACATCGTAAGGAAACCTGTGTGATCTAAATAAGGCCTAGTTTGCACTCAAGGTTGGAAGGTCACATGGGAGTCGCTTTCGTAAAACTAGTGTCTACGCCAATTCCTGGGATTAGTTGCCAAGCGGACCCCAGGCTCCCATGAGCCGTAGCTAAATGCCGGGACAACGCGAGGAATATGACGAACAGGGGAGCTACCT
Source organism: Grapholita molesta (assembly GCA_022674325.2). Taxonomy (NCBI): domain Eukaryota; kingdom Metazoa; phylum Arthropoda; class Insecta; order Lepidoptera; family Tortricidae; genus Grapholita; species Grapholita molesta. The sequence continues at coordinate 8,594,671 of CP053126.2, forward strand.
AGTATATGATAGTTAGGTAGTAATAACACATATGAAGCAAGAGCATAAACTATAATATAAATATTTAAAAAACTACTGAGTAGGTAGGTACAGACAGTATGGCCAAATATATCAATACACATCCGTACTGCTTATATAAATAAAGATCTGTATCGATATATTTGGCCATACTGGCTGTAACTAACTATATGACGCTGACTGTACTAGCAGTGAATGTGCATGGAAGTCAAATAAAATGATTTTATAAATGATAGTGTATCATATGTATTACGGTTGTAAGCTATTTAATAAACTAATAAAATGATGAAACTATGTAGTATCACATTCTGGAATCAAAGAATTTTGTTCTCGGAACTACTCCTATTAGATAACAGATCAAAGATTTAAATTAAACAGGAACGATTACCGGTCCAATGGAATCCTACACTGGAGTAATTTATATAAAAAAATACAAAAACCACGCGACACAGCCGTCGACATCCGAATTATATCTACAGATTATATGATCGTAAGTTATACGTGTTATAATACCTTATTTACGTACGCGGCGTATAATAAACAGTGTGTTAGGTATTGGGTGTCCGTAACTTAATAACGTTGCCTCCACCTGCCCGCTCCCTCGCACATTAATATTAAAATATATACAGAGAAAACGACCCTTAATGCATTCGGCAGACGAACTGCCGTAATTATTATTTGGTAACGTATTGAATATTAAGGCATCGGGGGTAGACTAAAGTTTTTGTACAGAAAGTATGCTAATTGTCTAGTGAAGTAACAAGAAGGGTCTTTGAAGACAGGTGAGGTCGTGGAAAACGGAATTTTGATAAAATGACAGGAGTACTTACGCACGCCTGTCTTGCTAATGACACGCGAGCACGCGCTTGTTTTTTTTTTAAAGTTTCTAGTGACAAATATACAATTAACAACCACAGAATTACGTAATTGATGTGTGGTTCGGTACGAAAAGTAGACAAAACATATTATGTACTTTTTAGTCATTTCCTCAAAGCTAATTACTATTTTTAAACTATGTTATTATATTTTATTACGTTTACTATTATTTAGATTTTCAGTATTGATAATTGATAATAGCTAATAAGCTCCTACTTAAAAACTAAATAAAGCTAAAATATTTAGTTATTAAAAATCACAGTTGTGAAAAGATTTAGATTTATTTATTTATTTTAGATTTATTTAGGTTTCTTATTAATATATTTTTATAAATATAACTGTAAGTACCTGTTGTACCTATTTATAACCTATTTCTTATATTGACATGGACGTAATGTCATTTAGTATTTTTAAATCAGAATATACCTTGCTGCCAATTGTGCGTAGGTAATAAAAGGACAGAACATGGTCTCAAATCTAAAAAAATAAATACGACATGTAATTTATTTTCTATCGGTAACCCTAAGAATATACTAATCGTTACGTTAAATATAGAAATAACTTTAGACTCGTGACAGATTCTTTAGCCATGTCGTGACGAGACTGCCAAAACATTAAGTGTATAAATCCTTCGAAGCTAAAGGAATAAATTACGTTTAATTTTACGTGTTAATATTCATGGGGCGAATTAACGAGTTTCTTACTCCTGAAACCGTAATACGGTTAATGAGTTCATTATATGCTTTTAATGAGAACCATTTTTTTGTGCACGGCCATATGTAGGTACCTATTATATTTTGGTTGACAACATGTCAAAATATGTCAGCTTTATGGAATATATTAAAGTGAACTATTAGAAGATAGACATAATATGTTGCTTAAATCTGCTATATCATTAATTTCTGAACGTGAGATGTTAAAATATTTATCAGTGTTATCACCAAATCCACCCAGTAGAGATCTATTTAGGTTTCCATAGTAAAACTGGCAAAAACAGAATACCTACAGGCACCTACGTCAGTTCCGGTAACGTTATGGTCTGTTCGTATGTGACTAACTCAAAGTACGAAGTGAATAATTATAAAATTTTATCATAAGATGTGTCTTGAGTTCAACATAGGTACCTACCCTAACTTACTACGTTGTCAAATTGTTGGAAATACATATGTACCTACCTACTTACATATTTAAGTGAGATCACTATATACCTACATGTATTTAAATGTAAACAGAAAAACACTAAATATCGTCATGTTGCACAGCAAACGATAGATGTTTCAAAATGATATCGGGTTAATAGATATTGCGCTTTTCAATTGTTTTCAAAATAATCAACTCAAAATTAATGAAAATGTCTTAACTATTCAGGCGTAGGTAACGTGAACAATTGTTTGTTATACTCTGAGAGGCAGGCCCATTTTTTTTTCTCGTGAACAGAAAGAAAGCTGTATGAAATTTAGGCAGGCCCGCGAAATTCGAATCCCACTGCTATGTAGCAATTAGTTTGCCTGTCACTAATTCGCAACCCCTAAGTATTCAACTTCTTCGGTACCTACTCGGTATAATTTTTATTTTTAAGAATATTATGTTGTAAGTACCTATGCGGCTACGCTGACTATACTAAATTCAAATAATATGCAGTCGTAAAAGCCTAAACGCACAATATTATGATAATAATTGTATAATTGTGCAAGAAAGTAACTAAAGAATTATTGGGCTCGTTATAGTTTTTACGATCTTAATAAAATAATACAATATAATAATAGAACCCATCACAGTCAATTGCCCAACTGTTTTCTCTTCTCATTTTATAGTCAAGTTTAACAAGAACACGAGTAGTTAGTAATAATTTCCAACTTAATGAATAGGTGTCTTCTTTGATGACAAAGTTTAATAGCCGGCGGTTATCCTATCATCTTGTGTTTCCTTAATCACTACAGAATATCCTAATGTCTAATAAAAATTTAATTGGCCGTGTTGATCCGTCATCGGTTGTCAGACAAGAACTCGCTTCACGCCGGCTTTCTGTTGTTACCATAAAATATTAAATCCATGTACCTGGGCGTTATCAAAAAATTGTGCACCCAATTAGCGAAAGTTGTTAAAAAAAGTTAAATCACTGTCAGTTTCGTGACGACAATTAGTTGCACGTTAAATTTCGATAAAAACTTGGTTTTGATGTTCGTTTTATAAACTTCAATCGATATTACAACCTAAAAAAAGTCGATCTTCATACAGATTTAATGCTTAATTGTCGTCACGAAACTGACAGTGATTTAACTTTTTTTAACAACTTTCGCTAATTGGGTGTACCAAGAAAACTCCCACTTACGAGTCTACTTATCTGTAGGTACATTGTTTGTAGTAATTTCCATTTCTCCTAAAATCTTAGCCTGAATCAAAATGACTTCAGGTTTTAACGTAATAAATATAAACCGGTTTAAATGTAAAATATGCATATTTTTTATGGTTTTAACATTGGGTATGCTGACTTGAATAATTTTATTCATTTCATTAATATCAAGTTTAGGTCATAATTTGTCAAAATTTTAATAGTGGATTAATGAAAATATAAAGATACCTCAGTTTGATTTATAATGCTATTAAGAAGTAGCTATGACACCTCTTAAATAATACGTAGGTAAGTAGATATTATGGACCCCTATGGATAGGTGTAGTTAGCATCTACAACATAGAATAGAATCATTAATTGCAGATCACATTTAAGTACAGGTAGGTGGTTGTGACGCCCCGCAAAGGCATGTTGATAATGGTAGGTATATCACAAGGTAAATAATTACAATGCTACGACAATTACAAAAGTACCTATTGAACGTAAACCAACATATTCGATTGATGTATACATGTTTATCAATCGTACCTAGTATTTTTTATTTATACAACGATGGTGGCAAAAAAACATACGGCCCGCCTTACCAGTTACCGTCTTTGGACGCCTGCAACTCCAGAGGATTGTATGTGTACTTATGTGTAACATTACAAATGTAAGTCAGCACTTTATGATTCATCATTACAGCCGTACCTAAGACATCAATCAGCTGTTGGACTAGGCCACCAAATATGACTTGTATTATCTTATGGGGGAAGTGCCACAGCCGCTTAGCAAGCGGGTTGGCGACAACAGTAGCTGTTGATTGGCTTTCGACGGACAACGGAAAGTAACAATCAATGAACCCCATTTTCGGCGAAATATTTGTTATATTTTCGTTAGTGTAAATATTTGTTATATTGTCGCCAACCCGCTTAGCAAGCGGGTTGGCGACAACAGTAGCTGTTTATTGGGTTTCCACGGACAACAGAAAGTAACAATCAATGAACCCCATTTTCGGCGAAATAGTATGTTGAAAAAAAAAAACAATTACTTATGGTATTTAGGTAAATTCCAAGAAACTGACGGGATTCGAACTCGCGACTCTCGCATTGACAGTCACACGACTGCTAGGCTACCAAAGCTCTAACTTACCTACTTAATCGCCCCTACTTCTGCCATTTCCTTTACTCATAATGCTTATTATCCTCCAATGACCCAGAAGGCAATACTACCTCAACCAGTAATTTTTACGAAACAATTCCTATAGTCCAGTTCAAACGATTCTTTATAAATACAGGTACGTTGGGCACCTGTTGGCAAAGCTGCGCACGAGTTTATAGCCTCTGATTGCAACCGATGCCCTGGCCGTACGCACCTTTCACTGTTTATTATTTAAATGAGCTCGTAGAATAGGTTAATCGGTAAAAAAACACCACTAAAGTGACTGTGTAAGTTACTTGTTACCTATTGTCGGTTCGCAATGTGATTAGTAAAGACTACATATACCTCACATTGTCTGCTAATCACGCGGTATATCAACAAGTACATAGTTCAATTCTGTATATTAGGGTAGTGACATCAATATTCAATTATAATAGGCCGCTCTATCTTGTGGTAAATATGAGAAGAGTTATTAAGTTCTCATCATCACCATTTATTTAAGAGCTTGGCTCTTGTCGGTGGAGTAATTTCCATTTGGGTCTATTCTTTGCCTTTTCCTTCAACTCTATATAAGTTACTATTGAGTTCTAGCCTACTAATAATATGAATGCGAAGATTTGTATGTACTCAATAATTAGGTATTAAGTATTTTTTAATTAAATTTTACAATAATTTAGCTTGTACAGTCAGCAGCAAAAGTGGCTAAGCGCTTGAAGTGTTCAAAATGACCTACACGCGCTCTTATTCTCTTGACAATAGAGATGTGTTGACCTCATTTTGAACACCTCAAACGCTTAGCCACTTCTGCTGCTGACTGTACATCATAATAGCATAACATTTATAACGATACGTATTGTGTAAAATTTCTATATTTAAAATACCTAACAAGCATGTTATACTCGCAACAACAAGCGTGTTGCAGTCAAAATCGCGGTATTTTTACAGTTTTAAAATTGTTGTGGCAATTAGCAAACGTATATATGTAATGGACCAAGTGATTAATTTAGGGCAATAGCCGTAGCTTCGACTACGAGTATGGAGCTTTAATTTCAAGTCTCGATTATACACTCTTAACTTGTCCTAAAAAGTTGTTTTGGAATTAAAAAAATGGTAATGGTGTCGTGGTATGAGGGCGACATTACCTTGTTTGTCATTTGCCGTTTATTAAAAGTGAAAAAAAAAACAGTAACATACTGTCAGTTTCGTGTTAGACTGTAATATTTAACTTGTATGATAATAATATAATTAACAATGAATGTGTTTTTAAAAGTTGCACAACCAAATATGCTCAGTATGGGGTGTAAAATCAAATTTTCCATTAGAGTCCCACTGTCAAAGCCAGCCTCTATATGTAATAGTACCTAGGTCCTTTTTGTTTTATTGTTTAACATGCGTTTATCGTGAGCATACATTCATATTTTTTTGTGAGAAGGATAGAGGAGTCATGTTGTTTCTCTGTCCTATGCGTCTCACCAGCAAGTGCACGAAAGGTACGGACAAATTAAAGCATCGGCATGTACAGTGGCTATCAGATATATCGGAGCTGTGGAGGTGGTCACAAATATCGGAACATGTACTTTAACGCCTTGACAATAAACTATAGAGGCGTGGTTCCGATATTTGTGACCAGTTTGGCCGCTCCGACATATCTGATGGCGACTGTAGCTGTCTTTTCCACTTAGCACGCTCAGATGTCTCGACGCAACGACCATATGTACACGCAGTATACAAATAATCACCCTCTGTAAAGTTTTACCTTTTTACTAACAATGATATCAATATAAGAAGTGGAATATATTAAATTTTACATGTTTGCCGTCGCTTTTAAATTAGATCTATAATTATGTTGACAGATATGTTATTGGAAATAATCGGTAAATTAGTATGACGGTTATGCCAGTGTTTTTATTAAGTTTCGTTATTGGAATGAACTGTTTTATTATATTTAGAAGTAGGTAATGGGCACATTTGAAATGCGCAAGACTGTGTTGATAAAACAAGTGAAATTGATTATTTAAATGGCAATTAAGTACTCTTTTTTTTTATTTCTTATTTGGTTTTAAGTATCAAAATACCTAGAAGATTGATTGGTAATACAATAGAATCAATTTATTTATAAATCAATCTTAAATAGATATTAGCAAACCTACTAGGTATTTGCTACACACATACAAATAAATATATTTCATATCATATTTAAATCCATGTTGCTGTATCTACACTATTACATATATATCTTATCTACACTAATATTATAAAGGCGAATGTTGATGAGTGTGTGTGTGTATGTTTGTTACTTCTTTACGTCTGGAGCGATTTAATAAAATTTGGTGTGGAGTTAGCTGACAACCTGGATTAACACATAGGCTATGTTTTCCCCTAATAAACCACGGGTAACACCGAGGAGCACAGCTAGTAAGAAAATAATGCAGATATTAATATGTAATACAGTGAGTATAATGTACTTGTAATAACCTAGGATTATGAGTTGGTATAGATAAGCGAGCGGGCAGCGGCGATAGCAACATGATCCATGCGTCGCGCCTGCCTGTCTGCGATTACACGCGCCATCGGCGCGCGCGCACCCGATCTGTCACCGTGCACAGGCTGCGCGGTAACAATACCACAAGTAAAACAAATCCTGTATCTCATATTAAAATAATCCTTTAACTCATAGGTATGCATATTAATTGCAATTTGATATTGTAGGTTTCAGACGATTTTTTTCAACAAATTCTGCCAACATAGTTCTGCCAACTAAATATATATATCTTGAACTTTTGGACTAAATTATAAGTTCTAAGTAACTCTTTCACTATCATCATCATCATCTTCAGCATATCAGCCGAAGGGTTCACATAGGGCTCCCCCAAAGTCTTTCGCTATAACTATTGTTCATTCTCAATTTCCTTCATTAGGTATTTATTAATTTTAAATCGTGAATATAAATAACAAATACTAACTACGTATTTGGGAACTCCTCAATAACTCGAACAGATAAAAATAAGTTAAAACCAGTAGGTACCTACTCATTACTTAATTCGTAGAATATTAAAAAAGTTCAATTACCATAATAAATATATACTCAATAACACACATATTTCACATATACTTATATACACAATACACGTAAGGTCAATATGGGTAGGACCGGCATATTTTATTTTTAACGTAAGTCATATGACAAGGAAATTGGTTGGTATACCTACGGTCTTTCCTGATAGACGGTCTTATTACCCATATTGACCTTAATTGCAAAGTAACAAATGAAATAAAATATCAACTCACACAATTAGTAATCGTACTGCAAACGAGCATAAAATCATGTAAACTTCTCGCCTAACTATCCGACTACGCACGACCACGGAAAGCAAATTATTAATTTTATGACAGTGTCTGAAGACATTTATGGAGCACCTTGTTTAAACAAATACACCTGATCGATTTTGTTGCACCTTGCTCCGAATGTGAGCGGTTGGCGCACCTGTCCTTTTCCCTCGCTTTTGTTTAAGACGTTTGTGTCTTTGTCTGAGGTCAGCCTGGTGATTATAAAGGATACATGTAAAGCGGATCACCCGTCGGCGATGTGGCGTTAACGGACGTTCGAGGATTATCCCCTTATCGTGACGGTAGAAGGGATTGCATTTGTAGTTGGAAATAAAAAGCGATCAGCTGTGCAATCTACAAGAGCAGTCTCAACTGACTTATTAGGAATACATAATTCTAGCTCTTATTAACATACATTTCCACGAGAGTGTGCGATGGTTGGTACTTCGTAGATACCTGATTGTTAAAGTAAATCGTATCGTGAGACAAAGGTACATATTAATTGCATTAAAACGGGTAACTTGCGTTTAATTAATTTGTAATTATGATTAAAGATTATTTATATAATCACTACTAACTTTGATTTGGCGTTTGGTAGTGTAAGGGAAGTTATAAGTACAGTCTACTATATCGATATGTTTACACTTTTGTACCTTGTTATAATTATATGTAGGTGAGAAAATGTAAACATATTTTTGGCATCGACTGTACAAAGATAAATTGAACACTTAAAAGGTCAGTTCACTTAAAACTACAGCTTTTATTCATATTAACAAATATAATGAACAGCTATAAAATCATAATTAAGTATAACTAGTAACACCTTTCTATTTAATAATGTGCTTATGTTACATTGTAGCAAATAAATTAGAGCAATTCCCAACACAAGCACTCGGCAGGCGCTCCTGGCTCGCTCGCGTTTTGAATTGTTCCCCCTCATTACGCGCACGAATACGTATCGCCAATACTGCATTTGAGATGATAAATAATACCAGACAATTGAAAATCAACTGTCCGTCTTGGAAATTAAGTCCACATTACTCCAACGTGATAATCTTGGTATTGCTCGCCAGGACATCAAAGTAAAGAAAATTAGACTTAAAGTGTTGAACTTAAAGCTCTGAAATTGGTGCATTTCTCATTGGGAACGTCGAGACGATTCAATTTGAATTCTTTTCTATTGTCTCAAGGATCAATAAAGGCTGTTTATGGGTAGATTTAACTATAATCCCGAGGTGTGAGGACACGCGCAGGCGCAGGATTCCGGTTGAGAATGCGACAATTCTGCCCATCGGAGCACGCGGTCTCGCGAACTCCACTCCACTGCCTACCTACTCTCCAATTAAAATATTTTCTTAGACATTGCTAAGAATAAAACAGAAACAAGATAGGAATTGATTAATTATCCAATCTCAATTCAGTCCAGTGTTAGCATAAGCATAGCAAAATAATAGAAATATTAAAAAACGAAAAAAAAAAAACATTTCATTTATAAATCTGCATTGAAGACATATATTATATGTATAGTATTACGTGTATACAGTTAGCCAAATAAGTATCTCAGTCATGAATATTATATAAGTTTATTGCAATTTATATGGATATATTAAATATCTTGGTCTAGTAGAGTAAGTACATAGGTACAATGCAAACATTGTAAGTTTAATGTAGAACAGTCCTACACATGTGTAGGATTATATTTTAATATATCCAATTTTTTTTCGTCAACTTATTTGTGCTATTAGTTGGGCTAGTTCAACATTTAAATGTCATAATTGATAATGTAGGTACACATATAGAGAGATGATGAAACATTTTTAATCGATTTAATTTAAAACACCTCCCATCGATTAGATCATCATGACTTGCCGGGATATCTACAATTGAATGATACTTAAATTACCTAAGTTCCTCGCTGCTACCAGAGACATAAAAATGTTGCTACAAAATGTTTTTATAAATCAGTATTTTTTTTGTTTAATTTACATTAAGTGGTAAGTTTTACGTCGATTTTTGAGGCACTGTTAATACTTACCTATTTGTAGTTAATTGCTGACTTTATTTTTGGTCAAATGACACAAAGTCGTGTAATTTTTAATTACTTAATTGTACATTTACGTTAATTAATTGAGTAGTTTCAGTAGAGATGCATGTAAAATTTACATAAACACAACGCAAAACAAAAACTGGATTCCGAACGCGAGCTCCGATGAAATAAATCGAATAAAAATCGATTTTAAACGTTCGATCTGCGCTGCGCTGCAATTAAAGCGTTCCGAGAAGCGAACGCGCCCGATACTCAGGGTAGCTGGCACAAATAATATAAACGCTAAATTACGAAAAACAACCACTTATTTGAATTTAGATATGATCAAATATAATACACAGCAGAACCATTTACCTATTTTTATAACTATCATCACATACATTTTATTTACATATTATACATTTTATTTAATGAACAATAGAAATTAAAATATATATCCTCTAAAAAAATAGGAAAGTTGACTGTGTATTTACTTTCATTTTATATATTTTAGAGCATGTACGTTCACAGATTAAAAGCACATAAACCATTCTAAATATCAAAAGGTATTGTTCTACGTATTTAGTTATTTTTGGTAATAAATTATATACCATAAACGTGAAATGAACGTTGATTGCATAGATCGTGAGGCGATTGATTATCAATAAAAACAACTTGTAGGTATTTAAATATCGATATTGCATCGATATCTGTTATCATCGCTAACAAAGCTCGAGAACGACTAAACAAGGTGTTTACGATCCCGATTTCCATCGAGACAAAAACGTGGCACAAAACAAAATCCCGGCGAATAAATTATAAGAGCCCGGCTCCGTGTCCCCTTAATTGGGCCATGTAGCATGGACAACGAAAAAACTTAACATTTGTTAGGTATTCCGAGAATTATACACTTGTAGCATTCGTATGGGGACAGTTTTTTTGTGCCCTTAATGCTCCTAATGTATCTTTGGAGACATCTGCCTTTTAATAGGAAAAGCGTTTATGTTTTTATATTGCGCTGATGGAGCTTTAACGAGACAATTATAATTATTACATTTATTTAGCTAAGCACTGCTATTATAATATACTGATTAGGTACCCAAACAATTTCTCATTACCCAACTATCGAAAAAAATCTCTGTAAAAATCTTTAAAAAAAAAAATCAATTGAGCCAAATTAAATTAGGTATGCCTGGGGGTTGGCTGGGACTGTTAGTTAGTTTTTGTAATATTAAGTTAGTTTTAAATATTATTGTTATTTATTATGTTTGTGAATTATTTTGATGTCTGAAAATGTTACTTATTTGTTTAGTAAAGACAGTATTCTTAATTGGATTATATTATAAATGATCAATAAAAAGAGTCAATAAAAATTAAATAGGTATGTGAGAAAAAATACAGTAGCCATTATACTAATTGCTACGATTTTTTGGGTAAGAATATTAGAGTTCTTCTTTAGTTCTCCAATTAGAATATTTCTTAACTTCAAAGCGATTCTGATACTTCAATATACCAATAAAACGTTCTTACTATTTATAATTAGAACCGGAAATGAGGGTTTCAATTACAATAATAACTTTAAATGATGTATCCATGACGACGTTTGACATGAATCGTGTCACGAAATACACAGCGATATGTCCTAGTAATTATCTAGCCCGACCTATCACGCGACAAACGAGAAGCCTTCTCACACGTTCCCTTGTGCTAGCCACAATGTACGCCGAGGATTAATTTTATTTAAGGATACTGAGATCGGCGTGTAATAACTAACAGCTGTTTTATCATATAATAACTTATTTTTTTTTATACAACGAGCATACGGCCCACCCGATGGTAAGTAGTTACCGTAGCCCATGGACTCCTGCACTCCAGAGGATTCACATGCGCTTTGCCTACCCTAAAAGCTGTTGGAGCTCTGGGAACCTTAATACTCACCATCAGGAACACAACACTACAAACGTGAAAGGTAGCAGTACTACTATGGCTGTGGTCTTCTGTAAGGAGGAGGTACTTCTCCTGTTGGGCTTCTCCAGACTCAACGGTACTTCGCTGTGCCCTACCTCTCATTGTTGGACGTAGTTTAATGACATACCGGGGTCCAAATTTAGAGCAGTAATTATTGTTGATATTGTACAGTCCTTTCTAATAATATGTATACATTTGAGGACGTATGTCTTGGGCATAAGGATCGAAATCGTTAACATATTTTGGAGTCAACCGACATATAGGTCGATTCACATGAGTATTGTACTCAACTGATACGGCGCCAACTGTCGTGAATCGACCTGAGGCTCTAGTGTAAGTTTCTTTTGACGTAAAAAAACGTTTACGAACGCGTAAGTGATAATGTTATTTATATGGGAAACGCAAACGCGTTCGTGACGTAAAGTTACGTTAAACTTACACTCGGGCTCTGTTACTACATTACAATCATATGGTAATTGATTTCTGCCTGGAACAAGCAAACTTTAGCAATTTTTGCTATCTATCTTTAGCTACTATGTAAAACGCAATAATTGCTCAATTGTGTTTAAATTAAATTTCTCACATATTAAGCTCAAACTTACTTTTATTATGTTCCTATCAAAACAGTTAATACAGTGACTAATACTAATAATGCCTTCGCAATTATTTTGTTCTTTAAGAGTGAAATGAGTCAATAAAAATGACTGGATACGAATTATGAAAGTAGTAAAACTCTAAACCCTTGTCATTAATATTGGCATATGAACGTCAACCAGATGGTCTATTCATTTATTTTTTTGTCTCTCTCTCATTTTTGAGTTTTAACCATTTGTGATTAAAAGTGACAAAGAGGCAAGCAGTTATATTTCGAATTTCGATGCTCGTTTATACCTGTTATCCTACATAGACTTCACACCTACTTGCATGTTGCAGCTAGCCATCAAAGCTGTTTTCTAATGCCGAGAAAATGAGTTTTTCATAGCTCGGAAAAATCCCCGGCAGTTAATACTGGGTAACGACGGTGCGTGTCGCGGAACGTAAATTGTTTATTATTTTTTATGAGACGCTCATGGAACGCAAGAGCTCGTTAGGGATGCTGCCTTCCGCCGCACCTACTCTTGCGTATTGTGGCGTATTATAGGATAAAAACTGGAGTAATAAATAGGGTAATATGCTCAAGAAGTTACATAGAAAGATATGTATGTTGTGTTGTGTTCTAATGGTGAGTATAGTTCCCAGAGCTCCAACAACTTTTAGGCTAGGCAACGAGTATGTGAATCATCTGGAGTTGCAGGCGTCCATTAGGCTGCGGTAACTGCTTACCATCAGGTGGGCCGTATCCTTGTTTGCCACCGTCGTTGTATTATAAAAATAGAAAGGGTAAAGCAGGTACAGTCAGCGTCAGAGATATGTGACCCCCCCCTACATAGATTGGTTGTATGCAGGGGGGGTCACATATCTCTGACGCTGACTGTACATAGACAGTTTACAGTAAAATATGAATTGCTCTAAATCCTTCTTGTCAAAATGTATTGAGAGAGATCTCTTTATTTTATTAAATATGGTTTTGTTGAACGCTACTTATTATATCTGGACTTGGTGTTTAAGCGACACGAGTGCTAGATACAGTCAGCAGCAGACGTAGCTAAGCGGCTGACGTGTTCATAATGATCTTGGTACGACTTTATTGTTAACAAGAGCGTGTCAGGATAATTTTGAACACTTGGCCCGCTTAGCAACTTCTGCTACGAACTGCACGTGGTGGTGGTAGCCTGAGGTACGCTTGGCGCCTAGGTACTATACACAATTTCAGGAACAAGCGTATAGGCACTCATTTTACGAAAGCGACTGCTATCTAACCTTCCAGCCCAGAGGGTAAACTAGTCCTTATTGGGATCAGTCCGGTTTCCTCACGATATTTTCTTCACAGAAAAACGAATGTAAATAACAAATGATATTTCGTAGTAAGTTCTACATATTAAGCTTCTAAAAACTCATTGTTACTCACATTGGAGCCTGGGTTAGAACCCGCGACGCCAATGCTATCCCAATAGCTACACAACATACCTACCTATAAATTAAAAGTTAATTCTTACTGTAGGTACCTCTAATTGTCTGATTCTAAATACAATTAGAATTTTTGTGATATCTTAGAAATCTCTTTCATAATCTAGTTTCTTATTAGCTACATAACAAATAATATTTAAATATGTTACAAGGGAAAATAAAATCATATAATGTTATGATACATAAAATTCTGGAATCAGCTAAAAGCCAGACAGGACGACGGATATTAGATAATCTTCTAGAACTGACCAACAAGAAGAAAAATTGAAACACATTATTCCAATTAGTATACTTAAACAAAACTAAACTTTTTTTTTTCTTTAGCCTATAGTATCCCACTGCTGGCCAAAGGGCTCTCCCGTGGACCCCCACAATTCCCGGTCTTTTGCTGTATCTGGCCAAGTGCTGAAGGAAGCATCCAGATCGTTCCGATAATTACATTAAAACTAAACTTAGTAATCTTAAATTCTAGAAAGTTCTCAGTTATTTTTTATTTTAATTAACGTGATAAAGATGACTCCGCCTCCATGCTGGTGGCGGCAATTCATTTGCCTCCATCTCCTCTGCCGGTAGTAGTCTTCCTCCTTGGACTGCTGAGGTAGCCATATCAACATTACTTTGTTAGAAACTTAGAAATTGCCAGAAAAAAGTAAGGTGCCTATTATCAGTCCCATTAAATACTATGGTTTTATTATGTCATATTTTTGATAAAGAAACCTATTTTTCCCTCTCATATCGCCTAATTTTTACCTTAATTATTTATATAATTATGGCTATTAAAAATATTATAAATACCTACCTACGGTGATAAAACCTATTGAGAATATGTACTTTTTAAACGTTTCAGGCTACAACCTCAAAAAGTGAATAGGTACTCATACTTTACTCATTCATACCTAAATAAGGTAAATAAGGCACTTTTGATACCTAAGTATTGTTGATCTGACATTTCGTGCTCCGCATCTGTCATATTTAATGTAAGATCCACTTACCATACACTTTTCTTGAATTTCCCGAGGTGAGAGCGCTTAGCGTCGCCCGATGTTTACAGATGAGAACGGAGCGGAAACAGGGGGCAGGGGAGAGGTGTATAATAAACAGCAAAATTACCTACATTGGCAACACCACTAAAAATCCTTAATCGCTTGTAATAAGGGCTGTTTTTGAGTCAATTCGGTCGATTCTCTGTCAGTGTTGCTCACTGTACAGCTTGCGCCTCCCGGGGGCTACAAATGGCGGCTAAACGACCCATTCGCAGTGATTTGTTAGCAATATGCTGAAGATTTGGGAATGAAATGCCTCTTAAAATTTTCAGTTTGTATTTTTCAGTTTTTGGAGTTGTTTCGGTCTGTGGAGCAAGACGATAACGCCGATGATATTTATGACAGGACAAAAGCTTAGTTCTGGAACTAAGGTTAATAGTAAGTAATTATTACCAACACATTTCTGAATTAAGCGATAAATATTGTACCTGCTACTCAGAGTTCATTACTGCCTGTTTTACTATGAGGTAATTAACTACTACCTATAAGCTGTACTGTACTATTCCTATTAGAAAACGGGAACAAATTTTATAGGATATTCGTACAACATTCATAGATACAACATTTTTTTGATGGGAGCAGTTATCGCGTGGATAGCGTGAAAACGACAATTAACGCCACTAAGATCGTTCGAACTATACTTACCACCTTTTCCACTTAATTTGTCATTCGTGATAATTATAAAATCAATCAGAAGTCAGAACTAGTCTGACAAGTCACCAGTGCAATTGGAGTCCTGATCCTGACCCAGCCGAACAGCCTTGTTGATTGAATCCAGCTATCATTGCATTTCCCATCGAAAGGATTGCCCGTATACATGGCAGGCATGTACTCGGACTCGTTAATCCCTTACCGTTGCTGGGGGCGGGCCCTCTCTCGGTATAAACAACTCAAGTACAACATTTAATTATCGCTCTTTATTAAAGCAGACGCACCTCAGTACGGGCCGCAGATAGCCCGGCTGATACCGACGTTGTTAACGAGTGAGCTGGACGATGAAGAAAGAAATTATATTTCACACCTACTGTGTTTGTGATCGAACTCAGTCTTGGGATAACGCGGAACGTGTAACTTTATAGTTCCCAACTAATAAAGTTACTTATGTAAAAAGTGGGTTCTTATTTAGGCACCTACTACGATAATACAAGAGATCACATGCTATCTGATATAATGACAATAAAAACCTCATAATTTGACAAGCCACAAGTCCAATCAGAAGTTGAGTAGCTTCTGTTTAAGCAGTTGAAATGTTTTTCCTATTAGGACAACGCAATAAGAATAACCAGGTCTATTATTATTAAAACATGTTTTTCATATTATCGTGAAAATTATCACGCAGCACTGTATTAAAGCACCGAGGCACGCAACAAGTTAAACCTTATATCCCGAGGCATTTATCTAAAACAAGCAATAAGAGTAAATCACATTCTCACTTTAGATATCTTGCGCCGGTGCGCCGAGTGGTGAGAGAACACGAGTACAAACAGAATATTGCTTATTAAGCAGACAGACGAACGTTTTACATTGTAAATGCACCTTAAATAAATTTATAGGGGTTTTGATTGTCTTACTTTACCTACTTATTAAGTTCTTGTAATTGAAGGATACATTAGGCACTTCAAAAGATTTATGCTTCTCTTGATAAACTGAAACAAACCTACTTATAATATATACAATAAGGTGTACCTATTTGGGTAATTCTGTAATTTTAAAATTGACGGATAATTCCGAAAATTGACTCTTCTTATAATTATGAAGTTTTACATATTCTCAGATTTATCCACCACTTTTTTTCGTTCGGCATGACTAGAATACACCCTTCGTAAATTAAAAAAAAAAGTTCTTGAGACTAGAAAAGAAAGCAGGAAAAATATAGTTGGTTTACACACTTATATGTATGTAAGTACTACTACTACTCTACTAGTCACGTGATTGAAATTTCTCAGTGACCTCTATTATTACAATAAAAAAAGGGTGAGAGCTGGTAACTACAGTTACCAAAAGCACGTGAGTGGTTAATACACAAATCTTAGGGCGGTAGCCCGCAAGCGTGAGCTGACATCGTATCTTATGGACGGCCGGGAAACTGGATACGTCTAAATAGGCAAAGGTTCGTGTACGAACAATTGTGTCAAAATTGCTGCCCGTACCTATTGCGATATCCACCAAATAGTAAACCTTGGAAAATCATAAATAAGAAAATGAATATCACAGGATATCCTTACACAAATTGACTGAGCCCCACGATAAGCTCAAGAAGGCTTGTCTTGTAGGGTGCCAACGATACCTATATTTAATATACAAATACTTATATGTACATAGAAAACACCCATGACTCAAGAACTTGTCATCGCCCAAATGACCGTCGGCTTCATAGGCAGGGTCACTATATCACTAGGCCAGACCTGTTGTCAAATTATAAAAATAACTGTTGCCTTCTATGGGAACCAAAACAAAGGAGACTAATACTTTAAGTAGATTTATATGTATAACCACCTCCCCAAACTAATAAAATTTGAGTGTAAGCTTAACAGTGATAGCATTGAACGTGGAAACTCTAGGTGCGCAAAGCGGAGCACTGCGCGGACGCCCTCGGCGCGGCCCGGACGGCCGTTTATCGGCGCGCGCGCCGCCCGCGCCCGCGGCCGCCACGACCGCCACGCCTCCGCCAGGAACGGATCTGAAATTCTGGATTATGTGAGGATAACGAGGTATCTAGGTTCGCATCGAGTGGCACGCTCTAGGGAAACTAGGATGTTAATTTCTTACATCAAGTAAACCAAAAAGTCGGACGTTTCTAAGACACAGGTTTCAAATATCATATCAAATGAGAATGAGCCAAGCAAAAATCCGGATTTCTTATGTGGGTAGAGGGTAAGTACTGCAAGAGAAATATTATTTATTGGTCAATCTCAGTACATACTGCTTGATGCTCTATAAAATTGAAACCCTTCCTTCTTAAAATTTACTAAAGCTCTGTAGGTATAATTTGGTTTCCTTCTAACAAAAACAAATGTCACGATGAGAAGATAAATGATTATGCACAGCATTTTAAACGGGGCAGTTTACTATGAAAAGCTTCATACTATATTAAGTAGTTAAGGGGTATGCTAGAGAGACGTGAAACATTTCGTAGTATTACGAGTATATAAAGGTAACCTACACCATATTTCTTACGTACACGTTATGTACTTAAATGTGTAGGTATGACTGTTTAGACATGTAGCGCTTTTAATGCCTTTGGCGAGTTTTCAGATCAAGGACCAAATATCTTCATTTCGATAGTCAAGATACAATTAAAATGATTGTTATTGGTTGTTTGTAAATGGTTTGTACACGGTAAGATGCTAATGTAGGGTACGCAATTTTCTCGCTCCGACTTCGTCCCTGAGCCTCCCTATGTAAGGCGCGTGAA
This sequence comes from Grapholita molesta, assembly GCA_022674325.2. Taxonomy (NCBI): domain Eukaryota; kingdom Metazoa; phylum Arthropoda; class Insecta; order Lepidoptera; family Tortricidae; genus Grapholita; species Grapholita molesta. The sequence continues at coordinate 8,612,904 of CP053126.2, forward strand.
ATACCGTCCGAAGCGGCCGCGAGCTGCCATTGTAATGAGACGTTATTTATTGAACAATCCCAGAACTAATCACCTTCGCCCGAGATAAACAAGCTGCGTACGAAAAATCTCTTGTAGGCGGGGCCGGGAGAGTTAAACCCACGGCGCTCAAGTACTTTTGATAACGTGTATGAAAATTGTATATTATTCCAACGGTTTATTTGATTTGGAGGTCAAACTTTGGGTTTATGGTCGAGGTATACTTACTACGTACTTACTTGTAAAGGACGTAAAATTGGTTCAATGATCTAGAAGATATTCTAATTACATATAATAATACCATTGCGTAAGTAATGGTGACATGCTATGCACATATTATGAGTATAAACAAAATTTGTATAGTACATAGTTATGAGGTTTGGTCGCCTTGCTAGAGGTGCATTTTTGTAATATACACCTAGCAATTCTAGTAAACCTGTTTATCAAACATAGATGCCACAAATCACAATAAGATTGGTAACTGAGTTAAAAAATAGTCGTGGAGTCTTTATTAACAATTTTCTTCTTCGTAGCTTTACCTATGTCACTCGCCTTTTTTGACTTCTCTTAAAGAACGGTTGCATAAAATATGATACATTTATGAATAGTTATTTATACTACTAATGCATTAGTCGCTTTATTGCAATGTTTGGATGTGGTACTGCTACGTCGTATGCTATTGCTGGATATGATCATGCTTGGAATTTTTCCGCACGAAAGAGAGCTACGACTCGACTACTTATATGTCACCTACCAGAACAACCGAATGTTAAGAGATATTGCTCGAAGATCGAATAAGAGATGGGATTGTAATGTTTTTGAATCGTAAATTTAAGTACCGGATCGTATCTGTGCAAAACGCTAAGCCTCCTCGTATTGTGGATTGAGCATTTAGCGTATTGTCCTACGAAGTGTAGCAAAAGGAACGGGTAGATTATAGATCATCGAAGGAGACCATTGTCAGCCGATGGACTTCATTTAACTGATAAGATTGGGTGTCACACTTTTGATAATTAATTCTTATGGCATTACAGACGTAGGTTATGGCGCTCGAGATAAAGCTAACGAGAGCGCGATAGATCGCACAATCAATATTTATCACCAGTGACACGTTATTGGACGCCGTGATTTATAGTAAAAGAAAGTGCACTTCGTAAACGATTTTCATATTCGAAATCACTATTGTTAATAAAACGTGGGTAGATTGTTTTGGTGAGTCGATGTTTTGATATATTATTGATGTTGTTTGGTATTGAGGAGAGAGCGGCAGAAGTTAGGAAGTCGAATGTAAGCTTATTGTGGGACAGGTGTGATAGGAATCCCTAAAAAATTCTAGCGATATCTAAAGTAAATTAATTTAGAAACAAATCTACTCATGAGAGTTATATCATACTCATGTACCTACACCTACATGTTGTAAGTCGTAGGTATTTATACGATATTTTCCTAAATAACAATGTAATAAAAGTCATGTTTCCTTGAACACACAAAGTAACCACATCATCATTGTGGCAAACAAAAACTAACAAGGATAACAAGGAATTTAATGTAAATGTTAATTAATAATAAACAAAAAATGTACGCAAGCTGTTTAGTTTTTATCGAAAACGTGCGATTGATTGTTATAATGTATTAAAACATCGAGGATCCATTCTATACCCAATTCAAATGTCACGTAGATTTAATACTTATTTTATTTGCTTATCAAAATTTACTGGAAACTATAATTACTTATCTTTAGCTTTTATAACTAAATGCCCAATATAACATTTTGTATATTGAATAATACAATGTTTACATATTTTTATTAATGTTTTCTTTTAAGAAACCAACGGTCACAAACTTTTACATTTACATCCACTGGTACCTACTAGTACATTACAACCTACCCGAAGCCGCATTCCTTGTAGGACCTAAGCACACGTAGATATGATGTTATATATTTACATATCTTATCCAAAAACTCGTGTTGTATCTCTTTTCCTACACAAAACACGCCAACACCAATATCAAATCAGCAGTTAAACACAAAAAAAAACTAGTAGGTACGACATTTTGGCAAGTAGCAAAAGAGGTTTGTCCACTGAATAGGTAGGCAATTGATTACTAAACTAAAACGGTAATCTCACTTATCTAACTTACTTATCAGATGCCAGTTACAAATTATTATAGTCCTCCTACACTTCAATAGATTGCTTTAATATACCGTTTATCTCAACCTAAATAAGTAGGTACTTAATAAAAGATTCGCGAGTGACGGTACATTTTGTGGCCGCGTGAGAGCCGGCCGAGTGGGTATTGTTTGGTTTGAGTCCTGGATGAGTCAGCTTTGTCTTGTGCAACGTGTCTAGTTAAACTAATCCGTTGTAACGCCATGGGGGCATCAAACTCTTTGCTTTGTGATTGTTATTCGAGTTTCTTATCTATACGGAAGGTGTGAATCTTGGGAATACCGACATATATCTTAGTCGCAGATTATAAAATTGACACAGGTCTGACTTATTGAATTGTAAGTATGTGGCGATTATTTATGGCGTACAGTTTAGAGAATAGTACTTATAAATAACATAACAGGATCAGGAATTCATATATAGATAGCCATTTGTTGAAGTTTTCATAAAAATTGCATTTGTCTGGGCAACATGAGCTGCATAGACTAGAGTCTAATAATATCAGGGTATTGATGATGATTGGTGTTAACCAATATGAAAAATGGCACAGGAAACAGTATCAAAATGTAAAGTAGGCAGTATCACTTAATAAGCAAGAAATGATACGAGTACCGTCATTAGGACAAAATCGCAGAAAGGTTATTTAAGAAATCGAAATCGATCTAAAACGGCGGTTTATCGAATTGCCCATATTCCATGTTATAATAATAGGCACCAACATTTGCAAGAGCAGGTAGCTTTCAATGTGCAAGTTTACGTTTCAGTAAAGCAAGCCGTAACCTATCTCCAGGCCGTGGAGTGACACTATAAACGTTACAAACAACAGAAAACCGTAAACACCTAAAACTGGCGCACATAATACATTCTACAGTTTGTTCAGAAGACGAAACGGGAGAAACCTTTAAGCAAAGTCTACTATAACAATTTAAGTTTAAATAATTTTGACTTGACATGGAGTTGCAGCAAAATATAGTGGTTTTAAGTTTGTCGCGGCCTTGTAGGATTATTACGCGTAGCGTGAAGTGCAGGTACTACAGGTATAAGTATTTTTCTCTTTACGAATCGTTTCACGAAACGCGAAAAGGTTTCCCATAGTAAGCTTTCAAAACAACAAACACAGAAAAGCAATACCCATTCACAAAACCTATTATGTTAATTTAAAACACATCAGAAGAGCGATAACATCTCGGCTCGTTCACACCACACCTCCCGAAACAATAGTTAATAAGATGATTTATATCGATCCAGAGATAGGTCCATTCGACACGTCTCGACATCGCTTTAGCATAATCTCGCGCTCGGATCGAGTGCTATATCGATTGGTACAGATGTTCCGAACGAATACGGCGCCCGGTTATGGATCCGTATTCTTAACTAGCTCGTACACAAATACTCATCAACGAGAAATAAGTATCATCTAAAGCTATTACCTCATTGGTATCATTGTCGTATCTAAACAATTGAATGTAACAATTGGAAATTTTTAGTCTGTCTTATTTTTGGTAGGTAGAAGAGGTACCTACTGTGTTAATAACAATAAAATATTGTGTTACCAAAAATTCAATCAGCGAGGAGAAACAAAAGCGCAATCCGAAGTCGATGGAAAACAATCTTAGCGGTTATCTACAGATCAGCGGTTCCGCGGTTATGGCGGCGACAACGAGCACCGAGCTAGGGTCAGCTAGGCTGACGAGCTACCTCCCAGAACGGAGCAATTAATTCGGTAAGAGCTGGCTGTTCGCCCGTGGCCGGCCGTAATGCCGCAGCATGACACGCCGTTTCTCCACGCGCCCACTATGCGAGTTATTATAAAATAATGAGAGGTAAGCCGCCCGCTGCGCTCCACAATTGCCCTGCTTAGCCGCCTCACCACCGCCCGTTTAGCTATTTTAATTTTTGGTTTGTCTACTAACGGTCCATAGTTTCGTAAGCAGTATCAAAAAGCAATCATCAGGTTCTGCGCTTCAGCACGCCCACGTGTGATTGGGCTGTTGTCTTGTGTTTAATTTAATATGTTATCTAATCTTGCCACTTTTGAGAGTGATAAGTCTTCCTGTATTGCCATCTACTCTGACCTTAACTCATACTATTCATACAACAGCACGTGCCTTATCCCCATCATCGCTATAGACGGTTATTTTCTATGTTTTCATTTCGCTCTCCACGAAGGGCAAGAGTTAAGTTAGTTTAGTTAAGAGTTATCTCTTCATCTTGCCACAATTTTTAATCGGGTAGATTATCAAATAATTTGGCCGCTGCTTAAAGTATCTAACATAATAATCACAATACAAACGATTCCTTATTAAGACAACATGAACATTAGAAGACTGTAACATCTGGTAGGGTTTCTGAGAGGGTAAAAATAGACGCCTTTCGTATACCACTAGGATCCCTAGAATTTTTTTTTTGTGTTTATAGTTTTTAGCAATCTTGAACCGAAAGGCGATCTTCCATTTGTCAGTGCGGTCAAAACGTAATAGGTACTTAACAGACGTCTCTCTCGCTATTGCTTATAAGAGCGGCAAATAGAAGGAAGTGGTTCGCAGTAGGATGGCTACACCCCTGTTATGTCATGTCGCGTCGTCAGTTCGGCAAGTGCGACGAGCGTCGCGTCGCGTCATATGGCGGGCGGTTGGTATCGCGGCATCTTCACGCGTCGGCGCCGCGCGAATGCAGCTGTCCGCCCTCCGGGAGCAGAAGGGCGTTAGTGTTGAACATAACATATGACAATACAACCTTCTGTGAGAACCAGTACGGCACGAATTAAAAAATAATTGCTAATTGTCTGCCTGCGAAAATTAAAATCGCCTGCTTTTACCGGCTGAGGGGTTACTTAAAAATGGGCTGGGAGTTGCTAGTGCACTGTGGAAGAGTAACCTACCTACTTACAGGGAAAAGTTATTTATTCAGAGTTTTTGATTCTTTACTCACGATGAACTGGGTCCGGGTATTGTCTTTGGAATGCCCGGAGGCATCTTTCTTTTCTTTTCTTAAAACGGTGGATCATACTACGTACCTACCCCAACCGGCTTGCTAAGCGTGGTGTTTATGCCCCCCATTCTTAGATCGTTCTCTGGACGATGTCCAGCGGTGGACATTCCAGGCTGATTTGTTTGGGCCATTAAATATTCAGGTTTACAGGTAAAATCTGTAAATATTCAATATCAGTAATACCTAAATTAGTTAATTGATTAATTAAGAAAAATATCTGCTAAGTATTTGTATACCATAACGCTTCGAAATGGGTGGATTTCACAGGCGTTTCAACCGCGGGTTCCATTGTGTTACAATTTAGGATTTTTAACATTGGATATCCATATCCACACTAATATTATAAATGCGAAAGTAACTCTGTCCGCCTGTCTGTTAGGTACTTCTTCACGCTTAAACCGCTGAACCAATTGGGATGAAATTTGGTACCTGTGGAAAGTATTTGTACTACGAGAAAGGACATAGGATATTTTTTATCCCGCAACCATACTATAAAGACGGACTGGCTGGCCGACGAAGTCGCGAGGAAAAGATAGTCTTTCATAAATATTTGACATGAGATCGTTTATATTTATATACTTAATGATTTTTGTCATGTAAACACGAATTATACCAACTATTAGCAACTTTTATGTCATAAACTTGTAACACAAAGGAACATGCAGTTAAAACGCAAATATAGGAAAAATCTGCTTCAAGTGTGACGCGTGACTAGGGGTCGCCTAGCGACATAAAATAAATAAATATTTCGGGACCACAAATCGACCTAGTCCTACGGTAAGCTTACGGTACGGCTTGTGTTGTGGGTACTAGACGACGATATATATAATACATAGATACATATAAATACTTAAATACATAGAAAACAACCACGACTAAGGAACAAATAGGTACCTATGCTTATTACAGAAATGAATGCCCTGACTGGGATTCGAACCCAGGACCATCTGCTTCATAGGTAAGGTCACTACCCACTTGGCCAGACCGGTCGTCTAAGCTTCGCACTTCCAGCATTAGAATGATATATTACAGTCCCAAGTCATGTTAAGAATTCATCGATATCTAAATTATAAGATACGCGATACCGTAATACAAAGTGACCGGTTTTATTTGTTGTGTGTTTTCCATACAAAAAAAACCGATATAACATGCCATAATTTAATGCTAGCAGTGGTTACTGTTCAAAAGACTAATTAACCATCACCAAACAATACCTTTTGATTACGCGCTTGTGACTCCCCTGGTGTTGCGGGTGCCCATGGGCGACGGTAATTGCTTACCATCAAGCAATCCGTCTGCTCGTTTGTCACCATTTGTCATAAAAATTTTTTTATGAAAACTTCATTATACTGTATGTCGTATAATTGCATAATAGATTTTAAATACAAAATGTTGGTGTGCCAATGAAAAACTATAGGTACTTTCTGTTGTTCGCTTAAGAAACTTCGAACTTTATACCTACAAAGAGACAACCATTATCTCATATTTACGTTAGAACTAGGGTAAATCGCCAGTAATTATGAAAATACAGAAAATGAATTGAATACATTTTCATAATGGGGTTTCAATGACTTCCACCACCCTTCAATAACTGGCCAATTAATTTGGTTTCTATTTATAGGTAAAAAGAATTCATGGTCAGTAGAATGTAGCCAGTTATTGAAAGTTGGTATAGTTTTTATTTATTTATTGCAATCATCGAAATGACGACCCTTTTTTGGAGATATACATTATTAATTCACTAATTTTCATTTATGAATGTACTTATTGCTTACTGTTACTGAATGTACCTACTTATTGTTTACTTTTATGTTGATATTGACGATTCTTATTGGGAGACACAATTCAATAGCATTTTATCTTATACATTGCCAAATTGACCTGAATTGTTTAATATTTAAATATATGTAAGCTTTTTCCATACTTATTGATACCTTGTGTTACTGATTTATTGAAAATTGTACATCCGCGATCCTTTTTGGGAGATATTGATTTGATTATTGTACATTATTTATTACAGTTCATTTTATTCTTCAAATTTGACGATCATGACAGAAATTCTTGACATTAATGCAAACTTTCTCAGTGAGATTATTATAATAAGCAAACTACTGTATCCAATATGTGTAACCTATATTTGTTTGTATAATTCCAGTGTATTTTTCTGTGTAATCTCCTTCGTAAATAAAATAAACTTATTATAAGTATTTATTTCAATTGTCATACGTGAACTGACATAATCTAATCTAATCTAATCTAATCCACTGGTGATTTACCCTATCTACCCAAAAAAGGGACTGAATATTGTTTTTGTTCTACTGCTGTAAATATAATTAACAAATTTGATTTGCCAGACATTGAGGGAGTGTCGGTCGGGTTCCGGATCCTACTACAATTAAAAAGAACTACATACTACGATTCAAACGCGTAGAAATGTTATTAAGTTGTATAAGGTGTGTTAAACTAAATGAACACTTTCAGTAAGTCCCTTAAAATAAATATTTAATAGTTAAATAACCAGCCAAATAACTTGGTCAAATTATTCGTTGTTGTTCGTCGTACACGGATTCGGAATTCCGTGAGCAGTTCTACAAATCAGTGACCGTTCGATTAACATGAACTTTAATCAATGAAGTTATGTCGGCGTCTTTGCGGTTTAACTAACCGAACGAGCCCGCGATTGCACTTCCTATGGATGCGGTATCGGCACGCGTGTTAAAAAACATGGGTGACTCTCATCATCATCATTTGATGCAACTTTTTTTTATTTCTGTCGCTCAAAAATCTCCCCAGCCCGCTATCAACTTCGCATTTTAGATGTTTGCTCTGTACATATCTCTTACACCGCCTGGAAGCATCATTTTAATGTGACATATACCTACTTATGATGTGGTTGTGGATCTTGCAGATAATGCAGATTATAGAATCAAAATATACTTAAAGAAAACAAAATAACTGCTGTGCTACCTACATCCATTTAAAATGAAAGTAGTACATGGATACAGATATAGACAATTTTATTTTAGAGACCTCATCTACAATTTCATCATCATCATCATGTCAGTCGAAAGACGTCCACTAGACTTTCCCCAAACCGACCCAAAAAGACCGGTCCTGCGCCTTCCACATCCAGCGAAATCCCGCGACCTTCACTAGGTCATGGGTCCACCTTGTGGGAGGCCTACCCGTGTTCACCACTCCAGAATCTTTCCGCCCCATCGGCCATCGGTTCTGTGCCCCGCTCACTGGCACTTAAGTTTGGCGATCCGGAGGGCTATGTTCTATGTTCTACTTTGGTCCTACTGCGGATAAAATCATTCCTGATGCGATCACGCAGAGACGCTCCCAACATATCCCTCTCCATTGCCCTTTGGGTGACTTTTGAGGCCCATAGTAAGCGACCACGTTTCAGCCCTATAAGTCATCACTGGCAACACACACTGGTCGAAGACCTTCGAATTGAGACACTGCGGGATATTGGAAGAATTTAATCAATTATTTTTTTAAAGCTATATTTGCAGTCAGTAATTGCAGTCTAAAAATAATTTCTAATTGTATACTCGTATCTATGCTTGACGTGGTACATCCGATCCATCAAGGTCTTAACCCTTTAGTGCATACAGTATCAAAAATGATACCGTTTATCAAAACTGAAGTGACACAAGTCGTATTCAAAGGAATGTAAATTATAGAATGTGACATGTCTATACAGAGTGTCAAATGCTACATCTGTGTGATTGTACAGTCAGCGTCATATAGTTCGTAGCATTCAAAGTACTCAAATAGTTCGGTACACCATACTAATTCTATGGTGTACCGAACTTTTTACTTTTTTCACTTTAGACGAAAATTTATTGAAACTTCATGCACCTAAGGGTTAAGTTATATACCGCATCCACCGTTCTCACTCCACGACCACATTCAACTAGTTAGGTACAAGACATGTCTCTAGACCGCTGACTCAGCGTCGCCTCTTTAACTCGTACCACTGATTGTTCCATTCTCATTGTCTGACAACACCCCCCTCCCCGCTGAGGTAACTACGACCGGTTAATTACTTTTCATTAGACAATAACCGACCAATGTTTGGAATTGATCGCCATTGTGTTTACAGGGCTGCCATAATAATAAGCAGTCGTTTTTTGTTACGTTTGATATTATGCAATATTCTATAGCAATTTATATCTGGTAATTTATGGACAACGTTACAGAGAAGAAGAAATATATACTCGTACATACGTTTGTGTATTTACAATATATGTGCAATGTACTATTACACACTGTATAACATATACAACTATACAGATATAATATATATCCGTTTTAAATATTTAAAAAAAGTTTCCCTCTAAAATAAAATGTAGGTATTTAAACACAGAATGCCTGAACTTGATAATATTAGTGACGATCATACGTCTCCCTGAGGTACTCCTCTCGCGGGTGTCGTAAGAGGCGACAAACGAAAAAATCCGTCGTATGGGTAACTGCGTCCATCGAAACCCAATATAGAGCTACTGCGGTCGCCAACCTGCCTACCAAACGTGGCGATTATGGCAACTACCCCCCAAGATGATACAAGTCATATGAACGACGGACGATTTTTATTTTAATCAAATCCCACAACATTTTATTTTAACACATAGTTTCCTATGGAGGAAACATTTTATGCTGACGTCACATAAGAGTTGCAACGTTGCGTAATAACTTTGGACAATTACAGCTAATTATGCTCAGTTTCAAATTAATAATTGTCCCAAATAGCAAGTAGATTCATTCCCCGCATGTGGCCGTCGCACGCTGATTTCTTATTCATCAGCCAGGTGGCAAAGGTCGGAGGTAAAACATCCAGTCATTCGGTGAAAGGAAAACAGCTATTAACATTCATTATTATGCGTACTACAGACTGACCAAAGCTTTAACAATAGCTTGCATGCAACGGCTAAAGCTGGGGCCACACCGGAGCGAGGCGAAGGAAGAAATTTTTGATTTTGGAATTGTATCTATTAGATATCTACCTACGTACCTACAATATCTATGCTTCGGCCATAATGCTTTGCTGTAATGAAGCTCGGCTAACTATCTCTCGGCTCGGTAACTAAGCTGTAAACAATAATAGCTTAAAGTTAGTTCTTTATTCCACTACAAGAATTAATTTAAAGAAATATATATATTATATGTAGATGCAAAGTGTTGAAATGTTTGTTGTTTTACATGTTTAGGGAGGTTCGATAAGTTATCCAGTCAAACAAACTGTCAGCTTCTACCTACCTATATACGTAATTATTTTATATATATACTTATACGAACTGCGTAGCTACAATACTTTTTTTCATATAACCGAACTCTGAAGAAAATAGTTCAGCTATCTAAGTGCGAGGGATAGTTTTTCTTGCAGATCCTACGCGGTCTTCAGTGAACCCGGCGCCGCTCGTGCCGACCCCGCGTTAGCTCCGCGATTTGCATAGTAATCGCCTATCCGACGGCGGGTTTTAATCACGGGTAAGCCGGCGGATTGTGTACCAATATATGGCCAGCCGCGAAATGAATGTGGCCAATTTGTCTATTATGTGGTTTCACTGCTGCTGGTGGTTTCTAACCCATATAAATACTGCAGATAACATAAGCTTTTCATAATGATAGTGGAAAATAAGTCGGAAAATTTCTGTTTTTGTCATAGATTTCATTAGGTACCTACTTAGTTTTGATATAGGTACAAATAGTACCCGTTGGCTATGAGACTTTGAGTAGAGAGACCATGTTGTATAAAGGTAAAACATTTTGTCATTCTACGTATAGATTAGAATATCAAACATTTAACTCTTTGCGTTTTTTAAGAACCTACCGGCAAACCAAACTATCTGCAGTAAAGCTTCTATCACAGTTTTACGTCCACTTAAAACCCATAAAAGCTATTTATCTACGGTTTATGCGCGACGGAGCCTATTGCCCTGTATTTAATGGTGCTTTCATGCCACGGGGCCGTTCTCGACGTCTTGACCCCGTCCTAACAATTAATTAAAATACAATGTACGACCCGTATGTACTGGCGCAAACATCCGCCGTCAATGTCACCGGAGAAATATAGGCTCCTAAAAGGGCGAACAACGTAATTCTGGGGCAAAGTTATTTGGGTTTAAGCTTTCATGACTGGTTGCCGTTTCTCTTCAGTCTGGGTGGGATGTCGTTAGTCTTAGCCGGAACGGCGGGTGTCCAAACCGATATAGAAACGCGAAAACTTGGCCTAAGTTGAATGGTAAATTAAAAGTAATATAACTCATAATTAAAACTTGGATCTGTTTACGTGATCTGTGGCGTGGTCTCTAACTTCCGAGCATTCGAATTCACAAATTTATAGGGCGACAGTAATCGCACACAAAAGTTTGTCACTAATATTTTGGCCAGGAATTTATAGTTGCAACACCGGTGGATCTCTTTTTTTATAAATATCTTTTCCTCGTTACCGACAAGCATTTTAAATTACACATTTACAAATAAAGCCCAGATTTTTCAAATTAGTTTTACATATATTTATAAGAGGTTAAGATTCCAATCTAGTGCAAATTCGTTGTTTTATCCAATCGAGATAAGGCGTTACAAGGGGTTATAAATAACTATTATTTATTTTCTACGGTTGGCAACATTTTTTAACATTTCTCGTCCCACAACACAACAGTATCATCGAAACCTATTGACCAGTAAGGGAACGACGATTGTCAGCGTGCACTGGCTGTAAAAGAGATAAGAATAAAATAAAAATAATAAAAGGGCGCCAGGACTCACAATGGTATTATTCACTGGAGCAGTGGTGGAAAACGTAAGGAATTGAAAACGATTTGTAAGGAAATTATGAATACCTGAAGTATATATAGAAATTTTCATTGTAGTATCTTACAGTATAGTGCCCACATGGTTAAATTCGTGTCACCTGTATTCCGTGTCTTGATTGGAATCATTGAGATGCACCTAAGTAGTAGTACTTAACAATACGTAAAGAAAAATATGCTAAATATTAGATACAGAAAAAAGAACTGCGTATTTAGGGATTGCGAGGGAAATTGGGTTATTAATGGGGAGAGTAGGGATGACCTATAAGTGAGGCGGTTTTTATAGGCTACCTGTATAACATACTCCTATTACAAATGGAGATAAATAGTGAGGGGGGATGTCCTATTATTCTCTGTTGATTTTTAAAGTTATGAAATGGAACTACCTAAAATCATAAAAAAACTAAAATACATTAACTATGTTAATAAAAGTAAGTTTGCATAAAATTAAACATAAAATATAATCGCGGTTTCACTGTCAGTTTGTACCTGCTCACCCCGTTTTACGGTACATAACATGACAAATTTAAGACTTGTGAAATAAACACACATATAAAATGCTGTAAAATCTGAAATCTCACCAAAGCGGCCCCGTTGTTCCCTTTTGTTTTCCGTTTAGCATTTATTCCGTATGGCGCATATCTAACAGTGCGGGCCGGCGCGGGCCGTGAAAAATGCGAATTACGTTTGAAAGAAGATCGCCAGCCATCCAGAAAGTCATTGTTGTCCTGATAGCGATATTCACCGATGCGACGCTCTCCACGCGGCCGCAGTCGACGAGTAAAAACAGTGCTTATGCAAAGGCGTAGGTATCTTTAACCGAAAATGCCGTGTGATGCCGGGTGACTAGAATGGCACCATCTCCTCCGGTGTCGTAAGAGGCGACCAAGGGAAAAATCCTACGGACGGGCAGGAGTATCCGTCGAAACCCAATTTACAGCTCCTGCGGTCGCATCCGCCTGCCAAGCGTGGCGACTAAGGCAACACAAGATGATACAAGTCATATTTGTAGGAGGTCTATGTCCAGCAGTGGACTGCATAAGGCTGAAATGTAATGTATGGATTTCAACCCCTATGTAATTTGTTGTTATTTTATCAGTAGGTACTTATTACATCACGTGGACGCTAAGTGGTTCGTACTGTCCCATTAGTTTAAAGGCAAATAAAAACCACAAAATTAACACTTTACTTAAATAAAGTATACCTAGGTATAGGTATAACACACTGTCGATACAATACCTATTGTTGTCAGTAAGGATGTCAAATTTACCATTAGGTATGTGAATTTATAACAAAGCAATATTGAAGACACTGATTTGGATTCGATCTATTATTACATGATTTATATGTAATACCGCAAAATTACATATTTAATATGCTTTTGTTTGGTTTTTTCAATTGAATGGTACGTATAATCTACGAATAAATATGTTTTGGGGCTAATATTTAAATCTAACTAGTCCTACAGTGAGGTTAACAAGTAAGACCTTTAACATATTTGGATTTGTAAACCCTAAGAAACCTATAAATTGTAATTGCATACAGTACCCTTACCATGAGTTGTGACATTCAGGTTTTCGGTAACGAGTATCGAGTTTACTATCTGTGCATCTCGTTCACACTAAAATAATACAAGCGAGATGCACAGATAGTAAACTCGATACTCGTTATCAAAAACCTCAATGTCACAACTCGTGGTACCTACGGGTACTGTAGGAAAATTAGGTGTTGTGCCGCTCGACGCTGTCGGCGCGCCATCGCTCGTGAAATTATTATTGAAACGGAAAAGTGCCAACTGAACCCGCTCTTTATGCCTTTTCAGCCAGTTTCTGACGATTACTGAACAAACTTGCAACTGCCATTAAGGCCGAATCGTCAGGAATCAGAGCTTCGATACAATTTTTTAGATATCGGCGGCAAATAGGTAGATAAATATTACAACAGTTCAATACTCGTAAGGCTATGGTGGCATACAAGACTAGATTATTGATGACATCTGAGGCTCTAGTGTAAGTTTCTTATGACGTAAAAACACTTCTCGAACGCGTAAGTATTAATGTTATTTATATGGGTAACTCCAACGCGATGGTGACGTTTTGTTACGTTAAAAACTTACACTCGGGGCTCTGCTAGATATAAATATAAATCACGGGATATGAATTTAGGGCTTGCCGGGAAATGAAACCAGCTACGAAGGCTTATGAAGACAGGGTCACCTCGTGCGTTACGAGGAAAAACAAGCAAGACTAATAAAATTACCTAATGAAAATCAGCAAGAGTGGAACTTAATTTCATCAATAGCGGCGCATCCATTGATACCGATTCCCCTCAGGTAGGTACCCAATTTTTCAGACACTCGAATACTTTTTTACAGCTCATGTGAAACACATTGAATGTCGACTTACTTAGCCCCGGCTTCTCACTGATACTTTCATCGGGTATGTCCATAATAAAAAATACGTATTACTAGTAGTATACTACGTACTTTATATACATATTTCATCAAGCTCTTTTGCAGATTACTATAATCTTTAGCTATTTGTAGAGCGCAAAATGCACCTGCCTACAAATTTGTATAGTTTAAGTATATTATAGGTACGCCTTTATAGGATTTAGCGAGCATTGTTAAGAACAAGAATAAGAGAGAGACAGTAAGACGTTCATATGAATTAGGAATTAGTGTATTTGTTATATGTAGGTACAAGTTGATAATTTCTTGGAGCCATAGATTACATGGACTCTACTTTATAATCGTTATTAAGGTGCGTTACGTCACAGCACAGATGTTTCGTACTTTGTGAAAATCTACATGAAAGCCACAGAGATCCCAAACTCACTGTGACGAGGTACGAAGTGGCTCAGAGTTCAAATTCGTTGACTGTACTGTCCAGCAGAAAAACCCGATCTTGAAACGCTCTTATTATCTTAACAATAAAGTCGTGCCAAGCTCATTTTGAACACCTCGCCTTGTTGGCAATTTTTGCTTCTGACTTTCCCTATAGGTAATACTACTATTCCAACTAATTGGCATCCAATACTCTAATTAGTACCTACTACAGTGTCAGTTTAGGTATGCACCCACATTCACTTCTAAAAATAATTTATAATAAATATTTTAGTAGGAATATTTAGGAGTAAGTACTAAACTTACGAGGACCTATTCCTATTTCCTAAATAGGTACAGAGGGTTTTGTATGTGATGACCACAAACTCACTTATAATGTTCATTTAGTACTTAGTTGAAGTGATTTGTGGCTGGAGCAGTTTGATGGACTTATACCGAGTACAACTTTAATACCCGACCCCGGAATAAAAAGAAATGATTTGCCTATCCAATACAAATTCTCTAAATGCCTACTTTCGTCAAGTATTTTTAAAATGAATAATAATAAGATCATTAGGTTAGGGTTTTTTATAATATGTTTATTGTTCTGATATGTTTTCGATATATTTTTATATTCTACTTTTATAAAAATATTAGAAAAACCTAAAGTAAGAAACGAGATAAATAATCAGATCATTACATCTACCGGTGACTACCTAATAAATTTAATAATAATATTTCATGAACATTGAATTCAAGTGGATTCCTGCAGTAGGTTATAGTGTAGGTTGAGGCAGTGTCCTATGTTAGATTTGGTCTATTTAAGATTTGTAAGGCAATGTTAGAACTACTCACACTTTACATTGTTTACAAATAATTAATATAAATATTTCTGTTTTTGAAAGTAATGCATAACAATATTTCCTATTACAGAAAAGAATACTGTTCACAAATTAACTGGCTAAATTGAGATCGGGCCACACTACAAATCAAGATGGTTTTCAACCCATCTTGATTTGTACAAAAAAACTAGACCCAGTTAGATTGCTTGCTATCCTAATTTTAGGCAACAAGACTTTAGGCAATCCTAAGAAATGAATGAATACAAAATGAATACAAAAAGACTAATCAGTCACTTATGTTCTTAAGTATGTGAAATTAATATGATTATATTTTTTGTAGTTTGTTATCCGCCCATTGTTTCGGCCCCACGTGGCCTCGCCCGTTAATTGGGTTCCCGGATCGGATACCGGAGAGTCATTCGCCAGCTCCGCCGTACAGCTCCATACAACTAACCGGCGACTAGCCCACAGCTAGCTAACAGCCCCATATTTTTTACACAGCAGATCAATTATGATTTCGAATTGGTTTGATGAATCTGAATAAAATCCCATTGCTGTTGCTTAATAACCTGTTGGTTGTTTGAAAAATGGATCAATCACAACAAACAGTTCCCAACTAACAAAGGTTTTTGCTTCCATTTTAAATTGAAAGGTGCTAGCCGTAACGCTTTGTTAAATATTTATTTTGTTTACAAAAACGTTAAAGTGGGCGCCGATTTTATCGAATTCATGCAAACCAACATTAACGCCATTGCGCATAAAAGAAAAATTGTAATTTATGAGTAATTAGAATTTCAAAGTTTTAATTGGACATGCGTTTCGAGCATGCGTAAACGCATCCTTTGCGGACGTTTAAAAAACTCAATTTCGATGCAAATAACTGTGAAAATGAGCGTTTTCGATTTCAAATTCGCGATGCCATCGTTTAATTGTCTCGTATCTGTTTATCGTTGGCAAAAAACTAGTTTTATTTCCAGGAGCTGGTCCGATATGATGATACGCCGCGTCGGACCTGAAGGGAACTAATGGCTGGTCGGGAGGTACAAGGTTCGGGGAGTCTACAAATGTGGCGACTCACGCAAAAGACGTGTTTTTGTTAACCGCCCTCGTTAGGCGGTTAAACAGTCCAACCTTGATAGCGTAGAGGGTTACTCATGGGTGTACATGTGCCTTTTTAATTGTTTCTGTTATTGAATTTGACTTGTGACTACAGAAGTGTCTTGTAGTACGTAATCCTCTGTTAGTAGATTTATAATATTAAAATAATTTGCAATAGTTGGTAGAATAGATGAAGTAATTGTGTGGCACTCATTAAGTTTTTTTAGTAAGGTATAATTTCTTTAAATCTGTAGTAGGTACAGGTTGGTACATCAATAACTGCAAGAAAAAAACCTTATCTATCCAGTTACATAAACCTAAACTATGATATTAACATGCGGAATTTCCATAGTAATGTCGGCAATTCGGGATTGTCGGGATTTTGCAGATATGTTCGGCGATGTTACGGTTCTGTAAGTTGAAGAAACGATTATAGTGATTGAACGACTGGACTTCGCAAAAACAGTAGGTGATCCCACGGTAAAAGTTGACCGACTGGATGACGTAGACGCATTTCATATATGCTTATGCCGGCGACACGATCATAACAGTTGAACGACAGTACGTCGCAGGAACAGTCGGCATTCCCATGGTTATGTCGGCGACATGGATAAACACGCGATTTCATTAGCGGGGTACAACGCGCGAGGTAGACGATGCAATCGCTACCCGTACAGTACGCAAAAAAGAGAAAAACTATGCGGACCCGCAAAAAAAAAAAAAATATTATCCTAATTTAAAGGCATGTGTCTATCTAATGAACCATGTAATTTTTGAACAGGAAGTGTTAAAAAAAACAAAGAATTCAAAAAAACAAAAATGATGTTTTCATCAGGTTACCTATTTACATCTTAATACCTAAAAAAATACAAATTAGTTAATAGTAGGTATTTAAACCTATTTGAAACCTTCTGATTTTTGTATTAGTCTGACAACACTTTTTCTAACGGTACTTATACTTAGTTGCACATGCGCTTTCATTGTTAAAACGCCTCACAAAATTCAATGCTGACAAACGAAATATGTAAGTACTTACCAAAGTAAGTATATTAGTATTGGGAGACTAGACGTATATATATTTAGGTGCTAAGGAAGGTAAATTAATCTTCTGATTTGATTTATATATTGATCAGAGACCGTTTGTATAATTAAAGACAATAATAATAAAGGAAAGAATCAGATATGGTTTATTAAAAAAAAATCTAGCTTATCGTTATAAAAATACGCAGTTATGCAGTAAATACAATTCCTGGCAATTATATCAGTCAGCCGTAAGAAAAGAACCGATGCGTTTTGTAATTAAACAAGGTATAAAACGAGTGGTATTGCAATTTGACGTAAGTTATGACGGTACCAAGAAAAAATATAAAATGCAATGTTAGAAATTAAATATTTAAATCTAGCTTATGTACCTAATGTTATGCTGGAAATAATTTATTTAATCGTGATTGGCTTTATAGATTTGTCTTAACAAGTCAAAAGATTATACTATTTCGTTGTATTGAGGTATAACAGTTTTCAGTGAGTGCAAGGGTATATCAAAGTCCTTGCATTCTGGGAGTAGGTATCTATCTAATCCCTTCAACTACCGTCAAATATAGAATCCATCGAACACCTTCCATTATTCAATAGAATAGTAAGTACTTGATACAAAAGAACTTTTACAAGCGACGCTAAGATGAAAATCGATATTCGTGAATTGTGAACGATTGTCTCTGTCACTCTTAAGACGCTTTAATTGGAGTAAAATTTACAAACCTCGATGTTCGCGGTACGGCTTTTAAAGTTTTTGCTTGACATGCTGTTATATAAATATTTATTTTATGTTAACATTGCTGTTGCCTTGGATGGTGCATATTCATTCCTATATTTGATGTGTATTATTTTATTTGAATTTAATTTATTTTATTTTAATAGGTACAATAACATATAATGTAAGCAAACAACATAATAAAATAAAATAGGCAACTTACTAAACTACTTACACTACTATTACAATTGTACACAACATTATAATTTAATTCAATTTAAATACACGTACATTATTATTATTGTTATTTCAATCAATAAAATAATATCCATTCGAATTTGAAACCCACTCAGCACTCTGTATAAACGCATTAAATTAAACGTATTTTTTATTTTTCAAAACATTTGATTTGGATAAAAACTACCCAATAAGCCGTCGACAGCATGATTGGTTGGCTAAATTGTGTGCGACCGCAAACCAAGGTGTCCGTCGCGTGACCGGCGCTCCTGCGGTTACCTCCTGTGTAACAGACGCCTTAGCGAAATAAGTTAACATTATTATAAAAATTAAAATTACAATACACTATCGTTGTGTAACGAAGGAACGAACGCAGTTAAATAAGTAGATTGTCAGCCAATGTTATCGGTGTCCTTACCACGCTGCGTCTTTCAGTTAGTGGTATCTGCTCCATTAACTACTAAAAGACTTTAGTAGATAGCAGTGGCGGTGGGCAACTTTTTTCTTAGGCAAGACGGAGTCAATATTACTTTACCTTTTCTTCATGAGCCAAAGGAAAACTGATGAACTGCGAGAAAGTCAGTAAAGCCGCCGCTGGTAGATAATAATCGAATCTACGAGTACCAAAAAAAAAATAAAGCCTACTTATGTTTCATTGAATAGATTATAGCATACATTTGCATATCGAGAATCCGACTCCAGGGTATACTTAGGCATGACGTATTCACGTATAACAAGCGGTGGTGCAATTAATTTATTTATTTTGACACCGCCCATCATAAATTCCCCGCGATCACATCCAGAGCGCAACCTCCCATTTCTAGCCTAACGCAATTAGACATGTAAAACACGCGTTCATTCCCTTAAACATTTCCCACGTCACATAACTCATTCGGCTACATTTCCTAGCCGCTCGTAAATTCTGCAACTATTTCGATAACAGAAATTCAAATTTATGCTCATGGAATGCATTTTAAGCGTGTAAAGGTAAGCTTGGAGCAAAAAACATGAGGGCTAATCTCACGTGATCTCTTGGTCGCTGAAGCATCTGATGTCGACTCGAAGCCTGGCATGTTTCCTTCTAAACGTTTCCTAGTCCAGAGAAAATTAGCTATGCAGCTTGATAAAACTGTTTCGTGGACTTACAAGCTCGTTTAGGAACATCGGTTGCAGTAAGACACTACTAAATAAACTTACCGGCGTGGCAAGCTTCGGAACACGATTCTACCAACTCGGTTTTACTCTTTAATTTATAGTATAGTTGAGTAGGTGGGTGTTGTTTTCGTTCTATTATCCATCAATGCAAAGGGACAGGTGAGTGCAACTGATATTTTTAATGCATTCGCTTCATTATCGATGTGATTCCGATCTGCGATCCGTCCCTGTCCTATGACGAAACGCTCGACAAATATGATGCATTGGCACGATCAATGATAAACTCAGCTCAACGTTTAAAATGAAAACAAATGCTGTTAAAAGTTAGGTTTCACGCGAATGCAAACTTTATTTGCATTGTAATAGGAATGCTGCTTAAAATCTATGACGGCAAATAAGGGTGCTAGTTGTTCAATTCTCGCAATTAATGTAGGAAAATCAATGGGAGCTCATTTCGTATAGTACACTCATAATAAAATGGATGATCGGAGTGCTCGAGTCGATTGTTATCTATCAATGCATGTGCAGAAATTTCTTTATGCCACGTTTGTACGTAGGTACCTACTTAGTTAATTAATTGATTGCTATTGCAAACATGTAACTAGGTATTTCAATAAAACTCGTAGGTGACTAATTAGTCTCCTTGATATTACTGTCAACGTCAATTAAGGTATCTACACCAGCGGCGGTGAGTCCATAAAAGTCGATCCCCGTCGGATTCACTATAACTTTCCACAGTTCAACAGTTTTCCTTGGGCTAGGTAATAAAGAAAAGGCAAAGCGATATTGGCTCCAACTACCGTAAGAAAATATTTGACTCACCGCCACTGGTATAGGTACATACAAAAATATACATATCTGATAATCATTTAATGCTTTTACTAACAGTTTTACAAGTGAGCATTCAATTTTGACGCAAAGTATTCCCACCAGGATCTAAGTGGACTTCCTGCTAAAACTGTTTAAGCCTTTCGAACGACCTCCCATTGAGTTCAAAACTGAATGAACTAATTAAAAAGCAAATAGTCTAGTCACTAGCTAGTTAGGCTGAGAGCTAATGAAATATTCTAATCAGAGTCATATAGCGCATTGTAAAAAGTACGGGCGATGTGCGATAAAGGCGTGTCACACGAGGCACAAACGACTCGGAACCCAGCGACTGCGCCCGCACACGGCGCCTGCGCGCTTTGCATAACAAAGGGCGCAATTTGGAGGAAAAATGGGCGCAATCTCGTAACATCTCGGGCGTTCTCGGGCGCTCTCGGGCGATACCCGGCCAGCGCCCGCGCCTACTAATGTGGATTTGTCGTGACGGCTGACGCGCGTTTGTGCACACTGATGGATGTTCAAGCGATAGTTGGCACAATGTCAGGTTTGCTGATCGGTTCTGGTTACATTCTTTAGTATTATAAGCTGAAGATTATGCATTAATGAAGCTAGTACGATTATTATAAGCTACAGCATATAATATAATATAAGGCTTCAGCATATATATATGTTCCTATGCATTGTGATGTTAATTTTTTTTTTTTATGACATAGGCAGCAAACGAGCAGACGGATTGCCTGGTGGTAAGCAATTACCGTCGCTCATGGGCACCCGCAACACCAGATGAGTCAGAAGCGCGTTGGCGGCCTTTAAGGGGGGTTGGAGCTCTGGGAACCTTACTCATCATCAGGAACACAGCACTACATACCTGAAAGGTAGCAGTGCTATTATGGCTGTGGTCTTCTGTAAGGAGGAGGTACTTCCCCAGTTGGGCTGCCCCAGATTCAAACGTGATGGTCATCGCTGTGCCCTACCTCTCGTTATTGTCGGACGTATCGTATTGTTGGACGTAGTTTAAGGACATACCCGGGTCCGGAATTCGAGTTATCATTCATTTTATTAAACCAAATAAACAATTTTCATTAAAAAAAACCATATTTCAGCGAAATTTTTAGTTCTCTTATTTTAAAGAAATGTGCCGGTGAAAATAATCGCGATGACGACGAATCGAGAAAACGAGTGTAGAAATTAAAGTGTTCCATAGACAATGAAACTTACTTACAGTTATAACTATCTGTCTTATTCGTAAAGCCCCATTTACGCCATGCAAGAACTTGCATACGATTTTCATTACATTGCGGGCTATCGGCGTACGACGAATTCGGTCGCTTTATATAACCCCGCAATCTAATGAAAATCGTATAGAAGTGCTTGCATGGTCTAAATGGGGCTTAAGTTAGATCCCAAATCGAACTACAGCTAGAAGATATTAAGAGTTAACTAGGTATGAAAAGTACGTAGGTATCGCACGGAAACCTTCGCCTTTCCTACTTTAGTTGTAGATTCATTACATTCGTAACACATCTGCACTAATACAGATTAAAGTCTGCCTGTTTAATCGTCCATTTTATATTCCACGCCACCAGTTCACGACATCATGCCACCCTGGTGACTGTCCCACTAAATCTCGATGATAATAGCCCTATTATATTTACGATAAAACTTTTTAGAAGGCTAGTACCGACTTTCTTGTAGATGAGCATTTCTCAAAAAGTTTGTACATTTGGATCACGTCTTCGATTTTCATTAAAAGTGTAGACTGATAGAGCAAATGATGCTGAGCAAGATGTACCATATTTCCCAAAATGTCCCATAAAGTTTGTATGGAACTTTCCTCTTTTCTTACCGAAAGCCTATAGAAAATTAGTAACAATGCCCAAGTAAACCTACTACATTAAAAAAATGGTTACTGGGCTAACAACAGTATGTACCTACTCGTATAGATATCTATACGAGTACATTGGTAGAGTAGGTTCAGTCGACGTCAAAGATATATATGTTTACACTTTTTCACCTTAATCCTTTGTAATAAAGAGCAAAAGAGCAAACATGTCTTTGGCGTCGACTGTACCTACACTAAATTTTCATACAAACTAAAAGGTTTGGTATTTGATTATTACCTGCTTTTGAGTGTAGTTTAGAGTCGAATATAGGTACCTATATAACTGTATAGTGCAAAAAGACCTGAAAAACTAAGTTAGGTACTACCTACTTATTAGTACGGGATTAGTTATGAGCTTAACAGATTTACTGAAAGTAGGTACCTACCTAGATAACCTTCCTACTAAAATTTTACACTTTTATCTAGATTTTTATCTGAGTGTAGATTGCGACAGTCATTGTGTAGTTGATTAGTTTATAGACACTTGGATCATTTAATACTTTATCGTAACTGAAATCAAAGCTCGTCGGAAAATATTAATGCAAAAATAATAATGAGTGGTAGTACTAACTATTGTCCGAGTCTTTCTGTCTATTGTCAGGCATGCCTATTGATACAAAGTTAATTAGGTAGCTATCATCGGTGCAGCCTGCCACAATAGCCTGTTGCAACTCGCAGCGTTTGTTTTTCATAACAATTGTTGTTTTTACGAATTTACATGCGGCCCCGGCGCGCCGCAACAATACGAGCGGAGGAGTCGTGTTAATACCACAGAATTACCCGGGAGTGGATTGTCGCGCACTCGACTACAATAAACAATACAAAACGAAGCTCGGCAAAAACAAACTATACAAAAGCCAACAAGAAGAATAGGAAAATTGCTTTTGTTTAAAAAAATCTATTTGTTCGCGTTTCGAGATGAACGCGCCTACGGTGCGTCGGCGGCGGCCAATCGCCGGCCGGCGCGCCGCCCCCGCGCGCTCGGCCAATCGCGGCGCGGCGACCGCCGCAAGAGCAGCTTCCTTTTTTAAAACTTCGTCTTCGACTTCCATCGGATTTCCCGCCTCGACTTCTTTAAGTTATGGACAGTGAAAAAATCCCTTGATTTATTTATTAAGACACAACTTTTTGCCACGTTAAATTATGATGTTGCCTCGCCTGAAGACGTTTGCCATCGGTGAGCTCTTCAAAGTTTTTACGGTTTCACGAATGGCAAGACTAAGTGGCCGCTATATTTTAATTTCATTGGATTTTTATTGAATCATACGTGTGTGCAATGAGAATGTAAGGGAGATGAATCTATGTGATTTGCAACTTTCTTGGGACCGTTCCCACGTTAGCTCTCTAATCAGCAGGCGGGGCACACGCGCATTGACGTCTACCCCAACGCTCAACAACGCACATCTCTTTCACAGTGTCACTTGCACTTTCCCTACCTATGTGACAATCATTTGTTTATTACCTTACAGATACACAGTCAGTTTGTTTATAGACTAAACTACTGACATTAGCTACGAAAATATACAGATTGCCAAATATAGGTAGGTACATAGGAATCATGTGGCCGTAAAAGGTGGGAAAAAATTGTAGATTGTGTCACAAAGAAGGAAAATTAAATAAAAGGAAGAATCTTCAATAATGCCTTTATAAATTCTAATTCAAAAATAATATAGATGCCTGATCGTAGTGAAGAATTCAAGCGTTGAATCTCGAGGTGATAATAATTTTGTTACAGTGGGACTACAGTGTGGCTTTTCACACCACCTTTGAATAAAATAAAATCGGACATTTATTTCACATTTTCTATCTTTTAAGTATAAGCTGCCCTTTTATGAGCAAGACTGTATAATGTCTACCGAAACGTTTAACTTTATATTTTTATTTGAACGAGGTAATTGATAAACATTGATACCTATATGTACCTAATAGCCTTTAATACTGAATAAATAATTTAATTCACCGAAAGAGGTGGAATAACTTCATCTAAATAAAAAAAAGCCTTTGTGTAAATCTATTCTTTTTAATTACATTAGTGATGGCGGACTAGATGAAAATATAAAACTAATGTCAACAGAAAACAGAACGAACAGTGCCACTTCGTACCTTCCTAGCAAAGAAAAAGTGTATTTAACTAATCTGAGCTGCTGGTATAAAAACCTTATTTAACTTTTACCTACTATAATTGACTAATTTTTACTGTAATGGATGTATGTAAAATATAAATAAATTGAATTATTTGAACCAGGAAATAAAAATTGTTTACTTATAAGTACGAGTAGATACAATAGGAACAACAACGAACAAACAGGGTATTAAAATATTAGCGATATGATTTTAACATGTTATCTACCAACCTTAGGTGGAAAGCATCGAAAATAAAATGAATTACCTATTGAAGTTAGCATTCGACAGGCGTAAACCAGAGGTTAACGGATTAAGTCCATACATATTTAACCCGTAACTCTGGGTTAGTTGCATGGCTAACCCTCGATGGCCTCGATGGTGCAAATGGGCCTTAAAGTGAGCATTCCAGAGATATAAAAAAATAGGTTCCAAAACCCAAAACAGAAACAAGTCTTAAAATAAATCTAAATCAGCATAATGTAACTCCGTTGTAGACTTGAGAATCTTACAACTAACTGGAAATCGTTATTACTTATACTCGTAGGTACCTAATAAACAATAATATAACTATTAGGTAGTTGAGAGGGTTACTGACATGGCGGATCTGTAAATGCGATTAAGAACAAGTAGGTAGGTACAATTTGTAAAGTTTACTAAAGGTTTTGAAATTAGTACGCATTATCCATAAGTTCCAATCCAACATAATAATTGAACCTTTAGCCGCCCAGAGACCTATAAAATGGTCTTCCATTCTATTTCATTTTGAATTTAGATTTTTGAATTTAAGTTATGACAAATCATAATGACATTTGGATGACTTATCACAGTACAGGTAACTACAAGTGGAAATTTGAACATTGGGAGGGTTTCGAGGCACGAGAGGGGAATAACAATATCACGGCACAATAACACATCACGGCTTTGCTGCCGAGTGAAACACAACATTTTTCACCTTACTTTACCTATACTGCGAGGAAAATACTAAATGTACAACAATAAAATCTTCCAAATTATTAGTATCAATAATTTCTCATTTAAAATCATCATTTAATATTAGATCCAGCTTACTGCAAAAAAACATTCAAATTTTATATGAATTTACTTTGCTCTGGGGAATAAAATTCAGTTTTGATATCTCTTTTTAAACAATAGCAACGGACTTTACGAGTTAGTGAGGTTAATGGTGATGGTATTACTTATCTTGTATCGAGTTAATATTTCTAAGGGCCACTTGCACCGTCCGGAATTAACCAACTAACTCTGAGTTAACCTCCTACACAGGGTTAAACTAATAATTTGTGTTGCACCGTTAAAGGTTAAGGTTTAACTCTGAGTTAAACTGTTAATTATTTAATCCACCGAAGGAGCAGGGTTAAATCGCTAACTCTGGGTTAGTACCGAATTATTTTGAAATGGACGTCAAGAATAGCGAATCTTTTGAAATTTCTTCTATGGTTTCTATGTATATAAGTATGTATTTATCTATTTAAATATGTATATCGTCGCCTCGTACCCATAATATTAGGGTTAGCTCTGTGTAAGATTGTCCCTAAATTGTAATTATTTACAAAGTCATAAACAAAGTACCTATCTGTACCCATAATATCCATCTTTTGAGCGGACGCATTTTTTTTGGCCTTTTTGTTTAGATTTTGTACGTATGTTGTAAGCTTTCTGCAGTGCGTGAAAAACCGGTGGTGGATGAATTGTACTCATTCTCCACATCTAGCCAAGCCTTTTCTTTCTGCAGGAGGTTAGCTCCATCAGTTTTCTTATTTCCAACGATACGTTTGTATTTGGAGACTATTTCACATAACAGTAAATTATCAGAGTGAAATTTTGAGCCCGCAATCGAGGTTTCTTATCCATTTCTTTTTGATAATCGAATTAGTCCCAGAAAAAGCAAACAAGTAAAGAATTGAAAGAATAACGGCGAACGAATGACAGAAGAAAATACGCTTTAAACCAAATGTCACATCATGTTGCGTTAGAGAGAGAAAGTCTTATACCCCACATCGTAGTGTAAGAGAGATAGGTATACATTTTCCTTTATCGTTCGTGTTTTATATTTAGCTGGTTTATAGAACAGAATAGAAATGTTATAATGTTGCCTGTTTACAATAAAAAACTGTCAGGTTAGCTAACCCCGAGTAATTTTTTAATGGTGCAAAACAAGATTAGGGTTAAAATCTAATGAGTTAACCCCGGGTTGGTTAACTCCGTACTTATTTATTTAACTATTAATTCGGTGCAAGTGGCCCTAATTAATCATTTATAACCCTAGTTCACCTTTCAAGCTCAGACTTGTGTTTTACTACGATTGAACTGCATGGTGAATGATGACTAACCAACCGGTGGTATGTACCTATTTGTACCTGACTATTAAAAAAAAATCGTGGAAAAATGAATGTAAGAAATAAAACCTAATCAAAAGAAATTAGAGAATTCAAATTCAAATCAATTTCTTTGAACTCCACGCCATTACTGTCTACCTAAAAATACGAATTCCACCTTGGTACCTACTTGTGTAGTTGTGCCTAATTTGAAACCTACCAAATAAAAGCAAAGAAAACATATAAGATTACATTAACATATGCAGCCATTTTCAATGTATGTTCGCTTCAGAATCCCCATGACTGAATTTCTAAATCATACGCGGATGCCAATACTAACAAAAATCGGTTAAATAAATGAAATTGTCTTAAATGTTATAAATAAATTGACAAATAAGCTAACATTATTTGCAGGACTTGTGAGTACAGTGATAATATAGATATGTTCTGTTTCTCCAGTCACATTTAAGGCATGTATTTAAACTAAAGTAAACACAATTTTTCAACATGAAAGGATCTACCCAGCAGCTACATTTGTAAATGTCAGTAATAATTATTATATTATTTTTTTAAGGCAAAACGCGTCTTTCGTTATAATATTCAATTAATTGTTGTATACAATTTGTAAAAATACTAACCTCACGAAGATTGAACCACTACAATGGTACAAATACATCTAAGAGCAAGGAAAACATATACTTAAGAAATATTTCCAGTGAAACTTGAATGAATAGTGTAGAAAAAATAAGGTTAATTTAGTTTTGTTTTAAAATTAAGCGAAACATAACTAATACAGCTCTGGTAAAAAGATTAATTAAGATTATTTTGTAATAATAATAATCATAAAGACTCTACAGTCGCTAGTGGTTCATGTCGTTAATAGGCTGGTTACAGGTGAATTCATCACGTTGCTTTAATCCACCACGTGTTGGTAACTGGCTGGGTTGCGCCCTTTATTTTTATATTAATCTACTTTTAAAATAACATTTTGTATGATATTTCTACAAGAAAGTTTGCTTTTGTGAGTCATAATAACAACTTGTGCTTGTAGTAATATTAGTGTATATCAAAATAGTTTCGGTTTAAAAGTAGCATAATATAAAAATAAAGGGCGCAACCCAGCCAGTCGCCAACACCATGTTTGATGCGTTTACTAGCTAAATTACCACAAAGTCCTCATATCGCATTATACTTACGCATTGGTCTAGTCAAATAAACGGCAATAAAGTATTATATTGAAATAAAGTTCGTATGAAACGAAGCCTGTTGCGAAGCCTTTGAATCCACCAGACGAAGCCTGTATTGCAGGCAGGCGCTAAATAGTTTCATAGTTTTAAACTTTTTACTTAACGAACTCTCAGTATTATCAACTCAGTTATTATCGCTTATTATATTATAAAACTAGTATGGTAGCCACGCCACGACACCATAAAAGTCATAATCCAGTAAATCAAGACATTAATGAAATAGAAACATGCCAAAGAGTAAAAACCCGTCGAAACAAAACCGGCGACAGGTCGCCATTAAACCGATTGACCGCCTCCGACAATCACAACACCCAATTAAAAATCAATCAATAAATAGCAAAGTCGCTATCTCCATCATCTTCTTTCGAAAACACATATCATTTACCTAATTAGATTGGGCGTTAAATCGCCCAACATCCATTTATAATCAGTTCATTTAAAAATAATGCAGCATAAAAAACTCGTCAAAGATATTGTCAGGAGATATCGGCCGCACTCTGTTCGCAGGCTTCGCTTGAAAAAACTTAAAAAAACTCACTCGAGGCGATCCGTGACTCTTTTTTTGTTTTATTATTTTTAATTCATATTATCGTACGGCTATCCCCTTTAATTTTGTTTTTAAGTATGGGCCTCAGTGTGCTGGCAGCTACGTTTATGGATATTCTGAATTCCGTGGCGTACCTATAGTCCACGGGGCGATTTCGTTTTATGTAAATGCGCGGATGGCGCAGGTGTAACCCACGCCGTAATCGTCATTATCGATAATTTGGCTACGAGTAGGAACTAGAAACAATTTACTACTGCTACAAATTACTGAGCACCCGCTATTTTTATTTTACAAGCCGTAGTTTAACCTCATGGGTACTACACAAAAATCCCACAAACATATTTATAGGTGGCTTCTGGTGGCCGGGCGTATGCGCGTATAAAAAAAAGAAGATTCTGAAAAAAAAAAAATTAATTTTTAGAAATACAAGATATATATACTCGTATAACTATATTTACCTAGTTTTAAATAAAGTATTTTTTTTTTAATTTAAAACACAATGCGTGATAGGTACCTACATGATATCCGGTATCCGGTGCCCTCCAATCTAGGCTAGGCTTTTGTCCTGATACAGCCTGCAATAAAGCTTAACAGGAAGTACCAATCACTATGTTTTAGATCGAAAGTTGTAAAAGTAAAACATTTTTATTTTTTGATTTTAAAAGCGTGTAAGTAGAAGTAGTTATCATCATCATCATTTCAGCCATAAGTCATCTACTGCTGGTCATAAGCCTCCCCCAAATATGACTTGTCAGGCGGATTGGCGACCGGAGTAGCTGCATATTGGGTTTTGATGGACGCTGACGCTGGTCGGTTTTTTTTTCTTTCTCGCTACTTACGACACCCGCGGGGGGAGATGGGGTGGTGGTAGTATTATAGTGAGCCGGCAGGACATGGCGTATAATACGGCGTAAAAATAGCACCTATAAATGATACCTGGATATAATTATGATAATTGATAGTAGATGAAACATTTTTTGGTTTTCCTTGCCCGTAGTTGTACATGTTTAAAGGAATAAAAATCTGTCAAGTGTGAGTCAAACTTACGCCTCAATGGTTTTATCTCAAAATTATTTTACCCTTTATTTTTATATTTTTTTGTTAAAGTCTTGTAAATATTAGTAAAATTACCTCTCTGGAATTTTACACACTGTCATCGATATGATAGGTGTTGTATCCTAACATTATTATTTGTAGTTTATTCCTATAGATTTTAGTAGTCTTATTTTGGTTTAACGACAAAGCCTGAAAAAATTTAAATGTCTTTAATTGGGCAATAAATAATAAATTTCAGTATCTATGAATTAAATGGGTCTCTAAAACTGTTCTAACAAATGGAATACCGTCTGTCAAAAACAATAAGGTATACACAAACTAAAAACAACATTGAAATGACAGAGCATTCCCAGTTTATCACAAAGAGGACTCGAGTGCAACAAAGCCCGCATATAGCATACATACATTTAAAATATTGGTAATGCAATGTTAACGAGATCGCGCTCATGTAAGACGTATTTACTCGTATTTTGCATTTAATAAGGGCCGTACATAGCGAAAGCGCGTGGCCACAGGCGAGAGATGGATTCGCAGATACGCAGTATGACTCCGCGATGCCCGGAGTATGAAATTATTGGAAAACACCATTCGTGCACGATGCATCTGCCTCAGACGAAGACGGCTAATGCTCGTCGCGAACGATCCGAGAGCCAAGTAGGTTTTAAAGATAAATCTGCTCGATAGGAGAAAGACTTAACTTAGTTCTGTGTTCCTTGCATATAGAAGATCCTATCGCATGCAACTGAAATGCACAGTTCGCGAGGAACTTTTGCCATCTCGAGCGACAGTTTTTTGTTTGTTTTCCGATCAGCGCGATAGTTTTTCAAGTTTAATTAGATAGACGAATCTAAATGTGGTGGTAATGTTGAGACAAACTTGTACTATCAATAAATAAGTGTGTATAAAGTTGAAATGTTTGCAGCCTTGGCAGCGGTTCGACGCGAGCGCAAGTGTCGAGGCCCGCGGCCAGGGCGGGCCGCAGCACCTGTACCGTACATTTGAATATTCCTCCTAAACCGATATTTCATGTGATCGAGCTCGTCTGTAATTAAGGCTGGATTATAATTCTGAGCCGGATTGAATTCACGCCTAGGCGTTGGCGATGGTGCCGATCCATAACACTTTTGTAAGGTTCATCGAGTCATATTTGTTTCAACAGCATTGAAAACTAAAAAATGAAAGCAATAAGGCGTGTAGCATTGGTCGCGTCTGGAAATATGTATAGGTACAGTCAGCAGCAGAAGTGGCTAAACGTTTGAGGTGTTAAAAATGAAGTCAACACATCTCTATTGTCAAGAGAATAAGAGCGCGTGTAGGTTGAGTATGAACACTTCAAACGCTTAACCACTTTTGCTGCTGACTATAGATACATGCATTGAATGTGGCCGAAATAAGTACTTATTTAAGACTTTATGCCACGGTAAACTAATTATTGCTCCATATTTTTGTCATTTTCAGACGTGACTGTATACATAGAGTAACAATAATGTAAGTTTTCATAAATTGTAGTGAGTACAGTACAGCAAACATATGAAAATGTATGATAATATCGTGAAGATGTAATATCGAGCCACAGCGGCGGGCACGGTCCCGCTAGAGGCTCGTCGCATACAATAAACATGCTCATAAATAAATAAATAAGGCCGAATTTAATAACAAGCCACGACCTAAGTAATGGCCGCCAGAAGGCAGTGTTACATATATTATAAGTCCGGAATTTTATAACTTTTACGCACATTTCGTAGCGTTGTATTAAAACGTTTAAACACTATAATTTGGGAGGACGGGTCGTACCGACGGACTTTTTATTCAAAATCAATGATCGATCGAGCTTAGTCGTGTTCACTTAAATGATCGATTATTGTTAATTATCAAATACTAATTTAAAGTTCTATAGTATTTATACATATATGCTTCTAAAAATGATTTTAAAATATTTGACATGACATTGAGGCCTCGAAGAAAAACTAGCTACGCACGTTCGAATTATCCATACTTGGTTTTGTTTATCAATTGAACATTACGCATACAAAAAATAATAATTAGCTATAAAAAAGAGGTGTGTCACTTATTATTCATTAACTGTTATAAGAATAAAAGACAGATAAATAACCCTTTTAAAAACTGATATTCTTGTAAAGTTTTCATTACCTGTGTAACTTTTCATTTTCCTTCTGGAGAACATAACCATTTTACATTAAGAATACTAAATAGTAGTAGGTTGTAGGTTACACCTACCTTACATTAATTATATCTCAATTAATAAAGTTAGAATTAAACAAAAAATACAATACTTATCAGCTACAAGATCATCTTTTATTAATGCAGCACTACTCAAGTGCTTAATAGTGACCTCCATAACAAAGATCAGTTCAACCAATGGCATTGTCATACAATACATCATATCTTATAACACTTAAAGGTCTCGCGCGAATTCATCAGCGATTATTGCTAATGTTATTCAGTGAGCAGTGGCGTGCGACGGCTCCAGTGTAATTAATGGTTATCTTTGATTAACGTGAAGCCATTCAGGCTAAATCAGGCATAGCAAAAAAATACAGAATGCCGTTTATTACATCCATGATGGGCTTCAAATTGTGGTTAGAAATGCCCCAACACGTTGACGTGGCGATATCGACGAGCTCCGTGCGACGTCGATCAAATAAAAACTGCTTTCAATTATTCCAATACAAGCATTAACTTTTGTTTTAGTCTCATATTTGCATCGTGTTTTACCAGTAATAACATATAAACTGTTTTATACAACTTGCCAAATACGAATTAATTGACGTGCCTTAAATAAATAAACATTTCTGATAAAAACGGAAATACAAAAAGCATCGTGTGACTACAATGGCAGGGTAGAAAATTAATTTGCAAGCTTGTACGTTGGAGTGTAAATCACGTGTGCGTTGTTTGTCGGCACTCTCAAAGTAGATTTGAATAAAAAATACATTACACATGGGTTGCGACGATGCGCTTGCGTTGGCTAGGATGCCTTCACGAGTGGCGGCGGCGCAGCCATCGCGGTTTGTTCCGCTTGTGTTTACAGAATACGTACAAAATCTTTGAATAATGTTCATTTAAGGGGCTACAGTTAGACGGCCTGTAGGAGAGGAACAGCTGTCACTTCGGTACATTATTGCGCTTTGAAGTGGCAAATGTCCTAAACTGACAGCTGCCTCTTTCCTACTTCTTCCTCCTTTAAAAATTATATTGGAGCACTGCATTTTAAATTATAATATTTTAAACTATTACGTAGTATATGGTAAGAGTAAGATCTGGAATCTGAAGTTCAAAGGTGGACAATATGTGTTATCTTTTTAAGCGGCAATATGACAATACCGGAGAACCAGATTTACCCAAACTTAATGCATTGGTCGATAACTGAGCCAAAGATACGATGATACGACTGGGGAAAAGTTGATTTAAAATACAGTTAACACAATTCTTGACTAGGTATGACGCGAAATTGTAAAGTGAAAAGTTACCTTGTCCTCAAGTGTTGCAATTTTCCGGTCGGGCATTGACTTGCATTGTCACTGTAATCTAGAATGGGTACCGGATGATTTTTCTAATAACAAATTATATACTTACTTTTTTAACATTCTTCGTTTGTTCTTGAAACTTATAAGCTACCAGCATTAACACATCCTAGAATGGAACGTAGCCTGTAGTGGAGTGATCCGTCTTGCTGCGTTTTTCAAAGGCATACCACATGCGGGCATGTCGCCGGTGAGGACTTTATCCGTCGAGCATGTCTTTGGCGCGCGCACCGCGATCTAGATCCCGCGGCGCCGCGGCACGATGCTATCGCAATACGTTCGCGACAATTCGCACCTTTACAACTACAACGCTGCAACCCACTATAGGACCCATTGTCAGATACGACGTTCTACTTCGACGGCTAGAATTGTTAAGGCCGACACCGCGTCGGCGCCGCAGTAACGCGAGTTATTCCCGAGTATTCCCGATTACTCCCGACCTTCTCTGCTGTCCGCAATCACCGATGACATACCAATCCTAAGAGAAATAATCGATATCGCGAGTTAATCACGCGTACTGAGCAAATCTATGGGACTGCTCACTGGCAGAATTCAGGTACCTATTTTGTATAGGTACTTAGCCCTTGTCGGCAGTTTGCAAGCTATCAAAAATGCCAGATCTAGCCGACAGAGATGCAAGTTACGAGCTATCTGGCTTAAGGAGTTGGTACGAATTTCACGTCGTTGTAATGTGTTCCTTATATGTTTATGTTCCTTTACATATATTTTTATATGAAAGTAAATATATCTACAAAAAAAAAATATCGGGTTCCATTATTTGTACGAATCAATATTGGCATGAGCGCCATCGGTATGCAAATGCTCGTTACGGGCAACAGTGTGAAAGTACTTTTAAACAACAAATTCAGCCCAAATAAGATGGATCGTCGAAGTGACACTTACTTATTGTGCCAGAGATTTAGTACTTTTTTTATTCATTTTATGTCTTAGGCTAGGTTTTTATTTATAACATTTTTATAAAAGTATAATATAAAAATACATCTAAACAGTATCAACACAATAAAAACATTATGAAAAAACCTAACCTAGAGTGCCGCCGGCAACGGGGCAGGACCCAGGTTGCCGGTGGTTAGGGCTGCAGAGAGAGGAACCGCCGGACTATGCGCGCCGTGTCCAGGATTACAGCCTTCTGAATCTGACCCTTGATCCAACCACAACCACATAGCGAGAGTCTCTCAAGATGTTGGTCGAGACTCCTCGCTATGAGACCGTTCGCGGAAATAACTATCGGTACAATGATCGCCGAATCAACTTCCCACATGGCGGTTACCTCGTGAGCCAAGTCTAAGTACTTGCTGGACTTGTCCTTCTCGTCACATGGGACGGTGATGTCAATGAGCATTGCCCGGCGCTGCAATCGATCTAACACCACGATATCAGGCTTATTGGCTACAATAGTCCGTGATAACAGAACGATCCCAATAGAGCGTGGCACGACCATATTCGTACTTTTTTATATTCTTAAACTATGTACTTACAAATAAATTGTAGAGTTCACTCTTTCAGGAGGCGAATGGCATTATACATTTTCATTGCATTCTGATCGTACTAGAATAAAGTATTTTCACATATTGGAATAAAGGCAATTCTATTGTTCTCTGAAAGGGAAATATATCTTAACAGGTATCGTATTGGGTAAGATAGTTGTAATGCTAATTAAAAAAAAAATAGGAATCTTAATAAAAATTGGAGCCAACAATATAAACCAGCTAAAGGCACCACGACAGACATTCTGACAAATCCATTATACATAGTACCGTCCGTGGCACGTTTGCGTGTGGAAGTAAAGGTAGAGCAGCGAGCGTGCAAACCCTGCGCGGACGCAGCTATCAGATGCGGCGTGAGGGCACGCCCCGTCCACGTTCCTAGAAGATCCGCACATTACATATAACCACAAACACCTTATGGCCATATCAATAAGAGCTAAAATCAAGTGGAAGCATCAGAATATTATAGGACTTGAAGCGTCTACACGTCGCTTCGCAGGACGTGCGTTACATCGTACCCGAACTTTGACATTCTACAATGAACATTCTTTTGTGATGTCTCATGTCCGCGGAAATACATTTTGGGCACGTACACGTACGTTTGAAATGATTTCATTAGGACGTGAAAGCCTTTCGAAAACGACGCACTTGTCCAGTCAAGGGCATAAATATGTACACAATTTTACACCTTATACAATGGGTTAAAGTAAATATATGTATACATCAGCCGTGGCGCGTTCGTAGAATCCGATACAGGCCGGCTTTTCTAAGTTTTCCCACAGTTCACTGTAAACACGTAAAACTGTTTTATATCTACGAAATTATATAAGGTTTAGTTGACCATCCTCGAATTTTATTTTATCGAAAACGGTTCATAGAATATTTAGTAAAACATGTTATCTTTTGTAGTCTATAGCTTGTTACTATATGTTACTGTATGGAAAATGTTAGAACGTCATATAGTTTGTGCGTACCTGATAGTTTTAAGTAGCAAGATTTAAGCTAATAATCTAAGAAAAGGTTCTTGAGACATTGTAATAATAAAATAATTCTAGCGGCATTGGAGTTCCATTTACATCAACAAGACGCTTTGCAATTTTTGCAAAAAGGGTTCTTAGACAAACCCATAGAAAAAATCTTCGCTATGTAGTTTTGATATTTAAGTCGAAAGAAAAATAGAAAAATTTGACTCGCAGCGGGACTCGAACCCACAACCACTGGATTGGATGTAGTTTTGTATGATTAATATTAATAATCCCAATACAAATTCGAAGATTGGAAAAAGCGTCACGCGCAGCCGAGACCGCCGGGCGCGCCGAAATCCGCGCATTCCCTTTTTTCGCCGCGCGCGCAACACTGATCCGACGATCGCCTACACAGATGCCAGATTCGACAATCGTTCGCATTTGATACCGACTTCTATTGTATCTGCTTTGGTTTTTGTTAATGTTTTTGATATTCGTTCGCGCCAGAATTCATATATGGTAGCTTCACTCGCTT
Organism: Grapholita molesta; assembly: GCA_022674325.2. Lineage (NCBI taxonomy): Eukaryota > Metazoa > Arthropoda > Insecta > Lepidoptera > Tortricidae > Grapholita > Grapholita molesta. Next base: position 8,649,384 of record CP053126.2, read on the forward strand.
GTTGCAGGGATTTATAACAAGTAAGTACAGTCAAGTAACATACAGTACAAACATATGAAGAGGATATGGATATGAGGATATTTGACAATACGTAAATTGTCTGTTTAGAGTAAGTATATTGACCCGTTCGCGGTGGCTGACCGACGAAGAATTGTTAAGCAGATGTATGCTGTAATGCAGCATATACCTACTCGTATTACTCAACTAAACTAGTCAAGAAGATCCTCAATCTTTATGGTCAATGAAGATCTCGCTATAAACTAGTACAAGACCAAGGCAGAGAGTCTGTGATCAGGGACCTAGCGTAGGTACCTACATTTAAACGAATGCAGCCAAATAGAATATTTAAATCAAGGGAAGATGCTTGATTGTGTAAATAGCAGAGAAACAGTGAAAAGTACCAAAAAAGATTCTAAATTACATGCTTTTTTTCCTGACTTAGACACTGAATGTTAGAACGGGCGGACTGTGTGGAGGCAGTGGAGGGAAGGTATAGCCTGGGGAAAATCCAGGACCCTTCCGCAACAAACTTTATTTGTACTACTGGAATACTCCTACTAAGTTTACGCTTCCATTCCAGCGGAATTGGTTGAGGCGGTCTCAAGCGAATCTGAGTGGTTATTCCCGCAGTTCAACAGTTTTCCTTGGGCTCATGAAGAAATCGGAAATACATATTGGCTCCTGCTTGCCTAAGAAAAATATTCACTGCCACTGGTACATATTAGGTTTTCTTAAAGCAGTTTCCCTTCAACTACTGACTAACACAATATACATATAACCCGGTATTCTAACCCTATTGACTAACAGCTGACGGCACCCAAGGGTAAAACACAGCACACATTTATTACAAAATAAATCCTACCAGTAATCGAACCCATTTCTACGCTGCAGCCAGCTACCGCTCGACCGCTGTCCAGTCCGAATATGAATAAATTGCATAAATATTTATCGGCACGCATTATACCAGCACCACCGGCGTCTAGAGGCCAAAACAACGAAGAATACGATACAAATACAAATACATACAACATTCCGCGGCGACATAATTGTTTTTGCAGATTGGCCCGGCATCCAGCGCCGGCGCACCGCTAGTGCCAGTTTTGAGACGCTATTATTCAACAGGGATGCCTGTCTATTATGGCTTGTGAGAACCTATATTGTTAGGCATGTCCTGTTATAAACTAAACATATAAATAAACATATTTTGAGGAACATTGGTAATTAATGTAATGATGTAACTAAGGTAAACGTACGAGAGGCCTCGACTGCCTTAAATACCTACATGTCATCTTGAAACTTATGTCATTCGCATTAACTGTGACAGCAGGGTGTCATCTATTGGGCGTAACTCTGTCAAACAATATTACGTTTACTATGTATATGTACTTAAGTAAGTATTATATGTTGATTATATTGTTTAGTATTTTTTGATATTTGACGAATACCTTTATAGATTAGTGCAATAAAGTGTTGTCTATAAAATATTTGAGAAATTTCCGAAATGTCCGGGAAACATACTTCAGGTACAATACCAGCACGAAACAATAATTTTATATGTAGGTACAAATAGGTCAGAAGCATAGTCATATTTTTTATGTACAAATAAGTCAAAATACATCACATACTGGCCTCGATGTCATGTCAAACAGTTTCGCAAAATGGAATCACAGATCTTGTTCGAGCATAGCAATTGTAAATCATAAGGCTCGCTGGTCTATCCGTCGTCCTCAGTTCCGCCCGGCGTCCTGCTGTTTACGACAAGCCACGAATTTACGAGCCTCCAGCCTTTCTTCGCATTATTTTAACAAAATATCGTGATTTATGCAAATCTCGTATAAGTGCGCTTTTGTTATGAGACAGCGTACCGTGCCTCGGAAGACCTATTCAGTTATTTATACATTGAAAATATCCTTAAAAATTATCATAAAATTATTTTTCCTTGTCAAGGGATTTACTTCCTAGGTGTTTTAATTAGTTAAGTACGTCTAATCAAAATTTTAAGTTCATGCATGTTTGTTGCAATGGATAACAAATAAAACTTGCTAAAACAACTTAAAATATATCGTGGTACTCCGTATCAATATCCAAACCCGCGAACAGCTCGCGCCAGGAATCCGCGCGCATATCCATAATTCGCGAGATCCGCCACGTCCAAACTTGCACGACGTGAGCACGAATAAATATTCCTTTTATTCCAATTTGTCAGCTAAGCCACTCTCAGCAGCGAGTTATCTTCGTATCCAACGGTAAGCTCCCGCCAAAACAATACGGCTGTATCCTTAAAAAACGTGGTCGAATACAGCATTTATCATCGGTGATTAAATACCATTGTTTCGTATCGGCAGTCAGGGGACTCCGGCGTCGTGGTCGTTTTGCGTCGACCATGTCTGCGTTGTAGCTGCGCGGAGACAATAAGTCTGTTAAATTGGCCCCCTATACTCGTTATATTATGTGCCAGCTCAGTTTATATTTATGCCCGTGCCCAAGCCCGTGCCCGTGCCGACGCGTGCTCGTGCTTGCTTGCCTTTGTCTTGTAAATTCTTGCGAGGCGCAGTTTTCATTGAAATTGGAATCATGATTTGTACTAATCAAACAATAGAAGACATGTTTTGATTTATCGGTTAGTCGTATAATACTTTCTGTTAGTCTATTGTTTGGTTTGTGAACGTTAAATGTTGTACCTAGCTATCTAGGTTAATCACTCTCTATACCTTCTAGAGCCTGAACACTCGCATCAAGTACCTATACTTAATTTAGATAATTAGGTGTTATATCCGGATTGGGCAAGAGACATTGTACGAGCCTTTAGAACATTAAGGTAACTGTGGGCAAGCCCGTCTAAAAGGCAAGTCCGTCAACACGTCTGAATTAGTAAACCTATGGTGCTTTGGCACTCATTAAGGAAAGCAGTTTGTTGCTCCAGTTCCTACGAACTAACAGAAATGTCGCTGCGACAATAAACTTCGGTGCAGTTCGGCTGCAGAATAGTTATTTGTTATGCAAGGCTGCAAAGTGGATATTTGGCGCTTGTGTTGAAATTGAAAGCTGAGCAAGCGAAGGAAGCTAAGATTGAACCATGAGCGAAGCGAATCGTTTTTCGCGGTAGCGCGCCAGTTACGCGTTGAAGGACTTTTATACTTAAAAAAAGTTACATACACCACAGAGAATTACAATCATCGGCTTCGAAATTCGAATGACTTTTGCACGCTAGAGGATAAAATAGGCTTTTCCACGCAGATTTCGCGCTATAAACTAAGGTTTTCCGAGCGAGTGAGGTGAAAATCATTTTGAGTTTTGAGCTCTAAGTGATTGTGTGACAATCGTTTGAAATAAATTGCTGAAAATAGTTTTTGAAAGATTTCTTTTTCAAGAAGAAAGTAATTATGGATGTAATATCTATGAACTTGATTTCCTTTTCTTTATTTAAACTAACAGGGACTGGCTTAGTTGAATAGTTATGCGTTTCAACATTTATTACGTTAAAATTTTGTTAAGTTGGAAAGTCCGTTTATTATGTATGTACCAGGCAAGTCCGTCGCATGCTGGACTTACCTTTTACCAGAAGTTTGCGACAGTTGTTGAGACTTAAATATACTATTATTACAATAGTATTAAGGTACCGAGTAAATAAATTACATTCTGACGTTGGGTATGATTCTCATAAACAATAATGACAAATAAATCATTAATATAATTATTGTCATCTTAGGAAATAAAATGTATCTATTCTCGTTCTTTTATTTTTAAAACTCAAAAAAATGTTGACCACTGCGTCTTCGTAATATATCGATCGGACTTGCCTTTGAATGAGAAAAATGCGGTAACTCCGAATCCAACCTGTACTTTGAACGTGTTTAAAGTATAATTTTCATCGTTTTTATTTATTATTAAAAATTTTGGAATGACCGTCAACTTGACGAGTTTAAAAAAATACTGTATTTTCGTCAAATTCGCGACTAACATATAATGTGACACTAGAGGAAAGGTATTGTCAGCTGAGTCTTCATAATTTGCGATGTAAGCGTTAAGGTAGATGAATAATTAATTAAGACTTTCGAGTGATCCTCCAAAGTGAAAACAAAATAAACTATGCCGGTCTCACCTACATTGACCTTACTTAAAAATATATATTACAGACTATGTATATAATAGTATTAATAGTTACCTATTCAGTTGCCATCACAACTTAAAAAGCTTGTACATGTAAGTAAAAGGTATTCCAAATGGATTGAAACACCCTATTCAGATTATAAGCGAAGCCGACGAGCGACGAGCTGCCATATGGGCTAGTGATTACATTGCACCCATTTTTTTTTGTATCACCAAGCTTTAAACAGTTAAGGTGAGATTCTTAAATGGTGGTAAGAAAGATTTGATTAGCATAGGTACATGTAAGGACGACGTGCTAGCGCGCATGAACATTTCGCGATTCTCGGCGCGCACAGTCGCGCAGGTGCCGCGGCCGTGCGCGCCCCGGACTCCCAGTTTTTCCGCAGATATGTACACTACGACAACGTCAAAGCCTACACGACTCTCTTATACCAATAATACATATTTATTAACACCTTACTTAAAAAAACTTGTTTATCATCAACCGGCTACGGCGCAACAGCACTAAAACCATAATGAACAGAGTTTCTTTCGCACATGAATCAACGCATAAATGCTTTGCTTATCTTAACGACGTCAAACTCTAAGCAAAGAAAACCTCTTTCAGTCCGGCGCACATTAATTACAGTGAAATTAAATATATGAGAAAATATGACATAAATTATGATGAACTGCAGCGTCTGCAGCCTTAAATCAATCAATAATAAAAATATGAACGTCTGTCATAACTGAGTCCCAATTAGGAGCTCGTGCGGTTCATCTCGATGTCCGTAATTAATTTTAATAAATTAATTACAAATTATGAACTAAACGAAGCGAAAGATCATGCCGTATCGAGAGCGTGTCGCAAAAAGGGGTATTCTGGAGTTGGAAATAAAAATGTAGTTCAGACAAATATGTAAGTGCCAGTTGGGAGAAAAACCCGGCTCGCTCGAGCGTCGTATTAACATGGTTAATTAATTTATTAATTAGCATCAATTAATCGTAATGCAGCGGCGGCGGTGATGCGCCCTCGATGCGCACTGATAGTTTTTCCGACGAAGGTTAGTTTTTAGACGGCAATTAGCATGCTGCTCAAAGCCATTGTAGATGGCAGACGCCGGCGTCTACATACTTACTGCCGACCGTTTTATATCCAAACTATCGATACCTGTTATACAAGCTGCGAACACTATGATTCTATGATTTCTTGTTATAGGTATAAATAAACATGAATTAGGCTAGTTGTCTTGTTGCTAATACAGAAGACGCATCTAATGTACGAAGACGCAGTTATAAAATCTAACAGTAAAAACTTACACTTGCAAGCATCATCACTAATATTTGAGCCTAAGCTACATTGCTCTTAATATTAGTCAACAATAAAGTGAAGTGCAAGTTTTAAAGTAAGTAGTTAGTAATTGTTTGGTCATATGAAAGTAAGCAGAAATAAAAAGTGTTAAGTAAAGTGTATTATGCTAATCTATAATTACTCGATTAATAAAGTAAGAACAACGGTGCTTATGTAGCGGGTTAATGTTACTAAGCTTAAAGCTTATTGATGGAAAAAAGGTATCACTACATTCTCATACAATTACGCCAATAATAGTCAATTCTTGTACTGTCATATTAACATAATTGTAGGCAGTCCAGTAGGCGTCTAGTGATGTATAAGTTGTAGAACAATCCCAAAAGAAAATTCTCAGAACTTTCCGAAAATATGAAGGGAATTTAGAGTAAGTTGTCATATAGGAACTTTCTAGTGACCTATTACTCTAATTTTCGTACAGATACTAATTGTTGCATCTTATTACAAAGGATTAAAATGAAAAAGTGTAAACAAATCTTTGACGTTGACTGTACTATCGTACATTTATATTTACTAGTTAGGCAAATGTTAAAAACTTATAGTTAATGCACTTAGTAGGTATATAGGCTTTCTACGCGTTTAAATAATTTGCTAAATTTAAATTCTTTCAACTTTTCTGCTAGAAAATGTCGTAACTTTGGAAATTTCCCCTCGCTGTAATGTTATTCCACTCTACATACATAGCTGGAATCGCGCCCTGCGGCGGTCTATGGGGAAGGTTTACTACTAGGCTTTACTACTTACTTAGGTTTACTACTAGTAGTGATTCCATTCTACAGTTGTAGTAAGTACCAGTGGTGGTGCATAATTTTTCTTCATAGGCAAGACGGAGCCAATATGGCTTTGCCTTTTCTTCGTGAGCCCAAGGTAAGCTGTTGTACTGTGGTTAAGTTAGTTAAGCCGGCGGGAATCGGCTTGTATAGACGCGCAGCCACACACATATACTGTAACTAAATATTACATAACAATGAGTTTCAATTTGTATACGTGTTAGGGGTTTCTTTTTTGGTGTACGAGTAGTATGTCATTTATCGTACAAAAGTTCAACAATATACTTCAGAACATTAGAGATCAGATGTACAACAGCAAATATCAGATTCATTAATATAAGGAACAGTACAGACATTCTGACTTGCAAAGACAAAAAAGTTCACGTTCACCTCTCGACTTGAAAATATTCGCAACCGATGATGCGTCGGCCGGAGTGGACATTGACAAATAAAGTGCTGTCAACACTGTCAGACGGACGGACGGACGAAGCTAGTAGCCCGTTATTAATAACCAGATTGGGAGATGCTTATTTATTCAAGCTACCTGTGTTAGTGGACGGCGTGCGTTCTTATGATGATTATCAATTGAAATATCTAATTACATTAATTTTAGAGTTCCGTATCTTAAAATTGATGTATTGGGCTCTTTAAAGAAACATTAGCCGTTTAGGGAAGGTAAATAGGATTCGTACACCGGGGTCGTGTCAGTGGTCATAAATGCTTCTAATCTAGTTTTATTACACTTACGTTACGCGTACTTACTTAAGGACGAAGCTATTTGCTAAAATCATATTTATGTCATTGTGTCTATAACTCAATTTGACCTATAGCTGCGTCAAAGTAAAATTAGTTTATTTTTATAATTAGTTTATTTGCAATATCTAGAACATCTTTATTGCATGCAAATACTAATACTGTTAAAAAAATTGACTTCATGGAACAATGATATAACTAATAAAATAAATTTGATAGTTAATGTTCAGTCTTCAAATAAAGAATGTCTGTAACTCCGTTCTTCGAAAAATACATCTTCCCCTACGTTATGGTATTTATGGAAATATAGTTATATTGTTAATAATAGTTTTGGTTTTTTTCTGACCTGGTTTGGTTGCCACTTAACTTATTTATTAACATATGAAGAATATATATACTAAGTCATCTAAATATGACTAAACAATTACTGAAACAGACATCGTAGCTGAAATAATAGCTAATTAATAGCTGTAATACGAGTGTACTAATAAGCGAAAAATGACAAAATTAAAACACTCTGTTGTAATAGTCAGATAAGTGAACGATAGCAATTATTTCATTTTACAATTTCCTTTAGTTAAAAAGAATAAGGATCCACCCTACCCTCCCTTATTGGTAGCAAAAAAGAAAAGGTCGTTAGTATATATATTAAAATGAAATTAAGGCGACTAAGTACAAAGTGCCTGAAAACGTAAATAGCGACATGGTTACTTAGATTGAATCTGTGTTTATTGATGCTTACTTAGTACAAAATTCTAGCTGGGCATTAAAATATTAACGACATATTATTTTATGGCTATTTGAACATATATATTGTGCTGTAATATTGCATAGAAGGTCACTTCTAAGGTTGTTTTAAAGCTGCTCTACTAGACTACAAATAGCAGAAAGGATCTGATTACTTAACTTACCTTTATTATATTTATAAAAAAGCCTACCAAGTCATTGTTTTACAATTCACGTATCGTCATAATTATTTTAGAAATCATGATTTGCGACGTTAATGTTTTTGATTCCCAATTCCTAAATCATGATCTATTTGCCTCAATTGCTCAATCAAAATTACTTTATCTCTTTTTGACTCTCTTTTGGTTGACTGGTAGATAATGTCTTAACACTTTGGCGGACAGTACGCCTATAGGCGTCGCGTATGTTTTTGTTTCCTATGGTCTGTGACAGGTGACGTCATTTACTGTCCACCAACGTGTTAAGATACACGTCAGCTATTTTATTTCAATGTTTTTTATTTTAATTTGTATAACGTGTTTTTATTTTAATGTGCAATAAAGATTAAACAAATAAACAAATAAACTTCACGACATAGGATGTCGACAAGTTTATGTTTAGTTTTTTTATACAATTAATACATGAACCATGCATTCTACGAGTATTTAACGTAACTTAACGCGTTCACAGCGATATGGGGCCGATCGACCCCCCCAATAAGTAAGGTTAATGCGATGTTAAGTAACTGCCGTAGTGAAGGTGTTAACTTAGTATATGGTATACAATCTACTACTGCATAGCCCACGGATAATATGTATAATAACAATAATAGGTAACTTAGAATAAGATATAAGCCACTTTTTGCTTCAAATATCATTGGTAAATGCTTGCCTACCCACCTCTGACGGCTCTGACCGAACGCAAAACTCCACAAGGTCGCATTTTTTATTGCATTTTTACAATCGATTAGCATAAAATTTTGCGCGTCTTGCCATTTCGTTTTATTGTGTTAGGTACTTTATGTCTCGCGTTATAAAACTTGGCAGTCTCATCCTCGCGAGTATCTTGCGATTAGGGCCCAGCACCGCGTTTTGTAGACTCATTTATGGATCGTATACTTGGTTTATCGGCGCTACGCTTTTGATAACGGTATATTGATGGCTTTTAGATTAGGCTTTTGGTAGGAGAGCGTAATAAGGCGGTGGATGATCAATAAAATTAGCGCGCACAATGTCCGCGCCTGAGCCGGTCGGTAAGTGCCTATTAGCTGCTCGGCTTATTCTCTCGCCGGAATGCTCGGATGTCAATCGCACGTTTAATAAAATGACGCGCCATAAAGTATGAAGGCTGTGGTGGTGTGAGTGACCGCTCATCTGGCTACCGTCGCGTATCAGATTCGGTAGCTGAGCCTCTATCTCGACCATTACCTTATCGTCACTTATCGATGGTCCGTACGTTCCGAGCCAACGTCCCCGACGTATCTGTCGATGTTTAAATATGATAGATAATCATGATGGTTTTATAGCCGGGACCCAAAAAACAAACATTGGCTGTCTATCTAAATGATCTGTGTTGGGCTACGTAACTAGAGGTTAGAATTCGAAGACTTCAAATAAAAAACATGCCATCGTTAAAGAAATTCTTTGCGTGTTCCCGTTTGAGATACGGACACTCTGAAACTATAGAAATACGTTAGTGGCGTCTGAAGGCTCAGAAGGTGAAATTTTGAAATACCAAATTGTTAATTTTTTTTAAGCTGCTTTTATTTGTCATATACCTTGTTACAGTTAGTAATTTTTAGTTTGAAAGTAAGTACAGTTCATTCCAATGTTTTTTCTGTTAAATTATTATCTCATAGGAAATCAAATCCATATATTCTTAATTCTTGTCTTTACTCTAAACATGTCTACCTACATGTCAAAGAGTATGACATGTGATTGCGTCATTGGTAATGGTAATTCGTTAGTTAATCAAATCAAATGCATGATTGCTGAACAGGGATTGAAGCAGACGTTCACGTGGCCGGTTTTTTAAATACATTTTTAATTATAATTGTCAGCTAATTATCATGCATTGGATCAGTAATGGGGCGCGAGTGTCGCGGCCGGCGGGGGGCTGCGCGGGCGCTACCGGGGCGGCGCGGGAGCCCCGAGGGGCGCTCCCACTGTCTCTCAAGTCCCACAACTCGCAAGGAATGTTCGATTTTTTCATAGAAATCAAGTTTTTTTCAAACTTACGGAAGTCCAGAAAATGTTAAAGCCGTAACTTATTAAAAAACAAAAGAATGGTAGAACGGTGACAGTTCAGAAAAGTTATGATGCTGTTAAAAATGTTCTTAGAACAAACGTTTCATTGTGTTTCGTGGTTCTCTTCAATGATTTAACATTATTAATTTAATAAATTATGTCACATTGAGGCTTTTTCTGAACCTCCTAGTAAATGCATAATACAATGGTGTAGTGTAGAGGCGGTTCCCAGAATCGCCCGGCATAAGCCTCCGGAGTAACGAGCCCGGGGGACGGGTCATCACTCATGGCTTTTCACTTATAATGATGTTAAAAATGTTACCTAACAGCCGTTCGTGTCCACCCATTGTAGCACTGCTCAATACCCAAAAAACAAAAAAAGAGTCACTTTTAAAAAATGACTCCCAATTTATTTCAAGTATAAAAAGTCACATTTCCCATGACACCGGCCTGGGCGATCTGCCCGTTGCCGTCCGAGCGCCATCCTTCTTTATTATATTTATTTTCTTATTCGTTTTTTATTTGAATCACTTTGACATTTTCGAGTCGGGTCACTTATTAAATTAGCCTTTGTATTTAAATGAACAATTAATTATTGTGTGAGGTGCTCCTGGGCTACTGTTTTGTAATAATAATATTGCGCTGAATGTTTGTATGCATAAGAGTTCTTTACTGTCGTAAGTATATGTCGTATTAAATAAAGTATGCAAATAAGAAAGCATAGGTATTAAAAAAAAGGTTAACTGTTTTCATGAACTTGAAATATGTAGGTACCTAGTGTGATTGAGGCAAACGACTGATTTTATACGGTTCTAGTTTTAAATACTTGAACTTAAATAGTAAGTATGCATTTTGTTATTGAATTTATTTGTTAATTGTTGTTTGGATTGCATTTTTTATTCGGGCTAACAGTATTCAAACAATGAACAAGATATTTTGTGCACAGACAATACGACCATAAGACAAACTTAAAGCTTACATTTAATGAATAGCACGGCCTTAACTCACAAAAAAGCCACGTATCAAAATCAAAGTGCTCAGTCACTCAAATCAGTTCCCATGACCGATCCCTCAATAGCACAACAATATAAACCATCGGGACAAACAGGTAAGTAACTGATGTCCGACATTAATCCTAATGTAGCAACCTACTGGTTAAACGACGTTTAATCTAAACAAAAATATTTCAATGCGCCCAATAAAACTATGGAGCGGAGAAAAAACCTCAGCCGAGTGGGGCACGGTGCTCGTAAGGCATTCGATGAGTATGACTTCTGAGAAACAGTGCCCGAGCACTGTCATATCACGCCGGTAGGGTTGCCCGTAGCGCGGTGTCGATGAAACGGGTACATTCGTCACACACGTCTTGTTTCGTGTCTCGTAAGCCTAATCTCCGATATTTGTTACAATTAATGTTTAACTAGTTTCTTTAAGCCTTTTGCGGATTCCATCGTTAGTTTGTGTGAGACGAGGCCTGTTGCTGATTTTAATGTTGCCACCTGACGAAGCCTGCGCTGTGGATAGCTATTTGTATAATAATCTAATGAAATGTAAATTGTTGTTGTTGTAGGTAGTATATTAAATTAGAAGTAACTAGCTTCTTTTCTAATAAGAAGGTACTTAATTAACACGTATGGGAACAGTATTTTGTCAACACTTATACGAGTATAGAAATCAAATTAAATAATGAAAATGTTCAGGACATTTTCACTATTGTATTTAATTTGATTTCTATACTTACACTTACTTTCAGGAAAATAACTGTTACTCGAATAGCTCGAAAGTCTGTGATACATTATTTCAAAATGTCATATGAGATTTTCGCGTTTCTTGTAAATTATTTTCTCAAAGCTCGCTAATCTGAGTATTCAGTTTAGATTTTGTATTCTTGTTAAATATCAAACCTGAGCGTGTATAGGTACACTGTTTAGCTAGGGACTGCTAGTGCTAACGCAAGTACCAGTAACAGATACATACAAGTACCCACTAGCACCTTTATAAACCTAAACAAACATCGACAACGCCATAGATCCAGCAGGCCGACCCTAGTCACCAGCGCGCGCGCACGACAGATGATCAGTCATGCGCCAGATGCTGCGCGATAAGCCCGCGGTAGCCGTTCATTAATCTACCCGTTCCCCTCTCCCCGCCACTCACCAATTAACCTGACACAGCGATACGTACACAGATTCGAGGAATCTCCGAGCTTATCCGAAACTATTTTGTTAGGATTAACTGATGGGTAGTTAATATGCGTTAGATAATATAGAGGTAGCTGAAAAATCTTTAGGTTTTATAATTGACTGTTTAATTGCTATAAGTGGCCGTAGGTATAGTTAAATATAAAACGATTACGTACAATTTTGGTGCAACTTCTAAGGTTTGTATTCGTTGTTAATGTTGTTATATAGGTGTACGCGTAGGTAGATATTATGGAACATGTTATAGTATGAAATATATATATTTTAATTTCGTTTTGCCAGTGGATGTGAAGATAAATTAATTTTTCAAAAATTCAAGTTGTGTAATAAATAAGGGTGCATTAATTATAAATTATAAATAAGGTGCTTATGTCGTAAGTTGAGATTACGTTTACAATTTAACTAGGGACTCTGATAATGAAGGAAATTTTGATGACAGAAATGGTATCTGATCGTCTTCATATTTAAAATTATCATAGTAGGTATTTTTTTAGCTGTACGCAAAATAGTAGAGCAAATTCATATACGGACATTGTTAAAATAACTTAGTAGCTTAAGGTAAAGTGGGAGAAAATTGAAATTCGTTTTAAGGAGGGGTGACATTTCATTGTATCCCGCGTAAAAAACACATTCAATCTTACCCCATTTGACCTTAAATATTGTGAGTTATATAAACGTTGAATTGGTAATGTTATAAATTAAGAATTTTATTATTATTTTAACCGGGCGACTAAAAAGTTCGTGTCGCGGTGTGATGTTAACGATTATTTGACTGAATTAAATGAAGGTATTTAACCGGAACGACTTTGATATTATGCAGATCGTGCATTGAGTTAAAGGTGCGCAGTGTGCAGCATTCTCGAAGTGGTTCAGTAGCGACCATAACGCGATCGTCGCCCGGCCGTTACGGGAGGATTTATCAATCAAAAGCCAAGTTTACGAGTCCTGTCGAGCTAATGCTGTAAACGCAGTAAATGCTGTTTGTTTTAAATGGAATTAATTCGAGCTATAATTAGGGGAGGCGCCGCGGGCGGCCGGTGGCCAGATACAGTGTGTCTGAGTCTGGCTTCCGAAACTACGAGACGCAGATAGTTTACGAGAGCTAAGATTTATTGGGCGTTAATTGAACTGGGACCGTCTCTCTCTAGGGTAAAGATGTTATCAGAACGGTTTTAGATTGTATATTTCATTTATATGTGACTTTATTAGTCTGATAGTTTTTGTTTGCGACGTATTCAACAATAAAGCAATGTGAAGCTCTAGAGCTTGTTTACAGTTTTAAGTACCGTAAGCTTCTCCAAAATAATAAAGACACCGAAAATTGAGTCACCCTGTCACTCAGTATTAATATTCGTTTGAATATTTCTACATCCCCAACAAAATGATACAAGTATGTAATTGGATAGTTATTTTTACTTATTAGATAGACAAACATATAGAGTTAGTTACACAGATTTTCCAGCAAAACTGTTTGAAGTTTGACTGCAAGAGGATATGAAAAGTAAGGAAGCCAGAAAAAAGGTCTCAAACGTGAAACAAAGAGCAGAAGGTCCGACGGTTAGTGTCGAGGACTACTAACGCCAAAGGCTGTACATACATAATCGACGACTGGTTTGGGCTAGTGGCATTACCCACTGCCCTGCCTATGAAGCCGATGGTCCTGGGTTCAAATCCCAGTAAGGGCATCTATTTGTATGATGAGCACAAATATATGTGCCTGAGTCATGAGTGTTTTATATATGTATATATAAGTATTTGTATAAAACATATTTAAATATAGTTGTCTGACACAACACAAGCCTTCTTCAGCTTACCGTGGGGCTGAGTAAATTTGTGTAAGAATATCCTGTAACATTTATTTATTTATTGATCCAAAGGCCAGTGGCCTCCTGGAACAAACTGTCTATATATTAAGTATCGGAAAATCAAATCGTATCGAACTAAAGGCTCGGCGGTCCTTTGGGTCCCGAACTCCCGAAATAGTCGGTCGGTAGAAATCGGCTGTTGTTTCTTATTTGCATTAAGCCAACGGAACACCTTCACGACCAGCTGGAAAATTGTCAGTGGCAAGATAAAAGGTAGTCGAACCCGAAGACAAACCTTACGACCCAATTAGACCATCAAGTATTAAGGTAGCTTTTACAAAGATCTAAATTGGTCATTCAGGATCATAGCAAAATGAGACAGAAGTAATTTATTTTGGAGACTGAGTTACATTTGTAACGAAAAACTAGACAGGTTTTATAACCAAGGAAATTTCATAGCCATGCAGGTTTCACGTGACACCACCTATAAAGAATTTAAGAAATGACCACATGAAAAAACGTCATGATAACATTAAATCCAATCTCACGTCACGAGCGGACATCTACTTACATTTAATTTAGACAATTTACCGTTTCCGCGTCGTGCCTTACCGCTGCCGTTCGTGGAAATCGTAAACGCAGCGCCGGCGCAAGATATCATCCCACTTCCCATCTTTACGCTCTAAACAACCAGCTACTCTCCGACGGTACCCCTAAATTTGAACTCTATTTTTAAACAGTCTAGGTCGCTTTTTTAACTACCTAGTCCACTCAAATAGGAGGTTAACAAAGCGAGAAGTAAGGTTTCTACATACCTGTACATTCGGCAATGGAGGAGATGTTTTATTCATAAAGACGGTAATGTTGCTTGCAAATCCGAGATGTCGTACAACTATGATAAATTTAGTGACGATTTATAAACTTTCGCAAAATTCTGTTCATCGTCGTAAAAAAGTGAGTCCATTGGAACAATGGAGCGAGGAACAAGCTGATGTTTCACAGTTGGGCAATAGGTAATGTGCCACCTAAATAATACTACCAGCCGTGCTGAAGGTATATCCTATATAGTGAAAAAAATACCAACTTTCCCTTATACTAGACAAAATAATTTGGTCACATTTTAGGCTAGAAAGGGGTAATTAGATTAATTTCTCCTAACTCTACAATGACCCTATTCCTCGACTTTTGATAATATTTGAAATTTAATATATGTATGTCCCTATACCTTATAATTGAAAACCATTCAACCACTCGCTCATTCAGACACCAAGCCAGAAATCAATACAAACTGCTTAAACGTTTCCTAGCCCCATGATTACTATTACACCTCTTAACCAAATGTATAACGAAGTGAAATCATATAAAAATCAAATGCATTAAAGACTTTCTTACACTGAAGTGGGCCTCGAGCACAGACAGCTTATTAATACGCACTCGGTCAAAAGTTAACCGGGCTTAAGTCGCTCGCATCGCCCACGAAGATTCATCACAATCGTCATTATTCACACACAAATTATGTAATTTCAATAAATGGAGCTTATTGAATAGTGATGAGCGTCGGTAGGCCTGCGTAGACTCCCCGTCGCGCACCTCGCCTCGCAGCAGCGGTGCATACCGCACAGAAAAGACCTCCTGATTTCATGATATCCACTGCTTCTTAAATAGTATTTATTAAAATTTTATAACCTTACGAGTCCGCCGTGGAAAACGTACAATTCTAAACACTGTCCAATTCAAGTCTCATATTTCAATGGTAGTTAACTCTCCCAATAAGCACTTAGATCCTCATTGTGGGTGTTGTGTCTAAAATAAATGTGTTTTGTTTGAATAAATCGAGCGGGTGCTGGCAGAGGTCGCGGCGAGTGTTAATGAATGCCCACGTTAGGTACTGACTAATATAAACGATGAGAAAACTAGACTATTCACAATAGGTACCTACAAGTTAACGATACATTATCAATAAAAATAAATGGAATTTATTTAATAATATTATTGGAAAATCCTACAACTATAGATAAACTTTGTATTTGCTGTAAAAGTAAGAGACGAGTAGGTAGGTACAAAATTACAAATACGAACTAAACATTGCATTTAGTACGACAAATAATACGTCAAGATACCTAAATATAAATATAAAACAATAATAACCTAAATAATATTCTGTTCTCACTCTACTCGCTGTGACTGATGAGGGTGGCCATCACGGTTTGAGTTTTTGCTTATTTTGTTCTACCTACTTTATAATTTATATTTATAATATAATCCTCTGGACGTATTCCATAAATACCTACATTCTTTTGCTACGAGGGCATACTGTTTCAGAAAATGCTTGCTGAGCTCGGAGGTTCCTCTCTGATTTTTAAAGTTATTATTACTTATTACTTAATTGACGCTGAAACTGCCAATGCCAAATAATTATCGTCCGTGAATCTGCGGGTGATCTTAAGATTCGTTTAACGTGATTATTTCTATCCTCTAGCCGCCTAGCTGAGGTCGGAAATGATCTTCCATTCCATGTCATTTTGAAGTCATGACAACTCAAAAACTGCATTTGAATTGGTTTGGCTTCTGACTTTTGGGCGGCTAAAAATCCTACGGACGGGCAGCAGGGTCCGTCGAAACACAATCTACAGATACTGCGGTCGCCATCCGGCCTGCTAAACGTGGCGACTATGGCAACTACCCCCAAGATGATACAAGTCATATTTGTGGGAGGCCTAATGTCCAGCAGTGGACTGCATACGGCTGAAATGTATGAATGTATGTAAAGGCTAATATATATTCCTACTATCAGAAATCAACACGCATTAGACGGTAGGTACTAAAAGGTAGAGACGAGTAAATTGTTGTTATGAAGCAGTAATAGATTCCTTAAAAACCCTAAAGCCAACCCATGAATCTTTGTCTCACATAAACCCGATCCTGATGAAACTATCTTGAGGAATCCGTCGAATTCCTCGCAGCGGCCGCGTATCGATCACCGCTGTACGCGGAGTGTAAACGTCAACAAAACGTCGCGCGCCCCGACCATCACACTTATCAAAACAGTACAAAACGCGGGTTGTTATCGATAGGGATCACCGCTACAAGCCTCTAAATCCGTTTTTTGTGCGTTGACATCGCGCTAATAATACTCATGAGAAAAATGTGCGCCGGACCCCCGTCATCCTCCTTTTGTTTTTAATTTCTACCTCAGTGGCACCGATTTAATTGGGCTCAACTCGAGCGAGCGCACCTCCGTATTTCACCTCGGCTCGCTTCATTTGAATATTTAAAGCATTTCGGGCCCCGCCATATTATTTTCTTTATTTACACATATTTATATATTTATTTCAGCCCCGGCGTCATTTATTTGGTGACGTGACTTACCGATGTCGCGTCCTTCCCAGTATCGACATAGTTAACGCGGTGAATTCTCTCGCGTTCCATTTAAAAGTTTAAAGTTCCCCGTAGTTCGTCTTTTTGTCGCGCCGGCTGCGGCAGCGAAGGCGCGGCGCGGGCCCGGCCGCGTGTGGCGCGCTGTTCTTCGTTGTTTTCTCGTTCTCGCCAGCCTTTATCTTTAACAAGATTGCTCGTTTTTAAATAAAGTTATATCGTCCCGATTGCACACCGGGCCAAGATGGCGAGGCGAATTTTTAATTAGTTTCCAAAGATAGAGGATTCTAAGGAGGAATGCGGGAGCCGTGTTGCGAGAGTGCGCCGATTTCTTAATTGAGACGTGAACATAGCGTTTCGAACACCGAGAGGCGATTTGTTGAATACGGGAAGATTAATTATGACTGGAAGTCTTAAATCGATGGTTGGTGCAAGCAGCCAAGTCGCGCGTATTCGCTAATGAAGAGAATTAATGAACGCCATTTTTCGTAGTGCCATATCGAAGAATCGCGTGACGCTGGCAAGCGCGTCACTGCCGGCGATTATTTCATTAGCGATGATACTTTCATCGCAAAAGAGGAAAAAAGGTTGGCTAATGGCTTACCTTCGTTGAATTAAATTACTTTAAAGACATCGACATCACATAACATATCACGTGTAATAATCGTATTTAAATTATAATAACGCAGAAAGTAGAAGATAGAACAGAAAACAGAATAAATAGAAGATGGCTTTTACTTGGCTGGCACTAGAGCCACAACATTGAAGCCAATATTTTCGGGATCTCTCGTAATAAATTTACGGCAAACCATAGCTGCATCCTCCAAAAGCCCTTCTGGAGAGCTGGGTCCATGGTCGATAGGGAACGACTTACGGCCATCCAACTCATACAGACGGCCGTCCTTTTGAATAAAGGTGACGAAGTGGTAGTTCACAGGTTCTTCGGTTGTCTCAGCCTGGTTGCCTAAGTTGCGGACTAATTCTTTGTAAGCTTCGAGAATCGCGGCGGATCGTTCTAGCAACTCTCCTTTGGCCGCGGAATCTAGGTTCTGGGCGTCTTTAATATAGTTTTTGAGAAGTCCATCGCTAAGTTGTATCTCGTTGACGTTGTTGGCGATACTGTGTACCAGGGCAATGGTCCCGCACACATTGCTTAGTACCTGTTTGAGATGGAAGACATTTTTAGGGGGCTCTTTTTTCATGGTCTGCAATTCAGTCTCTTCCATAGTGCGATGCACTTCATACGCTTCCGAGAGTGGGAACAGCAGAACCACGGCCAGCACAGGTCGCGGCACAAACCCTAAGGCTTCATTTTCTAATCCAATGACATCTACCATCCGCCAGTTATCGGGTACACCTAACTTTCGTAGATAATTGTTCATGGTATCAGGGTTTGACTCCATAGGAAGTGCCTCCATTATTATCGCTAGTTGACAACGTAAAATGGCAAATTTGAAATGAACAAGATTTTTACAGCAGTTTAAAATTGTCAATGTCAAGTTCTCTCATAGATTAACCAAAATGACAGTAGCTATTATTCTACTTAACATTATCAAGAAGGTCAACAGACTTAGGTATAACAGGTAGGTGCAATATTATAGTCAGGTAAATTAAATTTATCAGGAGTAATAGAAGAAAAAATATAGGCATACAGACGCTATAGTTAGCCATGATTTCGCCACGTTTTTCTGTTTGTCTGTCTGTCTGCCCGCATGAGACTAGAATCGGAGATCTTTACTACTAAGTAGTTGGGCGTTTTAACAATTAAATAAGAATATCGCGGTAAATATTTATTAATACTTTTGTAAATCACAGTCGCAGCCTAGTTTGATCTCTAATAGATGTTCTTTTGTTAATTAAACTATTTTCATTTTCATTTCACTAACCGTTGAGAAAAACTAGATTCATAAATTTCATAATCATAAGCTGAATCCGTTATAATGGTGACACAAAGTGCCTATGGAAAAGTAGCACAAGTGGATTTTAGAAAGGGACACTTTTTGTGTCCTATTATAATGGATTCAACTAGCGATTTTCATTTGAAATAGCCTGTACCCTTACCTTGAGTTCTGACATTGAGGGTTTCGATAACAAGTATCGAGTTTACTATCTGTGCATCTCGCTTGTACTATTTTAGTGCGAACGAGATGCACAGATAGTAAACTCGATACTCGTTATCGAAAACCTCAATATACAAAATACTTGATTCAACAACGAATGGTGAAAGCGCCCAGATTATATAGGGAATATAATCATACAAAAGGTAACAAAAAAAATTAGGAAATAGTCGAAATATATGTCCGATATTCTTGGATTTCTTGGATAGGTACTTAAAAAGAATTCGGTTTTGCAACCTTATTTGATTTGATAACGTGAATATTTTTGTATATTTACACTTAAAATTCATGTTATTCTATAACGAATTTAACGGAAAATTTACTTAATCGGCTAGCAGTGGGTATTTGATTTTTGTAATTATCATCCAAATAAATTACCTTCTTTTAGAACGTCCGGACAATACGGAACCCTACAAAACATTTATTCTTGGTCTATATTGTTGTTTTTTTCCGCAAGAATAAAAGATGTACAGAGAAAATATTTGTTGTTTGTTGTGTCATTAAATTTCCCTGCAAAGTATTACAGGTAGGTATAAGTGTGTACCTATACCTACCTATATTATTTAGCGTCAACTGCTACATAATGAAAGGTATAAAAGTACGAGTTTGGTTTTATGAAGCGAAGCGAAACTGAGTACGCACCACATACTACTTAGAAGATACTACATACAGTCAGACATAATAAAAACTCTTTAATAAATTGGAACCGCATACAAAAGAAAACTTTTTCCAAGCAACCGTAGTTTTTGATTCCGATACAAACTAGAGTTAGACCGAATTCTCATATCGTTAAATAGTAAGTACCAAATTGTTTTGATATAATACTGAAACGATTATAACATTTATAGAGATACGAAATAGTGTAATTTAATGCGGGTCGTTATTTGGTGTTTTTGAACGCTAGTGCAACATGTAAATTAAATAATATAAAGATTGTAAAGCAAATGCGTATTGATGAGCAACCGAAGTAGTAAAATATAAATATCGATAAGATACATATATATAGCAGATAGCAGTAGGTAGGTACCTATATTTGTTTAATTTCGTTATTTGTAAAGTCCCGATGCCTGAGCACTACTTAGAACCGACATTGAGCGCCTATTAATGGTGTGATATTTAATGCCGAGGTAAACAAACAAATACAATAAAAAGATACTTACAGACAACTGTAGACAACAAAACAAGCGTAGATGGTCACGATGTAGCGTCCACCTATAAAACAGTAATAAAATTAATGAATTCAGAATCATTCCATTTTTTATAGCTGTGAGATGGTCCCGCTACACAAACTGAAAATACATTTCTAGGAAAACAAATAAAACTAGCGATACCATTTGTTTAACTCTAAATTACTATAAAATGCAAGAAAGTGAGACGGTTAGCCTTTCTTTCTCTCCAATGACTTATAAACTTAGATTTTTTTTTACATTTTCTTTTTATGTTTTAAGTTACTTTTTATTTGTGCTCTTTTAATTCATTTTAATATTTGTAACTGCCATTATTATATTTTGTATCTATGCACTTCAGGTATGAAATAAAAAATAAATAATTAAATAGAATAAGTGCAAGTTCAATAAGTGCGTTGTCATAAATTAGGGCTTATAAAAAAGGACTATAGGTACTTTATAAATCTTTGGTTTTAATGTTAAAGTATGTATTTTAGTAGATCTTTACCTAATTAGAACAAAAATTAGGACTACACCTAATACTAATTTAATATCAAAATAAACTATACTAAAAGTTGAATAAAATACTAAAACAATCTAATAAAAAAGTTCTGAAAAGGAAAGCTTTCGCTAAAAGCTTAATTTATTGCTTTCTATGACTAATCTAATAGCCGGGAACAAACAGACAAACATACATGGCGAAACTATAGGGGTTCCTTGTTGACCACTCATTGAATAGTAGCAGTGGCGGCGCATCCATACAAGCTGATTTCCGTCATCTTTACTAACTTTCTAATCTTTACTAACAACTTTATGGGCTCATGAAGGAAAGAAAAGCGAGGCTCCGTTTTGCGTTAGAAAAAAAATAATCGTCGTCACTGTTTGGTAGCTAGGTATATATATATGTTGCGTCTACATCTATATGCTACTAGAGTATCTACCACCCCATTGTTAGCTAATCAGGTGCTTAATATAATTATGGTTTTCAACTTTTACCTGCCTACGTTCCACTCATTTCGAATACTTTTTCTCGTCAATAATCCCACCTGATGCATCCGAGTTCACACGGATTATAGTAGATAATGCACACACACACACATTTCAGCCATATGCAGTCCACTGCTGGACATTGGCCTCCCACAAATATGACTTATATCATCCTTGGGGGTAGTTGCCATAGTGGCCACGCTTGGCAGGCGGGTTGGCGACCGCAGTAGCTGTAGATTGGATTTCGACGGACGCTACTGCCCATCCGTAGGATTTTTCCCTTTGTCGCCTCTTACGACACCCGCGGCAGGAGATGGGGTGGTGCTATTCTACTCAGCCGGCATCACACGGCATCGCATAGCGCACTGATGCGTGATGACACAAAGCATAATCGGTATTAATTGCTAGACGGAGGTTTTAGTTCCGTAACGTGCGGTGGTTTGTTTATGAAATATATCGCTGTTGATGTATCACACTAGTTGTTAAGGGTTGATCCAATTAAGTAGAACGTGAAGATTTTAAAGACAATTTTCACTGCCCGACATTATGTACATACTTTTATTTTATATTATTATACTTACACATTATCATTGTTTGAGAAATAGGTAGGTAGTTAATATCCTTCATTTATTGATCCAGTTTTTATTTCCATTAAATTGTTGAGTGTATACATTACAGATATATGGCTATTTTTGATACAGTTATATGATCTAAAATATATAGAGGCCCCCAATGCAGAATTAGTAGTGTAGGTAAGTATGATTATTGGTAGTCAAGAAGATTGCTGTAGGCGACAGCCAAGGTGTTACTAGGTAGCTCATTTATCTTATAATTTTGAGCCATACTCAAGTGTTTAAGAAGAAATCGACCCAAAAACAAAAGAAGCTGACTTACCTGTAGATAATACGTTACCAAATCAAAAGCGCTATGGCGCTCCTAAATATAAGTAAGTATAAGTTGCCCGTAACGTCGATTACATTACACCGTGTTGTAACACGAGGTTAGAGCTTCTCTCTTATTAAGGCGTCACATATTGTCAAACAACCTCCATTAGGACAACCGGGGCGGGGCTGGTGGTAATAGTCATCATTAAAGATGAGTTAAGAAGAAAGCCTGTTATAGTTATTCAGAGACTACTACGTGGTTGTGATTGAAGCAAAGGCCAGAAATAGAAAATGCTTGAACCATAGACAAGGTGCGCTTAATTTGACGGCTTTTTGCTGTCCTAAGCACCCCCTAGCCACTACCCCGCTTTTCTAAATAATTTTTTTGTCATGCGAACGAATTGAAACTGAATTTTGGACCCGGGTATGTCCTTAAACTACGTCCAACAATGAGAGGTAGGGCACAGCGATGACCATCACGCTTGAATCTGGAGCAGCCCAACTGGGGAAGTACCTCCTCCTTACAGAAGACCACAGCCATAATAGTACTGCTACCTTTCAGGTCTGTAGTGTTGTGTTCCTGATGGTGAGTAAGGTTCCCAGAGCTCCAACCCCCCTTAAAGGCCGGCAACGCGCTTGTGACTCCCCTGGTGTTGCGGGTGCCCATGGGCGACGGTAATTGCTTACCACCAGGCAATCCGTCTGCTCGTTTGCCGCCTATGTCATTAAAAAAAAAGAATTGATATGTGCGTTCCATGCGCCACTTAGGTATATTAGGTACAACAACCAGGTAGTACCATGTCTTACTTACAGATGTCAATGAATGAAATGTCGAATCAACCTCTGCGCCTGTGGGCTTCGGCTTCACGTAGTAAATCTTCTCTCAGTAAAACTGAGGTTGCCGTATTGTTTCTTTCATTAGATTAGAGTGGATTAGAGTAACTTGCTATGGCTATTAGCAGCCTTTATAGCGAACTTGTCTCTGGCCATCACGTAAGAACAAAGGTCTGCAGATGACTTACTTAAGTATACATCCAGGCTCCACTTAAATAGCTTGTAAAGAAAATTATAATGTTTGAGTAGCACGTGAGTAGCCATTTACCTTTTTCTGCAATTATAGCTATCGACGTTTTAAAACCAGTTGTTGGATGGATTTAATACTGTGTCTAATTTAATTTTTGTGGGTTATCATAGTTTTGGTGAAAATGTTGGCTATGGTGTAAGAAACTTTTATTTTGTGACACAGTCACAAAGTGGCCAAATAAGGCCGATATTGGAGCCA
This sequence comes from Grapholita molesta, assembly GCA_022674325.2. NCBI lineage: Eukaryota > Metazoa > Arthropoda > Insecta > Lepidoptera > Tortricidae > Grapholita > Grapholita molesta. The sequence continues at coordinate 8,673,154 of CP053126.2, forward strand.
ATAGCGAAATCAAATAAATTTTAGAAGCCGAGTTGATATAGATATTTTTATATTTATAGAGATCTTAATATATTTGTATATATATTTTGATTTATTTTGTAATACCTATAGGGAACAATTGTACCTAATTAATAATTTAGGTATGATATAAATTATGCTTCTGAAAACAATTTACCAAACACAACTAGGTCCCAGAACTTCTTGTGGAGGCAGGCTTTTTAAATTCCACATCTCAGCAATTACTTTCTAAAAAACGAATGTGGGATCACATCGTGATGTGGTGGGAGTAGACAGGACTGGCGGACTGGCGCAAACCAGTGCTACTAAGCACGAGGACCCCAAGGCAGTATGGTATGGATGAGTAAGGACCTACACCGGCGGTTCTACGGTGTATAGAAGAGTCTCGACCAACATCTTGAGAATCTACTACATGGTTGCGGTCGGATCAACTTAAGGGTCAGACTCGGTAGGTCCTAATCCTGGACACGGCGCGCATAGTCCGGCAGTCCCTCTCTCTGCGGCCTTAACCACCAGTACCCTGGGCTCTGGCTCGCTGGTGGCGGCACCATAGGTTAAGTTTTTTGTCGTTTTTTTATATGTAGATATTTAGCCTGGCCTTTAATCATAAACCCAAGGAAAACTGTGGGAAAAGTAGTTAATCCGGCGGCCGGAAAAGCCGCACTGGTATTTAGTAAGTTTACGAACTCGTTTTATTAAAAATGTAGATTTACTTTTTGCACGACATATCTACAAGAAAGTAAAACATTTAATTTTGGTGCTTAGTTTTTATTCTAATCCATTCCATTTACCCCAAATATCAAATTATCACACATGTAAATATGCAGGTCTAATTAAACTATACATTTATTAAGCACTAGTTTCCTAGGATACCGGTGCCGTCATAGCGGCCGTCTCTATACTTTGTACTTACTTTTAACCTAACCTAACCTTACCAAGTCTAAAGATACAATATGTAAAAGAGACTGGTTAAAATTGAGAAGCAAGGAGGTGGCTCAAATTCATTGCTATATATTTCTTATAGGCGCTCATTATTCCAATTATAACGATTTAACGGCAGTCAACTTTGAACTTTAATCTCAATACAATATATATCTATGAACTAAATCCGGCAAGACATTATAACTAAAAGCTTTAGCTATTAAAAACTCTCGACAAATAGGTTTACCATCATTAATTTTACTGCTGCTGCGAGTAGAAAGCTCATAATTCGTCTACCAATAGTTCGCAATGGTTCTAGAGGATGAGGGAAGTCAGCAAAGATGAAATAGATCTCACTGAGGAAACTTCGGCCGATTGTGTCTATGTTTCTTCGTCCTTTATAATGGTGTTAATATTTTGGTAATTAACCATGGCTCTTAGTTGAATGAGAATCATACTATTTCTGGCTGCTTTGGGAAGTAGGAAATGGTCTTCACCAGCTAGGATTTTGATGTTCCACCGCGGTACCTATTTGGGTTCTTTATGTTGCATATGTAAACAAAAGCATATTTAAGGAGTCCATTTATTTGCTTCATCGCAATAGGTACAATAAAGACAAACAATAAATAATTGAATGACTAAACTACACAGACAGACACCAATTATATTAGTATAATAAGTTTACAATAGACTTACAATCAGTGACCTTATAACATTTAATAGAATTTACTTATTATAATTATAATTCCCATTAATTCGTTTTAGATTTAACTGTTAATATGTAATTCGAATTAACAAGACTGAGTAATTTGAGTTTGATTGTTTTTAAAGCCTGTAGTGGACATTGGGTAAATACTTGCGCTATGTATGAAACTAGGCCCAGCATGGCGAAAGTCGAACGCAGTTAAGCGAAAAGGATTCTAACTGAGTTATTATTTCAGTAATAAATGACTCGTCTTAGTCAGATGTAAAATCCAGTGACTTTAGGGATATCACTTACAGTTAGCACACGCAACTAAAAATATGGGTCTCGCTCGGCGTAAGGAGCCGTTTGCGTCAACGTAAGTCATGCTAAGGCCCCGGATTCTTATCGCGATGACGTCACAATAGGGTTAAAATAAATAGAGTTATTTTGGGAGTAGGGAAATGGAACAATAGTAATTAATACTTAATATTTTTTGATATATTACTGCGAAACATCCTATAAATCAATTGTCAGTTGTTTAAATTATCGACGTTTTTCTTTCGTTAAGTGACCAATTTCTATTGTAATTGATTAAAATGTAATTAGTTAATAACTGTATTTTTTTCTGGTGCAATTAATATATTTTTAGCTTATCTTATTTTTTGTTTATGTATTTTTTTTCCACCGTTCCATTTACTCCCCAAGTTACCCTATTGTCATCGCAACAAGAATCCGGGGTCTATCATGCTACGCGAGAAAAAAAAAGTTTTATTTCGCATTCATTATTTTGTTTAGCGGCATTCGATCTAGACTTTCACCCAGTGGCTCAAGCGCATACAAGTGATTAAGGAAGTACCTAGTACAGTCAGTAGCATGTACCTAAGTGTGAGAGATGTTCACAATGATCTGAAAAGCGTTCATGCTACCCGGACCCAGTCATCCGACTAACTCCACTACTGACTGTATCTTAAATGTATTATGGTCTTATAAAATTGTGTTATTTATAACAAGATAATGCCAGATATACTATAAATACTCTGAAACCCGTATGGAGTCACCTATAGCTTAATAAATACAACATAAGATCTAAAACTATGCATGCTCTGACATCACTACCACATATTTCAATTGAATACACGAATAGGTATTAAATGAATACAAAAAAAGTAATAATACATAGGCTGGTATGAGTAAAATCAATTTTTTGTATTGAGAAAAAAATAATTATAATTCTACTACGTACCGTAGCTACATACCTACCGTCTAATATACCATACCCGTATCTAAGGTACATTAAGCTCCACAAACGGGACCAAGTACGATCCTTTTTTCTTGCAAAAGTTAACAAAATAATCTGATATAAAATGTGACAAAAAACAATATATTAGCCTCGTGAAAAATAATAAACGAAAGATTGTCAAATGAAGATTCTAAAATCTTCTTTTAAAAATATTTTACTCATACATATATTCTACATTCATATTGCTTAACCCTTTATAACAACATACAGTATATTAGTGAAGCAATAAAGCAAATTAAATAAATATTCGTTTTTGGAAAACTGACAAATATTATGCATTTAAGAAGATAATATTTTTCGTACCGTTTTAATACAGTTTTCCAAAGGTTAGCATCACATACATACATCACACCTACATCTAAACAGCTAGCGAAAGTAAGCAAGACTCAACATAACGTAAACATCACAAAAACATCACCAAACTTAACAGTCTAGTCGAGCAGAAACAACTGTATAGCTAATTTACTAAAGCACGCTTTAACTATTCATCTAGTCTAATAAAATAACAGGTACACCATATACCATAACAGGTACACCATATACCATAACAGGTCCACCATATACCATAACAGGTACACTATATAAACTGGAATTGATGGTAATTTATGCCTGCAGACCTCTGAATTCGACCAATAACTGATACGCATCCAAAAAATAAAAGGGGGATTTATAACAATCCGATTTTGTTTAAACAAAAAAAAAATATTTTATGAAGAAAATGTTTCCTGTACTGATTTTGTTTAGCAAGAACGAACTAGGACTTCCGATATGAAAATACCGGTATCCGGCGCACAATGTACTTCCATTTCAACACATAACATTAAGTGGTACAGTATTGATTGCATGGATGTCAAAATTGTCTTTATATTTTTTAAACAAAATTTTATATTGTAAACTACTAGACAAACAGCACAATTGCCAGCCTTCATTTCAATTTAATATAAAACCCTCTATGGAGACCCTTGGTAGTGGAATACCAGGGATCGAAACCGGTTTTCAAAAAAACGAAATACCTAGCTAATAAACTTTTCGTTCTTTAACTAGTACTCAATAATTTATTGATATAATGAATTCATATTACATTGTCAGAATTCACATGAAATAGTTTACAAAAGAACGAAAAGGATCGGATTAATACCGGTATTTTCAAGCAACCAATAACGGTTTCAGATCCTTGGCATTTATTTTTACCTTTTATTATACATAAATGTGACAAAGGTTACTTATTGTTAGGTATTGTCGAATACCTATATAGAAATAAATAATTTCACTGTTGCTAAGGTTAAGTACCCAGGTGAAATTATTTCTAGAAATCATATAATATAACCGATGAAGGTCGATGCCTATTTTTACATGAGTACTCTTTTGAGACAGTCATTTTAGTTTTACAACGATACAAACGTAAATACATCTTACGATTAAAAATCTATTTGAGAACAATGAGTGCAACTTATTTATAACACGAAAAAGTCCTAAGAAAACGAAAGTAATTTACTTACAATATTGTATTAAATATAATGATACCATAACCAATACCACCAATAACCTAATTCCGATACCTATCAAGATTAATAAATATAATTCAGAAATTTTATAATTTATATAAGTTTCGTCAAAGAAAGTACAAAGTTCGATTGTTAGCATACTAAAATTAACAAGTGTAGGAAACCGAAATGACGATGCCTTTCTCGAAAACATACTTAATAGTAATGTATATTAGAACGTAACGTACATAATTAATTACCGTGAGTCACAACCGCGACTTATCAGCGTAGTTGCAGTGAGTTACCAGTCTCATAATAGCGATGTATTTACCCAAATACAGACACAACTATAGGTAATGTTTCTGAGAATGATCACATTACAACTTATGATTTGGAAAGTGACGCAACACCTTACAAAATTGTTAAACTTAGTATGCCAACTACAGGTAAAGGTTCAAAAACTTTAGCACATACGCAGTCATCTCAAATATCAGTCAGCGAAAATGAAATGCAGAACTTCCCTGTTTTTTCCAATTACAAAAAATATGTGAGGAACTAGGGTAAAGTCGCCAGTAATTCAAAGTCATTTCATTTACCCTAATTAAATAATATAAAATTTAAACAAATCTGCTGATAAGGAATATCGTCCTACATCAGTCGGCATATTTGCTTGAAAGATATACAGAATACTATAATGATGAAACATAATCAAGAAACATTTATTTCTTGAATGAAGTAATACAGCTAACCATTTCTAGATCTGAAATTCGTAAATAATAAGTATGCTTAATAGAAACATTTATTATAATTTACCTATTATTTATTACCAGTATATATTAAAATTATATTTCGAGACAACACTTTAAGAGTAGGTAGTGTGATTTTTAATCCTAAAATGTATAAATGCTGGATAAGAATATTGTTGTAACTGATCTAACATTTTGGGGCTAGAGTGATAGTTTGTGTAGTTTAGGAGTTACAAAGATATTCTTATACAAGGCATCAACATACTAAAATAAACGCATAAAATCAATCTTCTTTTTTTAAATTCTAGCAGTACAGTAAATATAAATAAATTATATGTTACTGCTAGCACGCGTTCTTTTCTGGGCCATATTATCATAGATACAACTTGGAACATTCTCTACCACAAGACACGTACGCAAGGGTATTCGATTAGAATCGAACGACAACAAATATGACTGGCTAGTGTCTATAACCCTGATCGTCAACGTAAAGAAAACTTGTATGAATAATTTCCCAATTTTCTACGGGACGTCAGCTGCGCGACTATGTTTAGCCTAGCCTTAGTTAGCCACCTTAAATGAAGACTAAGCATAAATAATAAAACTTGTGTATTTATTATGAGTCATTATTGACACATTTACGAAGTTGTTTCAGATAAGATGTAACGTTTTTTTAACGTTATAAAAACCGGTAGATTGTTAACTTCAAAAAATAAGATGTTCTCAATTCGTCGTGATTACTCGAGTCCACCTCACAGATTTGAATAATTTGAATTTGAAAGTAGTTTCTGGGCAAACCCTAAGCATACGTATTTATATATGGAGTTGGTTTTTCACTTGTCAAAAACTTTTTATTATAACCCTTAAGTTTATATTGGTTTCCAGCGGCCGAAGCCTAGATTCAACTACTTAGAGTTGGTTCAACGCATAAGAGAGGATAGGTAGTGCTTTGAGGCTTAACAGTAATATTTTCTATTACATCTAGATTTATTTCTAATATATTTTTTTATTATTTTCGTTTATTTATCATAAATTTTAGGAGAGCCAATATTATATACTTTTATTTAATTAATTGTATGCGTCACTTGCCTTGGCGTTTCTCTGTAAATACAATTTTGGTCAAAATATTTACGCATTGTATTTATAATTGAAGACGAAGACAAATGATTCTACAATTATGAGACTAGAACAAAATGTATGCATTATTTTCAAGGTACATAGCAGGATATGTTCCTTCGAAGCAGTTTCGTACTGGTTGAAAAACGGCGTTCTTTAGCTAACAAAACTAAACATCCGCGTGCAATAAACATTACTTTAATTGGAAGAGTATGTTGGAAGGTTAAAAAAACATAAGTTCAAAGTACAAGTTCGTCATAAAAAAAACCTTTCTAAACTCCACACAAAAGCACGATAGTTTTCAACTCAGTACAACTGCGCCGTTACGCGAACCAGTAATAATTGAGGTACCTTGGCATTCTTACGGCACCAGATTCAGGATGTTTCGGTTCTCCAGCGACTCCTTTAGAGCGTAGAACAGTTGCAGCTGTTGCTCCGGTTTTAAGTTGTATACCTGAAAAATGAGGTCCGGTATGTTATTTTCTGTTTGGTAGTAGTAGATATGTTGCCTCACTAATGGGAGGAGGAATGGCAGACCAGGCAGCTTCGGTGAAAAAAATATTTTACCATTATTTGAACTTTATTTCAAAGTGATAGGGTTCAGTTTTGCATATTTTTTGATACCCCTATGCTCGTCAAGGGGTAAGATAATAACAACCCGGTGAACTGGTACAAACAGCAACACCCTTAACTGACAATCAGTAGACCTTATGCCATTGCAAAAGAGATTACAAATACATTGTTATAAGCGTGGCCGATATCACATGTCAACCGATATTTGATCCATGGAAAGTTATATTGGTTTAGTAGTACTGTAAATATACTGAATAAAGGTCAAAAATTGACATACTTCATTTAAGATTTTTAGAACTCACCCTAATTGGGTACACTATTTTCTGAATACTGCTGTATATTTGGTACCCTTTACAGTACCTATTGACGCGGAAGTTGATGAACGTGGCCATCAGGAACTAGTAGACAAAGCGATTTAAAATGTTGGGTTCCTAAGTCACTTGTACTGTAATGTTGTAAGCTACCTGTTGCAGAACTTTATATGTCGTGGCGATGCGGGTGAAGCTGGTGATGTAGAGGTAGACGTGGCTATCAGGAACTGGCAGTCGAAGCGGTTCGTAATGCTGGGACCGCCACTAGTACTGTAATGTTGTAAGCTACCTGTTGCAGAAGTTTCTGTGGCGTGGCGGTGCGGATGAAACTGGTGATGTAGACGTTGACGAACGTGGCCATTAGGAACTGGCAGTCGACTCGGTTCGTAATGCTGGGATCGTCACTAGTACTGTAATGTTGTAAGCTACCTGTTGCAGAAGTTTCTGTGGCGTGGCGGTGCGGATGAAGCTGGTGATGTAGACGTTGCCGAATGTGGCCATCAGGAACTGGCAGTCGACTCGGTTCGTAATGCTGGGATCGTCACTAGTACTTTTATGTTGTTAGCTACCTGTTGCAGAAGTTTCTGTGGCGTGGCGGTGCGGATGAAGCTGGTGATGTAGACGTTGACGAACGTGGCCATCAGGAACTGGCAGTCGACTCAGTCCGTAATGCTGGGACCGCCACTAGTACTGTTATGTTGTTAGCTACCTGTTGCAGAAGTTTCTGTGGCGTGGCGGTGCGGATGAAGCTGGTGATGTAGACGTTGACGAACGTGGCCATCAGGAACTGGCAGTCGAAGCGGTCCATGATGCCGCCGTGCCCAGGGATCACATCGCCAAAGTCCTGGAATTCAATACAAAGTTCTTCTAAGATTTAATAATACTTAGAGACGTATAGAATAGTTAGAGCTGTGTCTGCAACCCATGAAGGGTTAATTAATGTTTTTTTTATTATTTGGAAATACAAATGTCTAAATAAGTATTTATTACATTTAATTTAGTTCTTTAAACAAGTGTCACTAATAGACAACATTTCAAATTTATTTTTGGAGTCTTGGGGTCCAACGTTAGAGAGCCGTACTTGAAACCATTCATGCTGACTGGTGGGAAACTGCTCACTATTAAAACTGGGATACGTAAAAGAAAAAGACAGGGATATTTACCCTGCAAAGTAACATTCTTAAATCAATAAATATTTTTGAGTAGGCATCCGTTGGGGGCATTTTTTTCTTAGGAGTCAATGTGTATTTGCCTTTTTTTCGTGGGCCTAAGGAAAACGATTGAATTGCAGGACAGTTAGTTAATCCGGCAGAAATCGGCTTGTATGAACACGAAGCAGCTGGTAGGTATGCTATATGATTTACTTATTAAGTGTAATATACAAATATTTCATGTTAGTTAACAAACCTTTATCTTGAAAGCTCGCTTAAAACCAGACGCGAAGAAGCCTCCGAACGGTCCAATCACGGAGCTGAATATGCTCAGAGCCAGCGAGTGGATCATGAACGGGTACATGTTTAATTTCTCCATGCCCATCTGCGGAACAAAGCGATAAAGGAAAATTTAGGAAATTTAGGTCTGATGAGGTAAATGCGTATTTCGTCATCATCATTCTCTTGCCTTTGTCCCATTTACTTGGGGTTGGCGCAGCATATCTTCTCTATCTATGTTCTCGTCATCTCATCATTCACACCCTTTTCATATCATTTTTCACACAGTCCATCCATCTCTTTCTAGGTTTTCCTCTTCATTTCCCATATAAATTATTTGTTACAAGAACGGATGATACCAATTACACTTGTAAATACCGTTGCGCAGTACTATTATATATGCAATCTTACCAGGGACCCATTTGGACTAACTTGATAACGTTCGCCGAAGGTAGCATTTAGGATTCTAAGCGTTAACGGCTAGGGCCGACTATTACTCCCAAAAGGTTTAAACGAATGACTCAGTATTTAAGTCCATTATTGCTCCATAGGTTACTGGCAACACCGGAGGACGGGCAGCGGCATTGCTTAGAGCGCTGGAACACACTGGAATCGCCAACCTGCCTGCCAAGCAAGGCGATTATGGCAATAAGCCTCACTTGATCACATCCAGCAGTGGACGTCCGTGGCTGATAATGATGACATATTTAGCTCCATCAGGAAAAACCTTTTCACCAGGAGCAAGGAAACGGCTAGCTTCTTCCATTTGAGGTTGCCACTCAAGAACTAAAGCGAAGTTACTCACGATCTTCATCAGAGGCTGCGCGAACTGTGGCGGCGTGTACTCTTGGAGTCGGAACAGCAGCGACGGCTCGCAGTCCATCGTCATCCGGCCCAGGGAGTCCGAGTACTCGATCGGACATACCAGGTACGGGTACTGCGACATCATGTACGATAGCTGGAACACAACATTTAAAATGTATTTTTTTTTTAAACAAGACTGACCAGCGTTTGACCTCAGTCGCACCTGATGGTAAGTGTCGACAAGGTCCAGGGTATAGCGCGCTGTTCCGTAACAGCCTATTGCCTTGAAGATACCTAAATTATATCTTTCCGGGAATACAAACTAAGGGACCGAATTCCAATCCTTAGCAGTCCGCATTAGGAAGGTAGAAGCGAATCGCTTCGTGCGAATGAATGCAATATTCACAACGTAAGGATGAGACCACTCTCGCCTTGTAGTCTGGCTAGGTTATTTCTTAATCTTTTGACATCCACGGCTGTTTCGTATAACACGCAGAAGTGAATCGTACTGGAATGTCCGAAGGTTCATTTTAAGCTGAAAGCGTTGGCTAGGGCTGTGTGCAAGCATACTATGGGTAAATTAGGGCATAGACGAGTGAGCCATTTTATCTTTTTCTCCTATTTAGTACTATGACTAAAAAAAACTTTTAGAAACACTACTGTTTTCCGCCTCGTTTTCTTCGCCACAAATTCTAATCAATAATCATATAATATAGGATTTATAAGTATTATGGCAAGTTATTTGCAGGGCTAAACAAATAATTACATATAATAAATGGCGTATAAAATCATATAAGTTAGGCGAACGCCGAATTCCGGGGGTACTCACCACAAGTCCAAACACAACAGTGGAGAATCCGCCTCCAATAAAACCCTCCCACGTCTTCTTAGGGCTGAGCTTGATCAGCGGAGTCTTTCCGAAGAAGAAGCCAAACACGTAGGCCATCACATCGTTGCAGATGATCATGGATACTGGCACTATGAACCAGATGAGGCCTGAGGAAAGATTAACAGCTATAGGTTAAAATAGAGAAGTGGAAGGTTAAAATACCGAACCTATACTATTTGCCCTGTCGCCATTAGTACGGGAGACTAAACAATACCTAGTTTTCAGCTCGGAATCAAATCAAATTGTTTCTTTTTAAATGATTGTTTTTAAACAATAAAACTTGTAATTGGATTAATTGAACTATTTATCTCTAGCGTGCCGTAGATAATAAAACCAGTTTTTGTTTTATACATTTTCCTGTGATTATAATAAGCGTCATAATATTACGGTTGTTTCAACCAGTCTGGATAACGGAGTCTTCAGAGTGGCCACAAATATCTGAACAACGCCTCTATTGTCAATCAATGTGAACAATGCCATCTCAGGGCGTAGCCCTTTTTGGCTGTATCTATTCGCAGCCTGTAGCTACAGGCTGGTCTTTGTTTCGCTCTTGGCTGAGCGAGTTTGGTAGGCCTTTCTGGCTTTTCCACAGTTGGCCATTCTGTGGCTTTGCGGTGGATCCCTGCTTTAGCGCGTCAGCATTTTATACTTTTCGAGTTATGTTTGGGACGGTCAGAGTTAATTAATTATTGAACATTGAACACGCTAGACTTCCTAAACGGTGTCTGTGCTATTCCTTATTACGTTAACGATCAATAGTCAGCTTGTAATAATCAACCTTACCGAAGCCAACGCACAATCAACCAATCAATTTGAATTGCCGTGCCGTGCGTTAACCTACTTACTAGTAAATACTGCTTCATTTTACGGTTATTTACGATAGATATAAGGTATATAACATTTTTAGTGAATTATAATATTCATGGACCTTTATGAATTATATATACCCGATGCTCTGGACGTCTTGTTAATGACAATTGCGAATATAATTACGTAGCTTAGAAAATATTTGCTAATTATCGTATATTAAGTTATATATTTAGGGAATAAATACAATTACGTTACATAAATAAATTATCTTCTAAATAAGAAATACAATTCTTAATACCTAATAACAATGTAAACTAACGTAACTAAGAAAAAAATATATCCTGCCGAATACGATCTCAATAACATCTACTTGTAAGGTAATTACTAGGTGCACATAGCGAGACTGTCTGATTGCATGATAGCGACCTCGACAACAAACTGGCCTCTCAGTTTGGCGAGTTTATTTTTGCTATTGTAATCTTTTATTGTAATAAATTAAATATATATATTTGTAGTGACCTCTTTCGGTTACAGTCAGTGTCAAATAGTAACTAAAGTAGCCTAATATCTCGACACATATTTTTATTAGTACAGCAATAAGGATATTTTAGGATATATTTGGCCACTTCGACTGCTACTAACTATTTGATGCTGACTGTACGATTCTTCTTCTGTACTAACTTCCTAACGTTCTTTCCACTTTCTTATTAGGTCCGGACCATGAGCTCATGAGCTACAGTCCGCTGAAATTTAAACTAGTTAGAAATTCGTCCATGAGATATTAATAGTTTTCCGTATGAAATCCCTAACAATATCTCATAAGAATATTATTCAATCTGTGAGCTAAAAATAGGTACCTCGCGTTAATGAAAATAGTTTTACTACGCATTGTTCACGCGTTATTGGGGCAGTCTCTGGTCTCTTTCTGGTAACCTCTGTATGCCGTAGAATATAACTGAAATAGCTTAAAGACAGAGTAATGTCGAGGCTCAGGGTGGTACTTATGCCACATGTACCTACAATATATTTGCCAAACGTGCATTTGATCAAAGTTATTCGATAACTTCAAAGTTTCTAGAAACACCGACATTTATGAAATACGAGTATTACGAATCACATTGAATTCAATATGGCTACGCGAACAGTATACAAACTTGGTCCAAAGGATTGGATAAGTGGAATAGGCTTCCTAAAAAGAAAATTTTACCAATTGATAATGGACTAGTTGACCCTTAAGACAGAACTTAAGAATGATTTTATACCGTAAGATAAACTTGTTCTAAGTTAACTAATTGAATTGATAAGTGGGATTTTATCAATTTTCTCATTTTAGTAGAACGTAAAAGAAAGCGCGGCAAATCACATCCACGACGGATAGCTTTGTCCCAGACGTCACGACGTCATTTACCGCTTGAAAACGTCGCAAGTGACGCATGTAGTAGTTTCTGGGAAACAGCTTTATATAAGGTGCTAACAAATTAGTCACGGACATTTTAAGAGATAATTACAGAGACATTACGTTAAAACAATTAACTTTTAACTGTAACTAAGGAACCTTTGTACAGTCAGCAGCAGAAGTAGTTAAGCATTTGAGGTGTTCAAAATGAGGTCAACACGTCTCTATTGTCAAGAGAATAAGAGCGCGTGTAGGTCATTTTGAACACTTCAAACGCTTAGCAACTTTTGATGCTGACTGTATATATTTTTTTTTGTTTTCATTTACCGAACAAACAATGTTTCTTTTAAATAATCACCCTATAATGTACCTGTCAATATGTTTAACACTATCTATCGTGTCACGTCAAAAGTTGTATTTCTTAAATGCCAACAATTTATCAACTTCAAGTGGCCAGTTGAATGTTAGTTTTAAAAGGTTCTAGAACGTCTAAAGAGGTCTCATCTAATTATCTTATTAACAAGGCGTTTTAACGTGGCAAATTTGTATCCTAATTTTCTTCAAAAAAACATAGCAAAACCAATTATGCTTCATTTTTAAATGTACTCCGAGAAGCGAGTACCTACTATCAGCTGTTAAAATATCCGTGATTAATTTGTCAGCACCTAATATGTATGTATATGTCGGCGTGGTTTGCTTTTGGCGTTCAAAACTTTAATACAGGCACGCTATACATATAACATGTAAAGAGCCTCAGGAAGATGTCACCAAAATAGTAGTAGCAAATCTCATATTAGTGCTAAAATGAAACCCTCACGTGAGCCTGTACATTATTGAGATACAAGGTATTAACGATAGTCTGGCTACATACTATGTCACACGAAAAACAAACCTAAGAAGCAAGTCCCATAAAGGTTCCACCAAAATAAAACAAAATCTCGCATACATCTCACACAATGTTAAAATTAAAACCATAAATTATTGAGCAACTAGCACATCCTAGACAGAATAGGTAGAAGTTGTATCTATAGGTACATGTTTCAACACGAAAGTAGAAAAATACTCAACACGAAAATAAAGTATCGGCAATATCTGTACAGTCGCCATCAGATATATCGGAGCTGCGGAGGTGGTCACAAATATCTGTACATGCACTTTATCGCCTTGACAATATGGCGTTGTTCAGATATTTGTGACCACCTCCACAGCTCCGATATATCTGATGGCGACTGTACACCGTGTAGTAGCTACCTACAATAGAAAAAAAAAAACGAATTATTCCCTTGTCTACCAAAATGAAAAAACACCTCGTCGGAAATCTCACACGAGTGCTAAAATTAAACCCTCGTACGAAGCCCGTACATTATTGAGCATGTTAGCACGGCCTACATTCGCCCGCCTAAGCCCGCCCTACATACGCTGAAAGGCTTCGCGGCCGTGACAATGGCGGTTGCGAACGTTTGTTTATCTCTAGACGCATCGGGACGTTCCGACAGGTTCAATGGGACATGTTCCGAGGAGTTGATGGCTTGAATGGACATATTCTGTGAGTTCTGCGGAGACAGACATATTATTTCACTTTTTAACTGTCTACCTACGGATCATTTAAATAAAGGCGCAAGGATGTAAGGTATTGAATGTCTTATCAAAACGGGTAAACCGTACATAAGAAAACCAGACATTACTTACGTCTTATATGAATAGTTGTTCAAAAATTATTAAATCAATTATTTTACAAATGAAATGTAACTAACAGAAACGGACGAATTAAAGTGAAATTCATCCCATATTTCGAATCCTTTAGAAGCGTTTGTGATGATCCAGCGAACTCAGTGTACGTGACTGATTCCCTATATTTGTCATATTTGGTTTTGCATATGTACTGATAACTACGACTATAACATTTAAAAAAAAGCATCCTTAATCAATAAAGAATAAAGACTACAAATCTCAGAACGGCAGGTACTTTTAATCACACCACATCGCACTGATACTGTAGGTTCATTGCCCGATAACTTATAACGTAGGTATAATTAGCGGTCGAAGTGAATCACTCGGACAGGTTAACGCGTATCAAAAAATAAGTTGACCTATTGTACGGTAATGCATTGTTTTCGCGGCTACCACTGTACTTATTCATGCAGGTATATTTAATGAAGATACAATACGTGATATGAGACAGTTTCCATTTCATTTTAGGAGCCGAAAGAAGCGTTTATTTTCAGTCATGTATTTATTTATTTTCCTAAGTAAATCTTGTAACGGGAACTTATGTAGGAATGGAAGATTGACATTACTGTACATTAGATAGGTATTTGATGTGGAACTATACACTTAATATAGACTGTAATGCAGCACTCGCGCACCATTGTCTAGCATGATAAATAGTCGGCGCGACGACGCGGTAGGTAAGTGTGACGTCAGACAATAATAGTACATTGTACAAATGTGTTCTAGCCTAGTCTAAGCTTCTCATATTTATATCAATGCCATAAAATATTAGGTACTGAGATCTGTATCTAATAGAACGCTCTATTACCCCATCTTTACACTAAATATATTTTCGACTTTCGATAGCTTGACAAATATCATCACATAAATATTTGTACCCTTTAGGTATTCTCAGGAAATCATGGGACGCTTAGTCGTACTAAAAGTACCCGTGATATCAGATTCCTATGGCTAAAATTCTCTGAAAACTCGACTGCGACAAAATAAATACTACTGACTGCTTAGGTATCGGTTACGAGCGTCCACTTTTGGTCATAGATCGCCACAAACAGCAGCCTGCTAAGTGTGGGAATTATGGTACTAAACCCCCAACCCACGGTTTAACACCATACATAATTCCCACACTTAGCAGGCAGGTTGGCGGGTTCCACCGCTCTACAGTCACGATGCTGCCCGTCCTCCTGTGGTTTCTGTTCGTTTAGGGACCGGTTTTGTTCCAAAAACAAAGAAAAAGACCTTAAGAAAGAACTGACCTTCAAATATGTTCTGTATGATGAGGTAGCTCTGCGTGACAACAATGAGCAGCGCCACGTGGGTCCACGCGAACAGGCTGAACTGCCGCATGTAATAGCGCTTCACGAGCGACAGCACGAACCACACGAACCCGACGCAGTACAGGCTGAAGGAGATGAAGCGGTGGTACGTCACCAGGAAGTGGAGGTAATCCTGTGGACAACCCCAACATTGATTATCAGCTAGATTATCATACCGCGATGAGAAAGGGGTTAAAAGTTACAGATATAGTGAGAAATTATTTTCCTTCGGGAAAACTCGGATCTTTATCGGAATACGATGACACCCGAACTGTCAATGAATAATCGTATTAAATGAGTGACATTTTCATATACACAAATATGGAACTTTATTATTTGGCGTTAAATGTCAAAGTTGAAAATGGCATGTGACATTAAATAATAAAGTTCCAAATTAATAGATATGAAAATGTCATTAATTTAATCAAGTCATTGATCGACAGTTCGGCTGCCGTCGTAGATATGTCGATAGAGTTTTCCTGATGGTAGATAGTTTCTGGTCATCTGTACCTACATATTTCAATACACTTATGTCAAAATCAATATGGATTGGCAGTTATCTCAATTGCGGTTCAGTATTAAGAACATGGTCACATTGATCACTAACATTAAAACTATTAATTCAAAATCTGCCATGTAAAACGAGATAGTAGAAATCTACACATGTATGGATAAAGGATAGATGATTATTTGTATTTAAACTTTCGTGAGTCATAGTAATATGTCATGAAACAAAATTGTTCGGCACTCTTAGTGCTTTAAAATGGAGACTTATGCTCTCGGAAACTAACTACGGTTAAATAAACGTGAGTAAAACAGTTTTTATTCATAACAACAATTTATGGTTTTTGAAAATGTTGTATACCTACTTGTCGTCACTTAGAAATAACAACTTAACTAGGCCACTAAATTAGATCAACAATCTAAGCAATCTAGTAAATTGCTTTTAAACGACCCAGCGACATCCCTTGAGTTACGCATCGGGTTACGCGTAATGGAAAATGCCAAAATCGATTTCGGACCATTATATATATTAGAGAAGATACACAAAATAGCAAATTGAGCATCAGAATTCAGAATATAATTATGTTAAACGTTTATTTAATCTGGCAAATCGGTACCTAGTATCTACTGGGGCTTAAATGACACGTAATTACTAATTACGAATGATAGTGCGATTATTATAGATTCATCAGTTAGACAGACTATTTGTAATGTAATTAGATAAATAAATTGACCTTGAGACGATTCTTTAAACGATAAATTTAATAAAGAACAAGTGCGTTCTTATATTACTTTCGACATTATTTACATCGCGTACGTAGGTACTGTTCGTCACATTGATATTATACTGATAATTGATAGAATCAAAGCTGCACACTTAAACTGATTGTAAATGTGATACTGATAACCAATTTAATGACCTGTATTAAATTGATGATTATGTCAATTACGAATAAGTTCTGAGAAACTTTTTTGGCCTTAGCAGTTTTTATTAAAATTTACACTAATATTTTAGCAGGCAGGTTGGTCTAAAATAAGCTTAGGCTAAGTTTGCAGAACTTGCACCGAATTAAAACCATAAAATTCAATTTGCCATGAAAATATGAAGTTTGTAGTGGTACTGTTAATTCTTTTGTCGACTACCTCTTAAGCATAAGTAAGTAGATTCTCATCACCCGCCTTTAAGTCTATTAAGTTTGACATTATATAAACTTACATATTGCATGGTTTTCGGCACCTCTGACCAAAGACTCGCTCTGGACTGTCTGGAGCCTTTGCTGCCTGTGCGCTAACTTTTATTGGCTAATAGATCAATCGGAACCAAGCTATGTCGTGGAAATTTCTTCCTTCAACTACACGTTTGCGGTATCCATTTTTACCAAGAAGTGTTGGCTGCCTCGGTATTTGTGACGTGGTAGTAATATTAAATACTGTCCTTCCACATAAAAAATTTGCTTAAGCAGTTCCCGCGTAACGACTACTGATTAAACTTCTTTCCATCTAGCGTACACCATTGCGCTAAACAAGATAGGGCGAGGTATATTCCAGCGAGTTCCATCCGGTGAATTTGCCCCAGTCATTAGATACATGCATCTTCGCGTGAAGAACGCAGTTAAAGGCAATGGCGCTATGTCATTAATAATTGTGACACTATCTAGCAAAAGGGACCCTATTGTCGATGGCGCTTACGTCGAATCGCGTTGCGTGTGTATTGCGGCATCTTGAACAACGGCGTAAGCGCCATCGACAATAAGGTCCCTTATCATAGCTAATGTCACAATTCGATTTATAATTAAGTCCCGATTTATAATTAAGTAAATCACGTGGTAACGTGAGTACCGAAATGTTTCGTAGACAGCATATGTAAAAGTTTTGAGTGGTGACTCCTGTTTAGCATAGGGTGAATCGTCCAGGTTTCTGCTCCGCATAAGTGTATACTCAGAACGCAAGTTCGATATACTATCATTCTTCTTCTGGTGGTTAGTTATTATAGTTAAAAAAAATTACAGAACCGAACATGGTTGCGGCCACTGAATATTCTCCAGACCACAGGGCTCGTTCAAAAATATAGTAGTTAAGTATTTCGGTATTTATTGTACATGAATGAATCATGATTATGAATGTAATTTTGATGTAGGTATAAACGAGGAAACACTTTTAGCATTTTCATGATAATTATAAGCGCAGCACCGGCGCATGGTTACTTTGACAAGACGAATGAACTGGTTCGTGTCAATATTAATATTTGCAGACGGAACATTACTATAGGAAGCAACATATATAATTATCAAGGATAGCCTTATAACTTAGCGCTAGGTGGCAACAAGGTCGCCCAAAGAGCAGAGGCCTAGAGCCTATTTCCTATTTAAAATCATTCAAATGGAATATGGAATATGCATGCATTTTTAACCGAAGAAAAAAACGTAGGAGGTACTCAAGTCGAAGTGTATATATTTGTTTATGTATGACCACGCATAACTTTTTACAGAGTAGTCAGTGGCAAACCTGCGATTAACTTTTAAAAGCCTTACAAAAACGACCTGTTGGCAGTAGACACCCGTGACGTAGCGCTTGGCTGGGCCATTAGCGTTAGTGTTTCAGGCGCCAAGCGACGCAGGTTGAAAAATACTAGTTTTAATTAATATAACTTATTAAAATTAACAATAAATTGTGAAACTAATATTGTACTTACCTATAGATATATATAACACATAATTAATTTTGTTATACATTTCTAAATCACATGCATGTTCTCTATTTCATGAATTATACATATAAACTGTAAGTCTTCGCTCATATAACAAATAAATAAATAACTAGAATACTTAATTAAAATATCAAATTTCAATTATTTTCAATACTTAACAAACAATTAGGATAATATTTTTTTTATATGCCCGTAAATCGTATCCTTCACATTTTTTCCAAATACGTAGTCAAGATGGGAAAACTGTTTGTGCTCTATTGTATAGGTTTCAATCACGTTGGGCATTTTGTTCGACAGGATTGCGACGTCACGGACATCCGATAACCAGTCTGCATCACTACAAACTAGAGCCACGGGCACCCTTACATTAGTTAGTTTGTAGCTCGGCGGTTGCGGATACCCGTATTGTTTTATATTTTCAGTGACACCGTAATCGAATTGTCTAAACATTTTCGATACCATTAATTGTCCGTAATGAACGCTTTGTTTCACTGAAGAACCAGCCGGCGTGTGGTCCAAAAGGACTGGTAAAACTGAAGCATTCATCGTGTCTAAATTAAACCCGGAGGTAAAAAGTAGAAAGCTAAGGCAGAATAATTTGTGAAACTGTCCGCTACCAGTGTCACCACAAGATTCTCTCATGTACAGGTGCCTACTTTCTTTTGACGACAACCTTTCCAGTAGTATGGGCACTGACAATCCACGAAGAATGGGCGACTGGGCGTTATACATGAAGGCAACCGGTGCTAACGCGACCATGACTGATATCTTGTCATTGTACTCCGGTCTCTCCGAGCACATTACCCAGAAGCATGTTGTTCCTTGCGAATGGCCGATGTATTTTAACTTATCTTGGCTGGTAACGTTCAAAGTGTAATCGATCATAGCGGGAAGGTCGTAGTAGCCGATCTCGTGCCAGGAGAAGTCCCAGAATTTAGATTGAGATGGTTTAAGATGGACGTGCCGTAAGGAGTGTTTGGTGCCGCGAGCATTGCCAAGCCACACATCGTACCCGTCTTTTGCCAGCAAATATGCTAGGCCACTGTCTGGCCCAGCTAACACAAAATCTTCAACACTTCCGCCTAACCCGTGCATAAGTAACACAACTGGGCCGTCACTGGGTATTCTGAATAGTGTGAGAAAAAATCCATCTGCTGTGACAGTTTCGTGAGTCTCCACAGGGTATCCATATTTTTCGATTAATTGGGTGCTGTTGAGCCGCCAATCTTCATTCTTGAGGCCGGTATTGTAGTCTCTCGCGACACTCACACGTTTAGAATATATAATATTATCGATCAGAAGATTTTGGACAAGTCTGTCGGTATTGAGAGTCCATGACACAGTCAGAAAAACACTGCTGAGAATACTAATAATTTTTGCGAATAGTTCCCCATTGATCATATAGTTTAGAGTACCAACGGGACTGGTCATGTTGCCAATAGAATCTTCAAGCGGCTTAAACAACTGAGACTCCATCACACTTAAAAGCTGTCCGTGTATCGCGGTAATCGAAAATAAAACGACGAAATTAAATAATTTTGGCATTATTATGGCGTCCGGCACGTGTGCCGCCGTGGTCTAAATCAAACTGAGTTTTTGCCAAACATAAATAGGCATATTTATCAAAGAAACATGTACGGATATTAAACAGTCCTCCCATCGCGACTAGAAGGTCCAAAGATTAGGCTCGACACTTCCGCCTGTCCGATACAGGTAACGAAGTTATGATAATTACCAAGGTTTGTAAGAAACGGCGCAATAAAATACTTTACCGTACAAACAATAAAGGTTATAAATGATGTAAAAGAATGTAATCATTAAACAAACATCCCTTAATTTATTTTTATTTAAAATGTATATATTAATAAGTATTATCATTTTCTTACAATTTTTAAGGCGTCATATCATAGAATAATATGTTCGATTTACTTCAACAATTGGCCTGTTAAAGTGTATGTGGAAATTCTAGCCATCATAGATGGAACATCAGACTGCATGATAGAATAGAATAGAGCGACCGTCAACGAGCGTGTAGTCATAGACTGCGAGCTAGTGACAGATTTATAAGGTTTGTAGCGTAGTAACTTGTTATGTTAGCGGAAGTCTCTATGTTACTTTGTGTGTTGGAATGAGAGTTCCGGTAACACTATTAGTTACAAATCATTATGCAAAATTTCTCAAGTGCCTGTTATATACCTATGCAATACAAGCGGAAGTCACTTTTTGACACCAAGGGATATCCGCTTGCTTTACAAGTTACAAGCTTTTCAGAAATACGAGTCCCCTTTATCCTTTATTTGTATTTTACGAAAGACGTGTTACGCCAGAATTGACTGTTACTATATAAGTATACAGACTACTGTATATATACCTAGTATCAATCAATATATAGTAACTGTAGGCATACACACAAAAAATAAATGCCTTTAAGGTCAATTCACACACAGCGCGGGCGCGGTCGCGGGTAAATGAACACCTTCACACAGCGCCCGCGCCACACGCACCCGCCGGTTGTGTGAAGGTGTTCATTTAAAACTAGCTGAACAATCGCGCCGCGGGCCCGCCGCTGGTCCGCGTTAACACGCGCCCGACCCGCGCCCGCCTGTGTGTGAATCGAGCATTAGGTTCTGGGATTCGAACCCAGGACAATTCTGCTTCAGACTCAATAGACGAGACCGGTCGTCATAATTTAAGTAGGTATAGACAGAGTTGACGTAACGGACAAACATAATGAACGTCATTCAGTGATAATGACATTGACAAAGAAAGCGTTATCGTCATTAACATATTTAGCGTCACACTTAACTATAGTAAAAAGCATCGTACGACTGATATGTTATCTACGCAAACAATTACAACGTAATACATATATCGTCGGCCGGTCGTATGAATTTCCCAATCAAGAATTTCGTAAGAATAAGAAACGGCAGCACATCATGAACTGTCTACAAGTTATAAGGGAATATTCCTAGCTGTGGTAACGACGCGAAAGCGAAAAACTATAGGCGGTTGTTACACTGCGAGCGTAAACAATACAGCGCTATGGAAACGCAAAGCGCTATCTCTATCCCACGCCGTCACCGCATCCGAAATTCGCATCAGTGTGACATCCGTCTTAGATTACGCAAAGGATATAATGAAATTCCTATGACTTTACACGTTTTCCCTGATAACCCAGCAACGTTATCAGGGAATCTCTAAATCTTCAAACAATGTCTTTTAAACTATGGCGAATGTTAGTTAGGCACATCATGATATGCCTAGGAATTTCGGGATTTACCTTATATTATGATCGGGTGACAACACATACACAGAAACTTTTTTCTATCAAATTATAAAGCTTTATTAATTTTACCAGACTGATGAAACAAAATACATATATTGTACATAAAACAGTGCCTATTTTTATCTTTCGGTATATCGACAGTGACTAGAAATACATACGTTGTGTGTGTTTCAAACTTTAAATTTTTAATTTTTACCGTTTTTGTTATACAACACACTGACAAACACATAGGTACAGGAGGCATATCTATACGGCGCCGTTTAGCATCTTACGGGAACCCTTAACTTATGTGTAAATTATCGTTTTTCTCGATTGGTCTATAAAGGATGTGTTTGACTATGGAGGTGTAATTGGAAGGTTTGATTTTACTCACCAAAGTGAGCTTTTTTGGTTCTGCAACTTTAAAAAAAATTATATTAATTGTTAATTTTATTATTATCATACACGTTAATACTGTTTCTTTACACTTTTAAGAAACTTCAAATTTCAAACAAGGTAATGTCCCCCTCGTACCACGAGACCATTACCATTGCGATAATATCGCAATTTTGATACACAAGTTGTCCAAATAGTCAGTATTTTTTAAATGACGAAAAAAAATTAGGTCACTTAAGTGTTTATAATCGAGCCTTCTATTTAAAGCGCCATAATCGCTGTATTATGGTAATGAATCAATCACTACATTACACAACAGCAATAAAATAAAACTTGGCCCAAAAGTCCATAATAAATTGAATTTATTATCATTATTACATACTTAAAGTAAAATATACCTATTAGTTTCTTTCCAATCATCTTATACGATACAAACTGAACCGACCAGATGCGGTATCAATGTCAGAGGCTGTTACGCGTCACGTGAGTTAAGTGGTCGCTGTGTAGGTACGTCTAATTACTAGATAACTACTAACCTAGGAGTAAATAACGTTTGCACCACTAGTACAGCGGAAGAAATATAGCTGCGTTACTGTTTTCTATTTCAAGTTTAAAGTTTTTCATATCTCGATAACAATTTCTTTATTCTGTTGTGAACTAATTCTTTCGGATTCTTTGCAAACACATAGTCAAGATGAGTAAAGTTTTCGTGTACAATTTTGTAAGCTTTGACCAATTTTGGCAATTTCCTCATAAACTTCTCGACGTCGCGGTCGTCTGAAAGCCAGTCGCCGTCACTATAAATCATAGCAACAGGCGCGCTTATGTGTGCTATTTTGTAATCCGGCGGATCCGGACTACCATATCGTTGCATGTTCCCATTAACACCGTAATCGAACCTCCTAAATTTACCGGACACAATACCTTGTGAATAATGGACACATTGTTTTACTGATGAACTGGTCGGCGAGTGGCTGAGGACAACCGGCAGAGATGTTGTGTTTAAATGATCTAGGTTGAACCCAGCAACAAACATCACTACGTATCGACAGATGAAAGACTCTATCATCCCGTCACCTCCACACATTCGTCGTGTGTAAAGCTTACTGCCTTCACTGGAGTAGAACATTTTTAGAATAATCGGAATATACTGTAATATTCGAGCATGTGGTGACTTTGCGTTGTTTAAGAAACCTATCGGTGCCAATGCAATCATGAGGGATATTTTATTATTGTACGCTGGCCGCTCGGAAGCCATCACCCAGAAGCACGTGTTGCCTTGAGAATAACCAATGTATCTTAACTTAGTTTGTCCCGTTTTGTTTAAAGTGTAATCGATCATTGCTGGAAGATCGTAGTATCCAATTTCGTGCCAGGAGAAATCCCAGAATTTGGCGGAAGACCACTTTAGGTAATTATGTCTTCGAGAATGTTTGTTGCCACGTGCGTTACCCAACCATACATCGTAGCCTTCCCTCGCCAGTAAATACGCAATACTATTATCCGGTCCCATTATCAAAAAATCGTCAGCACTTCCGAACACTCCGTGCATAAGGAACACAACCGGGCCGTTACTGGGTATTCTAAACAGAGTGAGAATGTATCCGTCTTCAGTGACAGTTTCGTGAGTCTCCACTGAGTATCCATACTTTGTTATAAGTTGGACGCAGTTCAGGCGACAGTCTTCGTTACGACGACCGGTGTCGTAGTCTTTAATGAAGCTCCTACGCGTTGATGTCAGAATGGTAGCATCCAAAAGTCCAAGAACATTTTCGTCGGCGCTAATGGCTCCAGCTACACTCTTGGTCGCACTGCCGAATAATCGGAGGGCGTTTGTAGCAAATTCTCCATTAAAGTCATCCACCGTCTGGGTCTGGTTTACTGTCAGATCTCTGATTAAATTTACTGACTGAGGCACAACTATATGAACAAGCTGCCCGCGGACCGAAGCAATGGTAAATAAGATTGACCATATAATTATCTCCGACAGCATTATGGTGTTTAGAATCGACACTCTTGCCACTGCGGTCTATATTAAACTGATCGTTTGCCATGGTGTAACATATCGTGAATATCATTTACATGCAATTATTACAAAAACATTAAAAAACGTGTAAATAAGGTTGTTGTATGTGCCGTGATAGCCATGACATCAAGGACCTACACGAGCAGGTTTGATTTTTTTTATTTATTCACTATTGTTGTTATTTTCAGTTAAGCTCAATTTAGATACCCTGGTTACATTGGATTTTGCTAAATTATGTATAAAATTCATGTTAAAATTATGGTAAGTATATATTTGTAAACAAACTAGATATTACAGTCAAATTAAGTTCTTAAATATGTATAGGTAGTTACTTATTTAAGAAAGAGCTGTAGCCACAGTATTACATTATTTTTTTAATTCGAATTGGTTTATATTCTAAGCAATTAATCGAAATTTCCAATGTAAGGCGATATTTTTTAACGAATAAGTCTAAAAATAATGAATATAAATTTCTAAATTATGCAAAAAGCAAACAGTTAACCAAAAAGCTAAGGGTTTCTAATCTCAAAAAAAACTGTATGTTAGGAGGATAGGTATGGTAGGTACACAAATATAGTCGACAGACAAACACAATTAACAAAAAAATAAATTAATATTTTTTACATTGTAATGAAAATAATTCTTAAATTTCTTATATTTTATTTGACCTCTGTATTCTTTAAATTAATTGTTTATAATATTATCTTTTGTATAATTTTTACTTACTTAAATAAATTATTATTTTTTAGTCCCAGATCATTCAGATCATAGCGTTTCTTCAAGGTTCTATAGTTAATATATTATATATAAATCAGTAAAACAATTCTCGCCAGTGTCTGACACCGACAACTGAATAACACGTAAGTTACGCTCAGTTTTTCAATAACCTAATCGTTTATCTACTTGATGTTGAACTATTGGTAATGGAATGTGCCCATTCATATTTAGATGTTACCATATACACTATTGTTTGTTCATATACTAGTTACTATATACAGCAATTTAGATATTTAAATAGTTATCATGGTTTTGAAGTTATAACAGTATGTTGCTATAATTAAATTAATCAACGAGAAGTTAATGAATTATGACCGAAACCAAAATTGCGTCGCTTTTTTTCCCGAAAATGCCAAGACTGAAATTTCGGCCGAACCTTTTATTTACACGGGAGCGATTATCTTTTGTATCAAAACAAAATAAAACAAAAGTGACTGAAGTTATTTTTTACGGCCTCACCTTCTGTGTAACTTCTGCTGACTGTCAAGAGGGTTTGAGGAGCAGTGTCAGATTAGTTCAAGTTTTTGGTGCCCATTGACGACATGTCATAAATGTCATAATCATAACATGTTGTCAGTGGACTCATGGTGAATAATAAATAAAACTCACCGTTCTGTTGATCACAACCCCGAAGTAGTCAATGAGGTTCTCTCCGTAAAAGAAGTAGTTGGAAGTCAGCAGGAAATACCAGGACAGCGAGCGGAACCACGGCAGACCGTGCACGCGGTAGACCGCGTAGCCGATGTTTATGATCTCCTCGAAGCATTTCACTTGCACGCAGAGGACCTGATGGAATAACGCCAAATTGTTTTTTTTATAGCTGTTACGAGAAGCCAATATGGGTCAATAGACGGCCCGATAAAAAGTATGTAGTGTATCTAATGCGCCGTGTGATGCCGACTGACTAGAATAGCACCACCCCATCTCCTCCCGCGGGTGTCGTAAGAGGCGACAAAGGGAAAAATCCTACGGACGGGCAGCAGCGTCTGTCGAAACCCAATCAACAGCTGCTGCGGTCGCAAACCCGCCTGCCAAGCGTGGCGACTATGGCAACTACCCCCAAAGATGATACCAGTCATATTTGTGGGAGGCCTATGTCCAGCAGCGGCCTGCATACGGCTGAAATGTATCTAATGGACGATGGCAACATTAGTGCCTAAACTGCCTTTAAGAGCAATAAATTGTTAAACAAATGATCTTGCGCCAAAGTGGGCAACTACCATTGCCATAATTGGGGTAAAACAATTTTAAACCGCCGAATTTAGATAGTCTATAAAATTATACATCTTTTACTGGAGGATTAAATAAAATATACTACATACATTGTAAAATAAGTATTTAGGTACTTTGACCCCGTAATGGAATGACAATAATTTCCTTATACTAAATTTAAACATAAATTGCTTAAATAACATTTTTTGTAACGAACAAACTGTCATTACAAGCATAACATACGCCAACTAGTTGATAACAGTGTGCGGTGGAAATGAGCTGGGTTTAAATCGTAATGTTAAAGAATAAACTAAACAACAGAACACATCACTTCCGCCTGACCATTGAAAACCGAGCACTTAGGGCTGACTGGAACCCCTGATTAAATATAGTATTTGAAAGGACAGTGGCGAGCATTACAAATACTTGCATTGGACTCACTTTTACTACCACTGTTGCTAGTTACTGACCACCAACCTTTTTATAACGCGCCATAACTTAATCTTTTAAACTTTAAGGTCCATTTTAATTGTAATTATTCGTATTAGATACGATATGAACCCATCCATGCGGGCCAGTTAAACAATAAAAAAACGAAGATAATCATATAAAAATCATCGAATCGAATCGGTATTTCACATTTCGGTATTCCGGCCGATTGATAGGTACATATTTTACAAATGATTATAAAGCCGTATTTTACTAAGGAAATGTACAAAATTATGATATAATTAATAATTAATTAAATTATATTACAAATGTTTTTTTTGTCTTTTTTATGTTATTAGCTGACACACTCATGGACATCATGGTACGTCACACTTCTTTCCGCTAGTGACTGAGGGATATCTTGGACAACTATACAGTCTATTATATAGACTAATATATTGGTATTGTATTTGTACCTTTTAGGAACCGAATGCAGTAATTCACGAGATGACAGCGTGATGTCTAATCTCTACCTTTGGAATTAACAAGAGTAAACACTCAAGTTATAAATAGATTGTACGGGCGGGTGTAACTTTCTAGTCTAGTTCATTGTTACAATGGTGTTAAAGTTTAATTGTTGAGCCATTTAGGGTTCACTTAACATTGGGCATTTCATATAGTAAGTATTAAACAAAAGAAAATACCTTGAACCGTAAGTGGCTCAACAATTAAAGTCTGACTGTACATAAATACGCTCTTGCATGATTGGATTGCACGCCTTCTGGACCTTCTCTTTCTATGAAACGTTTGATTAATCATTTCTTTTATTTTTAAACTATTCGATTGATATTTTCATTTTCACTTAAGCTGCTTCTACATTTTTGTGCATTACAATAGGTATATTTATTTTATATTTCAAGCTTAGGTACACATTGAGAACCGAATTTTTATTTCTTAAATTAGCACGTATATAAAATTAAATAAATATTTCCGGACAATCTGATACAAATCGACCTAGTCCTACGGTAAGCTCAGTAAGGCTTGTGTTGTAGGTACTAGACGACGATATATACATATATAATAGATAGATACATATAAATACTTAAATACATAGAAAACACCCATGACTCAGGAACAAATATCTGTGCTCATCACAAATAAATGCCCTGACTGGGAATCGAACCCAGGACCATCGGATTCAAACAATTTAGTATTAGAAGATTAGTCGCTCATCAACATCATATCTACCGGCCATGCAATTTGTTTGGAGAAGATTAGCTAAGTGCACCACAGCACAGCTTGGTACATGCTCTCTGTTCTGATTTTGTATAACAAGTGCGTTCCAGTTATTTTTGTATATAATGCATACCATAACCATAGAATGCTACTGACAGAATGCTTAGATAGAGATGAAAATGCACTTACTGTAATCATCAAGGCTAAAGGACCTCCATAGATAAGAAGACAGAAGGCTCCGATCATTAGCCAAGTGAAGATACCTCGGATCACCCAGTTCCGCCATCTAAATTAAAGATATGATTAAAGGTGTATGTTTCACAAGGATTATTACTGCTATAAAACTTATTATTTAGCAGTTTTGTGTGTACAACATCTTAGTACATCCATGAATCTGTATATCTACATTTTAGTACATCCGTGTATCTGATAGTGATACAGTTTAGATCAACAAATAATTATGCTGAGAAATAAAATGCTATGACAGCCAATAAAAATGTGTTTTAGTATAATTAATACAGCTTATATGAGAATTAAAAGTACCCTTCACTTAATTCTAGTCCCAACATATAACCAAGAAAGTTGACAAAGTGAGTGTTTCCAATAAAGTTCAATGTATAAAACGAAGACCAATATAAGTGTTTACTTGTACATTATATACTTACCCCATAAACATATTTCAACAAGGCAAATAAATAATGCATACTAGTTCTTGCATGAAAACAAGCTTGCATTAATTATCAAAATACAGCATAAGCATGAAATCAGATTTGGATTGTGTTTATTTGCACCTAATGATAAACTGGTTGATGATAGAATCTATTTTAAACATTTATATTAATTTGTCAACAAATACATAATGGATTTTGAGAGGCGCTAAACAGCCTTATGCCTAATTAGTTATGCAACTGGCCCTGGTTCATAGTCAGAGAATATAATTTATGTTGTCAAGCAGAATAAATAATAACTATTGAAAAATGTGTTGTTTTTATACAACAACAGTGGCAAACAAGCATACGGCCCACCTGGTGGTAAGCAGTTACCGTAGCCTATGGACTCCTGCAACTCCAGAGGATTCACATGCGCCCTTTAAGAACCCATACACTTTTTTTTGAAGAACCTCATACTGTAGTCCCTAATACATACTATTAAAAACTCTTTATAGTTTATTGTTCCTTTACTATTAAAATATGATTTTTAAAAACTCTTAATGCTGAACTTCTTCAGTTAGAAATGATGTGAGGCGTACGTTTTCCTATTGTTATCCAAAAACATGAATTGAAATGAGGTATGTATACTGCTATTGGGGCTAATTTAAATTTTTAATGACCATAAATATTACTCAGCAGAAAAAATCTTGAATTTCATTATAAAACATAACATGTTCCTACTAAAACTAAAAATCAACAATATGAATGATCCCACATCCTTACCTCGAAGACAGCCCGGAAAGAGCAGAGTCCAGAATTTCTGGAGTCTTATCCGTGCCCTGGGGAAGGTTCTTCGCCATATCGTCCACATACTTTTCTTCTAACACCTTTTCTTCCTCCGAATCAACCTAATAACAATAGTAATATGAAAAAACGCTTAACTAAAACTGGTTTCGTATTTGGAAAGAAACAAGAATACATAGTTACATGGTCAGATTCTCCAGCGGTCTCAGCTTTGTCGTTTCTATCACCTTCGCCACCTCGGTGTCTTAGTTCACTCATTTTGATTTCAGGCACAATTTAGTGCACAATACACAAAATTCTAAAGGACGCGAATTATTTTAAACCATTTACGATTAGAAAACATCCGATGTTTTCCGCCGACTTGTCAAACGAAAAATCAATACTATAATTTTTTTTTTCTGGGTTGCAAGAGTGGCAGCATATTTATTTATGGAAGAAAATGAAACATAACTACTATTTTAAATAGGGTCATCACTTCTATACAAATGGAGTTATAAAAAGAATGTGCCACCAAATAAAATAATGAATTTACAATAGGGTTTACTTTGTCATTGTCTCTTCATATGTAGGAAAGAAATTAAACAAAACTACTCGGGAAAATACTAATGACGAACCAAAATGAATTGGAGTAGGTACTAATGCTGCCCATTTGTCATACTAAATTGCACGGCGTATGATTAACGAATTCCGGTAACAGTACACGAAGTGACTAGACGCTATAAGTGCTAGAGCAGGTGATATATTTTAACGGGCTTCACTGTGCAAGCCTTATTTATTTAACACACGCCTTGACTACAGGTGTTTGTAGCTACTGTTGCATTTTGCGCTAATTGGTGTTACCTAAAACAGTTAGGTACAGACAGTAAAATTTCTAAGTGCATTCTTAAAAACCGTGCAAGACCATGTCAAGCCGCTCAAGCCTTAATTAAGCTATTTTTTTTTTATATTGTTTAGGCTTGTGGTTCAAAAGTTTTTGGAGATGGGGGGCGAAATAAAATAAAAATCCCCATTTTCATATGCAGTTTTTTTTTAAATCGAAAAATGTTTAATCAATGAACCGAAAAAATAAATTTCCTGCACACTATTTTTATTTTACCTTTTTTTTTAGGGAGTACGATACCATAAAAAGAATAAAGTTTCTAATAAAAGTCTGTCAACAATATTTCATAAAACACACATCTGTAATATTTATTTTATAAATATCTTCATAGAAAATGGTAGAAATCTACACAATGGTAGAAATTGGTAGGTAAAGCTAGTAACCCTTTTAGAAAAAAAAAACAACTTAAAGTAAACATGGCGAGTGACCCAGATGATTTTGATCAAAATATAGAAAACGTAAGTAATTAAACACAAATTATACGTTAGTTTTTTAATAAACACTATTCACGAGTATGTATATCTTTAATTTCAGTTAAAGGCTACAGTAAAACAATCATTCGCTCGCGTTTACGCTTCCCTAAAGGCTAGGGAACTTAAGACGCTGAGGCAGCTCGATGCTATACGTAAACAATGCCAAAACGACATAGATCTGAAGCGACACTGTGTTCAAAATATCCATATATCTTATGACAATGAGTCCACACTGCTAGAAAATGTAAGTAATTACGGTTTAATCGATTTAGAAAAGCTTAATTTTGATAATAGTATATTTACTCTAGAAGAGTACATAAGTCCGAATGATGACCACATGTACTCTTATAAGACTATCGAGGATTTATGTAAAGAGAAAGACGAAAATTTGGCTATAGAAGAGGCAGCTTTAAAGCAGTTGACAAGCACGGAAAACTGTGTGTGTTACGTGAACATAAGAACTGAGGAAGTTTCTAAACAGTTTAGAGAAGTTATTATCGACCCTTCACCGGTAAGGCCATCGCAAGAGGCTGATTGTGAAGAACAGAAAGAAATAACCAGTGAGAACGTTACAGAAGATGAAAAGAGTGACAGTTCTGATCCTGAAGTAGTTAAGATAGATCCTACAGATGATTGGTTGAATTCCATAAAGAGCCAAACTGAGACCGAGCCTTCGCAAGTAAGTGACGTTATGGAGCACAGTACAATAACATGCTCTTAAATAATATATAGAGTACTATTAAGTGAATTTACTTAAATCTTGTTACTTGTAAGTTTTAATAAAGTTTTATATTTTTATGCAACATAACATGAATTTTTGAAAACCAATGCACTAAAACCAAAGCACTACAATATCACAAATCCCAGACATTATTTAGTTTGATAGTGATTTGTAAGGATGTGAAACTATAGGCTATTCAGAGATATATATAACTAGGTATCCTATAAATAAGAAATTAAAATTTACCATTGTTAGCCAATTTAATGGGATCACCAAATCACTTTTGCATTTGATTTATTTAGTATTTTATGTGACATATGTCATGAAATAATATTGACAGATCTTGGTAGACCATTGGTGTTGCCTTTGTGCAACTATCAGCGGCATAGTTTGTATACCAAGATTAAGTTTTTTAATTGAATTGAAGTATGCCACTTAACATGTTCAATCAGGAAGTGGGTTAAATGGATTGATGGTTCAATCTCAAAATGTTGAAGTCTTATTGAAAATATATTTTTTGTTTTTTGTTCAAATGTAATCTAACGCAGAATTGTGCAGCTAATGAAGAATTGATCCAGCTACCACTTTACGAAACGCAAGGCCTACTACCGAACAATGTCATGCTCTAAGGGCAAACTTATATGTTATTTTAATTATTTGTTATCTTACTTGACATTGGTGAAATCATCAATTGATTTATTGATGGAAGCCATATTTTTTTAAAAGAAGAAGAAGTGGGTTAAATTGTTACCACACTTAGGTAAACATTAATGCCCTATGTTTTTAAAAATGTACTGAAGTAATATTTACTGCTACATATTCCATTTAAACTTATTGAGTTGGTGACCTACTTACTTAGCCACTTTAAGTGCTGCATTGTGTTGAAAGGTACTGTTTGACCTTTATACCATCCTGCTCTATGATGAAAAAATACCTGTGTGTCACTGATGCCATGACATGACTCATAAGTATGACAGTGTATGCCTTCACATAAGACCCTGCTTGTGACACTGTGGCATCCTGCGACACATTCTTCTGTGAATATAATTTGATACCCATATGTGTCTTTAAAGTTAAAAGTTATCAGTTGAAATATAAAGGGTCTAGCAGGCTAAGCTAACAAGATTGGCCCCCGCAACGGATTTGGTTGTAAGTGGAGGTGCGGTAGTAGCAGGTCCTAAGAACACTGTACATGCGTAATATCAGCCTTTGATCTCCTTTTGTTTTAGACTTATCCACGAAAATGTCAAAATATCAAGGTAATTTTTAAACGGTTATTGCAGCTAGACCAAGCAAGCAAGAGTAACCAAATAAATTCAGAATGAAGGAGCATAAAATAGGGCTTATAATGCATATTTTTACAGACATTCATTTCCTTGAACTTGGATGAAAAAAAAAGATTTTTATTATTTATAATTTAAATATTTAATAAAAAATAATTGATTTGTTCTTAGTTGTATAGATGGCAGCACCATCTCTCTAGCTACGTCAGAATCCTGAAAGTTATTCCTTTCCGGTGGCGAATGCACTAGTCCCAAAACGCACTATTAGTCAATATACTCTAATTTCGAAAGCCCCTCTTCTCATAAGAA
This sequence comes from Grapholita molesta, assembly GCA_022674325.2. Classification (NCBI taxonomy): domain Eukaryota; kingdom Metazoa; phylum Arthropoda; class Insecta; order Lepidoptera; family Tortricidae; genus Grapholita; species Grapholita molesta. Next base: position 8,706,353 of record CP053126.2, read on the forward strand.
ACTAAGCCCAAAATACCATATTTCCAAAAAGGCTCATTCTCGATTTACACGAGAACCATTGAGCACTAGTCCCAAAATACACTTTTCCCAAAATACCCCAAATTGTGTTCACCTGTGAGTATCGTAATACTTTATTCTCATAATGCATAGCTCTCAAAACACTCTAGTTCCAAAATACCCTATTTTTTAGAATATCTCTTTATTGTGATTGCTTTCATTCGAAACCATTACCCGTTTGATGCCAAAAATAGGATTTATTTATATAATTATTAAAAATAGGATTTATTTATATAATTATTATTTTGATCTACAGGGTGTCCAATAAATGACACGTCACAGTGACTCTGGAGGTAGACTAGGGCAAAAGGTACCAAACCAACTTAACATGACCCCAGTAAAAGTGGTACGGTTTTTGAGTTATTGTCGAATTAAAGTTTTTCATGAACTTTGACCGTTTTTAACATTATTAGTGCCAGTGTGCACTCGGAAAGGTGTGAAGGTTAGTTTTTTTTTATGTGTACGGTACCATGAATTGTTAATTATTAAGATTACAGAAATGGAATTTTATCCAAAAACAAAGTTAAATAAAAAAATAAGTAAGCTAAAACTTTGATCCTGAATTAATTCACAGCGAAACATGGATTTCGACTTTAACTACCAGTCGAGAAAAAAAAAAACTATAAAGGTAATGAGCAAATATCATCAAAATATTAATCATTTTTTACGCAGATTTAAAAATAGTATGATACATGTACCTTCCTGCAATAAAATAGGAATAATTATGATCTTTCGAATGCCCCATAAAAATAAGTTACATCTAGGAAATTTTCAATATCAATTTGTCGGCCTTTAATTGTTTGCGGAATGCCTCCCTTTTTATCCGACTGACGAATAAAAGAAAGTTTATTAAGGATATCATTGAGTGCTGCTTCGAACACACGCCGCCGTAGCTCCTCTTGGGACCTTTTATACTGGGGTCATCTTAAGTTGGTTGGTACATTTTGACCTAGTCTACCTCCACAGTCACTGTGACGTGTCATTTATTGGACACCCTGTAGATCAAAATAATAATTATATAAATAAATCCTATTTTTGGCATCAAACGGGTAATGGTTTCGAATGAAAGCAATCACAATAAAGAGATATTCTAAAAAAATAGGGTATTTTGGAACTAGAGTGTTTTGAGAGCTATGCATTATGAGAATAAAGTATTACGATACTCACAGGTGAACACAATTTGAGGTATTTTGGGAAAAGTGTATTTTGGGACTAGTGCTCAATGGTTCTCGTGTAAATCGAGAATGAGCCTTTTTGGAAATATGGTATTTTGGGCTTAGTTTCTTATGAGAAGAGGGGCTTTCGAAATTAGAGTATATTGACTAATAGTGCGTTTTGGGACTAGTGCATTCGCCACCGGAAAGAGTTATTCATATAGAAGATGCAAGCCTATGAGATGGTAAATGGTGCCCAGAAACTGTTTGGTGAAGGCGTCAGCTGTGAACGCTGGAGGCGGAGGTTCAAATCCTGCCTGGAACTGGCCTTGGTCACTTTCGTTCTTTATATACTTACTGTTTTAATTGTGTATGATTGATTAGGTACGGACTACGGAGGGTACCTAAACAATCAGTGTTTTAATTGTGTATAATTGTTTAGGTACCCTCCTACAGGAACATTATACTCAAAAATAAACACCAGCTTAAAAGCATCAACTTTTATTGTTAATACATTTTTACAAATGGCGTTATGGAACACTTACACTAGGTTTTATGCATTGACTTCCGATTACATTCCCTAATTAATAAATATTACCCTTTATATTTCTGCATGCACATTTAGATTCACAAAATAAAATTAAAAACGCTTTTAAACATGAGGGTATTCTAAATGCACTTTAGGTATTCAGGGAAGTTCAATTTTAACTGCAATTTCTGTGTTACTTCAGTAATGTTGCAAATATCTTTGACACTAATATCTTGATCAAGTCATAGAAATCTATTCTGAAGATTTGATCAGAAATATTGACTTTGTGACTCAAATGACACATGCAGATCTAATGTTACAGATACCAATTCTCAACACCAATCTTTTTCCAGTTCAACTACATCATGCATTCTACTATGATTTTATTTATGGCACTTAAACATGACATTTGTTTAATTAAACTCTTATAAATTCCCAATGTTGGATGGACTGTGGTTCACTGAATAGTGACAGGTATTCTAGTTTGTACTCGACTTTCACACTGGATACGCTGATGGCACAAATACAAGTGCTGTTGCAGGGAATTGTAGGCTAAATATAGGATAGGTGTGATAAATATTAGGTGCAAGACATGGGAGAATGGAAGTTACAGTGTAGAGGAAATTCAATCTTATGACTACATTACAGGCACTAGTTTTCTGTGGAATATTGTTGATTTTAGGCCACCTTTACTAACACGGTGAAAATTTTATTGTCCCATTACTTTACAGTGAGCTACAAACTAAGAATTTACTGATAACATTTTATGATAATACACGTTTCGTATGAATATTGTTACGATAAAGTTTACGTTTTATTGACGAGTTAGTAGTTTAAAAACCGTTTTTAGTAGGATACAGTAAAAGATAGTTCAAAAATGTCGAGGAGTACAAATTCTTAAAATGAGTACAGGTCTTGAACTAAATATTACGTGTAGTGCGTATCTAAAGCTTGTTATATAATAGTTATGGATAAGTTACACAACTAACTTATTTTTATGTTAACTCTACTATTTTACATTTTTAACAAAATGAACAGGTGTTACATCTACTATACAAGGCCAAAGTCGGTGCAAACTGCAGCGACGTCGCGATTATTCTGCTTTTCCGTCGTGGCAGCCATGTTGAGCTCCACCAGCGTATCCACACTGTTTATACTGACCCCCTTTAATATCTTCTGTGCTGCTAAACTAGTGAAATTAAAGCTTAAGTCACTTAAGCTAGGAAAGTTGTAAAAATCCTGATTTTCCTTCTTACTTTCCTGGCTCAGGCTGTATCTTTTCTGTTTATTCTCCAAACTATTTATCTTCTCCGTCGATGTGTTGATATCTTTAATCGTGTCTTGATTTTTTAAAGCCAAATTCGGCTCGGAACCTAACACTGTTGGTTTCTCGACGCCTTTAGAAAGAAGATTAGCAATGGAGTCAGAACTCATCCTGCTGTTTACATTCGGAAGTCCATTCAACATTTGTAACGCAGCAGCCTTCTTTAGTAAATCAACGCTTTTTAACTCGCTATTTGAATTTATGTTGGTTTGTAGCCCACCATTAGCCGATGTCAGAGAATTTTTTTGATATCTGAGGCTTCCGAGAGATCCGATAATATTATCGTAGCTCTTTGTAGGAGTTGAAGGGTTGCTGTTAGTGGTGTTGTCAAGATTATTGATGTTGTTATGAATAGCTGGAGATGCAGGGTTTGAGGCGACCTCATTCGAATTGTTTAATTGATTTTTATATATGAAACTGTTGTTATTTGTGGCTCCAATTTGCAAAGATAACTTTCGGTTATTATTCATACCAGTATCGTTTATGGAATTTTTATTAAACTTATTTTCTTGGACTTTGATTGGTTCCGTATCTTGATATAACTGATTGTTTTTCTCAACACAATTTTCGAATGAGGTTTCAGTGGGGTTTTTTGCCGTCTGGTTCCCGACTCCATTTTGCGATACCGACACAACTTGCCTATCATCGTTGATGATGTAAATATTGCTGCCGTTGCTTGTTTCAGTAACCTTTCCGTTTTCAAAAGTGATTACAGATCGCACAGGCGAATTTTGGACATAAACCTTGGTGTTAGTTCCACCGTTTTGAGAAATCGTGTTCGTGGTAACCTTAAGCGTAATGGAATTGTTAGCGTTAGCGGACGACATCATTGTGGGAGAGGGGCTCTCCGTCTTCGGTCCTATAGATTTGTTGTGCAACGGTGTAGCCGTTTTCTTGGGGGTACCCGGGCAGTTTTTTGGAGAAGTTCTCGGGGAGATTTTACCGTTTTTTGTTTCGCCGCCAACCATCGGTGGTTTGTTTCTGTATTTATGCAGGCTCTTGGGAGAACTCTGCAAACTTTGAACTTTGACAAGCGACTGCGCTCTGCTCAGGCCTGGCGCGTTGCTGTGACTAGGGGATGGTTTCAGTGTACGATCTGATATGTGGGATTCTAAACTGGAATGACCGCTGCTGCCACTTGTGTGATAGTTTCTTTTCATGGGTGAGTTCTGTTCTGATCCGTTCCTAGACTCTTTTCTTGGTGTCCGATGTGTGGTTGTGCTCTCAAGGCTGGAAGGGCCACTAGTGGACATGATGTGGTCTGAATGCGAGTAGTCAACTCTCCTCAAACTTCCACTTGGACTATCTCTGAGCTTAGGGTCGCTATTTCGTTGCGGGGAGCCGAAATGGTCCAGCATAGTTTTATTGGTAGAGCTCCTGCTGAGAGTAGAGCGGGGTAGGCTGCCGGAGCTGGGGCTGGAGTGGCGCACCGGAGAGTGATCGTAGTGGACGGAGCCGGCGATGCCGGACTCTGTAGATAGGTGCCGCTTGTGTCGCCGCGGAAGCGTGGACGACCGATTGCTGATCTCTGAACCGTCGTAGTATGATGACACATATGATCCTTGACTCTGCAGTGACTCCTAAAAATGCAAAAAATATCAATTAATCGATGTTTCTTGTATACTTGGGTCAGTCTGAGGTAACTGTTATGAGTTTCTCAATTTTAATAGCTCTTTGTAGGAGTTGAAGGGTTGCTGTTAGTGGTGTTGTCAAGATTATTGAATCAGAGATTAGAGAATCAGTTTTAATTTAGAAGGTAAGAAAAGTATATGACTTGGCACTATAGGTACCTTAGAGTTGGTCTGCGTAGCGACGCAGTGCAAGTGCACCGCCTTGGAGTTGAACCACTCGGTGGGGGGGAACTGCGCAGAGAAGGTGCTCATCGCCCGCGCCTGCTTGCTGCGGCCGCTTCGTCTGAATAAGCGGGACAGCAGGGACGCTTTTTCTGAAACACAGAGTTAGTAGTATAGTGGAGACAATAAAGAAACAATTACCGTATAGTCAACCAATTTGATTTCTAGGCCACTTCGAACCTTGTCACAGTGACGTTAATAAAAGATTTTTTGCATCTTTCATATAGATTTTTACTGGGACAAAGGTACCAAGTGACCCACATAAATCAAATTGGTTGACTGTACATCCTCCCAACTATATAACCCAGTACTGCCACTTGGGTACTTCTGATACCAACATTATCTTTAAATCAGTCTGAGTTTAGTGACTTTTTCTTATATTTAATTACACATTCAATCCGACTAGTAGGTAGTGACCATGTATATTATTACTATTACCTTGTCCTCCGTAGGTCCAGAGTTCGAATCTTGGCTTATTGGTGTGTTTATTACAAATATTTGTTCAGGAGTTACGAATGTTGTCAATGTGTTTATACCAAAATGCAATATCATCTTGCAGTAAGATACTTACACATCCGTATCAAGCTGTTGAACTGAACTTACTCCCAAAATATTTATTTATTTATGAACTGTCGTAGAAATGCCTGAAACTGACTGAATATAAGTATTCGTGTTAGGTGTGGTCCACATTTGGAAGGTTAAGTTTTGGTCTATAATTGTGAGGTTTTACGAGATGGTTCTTATTATAAACTTATTAATAGGTGATTGAACAGAAATATTAACATGCATGATCTCCGTCGGCGTACACATATATGGTATCCGTCGCGAATGGACAACCTTAGGATTATTAGTTATTAATATGAGCATGGTGAACGTGTGATCCAATGCGATGGCGATTAGGGCACTAGGGCCGCAAATCTTACTAGGCGACGCTGATTCGACGCTGGGAGGGTAATCGGTGGAAGACGAGCTGTCGGTCGTGTTGTTGTGCTTGTGGTGCAGACTGCGGGTGGACGCGCAACGCTGCAGGTACTTGCTCGACGAGCCGAAGATGCGCAGCGAGTGACGCCGGTCGAGGGAGCGCGGCGCGGGGAATGACGCGCTGCGACGTTTATTTGGACGCCCGTAAAGAATCTTGTCGTTTGGGTTACCTAGAACAAGAAAATGTTTAACGTTTTGAACGCATGTCACGTCGATGAAAAGCTGTGTCCCGTGCCCAGGTACCTAGGTCGTATGCTCTTAATGCCGCTTTACAGTGTCAATACTTATGTGCTCTGCCATGGCGTCTGGGTAACATTTTTCCATTGAAGAGCTGAGCAGACTAAGGGTTAAGACGTCTAGTCTTTGTATATGGGATAAAATTTATGGGCTCCGATAGACACACACATACATTAAAATTATTTGTTTAAGCTGTCCTGCCGGTAGTTAGTGGTAGGTAGTTATTTTTTTGTTATACGGTCTGAAGAAGTTTGATAGCTCCTGAGTAAACTTTAGGAGCAATATCAGGAAAATGAGTAATTACTCTCTATAATGTTGAACTCAATAGAAGTTTCTAAGAGTTGCTGTGAAAAAAGGTTAGATATTTAACTATAGATACCTAAACAATATAAGTATCTACAAAGCTATCACTACTTTCTTACTTACTTTGTAGACTAGTATCTAGGCGTAAACAGGAAGAAAGCTATTTAGCTAAAAGCAGTGTTACTACAGCAATAAGAACTTCAGTTGTCACTATAAATAGCACATTTTATATGACGCCCAACACTAGAAGGTAGCGCCATTAATTGGCAACTTAATACGCTCGGGCGTATTGCTTGTGACACTAGGGTGTCACAGGCATAAGTACCTATGTTTCCATTGACCACAAGTGAGAAAGAGAAGGCATCGATGTGATCTAGTTGCGAAAAGAGACAACGTTGTGGGAACACGCCTAAATTGTAGCAATGTGTATAGTAAATACAGTATCTACAAGTTTAAGCGTCAGTAAAACCAATCTATGTCGATCCAAACAGTCGTAAAATTAACAGTATTATCGTTCCTACAGATACCTACGTCCTGTTAATAAACTAAATAAGTCTATCTGATGTCTCCTGTTTTCAAGTCAAATAATATACTCAGGTTATTAGCCAATGTAATTGAATGTAATATGAAGTGAACATGCTACAAATTTGCCTTAAATTTACTTCCGCATTAATCACATTTATGTAACAAATTAATATTTTTAATGTTTGATTACTGATTCCATAATTATATTTATCCTGAAAGTCAACTCAAGTGGAATGGAGTTACTATGGACCACTTACACCTTACCTTTATATGCCTAGCTATAATGTATCTGTATCCGCTCCACTTACTCGAATACGACAAAAATGTTGGTTAGTTAGTAATATGAAGATCATGTAAACATTTTTCCGAGGTTTGGAAATAAGATGTTTTGCTTTTTTTTATCTATTATTTATAGGTACCGAGAACTATACGAAATTCTTGCAAAAAAATACGACTCTTTCTGCCCTGTATCTCGTTCAAGGCCTAAATACTTTACTATCTTATGGAAATACCAGATGCAAATAGGCACGACTCAGTTTAAGTAATGATTAGATTTTTATACAGGCTATAAAATATTATGGTAATTTTAATATTATATATTGTTACATTTAAGGGGTGTGTGTTACTAAATTTGAACATATTATACCTAGTACCTTCTCTAACTACAGCACCTGTTAACTATAGCTAAATGCTTCTTAAGGTATGTTGGTCTCTCACCATTTAGTTTAAAATATAAAACAATCGTAAGATTGACATTTTATTTATTAAAACGGCAATTTGTTGTAAGTATTTGATTTTACGAATATACAATAATAGGTAGTTGCCTGACAAAAAATGCGGATCAAATGCAAAACAAGTGTTTCGTAAAATCGATAAGAATTAATAAACGGGATAGGTACGGTACATTCATTGGTGATAAAACTTTTTTTTCTACCTTACGGATTCCTGGCATCCCAACGAGACCATAAATAAGCTGCCTCCAGCCAGTGGCCAAAAAAGGAACTAACATGGTTGTATTGCACTTGGCTCCGACTGTCGACGGAGCGCCAGTAGCACTGGCAATACAGAAGTTTGTTGAGCGTTTTCCTTTTCAGGTGTGTTTTTATTCTCCCCGGATCCAGGGAAGACGATGATCTCATATTCGCATTCTGCCAACTGTTAATGACGTGTCACATTCCAGGTTATTTCTAAACTGGGGTAATATGAACATGCGCCATCCCGAGGAATTTTGCGTTATAAATCTCTGCTAAATTTATTTTGCAGTGCAAACCTCTTCTTACCGTCAACTCATTTAAGTATTTTTTGAAGTAGTTACAAGAAAACCGGTCCATCAGGTTAGATTGTTTGTCCATCAGGGTAGGTAGGGACAAGTATTTATTTCTTGTAAAGAGGATGCAGAATACTTTCCGGACATGATCTTCCCGGGTTAATTTTTTTGAAAATAAGTAAGTATTCAGCATTTTATATTCCCCAAAAACAGTGTCCCTGATATTTCCGTTACATTACGTCACGTTTTAGAATCGTTTTTTTTTATTTACATGATCATGATGTACCTATAGTGAAGACTTGAATTTAGTGATTATTAGAATTGAATAGGCTCGTAAGTAATTCTGAATAGAATCAATCATTCGAGAAAATTATAGATGTGGACGGTAGGTAATTATATATTTGCTCATTATATATGCAAATGTGTGTTGAACGAACACAGCACAAATGAATCATTGTATCCAGTCAGTCTTGTTCGTTGTCAGCGCATTTGATTTAGCAACACAAGTGTGCTTTCTTTGTGTGTCACTCGCGCAAATACTTAATATAGGGAAAAAAATATTCTGTCATCAGTCACGGACGTCCACTGCTAGAGGGATATCTGAGCATGACATGTTTAATGCTATAATCGCCAAGCTAGGCAGGCGGGTTGGCGATGGCAGTATGTTCCACCGCAATAAACGACTCCTTCCCTTTCTCCGGTAGTATCTGGTGGTCTGGCCTGGTTTAGGGACAATACCCGGGTCCCGAAACTGCCACAAAGAAAATAGTCGAGTCTCTATTTTTTGTCCTAAAGTATACCTACCAAATATAGCTAACAAGTAATAATTTGTAAATTACAAGTTTGTAATGCATCTGCAATAAATATATTTAAATTAAAAACTTGATTAGGAAACAACAAGTTGGTTACGATGAGAAGGTTGCTTATTATGTGGAGCCAACACCAGATCATATAGGCAGAGCGTGTTAAAGAATGTCGACATGAAACGATTTATCGCGGATAACATCTCCTTTGCACTAAGTCTATTGGAAGAAGATGTTCTCCCTTAAACAAACTGGTTTAAGAATGTTAACTAAATCAATCAAAGTCACATACCATCCCAATGATTCTTAAGCATATTTCTAGTTCTTAGTGCTATCCTAAGTGCCTGCCTATCTCGATCTGTACTAAAGACTAGTCCTGCCAAAGAAAGCTAGTCACGAGCAAGACCAACTAAGTTGCGAGGAATGCTGCCACATTTACATGCGCAAGTGTACTGATGCTCTCAGCAAAATTAGCTTTACCATCATCACAGTTGTTATCAGACCATTTCATAGTTTGCCACTGAGATATTAAGATGCATTTTACATTTTTGCATTATTTTCAGTGCAAGTATAAGCATAAAGCAATTTTGTGATCGCCAGTTACGATAAGGACATGAAATGATACCGCGGCGAGCAGACCGAACACTCTGTTATGATTATCTTTTAAGCCGAAGTGCAACGTTTAATAATGTAAATATCACACGATAGCGACTACGCTCTTTTTATAACCTTTTTACAATTAACATGCAAATGCGACGTCAGTATATACTTAGCCATGTCACTTATATATGTGGCAATATCTATGAAAAGGGACCTTATTGTCGATGGCACTTACGTCGAATAACGTTGTGTTTGTATCGCGTTATCTCGAATAACGACATAAGCTTCATCAACAATAAGGTCCCTTTTCTTAGATAATGTCACATATATCTATCATTTAATTCATCTATGTCAATTTATAATATACCTTACTTTTCTTAGGTAAATAAATAAGCATTTGCTGAGGACCTGATACTATTTTTTTTTATCGTCGCCCATGAGCACCCGTAACACCAGGGGAGTCACAAGCAACGTTGCCGGCCTTTAAGATGTAGGAGTATTATCTTTTCTTGAAGGTTTTTATGTGCGAAGCGGGAAGTTTCTAGAGAAACGCGAAGTAGACGATTTCCAACTATCCAGGTGGTGGGGTTGGAAAAAACCAGTACTTATCAATTGGCATATACGAGTAGGTACCTAGACTAAAAATGAGTTAGAAAAATGTGAACAGAACATAAAGTACGTACTTAATATAATGCCGTCCTTACGATGATATACATATAATACGATTCATTAAAGGCAGTTCAGAAAGACAAATCATTAGGTCATATTTAAAAATACGAATTGGTTAATTTAAGACACGGTCTGACAGTGATGCTTTAATTAGTATTAATATCTAGATACATACATGCCTTTCTCACGAAAACTTTTCAAGTGCAACAGTCATGTCCTATTTTGGTAACGCCCTGTAGGTGCATCGTTATTTACGATTCACAGATGCATCTTAGCAACAAGAGCAGCTGCATGCTGTCATCTGACTGATCATATTGTAGGAAACAAAGTTATACGAATCTTCTGTTTATGATGGGTAGGTATGTAATTACGTTATTCAAGTATAAGAGTGTTTTAAATGTAATGAAGCGAGTAGGTACAACCAGAGAACATAATATTATATCTTCTTCTATATATCAATTTAAGTGGTTAAAATCCCTGAAGAAATCATCCATGTTTAACCTAGTTAAATAAAAAAACAAGAACCTATCTAAGTAGATACTTATTTTAATTAACATCTAAGCCACGTTAAAAACATTACGAAAATGCAAGAAATCAGCAACGCTTTTAAGTATTCACAACGAAATTAAGGTTTTTTACTGTTACTTTTTGTAGATAAAGTTTACCTACAGATAACACAACCGGAGATAATTTGTGATGGTTTTGTTCAAGATGGCATCACACTTTATTTGTCTTGCTTAGTAACTTTACCTGTGGCAACTTTAAAATCAGATAAAAAGATAAAAGATCTTTATTTTCCAATTTAGGCACATTACAACGCCAAAGAAAAATCTAAACCGGTTCTAACCCTACACCTCTGACCCGAGAAGAGACCGACAAGAAACTACGGCGGGACTTATTTTTTCAATACAATGATACATCAAATCTTAAAGTACATAAGTATGCTTAGTCCCAAAAGAAAAAATATCAAACAGTTTATTACAAGATATAACTAAAAATGCTAAAATATAAAAGTAAAAATAATAATGTATCAACAAATTTAACTACACAAACATATACATATTTTGATATGCTTTAATATGTGAACTGTGTCATAAATAAATGTTTATCTCGATATGTACATACTGGATGTCTGGAATCGTTTTAATATTTGACTAAATTAATATAAGAAGTAGGTACACCAGACTGTAAATGCACTGCGGGTGGTCGCATTGCAGTAAGCATTTTAATTATATTTCCTCTACCGTCGAGTATCAGAAATAACCAGATGCAATTCCGACATACATGTCAAGTGCAGTCTTTAAAAGCACTCGTATTTTAATTAAAGATATTACTGAAGACATAATTATATCGGGGTCAAGAAGATGCGATTAAATACGACATGGAAGTTAAAATTTCAAATACGACTCTACCTATATATTTGTATAGGTATGAATTTATTATAAGTAGAAAAATACTTTACTATTGGATCCTGATGTTTCATGATTATATTAATGTATATTCTGTGAATCACTGGGTATTACAAGGTAGTTACTACGTTAAATTATAATTTCAACATAGTAAATCATTCATTGATATTTTCACTCCTTTCCACCATAATTATTAGGTACCATCAGGTTCGCATGGACGATTTATGAATGATTTTATGACTTCATTCATAAATTGTAGGAATTTGCACATTTGAACCCTAGTGTCTAGGGACAACCAAGGATCATGTACGTTTAGCTGTAGAGAAAAGGTATAAAAACGTATGGCGGGGTGGTACCTTTTCTCTGCAGCTGACTGTACCACATGGATTGACAATACGTCATACACAGTCGCGTTCTTTCAATATTCTGGTTATTTATCTGTTTTAGGTTATGGTGGCGCAGCGCCATCTATGAGCACATATTGAGTTACTTTGAAAGCGCGACATCTCCATAGAACTAGCTAGTATTAAACTAAGAACTATACTGCTGTTTTTTGACCTGACATAAGATCTATAAACCGTTCGGAATGTTAGAGCAGACGGATTGTGGGGGGAAGGTAGCTCAGGGAAAATGCAGGACCCTTCCGCAAGTTCCGCACCAGACTTCGTTTGTGTTACTGGAATAACTTAAGTGCAAATTGTCAAAAGGTTACATTGGAAATAATTTAATATAGTGGTAAGTATTATTTGAGTTATTTCCACCCAATATTCTTATTTCTTTTCAGTCATAGATCGTCCTGACAATAACAAATACAACAAGAATTAGTGAAATTGGTTCAGCCATTCACGCGTGGTGCTGTGACTAAAGGAAATAGGATTTCATTTTTATATATAGATTTGTATATCGGAAACGAATATTTTCATGTGTGACCATATTAAGATTTTTTTGATAAACTATCGACCATTTATATTATATTGACTTGAATCAAGTAGGTAGGTAGGTACTTAGCACCTTTAAAAGTTTCTTGCCACTGTGAGTAGGTGTAAGCAAAAGTGTTACAAAATATATTAAGTATCTATATACTTATACTTATGGCTCAAAATCAGTAATGTGCAATAAGTATCATCTGACTCTGTTAACCAGGAGTGGACTCATCTTAAAAGAATGTGCTCTACTTACATACCAGAACCTGTTGAAGTCATAACTGGAACTGAATGAATGCGAACAAAATTTCGAAGTTCAACGCTCTAACCTCCGCTAAAAATAAAATAAATATTCAAGCTGCGTATAATCAGGTCTGCGTGTGTTCGGATGTCAGAAGGATAAAAAACTAAAATGTATTGCTTTCATTGGAATATTGGCAGCATGCAAATGTTGTCCTTAAAAGCAACGGCAATGAGACGGTTCGTGTGTGAGTCAGTCGATCGGAATTGACTTATTTGGTAAGTTATATTTACTTGTTACATGTAAATAGGTGTAGATGTAGGTATTCATTATAAAAATAAAGTTTTCCCTACTTTGAAAATTTTATCCACCGGCTGATACTGATGATGTTTGGTAGAATTTCGACATCTAATAAGTTTAATTTGACCACACATATACTAAGGCTTAGGTAAGTTGTAAATAAACATTTTGTGTGTTTATTATGAATGTGCGCCTTTCCTTCAAATAGTCAAATATCTATACTAATATTATAAATACGATAGTGGCTTTGTCTGTTTGTCCGCTTTTTAAAACAATTTTGATGCAATAGTACCTACGCAAAGATCGAGGCCCAGGAAAGGACATGGGATAGGTACAGAAACGTAATATATATTTCATTTTCACGTCAAATTCAGTGTAGTTATAAGCAGATACTAATAATAACCTGTTCTCGAGGGTAGATGTGGAAACCTAAGTGGCGAGATATGTTTAAAGTCCAGTGACACCTCTCTACCCTTAGCTCTATGCACCGGTGTTGCCCTTGAGCCATCTTTGATGTCGCTTTTTGTGGGGGCCCATCTCGCGCAGGACGAGTTACCGTCAACCGCAAAAAAAAAAATTGGATACCATTTTATTAGGTAGGCGTCCGGTTTTTTATCTAATAGCCCTGTAGCTAGTCCATCCTTTCCACCCAATAGCCTGGTGCATTCCAGATCCCATTAAAACTCAATAGTCCTTACACCATGGCGGGTGCTGTCTCTATGCGCGTCCCATGATACAGATAGGGGCAACATCCGCTTAATAAAATGTAAGTACCCCTTACATTACATTAAATTGTCGAAAGGGCCTCTGCGCGTTGGCTCGATCTGGCTCCGCGTACGTCTCCCAAATGTCCGGAACACCATTGTTCCGTGTACGGAAGAGACCCAAATACCAATACTGTGCAGCAGAAATTAGCCTATACTTAATTCTGGTACATTTATTAAGATCCATCCGGTCTTCGACATTCATGAAACCAAACGTAACTTTCGTATCCTGGAACTATATTTATTCTACTTTATCTGGAATGATAATACAGTTGAATTCACATTGTATCTGACTCGGGGATAATAACTCGAGAATAGTACACATTTGTCTAGGATTATGAAACGAAATTGGGATTAGTGTCTTCCTGTTCTTTGATGTCGTTCGACTCACAACTGAACCATATAATGTAGTTAAGATAATTGAGTTAGTTAAAGATCAGTCAAACCATTTGACAAGCTTAAAGGTATCTAAATTGACCAAAGTGTCACTAAACCGACGGGCAATGGCGCGTCTACAGAATGTTATATTGGGCTATATAGTAATCAAAGGTTTCAGAAAATACGATCATCATTAGATCTAGGGTTATGAAGATTTTGGTTTTGTTATAAACCTAAAAGATGTGAATTTATCTATAGGAATTGTTAACAATGCATCGTTTATAACTTTTAATATATATGTGAATATAGCAAAATAAAGGATAACTCAAAAACTATTGGTTAGATCTTCATACATTTTAAATATAAAAGTATTATCAAAATCGGTTCATCTGAAAAAAGTAGGATTCGAGTCGAGTACACATAAAAACATAAGTACCTACACTCGAATTTTATAACGACCTCTGTATTTTTGAAGTCTACTAAAAGTGGTGTTCTTCCCGCTGTCTATACCTGCCTACGGTTAGATCGTTTTAATTTGCCGAATGATTTTAATGCGGTTTTCATCAATAATCTGAGTTTATTCAATGGTTTTAAAAGCGCGAGTCTTTAATATAAATAGAGGAAAAGATTAATACACCTATACACAATAAAATGCGTGCTCTAAAATATGAAAGAAATGAAGCGTCTGCTAACACATGTTATTGTCAGTCCTATTGTTAACATGCAAAGTAATGATAGTTTGCTTTAAAGTACCTATTTAATGTCGTAACAAAATTTACAATCTCAAGACGTATTTTCCGATAAAAATCACCTTGTTTCCGGGTTCCGCGACCTTGGCAATACACTGAGATTTGTCAAATTATCTGTTTGTTTTTCAGAGACCCTCAGCACTTCCTAAATTGGTCTGCGGTCATTCTAAAAAATATCATCACGAGTAAATGGCGGAACGTAACGATAATGAAGTCGTTAGTGGTTGAAACAATGTCGTGCAATGTTTGCCTTTATGAGTAGATTTTTGGCATAATTATGTTACCGGGCGCTTATGGTCGTCGACCGATTTGGAGGTTAACTGAGGTCGTAAAAATCAAGAGCAATGCTGTTTAAAACGTTCTCAGACAGGGCCATAATATGTATATATACGTAGTTTCTTTTAAGTTAAAATAATAAATGTATGTGTCATGAACATAGTTAGAACAAGATTTGTAGAACACTAAGTAGCGTAGCCTAAATAGTCACTCTTCTGAAAAAACCTCGTAACTCATTCTGGCAATCAAAAGAAAAATTACGTAACCAGGCGCGGAGCCCTCTGTGGTCACTAAGCTACAGTAGGGACACTAGACTGAGTAGATAGATATTTCTACGCTGTCTCAGGAATCGTAAGTATGAAGTCTATTAGGGTTGTGGATATGCCCACAACGCAACGGTGGTTCCGCGCTTGTAACATAACCGCACTTGTAAATATGGGATGAGTACAGAGTTACTGTGTTTCAACTTACCTATAGTATCTGTGTCAGATACGATATTTTTTCAAAGTAGTGACGATATAAGTACAGTCTACATTAATTAAAAAAAAAAATACTCGGTCATATTTGCCTTTCCCAATTAAGTAACTATATTTCTTTGATTTTGGTTTAAAGCTGACGAACCTTATTATAATAATTAGCATGTTTAATAGATAACACATTGCTATGAGCCAAAACAGTAGTAAGTATAGTAAGTGATGAAGAAAGATTCACAGCACATTGCAAACGTTACGCAAAGCATTTCACACTTCAACTCGAAGGACTGTTGAGAAAGAATGCTGTCAGCAATTTAAGTATCTAGTAATTAGTAGATGATCGGATCACAAAATGTTAAAAAATATTAGATATAAAAAGTGAATAGTTCATTACGAAAAAAATACTTAATTCGTTTTTTTCGTAAGTTTTTTTAATAAAAGTCAATGAATTAAAGTCATTCAATTGCTCATTTTATGGAATTCTGCACTATATGTATATGTAAAAACCTATTACTGAATATCTTAAGCAGGTAGGTACGTTTGCTTTTTGATCAAAAGCATGCGCAAACGCATCAGCGCCATCTGTTTTGTCATAAACACAGTAGGTACGGCCCAGGCGCTATCAAACTACCTCCGAAATCAGAGCAATATGTACCTATCTACATTTTAGGATTTAACATGGACATTGTTAGTCCCGATATTTCATATGCCTTGGCAAATAGTAGGATTTAGATCTAAAATAAAAACAAGGAAAATAAGTTAACAAATGACTTATTTGCAAAAACAAATTCAATACTATACACTTACTTGATCTAGAAGAGGAAAGTGGATAAGGAAAGCGAACAAACGACTATTTTACAATTTAAGCCGATGACTTTGTGTTTTTATGAATGGTGGAGGTCAATAGCAAACCATAAATGCAATAATAACCTTTATATATATTTGAATAAAGTCCATATTTCAAATTGACGACACGTATAGTCTCGAGATTCATTGAGTCTGTAATAATAGCCACATGGGAAAAAATAATAAACATCACATAAAAACGAACTTTCAGTTTGTTATACTTTGGGGAGAGTGGGCTAAAATGGAGTTAAGAATAAGACGGGTGACTGTCTTATACAAATAAAATCTACGTTATGTTGCGCCGTTGTACATACATTTACAGTTGATAGTATGTACATTATATTGTACCTACTTATATAGTAAGTGTACTCGTAACAATAATATATTTATTTATTTATTGGTTTAGCATGGCATACAGGATACTAGGCAAGTGATAAGAGTCTCAGATCATCATCAATGGTTACAAATATAAATTAGTAAGAGGTGAAACGTATTTCGCGGATTACGCAGTGCATATACGTGAAATTATATGTACCACCATCCATTGATGGCGATCACTGAAAACGACGGCACCATTTCAAAATACATAATATTATGCTTTAAATATCCATTTTAGAACCTTTAAAAGAGAAAGTAAATAAAGTAACTATAATAAAGGATACTTGTATAAACACGACACACTTCGGTTAGAAAAAATTAAAAAAAAGGAACAACAATAATAATCAACTCCTTACCCAACCTTCCCCACAAGACGATTTAGAATGTTTTTATTTATTAAATTTAATCTGTTACCGATCTGATTGTATTGAAAAATCTATTCAATTTAAACCAACTACTAAGATGAATTAAATTGAAAAGATTCTCAAATGTTGTAACCATGGTTGTAGCGCCGAACGCCGATGAATGAACTTGATGGCGTTTCATAATGTGGAAAAAACTGTTTTAACAAAAAGTGACGCTCAAACGCTAGATTTAATTATACGAATTACGAAATCGTCACCCAACTAGGTAAAACAATTAAATAAGTATTTGTTAATAAACTTTACAAAGAGGTATGTGCGAAAATGAAAAGCAATTGACTATTGACTTGGTGTCTGAAAAGGTGTTAAAATTTTACTATGTTGGTACCTCTGTTTACTTTTACCACTTCAAAATTAGATTGAATAAAATATTAAGTAGCTATCTAAAGTCTTTAATCTATTTTATATATTTTAATTCGACTTCCGCGTCAAAGCAGTATGTATTGCTTCGAATAACCTATTTTGAAATAAATTACACAATATCATTGTATAATATACTCCATACATGTATACATCAGAAGCTAACTATAAGCTAGCTTATAAGCTACATTATTATTAAATTTCATTATAATCCATTTAGTAGTTTTTGCGTGAAAGAGTACCAAACATCCATCCATACATACTCACAAACTTTCACGTTTATAATATACATAGGATATGAGATCTAATCAAATTTCTTCAATAAGTGATTAAGGTTTATTACTACTCATAGCTACCTATATAATATGACACAATCGGCAAGAAAAGATGCTGTAAGGGCAATTTAACAGCCGAGTGCGCAACTAACGCGCTAAACAACCGCTCGGGCAACTAGCCAGTTAATGGCCGTCATCTCATCTCTGACCATTGGGAACCGTTTGGATGACGACTTATTTTCTAAACAGATTGAATATGACTTATAATTTCAACAATTTTATTCGCCTACGTAACTGTCTGATGGTTAAGTCCTATATGAAGCGGTGTATGTGAGAGGGTAAATCAGTACTTAACTCATGTTGACATGACATAGCATGTTTTTATGATCTATGTGAACTCGATGTGATTTTATAGTAAAACGGCATGCTTGACTTGCAAGGAGGGACGCGTTTCAAGTAATAGGCCTGTAAAAACTAGTAGCCAACATCGACTGCCTAGAACTAGGTTAATAGTATTCAAGTTTTGGCGCTAGCTTCACAAGCCCAGACTTAACGTTTCCGGCTAGACCTAGTTTCCATATGGTACTTTATTGCACGAACATACTATTTACATATGACGGCGCTTAGCTGCTTTCCTGATCGACAAATCAGTAAATGTTTATTACGTAGAGGTCGTAAGTCTAGAAGAACTGGGGAATTTCTAGCAGTTAATAACAGAAAAAATATGTGTCAAACATGTTTTTATAAAACTATATTCAAAGCTATACAGTAATAAATAAAATCTAAGTAAATTCGTGTGTGGTAGTAAGTTTTATAGCTATAATAAAGCGCACTCAAATTCCGGTTGGACCAAGTCCTATAAAGTTGGCCTTAGGTATGTTCCACTTTAACGTTCTCAACTACCTGTGTTCTCTACGTTAGTGGACACATTTTGTATACATACATAACTGTACTGTACTTTGCTACAACATCATCCTAAAGTGGTATTCATTTTAGCTTATTAAAACATGATTAGAGCACGACTTATTTCTGATAGCAATCTCGATGTCTTCTCCCCACACTGTAAATACTAAACAGGCTACACTGGCATAGTTTGAGTAGAAGTTTGAAGCAAAATACCCATTTTAAGACACACGTGCTATTTTTAGAGCAATTTAAGGCTGACCGAGTAAATTAAAAACCTATTGACATTGCCTAGTAGTAAATGGTAGGTAATTCGTCCAGTACCTGCATCCCGCTCGCTGTTTGATAATTAAAATATGAAGCACTTGATGTAACTGATATGATAACCAGTCTTATATAGACGATGGTTTTAATGTAAACACTAATTCCTTACTACTTTCAGATACTTACTTTATATACGACATAAATCACATAAATGACACTAGACTAGCTAGAGCGACAAAGGACGCAGAGCTCATCATTTCTGCTACCTAATTTAACACATACGAAGACTAGACGTCCCAATTTATGACGATAACAAAGTCTTCTGTGACACAAAACAGCTTACAAAGTAGGAAGAATGCGGTGTACCACATTCAATAAAGACGTTTTGTGGACTATAAAAGTATAATAGCAAAGTCTCCGAGAAAAACCGCAGGGGAGATCGTGGTGGTTAAAAGGTAGGTTAGCTTAGTAAATGTTGGCTCTTGAGCCTCAAGGAAAGTTTTTAAAATGGTGAAGCGTTGCATAAATTATCCAGATCTTAACATAGTACGCTTCAATTTTTCTTTAGTATTACCCTGTAATAGGATTTACAGTATAATCATTAACTATTACGTTCATTAAATTATACTTATTTATAACGTTACTTACGCGCTATAGGCTAACTTAAAACTAACTGTCAACGAGTGTTTAACTCGAGTTTGTTGCAAAAAAAATGTACTTCTAAGCCAAAGTTATCTAATTCAATACATTGCTTATGTCGTTATGTCCTATGCTACCCACCGGCAAGAGATTCGCATGTATTAGATTTACACTGTATTATTGACTTAATACTTTCATCGGTAAAAAAGCGATATATATTATTTTTATGTTGATATTTAAGATTATCGTCTAAACCACCCCGAAGCATAACACTGGTACTACGTATTTACGCTTCTGAATACTTATAGAAATATCAATGTGAGCATAAGACAATAAAATCAGTAATCACAGTAATCAGTAAAATATTTTTTTTCAGCTAATAAACACTAGATTGGCTATTAGGCTATAGGTATTACGAGACTAGTGAAGCTGCCAATGCTATAATGTACATGAACAACTAGTCCTGTACATGTCGGAGATAGCTTATTTTCTCTTAAAGGAAAGTACATTGTAGGCAGGAAAGAACTCGGATGGCACTTTCTTGCGCTGACAAGTTTAATTTGACAGTAATGACCGACCATTAGCATGCGGTCAGCTGTGTTCCTAGCCACCTTACATGGACCAGTGTAACTCTAAACTCTGAATATGAATAACTGTGTCTAAATACGAGCTTACTACTATTACTTTACTATGCCGATGAGTCTGTTTGCTTGGGAATAGGATTGTTCTCACGTGAATGAGAATTGATTATAGGCTCACTGTTTGATTTTCAGTTGTAACGATAGTATTTATTATAAGAATTGATTAGTAGCTGGTATAGAGTGCTAATGTGGGTCGATTTTCACTTTCACATTACGTTACAGGTGATCTATAAACATTGTGTGATTTAAAAGATATTTTCAAATGTTAGAAGTGATGTGAATCCTTGAATGTATGAAATGTGCATGACCATGTTTTATTGAATGACGCAAAAAAAAATGTGTTTTGTAAGACTATAGCTAAGTACATATCTTTTAAAAAAGTAATCTCGTTAAAAACCTCACGGTTAGGTACGTAAAACTGTTTTAAATAGGAGCCTTTTTCTCTAAAATCATATTGGCTTATTAGGTAAACTACTTAAAAGTGAAAAAAACCGTAACAGTAAAAAACATCAACACTTTATCTTATGAACTTAACCTATACACCTATAGTACCTATAGTATATAACAGTTGAAATTCTGAAAAAACTATCTTATCGCTAATAAAAAACAGAAACAGAAAAATACATATAATTAAAATAAATAATGACATACAAATATCAATATACGATTATATACATATCAGCCAATAAAGATAATGACAACCAGGAGGACACTAAGGAAGAAACAAATAATAGTCCTTAAGATTAGTCTTGATGAGTGATATAGCATGCCTTAATTCTACATGGAGAGTTCACAAGCGAACTGCACGAAACTTGAACGAAGAATTGTAAAATTGGGCCGAAGAAGTAAGTTCCTACTTTAGTTCGAATTGATTTTGAATTGAATTGAATTGATTGAATTGATTGAAAGAAACCTGTAACTATGTATAAGTTTCATCATCAGATGCCATACTTTAGAGTTTAGTCAAACAGAATGGCTGCGTAGTGTACAAGTCCGTATTAATCCATCTAATCTAGCTGTCAACAGCTTTTGTTTCGTAGGCTAATCCCAATTTTGCTACATATTTGATAGGTATGTTTGTGTATGTTGTCGAAGTACTACTACGAGTTAAAACGCCGAAATTAAAAGTTTTCCTAACATATGGAGCAACTTTCAAATAATTGATTTTTTGAATAAGTATACTATAATTTCAAAGGACATATACCGTAACAAGTTTGCCCAATCTTCTTGAATAGCACTACTGTTATCAAACCCGTTGAACTTAATAGTTACATGATTTAAATAAGAATCAAGTTCAAAAGTTTACGCGCGTTCGTTGCCCCCGTGCGTAATCGGTCAAATATAGAAGTTTATTGATTAAAATGCCGTTGTCAGAACATTTCACAATCTGTACCGTTGCAACTGTTCCCTCAACAAATTGGCAATGTCACGTCCCTTGCGACTGTCGTGACCTATTCCAGGTCACTTTTTATGGTTCACAAAAAAATGATTTGGTTTTGAACCTTCTGCGATGGACCTAAGACGTTCTGTGTGTGGATAGCGATCTCCGATTGATAGCCATGTCGGTTTGACAATTTATTCTAAATCCCAAGAAGGAAATCATAATGTTCACTATTTCGTACTGTTGACCGAGTTCCTAACAAAAAAATTAACTGTTTATTTTCGCTGGATAAAAGTGGCTTGTATTTGGAACAAAACTGCAGCTCGGATACCTAATTCTTTGTCTTGAAAGTTGGCACATGTTTCGGCAAAAAGAAGAAGAGGTGGAAATTCATGAATTAACGATGTCTTGAATACACAACGCAAAGTCGGCAATGAAAAAAGCTGACACATAAACTTCAATTTATAACTGTCGTTATAATTAACTTATAAGTATGTACTACCTAAATTACCTAATAACTAAATATGTCATTCCACGACCGTTACAATTTCTAGCGATCCGCCATGATTAAAAAAAATCTGTCCTGAATTCACGATATATCATCTACGTTGTTTGTTTATTGCAAACGTTTTATTTAATAGGTAGAAAATTATAATATCCCGAAAAGGGTTGACAAAGTAAAAGGTATCCTAAATTTAACGGTGTCTATTTTAAGCATAGATAAAAAAAAAACACTTCTTGGGAGAGGCCTATCACGGCTAGGCAGTGAACTGCAACGGGCTGATCATCGTTCAGTTGTCATTAAAAACAAATCTATATGTAAATATTAAATCCCTAACTATTCTAAAAGTTTACTTTATAGGTACCAAAGTTTCGATTTTAATATCATATCATAGGTATCTATGTCCTTAAAATGTTAGCTTGATCGCCAACTAAAATAGAACCACAAATAAAACGGCGATAATGTCCAACTCGGCTAACATAATAGCGAGCAAGTGTCGATAGTTTACGAAAAGTGAGTTAGCTCGCAAATTGCGCTGAACCCGCTGAATTCCGTGGCCTACAATCAGGGCACTGCAGGCGTCCTACATTCCGTTTGTTTCTAGCGTCAACGAGATCCCATTATCAGCATGCCATGCTCTAAGTCGCCTGGTTCGTTCTACTAATGTGGCATTAGAGTTGTTGTTCACTGTTTTTATAAAGTGCGATTTAACTGTTGCGAAGCTTGACGTCGGTACTTTTAATTAATTAAATTTATTACACTATAAAAAATACAATTTAAATGTCGACAAAGCTCCTCAAAACTAAATAATTGCTCTGTTGAGTTAGGTATCGGTTTAATTTTATACATATATTACTAAATTCTATGTAACAATCTATTAAAACTACTGTATTCTAGTCTGAATGATCCACAGGAAAATAAATTAAACGGTTTCCGAATAACTTAATGTTTCCATTAGCTCTTGTTAGTTTTGGTGCGAAAAGATCGGTATTATATGCTTGTATGATTGTTTTGATTGTTTTTAGCGAGCATTAACACTTACTCTGATTCGGTAAACTTCTAAAAGAGCTGGGGGCCGACTTGTGAGAGTCGTGCACTCGAATTAAAAAATCTTTAAGGACGAATACATATAATGGCACACAATCATTTCTGCATGAAATGTGTAATTTTGATGATCTTTAGATCTTCTCTTCTAGTTTAAAATGTCAAGAGTCGAGTACTCAACGCTCGAAAATTCCCCCCTGGTGCATAACTTCCTGGTCCACCATGGCGCTTACACTCGTACCTACTCCTCGTGACATGAGTCACTTGTGGCAGCCCTCGTAGTGTTATGTCGCTACTCCGACATGAGCTAGTTCCGCGGTTCCCCGTGGTACTCACCCCCACAAATGACGTCAGCGAGGTTGGTCTGCACGCACTGGTGCGTGATGGCGCCGTCGCGCACGGTGGTGATCTCGCCGTACAGCTGGTGCAGCGCCTCCTGGTCCGACATCAGCAGCGTCCGCGGGGACGGGCACTCGTCGTCGTGGTGGCGGGACGAGGAACGCGACCGAGAGCGCCGGCGTCTGGAACAGAAAATAATACTTACATGTACTTAAAATTGCTTCGTTATATTAACCGATTCGATGCGTCTTCCATATTCCAAAACTTGTGAACCCGGGTATGTCCTTAAACTACGTCCAACAATGAGAGGTAGGGCACAGCGATGACCACCACGCTTGAATCTGGGGCAGCCCAACTGGGGAAGTACCTCCTCCTTACAGAAAACAACAGCCATAATAGCACTGCTACCTTTCAGGTATGTAGTGCTGTGTTCCTGATGGTGAGTAAGGTTCCCAGAGCTCCAACCCCCCTTAAAGGCCGGCAACGAGCTTGTGACTCATCTGGTGTTGCGGGTGCCTATGGGCGACGGTAATTGCTTACCACCAGGCAATCCGTCTGCTCGTTTGCAACTTATGTCTGTGGCGGCGAAAAATTATGTCATGACGCGGCGGGCGTGCCTTACGCCATAGAATGTGATGACACTCCTCTCGTGTCATACGCCACACGTTAAAAACATTGATGACTCGCCTTTTGTGCCATCCGCACTGAATCGGTTAAGTACATCATCAAAAACTAGAATTTCCCAGCCTCATATACAATTTGTACATATTGCCTAAACCCGAGTCTCCGTCAACCTATTGTTACATCTAATCGTCTCTACTAGCCCCTAAATTTTATTGGTGGATGAAAGCGGTAAATAAATGGTGGTGATTGCTTGAAGTAAAATTTTGGCTAGCAAGTTAGTTATACTTTGGGTGTTTTCTTTCAAGAAAACAGATGTCAGAAAATCATGCTAAAAATGCCACGTCGTGAAAAAAGTTATATATTGTCAGTGGCTGGCAGTATTGTTCCGCTTCTAGTCAGAAAACGACAGTTATTCCCAGCAACTTGACTCCTGGCTTGACTGCCGTACATGCCGACTTGCCAACATAGTGTAATAAGTAGGTACTCCTGGCTCGAAGGAATTTAATTAATGTTCTTTTCTCAAACATGCAATGAAATATTGTCTTTACATTCCTTATAATAGAAGTATGGTTTTTTGAGCGCGGCAACTGAAGGGGACGAAAATGGAATTTCACATAACGTTTTTTCGACAATTATCCATATAGAGGCAAAATGTCATAGCAAACAGCTGATGTTAATTTTTAATACATTTAGATTTCATTGTTAGCTGTGATTCTGCATGTTTCATTTTTTGAAGCATTTATTTCATTGTATGTTTGAGAAAAGCACTATACATGCCTGTCGTCAGTAATCGTGAAAACGGATTCCCGGCCTCGTATCACTATCCGGCCTCGCTCGCACGCTCGCTCGGCCTTATATACCCACTTACCTGCAAATCCTTATTTACCCGGCCTCTGATGTAATGTACTATTGATTATTTGGAGACGGGTAATTGATAGAATGAAAACTTTTTCCAGGAGTAATGCGTTTAAACATAAATTCTTATTGTTTTACGAAAGAGTCAAATGTTATTACAAATTGAGATAAATGCTGACCCGAATGCACGGTTTTGTCTTGCACTTAAACATTTGCAATCCACAAGCAAGAACCCAAAACTTAATTACACCGGCGCAAAGTCGATGTCAAAATATACATACATGAAATTTCACCTTAATACAAAGTAACAAAGAACACATTTGAACAAATTTTAAACTTCTTTGACGTCTAGTGTACGTCGGAATTGCTATAATATTACACGCATTTGCTTAACACATTCGCTGCCACCCCCTCCAAAAATGGATGTAAATGAACGCACATGTGCGTCGGTGGCAGTGAATGCGTTAATCGATTTAAGTCCCGAGTAATTACTTTCATACCACTTAATCCAAGTTCACGTCAAAAATTAATGAACGCGTGACCTCAGTAAAAATATTATATGAGGTTGTATTGCAAGAAGTGCTGCAAATCAGCTTAGTCACGAGTCACGTTTAAGATTCATCTCATGTCCCAGTAGGACTTGTATAAAATTTTAATTTTTTAATTTTTATTTAGGTACCTAAAGTAAAAAAAATTACGGATCTTCACTAACTCTGTAGTGATCCTGCGTACGAGATTGAAGATATAATCCGTAAAACTCAGTAAAAAGTATATAGGTATATGAATATGTATAATTGTACATCATCGGAATCATGGCCTAGTATAGGTATGTAGCGCTAGCTATCCATAAAATGTCCCTTAATAAATATGATAGTATTATAAAGAGAAAAGGTTTGATTGTTTATTTGTTTGCATTGATTACTCTCTGAAACTACTGAACCGATATGAAAAATTCTTTCGCCATTATAATCCTAAACTCTCCCTGATTAACATAGGCGATATTATTTATTTATTTTATGTTTACTTATATCTAGTTATTTATAAAATTGATATATATTTTGAAACGCAACCAATGTAAGCTTACTGCTTTAAAGTAGGTACAGTCGCGGGCATTTATTTGTGTTAATGTATTTTCATCACACTTGCTAGTCAATGGCGTTGTTACTTGCGAGAGTACAGAGCAGTTATAGCCGATTTAGCTCACACGGGCGGTTAAGTTTAGTTTTAAAAATATATAGAACTCATACTTCACTTCGGACTGAGGATGTTTCCAAACAGCCAAGGTGCATTTCATATCTTCAAAAGTTTGCTACAACCAACTTTTAATATGTATAAAACATATCTTTATATTCAATTTGACTGCAATTTATTGTTTAGTATTTATTAAAAATAATTGTTTTATATTTGATTTTGATAATTGATACTATTTGGCAGGATGATCTATCAAATTCGAAAACAAAACGCAGTTGTTAACATTATCTTTGGAAGACATTGAAAAAAGTTGACATTGTTGACAATCTTTTTTAGTCGATGAGGTCTGATTGTAGTTTTCAAAGTGTATTTTGATTTTAAGCCTACATAAGTACTAACTAATATTTTACCAACGAATTTATTTTATTTCCTCGCAAATGTGATGAAAAACATTGTGTGTACCACGGGTGGTAAGTGTATAACAAACTTGAGTCATTAAAAGCCCTCCGACTTCGTCGTCGGGCTTCTAATAGACTCGCGTTTACTATACCTTACTTACCATCCTCATTGCACAATGTACTATTGTATTTGTGGAACTTTTTCCGAAATGGGTTACAAATTATGCATGACTGTTACAGTAGTAGTTAGATAGTTGTCAATGTTTAAGTTAATGTTAAGCCATAATCGACACCATTACATTGTCAGTTTGACAAGAACAAGGAAGCACTCATGAAATCTGAGCGTCATCATTATAATCGCATTTCAACATTGTTAAATGATACCCATGGGTTTTTACTAACATGAAATAAATCCGTGAACGTTTTTTGCCTGTTCCGCTTGTCTGAGACCGATCAATGGTGTTTACTTAAATGTAATTAATGCCAGCTCCAATTGAAATTATTGTCATTTAAATGTACGTTTTTTATCGTTCTTAAGTTAGCAAGATAATATTTATACTGTATAATATGTCCAATTGCTAGATTAGCACAAACCTGCTCAGTAGATTTTTTTTTAGTCAAATACATGGTTATTTCACAACAATGCCTAACGCTTACTAGCACTGTATTGCCGGCGATAGACAACATTGCCTCATTTTATCCGCAACAAAGACATTGCAAATTATAACGCCCTTGGCTGCTAATCCAGTCTTAAAGTAAATGATAAATGAATCTGCAGATAAAAGAGTAACAGTTATTAATCCATTCAGTCCTTTCGAAATCATTCACTCCCACAACACAGTAGGTTAGATAGTGAATGGAAGAAAAATAACTTCAACGAAATATTGGAAGGACAAACGTAATTTCATATCAGATTTCTGCGGACTCGCTACTCAGTACGCCTACGGTCACGCCAAGCTAATATAATATGTCTCTGTCTATAATTAGGATTAAGCAGCTGCAAATTACTTTTTGCAGTAATGCTTTATTAGTTAGTAGACTTATAAAAAAAATGGAAATGTGTGAAGTGAAGGCGACTTTTGCATAATCAATACAATCCAATAATTTTAGTGTGGACGAAGCTGGAGCGGTTAGTCATTCATTTGTATGCATCTGTGCAAGTTAGATGGTGTTCCACTGTGACAGCTATGCCGGCTTATTTATAAATGGCGTGCAATGTCAAGTTTGGCGCCAAAATTGGTGCGTTTACTCATCGAGAGGCAGGGTGCGTTCCACTTTGCGCAATTCAACGTCTAGAAATGGCGACGTGACTCATGCATCGAGAGATTTAATAAATAATTTAACGATTCAACTTGTTTAAGGGCTCGAGCGTGTTGATTGCTGTGAAATTTTAATGCATGAAATTTGAAGAGAACAATTAAAGTAAGTAGGTATAAGTATTTATGGCACTGTTAAACTTTTCGAATTATTTTGTCAGGTTTCGCGTTAAAATTACCTGAGTCATTTAGTTTTAATAAGATTACAATACAACAAGAAAATTAATACAACAGAGGTTTTCTGTAACATGAGTGATTGAAGTCGACAATAAAAAGTAATTAAAACTTACTCAGGGGTGACAATAAAAAATCCTCTCGAGGTTTGATAGATCTTGCGGTCCTGCATGAGCTGTGCGAGGGTGTCGTACACCACCTCCTGTGACGGCGTCTGCATCACCGGGAACTTCGACGACAGAGACGTTCGTATGCTCTCCAGCGTCGCTGACTGCCCCTGGGATTAATTCTGAATTAGTATCTGGGTACAAATTACTTCAGATCCTACCACAAATACATACAACACGTGCATAACAAACACAATATTATGTCAAACTTCATTACAAAGTCAGACACATATAGCCTATGCTAAACAATCGGAATGCATGTCAATAACTATTGCAGAAAAATACTTCAATTTGTAAAAAGTAAACGAGATGGCAAACAACATCGGTGCATTTTTCATATATACTTACTGTACTGACGTTTTTAGAATTTTAAAAATATTAGGCTAAGCTAAAGAAACACAAATCTGCGCCCGAGTTTCGGTCACACCATTCGGGCTCTTTAGTCTCCGAAAATACCAACTGTACTTCCATTATTCAGTACCTAGGGTTTCTGTCACACTTATCTACTTAACGAACTGAAGTTGCAATTGCATGTATTTGATGTCATTCATTCATGTCATCGCTCGATTGTGATTAATTGATACAAAAATCTCAGTGTTCATAAAATCAATCTTAATATAATTTACAATTTTGATGGAAAATATCTTCTCAAGCAATCGTATAGGTATATGTTTTCAAGTTCATAAAATAAACATGAATGATCAATAATATTATCATCCATCAAGATAGCCTGACATAAAGCAGGATGTGCCATACTGACACGACCTTCAATTGATACAATGTGACATAATGGCAATGAGAATTTTAAATCTGATGATAAGATCTTGTTTTTATGCTTAGGAAACGTAAGGAACAATTGAATATTTGTATACTAAAACTGATCTTCACAATATGGATCTTCGCTTACAATAATCATCAATAATAATGTCCCATAATTGGTGTAGAAATGCTGTCCATGGGATCCCAGCGCGCACGAACTTTTTGCAGAAGTCGTGAAGCGTCTGGTTGACGAAACTTGTGACCGAAGAGCTGACGGCATCAGCAATGCGATGCCACGAGGAAATACCGCCAACATGCTTGGTACAATGCCTCCACGACCTTTTTAGATTTAAGTAAGTAGTTAAGTAACTTAACTACTAAGTACCTACATAGTTATTATAATATTGTAATTTTTAACAGATTATTCGAAAAGGATGTATAAATTGTATGAAGAAACTATCAGCGCATCTATATGTATGCAGTCTAACTACATTGTTACGTTTACGGATAGCGTATGAATAAAATATTAAATCTTTTAGGATTTGCTTGACAGTCAAGTTTCGTATTTAAAATAGCAGCAGTTAATTATGTTAATATCATGATAATATTAGTTTTTGTTTGTCTTGCAGGTCCGTAGATGCTATATTTTTGGTGTATTATTTAGGTATGTGAGCGCTTTATACTATTTTCATCCTGAGCTTCCTACGATCTGTTCGGGTTTTCGACACATCACCGAGGCTGAGTTGTGTCTAATTCGCTAACTGTATATTAATATTAATTACTTGGCACAATTAACGGTTTGAATATGTATCTCATTTATTCAAATATGAACACGTGACAGCTATGTCAACTTAAATATAACTTCATCCAATGAAATCTGCGCTAATGTGGCGCAGTTTATAAATATTAAAATACCCTTTAGATTCGTATCTAACGAGTCACGATGTCTCGAAATGTGGAATTAAGCGAAGGCTTAAATGCAGACGCCATACACTGGTTTTATTTGCGGATTGCGGTATACTTAATCAAGGTGTGTTAAACAGGTTATTAAAATAAACGCATAAATCAATTTTATGAAACATAAAGACAAAGACATGCAAAATAAATAGTTGCGGATTTTACGGGTTTTCTCAACAGGCATTTATTATGAAAGATTGAGTTTTATGTAAAAAACTATACAATCATACTATTGATTGTTCGAGAAATCAAACTGACAATTCTTAACATAATACTACCTTACTCTGTGCAACAGAGGAGCAACAGTCGTCACTGTGTATTAGGTACTTTACTATTTTTTACATATAATTCCTTAATATAATAAATAATTCGCTAATAGGATTCGCTATCAATAATGCTATATGAAGTGAACTTGATTTAACTAGTGAAGTTTTCATAATGAATGAATAGTTATCATACATAAATATTTCTCAAAATCTTTAAAAACATACAAAAGTTATGTTTACTATATGATACTTTCGAAACGAAGTAGGCTCCAAAGATAAACAAGTATTCAAATTATCTTTTGCGGCTATACAAATTTCGCCAGATCATTTGACACGACAAGTGTTGCTATTGAGAGGGCATTACGAGATCCGCGCCTTTGATGATATCACCCGTTAGTTGTATGACATGTCGCATTCATTGGTCTCCAGACAGACAATCCTTTTGATCTGCATAGTATTCTCTCTATAGTAAAAAAGTGTACAGGGCTACGATTGGCATAATCTTTAGGACCTTTTTCTATTGGTGATGCTGGACTATTCTTGAGCTAGTTTGGCAACAATCGACCTTCAGGACCAGGAATCCGGTCCACATTGTGATTGTGTAAGTGCGTATTTATGCGCATTTCATATCGTTCAAGCATTTCGACTCAGATTACATGTCTATTTACTATTATTAGATCCTCATTGATGCGATTTAGATAAAAATAGTTGATAATGCAGATGATAATGCTTTTCTTCATGAATGCGTGGTTGTGATAAAATGGCTTAAACAGGCGATATAGGTATATTTTAGAAATCCTGATTCGGAATCTAACATTATTTATGCTGTGGTCTTACTTATTTCTAGATTTGGTCTCGTCAGAAATACAGCTGGTTAATTTTAAGGTAAGGGGTATGGGTATCATAGTCTGTAATAAACAGTTTATAGGTATATTTGAAATTCAGGAATTGATATTTCTTGTTTTTGTTGTATTAAAGACAGCACGAACTATTCAAAAATGAGAGAGATCTGAAATATACTTGTCAGTGTAACCAAAGATGGAAAAGAATCTCCCCCATGTTTTCTGTTACAGCAACAAATACCGTGATAGCAATAACTTTGTTGACCGTGTCTTAAACTCTATCAACCTGTCACTATCGACATGGACTAAGTAATAAGTGTGAGTTGTCAAGCACCTGCCCAACCAGTCGTTATTTACTCGAAGCCTAAGCTTAGGTTGATCGACCCGATGAATATTCATCGAAATTGCAATTGCTTTTACCACGATAAACGCTTGTTCATTTGGAGGCTGTTATTGCAGCGACATGATTCGTATGTCGTCCTAAGGCTATAACTATAAGTACGTGTTATAGATAAATATTGTAAAATTGAAACAAGTGTAGACTGTTTTTATAAGTACATATACATAAAGTTAACTATTAAAACCTCAATTTGTAATTTAGACTCAAAAGAAAAAAATATGTAAATGAAACTCTAAAATATCTGTAAATTAAACTCTATTAGATCGAACTTAAGATAATTAAGAAATTGAGCATAAAATAATGTAAAGTTGTAACGATGGACCCACAACTATGGACATTTTATCTTTTACTCTATTTATTAATTGACAGTGGGTCGACAGACGTAGTGCATCATCATCATCAACACCGACGGTCCTGGGTTTAAATGGCGGTGTTATTTGTGTGACGAGCACAGATATTTGTTCCTAAGATAAGGGGTGTTTTCTATGTATTTAAGTATTTGCATATTCTATAATATATCGATGGCTGAGTAGCCACAACACAGGCTGTGTTGTGGGTACTTCGTACTTCTTGAGCTTATCGGGGCTTAGTCAATTTGTGTAAGAATGTCCTGTAACATATATTTATTTATTATTAGGTAAACTAACTACAATCTATCACATTTACCGATTATTATACCTTCTCGCTTGTTCCTACAGGCCAAGTTCTTTATATGTGCTGTTGTAAGATAATGTCTCATTTGCAATTAAACCAGTTCAAATGTTCAGCCCACATCGGTCACTACCAGTTCGGTACAAAGACCAGGCAGATACATTTGCGCAACTATGACAAATGTAACGCCTCGCGATGTATACGAGTTGTCGGGCTGTGCGAGCGTAACAGAGGTGCTTTATGGTGTATTTAATGACTTTCCTGGTATTACAGATTTGTTGCGTAAACACAATTTCGTTTCCTATGTACTTGAAACTTTCATTAAATTATTTTTCTTCTTCTTCGGACGGTTATATTTCTTGTTCATGTGTTTGGACGTTATTGTGTCAAAAAGCAGGAGCAGGATCAATCTCTGGAAGTGAGTAGGAATTTCAAAAAATACTGGGATCCGATCAACACTTGAACTTGCAACGCAGTGGAAACACCACTTTAGATTTTTATGTAATGTTGGCAAAAAATGCCCATAAGCGAGATAAACCATCAAGATTTACAGACAATATGATTAAATACCACATTTATAATCAACACAATCAAAGGAAATCTATTAACACTTATGTAGAAGCAAAACAAGTTAGTTATTTTATAATAATTTGACCTTTAAACTTGTACAACCTGTAATTCCACTATGATGTTTTATTTGAGAAATGATATCACTCCGTCAAATTAATCGTATTAAAAAAACTGATAGTGATTTAGGCGAAGGCGAAGCGATGACTTCATGGTATTGCTATGGGGGATGCTTTAGCAAAAAGATGAAGGAGACGGCCGGTGGTGCAAACAAAAAGCGGGAGCGGCTAAAAGAAAGATCAATTTTTTCTGTTTTGGTATTATACTATTTAGTTAAGTTAAATTAACAGGTAAACATCGAAATATTAAAATTCATTATTTACATTACAAGTTTAGTTTAGACCTTCTAAGATTATCTAGACTAAGTTTGAATATATTTTATTTCGAATGTTGGTATTTTAGCGAGCTGCATTTAACTAAACATATTATATACTTACTAAATTAACCGGATAAAAAATATTTAATATTGCTGCATAATTTTCCAATGACTTATCTGCATTTTGCTGATTTTATACACTTCTAGTGACATATGATTTAAACAATTAAGTGTAGAAATTATAAATACCGACCACATAAATTGTTCGGTTGAAGTAATTTAGATATTACGAGATAATAAACATTTTTTTCACAATTCAAAAACTTTCTAACCGCGTATACAATCACTATCGCGAGTACGTCTGCCAAAAGCTTTACTTATAACAAGCTGTCTTTATTGACTTGGCCCATACATTAAAAAAATCTCGTCAGAACAGGTTCAGTCGGGCGTAAATTCGTGTTCACGGTCAAGTTTAGCGTCTGCTAAGCCTAGCGGTTTACGTAATGACGCTCTTGACACCAGCTTTGTTAATGTCATTTGAATATTAAAACGTCTGGGTGAGGGTGTGCCGGCTAATTCTACTGGTTTTCCTACAAGCGAGTCTTTGCTAACTGTATTTCTTCTCTTTGCTAAAGAGTTTCTTGGCACCCGAGAGCCTCAAATTTGTTTATGACTTACTACGGAACAATGCGTTATAGAGGTAAGTATACCAAAAAGGTATTATGCATCGGATTGAATGCCAATACAATGTAAATCATATAACAGCAGACAGAGTACTCGTATAATGCAACGTCCATACCAATATATTGCGGTATGCACTTGCGATTAAAAAAGCTTTTCAACAATCACTCAAGTCAAGCCCTTAAAAACATGTTCGATTAATAGGCAAGTATACTCTTTCTAAATAACTCTCGCAATCCCTAAACAAGATCGCGCAACGAAATGGTCACATATCCATTTATCAACTTTATATACGTGCTTTCGAAATGGTTTTTGTAAAGAAAACTAGTCGTGCGATACAAATATCGCACTCGCGCTTATATGATATCTACTGAATGCAGCACGTTGATTATTTATATCCGAACAGTACAAAAAGTTCAATGTAAGTACGGTATTTATTTTTAGTAATGATAAATTTTATACTATATTTGTACTACTTTTTGTAGACCTAAATTGAAGGATGAATACCATTATAACTTTATTATATATGTGCATTATTTTCATACAAGTATATAAATATGTTAAAAAGATTCGGCACCGATTTCAATGACAGCTTTCCGACTTTTTTTCCTGATATCTTCGACATTCATCGTCATTTTTCAAGATCATCTGGTTGGTTTTGGTTATTGGTTATGATTTTCTGATAATTACAAAATCATATCCACCACCAAGAGTTTTCTGTCCATTCATTTTTGAAACCATCGCAAATATACAGACTGATGCTACGGGGGACTCTATAATATGTGCTGTTGATGTGTATACTATGCCTACTGTTGGATGTGTAATATTGATACTGACAAGTAAAATTATGCTGCTTAATCTTGTCAACTACTACCTACACTTAGCTTACCGTTCGTTGTCTTTATTTATATTTGACCGGTCGACGCAGATGGAAATAAGGCCATCATCATTAAACGGTGATCGCTAAACAACATCAACGACTATAAGTTTATACCGGAATCTTATTAATACTAAATCATAACTTTTCTAAATGACTTTTAAAAAGAAACCAGTTCAGTCGTGCGCAACAAAATTGTTCAGTTATTTGCCAAAACCATATAGCTTAACTGAACTAACACGATCGACCAATTTTACTCTTCTATTCCATAACTTTCAAATATTTGGAGGTAATTTGTAAGTTATTTCAAAAAACAAGCTGCGAGAATGTCGATGAAAAGTTTTACGAGCGCAAGGTGAAATGAGGAACATTTGGAGCACAAATGCTTTAAGAGATTTGTTTAATTACATTTTTACCATTTTATCTGTTGGTTCATCACAGAAAAAAAGTTGAACGACGATATCGGAAGAATCTTGATAGTCTTGATAATTGTACACGGTAAGCTATAGGTAGGTACTTAAACTCTCATTAAGAAGCCTTTTTGACAGTCTATTTTTTGTATAAGAAGGTACCTTGAACTTTTCAACTTAGTAGTAGTAAGTACTATTTGCTGATGACTACTATTTGCCGATGAACCTTAGACGCAAACCCAAAATAACTTATAAATAATCCATATATTCGTCACGTCAATAATATTAATAAGTATTGGGTACATAAAATAAAGGTCGTCAGCAAATTCGTAAAAATCTTTGGATTATTAGAAATGGTTTGCAATAAGGCTTCAGATATACGGTCATTATTGTCTTCAAACAACCTCCGATTACGGAGAAAGTCAAATACAAATAAATATATTAGCAATCAATTCTATTTGCCCCGATTCACATCTTTGTTTTCCAGATACTTCGAGACAATTTAAAACGAACAAGAATCAAATTGAGGTCAATTTGTATTAAAATTGTATCAAAGTAGGTAATTATGCTAAGTCACTGTTAAGTAGCTTTCTAGTTTCTAAAACAACAAATGTTATAGGTTGCCAGCTATATACGTCGCATATACTTTCATGAAAGCTAATGTTTGTGTGTCATTATTAAATAATAAACGTTTGAGCAACTCTCAAGTACGTTCTAGCTTCGTATAACCAACTGCACCCAGCAGATCCTAAATTTAAAACTATCTGCAATGTTGCTGCATTGACTGTAGCAGCCAATTATGAGCTTTCTTACCTGCGACGTGAGGTCCATAATGCAGTCGCATAAGGCTTCTGGAAGCGGCGTGAACTGGCCCTGGTACGCCGGCGTTACTATGCAGTCTTCGATGTCACCTGCAACGATAAAAAAAGATTACACACTGTAACTTTGAATTATACCTTAAATGCCGTATTTTTCAAATATCGTACCGTCGAGGTGAGATATGTGTAACATTCCTAAACGGTAAAACTGATGACCATTTGATGAAGGTTTGGATATAAATAAACTGATTCGATTTTATGTTACATTAGTAGGTCTAGTGTAGTGTACGTACATACGCGAATTTAAGTGCTAAAATTGATGGTAATTGTGGAACAAATATGTGGCCATGGATAGAAAAATGAAACTAGATGGAAGGATGATCGGTAGTATGGGGTTGCTGGGAGTTATTAGTGGCTGCAGTGTGCGAGTACGCTGTCTGTGCATGCCTATGACAACATTGTCCGAAGTGGATATCCATGAGAACAGGTATGTTGTTTACCATCCGCCTTAGTGAAATCTTTAAATCGCCTAAATTAGGCTGATCAATTTTTAAATAGGTATATGCACGGTATATGTTTACACTTTTGCACCTTATTACAAAGGATTAAGTACATAGTGTGCTTCGGTCTCACACGGACCTGAATACAAAATGACTACATCGGCTCATACTCCATAACTCAAAATGATTGAAACACAAAATGACTACAACACAATTAGACACATACGAAAAAACACCAAAAGTGGAAAAGTAAACCTACTGTCCTATAGGTAGGTTTAGGTTTTGTACGTTACGTATCGACCCGTAGGGCTAAAGCACCTAGAAATAGGAGATCCCCGCAAGCGGAGCTCCGTCGACTAAATGTGTTGTAGTCATTTTGTGTTTCTGCCATGTTTTGGACTACGAGCTGATGTAGGTACCTACTCATTTTATGTTCTAGTCCGTGTAAGACTAACCCCTTAGTGTTACTGCACCTGGTGACCTAGCGGTAAGAGCGTGCGACTCGCAATCCGGAGGTCGCAAATTCAAAGATTATACAAGCCTGTTTATGTGAATGTGAAGAAATAAACATTATACAGGTATTTGTTACTATGAGACGAATGCTCTTTGTTGGACATAAAAGCTTTTATGTTCTTGATAATTAGCCGCATTTTTCAGCTTTAGTACCTATTTATACAACCCTATAGTTTGTATATCACTGAGTGCTAACACTTACTAGAGTAATAGTAGTCTATAAGGCTAATACTCTGAGTGTGGTTATGATCGAAACCACAGACGTGGCATATTGGTTTGCAGTGAAGCAATATGTATTATAATACAGCAGTGAATTGAGCTTTGGCCCAGTTCGCTGATAATGTTGGCTTGTTGATGAAGGCTGGCCGCATTGCCTCGTTGGATGGCAATACTTATTCGTTGAGCAAAATATATGCCAGCCTTTAGGTAATATTGATTAGACACTCACTATTCACTTCTCATCTACTCAAAGGTCAACTGGAAGAAATCAAGAAATCACTTAAAGGGATAAGTTCGCCTTTTGTCATTCCCCAGTTATTAAAATGTGTGCTATTTAGTGTTTTTATTATGTACAATAAAGAGTTTATACGTATGTACATTCTTACAAGGGGTTTATTAATATACTCGAAGCTTCGCGAAATGTTAGCATTTGAATCAACAATTTAGTATTATAGGAATTTGCAAAAACATATGCAATTTCCAAATACCTTTTTAAATCAGAACCCACGTCCAGGTAGATAAACGTAGACCCCATAATTATTTAAGGAACCTCTTTTATAAAATTATCTCGACCGGGAATCAAACCCCGATTAAGTATAATAAAGCTATAAATAAAATCCCAAGAAGACGAGAGTAGCTTGTTTAGAGTATAAGTTTTAAAACATTTGCAATGTCTATATCGTTTTAACGGTAACGTTGGCTAGGACTAGTGCTTAGTGCATGGTAATGAGGGAGTGGGGGGGATGCACTTTTACGTACTAGAGGTCGGGGATGCGAGTCCAGTGTCGAACGACACGATACGAGTATGAGATCTGAATTGCTGGATAACAGACATTCGGTTGGATATAACACAATAAAATAGATCTAGTTTGCGATGAGTGTGCACCATATGATGTGAATGAGGAACAAACAAAAAGAGCTCCGAAGCAGCAGCGTAATAGATGGGTATGATACACATCTTTTTTTTGACCCAAGGAATATTCTTTGTTCCAAAATCTTCGAATTTCGATATAAGATATTTGGAAAATAATTTCATCTATTAAATATTAAATATATGAGTAGATCAGATCCGTTTCGATTGCATATATATATGTAACTAGTAATAAAATTCTTATTATAAATCTTTCAATCTTGGATTTTAAGAAAAAAACTGTCGTGAGAACATGTTTCGCGTGAGCATAATGTCGAACAATATTCGACTTTTGCAACGTTGGTTACCCGTTTCAATACAATTTGGATTTTAAGAAATAAATATTCTTTATTCGTTTGTGAAATTACCTTATATCTGGGTTTATAAATTTTTTATCAAGATAAATTTTGTATCAGTTGAGTCTTGAGTCTTTCTTTAATAAACGTTTTTTTTCTGTGCTCGTTTCACTGACAGCTAGTATGACCATCGTATTGTTTGATGCTCATTCGAATAACTTCACGGATAAGAGCAATGTATAATGATTATTGACGGATGATAAGCACCATAAGAACGCGCTCACATGGACGGTAAATTTTCAGCGTACGCCTATGTTTGCCGACATCCAGTGTTTGCTGCGGGCTGTGTCTAGAAAATTAAACGAACAAATACTTGGTCTGGTATGCTCAATGAGCTTGCGTTGTTATTTTAAGAATATATCCTATATGGATAGTTTAGTATATCATGAAATTATAATGTACCTAATGCATGTAGGTGTAAGTACTGTACGTGTATTGTTATACCGGGTGGAAAGATCGAATGCCACAGGATTGGCAACTGATATTGCTTGCCTCAGTCAGGACTTGAACCGTTATGGCATTCGATATTTCCATCCGGTATACATATAAATGTCTCTATGTATGTCCCACCGAGTTGTTGTCGGTAGATAATCAGTTTCTCGGTTCCGAGTTATAGTGTTAGAACCGAAAGTATTTATTGTCATGAATCATGAATTATTCGTAAGTACATTTTAAAGTACCCACCTACAGAACTTTCATTATTATTAATTTTGTACATATGAAAATATTTATCAGTGCTGTAGAACGGGGCGATTAGGGACAAAACTGGCATTCAAAACGCGATAAAATTTTATTTTTTACATTTTATGCAAGCTTAATTTTACTAAAATGTGTTTTGGTCGTTTGTATCGAATGATTTCGATACCTGCCTCTGATTAGACCGAGTATCCACTTCCGCCGCAAAAGGAATGGCAATATTTTCATACAATATGGATATTGTATGTACTTCATATCAACT
This sequence comes from Grapholita molesta, assembly GCA_022674325.2. Classification (NCBI taxonomy): domain Eukaryota; kingdom Metazoa; phylum Arthropoda; class Insecta; order Lepidoptera; family Tortricidae; genus Grapholita; species Grapholita molesta. Next base: position 8,745,947 of record CP053126.2, read on the forward strand.
TCAGAAAGTGTTTACTTTCTGCCACCAAAATAATCCAGGTCCAGCCGCCTTCTACATAACATTCGTGCGTTTTTACTACGTACTAACTAATTTCCTCCGCGAAACTATCGCCATTTAATTAATTTACCTTTAATTCCGCCATATAACTACAACTTAAAACTAATTCTTCTAGGTAACTCACCATAAAACTAAATTCAATTCAACTTTACGACAAATCAAAGTTTAGTGGGTAGTTCGTTTAATGCAGTCAAAGTATTCCTTCGTAGAAGTCGGTAGAAGTGAGCCTTGCTGCGTTATGTTCTACGTACATTACAATGCTTAGTGCAACAACAAAGAACGTAAGCTCACGACTTCCAGCGAAAGTCACACTTACCTGTCTATTAAAATTGCTTACAAAGCGTTGGTGAATCACAATCAATGGTCCACCATAGAGTGGTGAGTAGTCTAGACGAGAGAGGAAGAAACAAGAGTTGTTTTTAATATCGCATTATTCTAATCTTCTGCAAACAAACTACGACACCCGAGTAATGAAAAGCGGTCACCTTGTCAAAAAAATCTATTATTTATTATATTCATTGATTTTAAACAAAATAATATTTTTCTCAATAAGGAAGTAAACGTTCCGATAAGTAAGTAGCCATACATATGAATTGTAAATAAGTGGTTCGGTGGAAAGTACGAGATTTCTATTGAAATTAATCGTCATCCATCCTTCTAACGATAATAGTTGCCTGTGGTTGGAAATCTGTGATAGGTGATTCGTCGATGTTCTGTGTAGATGGATCTTTAACTAGTTAATGGCGTAATGTGTTTAGTGTATAACCGACTGTTGAAACAATGCTGAAGGTGAAGGTAATATATCGTTTCCCCACGGACTGAAATCTTGGTAGGTCAGCCAATGCTTTTGATAAAACTCGGAGCGATATCGAATATAGATGAATTTCAGGTGCACTTCCAAAAAAAATATAACTTTTCTCAGCCAAATCAATCATAACTCTTAATTTTTCATCTTTATTAGTGTAGGCACCGTCGGATAATAACTTAGACTGAGCTGGCTTCGCAAGCTCGCTACGCAGTTGGGAAAGCATGCCTGTATTGTAACCGTCATGGTTATTTTATAATAACGCCATGCAATCACTTCTCATGGCGACAAAGCAACTTCCGTTACTATGAGATAATCCACCTCATTTCCTTATTTAATAACATTTTATCCAACTACGGCCAACTATTGAAAGTAATGGTTTTATCTCCATACGGGGTACAGAACTTTCTCCAGTGCCCAATATGGATACTAATCATTAGTTTCTGTTCTGTCACTACGTAAGTTAACACTTAAATGTTTCTAGGTATCTGGGCAAATGCCATTTTTTCGCAACTAATTGTTAAACATAATGAAAATACATTTATTTATATCAATTAATTTAGCGTACCCACTTTTACTTTAAAGGGCAATCTTAATTGGCAAATATTTTCTTCCGTCATTGCATTGATAACCATGGAATTATAAGACGTCATTTCTATATTGCTTATGGATTTAAAACATACGAAAAACACCATAAAATGTGAATGTGAAATATTTACATAAATATTTCTTTATTGCATTCCTATAAACAAATAAACACAGTGCTTTTAATAGAAAACTCCCGTGAGACTCAGACGTACTAAAATACAGATAAAAATGGGTCACTCACGTATCTTAAAGTCGAATAACGCTCGACATATGTTTCGGTCCAAAAATATGTCGAGCGTTATTCGACTTTAAGACATGTGAGAAACACAGTGCTATAACGATATAACTTGTAAAAGTAGGGGCAAAAAGAACTAAATAACATAAATAAGTATTAGAAATAATAATGGGAGTATCTGATCCTACATTTTGACACACGTTTTACTGGTCATTTTCGCAGACAACTAAAGTCTCAACAAGTGTGTTAAACCATATTTTAGTTAATTTATAGTGATGGATGTATACAATACGGCCTAGAATTAAGTTTACTAGGATTTACTAACATTATCATTGGCTACTACACTTATTAAATTATTTTTTATAAAATATTCGAGTAATGTATTTACTACGAACGTTACATTGAAAGTAATCTCTCAGCGAGTGTTTAACTCGAGTGCAGTACAATGCGGACATAATTATTTTGTATACATACAATTTTAATTGTATTTCTAAGTAAAATTATCTAAATCTACTTCTTAATCTTCTTCAAATAGTACCGCTGTTTATTGATTCACCCGTATTGAATTTGGATTATTATGAGAAATAAAAACAATGAAAATCCAAATAAAAGTACCTATAGCGATTCCTTGTCAATTAACAATTTTGCTGTGTTAACTGTGATCGGAAATGTGCACAATTTTAACTGGTTCTATTGAAATGACCTAAAACCGTAAAAGAGGTACTTGTCAAGTCAATGTACCTCATCGAGCCTAAGACGCTGAGTTGGCACGTAAAAAACAAACAAGCTTAAAGCTCGTTAACAAAAGGCACTCGACGTGTGCTAACCTAAATTGAAACTTCGTTGGCGCGGATTGTCGCCCAGAGAGGACAAACTAAACATAAATGTAGGTAGAATGTATGTATATAAGGTACTGTATCACAAAGCACACTGGATCTTTGCCATGCCACTTTGGGTCATTAGTTATTAACAAATACGCAGAAACTTATTATAAATATAAAATGTATTTGTACTTATTATAAATACTCTTATTATAAATTTACAATGTGTATCGCTGTTTGTTTAATTCAATTGCCATAGTTATTGTAAACTGATAAGTTTTTAAATCATTAATGATTTCCTGCAATTTCTCAAACATTTAAAGTGAACTTGTTTATGTTGAATCTTTTGATTCTATCTAATTTAGCGCAACATTTTGTAAGTATTTAGCTGTACTACGAATATTTCAAATAACCCTGGGCATACAGCCCTTTATCTTTTCCTTTTACTATTCACTAGTGATGTAATATTACACGTTTTACCTTTTGACAGTGAAACGCGACTATCATATCAACGGATAGCTGTGCCATAAGCACCACGGCGTCATATTCCTCTTTATAGTTTTATACTTATGAACCAGGTTATGGTGTCCGGTAAAAGGTAACAGTTATACGTTTATAAGCTTGGTGGTTACCGAAAAATACATGGTAGACGGAATGCAAATATAATAAACGCTCGTTTAGGTGAAGTGAATAGGTGGCTCTACCTAAGCAAGTCTCGCCCGAAGCAGAGGGTCAAGTGGGGCTGAGACCTGGACTAACGCTGTAGTTAGGTGGGTCTAATACAGCGCGCATTTTAACTAGACTTAGGCGAAAATGCCGTGTGATGCCGGCTGGCTAAAATAGCACCACCCCATCTCCTCCCGCGGGTGTTGTAAGAGGCGACAAGGGGAAAAATCCTATGGACGGGCCGCAGCGTGTCGTCTAAACCCAATCTACAGCTACTGCGGTCACCAACCCGCCTGCCAAGCGTGGCGACTATGGCAACTACCCTTAGGTGTGTTATAGCTATGTACTAGCCGATGATTTATAATATATCGTTATCATCATCATCTCAGGCATAAGACGTCCACTGCTGAACATAGGCCTCCCCCTTGGACCTTCCGCTATATAATATATAGATGCGTATAAATATTTACTTCAATACATAGGTAGTTATAATGTGGCTGAGTATTCTAGGTTGCCTTTGAAAGCAAGTAAAAAATTATATACTGGCAATATAAATGTAACATTATATACATGCATCTTACAAACATACGCAAATAATTTTATTGTGAACAGAAATAATATCTATCAAAGACAAGTGCCATGACATCCAAGCACTTAAACAATACAATCGACAAGCGATAATGGCCGCGGCATGTGGGAGTGCGCCGGCGCATAGCCGCCTCGGTTGCGCCCGCGCCACGTGGGCGCAACGAGAGGAATGCAAGTGCAAATGAAGGCCTAACGAGCCCTTAATTGCTCGCTAATGTTTGTCGAGCCATTATCGTGTGTTTGCGCCGATCTTCCACGTTCGTACTTGGAAATTATAAATAGTATATCGTGCCTGTTAATAAAAAAAAACCTGACCAGTTTAAACATTGAATAGATTGGTAAGTTCGTAAAAAGTAGCATACCAATTACAAGAGTATACAGAATCTGGTGCGACTTCTAATCCATAATAAATGAAATGTTCATGTGTCCGGCTTGTACTTACTAATGCGTTTATAGGAACTTATATCGCTGAAGGTAAGGCCTAATGGCAAATGGCAGTCGCTTTCGTAAAACTAGTGCCAATGCCAAATCCTGGGATCAGTTGCCAAGCGGACCCCAGACTTCTATGATACTCTGTCTAAGTTCTTTTGCTAACTTAATGCTTTAAAACCATTAAATTTTAATGGAGAACAAATAGCTTCTTAACTATAAAATATATGCGACAATCGTTTAATCGTCCGTGTGGCGCCATCTATAATAATTAAAGACGCATTTGTAATAAAAGGAGGTTGCCAGTTTTATATGTTTACTTGTCTCTGACGCTCATTAAGAAAGTGGATAATCGATTAAGGAACATAGGTCTTTAATGTAAAGCTATCTCCTCTCAAATGCAAATAGCTCTCGCAATCGAGTTTGACAGGACTGTGCCTGAAATGCCAGAATATGTCACAATGTGCTAATGGCATTGTGTCAATGTATCGGTGGTTAAATACCAACACGTATTATCTGCCTTTGTTTACGACATCCTTGCAAAACTTCGCCTTTACACAGTAGGGGCTTTATCGTAAACTCTCATATTCTACACTATTCCGCTGTCGTTAAATAGTTGACAAATGGACAATTTGTTCTGAAACCTTCTGTCTACCAGAAGTTGTTTTTGTTTCGCGAGGGCGGCTTGAACTTTTCAGTGATCCAATTGTACCTTTTACAAGTCTAAAGAGAGTACTTTAACCAGTTAAAAATGTAGTTTAGTACAATGTTATTCTTTACTTGTATATGTAGGTGTACTGATTACCACGCACCATAAAGTGTAAGTTTCACAAGGCGTTTTACAGAATAAAAAGCGTTTTTTATCTACCAATATGTGTAGCCGCCTTCGTGCGTTTGACTTTAAAGGAGTATTTTAACATATACAATGGAGAGCTAGAAGTATAACGAATACTACACACTGTATACTGTAATGTAAAATTATTTAAATGTAAATAAAACGTTATCATATATAAACAAGATCATGTAAAAGAACACCTCAAAAGTTCTTCTTGTAAAGAAGCGATTCTTATGTAGGATGAATCTACCAAAAATTGTTTTTCTCAATATTTATATGTTAATTTTCAGTTTTAATTAATTCATTAACTGACCTACCTGACTTAGTAATGAAGGCAATAACATATACATTATATTAACCAATAAATCATCAATCATTTAGTCAATATCATTAACTTGCAAAATCCTAAAGCAAGGTTTCATTAATGATAGCAATAATTTGATTATCAATACGAATGTGTAATTAGTATTTGAGCAGAATTGATTATTGATTCACATTAACTGAATAGTATTGATGCCACTGGTTCACAATGGATTAATTTGATATATGATTCTGACCTTGATGCAGACAAACTATTAGAAATATCATATCATACTTTATCAGTAGGCACGTGAGCCTCACGGTCGAGAAACATCCTATCTTATTACGAAGGTTTTTGGACGTTTAAATGTCTATGGGACAGTGAACCTATTTATATCATATACCCGTGATGAATTATTCAATGTTTGTTTGGTATTCTTTTAATAATTAGTAGTCCTAATCCCGTGTGTAAATCTAATACGGGCGAAGAATAAACCCAGACACCTAGGATGCACACGTAATAATTTTTTATAAAAATTCTGAGCACTAATGTACTGCGAACATTACGCCAGGCGCCATTTAAACTAACTGTCAACGAGTGTTGAACTCGAGTGTGTTGCATTACATTGCGGGCCGAATTATTTTGTATGAATAACATTTTTATTTTCCCATGCTACCCACCGGTCAGAGATTCGCCCATATTATATTTACACACTGTATTACAATCCACACAGCGTTATGTGTGGTTACACTCATAACGCTGCACGCTGTTCCTAATTTAAAATATTGGACGATATCACTATTAGTCGTCTGCTACAAATCATCTAAGATATATTTGAATATATTTAACTGTATTAAATATGTATAAAAAGTGCAATAATTACACTACCATTAAGTCTCTTTACGTAGTTCCTGAAGACTAACCTACTTGCATAATATAACAATAAAATTATATAACTCGCATAATTAAACAACATAATGCGATGTAGAAGTCGCGCTGCGCTGCGTTGTTAAGAGTTGTCTTGTTCCGTTAATGTAAGTTTATGTTACTAGAATTTTAGTACAAATCAGTATTAATGCAATACAAAACAACGAAAGAACAATAATTCACTTGTTTTTGTATGTTTAATCGCTTTAATCATAACTTTTTATAAAATTGCGTAAGCGTATATTTGCCAATTGATAAAATCTTATTGGCAGATGGTAAAACAGGTACTGAGTTGAAATACGTGGGTGATGCTCATTTGTTTACAAGCGTGTGAATATGACACTGCCGGGGCGTTTATCGCATCCATCTGCTGAACTTCAAGGCAATTTGAAGTGAGGTCTTCGATCGTCGGGGTTATGTATATTGATATGAACCTATACATTATTTATACTTCAATTAATAAATAACGGATGAGTGTAACATAACATGAAAGATAATAAATGTAATTAATATTTTTTTATTATGCAGAAACGTCTGCTAGCGAATATTTTCGATATTTAAATCGATAGAAAAATAGAAAAATTTGACTCGCGGCGGGACTCGAACCCACTACCACTGGATCACTAGCCCAGTGCACTACCAATTGTGCTACACGAGTACCGCTTAGACTTGTCAAATTTTTCTATCTATCCCTCGTCGTATACGTCACCCATGATGACGTATACGACGAGGGATAGATAAAAAAAAATCCAAGTCTAGGAATTTGACAAGTCTATATCAAAGAATACAAAATATAAGATGTTGAACAACAACTTTTAGGGCCTAATATATATCTTCTAATGTTACCGCACATATTTATTAGCGTTAGTACTAGGCAGCTTTAGCTGTTAAATGATCATAAATATCGTTAAAAGTCAGTCAAGTTGCACGCGAGACTTAAAATTAAAACGAATGCTAATGTATTCAGAAGTCGGAACCCAGCGAAGTACCTAGGTACTAATAAACTGGTAAGGAAGTTGCAACTATTTTGCATTATTTCGAATACAAGGATGTCATTTCCAACTTTATAATGCAGGTAATTAAAACGGACATAAAAGTTTAATGTAAATGTGACGAGAAAACGGGATTTTTGTTGTACCGAATTCAATAGGTTTATATTTATTATACAATTATTCGTTTACATTTCTAATCGAACTAAATGGATCTCCAATAATAATAATTATATATTGACTTCCTTCAAATTATTATTCAAATTTTTACTATTTTAGTAACGGCTAAAGTAAAAACACCGTGCTGCATTGAAATATTTTTAAAATGAAATAGAACGTTTTACGTAAAATCAATTACGACTCTATGGTCACGTACAAGATGTTTTAATAAAAATGTTTTTGATGTTTTTTGTCATCCCGCTAGCCATAGATAATCACTAGAAAATGATGACACTTCTACTTTTCGAATGACATAAAAAAATCTTTATGGTTTTGTAAAATTATCGACTAAGATTTAAGTCGGTAATCGGTTCTTTATTAGGAATACTAAAATAGGTTTGCTGTAAAGAATTATATATTTATGCCAAAGGTTGAGAGAAAAAACCGGATGAGACAATAGAGTAATCTCTCCGCTTTTCCCAACTATTGCCTGCTATTATAGAAGAAAGTAAAGAACGAACACGAACTGTTATTAAAAGTAAACCTACTATTGAAGTACAGAACTTTAATAAGTGCCTACATGAGTTATTTAAGCATTTAGTTGTTACCAACCCAATTGGTTCCATAAAATAGTGTATCGTTTTGACGTGTACATATACAGAGGCTTGCAGTGATCATAGATGTGAATATGTAGTTGGTCAACAAATGGTTATTCGCGTTATTCGTGAATTTCAAACGATTGTCTTTGTCACTTTCATGAAGCCTTAATTGGAATAAAAGAGAAAGATGTTCAAATTTTTTTATGATATTGGAGGCAAATGACGGATTGCCTGATGGTAAGCAACTACCGCCGCCAATTTACTAACTTCGATATTCGCGATACTAGGAAAGGTTTCGGCTCGGTAAAATGTTGGATTTATCTAACTGAATTGTCGCAAAAACGATGAGCGTAAATTTAGAAATTTACATCCTTACTTCCTAAGTGGAGACCATCGCGCCTAGTGGCAATTGTGGTAGGATGCTCTATTAATTCTGCCATAAAACTTTACATTTATTATAGTAGTAGTATTCCTTACACCAAAGCGATTTCCATGAGTTGCTTTCTCACAGTTATCGACGTAAACGTGTAAACGTGTGTGGATTAATGTGCACTTCATTATACTGGGTTATAATAGGAGTTGCAGTGTGACGTTGACACTAATAAGTACTATACTCGTTGAAAAAAGGCCATGTGATTTTATACAAGAAAGGCTAAAACTAGCATTAATTGCAATTCAGTAACACAGAATCTGTAGTCACATAACATGCACATAACCTTTAGTTTATGTCAACAGAAACCATAATTAGACAAGAATAAAGCACGAAGATTACTCTCATCCTGCAATCACAAGCAATCACAAAGCAAATGTGGGAATTAGGAGTCGTTATAGTGTTGTTGATATTAATTGTTAACTCATAACAACCATCTTAAGTAATGATCACTGCATATTTCGTCTTATATTGGGATTGTATTTCCATTGAAAGACATTTAATGTAATTAGGTACATGGCTTTATCTAAAATACTGGCAATTGTTGATTTTTTTTTCGGACCCGGGTATGTCCTTAAACTACGTCCAACAATGAGAGGTAGGGCACAGCGATGACCATCACGCTTGAATCTGGGGCAGCCCAACTGGGGCAGTACCTCCTCCTTACAGAAGGCCACAGCCATAATAGCACTGCTACCTTTCAGGTATGTAGTGTTGTGTTCCTGATGGTGAGGAGGTTCCCAGAGCTCCAACCCCCCTTAAAGGCCGGCAACGCGCTTATGACTCCCCTGGTGTTGCGGGTGCCCATACGGTGGGGCGACGGTAATTGCTTACCACCAGGCAATCCGTCTGCTCGTTTGCCGACTATGTCATAAAATAAATAAAATATATAGTTAGTATCATATTAGTATTTCATCTATTCTAAGGGTCATGGTCAACGTCAACTAACAGTTGGTCTGCAGCAATGAAGACCCGTATATTAGTCAGCTGCAGTTGACCAAGTATGTACCTATATCACAAGCGGATCCTGCCAAAGGTCACAGTGATGTAACTTCTTTACAGCACTAGCTTAGTCCGTTTCAATACCATTTTAATACCCACATGTTGATAATTTTACTAGAAAGTTTTTCTAATTGGACGTCTTATTGCCTGAAGCTGCTTACCTTGTTAACACTACTATACATATTGTCAATATGCCGTATGAGTAACGTACTGTAGGTTTAATCAGAAGCCACATTCAACCAAAGAGTCGGTTATGTAGGTGCATTGATTCTTACGTTGAATAAAGACCAGAAAAATTGATTTAATAACTAAGCTCATTAGACAAACGGTGAGATGTGCAGTTTATTGTACAGCGTGGGTTGTATTGTTTTCATTATAAAGCAAGTGAAATGTCAGGTAGTTCCGTAACAAGTGGAAGTGCCACGCCTGCCTTGTAAAAGAGGAATTTAATACGAGCATTCCAATTAGTAAGCAAGCACTCATAATGATTGTCATTCTCTTAGTTATTTTTTTACTTTGATACTTTCGTTATTGAACATGCATAGCGGCCGAAGTGTTCAAAATTATTTTTACACGTTTTTATTGTTAAGAAAACAAAAGCATGTTAAGATCATTGTGAATACCTGACCCTTCTTGTACCTTCCTGTATGTACTTTCTTGTTAATGTTCTCACCAATTACGAAAACGATCTTCCTGCCACCTACTTAGATATTAAGAGTGATCACGATAATGTATATCATAATCATTTGCAAAAGAGAAATGCATTACGCAAAGATGACACCCAATTGGGTCCTTGATCGATGACCTTTGCGCTAGCGCAATTTGAATGCGATCTACTATCTGCGCGGGAGATCGCGACGTGACGCGGCTAGCAAAATCTTGTTATAGAATAATGTCGTATATCCAACAAAAATGCAAAGCTGTTAGTCCTTTTTATTTTCAGAAGTCGAGGCTTCGTGATGTGCCGCCGTGACCTGGGAAAGGGCTTTAAAAAGACACCAGTTGGAAAGGTATGCGTGAAAAGAAAACAAATTTAAGTAAATTGTGAAGACGAGGGAATTGGGGCACTTAGGTGTAGTCAATTGGTACGAAACGATTTAAATAGTAAAAGTTTAAACGCAATGCATGCAGCTCTCGAAAGCGGGACTAACGATTGAGACCAACTTTACATAGAACTATATGTTGACGAATAATCTATTTAGTTACGTTTTCATCTAGAAAAAGTTAGTTTCCGTGTTTAGTAGACAATCTTTTTATTATTTTTATCGTTTATTTTATGTTTCGGCCATTTATATTATTTTGATAAAAACAATTCTATGGGAGTAAATCAGTACTTGTGGGGATATCTTCCTAAACGAGATGGTGGTCTATAAAAAATGACAAACACAGTCATACAGTAGATTAACTTTCTTCGATAGCAACGTTATAGTAAGTTTATTGCGGCTCTGTAAAGGTTCTCGTTTTGCGGCATGGCTACTAAACGCATGAAAGTTGAAGATGTCTCACGGCTACCTAAATGCCGGAATATGTAAAATATACCACTCGTACCTACCGCGAGTACCGATGACAGCTGTCAGTCATTAAGCTACAATAAACGATAAGCATAAACCGCAAAGTCACATGTGTGAATATGGCAGCTACTCATAGAGTCAGGATTAGAAACCGCTCTGAGAACCGGAGCAAAAGTGATCCACCATTGACAATGCATTATCTTCTCTCGTCCGCATAGAAACTACGTTTTTTTATTAGGCTTTTACTTTCCATGCCTTAGTACATAGTCCTACCAAAAATATACTATTTTGAAGAAAGTGTATTTAAAATCAAATGCTGTTTTATTTCTAATAGTACCCTAGTTCTAGGATATAGTTTAGTCGCACGTTCGATATTAGCGATTAGCACGTTTAATAGCTGTTAGTACTAGTTGTACAAATAAAATAAATAAAAACTATTTGTTTTGTAATCTGTGTTAAATTGTTCAAAGAGAAAATTATTTAGTAATAAAATTAAAAAGTTACAAATGTAAGTATGGGCCTTATATGACCCTTATATATATTAAAGAACTGTACATGGTCTGTCATATTCCTTTTATAAACTAATAGTTAATACTTTCCTTTCCAGAATTCTTACAACTATAAAAATAAAATAATATAAATGTACCTTTGTAATTTCCTATAGGTTACCGACTACTAAAATTCCCAAATCGCATCTGAATTCGTAAATTAAATACGACAGTCAAAAAACCAAAAGGATAATGCTACTGAGAGCAGAGTTCATTCCAATAGAAATAAATCCGTTGCTAGAGGCTTTCGCGTTGAAATAAAGCACTTGACGGGACGCACTAATTAACCAGCTTATTGCGGAAACCGCCGGCCAATTAAGCCTGGGAACTAGGTATCGGGTAAATTGAATCCATTGCCAAGGTAATCAAAATCGGCTATTACACCATTGTGGTGAAAACGGTACCTACACTCTGAATACCTTTTGTCCTAAACAAAGGAATGACAGGTCTTGCTCCGCTGCTTGTCTTCATGTTCTCAATGGATATCAAACGCGCTCTAGAAAAGCCTTGTGTAATTTTAATTTTCTTGCAAGTTCCTTTCTTTCCTGTTCTTATTTCTATTGTTGATTAAATTACACTATTACAAGTACCTATACTCTTAAATCGTTCTTAGAATTAGCATACTTACGCAGTGAAACGCTTTGCATATCATAACATATCAGCCGTCGTCAAGATTCTTTACGACGACTATCGTACATCACATCACATCAGAAGTTGGGTTTTTATTTATAACAAAGGTGGTTAACGAGCAAACGGATTGCAGGCACCCGCAATATTAGAGGAGTCACAAGCGCGTTGCCGGCCTTTAAGATAAGAGTATGCTCTTTTCTTGAAGGTATGAGAGTCGTATCGGTCCGGAAATACCGCTGACGGTAAATCATAGTTTTGACGTGGAAGGCAAGAAGTTTCTAGAGTAACGCACAGTAAAATATTTCCAACTATCCAGGTGGTGGGGGTGGAAATGTTGTAGGGTTCACCTTCTTGGAGATAATGGAATATTATTGTACTATCGAAAAGGAAGTAAATAACTATGAGACATAAGCTGCTAATTCATATAACTTTCAAACTCCACAACCGCCATAGAGATGGATCATTGGAATAATTAGAACGCAGGAAAAGTGTTGTAAACGTTTTCTTTATATTACACTCAACCTACATAGATTTAAGGTCTACTTCAGAATAAAAGAATAAACTACGATTAATGCTTACAAAAGTTATCTGACAATTAGAACATGGCAATAGAATATCTTCCCAGAGATAATCCATGCGAGATAAAAAAATTAGATACAATTGTTTCTTTTTTAATAGCCACGTATGAAGACAAAGCTCGGGTCAATGATTCCGCAGCTAACGGTGTTCCGCGAAACCCGTCCGAATGTTAATACCAACACAACACAACAGGCGATGACAGACCTCGATAATATTAATATCATTCTTTATGACATACGTTTCGAGGGAAGCTGACGTTCCATGGCAGATAAGAGAATGTCACCGTTGCGGGTACCGTTAGAAAGGCTATATAGTTCGGTGGCTGAAAACCTACCGCGAAAATCGAAGTTCGAAAACTTCGTGCATCTTTCTCCTTTACTAAAATTACCTAGTAATTAGAGTAACAGAGACAATTGTTCGTGCGACTTTCGATAAGCCCTCCGAAGCTTATTGACAACCTTGAGAACGACCTTGTTAGAGGTTACAGTAGCGGTGAGGTACAAAATATTTGGGAATCCGACGCCACTAACTGCAGCACATTTTTGGTCTTTCGCTTCGACGTTAGAGGACGTTATTATCTTTATCTCTCAGCTAGACAAGACATGTCATGGTTAACTCCGCATAATTTTGGCATTGTAGTAGGACTGACAAGATTTGTGAGTCAGTATCACTGTTACATTCTATGCAGATACATACACACGCCAACAGTCCGTAATAGTGCATCGCGCATAGGCCGCTTTTGCTTTCATTGAAACGGCTTCTCAAATTTCACATTCACTTTCGTCAATATCGATCACGAGTCAGCGATGCTATCAAGATCATTTAGACGGTCGCTCGTCAAATATTGGACCGCATTATCTCTTCTCAATTAAGTCGCTCTCTTGCTTTTATTGTGCTGCTTATAGAGTCGAAATTAAATTGGGGTTTAGTTTACAAGATGCACAGGAATGATTGCACACACGTGCTTAGCTTGTCACAATACTGTCGCCGCCGTGACAATCGTTGACTAGTGGAAATCCACGGGAACATGTTTTCACGATTTGCATCCAGTAAATTTAAATACTTACTAGCTTGGGCAGGAAAAGCTTAGCTGATATAGGGAAAGTTTCGAGTGACGTTTCAATACGTGATATTATTGCAACTTGAGGGTTTAGATTTACATTTTGTTGATTTTAGTTTACCTACATAAATCAGAATTTTAGGAGCTACATTGGTGAAGCAAATTAATGGACAGTTTTTTTATGATGGGTTCCAAATATCCCTTTAGAATCGCACCTCTCCCAATCGTCTAGAATAATTGTTTTAACATCTGCCTTAAGACGACTTAAAGTGTTTATAGTCCAATGACACCTCTCTACAGAAGTGTATTACTAGTGCATTTTAGATTCCATTAAACACTTAATAATCCTTACACCATGGCGGGTACTGTCTCTATGCGCGGTACGGACGGGGCAGACATTAAATACTACATTTCATTAAATTGACGAAAGTTCGGATCACCGTTCTGCCGTGCGCCGGAAAAACATATTAGAGTGTATAATTTAATAAATTGTCATTATTTATACCTCCATCGGCGTTTCCGATAATTAGTCTGCTGCTCCTGTATTCTGCTTTATTGAGAGGAGAAAATTGTGTAATTAAGATAATTGTCTTATATTGAAATGTACGTGGAAAATGATTTGAACACATTATCGATTTAAAATAAGCTTCCTGTTTTGCTATACCAAGCAGGAACAACGGTACGTTTCTAATTACGTTAATAAATCTAATCGAACTGTTTCTTATTTGATTTACGTAGGTGCAAAGCTTAAATGCAATGTGTAATTTTCCCACAATTATCAGATTCTTCGCCGGTATCATAGGCAGTAATGTACAATAACAGCTTTCTCGCTGGTTCGCTTTCGATGGCCGGGGTCATGTGTGCGCGTCGTGACGATTCGTGTTAGCCCTAAAGGGTTTGTCGCGCAACTCAAACGACCAATATCTGGCAGTAACACGTGTCGTGATACCATCTCCAAAAGAAAAAACTACTATCGCGTGGGTCTGTTTGCCTCTTGGACTGTTCGAATCCCAATCGTGGGAAGAATAAGTGTAATAAAAGTATACCTACGGATCTCAACTATGGTTAATAGGAACTCGTAAAGTGCGGCTCTTATAATTTTCGGAATACATAATGTACCAAACGACAACCGATGCTAATACTCGTAGGCGATGTTACGAAGTTTTTGTTATACATAATTTCGGTTATAAACAACCGGTAATTTTAGAGCTGTACCGACGACTTTTAGACGGGTTAAACAAAACCGACTCTCAGTAGTATAAAATAAGGAAAAATAAATTCGCTTTAAAATAGTGAGTATTATTGTACTTTATTTATATATTAAAATTGTATTTAGTAAATAAACTAAAGGAAATAATAATATACCTTATAGAAACGATGAAAAAATTAAAATCGGCCCCTGTGGTATGGTGCCGATAATACAGTCAGTATTTCCTCGCTGAACTGCAATACTTAAGCGTTAAGCGAGGAAGCTGTCAGTTCTTTTATCACGGTGACATCAACTAGCAGTTTAGCCACATGGCGGCTCAGGTCCTATGCTGCTGGACCCCACGGACCCAGGGGCTCGACGCCAAGACCAACGTAGTTGTAATTGGTGTCGAGACCCCCTCATATTCACTTTATATCTTAAAGAACTTTTAAGTTTTTTCTTACAGTAACCGAGTTTTTAAAAGTTTATTCGAGTTAATAAATCAAAATAATGCAATGAATGCCGAAGTGGACCACTTTGATGGTCTCCTTAAGGCTGGTTATTGTTTACAGTAATACGGAATCCAGGCTAAATGCCTCTTGTGATCGGGCCAGTTTGGAACGAGGCCATGTGTAGGTTGTTTGCGATTGTATACTTTGTGATTTGCTAAGAGCATACTTAATAAAAGGTGTCCGTGGAAAGAGTTTACGTTGGCCTTGACCATAAAACTGACGAGTAATAAAATTAATTGCTGACACATTTAAACATTCTGTTATTTTTAAGTAGGTATGATCTTAGCCAGTAAAGAAATTTCGAACTCCTGTATAAGAAAGATCTTTAAGCAAGAAAAATATTACCTGAAACCCCGAATCATGAGAGCTGCTGAGTCAGCAAAAGGGATAGTTCTAGCTAAAAAGAAGAGAGAAGATTGTCTGTAAAATTATGCTTTGTAGCAAATAAATTAAAAACCTACAATATGGAAGCTAATAGCGAACCTAAGGTATAACAATAGGGTCAATAGGTAAATGCTCTCGGTTACTTATTTGTTATATTAGATTAAATGTGGTTGTTTATAAGATTTCTGAATTTTTTTATTTAATATGGAGTAAAGCAACACAATCTGGAGATTAATGATAATGTAAATATGTGTAATCGTTTAATTTTGATTTTTGTAATACTTTACTTAGGTGACGTAAAAGGCGAGGCCCTTAACTAGTACCTGTAATCCGATGACCTTTGTTTATTTGTGAGGCGAGAAAGTAATCGGCTAATCGTAAACACTCTTTGTGCTCGCATAATGTTCCAGTGTGTCAACGAGACTCTCTCCTAACTCGCATTGGGTAACAGCCTCGTCATATCGTGTAATTCCATTCATACTAAACTAAATGAACTGCTTAATTGAACACCACATCAGGTCCTTATCGGGACCGTTTCAATCATCTATCACGCTAATACGCCGCGACTAGACAAAAGAGTCGTCTAATTTGCTTGTCAGTGCAAAATAATCAAAATGATCTGCGTTACACTATCGTATAATGACCATACTAATTTCGACCTTATTACTTTGGACCTAATATACAATTAAGATTGACACAATCAAAGCTGAATTAAACGTGGGTCGTTTGTGGTTTTCGAAACAGTTTTTCAAATTGGCAGCAATCAAAATTGGGCTTTGATGATTATTAAGATAAACTGTATTTCAGGTTGTGCTATGTTCAGCTGCTTCCTAGTGTATATACAATTTGATGGAGTATGGCAATCGCCGGAGGTGCAACTCATTAAGAATACCTACTTTCGCTCTCTGACGTGCCATACCCGTTCTTTTATCGGCATCGAGATTGCAACTGGCTCAATGTAAACAAGTTCACACGGTGTCTGCTCGATCAAATGTAATTTCCTGCGCTCAAATTAATATCTCGAAATCTATATAAAACTAGAAACAACTTTAAGCTAGCGTGAATAATTTGCTTCTCTATTATTTATAACAGATCTGAGTTCAATAGTCTTATTTCGATCTGGATTGTTAATTTAGCCTGGACTAATCACTTAGACACACGTCATATAAATTCAAATAATAGTCGATCGGGCCTCGGATCAAAGGAACTGTTGTGCGGCGCAGGAGTCACGATCCGATGCTATCTTTGGTACAAGAAAATTGACGTGCGATCTTCTACCGTTGCGGATTGCTATCGTTTGAAGTGTTTCCTTTTACCGCCATTACACAATTTAGAAATAAACGTTATTATTTATCCTATAGGGTTGGTATTCGTTAGGCTGTTAATTTTTGTGGTGTAAAAGATTGAATGATATTGATGAGTTGCTTACTGAAATAGTATTATATGCGTGCAATTGGTTAAATTAGAGTAAGACATCATCATTGCTATTTATCATATCAAATAGGTAACGCGAATGCTTCAAGCTCTAATCGCGCATTACAGCTATGGATAATATTATGACCTGCCGCAAATGCACTACTGATGCGGCTAATATTACATACTACGTATGTTTATATCTTATTTTGTTGTAAACCTATATCAATCTAGATTTCAATATAGGTATCCATGCCCCTTTTCAACAGCGTATCCGTAAAACAAAAACTTTCAAAAACGTTATTTTACGTTTTGATCAATATGCATTAATAGATTTAACCACCTTCAGCTATTAATACAGAAGTAAACGAGGCCTATCGGCACTTTTGTAAAGTGCATTTTGACCAAAGGGAGCAATCATTTGACCATTCATTTGGCCAACCTTTCACACTAAGCGGTGTTGGATCACGCTCTGACCCGAACCATGATAAATCTATAATAAATCAATGTGCCATTATTCGGTGCGGACTTTCTCTGATCTGCACCGATTTTCCTAAAATCGTTTCCTTTTATTTATAGGCGGGTGAAAGGTAGTTTGTTTTACAACGGTCTGTCGTCTAACCTATGACCTTTATGGCGCAATTTACGACAAATAAACATGATTTACTACTTATACTTGCAGAGTCTTTGTCGACGCTGCAAGATGGACGTGCCTTTGCCTTGTCCGTTAAAATACGAGTATCTACATATTAGTAAATAACATAATATTTATCTTATTTAATAATCTATCTACACATTTCAACTATGAAGAAACGTACTCGTATAATACATATGAGTACTTTTTACTTCATTTGTTCCATATTGAAACCCGCATACTTGTTTTCACAAGTCAATTACTTATTCTTCAGTGATTACTTGTAAAAACAATAAGTGCAAGTAAACACTTGAATACTAAAATATCCAATATGAGTAAATATTAGAATCATCTTACGCAAGCAAAAGGTCAACATCGTCTCTTTCTCAGTTTAGTTTAAACTGCAGTTGTCTTTCAACTCTGGCCATAAACGTCGACATTATGCCTCGTATAATATAATATGCACGCCTGACATATGGTGTTACTTTCTATTGTTATTAATCGCTAAAGTTAAGGAGTGATCAGTCTTCATATGTCTCTCTGAAGTTGATGTCGCTCGCGCTGCGTTTGATATGTTATGGAGATGTACGCCATTACTCTGTCATTTCTAATTTTTGTTTGGGTATTCGGTCGATAATAATTAAAACTATTGTGAGCCATGTTACTACTAGTTAGTTACAAACGGATAAACTCACATGTCGTATCGCACTAGAGTGAGTGATACACCTTCACCCCGAGCGGTGTGTCCTGACTCGGCTTGAAAACAGGTACCGAGTCTACCCTAAACATGTCACCTAGTGCTATATAATTACACGTTAGTTTTTCCGTTTATAACCAAGTATGAGGTACAACATTCGTGTCCTTCGTTCACTAAGATGTACGTAAATTACTATATTGCTAAAATCTAATATACCATCTATGATTATCTATAGTTTTAACAAGTACTCTTGAGATCGCGCGCTCGACCCATACGATATTTACTTATACAATTACAAGTTCAATGACTATTTAAATCAAAGTTCAATGAAAATTTTATGAAATTTCCCAAGTACTCTTAAGTATATGTTAAAAGCATAAGTTTAAACGATTCTAAAGATTGTATTGTGCAGTACGTACTAAAGAGATTTCGGGTGAGGCGTGAAGGCCAAGCGTATGGGCAGGTATTTTGTAACTCGATGGTATGCTGCGTCCTGTCTGCATACCTAAATACTGTTAAATTTAAAATGCCACTTTAAAGTTATGGGGAAATGTAGGTATTTACTTACTTTATTTTTGAGGACGCCCACAATTTACTGTGTACTAATACAATGTACTGTGTTAAAAGTATCTACAAGAAAATCTATAAACATAACTTAAGACAACATCATGTTATCAAAAATAGCTACTAAAAGGACGAATAGGATGTATCCTCAAACAAAAATGTTATTGAAAGAAATACTTAAGTTTTAAATTTTTTTTAAAATAAATTGTGGATTAGCTTCATTTATATCCAACAAATATGGTATGTTGTTTCAATCAGTCCCATTATAACAATGAGGCAACTGTTCTAAGTTACTATTTGATACACAATTGAACAAACAAAACAAATCATGCATCGACCCATCTTCGACAAGACAATCACTTTCGGCTACTATTGTTGTTAAATTTCTCTCTTTACGATAGACACTAATTCGATTCGAAAAAGACGTAAGAGAATTGAGCTTTCCAAGACAGATGGGACTTTTTAATATGGGAAATGTCCACATGTGATTTCCGTAAAGCGATTTTACGCAACGATTGGCCTTTTAGAAACTGTTTCCATACGGTTTGATTAATGTGTCCGGAGGAAAGACGGACGTGGTGCTCTGTTCGATGCATTGATTTAATGGCAACGTTGACGGCTCCATGACAAAGTAATTTATATATAAAATCCATAAATCATACATGTAGATTTATAAAGATGAAGGAAGTGGGAAAACATCCTATGCAAGGTACTAACATATATATATAAATGTATGAAATTTTTGGGTATCGATTAATCTAGTAACTATTTATTTACTGCCTACGGAAACTTTTAAAAGTATACTGATTTAAATTTTCACGGTTTTTACACATGCATAACTTTTAACAGTAGCCAGCAATCTATGTAGTGATTGGACTGGCAGTGTGCAAATTACTTGAATCCGATAAAGGTAAATAGGTTGAACGTAACTTGTACGGGTTCAGGCACCAACTAAAGGGTGAAATGGACAAATATATGAACCCTTCATGAAATTAACATTATATAAATATAATATTAGATATGATATTAAAAATTGTTCTTGTGAAGTTGAAGAAGTTTATAGGAATTTAAGAAATACAGTCAAGGTTTGTATTTATTTCTGTCAATATTTTATGCAAAATATTAATTATTTAGACGACTAACAGAACTTTATTTTATTTTCCATAATCTTGCAAAACATGTAACTGCATATAATTTATTTTGTTGTAGATACATCTAAATAAAGTTGTTTCGACATTTGCATACTCCGGAACTGGTAACAGCAAATTACGCTAGTTTGTGTAGAATTGAGATTTCTGTTTTTAAACTATTTGTGCGGTGTGAGAATTGAGAAACACCCACTAAATTTCATTCTAAAAATATAATCGTTTTGTATAGGATATTATCATTTATTACGCTAGTGTCAATCTAACTTTATGAGTTAAATGGAACAAATACTTAAATATGAATCAAACGTATAAATAGGTGATCAGTTTTGCTCACTAAGGCGTCACTCAATTTCAGATAACAAGCGGTGAAACTTGATATTTCCATTCATAAATAATAAATACTTTAGAAATACTAGGTGCTAGGCGTGATCGGGGTGCCAGCGATAGGAAATAAACTACTTTAAAGTACCTGTTCCCGGCTTCTGTCGCCCGCTGCGTTTATGCATATTGATGCCTTACAAATCCAATATCGTAAATTAAAATTTGACACGCACCGGATTTCTATTTACAAGTCGCGAAATGGCAGCATTTATTTTAACTGTTTCAACTGCAAGACGTTAATCTCCGAGGCTACATCAGTTCTGCATTTGCGTAGATCACCTAGTTACATAACACCAACGTTGCATACGATGCTTTATCTATGGCTATACTCTAATTTTTATGTATATAAATTGTTTAATTTGGGAATCAGGCAGAATAATACATTTTTCGTCAATATCATCGATTATAATTGAATAATCATTCTATTCATTTCAATAAAAACCAACGCTAATACATATATGTAAACTAGTTATTTTATTGAAAATTCTGATATTACACTGAGAGCAAATACACGTAAATATTTATTAAATTAACGCAGAACATGAGTTTTCGCGAACTTCGAAGTTTAAAATAACTGTTCATTAGCGCTTCCATCTTTATAACAATCATCATAATCCAGGGCGGGAAAGCCTAAGAAATATTTATGTACCCGATTCCATAAATATTTAGAAAGGAATTGGCTAGATAACCTAAAAGTTTAGAAAGGCTAACAATTAATATCGGCAATCCGCCTAATGTCGCTGATCACTTAATTATTGCCTTTACTAGGCGTAGCATGGGCATCTAATGAAATATATTCCCTGTCATTTATTTTTTTGTGATGTGACGTGTTGGGCCTTTGAGTTTGCGACTCAGTCGACTCAGACCAGTACCATATTCTAGTTTTCTCTAAGACGCACCCAACCCCTTGCTGAGAGGCGTATTGACTTTGGTATATTGGCTGTTACGCCGCCACTTCTATAGGCGGTTCGTTATTATTCTTCTACCTCTTCGCATTTAAATTTAACTTTACAATAAACCTTACAAGTCTTTCAATACACTGACTAAAGAATAAAAACGTTTTATTATGCAAACACAATTAATGTTAGACAAGCAATTAAACATATGCATCGGAACAAAGTCATATATTAGAAATCCCACGTAAGATCATAAATCTACAACTCAATCTCAATTGGTAAAAGTCGATTTAGTTTACAACTGTATTAAAATTCGAAGGGCTGAGAAAGTAAAAGTTAGTAAGTAAAAATAAATTACACCTCTCGAAAAACTGGAAAATGAACGGATGATGACTGCGGTAGTGACGGCGCGTGAGACTTGCAAACCGTACAGAAGCCAAAAAGGAAACGAATTACTTATTTGGAGAATGTATCATCAAATGTAATAAAAGAGGACAGAAATTATAACTACACATGTTCTATGTTGTAACATTGACATGTTCATTCCTAATAAGTTTTTTATTAACATGAGGAAATCCATTCTTGAATCTATGGCGCCACGAAAACAGCAATGTCGGAGTCACATCGACTAAAAATCCTGTGACGGCCCCCTTAAACGCATTTTGGATGGTTTCAGGATCTCATAAGGAACGCATCAGAGCCTCCCAGATGTTTTGACTTTGCCGACCCACTTTTTTATGTAGGGTCAGATCATCTAGCGTAAACCCCGATGAGCAAAGGTTCCCATGAAGTTGTTTATTACTATGTTCTGTTACCGCGGTTATGATTCGAAATTAGTATTGACTTATTGAAATACACGTTGTAGAAAATATAAATATGAAAAATTTGTCAAGCTACGAATGACTACAGTAGAGAAAGTTTTCATAAATAAGACGTCACGCGATCGCAACCTGACGAAATGACTTCATCGAAAATCAAAATAACCTTTATTGCAAAACTACCGAATCACAACCGGCCCGTCGAGTTGATAAGGAATATGTAACAGTACCAACTCCATAATTTGGGTTATTATACGCACCTCTGCGGACGCGGACATGCTCGATATAGGCATAAGTGTGTGAAACACCTAATTTAAGTTTTTACAGGCACCAAAAACGCGTTATGCGTGTAGCAACATTGATCTCTTTTACCTCTTAATTATTGCATTCTCTCCCTGTCATGTACGCATGTCTGTAACCAATCCTCGCATATATAGAAATATAATTTGTTTATACCATCAATATCTTTAATTCAATAATCATCTCCATTGCTGAAGCAAATAATATTAATATACAGAATAATGCCTTCGAGCCATCTTTGATGTCGCTTTTTGTGGGGGGCCATCTCGCGGTTTTATTAGGCAGGCGCTCAGTAGCTAGTCCAACCTTTCCACCCAATAGCCTAGTACATTTTACATTCCATTAAAACTCGATAGTCCTTAACGCCATGGCGGGTGCTGTCTCTGTGCGCGTCCCATGAAACGGATAGGGCAACATTCACTTATTGTATCCCTTACATTTCATTACATTGTCGAAATGGCCTCTGCGCGTTGGCTCCTTCTATTTTGGAATATTAATTCCACGAGGATATTTATAGCGTATTAACGTTAACTATAAATATCTTTGAATATTCTTTGAAAATAAAGTTGTTTTCCCTGGCGGATACAGATTTTTTCACTTAAGACTTCATTTGTCGACCCTTAATAATAAATGAAGGCAGGGCAGCTTGTGGCGAGCTGTTGGGGAGTAACGACCCCACGGACCCGAGTGCTCCAGAGAGTCGGTCAGGGTCTCCGTCTCCGGCGTGTCTTCGTCGGTCGGAGTGGACCCCAAGGGGACCCGCAGGACTCTCGGCTCTGGCTTGCCTTAATTGGCCGTCCAGAGAGGAGTCGTCAGAGCTATATGCTCGCAGGGTGGAAGTGAAAGATGCATAAGACGCGAGTTGGCACAGTGACTGTTTACAGTCACTGGGTAGAAAGCGGCGCACACCTCTCGACACCCTGAGCCGCTCACATTGATGTTGCTCCTGGCCGTCTCTACGGCGGCAGTTCCAGGGGCCCATCTAGTCGGCGGCGAGTCACCGCCTGCCTCGATAACGGTATAAACATTGTTATGGCAGGTGTCCGGACCTCTTTGCAATAGCCCAATCTCTAGTCCCGCCAAACCTCAACGCCATAGCCCAGTATTCTTTAACATTTTATTTTCAATAGCCCTATCGCCTGCTGGGACCGGTTCACGGGTATCTATTGCTGTGCCCGTGAATGGGTTCTAGCAGGTGTACTGCATAGCAAAATTCTCCAAAGGGCCTCTACGTGTTGGATCTATATCCCCACGCAAGCCTTCCAAAAGACCGGGATTTATAGGCCCGAGTACCCCTAAAGGAGAAACAAATGAAACATTTACAATCTATTTATGAGATAATAACTTTCGGTGAAATGGTGACACAACCTGTACCTTGAAGTTCAATATTTAACATATAAATTGCCACAACAACAGATTTCATTAACATTTTACGCACCGAGCACGTTTGCCGCAAAATGTAATAGCATATTATGCTAATAGTGGTCGTGTGACCTTTAGAGAAATTTCTAGATTGCACCAAAGTGAGAATGTACTATGTAGAACACAAATATAGGCTTGTACACGTAATAAACTTCATGTTTTATACCTATTGCATTTATTTAAACACCTCTTGATTTAATCGGTTTTCATGTGTATCTTCTGTAAATAATTTTTAAATACTGTTAAGGCAATTAAATACCGCACCTTGTATTAACTTTTGTGTCCATAGTTAATTATTTTATGTTGCTTGTTATGTTTTATTTATATTCATACTTAGCCGCTGCCGGCATCTCACAGTCGTTAAAGTTGTTTTCTAGCCGGTGTTAATAACAACAATTGTTAATTTAAACTTGATGTGACGACTGCAAAAAGTTAACCGCGGCTAGTTCCGGGATCTCAATTGAAAGTTTTTACACAACTTTCTTGGAACATGAAACTGCGACGTTTTTGATTACAATTGCAACTATACTCTTACGCTAAGAGGTGAAAATTTCCTTTCGTGTCTATTCTTAATTGTAAAAGCAGTCCATACAAACCTATGTTTATTTTTTTATTTTTTTTATGACAGAGGCGGCAAACGAGCAGACGGATTGCCTGGTGATAAGCAATTACCGTCGCCCATCGGCAACACCAGGGGAGTCACAAGCGCGTTGCCGGTCTTTAAGGGGGGTTGGAACTCTGGGAACCTTACTCACCATCAGGAACACAACACTACATACCTGAACGGTAGCAGTGCTATTATGGCTGTGGTCTTCTGTAAGGAGGAGGTACTTCCCCAGTTGGGCTGCCCCAGATTCAAGCGTGATGGTAGTCGCTGTGCCCTACCTCTCAATTAACTACTACTTTTTAACTACTGTCGATTTTAAGTTGGTCAACATATATTTAGAAATTTTTTTTGAAGTGATAACTAATAATAGTTGTGGGATTATAATTTGCAATATTTTCATAATAGGATGCATCCGTCTTTAAAGTCCACAGCTTTACGCGTTACTATGTAATGAGCTAATAGGGTTTGTTACGAAGTGCTACGAAGGGCACAATTGAAACATGAACATCTGAGAAACAAGAAAAAATGGGTATAGGAGTACGTTACGCTAAATGACTCAACAGTCAACTTTTTTTTTAATATACATATTCAGCCGTTATTTTCAGATTGAGATTGCTTGGCAGTTACTTTTAATTCTTTTAAAATATTAGCAGTAATAATAAGTTTCCCGTACCTACTCTAATAACTTTGCAATAATATAAGTTGCTATTCCTATAGTATACATACTTGTTGATTCCGCGAACTTCATCCCGGCATAGATTTCAACTCGGAATTCACCCTCTTAGGAGTTGAATTTCTAGAAATCTCATCTTAATGGTAGCCTTTTTACATATAAACAGCCATTTGTAAAAAAAAATGTTGCTATGGTTTAGGATGGGCATTAATTTAAGTCAGTCAGGATTCTAACGCTTATAGGTATACATACCTAGATAATTTGAGCTGTTTTATAACTCTGATTGTAGTGAAATCATCTGCTGGGTATTTGGCCGGTTATGACCCGTCACATGCAAGTAACTTGTAACCTCACGTTAGCCGTGTATTAACACCAGTCGTCCTTGCAAGGCCGCGAGGGCGTGCGTAGGAGATGCGCGTGCGTTTGTTCCGTGGGAACACTGCACTGTACAGATACATTAAACATTAGCACCTGTATAAAGGGATCGGCGTGTAAAGTGGGCGCTAGAATAATGGCACCTGCTACGATCAAAGTGCCTTTGGTTGCGCCGATTTAGGAAGTGATGTACCTATTATAATTCTCATTAAAGTTAATGCTGTTCAAACTAAATGAGTTATTCGAATCGTTACTGAATATAGGCACTTTGCAGACTTCGGTTAGAGGCAAATGCTAAGCGGCATCCATTATCGTGTTATTTAATTTAAATGATACAGCTGTATCAAAAAAGTGTAATATGCCAAATAAAAGTTTATATGTCCTTTTTATACTTATATATTTTTTTACGTTTAACCTCCAGCACTGCAGCCGCTAATCTTAATCTGAACCTATTGTAATAAAGTTGTTAACACGTTTACTGCGGTACGGGGTTGATTCGACCCCGTACAAGTATGGTTAATTGAGAAGTTAACTAATTGCCACAGCGAAGATGTTAAGTGCTTTTAGTTAAAAGATCAACGCCTTAGATTTAAATACTAACCGAGCCCGCAGATGAGGTAGGTGGGTGGCGGTTTGAGGACGGACCGCGAGTAGGCCCCGCGCACGGTCTCCAGCGCGCGAGGTGCGCCCCCCACCAGCAGCACGCCCGGGCACACGTACCCCGCGTAGCGGAGCTCCGTCGTCGCCGCCGCTAGCGCGCCCGCCCACCAACATTTTGCATTCGCTGCTAGAAAACTCTGGAACAAAAACGAGATAGTTAATAAGTTATAAATACTGTACTTATTGTTAGACAGACCCACATATTACCATAATTAACATTAATTGTTTATCGAATATACGTAGTATCTCATATTGAAATGTAATAATATTTAAAAAAAACACCTCTACGTCTTACTAATTAACGAATTTGATACATTCTATGTACTCGTATAAAGGAAATGCGAAAGAGTTACCTACTATATCATGGAGACCTGATATTAGTGATATAAAGTCAGTCGGAAGGCTTAGATTTAAAGTTTGTTAATTAGTATAATTTTGGTCGCAGACTTGTCATTACAATATAAGTTCATACAATCTATCAATAATAATTCAATAAAACACTTATCGAGGTTAGCCTATTTATTTGCTATTAATGTATTTCCTACTGCTACCCTGTAATCGTATTGATAAGCAGGACTGGGAATATGCCTTTATCGTTTAACAGTGTATTCTGTAAGCATGTCGGTTATTGTGTTATTACGTTATTTATGCATCGTTAAAGTTAGGTTTCATTACAGACATTATATGCTTCTACCAACTTCTCTACTGCTTCAGGTTTATGTATAAAAGTTTTCCTTATAATGTCACATAGGTCTTTCTGTTTCGTACTTTAGGCTATATATCCTCAGTAGCAGGAGGTTCCCACGGTAAATAATTTTCAATGTTTACAACTGTGATAGTTTTAAGGAGTTTAGCGATTATTTACAGTCTGCATACTAAATCATACGTTTTGCTGAGTGTATATCATGAATAATGCCTATGGTGGAGTTTAAATAACGCCTAAAAGTAACAATGAAAGCGCTTTGCGTAGATTGTCATAATGTTAAGAACCGTTGACCTATTGACCGCCCTTTGATTGAATATAAAATATAACAATCAATTTCGACTTTTAGAATGTAAAAAAATACAAAACTGTATTGAATATTCTCATTTTTAACCCTGCCCCGGTAACCTTACAGTTAGTGCAAGTGCAACGTTGCAAAACTGTTAATTTGTAACTGTAAAACGAAATGCCAGTTGTAAGGGTCAAGGACCAGCAAACGGGTTGGGCCAGACGCCCGACTAGGGATTACATGAATTTAGTTAATAGTATTAATGTTGCGAAAGCTAACAGCTTAGCTGATTTAATTTGACATCAAGCTGGTGCTGGTCTATTGAACCTTAATTACTTTCCTACTACTTGTTATGGACTCAAACAAAAATAAAACTAAGTAGTGAACTATTTATTCTTGTTATTAATTCCCGTCAATCATGAATCAACACAAGCCCCGTTTGTTAGAAGAAACGTGATGTCAGCAAAGCGTGCGTGTTCGGTACTCTTGGTAGACGGCTCATTTCGGATAGGGGATAAAACAACGGCAATATGTGACTACAATGTGCCTCTTGCGTACGAGGCTCAGTTACATTACATTACATAGGAATTGTCATTTGTGACATCTACAAAGTTCAATTTTAAGCATGACGAGGGTCAACCATAGTTGTAATCCTTCCGTAAACGGTTAAAACTTTTCCGTAAACCATTACCTGGAACCAGGAGACGATAAACAAGGCAATGGGTGGAAGTAAAAATATTAAGTAGATGTTAGTCAAACAAAGAGTATCATGAATGTGATTGGCACAGAATATTATGTGATACTATTTGCCACTGCTCTGCAGGAAGGTTGAAAACTAATAAAGATGCAGATTTTTTTCTATTAAATACTTGATTTAATTTTCCATGTGTACTGTATACTTTAAGCTTTTCATTGTTTAAACAAAAATCAGTAGTTGAGATATGGAATAGTATACGAGGGTATTTTCAAGGTGCTGTTCTGTTGGTGTGACTCGGAATCTGCAAGGGGTTTGCCAATATAACTTTTGTGTTAGGAAACATCGTAACTTCTCAGCGAGGGTACCGATGCGAAGATTGTCAGCGCTAACGACGTCACACTCACAACACATTAACCAACCTAAACCCTACAATTACCCGACATCGCAGACAACCTGGCAACTCAGGACAAACGATAATTTACAAGACATTAAATCGAGCCTTCAGTAAAATGCAAGAGAAAACCTGTCTACGCCGTAAAGAGTAAATTGCTGTACCTAAACTATTATGTAGATTGGAATTCTCCTGAGTGTGAAATGTCCCTACCGTGAAAGTTAAGCCTCCGGATACTTTATATCAGAAGAAGCTATAATTACAAAATGCTGATACGGTTAATATAATGGTGTTATAAAATGTAATTACCGACAAATGAAAACTAAACGGTGTTTACAAGCGGCCTCCATATTTATCTCAGCGATCTAACTGGGGTTGATAAAGCCATTGTACCGTTTAGTGTTACAGGTAAAGTTACACAGTAAAGAAATGAATCAATAGGTAATCAACGACGGTTATAAGACATTGTGGCTAAAACATAGCTAGCCCCATAGCATATAGTAAATAACAATGAGACTTGTGTTGTAGATATCGCGATATTCGCGACATCGCTTGGAAAAGTTACGAGTAGAATAAAAGTCAAATTGATTACTAATTTTATCTCTTACCGCGTCTTCCGTCTGCACTTACATACTTGTTGGGACGTGGCAGAAATTGGGACAAATGATAAAAACCGAACCATAATAGGCTACCAGGTAGACTAGGATAGCCGGTCTTTATTGTCTGTCAGCATAGCTGTCTCATTCCAAAATATATTAATATATGTTAGTACGAAAGTGACAGATAGCGCTATATATATATATATATATAATATCAACCATGCTGTCCGTTCTGGTCGAGTTAATAATTCCAGGAAAATCTCTGTCTTACTTGTGTTTAATTAGAAATCGGGATGCAGAATAAACCGATTAAACAAGTGGTGTTTATGAAATTAACGTCGTATTAAATTTATAGTATGATAAACTAATTGCTGGATATTATGATGAAGTTTACCTCGATTTCTATAATGAGGAATAAATACTCAATATTATTATAAACATAAAATATTATGTAAATTTTATAGTAGGGGTTTAATTAGCCATGACCTTGCACTGTGGTCACAAAGACGCCGCCGAGCAGAGATTTTGCCATCCTGAGCAGACCTAGACCTAAGAGTTGACATTCTAAAGACTGTTTTAACTTGTTAATTGTATAAAAGCGGGTAACTCACGTTTTATAAGTCGAATATTGCTCGACATGTTTCACTCCGTAACGAGGAGCATAATCATGAGCCATTCGCGTTGGCTAACCGACGCAGACTGCGGGCCGCAGCTCTCCGCGACCGCGCACTCGACGCCGGCAACAGCTGAGGGCGGGGAGGCGAGAAACTACCCTCATTTTCAGCAATATTGTCAATAGTAGGGTTGCACACTACACTTACTACGTCCGTTGACAAAGGTCCGTCCACACAAAACGCCGACGCACCACACAAAACAGTTCTCCAACTAGGGGGCACAGACCATCCACAGTCACGGTTAAAGTTCGGATAACGACTAATTTCAATAGCCTCCCGTACTTTGCGCTGAACTACAAATTTTTCCTTCGAAAGTACGGTTACCTTATCGAAACGTATGTAATGAGTCGAGTCCGAGTCCAATATATGCTCCGTCACTGCAGAACCACGGCTGTCCCTGTTTTTCATGCTACGTATGTGTTCTGATATCCTGGTGGCAATGTTGCGGCCCGTTTCTCCTATATAGCTCTTCCCACAGGAGCAAGGAATCCTATATACACCTGGACAGTTCAAGGGCTCTTTGTCCTTCGGCGAACGCACCAACTGCCTTAACTGCATATGAGGGCGGAAAATCGTCTTGATGCAATATCTCCGGCGTAACAAGTGTCCGATCTTATCCGTCACGCCCTTAATATATGGCAGGAATAAGGGCAGTCGTTCCACTACAGCCGGCCGGGGACGAGCCGAGGCGTTCGCAACACGACAACACTGCCTCCAGCCATAGCCATTGCTCTCCAATACGCGCCTAACGTGTCCTAGTTCACGGTCCAAAAACGGCGGGTCGCAGAGATTTAATGCCCGATTAAACAAAGTTCTGGGTACCGAACATAAGTGAAGAGGATGGTGGTGCGAATCTGCTCTCAGATAACGATCTGTATGCGTTGGTTTACGATATACCGTGGTTTGTAAACGCCCACACGGTTTACGCATGACCAAAACATCCAGAAACGGCAAGTTCCCGTCATTTTCCTCCTCCACCGTGAACTGGACCTTACGATGCATAGAGTTGAGATGCTTCGTGAAATCCTGTAGGTCGTTTCTCGAGACAATAGCGAAAATGTCGTCAACATACCGCCACCAATATCTAGGTCGTATAGTCGCACTGTTTAATGCACTTTCTTCAAACCACTCCATAAAGATATTGGCGGTCACAGGAGCTATCGGCGACCCCATAGCCACTCCATCAACCTGCAGATAGTAATCCCCATGCCACATTAGATAACCCGATTTCAAACATAACTCTATCGCTTCCATGTACACGGCAGGCAACGACGTAGGACTAATCAAATCGGAAATTATTTTGATAGTCTCATCTACCGGCACATTAGTGAAAAGAGACGTTACGTCAAAACTCACCATGAGTTCATCCTCTCGTAGTTGGATATCCTGTAGCAGGCTGATGAAATGCCTAGAATCTTTTATATGACTCGCAGACTTGCCCGTAAAATCCAATTAATATGTTTCAATCTCACGATAGTTTTGTGTTTAAAAATGTTTTAACTTGTATAGATTTCTACTACCATTCTATTAGTTTATCTGGAAAAGAGCGTGCAAGAATAGCTTGACTTTTACTTAACCGTAAAAACACTGTTTAGAAAATCAAACGACAGAGCTCCTCGACAGCCACTCCTAAAAGTACATATACTTAACGGGATAGAATGAAAGTTCTTCCGAGGCTGCTACTTTTTGTACTTGTGATAGTACAGATACAATTAAGATAGTACATAAGTTAAAAAGTTTGGATAGTTGCTATGTATTGAATGTATAAGTTGTCTACTTATAACGGTAGGTAGCAGGTTCGTATCTAAAAATGAAAAGTCATAAAATATCGCATCTCAAAGCTAACCTAAACACACACAGACGATTGCTTCCGCTTTTGACGTTTACATGTGATAGGAACACCTCGTAAATCTGAAGAGCCATAAAAGTTTTAAAAGTGGGATAGTAAAATTAAAAAAATAGGAATACTGCTTTAGTGGTACGTCGGAGTTGTGGCGATGTTTATTGGGGTAGCAGGATCACTTTAATTTATTTAGTTGTATTATTAACATTAAAATATAAGATAAAAAACATAATAAAGATACTAACTAAAAACTTAACTATAAATAAAAAATTGGACCTAGGTCCTGGTCATTAGGTAGGGTGCCCAGAAGGCTGGCACCCTACCTAATGACCAGGAATGAAGGATAGCAATGCTAATCCGTTGGGCGAAATAGTGGCCAGCCCTCTGGTCACCAGAAACCTCTATAAGACGCGCCGATATCTCCTTGTAGAGACGGCGCGCACTTGGGCCCCACGGCCCCAGGGTTTCAACCCCAAACGCCGTAAATATATAACTACTGCCCAGTGCTACATACTTGCGACGCATGTGGTTCTCAGCTGAGGATAAATATTACCTAATTATAATTATAAATATTGTGTAATATTCAGAAATATAAATAAATATTAAGTAACTCAATAACTATGACCACGATTCGGTTTGGTTATTATGTTAAGTATAACAATAAGACTTGTTTTGACACAAAAAACAAGTTTCAGATCGTGTACTTGCGAGTTCCGTTTACATCATAATTGAGACTTGCCCTTATGTAATTTGTCGCAGTTTATTACAATACAATAACTTAATTACGGATAAGAACATGCAGGTTTCATAAACTGTGAGAAACCGACTATCTCCATCTTGAGGTTCGCAACGTCCGCACATGTGTAGGGACATAATGCAATTTAACAGCCAACAGTAGAATATCAGTATCATAATAATATCAGTACAATATAGGGACACAAATATGTATAAGTAATACATATTTAGGTAGAACCATTTCTCATTTGTTATATTTTATAATGGTTAACGCAAGTGCCGAGTAATAAAATTGGCTGAATTGTATTCCTAATCAGAACTTTTGACAATATCTTTGGTCACGAGTAAATAAATATGTAATATTCGTACGAAATCTAGATAAAAGTATATTATATAAAATCTTATTCGAATGTTGTTCAGGTTCACATACGGCTACTGTAATTTCTGTGTACTGTATGTGCGCAGTGTCACGCTTCGGCAGCGATTCCCGTGTGAGTGCGGCCCGTTCCCTGCGCCGGCGTATCTCGCAAATTTTATGCCCTTGTTATTGTTATGTGAGCAAGAGCCAGGAAAAACTGAAACTTACAAAGCCTTATAAGAAAATGCATAAACTTATATACCTATAAGCATAAACTTTAATGTCAAGATTTTTATTATTACCAATTGATTAATGCCATTTCGTAAGGTCATTAGGTTTTCAAAGTCAAATCATTATGTCATCAAAGTGAGATCCGCAATCCACGTGTGTAACCTTGTTTTATTTAAAACCTTCGATATTTTCTATCAGTTAACGATTACTTCATTTCACGGTAAACTGCTATAGCTTTAAGACTATACGTTTTATACCATTAATTTAGAATGCGTAATATTTCGCAAGTAGGTTTGCGAAAATATTACTTATTAATTACATTACGTGGTAAGAGGCCTATCTCTGTAAAAATTGGTGTTTACATATTTATAGGTACACACACAAGACTAGTGAGCAAACCAATCAAATTATGTTGTATAAAACTGAATGCCTCTTACGTTTCTTTAT
This sequence comes from Grapholita molesta, assembly GCA_022674325.2. Classification (NCBI taxonomy): domain Eukaryota; kingdom Metazoa; phylum Arthropoda; class Insecta; order Lepidoptera; family Tortricidae; genus Grapholita; species Grapholita molesta. The sequence goes on from CP053126.2 coordinate 8,779,346, forward strand.
TTAAAAAAAGATAGGTAAGTGTGTAAGGCACTAACCATGACATATGAGCGGTTTCTCTACAAAACCGCATATTTAATACTAACTATATTGTGTTAAAATTATCCAATTGTTTTAGTAAATTCTTCGTTCCTTTAGTTTCTTGACCCGTAATTACTGTTGACTGTTGTTCGACCACATCGTTTACTTAAAGTATCCTATACCGCAGCCACTCCTAAATGTCAAGCACTAATCATGATGCAACGCTTGTGACATCATTCTGCTCGCGCACACTTCATGTCATCTTGTGGTTTACCTGTCAACGACATGTCTAGCACACAATAAGCAAAGTTATTTATTCAGTTGTTTAAAGCAGGAACCGCCTTTGACGTTATATTAACATAGCATGGAAGCGTACTTGGAAGACCCTGTCTTTAAAAAAAATATGTTTGCACAACAGTATGAGAAAATGTATGATGTCAGTGTTAACGACATTTTTTGCGCAAACCTAGTGGGATTTAAAACTTGTTTTAAATGTGGCTAGGGTACAGAGCGTGACTGTTACTGAGAATTCAAGGCTTTACATGTATTTTATTTTCCTTGACTAGAAATTCTCAGAGTTATGCTGTAATGTACAGTTAGGTAATTCAAATTAAAGGTGAGGTCGGCAAACTAAGTATTAAAAAGTTCAAACGCCCGCAAGAAAACCCTTTCTGATCTGACAAAATTCGTAGATCCCTGTATGAATTAAATTTTATATTTGACATTAATTAGTTGTAGACCCGTATTGAAGGTTGATGACCAAGATGCTCTTATTCTTTCACCAATCTAGCTCGACAGTAGCCATAAAAGCCAAGACTTCTGACTCATAACCGGGGACACCGCCCTCTACTTCCAATCACGATTCTAGTGCATTTCTTGTAACTCGCCCCTAAGGTGAACGATACATATCGAGTCCCATTCATTCATTCTTGACCTGGCCATATAAGAGGTGAAACCGTTTCCGACCGCTCGAGAGCACCTACTGACGGGAATGTTGCCCTTTACAATTTTATGGCCGAGCTGTGTGCGCAGGTTCGCTTGATCATTGATAGGTTTCGTTCACTTTCGACTTATTTTAAGGTGTTATAATTAGTTCAACTTTTTAACCATTCTATGTTGAGCTTAATATAACATGTCTTGCGAAAGCCCTTCAAAAGACTGCATTAATCATTCGTACATTATCACATTTTATCAGATAAACAAACATAAACAACGAGCTATAATTCATTTAAGCGAACAATACAAATCTTAATTGAGCAAGGGTCACAGTTATTGGCATTACAATAAAGTACGGGCCGGTAATGGTGGACGTTGCGTATGGCGCGCGCTCAACTATCGTAAATCGTAATCAGCCTGATTGTTAGCGGGGTCATGGGACTCCGACACGGCGAAGGATCACAGAGGGACATTGTAAGGGTTAAGATTTAAAACGATTTTTTCTTCTTGGAATGCAGGAAGCGCTGGTGGCTCAGCCTAGGCCTAGGTAAGAGTCCGGTTTGCAATCCGGGGGTCGCACGTTCAAACCCTGGCTTGTACCAATGAGTTTTTTGAAACTTAGGTAGGAAATATCATTTGATACTTACCAGTCGCTTTTCCAATAAAGCCTAGTTTACCCTGGGATGGAAGGTCTGATAGATGGCAGTCGCTTTCGTAAAACTAGTGCTCACAAAGGTGGCAATCAAACAGACGGATTATCTGTGGTAAGCCATCACCAGGGGAGTTACAAGCTAAGATACTCAGAAGGTTTTATAAAAAATACTGGTTACATAAATCAAGGTTAAATGTCAGCTATAAGTACAACGTATCTGAAAACTATATTTCAAATAGTGGACTTATCTTTACAATCAACTATTACCATAATACGCTGTTTGTATTTCCTTCTGATATAATTGATACTCATTGTAATCGATAGGTCAAAGGACGGATTGTATAATGAATGCTTATACAACGGTAAAGTATAAAGATAGAAGCTTGATTGATTACATTTGTTATAAATATATGTTTAACAAGCCGTTTGTTGGCACGTGTTGAAATGTTTTATTTAGTCAGTTGTGATAATGCAATGACCGATTTAAAAGCAATTGATTGAATGTGTCGATATAATTGAAACATAAGTAATGACAATCAATTTTATAATCATATATTAATATGACTAAATATAAGGCATACATTTTCATTAGAGGAAATATAAAAGATCTTTATTTTTCAATTTAGGCACATTACAATGCACTTGTGAACGTCAAAAAAAAAATCTACCATTGTCTTTGGAACGTGATGAAATGATGTTTTTATGACTATAGTCATGTCAGTACACTGGAAACGAATGTCCCTATTAGTATCTAGTAACTACACTATACTGGCGTTAGTTAAATTAAATCTAACCTTATTTACGTATTGTTTATTAAAACTGCTAAAAACTAGGCAATATCTCTGATTGAAATGATTTCAAAGTGGAACAGAATGATTGCAACAGTTATTGAATTAACAGTAACGACTTCTTAAACGAAGATGTACGATATGCCACAATCACAACAGACTAGATGTTACCGGGGGTGACTGACCTACTGTCACGACGGAATCCATTGCATCCGACTTGTATAGATAAGGTAACATCTTGATTGGCCATTATATATATATATATATATATATATATATATATATAGTTATAGCAGTAGGAGCGTATAATAAATATTAGCCGGTTATTAATTGGCATTTCTCTGTGAGCAGTCGAAAAATGTTGGAGCAACTGAAAAATTTATATCTGTAAGTTCATTTGTATTACATGGGAAAAAAGTTCGTGTGTAAAGGTGTAATGTTAATGTGGGGCTCAGTCAATTTGTGTAAGGATATCCTGTAATATTTATTTATTTACTAGCTGACCCGGCGAACTTCGTACCACCTAAAAAGCGACTTAAGTAGTGATAGCTTTCAAAAATCAAGGGATTTTTGTGATTTTTTAGTACTTAATGTCTCAATCAGGGCTGTGACGATTCCAACCAATCCAAAATCATTTTAATCGGTTCAGCCGTTCTCGAGTTATAAGCGGTTGAACAAACCCCACTTTTTTTGTATATAGATATAGATAGAAAGAATAGATAGTTTCATGTTTAACCTCACGTGCAAATATTGAAACCCGAGCTAGCCAAAGATTCCAAAATTCATGCACGAGCAAAGCGTGTGCTGCAGAGAGAAGAATCGTCTTCTTGAGCCTTGAGAGGGTTTCAAGCCATGAGAGGGGAACAAACTTTGTTGCCGAATGAAACACAAAGTTTACACCTCACTGCTGAGAGGAATGGGAACTCTAAAACATTAAAATTTCCTCCAAATTTTTGCTATCAATCATTTATAATTCAAAATCATCATTTCAAATTACACCCAATTCAACTAACGGCATAAAAATCTTCAAAATTTGTATGAAATTACTTTGCTATCTTATGATAAAGTGCAGTTTTGCTGTTTTTAAATAATAAAACGGACTATCCAAGCTAGTGAGGTAAAAACTTATGTACCGATCTAGTAAATTAAATACAAATTAACCTTTATGCGGGCCAGGACAAATTCGTATTGAGGCAGTTTCGTTTTAGGCCAGAATCTGAGTAAGCCCAACTCTGTAGATGTCAGATTCACCATAGGTGTGTTGAATAAAACAATATTGAGATACGACTTATGATACGGAAGTCACTTTCTTTTGAAACCCATTTCTGAGGCTCTAGTGTAAGTTTCTTTTGACGTAAAAAACGTCTCGAACGCGTAAGTGACAATGTTATTTATATGGGAAACACTAACGCGATGGTAAAGTAATATTACGTTAAAAACTTACACTCAGGGCTCTGAGTAGGACAGACTCGTATTAAATCAGTTGAGTTTATGCCAGAATCTGAGTGAGTACGACTCTAAGGTTAACTGTATAGCCATTCATTTATTTCTGAGTAGAAACAGTACTATATGAAATATTTTTTTTTAATAATTTGTTATAGTAAAATCGAGGTACAGGTTATAATTTATAGCACAGCTTTGTCAGCTGACCTCGCCGAGGACATACGCTGCACGGGGTAAAAATTACAATTTACATTTATATTTCTACTACATGAAGTAGAGCAACATATTGATCTCTTCGGTAATACCTTTAATCTCGTAGTCGGAACCATTGATCAAACGGCGAGAGCATTTACTCGACGTAACTGCTTCGCGACAAAAAGGCAATCGGGCTGGTCGGGTGATTGCTACTGACTACGAGGTTTTATACTGATTAAATAGAAGAATGAATAGAGACAATATTACTTACTATCTAAGCTAAGCTAAGCCAAAAGCAAGGCTTAAGCCTATGAATCTTTGCTTCGTAGTTATGAGTTTGAATTTAGACTTAACGGAAACTAAGGAGTTGATCAATTTGGTCATTGTCAAGTAACGGAAATGATTTAGTATAAAAATATTCTGAAAGTATTACTTTACATTGAGAGTATCATAATTTTCATGATTAGAATTTATTGATTTTATTAGTATGGAATGTTTCTAAATGAATACAAAAACCACTATATACTATCAAAATCAAAATATATCAACCCTAACAGTCACCACCTACTATTATCTGTATACGCCACGAGGTTATTGATAGGAAACAGGAGCTAATATCGTATGTCAGGGCTGTCCAAAGAGCCGGTTAACTTTATTACCTTCGGGATATGCCCGAGTCGAAATCTTATTAAGGACCTGCCACTAAACTATAACCATACCTCACTCAAGTTCAACCTTAAATTGTCATACTACACATATATCCTTATCTTTGCATGCGGGCGTATCACAAAGTGTCAGTGCAAGAAAGTCAAAATTTTTGCTTATATTATTTGATGGAACCTTTTTAACTATCATTTGTTGTCTGTTGTTTAGTCAGGAATAAATAAATAAATATTATAAGGACGTCCTTATACAAACTGACTGAGCCCCACGGTAAGCTCAAGAAGGCTCGCGTTGTGAGTACTCAGCCAACGATATTTATAATAAACAATATACTCAAATGCATAGAGAATACCCATGACTCGGGAACAAATACCTGTGCTCATCACTCAAATAAATTGAGCCCTTGCCCGTCGGCTGCGTAAGCAAGATTACTTCCTACTAGGCCAGACCTGACGTCACAAATAAATATGGATTTTAGTTCCTTTTCCTACTCTAGCCAATTCTACCGTAGACAGAATTTTATACATAATAAACACAATAAAAGTTCAGTCATGTCTGGCGCAGCTAAAGCTCTTTGCAGGGAATATTAAATTCATAAGCACACATCCGGGTTTTAAAGCTAATTGAGTTTTTCAATACCAAATAAATTACGCTGTTAAACAATAAAATGTCCCATCCACCATAGCTCTTACACCTACTTCAATCAAGTACCAACAGAGACCAGCTTATTTTGATCTCTCTCGCTGCTTTGCAATCTACAATCAACGGTATTGAAAGAGCAGCATTGGAAGCTGTCGGCAGACCAGGTAATAGTGGGCTTTTGTAGGGTTGCACCCTATCTGTCAGACGCAGACTCTTTGTAAGTGACTAATGCACTGGACCCTCCGATAAAGCAATTCGAGTAGGGATCTTGCAAATATTGAGATGGATAAGAGGAGGCTCAAAAGAGTTTACTATGTAGTTACGGATCTATATCGGAATGCCTAAAGTTTTTTGGCCTAAACTTTAATTTCCTAATATCGTTGGTCATAATTATGAGTTGTCCGAAAACTCGTATGCCCTATTCCACAACGGCCGATTTAATTTCGGCCTTATATGTTTTTCCCATTAGGCACATTGTATATTAGTAACTTACCGTAATGTTATGTAGCCTAAATATTATATCGACTAATTTTTAGGCCTTAAGATCATATAAGGGACATACAAGGTTAGCGATTTAGATGGAGCTCCGCTACCGCGAGGCTCCTATTCTATGCCATTTGTCCTTCGGCCGTAACGATTCAGTCAAAGGGCAGTTCTCCGCAGAAAAATTCTCCCCATACAAATTCAGTTGCAAGAATCAACTTAGTGCCAGGGCTTAAGAATAACGCTTGAGTGATCTAATAGCTTATGAACTATAATTTAAAATCATTGGCACTTCTCAAAACACGTTATGTACCTAAATATTGCAACTTGCAAAAAAAAATGTTGTGGCTGACAATGACGGGCAGTGTCAACAATGACATTTTATAAGGATGACAATAGTCATACTATTTTTATATTAAGCAGAAACGTCTGCTAGCATATCAAAGATATTTAAGTCGAAAGAAAAATAGGCAGCGGGACTCGAACCCCACAACCACTGGATCCAGTGGTTGTGGGTTCGAGTCCCGCTGCGAGTCAAATTTTTCTATTTTTCTTTCGACTTAAATAGTCATACTCGTAGACGATGTAGTCAACAATGATGAATGCATTAAACTGAGTTTTAAAAGTAACAGGATGAAAGGTATTAGAAATTTAGGCCGGTGTAAGACACAACTGTACACCTAACGGACGTCTTCAAGACAATATTATCGAAATAAAACTAGTATATATTTTTAAATTATTGGTTTAATAGAATATTAATAGAAAAACAACATTAGAAACAATGTTTCCTTCGATATTAAAATTATGAGTAGGCAACATTTTTATTTATTGATTTCTTATAATTATACGTCTTGAAAGACATTTTAACGATGATCACATAACAATTGCACAATAATAACAACTCTCCTTGCAACTGCGGAGTGGGAGTCGGGTCTGTGGTTACAAGCCCTACCGTAACCATCCATAGGTACACTCCTGGGCAACACAACATTCCGTTTGGCGACCAGTTTGCGGTTAGGGACACCAACCAACGCTTCACATCGCTGCCAATGCGGTACCATGGTAGACACCTTGGATCATCATGGGCTGTCGTGCTGCAGAAGCGCCGGACGCATTCCTCGCCATGCCACCATTAACGATGTCATCCGAAGGGCCCTTGTCAGCGTCAAAATGCCGGCCGTCTTAGAGCCTATTGGCCTTGCGAGGGACGATGGCAAGAGGCCCGACGGAATGACATTGGTGCCTTGGAGGATGGGGCAGCCCCTAGTCTGGGATGCTACATGTGTGGACACCCTGGCGCCGTCTCATCTTCTAGGTACCAGCAGTAGTGCTGGATCTGCAGCATCGACAGCCGAAGACCTCAAACGCCGCAAATATGCCACTCTTGGCAGTGGCTACATATTTGAGGCGTTTGGGGTCGAAACGTTGGGACCTTGGGGACCGGGCGCACGCAGGGTCTATAAAGACCTAGCGTCGCGCCTGAAGCTACAGGTGACCAGAGGGCTGGCCAGTATTTCGCTCAGCGAATAAGCATTGCCATACAACGTGGCAATGCTGCCAGCCTCCTGGGCACACTGCCCATTGGTAGCGATCTAGGAGATATTTTTTATTTATAAATAGGTTTAGTTTAAGTTCATTTTGTTTTTTAATTGTTTCCTATTTTAATTGTGTTTCTGTTCATTGTTAATTAAATTATATACAGAATTTAAAATACCAAGGTACATATATATTAATAATAACAACTCAAGTTAAATAATATGTATGATTAATTTTTGTTATGATTAATATTTAGATTATAGATCAAAATCATGTCGACTGAGAGCCCCCTTAAATATGTTACAGTTAGTTGCAATACTGAATCAGTAATGACAAAATGGTAATTTTGATATACTTTTTTTTATTTTTTTAGGAAAAGCTTGTAAACAATCTACTGAGGTACTCGATTTTAACTCAGTTATGCAACGAACTATATATATTGCGGGGCTTAGTAATCCCACAATCTACCATTCGAGCACTAACGTTACTATGTACCTACATACGTGCTTCTGCCCACATCATTGTTAGATGCTAAAATCATTGTCGGCTTCGAGGATTATCATTGTTGGCTACACGCGTCATTGTCATCCTTTCCAATTTTACCGACAATGACGCAGCCAACAATGACAAATTTAAAGAAACCTGTCGAAATGTGTTTTCATTAGAAAGTTGAGTAAGGAAGCATATCTTAACATGATTAAACCTAAAATTCCTTCAATATGTGTAAGTAAGATATTAGTTATAATGTATAGTTATTGATGTATATTTAACAATAACAATGATGATATATTTGACAAGATTGGAAGAAGTATCTTTGGCGACTTGCCTTGCCGTAACGTTGCACGTGCTGCTTGTTCCGGTGGTTGTGAGTCGACTGAGAGGCGGGGGCGAACATCGGGGGCCCATATTTTGGGTGTTCGATGCGTTTCGTTTCATGATAAATCCAAAACCAAAGCTGGCGTCAACAATGACTTTTTTTTTTGACACACTTTTTGATTTGAATTTTAATATATTATACATAGTTAACTAGTCATGTTTTTTATAAAATTGTATGTAGAATCGAATAGTGATGAATTGTGTATACGTAATATTACATATTTTAAGTTAGTTTGTAAGTTAATAAACATACATTACGAACAACTAGTTTAGTCACTTGTAAAAAACGGTTGATTTTGCACATATTTGGCCGGTAATTTTTTATATAGGAGATCAAGCTTAAAATGGTTCCGATAGCTTTTCTATTGATTAATGGAGTATCGAAAAAATGTGCGTTGATGCGTAAATATTGCATCTGTGAAAATATATCTTTAGGAACATAAAAAATGACCGGTTCGGAGAACTGCCCCAAAACAGTGAGGGCATCTTATTATAGGCCAAACTATATTAGGGATAACCAATATACCATTAGGGATATTCATAGTTCATAGTAAAAAGGCTTAGGAAAAAATACTTTTAGGCAAAACAATACATTCTGGAAAATTATCGTTATGCCAAGTGATCATTAGCCAATAGTTAGTACCAAGTGATTTTAGGGTAAACGTTGTTAGGCAAGCCCGAAGGCAAGTGCGAAGGACACCCTATCAGATCAGAGCCGCTACCGCGAAACACGATATTCGTAAATTTCGAACGATTGTCTCTGTCACTCTCATGACGCCTTAATTGGAGTGACAGAGAAAATCGTCCGAAATTTACGAATATCGTTTTTGGCGGTAGCGCCTCTGCTCGAAATTTCTGGGAAAACACGTAATTGGTCAATGATAAGAGGAATCAATACGCATGGGATGGTTTATATCGCGGCAATGTTTAGCGTGTTTAGTAAAAATCTGTTTATCGTTGACGATTTTGATTAATTGCCTGGCTTACATATTGGCTCGTTTCTCATTTATTAATAAATAACTGATTTAAGAGAAAGAAATAAGGTATGATGGTATATACTCAGTATACACACTGAGTGACTCTCAATAGAGTGAAATAGAGAAGTCAATAAAAATACCGTTCTTCAAATTGCAAACTTCAATAACTCTCTAACATGGAAGTTGTAATCCATGAATGCTGAAAGCTGAAAGGAATGTTTCCTCGTCTCAGATAATCTATAGAGTAGAACATACCGCAGTTATTGAAAAGTTCCAATAGTTTTGTAGTAGGACCGTAGATCACTGCCATCAGAAGTCTTTAAATGTTACACCTGTAAAAGTCTAAACGAAAATAAAAGGAGGAAGAATTGAAACTATATGTAATTAAAGACGTCATTCATGCTGTTGACGGTGACGTCATGAATTACTTGCTTTGTGTTCACAAGTAGCACTAGTTTATTAGCATTTGTTGAATACTCTCATCTCTCAATGAAAGAAGTTGTAATATTATTATACAGTAAATAAAATCGAAGGCTTTCCATTTAGGTTGGGCTGCGTAAATTATAATGTGCTGCATAGTGTATTGAAATATGAATAGGTACGTCGAAATTTCTTGTTACAGAATATTATAAACCTCTTTGTAAGTTGTTATAAACATGCGTTAATTATTGAATGATTGACGTTAATTCTAAATCAGCGTCTGCTGCAAGGTAGAGCTGCTGACAAGTCAGACTAGGGTTAGGGGTGGAATAAGTGGTGCCTCAAAAAACAAGCTGCTAGCGACATTTTAGAATATATTTTCAAGTTTAAGAACCTTAACAAAAAGCGGCTGAACCCATTTTTATTGGTAAGAACTGCTTTTACATACATCCCGTTAGTTTATTTTTTAAGATTTACTGTGTTCCAGACAGTTACGCACATGTCTGTGAAAATTGTATGCCTCTTTTTGTGTCGGGTGTTAAAAATGTTAAGCTTATTAGGCACAGCTGAATTTATGTAGTAGAGTTTGGTCGTCACTAAATTATTTTTGGGACATTGTTTGTATCCTTAGACTTTTAGGAGAATTTGTATCTGGACACGATTTAAATATGTGAGTCAAGTTGGTGGTAATTTTATGGGTATCTTTTCATTTTGTAATGACACCCCATATCATGTTGATGATATCGATATAAATGTTATTCGCCTATGACTTGGAACATAATTGTAGGAATGTTAAAGTTGACAGCTTCTCCAGTCATTCGTAATTATAAAGCGCAAGGTAGACAAAATGTCAACTGTGCGCGAGGGAGCAAAACTAATTTTAACGCCGCTGCTTCTAAAGTTAACCCTTAAAATGCTCAGCCAGAGCACTGGAAGATTATATTTTACTACGTCTACCATAACTAAAAGCCTTTATTTATACGTCTGCTATTCAGTGTGTAAACCGCACTAAATGGAATCAATTTGTACGCCCCATAACATACAATTAAGGGGTTTGAACTAATTAAACTGCCAGGCAGAAATCATGCTAGCTTTTCGTAGATGGTAACTGCGAACAAGGGTGCATTTCAAACTTATTGTTGTTGTAGTAGTAATTAATCTAACTACGCAGGTAAAAATGTAAGTGACTAAACGTGACAATTACGTGATGTAACCTACAAAGAGGGAGACAGATTTGGTACAGATACGGAACCATAATAAATGCAGTAGGTACCTACTGACTATTTAGTATCAGGTACACTATTGTAGTACAAATATTATATATTTAACAAGTACTAATTAGGTGGGTGCTAATATTACTGTAAACATAATTTATATTGAAAAAAATATTGTAATAGCGTATACATAAGTGCATTTAGATTTGCGATAACATTTAACTATAACGGACCGTTCCTTGGCAAGCGATATTCTTGTAAAGCACACTGGCAATAATTATAAGACCTAACTTACTAACACTAACTTAGTGGATGTTTAAAAGTCAATAATTCATTTTCAAACAGCACGTAATGTTGAAATTATGACGTTTTAATTTTTTACGCTATATTATACCACTGTGCAGTTGACGTGTTAATTGTACGCTTTAATGATACAGTTAATGAAGTCAGCTTCATTTAGAGATACTTATTTGGAGCAGTTTGTACTTACTACAGGATTGAGTACTTTCTTTACTAAGTGATTAAATGCCAATAGGCGTTTAAATTAATGTAAGCAACTATTTAGGTATGCAAAGAAATACAATACTACAACGATTGCACGAAACAAGACAATTTTAGTTACTTCATCTATCTAAAACAATCCAAAAAGCAAGGCTGAGCGGCGAACATGAATTACGCCCTAATAGCTTTAGTTAGCAATAAATTTTCAATTTCGGAATTGAGTGTGTTTACAACCACGGGAATTTCGTGGTTTTGAACATTATCTACGTTGCTTTCGCCTGAACCAGAAGCTAATATTTATACAGTGCTATTCGTGATGTAGGTATTTGTCAACACGAAACTTTTACATTCGTTTTAATGATTTAACTTGAAAATGTTTGCATACACTCAATTTTCAACCGCCATTTCCTGCCTTCCTTTTTGAGTATTTTCCTTCAAACGATACAGCAATGAGCAGATATTCCATATACAATAAATATACAAAATGCAGAATACGTGGTAAGTAAAAATATCGTAGTAGGTAAATGCTCCATTAAAATCCTAGTTAGCTATATTTTATCACTGTTCTTAAAAACATTTGAAAACAGACAGGCTAATAACGGTAACTTCCATCGTTGAATCGAAAATTGTTAAACGAATGCAAATTAAATTCTCCCTTGAAATATCAAGATTACCTACCTACCTCTATAGGAACGCTTAGGGCATTAGCACGCGAATTTTATTAGTGGACAAGGTGTAGTTAATTATTAGTCTAAGTCTGGCCGTTAGTCAGTGAAAGGTATTTTTTTATATTAAGTACCTATAACGTATATTGTACCGTATAGGTATATAACAATATAATTGTTTTATACTTCCAATACATCCTCACAGCAGTATATAACGTACCATCGGCGGAGTGGCCATAGAGTTCGGTTTCCACGGTATTGTATAACGGAGCCAATTCAGTGGGTACTTTATACAGGGCTCGTATAGAACAGGAAAATTTGTTTAATAAGTTTCGGTTTCATTGAATATACTGACTATATTACATGCTGATAGACCTATCCACCTATCCAGTCCCGTTTGTTGGTTAACTTTGTGAGAATAGTGAGCGTAATATGGATGTCTACGGCGTTATAAAGCAGATGTCAATTTTTAACCCATGTGATTGAAAGAGACTGTAATTGTTTCATTAGACAATTTCCGACCATGGTTGCCAAATAATAATATAACTTTATTGTTTGATACATGGGAGTGATGAAACCAAAAAAGTTGCGTTCCGGAAATATATCTCCATTTCTTCGATCCTGCACAATTATGACTTCTACCTCTGCCTCTTGTATACTTTTTCATTTGTACAATAAAGATTAAATAAATAAAAAATTAACGTTTTGTTTACTAAATACAGACATCAGTGGTTCCTTCCCAATCAGAAGAGTGATTTCATAGAAGATAAGTAAACGAAGAGCACACGTCAGAGCAGATCCCATATTCGGATGGACCTTAAATCATTATTGATGGCGGATTAACGTACAAGTACAGTCGCCATCAGATATATCGGAGCAGTGAACGCGATCACAAATATCTGAATTTTATGGGTGGAACCATAGTTCCTATGTTGGTATGGCTGAAAAACAGCGCTGAAGTGCCGGTCTGACTCTTGCCATAGCATTATTGTAATTACCCCTTGGAAAACTAGTTTAAGTCCGTTACCAACATGTTACATTAATATAATAATATTAGAGCTGTAACAAGTTTAATGCAATGTTTTAGTTTAGTTGTTATTGTGGCAATAAATGTATTTTTATCTTTATCTTATCTTAAAACTACATGTTATCGCCTTAACAATAGAGGCATTATTCACATATTTGTGACCACCTCCGCAGCTCTGATATATATGATGGCGACTGTACAGACAGGCTACCAAGTCTTCATAAGATCTTTGAACCACTTAGTGGGTAAAGAAATAAATTCCGCAGTAAGTAGATAAGCGATAATTACCTACCTTCAGTGGTGGGCGGCCGCCATTACACTGTCTGATGGTTCAATTAGGTTTATAGTGCCTGTTGTACTTGGAACTTTATATTTTGTTCGTTAGTAGCAGTCTGTGTTTAAGCGTACTAAAATATTAATGTTGTTCTAACGACGTGGGGTAGTATATTTTGAACTGACATTTAATATTATTACACGTCTGGGTAAGATGTTAGATGGATATTCAATTAAATGTAATAAGTACGCAAAGAACTACTAACACAGATGAAATTATAAATTGTTGATCGTGAATCTGCTATTCGTTAAGAATCCTTCATTTTTGTAAAAATCGGAACAATAATGCTATCACGGCGGACATTAAACATTGTCATCTAGATACTCCTTGATGCACAAAGACATCTGTCGTGGCAAATAGCACCGAAAACCCATAAAACAACGAAACCCTTTACTTTAGTTCGATCTATGTTTATAATTAAATCCGGATCTCTGGCTCCTGTTTGTCGATAGAGGTCAGAGAGCAAGCAAGCCAAGCAGTTATAGAATCATTTGAAGGTTTACAGTTTATATACGCTGATGACTGAAGTTAAACCCATAGGCCCAGGGCTTCCTGGATAACACTTTCACAGCACTAATTAACGACAACATTATCTCAACTTTCGTTCGTAACCTTTACTCGTGCCCGCGGCGGGTTCGTAATGCGTGGACGGAACGTCCAAATGCTAGCGTGCATCGCGTTATGAAACTAAGGTAATAGGAGCATACTGTGAGGTCATCATCAGCTGTTCTAGTCTGTACAAAATGGACACACTTAAGTATTTTCATAAGGTATTCTTTTTTACATACAGTTTATCCTGTATTCTTATGCTTTCACCTGTTGTATAAATAAATAAAAAAATAAATATTTCGGGATCACCATACACAAATCGACCTAGTCTCAATAAGGCTTGTGTAATAGACAGATACATATAAATACTTGAATACACAGAAGACACTCATGATTCAAGAACAAATATCTGTGCTCACCGCACAAATAGATGCCCTGACTGGGATTCGAACCCAGGACCATCGGATTCATAGGCAGGGTTACTACCCACAAGGCCAGACCAGTCGTCAAACTTATACTTTCATTATTGTATTATTTTTTTAGTTGGTAATGTTGGCCAAGGGAGTTTTTGTATTTGTAAAAAATGTAAGCTTACGTTTATACGAATTATTTTTATAAATATCGCTAAATATCAACCGACCAACGGGGCATTTCAACCGATATACCTATACATTATTAGAATATTTGTGTGCTTGACAAAATCCTGAAATCAAGTCTACAGGTCCATATATTTTGATAGAAACTATAGTATTTATGTTGAGTAGGTTATAAGCAACTGCTTATAAGGAATCCTCGTATACTTGCAAGCTGTGGTCCACTTCTCGCCAGCGGCAAGTACTGACATTCATTACACCTATTGTTTTGCGAAGCGAACGTTTAATCATAATTCTTCAGTACGGTAAAGATCCCGAGGGAAATCTCGTAACATATACGACCTCAGTATCCTCCATAACGTGGCAGTAAGTATCTAATTACATTTATATGTTATCGTTTATATCATAAGGACACAATACATAGGTGTTGCATAGCAGTTGTAACTTGTACTGTCAAACTTACAAAACAGTTTGATGGCAGTTGATTCGCTCTTGATTTACAATAACCATCGTTAAAAATCTTATGATTTTTAATGATGGTTATTCCAATTATCTAGGCTCCTACGTACCTAGATAATTTCACTGAACAAGCTAACATTTTAACGAGATTTAGTATATTTTTATCAAGAACTGACAAAATGAGATATATCTATAATATAACTTATCTGTCACAGTTCTTTCAAAAACTTTCAGTTGTTACTAAGAAAATTGCAGACACTCACCAAATAAGCGGGATGTTTTTAACGTATCTAGTTAGAAACTGCAGTAAAAAAAGCAAGTAAACGAACTTTAGTGTTAGCGTGCAGACGCAAGCGAACTCGGGTTATCTATAGTGTAACGGCAGGCTAGACAATCTAGACATTTATACAACCTAGACGCGGTGGAACTACCGCACCGAACGCGACATGCAATTTGAGGTAACAGCGAATTGATGATGCGATTAAACGTCAATTCGTCGTAACTAAGAATTGTTTATATCTACATTCAGTTTCTACTTTAGTTTGGTTTCATTTTATTACATGGCTCTTGGAATTCCTTAATTTATGGTGTTCTGCGGTAGTTTTTGTTTATGGCGCTTTACAAGAGGAAATACACAATAAGTAGTAACTATACTATAAAAATAGATTCTACTATGAAAGTGACATAATAAATAAAAATAACAAAACCATTTTCAACATCGGATCATAAGTAAATAGAAGACTTGGAAGGGTACTTTGATTTACTTACGGGAGATCATACAAAAATAGCAATGACCGATGAATTAAGACTCTTCTACTTTGATAATTCCGGAATCATATAGAAAAAAATATATACGTAAATAATTATTATGCCAGTATTGCAACGAAAAACGTACAAACTGCCCTTTGTATACATAATTGATTCGAACATATAATAGATATTCTCCTATAAAAATGTATTTAAATAAACTTGACTAACTAAAACAATAACATCCCATAATCATAACTATTTACAAGAAACGCTACGTCGTATTTAAATTGTATTTATTTGTTAAGTTATGAGCAACACTATTACTATTATCCAATGCTTAAGTGAAAATCATGTCTATGATATAATTGTCAATTGTGAATTAGCTTATAAGCCAACTTAACCGAGGTAATACTGTGAGGCTAGCATTGTGGCACTCGTAAAAGGCAAGCTGATAGAAAGCGCAGCAAGTCACGACGAGGGAAACACAATAAATTGCACACACTGCATAATTGCACACAATCTTCTGAACTGTGACATCATAAAGCGGTGCAATCTCGGAGCGTGGATTATGGCCTTCCTTAATTTGTTTGACTGTGGGAGTTTGTGGAGCTTGAGATGTAGGTCTGCAGTGTTACCTAGATGAAATGTATTTCTAAAGTCACCTCAGTTATATAAACATATCTTTTGTATTTATTATGTCAAAATACTCGATTTTTTCTCTTCATTTTTAAACGGGCTCTTAGCTGAACCCGGCGTGACTGGGTTTATGAAACAGGAGCTCCCAGGTTCGAAACCTGTCGAAGGCAGTATATATATCGGGTGTTTCCTGTAACAAGAGCTTTTGAAAATAAATTATAGTTTACTAAATATTAATAAAAAGAGATTTTTTAAATAAGCAATGTATTGGGAAAACTATGAAGTTTGTAGGCAGACAGTAAATGTCAACTAGACTATTGGATGCTGTTCATTGAAAATACTATTTAGTTTTTTTGAAAAAATTACAAGTAATAAATTACACATTTTTTTCAAGTTGTAGAACAAATTTTGCTAGGTTCGTGGTATAGAAGCGATCCCTAAAATTATTGCTCCTATTACAGGAAACACCAGGTATATTTAAATATTTATATCTCTACCTATCTATTATGTACTAATTTGTCGGCTACATTGGTTTGTGTAAAATAATTCGAAAATATTTATTTACTTTACCACCCACTGTAGTAATTACACTGAAACCGGGAAACATTTATCGTTGCATGTAGCAAACTAAATTAGCAAAGACAAATGAGTAAAGATCGTTTAATTAGGCATATAATTCGTCGTGAATAAAGCGCCAATATGACGAGAAGAAAACATTATACAGTTTAGGATGCTAAAGGGAGAGGCACGAGACATACAACGAAGTTTGATGCATTTCAGTTTTGTAGATTTATAACGTAGTAAAAGTAAATGTAGTAAAAGCAAACTGCAGATACTGAGCATCAAAACCTTTACATCAGTAAATGCGACAATTAGAATTGCATCTTACTCAGCGGACGTACAAGTACAACCATTAAATAAGCAAGCTTGCGTTTATATTAAATCGTTCGTTTCACACTAGAGGACTCGTTTAACCCGTGTTAATCTTGGCACCTTCGTCGCATTAGGAGTAAAACTGGTATTTGATGCCATTGAAAGTAACATATAATTAGCTACCACGTTCTAGACGCTCATTCAATTTTCTACAGGCTTCGAACACTTAGTAGAAATAGTCTAGACTAGACAGCATTAACGCTATTTACGCTTAAAGTGTTGGCTAAGATACGAGCTTTACAGTAAGGCACAGCCGGTCTTGCGGAAAACTTCAGTCTGAACAAAAAAAAACCGGCCAATAGCATGTCGGACCACACTCAGTATAGTTCCGTAGTTTTAGATCCGTAACTCAAAAACTGTTCAACTAATCGAGAGTCAAAATCAGTTTCCCTGTTTTAGTCTTTATAAAGCGTTGGTTTTGTTTTTCTTTTCATATTTTACTTACTTGCGGTTCAAAAATTGAAGGGGCGAAGGGCCCATTTTTTTTACTTTCAGAGCGATTATTATCAAATAATGTTTCAAACAAACTCCTATTAATTTGCACTTAGTTGACTACAGGTCCTAAAATAAAGGAATTGAAATAGTTACAGAAAGCATTTGTCTGATTATTTAACTTTATATGAGTGAGGCAATTTTTATGATATATATTTTGTCTCTTTCACATTTTTGGGCGGCAGCACTACTTCTGTACAGGTACTCTATACCATTGCTGTAAGGTGAAAAAGTTTATACATATTTATGCCCTTGACTATACATGCTTGCACTATGCATACTTTTCGTAAGTTGTACGGTATCCTCTTTAGAACGACCGTTCACACTACATTCTTATTATTTGTCAAGGCAGATAAAATATATAAACTATTTGGAGCTATTTATGGTTAAATTAGTTAAATAACATTTAGTAAATTAACATTGCAAGAATTCAATGACCGGCTATCCAAAAAGTCATCAACATACTCGTAATCTCACCTGCTTTCTCCTTACCATAATTCGCCTCAATACAAATAATTCCAACTGCTGTAGAATGCACACGACCTTTTAAACCGGCATACAGGTGTTACAGGTGCAAGTAATTGTTACATATATTTACGTTAATATTATGTAGAAAGGTGCGCACGCGTCCTTGGTGCGTGGGTCGCGTCTATTTCGCAGCGCAGTGGGTACGGTCGCCGACCCCGTACGGTCGCGATCGAGTCTTACGTTGCATTGATTGGTGGTACTTTGGGTGCAGTTAGCACGATATATCCCACGTCCGGTCTAAATTATGACTTAATTATGCTGTCAATATAAATCATTTTCAAAACCAATAAAGTTTATCTGTGCTAAACTCAATACCTAACGTTTTAAGATATGAATAATTCCTTAAATCATGTTTAGCTATTTTAAACATTTTCCTATAGTATTATACGTATGTACCTCCCAGTTATACAATCTACAGTAGGTACTACAAAATATTTTCCTATAATATTTCATAGAAGACAAGGCAATATGGTTCAGTACACGAAAAATATTATTTATGCATAACCAATAGCAATGATTTATTACTATGTTTCCGCAATATAGGAATTATAAAATGGTGACACACAGCCATCAAGAATGATAAACACTTACGAACGTAAACAGTTTGTGGAAAGGTAAATGTGTATATATATTCGTGAACAAGTTGTCAAGATCAAGACTTCAAGAGAAAGTTAGCATTGCCATTTATAAACCTAAAAAGTAATTATATACTGTGGGTCTATTTAACATAGTATTGTTTGCTTTGATTTTCAAAGCCTAGCCGATACCAATTCAAATCAAGCGAACAGGCCAATTAATGCCACATGTAACTGACAAGCTGCAGATTGAGATTTATGTGTCGTTTATACAGACGTCGTGGAAATACCGAGACTAACACGATTATATGTCACCGAGTAGGTAGCTGTTCATATACATATAAAGCTACTCACATACACACGCCTTGCGAAATTAATTTTGAAACTAGAAATTAAATTACTCAAGAGAGGCTGTATCTGCTGTATGTTAGCTAACCGCATGTATAGCTAATTAGTAATGTACAAAATATTCTATTCTATAACCAAAACAACTTCTTCGTATTTTAAGGTTAAGTAATAACCTTTCTGGTGCTTACCGCGGGGCTCAGTCAATTTGTGTGAGGATGTCCTGTATTATTAATTTTATTAATTTATATACGCGACTAGGTATAGTTTAGCCGAAGCTTTTCAAATATTGAAGTTATTTTCCAATTTAAATATTGTTTACATATAAGTAAGTAGACTTAAGTATCGACAATATGTATTTGACTGTGTGTGGTACATCCATCTGTCACTGTAATTGATCCGTCAGCCTTCCAGACCCTGTGTCGCCATGATTACTCCTGGCCAACTTGTCGAAGGACGGACAGGCAAGGAAGGCTCGTTACCAGTGAGTTATTGCCGGCGGTGAAAATTGTATTAATAAACGGTACAGGCAGGCTTATTAATTGCGACGGATGTCGCGGGTCTCAGGAATATGAAGCTGACAGGTTGACTTAGCGTTGTATTGGAGTACAGTGTCCTCCGGTATTGCACTTACGAATATTGCAAGATAATGAAAGTTGGTAATTTGCATCACAATTTAACTGTACACATATTTAGTTTGACCCCAGAGATCAATTAAAACATTAATTTAGTAACGGTTCGATTTAATA
The DNA here is from genome assembly GCA_022674325.2 of Grapholita molesta. Classification (NCBI taxonomy): domain Eukaryota; kingdom Metazoa; phylum Arthropoda; class Insecta; order Lepidoptera; family Tortricidae; genus Grapholita; species Grapholita molesta. The sequence goes on from CP053126.2 coordinate 8,799,325, forward strand.
TTGATTTATAAATACATATTATTAACATCAACCCAATTGTCAGATCCAGTAAATCACAAAACAAAATTAAAAGTACTAACTACTAAGTTACAAATGGATGAACGTAACGTCACGTGTACTTATATCGCACTAGGCGACCATGTTCCGGGTAAGCTTTGGTACACATACCGCATCCCAGCGTCTCCCATTTTATTGCGATATAAGTAGACGTGTTGATCCGTTTCTAACTAAGTAGAAGGTAGGAACATGACTCACAACAGTTTTAGTCATAAAATTAAAAGTTTTAAAAGCCCAACGTAAATATAACTGGTTTGTTTAGAACTTAAACCATTCTTGCTTTATAACAAGTTCATAAGCTGTAACAAGATATCAAATAAATAGATATGTAAAAGAGTCCCTTTACGTAGAAACCGATAGACCTCAACACTTAAACCGTTGATGGTACAAATAACTTTAATATTCGAAACATATATTCTTCAATTATCATGTAGTTTAAGAATCAAGGGAGAAGTATTGGAATAGTGACGTTGTCTCATCGAGGCTAAAATACAGTAAAAATCATAGTGTTACAAGCAGCCAAAGGGGCAAATATATCGTAACATTTCCTTACTCTTGTGTGTCGATATATTTGGGTACTTTAGGTTGCTACTGTTTGTCATTGATTGTACAGTTAATAACAGTACCTACACAGTGGCGGTGCGTTCTCGGGAACCAATTCTGACATTTCAGAAGCAGTTTTCCGGGAAAAAAAATAAAGCCACATAGATTCAGTTTAACGTGGAACAAAAATTACACACTGCTACTGTCAGAAATACAGATAGTACAAACAATGTAAATTAAAAAACTAGGTGACACGAAACACAATAAAAGCGAAACTCTAATCAAGTAATCACACAATCCAAAAACCCACTTCTTCAAATTGTTACGTATAAAACAAATTAACGTATGTAACTGATTCATACATACGGTCATAAACTTTGAACAAAAACTTAGTCCTGTTACTTCTTTACATACAATGTGTTCTCACGAGGTGGTTTGCCTGGGAACTGAGGGCCACACAATTGTATGCACCTGTACGTAACAATAGTTTTCCACAGCGATCGCTATCGAGAGAACTGGAGAGGATACCCGGCTTTCATCATGTATGGGTTACGAGTTAAATTGGACCTATTTAGTTAATTGTACAGAAGTACTGAATATGGCATTTGAGACAGTAGATGTAATTTACATACAGTACCGGATAATAATATAGAGATGCAACGAGTAGGTAGTAGTTTGACCGGATACCGGATATCGGGCCAGGAGTTTTATCTAAGACGAAGTACATTCGAAAACGCCCGTGCATGTGCTGTGCAAAATGCAACTTGTTTTTCCCTGTAGGCAACCTTTGATAGAAATTGCGATGAGCGATGATCAATTGAGATTGGATTGAGAATATTGATAAAGTTTAAACTGATATTTATAATTGATTACTTGTGGTCTGTTAACTTTTTACGTACACACGTAACATAACGTTGACGTACTATCTGGTATCGGGACGAATACTAGGCCACTATCCGGTATTCGGCAGAATAGTAAAATTGTGGTCAGATACCGAATAGCTAGCCGGATATCCGTTGCATATGGCAAAAGTTTTTTTTAATTTATTCAGCTGAATTCCATGAATGCAGTTAAAAATATACAAATAAATGTTCATACTAGGATTCGAACCCGGGATATCAGGTTACAGCTCTGTAGGAAGACGTCATATGTATGTAGAAGATACTATACTATGTACTCCAGCAAATAACCGAGATCTATACAGCTTACTAGATTGTAGTGTTATTGCTTAACATACCTATATATGTCGCTATAAGTAAGGTGACGGACCAACGGCTTGCCTGATTTTAATAAATTTTTGTATAGGTAGTTTTATTGCAGCTCTCGAGGAAAAGGAAAGCGAAGCCTTGCCTAAGAAGTAATTTGATCGGTAATTTATATTAATTAGCTTAGTCTCCAATAAGAATAAAAAAAGGAATTTTCTGATAATATTACATAGTTATTCATATTTATCAAATCCTAGGTAGCAAATGAGCCCTAACTTAGGTCCATAAAAATAAACTAAGAACTTAGTTGTGACGTCGTGTCAGGTAAGCATTAGCTTCTTTTACTTTTTCTTAATTAAACAGATTAAAGACTGAATCGTGCACCCATCGTTAAGTAAAATTAGATTAGAAAAGTCGATTAATGTTCTGCATTAAACGCCTGACAGTTTGTAGTTAATTCAACTTGTCCTCATTTTCCTCCATTCATAAACTTTTACTACGGCTCCAAACAACGTACCGTAATTGAAAATTACCCACTTTCTTATAAAAGCAGTGGCTAATGGTTATCACTACAGAAAGCAGTCGGTAATTTTGTTTCATTACACCATATAGGTTTAATACTAGCAAACTAATAAGCACAGTACACCACGCTCATCAATCAGCCTTTCTGAATTTGCGTGCAAGCCTTAACGCAACGGGGTCACAGCTAAAAGACCTAAATCTATCAAAAAACACACGATAATAGCCTCTCAGACAACGGAAGTAGCGCTACAACCGTGTAACAGAGTAGCAGTGATTTATTGTTGGTTTTAATTTAGAAAAGACTCGCACGTAAGTGTTATGTGTTAGGCGATTTGTTGTGTTTTAATGAGGTGACTTGTGAGCGTTTAAGAAGTCGCGTTTTTCTTAGGATTTTGTTGTTGTTGGTTGCGAAAAACCTAATTTTTAAAAAGAGTTTTATATCACGGACTAGATAATTAAGGGATGAAGTGTATATATTTAGTGTTTGTATATGCGTTTTATCTGTGTTATTTTGTCATGCGTGTATTCCTGTTTTTTTAATTTAATTTAATTTTTACTTTCTTTTTGACACTGACACTAGTTAATATATTAGTAAATTAAAAAAATATGTGAAATTAAATAATAATATGCATTTATTAATTGTTCTAATGACTTGATTAAATTTAGATTAGTCAACTCTAGATAAATAATCTTAAACTCGATTGGGAAAACATTCCACAGATACACCTAGCTCGGAAGCAAATACTTACTTACATCGTATGTATAACTCACATAAATACTTAGCTTATTCATACATTCATAATTTAGGAACAAATATTCATGAGTTTATGAGCATACAGAGGCTCTAGTGTAAGTTTCTTTTGACGTAAAGAAACGTTTACGAACGCGTAAGTGATAATGTTATTTATATGGGAAACGCAATTTTTCGTAACGTAAAGTTACGTTAAAAACTCACACTCAGGGCTCTGTAATGATCTGTAACTATTAGTTGACAGTGACAGAACGTAAACATTCAAACTATTCATTTGTTTAGTACTTTATGAAAAGCCTCCCGTAAAGTAAACCTTAAATGGCTCAACAATTAATATTACAAACAAAGTTGACTACGCGCAAGTGGATATAAATCTTTTTTATTGTTACTGACTCTTATGCAAATGCATTTGTTATTTTATTGCACCGGGTAGCAAAAATATGATATTTTGAAAGGCTGCGAGGCGATTGTTACAAGGTTTGTGATATCACGACAATTATAATTCGAAACGCTAATGAAATGTCTTGGGTGAATGCAGCCTTCGGTGCATTTTATTAGTTGCTGCAAATGCATTATTATAAATGCTTATTGATATTTATCAATGTTGTTTGAACAGTGTCACAGCAAAACTTTAAATACAAAAAAGTATTTTTTTTTTTGTTTAATAAATAAATACCCAAACATAAACCGACGAACAGCTAATATATTAAAAATGGCACCGTCTGTGACTAAAGTACAAAATATTTACTTTCTTCTTCTTTTCTACTTCTCCAATGTTCCGATTAATTTATAAAAACTATGTACTTAAAATAACCTAATTATAATTATGGAATTTGTGACCGAGAAACGAGACCTAAATTGCAGAGAATAGGCGGACGTCCGGACCTACGAAAGAAGTTTTGTCCAACGTGATTCGGATACGCTTCACGCTCGCTCTGTCAATTATTAGTTGCATGGGCCGGGAATTAATATTATGTACCGTAATAGTAATAATATTTACCAGTGGCAGCGAGGCACCATTTTCTTTAGGTTTAGGTTTTTCTTTAAATGGAAACTATAAATGAAATGTGATGGCGGGAATTGATTTTTATGGATTCGCCGCCATTGATACTTACTACGCGGAAGACTTTCAGTTTAAAAACCATTTCTGATTTTTTGATGTCTTACCTGTAACGAAAAAAAAACAATTAAAAACGAAATACTATTAATCATCTTTCAAACCTTTAAGTATTTACAGATAATATTCAGAACAAATATTATTGTTAAGATTTATAATATATTTTGCTTGACAAAAACCGCAAAAAGTATTCCCAAGATAAGTAACACAATTAAAATATTTATTTGTTATGGCAGTCAACCTCGGCGGAAGGCTTTGTAGTGGTTCTGTTTGTTAGTGATCAAAATAATAAGCTGTAATATTAACGTCCGACTTTGTACCTCTTTAACCTAAACAGTGACCCATAGGTCAGTATTCAATAAAGAAGAAAGCATGTAGTCATTACAACTTGCAAAAGAATGAACCTGCTCACATATGCGTCGATTAAGGGCGACCTTTAGAACAATAGGTACTAGCTGTCATTGTGCGGCAACACACGTAACAAAGTGTGCAAGCCGACATAATAGTGTAATATAAACTTTGTTATGGTATAATTAGACCCATCAGACCGCTCGCTAAACGAATTAAGTAATTAAAAAAATATATAGAGGCAAATGTTACGTTGTTTCTTAATGGTAAGAGACGATTTACGACAAGCGTTGTAGAAAATTGATACCAGTCATTCTATTTCAGGCAGTACAGATATCCATTGCTGGACAATGGACATGGGTCTCTCACACACTTCCTCAACATTTCCTCCCGCGGCTGTCGTAAGAGGCGACAAAGGAAAATAATGGATAGCAGAATCCGTCGAAACCGAATCAACAGTTACTGCGGTCGTCAACCCGCCTGCCAAGCGTGGCGACTATGGAAACTACACCCCAACATGATACAAGTCATATTTGAGGGAGGTCTATCCAGCAGTGGACGGCGGCTGAAATGATGATGATGGGACAAGATCGGATACCTGACATAAGTTTTGCAATAGTATTTGTAGTGAAGCTTATCCGATATTTATAAATCGGAAAGCGTTATTAGCACAGTTACGGAAATATCCCAGTCTTTGATATATTTCTTTATTTATTTTGAGCCTACAGTACCGCTGGGTGTACATGGTGGACATGGTGGTACAGATTATGAAGTATAAGTGCCACTTTAGCATTTAGATTAATAAATAAAATTACACAACCTAATTGAATCATTAAACATGTGTTATCTCCGTTTATTATATCTGTTGAACTGATCATTAAACAATGTAAAAGCGATCAGACACGCGCGTATAAGATTATAGTTATGTGTGTAATTATTATTTCATTAGTAAAATCGTGTAGATTAATTGGTCCAACTGCGTGCAATGTGGTAACACAGGCAGAAGATTCTTAAGGCATTACGTGTTATGTATCTATTCAAAAACATCTGTCATAAACCCTAATGCCATTTCTGATTCCTGGATAGGTCATACTACGACATTATTAAATCAATGTATTTTATTTTTATTTTTGGTTTTAAACTAAACATTTTTACTCAAAGTTACAACGCGTTACCGTTTAAAAGCTTAATATGCAGGATGGGGTTTGGCGACCCATTCAGTTATCGAACAAACTCCCAAATATTTTACACGTCTACGGAGTGCAAGTCTAGATTTTTGAACAGTGTGTAAATATTAGAGTTTTAGAGTAGTTGAGAATTGAACATTTGAACTACTGCAATACCTATAGGTATGTATATAAGCTATATACTGTTCGCGCTAATTCCCTAAGTTAAATATTTGCGAGAGCGGCGCCCGCGTAGCCGGTTCTGCGATCATTAACATTTATAACACCGTTATCTTTAATTCAATTCTGTTTTAATTAGGCTGTTCACTTTTTTTTTGCACAGCGGAATTTTAACTGTGTGGGAAGAATGCCACACTTACACTTAAGACCTATTGCTTTTTGTGGCTCTTGAGGTAAGTCGCAATAAAGTAGCTAGACCGTTTTGTTTGACAACTTACTATAGACATATAAATAAGTGTCCTACTTGGAATTAGCTAGCGAATTGTTACATATGAAATCAAACTACCAATGAAAAAAACAGAACATCATCAATCAAGATAACTAGGACCGAAACAGCTTCTAAATCAAACGCAATGAAATCAATTAAATTGATTTATGTTTCACGAGCTTATAATCATAACATTTATTCAAATAACTGGGCAAGTAATTATCTTAAATATATCAACGTCATTATGTAATAACTATTTTATTAAATCATTATCCAGACGTTTTTTACGGTTGATAGTAAAATGCTGTAAGCACATCGTCGTGAAGACGCAGCAGCTCTGCGCAAACGAATAATAATATCTAATTCATACACCTTTATATATTGCTTACTCACTGCTCTAACAGTATGAAATATACGAGATGGTTATGAAGACGTACGACGCGAAATTTGCACAGCTAGGAACAGTCTTTAGGTTTTCAACAAAAACAGGCCGAATTTAAGGAATTATAAATACGAGTAAGTTTAAGACGTATTGAACGACAGGCTTTCTCACTTTACCCCACCAAGTAGCCTAAGAATGTCAAGCTCTTATGGCCTGTCACCATAGCTATCATGTTCGACCAAGTATGTAAGTGCGAAAGTGGTGTATGGTGCGATATACATAAATATGACAATCATTATATTTTGCAAATTTTTGTGTTACAGAGACGCTCCATGACGCCCCACTACCGCTGTCTATACGCAGCGAAAAGGTGAAACGATAGATAATAAATAAGTACCTAATTAACCGGAACCATGTCTGTGTTTGTACTTAATTAACTACGCGTAAAAACTCCGCAAGTGCGGGTCAAGAGTCAACCGCTCGCACGACGGAAGCGAGAGCTTTATTGCATTTGATAATACGCTTTTATTCGCAACGCCGGCAGCCATAAAAATCGACAAGACATGTAAGAAAAAATGGTGTGTGATGCATGTAGTTTAATATTTTAAGATTTTTTATATACACAGGTATGTTAAAAAGCTTTAAAAAGTACTACATTTTTACAGGAAAGGGGCAAATAACTGAATTGTAAGCGCTTTTTTATAATGAAATGTTTTTGATAGGCTAGCGTCTTAATAATGAAATTGGTGTTGTGGTAAATGAACACTATACTAAATAAATTATATAAATCAATATAATTACAGTGAAACATACAAATGTATGGTGAACGCGAATCATAATTAGCTGTACAAAAGTGATCTACGGGGGCGAACACGGCTATTGCGCGAATATGTAAAACAATTACGCAACCTAGGAAGAAGTTATAATAAACGAACACAGATGCTCAACGCTCAAATTCTGCGGCGATTACAGCGCGTTAACTTTATGCGATATGACGTGATTCTGCTTAATAGTTGAAAATGCTTCCGATTGCAATTTATGAAAGTAACAACGATTAATGAAACAATTAAATATTTTATTCACCACGACGATGACTTATTTGATTTAGCAGTACAAACATGATACCTTTTGATCCTAATACCTTGCTTTCAGATTAACTATTTAAGTTTAATTCGAATTAGTCACACAAGAGCAGGCCTTTCGGCTTTTTCCACTCAGTTATTCAAGTTCAACAAAAAATATCATAGTTTCAATCAAAAGAAGTCGAGCTGGTTTTAAAACTGTACTCTGATTAATTTTGTTATAGGAGTCAATAGTTATAGGAGTTTGTAAAATTTATTATCATAAATTTTAACAATACAGTAGCAGTGCAAATAACTCCATACGATCCTGGACATAAAGTGAAACGGGTAAATCACCGGATTTACGACCGCCGTTGGGAAATTCGCCAACTATGCGAATTGCATCGGAACTATTGGCGACTGTAACTGGACCTTTATATCGAAATACATTGATAGGAATATTATTTGTACATTGATATCCTGGGTCAAAATTGGCAGAAGACTAGTAATCAGTTTTACAAAGGTACATAAGTCCTCTACCTTTCAGATTTCTTTGTACCTCTACATTCACTACCATATACTTCATGTATTATTGAATGTAAGTCATGTACTATAAAATTGCATTTAATATTTTCTTCTGTTTCCACAATATGTATTATAAATTAATTTAAAAAATTGTATCTCCATAGTACGATTTTTGAACATTTTTCAATACCCTTTTCAGCGTTTGTGGTTATACAAAATGAGATGATTTCGTTTAATATGTATTAAAAACATATTTTGTTTTGATACAAATTCTCGGATTTTTATTAAAACCTCCTCACTATTCAAAATTAGTACCTTGAACCTACAACATAATTTCGATGTAGTTTTTTTTGCTTATTTGCAGATATTTTAAGTTCATACAAAATATGCATTTGCGTTCATTTATTATGGGATCAGAACTAACAAAGTCATTACAAAGTACTCGAGGAAAGTTAGTAGTTTGTGTTACGAACTTAGATAGCTTGCGTTCAAGTTTTCGCCGGTCATATCAAATATCCACTCGATTAAACTTAAAAACACAGCTCTTTGGGCTAATTACTATCTATTTAAGCCATTAACTTACTCGTATGATGAAACGATTGAACAGAGCCTGAGTGTAAGTTTTTAACGTAACTTAACTTCACGAACACGTTTGCGTTTCCCATTTAAATAAAATTATCACTAATGCATTTGTAAATGTTTTTATACTTCAAAAGTAACTTACACTAGACAATTCGTAGGTAAAACGTTATTTGTGTTGCTCCGTCGCTGTTGGTTCTACTTTTTGTTTGCGGTTATTATAATTAAGTCTAAAATGAACTAACTGTTATATAAACATACCAATTTTTTTAAATGATGAAGACGAGCGAACGAGGATAAAAAAAGATTTAATAGTCAGTTTTGTTATGCTCTATACACAATGTCTATAAAAATGTCACAAGCTGGACAAAAACAAAGTACTCAACCTTATATGGCCAATATAGGCCAAAGTTTTTTTGTATGGGTCTATAATACAACACATTTTTTGTAATAGTTCAACAGTAGGTACATATGCGTAAGTTTATATGTACAATATATTCTTCAAACGCAATACTCCAGATGCCATTCCAATTATAGGTGCAGCTATTTAAAGACTGCTAACTTCAATCTGATTAATGAAGCTAATCAATTAATGTAGACACATTTATTTTCATGTACAAACATCGTGACGATTCAACCACAAACGTACTTTGTGTTTTAAGACTTAAATACGATTTACCAAAATATAGGTGTTTTGACCAGAGGTCGGAATTCTCGTAGCATTTTTGAGCTGTCATAGGGACTTCCAGTTTATCGACTACCGATATTCATAATTATATCAATAAATTATAGAACACAACATATTAAACAATATTCAAAGTAGAGATAATCAGCAGACAGTCATACCGCTAAAGAGCGATCTCTTTTAGATAACTTTTGAATGGCTGAAATTGTTAAATCCACAAATTACTTATTAGAAACAATAATATATTATTATTTTATCTTCAATTTATAATTTCCTAGAAATGAGATCGCTCAATCACGATAAGACTGCATGTTGTTTTATTTCTACTCGTAATCATATTTTACATAATATTGTATTCTGTATTTATCGATATAATATTAACTATAATCGCAAGTCGATAAATGACAAGTCCCTATGACAGCTCAAAATTGCTACGAGAATTCCGACCTCTGGTTTTGACTGAAAAGCAATCTACTTGAATTCATTTAACAATATAGTATAAAAGGATTAGACAACCACCAAAATTTCTGCTATACCAGATCCGCCAAAATTATTTACCAAAACCTAAAGAATGCTTTGCGGATAGAACAAATCGAATCCTTGAAGTGTGAAAGTTCCATAACCTCTTTTAATTAATAGCTTAATAAAATTTAGTTAAGGGCATTGTAAAGCCTAAACTCATTACTACGAACTAATAGAATTAAATAGACTACTACACTACGTGTATTAATTAATGCCTAAGGTAATAAAGCATTCTAAACTCATTGAATCTCTTTCTTTAATTTAAAGTTTTTATAACGCAAATTAAAAGCACTTTCTCTTCACACTCGAAATATCGATAATCGAGTGATATTAGCACTCGCCGGAGGTGCATCTTTACCTTCGAGGCACTTTGTACTTTCTAGAGGAGAATATAAGGCTTTTGACAATCACAATAAAGAAAACAAAAAAGCTTCACTCTCATTTATTTAGCCACACTACACAGACAGGTACAACTAAAAATTAAAGTAAAAATTACGGCCTATGATTCGGTCACTCCAATTCCAAAAAATATTTGATGTCTAACATTTTCTGTTTAGCCCAATGATTGACTTATAGAAAATACTTTAAGCTTTATTTTTTTTACATTTAACATTTTTCTCATCATTTTTACCTACTAATTATAGCTCCATGTTCATTTCTTTAATATCTGACTCTCGTCAAAATAAATATTTACTAGGTAGATAATGAAAAATTAAAAAGTTAGAAACTTTTCATAATCATTTATTTTATCCCGGTTCATCAAATACTTTATCCCGATTCATCGAATAATTTATCCCGAAAAGGCTATTTCTTGTCAGCAATGATCTCCTAATGAATTTAGTCTTCATGTTATTTAAATAAAAGAGATCAGTACGGCCAATAACCTTTGTAGACTCTATCAAATGTAAGTGGATTCAATCCAAACAATCAATATCACATCTCAACCACAACCGAACAAAACAAAATGCAAAGCTGCTGCATCTCTGTCCTACTCCGATCTCAATCATTAAACTCAATGCATTTTACACCATAACCCACAGAAAGAATGTACACATTTTATTTGGCGCAGAAGTGAGATACGAGTCATTAAAAGTTACCCACTACCGCCATTCACAAAACCTGACCTTTGGCCAGAACAAAGTTGTAATTGAAAACTGTAATAATTACTAAGCGGTTATATATTGCATAACACCTTTCTCCGTCTAATGTCAGAGTAAATGATTATGATTAATAACTTGGGAGATGTTATGAGATGTTTGAAGAAAGAATTAGCGTGACCTACAGGTTACCCGATTTAGAACAAAAAAGCTTCAAAAGACCCGCTACATGATGGCCCAGCGCGGAGGCAGCGAGATGCAATGGTTGAAACGTCACTACACGGTGGCGACATTCAGTACCCTTACCGTGAGTTGTGACTTTGAGGTTTTCGATAACGAGTATCGAGTTTACTATCTGTCCATCTTGTACTATTTTAGTGCGAATCATGGTAAACTATACTAACTCATGGTAACTCATGGTAAGGGTACAGTTGTGATTTAATCGTTTTGGCCCACTACCTTTGTTGTGCGGCCGAAAAACCGTCACCGCGGCCATGCCGTCGCCATTCCGCCGCACCATGAATCATCCGATACCATTACCCTCTCTACACACCTATAAGCGGACCAGCATGGTGGGCCATCATGAGATCATAGAAAACTTTGAATAGACAACTAAAAGTAACTAAACGAAGCCACTCAACCAGGACCCGTAGATGCAGGTATTGTCCGTAAATAGGACGGGCAACAGTCTCCCTTTAGAGCGGTGGAACTAGTTCAATGGTGGAACAAGTGCAGTGCTAGCCCGTCAGAGTTGAAACCCCTATGCTTTCCAGATAGTTTTTAGATATTTATTCACATTAGTACGAGAATTAGTAAGAGAATATATATAATGTACATAATTGAATAAAGATTTAACTGCGTTTTAATTGTAATGATTGCGTTTTAACCAATAAATCATACCAATACCCAACTCAACGTAATATTATTGATGTGAGCAAGTAGCTTGCAAAATAAGCAATTAATGCAATTCGTGGCAAAATTAATATTGAATTTTACCAACCACAAGGTTGGCAATTATAAAATAAATATTATAAATATATGTGAAGAGTTCCAACAGAGAAAGGTGGGCGCTGTTGGCCTAGCGATAAGAGCGTGCGACTTGCAATCCAGAGGTCGCAGGTTCAATGGCTTGTACCAATAAGTTTTTTGGACCCTAGGTACGATATATCATTTTATATTTACCAGTCGCTTTTAGGTGAAGGAAAACATCATGAGGAAACCGGACAAATCCCAATAAGGCCTAATTTACGCTGTGACTCGTAAGGTCAGAGGGCAGGTGCATGTGCAGGTGATGGGGTTAGTTGCCATTCGAACTCGAGGCTCCCATGAGCCGTCGCAAAATGCCGGGACAACGCGAGAAAAGTAGGATGTAGAGTTCCAATAATTGAAAAAGAAAGGGCCGACCGCGCACACCGCCGCGCACATTATACCAGTATACATATAAAATTTAGTCATCTCCCTGTCTATCTTACAAATCATCTAGAACGAAAAAGAGGTTAATAGTCAATTTTCAAATAATAGTTTCCTCGGTAAGCTTTCCGTTTCACATCTCAAATAAAAGAAATAGTATTTAATACAGAGGTGCGCCAAGCACTCGGATACTTACGCTACACTTATTTGTTCGTCTTATTACGAGTACATCTAGCATCGCCTAAAAGACTTAATAATCAATCTAATCAGTGTCAATCACTCAAAAGATCCCTGTAGAAGGACAGTTGGAATGGCAAGTAGTTTGCAAACTGTCACTCATTGCGCCCAGTCGCGAAATTAATTATACTGTAGTGTTATGACATATTGAAATCTCATTGACTTAAATTAACGATCAATACGATTCTACTCACGTTTATTTATTCACTCCCCTGGTGTTGCGTGTGCCCATGGGCGACGGTAATTGCTTACCATCAGGCAATCCGTCTGATCGTTTGCCACCTTTTGTCATAAAAAAAAAAAAAAAATGTTTCGGAGAATATAGGCCTCCATCTTCAAGCACTAAGACTTATTGACTTATTGTTTAAACAAAATAGACAATATGGCCTAGTCCTATATACAGGGTGATCCTGATCAATCCAAATGGGTCAGTAGGGGGAGGTCAGAGACTATGAGAGATAGCGAAATCTGTTCTTAGGAACCATGACATTCAAGTAATTGACTAAGTACCTAAGTACTTAGTCAATTACTTGAACAAGATTAAAAATGTACTCATTGTGTACTCACGAATTTATAATATAAAAACAACGAAAATCTTTCACCTAACATTGTTTACAAGATTTCGACCAGGTTCGATTCCCGGTTATGTATGTGAGATTAAAAAAAGTTTGAATGCCATTATTATTAAATCTAAAATCGAAACCATGGTTCCTAAGAACAAATTTCGCTATCTCTCATAGTTTCTGACTTCCTCCTACTGACCCATTTGGATACATACGTATACCAAATCTAATCTTAATTTCAACGATTAGCTTAAATAAACAGTAAATAAAGAAACATACATTTACATTTACAATATTAAGCATGGATGCATACTAATCTAATATTATTAATGCGAAAGTAGCTCTCTCTGTCTATCTGTTACCTTCACCCTTATACCGCCTAAATAATTGGGATAAAATTTGGTATGGAGAGAGTTTGAGCTACGAGAAAGGACATAGGATAATTTTATCAAGCAACCATTCTTTAAAGACGGGCACGGCTGGCAGACGAAGTCGCGAGGAAAAGCTAGTATAAAATAAATCCTCGGTGATTTAATTTAAATCACATAAAAGTTGTCGCCATTGGTGGTCAGTTTTTCAACATGATACCTACAGTGGAGAACGCAGCTGTACCCGTCGGAAAGTGGTTTCCACCGTCTATGGGACATTCACTTACTTACAGGCCGGACTTTTATTGCTTCCAGTTGAAACATAATAACCTAAGAAACTATAAATAATAAATATAATATTGTTTATTTACGTTATTTATGTGTTTAAGGAAGATTATCATAAAAGTGGCAAGTGTACTTAGTAACTACACGAATTCCTGTAAGTCTCAAATAAAGCATTTAGCGAGATCTAAAGCAAAAACTGACCCTTTATTTTTAACTAGAGTAACGTCAGAAATATGTAAACACTTATCGCCGATCTTAATCATCTGTAACTATAAGTCCATATTTTAATAACGCTTCTTAAAATAATCTGATCCATTAGTACCGACTACGAGTAGCAAGTAGCTAGTATTTTGCGAATAAAACTGTCTTACTGCCCGCCAAAACTTTTAAATTATTGTAGGTATTAATATTTTTGATGCGCATATTGCACCATTTTTTTTTCGATATTTATTTCCAATAATCCGTAGAAATCTACGTTCATATTTGGCTGTCAGCCAACATCTATTATGCAACAACTAGTCCGCTGCCCTGACCTGAATTCAAATTTCACCCCTAATAACCAAAACACAATTGGTAATTGCTATTTTCCAGTTACTAAAGTGTAGTCCAAATTAAGTAAACCTGTAATAACTTGTTAGTTTTTACACTAATTACAAGTTTTCTTCGCATGTGTAATATTGAAGAAAGTCACTTGTAGAGTCCATAAAATAAGATCATCATAAACATACTTATCCTAATACTTAAAACCACTTTCATTATGAAGCTTCATTCGATCAAACGTGGTCATCTGCGAATAATTATCGACACAAAAGGTACTTCGATAAGAAAAGATTCGACAACAATAGTTGTAATTGCACCGGTATCAAACAATTCACAATCGTGACCGAGAAAGCCTTTCTATCCAATCACTATCAGTCTAATTGCCAACTTATTGCTTATTATGTGCGGTTAGCAACGAATTACAACGTCAATTTCAAATGATGTAAGCTAAGTAAATAAAAAGCAAGTATAATCAACTTTTCAGGAAAGTAGGTATACATAGTGTAGTGTCCTATCAGGCTGTTAAAAAAGGAAAAGAACTGGGTACGTACGAGGAAATTGAAAGAAATTATCAAGTCACTTTACGTTGGATATTCTTAACAAACGTCTTTACGCTTTGAACCGTAAACTAATAAACATTCTATTTCCTCAAATGTACATAGAGGTTGCTCCTGCAACAAAAGTAAAGTTCTTAAATAAGATTTTTTATGATGATTCTACTTGTAAGTAGACAACATTGTAATTGTAATACATAATCTAAACACATTCTTAACATAGTCTATACCACTAGTAAGTTAAGTTAGTCTTTGTTCAGTCTATTATAGATTCTCACTGCCAACCAAAAATGTATGAATAAAATAAACTCTTTAAACCTATAAAAGAACTTTCTTTTATAGAGAGATTCCAAAGGAGATCGACGAGCCAGCAGCTTCTTCGTTCGATATTTAGTTTTTGAATAAAATAATTGTCTTCATTTATAACATATTTAAATTATTTATTAAATATTTAACCTTACTATTTTTTTATTTACTGTGTTGGTGGTTGTACATTTACTGTATGCTTTTGTTGGTTGATGTCTTCATCGATGTGTCGTTTCGAGCTATCTATATCAATATACATTTTTTATTTTATTTTATTTTATAGATAAAGTACGAACTTTTTTAAATGTTTCCTGTGATTTGTGTTTTTAAATAAACGTATGTTCCATCCATATGTATGTTTTGTATCCAGTGGTTGTGGGTTCGAGTCCCGCTGCGAGTCAAATTTTTCTATTTTTCTTTCGATTTAAATAAACGTATGTTTTTTTGATATAATATATAATTTACAGTATTTACACAAAAACCCACCAGTGACCTAATTAATTATAGTATTAGGTACCTATTAGTTAAACCATTTCAATCTAGTAAAATCACTTCATTTTAGTAGTTGTCCAAAGATTTACGAAAGGATATATAGGTTTATAATCATTTATTTTATTGCGTTCTAATTGAAATTTTAAATGTTGGTGTTAAAGTACACATTCGCATGATTAATATTATTAGTCCTAAATGAGAGTCTTTGGTTGGGTAAGTGCAGTTAAATTCATCTTAATTGTTCTGGTTTTACCAAGTGATTATAGCCTACGGTTGTTTAGAAAATTGGTTCCGAGAGCAGTAATTATTATTACCTATAAACATAATTAAATTTTGTTCAGCAATCACACTTCTGTAACAGACGTCATAAATTTTACAGCGAAATATGAAACCGTTATTTCTGACATTTACGTTTTGTAACGTGTAAGACAAGATTCCATTTTGTAATAAATCAATTATGGTTTCTTATTATGGAATATTTACTACAACAGTGTAATATTTTAATGGATAGTTGTATTTTTTCGTCAATGATATTATTATACTTAAATAGAGAGATAAAAAGTAATGGACGCAAAAGTTGACCGGGGTTGACAAAATCTAAAAGAAGTATACCTAGTTATGGATTTATTTAAATTAAGTTTGTTCCTGTTATAGTAAGATATTCGTTGGGCTAATTACGTTTGTATAAGACAATGTATAGTCAAAAAAAATAACGATATTATTCCACAATATTTTTGGGGTTCATATTTCACGTAATTAAAATACGTAACTTTTAATCGCCACTTGCGTTAACCGATTATTTAATAGCTCTCCTAACCGATAGAAACAAATCATGGGAAATGACAGTAGCTATTAGTGTTACCTCAAATTTTATTTGTCAATAAAGTAAAGGTTTTAGTTTAAGGGCCATTACGCAACAAAACGAGTGGTAATACATTGTAGAAATCACGCATGCCCAATTTATAATCGAGTAACAAGGAATGAATCGGCGGGTATACACCAACTGCATGTTACCGAATTACCGCGTAAATCGCGCGGAAAACACTATACAATAAAATAATATTTATTACGTAGGTACCTACTTATGTACATGCTTACACAAATTAACCTAGTTCGTGAGTTCCCGTAATAACTTTTGATATTTAGTTGTTAATCGAGTATAGCCTGCCTGAAATAAAATTCCACTGCATTCGATACCAAGATCTTTAGTGGTAATACCACCTACAATACCTTTAATTTTAGAGTTTTACTCAATACCTTTAATTTTATAACATACCTACTTCATTCTACTTCTTATATACCTACTTTGAATACTCTGGAACAAATAATTCGTAATAAGTACAAATAAATTCCCTCGAGCTTAATAGATAGTTACTTGTTACCTACAATTTCAGTCAACACTAATCCTTTCAAACCTCTAGCGGTCGTTACGTACTTGAAAATCTTATAGCCGTACGGTCGGGCTGAACCCATGTTATCACGTAAGCGATAACAGATCAATGTTTTCGACGATTTAGTAGCTGTTTGATTATCTTCAATATCTCGAAGTGGAGAATTAGTCCATTAGGAGTAAGCTTTGTAATCGGTTGCTTGTTCAATCGTTTAGTCGGTTATAAATTGGAAATGTAATTGTGTTTGTAACAAAAAAGAAATGCTGTTGTTACTTGTTACGAATCTATCGGCGTTGTATTAGGCAGGTAGGAGCAGGTTAGCACTATCTACATACATCCGTAGGTATATGAACGGAGCATATTGATTTGTATTTATATATGTTAAGTGGGTATAGTCCAGTGGCGGCGCGTACTTAGAACTCGATTTCTGCTAGCTTGACTAACTTTCAGATAGTGGGGCAGTTTTCCATGAAGAAAAAGATTGTTCTGATAAATTGACGCGCCGCTACTGGTATAGTCGCAAAAAAATATTTTTCCTAACTAGTGCGTAAAAAGTGCACTTTTCGCACGCTTCGCGTGCGTAAATTTCACTTTTTAAGGCACTTGCTATGAAAAATTAGGTTCGCTACTCGTGTAAAAACTTCTTTAAGACTCGGGTGATTGTCACCCTCGTTTCACTCGGGCTCCAACGTTCACCCTCGTCGAAAAAAAATTTTCTTTCACTAGTATCGAAATGTACTATTAAATTTCTCAAATTGCTTTACAATAAATGAAAATTAAATGATAGAAATATAATAAGAATTTTAATATGTAGGTACTGGCCTATTTATATTAGACGTTCAGAGAGAGATGTATAGATATATAAATTAGAATACTGATATATGTTAGTAGGTATAGGTATATATGAGGTTTGGTAAGGATTGAAGTTCTACGATATATATCTTTCTGGTTATACTTAAGTTACGTTTCTCTCGAGTAAATAACAACAAATAACAACTCGTTCCGGCACAAGTAATAATAAATCAATAGTTAACAATACACGAAATAAGTCTTCTAGATTATCACGTCTTACGTTCATTTATGAGGTGTGACGCAGGTCAATCGCTGTCATTATTACACATAAAGAATCGCCGTAAGAAACAGAATAATAAAACTTTGATAACTTTTATTGGGTCCAGTCGAGCCCTTAACTGTTCAACCTGCGCTCGAGGCGACGGCGGTTATAGTTTCTTTAAAACCTTTAGTACGATACCATCAATGACGCAATTTTACAAGTGCGTTTATTATCTGATGCGCAATGAGATGGAAACACGGAAGTGGGCTTATAATTCTCCTTTAGTACGTCTTTCTAACATCAAGTTTGTTTTATTAGCATGAGAAGGTAGGTTTTGTCATCTGTCACCTTTACGGTTGGCTTTAACATGTATGTGCGAAAGTAACGCAAGATACAATTTGCCTACCAATCATCAAAAACTAACTTTTAAGTGGAATATTTAATCAGCAGATTCTTTTGTTAGTACGTGTTTTACTTTTCTAAAGGTCGCCAGGCAAATAAAATAGCAAAGTCCTTTCACCTAACTAAAATAATCTATAACTACCCTTGCAATATCTAAGGCATGAACCTGAGATACCGACTATAATTTTATAATGTTGGTAACAAATCATATTCTTGAACCAAATCATTTGTATGTATTATTTATATCTATTCCTTCCTACTTCCTATTTCTACTCAGGTTAATCGGTGTGTAATTAACACATTATTTTATACTGTCTATAAAATATGTATTTGCTCGATTTTACGTGATGTCTATTGACCATAAACTCAATAGAAGTACAGGAACTCCAGTTACGTCGCGTTGCAAGTAAGTAATTGAATTAATTATGAACTATGGGCAACATTGTCGATTGTATTTACAGAACTATCGACTTCCGGGTACTTTATTTATTTGTAATGTGATTTGATAATATTTTTTCGTCTTTTCTATCAAAATTTGACTCTAATAATCATTATTGTCAGTAAATATAGTTTAAACTTGGATTTAAATAGAAATGATTACATCTAAATCTACAGCGTTGGGCGACCTTGACTTTTCACTATTAAGAATATCCGTCACGCGTCAAAACTGTCACAATTTGCGCGCCATTTTGTAATAATCAATAAACAATCATAGACCGTGTCAATTTGTTCTCATTAACGTAGAATTTCAATTTACTTATAAAAACAGATATAATTTTAAAACAAAACCTTGTCCTTGGTCAATGAAAGCGATGTGCTAGCAATTAAAATATTGAGGTAATTCTACGTGTGCATGAAATTAATAAGCATTACGCGCAGTGGGTACCTACTATACAAGTTGTATTAACGACTTTAATTATTTACGCAGGAGAAAACACTGATACTTTCAGAATGATAAATATAATAGAATTGAATATAGGTATATTTAAAATTGAATTGTCATTATGATAAAAATCAATACCTATGGACTAAAAATAATAAATCGTATACTTACGTTGTGCTTTAATTTAGCAGGGAGAAAAAGCACTGTAACCACTTTCAATGTTTAGAACGTACTAACCTACTCTTAAATGATGGCTAACCTATTGAATTATTTACTAAAACCATTTACTATTTAAGTACTAACAAAAATCACATTGTATACCTACATACATACAACATAACGAACGTGTTAACCTAGTTGACCCGTTCCTCCCAATTCTAAGCAAATTACTTCAAAAGTACTTTTGAAGTCCTCATAAATCTGAAAATCTACGCAAGACTTACGAGACATAGACAAGTAGTACACGACTTATTGTTACGGGCATCAAAAGAAAATCCACAATGGCATCCGTTTCAGCTGAAAGTGAGGTAATGTTTAAGTTGGCACACATGTTGTTTCGACACACATCTGTGTGCGGGATATTTGTTTACATAAATATGGGGCCGTATAGGGTCACTTTTACTTAGAAATGGAGTAAGAAATATAATTTGGCTAGACTACATAGGATCATCTGTGCTTTAAAATATCTTATATATTTTTATCTGTCAAGCCGTAACATATGTATAATTAGAATGTACATAAATACAGTAGGTTCTGGGGCAAGTGCTTCTTGTATTAATACTTACCTGTATATTTTCTTTTACGATTGTCGATCATGATTCATAAAACTTAATTTAAGGTTCTCTTGCGATCTCATACTTATACAAAGCTGATTAATCGTCCAACATCGAACAGTATTCTTATTCTTTATTTATTGAGGCATCAATGCCAAAGTTTATTTAATAAATGGCGTTGAAACAAAGCCAAGAAGGAATCCTAAAAGCATTCCTGTCGTAAGGGGCAGCGGAAATCGTTCACTGGTGTTGGAGAAAGATCGGAACAGACAAACAAACAGGCGTCCGAAGATTTATTGTTTGAGACCGGCTTATATCATCCCTGTCTGCGCTGCAGTTCAGGATATTAAAACTTTTGCTTTTGTCATATTTTGCTCGTTGTTCTAAAGTATTTGTCAAGTTCTTTTTATTGTTATTATAGGAGTTCTTGTCCTTTTTTTATGTTATGTATAAATGTGATGTTGAATTTTGTTTAGTATAGGTATGTTTAATATTGCTTCCGTAGTAGATGGGTTTTTATTGAATACGAAAATGTAAAGAATTAAATGAGTATGTAATCAAATCGCGTCGAACCCTGTTGCCTTCTGGAAATTTTAAGATGCTTTTCTCGCCAACAAGTTAATTATGCGTGACCGTAACCAAAGAACACCGTAATGAACGTAAATATTAATAAATAACCAACATCACTAACAACCGAAGTAAAGCATGGTCCATAACTCATATGATGCACGGAGCGGCTGATTTATAAAGACCGAGTTGACCCGGGAGTCAGCGGCGGTTGTACGTGCACTTTCTATTCAGTAGCATTCAGCTAGTGAAGTACTCGCAGTGTTCCGACTCAATGGAACCCATTGACTTGAATACTCGCCATACTTTTCGTAAGAGGGATTGGTAATGCACCCTTGAGAGTCGAGAGCGGGTTTAGTGTTCTCGACGTGATTCGAACTATCAATAAACAAAAATATTAACTTTTTCTCTATGTTAACACAGCTAGTAAGGCAAGCGATCTCGTTTAGATTAATACGATGTATATATTAGTTGAGAGCATGTTTTATACCTTCAATGCAATGTGTTAAGGTTTCAAGTTGATTACTAAAAATGCATTGTTAAGTACCTATTTGAATGTTTACACTATCAACTATTAATAATTATAAATTGGCAATTGCCCTGACTTTCTGATAAGATACTTTTATTGACTCGATTCTCGGACCTTAATTTAAGAAACTTAAAAAGTGATATTTCACATACGACTTACTTTATATGTCTTAACCCTTTAACGGGCATAAGGGTGTCAAAAATTACGCAAAACTGAACACTATTACTTTGAAATAAAGTTCAAATAATGGTGGGAAATATATTCCCTACGCCTTATAAAGGCTTAAATTTTATAAAGCCTGGTAAGTATTACTTCATCTCTTTTCAAAAAGGACAACAAAATTATATCCAGCTTCCTTAGTTGTTAAGATGTACTCAAAAAAATCTAGTCTTGAACCTAATCTAATCCCATCCCTATCGACTGAGCTGTATACTAGATCACGTAACCCAATCCCGAGATTACAATGTAATGGCTATTATAAGATCGCTATACCTCTGACCTCGTGTACGACATCCTGTAATTTATAATTATACATTCGGTAATTTATAATTACATTGCCCGGTCTCTGCGCTCCCGTCTGCCGGATTATACAGTTATGTGCAGCGATGACTTGCAATTTTTTATTGTACATTACATATTGTGCAAGTAATGGCTACTTATTATTTTTCTTACATGTATCTAAATTTGACATGTGTTTTTTTTGGTATTAAATGACTTGAATTAAAAAAAAATGCGCTCTATACAAATACCCACTCTTTTAACGAAACTCATAAAAGGGGCGAATATAAAGCTTTATGTACATTAGTAATAAACTTTGTCATAACGTGTTTGACAGACTTGAATATCAGAAAAAAATACTCGTACTCAAATCGACTACCGTATGTGACTGTGTGTTAATAACAGTTTCGGTAGTTTGTATTTTAGATCTTTTATGATTTTAGAAACATACCTTTAATAATAAACACAGAATTGTAGGACATCCCACCTCACTCCGCAGTAGGGTGAGGTAGAATTACGTACAAAGGTGATTTGAGATAAATTCTTGAATAATCAATATTACGATAGTTCCATTTGTAATAAGAATTTATGTTACTTAAGTAGCAGTAGCCTGCAATAACCTCCTCGCCCCTCTCTCATCCTTTCTGCCACCATTCATAACCCAACTGCCCTCGCAATTAATACTCACCCCATTTTACTACGCAAACAAATCTTGTCTATTTTTGTTCACAAACGTGGCTCTCAAACATGCATGGGAGCAAAGCTCAAACTAATAAAAGTTATAAATCAATAATCCGGCAAATGCACACAAGCTAAATGCATTTCAGCCAGGTCTCGGCAATGCACGACTGAATTAATTAATCGATTACAACTAATGACCGCTGCAACCAAATGCACAAGATTTATTGGGGCTAACTGGGTATTACGAGAAGCGGCATTTAGATTTCAAAATTCTGATAATGATTAACGATTAACACGGTACTACTCACGTTTATTTAGTCACTCGCGCGAAATGTTTCGGAGAACATAGGCCTCCATTTTCAAGCACTAAGAGTGCTGAGTGTCCGATCGGTTCGTGAGTGTACGTGAGTAGTACCGTGTTAATCGTTAATTATTAAACATGTCTCATGTAAGTTTAAATACAAATCTGATAATGGTTTACAATGTAACACAATATCATTATTTCAGCCTTGTCGTCCACTGCTGGTACTTGTATTATATTGGGCGGTAGTTGCCATAGTCACCACGCTTGGCAGCCGGATTGGCGACCGCAGTAGCTGTAGATTGGATTTCGATGGACGCTGCTGTCCATCGGTTTCTTCCTTTGTCGCCTATTATGACACCCGCGGGAGGAGGTGGTACAAAACGCTCCCTATTTTATTGGTGGGAGTCATATATTTATAGAAATAATCTCTAGAAAAAAATATATTTATCCGCACATACGATTATAGGATAACTCATACTTTATGCCGTTAATAATATTGTGTAATAATTTTCCTAAATAATAATTACATTATATTTTAATACACAATATGAGATCCTTGTAGTACCGTGTTCATCTTTCGAAGGCCAGGATATCAAAGAGCGGGAATAGATGTCAAAAGTAAGTGACATGATATTATATTGTCTTCGGTTGCCGCGATAATTACTCATGAAATAAAACAATTGAAACGGATTATATCGCATATACTAATTTAATAATCCCGACGTTTCGAACCCTTTAGCAGCGTTCGTGGTCATCGGGTGGATATAATCCGTTTCAGTTGTTTTATTTCATGACATGACATTGTTAAATAGGAGTTACACACAAATATAAAGTAGGTTTTACATTTTATTACAATTGAAATCTGAATGCCGCTTCAGTTATCAGTCAGGTTCTGCTTAGGCTGTAAATAATTTAAGGCAGTCATCAGTTTGGACGTTTAAGGATTGCTCAAGCTGAGTATTTGCATAACCAATGCAAAGTACTCGTAAAATAACACTGACAGGCATCTATTTACTGTATTAAATCATAATAATATTCATTATAGTTATTATAGTTTACCATTTGTTTGAAAAGCTACTAACCGTAGCTATGTGCTAAGTTAGTAAAGCCTATTTCTAAAAGCATCCGCCTATGACGTATTAAAGATGTATATTTCGCATTGTTATTTAGTTTTATTACCAGTAAGTACTAGTCTCTATATTTAGTATAAATTTAAATATACATAATGTTCCTGGACATATTATGGCCCTCATAAAATATTCTAATTTGTTATTAAGTCAGTTTTAAGTACGAATTTCGAAAAGCATATGCTACCTCTAGTTGCAGAAACAGGAAGATTTTATTTTCCCAAGTAATTTAACCGAAACTAATTAGGTAAACGGCGTTTCATCTGAAAGCGTTAATTAACGTAGTGGGAGCATAAACAAGTGTTAACCGGCCGGCGAGCCATCACAGCTGTGAACATGGTCAACACAAATGTACACCTTATTGTGAAAACATAAGGTCTACCTATGAACAGCGAAAATGTTGCTAGTACCTACTGTTTACGCGGCAAGTCACAGTATTTGTTGAAGCTTTGGCCCATTTGAAGCACACGGTTTAAGTATTGACGTTATTTATAACTGTAATTTGACATATACTTTTGGTATGAAAACTCACATTCGTCACTATACTCGTTGTATGGGTTACGCGTATGTGCAAAAATATGAACTCAGAATTTTATTTTTATATTCTAGACATTTTAAGACCCTTTATTTATAAATTAAACACAGTTTAGCTAGGCATAATAACTTAATGACACCCGTAGGTAAATGGTTAGTTAACTAATGTAAATAAAATCTAAAAAAGTCCTTTTAGGCATTGTAGTAAGGATGCTTGCGGCATTTCCTCGTATTATAATGCTGGTATTCTAGGTTTATCCGAATATCGATTCCCTCATTTTCCCGATTGAATAATCGGAATATAATATAGGATTAGGACGGATAAATATTCCATTTTTTAAATACGTAAATTAGTTATTGATAAAAAAAAAAAACATTCAATCAAATGTCAGATACATGCAGTTATCAATCAGACGAATTCACACCATTGTATGGTACGTGCAGACCACACGGAAAGCGTCAGCTGTTCGGTAAATAAACACGTCTGCCACACATGCTAGTAGTTTACGATTCGTGTTTGCGATTGAGCTGCCCGTGAAGGAGGTACAACGTGTTACGTTCCTCTTTTCCTGCACTTACTATCCAGGCATATACTTTTTGACACCCTTTTAAGATCATTTTTGTTAGGAATCAACATCGGTGTTCTTAGTTGAACAAATTTTAAAATATATCAAATTGTCCGTCTTATAATTGTAAGTTTCATAAAATAATGTAGAAGTCTATAAGTCGTAACAAATACAAAAATGGTTTAGGCAATTTTCTAAAAATATTAAGAATATTTAAGTTTCCATTAACTAATCAAACTTGTTTACGTTTACTATCAGCTTGAGACACTTTGGCTCCAATTAGCAGTTATGGTAGCAGTCGGAACTTTTTTACAATTTTACCTCGGGTCAATACCATATAAGTTGATCGTTAACTGTAATTAATTACTTATGTAGTACCTAGGTCTGTCGTAGGCATGACAAGAAATTAGGATAGTAGTTTCCCTTCCTTGTACAGCACTCTAAAAGGTCATGATCAATGAATTTACATTAAATTACAGCGCGTACTTTCATTTGTTTCCGTGGATGGAATGGGCCGGATTAAATAGCGAGGTCTGTAGAGTATGATACGGGGTATCCTTCTGGTCTCATTATCTACTTCTGAGGCTCTAGTGTAAGTTTCTATGGGCAACACGACGGTAAAGTAATATTACGTTAAAAACTTACGCTCCGGGCTCTGAAGACCGGCATTTCCGAATTCACTTTTAGATTAATGTCCATTAGCAAACGCAGTGGCTGATCGCAGTTTTAATCAATTGGGCTTAAAGTATTTAGGTTAGTAGGTAGTTAATTTGTCATTGTAAGATAATTGTTAATTTCTAGGAGTCAACTATTACAATTACCTGCATTTAAAATATATACAAAATTACTCTTTATATCGCGCAGTTATATCTTTTGGAAAGTTTGTGTTTTTTTGTATACATTCTAAATAAACGGACACTAAATAAACGGAAACATCGAAGCTAATGATGAATAAACTTAATTCGCGTTAAACCCGTTATATTTTAGTAAAGTACCTATAACGTATCATCATAAAAGTACCTGTATCGTTATTAATTAGAGAGCGAGTATTACAAACCTGGAAGAGTAGATATCCGGAGTCGTACATCCAGAAATCCTCAGGCGCGTTGCCGGGCTTGGTGAGCTGGATCGCGAGGCAACGCTGCAGAATCAGCTGGCAGCGTTGCCCACCCGCTCCGCGGCCGCTCATGCCTTAGGCGGGCGCGGGCGCGGGCAGCGGCATGCTCTGTGGACAAAAAGCAAAGTAGGTTATTTGCTGTAATATTAGAAAGATATTGCGAGTGCTGCAAAACAGTTTCGCCTCGACTGCCAGCCTTTGCTAGTCGGATAGGATTATAAGAAGAAAATATAAAAGATAAGGTAACATATATAATTCTAATTTCTAATAATTAACTACAATTACAAATATTAAATAGAATTGCATCACAAAATGGACCCAACTCTAGCATATTGCCAGCTTAGTCGGCGCTAGTCTTACGTTTTGTGTGGTTAATATATTTGTATGTAGGATTTCGAACTCTAAAATCAAATCAAGCTGTGTATGACGGTATGACAGATGGTAGGTATAAGATAATGAGTGCAACGCAATCGCTTGAGTTAGTTTATTTTACTATCATTATTACTAGATAATAATGTCTGACTGCTGTTCATCAGTGGTGGTCAGAGAATCAGCTTAGCTAAGGGCGTTATAAAGTTGAATCGATTGTCAACATGTTACTAAATATTGGACCGATAGAAAAATATAGACTGTAAAATAAATAAAACCAACATCAAACTACCTGTCAACATTAGTCGGAGCTATACTAGTCATGTACCTATCTTCAGCTGCCGGGTGTGTAGTTAGCACACTAACTGTTTGTTGTTAGGTATGAGTTTATTTCTCTCAAGTACATCATCTGCCTAGGCCAACTTTTCGTGTAAAGTACCAATATACCTATCGAAACTGAATTAATAATTAAGTAAAACGTGACCTAACTGCGTACACAATCCTATTCAAAATAATAACTCGTGAGTTGTCATGTAATGAAATATTAAAAACATACGTTTTCAAATACCTAACTGAATACCTATTTACATCTGTACCTACTATCAGAAAATGAGATGCAGATGCGTGGGATGTCTACACAGCGGTCGCAGGTGCACAATGCACATTCGATTGAATAGATTGAAATACGGGCGTCTCGTTTTTAATCAGCATTTTTTTATCGCTCACGTTTAATTAGTACCCAGCGCATATTCTTTATTGATGTTACGGCTTTTCAATATTTGTTGATAGATACATAACTCTGAACTTTTTTCAGCCAGAAACAAGTACTTTACCAAATACTTGCACAAGTGTACTTACAACATAAAGCCCTGAGAAGTTTGATATGATTGGATTTGCATTTCATAATACGAAATTCTTATCGATGTAACATACCGTCATCTCCCTTATATGGTCAGTGTAGCAACGCCTCACAATAACACAATTATAAAGTGTCATAATCTTAATACTCATATAGCACAAAGTTGTCAGTACCAGCCAAAATTGGAAGAGAACAGGTACTTGCAAAATACTGGCTTGGTCTTTAGATAACATATTGGAAATTAAATCAAATCTTATGCGCAAGTCATTTAACATTTTATTTGATAAATTACATAAACAATACTGACAGGTCTGGCCTAATAGGTAGTGACTGCCTGTGAAGCCAGCGATCCTGGGTCAAAATCCCGGTAAAAAAGTCCTGACTTGTAAGTGTTTTCTATGAATTTAAGTAATTGTATATTATATATATCGTTGGCTGAGTATGCAAGCACAAGCCTATGAGCTTACCGTGGAATGCAGTCAATTTGTTTAAAAACACCCTGTAATATTTATTTATTACTTTTTATCTAAATAAAGTCGTATATATGAAAGGCACACAACTATCTTGAGATTGAACCATATTATAATTGTATAGAAGCGGTTAACTCGCATTTTATAAGTCGAATATTGCTCGACATGTTTCATTCTATAACAAGGAGCATAATCATGACCCGTAATATCCGACTTATAAAACGTGAATTTCCCGCTGCTATACAACCGGTAATATTACGATCGAAAGATAGTAATGTGAAAAATAATTAAAGGATAAAATCATGCTTTAGTTAGAAAGATTAATTTTTCAGTATTAATTTAGACGAGCCTATTTAAAAAAATGCTAATAATTTTGATTACATTAGAGTTATTTTTTTCCTCGCGGTAGTGTGGTGAAAAATTGTGTGTTTCACTCGGTAGCAAAGTGTGTTCACCTCTCGTGCTTTGAAACCCTCCCAATGCTCAGGATTCCACTCTTTGAATCATTGTTTCTTAGATAATTGGTTAATCTTACGTACTCAACATTTTGTAAGAGTATTTTCACAAATTCGCCATCACTATATATCGACACCCGTCAACTGACCCATTGCGACCTCGCATTGAAATATGACTATGAAATATGAATAAGTCACCTGTTTCATAGTTATCGGAGAAAACTTTTTATAGAATGCCTACCACGACTTTGATACGGCTGTAGGTCGCTATGGACCGGCGGTTTTCCTTGTACTCGTATTTAGTGCAATATGGTGCGGTTTTATTCAAGTAATATAATCTTTATTCCCGTATCTTATGATTAAGTTGTAGAGATTATGCTTCCGTTAAGTTATTTATGTTTTCCGTTATAACTGGGTCAGTTATAAACCTATTTCTAGGGAAAATCTTAAGTGAAATAAACAAGATATCGATTGATTGCTCTAGTCCTGTCTTTTGGCAATAATATGTACAAATAATTTTGAGAACGTATTTAATTAAAGTATTACAGAGTTATTAGTGGTTTGAACCGCACTAGCGTGAGGTGACGATGAGGACGGCCTAAGACTTAGGTAGTTTAAATTAAAGTCAAGGCACTTGCACGCATCTCATTACAAACTGTCATCTCTAAAATTAAAGCCGTATCCACCTTCACAAAGACAATAGTTGTAACGAACAAACGATTTACGACTGTCAGCCCTTGACCGGCTGATTACAGACAGTTTGAGAACAAGGAGACCGTGTCCTTTCACGGGTTTAACAATCGCTGGAAATTAGTTTACGTAAAATAATAGTTTAATTAAGAAAAAAAAAATACTAAGTAGATTTCGATTCTAGAATTCGGTTCTAAAAAAATACTCGATGTATTTTTGCTTGTTATAACATGAAAACGCTCAAAACATAAGATATTTTGACACATGTCATTCAGCTGTCATGTCACACTCCCCCAATAGATGTCAAGAGTACACCTTCAAATCATATCCCCTCAGTAAAATAATGTGTATCTCAAATGTCACGTCTTTGTTCTTCCTGCATAAAGTCACAGTCACTCACGCTATAATAAACATATTCGTTGAGTTGGATAAGCATTTATCACTCCAAAATGTTCTTGTTTGTTTGGTCCAATATTAAACGAAGGATGGTATCCCAGTTTAACTAATTAATTTACTATTTAAAGGCATGGTGACTAAGCAATTCATATCTCTTAGCCCATCATTTTATTAAAAAACAGTTTGTAAATTTTTAGGTATTAATAAATCACTTGTTTCCTCACATTCGTTGGCATACGAGTAGTTATGGTCACAATAAAAATAATGTGTAATTTGTATATGTATAAGTATTTGTTAAATGTTGTCTTCTGAATACAAAAACTGCAAAATTAGAGCTTTTTCCGACTTAATTTCAATTTGTCCGATTTTCAGGTCTTTCTTAAATGCCGACTGGGCTTCAAAACAAATGTGTAAGTGCACAATACACGCATTTATATGTATATGCCTTTTCGATAATAGGTCACCAACCTGGTTAATAAAATGTGATACAACTGTTGTTGTCTCCTGGCACCCCTGACTAATGGGATAGAAACATAGAGTTATGTAAGGTGACTTAATTCGCAGAACAGCTAGTGTAGACAAAAAACATAAAACGGATCACAACGTCTTTTTGTTACTTTACTATTTGAATACCCCCACAGATAGAGTATGGATCTGGAAAAGGATCATTATAGCAGTGACAATATTATTCTACCAGGGAAAAGCATCGAATACCGCCAATTATAGTAACAATTACTTAAAGAAAGTTATTCAACGTGCAGCAACATTTAGCACGACTTATATTAGACAGTTGTATACACTTTATTATAAGCAAGGCGTTATGGTTATAAACATCGTCGCGGAAGGCGACTAATTATATAAACCACCACATATTTCTACGGGACAGCTTTTCTGCTTACAGATCACTTATCCACTAGAATCACCAGAACGGATAAATGCTCGCCATTTTAACACAAATTGCGTTATAAGTCTCTTTCGCACATACATACTTGTTATAGAACGTGTCAGCTATGGTGATAAAAAATCGGTCATTTTAGCATAGCATTAACACGCGTTTTCATGTTTTTGTCACCAACCGAATATGGGTATTTATCTGAAATAAATGATAATGAATTTTGAATTTTAATGGTTGCCATTTTATCGCCTATTCCGCCATGTGTCACTTTTGCACACCTTCATGCTTGTTGGGAGTTATCACACAAACGACAATGTTTTTAATTTACTTATATTTATATTAATTTCCAATAAATTTAAAATTATAGGTATCTGAGCTTTTGGACCCGGGTATGTCCTTAAACTACGTCCAACAATGAGAGGTAGGGCACAGCGTTGACCATCACGCTTGAATCTGGGGCAGCCCAACTGGGGAAGTACCTCCTCCTTACAGAAGACCACAGCCATAATAGCACTGCCACCTTTCAGGTATGTAGTGTTGTGTTCCTGATGGTGAGTAAGGTTCCCAGAGCTCCAACCCCCCGTAAAGGCCGGCAACGCGCTTGTGACTCCCCTGGTGTTGCGAGTGCCCATGGGCGACGGTAATTGCTTAACACCAGGCAATCCGTCTACTCGTTTGCCGCCTATGTCATAAAAAAAAAAAAAAAAAACTTATGTGGGAGGCGTCCGTTAGTCAACCATTCGTAAATGGTTAAAATTCTCAACGAGTTAGAAAAATGTTACTTACTTTCAAAATGTGAATTTTAGTAGCTATCGTAACTATAACATTGCAGAATCTATGGGAAGTAATTTATGGTTTTATTACACGACGAAGGGTGTAAATATACGAAGTGGGTACATGATCAAATATGTCTTTCTCTACTATACAGCCAGTTTTAGCAGACTCATTTCCATAATCGGTGAACATTACGCACTTTCCCGTGCTTCTATGTTAACCCATTGATTTAAAGAATAGTTTCGCTTGTATAAACTTGTTGGTATAGTAACTAGTCTTGTGAGCATTACTCGACCAGAGTGGCGATTACACGACGTTATATAATGCTAGTTTTGTTATCCTGATGTGAAATTGTAACATACTGTGTCCATTTGTTTAGGTTTACTGACAGCTTATAAGCTTTGCCTATTTTTATTGCCGTAAAAAGAGGAAATACAAGATACTTCGTAACATTTATTGTACTGGCCAAAGAAGTTTGTCAGATCTGAATGACCTGTCACACTCGGACATACTTAACAGCGACTGGACTATGATGTATTTTGTGCAAATCTAATGACAATGTTAATTGTTATTGTATTGCTCTCGATCAAGAACCTCTGGATTTTATACGAGCACCACAAACATCAATTATAGTAATTACTTTATGTAGAATTGAAACTAAATACTATGACGTTCCAACATTATTTGTGTCAGTAGGAAAACAAATTAATATCTAGTTTTACTGTCGGTAAATTAAATGCTGCCAGTTTCATTTTCCAGACACTTGAGTGCTCATATTTTATTGAATATAAATAGTAATGTGTAGTACCACTACTGTTTCTCTTTAGTTTCTGTGTTAATTAGATGAAAACCTGTTTTATCGGTTCATTACCAGAGATAAGTTTGCTATACACCGGATGTTGTTAAATGACAACAAAAATGCTCATAACTTAAATCATATTTCACTTCTTATTGCATTTATGTATACTTCAAGTACCTGTCTTTCTTCTATACCTCTCCCTGTGGTGCTGGGGCTGGACACTAATTCAAAGATAATCCTGAGTTCTATTGAAATCGTAAGCCGAATATTTAAAATCTGCTTTAATTTATCTAATCGTCCCAGGAGAAATACATATTTTACTAGGTAAAGAAAGCTTTTCTAAACTGGATAGATTAAAAGATGTAGGCAATACGTTATATCTTGTAGGTGTATGACTATGAAACACTTCCTTTTTCAAATTCCACCGCCAATCGCGTGTCCGTTGTTCGTTATAAATTGCGGCACCGCACCATTTTAAGAATTAAGGTCGTGCCATACTGGACCATTGTCAATTACAGGTATAACGGTGTAAGCGCCAATTCTGGTTGTGCAATAAGTGCATTACGAGAGTAATGTCTTTACATCATCATTGGGGTCGTCTCCAATTTATTGTTAACTAAGCTGAACGAATTTCGATTATTGTTTTCAGGGTTGATAAAGGTTTCCGGACGTGAGTCGGTGCTTTAATCGAGTTAAAACGCTAGCGGCTATGAGAAGTGCGCAAACAATAAGAAAGTTATTTTGCTGGTTTCAGCTTTTGAACAGTTTCATAATAATGGAGGCCGAAGATTGTACTCATTGAGGAAGGAACTATCGGAAAGCGAATCCAATAGGCAATGTTGATTGGGATTTGGTAAAGATTACATATAAATACACACGGTCCTTAAACCATATATATGTATGTTTATTTGTGTACACTTACAAATATTGAAGTTTTAACATATTTATGATATTTAGTTTAATAAGACCCTGCACCTATACTACATTTCTCTGACTGGCCCGTTGGTTGTATGTAGGTAGGTGTGCCTTAAGGCAATAAGTCCGCTCTATGTATGTACCAATCTTGTATTGTGCAATAAAGATTAAATAAACAAATAAATCACACAATAGTTCTCTAAATGAATCTACTTGTTTATTTTAATAAAGCATAACACCCTTACATGAACTGTAGATTCAAGTCTCGAAGCGTGTTACGAGATAGTATACCTAAAGATGAAACAATTTATAGAATGAAATTTCGTATCGTTATCATTAGTCGCTTTTTAAATATAGCAAATGTGATGATTGAAATTAATATAAAATTAGTATCCACTAATTTACAATAAATTGGTACAAATATTAGAAGGTAGATACTCTTACTGCCAGTTAAACAAAATACTGAAGTAAGTTTTATAAACTAGAATCAAACCAATCACACAATCCTAGTGAAAAAAGTCAAGTCATAAAAACAACTCACAGTCGCTAGTAAACGAACCAGATTGAAATGAATTATATGAAAACAGCAATTGAACTAAATTATGTTTTAAAGAAACTACTCAATAAAAGTTAGTACTGAGAACAAAAAGTAACCCAGCAATGAAATTAACACACATACAGTACGCGTATGATTCGCAAAACAAAGGCAAGACAAAAAACGGCCTATATTTGTTGACCAGAGCAGATTAAGCTGAACTAGATTATATACAAGATGAGTGGGTGCCCAACACTTTCATCAGCATGCGATACCGTGTTAGCCACGACTGATTTGTTTCCATTATAATTTTCATATAACCTAGTTAGAGTCGCGGGATACCGCTGGATGTGGAAGACGCAGGATCGGTCTTCTTGGGTCGTTCTGGGGGAGGCCTATGTCCAGCAGTGGACGTCTTTCGGCTGACATGATGATGATGATGATGATGAACCGTAAATAAAATATACGCCAATTTTATTGTTTAATTTTTCAACCTACGTTTCTAAATCATATGAAAGCGTGTAAGTAAATAATTAACGATTAAAAAGAAACATATTCTTATTTATTTATGTTGAATTGAGAACATTAATTCTTTTTCTGTATTTGTAAGGAAATCTGTAGGAACCTGTAGATACAAATATGCTTGTCAGGTATTTTATAAGGTTGCTATTTTCACTTTGAAAGTGTTAACCGCCGAAAAGAGGCAATAATCAACATTTAATGTGCATATATGACAGTACGAGTAAATTGTACGCATAATTTAACTGGTTTAACTACGCTTTATGATATAATAATATTACATAACTAAATTTAAGAATATAGACTTACAACTTGCGATATACTTTTAATTTGACTATTATTTTATTATAAAAAATATTTAACTGACGGCTAAATTTTTTATCGTATCGTATAACAACGAAAACGGATTCTAAATGTCACATATTAAATAATAGTACTACGTGCATGTGCGAATGTGAATGAACTATCACACCTCGTGTGGGAGTACCATTCATTACTAAAATATGTCGCTTCATCGAAAAACGATATAAGTCTCATACTAATTGTATGAATCTTACACCGTTCTAGGGCATCAGAAATATATAATCGTACCGATTTACCGTAGCCCCAATGGCAGCTAATTCGTCTTTATATCCGTTACAACTTTGCTTTTCACTTTAAAACCAACTACCTTGGGTCTCTGGCTACTACGAAACATTGTGCTTTTTCGGGTCTTTTTACTCTGGTTAGGCCAAATTGCCAATTCACAAAACTGCTTTTCTTTAGAATTTGTTAATGTTACGAGTGTAATCTACTGGCATAGTCCATGTCGGTTTGTGAGGAAAGTACGAGTATTCTCTGTCTGCTTCCTTGTAATATTAGTATTTAATGTAAACTATAACAAAAAAAAACATAACCGTGCAAAACTATATACCTTTTCTGATACACCAATCTGTACAAAATTTAAAATTTATAATATTGTGTTTAATAAAATGTTCAATTTAATTAAGGTTTCCTAACATAACACACCTCAACTCTTCTTCGACAGGGCAGTCATGGTCAACCTTTATAATCTAATTATAATAATTACATATTACATACATTATCGTGACACGTGACGAGACTGCACGAGTAGGCACAATTATTGTTAGCAAACATTGTGAATCTGAGCTGTAGGTATACTGCTCTATATGTATGTGTGTAAAATAAATGTCTAGTTCAAAAATTGTTGCATTTTTTTAAATATAGACTAGTAAACAATGTAGGTAGTATTTAAATAATTAATGGCATATCTATGTTAATTGGAATGGTAAGAAATTGAATGAAATTTTATCAATACTTCACAACACAAAGTTTTTTCCCGCTGTATTTAACAGAGGACTGTTTCAAGAGAAAGCTTTGTAGGTACCTATAGTTAAAACAGATTTTGCATTTAAGAATAGTGTTCGATATCATGTTCGAAGTTCTAAATGTCACACACAATATTAAATCATTAAAATAATATTGCTTATAATCTAGATGAAAACACCTCAACTCTTCTTCGACGTGGCAGTCATGGTCAACCTTTATAATCTAATTATAATAATTACATATTACATACATTATCGTGACACGTGACGAGACTGCACATCCTAGTCTAGATGAATTATCTATAATTATCTAAATTTAAATATTAAAGAAAACCCTTAACCTCCTGCCTACATATGTCCTGCTCATAGTACATAGACAGCAAGCTTTGTCAATTTGACTGAGTTAAAATTTAACTTGCAAAATTTCGGTTAAAGTAGGCACGAGATTAATCTCATACAATGATACAATAATATAATCAAGAAAAACTAAATAGACAGACGCAGCATTCATCTGCAGAATAAATAAAAGGCAAGCACTAAACATGGGAAATGCATACAATAGTAATACACATACGAATGGTCGGGAACAAGTAACGTTTATGCTAATATGGATATAAAATAGCGGTTTCAGTTTTCCAAACTGGGTGGATAATGGCTAAACCAACGGTTGCAAATCCCTGGACGCGCAGGCGCTGCGTCCGGTGACGCTTCCTATACGGAATGACAATTGACAACCTTTGGTGCGATTTCAATTTAGATTGTAATAATCGATTTGGATTCAATCTGTTAATTCAAGCTTAAGTTGGATAGTGTATAGAGCCTCCTACGCATAAAAATATTTAAAATATAAAATGCCAGTCAATTCTCACGTCTTAATATAGGTATTATTAAAAGACGGACACAAACACGAACCAATTTTAAATTTATATCATGTCATCGACCATATGAAAATGCTAAACAAACCTCTGCACAAAGTGTAAAATATTACTTACGGATTGGAAAGAGAATTATACTGTTTTTCTTACACCAAGAAGAAAGACAACCTATAACGCTAAAAAAGATGAATGAATATTATTTTTTTAATCTACTGGGATTTATACATTTGGTTTGCACGATGCGTAATTATTTAATTATATGCAAACCAAATAATTTTGAGTTTCTATAGGTCTACCAAAAATCTTAAGCTCTCCATTGTAAATGGCAGAACAGCCCCATATATTCCAAGGGGCAGTTTTTATTAAATTTCCGCACCCCAAACGAAGGGGCTGATAGCTGACAAGAGAATTCGCCCTTGATGCATACAGTGGGCGCGCCTCAAATAACGCCAACTTAACAAGTATATTACAGGTCAAATTATTTTAATGAATTCAATAAAATATCATTCCATAATTCACAAACATCATATCAACAGCACAGTTAACCCACCAGTCCGATTCCGGATTTGAACAGAATATTCTCTTACTTTATGACCATCAAATTCTCAAGTATATGCGATATCTGAACAGCGTGGTGCCGATTGCTGAACTCTGAGGGCATTGGACATGGAAACACAATATAATTAAAATAGCATTACCTATAATACAAATTAGGTAATAAATCCTGCCAAGACAAGTACAACTAGCCGGATTACTCATTAGATTTCTACAACTAAGAGCACTAAATCTAGCTGCGCCTGACCTTTTAATTATTCTGGACGGCTACAAGCATTATAAACGTATCTTGGGCTTAATCGTGAGAACTAGGTCTAGCAGGTACAAGAACGCACTAATTATCTCGTATCCTCGTATATTTTGCTCATTATCTGCTATTGAGACTGCTATCTCCATTGTTTCAATTTTGGCGGTTAAATTTTATATCAAACCTCAGGATATGTAATTTCTTTTAAAAAAAAGCGATTGTCATCACACCTTCCAGCGCAGGTGGAATTATGTCTTATCAGGGTATGGTCCGGTTTCCTCGCGATGTTTGCCTCGTCAAAAAGCAATGACTAAATACCAAATGATATTTCGTTCATAAGTTTTCAATAAAGTCATCCAAGCCGGAGTTACAATTTGTGACCTTCGGATTGAAAGCCGTATTTGCTTGCCTTTTACACACATTCATCCGATCCGTATGAAACAACTATTACCTAATCAAATATCAATAGCATTTTTTAAGGCAGACAAAATAAATCAATTTACTCACGTTCTCTCTCGTACGTTTCACGCTTCAGTTACTTAATTTAGTTGCACGTAAATTGGAGGACAGGATAGTTACATACAACAGATACTGTAATGTGTAGATACTGATGGGGTGCGGTGTGATTACTCTTAAATACCTACTTATAGGTAGTAGACTACATAGCCGTTAATTATGATTTATTTACCATTATTGTCTAAAATATCTGTCAGGTGCAACTGATACCTAACCAAAAAAAAGCTTATTTGGATTTTCTTTCTTTTCCAAAAAAAGTATACAAAATAATCGCTAACAAATGACATTTAGCTACACGAGACCTGACAAGAGTTATTAGTAGTAGTATACTGCCGATATTAAAACAGGTAATAAACGATGTGCGGCAGAATAATTTTCAAGCTACGCTCATCAAAGAAGGAATTGAATCGTTGGTCTCCTTGCTTATGTTTTTTTAAATCCATTTCATCCAATATTCATAACTTCTTTTCTTAGAACCTCCTGCGTACAACTACTTCAAATGCTTTACTTCTTTTCGACATTAATTTTAACAAGTAAACATTTATATATGATTACATTTGCGAGCGGCGGACCGCCTTCTCAGTGGTCGATAAACAACGTCCCGGAAGAAAACGCTGCCAAGTCCGGATTGTATCTGCACCAATTTCCAGTTTAAGCTGCAACAGCTTCATTACAGAACAAAACGATGGTGCAAGGGGTTTTTACATTGCGCCAAATTTATAGCCCTTTTATAATAGGGATGTCCTAAGCGTTGGCAGTGGTTGTTGGTAATATAACATTAGTTCTACGCATAAATAATAGTAAATATAGTGATACTTACTAAACGAGTACCTATTGTAACAAATTAGTAGAAAAAAATCCTTTTAATCCGTCTGTTTTTTGTTTCTAATTTGTGAATGTTTTTATCTATTTCATTTTTAGCATCCTGTATATGTCTCGCTATTTGTTTTCTTAGCTACCTTAAAGTAAATTTTATATCATATTTCATTACGTTAATGAATTAATGACACAGTAATTTAACCTGGTTAAACACCAAGGACTGTTACTGTTGACAGTTTTGACAGATTACTGTCACACAGCTTACATCATATTCCTATGTCAACGTTACATTACAACTTAATTGATAGGTACATGTTGTACCTCATACAAGCCAACACAATAGTTAAAAAAACTATAACCCTATTTAGATTCATAGTACTAGTGTAAAAAATGTAGTAACTATTCTGTCTTTTTGTCTTTATGGCTATTTGGTTACTTAAGTACGTTTAACATTTTCTGGCAATGAATCCCAAATTGACAGTGCCGGTTGTATAATATAACACATATGATGATAATGATAATGGTGCGACTTCAATCTTTAAAAGTTACTAAATCAGTTTCCTCTTTTAGTTTAGTTTACTTTAGTTTATTTTGTTTCACGATTTTATTTTATTTTTGTTGCATATATTGTGCATTGTGCACCACGCACTACTGTTACATAACTTCTAGAAATTCTCTTATTAAGACTGTGGCGTGGTATTTATTCTTATTAAAAACCAAATTTGCAAATTCAGTTGACACACTTTTAAATGAAACAATGCCGTTACAATCTCAGCAAGTTCATGTTGACGATGATTTTGCAAAGATCATAAACAACATAACCAATAATGTTATAGTGTATGTCTTTACCTTTGAGAATGAATTTTACATATATATATATTTAAGAAGAAAGAAATATAATATCGTATATCAACTGCGCGTCGAATTTTCTGACTCAACGCAACGTCGTTGATGGGGTGTGAAAGGAAATAAAAAACTAAATCCATTGCAATACGTAACTTGCCACGCGGCAGCTAAGTTCAAAAGTGGATTCCATTTAGACTTGTTTCTATTTATTTTAAATCAGTTTGTAGCATTGGCGTGGGAATGAATCGTATTGTTCACACCTTTCTGTCGGATTGGCTGCAATTTGATATCAAATATTGTTCAGCTCTTCAATTCTTTATAGACATTATTTAGCAATTTCTATGGATTTTATCTTATTGAGTAGATACATTTGAACTTTGCGGGAAACAAAGATTCGTATTCATAACTGTAAAGTTTACAAATGTATGATTGCATTTAACATTGAACTCCAGAACCGTTACTAAAGAAAACCGTTTAATATTCACATTCCGATTCTTACATACGGATTTTGTTGTCAGAGGACACTTCTTGAGACGAGAATCACAGCTAAGAGTCGAGACGGCTGAGTACCTGATAAGAGCGCCAGCGAAAACATCGCTTAGGGTACACTGTCTCTTGGAAGAAGGTGAATCAGTTGCAACGCGTGTTGTGCACGCGCAGTGGCTAGTAGGCTTTCCTTATAATAAGGATAATTTTACTTAAAACCATTTTTTCTATAAATTTGTTTTTTTTTTCTAATATTCCATGTATGAGAAGATTTTTTTTAACTTCGTTCATTCACCCAACCAGCGATCAATTGTAACATTTCTTAAACAGCACTTATGAGGAGTCAGACGTTGCGTGTTCCGAACAATAAAAATAAACACTTAATTGCAAAATGGTGGGAAGATACTTTGATTTCTTATGCACTTCATTATTTGTCGGAACTTTTGATTGTGCATGTGGTTGTGTGGGTGTAGTTATTAACAACGTTGCAACGTTTATTTATACAAGGCAATCAGTCCTACTGGTAAAATTATATTGAAAAAGTGTGTCAATAATGGCAGACCTATATCTACAACCTCCATAGCGAATAAAATTATTAATCATTAGTCCATAGTATGTGTACCTAATGTAAATATTGCTCTAAAGCATATGCTTTAAACACTATAAAATACACCAAAAACTACTTAAATCAAAATTCCTTAATATCGACCTCGAAATATGCGTGAAAGGAAACTTTCTTAGTAAAACAATGCAGATAGAGTGTCAAGATTGTTTCAAGTGTTCCGGTGGCCGTGTCGAGGTGGTAAGTGTAAGTTATCTGAACAATAGCTTACTCCATTTTAAATGTTTGTTTTAGCGCCCATACAATGAACTGAACGCCCCCTGGCCGGAGTTATACATACTTAACCCAACACTCATACGAAACTAATAGTGTAGTAAGTAATACAGCCTCAGTGTAAGTAATACTTATTAAATTTAATTTTACACCATAACATGTCAAAACGTCAAAATTATCATTATAACTGTGATGATATGAACTGATGAACCTACGCTTGCCTAAGTAAGCCTACTTTTGCCAAGCATGGCGACTACGATCACTCCCTGTGCCCTCTGTGGTGGCTATGGGGGAGCCATATATCCAGCAAAAGACATACGTGGCTGATGTATAGGATTGCTTAAGAAATTTCTTAGGAAATATAAGGAATCTGGCAAAATGTCCCTTTGTATCTCAAAAGGTGGAAATAGCCTGTTTTAAGCCTGTACTAAACGATTTTCAGGGTTCGGATTTTAAAATGGATTCTAAGGTATTAAAACATTTGAAAGCTAGAAAATCTTGACCTAAAGGTCATGTTAGGTACAAACAGTAAACAGTACAAAAAGCTGCGTTATTAGAACTACGAGTATAATATCATCGGCTTTAGATCGGGCGAAGGTCGGCGCATGCGCTCACTGCATGTGATTCATCTGGCGCTGGAAATATCGAGTCAACCTATTAAGATTACCATATATGTCGTTAGCCGTTGCTAAGGTCAAATCTGCGGCTCTGTAAGAGGCAAATTAAATAATTATTATTATTTAATGTTATTATATTGATTGGTAATGGTTTGAGTACATTTTGGCGTGAATGCGGGAGAAGGTATAACCGTTACATTTTAAAGTACTTAGTACAGAGATACTTACGATATTTTACATTTAACTATGTATTGAATTTAATTTTAAATGATGCATGATTAAGAAAACTAGTCTTACGGTAAGCTCAGTAAAGCTTGTGTTGTAGGTACAAGACGACGAATAGATAAGTACAAATAATTACTTAAATACATACAAAACACCCGTAACTCAGGAACAAATATCTGTGCTCATCACACAAATAAATGCCCTGACTAGGATTCGAACCCAGGAACCATCGGCTTCATAAGCAAGGTCGCTATCCATTAGTCTGGTCTAATGGGGTCGTCATTATAAAGTAAAAGCATCAACTATTTAACCAAGTTTGCATCTTTTGCGATGACGTAGATCTTAAAATGTTATTGTTGTAAATAAAAGTTTTAGGTGCATAAACCTAACTTCGAAATCAGTTAAATTTTTTTATGTTTACAACATATAGTTAAATAGAAACCTAGTTGGGCTGTATCATCCATCATAGTTTCATAAATCATCGGCCGGGCCTGCGGACCGCCGACGTGGAAACCGATACGATAGCGACGCACGTGACGTTATTGTGGTTGCGGTCTATACGCGGGGCCATTCATACGTCCCATTCATGTCATTACATTAAGTACATTTTCAATTTTATTAATGTCCTGGTCCTATGAGATAGCCTGAAAGTGATGTGGAGTTGTCATTAAAAACTGCTTGGCAAAATTGCTTTTAGATTTTTCTTAATTACGTACGAATCTAATTTTGAATGGTCGTTAGAATTATGGTAATATCCATTATCCATATTAATATCTATTATAAATGAGAAAATATACTTTTTTGTATATTATCTATTAACACTTAATATTACAAAATGAAATTTAATATAAGTTTCGGGGACGGAAATTTTCTTAAAAGAAAATATCACATAACTAACAAATATAAAATAATTTACGTAGTCGAGAGCACGCGCAAAAGCTAATCTTAAAACCATAGGAGATAAAAGCGTGAAATAAATAATACGTTTTGGCAACATTGTCGATGTCGTGTTAAATTTAAAAACTAGGTTGCCATGAACCTAACTTTAGTAATTAAATACGAGTCACGGTAGCTAACTAGGTCTCAAATTAAATGAAGCAAGCAGTTGCAAGCAACCGACAATATTTTTGGCGTAGTAAGTACCTACATTACTTAAAGCCTGCTTCTAGAAGTTGATTTATAGTATATTACTTTTAATGGTTATGGTTAAAATATAAAGAGGTATCTGACATACAGACACACATTAGCATTTTCAATGACAGAAATTAAACAGTATGGATACATGAATTAATTATTGATTTTTTTCTTAATCTGCTGATAAAATCGTCAATATGTACCGATTATGTCAAAGCTGTTAAATGGAAGTGTTTTTGTCCATTTGACCATTAAGTGGTACATATCATGAGTCACCCGAGGACGGAAGCAACCACGGCCAAGGCCGGCAAATTGCAGGCGACGACGCGCGACGCCATTGTTTTACGCCATTGTCGTTTTTAGTTCGCCTATTTATAGTGTCATGGTGGGTAAAAGCTGTAATTAGTTTTTTTCCTGGTTTTGGGGATTCGTGGGAAATTGATTGATTGTTAGGTTAAATTATAGAGTCATTAAAACTGCCCTTGGAATAGGCATCTGTAGTTATAATGAGTTGGAAGATTTTTCGTGTCCCATCACGTTGTTACTCTGCTATTCCAAAAGCACTTCAAAAACATATTAGTCTAGCTAGCCCTAGTTTTGATTTTACATCGGGCAGGATAGGTACTATATAACTATAGGTACTATAATGTGTTTAAATAATCTTCGCTTGGAAAAATTGTCGGAAATTATAATTTCAATGGAGACATGAAAACAATTGCTTTATCAAGATACACTATATTCGTTCTTAATAGTTTTCTTGGTTCACATATCCATTTTAATACCTACCTTCTAATTGAAGTAAGTTGATCGTTTATAAATAGCCAAAATAACTGCAATTATATAAGTATATTAGGTTTCTTATTTGAAGATTAGATAATATAATTTGTATTTCATACCTAAACAGTATCAATTTAC
Source organism: Grapholita molesta (assembly GCA_022674325.2). Taxonomy (NCBI): domain Eukaryota; kingdom Metazoa; phylum Arthropoda; class Insecta; order Lepidoptera; family Tortricidae; genus Grapholita; species Grapholita molesta. The sequence continues at coordinate 8,842,588 of CP053126.2, forward strand.
TTGAATGTCTATTCAACTTGCAAACTAGTAACATTTTTACGTATTACTTAGAATGACGAAGCACATTCAAAATCCACAACTAAAATAAAAACTCTACACGATCAAAACCGTTACAAAACTTGACACACTGGCTGACTATTCCAAAAGTAAAATAATAACGGTCAAAAAAGTAAAAAGTCATATCTAAAAATAGCAAGTGCAAGGTCAGACCGCCGCAGTGCCGCAGCAGACGGCCGTATCGATCGCATCCCTGCACCACGCACACAGACGCTGGCCGGCTTTACACGTCGCGTTATCAATTTTAAAAAGCTATTTTAGCGTAGATAGAAAATGGAAAGATCATATACTATTCTTATACAACTTTGATTTTTTGGAAAACTAGTAAAAACGATTACATTAACGTTTTGAGCTGTATTTATTTGTAAGCTCTATCTAATCTATAATACACATCACACAAGGAAGCGCTCCAAATTCCTAACTCAAAGTAGAGTAAAAAAAATCAAATTAGCCTTATTTGAAGAGCCATAAGAGAGTTGTTGCAGTAAATTTAAAAAAAGATGATTTATTCCGATCGAGTTTCAGACGCAAAGCTTTGTAGCCGTACTTGTAATAGCCCGTTTCATTTCCACGTGTGAAACGATAATCAAATCAATTCAATAGCGAAAAAATGCTATTGTGATTTTTCTTCTACTATTTCCTACAAAACGTAACAAATGATGTCTGATGTGACATTATTTAAACCAACATATATCAAGTTCATACACATATGCTTGGCAGTTTTTGCCGTCGGGTTTTAGGAAGGTTTTTAGTACAAAAATGTATTCGCTACCTACAAACAACGCTACTCATTTCACTCTCCATGATTAGTGCCGGACACGGACCTAGCCAAGATGGCAATCGATTGTAAAAACGAAATAGAAACGATAGTATCTATTGGAATGACAGATCGACCGACAAGTACGTGATCTTTTCTATGCATAATATTTGTTGCGTTTTTACAATCGATTGCCATCTTGGCTCAACCCCCAGGTGGCCCAAGTCGTCTCGTCTGTCTGTAAACGTCTCCCGACGTGGGCGGACCCCGGCTGTCAAGGTCGGATAGTAAGGATTTATCATTCTCCTGGATTCTCTATACTCACATGTAAGCACTTTTCACAGATCAATACGTGAGGTGATTACTGATTACATTATTTTAATAGCCTCCTAACTTAGCCGATAAGGACCAGAGAAGCGAGAGATCTCGATTTCGAAAACTGGCAAAAGCGTATATATAAATATTTTTTTTCTTGCATCAGGCTTTCAATGTCGCGTTAGTTTAGAATTTAACATCTGATGTCAGGACTTTTCTTCCTTGTATAAGAAATTTTATTTTATTTATAAGCTTTAAATCCCAAAAACTTTCGGGTTTGTAACTAATAAAAGCAAAATGTTTCCCTCGTGCATGATTTTGATCATTGAAATCATTAAACGCACGTTTTATAACAGCGTACGTTGAAATAACTTTGGTTTTCATACAAGTTTGAACACGAAGAAAGTGTCACTTTTACTTAAACATATTCTTTTAAGACAAACAACACCTTGTTTCACAGTAGTGTTTGTTTGGCTGAGTTTTACTGCTGTGGCGTGATGTTTTACTGCGCTGTATTTAAGTTTATCACTTAGAAAAGCGGTTGGAGCCTCGTCCATAGGTATAAGTGCCGACACTTGACTGTGACATTTTAAACTCTGTCAGAAACGAAAAAAAGGGATTTTATAAACATTAATGATACAAATAAAAAAATTTAAAAATACATTTGGTGTAAAAATAATGGTGAATGGTGGTCGTATATATATATAAGATCCATCCTCATAAGATTTTTGAATCCAACGCTCGATTCCGGCCGCCTAAAGCAGAGTCTGAATTTTAACTAATTTTAATTTTACTTATCCCAAATACTTGATTAGTTACAATTAGATTATCTGATGTAACAAACAAATAATAAACCGATTACAGATGATATCTCGTATTTTTAGTGATAAATGCGACCATCGTATGCACGCAGTTAAAAAGCATTCACAAAAAGTAAACAAGTTTTCTCGCCCATTATGTGAAAAGTAGATTCGCACCTGCCGTTAATTGAATAGTTTCTATTTTTGTGCTTTCTACAAAAAGTAAATGATAAAAGTTAGGTGCCACACTTCAAAAGTAAATAGACTTATGTCTTTAATATTTTTAATGGCGAATAATTTACCTCTTCCGATATTAGGTACAACCGTGTCTCAAGTGTTCAGAATTTTAATCCCCCCATCAGACTGTATTCAAAAGATTTAAGCATTTTACTGATGAGGGGACATTTTCCCCCATTGGGTGAATATTTATGATCGTTATTTTGATATTTACTTACTTGAATACTCAATTTTTAATAGTAAAAAGGACTTAAATCAGACTAAATCTGATTGAGACTGAAACTACAAAAAGCTAACCAATATTTTTAATACACATGTAGATGTCACATAGGTACCCTAAAAAAATGTATTCCTCCCGTACTCATGGCTGGCCTCGATCTGGCGTCTTATACGTTCGAGACAAATCTCATTACCTTATCCACGTTCGGCCTATCTCTGCAATGTATAAGGCCCATTTGACCAATTCTAAGGTAGATACGAGAACAGTATGTACTCGTATCCGAATTCTAAAACAGCAAGGGTCATGGAGCGGCAAGTCAATAACAGTAAAGTAGAAAATGTTATATGACGATTTGTCATTATTAAGTAATATCTTAAATTAGCATAATCCTACACAATCGTAAATATTGCAAATGATAAGTCCTAAATTTCGCCTCACAATTCGGGAAACACACGAATTGCGGTGTTATCAGCACGCGACCGTTGCCACAGCCTTGCCCAACAGTTGCCAAACCTAAGACAATGCTTGCACTAGACAATGATATTGCGGATAACGAACTTGGGGACTTGGGCGTTGCAGTTCAGATACATCTCAAAACTGAACTTAAATGAATCAGTTATAAGACTTATATTCAAAAAGACACCGGAATCGTGTTAAGTCCTTCTGGTTTCTAAGTTTGGTGTTAGTTATTAATAACGTAAGATATGGGTAATGTCGGAAAGGGTGAAATAATAAGATAGCAGTGACGTAAACTTCTCAATAAGTTGAGACATTTGCTAACGCTATCTCTTTTCGCTATCAGATCATATCTTCAAATAACAAGGTAGCGTTAGGTAAAAAACAAAAATATTTAGAATTAACGAATTGGTTTACAATATCAACCACGGTGGCCTACCGATAAGAGAGTGCGACTTCCAATCCGGAGGTCGTAGGTTCGAACCCCGGAGTATACCAATGAATTTTATGGAACTTATTTACGAAATGTCTATTGTTATTTACCAGTCGCTTTTCGGTGAAGGAAAACATCGTGGGGAAACCGGACTAATCCCAATAAGGCCTAGTTTACCCTCTGGCTTGAAAGGTCAGATGGCGGTCGCTTTCGTAAAACTAGTCCCTACTTCAAATCCTGACATTAGTTGCCAAAGCGGACCCAAGGCTCCCATAAGCCGAAGATGAAGATGAGCTGTGTCCTACTAGTATGAGTATATTAAACTGAAGTTACTGGAGTGGTACTCGCGATGGTACAATCATATTAGAAATTGAAAATCTATCAGCTATCAAGTTGCGGACCTAATTCTGTCTTAGTTTGTAGGATTGTATGTCGGCACAGTTGATTCGTCCCCGCTAGTTAACACGAATAAACCTTCGATGTCATCAGCATCACTGCCCATGCGTGTCGCCTTTGCGGTGGCTTCGGTATATTTGAAACACATTCGATATATGTTGATTTCCTATTCATTAGACGTGAACGAAACTTTAATCAAATTACAGATGGTGTATGTATCTCCGGCTTTGTGTAACTAATTCTTAACGTTTTAGACCCTTGACATCTGCTTAGTTAAAATATTTGAGTAGAGTATATATAAAATAAGGATGACCAAACTATGATAAATTATTATCGAAGGGCATTCTTAGAAAACGTTTGAAAACCTAGATAAGTTTAATAAGCTTAACTTCTGCTCAAAAGCAATTCCGTCATTCCGTCCGTGGTCATTTCTATGACGAACGAATGGAATGACGAACGAACTTATACAATTTTTATTTACTTATGTTTAAAGATGACATGTCGTGGGACGTGGGTTACTGACCGGCACCCGGACACCTTAGTTCTTATGATTCCAAATAGTGATAACGAAAAATGTGATTACTTTCAAACATAAAAGTTATGTGTGAAAAATTCCGCAGTTCCCAGCATTCGTTTGTAAGGTTAATGCTGAACAGAAATTAGAATAAACAACCAACAGCTATTCGGTTAATAAAATATTAACTTATAACAACTTGGCAAAGAGGAAAACGAATTACGAAAACCTACAAAATAAAAATGTCACGGACATGTGACCCGTAATGACAGTCACGTTTGTACGCACTGCGTCTGTTCTAAGGTCAGTCTTGGCCGTGCCCGAAAGAGGACATTAGCAGATGTTATCTAAATGGCTGGCATTTGTTATGAACTGCCTGCGACAGGCTTCCACGGTACGTCGCTACGCGGAGTAAATGCGAAATGTATCCTAAATTACTTAAAAGTTAAAACCAACAACGTAGCATGTGAATTGAGTTAGCCTTTTTGTGCCGTAGACTTTTTGAATATGATCAGTTTACTTTTAATATTTATTATTTGTTACTGTACACACAGTCAAGTGCTAATAAGCAATATATTTGCGCTTCAACATATATATAATAATATTTGTTTTGTTTACTTAAGTCCCATCGCTCTTATGTCGGCAAAATAAAGATGTAGCATATGGGCTGATTAAATCAATTTATTTATACATTAACAGCAGAAGTTGCTAAGCGAGCGAGGTGTTCAAGCTTTATAAGGCGCCGGGAATATATATATAGTATTGCAGTTCAGCTTTGCGTAAATTTTAACACCCTTATGCCCGTTAAGGGGTACACGACTTTATAGTTAGGAGAATAAGGGCGTGTCACTATGTTTCTGATACCTGTACCTATATTTTTGCACGTTCCTACTAGTTAGGTTAGGTTACGTACGTTACGTTTTTTTGTTTTTTCATCATCATGTGGTAATTCAATAAATAAATAAATATTTTTTATGAATACCTGTCGATGTCTCCTGTCCTGTTTTGTTTTATATGTATGTGTCCGACTGCAAAATATTGCGCAACTGCTCTGATGCTTCAAAAGGGAATGTGCTTAATTAATTAACATAGCTTCTTGAAAGTAAAAGTTCTTTCATTAACACCAAAGGCACGGGTTAAGAAAGCAGTTGAAAGTACCACAGGTATTCATATCTGTTTATTGTTAAACATTAAATAAACGGCGTAGTTATCTATTTAAAATGACAGTTTTACTAAGTACTTACATGTTACTTTGCCTGAGCGGTGACAATTGAATACCCAATAAATCTGATGATTATTAGGATGTCAAGGAAATAACTATTTTTGTAAGCAGGTATAAGTTTATATTGTGAAAGCTGTGAAGAAGTTCGCAAACAACATTTCTCTCGTGATGACGACGTGATACTATAACTAGTTACAGTAGATTTTAGCTAACAGTTTGTTACCTCTGGACTATAGAGCAAGAATTATTACTAGGAACATTTAGCGTCAACTGTCGTAAAGTACGATTATTTGAGTTAACGCAACAGTCGCAATATACGAGTGGCGTACGTACCTAGCGGTAAACCATAACTCTTTCGAAGTTAAGGTACCTCCCCGTCATTCTATAACCAGAGGGCTACTCTCTAGTACTACACAACATTTCACCATTAAAACAAATATTTACTCCATAAAGCAACCGATAGAATCTGCGGAGATTAAGGCAGTGTGTAGCCGTCCCCCGGAGCTCTATTCTAATGAGATGAGATTTGAGTGATACTGAGTAAAGCTGCGGTGAAAGTAAGAGGACAGCACATCAGGGCTGGAGCTTGGTGCAATGCTTGAGAAAGCTCTGGGCTTTAGTTAAACTGCGCCTTAAGAGGAAACTGTTTTTCCGTACAAACACTCTCGACTATTTTGCCTGTAAATTTCAAATCCTAAATCAGTGATTATTGCAATACAGATTGATATCATCGATATCTGCTTCAGACTCTTTCGCTTTTTTGAAACCTTATTACAAGCATTTTTTTTTAATTGCAAACAATTAGCTTGCAATGTAATTATGTATGTAAGTATATATTGTCGTTTGAAACCTTGCAACACAATTTTGATGCAGATATCTTAAACAGATTGAGCTGAAACTTAGGCAATAATGCTATATTATGGTACGTAATACTGATCTGATCTCATGCTGAAGCCAGAAGGTCGCTAAAGCAACTCCTAAAATACACGAGGTGTTTAGGGTTATCGGAATTCTCTCGATGACTACTCTACGATTTTGCAATAAAAGCTTGTACCAAAAAAATATATTTGACAGAAGTGTTAGAGCTCATTAAACCTTTCTCAATTAATTATACTTATCGCAAAGTGTCGCCTAGTATTCATATCTCAAAACGTATAATACAAAAAGCAAATGCCTTATCATTCATTCTCTTTCCAACATTTTTGTTACCATTAGTCGTTTCGGAGGAAACAGTCGCGAATCCTAGAATATTGACATTTTTACGTAGGATTTTCATCGAAGCTGCAATTTTCCTTATCACACTGTTTCCGTCTCGGTGGCCAGCGAAAGGGCTCCGGTAGTGTTTACTCTTAACACTTGTACGTGTAGGCTATCGTAGTGTAGCCCTTCGTGTTCCGGCACACGACCGCTTGCCCCAGTGGCTGATGACCCCGTAGCACACAGTGCAGATATTGCGCGCAAACTTTCTGTTGTAGCTACATCCTACAATGGCTATGATGCTATGATACCTTTTTTAAACGAAAGGGAAAGAAGCGTTATGTAGCAATTACAAAACAATTAATTTCTCCATCTCTACCTTCATTTCAAATTGACAAAAAGTTTACATAGAGGAATAAAAAATAGCACATTACTACAGAGGCCGGGAAGTAAGGGGTTGCCGGCCGAATATAATATACGGCGAAGGTCGTGAGATTAGTTATGAAGCCGACCACCTCTTTTCATCTTTTCACGCCGATTTATGTATAGCGTTTTTCTCAAACATGCAATGAATTAATAATGAATAAAAAAAATATATGGCTGAATAATATAATTATGTGAAATGGCATTTGAAAAAGAGAACTGCAACTTCGTATGAAACGTCATTACAGACCCCTTCTCTTAGCCGCGCCCGAAAAGTGCCCACTTCCTAGCCTAATATAAATAACATAGTATCAAAATTTCATTGCATGTTTGAGAAAAACTAAAGGATGATTCTGATTCCCATGTGATTTTCAAACCTTATCTACGTATAACTTATAAGTTCTGAAATGAACGCTTGAATATAACCATATATTAGAAAATTTTACGCGTTTGATGCGTATTGGCCTGACTTCGTTATGTACATTTTTGTTTTACAAATACGTATGTTCCGCTAGTGGCCTATCCCTCATACCGCACTGCATAGCCCCAAGTGCCTTAGAAAAGCCTCTTGTTTCTCAGATATTGTGTGTGCCGCGTGGAGTCCGTTTCGTTTCACGCTGACAGTACGACAGCCTCTTATTAATGCAAAATCGTGTAGAAACTTAACATGCTTCCTTGTCGGCTATTTCCACCGCCATTTTTGGTGAGCGGTGACATTTTACTGAGACTTTAATATTTAAGGTTTGTTATGCTTTATAAATCGTATTTTTCTCAACATCACCTTCTGTATTTTACATAAACTAAACTCAAATATATTATATCGATAATTTTATATGCAATGTGTAAATGTATTACGGGCAAATCTCTTGGGACATAAGAAACTTAGATAAGTTTTTTAGTACAAGTAATTTTTTTGTAATGCAGCACATTCGAGTTAAACACTCGTTGACAGTATATGTTTTTAAAGCTTACATCGCGTAATTTTCGCAATACATTACTGCTCAGAAATTTTCCAAAAATTAATAACATGTGCATAATTAAAAAACCTTTTATTTCATGATTATACTACTAAATCCGCCCGTATTAGACTTACACACTATTTACATACTGCAGCACAACTCGAATTACTTTAGTATGACATAACATTATTTTGAGGATAAAGTTTAAAGTTTTTTTATGGCTATTGTATTTAGCTAAATAGCTATTTCACTTTCTCATCTGTATTATATTATTAATCATACAAGTTCCCACTGTTTCATGTTGCACCAATTACTAATCAACACAAAGTTTAATCACATAAATCACATATCCATTAAAGGCTGTGATTTAATTATTATGCCACAAAATTGCCACGTTTTCATTAAAGCCTGAGCATATGGCAACAGTATTATGAAACATAACTCGACACTTGAAACTCGCCATATTTGCTCAATTATTGGCCCCGATATATGTGAGCTAAAATCACGTGCGTTGAGTGTAAAACATGCATTAGTTAAGGTATAAAGGAATTCAGAAATCCTTTTGCTTCTAAATAAATCCATGATAACACTGTTATATATGACGTATTTTATAGATGTTAGTAAGTAAATAGGTTTTTATTCGTACTAGGCCATTGACCGATATAGTTCCACAGTCATTAGTTCCCTTTATTTAATAGGCAAGATTTAATCCAGGCGTGGGCATCGGGGAACCTGGTCAATTATTTTAAGTTAAGATAATTTTATAATTTACTAGCTCTTGCCCGCGGCTTCACTCGCGTTAAGAATTATTTAAGTTATTATTACCTAAGTTATTTTTAGCACACTATCGTTCAAAACTTAGTTTTGTATGCATGTATGTTTTTTGTTCTGAAAATGCCATTTTATGCTATTTTATCCCCTTGGGGGTAGACTTGATGAAAATCCTTTCTTAGCGGATGCCTATGTCATAACATCTACCCGCATGCCAAATTTCAGCCCGATCCGTCCAGTGGTTTGGGCTGTGCGTTGATACATCACTATGTCCGTCAGTCAGTCAGTCAGTCACCTTTGAGTTATATATATTCAGATATTCTTAAAAAGCAACGCATATCAAAATATTTAGTATAAATGGTATAAATAGCTTCATTGTTATATGAATAATAATTAGTTTATTAGGAGCTTCTAATAATAATTAAATTCTTTTTATATTTATTCATCACCGCATCTTGTGGATTGCCGTGATCTTTACCATTTCGTCGGTCTACTTTGTGGTTACAGTAACGGTTATGTCACTAATTTAAAAATACTAAATATTACCCAAGAAGTTGTAAGGCAGCACCAAGTCTAATAAGGACTCAACTCAGAAGGAAATTAAGTATCGTTAGCATAAAATATCGAGCTATTCATTCCTTTTATGTTACCATACGTAAGAGATTTTTGTTATAGAATATTACGAAGTAAGAAAACCTGACGTTAGCGGCATACTTTTTAAGATATATGCTAATTAGTAAACACTGGACGTGAATTACAGTGTAGGTTGCAGAATGACACAACTTAGAAATCAGTTTTATTTATTATGGGATTAGCCGATAAAAGCTAATTATAGTTGAAAGCATAAACAATATGTGTTACCCATTAGCTTACTTATCGCGTCAAGTTCATGTATAAATTTAAATAAGAAAAATACTAAAATGTTCAGTATACGAGGTTTCTTCAATGTATACTTAGCTATTAGTATCACACATATAATACAATTAATATTCATAGTAAGGTAATGGCACCAACGTTGGACACTTTTAGCTGACACCAATGATGTCCATCACTTAGTTCTTATTTCAAAAATCATAAAGTTATAAATTGAATATGTCCCAACAAATGCACAACACTTAACTCCTTTGAAATAAGCCCTAATGTTCATGATTGGTTCCATGTCCATTACTGGTGCAGTCACCTTATTGACTCGTTAAATATTCGGCGCGGCGCGTTAAACGTTCTAGGGATTTTTGTTGTTCGAATAGGGGAGAAACTGATTTAACCTTTAGTCTGGGATTATAAAAACGTTTCATTAATATCCCCTGTTTCAATTAAAATTTAAATTGTTTGTAAGAATGTATTTCAATGCTATCGGCTATTCGCAAATATATTAGTTTTTATTTAATATAAATTTATTTCAATGTAACAGTAATGAAATATTAAGTGGATGGTGGAAATTTGACCTAGACCAAATTGTGCTGGTAAAAAATATGAATATACCATCGAGAAAGGTTCAGCACTATTGACGCACAAGGAGCGAAAGTGCGGGCAGGTTCGACCAGTCTATAAATATCAATAAATGCTCCCACTAGCGACATTGTTGTAACTATAGCAATCTTAATAATATGAATTAACTATTGTTATGTAAGGTTTCATTTACTAAGTACATAGATTCAACGAAATATAGATGACATATAAGAAAATATTTACTTTCGTAATGAACTTACACATTCGTTTATATAATTCAATGTACCTATAGGTACGTATATATGTATGTTAGAATAAAATATAAAGCTAAGGAAAACTGAAATATTGTATACGGAACAACACAAATCAAAAATTATATATGTAAATTTAACCTATTAATTAATTTACCTATACTCTCGAAAAAACAAAACGCTGCAATTCTGGGAAGAGCTGCCATACGTGATTCACGAATTTCTTCTATCATCTGTCATTTGGCATCGACAAAAATGTTATGTTAATTGTAACATAATTATATAATTCAATTATTTTGTAAATTGACCATGCACACGAGTCACATGCACATTTGAAACTGTCATGGTATCACAATTTTAAAGTCAAATAAACATGATTCGTTACAAAACAATATTTATAAAGGCACAACTCACAAGTCAAGTATATTTTTACCAAACGAAGAATTATTACTTTGAACTTATATAGATAGTATAACCAATAAAGTGGACCGATGATTATGCTTGAATATGAATAACCTTCAAAAAGTAACATAAGCGCAATCCCAATCTCGACGCGATACGTTTACATGTAATGGATACAGCCCAGTTAATCGAGAAATGGTCACAAGATATGACACGTCGCCTATGTGGTCCGTCGGTGTAATGTAATCTAGCCGAGAACACGTTTCCAAGAGCTCTCTGTAAGCCAATTTAATACCTACAGGAACGTTAGTTATCTTATTCCTGTTCTTATTATTTTATAGTTCTAAATATATATGTATCAAGATGGTAAATCATTTAAGTATTTAAATATTGTTCAGCACTACGAATCGTAGTCTACGATGTAGCCAAGTCAGTAATCGGTAGCCTGGGGTCATAAGAATGACAGTGCTATTTTTTTTATGTCGTACGTGTTTATTCAAAGAAAATTTTCAAAAATTACAATCTACATAAATAAGATGTTCATTAGCATGCTAGCAACATATACGTTGTATGTCAGCTGATAAAAGCGTCGGTTAGTAAAAAATGTATACTGATGGTTTAAGTCCCAAAAATACTACATATTTTGAATCCCGGCAATTATCCTTTACTAATTGTACGCAGCTATTGTCTCACGCTAATTGCAAATTATCTATACCTATTCTAAAGATTATCACTAACTACAAAATACTTATTTAGATGGTGAATCTTAAAAAATAAATCTGATCTAACTTATTTAGTTACAATATGGCTGACAGGCAGTACAAGATCAAGACGTCTTAGTTAGATTCCACCTCTTATACATTTAGTATCTCTATTGTAGACGCAGCGTAGGTAGGCCTCCCACAAGGTGGAGAGACGACCTAGTTAGAGTCGCGGGATGCCGCTGGATATGGAAGGCGCAGGATCGGTCTTCTTCGGTCGTTCTGTGGGACGCCTATGTCCAGCAGTGGACGTCTTTCGGCTGACATGATGATGATGATGATAATTGTAGAGTAAAAACAGATTTAATTCAATAAGCCATATACTTGGAGAATGTTATTTAATTATATTAGGTATTAATCCAAGCATTCTAAGATTATAAGTACTACCATGGTAGCCGGTAGGTAACCATGCAAAACACATTCACTATATAATAACATGTAGCCCACCGTATTTTTCACACATGTTACACAGTCCAGCATTACTAATCAATTATACACGGTAGTTCCAGTAAATCGAAATTATTTCGTTTTCGTAACCTCACCAAAACAGTTCTAATTGAAAATGAAATCTCAACCTTAAGACTATACATACAAAATTCTGCGTCGTGTGCAAGACGTAGAAATGATAGGAGCGTGCTTTAGTTACCTATTGCTTTAAATGTTATTAGAAAATAAGACGAATGGTAATGGATGCTCTTCTAATTACGAGCCATTGCGCAACGAAATCACTCGGTGCCTATATTCATTTGTCTTTTTTAACTTTTGTTCGATCAATTTTGTTTACCATCGAGAAAGTGGCGCAGTTGCAGAAAAAGTATAGAAGTACTAAGTCCAAATTATTATTTATTTAATCTTTATTGCACAATACAAGACCCGGACCCGGACCCGGACCCGGGTATGTCCTTAAACTACGTCCAACAATGAGAGGTAGCGCACAGCGAAGACCACCACGCTTGAATCTGGGGCAGCCCAACTGGGGAAGTACCTCCTCCTTACAGAAGACCACAGCCATAATAGCACTGCTAGCTTTCAGGTATGTAGTGTTGTGTTCCTGATGGTGAGTAAGGTTCCCAGAGCTCCAACCCCTCTTAAAGGCCGGCAACGCGCTTGTGACTCCCCTGGTGTTGCGGGTGCCAATGGGCGACGGTAATTGCTTACCACCAGGCAATCCATCTGCTCGTTTTGCCGTCTATATCATAAAAAAAAAGAAGGATTTGTACCTTCTTGTGGCAGACTTAATGCTACAAGGCAGGCTTTTCATGTAGTAGAAAATAAAAAAATGATAAATATTTCCGGAGCTTTCAATTAAGGTATTTTATTAATTATAACGTCTTCTTTATCATCATCTCAACCAAAAGGCAGTATGGGGCCTATACCCGGCAGAAGAGGTGCCCGCATTCAGCCGCTGCCTGCTAGCTTCACCAAGTCATCGCGTCACTGTGTGCGAGACATCGTATCTTCTGGTACTTACGCGGTCGTGTCTCGAGAACCCATTCGAGAATTTGTCGGCGATGGTTCTGTTAGCTATGTTTGAATTTATGAAGAAAACTAAGGCCTGTTCCAAGGGACGTCCCATTAAAAATGCACAATTTCAAAAATAGGAACGAAAATCACTGGAAACAAAAGCCTGACGCTCAACAGAAGCATTGTATCTCAAACAATGAAATTTAAAATGGCTCAAAATTCTTAATAGAAAACGGTGTAATAAGACAATTATAATTCGCGTAATGTATTGTCATAATTCATTATCAGACACATGTCGAAAATTGTTAGATGATCAGAAGAATCTCAAGTTGTCTTGGCCATGCAGTGCCGGCCTCCTCAGGTTCCGCGGTGGGAAGTTGAAGTTGTCCGGGCCCACAAACATTCCGGACACATTCCATTAAGTAAACAAGTTTGCACACCTCATGAAAGTATCAGAGTACCTAGATTCCGAAGACTTCGGAACGGTTATGTCCTCAACCTCCATTAAGAAGCAGTACTTCTTATTGGTGTGTGTCAGAACTCGGGCACAGAGAGAACAGTATTCCAATTTTGGGGTTACTCAATTACCCATGTCAGAGTCTTCCAGTCGATATTGCCGGAATTCCAGTCCAAGCTGCAATATTTGTTTAAAGTTTTTTTAACAATTGACCGATTTGCATTTGTACTGTAATTTTATATATTTTTTCATATTTTCAAATTGTATATTTATGACGATATACTACGTGGAGCCGACATGGTTTTAGAGACAAAGGCTCCTAAAGGGACGGATAAAAAAGTGTTCTTTTAATTTTAAATACTCATTTATATTTATACTGCGTGAAGGGCGTATTGAACGACGGTCTTTAGGGGAGCCATTTTAAGAAAAAACTTCTTATTAGACACCCTAAATGTACCCCTAATGCACTCTCGTCTGGGTACAGCGAGAACAATCGATGCCACACTCCGTCTATAATATTGATTGAATGTCCCCTCCGGGAATGTCATTATAAATACCCACCTCGGGCATCTGTATAGATCTAAGGCTTTTGCCATATGTTTGCATATATATTTGCATTTACTTTATTCCTATGCGATAAAATAACTGTTTCCTAATAGTTTCAATGAATGTAGTAATCGCGTATCTTAGAGATGTGTTCTTAAATTGAATTATTATAATTCAAAGGCAAAATGGTAAAAATATACGATAGAAGCCGCGTACCCTATAGTCGTTCGAGTTTTGTTCGACGTGGCAATGATTCCACTTTCTTTCAAATACAATATTATATAGCAACGTTCATAATAAGCAAAGTGTTAGTTTTCATAAGATCCACCATCTATATTATTATATTACACAACATGAACTAGGTATCACGTAAAACGGAATCTGACTAAATCACAGCTATTACGCACCTAAAGTAAACAGTATATACCCGCAACAGTGATTCTATCGCAAGCTCATAGTTTTACACCGACATTCAATTAGATAGTCACCAATTTTGCAGATACTGCCCCAGTGTGATGCACTATGCAAATCGAGTTCATTTTATAATGGTCCAATTGCATTCAAACTAGTGAGGTAATAGTAGGCTAGGTCATAATGACACGTTGTTGTTATGGTTATGATCCTGGCCGACCATGTACAACGAAGAATAATAAAAAACACAAAGGGAAAAATTACACTTTTCATTCGAGTAGTCATCTGAATTTAATGAGTTTAACGAGCAATCGATGAAGTTGCGTTTTATATTAACAGAGAAAGGGAAGCGATCAAGAACCGTGGTAAAGGTTGTAGCTGCTAGCAAATTTAAGTGGAACTAATGGCGATATTTCGATACAATGGCTTCGTTAATACTTTCCTCCGCTCTCCGTCCCGAGTAGGCAAATACATTCAACCGGTGCCACTTTTATCTAATATTTCGTATTTCGTAGGTAAAAATTATAAGAGTTATGATATTTTCGTTGGTTGCCGCGATAATTACTCATGAAATAAAACAACTAAAACTGATTATATCACGTATACTAATTTGAACTTCATCCCAAGGTTTCGAACCCTTTAGCAACGTTCGTGGTCATCGGGTGGACTGAAGAAAAATATTAATTTACCTCCATCCCAAAAAAATACAATATGCAAACCTACCCACTTATACATTATTAAACAATTTTGGTGCTTGCACATGTTGCACATGATGCAAATGGTGATGTTTAAACTTAACTAACAAATTCTCAATTTAATTCTAATTACTTTTAAAATTTACAAGCTTATTTGATTTTAATTAACATATTATTGCTAATTAGTAAATGATTTATAAAGCGATAAATATTTAATAGCCAGATCATAAATATCGAGTCATATTATAAAATAATTTTATCATATATATAGAGATCGTTGAAAGCGCAAGCAAATTTTTACTAATCATTGACAGAATTTATATATCAAAGAAAAATTCCTTTCACAAATATGACATGTATAAGAAAGTGAGATAACTAAATCTAATGAGCATGCAAGGGAGATGGAATGATAAGTGTAGGTGTGACCTTGGTATTGAAAACGGTCCCGAATGAAAGTGAAACAGATTTCTTTTCTCTTTACTGTTAGACTGTTACGTTTGACGGTGACTTAACCGACACTCGGTTACAGCGATCAGATTTAAACTATTAGGTTTGTTTTTAGTTAATTAGCTTTAACTTAACATGGCATTCTTAGATGTTCGGTATACATTTCACTGGACATCCTTACACAAACTGACTGAGCCGCGCGGTAAGCTTAAGAATGATTAAGGCTTGTTTTGTGGATACTCAGCTAATGATATAGATATATATATATATATATATATATATATACAAATAATTGCAGTCGATTTCATGGGCATCCACTAAGCCTGACCTTTCGTCATATCTACAAACTTATTCAAGTTACAATGAATGGTTAGGAATAACTGTAACTTTTTTACACTAATGATTACAAAACTACTTTAATAACTAGACTAAAAAAATGCAAGTTATTTTAGAGGTGCAATAACAAAAAACTACCGACTGTATTTAATGTAACAATGAGTACTTACTAGGAACAGACCCACTGTTTGTCATTGCTTTAGCATTGACATTGCAAAAATTTTATGCATAGTCATACCGAAATATTTATGAATATCAAATATACCTACCTACAATTATTACATTTTAAAGTAAGATAATGTTATTCTACGTGCTATTCATTTTAATATACTATTATACAATAACAATGTTAATTAAAGTTATTGTCAAGACAATCATTATTCCGATCATGAACCAGCATTAGTTCGTAGTATAAGAACTACGTCAGCACTACGGTTTAGCCAAATAAGTAAGGCAAGTCCGCAGTTGTCGGCAGCCTTGGCTCTTAAGGATGACTGCATTATTTTTGAATGGCATATGTAATATTTTAATCAGGATGACAAATATTACAAACTAGGTACGTACGGTATAGGTGAAAAACTTAAGAAAGTCACCATGTCGATGTAGTTGTGCGGCGAATTAATATGGAACTTACGTCAAAATTTGAATATAGAACGCCGAAATGCATGTACAGACACGTTACTACTACATAGACCAGGTGCTTTAGCTAAGTATTTCACCTATACATAAATATTTAACCAGCATCATGTTAACAACGTGACACCAATTATAACCCAAGTTAGTAAAAACAGATGAACACTTTTTTTTAAATTAAAGAATAAATAATGACGTGAAAAAGGCGAAAAAAGAGGACACAAACAATTCAGTTGATATATTGACAAACTGATTGATTAAATAGCACTGTTTTTTTTATACCGCTTAACAAGTGAACGTTACTCATACATTGAGGATCGTTAACATCTATAGATCTTGGCAATAAAGATGATAAACCCAAGAAGAGCCAAAAAAATAAAACATTCATTTCTATGACTTATAAAACTAAAAATACAAACGATAAGATCCGAATCAATATTAAAATAAAGAGATACCCGTATATTAATTTTATATACAACGCATGTCTACAAGTATGCCAAAACCTCCTATTTAAGTAAAGAGGTGAACGTATCACTCGACCCTGATCTTGCATGATGTGAAGAATAGAAATGACGAAACCTTAAAAGAGGTTTGTAAACAATACACCCCGGCCCTTAGTTCACGGCCTTCTTACCGAAGTCGGTCAGAGAGGCGCTAACCAAGCGGGAAACCGAGTATAATTGGACCCACCGGAGACCTCAATGTAAACAACCAAGATAGAAATACGTTTGGCTTTCTAGAACGTACGTAGAAACCAACGCACAGCTAACTTGGTAAACGCAAAGTGCATTTACAATTAGAGGCTGCACAGTTAATTTAAAAAACAAATTAAGACTCACCCTGATCTAAATTGAATGAATAAGTGTGAGATTCATTCATCGATTTGTAATAAGAGTCTTAAGTCTTTCAGATGGATACTAAGTTTGCATCGTTTTTTTTATACCACAAAGGTCGCAAACAAGCATGCCGTCCCCTTGATGGTAGGCGGTCAACGCAGGCTATGGACGTTTACAATACCGAGGCATCATTCACGCGTTGCCGAATACCTAAAAACCTCTTTACACCCTTTTTGAAGAACCCCATACTGTAGTCCTTTGTGATGACCTTCGTTATTAGAATAAAAATCATGCGATAAATAGGTAAATCGAATAGGAAAAGTTGATATACAAATAAAAATCAGGTCCTTGAATGACAATTTATAACCTTATCATTCTTATCAACAAACTACTTATAAGTTATATCTTTTATGTGTCTATGTACAGATGTACCTAAATACTTCTAAATTTGCCTGCATTCTGTTGTTTCTGGTTTTCTTGTTTGATACTCATAATTAAATGAAACTACTAGTTAGTCGTGACGCCATCTTTTTTAATGTCCTTCCAAACATATCTCACCTATAAAGTGGAGTAACAAGGCTACTTTCCTTTCTTCTGATTCTTTGTCATGCTTCATGGCAATCATGAAGTTTTCGAAAACTTGCCTCCATCTTTTCCACGACAAGGCAACATCGTTGTCGGAGTCCAGCTTTAGTGGTTGAATTAACTGCATATGAACCTCCATTTTTTACTTGTATACTTAATTTTCTTAGCCACTTACAGTTTATTTTACCATTTACGCTGCCACCATGTTATGTTTCTGGTTTTCTTGTTTGATACTCATAATTAAATGAAACTACAAGTTAGTCGTGACGCCATCTTTTTTAATGTTCTTCCAAACACATTCATTCTGTACTCGAAACCCACCCAAACCTCAAGACCTCGACACAATTATTTCAAGTGTAACAATACTCATTCAAGTTCTTTGCGTCCGTAAACAGCTGTCGGTCTGTCCATCGCCATCGGTCAATATTTGCTCGCTATTCAATCGCCAGGAAGGCCACGCATGCTCAATGAGATTATAATACACTAGGTACAATAGCTTACGCTAATGACGACCTAGACTTTGAGAAACCTTGGTCAAGTCTCTGTACGGAATTGGCATGAAATTGCGATGATATGGGATTTGCCCACGTGTCTGTTCAATAAAAAAAAATTGTATCTAGTTTTATATGGTTTTCTGGGCTAATTATATATTTAAATTTATACTTTTCGTTTATTACCTGGGTGACGTCAATACTTTTAAAACTGGCATTAAAAATGAAAATAATTAGAATTGTCCGAAGTTTTTTCAGTGCAAAAAAATATAGGTAATTACTTTAATAGCCCACGTTTTAATACGTCGTCTGCTTACTTTATGGGCTTACCCATCACGAAGATGGTGTAAAGTCAAGGCGTGCCAATAAAGATTCGAAGGTTCACACTTACGTGTGTGTCAAGGCACCAAGTACATCACAGCCAAGTAATACGTAGTAATATCGTTGACATACGTTAGCCAATAGGCATGCTATTTACAAGGCATATAATAAGCACAAGGTTGAAGCTAATATTTGATCTGTTATTGTGGCACATAATTAGAGGCAAATAGTTATAAGCTTAAACGATTTGTCAAATGTTGCATCAAAACGTGATTGATGTTTTGTAAGGTTTCTTCTAGAAGATTATGAATAAATCAACCTAAACGTACTCTGTCATTACATTTAAGCTATACAATTCAACAACTAATATCATACTATTTAAATGCGATACTTAAACTAAATAATATTATTTAGATTAGCTATTTATATTCAGATGGGTGATTTGAAAAGATAAAACTGAGCAAAAAAACTAAGCAGTTGAAACGAAAAGAAAGTGTAGCGTCGTGTGACATCCTAACACGGTAATCGTAACTAGAGAAACTAAGTTATAGGTCCTGCTCCGACAAGCTGCAGATCGTACTGGGTATATACAAATATGTTGATATCATTATTTTAAATAAATAATTGATATGTATTTTCCGTACACGGTACAATGGTTACATTTGGAAGGCGTATGCGGAGCCGGATTGAGCCAACGAGCAGAGGATAGGGTAAGGGTAAGGGGTACACTAAGGGAATATTGCCCCTGTCCGTATCATAAGACGCGCACAGAGACAGCACCCGTCAAAGTGTAGGGACTATTGAGTTTTGATGAAATCTAGAATGTAACTACTAGGCAATTGGGTGGAAAGGATAGACTAGCGACTGGGCTGTTGGATAAAAAACCGGACGCCTGCGCCTGCCTAATAAAATGGTATACAATTCTATTTCCGACAGACGGTGACTTACCCTATGTGAGATGGGCCCACCAAAACGCGACATCAAAGATGGCTCTAGGGCGACACCAGTACCCATACTATGAGTGACATTGAGGTTTTCAATAACGAGTATCGAGTTTACTATCTGTGCATCTCGCTTGTACTATTTAAGTGCGAACGAGATGCAAAGTCACAAGTCACGGTAAGGGTACTTGATGTCGCCCTAGAGCCATCTTTAATGTCGCTTTTTGTGGTACTGTGATGTCACTGGACTTTAAAATTAAATTATTATTTTTTAAATGTTTTTTTTTATAATCCACATCTGAAATTCTTATGAATTTATAATCATAACATAAAAACATGGTTTTGTTCACAGAGGTACTTGTAAGTGACAGATAAACCAATGCTCGTGATGTTATTGATATACACTGATACACTCGTAGGTATGATATAACACGCAGTTATCATTATAGATAATCTACAAGTAAAAATAAAAGACGGGACAATTCGTGAACACACGACATTATCGCTAAATCAGATGGCTACACAACACCGAGACACTATACGGATGAATAACTAGAAATTGTTATTCAAATGCATAATTAGCTTGCTTATAACGTTCATCTTTATGTATATATGTATATTCTAGTTTGGAGTCTGATGGATATTGATAATATGTAAAAACCTGTTTTGTCTAATAAAAGAATTTGAATTTGAATATTTTTCAACACATTACTGTGAATTTCAATGTTAGGCATTTGCGTCGTAATGAAAGTCATTATTACGATCCCAGGAAATTGGGCCCTATAGAAAATTAACACGTATATTTACAAATATGGTATTATGTAGCTCATGGATCTCATGATGGTCAAACAAGCGAGTCCAATTTAGCTGATGTTGAGTCGTTATTGTCGTAGGACAGAACGCTTAGCTATTCATATTGTCAATAGGTTATTTGCTAATAAATGTCATTTTGTTCAATTAATGTTCTAATTTCATACTAAGTCAAGACATAACACCACATCCTCGCATTAACCCGGCATTTTGGCTCGGCTCATGGGAGCTTGGAGTCCACGTGGCAACTAATCCCAGGATTTGGCGTAGGCACTAGTTTTACGAAAGCGACATCCATCAAACCTTCCAACCCAGAGGATAATAGGCCTTATTGGAATTAGTCCGGTTTCCTTACGATGTTTTCCTTCACCGAAAAGTCACGAAATAACACCGATGTATTTTTAGTATTACATAAACACGTAATTAAATAAGTGAATTATATGTATTTTTATTTGGGTAGTCAAAATATGATTACGCACATGTTTTAAAAAGCAAATACCAATTATCTTACTATCAAATACTTGATTAAATAATTAAAGCATTATCGCCTTCCACCATTGTCTTAAGTTTTAGTATCGTTTTAACAGATTTAACACAGCGTTACAATTCCATATTGTCTGTATAGCCTTCACTAATATTTGCCAAGTAAACTGAATATTTAGGTACAAAACCAACTTCCTAGTTTGTTTTGTCAATTTTATATTTGTTCACGAATATCGCCCGCTAAGAGGTTTGATCAATGGCTGAAGGTTAAAATAATCATTTTGTGGCTTAAATGTTTTGTCATGGAGTATACTCGATGTCGTAATGGCTCATTTCATCCGAATAGTTTACACTATTTGTTCATCTTACATGTACTGACTCTATATACTTCTTTAGTACCTTCTTCCTCTGTAAGTCTGATACTGTGAACTACATGCAAATCATTCATCACTTGGGAAGGGCAATTTCGATTTTATAACATAAATATATAAGTAGTCTTAGTTTTTTAAGCATCTCACTAATTCTGCAATTATCCGAAACTAAATATTAGTATTTTAGCAAATTAGGAGAATTTAAGATAACCACAGAAAATTATGAATCACCTAAGATACTCCTAAGATATCATGTCCACGAGTCTTCTAGTCTCAACAATAGTAAATTTTCGGTAATTCTCAATTATATATCGGCCCTTTTACTTAAGTGAATCAACTGTTACTAATAAATTTACCATTTATTAGATGCCTGAAACGTCCGAAATGCGGAAATAGAACCTTTGCACCGTAAGTTTTAATAACCTTTAATGTCAAGCTTTCGCTCATATATATGAGTCATAAAAAATATATAAATAGAAGCACAAATAAAAATTACCACAAATGATATTAGGTGATATACAATGAAGATAACGTCGAAACTGGATGTCAATATTTTTTTTTTCTTAAAGCGCATTCACAATTACTAAATGATTAGGTCTTGTTGAACGTTTGAGTAACAAATACGTAGAACTATTTTTACGCTTATTTTCTCCAGAAAATAACCATAAACTTGATATATATACCTAGTCGTGCAAACCAAATTTGTCAGTAACATTGGAATATTGATATTATACCAATTTCGAGGAGTGTAAGAAATCGACGGTAAGATTTTATGTATGCTCACATTGAGAAACAACCTGGCTAAACCATAGTATTACAACATTAGGTAACAAAGTAGTTACATTACGACACTATCTAAATCATATCTAAGTAGATCTGAATCAATTGAAAATTGTAAAAAGTCGAGGTCTCTGGAATCAAACAAAGTTCATTGACAATAGTAAATTTGCGCTTTGAGTCATTTCACTCCAAATACAAATAAAAGATCAAGACCATATTACTTACTATGGCAGTAGTAGAGAGCGAATATTGTACTGTTGTAAAAAATAATAAACTTGGCTGACTTTTTTTATGGTTACAAAGCGCTCAATAGTCGTTTTTGGTCCGGTTTTTGCACATCTGTCGGCTGGAAATAGATTGTATGTATGGGACTTTCCTTTGGTGCAAAAAGTTGAGGTCGAATGTCAGGTTTGCGAATCTACACAAAATTGTGTGACAATTTTTGGCCATAAATGTCGATAATTGCGTATATTATTATGAGTGCGTTGCGGGTAACCGCAGTACAGTAATCTATTTTTAGGAATAACTCTTAAAACAGGTTTTAATCATCTTTTGATGTCTTCTCGTCTTGAATACAGATGACATGCTGGTTAATGAATCAAGTCAACATTAGTGTAAATTGTAAATGTCTATATCATCAGGTAGAGTAATTATTTACCCGGATCCGATTTGTGAAGAACTAAAGTGCAAAGTTAGTAAAATTTTGAAATGCCCATACATTTTCGACATAATCACTACGATGTGAATGACACTAGTAATTATGAGAAACTATAATTTTTTTACTGAAACTTTCTGAACTACTACGTTTTATTTTCTTCTGTTGCTGCGATAATTAGTATAATTATATCGCTAAAAGGTCCGATAAAGGATTATATCGAACCTTTTAGCGAACGGGATCAAAACACCGGGATGAAATTTAAATTAATATACGCGATATAACCCGTTTCAGTTGTTTATTTCACTTTCTGAACTGTAATACGTTCACTAAAATGTAAAAAAAGGTTATTGGATCTTTGGAGCTCTCCTTTAGTGAATATTAGTCATAACTACAAGTTACTTTGTCACCTTGGTAAAGACATGGCAATGAACGCTCTTGGTGAATACTGAAATTATAAAAACAGCCACCGTTTGCTTACTGACCGACATATTTTTTGTTTTATAAGCAATTTATATGAAGAATTGGCAAGATACCTAGTTACGTTGATAAAGGTTAACAACAATAAGATTGTTTATATATTTTAAATAGATAGTCCCTTGTCCTGCGTTGAATCTGAATTACCTATATGATTTTTTCTTAGCCTATGGACGACAGGGTAGTCGTTGGATGCAGAAGGAAGAAGTTTAAAATTAATACCTGCATGCCATGCTTATTTAGTACTGTAATAAAATAATAGCATGGCCTTATGATACATTTTTTTAAACTAAATACTTACAAAAACTTTTGACAGCACGATAGCTTAGCAGCCACCTTAAGGAACTGTTCTAGGGATAGAGTCCAGTTCAATCCCTTTAAGAAGAAACAATAAAATGCCCAGTCACTGACACTGAACACAGCACTCTGAAAATCAAGTTAGCACTTCACGTCCTCACGGGTACCCAAACCCGTTCCGGAGTGCACCAAATTCCGGTTTTAGGAGATGTCACTCGGAATACTCCGGGAAAAGAAGACAGTTTCAATTCAACGCTAGTTCAGTTGAAAGGAAAGTCTTTATGAAAGTTTCGTGTAAACTTTTTTCGCGATGTCGGGGCGTCGCGGCGGCGGGCGACAGAAGCGTCGCAGTCGGCGGCCCGATGCGGACTGGCGCGTGACGTTGTCTTAACAAGTGTGCAATCGAAGCCTTCTCGTCGCGACGACCGGCAATGTGTGAGTGCTGGACTTGCAGATTCCTCTACCACAACACTACTGATGCATTGCGGCGCAAGTTTCATTTCAGCTTCCAACGCTCGCTTGCAGCGGATTAGACGCGTAAAACGTTTGATGCTAGTGGAATGGATAGCGCGAGGAATCAGATTATATTCACGACACACGTGAAAAGTATATCCGGGAGAGGCATCAGGTTCTGGAGGTTTTCTTCATTTATTGTTATGAGCCAGCGGGTGCATAGTGTTATGAAATTGCCTTTTTGTTCGTAGCGTCTGAGTCTCTAAGATGAGCGATTTTGAAGGCACGTTCTGAGGAATGAGATGCACTGAACAGGTAATGTTTGTTTTATGATTTATCTTATTATAATAAAATTTTATGAGGACAATCCAGGTCGTTCATAATTCTAAAACGATTAAATTGTTTAATGTATTGCATGAATACTACAGTAGATGCCTTTAGGTCCCTACGGGCCCAGAGTCCATAAACGAGTTTAATTTAGATGTGATAAGCTCATTAACCCATCTATATATAATGTATATTATTCCCTTAAGGCCATGCATGTTCTGTTCTTTTATATATTTTTAACCGACTTCAAAAAAACAGGAGGAGGTTCTCAATTCGAACAATTTTTTTTTTGTATGTATGTTACTCGATATCTCCGAGAATCGAAATTTTTGAAAATTTTTTTTTCGTAACGGATTATTTTTAAGCTTCAATGAAACTATTCATGATTTGTTTTACCATTTTTCAACTAAAAACATACTTAAGTGTAATTTTTTGAGCATGAAGTCAAATGAGGATTAGGTATCACATTGGATAGTAGATTTTTTGGTTCATATACTTGTCTAGTGTAGGTGAATTCATGTATATTTGCAAAAAATGTTATACTATGCATGACAGTGATCGCGTTTTACCAGCGCCATTGCTTCAGTTTACCCTTTTAACCTCCAGATTGTATCGGCATGACTATCAATAGTGAATTTATTGGTTAGGCTACAATAGCATTTGTTGAGTAACTTCATAATCGCAATAATATAATAGTTTTCCTTACCCGGCGACACGAGGCGTGTCAAGCGGTGTTCTGCAAATCATTGGTTGGGAAATGGCGGATTATTCTCACGGTAAATCATATTATTACTGTTTTGACCGTTTAAGTTGAACTTTAGGCTGTTTAAAACGGATTCAGAGCAAGCACCGCCTCTTAATTTGTTTGGATAGTTCAAGGAACTGACATTTCATTATAGTTTAATAACGTAAATATTGCACTGTGGTCTTGTTTCAAATAGTTTATCTATGGCAGGTTACTGTCAAAATCTTATCCGGATAAAGTTCATTTTGAGATCCGTTAACATCAATCAATATGTACCTACAACAAAAATAGTCAAGTCCGACTTTGCACAAAAAATATTAATCTCTTTTTATTTCAATTCAACAAACAATAACACAGAGTTTTATTTTTAAGAAATATATTCCTTCAGTCCGGGCGGAATGCAGACATATATCTGAAATTTCATCTAGTTCTTAAAGTGACAAAAACACTCTGGCCTCGAAAATTCACCCATATTTCGCTTTTAGTACAATATATTTTATTCCTTAAAAAAATACTAGTAAAAAATATAACTTTTCACCATTCATGACAGACAATAATTGATCAAACAACACAAACGCTCAAAGTTGAGAGTTCAAAATATGCATGCATTCAGTTCTAGCGGAGGAATGCATACCAATGTGTGTTATTTTTGGACTACGGATGTGTACACTTCTTCAATAATTGGTTTAGAGATGAAAGATTAACAAGACCGGATATATAAACGAATCATTTTATTCGTTTTAATAAGTTATATTGATATATGTGTCCTATAATATCAGAAGCTCGATATTTCCACCGCCAAATAGCTTACCAATTTTTTAAAATAATACTTTGCCCTCAGCATTTATAAGTATTAGTATATTAAACTAAAAACATAGCAAATATAACAAGTGAGATAGCTGCAGAAGGTAACCGTAGCACCGTAGGCGACTTACAGCAACATTAAATTTAATGAACATTTGTGCACAGGTATAATAGTTGAAATAGGCCTAACTAAAATCCCGGGCAATCTCAGTTGTGCCATGTCGAAACGGTCCACAATTCGCACGGTCCCTTCTCTAGCTCTCACGATTAACATTTCCACTGATAAGGTGGTATTTAACTCACATAATGGACATAAATAATCGCTAAATGTCCTGTCAGTACGTTTTATCAAGGAGATTTACTGTACTAGCGCTTTAAATTTAACAGCTTGGCACTCTAGGTCTTGACAGGTGTACGAGTAAACAGTTTTAAAAACAAAACGAGCCAATAATATAATGAAGATAGGACACACCACGGTCACCATATATGAACATGTGCATCAAATGGTCTGATAATGAAAATAGGAATGTAATGAGAATTATATTCTCCAAATATCTGGAAAATTTAGAGCTGCTCTAGTTTTAGGTAGCTATCTTCTAAAGCCTGAACTATTAAATCGCTTTGATAAAAAATAATCTTTGCATGACGTTTTAGCTTTATGCAGATAATGGCTCATCTTGTGCGATTTGTGCGTAATCCCCAGAGAGACAAAACAACAGTGACTACTGTCTTCGGTCGATTCACCTATGTAAGTAAAAACTGTTGATCAAACGTCAAAACGAAATGTTAATACCAAAAAATATTTGGACACTGAAACTGTAACGTTATGATACTCGTATGCTATGAATAAAAATGCACCTTCTGTACATTTGAGCGTGCAAAGGTATGGACTACCTGTGATTTTTTACATTGCCGGGATGATCTTTCAAGAAACCAACGGTTTAAAGCTAGCTCCCTAGCTACTAGCTCACGAGTCACAACATACCAATTAACATTTATAATATTATCAAGAGCAATAAAATTCGCTCTATTGGTATGAAAGCATTCATGTCAAATACTTTCTTTGAATGTTTTTCAAATAACATCAATCGCTTATTCAAGGACTGATGTAGACTTTGTTGGTGTCTCTATTCATCTAAGGTGTGCCGCGGCTGTCCAGATAACTCTACTAATGTAACAGCGATACCGTTTGAGTTACGACTCGCCTGATATTGTGGAGTTTGATAAATAAGCGAAAGCCGGGTTATTGTTTTGTTCCTGCGCATATCAAGCTGACGACTTCATTTGCGGCCTTCTTTGTGTTAACAAATCTGACTATCCATTAGTCCATTATAAAAAACAGAATGCCTGTAACTTAGGCTAATGAAATATGTATCCCGAAATCGTCAAATACTATGTTTACTTAAGAGGTTTTTTCTAAATCCGGTGCAACGCCAAGCACAAAAAAAATAATTCCATATTATTTTGAAAAACACTACAGTATCGTTTAAAATTTCGTGATACAGAATAGACCTTTCCCATGAGACCGGGTCACGTCGTGACCCGAATCGTGGTTTTTGTCAACATAAACAAGTATCTACAACTATCTCGTATTTTTAGCGCAAAACTAGTAAATGAAATAGGCTATAATTTCCAACGGTGTACTAATATAGTGTGATAGTGTTGTTGATAGTTCGTTTGATAACCACAAAGTTAGAACAGCAAACCACCCACATTGCCGGAACGTTCAGATACCTATTTTACGACTTTAAATTACTACCTACACCTTATACAGTCTAAGATAGTTGGGAGTTTTTACTACGGTGCTATAAATATTGGAAACAAATCATTTTTTATATTTATTTAATCTTATCGTATGTCACCATGACTCTCACGTTTTAATAAGTATGTGTACTATGCGAAATGTAACGCATGACGTTATAACTAAATAGGCAACTGTTGCGAACGCAACCTTTTTTTATATAATTTATTCCGTGCAGTTGCTAAACGCTCGGGCTCGGCTAGTATTCGGGGGCTTCTTTTATGCACCAATGGCAGCGCACCACATAAGCTCCAGCGCAGCCAATTAGAATTAATTAGGGACATAAGTTTACCTTAAAATCTATTGTAAAAATCACTACTTCATCTTGAGAATCCATACAGTCACCACCTTTCGCTGTTAACCGCTTTTTGGCACTACTCTTGTTAACCAGTACCTATGAGATAATTATACACCTACTATACGAAACGAAGCTTTTATTTGAGTCGTCGAGATCCTGAGGTTGGCGGCTACACAACCACCATATTCGTTCTGATGGTTACTATTACTACTGTTTATTTACTTATGGACATGTGTAGTCACAAGGATTATCCGGTAGTTAGAAACCTTTCAAATTCGGTTGAGTTCGCCTCAACCAATCTCGTTTGAAGTGAAAACTTAGTAGAAGTATTCCAGTAGTAATCATTAAGTCTGGTGCGGAAGGGTAATTGGGATTTTACCCACGCTCCCCGAACCAAATTATACAGTAGAGTTATATGTAGAGTAAAAAAATTGGTTAGTTATAAATAGATTAGAAAAAATATTTTCATCAACACATTACAAATTACATAATGAAACTTAAAACGACATAAATCATTCCAAATAATGACAAAAATTAAAATTATATCGACAGTGGAAATTTCAAATGTCGTAAGTCGCATATAAAAGTATGTCCCTTACGACATTTGAAATTTCCACCGTCGATATGGTCTCCAGTGAGCAAACGCAGGGCACGACTAGCGTGGTGGTTCTAACGACATCGAGTTAGTCTAAGAATTGTCCGTCTAACGCGATTGTTTAATTTGGTTGTGAACAGACAGATATAACTAACAAAGAATAAGAGTTATTAAAAAAAACACAATCCTCAATAAAATCTCAATACTTGTAACTTGGCGTCAAACTGGCGTCAAAGAAGTTGTCGATACTCATCTAAAGAAGTCACCTTCACTCTCTACTTGTCTTAATCTGGCATTGAAAGTATAGCCCATGTTTTAGCTAATAAGTGGGCCCATTAACAGAGTAATGACGCTGAGCACACGCGCATAAGGGCAGGACTAGTCGGCGCACTACACCTGTCGCATGCGTAGTATTGACACCATAAACTATCGTCTTACGGAGATCGTACTAGGATGTTTTATACGATGGTAGCTAAAAAACATACAGCTTAAAGGTTTGGGCACATAGGCGCGTTTTGTGAGCGTGGCGCAGCGGGGCGCGACGCTGCCGTCCTCCGAATGTGTGCCTTATTTCGTTACATTAGCCACACCGGTGTCACGCTGCGCTACCGCCACGCTCACAAAACATGCCTATGTGACCAAGCCTTAAGGCTATGCGGTGACTGTAATCAATTTAAGGAACTTTGACGAATCAAATACTTTCGTGTTTGGAGTATTGGTCGCGATCTAGTAGATTTATAATAGAACAGCGATTAAGTAACAGAAACTTATTTAACTTCATGTGCGGTTTCGGAACTTGCAGGGTGTGTGAGGGGATGAGATGGCGCTCTTTATCATAATTATAACGATCATGGTTGGCTTATCAGGCAAACCATGATTTAAAATTATTAAAGCGTTTTTCTGTGTGTGATTTTAATTTGAGATCATCATGTCGATCGCAATTGTAATTAGAACATAAAAATATCAATATAAAAAATCTTTGACTATTTTACCATGCTCGTTGTTCACCCATAAGCTCATTTTCTGGGCACCCCACGTGTTGTCTATTGCTGGCAGTTTGCCTTGCGCTTGCTTCGCGCGACCGTTTCACTGCGCACGCACATACGATCGATACTGGATCGATGCACTTGATTTCTACTGCATTCTGTGATCTAGTGATACCTGTGTGACCTTATTGTAGGCTGTCTTTATGGAGTGCACTCAGATAAACGCCAACGGTTTGGTTTTTAAGTTATAGCAAAAGTAACTGAACTTCGACGAAATAATACTACCTACGTGTACGATAATAGTTATTTGTTATACAAAATTAAGGGTGAAAAATTGTATTTTAACTGCGAGTGTGGAATTGAAACTCGAGCAAGCGAATGGATTCTATAGTTTTACCACGAGCAAAGCGAGTGGTTTTAAAATAGAATCCTGAGCGTAGCGAGTGTTTCAATACACGAGAAGTAAATTACAATTGCACCCGTGTGTAACACAAAACTTTTCCCCTCACTACAGCGAACATGCAAAAAAACGTTTTGAAATCGCATTGACTTTTTCTTTGCGTTTAGATACATTCAACATTTTTACAAAAGGTGCCTTTAGCTTGGTTAGCTTGTGGTGGCCAGTACGATTTTCGAATGTTCTAATTCAATTTTCAACTCGGTGCGTAAGCGAGGCTTGCCCGCGCCCGCCGCCGCCGCCGCGGGGGCAAGTGAGCTGTACTTCGCGAATTTAGACTTTAAAACCATAGCAATAAGAGCTATGAGAAGTCAACTCACTTTAATCACTAGTGGATAAAATGCGTTTTTACCCTCTCGTATTAAAGGATAAACAAGCGCTTTACGAGCTAGTGAGGGGAAAAGTACTTTATACAACACGGACTTCCGTGACAATGAAAAGCTTTTCAAGCTTTTTGAATGACCTAAATAAGGTACGATATTGGAAAGATTAATTATGTCATACGTTAGTATACAATACGTTCTCAGGGACTCTAAGCATATGAGTCTTCACATGGGCATTCATTATTGTTTCACATAATCGATTCAACGTATATTCAGTTACCTACATATGGACCTACATAATCCGACTATATAGAACTGTTTAATATAGGGTTGAATATGTTGAAATATAACATAGAATTGAGTTTATGTAGTCCTACATACCAATATGTAGATGTAAATGAATAGAGACCTTCATACAGCAAATCGACTGAAAAGCTGTTCGTTATTCATTATATCACGATTGTATTAAAACGCTATTACAAATAACTAATACAAATAAAATCTCAGTCGAAATGTATAGTCAACCAATCTGATTTCTAAGCCACTTGGAACCTTGTCACAGTGACGTTAATAAGAGATCTTTTTATCTCGTCTTTCGTATAGATTCTCAATGCGACAAGGAACGAAGTGGCCCATAAATCAAATTGGTTGACTGTACAGTCAGCGTCATATAGTTCGTAGCATTCAAAGTACTGAAATAGTTCGGTACACCATACTAATTCTATGGTGTACCGAACTTTTTGCGTACTTTGGATGCTACCAACTATATGATGCTGACTGTACCTATGCCTACCTATACCAATGTTTAAGTTCAGTCTACAAAGTCTTCATAATTTAAATATTCTTGTCGTCGAGTGAAACATAGTAGACACGATAAATAGTTATTTGTTATACAAGGGTGCAAAGTTGTATTTTAACTGCGAGTGTGGGATTGAAACTCGAGCAAGCGAATGGATTCTATAGTTTAAAAGTAATAAGTTTTAAAATAGAATCCTTAGTGTAGCGAGTGTTTCAATACACGAGAATTAAATTACAATTGCACCCGTAACACAAAACTTTTCCCCTCACTACAGCGAGGAAAGGAAGGAAACATGCAAAAAACGTTTTGAAATCGCATTGACTTTTTCTTTGCGTTTAGATACATTCAACATTTTTACAAAAGGTGCCTTTAGCTTGGTTAGCTTGTGGTGGCCAGTACGATTTTCGAATGTTCTAATTCGAGGCTCGCCCGCGCCCGCCGCCGCCGCCCGCGCGAGCAAGTGAGTGTACTTCGCGAATTTAGACTTTAAAACCATAGCCAAAATGCGTTTTTACCCTCTCGTAAAGGATAAACAAGCGCTTTACGAGCTAGTGAGGGGAAAAATAATATATAATCTTACAGGACATCCTTACACTAATTGGCTCATGACTGATCTTTGAATATTTATTTTTAGAACTTACATGATAAATTTTAGTAATATCAATGCCAATTGTTAGTGTTAAGTGCAACTCACTCTTTGTATAGATACCAGTGTACAGGCTACTCAACGCAATACTATTCAGAGATTCTTGTGGTTATTTGTTCCGGTGATTATATGACGGCGTTAAACAAAATTGAATGGCTTTGAACACATTACTCTGTGTCCCTATGATTACGCGTAGTATGTAATAAGTAACTGTGAATTACGTTTAGAAAGGGACACAAACTTATTAAAAACAATCGTGTGAAGGAGATGCACATGTTTGTTTACGGACATTTACGGTAAAACGTGAATTGGTCAGTGTGTCAACAAGAAACTCGTTTCGCTTGAACAGCCGAGTCAAATCTAAAATGCGCTTTTTAAATGGTTACCATTTTTCTTTGGAGCAGGTACAGTCAATGTCAATAGTTAGCAGGCAAAGCCGCCGAATACACCTCTATAGTTGTTTATTTGTATAGCTAACGAAGGGGTTATGATATATTTGGCAGCTTTAGACTACCAATAGTTGTATACGTACTTTATTGGTTTTTATTATTCTACCTATTTTATGTTATGTAGATTCCGTAGCATGCTCGTTGTGATTTAATAATTTTGGTGTAGTCGTCTTACAATTACTTACTAAACTACAAATGATTGGCAACCGATTCAACTATAATCATAAAGAAATGCGAAACAAAATTTTAGCTAATATGTTAGAAAGTTTGATGTTCAATTTTTAGTAAGTAGTGAGTCTCATCAATTTTAGGTTTACGAGTATACACGTAGAATACAATTAAAATCAGTTAAGACTTCGGTTTTTCTCGGGTATCATCGCTTAAATCCAGAGTCGGAAATGACACGATATACATTGCCGCGATTACTTTTAGGTAGCATTTAATTTGAAGTATCATAAACGCAATGTATAAGCACCTGCCAAGATGACATTATTAACCGGTAGACCTAGGAAATTTATTGCAGAAGCGACATGAATTTGAACATTAATTATTTAATGAAGCTATACTTGTATACAGTATATAAATATATGTATACATACATGAGTCAATATTTTGCTGTTTGGTGTAAGTAGGTACGATATTATGTCGCATTAATCATTGATAATTATACCTAGATATTTTTCTAGCACGAACGGTTTCTTGTAAGTGATTGACAAAATAAAAACATCGACAGTCCTGTTATCGATAAGTACCACTTCAACGTCATACAGGTCAACAAGACTAATATTAGGTAATAGGGTTAAAAGTAAATAAAAATAACAAAACTATCTATTTATTTATATTTTACATACTTCAGAAAACAATTTTGAACTATTAATTGCAAATAAAAAAATAAGTTGGATCAAGTGTACGGATTACGTTCAATTTGTTCAAGATCGATGTCACGCGGCGCGGCGGCAGAATGTGTGTACGTATTGTTGTTGAATTACTATGTACTTACTTATCGATAACAGGATTGTCGATATTTTGATTGTGGCAAGCACAAAGCAAATGTCGTTCCTGCTAGAAAAATATCTAGGTATATTGATAATAAAATAATCATGAAATTAAAATTTTAAAAAACCGGCTTCAACCGTTATTTATTCATATTGCTTGCCCGATTTTGGTAATATTTCATTTTCATATAGTAAAACAACAAAGCTAAGCTCAAAATTAAAAAAATATATATTTTTTGTTTGATCTTGTTAGAAATGTCTACTTTTCGTAATTTTTC
This sequence comes from Grapholita molesta, assembly GCA_022674325.2. Taxonomy (NCBI): domain Eukaryota; kingdom Metazoa; phylum Arthropoda; class Insecta; order Lepidoptera; family Tortricidae; genus Grapholita; species Grapholita molesta. The sequence continues at coordinate 8,876,200 of CP053126.2, forward strand.
CTTGATCTGTAACTATTGTAAGTTAAGAGGAAACTGGAGTATGCAATTTTCCATACAAACGCTCTCGACTGTTTCCTCCCTGGTTTTTAACCCTAGAGCAGTGATTTTTTCAGCACAGATTGATATCATCTATATCTGTGTCGGTATGTTTTGTTTTTTTGGATATTTTAGTTTTTTTAAGTTTTAGAGCTCTGTAAACATTGCTAAAAACGGCTCACTCAACTATCTCCGCAAACAGTCACTTGTTATTCAAATAATATAGCATAAAACACAAAAAGCAAAACGGTCCGACACTGAATAACTCTTCATCATTCTGTTCCAAAAATTTTATTCAGATTGGTTAAGTTTTGGAGGAGGAAAACGTCGAGAGCCAAACCTCGATTTTTGAGATTTTTACGCGGGCTTTTTCGCCTGAGCTGCAGTTGTCCCTATCGCACTGTTTTTGGTGGGGTAGGCAATCTACCAAATATGTACAGTCGCCATCAGATATATCGGAGCTGTGGAGGTGGTCAAAAATATCTGAACAACGCCTCTAATGGCAAGGCGATAAAGTGCATGTTCAGATATTTGTGACCACCTCCACAGCTCCGATATATCTGATGGCGACTGTACACAGTCAAATAGTCATGAGCAATAGTCGACATTGAATGTCGATGATCTAGTGATGTAATGAGGTATCGATAAACCGAATTTTGGTACAGTTAATGCCATCGGAGTAACTGTTCTGAAGAACAGTAACATGTAAATGTTACTGAAGTAATAATGTCAATTGTATTGCATGGAGTAGTGAGAAGTAAATAAAATATACTATACTAGCTTTTCCCCGCGGCTTCACACGCGCACAAGAATACCTGTAACAGTTGACATTTGACTCCATCTCCATACAAACTTTTAACATACTTAAAGTGAATTTTAAAAAAACGCTGATATGTCTTTTCTTGTATTTAAATAACGAGTGTTTACACAAAATTTCAAGTCTCTTGCTTAAAATTTTACACAATCCCCATACAAACTTTAAACCCCCTTTTTACCCCCTCAATGGTGTAATTACCGAAAATCCCTTCTAAGTGAGTCCTTGCGATACATAAACTACCTATTATGAATAAATCAGCTATCTAAGCTAAGCGGTTTGGGCTGGGCGTCCATCAGTCAATCACGACTTTAACGTTTATATACAGGGTGTCTCATTCAGATCGGTCAGGGGCCTATTGCATAAGTTTACTAATAATACTAGTTACAAGTCAATGATTTACAAGTCGTACTTATTTGTGTTGCATAACCATTTTTGGTTTTACTAATAATACAAGAATATTCCTGTTGCATAAATTGCTAATAATATTTCTAAACTGCTTACAAGTTATAAGATCTCAAATTACTAGTACTAATATATTCTGTTGTATAATATATTTATTGGAACTTGTAAAATTGGTGCTAATATTATCAGCGATTTATACAAATCATAAGTAAATTTGTTGGCTGAATGAGTAAAACCTTTGCCAAGGTCATGTTTAGGCTAGGCTTCATTGGGATTAATTCGCTTTCCTCACGATGTTTTTTTATTCACCGAAAAGCGACTGATAAATATCAAAATTATATTTCGTACTTAAGTTCCGAAAATCTCATTGGTACAAGCCGGGGTTCGAACCTGCGATCTCTGGATTATAAGTCAACGTTGTTACCGCTAGGGTACTACCAGCGCTTTTCAGAAGTTTTTCAGTACATACAAACGTTTTTCAATATATGTTATAATTTAAAAAAATACGGGAAAACGTTCACAACAGCGAAAATTGAAAATGTACGTTTTGATTTTCTTCTTAATTTTTTTGTTTCGTTTTCGTTTTTGTTCTTAATTTTTGGTATAACTGTTTAACGGTTCATCAATGGATGAAAATGTACGTTTTGATTTTCTTCTTAATTTTTTTGTTTCGTTTTCGTTTTTGTTCTTAATTTTTGGTATAACTGTTTAACGGTTCATCAATGGAATACTAATATTTTAAAAATATGGTGCCCCTGACGTACGTAGAAATAATAACAAGTTTGTTCGAATAATTTGTGTTTTTGCTTTCATTTTGCAACAGAAACTAGTAAAATTCACTAATTATATGAGTTATTAGTACTAATGTTTTGCAACGTGTACTTCAATACTGCTACTTTATTATGCAACAAAAAATTATAAATTACAAGTCAAGGTACTAATATTATTAGCTTGTAATTTAGATACTTGTATATTGTATTTTGTACTTTATTATGCAACATAAAAGTACAAGTTATAAAACAACCATTATGGGGAAATCTGGAACTACCTATAAGACATAGAAAGATTTGTACTTAGGAACCATGTCATCGATTTTAGGGACAAGAAAAACTGCAAACAGAGATAAAAAAAAAACTAGTACTCTGTTCGAGAATCGAACCAGGTTGTTTTGGAAAATAAAACTTTAAATTATTTCCGATTGCATAAATGGATTGTGTAGGCAGCAAAAGTTACCATAAAACATGATATCTCAAATGAATAAAATGCATTGTAATTCAATATCTTTTAATTTTAATTTTAACAACTGGTGTCTATTCCAAAACTGAACACATTTTTTTTAAAATCCATATGCAGTTTTTCTTGTCCCTAAAATCGATGACATGGTTCCTAAGTACAAATCTTTCTATGTCTTATAGGTAGTTCCAGATTTCCCCATACTGACCGATCTGAATGAGACACCCTGTATAATGCTATAAGTTTCATCTTTGGAGCGCTGGTAGCCTAGCGGTAAGAGAATGCGACTTGCAATCCGGAAGTCGCAAGTTCAAATTGTACAGGCATTTTGCCACGGCTCATGGGAGCCTGGGGTCCACTTGGTAACTAATCCCAGGATTTGGCGTAGACACTAGTTTTACCACCTGACCTTCCAATCCAGAGGGTAAACTAGGCCTTATTGGGAATAGTCCGGTTTCCTTACGATGTTTTTCTTCACCGAAAAGTGACTGGTAAAATATCAAATGATATTTCGTTCTCAAAACTCATTGGTACAAACCAAGGTTCGAACCTGCGACCTCCAGATTGCAAGTCGCACGCTCTTACGCTAGGCCACCAAGCGCTTTTTTATGAGATTATGGTCATAAACTAATGTCTCAATAGCTTTATAAATTATATGAAGAAGCATTTACCTGGTATTCCATCATCAAACCCTGACATGGTACTAAAGGGAGGTTCGAAGCTACAGGCTGCTATACGCCTGCCCGACAGGCTCGCGGGCTAAATGTACCTAAACTGCACAGTAACACCGGGTGGTGTTACTTTTGTATTATGAAGTTTTGTACTTAAATAATTCCAATCCCATACGGAAAACTATTATTGCATAAATAATTATCTCTATCAATTGGCAACATCAGCCTGCAAAGCGAATAAAACATACCCAAGTGTTAAAGAGTAGGTACCTACTTACTCAAGTAACTACGAAAGGTTTTGATAATGTTGCAGCTTGCCTAATGTTAAAGTATAGATTTAAAATTGAATTGCATAAAGTTACTACTACTTAGGTACTCAATCGCCGAACTTGCCGACGTTGGTAATTAGTACATACGTAGGTACCTAGGTACTACCAGCACGTCGTTGCAGGTAGGTAGGTATATCTATTTATTAGCTTAGCTCATTAAAACCGCATTTTGTATTATTTGTTAATGTACCTATATATTTATTGTTATTTAAGTGTTTTATTATTTATAGGTACATAATTATATTATTATAAATGATGAAGTAGGTTTACCTCAATATATGGGTCAAAAAAAAAACAAATCCGAAATTGGTCCAAAGAAATCTCGAGTATCAATAAACGGACGCCTGGTCAAAATTATATTTATAACCTTAGACTATATAATATTATTAGACTCCACGCTGCCAACAACAAATTGTGACTACAAATGGCGTCGGTCGACTCGTACTGACGGGCTTCACACACATACGCAAGGCATTGATGCGCGGGACTCCCAACAGTCGCCTCCGAACGTCAAAGCACGCCGCAGTGGACCAAAAGATATTAAAATATGCCGTCATATGCTGTAATATCAAGTAAAAATGCTACTGATCGACCCAAAAAAACTCCCCCAATCACTTTTCATCAGTAAATAAACAATTAACCACGTAATTACATTAAAAAATAGTAAATTCGCTAGCTATTTACTTCACGCCATCTGTGTTGCCAGACAATCGGGTCAATCAAAATCGGAGAAATTTCCCGAACGTAGGGTAATTGATGTTCCATTTTGTTAACTATTATGTATGAGCGCGGAGCGGGTTTGATGTAGGTACAGGTTTTTAAGTTTAGTTTTAATTAATTTAATTTTCGTTTTGTAATTTATTTCTATGTTCTTTTATTTATCACAACTGTAAACGAATCGATACCAATAATGTTGATTAAAATTTTATAATTTTATTAAGTAACGTTCTTTACCAAAAAAAAGTACACAGTGTTCTTTTGCAAATTATAACCCTATTTGTATCACCTATGTAATTGCAACCAGCTTTTCATTTTAATAAGTTTTTTAAAGACTACGGTAAACCCCTATACACTACCACCATAAATTGTCACGACAAATCGTCATAATTTAACTATGCGACCTGTTGTTTTGCAATCTTAGTTATGAAATTGCTAATAAAGGCTATGAATATCTTTAAGTAGTTTAGGATATTACTTCTTGGTTGAAAAATTATGGCTTGGCTGTTTCATACTAAGTAGGTAAGTCAGAACATTCAATCGCGTCTCGCGTCAATTCACGTCTATGGCCAACTCGTTGTGTTTTAAGTAAATACCTACATTAAAATTTAAAATTTGAGAGTTTAGTCAAACAATAAAAGTGTATTTGTTTTTTTGTACATTATATTCCCGTACTGATCACATTTTCTCTGGGATAAACCTATGAGGATTTGAAATTCAGTAGTTTTTTTTGTCTTGGCGGGGCCATTGCTGTGCCTCATAATTAATAAATGTGTATAGTAAAAGTGCTTGAAATTATAGTATAGGGTCGAGAAGAGTGAGAAAACACACACATTTACATCGTGTACTTTTATCAATTTAATATTAGTGAGTTATTCTGTTTTTCGTTAAATTCGCCGCTTCTGAAATATATTTTACTATATTTATTAAATCATACGCATATCGTCGTTTTTTTAACAAATATGTTTTATTTAACAAATATGTATATTCATAACACATTTTTTATACTAAAATATTTAATCTGAAATTGGGTTTTTTTTTTTTAACTGGCACCACACGGAAATACGCACACATGTAAAGCGGCCGCCATTACGCGTCACAATTCGTTGTATCGGTGGATTCCTTCTGTAGGTTTACTACTTCTATGTTTATAACAAAGAATATTTTCGCGTCGCGTGCCGGTATGAACAGAATAGCGAGTGGCTTAGTGGCTGGTTGCGGCCGAAGTGCGCGGGCTCAGTCTGTGTGCGTGAGCCACACACACAGGCACGATGGGGCCGCGAGGCACTTCGCGCGCCAGCGCGACAGATATAGTCGTTCAAAAATCTCAAATCTGAGAAAGGGCTTCGGTACTGTTACCTCTTAAGTTTTATGAAATTTGATAGAATCGAATATATGTATTCACATTAACGACTGTATAAATGTATGATATACGTCAAACTATTGTTATTTGACACTAAGAAGGCAGACTGTCAAACTATTCTAGTACTTGCTAGCATCTTTCTTATTTCAATATAAAGGTTGTGTTAGTTTTGAGCTACAAAGGAGGTTTCGTTGCTCATATCGTTCTTGTACCTACTGTATTCAATAAGACAACGAGTAATATATATAATTAAAGGTCAAATCTGTAAATTGATAACTCTATGTGATAGACGAGGGATTCACGACAATTACCGACGTTGGCCGTAGTCTTAACTGATTTTAATTGTATTGTATAACGTAGTACATTATTAATACAACAAATAAAATAAAATAATCATAATTATACCTCCTAAGGCCCACCATACAAATAATATCCTATTCGAATTTGTTCTTTACTGTGTAGGACATAAAGTAGAATCTCTTTTGTGTCAAAATCAAAGGAAACAAATTAAATTCAACTCTGTGCCAATTGTATACAATTCAAACTTCATTATAATAATTAGTACTACAGGTAGGCCCATGGGCTGTACGAGGATAATTGAAATATATAATTATTATCTTATGATTATAGTCTAAGGTACTCATCTTAGGTTCTGACTTTGCGACAACACATTTATTCTACTATGTCCTTATATAAAATGAAAACGAAGGGAATGACATCGAAACCATTCTTCTTTTTGATTTACGCCTCGGATCTAATTCGTTTAGCAATAATTACTCAAGTCAAAGTTCACAGGCCAGTCTACCTCTGGAGGCATATTTGTAGGTTGGGAAAAGGTCTTGCTGGAAGTATAAACAGGCTCAAGATTTCTAAGCAAATGTCTTGCCGATCGCAAGCTCACATAACCCGCATTTACCTTCCTGATACAGCGTTTTATTATTTTTACTTTAAAAAACAAAGTGCACAGTTTATATTTTCTTGACTTCAAAAAAGATTCTTCAAGCCGCGTAGAGTATTTTTTTAGAAACCAGTGAATCAGTTCAATGATATCTGAAATTTTACATACTTTCTCACACTGGCTACCACATGGTAGTGCGGAAAGTATTCTGCGCTATATTTAAAAACTTTGTAAGAAATACTAGTTACATTTAACTCTATTATTAAAACAAAAAGTATTTCAAGTAAACAAGAAATATACGAACATATATTACATATATATTAAACAAATAAAATAAAAACATAATAAACTAAATAAATACCCAACAACTTACCATACTTAAATAAAACTAGAGATAGAAAATTTGGCTCAAATCGCTGTGAACAAGCAATCCAGAGTAGCAGCAGGCTATATATTGAATTGCATGTTGACAGAGATTTGGGCCGTATTCTCATACGGGATGGTGATGGCATCCACTGAGCAATATAGTAGCCAGTTCCCTGGTCACATGAGTGACCCGAAGCCTCTATCACCACTCACGTGATTGAAATTTCTCAGTGACCTCTATTATTATAATAAAATAAAGGGTGATAGCTGGTAACTACAGCTACCAAAAGCATGTGAGTAGATCAGGAGCATCGAGAGACAGGTAGTGTCCCAAACCAAGGCCCGAACGTCATTCCGTCGGCATGTATACACAAGTGTGTTGTTTTTTTTATCGTGAGTGATACCAGTGTAAAGTGATTCATTAATCATTATTTTTTTATATGACAGATTTCGAAAAAGCTAAAAACTTATTGAGCAACAAACATACAGACACAACATTCCGTGTTATTAAATTAATACATTCAGTTGTGACTAAATCATACATCTTATTTTGCCAAATCACACCGCATATGACATAATTCCAAACAGTTACGACGAGGCCACCCATCTAAAACGGCGTAATGGCCTACACATTTAGATGCCAAAACCACTGTCTTTATAACAAGTAAGAATGACAAATGACACTTGATGCATGGGCACGCGCAGCTAATACCATATATATTATCCCACCGATTAATTTTACCGTTAGTTAATACTTTATCATTAATTTTCAACCTTATTTGCAATGCTATAAGTATGTTCCCGTAGTACTAGATGTGTATTATGAAGTGATTGTGTAAAGTCGCCGCAGGTATGACCCGGGCCTTAATTGTACGTTGAACATAGCTTGCATGTAAATACTTAGACAGGACGATGGTATTTAGACCTCGTTTATATATGACCAATAATAATTTCTGTTGTAATCGACTCCAATATGACTTAATAACATGTAACTAACTTAATAATACGGCTTAAAAAAAATTAAATAAGTTGTAAACTGCCATCTTTTTGGAGCTTTGCCCCTCTCACTTGGTACTCTGCAGTGTACTTTAAACCTTAACATGTTTACATCCACAGGTATGTGTAACTATTACGAGATAAAATAATAACAGTGTTAGTTCTAGAATTTGTATCTAAACTCCAAACTGCATCAAAATCATTTAGCCATGTGAAGGAGGAACACATAAATATCTGAATATCAAATACCTCTCGGTATACCCGGTATTTTGTATTTATAATATTAAATACAGCTAATTAGCTATGTATAGTAAAGAAATTATTCTATAAACGAAATAAGCAAATAATGACATGCTCACGGATTTTAAACTGACTACAAAATGACATTGCAAACCGACAAAGAAACTACAAATTGTTCATAAAAATCTACTTCCGTAGACATATACACCAGGTCAGCATAAGCCAAAAGGCCTCAGTGAAGACATGATTCAACACTGTTATTGCGATTCACGTAATAAGATTACACGACAATTACCTGCCCAAAACGCCTTAAGCTCTAGGAAATGTTTTTAATCGCCAAAGCATTTTTCACAGTTCAAATGCACTACGTGTTATTATGGCACATTACGCTTTAGCAAATTAAAGGGTACATTTCTGCCAAGAGGATAACAATTTGACCTGTCATTTTGATCTTTGTGCCTGATATCTTAAGTTGCAAAATTGAGTAACATCTTGGGAGTTTAAAGCCGTTTTTTTTTTATTTGTATAATTTAAACGAGTCAATACTAATCTTCAGCGATTAGATTATTTTCATCTCACAAATAAATACCAAAATTTTGATGATGATTTTTACAAAAATAAACAAAAAGTTATTACTTACTTACCTACTACTATTACGTATTTACGACTACTAGGTACTACTTAAAAATTCATAATCTAATTCATTACAGAAGTCGGAGACAAATGATATTTCTCATAAATTAAGAATATTAGCTATTCGCCGATAGATGGCGCTAAACTCTCTTACATTCACTGTTTTGCTTCGCTAACCAAATTAGGATTATGCTACTATTAGGCTCATTTATTTTACTTTTTCTTAATAATAAATAAAATTTGTGGTTAACTAGTAAGTGCATAAGTCAACTGTCTAGTCAACTTTCCGCAGTCCAGCTTCAGGATTACCGAAACTACTTTACAGAAATCATCCAAAACGTGTGATGCTTGAATGAAGACTCGCTCTTTTGCTTTAAACAGATTATATTTTATTTTATGTGTCACAAAAGTGTCAATCTTACGAGTTCTAATCGGCTGTGGAATTAGCGTCAATAATGATTCCTCATAAAATAATTGCAAGGGTAACGAAATATGTTACGCCTTAAGCGAATTGCAACATGTCGATGTTTTAATTGTATCGTGATTTGACAAAGCTAAATAAATGATAAATATATAATAAACTTACAAACCTTTCAATGAAGGTTTAAGTATTGCGCAACCTATAATATTAGGACATGATTACATGGCAGGTTCGTACCTACATAAAGTACTATAATTTCTGCTACATTACATACAGTTTTTTTTAGTTAATCATGTTGAAAAATTAACGTGCTTCTTGGATGTTGTAATATACTTCCCTTTTCTTAGGTAGTACAGTCAGCAGCAAAAGTCGCTAAGCTCGTGAGGTGTTTATAATGAGCTATTTCATTGTTAAGAGAATAAGAGCGTGTCAAGATCATTCTGCCCCGCTTGGCAATTTCTGCTGCTGACCGTAAATTGCCTGATTGTTTCACTCCTGCATAACATCATTAGGTATAAAAGGGGAGAGGAATGGAGAGTGAATTTTTAAGGGGTGGACGGGAAGCTACTAGTTAAAATACGGCTACGCAAAAATTATCATTAAAACCTTTCTCTACCTAACCTATTTCGACAAAAAATATCAATTTTTCAAATTTTTACTTATGTTTTAACTGTGGGATAAATGTATTCCTTACGTTGGGCTACATACTATATACGCGTAACATCAAAGCAAAATAGGGTATGTAGAATCGTAAATAAACATCATTCAAATTGCAATCAACACATAATCTATAACCGCTTTTATTTTGCAGATTATACCTATTAGGTATTAACCATAAACAAAGCTGGCATCAACTTCCATAAAAGTATCATAATATGAATACAAATAAATAGTAAAATAAAACACTTTGCAACATAAATCATTCGCAAATCCCTCAATTGCTTAATCGAACGTCAAAATATTTATAACGACGTATGGACTTTCATTTTCCATAAACGATAAGTTATGTAAATCGGGACAGTAGGTCAGCATAATCCAATAAGCACCAACCTGCAGTGACTGAAAATAATCCATCAACTGCAGGCTGTTGTAATATAACTAATACAACCTTAAGCGCGTGTGCTGAATCCGGCCTCCATACAAACGCAGGTGGACCGTCGATGGATGGGTTCCCGCCTGCGTGCTTTTTCTACAACTGCTTTTACTACAAGAATTTCGTACAAATCATTTTAAATTTTCTTCAGGTAATGCGTAAATGATTAACATGAATAATGATAATGAATGTAGAGCAAAATATTAAATAATTCTACACGTTTCGACACTTTTTACATTTGTCGTGAAACCGTGAAATAAATGATTTGTCATGAGAGAAATAGTTATGACTTTGTATCAAGAGGAAATTCGAATGTAAATATGGAATTAAAAATATTTTAAGTGACTGGCGGCCAATAAGCGAGTAAAGGTTTTCAGAAAGGAGAATTAACAAACGCTGTAACGGATAGGTCGATTGGGACGGTTTGAAATGATGATTGATGCATCAGATCACACACCGATATTAGTAATTATTGTCATTCAAATATTATTACCAGTTTTCTCGGGAGGTTTATTTGCTCTCAAGTAATAGGTATCTTTTCATTTTGTTCTGACAGAATCATGTGCACATGATTGTGTTTGTCTGCATGTCTTTTCTCGGGACCATGTCGTTCATCGGGTGTAATTTTTATTTGGTTAATACGATAAAGTCTCCTTTTATTGTAGTAATGTCTAACAATTGTAGGGCAGTCGGCATTGGGCGCTTCGCTAATGATCGGAAAGAGCTCTTCCGCCACGTTGCGCCCGCGCCGGCCGTCTATCAATTGATCGTTTATTTATTGATTTAATACAACCGCATCTTACACCGAAGTGTAATGTAACGAATTCGTCGGTACAAATCCGAATGAAAACATCTTTTGTTCATAATAAAATAAACGTAATACTATTCTGGGTTTATTTTATTAGGTCCCAATTTCGTTTGAAAAAAATCGATATACATATTTCAGGATAAAATATAAGTGTAGCATACACAACACAACACAAATCTAAGTCGCACTTTATTTTTTTGTCTCCGTATTCAGACATATTTAAAAATAATTGTGTCAATGTTAAACTTTGTCTGCTTTCCCTGTTTCAATAACATAAACAAGTAACAAAGAATCTAAGGATATTTTCAAGTGGATTTCCCTCAAAGATTAAGTTCCATTTCAATATTGATATTTCGGTGTGACGGAAAAAGTCAAGTAGATGATAAAATATAATTATTAGCATAAGTCCGTCATTAATCATACATTACCTAGTTATGGCCGTAATCCTAGGTCGTTATACTGACACGAGGTGATTACTAATACATACGAAGCAATGGGGCGCTACACGGCCCGCTGATAACGGCCATGTTGCATAACTTATTCGGTATAGAAGAAACAAATTGATTTGTTATTATTTAAATAACACGAACTTAAAATAATTTACATACATACATACATTTCAGCCGTATGCAGTCCACTGCACTGCTGGACATAGGCCTCCCACAAATATGACATGTATCATTTTGGGGGTAGTTGCCATAGTCGCCACGCTTGGCAGGCGGGTTGGCGATCGCAGTAGCTGTAGATTGGGTTTTGACGGACGCTGCTGCCCGTCCGTAGGATTTTTCCCTTGGACGCCTCTTATGACACCCGCGGGAGGAGATAATTTAGTAACTATATTTCTAAGAAGGGGTGATCAGAAGGCCTACCGCGAAAATATATATATTTTTTTTTATGACATAGGCGGCAAACGAGCAGACGGATTACCTGGTGTTAAGCAATTACCGTCGCCCATGGACACCCGCAACACCAGGGGAGTCACAAGCACGTTGCCGGCCTTTAAGGGGGGTTGAAGCTCTGGAAACCTTACTCACCATCAGGAACACAACACTACATACCTGTAAGGTAGTAGTGATATTATGGCTGTGGTCTTCTGTAAGGAGGAGGTACTTCCCCAGTTGGGCTGCCCCAGATTCAAGCGTGATGGTAATCGCTGTGCCCTACCTCTCATTGTTGGACGTAATTTAAGGACATACCCGGGTCCATTTATTATATCCGGGTCATTTATTCGGGGATTTCGGAAACTGACTATCTCTATCTATCGCTGCTGTGTATACGAGCGATAAATAGGTAAATACACAAATAAACAAACGTTGTTGTTCACAGTAGCCCTCCAGGTCTCCTTAATTGTTTGAATATATAACAAATAAATATATTGACCCGTTATTAATTAAACCAGCACATTCATTTCAGGTTATCAACAATTTGCCATGTTCAGCGGCAATTATCTTTTTACTTCATTGCAGGAATTCCATGAGTGCTTAAATCAAAACGAGGAAGCAGATACGTGCATTCCGAACTAGTAACTATCCATAAAGAGAAGCGACAGTTATTTATTATATCTCGATTGATTTTGCCGTTACGAGATTAGCTAGCAGCCCTTTCTCGCTAATCTGTGTTTGCAAAATTGGTTAAAATTGAATTTATAATACAAAATATAGATCAAATAAACTGACTGAAAATACAAATATGACTTCTGAAAGTAATTCCTTGCGCTAAAATAGTACATTTCGATACTAGTAAAAAAAATTTTTTTTTCGACGAGGGTGAACGTTGGAGCCCGAGTGAAACGAGGGTGACAATCACCCGAGTCTTAAAGAAGTTTTTACACGAGTATCGAACCTAATTTTTCATAGCAAGTGCCTTAAAAATTGAAATTTACGCACGCGAAGCGAAAAAATAATTACAATTGTTTTAACATACATGTTTTAAGCGTACCTAATCAATGTTGACAGTACTGTAAATCTAGAACTGGTGTAGGTACATATTACTTAAATGTTAGAATTTCTCCTACACTTAGACACACAATAATGAACCCCTTAACTAGATGATGAATTAGGTATCTATTGACTAACGTAGGTTTTCTAGAAACGCCCTAATTTTCCTTAGTTGAGTCATAGACATTCACTCATATAGGGGTCCGTCCTTGTAAATAGGAAATATTGCTTACGCATAGGTCTGAATCATAGTGAATCCTGGCGAATATTAATCCTACCTACCCACTTAATCTGATATTAGCAAGAATAAATGACTAACATCGCTATTTAGAAATAATATTGCCATTTGATTGCAATTTGTTGAACGGAAATGATTTTGACAGAGTCTACTTAATTTCCCGTACAAATTATATGGCTGACATGCACCGAATATATACCGGGACGTGTTGCGTTTAAAAGCCTATTGACGCTACCTGATAACGCTATTATAAGAACAGGACTAATTGGGTCCATATTGGGTTCGCTAAAGTTTATCACCCGAAATTGAAATTCCTAACGACGTGTACTTACTAATGATCACTGTTCCTAAAATTATGTTTCCTACATTTTTGGTTTCTACAATTGATTTTACTATTGACGTAGTCCATAACACTCAGTTTTCCAAAAATTGCTGTTGCAACTTTTGTTTTCATAACATTCTCAATTATATTTTAATGTACCTAATATTATTACTCATATTATTACTAGGTAGTGCCATTTTAAAAATCATTTAATGCTATTAAATCTTTAAGTGACCAGATAAACAGCTCTAACCTACCCATCTCTAGGAGCAGTTTCGTTTCTAAATAGGGTCACCTAACCTACCTATTACTAAATTGAACTTAGACAATTATATTAACATATACACCTATGTTTAACATTCCTAATGCGTTAATTGTCTATGTTAAATTTTATGAATAAAAACTTATCTACATCAAAAAGTTACGATGATGAATAACAGTTTAAAAGATAGTTGTGTTGATAAAATATAGAAAAACAAGACACATGTTTATTGTAACAGATATTATGAAGTTGAACGATTTTGAATACAGAACGTTAGGAACAGAGTAGTTATGCGTAGTGATTATTAGGATGTACATTTTTGAAACAACATTTTCGGAGTTCCGATAATCGACATTAAAAAAACAGTTCAACTAAAGCGCACCCGACTAATTCATAGGGACAAAAAATCGTTACCGACGGCTCAAGGGGGCGCTTAACATCACTCCAAACCAAAGGAAGCAGTGCAAATAAATGATACACTATTCCAGAGATGCCACATATGTAACAGAAAAAGTGTTGTCCACTGACTACCGGTCAATTTTCTCGTTGTAAGTATAAACACGCAAAGTTTAACCAAAAAAAACATAATCAATTCACCATAAACATAAAAGTCTGTAAAACTAAAGTTGGAACCAATTATATAACAGAAATGGGTTTTTATCCTTATTGCCGAACCATCAATTTGCCAATCTTTAGCGTTGCCAGCCTAACCGATATTGTACAGAAGATCTTATTAGCGTATCATTGTACCAACTACCTATTGACTAACATCTATTAATTCTTTATAAGTAATTGAATGTTACGTTCGCCTACTTTTTAAAGCTTTGTTGCGTTGACCGGGTCATTTACGAATGTTTGGCCTAACAAGCCGGAAACAAACATACAAACGGATTTATGATACCAATCGTGCTAGATTACATGCTTTACATGTTTGTTGGATCAGTGACTTCGGCGACAGGTTTGGCCTAGTGAGTAGTGACCCTGACTATGAAGCCGATGGTCCTGGGTTCAAATCCTTATTTTATACATTATATATATCGTTGCGTGAGTCCCCAACAACACAAGCCTTCTTGAGCTTACCGCGGGCTCAGTCAATTTGTGTAAAAATGTCCGGTAATATTCATTTATTTATTTCATGGCTGTGTTTAAGAATCCTCCACCTAAAGCCCAAATAAGTAATGGATAGATAGATATAATAAATACTCTATTATGAAACTGCCATTGATGCTTCGTTTCGTTACATTAAAACTAGTTTTCTAAGTCTATTAGAAATGCTATTAAAAAAGTTAAGTACCTTTATGATTTTGATTAATTATGTTTACCTATCATCATCATATCGCAATTATTTAAGATGGCTGCGATTTACTTTCCATTACATACATCCGCAAATGTATTCGCATAAACCAACATACAAGATTACAGAATGAATGCACAAAATATGTTTTGCGGACGGCGAAATAAGGAACTAACAGCGCTATAAAACCCTACCAGGTTAAAAAGTGTTTTCTGGTTGGCCGTAGCAGCGGCTTAGACTACATTCTATTTTATTGGATTATGCGAGCTTTGGTATTGTATTACATAGTGGCGCTGCTACGAAGCGAAGAGATCCGTTAGCAGCGGTAGAAAGCATTTTCTATTAATGACAACATGGCCGATAAATCGCCATTATAATCTGCATACGTGATTGATACTCGATGGTTAAGCGGTCACCGTCTTCGGTTTTGGTATGAAGTAACCGCAATCGTCAACAATAAAGTAAACTATAAGCAGTATACACTCAAGATATTTAATATATGTGAACTAAAAACTAGAGTACATAACATAACTTTCAACTATTTTTTTTTCCTCGTGGATTAAATATTTAATAACATTTTCACCATTAATAATTTATGGAAAAGAAAGCAAATGTTTTTTCCCATGGACTCTTCATTATTTACTCTATTACATTAAACGCTGAATGTATTATGCTCTTATGAGTAAATAAATTGTTAAAAGCTGTCTGCACCACTACAGTTTATAGTCATGTTTACAGTTTATATCTACTATAAAATGTTTCCTATGTTAAATAGGTATTAAAATACAATATTTTTCCATGTTATAGAAGTCTAGCAAAAATAATATTTTAGTAGGTAATTAATCAGTTAAGATTTTTTCCTTAAGTACTAACAAACTGCGCCTTAAGATAAATGAAGCCAAAAATGTCATATGCGCATACTAAAATCAGAGTAGGTACTCGGAGTCGATAGGCGGGTCTTCAATACAATTTCGTAGATCGCTTTCTCGCCAATTTGTGGACGAACCCTGCTATGCGAAATCACTCACATTATAATTGCAATTGTGTTGAAGAGCTTAATCTTACTATTTAGTTACATAAACATGATGGGATCACTAGTCAGGCTGGAACAGAATGCAAAGGTACATTAATATTAATCCACCTATGTTTGTGTGCCATACTTGTGTAACCATGCAACGAATGCATACTTAAAATATGTGTACATTTTATGTACGCATATGTTTTTGAACGTGCTTATGTTTCTAGGTTCTCTGCTATTACAATAAACTACTGAAGCAATAGGAATGATGGATTATACATGTAAAATGTGACAAAATTTAGGTTAATGAATTAAACATTTTAATATTAATAGGCAGGTAAATAACATTGAAAATTGTATATTTTTTATCATACTGACTTTAAAAAATATGGAAAGCAGGGTAAATGTGTGGGGTGACGGGATGACGTCACTGTTGGCGTATTAAATATACCAATAAGGAGCGTTTCAAGTGAAAAATCCAAAAGCCAGACTTTAAGAGGAAACGGTAGTATGCAATTTCCCATACAAACGCTCTCGACTGTTTCCTCCCTGGTTTTTAACCCTAGAACAGTGATTTTTGCAGCACAGATTGATATCATCGATATCTGTGTCGGTATGTTTCGTTTTTTTGGATATTTTAGTTTTTTTAAGTTTTAGAGCTCTGTAAACATTGCTAAAAACGGCTCACTCAACTATCTCGCAAACAGTCACTTATTATTCAAATAATATAGCATAAAACACAAAAAGCAAAACGGTCCGACACAGAATAACTCTTCATCATTCTGTTCCAAAAATTTTATTCAGATTGGTTAAGTTTTGGAGGAGGAAAACGTCGAGAGCCAAACCTCGATTTTTGAGATTTTTACGCGGGATTTTTCGCCTGACCTGCAGTTGTCCCTATCGCACTGTTTTTGGAGGGGTAGGCAATCTACTAAATATGTACACAGTCAAATAGTCATGAGCAATAGTCGACATTGAATGTCGATGATCTAGTGATGTAATGTGTTATCGATTATCGATAAACCGAATTTTGGTACAGTTAATGCCATCGGAATAACTGTTCTGAAGAACAGTAACATGTAAATGTTACTGAAGTAACAATGTCAATTGCTGCAATTGTCAATTATACTATTTTTTCCCCGCGGCTTCACACGCGCAGAAGAATACCTGTAACAGTTGACATTTGACTCCATCTCTATACAAACTTTTAACCCCCGTTTTTGACCCCTTAGGGGATGAATTTAAAAAAATGCTGATATGCCTTTTCTTGTATTTAAACAACGTGTGTTTACACAAAACTTCAAGTCTCTCGCTTAAAATTTTACACAATCCCCATACAAACTTTCAACCCCCTTTTTACGGGGGTAAAATGGTGTAATTTCCGAAAATCCCTTCTAAGTGAGTCCTTGCGATACATAAACTACCTATTATGAATAAATCAGCTATCTAAGTTAAGCGGTTTGGGCTGGGTGTCGATCAGTCAGTCAGGACTTTAACGTTTATATACAGGGTGTCTCATTCAGATCGGTCAGTATGGGGAAATCTGGAACTACCTATAAGACATACAAAGATTTGTACTTAGGAACCATGTCATCTATTTTAGGGACAGGAAAAACTGCAAACATAGATAAAAAAAAAACTTGTACTCTGTTCGAGAATCGAACCTGGTTGTTTTGGAAAATAAAACTTTAAATTATTTCCGTTTGGATAAATGGAATGTGTAGGTTATAGGCAGCAAAAGTTACCATAAAACATGATAGGGTAAGCTGGGTACGGTTGTGACAATTTTGGTTTGATCGCCTATAATTTTGTAAATTTACCAGTTATCTGGGAGAAAAATCACTTTAATACTTAATTTGATTATTTATCTACCTAAAATTGATAAAAAATTGTCCCTAGCTACGCTGTATTAGGCATACGATCAAATAAAAAAAAGGGAAACTGTCAAAACCGGCCACACCCCAAGGGCGGTTGTGACAGTGGTTGGGGTCGGTAGTGACAGGCATACAAAATACATCCAAATAGTTTTTTATGACTTTTATTGTTACAAATAATTAACTGAACACAACATAATCTTCTTCTAAACAAAGTTAACAATCACTTTATGGCAAAAAAGCGAAAATCTGTGATCACTTCTCTTCTTAAAACTAATAAGGCGCTGTAACATAAAACAGTCTTCTTTATAATCAGTCAAAATGTATAATATATTTTGACAGCTGCTGTCGTTGATCGACAGAGAATACTTTATTATGAGCAACACACCCCATGCTGATGGTGCCTTCATCTTGATTATCGCCGGCTTTGTCGCGTTTGCGTAGGTATCGCAAGAGCGACATGCGATTAACTTCGTTTATTTCCGCAGCTCTCCGTAATGAAGTACCGCGTTTCACCTCTTCGTAAGCATTTTCATATTTACTAATATCAGACAGGCCTCTCTCGGTCTTCCGCACGCGATTCCTAGGCATCTAAAAAAAACAAAACAAAAAAAGCAATGTCACAAGCGTACCCACAAAATGTATCACAACCGTACCCAACGCATACTTTTGAAAACAAAAAATGACCATGACTGAGCAAAAAGATCTGCATTAAAAGTAATTACTCGTAAGTAACTGCCAATGTTGAAGTTATAACAAAAAAAAAATAAAAGGCAATGTATGTGTGTACAAATAACCGTAATTACAAAAAGAAATCGAACAAAAAAACTTACTTTTGACTGTCGAAAATCAATGTGGGCTCCTGCTTACGTTACTGCCTATAAATTAAAGTTACGAAAATAATTCAAAGTTTTATTTTCCACAACAACCTGGTTCAATTCTCGAACAGAGTACAAGTTTTTTTTTTTTATCTATGTTTGCAGTTTTTCCTGTCCCTAAAATCCATGACATGGTTCCTAAGTACAAATCTTTGTATGTCTTATAGGTAGTTCCAGATTTCCCCATACTGACCGATCTGAATGAGACACCCTGTATAATGCTATAAGTTTCATCTTTGGAGCGCTGGTAGCCTAGCGGTAAGAGAGTGCGACTTGCAATCCGGAGGTCGCAAGTTCAAATTGTACAGGCATTTTGCCACGGCTCATGAGAGCCTGGGGTCCACTTGGTAACTAATCCCAGGATTTGGCGTAGACACTAGTTTTACGAAAGCGACTGCCATCTGACCTTCCAACCCAGGGGGTAAACTAGGCCTTATTGGGAATAGTCCGGTTTCCTTACGATGTTTTTCTTCACCGAAAAGTAACTGGTAAAATATCAAATGATATTTCGTACATAAATTCCGAAAAACTCATTGGTACAAGCCAAGGTTCGAACCTGCTACCTGCGGATTGCAAGTCGCACGCTCTTACCGCTAGGCCACCAAGCGCTTTTTTATGAGATGATGGTCATAGACAAATGTCTCAATAGCTTTAGAAATTATATGAAAAAGCATTTTCCAGGTATTCCATCATCAAACCCTGACATGGTACTAAAGGGAGGTTCGAAGCTATAGGCTGCTACACGCCTGCCCGACAGGCTCACGGGCTAAATGTACCTAAACTGCACAGTAACACCGGGTGGTGTTACTTTTGCATTATGAAATTTAGTACTTAAATAATTCCAATCCCATACGGAAAACTATTATTGCATATACCGGGTGTGGCCTGTAATAGGAGCTTTAACTTTTGGCATCGTTTCTACACCAAAAACGTAGCAACATTTGTTCTACGACTTTTGAAAATAACTTCTAGTTTAATAAATATTAATAAAACAAGATTTTCCAAGCAAGCAATGTATTGCAAAAACTATGAAGTTTGTAAGCTGACAGTGAACGTCAACTAGACTATTGGATGCTGTTCATTGAAAATACTATTTACTTTGTTCGAAAAAATCACAAGTAATAAATTACCCAATTATTTAAAGTTGTAGAACTAATGTTGTTTCGTTCGTGGTGTAGAAGCGATCCCTAAAATTTTTGCTCCTATTACAGGCCACACCCGGTATATAATTATCTCTATCAATTGGCAACATCAGCCTGCAAAGCGAATAAAACATACCCAAGTGTTAAAAAGTAGGTACCTACTTACTCAAGTAACTACGAAAGGTTTTGATAATGTTGCAGCTTGTAATGTTAAAGAATAGATTTAAAATTCAATTGCATAAAGTTACTACTACTTACTCAATCGCCGAACTTGCCGACGTTAGTAATTAGTACGTAGGTACCTACTACCAGCACGTCGTTGCAGGTAGGTAGGTATATCTATTTATTAGCTTAGCTCATTAAATCCGCACTTTGTATTATTTGTAAATGTATATATTTATTGTTATTTAGGTGTTTTATTATTTATAGGTACATATTATAATTATAAATGATGACGTAGGTTTAGCTCAATATATGGGTCAAAAAAAAAGAAATCCGAAATTGGTAAATAAAGAAATCTCGAGTATCAATAAACGGAATCGTGGTCAAAATTATAACATACAATATTTTCGCGTCGCGTGCCGGTATGAATAGAATATAGCGAGTGGCTTAGTGACTTGTTGCGGCCGAAGTGCTCGGGCTCAGTCTGTGTGCGTGAGCCACACACACAGGCACGATGGGGCCGCGGGGCACTTCGCGCGCCAGCGCGACAGATATAGTCGTTCAAAAATCTCAAATCTGAGAAAGGGCTTCGGTACTGTTACCTCTTAAGACTAACTTTTAAAGTATAGATTTTGAGTACACAGTTTAATAATCCTCACAACAAAACGAATAGGTACTGTAAATAAATATAAATTTCTTTAAATTATGAAATAAAATAGAAATAGGTCGTGTTATACATTAAATATATATATATATATATATTACATCTTTATAATTAGTAAACACTAATATCCACGAATATTCACGTTGTACACGGGCCTTCCCATAGACCGGCACAGGGAGCGATCTTAGCGTGGGGTTTAAATGGCATAATCACCACGTAAGGGAGGCGGGCTGGCGATCGCAGTAAGGGGACACTGCTGCCCGCCTTCCAGTAGTCTCTGGTCATAGTTGAAGAACATTCATTCCAACTTTTTATTTCCAAACCATTATTTTTCTACCGCCTTGAGTTACTTTATTTCAGGTACCCCATAAATATTTAGGGAGTGATTAAGAATGACACAGACCGAATACTACAGCCTATATGACCCAATAAAACTAGGTCACAACACGAGTCAATAAGTTACTATGTCAGTTACCTAACCATCCATCTGATAAACAATTTTTCCTGCTAGTTCCTACACATTGTAATTGTACGTTATTATCTGAGCCAATCAAAGAAAACAATTAATTTCGACTAGCAACACATCTCGATGCGAGATAACGGTAACGAGATATCATAACACGACGTATTATGTGTATCTTATATATTACACATTAGCTGTTATATAGTTACTTTCTAGCTATTTCCGCTTAAACAATGGCCCAATCGTTCGATTTGGCGGTCTAGCAATCACAGTGTAAGTATTATTTCTACAAGGACTTAACAGGTACGTAGTTTTATTTTAGTAGCTTTAAAATTTGGATGGCTCCACTATTCAGAAATTATATATATTATCTTGTACTACTTGATTAATTAAAATGATATAAAATGGGCTTCAAAGAACGGTCAAGCAGAAAATAACTATGGTAACAAATGAAAAAAACCAGCCAAGAGCATGTCGGGCCACGCTCGGTGTAGGGTTCCGTAGTTTTCCGTCAGTCATATTAAGTGTCCCCACTTAAGAGTTTAAGTAAGACAACGAACGCCCAAATACAACTAAGACAATTCGAACACGACAAATTTTTGACAAATATGGGCCTAATATATTTTTGTTTATTTATGTGGTCATATTTATCTGATTTTAAATTTATTTATTTATCTTATTTCCGTTAAGTAAACTGCTTCCATCATAAATATCATAATATTTAAAGGGATACATATAAAATCCATTAATATTACTGCAGTGCTTAACTGGTACCTAATCGATACTTTAAGTATTACCTACGATTGCATAATGTTTGAGATTGAGAAATACTAGAAATGTGGGTGGTCCTTGTTAAACGCTTCCTATATATAGGATTTATTTCAAAGGTTTTTTTAAATATAATTTGATGTAAATAAAGTTACATCTCCACAAAAGTCTAAAGTTATCGACATATTTATGGCATACCGAAATAACAATGGCCGGATCAGTCATCCGATTACCCAGTGTCGGTAAGTTAGTATGAAGTAGGAAACGTTTCATCTAGAGTTAAATCATGTATATAGTGGGAATAAATAAGTTACATAGGAATCTTTTAAATAATATAAGCTTGCCGCGGCGTAGACGCCAGCTACCCAGAGTCATAGGATTATAGAACAAACATGAATCTACACATAAGGCATATAAAGACGAAAGTGAAAAATTACCATATAACCTTGAATATCCGTGCTTTTATTGGAAAACAGCTCTGATTAGTTTCAGTTTCTCTCCTAGATGTCGCTATTAACCCGGATAGCGGCGGAGGCGGAAAACGCGACGATTTCATGCTGCTACGATATGTAGGTAAAAGGCGGTATATCACGCATGAATCCATAGTTGGCTGTTAACAAACGAATAGCGACGAGACCAGTAAGTTTGATCAGCAATTATTTATTGTTAGCACGGCTTTCGAAGTTAGTTTATATTTATCGACACTATATGTTTTATATGAAAGTGATGTTTTGCTTCACGGGGGTTCATAGACTATTAACATAGCTACTAATAGCATAGAGCGTCGTTACAAGCTTGATAAAAACACCACTATAAACTAACGCCACCCTTTTTTTACGTAGCTTGTCCTCATAATTTTTAACACGGACAGTAAACTGATGTAAAAAGACACATTTATTTTATTTTTATTTTATTTTATTTTATTTTATTCGGGGCATCAACAGCAATACAATGAATATTACAGAGCACAAATACAAAACATAAAGCCAATTATAGATGTCCACAAAATTACTACTAATGTGCAATAACTTAGTGGTCGTCTAGTAACACGAACAAGATAATTAATGATAATAAAAATATATATATATATATATATATATATATATATATAGTTTGCGTGAACGTGGATGTGAGTGTGTCGGTACGTGTGTGTGTGTGTGTTTGTGTGTGTATCTGTGTGTCTTTCTGTGTGTGTATGAAAGTGCATATCTAAAAAAAATTGGTAACTTGATGTCAACGTGCGGGCTTTAACAATAATGACACTACACGTTTTTTAAGAGTTGGTTTTGTGCAATCAAACAAGTCAATGCAATTAAATTGTGTATTGTAAAGTTTTAAGATACGGTATATTGTTGAATTTTGAGCGTAATTAGTGTGTGCTTTAGGGAGACCAAAAAGGCAGCGTTCAGAGTTAAGCGTTCTGATTACCGGCACAGAGAATTTAATCTCCGACAGCAAAGAGGAGCTGTCAATACGTCCAGAAATAATATCATGGAGCACAGAAATGTCAAGCAAAAGTCGTCTATTCTCAAGACTCAACAAGCGGTGACGTACACATCTGGACTCATAAGTAGCATCCCAATACTTAGTACGATAATTCAAGTGGCGCAAGAACGAGTGTTGTATTTTTTCAATCTTGGATTTGTAAATAATATACTGAGGAGACCATATACAGCTGGCATACTCGAGAATACTTCTGACGTAGGCGTAGTATACTGACTTTATACACACAGGATCCGTGAACTCCGAACAAACACGAAAGATAAAGCCGAGGCTTTTGAAAGCACGGTTAACTATGTTATCCACGTGTTGGTCGTAAATTAACTTTGAGTCAAGAATCACACCAAGGTCCCGTACTGAAAACACTCGCTCTATAGCCTCGCCGCCCATGCGATACTGGTAGTATATTGGACTAGGACTGCGTGTAAAACTTATCTGAACACATTTTTTGATGTTAACATTTATACGATTAACATTGTAAAAGATGTATAAACGATCCAGATCCGCTTGCAGCTGCTGACAATCACTAATGCAACTAATATTAGTGTATATTTTTTTGTCATCAGCGTACATGAGAAACTTTGACGTATTAAAAACGGTGTAAATATCATAGAGATACGCATTGTAAAGCAAGGGGCCCAGGTGCGAGCCCTGAGGGACACCGGAAGGGACATCCACAAAGTCTGACCTGCATCCGCCAAGAACAACTGCTTGTCGCCTGTTTGAGACATAACAAGTGATCCATCTATATACGTCACCACGGATGCCTAGCCAATAAAGTTTACGAAGAAGGATGACGTGATCCACTCTGTCGAAAGCTTTTTCGAAGTCTGTGTATATCACGTCAACCTGTTTCCCTTTCTCCATTTTGTTAACCACGAAGTTTGTAAAATCTATGAGGTTAGACACAGTCGAACGATTTCTAAGGAAACCATGTTGTTGCGGAGGAATCCCTTTACTTATTACTTCGTAGAAGTTGTTCAAAATAATTTTTTCAAATATTTTTGCAAATTGATTTAAAATGGATATAGGACGATAGTTAGTAATTGCGGACTTAGAACCTTTTTTATAAATCGGCACAATCAAAGCCTCCTTCCATTTAGTAGGAAATACGCCATGCTTCAGAGACCGTGTGTAAAGTAAAGATAAAGGACGACTAAGACTCGAAGCACAGTGTTTGATAAAAAAGGGGGGAATTCCGTCGCTACCAGCACCGCCATTGACATCTAAACTGTATAGTAGTTTTTCTACCTCATTCGGTGAGATATTTATGGCAGAAACAATTTCCCCGCTGTCGCAAAAGGGAGGGGCTAAATAAAAATCAGGGTAAGTAGGAAGTGGCTTACTAAAAACAGAATGGAAAAAAATATTAAAGCCTTCACAAATGTCAATATTTTTGTCTAATTTCCGATCTTGATACACAAAAGATTTAGGATAGGCTGAGCCACCTCTGCGAGCTTTTATAAAGGACCAAAATTGCTTAGGATTACTTTTTATTCTGTCTTGAACCGAACGGAGATATCTGTGCCAACATAAATCTTGCTGCTGTTTTTGACGCTTACGTAATAATGAAAAACTGTCGTAATCTAATGGATTTTTGAATTTTTCCACTTTTATGCATTTTGTCCTTCTCCTTTATTATTTTTATCAAAGCAGTATTATACCAGATTGGATATTTACTTTTATTACCACGGTAATCAAGCGGAATATGTGAAGTAATTACTTCATTAAACAGATTATAAAACTTAGATAGCGCATTATCCATTGACTCGGCAGAAAGAAAAGTTGACCAGTCAGTGTCATTGAGGCAGTTATTTATTGAGGCGTAGTCAGCCTTACGGAATCTAAATTTTGGATTGGAACTTTCTTTTAGAGGTGTAGAAAAAATGTCAGTGATGGATATTTCAAGAGGTGGGTGGTGTTTGTCCGCCTTAACTAGAGGAAAATCAGAAGGTAACACTTCTACAGGAAAATTAGCGAACACGAGGTCTAATGTATTATTACTAGAGTTCAGAGTGAAGTTATATTGTTCTAGATTTGCAAGAAGTAGGTTTTCCACCAGGGAGGCCGCTGCATTTTGAACTTCTACTGCGCCTCGTCTTTCGAATACCGGGAGACTGAAATTTGTCCATTTAACATAGGGCAGATTAAAATCACCCACCACAAGTAAATGCGCGTTACGGGAAACGGACATTACATTTTCAAACAAAGAAATGAAGTTAAGAATATGATTAGCTAGCGGGGGGCCGGGGGGCGCATACATGGAGCACACGTGCAGATCAAGAGAGTGCGATGTGGAGCCATCATTGCGAGAACGCAAGGAGCTAGCTGGTATCGTGACCCACAAGCATTCCGTGGCAGGTAGCGACCAATCAGGACGCGCGCGTGCCCCCAAAGATTTAAGTACCAATATCATAACGCCACCGCCGTCGGCTTTACCGCTCAAAGCTCTGTCCCTATCCAGCCTGAAAACATCATACTTCTGATCGCACAATTCAGTATCCAACACGGATATACAGATTTTTTATTCTTACCACACATTCCTAACACGTACTTTCGCTGCCATAATTTAATAAACAATTACTGCCTAACAAGAAATCAATTGGATGCGGCAAGGAGGCATCATAGAGGTGCAAACAAAAACGGACAGGACAACTTATTTAAGTCTTGATACTTTTCAACGAACCTAAACTAATATTGTCTTCGGTTGCCGCGATAATTACTCATGAAATAAAACAACTAAAACGCCAACTAAACTAAACTGTGAGGCCATTGTGTTGGACAGTCTGGACATAGTATCTTATAGTTAATAAATTTTTTGAACTTTAAATTGTAATAAACACCTCTGACGTGTGCAATTATCATGTGCAAGCTCACAAAATTGTTTAATAATTTATAGGTAGGCGGGTAGGTTTGCATTTTGTAATTTTTTGAGGATGGAGGTAAATTAATATTTTTCCTCAGTCCACCCGATGACCACGAACGCTGCTAAAGGGTTCGAAAGGTCGGGATGAAGTTTAAATTATTATACGCAATTTAATCCGTTTTAGTTGTTTTATTTCATGAACCTAAACTAATTGATCTTCGTGGTTGTTATCTCAACTTACAAACGGTTAATTTGTATAAAGAACGTATCACGAGTATTCTGATTTTCCCTGAATCGACCAGAATCATTTTTAATCAAATTTTAATAGCAATTTTAATATACAATAAAATATCAACTAAGCGCACTGGCAGAAGAGTTTATGTAAAAGAGCTATATAGACAAACAGCTTCATATAATACTTTAAGCGCCTTAACATACATTACGATTACGATGAATCGCATCTGCGCAAAATAATCTCTCAGCGAACTTTTTTGGCCACTGTTTCTTACCAATAATTCGATAATGGCATCGTTAATGTTTGCTGGTCGTTGGCTGGGCTCGGTCTTGTAGGCCGGTTACCGGACTGCGGGATTTCTTTCCGAGAAATATATAAAGAGATAGGTGCTTCAGTAAAAGTTCATAATTGGACTACTTGTTGAGAATATCATATCTGCATAAAAGAATACTGACTAATATAAGTGTGTATTAAAACTTTGAATTTGAGTGAATTTAAGTTTTTTTTTTGTTATCTATGTGTAGTTATTGTTATGCCTAGCTTAGCTGTATTGTATTTAAAATGAAAATTGTATACATTTGAATTCGAATAGGCTCGCCACACTGATAGCGATATAAATGTAAAATAATGTTAGCATTTTGAATATCTTAAGTACTGATTTCCATTTGGTTTCGGAAAATTGAAGAAGTACATCTTACTGTTTAATGAGAGCGCCTTGCCAAGCGCTTAAAAGCATTGTATTTGTAACAGCCAGAACATAAAAATCTCGTGTACTCTCAGCACACTTTCAACCATAAATACAAACTTTACGAGCATGGGAAGATTAGCTTACTTACATAGACGGTAGTAACTTTCCTCCAGTTCATCATTGAAAAAGTCTCACTTTTACTTTTCAATTATTTAATCGTTATTTATGCCTCCATAAAATCGAAGGTTTAATACCTAAACTAATTATTCAGGCAATTAAAAGTCGAATATTTCATGATTATTTGACGTCGTGATAAGCAGTAATTATTTATATGGTCATTTAAAAGCGAAAATAATTGACTAGCCTCAAATATATTATAGATGTGGCAAAAGCCAATTAATTTTAATTATTAATAACAGATTCATAATTTTTCAATTTGTTAAAATATTGGCTGATACATTTTTAAGCGGTTTGGGTATTTCTACGAAAAATAACCGATCAACTACCAACGCCTAGTAGAAGGCATTTCTATCCAGTTATGCAATTTTTCCCTCTCAGTGAAATACATGGTAGTTTCTATTGAGAAACTAAGGATATTGATCCTTACATGTTTGTTTGATTGCATGTCTCATTTCTCTTAGCACATTTTAATCCCAATTGTAAAGTATTACAGTTTTGTTAGTTGTCGCTTATCAAAATAATGTTTAATAGTTCTTAGTTTTTATTTTGTGGGATGTAAATATAATTTATGGGCCAAGAGTAAGTTGTGTAAAAAGATAATATATGTTTATTTATCAATTTAGACACTTATAGATGTAAAATAAAATCTACCATCGGTTGTATCCCTACTGACAAATTCAGCGGGGCTTATTTTTCAGAACAGTATTAACATCAAATCTTAAAGTATAAAATCAACCACAATAAGAATATCGAACAGTTTAATAAAATACAAGTATAAACAAATTTAACTACACTAAATAGACATGTACACTCTAGTCTGTAATAGCCCTCAAGCATCGAACATTTTTTTGGGTAATTTAACTGCTGGGACGGGTAATTTTAATGCATCATCAGGTAACTTGTTGTATGAATGAATACATTCAAAAAAAATTGTGATGATAATGATGATGTACACTTTACGCATATGCCACTATAAAGATGATAGCAAGCTTATTTTTATTTCTGTATTTAGTTCATGACGATAAGTAGGCCTGTCGCCATGCTTCTACTGTATCTATGTAGCAAAATTTCAGGAAGGACTATTATATAGTCAATAGTCCTTCCTGAAATTTTCCTATCCCTATTTTACTCTAGTCTATATGTGTACCTAGTTATTAAACAAAACAAGTACCAAGTATCCTTAAATATCTGTAATATTGAAAAAACCTCTTGTGTTCTTTTTTATATAATCTTTGGCGAATCAGTCTAACATATTATGTCTGTTGTCACAATATCGGTGTTGTCTTAGTTAAATTGCAAAAGTATGTAACATATTTTTGTCATACGATCACACAATTCAAGGTGTTTGAACGTTTTACATTATCACAGATCCGACCCACAAAAATTGATTTGGTTGAGAAAGACAATGTGATTGACACCCAAACTGCTGCGGTGCAGTGCTTGCACAGAGCACTTACGTACTGGGAACGCCAATCGCATTTTAACAACCCGATATGTTTTTTGCTGGACTGTCACTCACAACATAGATTCGGAGCGCATCTTTCTCTCATTTTGGGGGATACATTTATTTACAGAAATTATAATCGTATTATGATAACTACACGTACTTAACTAGTTACAGTATAAAATCTAAAAAAGGCCCTTGAGGCATTGTACCAAGGATGCTGACGGCATTTCCTCGTTGTATCGCAATGCTATCTCTCATTTATATTATTAATAATCACAATAATTCGTAAATAGGCACAAACTATATTAGTTTATTGAATGACCTACTTGCAACATTTGATGTAAAATTGACGGCCAAGACTCACAAGTTCATAACACTGTAAAAAGTTATCACGTCCCAGGAACAACCAAGACCCTAAGCCCTGCCTTCATACCGTTTCATAGATCTATTACATATCGTAACGTTGAAGATCTCTATGATGTAATTTTCTACAGTAAATAAGTGTTGAGGTATCGTGGATTTGACAATCATTATAAATAAGTAATTTAAAAAAAAACATAGTTTAATATACCGCGTACTATTCGTAAGGACTCAATTAAACGGAGTCTGTAGGTAAATAGTCTAGGCGCGTGTAAGACGACTCCGTGAAAGTACTTTACATATATTTTATTTTAGCGGCAGTCTGTTAAGTTTGCATGATTTATGTATATACTTATTGAAATACAATTAATATACTTGGAATTGTATATCTTGAATAAATTACATTATGTGAAGTGAGGAATCAACAAGTATGCTTAATCGATGTGCATGTCTAGTCAAGGAATATATTTATAAACTAGAGAATATTTTAAAACGATTCTAGTGGATTATATATTGATTTATATTGTGAGAAGGTTCATAATGCTACATAAAAAAATGTCTTTGACTGTAAATTTAGTAGATAATGCTACCTAGAAAAATGTACCGCGCTAGCTTTATTTATACAATTTAGTAAAAATCAAAGAAAAAAACGGACAGAAAGGAACACAAACAGATATTTAATATAATAAGACTTTAGGTCAAAACATGAATGTATAATTAGTTTACAATAACTTATTTAGAGTCCTTAAAAGTATTTTATGAATGTTTTCATTTCTTTGGTAATTACAAAATATAATTGAGTTACAATAGTAATACAATAGTTGAATCTTAAAAGCTTGGTAAACACACGCCTACCATCACTACTGTAAGTGCAAAAAGACTGACGAAATCGTAGCTACAAATGTTTGAAAAGCCGCCTACAAGATTACCTTTTCAAGATTCGATAAAATTTATATTATTTGATTAACCTATTTTTTTTGCGTTGCCACTTATTTTACATTATCAACTTAAGATATTATGTAATTTATATAAAACTAGGACTGACACTCACTGAGCATAGCCAGACACAGACAGATAGACGTGGTGAATCTAAATCAGAAACGTCTGCTAACGATACTAGATCTACTTTATACTAGATCCCCATATATCTGACCAACTTTTTCAGACTTGATAAGTAAGTACTAAATACATTACTAAGCATTCCTAAAATAGTACTACTTACTAAATTCCATTTCAATTTTAATAAAAATTACGTAAAGGTAGTTCCAACAATTTCGTGTCACGCAGAAAAAAAACGTAAAATTTAATTACTTCATCAGTTTAACGTGCCCCAAATATAATAGTTGTAGATCAAAAGATCATCGCACGCCACATGCCAGTTGGATTTTTGACTAGAGGTAGCTGTCTTAAGGTCGAGTTTGGAATGCATTTGTGTTTGAAGTTCTGGCCTTTTAGTTTCAAAAATCCGATATCTCATGATATAACCGGCGCAAGATCGTATCAATCGGATTAAGTTTCATTCACACTTGCTACTGACGCAATTTCTTCCCATACGATGATATCTGCTAATAGCCGGGTTAAATAGACCTGATGAATTATGTTTTCATTGTGAAATTGGGCGCTTTCAAATAAGGCTCGGTTATCGTCTCATCGTCTGCTGTAAACGGAAGCTTACATTATTATAATATCTGATATCCAGCGTATTCCATTTGAATTAGTTTAACTCCTGCTCAAGTTGCTTTATAATGATTTTTACTGAATTAACATTTTTAAGGTCCTACAGAATGATTAAGACTTCTTATGGCTTATGGGAGTGCTAATTATCTGTTAGTAGCATACTAAGCCGTTATACATAGCCGTTTATACTGATATTAAATATAACCAAATATTAGGCACCATAATGTTCACGAGAAAGACGTGACATACAAGCTCATTGCTAATTCAAAGAGCATGTTGGGTTGACGGTTCAAACTCAAAATGGCAAAGTCCTCTTAAGAATATATTTTTTTGTATTTTGTTCATTATGGTAGTTTAGTGTGTAATATTGATAGCATATTATGCAGTGATCTAACGCATTATTGTGCAGCTAATGGAGAATTGATTTCAAAACGCGTTTCACCACTATTTTGGTCATCACTTGGTCACTTTGGTCATTTGGCAGTCCCGAGAGTCACAGCCGCCTCTTGGCTTTCTGTAAAGTTCAACTACCACTTACAAAACGCAAGACCTACTACCGAACAACAAAACTACTGCCATATTTTAAAAGAAGAAGAAGCCATTATCAACATGATAATGGGTCACCAACGATAAGCCGTCTACCCTATACATGTTTGTTTGCCTATGTGATCATTAAATATCTTAGCAATACATAGCTGTTAAGTGGTCAAAGGATATAAAGAAAACAAGAGATTGTTAAATAGCTGATAGTGCTCGATTCGCGCGTTGATGTCAAATGTTGCATACATAAGGATCGTTCAGGTCACAAACTATTCTCACGGATAAATCACATGCCGTCTTGGACTGTAATTAACCCAAATAGCTCGAAACAAACATATTCGCATTATTGATGGCGAACTAGAAAAGATCGGATGTGCTCGTGATGTTTTACAATGGACGGTTAGGTTGACGATGTACGTAGAGCGTTTCTGTTTGTTCGTCGTCCTTATAACACGTCACGTGTAACACGTCCGTACGTCCTTATAATATAATTTTTTGCCCTTTTTGCTTTATTATTTCTCACTGAATATACCTAATTACGTATATAGACGTCGTACGTACGCTAATAAGCATTTAATAAAATACGCGCAATTGCACTTACTTCGAAATCTAAAAGACATTCGTTTAATTTTTTTTTAATATTTTTCATCATTGCCATTAACACTTTTAAGATTGCATTTTTTTGCCTGTTTAGGTTGTTTCCCAAAGCTTTGAGACTGCTATGGAATGCAGTTCAAACAATCTAACCGTTTGTTTCCGGCTTAATCTCTCAGTGTAGCTCGCACCTCAGGTTACGCGATTGCAAAGCTATTGTCGTGTCAGAGACAACTACATGTTATTAAGTAATTAATCAGCGCGGCGTGCGTGCGCGCATGACACTCGCCGGCGATAGATGGCGCTCACGACTTTGCCTTTTTAAAACAAGGAAACACCGCAATCGTTTGTTAGTTTTATAAGAAAGTATGTGAATTTGGGACGTTCGTGTGGTGAAACCGCTGCTTTAGGTCAAACTATTATGTTTAGTTACCTTCTTAAGCGGACTGTATCTGAAACAAGGAAGTAAAATATATATATATATACATTTTACACACTTTTGGCCGATTTCACCCCTTTAGAAATTAATACCACTTAAATAGTAGAGCTCGATAACATTTTATGAAAGAGAAGTAATATAATCAAGTAATTTTGACAACCGGTCTGGTAGTGACCCTGCCTATGAAGCTGATGGTCCTGGGTTCGATTCCCAGTCGGGGCATTTATTTGTGTGATGCTGATGTGTACAGATATTTGTTCCTGAGTCGTGAGTGTTTTCTATGTATTTAAGTATTTATATGTAGCTATTATATATATCGTCGTCTAGTACCTTTAACACAAGCCTTACTGAGCTAACCGTAGGACTAGGTCGATTTGTGTAAGATTGTCCCGAAATATTTATTTATTATTTATTTATTTAAATACTGGGTAAAATCTGGGTCGTGATCCAAAATGTCAAAAAGTGATAAAGACGATCATACTTAACAACTTTTCACATAGCAAAAATCTGCTACTCCATACATACTGGGACTTAATTTCGAACTAATTGCGAGTTAATGTATGGAGCAGCTAATTTCTTTTTCACGATTTTAATATTGGTCTTATAGGAAAATTTGTTAAGTACCTATGATCGTCTTTCACTTTTTGCCATTTTGGATCACGACCCAGATTTCATCCTGTATTGTGGAACCATCGAACACCAGACTACACTAAGCTCTGAGGCTTGTGTTGTGCTTGCTTTCTAAACACAGTCGTCTGCTAACTAATCTAAGAAATACATAAAAGTGCATACCTTTGCCAAATTCATACGACAACTCCGCGATCCAGCCCTCGGCGCTAATATTTCAGTCTAGCTTAGTCAGAACTCGAGAGAGCAACTGAGCCAGTTACAAACAAACATAAGTAACGTCCAAAGCCCAGGAATAATAATAGTGATCAATACACACACACAAGTAAATGTTCTTGGTAGGATTGCGCCTGTTTTATACATTTAGATAAAAGAACATGACAACGATTATATAATATGTATACGAGTATTACAGCCACACCGTGCATCAGATCTCCCTATTATAGTCAATCATATGTGTGCTTACCGTAAATACGCAACCACAAACACTAAACAAAGATCAAGATTAAACAGACTAAATGTCCATGAGAACAAATGCTTCATTTCCCTTTGCACATTTCCTTTATTGGATGTCAAGAGATCAGCGATCGTCAGATGTCAGGATGTCGCGGGCCGTTTCCTCTCACATTTTGTTGACGTAACCATGTAAGATGTCTACTAACTCAAATATACTCTAAAGCCCAGTCGATAAACGTAAAAGTCCTGGCAGAAGTGGCTAAGCGGTTGAGGTGTTGAAAAAGAGGTGAAGACATCTCTATTGTCAAGAAAATAAGAGTACGTTTAGGTAATTTTGAACACTTCACCCGCTCAGCCACTTTTACTGCTGACTGTACATACGTCAACTAAAAGGGGATTCCACCCGATGACCACGAACGCTGCTAAAGGGTTCGAAACGTCGTGATTAAGTTTAAATTAGTATACGCGATTTAATCCGTTTTAGTTGTTTTATTTCATAAAACGGGATTATTAGGAATATCGGGTTTGCTATTTTGTTGTGTATGTTGGTATGAAGTTCGTAGGTTCAGTTAGTTCAAAATTCAAAAATATATGAAGTAGTGAAGATTTATCCAACGCAACGAAAGATTTTTTATTTTTCTGTATTTCACTCCATCATTATATTTAATATAAATTAACTGTATTAAAACTACCTCCGTTATTAAGGTAATTTTAAAAGTAGTAATACAATTATAATAAAAATGGGGTAATGTTTGAAAATTGCACATAATGCAAAAATGCAACATTTAATTTTTCATTTAAACTATAAAATGACTCAGATTTAATTATACATAATAGTTTAAAAAAATCAAGTTGTCATTTCGAAGTCCCTTTTACTTAGCACACATGAACTCACTTCTCCTTAGTAGTAATTAGGCAATGGTACAATCATTTAAATTATTTATTACTTCTTACCTACCTAGATAAATTACCGAACGAACATTAAGCTTAGTCAAATAGTTTGCTTGTACCATGTTTAGTTATCAGTTTCACTACTACTTATCACTATATATCAGTTACAAACAAACATTTTCATTTCATAATATAACATCGCTTAATAACTATATAACCTAAACAGTTGTTATTGTTTGTTACTTACTTTAGGCAAGTGCTACACGGAAGTAAATTTTATTAGAAATCCTATTGGCAAGAATATTATATTGGCTTACCTTTAAATAGCTATAGTGAAACAAGTTTAGTATGCAGGTTCATGTACATTTTCACATTTCCGATGATAATTGACTACTGTCACGCTATAACAAGTAAATAAAATTGACGAGAACAGTATAGGATTCCCTGTTCGAGCCGATCATTATGTCGCAATCAACACTTCATTTTTTATTTTTCATTCGCTTATTTTCACTGTGTCTAAGTGTGACGGACAAAATAATTGTAAGCAGTTGTTTTAATTTGTTTACCTTAGTCAATTTGCATACCTGAATTGTTTTGCACTAGTACCTTCAATCTAACGAAAAAGTCTAATGAGCCATAAATTCGGGGAAGAATTTTGAACACCATTTTTAGTATCAATTTACCTAATTTGTAGGTTTTTTTAGCAATAGATATTATGTAATGTTGTCGATAGTTTGTATTACGTACCTACTTCATAATTTAACATCATTAAACAATATCAACTTATGTTTATACATATACACCTTTGAATTTAATTTTCATGTACATACAATTTGTTTGTACGTGAATATTAATAAATATATTCCTTTCTAGGGTCCTGGGATTTTTAAATTTCAGTCTTTTGAACACTGTGAACCACCAGTAACAGAAGTTGATTTGTGGTTAACGCAGAGAAAATTGAACAGAACCACTAATCTTCTAGATTTGACACTGTCATCACCATGGCCACTTAGTAATGACATTATAGTGAGTACTGTAACACCAGCAACTGTAGTACGGCATTACTAATAAGTTATTAGCCACTCGCTAAAAGATGGCTCTGCGTCGCAAACTAGATCGCGCTAACCTAATCTTTTCTAATTCTATGACCTCCCGAACTGAATTGTAACTTTCAATATTGTGAGTATGTTTAAATTAATTAAATTTTGTGGTCTCTTAATTGTGACCTCAGGCCACCGGCGGGTGGAGCATACTGCGATCGTTCCGCTCCTCTCGCCAGCAGCAGGTTGGCCACGATTGGCTTGCCACAACTGCCACAAGTGACTTTATACGGAAGGAAACTATCTAAGTCCAGCAGTGGACGACCGCAGCAGATAGAGAGTAGAGACAAATTAATTTTACCTAAATACCATAAAGATTTACCTTTTTTAATTAATTTGTTTAATTTATATACGAAGCTGGAGATAAAAACTGCAACCAAAAAGGACGGTGGATACAAACCGGGCTCTTTCTACATGAAAGGGCCATTCTGCAAAACAATGCAAACGCTTATTGAAGATCTGTTCGATGCAATCGTTAATGCTACAGGGGTCGAGGACTGCCCTATACCAGTAAGTTGAGGAGTCAACGTGTCTATTCTAATCACAGATCGGACAAATTTGCGTCATTGACTGCAATAATATGGATATGACTTTAAAATTAATCATATAAGTAATCATTTAATTGATTTACTAATTGACATATAATTTGATTCCGGGACAAAAAATACAAAAGTTTGTTAAAGTATAGATTTTTTAAACAAAAAAACAGTATTTTGTCCAAATTCTACTTCTTTACACATCAAAAATATTCTTAAGCTCTGAAAAACTCCGCTCGAAATCCACTGGTGTTAATGGGGCAAACTTAAGGGTTTAATAGGATTATCTACGGTGGCTTTCTACCTATAAAACTAAAAAAAAACGTCTTCGTCCGAAATAAAAATCTTAGCAGGATATTATAATCGTGTTAATTTAACATCGTAACTTATTATTCTTGTGACGAAAATGCTAACCACATTAAATAACATTTTCATAATAAATATAATAAACTAAATTTTTATTTCAAAATTAATTACTTATATAAAATTTTGATTAATTTTGGAGTCATTACTGCCACATTACTGCGAGCAATGACGCAAATTTGTTCGATCTCTGATTCTAATACAACAAAAACCTCCTTTTCGTATTAACATAGTTCTGTTTCCGATCCATCTAATATTAGTAAGTTAACAAGATCAAAATTAAGTGTTTAGGCACAGCATATTTAGTAACTACACTCTCGTATATCTGTTAATAATTCATGTGACATAAAGTAAAGTTTTATTTATTTTTATTTAAAACACATTGCGTGATAAAATAAATAAACAGAGGATATCCGGTGAGTTATTTTATAAGCCATAAATATGTAAGACGACAATAAATCTGGTTTATAAATTCGATGTTAAAAAGCATTAAAACAAATAATGTAAAATGTATTCCATGTAAATACTGTAAGGTCTTTAGGTTTTAAGTCATTTCGCAGATGACATATCTATTTTATTTTACTATCTAAAGATCCTACGATTCCTACGACGTTATTTAGCTGATATAATAGTTATAGGACTTGTTTAGGTACCTAGACGTGATATGCACTTATAATTACATCATATTTTTATTTAAATTTGAACAATGCCCGGGTGCTCGGCATAGGCCTGGTGTAACAATACAGGTAATAACAATAAGCTAATAAGCTTGGTATTCACTATATATACATTTACCTTACGTCTTTTTGACCGCAACTAACTTGTTTTTATATTAAGCACATTGTTATCGATAAATTCTCAATCAAAATTTGAGACTTCGATGCCGTAAAGAGTTCAATACTCTTTGGGTAGATGTCGCTACACCCGTAATGACGTATACCAGGAAGGATGCAGTAGAGAAATTTGACAAGTCCCAGCGGTACTCGTATGGCACAATTGGTAGTGTACTGGGCTAGTGATCCAGTGGTTGTGGGTTCGAGTGCCGCTGCGAGTCAAGTTTTTCTATTTTTTCTTTCGATTTAAATATCGCAACTTACTTTTCAGGGTGATGTTAAAATGGACGGTTTCTTCGTCGATAGCGAGAAACTAAACGACCAAATGCTGTACGGAGACTACAGAGCTGAACTTCTTTTTTTCGTCGACAATGTGACAAAAGGATGCTATCTGATGTACATGCAATTGTTGGCTAAAGAAGAAGATTAGATTGTTCAATAAATTTACAATATTTCTAATTTGCGTTTCTTTTTCATCCCAAACTAAACATATTTTCATATTATTCTATGAAACAATTCACATAAAATTTTGTCTTGTCACTAGCTATAATCAAGTTCGTAAATATGTAGACATGTCTGCACATTTATGTTTTGTGTAAAATTGTATACGTATATTAAAATAAAAAAACCGACACGTTACTAGACGCATTAACAGGAACTACGTGGTATATCGCTTATTGTTAAAACGAAAATATTTTATAAATGAAAATAACGTCTATACTCACATTAATTTAGTCACTCATGAGATTCATATTTATTAATAAAATATGACAATGACTCACCAAAGGTACGTCAGTAAATACTAACAAAAATAATTTTGGTTTTGTATACATCATTTGTTGACTATCAGAGAATACCTTTAGGCATTAATCCATTCTATTTTCAGTTTACCTTTTGATTAAATAGATTGCATAAAGATTAAAATAAATAAATTACCATTACCAAGCCCAAGCACTAAGAGTGTATAGAATTCATAAGTGAAGCTAATTATGTTAAACATAACTTTTTTTTCACCTTCAGAATAATTGATTTAAGAATTATTATTCAAACGGTAAGTAGAAAAGTAAATACATACATACATATATACATTTAAGCCGTATGCAGTCCACTGCTGGACATAGGCCTCCCACAAATATGACTTGTATCATCTTGGGGGGTAGTTGCCATAGTCGCCACGCTTGGCAGGCGGGTTGGCGACCGCAGTAGCTGTAGATTGGGTTTCGACGGACGCTGCTGCCCGTCCGTAAGATTTTTCGCTTTGTCGCCTCTTACGACACCCACGGGAGGAGATGGGGTGGTGCTTTTCTAGTCAGCCGGCATCACACGGCAAGAAAAGTCAATACCTATGTGCTTAAAATTTGGTTACCCTACTCAATCTAACGCCTTGTCGCTTCCCATACGGCGTATGCCAAAAGGTCATGATTTAGTTTGTTTAAGATTCTTGTAATTTAAAAAAAAAGAAAACATGTTAACATTTTTTCTAGCAAATAGTACCATAAGATAATATCGACTAATTACTGAGTTAGAAAAAAATGTTCTGAGTCACGACCTACAAATCAAAACAGAGGCTCTAGTGTAAGTTTCTTTTGACGTAAATGAACGTTTACGAACGCGTAAGTGATAATTTTATTTATATGGGAAACGCAATCGCGTTCGTGACGTAGTTACGTTAAAAACTTACACTCAGGGCTCAAAATAAAACCCTATGGTCTGTGGTGCTCTCCATTTTTTGGAGCTCTGGTCTGAAAGTTATTTAAGATTTTCTGTTCTATAGCTTATGAGGGTAAAGTTTAGAGCATTTTCTGGATAGACCATATTGTTCTAATTTCAGAATGTGTAAATGAGCTCGGTCAATGAAGCGTCTCTCTTTTAATTCCTTTCTTATGTTTCATTGGCCTATATGGCCGATACTGACATCACGGTATTTTGTGAGCAAATTTAATAGATCGGTTATACATAAAGCCCTATCTCGTAGCGCCACACGTGTATAGTAAATGGCAATAATGACATGATGAACAAAACTGATACTGAAGGTATTTTCCGCTAAGCATGTTTTATACATTTTTAAAGTTATATGTGAGAGTCACGCACCATATAAGTACCTTGTCCGTCCGTATAGTATAATATGGCTAGCACACGCTAATATTATGTTTATTCGAAACAATATGTTCCGACCAACACTACAGTTTTATATATTCGCTGAAGTACTTATAAGTATACTATGTTACAGTTTTCCTGGTAAAATTTTGGTAAGTCGTATCATAATTTTTATTCACAGTTTTTGAAAAATACGTGTCTAATCTCGTAACTTTAATTTATTTTTATTTTATTATAATTTATTTCAAAGCCTCGCATACAAATATAATACACAGCTTACCCGAAACATGTCGCCTAGTGCGATATAATTACACGTGAGTTTATCCGTTTGTAACTAAGTAGAAATATAATACACTCAAGAGTAATGAAAACCGTTGCGTAATGTATGTATGTACATACAGAGGATCTACTTATAAAATTAGCTCGTTTCCATTTGAGTGTATTTATAAACGTTACGTAGAAGACTTCAAAACCGGAAACCAATAAATAGCTTGGATTGGTCTGATTGTGTAAAAAAAATCGAATGTTCTAAATACATTAAATTTATTTTTAGGGTCCAGGGACCTTTATATTCCAGTCGTACGAACAATGTGACCCACCAGTAACAGAATTGGATCTATGGTTAATACAGAAAAAATTTAACCGGACCACTAGTGTAATAGATATGACATTGTCTACACCATGGCCCCTTAGTGATGACGTCGTAGTAAGTATTTTTTTAAGTAAGCTAAGAAATTGTGGACACGCCTCCGTGACCTCTTTATTTGAATACTGAGGTAATTTATTGTAAAAAAATCAAAACTTTCTTATTTCGACATATGTCCACATATGTTCGTTGTTATTCACATTCGACATATGGGTTTTGGAATATATGTATGATAGCGAGGATGTATTTAAAAATGATATAAGGGGTATTTTATCCAAGAACATGAGTAACAGTAGGTAGATTCACAAAAAATCGTGGTAAAAAAAGCGTAGGTTACCTCTGTTATCCTAATCGTAGAGCGAATTCATCGTCATCATCTCATAAGACGTCCACTGGTGAACATACGCCTCCCACTTAGAGAGGAAGAGCGAATTAATATGCCTTAATGCAGGTATATATTTTTTGTAACCTTATTGAACAATCTTTAGATTAATGTTCGTAAGTTGTAAAACCTCAAGTAACAAAGCATTAAAGCGTTTATCTTAAAAAACTAAGTAACACTGCAACTTTGCACTACAGGATCTATGACAACTTGTTTGTTCTAAGATGGAGGTGAAAACTGCCACTAAAAAAGACGGAGGATACAAGCCGGGCTCTTTCTATCTGAAAGGGCCATTTTGTCACACGTTGAGAACTTTGGTTGGAGATGTTTTCAACGCTATAATCGATGCTGCAGGGGTGGATGATTGTCCTATACCCGTAAGTATTGAATAGCAATACTAGAAAATGTCAGGCAATGTTCAACGATGGTAGAAAACTGTGTAAGTAGTTAAGTATCAAAATGTATCGACAAGAGAAGCCTTTTAGGCAACTGGCACCTGGATCGTAGGCCCCCGTACGCCCTTTTTCAAAGTTCAGACCTCGGTCACTCCTGCTAGGTAACCATGTAATAAGATAAGTATAGTAAGTACTTCGCGAACACACACATTTAATCACTGACTGAGTTTGAAATGTTTGAATCACATGTCCTAAAAGGACTCTACTCTAGATTTGCTTAATTGTTCGTCCAGAGAGGAATCGTCAGAGCTATATTAGATGCTCGCAGGATGGAAGTGAAATATGCATAAGATACAGATGGACATATTGGCTTCTTTCAACAGCTGAAAACAGGGCACACTGGTCGTCTAGCCAAAACAACCTTACATAATCATGACGACCGGTCTGGCCTAGTGGGTAGTGACCCTGCCTATGAAGCCGAAGGTCCTGGGTTCGATTCCCAGTCAGGGCATTTATTTTGTGTGATGAGCACAGATATTTGTTATTGAGTCATGGGTGTTTTCTATGTATTTAAGTATTTATATGTATCTATCTATTATATATATCGTCGTCTAGTACCTACAACACAAGCCTTACTGAGCTTACCTAGGACTAGGTCGATTTGTGTAGGATTGTCCCGAAATATTTATTATTATTATTATTTGTATGTCTCTTCCGTACACGGAACAATGGTGTTCCGGACATTTGGGAGGCGTACCTACGCGGAGCCAGATCGAGCCAACGCGCAGAGGCCCTTTCGACAATTTAATGAAATGGAAGGGGTACACTAAGCGGATTATTATTATTTATTATTATAATATACATATTGTTATTATGTTATTTATACCATAATTTTAGTTCTACAGACCTAGAAAATTATGAAAGAATTATGAAATCCTTTTGAATATATTTGACTATTTGTTTACTTTTCAGGGTAGTCTTGCAGTAAACGATTTCTACGTCGACAGTGACAAGTTAAATGATCAGATTTTATACGGCGAATACCGAGCTGAAATCCGTTTCTTCGTTGACGAAGAAATAAAAGGGTGCTACTTGATGTACCTGAATTTAGTGCCTAAAGAAGAATAAAATTAGTTCTAGTTGCAAAAATGTGTTTGATCCTGACATCAAAGATTAATCGTAATTAATTAAAAATTTCAATTGTAAAATTAAGGAACGATATAACATTACTTTTATATCCCTTAGTGCTATTTTGTATTTATGAGTACCTTGTTAGGGCGGCATGTCTGTCTGTCTGTCCGTCCCCGGCTTTACGCAGTGGCCGTTAAGCCTAGAAAACTGTTATTTGGTATTAATATGTAAATCAATCACATAGCCAAAATGGTAAAATAATAGTTATAAATTTTTTTTAAGGTAGGGTTTTTTAGAGACATGTAAAGTGAGAGGTTCTTGTAACAAACTATGCTTCAGTTGTCCCCTGGCTGATGGGACAGAATAACAACAACGTGTGTGTTTCTCACGTGCCTCTGTTAAGAGATTCGCCCGTATAAGATTTACACACTGTATAAGTAATTCATAATTTTACCTACTACACAATTATTAAATATTTAATGTACGAGTACATGTATCGTTTATGCTTTTCAATTACTGCTTAGCTGAATACCTACTTTAATAACTTTACGACTCACGACGACGATGGCAAATTACTTCCCGAGATAAAGGTAATGCGAAATAGAACCCTTGGCATTTGAAGACCCGGTAAAACAATATGGCGTAAGGTTGTTAGTAAACTTTAGGACATAATGGGTGCATTCGTGATAACATACTGGCATCTAATACAGGACGGTTGCTATTTTATCGCCTCTCGCATCATGTTTCACTTACATACGTGAACGAGAGAGCTATCCTATTACCACAACTTTACCCTACAAGCCCAAATCAAGACTGGTGCGGAAGGGTTCTGGATTTTCCCCAGGCTACATTCCCCCCACACTGTCCGATCGCTCTAATAAGCCGAACGGTGTATAGAGCCTAGAAGTCAGGTTAAAAAAAAGCTACCAAGATCTGCCAATAAGTCTCACATTTTCCCTGTATTTAGTGAGATAAGATACAACCACCAACAAAGCTACCATTGCCTTTATTATACGTTACAATTCGTAAGTGAAACATTTATGTCAATATATAAAAATTAACAAAAGTTATCGACGAGGATGGGATTCGAACCCACGCGTGCAGAGCACATTGGATTAGCAGTCCAACGCCTTAACCTCTCGGCCACCTCGTCGCATGCTTTATACCAGCTAATTATGGCTGTGCATGGATTTGCGCACAAAACGCAAATTTTATTACTACATATAGTCATTATCAGTATTTATGCAACTGTTGTAAAATAAACTCAGCGTCTGTATAAATAAAATAGAATATTTGACTGTTACAAAAAATTGAATTACATTAAAATAAGTACCTACCTAGTCAGATGTTTTACTGTTTATCTTTCGCGAGCGTTAGATTGAAACAAGTGCTACCTAATATACTTATGATTTAAGAATTAAATGATACACAATATACAATATTTAATAAATGGAAATAACGGTTTTACTCATTTAGTCATTCGTAAATAGTTTTGCACCATTGGAAAAAGAGATCATACTCGTATACAAATCTTATATATTATTTTTATTTAAATATGTTATTTGAGTAAAATATTGTAAATAATTACTTTTTTTTTCTTTCACCTTTGTTGCACAAATAC
The DNA here is from genome assembly GCA_022674325.2 of Grapholita molesta. NCBI lineage: Eukaryota > Metazoa > Arthropoda > Insecta > Lepidoptera > Tortricidae > Grapholita > Grapholita molesta. The sequence continues at coordinate 8,919,849 of CP053126.2, forward strand.
AATATATAACTATTTACAAATGTGTAATACAAATGACATTCTCTACCAGCCAACCACAGTGCATAGGGGTAAACAGAGAAAGATAACACTTTACTTCAAAGAGAAACGTACTCATAATATTTTATAGTTCTTCATACGATAGGCACTTATTAAAATAGCAGGACATTAATGCACACTTGTATTCACAAGAGTGCATTCATTATTTTAACGTGTTTTACCTAACTCCACGCTTGAAAAATGTAGCGATATCAATTATGGATATACTGAGACTGGCTAGACGTTTCGCCGACCGAATTCCTGGGCTAATGCCGTTCCCTTCTGTCCTTGGTCCCGTCGGTTGTATTTTTACCATCCAAGTACTCTACTAGGCAATACACTTTATCCAAACCGGCCCAAAATATCGTTTGCAGCAAGTCTGTATACCCAGTAGATAATTTGTATTTATACCACGTCAAAACCAAATTGATTTTAGACTACTTATAAGTTGGCTAGATTTTAGACAACGTATAAAGGCTTTAAGAGTGATGATGGCCATTGGGCCAGCTTGGCATTGGCCAAGCTGTGCAAATTAATAAATCATGTCGATATTGCCAGAGTTACAACAAAACATGTGGAAAAATACTCGTAAGTAGTTAGTAATTCTTAGTAGTTATTCTTTTTAACTAGGAATGATCATAAAGATTTTTTGTCCAGTTACCTCATCAAATATGCTATTATCTAACTATATTTTATTATTGTATTTGTTAATGAATTTACTTGCAATTTAAAGTGTTTTTTTTTTTTTACAATAAATACGAGTACTTAACTACATACTGCAATTAAAAAGGCCCTTGAGGTATTATTTTTATTAATTAGGTATATGTATAAGTGTTGTTATATGACACTTGTTTTAGATAGATACCCATGTAGAACTAATCTGCGCGCTAGTTTGTTTGTAACTATTTGTTTATTTGCTCTTATTGCAATGCACAGGCACAATTACCTAAAAATCCAGACAAAAACGAATATAAAATTAAAACCATACATAGAAACCCAACATTACAAACAGTTTTAACGTTTTTCAATAAATAAAATATAGCATGACTCCATTTTTATTATATTCTTAAGTATATTCGAAGATTATAAAAAATGTCTTAAATTTTCTGTTTGGATTTTATTGAAAATTTATGCCATAGTTGTATATGGATCGTAATATAAAATAATAATATAAAGTGAATCCATGCACAGCCATAATTAGCTACTATAAAGCATGTGACGAGGTGGCCGAGAGGTTAAGGCGTTGGACTGCTAATCCAATGTGCTCTGCACGCGTGGGTTCGAATCCCATCTTCGTCGATAACTTTTTTATTTTTAATATATTTAATTCGGTAAAGTTTTCGACACTCAAAAACGCATATTCCAATGCGATAAGTATGTTATTGTTAAATGTTAACTAACAATAGTTTAGTACCTATATTATTTATTTTCCTATTTATACAATAGGTAAATAGCTATAATTAATCCCTAACATTTGCCAACAAAACCCTGTAAAGTTACCTAACCCTTTGTTACGCGTACGCGCACTTTCATTGCGCTATTCACGAGATTTACGTGTGACACGCCGGTGTGCACGCCCCCTAATGTGTAAAGCCAGTTATTCGACTCTTACTCGTAGTACCTATGCTACGTGATTACCGATTGTTGTGGACGTTTAAGTATTCGTAGTAAATTCGCGAGGTTAAGTATGGTCACTATAGGGACTATGATGACTTCACAACATCCTTACCGCCATACAAATAAGGATATGTATCGATATATTTAGGCACTGTTAGTTCCAACAATTTGACGCGGTCTGTACCTATAAAGACTATAATTTTATCTACTCGCGTTAAATAGTATACGTAATGAAAAATATTTTGTTGGCTGCACAGCTGAACTAAACAGTGGCGCTCGCGCTGAACTTTGATCAAGAGTTTCTTACTCATATAGCAGAATTATAAAGACTAATACTTACACCACTCAGATTCAGTTGAGACAGTCTCAACCAATTTCGCTGGAAGCGAAAACTCAGTAACAGTATATATTCCAGTAGTACAAGTCAAGTCTGGTGCGGAAGGGTCCTAGATTTTCCCCAGGCTACCTTCTCCCCACACAGTCCGATCGCTGTCCTGTGCCGAACGGTCATAGAGCCTAAATCAGTTTCCAAAAAAAAGACTATTTAAACAAACAGACTATATTTATTTTACGGGGCAGTTATAAAACAGGTTTTAAAACAATTTTATATTTTAAATTAGACATTTTTGCCTGAATAGAGATTGAAACACTTTGCTTAATGTGCTAGCTTGGTCAGTTAGTTTAATCTATGACAGGTTCTCTACGTCCATTTTTAGCTCTTGGTAGGCTATAAAAGGTTCCAGAATCTACAAATTCAACAAAACATAATTGTTGCTGTGATGACTGTATCAGTTATGTAGTAGTAGATATATGGACAGTTCAAGACAAACATGAAGACGAGTAGAATATTTTTCGAGGCATACCGACAATTATATGAGAGGTAGGGCACAGCGATGACCATAAAGCTTGAATCTGGGGCAGCCCAACTGGGGAAGTACCTCCTCCTTACAGAAGACCATAGCCATAATAGCACTGCTACCTTTCAGGTATGTAGTGTTGTGTTCCTGATGGTGAGCAAGGTTCCCAGAGCTCCAACCCCCGTTAAAAGCCGGCAACGCGCTTGTGACTTCCCTGGTAATTGCTTACGACCAGGCAATCCGTCTGCTCGTTTGCCGCCTATGTCATTAAAAAAATTTCACTTAGCTGCTACGCCATATAGAAAACTTACGGTACCTAATTCATAAAATATATACTCGGAACATATAAGGTAAATAAGTAAATACATTTATTTTATTACCTACATCAGTTATGGAAAAGCATCTCCAATGATGCGTAGCGACTGTTACAAGGGTTAGTTTCCCATCTAGTGTTACACATATCGGATCCCGCTTTCTAGAGAAAACCGACCGCTTGTGCAACCGGCGGAAGACAACGGTAGCGACAGCAGCGGAGCATTTGCATTCAATCGAGAATCGATAATGCAGAATTCTAGATTGCCAGTGCAATAAAAATGAGAAACTAGACATTTTTGATTTAATTTATAGTTGTCTGTTTCGAAAAAACTAGGAGCTGGCGTTTTACCAATGGCATAGTCTTAAAATCTATGTTCCATTGGCTGAGGCGCGTGATTTTATTTGTTTGAATATTACAGGACATGCTTACACGGTAAACTCAAGAAAGCCTGTGTTGTGGGGACTTGAGACAAGATACGATATAAATAATATACAAATACTTAAATACATAGAAAACTCCCATGACTTAGAAACAAACAACCGCTGATAACACAAATAAATGCTCTTACTGGGATTTGAACCCACCGTGGGACTTTATTTGGGACCGTTGGCTTTATAAGACGGTTCACTACCCACTAGTCCCACTAGGTCTAGTCTAACATGTTTATTGTAGGTATATGTCTCCAATTTATCTCCAAAACGGCTCACTTGATTTTAGGGAGCAATTTTGTATTGGAAACCTGTATAATATACAGTCGCTGAATGTGAGCAAATAAAAAAGACGCAGCACTGGATGTCCATTTATATCTGGAACTTGATCGAGAAACGTAGAGGAAAGCTACAGGGACAGGGACAATGATACAAAACCTCAAATTATCTATAGGTGCCAGCATGTACATAAGAATTGCCAGCCTTTTTTTCCGACGGTACTCCGCAATTCTGTTCACGCCATTGTTTTTCGACGACAGATTTATATGTAACCTTCACGCCCTCAGATCGCATCACCGATGTCTAATTAAAACAGACTAATGGGTCCAGCATATTAGCTCCTGTTAGATAAGAATTAATCAGTATGTCTTAACACATAGCTTACAGTAGACAGTAGAGAAGAATTGAGAACACTGTGGTGGGTAAGTTGATTTTTACAATCTATCCCCCAAAAATTTTCAGGCAGTAATACAAACTCTGACTCGCACCTAAGGTTTGGCTTGCTGGGACGTCCATCGCTCACTAGCTCAGAAAGGTCTTTTTGGGTTAAAAATAGTAAAACTGCATTTTATTCACGTTTGTTGTTAGATAGACTTTTATATGATGTATTGGTGATTTTGAATTATAAATGATTGATACTTATGATTCAGAAGTAAGTTTTGTTTTAGAGTTAGTATTTTCCTCGCAGTAGTGAAGTGAAATTTTTTGTGTTTCACTTGGCAACAAAGTTTGTTCCCCTCTCGTGCCTTGAAACCCTCCCAATGCTCAAGATTACACTTTTTTTAATCACTCGCAAAATTTTATAAAGGTATTCTTTCGCTAGCTCAGGTCTCAATATTAGCACGAGAGGGTAAAACACTAACCTTGCTCCCATGTAAAACAAATAGCTATTTATTCTTGATATATCCGTTGTTCTATTTCAGTTTATACAGTTGGTAGAACCGGCCCAAGGCCTGCTCCTTCCTCTATGCAAATTTTTCATGTTGGTTTTGTTTTAACCAGGTTTTAATTAATTGTAATGTAAACTAGTAAAATCCAAGCAGAACTGCATATTGTAACTAAACTAAAGTTGCGGAAGTAGTAGCACCGCTGATAGGTATGCTACCAGATTTCCTTACACTTACATTGCGAACATTATTATATAACCACGTTCAATAGGTATACAATGGAATCTTTAAGATAATGCGAATTTAAGGAATTAATATAATTATAACTAATATATCGCGTATACTAATTTAAATTTCATCCCGATGCTTTGAACCCTTTAGCAGCGTTCGTGGTCATCGGGTGGACTTAGGAAAATATGAACCTTTTCCGCGCCAAACACTGCAGATATATCGACATCGCAGGTTAAACACCAAAAGCTGATATATACGACACGGAGTGAAATAGAACTTCGTACACTTACGTAAAGTTCAACTTCAGTTTTGACATTTCGGTGACGTGGCGTACTGTTAATTTACCTCCATCCAAAAAATTATAATTATTAACAATTGTGTGTCTGCACATGACAATTGCACACGCCAGGTGGGCTTATAAGAATTTCTTTTTTCTTAGTATAACCAACCAACTGTACCAAACCAACTGTAAAACATCTAGCCAACAGCGATTAATTGATAGTATTGATACTTAAAAAAGCGAAAACAAAGACGAATTGACAACCTGCCCTTCGGTTTTAATTAGTCGGTTAATCAGATCAACCTAGAAGTATCTCACTCTTGAATGTTGTTCTTTTAGCGACGGCCACGTATTATCTTACGAGGAAAGAATTCAGCCAACGAAATACACGATTTTAATTAATTTATTACACCCGATGAACTCATAGTGAGTTTTCTATTACAGTATTTTAATAACAAATCAATCATACGTAATCTCGTTTTGATTCTTAACTGTTATTACTTGGTACAGTCCAACTCATATATATGTATGCGTATCTTAACTTTAATCCGTTGAAATAAGGTGTAAAGTTGTATACATGTTCATGTCGCCGACTGTACGTGAGTGAAACAATACAGATTACTCGTAGCGATAACGCTAACCCGCTTCTTAACCGTGTTAAACTTCCTTTGAGCTCATTAACTTCCACATGTTGTATTACAATTGAATAGAGTCGAAAGTTCATTAATTAATTACTATATAGGTAATCAGACACAATTGGCATTATTATAATATTTATATAATAGGATTTCTAAGTGGTTATGCCGAGTATAATTGAGATACTGGCCATAGTATGCGTGCCCAACTGGATATTTTTGGTGTCGCTCGAGCATGGCATATTAATATATCAGGGCTGCCTTACAGCCTTAAACTTTCTTGAATACCTGTATCTCCAGCAAGTTCAAAGTGTTCAAACTCTCTGCGTTGGTAAGCACATGTAGGGTTAGTCCGTCAGATAAGTTAAATAAATAGATAGATTAATTTACTCAAGCGTCTCATCGATCAGGGCCACAACCTTAAACTGTTTTCGCATTTTTTTCCCCACATATAGCTACGACCTTGATATAAACTAAGTAGATATCTTATTCATAGATCAGATGTCGAAGTTATCAAATATCGCAGAATATACACGTGTATGGGTACAGCAAGGAAGTCTATCTTCCCAGATTCTAATTAAAAGAACTTTAAATTCCCACCCTTTTTTTTAAATATCATATTCGTTTATGTCATCTAAATCAATTAGGTAACTTACGTACGGCTGCCGCTTACAGTCCCTTGATAAAGCTCGTAAAATTAGTATTACCTAAATATGGAAAGCAGTTTTGTAGCTCTGTGAGCTCTGTCACTTGAGAGGTTGCTTATGCGTGAAATAGAGATAAAAGTACATAATATAATCGTAAAGGTAAATGTCACGTATTTAGCCATCCAGTTCTCGGTCGCGATCAAAGTCGGTATACACAGATCACGCACCCACTAGACTAAGTAAGGTTATGATCAATTTATTTTTTTTATGACAAAGGTGGAAAACGAGCAGACGGATTGCCTGATGGTAAGCAATTACTGTCGCCCATGGGCACTCGCAACACCAAGGGAGTCACAAGCGCGTTGCCGACCTATAAGTGGGTTGGAGCTCTGGGAACCTTATTCACCATCAGGAACACAACACTACATACCTGAAAGGTAGCAGTGCTATTATGGCTGTGGTCTTCCGTAAGGAGGAGGTACTTCCCCAGTTGGGCTTCTCCAGAAAACTTTACTCCAGAAGAATTTATTTATTATTTATTCATACAGTTCAGAAATTTTGTTAGTTTAGTATTAGTGTTAGGATCGTATGATGTCTGTGACTAATAAAATGATTTAACATATTATAACTGATCTGATGCGCCTCAGAGCTTTGGGCGTTAGTGAAACGTGTAAAAATAAAAATATACGTGACAATTGTTCTATAACGGTTTTCGATTGAGTCACATAAGATTTTACAGTATAAAGTAAGCTGCACAGTAAGCCGACACGGAAAATAATGATAACACATTTCAGTGAAGTTTGATTGTGCAGAGTTTATAAGAAGAAAGTCTGCGCCGCTAAACTAATCGGCACCTGACCTAACGTTTCTACGTCAGTAGCCATTTAGCATTAGCGTCATTTAGCGTTATTCCAGTCGAATGGCATTCGCACTCGCGAATCTGCCCGCTCACTGCACTTCCTATGGAGTTAGTTAATCGCGTTACGTAGGTTATTACGACTTAGTTTGCAGCCATTTTTGACAGACAGACCTATTTTAACAATTACTCTGCAGATTCAGGACAACCTTTCCTTTTTATTTGGAACATTCTTTATTTCTATAAAAGTTCGAAGATACAATTGATTTAACCGAATACATGTATACAAGGATTTATATACTACACAGTATAATTATCATAATATCCTTTGATTCTAATTTTTCAACCAACATCAATTATCACGCACGCAATCTTTTCTCTGCCAAATGGCTAAAGGTTAACGAAATCCAGGACAGAGATTACAACTATTGAATAAAAGTCTCCGTCTCACCTTCCTCCGTCAATTTACTTTTTTACCATAGGAACGAAAAATATGCAGCGAAAATCTTGATAACAATACAGTCCATATAAAAAATTTACAATAAACCACCGGCACCTAAACAAACACACTTCTACGTCAACAACCAATATAAATATACAGCGAACAGGCGCAGTCCAATGGCTTTACATATCCTACACACATGGTTTCACCCGAACGTACCTACTTACATCGCGAGTTAAAAGCTTCTAATAAAAGAAAAAAAATGTTTTCTAATTATTATGATTTGGTGGAGGTTACCAAATTCAAAATAGGTTTACTAAATAAATACTAACAGAGGTTATTTATCCTAGAGCATTATGTTTTAGGAATATTTTGCAGCCTTCACCAATGCGGAACATTTTCTCATTTAAACAGTTTATATCTGCTGATATGTAGTTTTAGATGTTTTTTGGGTGTTATAATACTTATAATAGGTATTTGATAAATGTGATTATTTTCGTGGTTACTAATCGAGTTTTCTCATCGCAGATATCGTGAAAGTGGGTTCAGATGCACAGTATGACAGTATCGAATATCGAATGTGAGCTATTCCTTACAATATTGACTACAGTACAATCTGCAGAATACGTTCCCTTCGTTTGCTCGCTATTCTAAGAACTTCGTATTAATATACAACCAAGTTAAAGTACCTTCCGAATCCATTGGCTAAGATGCCTTGTTTCACAGTAGGAATATTAAGTTAAGTGGACTTTATACTAATAAGGGCCTTGCGCCACCCAGGGTTATGAAACTATGCCCGAGTTCAGGGATAAATATGTATGGACGGTTAACTTCGAGTTAGTTGGTTAACCCTAAGTGGTGCAAATGGGTCTAAAACTTACACATGAAATGAAATGAAGTTGAAATAAAGAAATTATTCTCAAATCGTATTAAAGTATTAAAACGTAATAAAGTAAGTGTTTATAAAACTTTTGCCCAAGATTTCAAGTTTCGATAAAGTGTTAAGGTTACAAAACGCGCTTGATATCTATGTTTTTGTTGGTAATCATTTCTGAATGCTTACCCAACAAGGTGCACTGTGCAAGTGAGCATATCAAAAGCCGCTCTACCTAGCAATTTTTTTGAATTTTCAAGAGATATCGTCTTTTTAATGCTACCTTATATTGATTGGTAAATAACATTTTCACCTCAGCAGCTCGAACATGTCTACTTTCCTCACTCCAGGGAGTGAGGAAAGTGCGACTTTCCTCACTTTTAGAGAGTGAGGAAAGTTGCTACTTTCGTCACTCCAGGGAGTGAGACAAAGTAGCTTTTTAATTGACGACCGGTCTGGCCTAGTAGGAAGCCGGTGGTCCCGGGTTCGAATCCCAGTCAGGCCATTTATTTGTGCGATGAGCACAGATATTTGTTCCTAAGTAATGGGTGTTTTCTATGTATTTAAATATTTATATGTATCTATTTATTATAATAGGACATAACGGACTCCCTTAACACCACTACCACGTTCAGACCCTCACAAGTTAATCAAATATTATAATTTTGAAATGTACATATATTTTAAAATGAAAAATATTTAAACAAAATATTAAGTAATGAAGCCAGTGCAGTTGCAGATAAAACACTTAAATGAATGTGGTTAACTTGATGTTAATTAATATTGTCTTCGGTTGCCGCGATAATTACTCATGAAATAAAACAACTAAAACGGATTAAATCGCGTATACTAATTTAAACTTCAAGGGGTCACCGACAGGATCAGCCACATCTTGAAGCGTGCTTCTATAAAAACTTATTTCAAGCCACTGAAGAAGATGTCACAGTTTCTGAGGCCTGTGAAATGTGCCACCCCTCTACAAAGTGCTGGAGTCTACAAGTTGGAGTGTGAATGTGGTCTCTCATATGTAGGCCAGACAAAGAGGAGCATCTCAACCAGGGTCAAGGAACACATAGCTGATGTCAAGCATCGTCGACCTAAGTCTGCAGTCTGGGAGCATGTCACGGATAAGCCTAATCACTCGATAAAGTTTGATAAGCCCCAAATCCTTGCCAAGGAGAAACGATATATTCCCAGAATGTTGCGAGAGGCTATTGAAATTAAGAAGTATCCAAACTTCAATAGAGAGGATGGCTTTTCTGTACCACCAGCTTGGGATCCTGTGGTTCATTTAATAAAACAGCAGGCAAGACTGTGAGGCCATAGTGTTGGACAGTTTGGACATTGTATTTTGTAGTTTATAAAATTTATTTTGGACTTTAAAATGTAATAAGCCCCTCTGGCGTGTGTAATTATCATGTGTAAGCCCCCAAAATTGTTTAATAATTTATATGTTTAGGTTTGCATTTTGTAATTTTTTGAGGATGGAGGTAAATTAATATTTTCCCTCAGTCCACCCGATGACCACGAACGCTGCTAAAGGGTTCGAAACGTCGGGATGAAGTTTAAATTAGTATACGCGATTTAATCCGTTTTAGTTGTTTTATTTCTTGATGTTAATTTTTTTACAAGATTTTATTTAACTTGATGTATGTATTTGTATATTTATCCGGATGGAATCTTGCAACTCAATTTTGAAGCAGACATCTTTAACCGATTGAGCTGAAATTTAGGACACAAATTTGTGTAATTTCGGTTACAATGCAATATTATGGTACCACTGATCTGATCTGATGCTGGAGTCAGAAGGTAGCAAAAGCAACTCCTAAAATACACAAGATAAACCCGTGGTGTTTTAGGCTCATTAGAATCCTTTCGAAGAGTAGATGACGATTGTGAAAAAAGTACAGTCGGCAATAAAAGCTTGTACTAAAAATGACATTTTTGGCAACTTATTTAACCTTTAATATGTTCTCACTACTGAGGTGAAAAGTTGTATGTGTCACACTAGAGTAAAGTTATTTTACATCTCGTGTTTTTGAGTGCCTCGCTACGCTCGGGACTCAAAATAAACACTCGCAAGAAAAAACAACTTTCCTCTCTTGTTGCACAAATAACTATTATTACTCCTGATATTCGGGTTTGTCATTTTGGTAGCTTAGCGGTAAGAGCGTGCGACTCGCACTCAAGTCGCAAGTTCAAACCCCGGCTCATACCACTGAGTTTTTCGGAACTTATGTTCGAAATACCATTTGATATTTACCAGTCGCTTCGGTGAAGGAAAACATCGAGAGGAAACAGGACTAATCCCAATAAGGCCTAGTTTACCCTCTAGGTTGGAAGGTCAGATGGCAGACGCTTTCGTAAAACTAGTCCCTAGATACTTAAACATATTAATCATACATAAAATTTAGTGTCGATTTTAAAAACGTTTAAATTCAACAAAATGGGTTTTCATGTGTGGACAAAGTAACCCCGTAGGAGTCGCAGGGTCAAAGTACCACGACCTTACGGTATTGAAATTAACAAAAAGAGTTATGACTGAAACCTAAGAAACCTGAATTAATAGTCTCGGTTACTTGTGGGAAAGTGTAAATCCAATTCAAAGCGTGAAATTGGAAACAACACCAGCACATTCCTGTTTTATAACTTCTATTGTTTATGATGTGTTTTGACGTAATGTTACTTTAGGTTTAGTTTCTTAGCTGCTAGAGTTAAGTGGAAAGCCTTTCTGTACAGTCAGTATCAAGTAACTAGCAATAACATACGTAGCCAAATTTTTATAGCTGCACTGATATGTTACGATATAAGTATTTGGCTGAGTAGGTACCCATAACACAAGCCTTCTTGAGCTCACCGCGGGACTTGGTGGATTTCTGTACGGATGTCCTGTAATATTTATTTATTTATTTATATGGCCACTTTGACTGCTATTTACTAACTAGGTATATGATGGTATTTGCAGTCACCGTCTACCGGAGATAAACTTGTATACCATTTTATTAGGCAGACGTCCGGTTTTTTCATGCCGTGTGATGCCGGCTGACTAGAATAGCTCCACTCCATCTCCTCCCGCGGGTGTCGACAAAGGGAAAAATCCTACGGACGGGCAGCAGCGTCCGTCGAAACCCAATCTACAGCTAAATGTGATATGATGGTGACCGTAGATACGAATAAGATTTGAGCTGAAGAAAATATCTTGGGCGATAAGATATTCTCTTCTTCGACCTTAACTACTTAGTTACATAAGGTACAAGGGCCTAGAGTTTGGATTCATACTAAGCGATCTGATATTATCGTAAAAACTTGTGCTTCATACATTCATGACCAACATCAGAATTAGTAGGTAAATGAACATGAAGATTGGGTTAAATAAGGATTCACGTATATTTAGTAGTATAGTGGAACAGTCGGCGTCAAAGATACGTTTACAAGTATGCACCTTATTACAAAGGGGTAAGAAGCAAAAGTGCATAAATATCTTTGAATATACTTATCGTAGTGTTGAATTCTCTCCCGTCTTCATACCGGGCGGCCTCCTGCGGAGTGTCGTGTGACCGCAACCTGACCCCACCGCATATGAACTATAATATCAACAATCAAATCCTATAATGCTACCGGCTATAAACATCTAGCTATTGTTTATAGTGAAGACAATTCTTCATCATTTGTTTTATGTCTGGTCATTCTACTACTATGGAAACTAACCAATGTTAAAAAGTTGTTATTATAAAATGTTTGAAATTTTCGGAAAAGTAGAAAATTTCAACAGCTATTTGTTGCTAACTCATACCCAGTCAATGAGATCAATAACCTACCAAGAACCATCCTTGAATACTTTTAATGTACTTAAAAAGTAATATAAGGATTCAGTTATTTATTACATATCCTCCAGCCTGATACTCTTAGATAGATACTTTTAACTTACTAAAACAACTGATACTCTCAGTCATACACCAGTAATCCACCTTACTCCGGATACAAACCATTCAGTTTCCGATCCTCTTTATCAATTCGGCTCTATTTCACCTTACTTTGTCAGAATATAATAATTGGATTGGCCAATTTCTAAAAACTGCTAGAATTAATCCCTTGCCACAAAAACGGACCTCGAGAATGTCGGTGTTGTAGTCACCATCAAACAACCCCTCGAATCCCACTAGAGTCGAAAACCAGCTCAGCACTTCCGCCGGCGGAAAAAACATCACAAATACATATTATAAGTCAAAATTTAAGTAGATATGGAACAAATATCCGTAACCAGAGATTAACTACACCTTTATACTGGGTATCTGAAGGTGATACGTTTTGAGATTTAGGAATTCTCGTCTAGGACATCGGTGAATTAATGTAGGTATATATTAACGATTTGGATTTGATTCATAGGATATTAATAACAGTGCATTTCACTACATTCATATTATAAGTAAGCGTACAAACGGAGGGAATTTGCTTATATTATGTTTTATATAACAGTGCATATTAACTTTTAGAAGTGTATGGGGGACGGTCCTCAATTAATTATAGTCAAATTAATGTCACAGACATTCAATATTTATTTAGGTCTTTACAAAGAATTGACATTATTGTTTAAATATTTGTTCTATACAATTTTAGACCGCGTTCCACTCTTTTCCCAAAATCTGCATTGATGATCGTAAACAATTTGATAGCTCTTTCCTGCAGCGTCGGTACAGCAGATGCGAGGTTTTGTACAATATTACTGATCATAGCTTTCCTCGCTTCTTCAGTAATCTCGTATTGGTAATAGTGCGCCGCTTGGTCAAAGTTTAAGGAATTATCGAGTTCTACTTCGATTATTTCACGTTTTTTTGGGTCCACGTAAGGTATAGGGCCATTAAATGAGTTAGGCCAGTACACTGGTCTATCGTGTATTTCTACAGGCGGCCGGCCGTCTTTGTTGTAAGACAGCGCTTGTTTTATAGGACGATTTACGGCTATGTTGTTGAAATTCGCCCCCAGTCTGTAATACGGTGCGTCACGATATGACAGCCGACGAGCTTCAAATATTTTGTCCGGAGCACCAAGAATACTTGGCACGAGACGATTGACACACATAGATATTAATTCCACTTCCGCAAAAAAGTTTATAGGGTTTCTATTAAGTACCAAATTACCCAATGGCTGCAGTGGATACTTGTTTAAGGGCAAAGCCTTCGTAACGTCAAACACGTCGAAATCAGCATTCTTAACATCCTCTAAAGTCAACACCTGAGCTAAAACTTGCCAGCTGGGATAGTCACCATTTGCAATAGCGTTGTACAAATCTTTTATAAAGGCGTCTGGATTCATACCGCTTACTCTCGTAGCTTTTTTTGTAGTCAAATAGCTTTCTCCTATATTAGGTAATACATGGAATCTAATGAAACGGTCTTCCCCTTGATCGTTGATGACGTGATAAGTATGGATGCTAAAGCCCGGCATATGCCTATAGCCGTTTGGTATACCAAGATTTCCAAATACGTGCATGAAGTAGTATATAGATTCTGGGCGTTGAGTTATAAAATCCCATCGCATATTCGCATCCAATAAATTTGTGGCTGGATTCTTGTTCTGAGTGTTAACAAATAATGGGAAGAATATGGGGTCTTTGATAGGGAATACAGGGATGCTCAGACCAACAAAGTCGAAGTTTCCTTCCTCTGTGTAGAATTTGACCGCGAAGCCACGCCCGTCTCTAACTGAGTCCGGCAACCCCTTATTGCCATTAATTATTGAAAATCTTACAGATACGGGAGTTCTTTTACCAATTTTCTTCAAGAATTTCGCATTGCAGATATTTGTTACATTGTGGGTGACCTGAAAAACATAAATTATATACTCACATTAAATTGGACTCAGGGAAAAATGGATTGGAGCATTTAAGGAAATTAATTATTTAATGCTGAATTCGACTTCTTCATTCTACACCAGCGGTCTGTGGGCAGAGACACACTTAAACGTTACAACGCTCTACTCGTTCAATATAACAACGGTGCTGATGGGGCTACCTAGGTTCTGTAGTGCGTCAGGGATGTTCGCAGATGCCAGGGTAGACTGCGTCTACACCACAATGCGCAAACGAGCGACACCCCTGGTGCGTAGAGTTCGGGCTAGCTCCAACAGCATCCTGTGCATGATTGAAGACAGGATAGATGGAACTTACATTTCCGCCTCATTAATGTAAGTAGGAATATATAATTGTATTTACCTAGAGGCTTATTAGTCATAATATTTAAACTGTTACGAACATTACTTGGTAGTTATACAAATAAAGTTTGTTATTATTAAAGACTTATAAATACCTCAAAATATCCAAACCCACCAGCACCCTTGGCATGCACAGTCCGCTCTACAATTTTTTGTCGGTTTAAGTGCGTAATGGTTTCCATCATATAATCGTTAACAATTAAACGACGATTGAGTGTCACGTTGGCATCTGTATATTCTACGGGTGCGCCACTAGCAGTGGTCAATATGCCTATCGGGCTCTGGAATAAAAGACAAGAGTGAGTTTCATTTTCCGACACCATTTTCTTTCACATATCGTAGAGTATAGTGTATGCCCTGTCTTATTAACTATGTGCTTCTGCTTCGGTTATTTGTATTATTATCATATTGGGTAAAAACATCTCAATCCCGCAATTTCCTGTGAGTGTTAACAGGTAGCTGAAACATAATTGTGTTAATTAGGGACAACAATTAGCTAAAAACTTCTTTTTTTTTTAATACTCTGTCAAGTAACAGCCATATTAGATGTAGTTTATAAATTTAGGACCGTTACCGGAAACTTCTAAATCAATTTGTACATACATCTCGTTTGTGTTTTTGTTTTTTTTTTTTCAATATTAGAGTGTAACTGACTTGATTTCGATGTTCACGGACACACCTGTTTGGCTCTTATTTTTTTAATTCATCATTCTAAATTTATAAATATCGAGATAATATTTTTATATTATAGCCTGACGAGTAATAATTAAGTTAGTTTTTAGTATAACACTTTAAAATTTTCACGTTTTCTACACTCATTTACTAAAAACTTTATAAAGGGTCTAATCACGAATTCAATTTAAATACCATAAGTACCGACGTTTCGGGTTGCTCCGGTCATCATAGCGGATAACTGACGTCCTAGCTCCAGGCATGGTAATTAAATTTAATTCAGGATAGACCCGTTCTATAGTTTTTTTGTAAATATTAGTTTTTAGTGTTTGTAAAGGGATCTTTTTTCTTAATTTTGTCTACCAATAAAACACACTTTTACCAGAGATTCAGCAAAGCGCGAGGTGGGAAACATTTCATAGGGTTTATTTAAGTAAAATATTAGTGTATAAGTATCAACTGTATGCATAATAAAACTGTAATTTATATTTGCCGTTATTCCAAACTCAGTGCGTAAAATACGAGTACAAGAACGTTGAATTTATAGGCACACTTCAATTTCATTTTCAATTTATTTATTAAATTAGACAACACTTGTGTTAATTCTCACCCCGACCCTGTCTGCATACAAAACCAACTGTTGGGCTGCGTAATCTTCATAATGTTGACCAGCGGCAGCGAATATTACAGCCAAAATGATCACCTTGTACATTTTTTCGATAAATAATGTAGGTAATCAGTCTGCCATACGATTACACCCTGAAACAGTAAGTATTTTTAATAGCGAAAATAAATAAATAGATGCGTAAAGTGCTGATGATAAGATACATAACTCGACAACAACGTCATGTTTGTCAATTGTTGAGCCATTTAGGGTTTACTTTACGTTGGGCATTTCATAGAGTAAGACGTAAGTATTAAACAAAAGAAAATAGCGTAAGTGGCGCCTTCGACACTTTGTCATCAGGTTTGTGGCTACAGTATTTAGAACAGAGCCCTACTACTTAATTAATAATTCAAAGTATCTGCGTATGGCTTTGGCAACCCCTTTGTAAACTCCAGCCGAACTCTTAAGAATCCTTTTATTGTCATCATCTTTAAGATGTCATTTTTTTTATACATTAATTGTTTTCTGACCATTGCAGTTGCAACTCCAAAGTTAATACAGGTGCGTTATGTGTACCTAGAGTAACTTGTAAAAGTTTCCATTCATATGAATAGAAGTGTTCAGAAAGTGATGTCGATCCCTGAAGTATCAAGAGTAAAGTGTTAATATATTGTATGTTGTACGAGTACGTATTCTTCTTCTTGCTAGTGCTGAAATCTGAAACCGCACCTTTTTTAGTTTTTTTTTTCTCAGTCCGTATTCTTTTGTTGGAGAGGTATGGCTTATGATACAGATACATAATATTTGAATTTGAATAATAACATCGTAAAATAAAAGAACTCCATTAATGCCAGATTTTGGGCTATTCTTATTATCACAGTCGTAATAGATGCTAAAAAGTCACGTTATGACTACATCATACTTCTCAACGCCTGTACTCTGCCTGCCATTCTCAGCGATTAGAAATCTCGTTGCCAAATTTATTGCTACTAAATTATTATAAGGGGAATTCTCATCCAATCAGTTGTACGGACACGTTCAAAAATATAGATTCCTTTAATGTAATAAAATAAACACATGCATCCAAGGTTTTAAACCAAGGTAAAAGAACCGTGGCTACATATTATTGTCACATTACTTAAATGTATCCATATTTCTTGTCGTGACTGTCTTAAAGGCTTGTAATAGTTGTTACCTACCCCATCGTTGATATCGTAGAATTACGCAAACCCTCCTGCAGATGTAGGAATAAGGCCTAGTGCAATCTCCTTACATCTACAACCAACATTACATCTCCTTACTACATCAAGCTACCAATCAACTTACATCAAGAACAAGCTTTTCTTTAATATTCTTGCTTGCATTTTATTATACTGTTGCCCCTAGTGTTGCTATACTTTAATTTGCTGTAGTTACTTTTGCGTTGCATTACTTGGCTATAGGCGTTCCGTTTTTACTTCAATGATTTTGTGTGTATAGTCAAATGGAAGTTCATATGGTTTTCTACATTTTACATAGTTTTAATCAGTTATGCAATATATAGTATAAAATAAATAGCCTTTTTATTACTTATTCGTAACATAATAAATATAGTTATTCTCAAGTTTTTCTTGTATTCTAACAATTTGTGGTATGGAATCTGAACGCACTTTTCAATGTGTCAAAATATTAAAAAAATGAAGAGCGTCAAATCGTCAATAAATATTCCACGTTATATCTAAATAACTTTTAATCCATCTTACGGAACATTTAAAAATGCGAAATCTGCCAATGTAAGGAGACAGTTTATACTGATTCTATGCATATTTATAACGCGTGTGCCCAGTAAAATATAACCAAAAATGACAAGGTCGCCGAAGGATGATCCGCGATACAATGACATGCAGCACAACGCTTGGAATTACCGTGCGGAAACGGCTGAAAACTGTGCACCTGGTATGTTAAATGAGAGACAACAAGTGCCGCTTCCGTCCAACACGCCAACCATGAATGATAGCAGCATGTACGCTAACGGCGACTTCACGAATGATGTTTATTTGAATAAGAATCCCTACAACGTGCAGGCAGGCGAGACCGGGACTAACCAAGACGACAATATATTGCTTAACAATATGCCTAATGCCTCTCGGGCAAACAATCAGAACTATGGAACTGCGATGCTTAAATTAGCTAATGGGCAAGTTGTCAGATTCTTTTACGATGAAAATACTCAACAACTTTACTTCCCCATGTCAGGACAGTACGAATTATTCAACCACAATCAGGGACTGCGTGAAATGCCCATACAAGCTCCTCAACAGCTTCCCATGTTTATCCCAAACCAAGAATTCTCCATAAACAATAACAATGTCCAGATGCAAACACCAACTACCACACATAATAATTACATACAAGAAAACCTTAGTAATCAAACCTCCAACTTGCCTACTTCCAATTTCCTAAAAGAAGTTTTAGGAAACTGGGAACCTAATTCATCTGGTACTTACTCTCCCTTTGGGCAAAACTATCCACTGAATCATCCTGATGTGCCACCTAATGTTCTTCCAAACAAGCCAATTGATTCTTCAATCCCTCAAGTTAAACCAGAGAATTCTCCAAAACGGAATGAAAACAGTCCTTTAGCTGACACAAGTAACAAAAAACGGATTGTAGCCGAAGTAAAACCAATGCGTCCAACATACTCAGATGTGCTAGCTAAAAACAAGAATAATACTCAACCAGATGTCACTAAGGCTAAACCACAAAATAACATTGAAATGAAGACTTCCAGTAACAAAACTAGTTCTAAGCCTGATAAACCTTCAGGTCTTAAACATACTGAGGAGAATAAGCAAAAAGATAAAAAACACCAAGCCAACACTATATCTTCTGGCAGTGAGTCTGGAGACATAAACAATGAAGACATGGAAAAGCGTCAAAAACCCAGCAAGAAGTCTAAAAATAAACGCAATAATATATCACGGAAATGGTCCTCCCTTGATGACATCACTAATGAAGAAGATGTCAACTATACTAAAGGTAATGAAAGCCAATTTGTTTTCATTGAAAACCAAGATAAACCGAAGAAAGATAGGAAAATTAATGATAGGGCAAAAAATTCTGATAAGAATGCTGCAGTGGATGATGATTCAAGAGCAGATGATGAAGAACAGGCTCAATTTGTCTATCAAGATAACCAGACTGACAGTGCCAAGGCGCGAAAGAAAAAAGAAACTCGTGTTAACCATAAAACATCAAAACCAGTTCAGGATAAGAAAAAAACTATCCAACCAAAATTTAAGCGGAACAAGCCTGGTTATTTGGGTGTAGCTCAAAACTATCTTGAACATTGGGGAGAGGTGACATGGAAAGCAATTGTCTGGTTCTTCTACTTACTGTCAGACATATGCAGAATGAGTGCCCATTTGTCATTTGATCTGTAAGTATGAATATATTTATTACTCTTTTCACGGTCCATTAAATTAAAAAAATTGACATAATTGTAGGTGCCCTTACATTTGTTCCTATGACACAGTGGTGAGAAATTGGTTAAGCTACAATAAGAATATAATATCACAGAAATTGAAGTGCTACTTGAAAAATAGGTCCTGAGGTTAGAAGAGGTCAGAACTGTGATCTGGAGGATTTTAAGTATAGTTAAAAATATATTTAAAATGGGATCTAGTAATACATTGTATCACATATTGTACTAAAGCACCATAAACTAATAGTGGTGTTAGGAGTCATTCCACACTTTGGCATCTTAAAATGATGCTCACACCCGAGTTATAGAATATGCATCATTTTTAATGGAGTGTCATCCAGTGAATGCTCTTGTTGGCCTACAATTAACCACCCCAGATGTCATATGAAACACACATGAAGAAAGGGCAAGGACATATAGAGAGTCAGTATGTCCTTGCCCTTTCTTCATGTGTGTTTCATATATATTGCCATTTCTTCTTGCATAAGAAAAAAATTGTCCTGTTGTCACTAGTACCTAAAGCAGTTCTTGGTGGCATTAGTCATTGGCAGAGAGTTACTAAGGGACTATATCAAGGTTAATGCAAAGCCCATTTGTTATTAGAATTAATTAGTATTTATTCTTTCAACAGGCTAGATCATTTAATAAGGTATTTTTTTTTTCTATTTAATACTATCTTTTTCTAAACTCTTCTGGTTTTCGAATTGTTAGCTTAAGTAGATGTTATGACTTCCATTCAAGTTGAGCACTTCCCCTTTTTGTCACTTTTATGTATATTAATATTAAAATGTAATTTTATTTGTAACTGGATAATATAATGGGTATAATTATTAATAACAATAATAGCACCACTCCCATTTCCATCCATGAGTGGGTGTCTTAAGAGGCGACAAAGGGAAAAAACCAACTGATGGGCAGCAGTGTCTGTTGAAACCGAATCTTCAGCTACTACGGTCGTCAACCTGCCTGCCAAGCGTGATGAATATGGCAACTACTTCCCCAGATGATACAAGTCATATTTGGGAGAGGCCTATGTCCAGCAGTGAATGACTTTACGGCTGAAATGATAATGATGATAACAATAAAATAACTTCTTACATAAAATGGAAAGTAGAGGAACTGTTCAAGTACATAGGTTCTATCTAGATTTTATGATACAGTTTCATAACTCATTAAAATGCTCAAATACAGCTGTAAGTATGTAATTATAATATTACAATAAACATTCATGGTACTATCTTGAGTATACATATACTAGATGTTAGACAAAAACTCTATAGTTTTATTAGTAGTACCTATGTACTACTTACACTATTATGCTATATGCATTCAAACTATTTATGAAACAAGGCATATATGTTTGAGACAGATAATTCTAACATTTTTTAATCTAGCTTGGTACAGCATTATATCTCTGGCACCTCCAAAAATGCTACAAGTCTTATTTGGTAGAGGCCTATGTCCAGCAGAGGATATCTTACGGCTGACATGATGATTATTATTATTTCTTACTCTATCATTTATAAATATTTATTGATTAGTCATGTCATGTTAAAAAAAACTTGTCCAATGATTTGACCAATAGTGACAGACTGATAGAGATATAAAATTACATGTATATATTGTCTATATCAAAAGTGCTCAATAGTTAAATGTTATTTATGTGTCGTCATAGACTTTGATGTCATTCCAATAGCGAATGGAATGGAATGTATAAATCAGTTTGAAATAAGCTACATTTTTTACGGCTTCATTAATTTGTGCAGTCGCCATCAGATATACATATTGGAGCTGTGGAGGTGATCACAAATATCGGAGCAACGCCTTTATTGTCAAGGCGGTAAAGTGTATTCTAGAACTCAGTTGTTCGTCGTTCAAGAAGAGAAACATTTATTTTTCTATTTGTATATGACTGGATTCTGTTTATCTTCCACAGTTGCACCTCGATGTTCACACAAACATACGTGAGCTCACAAGCGGTGTTGCGAAGCAGCAAAGAGTGGTTATACAAGATCGGTGGCAATAAGTACCTGGTCTACATCGACAGGAAATTCGGACACACCAGATTCGGCTTTTGGAGGAAAATGAAATGGTTTAAGAAAGGTAAACTGCTACTACTGCTACGTCATTTCTCTTTGTTAGAAATACCCATAGCCTATAAAAACTTTTAAAGGTATCTGTGGCTGTCCGCTCTCTGTGGTTACGTGCGTTAAAGGCTACGATCTACTATCTTTTTATTTGACCCGGCAAAAATATAAGTACTTTTGAATACATGTTCTGGCCTTTTTGCTTATTAGACCTTGCTCTGATTTATATAAATATTGCATGAATAAATACGCTATTATTTTTTGACCATCAAATTTATCCTTGTATACAAAAAAATATATAGTTAAATATAGTATAGTGACTATACTAGTGAATTGGATTGAATTCCATTACATCTATTTAAAATAAAAAGTCCTTGAAAACTTATTCGTCGATAATTACATAAGAACTATTAAACAGCGTTATTAACACAGGTCAAACCACAATAACATTGAATCCCCTTACTATCTCACATACCTGTCAATATTGACGCTTGTAATTATTTCCAGAGGCCGAAGTAGACTCCAACGACTCGAGCAAGCTGAACTCTAATATACCACTACCGGCGACTGGCGAAGAGGCAATGAAGCGGTTGCTGGCTTGCAAGGGGAAAGACCCGTACAGGTGAGCCTTGGATTTGGTAACACTACATCTAGATACCATCACCGGAAAATTATATTTTCCGATAAGAAAACTCGCTTCAGTGCCCAGTTCAGTGAAATCAAATATAAAGGTAAACAGGTTTTTATTAGTATATCACTATCAGTTAGAACGTGACACGATATATTTGGCCACTTTGAATGTAAGCGTCAGCGTTCGTTCGTATTCTGAATTTGCTCAACCGATTTTAATATCGTGATTTAAGTCCTTTGCATCCAGTGAAACAGCGAACTCGCGACATGGGGATACATGCCCGACGCTCTGCCAATTGAGCTAACGAAAACACACCCGTTGACTGCGAATTTTTTGACAATATATCTTGTGCCTATGTCTATGTCTATGCGCCTTTAGTGGATTTATTCCGTGGTCGTTAGCAACTTAATAAAAAATAATTTAGTAAACAAAGGTTTAAAAAATAATTGACTTTGTCATAGAAGTAATCTGAAAAGTGTCTAAATAACGACCACCTGTATATTTAGCACCTATTTATATGGTTTTGAAATAAAAGAAAATGTATAGTAGTTAATATAAAATTCTTGTTAGTTATAACGGTAATAAGGTATAGCGTACACTATTTAAAAATAAGCCCCGCCGATTTTAACGCAGGAATCATTTTGTCGGGTAAATGAATTATAATTGAAAAACAAACATCCTGTAACTGTTACAATTTCTTTTATTGTAACGGTTAATGGATACCAGTTTACGTATCTTTGTATGTCACACGGGTTGATTGACTCTCATTGTGATACATATAATTAGTTGACAAATACTAATTTAAATTCGAATTTAAAGATATTTATACATTTATAGTCATCCCAAAAAAAATTTTTTTTTTTTATAATTCCTGCGTACTTGTATTTAGAAACAGATTGGTTTAAAACCTTATTTAGGTCAAATTTACCCCTGGAAGTATAATTTGGGTACTACATTACGGTATTAATTATTTAAAAACAATTAATTACCTACATATGTTGGATCTATTGAAGAAGCGATACGGCTTTATAATCCCGGTAGATCTGTATCGTTTATTGCAGCACCAAACGTATAATTTAAACCAGTCAAGTTTAAAATAACTGCTATATATTGTTAATACGTCATATGGCTGAGTTTGATTTTGTAAATAACACAAATATATAAATTTGTATGAGATACATTTTATATTTATGTATTGAACTCTAAATTACATTAGATATAATTATAGTGCGTTTCGCGTGTGTTCGAAATTAACAATATTTCGATGTAGTCTATTTGCAGATTTTGTCTCATTCGATCTGATAGTGATCATGACTAAAATGACACTAGAATGGCATATAACATAAGTTACTATTATTTCACGAGTACTCATTAATTTTAACTTGACATGTATCATCATTGCGAAAAATTTTAGATTCAAATTCAAAACGTAGAAACTCAAAACCGGGGAGCCAGTGTATCCTTGACATAGCTAGAGGCATCATATAAGTCATATAACATATTGACCCATATAATTATGGACTCGGGTATGTCTTTAAACTACGTCCAACAATGAGAGGTAGGGCACAGCGAAGTACCATCACGCTCGAGTCTGGAGAAGCCCAACTAGGGAGTAGTAAGGAGGAGGCACCTTACAGAAGACCACGCGGCCATAACAGCACTGCTACCTTTCAGGTATATAGTGTTGTGTTCCTGATGGTGAGCAAGGTTCAGAGCTCCAACAACTTTTAGTAGGCAACGCGCATGTGAATCCTCTACTACTCCTACTTGTCATCAGGCGGGCCGTATGCTTGTTTGCCACCGTCGTATTAAAAAAAAATTTAGTCCTAACTTGTATATTTATTGTGCACAGCATATTGGGCGTGAGTGTGACGTGCACGGACGAGGAGATAAAGCGGTACTACCGGCGACAGGCGTTCCTCGTGCACCCGGACAAGAACCAGCAGCCCGGCGCCGAGGAGGCCTTCAAGATACTGCAGCACGCGTTCGACCTTATAGGGGAACCTGTGAGTACACTACACCCAATTATTTATATGCCTATGGTACAAAGAGCAACACACTTAAACTGCCTATTAAAATAAATAAATAAATGAATAAATATTTCGGGACAATCTTACACAAATCGACCTAGTCCTACGGTAAGCTCAGTAAGGCGTGTGTTGTAGGTACTAGACGACGATATATATAATAGATAGATATATATAAATACTTAAATACATAGAAAACACCCATGACTCAGGAACAAATATCTGAGCCCATCACAAATAAATGCCCCGACTGGGAATCGAACCCAGGACCATCGGCTTCATAGGCAGGGTCACTACCCACTAGGCCAGACCGGTCGTCAAAATATGAAGAAAACAGAGAGATATAAGAGTCATACAGATTGATTAAAACAAAAATTGACTTTTCTGTGGTAAATAGTTAACGGGTTATGTGATTACAAGTTATGTTTTTGTGGTATAGTGGTTACGTAAGAGGGGGAGCGGTTTAAGTTAATATTTTATAGAATCAAATATTTGTCCTTCAAACCCATAACTTTCACAATGTCCACAGGAACGACGAGAACCTAATTGATTGGTATAACCCAGAAATGAAATATAAAATATACCTATGTATGTATTTTGACACCAAAATATATTTTTTTCCTAACTAGTGCGTAAAAAGTGCACTTTTCGCGTTCGTGCGTAAATTTCACTTTTTAAGGCACTTGCTATGAAAAATTAAGTTTGATACTCGTGTAAAACCTTCTTTAAGACTCGGGTGATTGTCACCTTCGTTTCACTCGGGCTCCAACGTTCACCTTCGTCGAAAAAAAAATGTTTTTTACTAGTATCGAAATGTACTATTTTGTGTATGTTCGACGAAAACTTTTTTATTGATTAACATGAAAACAACGCGTTCATGTGCGGGTTTCTTTCTTACAGTATTTCCCATTTCTGAAGTGCATAGTTAACTGGACTATTTGTACGAGCTTTTTTAATTTTTCTGGAATAAATCAGTGAATACTTTAGTTTTCTACATTGCATGAAATATATTGTCTCTGTAACAGGAACGTCGCGAAGCGTACGAGAGACGAGCGGTGGAGTCCCGCCACGTGGAGGCGGCGTGGAGCGAGCTCAGCCAGCTGTTGGCGCAGCTCCAGGACAAGATGGAGTTCGCGCACAACACCATCAGGTAACGGGTTGTACTGTCACACCTCTGACTGTTGGTACACCTTATCTCGTTGGTATAAGGCTGACAATTGGTCAGTACTTGTCGAGGCGTACGAGAGACGAGCGGTGGAGTCCCGCCACGTGGAGGCGGCGTGGAGCGAGCTCAGCCAGCTGTTGGCGCAGCTCCAGGACAAGATGGAGTTCGCGCACAACACCATCAGGTAACGGGTTGTACTGTCATACCTCTGACTGTTGGTCCACCTTATCTCGTTGGTAATAAGGCTGACAATTGGTCAGTACCTGTCGACGCGTACGAGAGACGAGCGGTGGAGTCCCGCCACGTGGAGGCGGCGTGGAGCGAGCTCAGCCAGCTGTTGGCGCAGCTCCAGGACAAAATGGAGTTCGCGCACAACACCATCAAGTAACGGGTTGTACTGTCACACCTCTGACTGTTGGTCCACCTTATCTCGTTGGTAATAAGGCTGACAATTGGTCAGTACTTACAGCCTACGTACAGCGGAGGCGAGCGCTAAGGGCGGCGTGAACAACATGTACTACAGTGCAGCAGTAACATAAAGTCAGTACAGTAGAATAAATTATTGACGCTTACCTCATTTCATATAATTAGAATTTGACTGATTTGTTTGCAGATGCACGAACTGCGGGCGGCGACACAAGCGCGTGCTGACAGACCGGCCGTGCTACGCGGCGCGCTACTGCGTGCAGTGCAAGATACGACACTCCGCCAAGGAGGTACGCCACGTTGCATATGAAAACTAAGAGATTGGCAAACAGTTTCTCATGGTAGAAAAACTGCATTCCCCGTCGCGGTTGATATCAGATAAGAGAAAATGTATCTATCTCATTTTCACACGTAGTACCTAAAAACTTCTAGAAACTAGACAAAAAACTTGATCTTCATTACTGCTGGTGCTCGAAGGCATAATTTCATCTGCTGTACATCAAATACAAAAGTCCTAGAACATCCAGACGAATTGACAATATTTATACAAAGTCGCGCTACTTTAATATTCTGACTATTTTCATGTTTTCGGTATTTTGTGGCGCAGCTAACCACTTAGGTATATGTTAAGTTACTTTTGAAGCTAACATGCTTTCTATAGTGTTATTTTTTTAACACGCTTTGGAAAGGAACCACTATAACATGCCTCGTTTTATACAGGGTGATATTTGGGCGGAGTCCAGCATGATGGGGCTGCTGGTGATGTACTACGCGTGTATGGACGGTGCGGTCTACCAAATAACGCAGTGGGCCAGTTGCCAGGTACTAACTAAAATAATAGTTATTGATAGTATAAGGCTTTAACCGTGCATTAAATATGGCAATTGAAGTAAATGATTGGTTTAAATGATTTGTTATTGCAGATCGATTTAATAATAATGATTAATGATTTAACGTTATGTTCTTATTTAATTTTAAATATTAAGCTACTTTTAGTTCTGTTTTTTTTAATGCTACGTTGCCGCCTAATGTCAAGAGTCGTATGTCGCTGCTCCACATATAATATTTGTATTTTTGTGTGATAATTTATATTTCAATTGTCGTACTCGTAAAGGTCGACTTAAAGGTATAAAATCGTATTTCATGTTGGAATGTATAAAATGGACTCTGACAGAAGTGGCTCATCATGCCCTTGTTGCACAATTTACAATTAGTAGTAAGGTTTTAGTGTTAATATTGTGTGTAATTAGATTTTTAAGATTAAAAGTCACTGTGGTCGTGCGTTCAAGCCTCCTCGCGGCTCCATTGTCCTAATGATTCTTGTTAAGAAAAAAATGCAAAAAGACGATATTGCTGGGTTGTCATTTTTGCATTGCAATTTTTTTTATAAATTAATTCTTATTTTTACTTGTTCTATAAAAAAAAAAAAACTTTTATAAAATAAATATTTATAAATATTTCGAACATTCTTACACAAATCAACCTAGTCCCACGGTAAGCTCAATAAGGCTTGTGTTGCAGGTACTAGACGACGGTATATATAATAAATAGATACATATAAATACTTAAATACATAGAAAACACCCATGACTCAGGAACAAATATCTGTGCTCATCACACAAATAAATGCCCTGACTGGGAATCGAACCCAGGACCTTCGGCTTCATAGGCAGGGTCACTACCCACTAGGCCAGACCGGTCGTCAATTGGTTGTTTTTTACAAGTTGGTGTTTTGTTTTAGAAAAAGAACTTAAAGCAGCTGAGACCTGACTGCCACGTGGTGCAGTACCGGATCGTGCTGGGGAACAAGGCGGCCGCCGCCTCCGATCTCAACCAGAGGCCTTCCACCGGGTACGGCACTTTGTATCATTTATATATATATATATATGGAGTGGAAAGAGCCCCTGGAGAGGGACTTGTTAGACAATTTCCACAAAAGCATTTTTTCATAATAGCGATTTTTCAGATAGTGTTTTTTCATGTTCGCCAATTTATTTATTCGAGTTTTATCATGTAGCGTTTTTTCATAAAGCGTTTTACAACATTGTAAACCGCTAAGATATAACAAATCTGGGGGGGAATGTTCTTAAATTTTTAAAAAGCTTATTTTACGTTACATTTTTTTTGTTTTAAAAAGGAAACAAAACTTAATAAAACGCTTCCGTTACTTTATTTTATTAAGAGTGTTCTTCTCTAGCAATATTTTTTTTCCAGTCTGTTCCGGTGTATATTCCGGTCCTGAATGACCCGTCCTATAAATTGTCAAGCAAAGGAACTGGCTAGCCAGCTCCGAGTGTAATATTACATGAACCATTTGGTGCTACTTTTGACCCTTCTATCTCTTACACTACATACAGTCAGGAGCAAAAGTGGCTAAGCGTATATGAAGTGTTCAAAATGACCTACACGCGCTCTTATTCTCTTGACAATAGAGATGTGTTGACATCATTATGAACACCTCCAACGCTTAGCCACTTCTGCTACGTGGCCTCCACGGGATAAAAAAGTGGCCAAGATCAAGACTCAATAATGAGACTTCCATCTTGCAAATTTTGAAGTCGACTTAAAAGTTTCGATGGTCAATTTTCGTTGCTATTAGGCTCTATACTTGTTATCTTATGTTTTATAGAGTGAATAGAGTGTTGTTTACTAGGCATTTTTTAATAAAATTACGTAGGTAAAATGTACATATTTGTTTAAATTATTTTATATGTAAACATCATTATAATTTATTTTCAGACATGATCCTAACTTGGAAGAGTTTCTTAACAACCTGTACAGCAAGTCTGGAGTGTCTCCAAACACTTCAGCTAAACAGCCACCCCCGGAAACCACTGACGCCAAGAAGAGACGCAATAAAAAACCCAAAGCTTAAACGAGGCTTTCTTAACTAAACCGTGCCCCATAAATAACCTCCCAACTGTCAAAGCGACAGACACACATCCAATTTTAAAATTCGAACAACTTTTCAAAATATCTGGGTGTTTCGTGCCAGTCGTTTCGGCAAAAATAAAAGTAACTGTGAAACAATGCCTTTCATAAAATAAATATTGAATTTTCTAAACAAAATATAAAACTTGCTTAGTTTTGAAATATTGTGACACTTGTGAAGGATATAAGTAATAAGCATTAGAGATTGTTATGTGTAATTTAATGTCGCTAATGTACCTACTTAGGATAGACGGAAGGTCAGCTACACACGTTACTCACGTCCTAGGGATATTTACCTAAATTAGCGTGTATCGTGTGTAGCTAGCTTTAATTAAATTTAATTATGAAACTTTAGTTAATCACTAACCGTAATCTTCAAGACAATGTATTTGAAATTATGAATGTTGAAGATATTTTTAATCATGTAACGTTTCTCTGTTCAGTTACAATAGATCTACACCTGTACACTTTCGTAACTATAGTTTAAGAACTTTCTTTCTTAGACCACAGACAGAAAAAAACTGTCTGAATGAGTATTTTTGTTTTCTATTGCTACTGACTAATTTGCTTTGCCAGACTAAGATATATTATAATTATAAATAATAAAATTATTCGCATATAATTTATATTGAGATTATAAATCAAATCATGTTGCAAAGAGCTATACAGTGCTGAAAGTTTAAATCTTTTGTTATACTACTCTAGATCAAATTTTACTTAGCACTGGGGTTCTGTTTTGTGTATTAAAGTAATGTCTGAAATGTTCGTACGCTTGCTAGTCTGCTCTAGATGACAGTTAAAATTATGAGATTAAGTACTAATTGAATTTTCGTTTTACGTCTAATGTTGTATACCATCAGTCAATCCCTGTGATCGTTTTCAGTAACACAATGATCGCTTATATGTACTTTCACGTCGACGGCACGGTTTACAGTCACGATAAATTATGAGTGGACGTAGTTTTATGAAAAGGATCTTCAGTAGAATTTGAACTTTATGTCAACACCTTACGTCATTTATTTCAATAAAAGATATTTGAGGATGGATGCTTCTCTCTAAACTACGTCTAACTACAAATCTATTATTTCACACTTACCAGTGACCAATGATCTTTAATCAGACAGTTAATTTAAAGATAGTTTTTTTATATATATAAAAGTTACTGAATAGTACAATTTTTGCATTCGTAATCACTATTATTATATTAACAACCTAATATTCACGTATGTGTTGCATAATTTTGAAAAGATACAAAACATAACAAAGTAACTTTTTGACAATGTAATGTGGATTAATACAGTGATACTAATAATTAAATTTTTACTGATGTTCAGTTGGCCGCGTTCCCCATACCTATAAATAATGATTAAATATTATGGAACCAGTGGAACTACCCTATCCTTCCATTGTGAACGTCACACCGGGCTAAGGATACTTCAATAAGAAGCCACAATTGATATTTCTTTGTTACATATTTCTTGTAACACCAACTATAGGCGAGGCCACTAGAAAGAAACTAATTTCAAGATGATGTGTGTTACTCGCTGACTGATGCAGCCAGCGAAAGCTACTCGAATTTCCAAGAGAAACTACTTGACTAACAAAACAAAGTTATTAATTAGCCCGGCGTGTACCCAGTTATGAGATTACGTGTTTTAAATCGGAAATAATCTGCTAGTTTGCAATCTAGTGGCACTTATGGGGATTGCTTGCTTAGTCTAGTCTCAGTCCAGAGTTTGGTACCTATAATGGCCCAGTGCGAGATAATATGAACTTCATTTAAAATATAATAAGGTACAATTTGTGTTACCAATATTTCAACTAATGAGACTGAGACTAGAGTGACGTCAATGGATTCACTGCCTTCAGAGATTACTACTGTTACGTTAGGCTAGATCGCTGTTCTAGGTTCACTGTGCGTAGATTTCGCGCTTCATGTGTCAATAAAGATGTGAAAACTATCACGTGGTTTAATTATCTTACCTAGACAGTTAAAATAACCAATTAACACTTTGAACGTCAAAAACCCATAGAGGTCGCGTGATGTTGTGACTACCAACGCCATCGACTCCTAAAATGGATATGTCAAGTCAAAGCAAATTTCCTGCTGACAGATGAGGTTTATATCCGTTCTTCAGTTCACTATTCGAGACGTTGGCGTACACGTTACGTTTTGACTCGAGAGAAAAAGCGTTCAAAAGGTTAATGGTCTCCCCTAAAGAATTCTTCAAAAATTGTGCTTGCCAGAAAGGCTTAATGCTCCGGACATAATGGTGTGTCACTTGTCCCGGCGTTGAGTTGTGTCGACCGAGTCGATGCGAGATATTTCGTCCTTGCTGCATGGGCATAGAGCATTTTCTTTGCAGGCTTTAGCAGCAGAATCCGCGTCGAAACGTTTGTGGAGACAAGAAGGAACCGTGTTATCCGGCTTATACCATCCAGAACGCTTATAGGCAGCTAAGTTCTTCGTTTTCGTTGATAATTACTATTTGTAAAATAAACACACGAATATAATAACATTGATTTCAGCATTGGCTTTTGGTACTAGTCCCTAAAAACAAATCCACTGACCAATGGCCAGTTAGTACATATATGGGCGATGGTACATATTTCGAAATCGAAGTAAATATCGGTTGGCCTCAATTCCCGTCTATTTTGGTGCGATACTCGAAAGGAATTTCAAATTATATTCCTAAAATTAGCTAAAAAACCGCGGTCTATACGCGGCAGTAATATTGATATCTTCCCATGAAATGTAGCGATATGCGCTACGTCTGGCGTTCTAAGTTTTATAGGACATTTAAAAGAAACTCATGATTATAACTGTACAACATTTATACGTCTATTTACATCTATCCTTCCATAGCATCGGTCGCTGCGTCCTTGTCTGTGACGATGCAATCCTCGTAGTTCCATTTAGGGAACATTCGTTTGTAGAGATGAAGCAGGACTGTGTCTTGAGACTTGAGCTGACCGTCGAAAACGCATTTCATGTGCCCATGAGTACCTGTCAAACATAGGTATTACTTACAAAAATAATATAACTTAAATATGGCTAAGAACATACTCCTTAAGGCAATCCTTTTTATTTTGTTTATAACTTTGTCTATCTACACATATTATAAAGGCAAAAGTTTATGTGTGTATGTTTCTCACTTCTTCATTCTTAACGACTAAACGGCTGGAGCGATTTGAATAAAATTTCGTATGGAGTTAACTGACAACCTGGATTAACACATAGGC
Source organism: Grapholita molesta (assembly GCA_022674325.2). Lineage (NCBI taxonomy): Eukaryota > Metazoa > Arthropoda > Insecta > Lepidoptera > Tortricidae > Grapholita > Grapholita molesta. The sequence goes on from CP053126.2 coordinate 8,951,696, forward strand.
TACATTTTATTTCCCGCAAAATGTATTTTCCTTAATAAACCGCGGGCAACACCGCGGGGCACAGCTAGTAAGAAGATAAAAGGGATTTAATTGACTGCAACTATTAACAATGTTACTTAAGCATCAATACTATACAAAAAAACTTGAAAGGCTATTTTCTTTAACAGAACAGAGCCGATGAACCAATCGCACACATTCATACAATTCGGGCACTGAAGCATGAATCTACGTAAACTTTGAGTCCAAACAACTTGATGGAGAGTAAGTATTTTTTTTATAAGAAAAATTTCAATTGGACATTTGATAAACTATTGATGTGAATGTTTTCTAAGCATACCTAAAGGTTCCTTGATGTGTCCTGTGCGTCCGTACTTGGTGCGCAGCTTGCACGGTTTGAAGTATATCACGTCATCTCTATTGAAGAACATGAACCTGATCACCGCTGACCGTTTGTTCACCTGCGGATCAAACAATAACCGTATTATTATAATTTACAAACCTTTACTGGAGCATTCCATGAAAACAACAACTTTTTGTCGCTTACGTAACGCTATGGCAGCTACCATAATAAAACGTAATAGTAATAGCCTTTAAGACACACAATCAATCTTAACGCCGAGTTATTATATTGCATTTCTGATAATTAGCTTCCTAAATTTACTTCTCGGTGGTATTAAAAATGTGGTGTCGCTTACGTAACGTTTTCATGGAATGCTCCTACGTGGTACTTGGTTTTACGTTAAAGAATTTATTTATTTATTTATTTAGTCTTTATTGCACAAAACACAAAAGTACAAAAGGCGGACTTAATGCTACAAAGCATTATCTACCAGTCAACCTTTAGGCAAAGCAGAGAAGTTGTAGGCGGTTCATAAAAAACAAAATAAACATAAACCAAAACACATTTAAATATAAATTAAACATACTTATATACATTAATATAATATACATGCATAAACATACATACATACATAATACTAACATAAACTGATGGAAATACAGGTATGAAATCAGATGAAACTCTACAAAACAGAAATACTAAGGTTTTTCAGTTCTACCAGCAAAGTAGTCACATAAAGATTTTTTGAAAGCAACCCTATTCTGGCACTGTCTAACATTGATAGCGAGATTATTCCAGAGGCGAGCAGCCTGAACGGAGAAGGAATAAGACATGAAGCCAGTATGGTGAGACGGAATTGAAAGAGAAAGGTTGCCGGAGGAGCGAAGCTGACGAATACGAGAAAGGCCATAGTACTGGAAGAAAGATTTTAGGTATTCAGGGGACTGAGAATTGTTAATGACAGAAAAAAGGGTACACAGCATGCGAATGTTACGGCGTATATATATTTATAGGGAACCAGCCAAGCTTAGAGCGGTATGAGGAGACGTGGTCGTATTTACGAAGACCAAAGATGAAACGGATACAATTGTTTAATAAACGATCCAATTTATCCAGAAGTTCTTCATTTAAGTCCGGATAACACACATCACCGTAGTCAATTATAGGTAGGATTAAGGTCTGAATAAGTAAGATCTTGGTTTTAACGGGTAAGAAGTGTTTAAGTTTATTCAGAGAGTGAAGAGAACCGAAAACCTTACGACTTATCTCAGACACCTGAGTTCTCCAACTCAGCGTAGCATCGATGTAGATCCCTAAGTCTTTGACACTCTGGCTAAAGGGGATAGCAATACCATTGAAATACACGGAGGCGTTAGACAATTTTCGTGAGCTGGCGAGTGCTACCAATGACAATTGCCTGACACTTGGAGGGATTGACAAATAAACCGAACTTTTCAGACCACCGCTGAATATGCATGAGGTCTAGATTTAACTTGTCAATAGCAGCAACAAAGTCAGTCGTATTACAGTGGTAATAAAGTTGGAGATCATCAGCGTAGAGATGGTATGACAGTAAAATTTCAAATCTCATTATCATCAGCCGCGTTCAACTGCTACTTCTAAGTATAAGAATCAAATTATTAATTAGCGAAGATATATCATGTCACTCACGTAATTTTGGTATAATTTCATTAATAAATATATTACAAACCTTGTATGGATGACCGGAGAGTACGATTCTCTTGACGATCAGTCTGTCCGGGTTGCATGAGAGCAGCACTCCCGAAGCGACTAATTGTAGCTTTGTATTCTTTTTTTCCTAAAAATATAGTTTAATTCTTGAACGACACTCATGGATACGTTATTAAAGAATATTTTTCTTTTACAACAATACTTCTTATTTCGAATACGTGTACTTTCGAAAACAAAACTTAGCATAAACTCTTAGTGGGTTCCATGTTTCTAGGCAAAAGGATGGGAATAGGAATAGGGGTTAGAATCATCATCATCACATCAGCGGAAGGACGTCCACTGCTAGACATAAGCCTCCCCAAAGCGACCCACAATTACCGGATTTGCGCCACCCGTATTTAGTAAAATCCATTATCAGACATATCCTATGCCAAATGTTCACAAGATCACATTCATAAGCTATTTCAACAATGACTCTCTTTCTGAGAAATAGAGGTAAAAATGTAATAGTCAAATCTTTCTGCTTTTAGTATGTTGTTGAAATTTTCACATTACAAAGTTTATTCGAATCAGAATCTAGGAGAAAACATTACAAAACCGTAGAATTAATTGAAGAGTTAAACCCCTTTATAAATTCTTCCCGTAGTTGCGCTGTTTCACGCTAATTATTTTAAACGGAAAGCTACCATACATACCTTAAAGCAAAGCACTGAAGAGGGGCTGAACTGTATGGGCGCATAGAATGTGGCCACGCAAGTTGAACCCGGTTGGAAGAACCTTTCATACTGGAACAATTGAATTGTCAACTTAAAATATGCTTGTAATTATAATTTAGTTGCGTTTTCTTCATTAAGGTGAAACAGTTCAAAGGAGGCTCGTAAACAGGGCTTGAAAATTGGAACTACAATTCGCTAAAACTACAAAAACATAGATTATTTCTTCTTTTTAACCGACGAAAAACGGAGGAGGTTCTCAAGTCAACGCGTTTTTTTTAAATTATGAAACTTGATTACAGATACATTCCACAACTATATGGGATCCTATAGTCCCACCGAAAAATGTTGCTTCCTTTTTCACCAGAAAAAGGACGGGCAGCAGGTGGATCATACTGCGACCGCCAAGCCGCCTGCCAAGCCTGGTGATTATGGCATTAAACCCAGCTCCAAAGTCGATCCTTGGGGCGGCCTGTGGGCGAGTTCAGTCACTGCTGACGCGTTAGGTAGGTATAGAAAATCAATTTGCAGACAAAAATTGCATAAAAAGGCATATATGTTGAGTAACTCAAAATTGACAAAACTCACCTTATACTTAGTTACAAACGGATAAACTCACGTGTAATTATATCGCACTAGGCGACATGTTTCGGTTAAGCTCTGGTACCCGACTGGCTGGCTCTGGTTTCAAGCCGAGTCAGGACACCGCTCGCGTTTAGAGTGTGTCGCTCACAGTGAGCTTACCCGAAAAATGTCGCCTAGTGGGATATAATTACACGTGAGTTCATCCGTTTGTAAGTAAGTAGTAGTAACATGGCTCACAACAGTTTTAATTATTTATTAACACTAACAGTGCTGAGTGTCCGTTCGGTTCGCCGCCCGCGTCGCCGACCCGTCGCGCACTCAAACTCACTCACACTCTCACACTCTTAGTGCTTGAAAATGGGATATGTTCTCCGAAACGTATCGCGCGAGTGACTAACTAAACGTGAGTAGAACCGTGTTAATCGTTAATAAATGTATTATGTATGCCTCACGAAAGTTTAAATACACAAAAAAAAAGTTTTAATAATATCAAACTCACCTTATGCTTACTGCCGTTAGTGTGCTGACTGAAGATGGGGTTGACTATGAACCTCCTGTACCCCACTTGGAAGATCAACCTTTCCTTACTCTTGATAGGGTTATCGCTGGCTCCAGTCCTCTTGAGCACCACATTCATGAGCGACATCTTCTGCTCGTGCGGGAGAAGCCCGAAGACGGACAGTGGTGCGGTTTTGTTGGCAGAGTGGAAGGAGTTCCAGAGGTCTTGGCGGACGTTGGATATATGGATGGTTGCGTAGATGCCGTACTGGAAACGAAAAAAGAACTGTATAGTGCTTGTACGGTTTTGGTGTGTGTGTGTGTGTGTGTGTGTGTTTTTTTTTTGTTTAATATGTATAAAGTATATAAATGAAGCCAAACGTATTATTTTACATATCATAATCATAATAATCATAAAATGTATTTGTTGATTATTATGATTATGATACGTATTAAATGAAAAGTCCCCAATTTACCCACACCCTATTTTAATATATATAATGTATAAACTATAAATATTTTGGGACCATCTTACATAGATCGACCTTTTACAGTAAGCGAAATAAGGCTTGTTACATAGGTACTAGACGATGATACATAAATTACATAATATACATAAATATTTATACGTTTGCGAGATACCAAGTTTAACTAAATTTACAAGAATAAGTGGGGTTATGTGTGCGTGCTCGGCGCCTGCGCAGTAGACTCACCGTACTGACGAGGCTATCCTCCTTCTCCCTGTACACGCGCCGGCGCGTGCGCTCGTAGTTCTCGAACTGGAAGATACGCGCGAAGTCCGCCGGCAAGTTTTCTTTCGGGTCCCATGGTGATGATCTGTATACATATATTTAAAATCACTTTGTATTACATACCGCACTTTGTATTTAATTCTAATGTGTTGTAAACTTCATTGAAAAAAAAAATCGTGGCACAGTCATCGTCAAATAATTATAAGATAAGTAGGTAGCCAAATATACTGGTACAGAATTTTACTTTTTTCAATAGTTAAATCAGCATCAATAGTAACGCATCAATTTTTCAATTTAATTTTATAATAACCGGCCAAAGGAGCACTATACGCGCACGGTACGTGCTGGGGCGTATCCACTTCGTCCGGGAACTGGGCGTCCTGCCGCGCGGGCGCCATTCGTTCAGCAGCACGTATTACAGTGTTTGGAATGCTGTGTGTCACCTGAAGGACTCGAGGCCGCGGTAGCGCAGGAAGCGCTCTCGCGCCGGGACGTGCTGGGGCGTATCCACTTCGTCTGGGAACTGGGCGTCCTGCCGAGCGGCCGCCAGTCGTTGAAGCAGCTCGTGTTCTTCTGCAGCGTCTATCGTTGCGTCGTATCTGTACATTAAATTGTTAGTAGTTTTTTTTTATATCAACATACCTTGTCAGTCACGTCAGATATTTTTAGCTAGATTTTTTAGTCCCTAGTAATTTCAGTAGATGTACGTGTGACTTATCTGCCAGATACCAAATAGTTTTATAATTTCGACGCACGATTATGGTGAAATTTATTTCTGTAGTACAAAAGTATTCTAAATTCACACGAGTAATGTAGGATGAGTTAAAAAAACATGATGACACAAAAATAATTTTTTCCTAACTAGTGCGTAAAAAGTGCACTTTGCGCACGCTTCGCGTGCGTAAATTTTACTTTTTAAGGCACTTGTTATGAAAAATTGGGTTCGATACACGTGTAAAAACTTATTTAAGACTCGGGTGATTGTCACCCTCGTTTCACTCGGGCTCCAACTTTCACCCTCGTCGAAAAAAATGTTTTTTTCACTAGTATCGAAATGTACTATTTCCATATTTTATTTCGATATTCGTCGAAGCATCGAGTCCTCAAGGGCAGCAGAGCGCGCGTTTACCTCGGCCGCGGCAAATTCGTACGTCCACACTTACCGTATTCCGCGTGAGGATATTGGCTCGCGACGGCATGCGTTCTGTGGGGACGCGGCTAATTTAATAGAAAATAATGTGGCTGATATGTTTGATCTGTAGAAAATACTTGACCCAAAGCCGTAAACAGATGCAGTGTGCAGATCAGTATGACTTTCACTTAAAAAAAAATCATTCACAGCACAATAGATGCAACTCTCAATTACCTGTCATCCGTCGGCCCCATCTCGGACTCGGTGACAGATTCGAAGTCATTATCCGCATCCTCCTCCTTCTCCGAGCCGGACTCTTCGCACGACATGAACTCTTCGTCCTCATCCTCTTCCTATAATCATAGTTTGTTATCATCATCATAATTGCCCAAAGACTTCCACTATTCATTAACAGTTTGTGGACTTCCGATAGTTTCATACTCTGTAGACGTGGATCTAACGCTTAGGGTTTGTCACAATGGCTGCCGGAAAGTGATGCATGAAAATACCGGCGATAAAAATGTTAGCCATCATTAAAAAAACTAAAGGTTGAAGTACCTACCTTATTGTATTAGCAACGAGTTTTACTTTTATAAAATACCAACTATATATTTTTGAACCCGTTACGGCCCGGCCACGACTATTCGCTAACCGCAGTGCATTGCGCGTCTTGACTGCGCAACGAACAGATAAAACGCTCGCCGCGCATAGTCGTGGCCGGGCCGTAAGGCGGAATATACGTCAATGGAGAGCTGTGTTCCAGTCGCCATGACGTCATATGCCTCACGCAAGTCTATCAAATCGGGGATGAATAAGCCCGTGGATGAAATTGAGGACGAAATCCAAAAAAATCAAAGATTCTTTATGTGATTACATACACAAATAAAACATTAATTACTTGCCTCGCTACCGCTCTCGTCGCCAGAGCCCTCACCTTCCGCATCTGACTCCACGATCCACGCCGCCTGGTAGCTGGACCAACCTTTTGGAACCTTCTTCACCTTCTTTGTTTTAGTCTACAGACAAAAAATATTTTTAAACTCTAAAATCAGTATAAAATTAATCACACAACAAAACTCCACAGTCGTGTTTTACAGTGAAATTATTCAGATGCTCGTAAATAATTTAGGTACAAGCAAATGTTTTAAGGCACAGATGAATAGTTTCTTGACCACATACACCTGGGTATCAATTACAAAATACCAAATGAAAAAAATCAGGCTAAGCGCAACATAAATAAATAAATAAATATTTCGGGACAATCTTACACAAATCTACCTAGTCCTACAGTAAGCTCAGTAAGACTTGTGTTGTAGGTAGGACGATGATATAATATATTTAATAGATAGATACATATAAATACTTAAATACAAGTACATAGAAAACACCCATGACTCAGGAACAAATATCTGTGCTTGTCATATAAATGCCCTAACTGGGATTCGAACCCAGGACCATCTGCTTCATAGGCAGGACCGGTTGTCAAAACATAAAACGATTTAACTTACTTCTGCATTTGCCTGTGCTATTTCTTCGTCTGTAGGCCAAGTCTGCTCAGCATCCATTGGGTCCGGCACATTCTCCGAGTCCAAGCTCTCCTGCTTAGCTGGATCAGCCACTTGCAACACAGATACCTTTACCACCTCTGCTTCCATTGAGTCAGGCTTGCTGTTTTCTCTGTCAAAGAATAATTTGGACTTCAAAAATGGCGCTTCTTAGCTTTTGTTAAGTCTTTCTGAAGAATATTTAAATTTACAATACTCAATAAAAATAAGCTTAAGACACTTACTTGCCCAAAATTAGTGGGTGAGGATCATCATGTCCGTCTATCCTAGACATTTGAAAGTCACCCAAACCCGTCACATGAACTAGACCATTAACATCTAGTGGCATTCCTTTCAGATAACCGCTGACTCTTAATGTCCCACTTTGACCTTCTACATCCGGCACATACTCATAAGACTCAGCAAGCATGTATGGCCTCTTCTCTCTATGATGTAATATGTTGCGCTTTTGATTACCGATTCTGCGTAACACATTCAACCCATCTGAGCTCTTATCTAACTGCATAATTTTCTCTTCTGGCAGCCATTTAGATATAAGCTTTTGAACATTTTGTTTTTCAGTGGTGCGCTTCTTTGGGTTAACCCCTTCAATGTCCATAGCCACTACGACAGGGGTGGGCATCCCTTGTGCCATGGAAAAAGCTAGAACTTTCTCACCCCATTCATCAACAGGTTCATCAAGAGCCGAGCTGACATATAACACAGTGTCAGCAATTTTGAGGGTGTCAAGGAGGGCAAACTCATTGCCAATTTCTGGACAGATGAAGGAGAAGCGTTGCTTAAAGTTTGGCAAGCTGAAATCAATATTTCACACATTTCACAGTGAAATCGAAAATTAGAAGCTTGCTTAGAATGTTATTGCCAACATTTCTAACATATATTTTGTACAACTACTATTTGTACAATGTTGAGTTTTTTGTTTATTATTGTATATGTAGATGGTTTTACTCAGGGATTGAATACCGGTATTATTTTCATAAAATTAACCGGGTATTCCATTTAGGTATCTCGGTTGTTATTGCATATTTTTGCATTTTATTTTGCTAATCAGATAAAGTATTCTCTTCACCTAAATACCATTTAAAAATATAATGGATTTTATGTTATTTTAATGACAATATTTAGGTTTTTAGTAATACCGGTAACGATCCCTGGTTTTACTATCTTATAGTTAATTCATGACTATGTGAAATTGTATAAAACCTCATAGTAAACCTATCTACATATACCTACAATAAAAAAAACTCAGCATTGTACAAATACTAGTTGTATAAATTATAAATTTGAAATGTTGTCCATAACTTTTGCAAAAATAATTTTCTTAAAGAGGAAGACATTGTAGTTAGAGTATACCACAGGGGGCCCAAAAAAGATATAGATTTTTTTTTACCAAAAGTGCAAAATATACAGGAATCATAAAAGGCCGAAAATTTTAAATAAAAAGTAATAATGCTAAAATAAGCATGTTTAGTAGAAAACAAAATCTGTAAAATTAAAAATGCTTGAGATATTTGACTTACCTAATTAAAAACGAAAAAAAAGACAAAATATTAAAAAAAAATGTGCCATAGTAAACCTAATTAACTACAAAAAAAAACACAATATAAAGAAAAGAGATACTGGACCTCCCAACATTTAAGTTTAGGAACTAAGGTAGTCATTTAAGTCTTTTTACTAATCCTATTTGTAATCTGAAAACAAATTGTAATTGTTGCTTGTAAGTTATGGTCCTGTGGTCTGAAATTAGAAGATTTTAAATTATTTATTAGAAAGGAAACAAAACTAATTTTGGTTGAATCTAGATGACTGGTGCTGTGGAAGAGCAGCTCTAGCCTGCCGTGCCGTAGCACGGAAACAGGCAATGCAAGCAGCAGTGGCTGTTCTCCATGGGCGAAGTCGTGAGGAAAAGCTAGTACAATATAAAGTAGTTGTCATTATAACACAACATACATAGAAATATTTACTACTTAAGATTTTTATAAACTTTTAGGGTCAAATATCTCAGTTATTTTTAATTTTGGAGCAATTATTTCCTACAAGACATGACTAGTTGGAGGATCAGAAGTAGGTGTCATGACAAAACATCCTAAAACATTTTCTCGCTTGGGAGTGCATAAGAAACATATTTATTAGAGTTTTTAAAGTCACAACAATATTATGAGCTTGTGGAGGATTTAGATTATTTTTAGTAGATAATAACATAAGATGCTAAATGGTTTACCCAATATGTAAAATTCCACTCTCAGACACTGTGACCACAGCACCTTCAGAACAGGTCCTCAATATCGCAAGCGCGGACTGAACGTCGAGTTGGGCATTCAAAGGAACCACACACACCAAAAATGGCGGATTCCTAGTACCGCCTAATGCGCGCTTCTTGGACAACACTTCTTCACGCTTATTTCTACGAAGCTGGAGAGCTTGGTGACGACGCTCATCTTTTTTAAGGATATGACGGTTTCGACGAACAAATTCCTTTGCGTTTACCTTGCCTACAAAAAAGTGCGGGAATATAGAGCGATTTTTTTTGTTGGAAGTAAAAAAGGATTTTATACTGTACAACTAATTTAAGATACAAAAATTCTTTTATTAATTTATCATAAACAATTCTTGCTTATAAGCTAAAATAAAGTCAAAGCGCAATACAATTGTGAGTAAAAGTAAAACTGAAAAGTTTACATGCAACCTAACCTTTAACAGCAGCGGCGATGCCACGCTTAGACCGATGGCGAGACTTATGGACCTTGTTACTCTGCTTTAAAGTTCCAGACCGATGCGCTTGCTGCATTTTTAATCGTTGCCTTTGTGTAAATCAGCAGAGATCACAATTATTTACTAATAACAACAGCACATGGTGACCCTACGGCGTTAAATAGTTTGACAGTAGAAGTGACATTAGTGACTAGTGACATTGACATTCGGAGCCCTTGGTAAGGATAGGTGTGGTCCGATTCGCGTTTTTCTACTTGACACTGGCGAAATCATCGATTGATTTATTGATGGAAGCCATATTTTTTTAAAAGAAGAAGAAGATTCGCGTTTTGAGCACACTCACGGCCGGTCCGGTGGTTGCATTCTTTCGACGTGAATAGAAGAGAAAGATTCTCGAAATATACCAACTTCAACGTTTGAGCACGCATTGTCTATTTCATAGATATACTAATATAACTAGATCGAGTACTAGCCCGAAAAAAGCAAGCCTAGTGAGATAGCTACCACGCAGACCTTTGTCTCTTTCTATAGGGTGACCAAGTTAATTTTAGAAGTTAGGAAAATTCTATTAAATACAATAGTGTTCTTATGTACTAGATCGGTGTAGAGACCACGCCGGCAGCTCTGTATCTATTTGACATACTGCATGCGTTTTTTGCTTCCCAAAATTTTATTTTATTTCCCGTAAATCGGTAATGTCGGACATCAACAAACCAGACGGACCGATGACCGGGTCGCTGGTAGTCGGTGGCCGCAGTATGTTAAGTGTTCTTCATGTGTGTGCTCCATGTGGCAGTCTATGGGAGAGGCCTATATTTTGTCGTGTTGATTAAAAAGGCTGTATTTTAATCAATACTTTTATAAAATATAATATAATCGGAAATTTTATGTATTAAATATGGTTTTCTTATTACAACCTACATTAATGTGTAAAACAATAAAATGTTACGTTCAGTTTTCAATGTTCAGATTTTCATTTTACTTGAAAAATATTTTTGTTCTTCAACCACCATTTTGTTATTTACGATTCTTATTTTATAAAATTAACCTCATAACCATTTTTGTGTATAATTTCCTGTAATTGACACACACGATTTGAGTTTTACATGTTGATTTTTTTTTAATCTTTACCAGGTGAAAATTCGTATTTTGCACACTTATATATTCTATATGTTTATTAGGTATATAAAAAAAATACACGCAGGAAATTAAACCACTATAACCCCGCTTCTGTGGGAATTACTTTGCCCCAATTGACAACATTTCATATTTTTAACTCCTAATTTTAATGAGTTTATTGGAAAGAAGATGAAATTTTAATGTACCCGTATTTTTATTTTTTTCTGAAAAAGTGATTTTATAATGCAAAAAATCAATTTTAAAAACAGTTCATTCTAAAAGAGCGTATGTCACATGGTTGGGAAAGTGACGTCACCAAGATTCCAGGGCAACTGAAAAAAAAGTTCGCAGACTTGACTTGACACTGACGGCCTGACAGTCACACGTCATGTCATACGGTCAATCAAATTTTCTTAATTCAGTTTCCTTACCAAATTGTATTAATTGAATGTATATTATGCTCCAATAAGTCATGTAACAAGGCAAAAACTACAAGCAATATGCGTATGCATTTAGTAAATATTGTTTTATTGCCGAATGCAAAAATACTTTACTTTTACAACAGGCATCCATAGCTCATTAGAAATACAACGTAGTCATAAAGTGAAATGTAAATAATAAAGATATTATGAAAAAAAAGCTTTATTTAAATTAAAATTGCTCATATTTCCTACATAGAAGTGGTCGAAGGCTCCTCTGTCTTCTTTACTAGCCACATCAAAAATCATAATTGGTGTTTGCAACCCCCTTCAGAAGCCTTGCAGTCATGACAGGAAACATCCAGACAGTCTCACTGGTTTCACCTATCCATGCAGTCACTTTGTTTAGCTTCGAGAAGATCTTCTGCTCTGGACTGACTCTGCATTGCACTATACATTTTCCTGAATCTCTTTTCACTTCGACATAAACGACAACGTCCGACGAAGACATGTCCTCTAGCCCCTCTTATCTGTGCTAAGTTATCCATATCACTTGCCGCTGTGTCCTCTGTAGAGCTTTATTTTATTGTTTCAAAGGTAGATAGGTATATTGGTGTTCGGTTATGCCAAGTCTGTAATTTTTACAGAGGTATCTAAGTCCAGTGAGTGAATGCCAAGTAGTTTGTGATTTATTATCTCAAACAACGTATGAATGTATGTATTTCATTTATGAGGCAAGTGAGCTTGAACAAGAAATAGTTATGGCTATGACAGTTGTTGACAAACAAATGATCAAACGTCAACCGTAAGAAAATGAGTACTGGTACAGATAACTTATTTTGGTAAAGTGACGTCATACTTCCGGTTTACACAAAATTACGATTTTTTCCAAAAGTTCAAGCGAATAAAATCCAAAAAAATTTTTTTTTGTATAGTTAACACATGTTTAATAAAACACCATTAGAATTGAGACTTATTGAAAATATGAAATGTTGTCAATTGCTATATTCCCTCTACTATAATATACAATGACAATGAAACCACATTTTACAAATTTTAATAAATATGTTTAATGTACTTTATCTCAACACCAACATTAATGTTGTCCTGTTGTGTAATTGTCCGCGTCCATGTACAAGCATGGTTACCCTAGCATCTAGTTGACTTTGGGTTGCCATAGATCTAATATTATTCTTGGAATAGCATCATTCAGAAAGGGACAGAGGTCTGTGTACTAGCTGTCCTACTCGGCTCGTTTTTTTTCTTCATATTCGGCGAGCGAAAGTAAACCTTAACAAGATGCATATAAAGCACGTTTCACTTATTGGTATTTTTCACAGGGCTTATTCCAGTTATACTAAAATTTCCTTGGTCTATTTAAATGGTATATCTATAGTGATAAAAGTGCTCAAAAAGCGAATCGGACCACGACATTTATGAAACATGTCATGTTGGTATAAAAATACCAATATTTATTAAAAAATTAAAATAATTTCTTTTCATTGAAAAATAACAACGTTTGCTTTTAAATTTAGTATACTTGTATAAAAAAAATGCGACTTTCCGCGTCTAGTAACTGTTTAACCAAGTTAACCAAGGTTTTATTTTCTTCATTACGGCAACATTATGCACGCCAACATCACAGGTCACGTGACGTGACGTTGTGGACGTGTCATTTGTAGACGGCTCGCTGGCGGCGTTGCGCACGCTCATTTTCACGAAAGTCTAGTTGGAGTGTTACTAATGAACAAAAGTTGAATGGTTTTAGTCGAATACACCAGTTAATTTTATAGTTAGGATAGTCAAATCTCAATAAATCAAAATGGGAAGTGAGTATCGTTCATATTTTTTAATATAATCGAGTGATTTTTTTCTAATCCACCGACACGTATTATGTTCATATCGGATGCAAATGTGGATTTATATTGTAAGTTATGTGTTAAACGTGTACCATATTGTGTTTTTTCTCGTTTTCAGTCAAATTCCTCGAAGTCATAAAGCCTTTTTGCAGTATATTACCGGAAATAGCAAAACCGGAGAGAAAGGTACGTTATCGCATATATCTTGCTATTTCTCTGTTTCTATGAGCAGTAACTTTATTAATTAATCCATTTTTTCTTTATACAACTCCAAAAACTTCCCAGATGGATCATGTCGAAAGTGAAAGTAGAGTATTCGTGGCGTTACCTTCGGCCCCAAAATGTATAACTGTAAATCGCCGTACCTACGGTTATATAGGTTATTTATATATTAACTTGTGTTATTTTCAGATCCAATTCCGCGAGAAAGTACTATGGACGGCAATCACACTGTTTATTTTCTTAGTATGCTGTCAGGTAAGACACTGATATATAATTCCATATGCTTCTCTTATAACGAATGCTTAACCTTATTTTTAGTTTACTGTTTTTATGTTAGAAGCTCATTGTTTTATAAATTAGATAGGTATCATTTATATATTATAAATATCCTGTAGTCTCATAAATCTAATTAGTTATAATCATTTTCCAATTAATTAAACAACAAATGTACTTTCTATTTGTACTAAGTACATAAATCTACTATTACATATAAATACATTGAGTACAATTCATTTACCATGGCCAAGTTACAAGCCAGCTCCACACATATATGTTAGTATTGAATTTCAAAACCAGTTGGCATAGGACATAGGGTCATTATGAATTTACACACAACGCAATTAAATCAAAGAGTTAACATAGTAAGTTAAACTTGTTTAAATTTGCATATTATAGTATAAATTAAAAATAAATATTTGGTATTAACAATAAAATCTAGAATCATAAAATGTTCATGTAATATTAAAACATTCAATTTAATTCTGTCTTCTGAGTGTGCACTACACTACACTCGTTTAAATTTAATCCTTTTTTTTAAACTTACTGAATTTTCTAGAAAAGTTATCTATATTGAGTCTCATTAAGGTTGGAACATCTGCATTACAAAATAATTGTATTTCAGATTCCCCTATTTGGCATCATGTCGTCAGACAGCGCGGATCCCTTCTACTGGATCCGTGTGATCCTGGCGTCTAACAGAGGCACCCTCATGGAACTCGGCATCTCCCCCATTGTCACATCTGGTCTTATCATGCAGCTGCTTGCTGGCGCAAAGATCATTGAAGTTGGTGACACTCCAAAAGACAGAGCACTCTTCAACGGTGCCCAGAAATGTAAGTGAACTTATTATTGTTCAACCTAGTTTCAAAATCAGAAGCATATCTTTAAAACTTATCTTTAGTTATCATTATTATCGAGTTTTGTGTTGAAGTTTTTATTGTTAAAATTACACAAGTGTTATGGTAACATCAATTTTAAAACATTATGAGAAACTATTCTTCTCTATATAATGTTAACAATTTCATAATTAAGTTATCGTCAAATCTAACATAAATGTTTGTCCCTCTCAATCTTATAGATATTTCTGTTAGTTAGTAAAAGTTTATCAGATGCTTACAAAGTTTTATGTATAAGGGGGTTTATGTATACATATGCAGCCCAAGCTTAAAGATTATGGTCCTTTCAAGAAACTGAAATTACTTGCACATAGGAAACAAAATAGTACAGGCAAAATGCCAATTTTATTTTCCTCAGGCACTCTGCCAATTGAAATTTACACAATATAAATAAATAACTAATCTCATCCACGAATGAAAGTACACATATGTAATGTAACATAGGTATAATTACCATTTAATTAATAATAAACTAAATAAATAAATAGTTTAATATACATGTTATAATCCATTATTATAACATGTATATTAAACTAAAATTTCAAACAATATTAAATCACTTGCTTGTTTTTTGTTGCTTCTTAATTAAGTTCTTTGAATTCCTACCATTTGATTCGTAAAAATACATTATACATCACATTTGACAATAAATTATCCACTAGCTGTCAAGACTATTCTAAAATGTACATTTTTATGAATGACAGTATAAGCTGAGCTAAGGCTTGTGTCCTAAGCCTATTTCTTTTTATAAGGATCAAGTAAAATCATGTGATATTTACAGTATTCGGCATGGTGATCACGGTGGGTCAAGCTATAGTGTACGTGATGACGGGCATGTACGGCGAGCCCAGCGAGATCGGCGCCGGCGTGTGCCTCCTCATCATCATCCAACTGTTTGTTGCTGGCCTTATTGTGCTGCTCTTGGATGAGCTGCTACAGAAAGGTGAGTCTTAATAGCTATTTTTCGTACTGTGAAGATAAAAAAATAATAATTATCAAATGATATTTTAATACAAGTAATGTTTTCATTCTCACGATTTTATACATTACTTAATTGAATGAAGTGCCTTTACTTGTACTACCAGGGGTCTCTTTCTCAAAAACTTGTAACTTGTAATATAAGCGAGAGTCACTTTTGGATATCTTTTCATTAATGGAACTAATGCTAATGCTTGTATTGAAATAGGTCCCAATTCTCAGCAATGTTTAATGTAGAATGTGACAAACTTTTTTTTTCTCAAGCTTTAATTAAATATTTGTTTTTTTTTTATTTCAGGATATGGTCTCGGATCCGGTATTTCTCTTTTCATCGCCACCAACATCTGCGAAACTATTGTCTGGAAGGCCTTCTCGCCTGCTACCGTCAACACTGGTTAGTATTTTGAATAATCAAGTAGCATTAGGTGTCATATGAAATAAGATGGTCGAAAGATATATTTGAGTTTGTTTATTCTCTACCTTGTCCACGGCGGATTGTCTAGTCAGTTTAATGACCTTGTACCGTTAGCTAAAGCCGTAATTATTAATGCTCGCCATTTTGGCGCGCTATGTGTGACGTCAATGTCTATGACAACAAATAATTTACAAATCGTCCATTGCTTTTGTCACATTGACATACTTTGATGATGATGATGCATTCAAATGACAATATTGCCTTTCAACTGCTCCGAGTTCCACATTCCACTGATCATTTGATTATATTTCTCATTGATAAAGAAACAATAAATGTAGATATATACTGACCTAAAATAAAATACCGTTTATATCTGTTTTAACCTTTAGATAGCTTAGCTTCGTATATAACCCAAAAATGAACCATCTGGAACGTCCGAAGGTTCATTTTAAGCCATAAGGCTAGAGCATCCTCGTTGCTCCTGGTCGCCTGGTACATAGCGCGTGTTGCAGGGCGCGGCACGGAGTTCGAGGGCGCCGTGATCGCGCTGTTCCACCTGCTAGCCACGCGGCCCGACAAGGTGCGCGCGCTGCGCGAGGCCTTCTACCGCCAGAACCTGCCCAACCTCATGAACCTGCTCGCCACCGTGCTCGTCTTTGCTATCGTCATATACTTCCAGGTTTGTGTTCATTCATATACCCATTTATTTGTTTTTACCGGCACATTCGTATCAATTGTGATTGGCCTTTGTATAAAGAAATACTTTATTTAGAAAATAAAAGCACAAACAAAATATACGTAACTATATGGAGCATATACATATTGAATTTAAAGCAGCCTGCTACTGCTGAGCTTATTTTTGGTGCAGCCTGGAAATATAAGCACAATTAGTATTATGACATTAGACATTAGTTGTTTGGGAGTTATGGTCGTTATTTAAGTACTTGACATCCTTGGTACAATGACTCAAGGGCCTTTCTAGATTTAATCTATTAAATACTTAAGTACTATAATATGTAATTATTGTAAATAAAGATTCTGTTTAACTTTGCCTTAATTGAAAAATAAAAGTATTTGTATGTCCATCCATCATTATATTATGTTATGTATGTTGATTGGTATGATATGAACATGCATCGGCATACTAGCGTATCTGTCCTGCGTTTTCTCGGCGCTCCCATATAAAATTGCACGCTGCGGACACGTTACCATGGAATCAACAGGAAAACGTTGAGTGGCCGCCGCCATTGTGCCCGGGTCCTGAATCCTGATAGTAAAAAAAACAAACAAATTATCATCATCTTAAAATGTTTATGTTATATTTTAATTTTTATATTTATAACATTCATTTTTTCCCAGGGCTTCCGCGTGGACCTACCAATCAAGTCTGCGCGCTACCGCGGCCAGTACTCGTCGTACCCAATCAAGCTTTTCTACACCTCTAACATTCCTATCATTCTTCAGTCTGCGCTCGTCTCCAATCTTTACGTCATCTCCCAGGTGAGTGGTGAAAAATAAATTTTAATATGATAAAAAAAAAAAAAATATCTAGAAGAGATCGTAGGAAACCGGTTCAATGCCTCTGGAGTTATTTACAGCTAATTTGAGAGGCCCCACTGTGTACACAAAATACAACGCGTTGATGAATAAAATTGCCAATTAATATTTTGAAAGAAAGCATTTTAGAACCCTACTTTGATAATGACTTAAAATTCAATGTCATATACATTCTTCCTCGCGTTGTCCCGGCATTTTGCCACGGCTCATCGGAGCCTGGAATCCGCTTGACAACTAATCCCAGGATTTGGCTTAGGCACTAGTTTTACGAAAGTGACTGCCATCTGACCTTCCAACCCTTAATGGGATCAGTCCGGTTTCATCACGATATTTTCCTTCACCGAAAAGCGACTGGTAAATATCAAATGATATTTCGTACATAAGTTCTGAAAAACTCATTGGTACAGGCCGGGGTTTGAACCTGCGATCTCTGGGTTGAAAGTCGCACAATCTTGCTGCTAGGGCACTAGCGCTTCACCCTAAGCCACCAGCGCTTTAATCATAGTCATATAATCAGTTATTTTTATTAGGAGCCTTAAAAGTCTGTCCAGTTGTCTGTCACAAGAAATATTCAATGGTTGTTATTAATTCAATTTTAATAGCACTAATACATGTTTTTATACTTAAATTTTACGAGAAAGCAGTTATAATTTACATGTTGCATACATCAATTTGGCGTACTATCAGTGTGGCACGTGTGAAATTTTTATTTAGCGACCTCTTTCTGGAGGCCTAGCTCTCATGATCAACGAGAGTATCTCTCCGGCGATTACTATCCATATTTTTCTAAGTACATTAACTAAACGAACACTGACACCGGCCGCTAACACTGACCCCGGGCACAGATGCTGGCCGTGAAGTTCAGCGGCAACTTCCTGGTGAACCTGCTGGGCGTGTGGGCGGACGTGGGCGGCGGCGGGCCGGCGCGCGCCTACCCGGTGGGCGGGCTGTGCTACTACTTCAGCCCGCCCGAGTCGCTGGCGCACATCGCGCACGACCCGCTGCACGCCGTGCTCTACATCGTCTTCATGCTGGGCTCCTGCGCCTTCTTCTCCAAGACTTGGATCGACGTGTCCGGCTCTTCGGCCAAGGATGTGAGTACTGCACCGAATCTATTCATGATTATGAAGGCGGAGGCGATTGACGTCCGCGTACGATTTAAAGAATCTCAGTTTCTGTAAAATAAGGTTAAAAATCAATTAAGTCCATTGAAAATATAAATTCCTTTCGAGATACTTTCCCGTGTATTCTGACACGATTTAACTTTCGCAGTTTGTTGTATATCCGGAGCAGTTTTATCAATAAGTGTTTCCATCAACATGGTTCTTTGACAGAGCCTGTTCTATATCATAGTTATAAAGGAAATCTACATAAACACCATTCTCAATTACTGTTGTTTGAAGTTAATATTAGGAAAAACATGCGTTTTATGTTCTCCCACTTAAGGCACTGGTCCCACCGCGAGCTAGTATGCTATGAGCTATCAGCTATTTCAAGGGACAATAGTTAATCGCTCCTGTGTAATAAGAGAGATATATACATTTATAGATTTATAGCTCATCACCCGGCTATGACATATGTATATGTCTTTTTTATTTACACGGGATCGATTATCTTTTGTCCCTTGAAATTGCTGATAGCTCATAGCTTACTAGCTCGCGGTGGGACCAGTGCCTAACAGTGGGTCCATTTTATTTTCCTCATTAATTGTAGGTATTTATAAATAATGAATTAGTATCTTCCGTTTTAATATATTTTATACCAATAGTCTGTTATCCTGTTTTTTCTTGAGAAACTAGACTTGGCATCAGAAATAACCTATTTATAATTGTCCCAGGTGGCCAAGCAGCTGAAGGAGCAGCAGATGGTGATGCGCGGGCACCGCGACAACTCCATGATCCACGAGCTGAACCGCTACATCCCCACGGCGGCGGCCTTCGGCGGCCTCTGCATCGGCGCTCTGTCCGTGCTGGCAGACTTCCTCGGCGCCATCGGCTCCGGCACCGGTATCCTGCTCGCCGTCACCATCATCTACCAGTACTTCGAGATCTTCGTCAAGGAGCAGGCCGAGATGGGCGGCATGAGCACGCTACTCTTCTAAACTCCTTTCTAGAATAACGTCGGCACCATCGCTAGCGTTTCGTTTTTAAACCGATAGCGATGCTGCCGGCGCTCGTGTGCGCGACGCGTGTGTGGGTTATGTGCTATTTATATGAAATGAACTTTATAATAAAATAATTTACGAGAAGTACAGAGGTTGTTTTTGTCGAGCCTTACGTCTATTGTTGTTCTCTAGTTGGTAAGCTTTACTAGGTCGGACTCTGTAGTTACATACGAAACTTATTTACGTTAAGTTCGTGTTGGATTTATTATAAAAAGACTTATGTTAAGGATTTTGTGACGTATTTTGTTGTGAATATATTGTTTTTTATTTCACTGAACAGCACATAGTTTCTGTTGGCCCGATCAGATGTGATAGTTTATATCTTACAATAGTTACGCATTACCACATGACAGTTGCAGTGTATTAAAAATATTTTAGAACACAGTTGGTTTTTTACTTTCACTCAGATCCTCATGAAATCATATATAAGGTAAAGTAACAGACTTGTATATTTTGTTATGTAACTTTATTCTCCTCACTAGACATGCAAATACAAGGACAAAAACAACTCACGAAATTTTAACTTATAACGAAAACGCATCCTGACTAATTTTACAACTGGTAACAATAGGGTCTGAAACTGCATATATTCGAAGGCAATTTAATATATTCTACACGTGCGAGATAAATCTCATAAATATATATTTGAGATCTTTACTGAACCAGTACGGTAAGAGATTGAATACATAAAGGGGTAAAATAAATGGTGCCATAACTTCCCTCAATTTATATTAAAGAAACTGAATGAGCACACGTATGGCACAACAACATTACATCAACGCACCTTATAAACGACAGGCACTTTTACGATGTGGATCTTTAGGATTATTGCTTCGGTATTATTCTAAGGAGAAACAATTGTTATCTTGGCCCCTTACTAATATGGGATTAATCACATTTAAAAAAACTCATTATACGGAAGACTAAAATTATAGTTATAAACTCTGTAACTTAAATCTTGACTGCGTGTTGCTATACAAAGAATAAGCTGAATTTTTTTATTTATAAATTATCAATACTTTCACGAGTTCATAATATTACATTCACAGTGTTCCGTTATAACACCTAATGCATTTTCTAGGCAGTTGATCATTATTATAGTCCCTTATATAAAATGATGGGTAATTGGTTATAAGTCATAAAGCACATTACTCTATTAGAATTTTTGCATAATAATTATGTACAAAGCTAGCTTTAGTATATGTCCTCGCACCTGCGGAGGGTCGTTCCCGAGGCCTAACATGGTGGTGTCTCGCATCCTAGCGTCTAGTCGTGCGCTAACATAAAACAAAATAAAATAATTAAGAATATCTAAGAAAAAACAATTTATTATGTTATAACAGTTCCGTGATAGGAGAAAAAGAAAACAAAGAAAATAACTATAGCAAAAACAGTGCCGATTATTTACTACAATAATTATGGAATAAAACGCGCTCGAAATTTACTAAGTATATGAGTAATTACATAACTTAAACAAACACGAGTGACCTACAGTTTCCAAAGAAATAACGTCGAATGGAATTACGATTATAATGCTATTCCATACAATTAAGCTAGTACAGTGTCAGTTGAACCAATAAAATAAAATATAAATCTAAAAGAAATAACAACAAAAATCAATTTCATCGTCGCACCAGGCAACTCTACGGGAGGTCCTTAATAGTTACCCTTTAACTACAACTAGTGATTCGCTATTCAATCTTGTATCATTTGTACATGCGTATAATAGCACTTATCTCGACGTCTACGTCTGAACCTAGGACTTGGTAATTTAGAATATAATGGGCCACACCCGCACTCGCTCCCAAACAGTCCTTCTTAAAGGACTGCAAGTCACCAATAACTTACAATTTGCTTTGATACTTAACATTCTCATTTCAGTCTATGAAGTGCTACTGTACTGTACTGTCTGGCCTAGAAAAACAGTCAAGGAGCAGGTGAAAGCGTACTTGCAGTAATTTTACAAGTCTATGTTCGAGACAATCATTAATTTGCATACATTCGCATTTTGAATAAAATCAGCACCATTGTATCCACATTTCAAAAGCTAACTAACGCTCATTTAAACAAATAAACTGCGAATGAACGAAATGTGTTCTTAACCGTCTTCCAACAGCTATTCAGAGGTTTAGTGGACGTCGTCGTTTAAATAAAACTGTCTACTATCGTCTGCTAATAATGACCCCAACAAAAAACCATTAAAAGTGAGCTATATATACAGTTATCGAGTTGGAAGACTCGTGTGTAATGAAGGCGCTGCTGACAGTTTAACAAATTGGCGGCCATCACTAAGCACTACAAATTGGTGTAATGATTCTAACGAGCTTTCAAAACTTAAACCGTCAATGTCAAGACAAGTCTTCTAGTAGAAAAAGATGTCAGTAGTAACAGTTTCAGTTTTGAAAGAGTCGGTAGAGCCCTATCTTAAAGTACTAACTACAAGTAGGAGCAGGCGATGGTTAGAGCGTAATTGCGTGTTAAGCAACCGTCTCTATCTCTTCAGTCATGGTGGGCTGGTCCGGGGAAGCGAGAGTCTTAGGGGGCACTCCGGAGTAAGGCAAGGTTTTCAGTTTGCGCGCCTCTCGCCGCTGTTTCTTCTGCTGCATGACGAGTCGGAGCTGTTCGAGCTTGCACTTCGTCTTGGAGTTGTCTATGGCCAGGGCTTTGGCGGTGTCGCACTTGTGGCAGGGCGCGGAGCCCGAGCACTGCGACGTGGAGCAGCTGGTCTGGCTGCAGCTTGAGCATTTGGTCTCCTCTAAAGCGCTCGTTGAACACGAGTGTTTTGGCTCCTTCTGGAATTAAAAGTTAAATCTATTATATTTCTGTAAAAGTCTGTACCTGTTAGATAATAACTTGTTTTGTGTATTTTGTTTCAAATAAGACGACGGACCCTTCATTAACAACGCTGCCTTGTCTGACTCAGATTCTGATGGGACTGTTCCTCGTATTAAGGTCGATAAAAAAGTCCGCTATGGCATATCTTTGAAGGATATTTTTAGTACATTATAACAGCCCTTTACAATAACGAATATCTCAGGAGTTATAATGTCATCGTTATTCAAATGCTATCTGTTCAAGCTATTTCAAACCTACGCGTAGCGGTTACGGGATCCGGTCGGTGCTGTCACCCCCGCTCTCCGTCGCCTCGACAGAACAAGAAATATATGCTTTACTACCCGCGCGAAGCAGGGCAGGTATGCTAGTAACATTATAATTTAACGGAATGTGGCCAGACTACGATTTTCTATAAACATTGGATATGGAAACTACGACCTTCATATAGAGGCAAATAATAGATACTAGCCACTATTGTTCTATTTATTACTTATCATAGAAACTACGTATTATCTATAAATGATTGTACATATGTAAACTGATCTAAGTCATTCTCATAGCTTTTAAACAATAAGAGAGTGCTAATTAATCCATACTTCCACTAATATTATAAATGCGAAAGTAACTCGGTCTGTTACCTCTTCATGATTAAACCGCTGAACCAATTGGGATGAAATTTGGTATGGAGAGAGTTTGAGCTACGAGAAAGGATATAGCATATTTTTTATTTGAAGTCGCCAGGAAAAGCTAGTACTACACAATGTTTCGATCTAGTGTACTAAAAACTACCTGAACTAACAGAATTGATCAAATTCTAGATCAAACTGTTGGTGGTGTTATTTAAAGTAGGTACCTATACAGTACAGTATATAAATCTATACTTTGCAAAATAACTACTATTTATCGCCCAAAAAAATGGTAACCCTAGCCCATATGCATATGGTAGCAGTTCGAGATTAGTCATCCGTCATCAACATACGCACCTAACCTAAAGCGAAGGCGCTTAGCAACATGACCGGAGTACGCATTATGAAGACCATTATTGTCGATTTGACTACAAGATAAGATTACGTTAGCTCTTAAATTGCCTTTGTAGCTGGTAATTAGTAATATCTGCAAGGCAAAAGTACAGTAGTACTCTGACGCAGCATAAACTGCGAGTAATTTATTTGTGTTAATTCTGCAGTTTATATAATTGCGCAATCGCAAGAATTTCTTTTACAATCGAATAATATTGTAACTGTCGTTTATTTGAATGAACACATGAATAGACCTAGCGCAATAAAAAGCAATAACATATGATAAACTCGTTTCTTGTACGTTTTATTCACCTTAGCGTCTCCGCCAAAAAAGAAGAAGGCAGGGAACTAGGTTTTCTATAACCGTTTTGGCTCATTTTCAAACCATAGCTTGAAACTCTAAGATTGACATGCAGTGAGTTTAGTTATTCCAACTTTTATACATTAAATTGAAATACCTTGTCCACTCTTTAACATTCCGCGTCCAAAATGTCTCTATTATTTATATCCTAGAAAGCTAGAATTTGGCATAAAGTGGCACATACAAATATAATAAATCTGTCACTTTCACCATTACACTCCAACTAAGGGGGTGCTGATACACAAAACTGGAAAAAAAACGTGCCACCTTAGAAAGCCAAAAAAATTGTATGAATAAAGTTTTTGTTGCTTTAGAACAAAAAGATGATAAAAGAATATATCGCCAAGACAAACAAAACTAGGGCATTTTACAAAAAGAAATGACATCTCTATACCTAACAACATTTTGATGTAAAGGTGGCGACCGAATCTCACAAGTTCGCGTTGGCTGCAATATAATTATAGGATCTCTGGACAAACTAAGTCAGTCCGGTGTTTAGTACCTACATTTCGGTGAAAAAAGTGTCTTATAACATTGAACACTTATTTACGATAGGAAGTTAAGTTGACCATAATGAGTCTGGGAGTCTTAGCCATCAAGATCAGTCTTAGTAGTTTATTTTCGTGAAAATCTTATTGGCCGAATTTTTTAGTCTTCATACGATCTATATAGATATTTAATAGTAATCCTGGGCGTTTATTTTTAAAATTGGCTGATAGAAATAGGGATAACAAAGAAATACCTGAACAAGAGCGATGGGTGGCGCGGCACACAGCAAGTCGTTCAAAATATGAATAATTGTAGAAATGTCCCTCTTTGGTCGGCCATATCTGGAATTATTAAAAATAGTTTGAGTAAAAATTTGTAGTTGTTAAGTTGACCTAAGGTGCACCTTCAGGTAAAAATATCATTGTCAAGCACACAAAGGAATGCAGATGTTTTTTATAGCCTTGAGAGGTATCACATCATCAGTACAATGTACACTGATTGACATGGGAAATTATATCGAAAAATAGAGGCAGAAAATAAATGTACTTATGTAGTCTCTTTCATGAAAGTGGCTTTGATAAGAAATACTATGAATACTAAAACTGTGCTAGATTACCTGTCTTGCAGTGCAGGATTCAGCGTGCCAGAAAACGTCCCTGAATATATTCCCTTTCCATGGTGCTTCATGGACTCTATCACAGCTCCGGGGCCCACCTTCGAGCGCACTGACTCTTCAGCAGTTCTGAGATCTATTTTATTTGTCAACACTTCTTTAGACAGTTTCTTCAACTTTTGTGTGAGGTTCTTTGAAGCCTCTATAAGAGCTTTAGTGTCAACAGGAGGGGTGGGGGATGCCCGCTGCGGCTTCTTAGGCGCGTCGGGCGCTATGAATGGAATTTGTTTAGAAGTAGAGGGAGTTGCATGATCCGCATCTTCACTCTGAGCACTTGGTTGCAGTATAAGTTTCCTTGAATTGGTTATGTAAGGCTCAGTGCGGGAGGTGGACGGCTGCGCCAAGTTACTATCTTGCCGAACTAGCATCCTTTTCTTGTGTTTATTCACAACAGATTGCATGAAAGCTTTTTGTTTGCTTTGGCCAATAGGATGTTTGAATTTTGAAGTTTTGTGAAGTAAATATTGGAAGCGCTTATTTTTTAAGGGTTCAATACTTTGGAAGGAAGGCAATGTACCAGATGCGGCTGGTGTGCCATGGCTGGTTGTGGCCAGGTTTGAGATCTCTCTGTCCATCATAGACTCGTCTTGATCCTCAAATAGGCCTTTATCAACTGCACTGTTAAAAAGATTTTCCATTGGGTACTCATCTATGGTGCTTTCAGCTAGAAATGAACTCTGGTCAGTAAAATTGTCACTGTCATCACTGAGAGAACTATCAGGAGTAAGAGCGGGGCAGGGTGCGTGGGGAGAGCTGCTGGTGGAAGGGAGCATGTCAGTGGCTAATTTACTCTTTGACAACAAATCTATCAGACTATTTTTCACAGAATTTGCGATCGCTGCTTCTCTGCTTTCAGAGGTAGATGCGTCTATAGGACTGGACACCAAATTGGACAATGACTTGATTGGGGACTGATCATTCTCTATGGATGTGTCTGACAAATCTGAGAGAGTGCAATTTGTGGTATCTAATGAATCATCTTTTGTGTCACATGTTTCTTTTTTCAAATTTTCTTCAGCTAAATACAAATCAAAGGCATTTTGCAGTATTTCCAAGTCTTGCTTTTGAAGGGCAGTTGTTTGTTTTGGTTGACCTAATTTCTCTGTGTCCACTGTGTTTTCAAAGTGTATAGGTTTTTCTGGTGTACATTGAGGGCTGGGAGTTTCCCTGGCATCTCGTTTTGAACGAACTGAGGTGCTTTTGGTGGGTGTGGAAGTCCTGAGGGAGCGGCTTCCGCTCGCTGCACCAGAATTCAGGGTTGACAGCTGCAACTGTATTAACATCATGTGGTCACCTAATCTCATGGTTAAATTCAGTGGGGACTTTCCCGTGAGGAAGTCGTTAACTTGAGTGTCGTTAAGGGACTCCAGCGCCTGCATCACGGAGTTTTCGGGTCTTTGACTCTGTGAACAGATAACAACGTTAATAGCGAATGTCTAAGTAGATAAAACGTGTAATGACTAGTGTCACTTTGTTGTGAAACACGTGACGAGCACGTACCAGCAGGCCCGTCTCGACGCTGGGCAGCAGGATGACGCGCGAGCCGTCCAGGAGCCCGTTCTCCTCCAGCGTGCCCTCTCGCAATTGCCTGCAAATACAAAACTCCATATCGATACAATTCAAAGGACGCGGATGCGTCATCTTACCGACGCAACATTATTTCCGTGATATGTTTGACAATAGAAGCTTGGCGTCTACCATAGAGCTCACCTTTCGCGATGCAACAAGCATATCCGATCCTTAGACACTTTTAACTTCTTCGAAACGAGTTTCTTGAGGTGCTCCACTGTATTTTTACCGTTCAAGCTGATTGAGAAATTACCACCAGTTGTCGTTTGTATGTTCAGCGTTATGTCCGTCGACTGCGGGGAGCCACACCCGTACACTTCTGTTCCCGTAGCGCGTTCCATATTTTACACATATAGTCCACTAGAATTTTTAATTAGCTCACTATTTCAACGACGCACTACCTAACTAAGATTACACAGCTATTTTATTGCAAGATAGAAATAACAGGGTCACACGCCAGACCCCCAGATTTGATGTGGCCGTAGACAGTGTGACCAGTCGCCTTCAATATCCCGTTATTTTTTTTTTACAACAGCTGATGCGAAGCGGGCCTACTTTTCGTTCCATTTCACTCTTTAAGATAAATCAATATTTACATTAGGTTTATCGTTCTACATATAAGAAAATAAGACTAGTACTGAATCAACAAAATGAATAGAATGGGTGTTATCTTTCTAGTAAAAGGTAAATTTTGCCTTCTAAGAAAGAAAGGAATTTTTATACGGTGTATCATCGAAACGCAACTTACTGGAAACGAAAAAAAGACGTCATCGGCCTGCCTGACGTCACCATGACGTCACGCGACGCCTACCAAGGCTTTTTGTGGGAAATTTAAAACAAGCCTTTCTTCCTCAAACAAAAATTACCCAAGCTGATTGAAGCGGATCAGGGATTTTCCCATGGTAATGTAGCATTCCAGTATTTCATATAAACTTTTTAGTCATCGCTCTATTTAATTTAAGATTGATGTTTCTTGGAATGGCTCATGTTATGCAGTTGAGTTGTGAAGTCAAAGTATAATGAAGAACAGGTAGGTAACAGGTAACCGAGGAAGTTACAATCTCTGTGTCATCTTTTATCTGAGTTTTATCAATGTTTTGAAATTAAGTAAATAACACTTGCGTTCAAATGGTTAAGTATTCTTAGCATTGGTAACCTGGTACGTACGTAACAAATGTTATTTACACGTGTACGTGTACCTATTATACACAACAGCCACTTTAAATCATTTCCTCAAGGTTAGTATGGGGAGAGTAGGTGAACTATGTATATAGCAATTCATCATATACAGTAAATAATAGTAGTAAGTTCAGTGTGCTAAAATTGTTAATATTTTTAACAATTTCTATATTGAGATCCTAGGAGCCCTTATAGATACTAATATTTTGCGCTTTTTAGTCTGTCCGTCCATAGTTTACCTCAATGAACGTTAACGCTAGTTTACGTTAGGTAACTTAAATTTGGTGTATATATTACTCATACCGACAGAACTAAAAGTGACAAGACATTTTGGTAATCAATACTTTCAGAATTAATTGAGTCTTTAAAGATAGCCAGGTTGATGAAAATTTAGTGCTGCTGGAATAGCTTCCATTATCTGAATCAGCTTGAAATATGCCTTGGTAATAAAAAAGAATGTAGGTATAAAAAATATGTAACGTAAATCATATTATGCCTGATAGTTCTGACATAATAATGTCAGAACTTTCAGGCATATATCGTCACATGACAAGGAAAACTCACTAACTACTAAGAAATATTTAAACAAAAATCAATCTTATTTAGGTATTAATATGATTCACTATGGCTATTAACTTGTGGTAATAATAAGTGAGTTTTGGCTGTCACCTGATGATATGATTTCCTTATTTCCGATTGTTAGATATTATATTACCTGCAAGTAACGTTTTAAAAGCGCTAAAAAAATTAAAAAACCTCTACAAACTATGAGGAAAATGAACAAACGTCTGTCTATCCTCAACCCTTTTATTCAGCACCAATCAATATAAAACATAAACTTAACAGCTATCACAGTTACTTACAGAATACATAATTATACAATATATTTATTATAAATGTAATTGTTCCGTATTTTATGGATACAAACTCGATACATCAATGTATTCGAAATCATAATATGTACATATAGAACAGACTTTTATTATACTAAAACAGACAAAAATCGACGAGTAGTTGTAAAAAAACCCAACCCTAAATGCTACATGCTAGGTTAGTAAAAAATCGATCAAAACAAAAATTTCAAAAAAAAATGTCATGACAATAAGTAGCACGATTTTTTAAAAAATGCTTAAAATTCTAAATAACAATGACTCTACTTTTAAAAGTTTTATAAATACAATTAAAAGTTGAAACATAATTGATTAAATACGATAAAGTAATGCCATTTGTAATTGAAACCAAAATAAAATCTTGAATAAATAATAGGAAATATTTGTTTATTTACTGATAATAAATAAATCACAATGAAACATCACAAAATATAAAAAGAGCTTAATATCATTGTAAGCATGTTAGTTCTCGGACCTTGAATACTGGCACTCAATTTATTTTGAAGATATTATGAATGCCAATAACTGTACTTACTAGTATGTAACTGTAAGATAAATATTTAAATATACATATATTTTGTGACTTCTAAAACGTACTTTTATTTTATATATACAAGCGTTAAATTAACCCTGCGCCATTTGGAAATTATTTTATAATTATATTGGCAACATTTATAGTAATTTGATTGATTAACTTTAACTATGGTCCCTATCCCTTCAAACGTTCAACGTGAAATAGTTCTAAAGTTTGCAATCGTCAACGATGAAAAAAAATTAAACGATATTTGTCGTTTAAATTTTGTCCATATTATCGTCACCTAAAGTACTATTTCACCGCCAAACAATATTGAAGAATTGAACAGTTATAATAAAATTCACGACCCAAATTCTTGCGTGTCTACGTCGATCTCCTCGAAGACGTAACCACCACGGCCGTCCATTTGTAGGTAGTGGTCGTGGTGCTTCCACAGAGACTTGCGATGTGACACGGTGAAGAGAGATATGCCCATCTATTTGGAAAATACAAGAAAACATTAAATTATGTACAACGGTTGTATTCGGGTATTGTTATTCTGTCCCAATTAGCCAGGAGACAACATTAACAGAAGCATAGATAGAAGAAATGTGGCAACTGCGTTCTACTAACCCGCTTGGCAGGCGACTCATTATGAAAAGGACATATAGTTACAACATAAATATGTGTTAAGTGTCTTTAGATGCCAAAAAACTGTTTTAAAAGTAATCGTGGGGACCGTAAACCGTAACATGTAATTGAGCCTTCAAGACTTTTTACACTCGATCTGACGGCTGTTGACTCGTACAAAATGTTCAGGGCCCTGAGTGTAAGTTTTTAACGTAACGTTACGTCACGAATGCGTTTGCGTTTCCCGTATAAATAACATTATCACTTACGCGTTCGTAAATGTTTTTTTACGTCAAAAGAAACTTACACTAGAGCCTCAGACCTTAGATCCTTGAAATTACAGATTACCAGAAACAAACAGAGTGATTTAGGAGAGAGGTTTATACAAAGTTATTGGACAGTTATGTACGAGCAGGACAAATCAAAATTTTTCGACAAGACAAGATATGCCTTAAAAAAAATTAAACGGAAAATTTAAAATGGTAGAAACAAAACAAAAGAAGGGTGTCATTTGTTAGTAAGCACTTGCCATAGATAAAGAATATCGTTTATTATACTTATAATATAAATACAACTTTCCCCGTTCCCCGTTCCCGTATATACTTATATGGGATGCATACTGCGTTTTAACTGGAGTAGCAGTATCATATGATAGGGAATACCCATTATCTAGGTCATTATTTTCTTATCTTGACGATTGCCGACATACGGGGGTTGTGTTATCAAAAAAAACGACTAAAAATATGACCTCTTTCATCATAGTTTTACCACTTATCGTTATCAAAGGAATTCCCTAATTGTAAATATATGTACTCAACTGAAGTGGAAAATACAAAGACCCTGAAGTTTGTCTTTAACATATCGACGTATATCATAACATATCAATCATAAATTAATTTATCTCTGGATATAAATTATGGTCCAATAAATGTATAAAATACTATTTTTTATTAACATAAGGAAGTCTCTGCTGTACCGAACAGGGATATATTTTCAAAATTACGGGCGTTTGTCCGATCCTTGCACTAATGGCACCTAAAATAATCCGGTCATCATTATAATAGCCCGTTATAATAGCCCGTTGCAGTTCACTGCTGGAAATAAGTAGGCCTCTCCCAAGGTACGCCACAGACCTTTACGATCTTATATAACATATTTAATTTACCTTTACGGTTTTATGTAACATAACAGAAACGTCTGCTAACGATCCACAAAGTTTATAAACCAAAGAAAAATAAAAAACCCACTGCCTTGTGCGAGACTCGAACTGGGTACATGCCCGTCGCTCAACCTTGTGAGCTACTGAGACCACACACAATGGCTGCTAATTCATCCATCATATGCTTTCTCTGCGCCTTATGGAGTCACTTAGCAACATTCAGGAGTTTGCGAACACAATCGTCGCCGTAAGAAAATCACAGGCTTCGCTATCACCTACCGAAAACTGGGAAAACTAACGGACCGTAGTGGATCCGCATGAATAACGCTAGAAGACTTACGTAGACTATATGTAAGACCACGAGCGTAAGTAACAACGCGCCAAATGTACCTGCTAGTCCGTTTATTTTATTACAAACTAGCTGACCTGGCGAACTTCGTACCGCCTAAAAAGCAACAAAAGTAGTGATAGCTTTCAAAAATCACGGGATTTTTGTGATTTTTAGGGTTCCGTAGTCAACTAGGAACCCTTATAGTTTCGCCATGTCTGTCCGTCCGTCCGTCCGTCCGTCCGTCCGCGGATAATCTCAGTAACCGTTAGCACTAGAGAGCTGAAATTTGGTAGTAATATGTATATCAATCACGCCGACAAAGTGCAAAAATAAAAAGTGGAAAAAAATGTTTTCTTAGGGTACCCCCTCTATACGTAAAGTGTGGATTGATTTTTTTCTTCATTCTAATCCTAACGTGTGATATATTGTTTGATAGGTATTTAAAAATGAATAGGGGTTTACTAACATCATTTTTGGATCATGTAAATATTTTCAGAAATAATCGCTCCACAAGTAAAAAAAAGTGCGTCCCCCCCCCTCTAACATTTGAACCACAAGTTTCAAAAATATGAAAAAAATCTGAAAAGTAGAACTTTTCATAAACTTTTTAGGAAAATTATTTTGAACTTGATAGGTTCAATAGTTTTTGAAAAAAAAATATATATTAAAATGAACCCCTATTTCTCTTAGTCACGCTATATCTTGAGAACGGCTTTACCGATTTGGCTAATTTTGGTCTTGAAATATTCGTAGTAGCTCAGGGAAGATTTAAACGGTAAAAAAGTATGAAAAAAAATCGAGTAATATACTATAAAACGAAAATATTGTTCCCCCATACAAACTTTATCTACTCGAAAAAACTGTAAGCGCCGCAGGATTTCATACATCTTACGAGTTTTTGGTAAAATGGTCTCTGCTTTCCTCGAGAAAGACGGAAGCGCCGCAGGAATGCATATATCTTAGGGTTTTTTTGCGATCAGTATAGGTACTTTATATTATTCCAGCACTAAAGTCGTTAAGGCGATAGTTTCTTACAAATTGTTAATAAATTAGCCCTTATTCCCTAAGATATGGCTGTCAAAATCTCTATTGAATGACAAGACACACTTCATCACTTCCGGCCAGGTACCGCGAACATCGAAGTTCGTATATGTCGTGCATTTCTCTTTTACTCCATTTAAGGCGTTAAGAGAGTGACAGAGATAACCGTCTGAAATTTACGAATATCGTTGTTCGCGGTAGCGCCGTCGTTTTATGTATAATTTCGCGTTTAGTTTTAATCGTAAATAAGTATTTGCACTAATATTAATTGCCCAATGCGAACGTCTCGCATATTATATCAGTATCACTTACGCATTCGAGACATTTTTAACGTCAAAAGAAACTTACACTAGAGCCTCTGTACTTTAAGCTCGCGCGCATTTTATTTAATTTGGAACACTCATACCCTACATGGCGGTTTTAAGGTTCTTTCTGATTTAATGGGGTCGGGGCATACATGCCCATACATTAGGTTGAAACTGACTGACTGATTTCAAATGACGCTGGCTGGTTATCTTATTACTCCATGTTACAACCCCTTCTTACTACTCATGGTGGGACTGAAATTGACAACATTTTTTCGAATTTTCCATGTTTAGTTGGGATCTAAAACCCTTTCTTTAGTTGTTATCGTCCTTTGTGGGCCCGTTTTTAGGGTTCTGTACTTCATATTAATGTGTCAACAACAATGTATCAAATAGCCCATTTGTAACTCTGAAGTGGGAACACTTACCGTGGCGGACGAAAAACTACGGAACCCTACACTGAGCGTGGCCCGACAGGCTCTTGGCCGGTTTTTT
Organism: Grapholita molesta; assembly: GCA_022674325.2. Lineage (NCBI taxonomy): Eukaryota > Metazoa > Arthropoda > Insecta > Lepidoptera > Tortricidae > Grapholita > Grapholita molesta. The sequence goes on from CP053126.2 coordinate 8,985,083, forward strand.
TTAATACTTAATGTCTCAGTCAGGGCTGTGACGATTCCAACCAATCCAAAATCATTTTAATCCGTTCAGCCGTTCTCGAGTTATAAGCGGTTGAACAAACCCCACTTACTTATTTTATATATATAGATTGAGATAGGTATGAACAGTTCGCGTTTAAAAGTTTTAGTCACATATCGATTGTTGCAAAGACGGTCGTTGCTTTTGTTTCAGATGCTACTGCTGACTATGTCTAGCTAGATCAACGCAGGAATCTAGGAGTACTAAAGCTTATCCACAAGCTTATAACAGAAGGTTATCCTTCTGTTCTGTAGGAAATTTGGAAGATTTGAGGAGCACTGTGTGGGAACGCAGCCGGAACAGTAGCCTGCAGCTCCAACTACAGGGAACTGGGCTGAATGACTGCAACAGGCGATCGACAGCCCGCCTGAGTCCGGCCGGGCGTCCCTACACTACATCTACATCTACAAGGTTTATAGGCGCTTACGTACCTCTCTGCAGTACTGGTACATCTGTCCCTCGACATCTACGGAAACTGCACTGGTGCACTCATCCAAGATGGCGAACTGCGGCTCGTGGTAGAACAAGCGGGCCATCTGGAACAAACGTTGTATTTGAAAACCGTTGTTAGATTTATCATTATCATCAGTCATGGATATCCACAGTCCCCACACTAGCATTGGGGGTTTTTCCCATAATCGCCAGGCTTGGCAGTCGGATTGGCAATCGCAATAAATTTCACCGGTCTAAAGCGGTCTATGGCGACGAGCCCCGGTGGTCTCTGTTTGCAGTTTAGGCAGAATGTTAGATTTATTGGAACACCATAGGATGTAGTAAAATGAAAAATTATGTCATCTTCCTCGCGTTGTCCCGGAATTTGCCACGGCTCATCGGAGCGTGGGGTCCGCTTGGCAATTAATCCCAGGATTTGGCGTAGGCACTAGTTTTACGAAAGCGACTGCCATCTGACCTTCCAACCCAGAGGGTAAACTAGGCCTTGTTGCGATTAGTTCGGTTTCCTCACGTTTTCCTTGACCGAAAAGCTACTGGTAAATATTAACTTATATTTCGTACATAAGTTCCGAAAAACTCATTGGTACGAGCCGGGCTTCGAACTTGCGACCTCCGGCTTGCAAGTCGCACGCTCTTACCACTAGGCTACCAGCGGTATTAATGAAAAATTATGTGTGCAGTATTAAATGTATCGAGTTCGCTCGAGGAGGTTCGAACGAGGTATTCTCTTTGGTATTATATCTTACATCTGGAAATATGAATAACAGTTTTGAATGTTAATTTGTATTATTTACATACAAATTAACATTCAAAGCCCGTGAATTGTCGAGAATGAATGTGCCGTGGTCAGAGTTCACTCAGGTAGACAGCTGGCAAGGCGTGGCAAAGACTACTGCTACTGTTTTTAAAGTCATAACAAATTGAACCTTATTGCTTACAGCGGAAGGAACTTTATTGGATAACGTACATATACGCATATTATCTTTTATTCTGAAGTGCTAAAGGTAAGCTTTTTATGGCAGTTCGGACATCTAAGAAAAATACTACTATACTGTTTGTATTGTTCATTTTTCTTGTTTAAACGCAATCGACTGTTTAGCTATTCAGTAATCAATGAAATAATGATGGTCCATTCATTATAGTGTTTCCACTTACACAAGGCTGGCAATAAAGTAATACAATAACCCAGAATAGTCGTGTTGAAAAAAAGGTTTGTTTCGGGTGGTACTTAATTCTTTACTTCGCACTAATCACCTAGGACACTGGAATTATATTGAGGATTGAAAGATACAAAAGGACCCCTCTGCTATTGTTTAAGTGCTTTGTAAGATTATTATGATCTTAAAAGTTGAATGAATGATGACCATAATTACCGTCTCTTCTAGTGGCTATTAATCTTACTTTTTTAATCATTCTACGTTACCTACCACGATATTACTATGCCGGGAAATTTTAGCAAATGGGAAGCTAGAGCTACAATATGATGAATATCATGATGAATGAGCAGCACAGGTTGTATGCATGTTTGCCACCGTCATAAACCAACACGTGCAGTAAATTATTCGGCACTAAGCAGATTTGTCAGTATCAGGGAATTAATATCTCCATTCATTCATTTATAACAATATATTTAGTGTCGTTAATTCAGTGTCACTGTCGTTTCAAAATCAGAATAGCGATTGCAAACTAAACTTGCAGCTCGTATTATTTCTAGAGTTTGTGTCGGCATTTTTCCAGGGCAGAATGATTTTCGTGCTACGCTCGCCAACTTAAATACCAAGATGTGGCAAAAACACAAGTTTTACGAAAGCGACTACATTCTGACTCTATCCTAGAGAGAAAATTATGTCGGTTTCGAGAACAGCTTCACTTTTCTTCACAGGAAAGCTACGATTGAATGGATGATCCATTAAGTGTTGTTATTCTGTCCCATTACTCAGGGGACAGCATAAGCATAGTTTGTTAGAAGGAATTTGGCATCGCGTTTTACTAACACCCATAACGGAATGGACATATTCCTACCTCAAAAATGCATCTTTAGTGCCTTTATATGGCATCAAGTTGTGGTTTTAGAAGTAGGCATAGCTAAGGGTGACATAAAATAGTTGATTGTGTCAAGTTTTAAACGATATTTCAGTACATAAGTTTCGAAAAAGTCAACGCCATAAACTTACAGCTATCCGCTGTTTCTCGCCGCCCGAGAGCACGTCCATCCAGTCCTCCACGGCGTCGAAGCCGCCCTCGCGGCTCGTCAGGTACGCCAGTTGCACGATTTCCAGGAACCTGGTCAATCAGTACATAGTTTTAAAAAAAAGTACATTTTGTAATCTTTCAGGCACCAACACGACAACTTCAAGATCATTCTGGAAGGAAAGATAGAAGTAAGAAGAGGCCGAGGAAGACCAGACGCAGTCATGATCAAATAAAAGAAAAAGTTGGTGTCGCGTCGTATCAAGAGGTCGAGTCTGGCGTATGAGAGAGATGCATGGAAACTACTCCACCGACAAGAGTACAACTCTTAAATGATGATGATGAAACACCAAAGGCCACAAATCACAACGACGGAAAGCTGGCACTGAATTTAAAACTAAAATTAAGTAATCATAAGCTGACATAAATTATTATTTTATATTTGGAATTAATTTTCAACATCTTAGTGTAATAATCTTCTGTTGTCAATACGTCACCCTATTGTGATTATTATATGTAAATGTAAAAGTTTGTCAAGATGTATGGATGTTTGTTACCCAATCACGCACTAACGGCTGAGCGGATTTAGGTACGTGAAACTTGGCGTGTACGTGAAACAAAAAATATCTTGAGAAATTTTGGTACTTAATACCAGGTAGTGGTATCTTACGCGGGCAGAACCTGGTACTTCATGCATTATGAATAGAATGTGTATCAGTATTAATAATTGATGAATGATCAAACCGGATCCGAACCCACCTGTCCAGCTGCGCATCCGTGCGGCCGCGGCGAGCCATCTCCTCGCGCGTCTGAGGGTAGATCACCTGCACAGAATAGATGCGGAATGTTTGAAAACAATCAGCATTGACATAACAGAAACTATTACTGAGAATGTATTACAACAACGAAATCAGGTAGTCAGACCGAAATCAGATCTTGCGGGTAGTTGCCATAGTCGCCACGCGGGTTGGCGACCGCAGTAGCTCCGTAGCGTCCGTAGGATTTTTCCCTTTGTGGCGTCTTACGACACCCGCGGGAGGGGATGGGGTGGTGCTATTGTTGTCAGCCGGCATCAAACCGCAAATTAATTCATAATAATAGATAAATATTACAGGACATTCTTACACAAATTGACTGAGCCCCACGGTAAGTTCAAGAAGGCTTGTTTTGCAGGTACTTCATAGGCCTTCCCCACAAACTGTCATTTGGGAGCCATCTCTGAACTTAAGGGGTTAAATGCTGTAATATCCGCTCTTAGCAGGCGGGTTGTCAATGGTCCACCGCCCTTAGAGTTTTTTTAATTGCAAATTATGAATTGTTACCTGGTCTCTAAGAGTCCCTAGGGTCATGTAAGGTCTCTGCGGCACGTAGAACAGCTTGCCCTTGGGCGGCTTGGTCAGGGTTCCCCCGAAGATGGGCCACAGTTCTCCCAGCATGCGGAACATGGACGACTTGCCGCATCCGTTGGGGCCGCACACTAATACGTTTATTCCCGACCTGAAAAGAACATCAAATACATACATTTCGTTAAAGAGAAATCCATATTATCTTATGGTGGAGCGATAATGGAAACGTTAGTTTTTAAATAAAGGAAAAATACTAGAAAAGTAAATATAAAAAAAACACGGTATGTCTGGCCAAAAGCAAGGCAGGCAAGGGCGACAAAGGCAGTAAAATAATTGTTACTAAATAATTATAGACTACTAGCTTTTCCTCTCGTCGCGTATGGAAATTGTTCTATGTCCTTTCTCGTAGTTCAAACTCTGTCCATACTTATTTCATCCCAATTGGTTGGCGGTTTGAGCGTAAAGATGTAACAGACAGACAGAGTTACTTTCGCATTTATAATATTAGTGTGGATTCTTTTCTGAATATGAGATTTTATGAAATTATTTTCCTAAACTCTAGTAATAAAGATAGTATCGGAATTCAAGTGAATGTTTCTTACTACTATAGCCATAATGTCTAAATATGATTGATCCACTCGCCATCGTGAATTGCAAGAGCTATACTTAGTATTTGGTAACTCACTTGACTTCAAAGGAGAGCTCTTTGATGAGTACGTCCCCGTTGGGCGTGACGAGCGGCACGCGGTCGAAGCGGATGAGCTTGTCCTGGTAGATGATGCGGCCGGCGCCCGGCGCCATTATCATCGGCATTGCTGTGGAAGACGACCTCACTATTCTTAATCAATCCAGTAAACATGAGCAAAGGCATAGTTTTAAACTAAAAACCGTTATTAACCTCTTGAGCCATGGCCCTAGCTGTTAACGCTTGCAGCTTAAAACGAATCTTCGGACATTTTAGTATGTTTCAGTTGTGCGTGTTACAACAAAGCTGTGGCGGTCAAATGGTTAATTGTTCAAAATTCAAGAATATTTTTGTTTTCTACTTGTATGCCAAGATATAAAACTTTGTTTTTTACAGATTAACTTTATTGGCATGACGCGCATGCGCACGTGTGTGCGTCGTGAATTATTAGTCAGCAATAATCATCGTCAGCAAGTAGAAAATTGTCTATGAAAGTCTCCTCCAATTAAATTTTGCAGCGTGCACCAGGGGCCTGGGCAGATGACAATCGCGTATCGACAATGCCAATCTAATCATGTAATCATAAATAATGTATAAACATTTTGTACCTACTCGTTATTAGAAGTTTCGACAACGATTGTTAACTTGGCTCCGCCCGCCATCTGATGATGTTTACTATCTTTGATCTGCTTGTACTATGCTCATATCGGGTCCAGAGAATGCGAGCCGCCAAGAATCTACTGTTTTATCAGAGACTCACAGCCGTAGTCATTTTCCACCTGCCCTACCATGGTCCGTGTGTACTTCCCCTGATTGAGGTCCGCTAGCACAAATAGGACGAAGCGGCCAATAGCTTCGGCCATCGTTACAGACGGCCAAGCTTAAGGTAGGTATTCCTTCCCTGGTCAACTAGCGCAAAGAGGTCCAATTCGACGGCTCTAGCCATCATAAACTCACCGCCGTTGCCGTTCTCCAACTGCCCCACCATGGTCCTGGTGTACTTCCCCTGGTTGACGTCAGCTAACACAGTCCGCAGCTGCGTCACCCGCGACGTGAGCCCGGCCAACTTGCTCAGCTCGCGTCCGGAGAGCACGAGCCGGCCGATGGCTTCCGCCATCTTCACCAGCATACGCCCGTACGTGTAGTAGTGCTGTAATAACGAATTGATAATTATCGTGATGTCAAAAGCATACAGATAAAGTAAAAAATTAAGAGTACTTGACAGTATTTATCTACGTTTCAATTGATTGTTTTGTTTAATAACACGAAGTCATCAACTCATACATTTTACTATTACGAATTTTCAAAATGACACAATACTCGTATTCAACTGTTACACTAAATTACTGGATTTTTTATTATTTATTTATTTTATTTGGTACAGTAATAACAATATTCTTTATAATATTGCCCCACAAAACTGCATAAACAGTTTGACTGTAGGATCCTCAGTCTCTTAAGTATACATTTTTATATGTGTTAATACAAATTAATAATTGTTAAATTTACAATAATCAGTTATAATGGCAAGCCATGTAATATTTTTTTAACAATCTCTTTAAAAAGTTATTTTTTCGCATCTGATTTGATTATTTTCCTTAGGTACACGTACCTTAAACCTATCATTCTCTGTCCCAGTAGTGAGCAGATTATGATCCGTGACGAAGAAAGGTCGCGACACTGCGTAGAATCCGACCGTGATCGCGATATCTGGAAACATTAATAAATATTTACTAGTTGACTTTCGTCTTATAGAATCTTTACTTTTTTAGTAACTTTTACTTAATATTCATTAGTTGTATGGTGTAGCAGTAAATGCCATTCAGCATACATACAGCGTTGTTTCCCGATTGTGCGTGATTTTACTAAAACACTTGATGCTAATTTTGTTCATTATTGTTTCAAAACGGCCCAGACGAAGTTCGAGGAGCTACCTAAAATAAAATCCGAAGGAGCGCGAAGCCATTAGCTATCGACTATTTTATCGGTCAATAAACGAACAAATATAGAATATGTGTCATTACAAGTGACACCTATCTGTTGATCACTGGCGGTTCACACTTTTAGTGTATGTTTCATAGTCAAACATTAATAAATAGATGAATAAAATAAAAATATCATTCTCGGACTACGGCTATGGATTATCGTTTTACTCACACTTGGCGATGATGTTGTCGACGAAGCCCATGGCGACGCGGAAGTTAAGGAAGCTACGTAGGTGCCGGGTTAGCTTGTAGAAGCTGGCTAGCAATGTAAGCTGCTCGCGATGGTTGCCCTGCGCATATACGGTTCATATAAAAGATAAGAAAGACAAAAAAGTCCTCATTTATTATCACCTTTATTTTATGTATTAATTCCAATAAAATATTAATTAAGGTGAAACTCAACGAAGTGTAAGTAATTGCACAAATAGCTGCGAAGTGATTAATTACGAAGAATTACAGCATTAGGTATTTACATGTGAATCTTACCTTCATGTTTAATGCATATTTTTTTAGTACAAATAATTACTTGTATTGCAGTATGGTATTTAAATATTCTTATTTACCGCGAACGCTACAAATTTATTATGTATTTCGTCGAACACATTATTCATTTGACAAATTAATTAGTAAAAATAAGTAAAGTTATTAATAAATAAGTAAAATTGAATAACGATTGTGTAATATTATTTACAAGTTAAAAAATGTGCATAATATTGTGTGACAAATCAAGGTCGACCAGATTTGTAAACCTGCGCTATTATTATAGTATATTATCAAATCGCAAATAGATTACTTAAATAGCATGATTTATACTTTAAATTGTTTAATCATTATCATAACAAAGATAAATTAAGGTTTCACGACGGCACCATTTTTATCGGGGTAGGCTTGAATAAGGAAAGATAATGTATAGAATGTTTTCGGACAATGCATATGGGTTTGAAGTTTTTATTACCTGGTAGAATGCGATTTCTTCCGAATTCGTGATTAGCCTGGAGTTTACGTATCTAAATTCGCCTTCTAGTTTTTGCTCTTGTACGGTAAGACGGGCTGTAAAACAAAATATTAAATGTTTCATTTAAAAGGAGGTAGGAAACTTTGTTAAACTTAACATAACCTAAACAAATCGTCTAGAAAAAGACTTCAGCATATTTGTCATATAACCCTGTTTTATGTTTAACTGTTTAACAAACCTGTGGGTTTTCTCAGATATGTCAGGAACACTCCGGATATTAGTAGATATGCCATCATTATGCCAGGAGTCTAGAAATAATAATAATTAAATTAGTAAAAATCAGTACATTGGTCAAGATTGCCCTTAATATTCACGATATATTAGTAGTACCTATATCATGACGACGACTTATGATAATTTTACTAAGAGATTGTCTGTGAACGAAGGCAAAAATTGGCATTGTTCGTGACTACGAAGGTCAAAAACGAACAAACGATACTCACACTGACGCCCAGATTGACAGTCAGCCTGTAAAGATAAATGGAGATGTCCAAAATGGGCTTGGTGATGTTACTGTAAAGGTCCACAACGGTCTCGCAGAATTTGTCGATGTCTGTGGTGAGGAGCTGGTCGGCGTTCGATATCCGGTTGTCCAGATTCGTCACTTGGTAGTATGTGAAACCTCTGGAACAGAAAACACGTACGAAATTAATAATGTAGGCTATTTGTACATACTATTGAGAGAAGAGTTCAATATTTACGGAAATGTATTTATATTATTAATTATTTTAACGCTCAAATTTCACTTAAACGCCTATCCTCCTGATTATTGGTAAAAGTTAGATGTGTCAAACCATCGGAGTCTGATCTGAACACTTTGCAGAATCAATGCTCTGAAGGAAAGATCGGATTGACGAATATGCAGTTGAAAAAAGGTATAATAGGTAAAGGTTGAATGGTATGGCCGTGTTTGTATAAAGGCTTGGTCACATAGGGCGCGTTTTGTGGCGTGGCGCAGCGGGGCGCGACGCTGCCGTCCGAAAGTGTGCTTTATTTCGTTACATTAGCCACACCGTTGTCACGCCCCGCTGCGCCACGCTCTCAAAACGCGCCTATCTGCCCAAGCCTTTATGCATAAGTCTCAGTTGCCAAATTAGTTGCAGTTTTGTTCCTGTACATAGGTGCTATTTCACCAAATATTAAACCCAAAATACTACTTTTTTTCAAGAAATAAAAAAGAAAACATTGCTGCTACGTATGTTATATTTCCAACACGACGGTGCACGTGAATATATCTGCATAGCGATAGCCTTACTTTAAATTCTTAATCTACAATAACAAATACAAACCTCTTTATATAATATTACTGTTTTTTTTTTACTTTATATTATATTAATATATAAATAAATATTACAGGACATTCATACACACATGAACTAAGCCCCACGGTAAGCTCAAGAAGGCTTGTGTTGTGGGTACTCAGCTAACGACATATGTAATATACAAATACTTAAATATATAGAAAACACCTATGACTCAGGAACAAATACCTCATCACACAAATAAATGCCCTTACTGGGATTTGAAACCACAGGCAGCGTCACTACCCACTAGCCCAGACCTGTGGTGGATAACATTTATTTATATTTTTAATATCTAATTCGACCAAGTAAAGAAGTAAATGAGAGTTAATAAAAACCTGTTTACCGCATCACGGCTCTCGTCCACGTGTAAAATAGCATAATACATACATAGGTCACGGACTTTGGACTTATGATACCTACGTAGAGGGGCACTGTGGTCTATATCCTAATTCGATAATAAGCTTATAAAGAAAAATGAGAGAAAATTAATATTAATACCTGTCATCCAAACCTGCACGTTATTTGTTTTTGTTTTTCTAAATTTTTAACTCGATTTTAAACAAATTTTACTTTTTTTTCTTGGATTAGTATTCTATGATAAAATATATATATATTTTTTTTACCAGAAGCATTTGAGGCAAAAAATTTTGGTGAAAACACTACAGAATAATAAATATATAGGAAAGGTCTGGCCTAATGGGTAGAAACCCTGCCTATGAAGCCGACGGTCCTGGGTTCAAATCCCAGTACTGGCATTTATTTGTGTTATGTGTACAGTTCCTGTTCCTGAGTATTTAAGTATTTTTATATTATATATATCGTCAGTTGAGTACCCACAGCATAAGCCTTCTTGAGCTTACGGTGGGGCTCAGACGGCTCAGTCAATTTGTGCACCTATGTCCGTAATATTTATTTATACATTATTTGATCCAGTAAAAGGAAAATAATATTTCGCTAAGGATAATTTGCTATTTATTTTTAGTACGAGGTAAATCTAAGTTATTAGCACGGCAATTCATATACTCTAAAAAGTAAGTACCTATACACGATAAAATTATTTTACTTCCGTAAGCAACAATCATTCGCGTTTAAATCGTTATATATATCTAATCTCGGTTGACACCCACGATATGCTAACACACATACTACATATGTTCAGATAAAATTGATAAAACAGGTATACAAATGTATTTATGTTAATATTTTAACACTAGGATAATATAGCAAATAGGTAATTTTAATTTTTGGCGAAACTTTCTTATGCTGCTAAGACAAACTATTAAAATGCATGTAATCTATCTTCCATTGTGTATTAATTGCTCAAATTGTGGTTCTAATCCGTTGTAGTTCTTACCTATATCTAAAAAAAAGTATATACTTTAATAGTAGTGACTAATGAGCTCTCAGTTGTCTGATGAGGTATTCACGTTAAAGCTGCCGCGATCAGTGAGACTATACGTCAGGGGATCTCTCTCTGGCCTACTGGGTAGTGACCCTGCCTATGAAGCTGATGGTCATGGGTTCAAATTCCAGTGGGGGCATTTATTTGTGTGAGCACACATGTTTATTTCTGAGTCATGGGTGTTTTCTATTTATTTATATGTATCTATCTATTATATACATCGTCGTCTAAGACGTCGATCAATTCGAGGTCGATTTTGTAAGATTGTCCCACAATATTTATTATTATTTATTTATTTATACGTGTGCCAAAGTCAGAACTTGGGTAGATTTGGTGGAATTTATATTAGACCATTTTCGGTTGATGGCGTATGCTGCATACGGTACAGTACAGCGATCCATAGAAACGTGGTGTCCACATACTGGTTAACGCAGCACGCACTGGGCGGCGTGAAAAGACAATTGACAATTGCAATTGATGATTTTTTCCATTCTTTCGAACCATTCATTACTACTACGTTGACTTTTCTATAGTAATAATCGATTAGTAAGCCTTCCTTGGCTTCTGAGTCTACAAGCCTCTCACCGCGTAATAATAATAAATCTCGAATTCATAGGAATGTAAAAATATCACTTGGACACAGATCAGGACTGTTCGGAGGATGTGTCATCATTAATTCAACATTTTCCTGATCCAAAAACTCATTTAGTTTACGGGCGATGTAAGTCAGCGTGAGAGAGATTTTATTAACATGTCGGATTACTGTTTGCTATTAATTCTTCTGAAGGAACGCATTGGCCATTTCCTTTGTTGAAACAAACGAAGCTAACGTTCTTTGGACACGCTACGAGACCTTCGAAGACACTGCCTTTTAACATGCCTTATACCTGAGACGATATCTATATATATAAAAGAAAGTCGTGTTAGTTACACCACTTATAACTCAACAACGGCAGAACAGATTTGGCTGAAAATTGGTAGGGAGGTAGCTTAGACCCAGGAGACGGACATAAGATACTTTTTATCCCGTTCGACAGCGTTCCCGTGTGACTTGACATGAAACGTCAGTCACTATAAAACGTGGTATAACAAAAAAGAATCAGACTTGGAATAACAAAACGCAAATCTTATATCTTATCTTATCTTATATATCTTCTATATATATATAAAAGAAAGTCGTGTTAGTTACACCACTTATAACTCAACAACGGCAGAACAGATTTGGCTGAAAATTGGTAGGGAGGTAGCTTAGAGCCAGGAGACGGACATAAGATACTTTGTATCCCGTTCGACAGCGTTCCCGTGTGACTTGACATGAAACGTCAGTCACTATAAAACGTGGTATAACAAAAAGGAATCAGACTTGGAATAACAAAACGCAAATCTTATATCTTATCTTATCTTATATATCTTCTATATATCTATATCTATATATCTATATATTATATATATAAAAGAAAGTCGTGTTAGTTACACCACTTATAACTCAAGAACGGCAAAACAGTTTTGGCTGAAAATTGGTAGGGAGGTAGCTTAGAGCCAGGAGACGGACATAAGATACTTTGTATCCCGTTCGACAGCGTTCCCGTGTGACTTGACATGAAACGTCAGTCACTATAAAACGTGGTATAACAAAAAATAATCAGACTTGGAATAACAAAACGCAAATTTTATATCTTATCTTATCTTATATATCTATATATATAAAAGAAAGTCGTGTTAGTTACACCACTTATAACTCAAGAACGGCAGAACAGTTTTGGCTGAAAATTGGTAGGGAGGTAGCAAACCAACCAAAACTGTGCAACGGTACGCGTTTGGCGGTTAGAAAATTGATGAACAATGTAATTTACGCTACGATAATGATAGGAAAATTCAAAGGTGAGGAAGTTCTCATTCCGAGGGTCCCGATGATCCCAACCGATATGCCGTTTGAATTTAAAAGACTTCAATTTCCGATACGTCTTGCATTTGCCATGATCATCAACAAATCACAAGGCCAATCCTTAAAAGTTTGTGGTTTAAATCTAGAACATTCATGTTTTTCCCATGGTCAATTATACGTGGCATGTTCACGGGTCGGAAGACCATCTGCGTTGTTTGTTTTTGCGCCTGATAATAAAACAAAAAATTTCGTGTATCACAAGGTACTTAAGTGAAGAGCAACCTATGTACCTACTAAAATTCAGTAATAATAATGAATGATTAATGTAGGTATTTAATTTTTTTTGTATTTTTTCCAATAAAAAAAAACTGCTTATTTATTGCCATTAAGGCGGAACAAAGTTCGCCGGGTCAGCTAGTTAGGTATAAACGGCTTTTGACTTCCCTCTATTGAAGCAGAGTATATCCGCACCAACCAACACAAGCCATCGTTTTCTCTTCTTAACTACCAGGAAAGAAGTTTTCTGGCATCTAACTCACTATGCCAAATAGTTTTAATTGTAGCCATTCCCATAGTTGTCCAGATCTACTCATGTTACATGTCTGTAATCTTTAGTTATTTTGTGACATTTTCAGGTGTCGCCGCTGTTTTTGGTCGACCTTTAGAAGATACAATACTGGCAAGACCCTGGATTCCAGTCCTACGATGGTTGGATTAAATAGATGCAACCGCATCAAATCGCTATCATATCACACGTTCGTTGAGACATTCGTCTTTAGATAACCCTCGGTGAAGGTGTCATAAATTATGGCAAAGGAGTTTTCACGCATGAGTTGTCAATTTTAAAAACACAAGACATGTCTATGATGTCTATCAAATTAAATGCCAGGAACGCCATAAACCAGTCTCTGTTTCCACATTTACTTATTACACATTCTCAAATTAAAATCCTTAATGTGATAAGCAAATACACATTATAATGCCACAGTACAACTTGTAATATTCTGACGTTTTGACAGCCTTGTATTGGAACAGTCATTAGCGTAGGTATGAGATTTTATAGGTAGTGTATGTTCAAATAGATGGGAAAACTAAATAAAACTACTAAAACTGCATTTGTATTAAGTATTGGGGTAGCACGGACCAAACATTCGGACCGATAACGCTTAACCCAATAAAGTAAGAGTTTTGTACCGTTGAACTGGCAGAACTGGCATTACTCAGTTATAAACGCTGGCAACATGGCTATATACGCTGGCAACATGCTGAGAAGGGACCATTTCGTGACATATTTCTGTTTTATTTTATTTTTATTATTATTTGCCACTTTCATGTCACGAATAAAGATTTTTCTTTCTTTCTTTAAAAGTAGTATTAGAGAACCGATAAATTTATAGGCTCAGAAATATGAAATGTTCTAAATTCCCATCTATTTCGATGAAGCCCTCGTGGCTCGTACGTTACAAACCTTGTATATGAGTTCTATTATGTTTTACAACTTCGATAATTATAACTTGATATTGATATTAGTTTGTCATTTGAGAGCCACAGTACTGGCAGTTGATGGAATTTTCTGACAACATTATTTGGCAAAGAAAAAGGTCCATATTTTTTTTACTTAGGTATATTTTTATATGTGGGTCTTTCCTTCTTACTCGTACTAAATAAAGTAAATTTATCTATATAGAAGTTAGTTTATCTACTTTATTTACCAAACTCTGCTGAATACTAATTGGTATACCATTAGTCTACGTAATAATGTCAAATAACATTCGCACACTAAATAGTATGAGGTGTACATAAATAATAGGTATAAAGATCTCCTATATCATTTATGACTAGAAAAATTACTGTAAACGCTCAACTTGTGATTGTATTCAATTGTAGAATCAAAATCACTTGATACAGTTTGGAAACATAAATGAATGTAAATAACGCCCGTCAAAGTATAACTGAACGACACTTGACCCTGCCTTTACGTTCGTAATTAAATTCAATAGACATGACTTCAAACTGCCACCAGAAACCACCGGTGGAGGGACATCAGCGTCTGTTTACAACGTGAAACGGTGAAATATACTGCGATTGCTAACCCGCCTGCCAAGCGTGGAACTTATGGCACTAAGTTCTCCATGCTTTGATTGCTCCCTATGACGGTCTAAGGGAATCCTATGTCCTGCAGTGGACGTCGGTGGCTAATAGGATAGGGCATGACAGCTCTTAAGAATCTTAGACGTAACGGTAATAAGGGGAAAGCTGTTAATTTTAGACTTAATTATAATTATTTATTTTCCTAATTGATATGCTCAAGGGATCGAGATCTGTTGATGGTCCACTAATGGTAAGGATATGATACCATAGGGTATCACTCTACTAACTCATGTTTTGATTTTGTACTGTGTAACCTACATGTAACTACATACTTTTGAAAAAGTTTGGTTTGTGTTGGTAATTTTTGGTAACGTTTATTTAAATTAATTAGTATAAGTAAGTACTAACTAGCATAAATTTATAATGCTTAAACATTGTAGACCAAATTTACTATATACTTATTTACTAATTTCTAGTTTACTCTTCTACAGGAAGACGTAGACAATAAAATTCAATAGGATCGACCGACGTAGATCGATAATACTATAAGAAACCAATGTATGTATTTATTTGATCAGCGTTAAATATTAATATAAGGTTGACTTTCCTGCGTCAAAGTCCATAAGAATACAGAATTATACATCATCCGACTAAGCAATGTTTGGTAGGTACAGGCGCTTCAGATATATCGGAGCTGTGGAGGTGGTCACAAATAGCTGAACATGGTCTCTATTGTCCAGGCGATCAAGTTCATGTTCAGATATTTGTGACAACCGACACAGCTCCGATATATCTGATGGCGATGTAATGACATATACGATTAAGTATCCAACCCATCATTATGTACGTAAATCGCTTTAGGGGTGAAAGGTGTATAAAATTACGAGAAAATTTATAAATGGGTGCTTTGTAGCAGAGTAGCGAATTATATGTCATATTAATTTTATTCTTCTAAAAGAAAAACACTAGATGGATTGCAAAAAACAACAATGCATTATCATTGTTTAGACTTGAGACTACGGAGTTTTTTATCGCAATTGTTATTAAATTACTGGTATCTAGAGGATACATATTCCCAGCTGCTAGTAATAGGTCCGATTAAAGTAGTTTTCGCAACGCCGTTTTTAATAAACGCGGCAGCACGGTATAAGCCTAACCCATCTGGGTTACTTTTACTACCCATACCCCACACAGACTAACAAGACGTTCTTAGTATTTGTACCTAACTATTTCAACTTTAGTGAGTCATTCTAAAATTTTATGAAACTTATTAGCACGAGTGACTAAATAAACGTGAGTGAAGGCGTTCTACTCATAATGCATTATTAGTATTTTTGCTCTGTCTCATAGTAGGTATCCAAAATCATAATTAATTGTATTAGAGGTGCTATCCTAAAACCATGTTCGCGTATCTCTCCAGGTGGCAACAAAGCAACAGGCCGATTCAACAACGTTCCTCAACAACTGTTTGCCAAATTGCCATGAATACGAGGCTTTACGGTACATGCTTCCCAGACTTAAGTTAAGACGACAAAGAGAAGTTTTACTACAAATTCAGTAGATACTTACTTCATATATTGCTGGTATAAATACAGTGAAAGGTTTGTCCGGATTCTTAATTTGCATTCTCCTATACTCCATTTCAATACATTGTTAACTAATGATATCTGAAATGAAAATTATGAAATGGGTAGAGTTCATATTTGACAAAGTGTGCTAAAATAACATAATTACATATAAATAGTAAATATAAAAGTATTTCAATGAGTAGTTAATATAAAACAAAATCGCTTAACACCGGCTGCACCCTTGCGATCTTTGAACCATTTTCCAGGCATAGTTAACATTCAACATCCACATTTGTGACATGTGATTTTCAACCTAAGCTTTTGGTTTTAAGGTTCATATTAGATTGTGCTATTGCAAAAGTGACTCGATTTAAAATAAATAAATAAAACCCCAACTGCAACAACTTCAGCCATGGATGTCCACTGCTGGATATGGGCCTCCCCCATTGACTGCTTAGTGCAGCATAAGGGGTTAAAGCAGCAGGATTTGAGGCTTTTAAAAGTGAAATGTAAAAGTAGACTGTTATTATTATTATTGAATTTACCAGCTGGATTATAGTTTAAAAAAAGAGTTGTTTATTAATAAATAGATGCAGGTATCAACTACCCATTACAATTTGCTGGGTATTCACATTACACTTACCAGAGGCATAGCAGCAAAGAACTGTAGTAATCTGGATTTGAACTCCTGTTTATTCATTGTGATGATGGACCTAAAAACATAATTAGTTTTAGCATAAATAGGATTATTCGGTGCTATTTATAGGATGTTGAATCTAGTCATTCTAAAATCTTAATATGTTGGTCTTAGGTGATGTTGTTTTAACAAAATCTGATGACATGAAGCCCTAATTCAATATTTTGTTATTCTATAAGGGTAACATTCTTTAAATTTCATCAATTAACCACCAAAACCACTTACAGTAAAGTAATCACATACATACATAAATCCAATATAAAGAAAATATTTTATGCAAATCCAATATTATTGTTGTAGAATTTTTGATTCCACAACGTCCTAGTGCACACAAGATTTTTGCAGAGATCGCGAAGCGTCTGGTTGACGTAACTGGTGACCGAAGAGCTAGCGGCTTCCTCGCTCAATATATCAGCATTGCGATACAGCGAGGAAATGCCGCCAGGGCTGCAGGGTTCTTAATACAAAGCCTCAAGGGCCTTTTTAGATTTAAGCTTTATAGCTAGTTTAGTATTTGAACAGTTTCTTTAATTCTATTATTTACTCATTTGCATATTCATCACTTCAACCGTTAGACCCGACTTCTGGACATAGACCTCCCCCAAATATGATTTGTATCAACTTGGGAGGTAGTTGCCATAGACATGAGGCAAGTTTTATTACAAAATGTCTAATTATAATAATGTATTGAACACATCATTAACAAATCAATATTACGTTATTCAGTTAGTTCATTTATTTCAAGTTTTGAAAATTTTATTTCTATTAAGTTTTTGGCACATATTTTTTTAAATTATTTAGTAGGTAGAAAATGCTTGGAACCTATTAATTTAACCATGTGTACTTTTTATATTAACACTTTAGAGTAGTAAAACATACAGCAATTGCCAGACTGCTTGCCAAGCATGATGACTACGGTATTTAATCTCCTTGGATCACTCCCTATGATGATGTATGTGGGAGGCTTATAAGCTGGATATATCTATGGATGTCTGTGGCTGATGGGAATTTGTTATGAATTGGTTTAATATTAAACAAAATTGTTATATTTGCAATGTCATTCGATTTGTTTTATTCATGAACTGACCTATGCTCTGAAAGCTGAGTTTGAATAATTATGCTGTAGAAAGACAGTGATATAATGTTACAACATTACAGTTACTAACTAGCTCGATACTAACCCCTTTCATTCCTTTCAAAAAATTTTGAGATTTTTTTAACTATTCCATGTTGTAAAATGGTTCTATAAAAATTTCAGCTTATCTGAATGAAATTTACACACTAATTCAAGAAAAAAAATATGATTTTGTTTTATTTATATATATATGTATATATATATATATATTAGTAGTAGGGTAAAGCATTTTTTACACTTTGCAGAGTATACTAAGAAGAATAAGCACAGCATTGTATAAGTTCAAACATTTTGTGAATTAGGATCTATATAAAAATTGTGAAAGTATTCAGTGAAAGTTAAAGCAAATGCCAAGCTTAGATGCACTAAGTAAAATGTTGATTAAGTTTAATGAGAGTATAGATTGCTCCCTTAAAACTTACAATTTCACTAACTATATAACATCAAATATTATGTAATCAACATCATATCTCCTAAAATTAATATGTAATACAGAAATAAGTTAGCAGTTATTTCAAATCATTAGTGTGCATATTAGTTTAAGTATAGATTGATTGTTTACAATATGTATTTTATTATGACTGCTAGATCCTGTTTATATGTCTTAAATAATATCTGATTCATAAAGAAATATTTTTATTATTTATTATGATATGACTCACCCCTCTACAAGAGTAGTTTGCTGAATCAACCACAAATCGCACATAGACCTTGCTATGAGAGACAAGGCAATTAGTGCCATGAAGCCACTTTCCTTGGACCAGAATCCAGGCACCATGACCTTCCATAATGCTTTCAGTTCAGCAAAAAACCGGGCATCCACCTGTGCTTTGGGAGACTTTTTATGCCTCTCTTTTATCATATACTGAATCTGCTCCTCAGGTGATAAACATCCTGGTCTCACACGTTTACTTTGTCTGCAAAATACCACAATTGTCTTCTGTTTATTTCCAGTTATTTAGGTACAACAATTTAAAATTACAACAATTTGAATTATGTCAACAGTGAGAGTCAATGGAAAATTACTTAAATAACATCGCTTTGTGAATCTCACCTTGATTGGAGTGAGTTTTTAATCGCCCAAGCTCCAATTGCAGCGGAGGCTGCCAAGGCGATTTGAACATCAGTCCTACTAGTTATTTTACTGAAATTAGGTGCCATGTTGTGGTATAAAAATGATCCCTTATATTTTTAAATACAGCATTTATAATTTAATAGATTTTCATCACGTACACAGCACTATCATGTGCACATCGCACGTCAATGCACAGACTACTTAAAAGAATACTACTTATCGTCACTAGTCAATGAATGAACAGTCGTCACATCAAAGTTGGATTGGAAATATCTAACGCGTCAAGTACGTCATAATCAACTGACATTGACATATATGACGTAATGACGTTTAGTCAGTGTTGCCAGGATTATGAGTGCACGATGAAGACAGATAATGCTTTTCTCAAAAATGCAATATAATAGAATGAATTAAAACAAATGAAACTTTTATTAAAAATAGTTTTCTTTTTAAATAAAGTACAGTAAACTTAACTAAAAATACATAACATATATTGAAAAAATATAAACTACTAAGTGCAATGTCCACACTGTCCAACGCTATGGCCTCAGTACTGCTTGCTGTTTTATTAAATGAACCATGGAATCTCAGGGTGGTATTGAAAAACCATCCTCACTGTTAAAGATGTAATATTTCTTAATCTCAAGAGCCTCTATAACATTTGATGTGCGAGATATTCAATAATCTTCTTCATGGCTTGAATTAAGTTTTTATTTTATTTTTTTATGACTAAGGTGGCAAACGAGCAGACGGATTTTATAGAAGCTCGCTTCTAGGTATGGCTGATCCGGTGGCCTCGTGGATAAAAGTCAAGATGGCTGGCCGGCACTCAACGTTAGGGATCTGCATTTTGCTCTTCTGTAACTATCTTCAGTTACAAGCTTATCCTCGTAACGCCCAGTATGCATTAAAATGTACACTCCCTTTCAATGAAGTTGAAATCTTTTACAAAAGGAAATAGGGTAGAATTTCTTTTGTTTCATTAGTTTTCGTACAAAAGAAAATTCAACCCAATTCACTGCATAGTTAGGTTGGTTTTAACTTTTAAATATTTTAGTATGGTGGGCATTACGAGTGTATAATTGAAAGCCAAATCCCCATTAAAATGAAGTTGTTCTTAATTGAAGTTACCAGATGTTCTACTAAACGAAATGTTAAACATTGAACCTAGGATATTTTTTTTAATTTACTAGTACAAAACTAACAACTCTAGTAGGTATCTACTAGGGTCTAGTAGGTAATGGAGGTTTGCGCCTAGATGGAGAGCTGATAATAAAGATAACTTCTATGATATTATTTTATTGGGATTATTTAATACAAGACAAATCAACTACTCGCTTTGACTGTCTCCCACTGACTTACCTAGATCCGAGTGCAGTGAGGGGTTCAAGCATGTCCAAGACAAAAACAGCTTTTTCTTCTTGGAGTATACTCTACTTTTCTCAACTCCTGCGAGGCAATAAATAAACCAAGGCTGCTAAAAACAATATATTTATTAAAATAAATAAAAAAATGGAAATAGATATTTGACAAAATATTCTTAAACAATATTCAGCTTGTGGTGACCAGTACGATTTTCGAATGTTCTAATCTAATTCGATATTCAAATCGGTGCGTGTGCGAGGCTCGGCCGCCGCCGCCGCCCTGCTCGTGTGTGAGCTGTACTTCACGAATTTAGACTTTAAAGCCATAGCAATAAGAGCTATGAGAAGTTAATTCACATTATTACCCACGGGGACAGTACAACTTTATTCCCCGGCTAAAACCAAGGTCTATTAATGATTTGCTTTCGGTAAGGTTTGCATGATATATAATTTGGCATTATCTGCTCGACAATGCCGGGTGGTGGTGGTGTGAAAAGTATAAATAATTATACCATGCAAATATAATTGTAACCAAATGAATACGCACGATTTGTTAGGAAATAGAAATTGCAATATATATTTGCTCAAATACATAGGTACAACAAGTTCTTATAAAATAGTAATGGATATAGGTACGGAGCGGTACCGCGAAAAACGATATTCGTAAATTTCGGACGATTGTCTCTGTCACTCTCATGACGCCTTAAATTGGAGTAAAAAATAAAGATGCCCGAAATATACGAACTTCGATGTTCGTGATACCGCTCGAGGGCGCTAGCTGGGAAGGATCGCGATCAAGTTCAAAATAATTTCCCTTAAAAGTCTTTATTCAAGCTGTACCTACTTTCATAATTTTTTTAAGCTTTTTTGAGGTTGAGTCGCTTTCAGAGCGATTTCTTTTTTAGCTTTCAGAGCGATTAACTCCAAATATATGTATGTAGTGTACACTTTATCAAAAAATGTTTAAGGAAACCCCAGTTATTTTTCAAATAACTATTTAACGACACCCCACACTATAGGGTTGAATAGCAAAAAAAAATACCCCCACTCCACAGGTATTAAGGTACCCTACAATTTTTTTTCCTTATTTAATTTTTGGCCATCTAGTGACAAAGCCTAAATAGGTGGGTTTTAGTCGTTTTATTTCAAATGAGTGTTCTTTCTGAAACTATCTATAGCTACAGTTTTACAATTTCATAAATCTTCGACTACGAGTGTAACAATACAAAAACTTTATCTAGAATTAGTTAACAGTTTACAAGATGTTTTAGCGTTTACTAAACAGGGTCCCGGTGCTTTAGCCTTCGAGCTTTTGTGAGAAAAGAATTAGGCTTAGAAAATAAAAGCTCACAAGTTTTTACCAATATTCTTGCGCGAAATATATAACTGCAATATATTTGATATATTTGAGTTTTTGTTTTTTTTTTAGTTTTTTATTTAGTTTCTAACTTTTAGTTTATTGTCAAATAAATATTTTGTTTTATCACTGTAATATCCACGATGTAAAACTTTAATCGGACCCGGATCATACTTTCTGTATATCAATTAAATAAATCTCTTTTGTTATTACTGTTTTCTTACTGGATACGATACAAACAATAGCCCCTTTACATCATGCTAACCATCCTATCGCTATATTTGTTACAATAATGTTTATTAACAAAATTATAGAAACGATCACCCACTAACACTAAACAGTTGAAGAACTTTTATTTTAAGAGAAACTGAATTTATGTTAGTAATAATCATCTTCTTCATAATAATATTGAGTTCTATTGGCCAGTAAACCTTTTTGGATTCTTCCACCTAAATCGGGGTGTATAATTGTAAAAATCTTCACCGCCCGATCTTGTAAATTTTTCGCTGCCCCGCCCAAGCTGAACAGGATGTTTGATACCAATCTGCTTCGCTCGTCCTTTGTCATCTCTTGGGTGTACAATTCAGTTGCTTGGTCAAAATTATTCGGTAGATCTTGGTATATTTCTATTAGTTGCGGCCTCTTCGGATCTTTATACGGTTGAGGACCGTTAAAAGTATTTGGGAAATAATTCGGAATATCACGATCATTTTCCTTAAGTGGGGGCCTACCATCTCTATTATAAGCCAGAGCTTGAGTTTGGATCGGACAATTTACGGGTATCCTGTTAAAGTTAGCTCCCAAACGATAATATTGTGCGTCTCTGTAAGCCATTCTTCTAGCTTCAAATACTTTATCGGGGGCACCGAGAATTCCCGGTACTAGGTTTGTAGGACTGAACGCTAATTGTTCGATTTCTGCGAAGTAGTTTATTGGATTTTTATTTAAAACAAATCTACCTACTGGTTTTAAAGGGTAGTCGTTTAACGGAAGTGCTTTGGTCACGTCAAAAACATCAAATCCAGCTTTTTTAACGTCTTCAAGAGTTAAAACTTGAATGCTCACTTTCCAAGTGGGAGGATTGCCATTAGCAATCGCATTGAATAAATCTCTGGTAGCATAGTCAGGATCTTGTGCTGCAATTCTACTGGCCTCTTCTGAACGTAAATTTTTAATACCTGCTTCAGGTTGAAAGTGCCACCTAACGAACGTCGACTCGCCGTGCTCATTAACAACTTGGTAAGTGTGAATGCCAAAACCAGGCATGTGTCGGTATCCGTCCGGTATACCACGGTCTCCAAAAACAAGTAAAAACATATAAAACCCTTCCGGCCTTAGAGTCAAGTAATCCCAAAGCATATTAACATCCATCAGATTAGTGGCAGGATTTCGTTTCTGAGTTCGTACAAAAGCAGTGAACAGCAAGGGGTCTTTATAAACGTAGATCGGTGTGTTAAATCCAGCAATGTCAAAATTGCCATCTTCTGTGTAGAATTTGATGGCAAATCCTCGAGCATCTCTTGACGTATCTATTCCGCCTCGTTCAACGACAACTGGAGAAAATCTGACGGCTACGGGAGTTTTCTTTCCTATTTGGCTAAACATTTTAGCTTTACAAATATCGGTAATGTCATGAGTTACTTCGAAGTATCCAAAGGCGCCTGCTGCCTTAGCATGGACAAGGCGTTCCGGAATTCTCTCGCGCACTAAATGGGTGAGGGAATCCATGAAGTATTCGTTGAAGAGCAACGGTGAGTTTAAAGTGTTTGTGGCCTCTTTATATTCAATAGGCGCACCCGCGCTCGCAGTCATAACTCCAATCGGTTTCTGTAAATTAACCAAGTGTAATTTTACTATAATTGATGAATATCGATTTGTGTTTGACTTAGTGAAAGTATAAATATTAGCTGTTCTGATACTTTACTTACAATTATGTATAACATAAAAACGTTAAGAGGAGCAGCGCTACCGTGAAAAACGATATTCGTAAATTTCGAAGTCTCTGCCACTCTAATAAAGTCTTAATTGGAGTTAAAGAGAAAGATGCTCTAAGTATACTAATTTTGATGTTTGCGGTATATATTTTTTGAGCTAAATGGTTTGCCATTAGGTACAGAATAGCTTGCAAGTGAAATAGAATTTGCCCCAACGTGCACGTCATTGAACTTAATTTAATGAAATAAAACAAATAGAGAATCTTTTATTCCTTATTCTACTACGGAGGTAAATCGTTACTAGACCATTATCAAGCATTGGTGTTGTACTTGTGCGAAACAGTAAATTTTAAAGGTCAAGTCAAAGATCGCAGTTATATAAGTCTCGTATATAATAACTCCATAATGTCCTAAATTAATAATAAATGAACAACATTACAAAATTGCTTATAAATATTGTACCCAACAAAAATCACTTTCCCTACGTTTAGGCCTTTTAAACTACGAATGGTTTTAATGCTTGGTAGGTTTATAATTATTTATGTTGTGGATATGTATGTGTAAATGTGTAAGTAGTCATAAACCTATGCTGATGTATGCATAGGTACATCTAATAGGTTACTCTAATCCTTTGAGTCTTCAGTAATTTCAGTTCAGCGTGATTATAATAAATATACTTTCATTCATTGACGTTACAGGATTTTAATTAATAGTTAAATTGCTTAAAAATAATTTTGTCTTATGTCGACTTACCCCCGTTTTCTGTTTAAACGTAATAATCTGTTGCGATGCAACATCTTGTTGGATCTTTGCTTCTGCCACTGCAAGTACCGCTAGTACTATCACTTTTAACATTGTGCTTGTATTTCAGTAATAATATTATTAATTTTACGTCTATTCTGCATTAAATTCGAATACCGTTTAGCTGGCTCACTGACTTAGGACTAGTGGGGCATTGCCGCGACCTTGCAGTTTGACAATATGAAAGCTAACAAAAAACGTAATGCATAGGTCCAAACTTTCAGGTTTACCCAATCACTCGCCGAGTGAAAGACAGATTCGACGGTTTCAGTTTTATTTGGATTACAAACTCATTGCTACTATATTGTATCATTCACAAAATTTGGAAACTTCCTTCTTCTCCAATCAGTGCAGACACTTTGACACTGTTGGCTTGATTGAGTGTGAAGATTTAGTTTGCAAATTATCGCCCATTTATTATAATGATGTCTGATTTTAATCAATGGAAGACATGACAGTTTCGAGAGATCTTCTTTGGTCCTTCGAATTGGATATGATGTTTTTAACATCCGTCCGTTGTAACTCTAGTAACTCTACTAACTCTAGTAGTAGTGTTAGATGTTATTATACAAGGCAAGTATCCTTGTTTGCAACCGGAATAACACGATTGCGTATTTTGTTAAATGCATTCGATGTTTTTCTCGATAGATGTATTTTTTACAATTTAGAGTAAAAAGATTTGTTAGTACTTTGTTTGTAACGGATGGTTAGCTTCGCACCAATTAGCGTAACCTCGAACTCTTTTTACGCCTATAGGCCGTTATAAAAGTACTCGGTACTAGTTGATAATTCTTATGTCTCTCCTTACTAATACGAGACCATAACTATTAAGTTGTTATAACTATGTTATAACAGTCTTATAAGCAGTTGTACAGTTGTACAATAAGGTACACGCATTTTAATTCTCATCTTATAGTATATATGTTTATGTATTTATGTTGGGTTAGGTGCTGGTGCTGCATATAATATAAGTACTATTCGTGACAAATCAAATCAGAATAAAAACTTACATTATTTGAAATGTTGTACCCTAGCTTACTGGTTTGACTAAACCCCGCAAATATTAGTTTAGTTGGTAGTTATCAAAGATCATACAACATAGCTTGGATTGACGAGTAGGTTATACGAAAATTTAATGAACTCTGAAAAAAACTAAGTTCCGCCAGTATTGCTGAGATTATGTACATGCCTTTTAAGTTGTGTCGTTCGCAAACCTCCCGAGAATATAAAAAAAACCATACCTATGGTGTTTTCATCTTTTTTAATTTAGAATTCTAAAACAAAATAATGTTTTTGATTGGTCGAATAGTTTTATTGTCGCGTCTCGTCTGTTCATGTCCAAAGGTGACAAGTCGGTTGTAAAAATGGAAATTTAAAAGGAAAATATGCGTGCGATAATTTTCTACACCTTTCAAAGGAGCTATCGTGACTTCGGTGCTTTGAGGAGACCTCTTCCATATTTAGTGATGCAGCAACATGTCTTAGGACAATAGAACGCTGGTATTCAGAATTTCAACGTGAGCACTCTAGCCTCAGTGACAATTTAAGTCACGTGAAGGTCGTCCAAAAACCGCCATGACTCAATCGACGCCGTGCGGCAGCTAATCGTCGAAGATCGACATGAGACATACCGTTAAATAAACCATCCGTGGTTATTTCAGGGACTACTATCCAAAAAATCCTGCACGAAGAACTCGGCGTCAAAAAGGTGATCTCTCGTTGGTTAGCGACGACCACATTTGCTTAGCGACGACCAAAGAACAGCCCGTGTTTGATGGTGTCGCCAAACTCTTCAGCGATTCAATCGAGGAGAGTCCAAACACGTATGGTTAGTGGTGGCGAGTCTTAAATATATGCGTACGACCCAGATTCCAAGATGAGCCAAAACCGACCAAAATGATATGCTCATGGAGCACTTAAAAAAATGGTTGCCTCGTTTGTGGTAAAGGGTGGACATGTCGCCACTATTGTACTAGAAGATCGCAAGACGGTTAACGCTGACTGGTATACCACGGTTTGCTACAATTAATCACAAAGTTTCGAAAAAACCAACTGAAATGTTTTAAAAACTGTGGCGCTACCGCGAAAAACGATATTCGTACATTCGGACGATTGTCTCTGTCACTCTCATGATGTAATAATTGGAGTAAAAGAGAAAGATGCTCGAAATATACGAACTTCGATGTTCGCGGTACCGGGCCTGGTTTGAACGCATGGAATGTAGTGTGTGTATTAAATATCGCGGAGAATTCTTTGAAAAATAATAAATGGTATAATAATCTATTAGATTGTATATTCTTATTTCAAACGACACAACTTAGCAGGCAGCCCTCGTAATAAATAAATTAATATCTTTCAGACAATATTACTCAAATCGATTTAGACCTATCTACAGTAAGCTCAATGAGCCTTGTGTTGTTGTATGTACGTACTATTAAATGGTTGATTTTATTTATTATATGTACATCTATTTTGATTCTATATGTAATATTAATAAATACCGACTGGGCTAGAAGGCCTATTAATTAATTCATATTCTAAATCATTTAAGGAAGTAAATCCCCCAGAATGTTTTTTGGTAATTCAAGAATTACGACGCTATTTTGAAAATTCAGGAAAAATATTATGGGAAAAAACTAATGAAGATTCCTTGCCTTTTTGTACCAATAACGCTGACGCCTAGATAACGTTAATAGCATTGTCACTTTCGGACACACGCTGAATTTTGCAGCGGTTATTGTATCATTGTTGATCCTCCTACGTGTGATCATAGAAACGTGCAAATTGGGAATATGATACACCAGCGGGATATATCAGGTATATTATACACGCGGCGGTTTCATTAAAATTACGAACAATGGCTCAAAAAGGTGACATAAAAATCGTATATATAAACAAAGGGCATAGTTTTTTAAAAATTACGGATTAAACGTGACTATCCACTCAGATAGTGATGATGATTGATGAGTAATTTTATTAAAGTTTGAATTATTAAAAGTTATTAATTTAATATTTACAGTGTGTATTATTTAATTCAGAAACAAGTTTTGTTGTGATAGGTAATGAGGTAATATGTATGTACGTATAGGTAAACTACCTTAATAAAGCGGCAATAAGGTCGGGTATACATATTACTAGCACTTATTTCGTATCGAAGTTTTGAGATCTGAGTGTATCTGTACGTAACATTCTAAAACGTTACATTCTAAATTCAAATTCGTTAAGATTGCGTCCCAAATATACTTCATTGTCAACTTGGTTTTGCTTCTATGAAGAGAAAGCGTATTGGGTTGTTACAAATTCAAGTTTTTCACACCGTTAATCCCAATTTTAGTTATTAAAAAAAAAAAATGTTAAACATTATTAAATTCTACATAAAATATGTAAATGAGGTAGTTGTCGCAATCTCATTTTTTTAATTTTTTTTTTCAAGATTTAATATATATATATATTTTTAAACCAACTTTATATTTTTTTTTATGACATATCCAAATTACAAAGAAATCGGATAAGTACTTTGACTAAAAAAAAATAAAAATGTTATTTCTTTTTATGCGTTTTTTTTCTTAACCTGAAGGATTTGAGGCCTAATTTTCGGTGAAAGCACTACATATGTAAAGGTTAATAATCCAGTAAAAGGAAATTCTTTTTTTCGCTAAGGGCAGTTTTGCCATACTTACCCGGCTATGCCCTTTAGCAAAAACATACTGTTAGAATACTGTTAATATTTAAGTTTGTTTGTTATTGTTAGGTACTTATACCATGGTATGATATCTTGCAGGGAGAGTTTATACTGCACCTTGGTGTTGCACCTTGATTTGGTGTCATTCACATAATCTGTATATTTAGGCTCTTCTCACAAAACCGTTGTCGCACGGAAGTTTTTGAATGGTTCCATACAAAAGCGAACACCGCGAAGCGAAACGCCTAGAGAAAACGCCAGTGTGATCAGGGCCTTAACTCCATTGTGCTCCTTTATAAACCGTAGGGAACAATAGTTCATCACCTACATACATAAACCGTTGCTCTCAGTGAGATCAATAGAGAGTATGAAATAGATGTATTGAATTTGCACAAGTACTTTAAAACGAGGGCGAATATAGTCGTCGTTCGTTGAACTCTTGCCAATAAGAAGACGATTAACATAATGCCGAAGCAAATTATTTAGTACCTTTGTAATTCAATTCAATTAATTTAATTCAAACATGTCATTGTTAGTGCAAGCATTATCCCTATATCCATGTATAGTCACTTACAAACCGAGGTATTAACAATAACAATAAATAATTGTAATATCCCATACATTCCTTTTAGACTCCTGCAGCTAGTAGGCTTAGGTACGAGTATGCTAACTTAAATATAATATTTGATTACATGTCTTCTTACAGTTTACCCAATACCTATATAAGTATATGTGATACACATTATATATTTTTCATATATCCTTCTAACAAAAAAAAATACAAAATACAACATTTAGGTACGTATTTTTCAATTTTTGTTTATTTTAGTTATACATTAAACTAAAAATCGGAAGTGGTCGCGAGAGCATCATCCACAGTCCAATTTCAATAATCCCATACCGGTATTATAGTCCCAGCTGTAAAAATAACAAAAAATACATATAGAAATGCTATCGTTTTTTTAGTGGCTTTTGTTATGTTGTTTTTATTGAAAAGTATGTTTGTGTTGTCGTAAAAAATACCTAGCTGCCATCAATGGTTTTGCAAATGCTTTTAAAATGCCTGCTTCAATTATTATTATTTTTTCTAAACATCTGTTATCTAGAGGGAGAAGCTGATACCTGTCTGTGGGGTGCCAGCTGGTAATGGGGTTTGTCGACTCCACTCTAAAAGATCTCAACCTCAGACTTGAGCTTGTTGCAGCTCTCAATGATGTTTTTCCGATAAAGGTAACCAATACATTAAATATTCACTATTCAAGGTGACGACATCTGTACATATAATATTTGTCTGTTCACAGCTGTTCGCCTACGTCATGGAGGCTAAAAAATAATTTATTGATTTACATTGTATGAAAAGTAAACTTCAGCGTAACTTCAGACAGATGTATAATAATTATACCTACGGCCCGATTTTATTCGTTCTGCAGCAACTTCGAAACTTTTCATAGGAGTCGCCAAATATTGTTACTATTTTTATATTTAATCAGTTTAATCACACACACATTTTCTAAGTAAATAGTCATTTTGTTGGAAGTGTTCAACGTTCTTCTACTATATTCAACGTACTTCTACGTAGTCTTGGAAGTGTATTCGTTTCTGTTAGCTCCTATAATTACTTATTTCTAGATTGTAATAGTTAACACGTTCGCTGCATTATTAGGCCGATCGACCCCTAAACAAGCAGCGAAGGTGTTAAAGAATTAAAAACTACACCAACCTTTATTGGAGTACATTTTTGCATGGGTACTCGTACAAGCGAAATAAAAATATAATATGATCATCTTATTTCTGCTGTAAGTGGAAGATTACCTTGCCAAACTATGTGTTTAATGAAATTACCTTAGGTAAACCTGTTGTGGTTAGCGCAAACACATTGCTAGCCTAATCACATATTATTATAAATAGATATATTACATCTAACAAGTCGTATTTAAAAAAAATGCACGCATTCATTGTACCTATTGGGACAATACCTGACGGGCTCCACGGTGACAAAAAAAGAAGTATCTATATGCATGCTCTGATGTTAGGGATAATTTCTATAAGGCATGGGCAGCTGCAAATAAACTTGGGGAGGGTGTTCAAGTTATTTGTAGTAAATGTGTGCGTGTTATTAAAATAAATTGATATTCTTACAAAATAAATCTCAGCGTGGGTATAACTAAGCGTTGGTAATATATTTATAATTAATAATGTACCTAAGTTTACGTTATTTGTTTGTTTTTGCTATTCAATCACTAAATGTAAAGCATTTCTTGCATAATATAATTATGTGCCTACAGCAAATCTAGTAATTCAATCGGTTTCAAACATCTAAGAGAGATAGATTGATGGTACAGGTATCTATTTATACTTTACACCGCCTTACAAAGTTAGAACATATGCTATTATTTTTTTGCACTTATATACCTCTACAAAATCAGTCTTTATAAAATGACTAGCAATTTGATTTCACGGTCGTCGTTTATATATCACCACGCCGCGGTAGAAATGATAGAATTTTTGAAATCAATATTAAGTATTTATTCGTTTTTTTTTTTTATGACATAGACGGCAAACGAGCAGACGGATTGCCTGGTGTTAAGCAATTACCGTCGCCCATGGGCACCCGCAACACCAGGGGAGTCACAAGCGCATTGCCGGCCTTTAAGGGGGATTGGAGCTCTGGGAACGTTACTCACCATCAGGAACACAACACTACATACCTGAAAGGTGGCAGTGCTATTATGGCTGTGGTCTTCTGTAAGTCCATCTTATGCTTACGTGGTTTTTTGTTTAAAAATATTCAAGTATTGTACTCTGTGCGGAGTAAACACACCGAGATACGAGTACATACGACTATTATGTGCCGTGCGAGGCGTCACGTAGGCGTTACGCTTCGCTACGCCGTTAAAAACTGTTGGTTATCACCAAGTACTAACCTTTTTGTAAAATACCTGTACCCTTACCATGAGTTGTGACATTGAGGTTTTCGATACCAAGTATCGAGTTTACTATCTGTGCACCTCGCTTGTACTATTTTAGTGCGAACGAGATGCACAGATAGTAAACTCGATACTCGTTATCGAATACCTCTAAGTCACAACTCATGGTAAGGGTACTGTACCACCTGTAAATAGCTACTCGAACTCATGTATTCGACGGTCTGGAAAACTAACCAAAAGTTACTTATTACAAATACTTACGATGATTATGGAAACTTGCCATGGAACTTGTAGTATTTATGCAACAATTCCGTTTTAATATAAATGCAATCTCTTTAACAGTAAATAGGTAGGTACACAGCCACGTTTAGCTCCAGCAAGTAAAGTAGGTACCTAAGTGTCAAAAAGCTAGTAGCAACCAAAATAAGCAAATGTATATATTCATATATATTTGACCACTTTTTCTGCTACAAACGATATGATGCTGACTGTACCTACAACCAATACTTAATACAATAACTGTAAAACATGCTAATTCAAAGACGAAAGGCACAAAAAAACATATCTTAAGAATTCTGCAAATCGAATCTTTAATGCTTCTTGGTGTTAACGATCGCTGAGTCAAAAGATGACATGGCGTCACAGCACGGCGGCGTAAGAAGAGCCTCCTTAAATGGCCCCTTAGTCTCTAACTGCACAAAACATTAGCGCTACCTATAATAACATTGACAATCGCACACTGTAAAACTTAATAAGTTACGTGTAATATTAATCGAAGTTAGTCATGGATTTATAAAAAAAATACCTACTTTATTGCAAACTAAGAACAAACCAAATTCTTTTTATTAAATATTTTGAGATGCGGGTATAAATCCTGCCTCGGACGCCGAAGAACTTTGTCAGTTTTCTTAAGTAAAGCCCCATTTAGATCATGCAAGAACTTGTATACGATTTTCATTACATTGCGGGATTATATAAGGCGACCGAATTTGCCGTACGCCGATAGCCCGCAATGTAATGAAAATCAAAGAACTTGTTCTTGCCTGGTCTAAATGGGGCTTAAAAGTATGTGGTTTATTTTAATTTGCAAAGGATATATTATTTAAATCCTGATTTTAAATTACAACATACTGATAAATACATTTAGAAGACGATTTCTATGCTACCAATAAAACTTAGCAGCACACGGCCTAATCTACAAACCCTACAAGAATCTATTAAATACATTAAATGTATGTATGTAATCAATGAAATATGTATATTTTGCGCTGTTCAATAAATATATGAAGCGAATACATTAAAATAAAATATGTTTTTTAAAATATTATTTATTTTTGATTTAATATTTTTAAATGTGATTGTAACAACACTAAGAAAAGGTATTTGGAAATACGAGTACGAGTACTATCTCGTAATATATATAAAAAAATGGTTAAAATTTCTACAATAAGATTGCAGGTAAGCGATATTTCTTTCCTAAACCGTTTTTAATTGGCATTTAAAATAGTAACTATCCCGGTTTATATTTATAAATATATGATGTTACAATGTTCATTTGTTTTTTATGTAGTAATGCTAATGGCCATTTGTATTTTTCAGTCACTTTACGCCAAATTGCGCCAAAGTCACAACCAAAGTATAGTATGTGAGGTCATGTTTTCGGCTTTGGAGGCACATCTAATTATATTTTTATGACGAACCGTCATTTGGATGGCGTCATACATATATATGCAATATTATGCAATCATTATTATTTTTTATATCAGGTAAGAAGATAAAATTGAAGTCCAAAAATGCTGTTAATATTATAAACATTACCTTTTATACTTTCGTTATCATGAAATTAACAAGTTTTTAAGTGTATATTTTTCACCTAACTACATCAAAATACATAATATTATGAAATTTTCCGAATTTCATAACATTAGGAAATTTAAGGTGTCCTTGTAACATCTCTTAGTTACCTATATATTTATTATGTACGGAAAAAGCTACTTGATTCCTCATTATTGTTCAATCATGTTCATTTTGACACACATTGCTCATTATTGTTCAATCATGTTCGTTTTTACGAAATGTTTATGAAACATAAGATAAGTATGATTTTTTTTAAGAATGAAATAAACGTTTTACCAAGATATATTTAGGTACCTATCCAAAAAAATATTCTTGAGGAATGGTAAGGTAAGATGCCTCTTACTTAAAAATGAATTTAGATTCATTAATTCATCATGAACATCATGATGACGAATGGTAAGGTAAGATGCCTCTTACTTAAAAATGAATCTAACTGTCATTGTTAAAGGCTTAGAGGTCACGGTTATTGTAACACCAACCGGTACTTTTTTGAAATAATTTTTAAGCCTACGTGACCCCCACGGGGCAAAAAGAGATACCGTAATTTGTTATTATGTTTCAAACTACGAAAAAACTTGCTTACTTAATTAATTTGTGATATGAGAATTGATGCGGGTATTTTAATAATATTTAAAACGCTAATTTATCATCGTATTACACGTTGATCTGATTATAAACATTGTATATACAGTGGTAAGTTATTTTACTGACAATCACATAACCATAGTAAGTATTCAGTAGGTAACGAACATTTTATTATCATATTATGCTACGGGCATAAGGTTATACAAAAAATTCCACTGCAGTTTTAAGACATTATTGATTGCTGCAGATTATTTCCAGAACGGTCCACGTATAGGCAGACCTTTTGTCTTGTTCCCTTGTATAGCTCCACACTCTTCATTCCCTAGATTCCACGCATGCGCACAAGAACTTTCTAGAAAAAAATAGTTTGTCTCTGTAGCTCTAATGGCAAGCACATACAGAATGAAAGGGACGGCAGCTTAATAACTGCAGTTATTACGTTGCTAAATTTCAACGTTTTATTCTACTAGTTAATGTCCAGTGTTGGATCGACTTCTAAATTTGGCATGGTTTACTGCATCGAGAATGTTCCACGTCGTCACTGGCAGTGTATAAATAGATGCGAGGGCCGTCCGCCCCGCCACATTCAACATCTTACTCTAGCAGCGAGGTCGTACTATAGTAGGAGTAATTACAGTGGAAAAACTAGGCTAATTGTAAGCAAGCAATAATTATTACAACTCATTGGAATATGGATATAGGCAAACAAATATTCAGGGAGGAATTTGATATCCGACATCGTGCCGTCATCGCCCGGTTTTTAACTATATTATTGGATAAGGAAGGCCTTACACAAGGATAATAAGAATAAGGTATGTGATTAAATAATAATTATATTTTATTTTTAAATGTTTAGTTAGTTTTTTCTAGTGAATATGTAGTTGTTGCTAACTGCGCAGTATTGGTTAGCTACTACGCAGTAAACTGCGCGTTCTGACCTTGAATTTCTTAAAAGCCGATTTTAGTTTCCTTAATGATGAAATGACTATACTATCCGCAAAACTATCTGGCCGGTAGGGTAATAAACGTCCGCTACCGCTAGGGGCGTAACATGTCGATAACTTATAATGTAATCGTCGATAAAATTATTGTATTTTCAAATGAAATCTTATATCGTTATTGATATTGATATTGTTTTTAAAGTTATCTAATGAATAATATTTAAAATGTCTAACATATTTCTTAAATAATTAGCTAAATACGTGATTAAGTATTATTTTATTGTAATAATTTAAATCAATATACTTATTTATATTTTGATTATTTAAATCAATATACTTATTTATATTTTGATTGTAACTGTACAATACTGTTATATAAAACACGTAATTTATATTCTTTGTCGACATTACCTTATCGACATTCCCTTTTATGCGTAACGCTACCTGCCCTTTTGCAGCTCGACCCTCTCCATAAGCTGTGCAGGTGTGAAAGAGATAGCACAATTCCGATAATTTATTACTTGACCGGCCAGATAGTTTTGCGGATGGTATAAGATTATTTTACGTTGTATGATGTTAAGTGTAGTACTTACGTTACTGTTATTTTAATTAAAATTATACGTCTGAAGATAAACAGATAGTTACTCAATGTACTGTATGAATTAATTATTAAAGAGGTATAACAATAACAAGTAGGAAGGAAAATGTTAAGACAAGTTATTTTATAAATACTATGAATTAACAAGAAATATATTTCACTATCTTTATAAAATTAAGGTACGAAAGGAAACTATATTGATGAATATATTTATTTATTGATTCCAAAGGAATTTAAGTACCTTTTAAATGTACCAATTGAAGTGAATTCAAATTCAGATAATATAGGAAAAATGGCTGTAAGTGAAGGTATATAAAGAGCCAAACAATGATTGATTAATCCTAGCGGATTTTATAGGGTACTTAACAAATAAAACGAATAAGCAGCAAAGTTGTAGTAAATAGGATGTGAATTGAAAATATTTATTCGTGGAGTTGTACTAGGAGATTTAAATTTACTGATTTTAGACTTATGTCTAATAATTGAAATAGACAGGAAATTCGGAGGAAGTAAATACACTGATTGTGAAATAAATATTGTCTAGAAAGGGAATACATATAAGTCAGTGCGTGTATAGTAAAGATGATATTGTTACCTTATACAAAAAAATAACTTGAAAGACAAAAAAACGTCTATATTAGTTTGTTTTTAAGAGATAATTAAAGACAAGGAAAATCATAGAAGGCGAAATAAAATAGTACGTCATACGTATTTCAGATTTGAGTAAAAAAAATTTTATCCGAAGGATTTCAACTAATGTAGGGCAAACGCTAAAAATCTGAGTGATCTACGATCTATCACAAAGGTGTAATAATTAGGAAGAAACATACAAGGAGGAAGAAAATTAAATGAATAAGGAAAGTGTAAAGCGAAAATTGTTTTCTTATAGGTAGGGGCACATATCTTAAAAATTGGAATAAGATTAGGAAAGAAGATATAAATTAAGTGAAATGTGTTATAAAAAAGGTGAAAAGTGAAAAGTACATAATATATACTTAGCAATTAAGTATGTAGTTAGTACAAAGGAATTTAGGTGCAACGCAAATAAGAAAATACAACAATTTAGAGAAATCAAATAAAGTTTGGTTTTATCATAAGGTGTCTTCCCCAGCTAAATTAAATTCAAATGAATACAGACGTGGTTGGTAGGAGGAAAATAAGAATACCTGATAGGTGAAATACAAATTGGTTTCAGAGTGATTACATAAACATGTATGACGAGAAATGAAATTTATGAGACGACGATAACAATTTAATATTTAGCAAATGAAAAGGTATAAATTGAAAATGGTAATGCATAAAAAATGGGTGATATAAAATGAAACAAGAAGTCCAAATAATTCGAATAAAACGGTTTCACCATGAAGTGATCGTCATATAAATCCGAATTCATACTGTATAAACCGAAAATGGTTTTTATGGTTTTAATTTATACTAATTATAAATAGAAGGAAAATAGGAGTTCAGTGCTAACGAGTGCTAACAAGTATAATGAAAAGGTTTTGTTTTTTAGTCCAAGTAATTTATGAATGACAATGAGTAATAGTTTGGTTGTGTACAAACAAAATTACTAGAAAGGAGAAACACGTAGAATATTTGAAATACAGAGAGAGATAGAAATTCGTAGATCGATAAGGCTTTAGCCTTAGTCTGGGATTTTAAGAAACTATACTAAGAAAGAATAGGAAAAGTCGATGGAAACAGTTTTTTATCGGATGGAATTATGCATAAGAAACAATAGAACATTTGCCAAAAAGGCATATGATATGAGGATATGACACGAAGAAAAACATAAGAAATTAAAGCTCAAGAAATGTGACCTTTGTGGTTTTTTATACTTTAAGGTATCTTAAAATTAGAAGTATATAAATAAGGGTGTAAACTGTGAAGTCATTATATTAACAACGAAGTAATTTTAAGAGTTTTAGTAAATAAATGACGGAAAAGTATGTCAATATACAAGGGAGAATATTTTTTAGGAAGTTAATGTGTTGGTTGGTCCACGGGAAAGCTAGGGACAACTAGGAAAGTTACGATGTGCAACTCACTATTTATTATTATACAACTAATAACAATAAAATAGGTTCTTACAGTAGCCTGATGGTTGAGGTTGAAGCAAATTAAATGTCGATTAAACGATTAAACGAGTCAAGTTATGCCGTGTATTTGTTTACACTACTATTACGTGAAAAATACTTGATGGGAATGAAAATATTATAATCGAGTCATTTTTATATAGTTCATTACTCACATGAAGATCAGGGCTAATTATGTTCTGAGTTTATCTTACATATATTATATTAGTGTAAATCAAGCTATACAAATTACAAAAACATATTATGATATTTAAAAGAACAGAATTTAAAGATATGAAATTTGTTGCATCTTGATCAGCATAGTTGCGTGAATAGGAAATATGAATAAGTACGGAGTTAGTTACAAAAAAAAAAGAAATTCGTTATATATGTATACTCGTAATGTGGCCTTTGTGGAGTTATTATATGTAGTGAAGTAACAGTTTATGATGAAGTGTTTCGTGAAAATTTAACGTTGAGTGTACCTACCTAACTAATATGAAAAATAATTTTCAATCAGTGACAGTTTAACGTAACGTAAAATAACAGTGCAAAAACACAGCATGTAAGAAAAAATATTTAAATCTGTATATATGAAATTTATATGAAGAGATACCTAATTATGAGTGTAATTTTTAATACAGCCTGATGTTAGTAATGTGTGGTGATGTGATAGTTTTTGTGAGCTAAAGTGAATTTATTATTTATCTACGTTTGATAAGTAAAACATTGATGTCCAGATATAACGACTATACTGTAAATTGCTTGATCATTATGCAATTATAACAAATTAAACGCAATTATCTTAGAAATTTCATTTGCTAGATTCGAACATTTCTTTTTAATTTCGATAACCATGCGTTAATACTTTTTATTTTTTTAACTAAGGCCAGAGTCTGCGCATTTAAAGTGAGTCCTTACACTAATGTATAATCTAATGTATGCTACACATATCAAAGTGATTCCTATACGGGAAGGGGATATAGTATTTATCTTTGTGAAAACTTGCATGCGTCTATGCAAAGGAGATTTTATTCATTTGATGCCTCCACTTTTTGCTTAGTAGATTGTGTGTATGTGTGTGTGATTTTAGAAATTGGATTATGTTGACAGAGTCCTAGTTACTACCTACGCCATGAATGTATTAATTGAGTGATGGTGTCGTTGGTCGTTTCCACTAGACATATGTTGGGGTAACGTTTGTGTTTTAAATAATAATTGAATGTGATGCATTTAATTGAGATTAAACTATTGCAGTGGAATACGATTAGCTCCTATGGATTTGATATGCTGTAGGCTTTCAAGTGGATTTCGGTAGCATTTGACCTGCATCAAATTATCAATGCATTTTGTTTTTTAGAATATTTAGTTATACCTGTGTGCTGATCTCTTTTCAACCAAAAGGCATTATCACATCGGGGTGTTCTCCTGCTTTTATGACTTCCTATGCTTTGACTCGACATTTTGAAAGTATTACTATAATTGATGAATGATACAACTAGCTATTACAACCGGCACACCCTCTTTCACACTAAAATATTGACATTTTCCACCTCAATCGGTTGTATTTAAAGTACGTCCATTAATTATAATTAAAGTCATTATAACATTGCAGTCGCTTCCATCTAACTTGTAAATACATAATAGTTCCTCAGGCATGTATACCTTCTTAAAGGTTAGTACAATATTCGACCAAGAACTGTAATTGATACCTATTGTAGAAGCGTAGCTCAGTGTTACTTGTTCCATAATCGTCCCTACGCGTTAAATCCAGAGATTTGTTTCAGTTCGAAGCACACTCTAGTGTAAACTACCTACTTACTTAGCACGAATCAGTACCGATCGCACACTGTGTAAACCCTCTCCGAGGTTTCAGTTCTGATCACACGCTGTGTAAATCGGTATAAGTAACCTGGAAGCATATCTTGGAGTGTTACTCGACCTGTCGCCTAAGTCCAACGTTATAGCCTGTAATTGGCGATCAAACTTCTTCTCGATGGTGCCAATGCCAAATCTAATCGCACTGTAGTGTAAGCTACCTACTTACTTAGCACGGATCAGTCCCGATCACACATTGTGTAAACCCTCTCGGAGGTATCAGTTCCGATCACACACTGTGTAACTCGGTATAAGTAATTTGGAAGCTTAGCTCGCTGCTTGCTGGGTTACTCATCCTGTCGCCTAATGCCAGTGTAATTGATGATCACACTTCTTCTCGGTGGTGCATATGTCAAATCTAATCACACTCTAGTTTAAGCTACCTATTTACTTACTTAGCACGAATCAGTTCTGATCACAGACTGTGTAAACCCTCTCCGAGGTTTCGATCACACGCTGTGTACCTCGGTATAAGTAATTTGCTTAGCTTGCTGTGTTACTCGTCTTGTCGCCTAATTCCAACGTTATAGCACGTATTAATGTCTCTCGATAGTAGTGTCGCCTCTAATCGCATTCTAGTGTAAGCTACCTACTTAACTTAGCACGAATCAGTCCCGATCACACACTGTGTAAACCCTGTTTGAGGTAGCAGTTCCGATCACACGCCGTGTAACTCTGTATAGGAGACGTAGAAGCTTAGCTCGGAGCATTATTCAACTTAAATCCAGCGTTGCCTGACTATGATAAAAAAGTAAAAATAACATCGTATAAAACTTAAATATTACTTTTCTTAGCCTAAAATAATTATTATTGTGTTTATAATCACATTTTAAATTACTTTATTCTCCACTTTAAACACTAAATATGTTTGGTATTATATTTTATATTCAAAGGTGTCAATCACGTATTAAAACAACATTTATCTCCAATGCTGTATAGGTATCGATTAAGTTCATGATATCTGATAAGATTAACATGGTATTTATACACGCTTAACGACATGGTATACAAAGCCAATTATATATTTTATTTGGATGAAAGAAAGCTAAGCAAAATGTACGTTAGACATAAAATAGGTTTAGAATTATACGGTTCCAAGAAAACATAATAACGTAAAGCAATCTAATTTATTATATCAAATAAATTTATCATTTAATATAAATAAATAAGATCAATATTATTTCACACTTTATTTAATACATAGTAGTTACAAAGGTTCTGATAAAGAACATAGAAAACCGAAGCGAGGTAAAATACGCTTTTTCTTACATTTCTTTTTAAGTCCTAGTATCGGAATTTCGTAAATTATTTCTCATAGAATTTAACATAATAATGATTACTCTTCATAAACATTAGCTTCGGCGACGCGACGTCTTTATGAACCGTAATATTACAAGTTTAAACATTATACAGAAAAAAATATGATCACGTATATTACGAGCTTCGGTGGTGAAATCAACAAAATATAAGACAAAAGAGTATGAAGTATACAATTATGAATAGTGATTATTATGAACACAATGTCGATTGTGAAACAGTCAGTAGTAATAAAAAATATGTGCCGATATGGACCCGTATAAAATACAGTATATTTGCTCTATAGAAAATATAATAACAACATGCTATTGAAGTTTGATTTATATTTATACTACTAACCGATAAAAGACTTGGATTGGCTATTACGCTGTTTCATATTGCACCGATGCATTGCGCTACCATTTACGCATTTTTAATTTTTTAATATATAAACGTTCAATATTATGTTTATTTTTTATTAATTTATTTAATGAGTTAACATTATTATGATTTAATGTATTTACCTACTTAGTTCTAGATGAGAATTTGCGTGTTTTGGGATTGGCTAATCGTTGGGTTTATGATTCATCACACTGCACTTTGTATACTAGTAGCATGTTTCTACGTACACACTATGCAAATGTTTGTTATAAATAATAAACATTGGCGGTATGTCATTAATGTAAATAAAACTCCAATAGATACTAGGGGTTTTTATGAGTTCATATTGAGAATAACAAAGTTATTGTGCTTGCTAATAATATTTATTTTAATTTCGTAAACATAATGTTTGTTCATGCTAGTGAAATAAACAAGGAATAATATGCATTGACTGTAGTCTATAGTATGATAACTTGATAAGGATACTTCTAATAAACAGGAAAAGTAGGACAGAAATCATACATTGTTTTCCAATGCACGTAATAGGAAAATACTCGCATTTATTTAATTATGTTTATATTTTTAGTTTTATTTCAGAAATATCGAGGGAGTATTTATTTATGTTATTTTTTAATCTGACTTAATATACTATACCTACATAATTAAAGTGTTTTATAAAATGTATGAGCCAGGAGTATTAACTAACTGCTTTTAACAGAATAAAATGCTCGAAGCTTTGTGATTAAAGATAGACGGAATAAAACGCAAGTTTAACATCTGGGAAATTAAAATAAATTTAATATTATATATATTAATATATATGTGTATTTTACTTGTTTTTTTTAATCATATTGACTAAAGATTTAAATTCATATTCATTACGAAGAAGTTATTTCTGTAAAAAAATAAACGCATGTCTGATCTGGGATTGTAAGCTTTGCAAATTAATTTATTATTTGAAATATCAACTTTTTTAGGAAAATAATCAGGTATATACAAATTACGTTTTACATATGCTTTAACTGATTGAATATATATATATTATATCGTATTTTATTTTCAAATAAAATACAATCTAAGAATTACTTAAAAAAAGAAAAACCTGAATGTGCCTTATTATTATTAATAAACTATGGCTGAATATTCTTAATATAGGATAATTTAAACATTTTACTGAGACACTATGGGTGGACTTAAGAATATTGGTGCATATCTAAGACGTGTGACGATGATAATTTTTAATATAGACGAAAAAATTGTAGGTGATTTAAAAACATAAAATATTCTTACACGTTAAAAATTATACATAAAAGAATAGAAATGTGAGAAAATTATCCGAACTGTAAAATAGATATGTTATTTAGGTTCTTAAATTGGTGATATAATACGATAGAGAAAACAAATCAATACTTGTGATAGTTATCATAGGTTATGCTATAACTGAACGGTACCTTGACTGTATTGGATATCTTTAACTAAATTCAGGTAAAATAGAGCTATAATCAAAATATTAGTCTAAATTGGTAACCAAGTAATAGAACATTAAGTCAAAGTATCTGATAAATAATTTACGTCTTCATGCAAGTTATTATATGAAGTCATATTAGGTTAAATCAGGGCGGCGACTTCTTGATATTTGCGACTTTTTTCTGACGAAAGTAAAAATAGAGTATGGTGTTCGTACAGACTGGTATTAGGTAATGTCATAAGTAAATAAGCCAAATAATTTAATGTAAAATAATAATAATTTAATAATTTTTCCGAAATGATTGAAGTAAGATATGTGTTTAAGGTTCTTAAATTAGTGACGTATTATTACAAAGATCATTATTTTTATATTGGATATTCTTAATATTGGATAATTTACACATTTAACTGAGATACTATGGACAGACTTATGAATATGGGCGGATGTCTGAGACGTGTGACGATATGATAATTATTAATATAGACGAAAACATGTGAGGTGATTTATAAACAAAAAAATATACTTACACATTTAAAATTATACATAAAAGAATAGAAATGTGACAAAATTATCCGAACTGTTAAAACAGATATGTTATTTAGGTTCTTAAATTGGTGGTATAATATGATAGAGAAAACAAATAAAACTTGTTATAGTTATAATAGGTTATGCTATAAGTGAACGTTACCTTGACTGTATTGGATATATTCAAATTCTCTAGTCTAAATTGGTAACCAAGCAATAGAACATTAAGTCAAAGTATCTGATATATAATTTACGTCTTGATGCAAGTTAATGAATATGTAAATATATTAGGTTAAATCAGGGCGGTGACTTCTTGATATTTGCGACTTTTATCTGACGAAAGTAAAAATAGAGTATGGTGTTCTTACAGACAGGTATTAGGTAATGTCATAAGTAAATAAGCCAAATAATTTAAAACAAATTTCCGAAATGATTGAAGTAAGATATGTGTTTAAGGTTCTTAAATTAGTGACGTATTATTACAAAGATCATTATTTTTATATTGGATATTCTTAATATTGGATAATTTACACATTTAATACTATGGTCGGACTTATGAATATGGGCGGATGTCTGAGACGTGTGACGATATGATAATTATTAATATAGACGAAAACATATGAGGTGATTTATAAACAAAAAATATTCTTACGCATTTAAAATTATACATAAAGGAATAGAAATGTGATAAAATTATCCGAACTGTAAAAACAGATGTTATTTAGGTTCTTAAATTGGTGATATAATACGATAGAGAAAACAAATCAATACTTGTGATAGTTATCATAGGTTATGCTATAACTGAAAGTTACCTTGACCGTATTGGATATATTTAAATTCTGGTAAAATAGAGCTATAATCAAAATATTAGTCTAAATAGGTAACTAAGCAATAGAATGTCCGAGACGTGTGACGATATGATAATTATTAATATAGACGAAAACATATGAGGTGATTTATAAACAAAAAATATTCTTACACATTTAAAATTATACATAAAAGAATAGAAATGTGACAAAATTATCCGAACTGTTAAAACAGATATGTTATTTAGGTTCTTAAATTGGTGGTTTAATATGATAGAGAAAAAAAAAACTTGTTATAGTTATTTTTTTATTTTTATTATTATGCATAAACGTCTGCTATCGAATATCTTCGATATTTAAATCGAAAGAAAAATATAAATATTGTTATAGTTATGATAGGTCATGCTATAAGTGAACGTTACCTTGACTGTATTGGATATATATAAATTCAGGTAAAATAGAGCTAAAACCAAAATATTAGTCTAAATGGGTAACCAAGCAAAAATTAAGTAAAAGTATCTGATAAATAATTTACGTCTTTATGCAAGTTATTATATAAATGTGTAGTCATATTAGGTTAAATCGGGGTGGCGACTTCTTGATATTTGCGTCTTTTTTATGAGGAAAGTAAAAATAGAGTAAGGTGTTCTTACAGACAGGTATTAATATCATAAGTATATAAGCTAAATCATTTAAAACAAATTTCCGAAATTATTGAAGAAAGATATGTGTTTAAGGTTCTTAAATTGGTGACGTATTATTACAAAGATCATTATTTATATATTTTAGATAAAAATCAAGTCAATACTGTATAGGTAG
The DNA here is from genome assembly GCA_022674325.2 of Grapholita molesta. Lineage (NCBI taxonomy): Eukaryota > Metazoa > Arthropoda > Insecta > Lepidoptera > Tortricidae > Grapholita > Grapholita molesta. The sequence goes on from CP053126.2 coordinate 9,029,265, forward strand.
GTAATGTTATATATACATCTTATCTTGAATGTGTTGGGTATAAGTATATTAAATTCAGGTACAAATAGAGTTGAACTAAATATTATAGTTAATTTTGCAACGAAATATATATTGAAGAAATATAACAACGCCATTTTAAATGGGAAAATAAATTACTACTTTTAATACCAGTGCCTGATTAATATTTTACGTCCGTTACGTTAACATTATATAAGTTTTAATATTATTAACACTGGTTGTATATTTAAGTTAAACTAGGCGATGACTAAGGTTTGACACGATAATGATATTTTACTGACGAAAGCGTAATGGTATATTTTAAGTGATTTATAAACTATATGTGTTCTCAGCCACAGGCGATATCATAAGTATCAAGCTAAATAGTTATAGACAAATTTACGAACTGTTAGAAGAAAGATATGTATTTATGGTTCTTAAATTGGTTACGTATTATTATTATGAAAAGCTCATTATTTTGTATTTTAGGTAAACAGTAGGTCAACTACTTACCTTACTATAGGTAATGCTTTATTATATATACAGGTGATCTTGAATGTGTTGGGTGTAATTATAAGGTACTTATAGAATTGAACCAAATAATTCAGTTTAAATTGGTAACCAAGGAGATTATATAGATAGCACAGAAATTAGAAAGCAAAGAAATAATTACGTCATTTTAAATTGGAAACTAAAATATGACTTTAAATGCTAGTACCGGATTAATGTTTAATGTCTTTATACAAGTTTTAATATTATTTATATTAGTTCTGGTTATATGTATATAATAAGTTATATCTGGGCGATGACTAAGGCATATGACGATGTGATATTTCTAATTATAATACAAAGTAATGTGTTCTTACACACAGGTAATATCAGAATAAGCTAAATAATTTAACACAATTTTCCGAAGGGTATGAAGAAAGCTGTTTATTTAAGGTTCTTAAAGTGGTGACGTATCACAAAGAGCATAGTTTTATATTTTAGATAAACAGTAAATCAATACTTACTAGGTAATGCTATAATATACAGATTATCTTGAATTTGTTGGGTATATCTTAATTCAGGTACCTATATAGTTCAACCAAATATTATAATTTAAATATGCAATCAACCTAGAAAAGAAGGTCAAAATAAAACATCAAATGCTAGTTTATTAATATTATCAAAAGTACATTAATATTAATCCCGTTATATATTAAGGTAAATGTGAGTGATAACAAAGGCATAATTATGACGATTATATATTTTTCTGGGGAAGGCAAAAAATCTTTTAGATGATGTGCACGATGTGAACAAAGCGTATTCTTACACATAGACGATCATCCATTTAAGACAAATTTCTGAACTGTTTAAAGCAAAATGTGTATTTAAATCTCAAATAGGTGGCGTATTATTGCAGAGATAATTATTGTTTTATATTGTAGGTAAAAAGTAAGTCAAGATTTATAATAGAGGCTACGTATACGTATATATTATTATTTTGAACGTGTTGGGTATATTTTAAACTCAGTCACAAATGGAATTGAACAAAACCAAGCCGGCAAATGAAGTATAGAGAAAATAAAATACAACATCAAATACTAGTACGTAATCATTGACGTCCATATACTCGTTCAAGTTATAATAATATTAGAACAGGATATAATTATATTTAAAGTTAATTTAAATTAAACCGGGCGATGACTACGGCATGTAATGATAATGATCTGTTTTTCTTACACACAGATAATATCAAAAGTCGAATAATTACAGACGAATATTCGAATAATGCTAATAGAAGATTTGATTATATTTTAGGTTAATACTTATGAATCTTGAATGTTTCAAATTGAGGTACCTATAAATAGAGTTGAACATTACAGTATACATTAACAACAAAATAGGAAGATTAAGAAAAAAAACTAGGATTTATATTTAGAAAAAATAAACTTTATGTTTCTAATCAACCTTATGTCACGTCCTAGTATAAGTTTTAATAAAGGCATAAATAATGCTTAATGTCAGGTAGTTTATTTAAAGTATCTGGGAGATGACTAAGGCGATATACGATATGATTTTTTTAACTTTTTAATTTCATTGAATTATCTATTTATTACGTTATTTATATACAAAATATGTTCTTACATACAGTTCTATAAGTTCTAATTTAATTAGAAAAAGACAGGTAAACGAGCTGTTTATATGGGAATACGTCAAGAAGTTTATTATGTGTTATAACATACCACATATTCTTCTAGACAATCTATTATTGTCGAGGTAAGAGAAGTAACTAATAGGTGATAATGTATATAAAGTTATCTTGAATGTGTAGAATATATAGAGGTGATCCTGAATTCGTATTAACAATGACTTCAAAAGTATTATTCATATTTAGGTAACATTCGATATCTAGGTAGATTAAAAATGGTTTTTAGAATTGCTGATTGTCGTTTCAAAATCAATGACAAAATTTTATACGATTCGGATACTGAATCTATTATATATTTATAGTACAACCATGTGTAAACATTAAATTGATGTTAGGTAGGTATATCTCTTAATAACTTGTTTTAGATTAGGATTTTCTAAAACGGTTATTGTTATTGTTGTTATTTAATACATTTTGGATGGGTGGGGCAGCGTAACAAATGTAAGAATTCATCGTGTCAAAATTAAAAGGTATTTTTTACTTAATTAAAATTATTGCATCATTCACAGGAAGTATATTGTTTGCTTATAGAGTGATACGAATTAATAGGTATGTAATCATTCACTGTGAGATGACTTCTATTAAATTATACTACAGGTATTGATTAATTTAATATTTTTATTTTTGCTTGTTTCTCTTCAATCACAGAAAAAAATGCTTTTCTAAAGTATTAATTTCAAATGCGTCGTTCATATGATGAAAATATATAAAATTTATATACATAAGGGAAAAATTTCAACTACAAAAATTAATGATTTCCTACTGAGTTTCTTTGGCGCTTCTTCTCAGTGGACGATCATTTTTTGAAGCGCTGGTAGAGTCTAAAATAAATATAACACGACGACAACACACGTCGACTTTTAAACGTAAATAAATAATTTACAACAAAAATGCATATATTTCTGAATTGTTCGGTAAACAAATTTTATTACTTACTAAAGTACGAACAATAAACAGAATACATCAGAGTCAACGTTTCAGCAGGGAAAAGCACGTTTTTCATGTTTAGGTTAAGTTTATTAATATCTATACAATTTCTTCCAGTAAATAGCTATCAGAAAAATACGCTAAAAACCTGCATTTCTTTGTCAAAATTAAACAGGTCTCATAGCTACTCGATTAAAGTCCGACGAAGGAATGAAGACTATAAACAGCGGTTTTTGACTACACACCGAATAATGTCCCATTACAGCGTTATATGTTATGCTAGGTAACCTATTACCAAATAAATTATTTTTTCTATGTTTTTATTACTGTAAATTTATGTATATCTATTTATTATCTCAAAATATCTAAAAAAAAATTGCATATTTTTTTGGAATTTCAAAATTAAAACACAATATTCTTTAGTTTGTAAGCTTCAAAATCACGAGAATCTCTTTCAGTATAGCCTTCAAATATGGTCCCAGGATATATAAAACGGAATAACTATATACATCAACATATTCAAGGATTATAAAAACTAATTAAACAAACTACGACACAGGTAATCCAGTCAACAGTAAAATGTAGAAGATGCAATTATCTTTTAAATACCTACATTAGGTATTTCTGCTGCTTAAGTTAGTAAATTACACAATAAATGTAACCATGATTATTAATTTGTTACCCGTATACTTGAATTTCCTATCAAAATCCGTGGCAGTATAATAAAATACTTCCACTACTAAATTATGACTACAGTACTCGATTATACACAAAATATATTTTATATACAGCAGACTATACCTAATTTTCTGGTAACAATATTCCTGCTAAATTAAATTTGTCCAATCCAAAATTTAACACAAATTATAATCGGGTACGATTATCTATTAATAATTCCTATGTAATAATATATTTTTTGCAGTCATGCCATTGATGAAGATTCCACCATTGCAAGCATTTATTCTTTTACTCCAGAGAACATTTACATAGTTTAATTAATAATTTTAAAATAAAATAATTTAAGATATACATTATGTTCATAAAATATTATAATTCATATTTCTAAAATTATATTTTTTGTACTTCGAAAAAGTGTTGACTTAAAATGTTTTCATATCTTTTAATAAGTAACATTATCTGTATATTTTAGTAAGTAAGTTTGTCCTTATGCATATCTCTTTCAGTACCTACCTAACTTTTTGCGGCCAACGCTGGTATAAAATAAATAAGTCGGAGTACGTCCAATTATTTGAACATTGGAGGGAATATCAGGAGAATATTTAAATCTAATAACGTTTTTTTACGGTCATTAACATACCGTCAGATCCTCCATCTATCGTCCGTCGTCATGTATTAATGGGTCATCAGGTAAATTACACGAATGAGGCTTTTTTAGATTTCTCAAACTATTAATATTACGATAACTTATTGCTGTAAAGAAAATTTCTTACATCTACTAAAAACAAAATTTTACACTTTAGGACTACCGTCATTGTGGCGTAAATTGTATTTTTTAGTTACGCTGAAAACGGTATTCCTTTTAAATCCTTTTAATTTATTTGTAATTGAATTTATGGTTTTGTTTTTATTTTTATTTCAATTTTGTTCCTTTTGAAACAAAATTGTGTTTAGTTTGTAAGTGTCCTTAATACCATCTTTTACAGTAGAGCTTTTTATTACAACCACTTAAACCAACTTGCGTAATGGAGAAAGAATAATGGACGCAGAACCGTAGAAGGCGTAACGTTGATCAGATCAGGTACACATCTAATGATGACGACAAGTCAATCTAGAGGATAACATTATATTGGTAAATTCTGTAAGTAACGTGTTCTCACTAGCCAAAAACTTTTTCGTTTCATTTTATAGTGATAAGCATGCAACTAATTCTATAAACAATATTAAAATTGTTTCAAAACTAATGTAAAAAATATATAACTTATTCTCAATTTTTAAACTAAAAGATATTTTTTTTAATGATTTCGTCGTTTAATGTAATCATAAATCAAAAATAACATTCATTGTAGTATTTTTATATTGATAAAGTAAACCACAGCTTATCCGGTACGACAAGATACCGGGGGCAACCATATAATAAGCTATTAGCTAAAAGGCTCTTATTTTCATCCTTGCCAAACCAATTTAGTTTATAAGTTTGCCCTTACCTTGAATCTCTTCCAGTAAAATTTAGGTGTCGTTCATTCTGGCGGTAGCGGAAATCGAAGGCGGTCACGGTTACAGAATATAGAGGCGGTCCCACACATTTCGAGAGAAAATAACAAAAGGCGATACCCGATACCGATAAGGAAAGATTAAATGTTTCTAAGCCGGAGGACGTCGCGCAGAATTTTAACATTAATGTAGTGTACTTTACGGGTACATCATGGCAGGTATTTAACGGTAGTACAAATATTTATGTACATTTATTTATTCATATATATTCTTCAGTCAACTACAGTAGTGTATTTCATTATCTTTTACAGTTATTTTTAAGCGACGACCAACTGATAGCGAATAGGTATACGAGTAGTTACCTAAATACGGCATCGAGCTAAGTTAAATTTATTTAGGGGTAAGTCATAAAAATTTTCTACTTTACCTAAGAGCGCTGTAGGGTATACATTACAAAGCTCATTGAGCTCGTGATCAACCTAAGCACTATCCTAGTGTGGATAGTTGCTACCGTTAATGATATTAGGCATTGTTGTAATACCTTTTGCAATACGACAAAAAAGAAATCATTTTTCTTATAATAACAATCCGGTAACTATGCCCATAGACCGATTGCGCTCCTATTTTAGTATGTACTGAAATAGGAATAAATATATACTATATATTACTAACGATATAAAATACGTAACCTGGTAAATACGTAACATTCTATGCATAGTAAAGTCGACCAAATAAAAAATACACAAACAAAAACCAAACCAATATGAAAATCAGGAAAAATGAAACAACTACTATAAAATATTTAATAATTTAATGAAGAATTATCTGAAGAGGTTTAGTTGCCATAATGTTAATGAATTCTGAATCATTTTGTTTAATATTCATAAATTGGTAATTTTTTTATCAAAAAGATAGAAGAACAAAAAACAAACAAAAATATTACGTAACATTACTAATAAATAAAAGCTTATAAATAGAAAATCTGCCCTAGTTCTCGGTCACTGGGTAGGGTGCCCGCAGGGCCGCAAGGCTGGCCGCAAATATAAACCCAAAAGTTCAAAACCAAAAACAGTTAATAGTTATTAATAATAAAAAGGTTCAAACAAAAGACTAAATGTAAAGCTACCGAACGTTAAAACAAAAATAAACATTTAAAAAATGAAAATAATTTTCTTACAATGTTCTTTTAAGTAAATATACATTAAAAATTAAACAAATAAAAACAATTTACACGGATAATTAACTACAACAAACTACAATTACATTTCTTGAATTAATCTAACTAAAAGAAAGAAATAACAAAAACGTTAACTTAATAAAATGTATAAATAAAATTTGCTTATATTTTACAGTAATCATAAAAAATAAAGTAATACAAAACAAAAACCAATTTTAAAAATGTACATGATGGCCATCAAAATAAACAACATTATTTTCAAATATATAGGCAATTTAAACCTACCTGTTGTTTTATTCCCAACAATTCATAACGAGTTATGAAATATTTGACAGTTTGGATTGATCTTTGAACAAGTAATGCATATTTAATCACATCATAATCCAAGATCAAATATTTAGTAACTTTCATGCTACCCCTAAATTAACAGCCAGTAACAAACGTTCGTACCAAAGTATCAGTATTTGTTTTTACTGGTGTAAAATACTTGTTGCAGATATCTAAAAACATTATTAATAGTTTGTTACTGACTGGTTTTATAAATAAGATGAATAAAATAACATTAGAGTAAGTTGGGGTAAAATGCTAACTGGTTCTATTTACCCTATCTTACCTAACCCTACGACCGCTCAGTTCGCAGACGGAAAACTATGCAAGGCCATAAAATGTGTCATAAGTATGACAATATAGAACGGCGGTGATTGGGAGGCATTGTGACACAGCTTTCCGTCTACATAATATGCTACGACGCATACACACATAGGCGGTCAAATCTAAACGTCACTTGAAAACCACAAACTTGTGTACTAACAATTTTTCAGCAAGTCATATGCATACATGCTAATTTATAATTTTTGCAAATTAATAATTATACTAGTAATAATTTGTAATACAAGTTTGTGGTACGAGTATTTTAACCAACATACAAAAAAAGGGTACAAATATTGGCGAGTATAAAGTCCGTACAAGTGGAAGTTTTTATTTGAAAACTTTCGCGTGTATTATTATACTACGAACTAGTTAAGCAGTAATAATAATGTTTTTCTACATACTATAAAATAATGGACAGCAGAAGTCACACAAATTTTCATCACTGGCGGAAATTGGCAGGAAGTGACATCCAAAGCGATAGCTGGAATAAAAAAAATATATAACAATGTAAGTATTGTAATGGTAAGTATAGTAAAGAAACAATAAAGAAATCTAAATAGAGTTATAAATGTTATAATACTTAATGAGAACGAATTATGAATACAGACAAGTATTGATCTTAGAAAAAACCATGTTGGTAGAGTGCACACAAATTATTGACTTTTTAGTTATCTACAAAAATATAAAAAATTGCCGACCATGAAAAAAGGCGTGCAACGCTGCGACAATACCATAGCGAGGTGTTTTGGTGTCGCGATAGTCACAATAGCCACAATTCTATAACGCACCTTTGTTTTTCACGTCCATGTATAGCCTTTTCCGTTGTAAAGTAAAATTTCACGTATTCCAAATAAATATACATAATATATAAGGAAGTATAGAGAAAAAAGTGCCTCCAATTAACGTGACGTGAAAGTCGTTAACTTATGACAGTTTTTTGACGATAATTAAGCATGAACTGTATGGAAATTCATTTTTTTGCCTTTTTTCGCATCGTTAAACTGCTTAAAGTTTATGAAAAGTATATATGTATATATTTATAGAAATTAAATACTTCATTATCGTCAAAAACTGACATAAAGTCACGCTAATCGGTGGCCTTTTTTCTGAAAACTCCCATAAAAGCGCCAGTAAAACTAAAGTGTGATAAAAGCGCCATCTTTCGACGACTCAAGCCACCTAATCGCAACGATTACTATACATCCTATTTACTGAAAACACTACAAGATGTCGACACTTACTTGATAATGTACCTGATGATAATTGAAGAAAAAAACTTGATTTTGTGTGGCCTACAAAATGCAATTAGCTTTAGTGCCATTATTTCCCTTAAAGCACCTGAATTTATTACTCACACATCGCAGATACGTAAATAAAATAAATATATATTTTAGGGACTTACCCGGACCTCCTGGTTCGTAGGCAAGGTCACTGCTCACTATGGATTAGTACATAAATATCGTATACCTATTTTATTTAAATTGGAATGGAATGACAATGCCTGTGCCTATACAAACCCGTATTCTCCGCATCTAAGCAAACACATTAGCGACATCTATCATGTTTAACAGCAGTACGTTTCAGTGCTACACAAGTTCTATGAAGATGTCTTGCTGTCAAAATAACTCAACATTTAGGTATCCATCTTAGATGGCGATGCGCTACATACGTAGGTACCTAGAACCGAAAAGAGAAAAATAGCCAATTAAATGTCGGAGGAGCGCGACTTTGCATAGACATATTGGTATTTCAAGACTTGTATCGAACAACCTACAACGTAACGGTCGATGTACCCCTACCCAGATAAAGTGTACTTACAGTCCACACAATTGTTTAGAATAATTATTTAGAAAGCTTAGGTAAATTCAAGTTTTTAGAAAAAAGTTTACCCAATTAGCGCGAGTGATCTAGATCTGTACCCCAACCGCGTTAGTTCCGCGTAGCATAATTCCCAATCGCATTTTTTCCCACCCGAATTTCTACTGGGAGGCAATTTTTGAGCGTGGACGTGGAGTACCTACTCGACTCATATCATGGTATTTTAGAAACATGAATGATAGAAATTAATAATCATGGGTATCGAAATTCGTGCAGAATTGACGGTGAGAAACGTCTGTAAGTATGCGATTATTTAGTCCTCAAAGTTTTTGAATTCGAGTGCTTGCACGACTCTGAAAGATTGCCCCCTTGACAGCTACTTAATTTTCTTAACAATCAACGCTAATTTGGTACCTACACAATGTTTTTTTAATCTCCTAATGAATAGTATGCAGCTCACCTCACATTCCGAAGATACCTCTTTTTCCAACTGAATTTACTCGTTTTGGTTTGATATGCTTTTAGATATTGTAAATAAAGTCATGCATTTAATATGTGGCCTTAAATAATATATTTTATAGAGTAAGTTATGTTTTTAGTGTACATCGTAAAATTTTTAGTACCCATTGACGTAGAAATTTCCATATTTTTTATAAATTATACGTAAATGCCCTTGGATAAGCTTTGAAAGTCGAATTTAATTTGTACTTTTCCAGTCATTAAACGTATAGATCATTAAACAATAGTCGACACATACTTACGATAATTGTAAGTAGGTACTATGTATGAAGGATGTATGAGGAATGTAAATACAACCACACTGTTAAATAATACTACATATATAGCTAAACAAGACCTTAAAGTCTTAAACATTGCTTTGGCGCCAGGGTTATGTAGGAAATTACACGAACATTAAATTTGTAAAATTATTTATATTGCAATATAATACCTAAAATTGTCACAACAAACTGTTAGGAATTGCCACGAGCCTACCATATACAATTACCGCTTACAGAATATGATACTTACGTCTAAAACACGCAGGTGTATCCAGTCAAACATATCTAAATTTCACTGACTTCATTTTGTACCCAACTATTAAACGATTTGACAATGCCTGTTAGTTTGTACTTAATATAAATCTGTCTTAATTCCAAACGTCAGAAATATCTTTTGCTCATCATATATTCCGAATAATTTTAAATAAATTGTTACAATATTGTACTTTAAGCATTTTGTCTCCTGGTCTGCAATAACAAGCAAAAAATAACAATACTTCGTATAGTTTGAGGAGTTGTTGAGTTTTAAACAATTTCTATACTTCAAAGTTTTAAAGAATCGTATATATAGATGTTTTGTTGATCGTTCAACGAATAAATTTATATTGTAGGTATATCTCATAGAAAGTAAGCAGAGATATTACCTCAAGCTTAGTTAGCTACCCTTGAGGTAATATTTAATTTATGGGGTAATAATATTAAAATTCTTATGTTTTTTATAAAGAAGCTACATTATTTTTATATCAACATACTTAAGCGTTAAGAAGAAAAATTTTTTTTTGAATTAAGTGAAATAGTGCTTGCGATCAAGTTATTCTACTTACATCACGTCATGCCGTTTGCTTATACAATCAATCGAAAAATTACTGCAGTGCGATTAGTAGAAATAATATTATTGGTTCGTGTACCGGAAAGGCTTTAGTATAACAGTTTTATTTGTGACTGGTTGCTTTTACTCTTTAAATCTTTTGTATTGGCCTAGATTGAACTAAGTACAATAATATGCAATTTATTAAAAAAATATAAATAAACATTATTAGATACTTAAGTACTTATAAAAAACAAATTCTGTTTCTATAAAATACAGAGCATATTCAGAATGAATTTTATTTATCAAATGCTTCTAACTTAAACTAGTCACTCACTACCTATTTTATAAGTTAGACTGAAAGATACACTACTCTTTATACATTTCCCCAAAAACCTCAACCCTATTGATATATTTTTTATAAAGTCATCAATTTATTATATATGTTTGACTGCATGCAAGCTGCGTTTAAACTAACCTAACCGACTTACGTTACATCACATGTAGAACGAGATATTTTATAAGTAACAATAGCGGAGCATTGCTGGGCTCCGTTCCCACCAAACGAGTTAACAAGTAGTTTGACAGTTCATAATGCTCTAGTGAAGGCATTGCTTAATATTATGCGATTGTTAAACTAAAATTTGAAATATTAAACAGCTGAGAATTCTGTAAAACTACACAATTGGAGCCTGTATCAAAACTGTAATGTAAATGGATGTCACTTTTTGTCACGAGGATAATTTAGCAGGTATTAGTTTTCAGCTGTTAATAAATTAGCAAACTAAATAAGTCGCGTACATTGAAACGACATAGTTAATACATGTATAATGGAAATATAGATAGGTATGGGTAGATTAATCAACATACAAACAACACGTAACCGTCAGTTGTATAGATGTTGCACATGGTGTTTGTGTGTAGTTATTACAGAAATAAGCACTTACATGGCAAAATACTATATATATTTCATCACATTGCAAATGTAGGTATATTTTTTAATATACCTGGTACCTAATCTGAGTACTTTCGCGGCAAAATTAAGCAAAGATTGCCCCGATACCAAGGATACTCGTATGCAATTTTTTTGTGCGTAATAATGATTTTCCTATTTATTTATCTTCAAAACAGTCTGGATATGGATGTTAGCAGTTTGGTGACACTGTGCTGGGTCTTAAACGTATCTAGGTTTAAAGTTAAACTCGATACTCGTTGGTATTCAGTTAACCGGATATGACCGTTTTATATCCCTGATAATTCTTGTCGCTTAATATTTTTTACTACAGTCGGACCCCACTAGATCTTTTGACCTATGTATAATATGGTCATTTGGTCATATACAATATATTTAATATGGTCATCAGAAAATGAACCATACTAATACAAATCCTCAAGTCATTTACTTATTGTGTGTACGTACAGTTACCGAAAGTTTGGCATCCACTTTAATTGAAAAATACAGTTGTTGTTGTTTTTTTACTGAGATCTGATTCATTACAATACTTAATATTCAATCAATAATACAGTACAATTAGTAAACGTTTAACTTAAGGGTCTGCTTGAATAGTTTAGACTAACTACTTCATAATATAAATGTCTGCAACATGTAGGTACAGTAGGGTTCAAAAGTGCATGGACAAGTTATGAATTAAATCATTCTTGCAAATTTGAACCTGATGGTATGTACTATGATAATATCTTATTTTTAAGACTCGAGCTATTAATAAAACGATTGAATAGTCAGTACATTTCAGAAGTCCAAAAACTTACCATACAATAATAATAAATATTATCCGAGTAATTGACTCATAGAATAAGTACAAAACTGGTCTATTTATATAGTCTATGCCAATATCCAAAATACAGTCAAAGATTTACACTTCATTTTAAACACTGTAAATTACGCGATGATATAAACGAGAATAAGAGACCGTGGATTAATATAAGTATGGTGAATCAATTTACATAAGTGGCCATCTATCAATTATCTAAAGAAATTACAATATTTCGGTTAAAAATGACAGACATTGTGACACAAGCACCATATTTTAGCAGGGCGAGGGCATCGCCAATCGCGATTTGTTGATACAACGATTGGTCAAATAATCCGTCATTTTAGTTCATTCGTATTGGATATTTACATGATAGTTGGCAACAATTTTATATCATTTTTTATGATTCTTGTTGGTATCCAGTAAGCTTGATGAGAATGGAGTATCGGCAATACATGCTTTATCTCTTATTCTTATTTTTCATAGTGAGCCGCCGCCAGAAGCTCGTCTTCTCCGCTGGTGGCTGCTCCTCCCTTGCCTCCTCGCCCCTCGTCTCTCCTCGCAACATATCCAAGAACGTCGGGTCATTCTTCCGTACGTTCTTCTCGATTTTCACAGCCTCGGCGCTTAATTCCGCCTTTAATTTCTCAGGGCTCGTATTCTCGACCTTAAACTCGTTAGGGTCTTCAACGAACGCCTGCTGTAGATCCCGCATGATCTTCTTCCGTATGGTCTTCTTCATGCTGAGGTGCCGTTCTAAGGTTTTGACGTCCCCGTTGGTATAGGTGCGGTAGTCATCCTTCTTTTTCTTAGACTTTTTGCCTTTATCATCATCTTCGAAACTCTTGGCATCATACTGCTGGTTGAGACCAAAGATGTCCCGCAAATGCGGAATGGCGCGCTCTGACGCCATAGTGCGCCGCTTCTGCTTAGATCACAGACACCTCATTGTGGGACCTGGAATTGAGAAAGAGTTTACTTTAGAAAATAAGTACAAAACAAGTTTTATCTAACAAGCTTAAACTAATCAATCGCAGACCAGTTCACACTGACTTACATCAAAGCGCAAATTCTTTGGTGGATTAACTTTGATTACCACAATAACTTTGTTTTGTTTACATACAATAATATATGACGCCAGTAAATTTGTAAACGGCAAACAAAAAACTTTGTTTGGACATTATTTGATTCGTTCTATTTCTATTTTCTATAGTACGCAATATTATTCTAATGTATCTCGGCTAATTATGGTTTCATTAAATACTTTAGGTCCAGGAAATAACGTTTTAAATACCATTTATTATTTACCAGATATTTTTCAATTTTATTTGAACCTCATCAACTTACCACAGCTGCAAGTCTTTCTTGTACCTATTTGTGCTACAGCTTGATGTAACGTTCGTTTAGACTGGAGTCAATTAACAATGGACGTTGAAATTTCTATCCCGTTGGAAAATGCAATTAATCATAAGTACTCTCTTAACGCGCACGCGACTCGTTCCGCGTAAGATGTGTATTTTTCTTAAATCGCAATTCTATTCTAGTTAGTCTTTCATTTCCATAAGTCTGTTTGCAGGCACCTAGGTATTAGTTTCGACAAGCAATTAACATTATTTGGTGTTTAGATTTGAAATTATTAAATATTAAAAACAAAAAATATAATCCAATTTAAATCATTTTATATTTTAATTATTTATTATTATTTTAAATCTATTTAATCTCTTGGTGGCACTCTAAAGTTAACAGTACGCGACACCGTTAGTGCTTAATGTAATGACTAGAGTAATTTAATTATACAGAGAGCCGAAGTCTTTATACGTAGAATGTATGAATTTGTGCCGCATTTTTGTCAAAAATTTGTAACATATATCAGGAACACCCCTTGTCTTACATTCTGTATGGTTATCAATATCATGATATGAATGTATAACAGCGGATATCATGACAATGTGAAAGGGTCTTAGGTTACGTTAATCTGGCGCGGAATCTTAGACTCGCTGACGTCCGACGCACAATGCAAAGGCTATAAACAACGGAGTCTGCGTACCGTGACGGCACGGCAGGTGCTCGGGACCACAAGTGACGTAAATGTATATAAAATGTGTATGAAATACTAGCATTATCAACAAGCAAAAATTAAGACAAGTAAGGTTATATAAAAAAACGTTTCATGTATTTATGGTTAGAAAAAGATAAGTTGGCAAGATAAAATATATTATTATATTATGCAAAAGAGGATGCTGTGCAAAGAGGTGGTTAAAACAGTAAATTAAAAACATAAGGCATAAAAACACAGGCAACACAAGTTACGTGCCGCTAATTATGGATAATAAAACTGATAGTATTTAATTTGTTCATAATATTTGGGGACAATCTTACACAAATCGACCTAGTCCTACGGTAAGCTCAGTAAGGCTTGTGTTGTAGGTACTAGACGAAGATATATATAATAGATAGATACATATAAATACTTAAACACATCATAGACATACAGACAAGTGATGAAAACTAAACCAATATGACAACAAAAATTACAATATTAGCGTACTTATCAGTCAAACCAAATTTATATTTTACGACTATAGATATAGTAAGTGTATGCCACTCGACTTGTATGTAAGGTTGATAGGTACTAAATATGTATATTTTGAAAGATTTTTGTACGCGACGGTAGGTACTTAGGTTCAATATGGAAAACTGCTGTCGATTTAATTTCTGTAGTTTACAAAACATAGCTGCTTTACTCTAAGAGATTTATTGAGATGTTACTTAATAAATAAAATAATTAGCCAACAATTCACACAAGCTCTTTAAAAACTTTAATTGGTCTTCCATGTAATAATAATATGTTAACTCATAACCGATGCGTTTCTGATTGAATCAGTTTATTATTAAAGCTACATTAGTTTGTTATGAATCAAGCAAAAGTAGAATCTTATTATGAAGACGCAAAAATAAAAGTTAGCTGCTAGCGGCTGAACAAAAGAGTGTTAACTGTGATGTTCTGTTCTGCATAACAGTTTGACAACAATGCATGGATTGTTCTCCAATGTGATAGACTTTCCTCGCTTTCTTAATCGTGTCTTTAACAAAATATCTGAACCGTAAATTTCATTTACCATAGTACTCTTTACTACTAGTTGAAAGGGTTTTGCAATAATCGTATCAGCATGCAAGACTCTGCTAGAGTGACATGAATTTGGTCGAAAGAAATAAATGTTTGTTGCTAGAAAATTTACCGACCAGATAAGTACAGTCGACGTCAAAAATATATTTACATTTTTGCACCTTACACGTTTGTAATAATATCATTTAACATATCTTAATGGTATGTCAAGTAAACGGTATGATATTATTGTTTCCCAAAAGTGTTTCATTGAAAAATACTATCGAAAATCAACAATTAGTTATATTTTTATTGAACACGTATCAAATAGAAGGATATCAGTTAAATCTTATCCTCCTGCACAGTCTATTTATATTAGGTCTTCAGACGCCAAGCCAGACTTAAACTTAAGCTAAAATTAACCAAACGCTACAAGAAATAGATTAAACCCTTCACAAATACAAGTGTGAAGTACAAAATACAGTGAACCGTTGTTCGGATGCTATTAGCCCGACCCATCGCCGAATGGAATCCGTCAGACGGGCCCCAGACCATTGAGTGCTTACACTCTCCTCACATAGATTACTCCCAGTTTAGAAGCGTCGTTGTGCTGGTTCACTATACTAACAGTCTTTATGTCAGTCATGACATACTCACGGAAGCAAAATACCTTTACATAAATACTAACCTTCCCATTAGTTTTAAATACATAGTCTAAACATTTATAATATAAAAAATATATCATAAGTACCCAATTTTTTTAATGTCTAACTTTGACTGATTGTGACTGTCGCGATACTTTGCGATGTATACCTATGTAGCAGTGGCGGCGTCGCCAATATTTTTTTGGGACGGACGGAGCATAGATAGCGTTAACTTTTCTTCATGAGCCCAAGGAGAACTGCGGGAAATATAATAAGCCGTCGAGAATCCACTTGTATGGACGCCATGCCACGTAGACTTATCTACTAATTAGTTAAATTGTCTATCAAACCGAATGGGCTCAGCGGAAGATCAGCGCTGGCTCCTGAGCTGGCAATATGCTGAGATGAGTCCATTTTGTGATGCACACCAGGTGTATTATTTTTTCTTTCTTTGTTTGACATTGTTTTTGTATATGTGTTGTCACAAATAAATGTTTTTTATCTTTTATCTTTATCTATCCCAACATTTGTCATTTAGGTGTAGTGAAGACACGCACGTATTTGATCGTAAGCTACGTATTTTAAAAATTTAGTTAATGTTAAGTCAAGTTATCACAACCAATCTACCAGGTAATTCATCTAAAGCTTACTAAACTATCGATACTGCCGCGTTTAACAGCTGACATTAACATTGACCGGGGTCGCTGCACTTTACCTAACACGCATGATTGGCGGCCATCTTGTGTGACGTCATCACGCCGTATGTGGAAACGGCAGAAATGAAGTTTAGTTTGATTTGATTCGTTGAATTAAGACGATTTTAAAATTCACAACCATTTTGAAGGCCATGTTGAAGAGAATTTCTGAGGGAGGAGGAAGTTCATATAAATCATCACGTAGGTAGAGTCGCCATCAGATATAACATAGGAGCGGCCAAAGTGCTCACAAATATCTGAACTTTTTAGAACATGAGCTGATAGTGACTGTTCCTACCAAAGTATATAAAAGTGCACTTATTTTGCATTATGATATAGGTATATTCGTCTAATACTTATACATCTTTTCTAATCGAATATGAAGTGAATCCTTTGTACCTTTTAGGTATACGTATTTGTGGTGTAAAATGGCATATAATTAAAATTCGAGAAAATCACTATGTATGAGAGATGTATGAGTAATGAATGTTTAAATTATTATTATATAAGAATGGCACGTGTTTCATAAAACAACTACAAAATGTTATTGTAGCATTGAGCAACTGAAAACTAATATGTCCATATACGTAATATATATATAAAACAAGTTTATGGTCGAGGTTATTGTACAACTTTATTTTAGAGTCGTGATGTTCTTTAAATCTAAAATCTAGTTTCATCTCGTTTGTTTGCAAACTAGTGTGACAAGTTTCCTCGCTTATCATAAATCTTATGTCACGAAACTTTATGTCATGTTTCAAGTTTTACTTTGACTTAGAATTGAAAGGCCTTTTGATGAACAGGTACTTACCATTTTTTTATTCTTATTAAAAATATTTATATATAATGAATAAGACAATAAGCTCATATATCTATACTGTTCATATTAACGTGAAAATCCTAACTGACTGACTTAAATCAACACCCAGCCCCAATCATTGTACAAATCTAAAGTTGAAACTTTTACAAATAAAATCTATCGCACATAAAATGTTTATTAGGGATTCTTATAAATTCAACTGCTTATAGTTAAATTCGGGGCTGAAATTTTGTATGACGTTAACGGGGTCAGCTAATTTTGATACATATTTGAGCTATTGATGGCAAGAAACGAATGATTTTACAAATACAATACCAACCTTGTATTTAGCGCGCGCACTAGCACTGGCCTTAACCACATTAATTGCACAGATTAGATAAACTGACACGATTACCACAGCTCGATTAACTATTTAACTTTGAAATGAGAACTTTTATCCACCTTAAACTGAGGCTATTCTGCTCATTTAAGAAGATTAAGATTATAAACAACCTCTCTTTTTCCAATTAAATTGTCTAATTGCAGAAAACTTAAAAATAACACTAAATCGTTTTAAAAAGGACCTTACTTATTGTTGACGCAATTAGTGAGTTGTTAAGAAAAGTAAAATCACTATCAGTTTCGGGACGACAATGAAGCATTAAATTTCGATAAAAACTTGGTTCTGATGTTCATTTTATAAATTTCATTCGATATTACAGAATAATAAATTCTTTTTTAAGAAATCTAGCAAAAATAAACCACAAACAAGGTCAAAAATGTTTGTAAGTAAAGTAAAAAATTACTTAATACTAATTATTGTTAGCATGAGAATACCTATTTATTTTGTTAAACATAGGTGATGGTATACAAAATATTTGATTAGACCACTATGCTTTACACGCAATGCGTGTGTACAAAATTTCTTAATAAACCAAGAAACAATAAATAGTAATAATCTAAAATAATAAGGAATTTACAATCACAAGCAGTAGTACAACAAAAATGCTTAATATAAGAAAATCAACACAGAGCTATATCTGTATAGTTATCCTGATTAAGATGATGTGGGTATATAATATAACCAAAACGTAATAACCATGATGTAATATAAACAAAACAACAGATCAGCAAGTCGTTGCACACGCGTTGCCGAAAAGTTTTAACTGGAAATTCGTGATAATTGGATATGTAGCCATTACGGACCTACACTCACTTATCAAATATAGGTAATTTAGTAATTGCTGGCTCGCAGCTTCCCTCAGTTAGAAAAGTAATTTTGCATCAGTTATGACACATTATTGGGCTCAAGTAGAAACGCTATGCGGTTATGAGTATAACTAAATTACAGTTTAGCGTCCCTCCGTTTCAAACGTAAAAGGTAGAGAGAACTATGTAAACTTTTGTACAAAATTATACTGGTTTCCGTATTAGCCAAATAAAGCTTTTGCAAACGTATACCATTTAAAGCTAGCATGGGCACTAACATTACTGCCAGTAGGTTCTGATATTAATGTCTGGAGTCCGCAACTATCGGCCTTTTAGTCACAATGTGTCCTTGTTAATCCTCGTTTTTGACAAAAGGTTTCCCCTTTTGAGTAAATTATCTACAGTTAGCACGCTAATTGTCTATAAAATGAAATAGGCCTGTACCATTACTGAGTCGCTTTGTCCACGCACTGGCACAATGTTTGCGTTTTTGGGCCCGTTAGTTCCCAATGTTCTATGCTACACGTTTTGTAACAGGAGTGAGCAAATAAATATCCATGAGGTAGCTCATATTTTATATTAATTAAAATAGTCATGTCGTTATAATTTTTTGTATACGTATATAGCCTTATAAATGGGTTTCTTTAATCATTATTTCTTGGGCAAAGAAAACCCTCGGGGTAAAACGGGGTACTGTTGCACAAATAGGCAAATTTCAGGTATGTTACAGTCAACTAGAAATTTATAACGCACAAGAGATTGATTTAGATAGCTAACCTATACTTTTGAAGTATTTAGTACTTATTACTCGCTCAAGTCGAAATGCCAGACGATAACTGGTTACAGCCGCTTTAAAATCGCCTTTCAGAACCTAGAAAGAACACGCACGGACCGTGAAGGATTAATTTAATTAGACAATATAGTATTATACGTGTTATTTACTTGGGACAAACGTTGCACCGCTCAAACAATGGCCCGGCCTTGCAGGTTTTTAGAGAATAATAAGACTTTCATCGAGTTATTGGTACAAGTGTGCGAGTACAATGGTCTGTCCGCGCCAGACAAACCTTAATTTATTCTTGTATCAATAATTGGATACAAAAACATGTGACGTGTGATACAAACGAAACATACGAACAAAACTTGTGTAGTGTTGTTAAGCTGAGTTCGTTTGATAGAAGTACTAAGTACAATATTTTCTTTCTGCTTAAACAGCAGACGTTTGGTTACCAATTTGAAGAAGATACCTAAATATTACAATAAAGTAGTCGAGAGATTCAATTAATTTCACTGTCTCTCTTGAAGTGTCAAGAGGAGTTCAGGCAAGAAAATCAAGAGCACAAAGAAGATTTTCATTGCCCCTCTTAGATGTTTGTTGTATTTTGTCCTGCTTTCGCTTGTAATATTACAAACATTTTCATACCTATGTACCTACTGTGACTAAGTTTTATTTGAACTTACCCATAAATTCGCATATAAACGACGTATGAAAAATCATCATCGTGTTTGACAATTACTCCTTCGACCGATGTTTCCAAGACATGTAGCACAAAGTGCATACACAAATAAAAGTTTTTAGATAATAAAACTATGTTACAACTCTATCAATTCACATTTAGCACCTCTTAGCTGAGTAACAATTAATCTTCCCACGTAAAACAGCTTTATAATCGACAGGCAATCCGAATATAGAGTGGTAATAAACAGCTCAGCTGTTATATGTTAATGAGACTAATTAAAAACGGATGGCTTCGTCGCGGCCTGATTGTTCGCACGCATGTACCAGTGTGACATAAAACTACACGGCGACAAGATAAAACTTATCCGAGCAATTACGAGTATCTGTGTAAATTGCTGTAGCTAGACAGATTTCTTCGTTCAAACGGTCCATTCAATTAGGAATATGCTTATGTTATGTTGTATGAGATATTGATCATATTGATTTTAATTAACTGATCACGAGCGATACAACTACTCTGTATAGCTCCAACACATCTTATGTTACACGTTGTTTTTGTGTGTCTCTATCATAAAATTGATAAATTATTTAATATTAGTGCATATATAACAATAATTTTACTGTTTCACATTTTTTTTATGTAAATAAACAACACCCATTGGCAACAATAAACTGACATCGCCACAATTAACATGATAGATTGTTATAACACACTATTCAGCGTCTATATATTAAAGTCCATTACACACGCGGAAATTTTTTGAAATTACTAAGAATGTTATTAGAGTAATGTAGCTACGGTACACTGTTTTCATTCTAGTTCTCGACTCGACAAGATCTGAAGTTCGCGCGTCACTCCATTGTACCGCGATGGTGCTATGGCGGCAATGGCGTCCGCAGGATGCAGCTATCGCTTTTATTCACCATTGTTGTGTTTATTGCCGCGTACGCATAAATTGGAACACATCATAGTAGTAAAATATTCACTGGTTTAAACTTTCACGGTTATTACACACTCTTACTTAGTCGGCTAAAAATATTCATTTCCACTTGCTGACAACTGCGGCGCTACCGCGAACAACGATATTCGTAAATTTCGAACGATGTCTCTGTCACTCTCATGACACCCTTAATTGGAGTAAAATAAACGCCCATAAACGCTTCTGAAGTCTAACATGCTGTTTTTCAAATTTCTTATGAAAGAAAGAAGAAAGGGACAATTTATCGAAAGTTTGTTAAGTTTTAAGAATTAAGGGTTCATTTTAACAGCTAACAGAAGAAAAATAACCGATCGACTTTTACGGCTTAACGATTTTTATTTCATTTTAAGCCGTTAATATCTACATAATATGCCTACGCATATAAAAATTATTAAAACAAGACAATAGCTTTGATATATCAGCAACTAATGACGTACTCCTTGTCACGGTATTTCCGTCATATTGAACTTAGATTGGTGCTAATAACACCTTTTGTTTTGTTTTTTGTCGCTTGATGCTAATTGCTGTTTTATGTACCTATCGATAGTATTACAAAGCTTGACATGTACATATCATTTTAGCGTTATTTTTTTACTAACTACATACAGTAACTAGCCAATTATAAATATAGATAACACTTTATTGCGCTAAATGATAAAGAAAGCGTCATAAAGGGCAAAAAAAACACAAAGGCAAAATGTCCACTTTCCACACTGTATATGTATATTAATTCTACAAATTGTTATATTCTTATGTCTATGTCCTAGACCATAAAAATATAGATAGTAATTAATTAATAATTAGGCCTGACGCTCAGTTGTAATATGATAACTCGTCTCACTCTTCATAGTTTTATAACACTACATCTACACCTCTTCTAGCCTTTGAGTATGACTACGACAGTTCCTGATTTTTATCTTTATATCTTTGTTATACAAAGATAAAAATCAGGAACTGTCCTCGTACATTTATTTAGTATAAGCTTGTTTAGTCGTTTCTATGAGAAACAAACACTAAGAAAAGCAGTGAAAACGCGTCAGTTTGCGTAGAAGTTTCAAAGTAAAATGGCCATATTAAAATTATTTTAAGTGTTCTAAGTGGTTCTTTTTAAGCTGAACTAGTAAGTACATATTTTATTACATGGAATGCTCAAATACAGAGCCGTCGGGCTCAAGTCGTTAGAAGGACGTTTCAATGATCCAACCGTCATAAAACTCTTGTTTTATAGTCGTTAACAAATTTAACGAGCTCCTCCGACAACATCTTATATTGTCTGAATCAAGTTATTATGGTTACGCTTTTAATAGAGACTACCACAGCTATTTAGAACTATAACAACCCAACGTTATTACTTTGCTATTATTTTATTATTTGGCCAAAAGTAGTAGTAGATTATTAGATATCATAGAATTGGTATAAGTATCTGTATAATTTTAACTAACACTTAAAAAATGACACAAATGTCAATTCCAGGCTTCTTCGATAATTGCGTGCATTTATGATTTTAATTTTAGATTTTTGACCGAGAATTCATTAATGATATTATAACACTTATTACCAACTTAATAACTTATATTACCTTTTACCAGTCACCTAAAATTAAAGTTTCTGAATACGAGAGATGGAAACATATTAACGTGTGAGGGTAGACTACTGAGTTGTAGTTGTACTTTAGGAATATACAACTTTTATTTTGCGCACTTAAAATAAATAAAAGAGGAAGACACAAATGCTTGTGGACTAAAACGATGCCTGCTGCGGAATAGCCTCTCAAGAAAATCAAATATTTAAGGTCCCTGCCTCTCATTCTAGCAGACTGAAAAAGACAGAGGTTTGTAATATTTAATGTGAGCAAATTGCGGAGCAGAAACGTTCCCGGTCTCAGCTTTTAACCCAGACAACGTCCTACCTTACGTACATACCTAATATTGAATAAACGTTAGTTTCACCCAGTCGATTGCAAAATTTATACAATAAATACAACTAAAATTAAAACGAATAGCGGGTTCTGTTCTAAGTTTGTCGCTAGGATAAGTGAGTATGTACTTTTTATAGGTTGATAAGATCAGAATAAATATTGTATATTTTTTTTGCCGGCCATATTGTATAGGTAGTTTGACTAGTACTAATTTTAATGATGACATTTTTGATTGTGTTGATGAAAAATAAAAATTAACTAATAATAGTTAATTTTTATATATAAATATGTGTCAAATTCATCCGTAGGTCATTTGAGCCGTAGGTCGTCCGCCAAAAATTGACTCAGTGAATTCCATACATTTTTGTATTTTCCTCTTTAGCTGTAAAAAAACATATGGGAGTTGCTAACAAAATAGGAAAAATGTCTGTGACAATAATGTTTCTGAAAAGAAAATACATTCAATTTATGGCAGCTTTTTCGAGAATGACTCGAATATGCCTTGTATCATTTTTGGGGGTAGTTGCTATAGTCGTCACGCTTGGTAGGCGGGTTGGCAACCGCAGTTGCTGCATATTGTGTTTCGACGGAAGTAGCTGCCCTTCAGTCGGTTTTTTTCCCTATGTCGTTTCTTACGACACCCGCAGGAGGAGATAAGGTGGTACTATTCTAGTCAGTCGTGCCGACCGTACGGCAAAACTGTCAAATTACAAGAAAATAAATATTTATAATTTAGGAGGAGTATTAAATACGTGCAGTTCATCCGTGCAGTTCATCTGAGTTACAGAATCGTAATCGTTATGATTCTCACGGAGCATTGGATAATGCGCGTTACTTAACCGCTCATTCAATTAATAATTATACTTATTGTTGCGCAAAGTTCATTCAAGGTTCGAGGCGTGCGACTGCGCACAATGCCTGTTTTTACAAGATCGTGATACAGTTTAACAACAGGCTAGGTTAGACGGAATTAACGCTATTAATTGCCGTTATAAAACTTAATAAGTTTTGCGAATATAGTTTTGCTAAACTGCATACAAATAAACTTTAAATGTATTAGTAAACTAGCTTTTCCTCGCGACTTTGTCGGACAGCTATGCCCGTCTTTAAAGTATGGTTGCAAAATGAAAGTTATCCTATGTCCTTTCTCGTAGCTCAATCTCTCTCTATACCAAATTTTATCCCATTTGTATCAGCGGTTTATGCGTGAAGAGAAAACAGACAGACAGACAGACACAGAGAGAGTTACTTTCGCATTTATAATATTAGTATAATAAATACAATCTAACACAAATCGACCTAGTCCTACGGTAAATTCAGTAAGGCTTATGTTGTAAGTACTAGACGACAAATACACTATGTAAGCTATAATATGTTCAGATTGTTAAGTAAAGCCTGCATTATATCTAGCTTAGCCATTTAACTGAAACAGTAATTTCCTTAAGTGTGGCACAGCAAGCGGGCGAGATTTTCAAAATGAGCTTTACATGATTTTATAATTAAGAGGATAAGAGGATGTCAAGATCATTCTGAACTTCTGCTGCTGACTGTACCAATACTAACGTAATAAATATGAAATAACTTAAATAAAAAATATTAAATATTGTCGAATAAACAACACAGTCACACTGTCAAAATCATCCGTAGATCCGCACCGCTGGAACCGGTAGGTTGATCGGTAGGACCCGGGTATGTCCTTAAACTACGTCCAACAAGGAGAGGTAGGGCACAGCGAAGTACCATCACGCTTGAGTTTGCAGAAGCCCACCTGGGGAAGTACCTCCTCCTTACAGAAGACCACAGCCATAATAGCACTGCTACCTTTAAAGTATGTAGTGTTGTGTTCCTGGTGGTGAGTAAGATTCCCAGAGCTCCAACCCCCCTTAAAGGCCGGCAACGCGCTTGGTGCCCCTGGTGTTGCGGGTGCCCACGGGCAACGGTAATTGCTTACCATCAGGCAATCCGTCTGCTCGTTTGCCACCTCTGTCATAAAAGCCTCCTCCCGTTTTTGCAAAGCTTTATTGACCGTACATCTGACGTCGTCTAATTTTCTAAGATCTATATTTTTATAGATGGAGACAATACTCATAATAATTAAAGCAAGTCTACACAAGTCTATTCTGAGTCGAGTGCTATCTGGCGGTCACGTTAAGGTTGAAGGATACAAAATGAAAACGCGGGCTTGCGCAACTAGAGAAAATTTATAACAAGGTACACACCAGTGGTAAGCACGTTGCTGCTTTGTTACAGTGATTGAGTTGAGTATAGGTGTCGTGACATTTTTTGCAGCCATCTTGCAGCTCCGATTTGATAACAACGCTGGCCGTGAGGTGGGGTCTTTGAGGTCATGTGATTGTTTAAAACATTTAATTGACATTTATAGTATACAATAGACAGACATAGAATACTATTATTAGTTTTTTGCATTATCAATATTTATGGATTGAATTTCTTAACGTTTTCTTACAGTTTCACCGCGGCTATTTTGCTTCTTTTCGTACGGCTTAACTACAGGATTTTTACAGAAATCTGTAAACTCGATTTCCTCAATTATTAATTACTAATTAAGGTCAGGCATTACAATATTGTACACAAAATCCCAGACAATAAATCTTAATGGCTTCCAACGAGGAAACACTGCACGTAATAGCGATATTTGTAAACTACTAGACATTTATTTTAATCAGATTCATTTCGTGTCTATCGCAACCAATGCCGTGCGACTTCAAACTTGTAACATTGATTAGACAAAACAATAGTAGATTGCATGAAAAGATTGCTAACTGGAAATTTGTAAATCACCGATTAAATTACGGAAAAGAACTTTTATCCTTAATTTTTTTGATGATGACCTCTACGTCTTTAAATCAGAAATACAACCAACTAGCGATCCTCACAAATTAACAATAACATATATAATTGTTTAAAGTCCAGTGACACCTCTATACCCTTAGCCCTATGCACCGGTGTTGCCCTTGAGCCATCTTTGATGTCGCTTTTTGTGGGGGCCCATCTCGCATAGGACGAGTCACCGTCTACCGGAAATAAAACCATTTTATTAGGTTAGGTCGGTTTTTTATCCAATAGCAGCAAGTAGCTAGTCCATCCTTTCCACCCAATAGCCTAGTTACCTAGTACATTGTAGATTCCATTAAAACTAATAGTCCTTACACCATAGCGGGTGCTATCTCTGTGCGCGTCCCATGATACAGACAGGGGCAACATCCGCTTAGTGTACCCCTTACATTTCACGAAATTGTCGAAAGGGCCTCTGCGCGTTGGCTCGTTCCGGCTCCGCGTACGCCTCCCAAATGCCCGGAACACCATTGTTCCGTGTACGGAAGAGACATATATAAGATGAGATGGAAATATTAAGCGTCGGTATTATATCTGTATTTGTTTTACCACGGATACTTATGTGTCAAAGTTATAACGTATAAATAAAAGTATTATCGTATACATTCAATCTTAGCTGCCAGAATCGTCGGCTTACTTAAATTGTTGAGGAGATATCATCACCAGTTTTTCTGACATCTAATTACCTCTCACAACTATAATTCACGTCGCTCGAGACGCCAGTGAGCTTGAATTTCTAAATCGGTAGGTGAGGTGCCAAAGCAATTGAAAAAAATATAATTACTCATCCGTTTTTACCGTTCCTTACTCATTAGTTCTGTTGTTGTTGACCTAATGTCACAGACAAATAACCAACAGAAATCTTCTTGAAAACAGGTTTGGAGCCACCCACCGGCTTTGTGGAGTTTTAAATATAGACATTAACATACAATAGACTAAATATCGCAGTTATTTCTATCATAAGCGCCGGTTAAGTGGGTGTATAATTTTCAATGAAAAACCAAATTAAATTGATTTAGATTTTTAAATTAGTTTGACTTCTATAAACGTCCAACAACTTTTAGGGTAGGCAACGCGCATTTGAATCCTCTGGAGTTGCGGGCGTCAGTAACTGTCATAGGCTACAGTAACTGCTTACCATTGGGCGGGCCGTATGCTTGTTTGCCACCGTCGTTGTATAAAAAGGTTTGTAGACGAGTTTGATTTGTTTATGCTTGTAAAAATAATGTCTCTTTGGCTGCAGGTTTTACAATATACAGCTTTAAGAGTAGTGCTTGCGAGTCAATGGTCTGGGATGTCTAATGCAAGCTTCAAAAATTCAAAATTAATTAATTTAGCTATTTGTTTTGCCATTTGCCATATATATTTAGTACTACGAGATATGATTCACCGTGCTATCATCGTTCGTATCATTTTACCTACCGTAAGAGTGGAAACAGGTAGTATACTTATATTATTTGTCTCTTACTGTGTAACTAAGAAGAAATCAAATTATTTTTTATATCTAGAACGCCGGAGGTCCTCGTCGCTTTTTCTTAAGTATATGTCATCTATTTCAACTCGTATGTAATTCCATATTTCAGGAATCATTATGACAAATGTGTCCAGTTAGTGCCAGCGGTGCTACCGCGAACAACGATATTAGTAAATTTCGGACGAATGTCTCTGTCACTCTCATGACACCTTAATTTGAGTAAAAGAGTAAGATGCCCGAAATATACGAACTTCGATGTTGGCGGTACCGCTCCAGACACAAATCTGTTTAACGGTTGTCTCGTGGACTTCTTAAAGGAATTTGGACCGAGAGCGTGCACTTGTGTTTTGTTTTTCCAAGCAAGTGCGTTGTTTTTAAATATAATCGTCCGAAAGATCTCCAGCCAGCATTTCCCCAGATCCATGTTGATACGGACCGTGAGAAACCGCTTAATCTCACTTCCCGGCCACGGATATCATATTTAACGGGGTAATAGGCCTGGGCCTATGTTCCAGCTTACCGCGCATTCGAATGAGGCCGACCAGTATAACTATTCTACACTACGATGGGAGCCAACAATCATACGGGACACCTGATGCCATATAGATGCCTGTAACTCCAGATAATTCGCACGTGCGTTGACAACCGTTTAAGGCTCCCATGTGACTAACCGTTAAAAATACTAAACTGAGTATGGGGTATTGATTGGCTGTAGTTTTCTGTGAGGCATAGGTACTTTCCCAGTCGTGCTCCGCTCCCGATTTGTGCGAGATGTCATTCGCTTCGAACAGTGTCGATAGACCAGAAATAAATATACATAGTTGAAGGGTACTTGTACACTGGTTGGCTTAGACCAATATCTCGTAGGGAATAAACTTGGAAACTGCACTTGCCTCGCTCTTGAGGCTATAAAGCAGTAGTCCTACAATGCTTTTTGTTACACAAGTTAACGAGTTGCTTACGTAAATATAACATTAAAATATACATACTTAGAGAAAAGTGGACCTGAAAAACAAGCTGTTATTCTCACAAGACTGTCCTACTTACATATTACGTATTTGGTATCTTGAAGTGTCTGGCCATTTACTCATTTCATATGTCCTTGATTTCTTCAAATACCTCAACCTACTAATTAATACCTATAATGTAAATACCTGCAATGTATTTAATAAAAATTCGAACCGCCGTACATAGGTTCTCTTGGAGTAACGAGTCTATTGCAATAATTGTCTATTGAAATGACTAACACGATAAATTGAATCCAATTAGTAATCAAACACTGTAATTAAGCAATTACATAACTTTTTGCCACGACTAACATACATACCACCAACATGTTTCGTTAACATAGACATCAACGCGCGCAGCATTCCGATGCCGAAGTGATTTCTTAAATATCTACTTACTTATTGGCATCTATTGTTGCACGCAACTTCACACTGATCGATTTATACGCGTTTTAAAATTTAGACTAGGTGTCTGCCCGGGCTTCACACGAGTCCTATGTTTTTCAAGGATAATGTAGGTTTTTAAAGGCAAAAATATTCTTCAAATCGGTTAAATAGTTTCGGAACCTCAATGCATACAAGCAAAGAATTAAATCTTTCCTCTTCATAATGGCAGTGTAGATTATAATAATCCAAACACAGCACCACGTTATGATTGCTCTTAAGTGTATTTCAAGCTTCAAGACATAGAAAAAATGGAGCTCAGAATTACATAATGAATTAATTTAAAAATGTTTGAGGATGCCCTCACTCTGAGTTTCATAACACAAAAAAATGGTAAGTCCTTTCCAGATTATGTGAGAATAATGCATATAAATTATAAAAGCGTGATCGCGACACCGTTGCATGTGACGTCGATGTGGCACGTGGGAAGAACTGGATGCAAATGGCGATGCGTCGGCGTGCAGACACGAAACTCTGCGGGACCCGGTTAGAAGCTTGGTTTGAGGATCAAATTCAGAAGGAAATATAGATCCTAAATTATTATTGTACCCTACTAGTACAACTGACGTTAGATATGGACAACACTTCAGTGTAGAAAGTTGTTAATTCACGAGACAGGCTTAACTTAGTGTGGTAATTATAGATAAATTAATTTACTGTACTATTTCATACACAAACCATATTTATTTTGTTTTTGAGATATGTAAAATTGTAACTCCCGGAGCTGTAATTAACACTAGAGTCTGGAACAAAGGGTCAAGGGACCGGAATGCCGTCTTTTTATGATTTATGTCTGTTTGTAAGCATACTTGTAAAGTACACATTTATCATTACTAAAAGTACCATTAGACTCGTCTATATTAATTGCTATGATAGTCGAGGTCTTATGATGCAAAATAATTAAATTTGAGATATTTTGAATGCACCACAATTTTAATAATCATTTACTAAGCCTTGAACTTACTTCCTAATACTAATTTCCGTTCCGTCACGAATCAGTGACGTCACGGCGCCGGCGGCGCTGGTGCACTCCGCGTTAATCTGTGTTTACACGATACAGTTTTTCGTCGTGGATAAAGCAATACCACGTAACTACAAATATCGATAGAGTTCCAAATTCAAACAATGTCCAAAGAAATTTTCTCTTATTGCATTTGTTGGTTATGCGGTATTGCACTATCCCCGACGTTTTGGCTTTAATATACAACGTGCCTCAGACTATGGAGCTTTAAATTCAAGGCTCGTTTCTACATACATTACTTATAGAATTTTGTTTTGCAACTTAAATAAACTGACAATTTAAACATCTTATTAGACCTCATAATTTTTTAATTTACAGAATTCAAATTAATGTTCAGTCAGTGTATCAAATTGCGATATTATCGTTATCTCGTGGTATGAGGGCGACATTTCCTTCTTTAACATTTGATGTTTCTTAAAAGTGAAAATAAGTATCATACTGCCAATTTCGCGTTTGGCAGTGTACATTCACTTATTAAGACCGTAAGAATATCTGACAGCACTTTATGAACTTGACATAAGGTGCTACCAGATATTTTTGCTGTCTTGATATCCTACGAACTATTGCCGGTGACTGCACACAACATGTAACTTGTATGATAATTGATAATAATCCAATTAAGAATGAACGTGTTTTTAAAGTTTCAGAACAAAATCATTATGCTCAGTTAGAGGTATAAACTCAAACCTTCCATCTAAAGCTCCATAGTCAAAGACATCCTGTAGATGTTAGAACTACGGGCAAAACACTAGCTTCACAATAGAGACGACCTCAGTACGTTTTCCCGGAAACTTGTTGTTGCGCAAATCTCCCCGTTAAACAATTTTGGCAATTTCTTATTTACATTTTGTTACAGAGGTAAATGTTGCTTCTTTAAACTTGTGATGAAGGCACTGTAACTGCAGAATGAATGAATATCAAACTTCAACAGTAAAAGTAATCATTTTTTTAAATGTCACATCATTTACAATATATAAAATATCAATATACATATACTTATAGCAGAACCTTCAAAACAATTTGTCATTTTAATTTCATTATAGTCGAAAGTGGAAAACACGTTCTTCCAGGTTTTGTCATAAACTTGAATTAATGACTACGAAAAACAACTTATGCTTCCCTTATTCTTTGTGTACTCATACATAACTATTTTATGTACATGCATAAGTTCTACAGACCCTTCAAGAATGTCAAAGTCGTTAAGTTAATCGTCCATTGACTGACATGGCAAGAAACGCGAGGCATGTTGGAAGGACGGAAAACTCTGTTACATATTAATAGCGGAAATCATAATTGTTGTACTAGTTAGGGATATCTCGGACAAGCAGATGCAACTGCCAGCTAAGTTACCAATATGAAAACAATAATGTGGAAAAAATAGTTAAATATATGACTTTTTGTAAACATATAATGCAGTCGCTGTGCTAAAATATTATATTTTATAACAATTGCACCAAAAAATACCACTTTCCAGTAATAATTGACATAGTTCTTCATACGTCATTTTGCAAAGTTCAGACGAACCTATGTATCCTGGCCATCACTTATTTCCTTTGCGGCTTTCAAGATACCAATTAAAAAAAAACAAACCTATACATTTTTATTGCTAATTATTATCATTTATCACTTATCACTAAATCATTTCTTTTACTAAATTGAACATTGCTTTCTAAATTTAAATCGTTGTAATTTAGGATCAAGTACCAGGGCATTATAAACACAAGGCGAGGCGTCAACAGGACGAATAAAGCAAGTAATTTGTGACACAGCTTCCTGCTCGATGCTGGCCGTGCCAGGCATTCATTTGTTTCTATTGTTACAAGCCCAAGTCATCGGTAATGACGTACACAATGATAAAGTAAAATACGCTTTGTAGTTGTCCTTTGGTGCCCATCGTGGTGTTAGATTTTCTTATACAGATTAGCTCATTGGTAATCATTAGAGGGCGGAGTACCGGTGACAAATTTCAAACAAAAGGTATGGAGTCGATTTTATAATTATTATTTTAGGCTTGAATAATAAAATTATTAATTTACCTAATGTACTTAGTATGGTACCTACTCGTAAATTGGAAGTAAGTACTTAACATTTATTTACATAAATCGATTTCAGGAACACCTTAATGTTATGTCGTAAATGTTTTGGGTTATTTTTCGATTTCTTTTAACAAAGTCACCATTCATAGATATAATATTTTTTACCATATGCAACCTTTCTTTTCAAAAAGTTTATATTTATTTATTCGTTATTTATTTAATCATAAGAATTTGCCACTGGTACTCCGCCCTCTAGTAATAATACAAAGAAGTTTATAACGAACATATCAAGACTTTCTAGTCTCAAAATATATAGATTAACCTACTAAGACTATATCAGGTACATTGTAAACACATGCTCAAAACATTATTTACAACATACAGATCAGAAAGCTCTGGAAAGGGGTCATTGGAGCGTTTATTCTGTCCAATATCTAGAACACCGTGAACGCAAATACAGCTGCAATACTTAGCGCACTGAGACCAAGCACAAGCAAGTAAGCTGATAAATGTGTGCGATTGTGTTAAGTAAGTATCCAATAATATTATTTACGTATATTTTTAGGTATACAAGACAGTAAAAACTATTTTGAATGCATGATATATGTTACAATTAAACATCCAATTAAAATATTATCAATTTCCATTTATTGAGCTTCTTTGATTATTATATTAGAATAAAATAGGCATTCACTACTAATTTAGTTTTCATGTATTATTTAAAATGCAATTTTGATTTACCAACATTTTTAATAAAATTACTATTTGGTTTAAAAAAATATATGCATATATTTTCAATTGCATTAGGAAAAAATAGGAAAATCCAAAGCATAAAAAATAGGAAGTAAACACGTAATGACTACTTTTTTGCAAGTTACTTGCACAAACTGGAACATTACTGGAAGGAATCTCTTCAAGGGATAGGTGCGCATTTGTACTTCCCTGGTAATATAATTTGTGTTATTAGTGTTTTCCTTGTGAACAATGAAAAGTTTACACGTACGTACAAAATGACGACAGAAAAACACACAATCTCGATCAGCTTATGAAAAAAAAATCATAAAATTATAATATACGCAGTCTACAATCATTATTGTGAGAGCCCGCATCAACGATTATGTTTCTATTATAGTCGCTAAATATGTCTAATTTTTCATTTATGACCAATACGTTAACAATAGCTATAAATAGACATTTCGATGAAGTTAATCTTGTTTTAGTTTTAATTTCCCAACGAGTGAAAGGCAAGGCCGAGACAACAATAGAGGAGCCGGAAAGACGATCCATTCACGAGGCTTTGTTGCCGAGATCCTTGTTACTGACTGGCTGGTTTGAAGTAGGGTGCAGACACAGTCATGTTTTACTGTAATATTATTGAAAAGAAAAAGTACCTACTTAAAAAGTTTTTTAATGAGTTGTTGATATCGATACGGACCATGGTCAATCTGCCGTTTTGTCGTTACATTGGAAAACTTGAGCTAGACGCTTTCTTGCCTATTGTAGTGTAAATTGGCAACTTGTGAGTGATATTATCACTTCGCGCTAATTGACCTGGGGGTTCGGTACTGCCCTTTTGTACGCACGCTCCCGAAGAAAAACTATTCAGTGGCGAATCTTCTTCTTATTTAAAACAAATATTTAAATCAAACTGTTTTAGGTCAGCAGATCAAATAACATTAACCGAAATAAAATTAATGTCAGCGTTCAATCTTAGTGCGTAACTTTCTTAGTTTTTGTGCTACATGAATCAAGTGTTATCTTGTCAAATAAAACACTGTGCATTTCGTCTTGCTTTGGGCCTTTTTAAAGGGTTCAAATAAAAATGCCGAGCGTCACAGACGGTTGACCAAAAGAAGTAACTGTTAAATGCAATGAAAAAAGTGCATTGGTAATTTTTTGAAGTGTATTTTTGTAATAAAACTGTCCCAGGTGGCTCTGACCGGTCGCTTCGATCAGACGTCAAGTGCAAGACGATAAGGAAAGAATTCCGTAGACATATTGATGAAACCAACTTCATTTTCTCCTAACATGATTGCTAGACCCGAGTGTCATCGTCAAATTAAAGTAAAATTGGATAGAACATCGGCGTACGTTTCGAAAGTAATTTCGTGCACAAGTTCAGAGATCATTTATTAGACACGTGTCAATTTAGTGCTATTAACGAAAATATCAGACGCGTGTGTGAAAGGAAGGTTTCTAACAATAATGATAAGTTCGACATCTTATAAACGTATGTTAAATATTAATTCATGAACATATATTAATCATCTAACAATGAAAAGGAAACACAATATCAAATAAACCCTAAACGGCGTGAAACAGAAGCGTAACTTCAACAATGGTAAAGAGGTCGCCTACATTTTCCAATGGCTGCCGCGACCATTGCGACTTTAATCACTTACAATCCTCCACTCGAGCTAAGTTTCAATGCCTGCTGCTCGAACTTATAAGGACACTTTACAGTTACTGCGGTAAATCGGCAAACAAAGGGACCCGGGCACACAGGCACACACACATTCGAAAGATTTTCTTGGCTTTATGAGGAAAGTCTCAAGACTATCAAGACTTAAAGTGGCTGAGATAAGCAAAAAATGACGGTGATCGAATGGCAAACTATTCAAAACCTAAATTTATAATTGACATTTGCCAAACAATGTTACAAAAAAGTTAAGAAACTTAGTGGACCCTACACTTGGAAATACTCTTGGAATAAAAGAAATTCCTCTCAGGAAACTTTTTCAGGATTTCTAGTTACGCTATTTGAGTAGATTTAACTGTGTGACCAATGACCAGGTATAAACCATATCCGTCTGCTGTTTCTCTACAAGAACAATAAAGTTTAATATAAAACTCGTAATATGTAGATATACTCACTTAGTTACACATCCATTTTCTGCGAAGGCCGGGTTATGTGGACTGGCCGCTTGGCCAGGCTGCAGCCGCCTCTGTAAATAACAAAATTCAACTTTTTTAACGCGTTCTGATTTTGAGCAGTCAACATTGGAATTTATTGATTGGCCATAAATGTTTGCTTGCAGAAACAGGTTCCATGTAGACATTTATAAATTCATTGTTTGTCGTGAGTTTTAAGGGTTCCGTACCAAAAGTTGCCTACCCTTATAAAGTAAGTACGCAATGCATAACTAATGTAGCTCTGCTTTCTTGACATAATGGGCATAAATGCTTGAAAATGATATTTCGGACATAAAAATAACAAACGTAGAACACTCAACACTGTCCATTCTTACTTACACTTTTCAACTATAAGCAATTTTTTTTTTCCAAAAAGCTCTGTGAGCAGATCATCTTCGTAAACCGGGTGTGCAATTCTGCTCATTCGACAACTGTGTGTCAAGATGTATGTTGTTATTGTATGATATATATGAGTACCTATCTTGTTACGATTGCAGTGAGACCAAAATTGGTCAGAATTAGCCGTTTCTGGCCGTGCCCGACAAAAGTTTTCTCACCTCCATACATAATAGAATAAATATTCTGTGGGCGTTGTTCAATCATAGCGATCGATTGTCAATCGATCCATTACATTTGATAGCACAATCATAAAGATCTCTCTCGGTGTAATAAGTAATGACACCCACCATTGTTTAGCCACATCACGCAAGCATTAAATGTGTTAGAAAATGTGAGAAAGTAAGAGTATCGGGTTTACAAGCGATTATTAGCTATTTGATTGAAAATGGTTCGTCGTATATGTTATCTTTATTCATAATTAGCCACATTAGTATTGGTTGTGTTCATAAACCGGACGCCGTTAAGTTAAAATTGCGCACATGGTCGTAAAATGACGGTAGTTTTCTAGGAGACAACGTCATGGTCAGTAAAAAGCGACATCCACTTTACGCCATGAACAGCATCCATGTTACCCCGCAACTCAACATTTTCACACACTTCAAAAATCTTGTTAAATATTGCATGATGATATGAGAAGTTGTTTTTATTAAGGGTACGCATACTTTCTCAATTGGCACCAAAGGATATATGATGATTAATTAGGGCAATCCTCAAATTTTATATAGATACGTAATTACGCATATTTATATATATTACTAAAACTCAAGTCATATTTATTATGCCCCCCCCCAATAGCTGATGGTACGAGGTATACAATTCTTTATCTCTTAGTAGTTAGGGCATGGTTTACACTATCCCATCCCTGTATCCCATAATAACGCGTACCCATGCCATGTACTCGTTTAAGAATAAAATTTTTACTCACAAGTCATTTAAATTACATTTAGATCTGGAACATGATAAGTAGTATATTTTACAAAACAAAAGTACTTAACATATGTATGTATTTATTAATATTGCGGTAGCATCAAAATAAACAATTTTCACAGGGACGTGCAAAGTCAAGTCATCTTGTTTACAAAATAACAATCTCTTATCAGAACCGGGTATTCGTTTTGGGAAACCGGATCAAGGATAAGCCACGCTCGAATTTTAACGACGATTTTGCGTAAATAAAAAACGTGAAATCCATGAACGGGTGTTTATTACTTTGGTAGGTACCTACCTACTTAGTTCAGTGCGACTTCAATAAACACATTTTTTTACGACTTTTAAATAAGGTTTTCGTTTTGCCGAGTCAAACTATTAAGTCAAAAACAAACATACACAAAATGCACTTACAACTACGTTTAATTTAAAATAGGTACAGATCAAATCCAGTGATTAT
Source organism: Grapholita molesta (assembly GCA_022674325.2). NCBI lineage: Eukaryota > Metazoa > Arthropoda > Insecta > Lepidoptera > Tortricidae > Grapholita > Grapholita molesta. The sequence goes on from CP053126.2 coordinate 9,065,907, forward strand.
AATAATTAATTGAGACTAAACTCATAAATTAATTTATCCTATAAAAAACTGTACTAAAGCACCGAACTCCCTTTTCTATAACTACTTACGAGTACGATAACAAACGGAAATACTGATGGTAATAAAACATTCAGATGAACATGAAAAGGGGGTTAAAAGATTAATAAATAAAATATGTCCTGTTCAAAAGTTATTTTTGTTTTCATTACTTGTCGCATGACGACGGTCTACTTCAACGAACGAATCTACTTTTTCTAACCTCTGACTAATAAATACGAGTAAAATAATTTAACATTGTAGCAAACAAAAAAAGTGTTTACAAACGTTGTTTGACACATGGTTAAGAAACTGGTGTTTTTAGAGATTCCTTTACTAAGTGAGTAAATTACAACATTTTGTTACTTACCAAGACCATCCTCATTAAATTTTTAATGTTTTTCTTTTTTCGTTTGCCTCGACTGAATTAAAATTACATTCTAACGTTTGGAACATCACCCAGCTTTCGTGGCAAACTATTCGACTATTAGTCGGCAGTACTTACAAGATTTAATCCATTTTTAGATATGTTTATTTTTAACTTTCGTCACGAAAGTAATCCTATCAAAAAAATCTTAAATCCATGTACTTAGAGTCGACGTCAAAGATGTTTTTACACCTTATTACAAAGGATTAAGGTGAAAACGTGTAAACATATCTTTGACCTCGACTGTACAAAACGCTGCAATGCACTCCGATTAGTAATAAATAAAGTTTGGTATTAAGTTTAACAACATTCTAGGCTAACTCTAAAGTACTTAATTGTTAATCTAAAATATTAGATATACATACATAGTTACAAAAACTAGTACACGTTTTATTTAGTCAGTATAAACAAGAGTTATTATCCTTGGTCAGTTCCGTAAAAAGAGTAAATTCTTTAAAAATAGGACAACGGATAGATTTTGCATAGTACCTAATACTAATAAAAAAGAAATACTTTAATATTTTAAACCAAGCAATGCTAGCCGTGATTTCGCGACTTAAGCCTCGCTCGAACCGGTTGTTGTTAAGGTCAGGATCCGAGATCTAGCTAGATAAAAACAATCTACCTATCAACTTACACGTATACACTATATGTATAGTGTAGTTTTAAAAACAATAATTTTGGGCTTTGTCGCAGACTCTGTACAAATGTGACTTAAGACTAGACACTTTATGTTTTTGTGGGTGCATCAATTGTTTCTTATTGTTGTTATGTTGTCATTTCTATCCCATCCCGTCAGCGCAGAGACAAGAGCACAGCTAGTCAGGAAAAAACTGCGTATAAGTTCTGTTAACTATATCTAGTTGGTAAATGTTCCAAATATATATATCATTACCACAAAATGCATTTTTGATTTTCGAAGCGAAGACTGTGACCACACTTTTTTTTCAATTCCCAAAATGTGTAATTACTATAATTAGTTATTCCATAATCAACGTGAATAAACTGTTATCTTGTACAAATTATAACAAAATAGATCAGATCTCCGCACTATACACAGGGCCAACTGCCTTAGCTGTGACATGACAATGAGTTTTTTGTCCATGACATTATTGCTTAAACGACCTATTATTCTATCATTCGCCGAAATTACCCGAACCGTGTGACCAGCCAGTAACTAAGTGTATGATTAGTACTTAATGTAGCATTATTCATCATAGAGTAAAAAATCTTGGAGCCACTCGATATAAACGTAATTAAAAAGTTTTACACACATTACTGTGTTACCGTATTTTATTTGATTTCTATTAATTCGATGTGATGATCATATTGCTTATAATCATTAGCTAACTGAAATAACATTTTTTGTGAAATTCAAAAATATTTATTTATTCACGTATCGGATATTTTAGTACGTACGTATGTACACTTAGGCATTGCTTCAAGAGAAATCTCGCAAGCATCGATTTGTATTTAAAGCGGCTTATTAACTCACTGATAAAATCTAAAGCGGACATAAATAAGTAGCCAATCCATCTTACTTAAGATATGAATATTTCGACTAGAAGCCAGTGAAACTTCAGAATATTGTAAACTCATTATTCTCCAATACATATGATAAGGCGTACACGTATTGTGATTTGTGGTTTATAGAAAGGCTACCTGCATATGGCTACTGTAGACCGCAACTAGGAGAAAAGCGCAAGTGTCCAACCGTGGCTCTTGTTAAAGTTAGCGTGCAGATTATAATCATTTATATATATACTAGAAAGTTTATAATCGTAGTTACATCAGGTATTCCAAAATTATGTACTCGTATTTTCAAAAACTTAACTGGCGTTTGAGTTTTTCAGTTTTTTTTGTAATGGTCTAATGATTCCCATGGGCACTCACAACACCAGGGGAGTCACAAGCGCGTTGAAGGCCTTTAAAGGAAGTTGGAACTCTGGGAACCTTACCATCGGGAACATAACACTACATACCTTAAAGGTAGCATGCTACTATGTAGACGCATAATTATGTAAGTCCTTTAGGATTTGATGTATCACTGTATTGAAAAAATAAGTCCCGCCGTAGTTTCTTGCCGGTATCTTCTTGAGTCAGAAAAGTTGGGTTTGAACCGGTGTAGATTTTTCTTTGACGTTCATAAGTGCATGTAATGTGCCTAAATTGAAAAATAAAGATCTTTTATATTTTTATCTTTTATGGCTGTGGTCTTCTGTAAGGAGGAGGTACTTCCCCAATTGGGCTTCTCCAAACTCAAGCGTGATGGTACTTCCCTGTGTCCCTACCTCTCATTATTGGACGTAGTTTAAGGACATACCCGGGTCCGGGTCCGGGTTATTTTTTAGATACAGTCAGCATCATACAATTAATTGCAGTCAGTATGGCCAAATATATCTTAACACATCATTATTGCTTTACCTATAAATAAAGATCTGTGTCGATATATTTGGTCACTTAGATTGCCACTAACTATTTGACACTGCCTGTACAAAAACTAACAATGTAGCAGTAACACCGAGTGTGTTTTGTTTTTTTGGGCAACTTTTTTTTCCAAGTTCACAGATCATGGCACCTCATTAGTCAGACGAATGACGTACGAACCAAGCACACATATTTATGTCGTTAAATTTGTTTTCACACATGGGTGTTATATTCTTCGCTCTGTTCTTATTATAGAACTGGGATCAGATGATATTTATCATATTACTTAGTGGCTGTTTGTTTTAAAATATATATACACGTGTTAGTTATAAAATATATGTTGCTACGTTAGTCAAGAACTACAAGTACTGAAGTACCACGATTTTGATTTTAGTAGATATTTTAACTTAATGCTTATCATCGGCAACAGCAAATACTACACTATTAAAAATACAATTGTAAACTGACTTGATAAGTTTCATAAACATTTAGGTACCTATGTTTCGTTTGGCGCTGCAAGATAGATAAAAGATATAACTACTTACCTAGACTCCCTAATTCACGAAAAGACGTAAACTTTTTACGGAGGAGCTAGATTATCGTTACACGATCAACGCGATATCCGAATTTAGGTTAACTTGATTACGTGCATTTTCAATAGTGAACATATCCGTTATTCGGCTAATGTAAAATGACCATTAACCCAATACGGAATTTTGAAACTAGTGCAGACATGAGTGATTACCCACCGAGATATACCTTCGCAGCTGCATCAATCAGCAACTCTGCCCAAATCTACAGATGCCTATCTCGTATTTGTTACGTGATTTTATGATTTATAACAAAGTGAATGTTTGCTGTTACCGTTTGCAGGCATTTGACAGTCATACATGCATTACGTTACGATTGCAACAGCAAGTACGGAAAGTAATCATCAATTTGTCAATGATTTGTTAAGGTCTGAAAAAGTCTTGCAACGCGGTTCTTTATTTTCAATGGAGTCACGAGCCCGCTCTCTAAACGGAGCCTGTGAAGAAAAATGTGCTTTACTACCTTGTAATAGATGTGTAAAAAAGTGACGCACGTCTGTGGCACTGGTCTCAGTGAAGTAATAGGCCCACGCTTGACTTGGCGGTTTGGATTTCGGCTTGACATATTAGGTTACCGTGTTGATAAGATGTTAAGAATAGGGTATCATTAGCATTCTCTAATAGATAATTATGCTTTAAATGTCGTCTTTAGACCAAGTTGGAGAGATTTGAAAGCTTATAAGGAAGTCTTTGTAGATTCATTCTTTTATGCAAATTGATAAGTACCATTTGAATGGGTTTAAAAAAACTTCTATCAAGTTTAAGCTATAGTACAATATTCAATTATTCCTACTTTCCTACTGCCATAGATACGATTATTACGTATCAGGCGAAGTATTTAAAATATAACATAATGATATACCTATGAAGCCGATGGTCCTGGGTTCGAATCCCAGTCAGGGCATTTATTTGTGGGATGAGCACAGATATTTGTTCCTGAGTCATGGTTGTTTTCTATGTATTTAAGTATTTTCTATATATTAAACTATTATATATATCGTCGTCTAGTACCTACAACACAAGCCTTACTGAGCTTACCGTAGGACTAGATCGATTTGTGTAAGATTGTCCCGAAATATTTATTTATTTACAACACGTAATGTTACGTTTTGGTCTAGGCAACCCTTTTAATTTGCTCTAATTGCTGTTAGCAATCTGTGGTATTGAGATACGAAAAAGAAATGTATTAATTCGCATATTCGTTAACTTAATAATTCCTTTATTCATTCCTACAATATACAATGGCATAGCAAACAGAACAAAAATAAAAATAAAATTGATGCAACTTAAACACTAGAACAGCATAATTTATGTTACAGAAAGTATAATGTCTACTTACTTACACAAAGTAATCTTAAAAAGCATAATCCAATCCAAATAATGTAACGGTTTATGCACTGAACACAGTATAAACTGCAACTCAGTGTCGCCCACGGTGCTTCGCCGCTGTTTAATAATAGGCTGTTACTGAACTCAGTAGTGTTCTAGTGATCTGTCACTAGAACACTACTACTACTAGGATGAAACTTTAAAATTCACATATTTATGTTACCAATCTGAATTCAAAATCAGTGTGTTCGCGCTAGCAAGATACAATGACACTAAAACCTTTTGGTATCATTTTTTTAATACCAAAATATGCCTCATAGCAAAAAAAAACTTAAATTTAAGTAACTAAGAAGAACTTGAATGATTTTAATTTCGATTAGATCTCAATTTGGCAATGTAGAATATGAATATGGATAACAGCGAATTATTTGTTTCCAAAAATTTTATTTCATAATTAAAGTGCGTTACAAACCCGTACCTCTATGTATTTTCTGGTTTTATGCAACACTGCGAAAGATGCACGAGGGCGAGCTGGGCAAGTTATATTAGAATTAAATTAATTAATATGAGTAGCACCCTAATGTTAAATAAATAGCCAATTAAGTTCTATTTATGGTGTCCCCGGGATACATCAAATAATTACTCAGCAACACGCAACTAAAATTTATAAAATAAGTTACATTCATATAAATTTAATGTATGTACTACTGTGGTCTGTGACGCAAAACAACTAATTAATATTTTTTATCCGCGGCAATTTGCAAATCAATTAATAATATTTAGTGGTAAGTAATTAGTAATTACTAATGACTAACTAGCGATTCCATCTGAGGTCGAATCGTGTTCATAAATACAAGTTGCGTACAAAAAATAGTAATGTAAACACTCGCACGCGAACTAATTACCTCTCCACCCATACTCCTCGTATCGTCTACGATCTACATATAGTGTAACGACTCGACTTTAAACTAGAGTGATCTAGTTCAAAGTAAATATTTCCGCCAGTCCGTGTGGGATGCTTATTTTAATTGAATGGGAGTTAAGGATAACGGATTTGTATAAATTGTCTATGTTATTTTAACAATAGATAAATAGGTACCATCTTCGGTTCCTGCTCACACACTTTTTGTAATGTTCCGGTGACAAGAGGGGTGTAACTAGGCCTGAAACGGTTACCAGGAAGTTGTGTCACATGATTGCTAGTTCCTAGAAACGGCCTGAAAACAGAAATGCTTCAGGCGCCTGAAAATGGCTGTAACTGGGAGTAATTTCCGAATCTCTGATATGGGATAGGCCTTCCTTTTAACCGGCCTAAAAAATGTGTATTACCCATATTGAGATATATTACCAGGTATCATCAGCCGAATATTGCTAAATCGTCACTGATGGTTCCAAAAACATTTTCAAATTTATAATAATCATAGGTACTTCTGTACGCTCGCCCATATCCAATGTAAGATACGTGTCATGTTCTCATATAGGTATTATACATGCTCATTCCTTCTGCTAACCACATTCAATAAATAACAAATATTAGCCACTCTAGAAACCTGCAAAAACTAACCGTCTGCGCGGCGCATAATGGAAGTGAAAATAGCTCAAACTTTCACTGAAATACAGATTTTTTATCCCGTTTCTTGTGAATGGATAATGCCTCCTTGTTCGGAAGATCTAGATAGTGCTTGCAGCATTATAACAGACTATAGGACGTTAATTGTGTCTGATTCGGCAGATAGTGTGCAATAATGTGCCTTTGTATGAAAGCGGTACGATTTCGGGTTGATTTAGTGCACTGGGTAGTCTTTTTTTACTGAACTCTTAATAATTACTCTCTTAGAGATAAATTCAATTAAAATTATATTCAATAATTTAATTATGATTCAATTTACTGTCGAGAAAATGTCTGCTCAGCTTTTGAAGTGTTTGAGCGAGAACACACATTGAGCGTTAAGGTTATTATTCAAAATATAATTGATAGTTAAATAAAATATTAAATAATAGTAAATAAATATTTCAGGATAATCTTACACAAATCGACCTAGTCCTACGGTAAGCTCAGTAAACGCTGTGTTGTAGGTACTAGACGACGATATATATAATCTAGATAGATACATATAGATACTTAAATACAGAAACAGCCATGACTCAGTAACAAAATATCTGTGCTCATCACACAAATAAATGCCCCGACTGCGATTTGAACCCAGGACCATCGGTTTCATAGGCAGTGTCACTACCCACTAGGCCAGATAAATCAAAATATATGATATCATTTCTATCCTTTAAATAATTTACGATGTCAACTAAGAAGATGTATACTTCCTGGCCATCACCGCAACATTGTTTAACTAAAAACCCTTTTTACTTAATACAAAAAGTTTCTGGTCTTAATTCTGTTCAAAAGTTCCAATGAAGGATTAAATTACCCACAAGCCTTAAAAGAGAACTCGTAAAAAGTAATCTCATAAGGATTTCCCTTTACCCGCTTGGCCACACAACCATAAAAAATCATATTGTATTAAAGTCATAAAAAATTTAAGGCTTTAGGTATATTTTCAGTTATTTGCGTACCAATCATGCATTTAACAATTTTAAATTTATCTCTAAGTATGAAACACGTAAATGCATTGAATTTAAATCGGGATCGTTAGTCCGCGGAAGCTAACAAACCACTTTCACGTCTGAAATGCTTAACAGCACGACATCGGAAGGATATATGTCTAGAAGTAACATAAAATTAACAAGATTTTACATACGCATGATACTTCCCAACACCGAAGAGCCAATTGAGGAGAAAGTCACAGAGAATTTCAATTACTGAGGCAATTCTATCGATCTAAAGAATCTGGATTCCGCGCTAACCGCGCCGTAAATCAGTCGCGGACTGGGAAGCAATCAATGTTATAAATCACGGGGCTAGTTGGCAATCATGCTCGTCAGGACCTTGATTGTCTACGCAGTCAGCCTGTATGAGTCCGGTTGAGTCCTTTCGGTCTGTAAGAAACACGTTGCTAATAAAGATCATCAACTTCTTTTTGATTCATGTACATGTGTTCTTTGATAAACTACTCGGAAAGTTTGAAACTGTTATTAAGTAAAGATTTTCAAAGTTCTCCATAATAAATAGTTATAGGTGCTCGGAGTACTTTATGCTTCTGTGAGAGATAATTATGTATTGAATGATCTATAAATATTACGCTATGTCCTTGCTATGATTGCAAACTAATAGTGTGGATTTGTTTTGCGTACCTATTTTACAGATTTTAAATATTTTGAAAAATCCCAGTTATTGTTAACACAAGTAATTTTTAAATTAAATGTGTAGAGTTTCTAGTGTAGCTCGTATAATGTTCAAGTTTAATGTTCATTCATTTGCCAGAACATGTTACAGTACCTAGGCCACCTAAGGTCTTAAATATATATAAACACGGAACCAGCATTCAGTCAATATAAAATCAACAGTCTTAACATCCTAAGCATATCTTTAGGATTAACATTTCGCGTATGAAGCTTACTAATCATTCAAGCATAAATAGTGATGTGTCATAGAGGAAGTGAGAGGCATGACTCTGCGATGTGCAGGATGGCTTGATGGATTGGATGGCAGTGAATGCATGTAAAAAGCCCATGAATGAGTAAACCGGTGGACTTAGGTAGATTGAGTTGCGTAGTGATTCAACAAATGTATTGCCGTTTTACTATGCAGATATTTTTGTAGCAGGCAGGACAATCAACAGCAACATCGGTTGATATAATCTATAGGTTAAAATATAAATTTATATGTAGGTTAGGAAGTAAGAATCTCAGCTAAAATACTCATCACAAAACCCCGACCGCTTTCTATGAAAAATAATATTGTCACTATCCTATTTTTATTTTGTGTTTTTGCCCTGAAAGTGTATTCGGGTATAGATGTAACTTAAAAGAAATCAAATAAAAATCGAATAATTTATTTGTTACATTTAAAACAGTGTTGCTTAGAATAATGTGCCAATGCCAACTGTTGGCAATTTTAAATACTTCTTCAGTGGTCGTGCAATAACTGTAGCTGTGTTATGTGCTGCACAACAAGTATAAAAATTTCCTAATCCAACGATTATGTATAAGGAAAATGATAAAGAAAAATTTATTAAATTAATAAAATAAAATTACGTTGTTGGCATCAAAATTCGTTATAACAATAAATAGTTACATCAAACTTGGTTCCGCTCCGTTTGGCTCGGCCAAAACACACACTTTCGCTCTCGGCTGTTGTGTGTTAATTAGGTACCCACGTCGCACTCATTAATTGAAACTAAGGTTTTATTTGATTGTGACATGGCTTACAAATAGGTAACATAAACAAATGTGGTTCCATTTATTACAATAGAAAACTTATTGGTACTAAGTAATAATTAGTTATACTTAATCACTTGTAAGTAAAACTGAAAGGTTTTACATATTATCTTTTTTTACTTGTGTCTACGAGGGTCCCAAATAATAGGTCTACTGTTACCATACAAAAAAATTGTCCAAACTCATACTTGCACCTAAACAAAAAGTCGTACTTAAGTACGTTTAATTACTTCAAAACCCAACGTAAAATATACCAAAACAAATTTTATAAACCAATGTTCAACCTTTTTTCGCTTGGATTACATAGATTGAAGGTGGTGGTACAATTTCATTAGCTTAATACAATGCCGTGTTAGAGGTGTCAGGAGTACAACCGCGCTATTGGTCGTATAGACGTGGCAAAAGAAACGGTTCTTACGCTTTTTAGTCCCGGGACCAGCAATGGGGACAAATGGGCAGGACGACACCTGCATTTAGGTTAAATACGGTTGTAAATTGGTGCGTGAAATTTTTTATGCTAATATTTAATTCAGAGTTGTTTATGCTGTGTTGTACAATGCCTTTGTTTACCTGCCATGTTCCTATACCAACATTAACTAGGCAAGGCATAATACTTTTTCGCTTACTTAAGGAATGAGTTTCATCACCTAAACACCATGTATTTTATGGAAAGTATAAATAGCTCAGTTTAATAATATTCATATTTTCCACCCTCGATGCAAGCAATCTGCATGTAACATTAATGCACTGCTTATCACTGACTCGCTTAACGGTGCATTTCACAAATCGACCCAATTGCGATATGTGCACATAATACTTGCATTATTATTTTTAAAGTATAATAGGTACCTACTAACCACTTTCATTAGCCGTGGAGTATAGGTACCGGTAAAAATGAATACTATAATTTTTTAAACGCCAAATACGGCTAACAAATTCGACGGAATGCTGTGTCCCGGTTGCCAAGACAACATATCCTTTACACTGTCAGATTTCTGCAACATTATGGCTTCCGGGAGACAGTTTTCCGTCGACAACCTGAGCAGTCAAAGGGGTTTAATCTTACCCCGTTATCATAAGATGTATTGAGTTATGTTGCATCTACATACATTCAAACTTAGGTACATTGATGTATTTAGGTAAACACTTTGATACGGACTTTGTTACGTACAATTATCCTCATCTTTTTTTATGAGGGTTATTTAAAATGTAAGTTATATTTTATGATTGCAATGCTGAAATACTCTAAACAGGGTGAATTAGATTTTTCTATACAGTTCTATTGGATATAAAGAAAATCGCAGTCAATACACGCACATACTCATTCAAGTCAAGTGATTTACGAAATTTACAATTTCCAGGCCAACTATGACCGGGATAACTGAACTCCACTACAACTAAAACCACGATTACCGGAAACCTATCCTCGTAAGACCCAGTGTGCAGTACAATGTACTACCCTTTCATTGAAATTAAAATCATTTTTTTTAAAGAAATAGAGTAGAATTTCTTTTGTTTTATTGTTTTTCGTACAAAACAAAATTCAACCCAATTCACAGCATAGTAAGATTGACTTTAACTATTAAATATTTTAGTACGGTGGGCGTTACGAGGATAAACCAAAATTAATGTATACAAGATTCAGCTTGAGGTTTGAGAGCACTAACCCCACCTGTAAACTTAACGGTGAGTCACCTTTCAGGTCAGCGGATTACCTGGTTTGTTTTAGTTCGGTTCGCGCTCAATAATTCACTATCGTTTTGGTCTGAACTCTTAATTAATAACCCTGATTGTAGTTTAGGTTTTGTTTGTAGAATATTTTTTGGGTTATATTAATCTGGTAAATAATAAATTTACCTCCCATTTCCTCGTTGTCACCCAGTTTTTATAATAACTAATAAAATTATAAGCAGCAATTTAAGTTTTTCGAAATAAACATGTTATTAAAATTGTAACTAAGTATATCTACTTAATTGTTAAGAAACTAATGTTTATATACAAGTAGTGTAGCTAACTATTATAAAAAATAGCCCAAACTAACTCCTTTTTAAAAATAAGCGTAAACTAATTTCCCTCTATAATTTACACCGTCTTGGTAATGATAACCTCGAATTGTACGTAAAACCAGTAATTCCGCGTAATGCCCACACTACAATTACCATCGTTTTGAACTCTTACCTTCGCCCTTCTTCGCGTCACGACCCAAACAAAACTTCACTTCGAAATGTGCTCGTGACCGCAGCGCCCTACTTTTTCTACCACCCCTCCGAAATACTTATTTTCATAGAAATAAGACCTAAAATCAAATAAACAAAAACTACAAATAGCTTATGCAGCTGTTTAGGTGAATCGCAAAGGTAATCTCTAAGAAACTGTCTCCGATGGACGGTAATGGTAAAATGGTTTAGGAAGGTTCGGTCCACCTGATCCTACCACGTAATGGTGCTTACATAAGTAATTTACATTCTTTCCGGGAGTAACGGGTGCAATGGGATTGTTATTTAGAAAGTAAAAAGAGAATGGATAAATAATTCGTTTTACGTATGTTATGGAATAGAAGATGCACGTTTCAAGGAGGTAGTGTAAATTAGTTGAATATCACTTAGTTTAATTTAATCTACATAATCAAATAGATAGGGTACAGGAATCTGAAGTTGATGTGTTGTTGCTTTTCGTCTTGCCATACAAAATCCTATTTAGGTATGTTATGAAACGATGAAACGTAATACCTCCCTAAGTTTAATTTCCGCGGTCAAATATATATTTACGAAATAATGTCGTCCCTGGTTCATATGTAATTCCCTCCGAAGTCGGATAATAGAATAAAACCTAAATACTTGGAAAATGTTCCATCTGATGTTCATGAAAAACAGCGTATATTTTCTTGAAGCTTGGCTCACAATTTTGAATATATCAAATATCGTTGTACCAAATACGAAAAATCCAAAGCTTTTTGCGCCTAATCGTGTTGTATTTTTTTTAATCCACAGCTGTCGTAGATATTAGAAAGCGTTCAACCTCTTTCAATATCCCTTTGTAACATTAGCTGTTATTCTCACGCTTGCTGCCGTGCCACCGCAGGCAAGCCTGAGACAACCAGAATAGTTGGATCTTTGGCTAAACATGGCTGGACGGTTACTAAAGGTCAAGTATGATCGCCCAAATAAATATATGGCTTGCGCTCGGCAATAGGTGACAACGAAGAAAATTCTTGGCGGTGGTTTATTGTGTCCTTTCGAAGTTTTTTTAAGTTATTTAGCTAACTCGTCTGAGTCGGAAGCCTTTATTCATTCTATAAGCGCTTTGCTAATAGGATTATCATAAAATTTATATAATTTCATAACAATTCAGAACTTTGTTTTTGTGCGAGGAATAAAAATACCATTTACGTTTTACATTATTCCAACTACGTGAAAACAGTTATGCGTAATGTAGTCAGTGGTTGTACAAATAAGCCGTTGTTCTTGCTTAAAATGCATAATATATATTTACCAATATAGTATATTGCAAGTTACAATAAAATTGTATTCATTTAAATTTTGTAAGAAAGTGAATGGTGTCAAAATGGCATTGAAAAAATGGAAATATTCTCTTAGGGTAGCTACTTGGCGCATAAGAATGGGAAGCAAACATAGGCAGCAAACGAGCAGACGGATTGCCTGGTGGTAAGCAATTACCGTCGCTCATGAGCACCCGTAACACCAGAGGAGTCACAAGCGCGTTGCCGGCCTTTAAGGGGGGTTGGAGCTCTGGGAACCTTACTCACCAGCAGGAACACAACACTGCATACCTGAACGGTAGCAGTGCTATTATGGCTGTGGTCTTCTGTAAGGAGGAGGTACTTCCCCAGTTGGGCTGCCCCAGATTCAAGCGTGATGGCCATCGCTGTGCCCTACCTCTCATTGTTGGACGTAGTTTAAGGACATACCCAGGTCTTCCGGGTTTGAATAAGTATAAAATTTAATTAGAAAGTTATCGACTCGGTGTTCATACTTAAAAAAAAAAATACTACCATTGAACGACAAACGTGTGCCTGAACACAATTACGGACAAATAATCTGCTACCTTTTCTCTACGTGTTCGTTTTCCGATAATAATCTTTACGCCTTAAAATTTAAGGTTTCTCATTCACTGTTGAAAGCGGTGTTAGCTAGGTTTCCAAACTGAAAATTCTTTAACAATAACAACCGAACTGTGACCATTTTGCAAGCTGTCTGTTCAAACATTGCATAACGAAACAGAATTTAAAGTAAAAGGTTATTTCGTTATTGATTTTAAAGAGGTAACTATGCAATAAAACTTGAATAAATACCTGAACTTTATTGGAACTTTAAACTGTGCTTATCATTCTTACATAAAGATTACATTATAATTTATCTGAAGTAAGGCAACACTATCATTTGTTCCGAGACAATATGTATACATTATAGAAATAATCAATTAATCACCTATGTAAATTACCCGTATCTGTCCATGATAAGCTGTACGAAAACATCTGACTGGCAAGTTTAATGCTTCGTGTAATACGGTGTGATCATCTTACTAATAGGAATATTTTACCTTTCCTATTTTAGTTTCCTTTTGCGAAAGTTAGCAGACTACTTAGGCTGTAGTCAGTTTTAATCAAGAGGGAAATTATAAGGTATGATATAATAGTACATTTCGTTACTAGTGAAAAAAATTTTTTTTTCGACGAGGGTGAACGTTGGAGCCCGAGTGAAACGAGGGTGACAATCACCCGAGTCTTAAAGAAGTTTTTACACGAGTATCGAACCTAATTTTTCATAGCAAGTGCCTTAAAAAGTGAAATTTACAGAAGTAGTTATTTAATCTCATTAATAGGCACTATGCTGGGATTCAGGGGACACCAGCCCCACACACCGGCAATATATTTAGTCATATACCAACACACACCGACAATATATATATAGTCATACCTATATTGTAAAAAATCTCGTCATGCATACAACATGTCCAATAGTCAATACAGAAGGCAGTCGCCTCGCCGGTGTCCAGAAGCGTCAAACTCATACCATGTGTGGTCGACGATCCAATCAGCCGCCATATTATCACCTCTGACCAATGACCTGAGCCGTATCAGTATCATTTACATCTAAGCAAGGTCGAAGTTTTTTCAATACCTCTCTCCCTTCTGTGACCATACCTCTGCGTCCTTGCAGCAGCCTTGTACATCTCGTTCGCACTAAAATAGTACAAGCAAGATGCACAGATAGTAAACTCGATACTCGTTATCGAAAACCGTAAAGTCACAACTCATGGTACGGGTACTGGTGGGTAGGTGTGTAGTAACGGATTAGAGTTGTAAATAGACGTAGACTTTAAGGTTAGGTACGGTTTATCAGATATCCTATCATTCTTTTACGAAACTCGAGAAACAAACAAATTTTAATTAACTCTTTCGTAAAATATAAAGGGTGAAATTTTAATTAACTTACAAATTTATTGACTTTGGTTTTCAATTACCAGCTCGACCCAGTAACGGTATTGTAATTTTAAAGACTATAAATTGAAATATGCTACAGTCCAACAAAGTAAGTGCGTATTTTCAAGTAATTTTTAAAATTGAGTAATAAATTTCGTATTACTGCTTAAGTTTTAACAATTTGTTATGAATAATCTGTTTATATAGATCAATTGTTTCAGATATGATAAGTAAATATGTCAGTACATAATTTATAAGATATGAAATATATATAAAAATAAATAACACCATTTTAGCAAATTGCTTTAAAAACTTCCTCACCAGAATAATACCGTACCGCTTTATCTGTCCCGTTCCAAGTTAAAACTACAGCTACGTCTGTACCCTTACCATGAGTTGTGACATTAAGGTTTTCGATAACGAGTATCGAATTTACTATCTGTGTATCTCGCTTAAACTATTTTAGTGCGAACGAGATGCACAGATAGTAAACTCGATACTCGTTATCGAAAACCTCAAAGTCACAACTCATGGTAAGGGTACAGTTGAGATTAGAAAAGGAAACTCAATTCTGAGGGAATGTGTAACGCGAGCCGCATGTGTCGAGAACGAATTACTGCAACTAGACACGCAGCCGGCTCCAGGGTTTCTCTGTCTTTTATAATTATTATAACATTAAATTTATAATTAGGTGGACCAATAAAAGAAAACCTTTACAGATCATAGTAGTAGGACCTCTAGAAGTAGTATCAACAATCAAGAAAAGAAAAACAGCATATTGTCATCATCATCATCAGGATATAGTAGTCCACTGCTGGACGGAGCCCGGAAGAGCGCCATAGCGCCCTGCCAACAGCTTGCCGCATCCAGCATCTGCCCGCAATCTTTCGCAGATCGTCCACTAGGGGCCTATTTCTCGAACACTTATAACTTGTAATAGAAGCGGAAGCCTCTTTTTGACACCTGTTGTTAGTAAGAGACTTCCGCTTGTATTACAAGTGTGCGAGAAATAGGTAGGGCGTATAACAATATACATAACGTAATATTTTTTTGTTTTTCAACATACACCGTACATACAGTAAGTGATTAGTCTACGGATATCCTGTAGGTCATACGACTAATCATCATCATTTGTATTATCCAACACAACATTACCGATCGTTCTTCTGAAATGACCTCCGACTGGCCTTTTTCAAGTGAAATGTGATGCGTTCAAAACGTGCGGCCATGAACAAATGTCACCAATTTGCTGCGCGAGGTTATACGGAAATCTAAATAGGGCTAAATTGACAGATGTCATGGACCTACAATGGAAAGCACTTAGCTTGGACGTTTTTACTTTGCATTAACGGACTAGCTCGGGTTGCATGTGGAAAATGACCGAAGGTTCATTGAGATTCCTGATTGTAAGTGACGTAGGTAATGCAATTTTCAGCAAAGTTGAGCTAAGAATTATTTTATTTATCCTACATGAGACGTCAACCGTTCATAAAGGCATGGGATGAAACTTTTGGCATAAAGTACTAACACCTGTCTCTTTAACTAATCCATAAATCTAAGGATTTTTAATACTATGACATATTCATACCTCTAGATAAAAAATAAATTACACAGAATGTGCAGTTCTTAATTTAAAAAATAAATGATACCAGTCCATTAAAAAAGGGGAAAACGCTTCGTGTCTATAGATAATTACCTATAACGTTTGTCCAATGTATCGCCAACTTAACCATTGGTAACACACATTGGTGTCACTCTTCACAAGAAATGGGTCAAGTGCACGAGGGTATGATAATGATAACAACCCTACAATAAACAGATAGAGGGTTTGCCCTTATCTATATGTCGGGGGAATCAGGGCGAGCAGCGTAAAAGTTTAATAGGCTATGGTGGCGAAATAGCCGTTTCATGTATGTTGGGGACAAATGAAAAACGAATTCTTTTACAGGTGCTCTGGGTGGGAAGGGTTAATACTAAACGTAGAGTTACAAAACATATTTTTCAACGTGTATGAGACAATATTTGAAACAAGATAATGAATTGATGATAGGTAAAAGGGGGAAGGATTTACTTTTAGGCTGTTCTCGCGATCCACAAACAGTAATCAGTAATCGTGCTGTTCCATAATAAAACCTGAGACTCGTGGGAGCCCGAACCACGAATTTACACATTACGACTATTATACACTAAAATAATGATTACAAAACGTATTGATCATTTAAAAGCGTTTGAATTCAATTAGAACAAAAAAATATAGAACTATTATAATATATAAAATTATTTATCCGTATGTATTACAACATAGCTAATTATAATTAGGTACGTATATCTATGTACTATAGGCAGGTGTCAGTGACGGCGCTTCAAAAATATTGACAGGAAAGCTATTGGCTTTTGTATTCTTCATGAGCTGTAGGAATCACTAAAATAGTAATATCCGGCAAGCAGTGAGGAACCGGGTTACAAAATTACTAAACATACTCTTAATAGGCAACAATAATAAATCTAAAAATAAGAAGTTGGTACTAAATACCAGTCATTCCGTTGAAAGTGAACAGCGGGTGACAGCGGGCTAATTCCAACCAGGGTTATTATTAGTAGGTATTCCTACTTGGCTTAGAATTTCTCTATGACGGTAATCGTGGATATCAGATACTATTATATAACTTTCCAATAATTATAGCTAAACAATCACGCACGCCGTGAGCTACCATGTTCTTAATGTCACTTATTTTACTATAGATCTGTTTAATAAGGTTTGGCGGTTTGTCCATCCAATTACTTAATATGTGAATTATAAGCAATATACGAGTATGTTAAATAGAAAAGGTCATAATTATAATTGCAGAAAATTTTAAAGAAAACCCGCACACTTAAATTTACAATCACAATTTTTTTTTAACTCTTCATTCTCTACTTAGTATCTTCGCGTACTCGCGACTCAAAAGTGCGGTATCCGTTACTACTTCAATAACCGCGGGACAGCTTATGGCGAGTTTTTGGGGCACGATCCCGAGTGCTCTATAGTGTCGGTTGGGGCCTCCGCCTCTAGCGTGTCTTCATCGGTCGGAATGGAACCCCAAGATGACCCGTAGGAGACTCGGTTCTGGCTTGCCTTAATATACGTAGGCCCGCCGGCGACAATTGGTAAGACCTGCTTTCAGTATTCAGAGTTAGCACAATGACTGGCAGGGAAGAGTTCCTGGGAAGAAAATGGCCCACACAACATAGCCCTGTTCTCTTTTTACTTATTTATAATAGCCCCACCACCTGGATACCATGCCTCTGCGAAATCGTTTAATAGTCGCGGCTTGCAGTTAAGTTGCCGCGGTAATCGTAACTAATACATAAAATACCATTATTCTATTGTATAAACCATTTAATTACCTATTTATATTCACTTAACTATGCTCATATTACTTTAACTTACTAGTGTAATATGTATATCTTTAGGTACATCAAACTTTCCAAATGTATTGTACTGAAGTGGAAGTGGTTGAAAAGCAGTAATAAAAGCAGTACGCCAGTTGTTTAGCCGCACAAACGAGATAAGTAAAAAGCAATGGAAACCTGATTGCAAGTGAATGAGTCACCGCTCGGTTGCTCTAGCCATAGACTATGCAAATCGCAAAGTGCAAGCGCGGGAGTAACGTCACCATGTCATCGAATGACTCATTCTGTAAAGATATTGCATTGTACCGGATCTTCTAAACACAGCAATAAACTATATTATTGTCAAAAGCGACCGGTAAGTGACCGGTTTAAATATGGCTTCTATCTCGAATACCGGTGGACTCGGTTACTTTTCTAACGTATCATCATCATCATCATATTCGCCGAATGACGTTTACTGCTGGACATAGCATAGGAAAAAACGTCTTAAGCACCTTGGCGGGATTCACCACGCTTGGCAGGTGGGTTGGCGACCGAATTATCTGTTGATTCGGTTTCAATGGACGCTGCTGCCCATCCGTCGGTTTTTGGTTCAAATGTAATTCAAACAATAAAATACCTATAAATAGCAGTTAAAGATAAAGTGACCTAGGTATGCCATTTTATTGACAATAAACGAGTAGGTATCTAACTCCCTCCTACTAAATTTATTAAGATATTCGATAAAGGAGTGACTGATTTCCATTCTTCGTTTCGCATCCTAGCCCAAAACCACAACATACCCGTAAATAAATACTGCTATGCGTTAAACGTACTAGAATGAATCCGGCCGGCGCATAAGATTCGATTTGTTAGTAATCTCAGCTCATCTCGTCTGCACTCATACATTGACTTCACTGCCAGAAGAAGACGTATAATATTTTTACAATCCAAATGTGCTCCTTGTGACTCGACAACCGGTTCCATTTTCTGCTACATATAGGTACCAGGTAATACAGTAAACCTGCCCTAAAACTACACTAAGATACGAACCATGCTTCACCATGTTCGGTTTGCGGGCGGTCAAATCAGAAATTAAGATAACCAATACATAGTTTAACTACGCTTTTAAGAACTGGACCCTAATTTGGGTGTATGGTTATGTTTGTAAATCTTGGTGCAACCGTTTCCTTATTGGGTGCATGGTTATTGTTAGAATTTCGAGATAGTGAGAATTTCTCTGACGCGTTTGGGTATTAAAATGTCTTGTGTTGTAATATACCTACCATTTCTCGATTTTAAGCACTGAAAACCGATTACGATAATTTTCCACGATATTAAGAAGTTGTACAGAATAGAAATTTATATTGTACCGCAGGGAAACTAATGGTTCTATTTAATATGATGAAGCCTATACATATCCATGTGTATAATTACATACATAGACATAGTATTTGCCATTGATATGCCATTAATTACTGTCGAGAAACTTACTGATTAGGTATTTGTGTTGTCTAAAAATTTTAGGTGACCGCATAGATATATACTTCATGCGATTGTCTCACGAAACGTTATGAAATATATTCTGACGTTTTATTTTTTTAAGCCTACGTTTATCGATTACATAGAGAAATATAACAACAGTTTGTAAGATTAGATTGCATTCTCTGCGGTTTCGAAACGCTTTCAGAGTGAATCATCGTATGTTTGAGATCGTGATAACACGTGATAATGCCGGGTACCTTTTATTTGGGTTGTTAAATATAAAGTGATAAAATTACTGCAGTAAAGATTTTATGAATAGATAGATACATTTGGAATTTTGCCGATACAATAGTGTAAAAGCAAGTAAAGCCCTATTAATGAGAATTATATACCATCTCACCTCAAATAGTAATTACAAACAATATACTAACCTGGATTAAAATCAAATTGATAGATGTCTAATTCTGTTGATGCTACAGGGTATACTAAAAAATCTTAACGATCAGAATCTATAACTATAATGACTTTGTTTTTATCGCTTAACTGATGTGGGTACGTATTTACTGTTATTAAAACCTGTGATATATCCATGACAACCTCTACGTTATCATCTTAACATTAGACTCATAAGGTAACCGGTTGTAGCTATTAATGAAAAGACGAGTTTTTCCCTGTGAGCCAATCCCCTGCAGTCAAGAGCACGATATTATGTCATAATCCATATTGGGTGGATGCGATGATGTGAGTTATAAAAGGATCGTGTTATTTTTCTGCTCCCACGCCGCCTCCGCAATGCATTTTACCTTGTTTATTCCTAAAACATTATTCGACAACTTTAAAGTATCCTTGCGAACTTACCCAGATATTGCCGTTGTTTTTTAATCACGCTTACTTAGTTGTTTTTATACATTTCTACAGTTTAACTATTTTGCTATAGGAACTTATATCTTTCTACGATTTTTTACATTTGGCACGTGAACAATTAGTTCCAGTGAGACCTGATCCAGTTACTCCGCCGGTACATCGCAGACGCCCGCGAAGTGAATGCTCTCGCTGTCTGGCGCAACAACAGAACCGGTCCGGCCGCGCTCTTACCGTCGGCCGACAAGGGAATTGATTTACAGATTTGCCAATTGTAGGTTCACTAGCTTCTACAAAACCATTTTAAAACTTGAAATTTGGTTTTAAATACGGGGTTGCCCGTTTTCCGTACTCCTCTCTGATTACATAAAACCACCAATCGCCTACCCCTATTTATGGAAAGCACTCAAAATGATACGAAAGTGTGATTCGTTAAAGTCGTATTTAAGTAAGATGAACACTTTATAGCCCTAGTTTATTTTATTCTAACGTATGGTGCGTCGAAGGAATGGTTCAGAAGTAAAAAGAAAACCCTAGAGCAGCATAAGTGAACCGTAAGTGTCAAATAGCGGAAACATTCGGTCATTCTACGAAAAAAAACTTATATTTCCATCCAATGATTATAGACATGTAGGTAAGATAAATATCCACCAAGAGAAGATATTATCGGAAATAGATCCATTTTTATACATACGTACAAACTATAATATAAATGGACCATTTTATTTAAAGTTGTATACCCAACTTTTTTTTTATATATTTTTTTGTGTAGTTTCTACTCAGAATCATGAGTCTCAAATACATAAAAAGCTGCAAATTTCAAACGTATAGCGACATCGACAAATGTGTAGTATATTATTTGTCCACGAAGAATCCAAGTTTAAATTCAAATATGTCTGAAAATCCGAGCCAGACGGAATACAAGCGGAAAATTAGTTTCAACCGGCGTAGCCGACTATACGTCATTTGAAAGTTGAAAGGGAAGAGCCCTCATGTGTTATGGAGGGAGGATTATGTTGGATTTTTCATGGACAGTTTTACAAATTGTTGGGGAAACTATGGGGTATGGAGTTATATGTCTCCCCATGATTCATGCGAGGTGCACTTAGTTAAGTCTGAATACGCCCTTTTGTTTTATAGAACGACATGTGCTTTCAGGTTCAGGCGTGTGGGTTTTTTTTTGATACAACGTGTTCTCTACCGTATATGAGTTATTTTAATTTATACTATGTAGTAACGAGCACTGCATGTTTTGCATATTTTCATGTGTCTTTCTCTAGTTCTATGTGTACTCTACATAAGATCTACGTCGTTTTGTCCTAATGCCCTCAAAAAAACTGTAGATAATATAAATAAGAATCTAGATAAATGTCTAATTTCTACAAATACCACTAAATCTGTTATGGTTTTAAGGTTTAGAATTTGGCAAAAGCACTGTTATCTTAGTATACGTGTACGCAGTAATTACTAATTACATTCATATCAAAAATAAAATACTTAGCAAGGTTACTGGTGCACAAAGGTAAATAGGTAAGTATGTTGACGTGTTCGCTATCAAATAAATTTTGCCATTGACCGTCGGAGACCCTTTGATAAAGACTAAAGACCAAGAGAACTATCCAAACACGCTTGCTAATTACCACGCTATCGACAGCGTTCAGTGATGTCGACAAACTAATTGTCAAACAAAGGGTGCGTCAAGCTTGCACGAACCTGCATCGCTGCATTTCATTGCACGCAAAAGGCTTGAGGCACCTTAGGGTTACTGGCTCGGTCTGGAGGTTCTCCTCACACAGTACACTGCGCAAATTTTGAACATCTATCTATACAATTGCTTATTAACTCCTTATCAAGATTATGTCGACCGCTTATAAAAGTTCTCATGATATTTTGTTTATGGTCAGTTTCGTTTGAGAAGCCACAATGTTGAACGTGAACTTTGACAGTAGGTACATGTTTACTATCAGAACGGTGACCAATTACATTTTGAAAAATAAAATCCATTTCAAAAACTAAACTCTAATGACTCCAACCTTCTTCATTATTTTTTATTCTTTTCCTCTGTATCTCTTACAAAGCCAACATAGTTCAAAATAGTTAAAGAACCTGGTCTGGACCGTGCCTCCTTCCTGAGGTTAGATTTAAAATGTATTGTTTAATTGTACAACCAAGTTATGTTCGGTTGTATTTATACCATGGATAACATTTTGAAAGATGGAACACTGATATGTAAATATTTTGTTAAAAAATGTAAAACCACACTCAACTTTTGAAGAATTCTTGTAACAACACTTGTGCTTCGTCTTAATGAATCTTAATTTACGAAGTTTCTTCTTTATCTTCGGAGATAATCGCAAGACGACAATGACGATTGTGGAGAACTACCCAAGTGATAAATCATCCATGTACATAAGTCGCCTATGACCTAGCGTCATCTTTGTAAGCATCATATAAAATTACAATTTTGGTCACGTGTCTACTTGTCATTGACTTCCAGGATGTGTATAAAATTTACCTTAAGATACAACGTGGCACCGAGCGCCAAGGCGATAACGATTTGATAAGAAAACGCGAAGGCACCTGCTTTACTTAGCTATTTCTTGGTATGCCGTTTAATAATAAATATTTTTATCATGCAATAGACCAATTACTATTTTATTGCTTTATTATCAATGGATTATCATGTAATAGCTCATAAAACATACCTGAGCATTACCACCTGAGCACCTTAGCATTCGTTCAATTCTACGAGCAGTGAAAAACGATAAAAATCCTTACAGAACTAAGTATGGTGATTATGATTACCATAGAATTCCCATCATCATATCAGCCAAAAGATATCCACTGCTAGACATAAATATTACTTGTGTCAATTTGGCTGTGCCCTAGTGTTGCTATAGTCGGTGCCGTAGAATACCATAAGTCACTTTAATAACAACTAAACTAATGATATCAAAGATTACTTTGATGGATGAAATTAATATTTATTAGTTCGACTATGAGAATTTAATAAAACATGATTTAATTTAAGAGGATTATTAAGTGCCTTTACGCATATTTGAATAAAAGCAGTTTATAATCTACTAAGTTTTTTTTTATACATTTAAGGAAAACGTTAAATTCGTAGATACATACTCGACGTATACTTAATGGCAGAATTTCTGTTGACCTTCAATTTGTTTCTTTTTCATTTGGGTACGTACATTTTGAGTGAACCTACCTTATATTCCGTAATACTTGAACACGAAAGGTATTGCGGAAGAAAAGTTAAAGGTCAACCCTCGTCATTCTACGGATTCCTGATCCCTATTCCCGGCCTGTAAGGGACAAACGAAACTGCTGTCTAAACTACAAGACGGGAATCAAATTAAACCTCGAGCAAATAGATGAGAGAAAGGATATTGCCTTGAGAGCGTTCCGTGTTGCTACCTACAATTTTTGATACTACCAGCACCGGACAACTTTGTTCGGTCGACACTGCTCGACGCCGGTCGACGTTTTCCGCTCTTATTGCGTGGACTAGACGTTTTTACGATAGGCATTAGCCGAAGGCGCGTCGACTGGTTTGGGGAGACCCTTAGTGTGAACACGACCGTAATGTCAGGGGCGTTAGACTGTGTTATACTAACGACCGCTTTGATATTTCGTGCTAGCGGTGAGGTTCACATTCTTAGATGCATCCAAAGCTAAAGTAACATCAAGTAACTTGATATTAACGCTAAACTTAAGGTATGTTTATAGTTAGGAGGTCTAATGAGTACAGTTTACATAGGTAGCAGTGGTGGTGTGTCAGTTTTATTCTTGGTCAAGTCTGAGCCAATATGGCTTTGCCTTTTATTCAAGAGCCCAAGGAAAACTCTTTAACGGGGGAAATTTTGTAAAGCCGACGTAAATCGGCTTGTATGGATGCGCCGCCGCTGATAGATAGGTAAATATAATTATAACCAATTTATTTAGGTTGAATCAGCAGTTTATATGTATCCGCTGTTTATTTATACCAATAAAGTATCGCATAAAATGGCGTTAAGTTGGAGCAGAGACCTGATATTTATTAAGGTTTGAAACTAGAATAAGATTGCATTTAAATAGCTTTAATATTATTTAAGCAAGCGTAAGCAAGTGATCTTCATAAACCCTCGAAGGTCCTTTAAGGATTTTGCGATTATAATTAATATCCGGGTCAATGGAATCTCTCATCATTGGCCCTACCGTTTGAAGTTTATTTACATTTAATTTCGTGCACATAACTTGAAATACCATTATTAAAGAAAACTTCAGAGGATTATGATATAAGGGTAGTAAAGCCTTTAATAACGAAGCGTTTATTATGTACCTACAGGGGAAACACTGTTTCCTGTCTACGATTTTCATTATATTCTATCTCTTTACATTAAAACATTATAAACTCTTTTATAATTTCAAAGTTAAAGACTTGATTTTCAAAACCAGGATTCCTCTTGAAGACTTAGTATAGGTACGTTTGTAGAGTTGCATGAAAATTTTAAAACTTAATTAATTAGGTAATTTACGTACTTAATTTATTTTGCTTAGAGAGTTGTAGGAGTAATAAATAGTCGTAAAGATAAGTTAACTTTAAAATGAAGGCAAAAATGCAAAAGTGGCCAACTGGTGATTCTAACAAGCGAATTATTTCAAGTATGAAATGGTCAACCTGCAAACCGCAGTATCCAAAAGCCTTCTTAAGTTTCCCGTTTTAATTTGATAAGTAAAGTAACTGTACGCCATCAACTGCGTAAAACGATAAAATCAGCCATGGCAGTCACGTTTGCGAAGCAAAACAGGTGTTTGAATTGAAAAACACAACTTCATCTCCGAACAATCCCTGTAAAGCCGAGATTCATTCAGCTTCCGACACCGACAGTTCCTAGAATGTTTACAATTACGTACCTTATGGGATAATGACTTACAAGAATGAAAATCCGATAGTTTATGTGATAAATGTGAACACAGCACGTTTTTAATACAATTGAAGGCACTGTACGCGCGCGTGCGGATGGTGCGGAAGAGGCGAGAGAACTGAGGGCCGCCCTCTCAGAGAGGGCGGGAGGGGCGACCCTCCATACCATGGGAGCCTCGCTGATAACTTAGTTTTGATGTACATTGATTGCTGACTTTGTTTTTCTGTAAAACTTTTTACTAATCCGGTTAGAAGGACCTATAACACTCTCGGCAATCGGGTTATAAAGTTAACAATGAAACCGAAATGTCAACTTAACTAGTGCTTGTGCTGTAAATGCTTAAACTTATGGTTGACTAAATAATAAAAGCGTCCCGTTATTAATAAGCCTTAATGGCTTACATCATCGCTTACTCAAGTTGATGATACTAGTGTGTGTCGCATATTTTCTTTAAGAAGTTAGGAGCAACAAACCCGTTACAAACTTACCGTTCTCTGCTACTATATAATTAGAAAAAGTTTAGTACTTACTCTAAACAGTAATTGGGATAAGCGTACAAATGCACCTCATGATAAATTTGAATAATGTGCCAGTTTATTACCACACACGCATTTTCCTCGCCGCACCGCCATATCATTTCGTTTCGGACAACATTGGTGAACCAGCTATGTACAGCGTCCACAGCCCGAACTCCGATCTCGCATCGCTCGAGTTATCCGTCGCTCAGTACAGTGCACCAGTGAGGTCGGCGACTCGCTGCATGCAGCGGAGCATCCCGGCCTGCAAACTGGAACACCCTGGTTTCTGCATCTTTCGCCTGGGGCTTTGAATTGGGTCAATGAGAATGGCTGTCGTGGTTTTTTTGTAAGATATTCGGACCGACTTCGATAAATTAGCTTTTTCATTATTAGAGTAACCAGAATGATTTAAATCTAGTTTCAGACAGAATTTTGTACAATTCTTCATTATGTTATTAAAAAAAAAATAGTAATAAATATCCGCAAATCAACAACAATATAATAAAAAACTGACTGACTATTCGAAAGTGCTTACTCTACTTAAATAAAAGAATATAAAAGGAGTCGAAACGAGAGTTTTAGCTTCCTAAGCAGTGCCACTACAGATTAAGATGTCAAAAGTGTGACGTCATCGCCAATTAATAGAAAAAGGACCACACAAATCTATAAGGACAACATAGCATAGTGTTCTCTGAGTATTCTGTAACTTAAGATTCTCTAGATAATAAACTCAAGTTTAGTACAATTTGATATCACTCTAATAAACAAAGTTTGATGAATGGTTTAAGAAAGGTACCACATACAATTTACATAAAAAATTTCACAAAAGTCAAGCCCTCATAAAGGATGACTCACGTTATACCGTCGCGTCTCCTACACGTCACCCTCCCGAGCCCGAGCCTTCCGGACACCTCCGGACCCACCGGACACCTCCTGCAGTTACAACGGAGACAATATGATATTATTCAAATGTGAATAGTTATGAATCGACGAGCAACCATTAGTGTTACAAAGTTTCGAAACAGTATAGCTGAAACACTTCCGCGAAAAAAATGATAAGTACTTATATCATATGTAACGAATAATAAAGGACAATATGTTATATTAGAATATATTTTTGACGTTATGTTTCTGGTTATCGACAAGCACCATTAATCTCTACCCACTCATGTTTTTGCTCGTGACTTAGCCTGGGAACACATACGATAATTCGCTCAGACATAAACTATTAGCTCCTAAAACAGCTTCATACTTATTTAAATCAATAAAATGTAATACCGTGTTGCCTACTTCATTCAACTATCTAACTAACAGCAAAATGGTTTTAGATTATAGAGGTCATTGAAAATCATAAAGTAAGTTTTATGTACCTATTAACAGTCAAGGCAATAAATAAGATACGCGACGTACACACCATTTTACCCTATGCATGACTGTATATACATGTAAGAAAAATCATTTCAAAAATTCAATAAATTATTAAAAGTTACGTTAAATGCAATCTATTTATTCTATCATATTTATAATAAAAGGAATACTTAACTAAATATTTATAGTAATAAAAAACGAATTTTTCACTCAATTGGGTAATGATAATGATTGAACCACTTCAAGTGGAAATAAACCTGTACAATTATACAATCTTATAATATCAGTATTAGTTTTAGTGAGGAGTCGTTAATTAAACCATTTAGAGCTGGGATGCGCAGAATAATAAAACAAAAGAAACTTTTCAAACTGATACCGATTTCGTTAGTAGACAACAAACCAGGAAGCTGAGACAATCTCTCAAAATACTCACAAAGGAACAATGAGTTAGCGCCTGCGGCTCACTTGAGGCACTAAACAACATTACATCATCCACATTTTCCATAGTTTCTTGGCGATCCGTTTGTTAGTCGCTATGTAGTTGAAATAGGGTTTTGATTGCTTGATCGTGAATTTGAAGCGGCTTCAAGTGTATATAGAGTTCATTATAGCATAGTTGAAGTTGCATATATAGTATATTGACTGCTCCACGTTGCTCCTGAACGAACAGTAAAACCATCATCAGCATCGCCGAACATTGTGGTACGGCATGGTGTAAAACCAGAGGAATTGAGGGTGCATGCATTCACTTTGAGTTGGTATTGGTACTATCAGATTGAGGTACGATATCTAAATGGACCCTTCTATTGTCCCTGCGAACAGAAGCCACAGAAGGACGGCAGTAGCG
The DNA here is from genome assembly GCA_022674325.2 of Grapholita molesta. Classification (NCBI taxonomy): domain Eukaryota; kingdom Metazoa; phylum Arthropoda; class Insecta; order Lepidoptera; family Tortricidae; genus Grapholita; species Grapholita molesta. The sequence continues at coordinate 9,093,864 of CP053126.2, forward strand.
ACCCTTTGGAGCTTTCGAACATACTTCGATCGCCAACCCGCCTGCCAAGCGTAGTCCATATGAGAGAGGGATTGGCATATGTCCAGCAATGGATGGCTGTGGCTGACAGGATAGAAATAACCAAAAGGCTGAAGTATAGATTGAAGATTTAATTATTCTGCGGCGCATTGCCATATACGAGTAGGGATCGGCAGATCATAATGTGATTCTTTTAGGCATATGGACAGAAGTGATAGAAAATATCACCGAGGGTTAATAAACATTAACAGCTTAGTTAAGTGTCCGATATCTGACAGGTGTAGCTAGTTTGAATCTGACTTAAACGGTAAATAACAAAAGAGTGAGTGAACTATTTGTTGTTGTTATTCTTTCTCATCAGCCAGGGGACAACTGAAGCATAGTTTGTAACAATAAATGTGGCCCTGCGTACTAGGCGCGCTTGGTAGGTGATCCATCATGGAAGGGACATATAGCTTCTACAAATATCTGTTTTGTGTAATTTAGATGCAATTAAACTTTGAAGAGTGACCCAGTGGAACGTTACCTTGGCAACGAGGGACAAAGTAGTTGATTGAGCCAAAAATATAGTAGTTATAGAACAAATATATAAATATTTCGGGAACTGTCTTACACAAATGCAGGGTAATTTAGGGTTGTTCTGACTTCAGAAAATATATTTAAATTGAGGTTAAGTGTTAAAAGTTCCCGACTCCTAGTCTAGTAGGTTTAGTTTTACAGACTGAAATTAGGCCAGTCATTTTAGTCTAAATAGTCTAAGGTTGAGTATAAATGTAATTATGTCTAGTAGCTGCGTGTCCGAGAAACTAGACCAGCTTTAATCACAAGTCAAGGTACTGGGTAAGCCTCTGATGATCGTGTATTTGGCGACCTTGACTATTCCCCGTTGAACCGTGGCCGATGTGAATCAAAAGCTTTCGTTTTGCCACCTTTGACTTACTTGTACACACTTTAATACGGATTTAATAGATTGTTACGTCTAACTCTATAGGTAAACATCATCGATTTTGTCATGAGTCGTCCGCGATTTACTAATGCATATGTTACAACACGTAATTATTTTATTACTAATAACTAATCAATTTCATTATAACAATTATTATTTTAATTGAAGCTAATAAAAATTGTAGGTTTGTGTTATACTACACCCTGTACTGTAGTTAAGTAAATATCGTAATAAAAACATAATAGCCAATAAGATCTTCTTAAGCGAAATACTGTTATATGCCATTGCTTTCCTTCTTGGCCTACGGGTACTACTCAAGTGCCAGAAAATATGCTGAATCGAAAATATTGAACCAAGTCTCTGAGGGTAGGGACCCTCGCCTCGGGTCGACTAAAGACTAATCATGTAATTTTCAACTTAGATACGCGATCAGGGGGTTGGCCTAATGGGATTGATATTATAGATTTTTGATGGTTTTGGGAAGTAACAATCCCACTGTTGTCTGTATTCACATGCCCACATAATTTTATGGTGACTTGTATCTGTGGCCCTAGCAGCGGCGGCGCCTCCATACAAGCCGATTCCCGCCGGCTTTACTAACTTTCTCGCAGTTCAACAGTTTTCCTTTGGCTCATGAAGAAAAGGTAAACTCATACATATTGGCTCCGTCTTGCCTAAGAAAAAAGTTGACCTACCGCCACTGGGTCCTAATGAAAAACGGTACAAGTTTCAAAGTTTATCACTAGGGCCACAGATATGCGTGGCTGTTACTTTATTTTTGGCTCTTTGTTTAATATGAAAATAAGAACAGGTGTCAAATCCGAAATAATAAGTTCCTTCCGATACTTTATTACAAAAGTTCTACCTACCACATCACTAGTTTAAAATTTACAACTATTGATGTGGTAACATTCATGATATTAATAAGCAAATATTAGGTCTATAATATCAATCAATTAGTTATTACTACGGCAATAGTTTTAAATAAACGAGATGTACTCGTAGGTAATAATAATTAAAAAATTAAGTTTGTTTTTAACCTTACCAAGTAAGCATAAAAAACATGTGCATACGTTAATCGAAAAAAAATATCACATATATTGTAACATCATCGGGTAAGTGTGTATGGACATCATCGGTTCACGTTTTACGTTCAATGTAAACAAATCGGACCCCAGAGCGCCATTCCTTGTCCTGTCCTAATCGTGTTAACATCGATTGGGCATTTGCTCCCCCACGACATGACATAAAACCCAAAGAAACGTAAAGAATGTTTACGACAGACGACATAAAATTTCGTTTAACAATTTGTCACGGGGTGGAAATATAAAAGCTTAATGGACCATGAAGGGATTTAAATTTGGGGAATGCGGCCTCGTAATGGTATTGCATTAATTTTATAAAATATAATGTTGCAAATATTAAAGCCGACTTATTTACCAGGTAAATATTAGCTACATTTTTCTAGAATAAGACAGGTCTTATAAAATATCGCCATACTTATGAGCTTATGAGGCGTGATTTGAATTGGATTAAGTCCAATCAATTTACATTTTAAAAAGTATAATATACATTAACGCCTGATATTAGTTATTCCTTATGATGTACAAACGAGTAAAAATAGTATAATAGTATTATCTGTACCAAAATGAGCATTAGTATTCCCTACATTTCTGCCTTGAGTCAGATACCCGTATCAGTCGTCACCGGATTTCCGGCGAAATCGGGGTGGAATTCCATACAAATGTTTACGTTCTATATTATCACCTTGAGTACAAGAACCATTTTAAATTTTCGGCCTACAAACTGCAATGCCATTCGAAAATCAACCCTGTTACATTTGCTTAGTGTGACACACCTAGTTTTATTTTATTTTTACAGCGGTATTTGGACAACATTAGCAGGGGTTGAAAACAGAGCCCGAGTGAGCCATCAGAAAAGCGTCTTTATGATTTGAGGTACAAAGTTAAGTGTTTTGGTTTAGCCTACTTTTTTAACACCATCAGTAAACGTCAAATCAAATTATTTCATAGAGTATATACCGTGTGTCGCCTACAACTAGAGCAATAAATTAAAACGTAGATTCTTCTCCTTAAACCATGTAACTTTTGTTCAACAACTTTTAAAAATTATGTAGTTTGTAGATTTCTTCTTTTTCATACAAACTAAATAGCATTTTCAATGTACGTTAAAATCAATCAAACTGACATCGCTTGTCACGATACTGACAAAGACAATTTCGAAGTGCATTGCGTCTCCGAATAGAGTTCAAATTGTTCTCAAACCCAAACCACTCGTACAAGTTATTTTTAAAAGTCGCTGAACAAATGATGTTTAGTTGAAGGAGTACAGCCTCCCGCTTAATCTATTGCTCCAGTTACAGGAAACACCCGGTATATGTATATGACACTTGTGCTCAATGTGTGTTAATTTATATGTCAGTTTTTTAATGAACCTATATTAACCTATGATACTCGTAATACGAGTAACGAGTAGCACCTAGTACCTACTTAACTTACTCCTACGCAAAAATAATATCAAATATGTATTTATCAGTAAACGAATATTATACACAGGCGATATACTTCTGCTTTATTTTTGTATTCATAAGAAACTTCTGGAAACGATAGGCGGGTGACATGTAAATATCCCGGAATCCCGACTGCGGTCTTGTCAGAGGGAGGGTATTTTTCCTTTACTTCTTACGCATGATATTCATTCTTACGAGTATGTATCGATAACTGGTAATAATAAGCAAGGAGCAGAGTTTGCATAGGAACAATGTCGTACTAACCGAGTATTACTTATCGATAATGGATAAAACGTCATATTCAATCCCTCACAAATATTGATTTTCTAAATTTTCGCTCCTTGATGAATGTACCTATAATTTTTTTTGTTAATTGAGGATAATGATCTATCTATTGTTAGCTTTTATATAATATTTTAGTACATATTTAGCCTTATTAAATGTTTTCTTTAAAAAAAAACTATAAATTGTTACTGTTGCAACATTGTTAAATATGATTTTATACATTTCCGTTAAAATTATAATTAAAGAGTAAGAGAACGACTTTTGTACGGTTGTTATTGGTCATGGTTTGAGTGACATTATTAATCCTTGATTCCTATTGGTTTGCGGGCATGGCGCCAATTTTCGGAGAGGAGCATGCGTAAAAAAACTTAAATACGGCGTCCCGCCACAGGCACTCAAATGATGAACAAGGAATGTTATAGTGTTAAAATTTTGATAAAATTAAAGTGTGTTATGTTACATGTTGGTTTAAAATTAACGGTAATAATAAATACCAAGTTAAGATTTATTTAGAGTGTATTATTGGTACCTCCTGATTCCTGGATTTTCGTAGGAAGGATTAACACTATAAACCTTTATTGGGGTTAGCCAATTAACACGAGCTTAACCGGTTAAGTCCATACATTATTGACACTAACTCTGGAGTTACCGGTTAACCCTGAGTGGCGCAAGTGGGCCTAACACACTTTAATATTAAAATGTACAAAATATTTATACACTGCCTATAATGTTAGAAGCAAACTCAATAATTACAGGGGATAGCTTAGGATATTTACATTATGTACTCCTATATTCAAAAATAATATTTTACACTGGTTAAGAAAAAACAAATGCACATCTTAAAATAAATAAGAATCAATAATTACGAAAAAAAAACTATTTGTCATAAAAAGTTTTACCTTAAAGTTAAACGAAATAAAATAAATACAAATTGTAGTTCATTCAACTCTTAATACTTTTATATAATAATTTTGACGTAAACAAGTACCCAAGTAAACATATACCTACATGAACATTTTTGGCCAGTTATTCGATCACTTCACGCCGGCTTTGGTGAATAGACATGTGTGACTTATATATGATATAAAACAAGCGTCAATGAATTGTTCTCTTGCTTCGCATACAATGACTAACTTTATGACACCGTAAAATTGCACTTTACGCGTATCAACACATGAATAGATGAAAAACAAAATGTTCGCAGTACCTAGTTAAACTGACGTCGTACCTAAATTCTTGGAATATTATACTACCTATACAGTCACTGCCACAAACAAGAAAGTTTTTTAAGCGCCAAAGTTTCATGGAGTTTTCGAGAAGTCATTTGTGCATTGTGTGTGTCAGTATCTGTGCTTAATTGCTTATATTTTTCAACTCTGTTACATTTGTCCCCAACCCCTTGACGGAATTATTCATATAAATATCCTCTCTAGTCTCTATTTTAGATGGAGAGCTAATAATGAGAGCTGTGAAACCATGTTAGATTCAAACTCAAACTCAAACTCAAACGTTTATTCAGTAAGTAGGCCACAAGGGCACTTTTACACGTCGAGTATACAAAAGTAAAAGAGAAAAATAAAAACTACACCGGTTCTAACCCTACACCTCTGACCCGAGAAGTATTTTGACTTTTATGACCGGCAAGAAACTCGGCGGGACTTATTTTTTCAAAACAGTATTACAAAAGATATCTTATACAAATTACATAAAAATGCGTTATTCTTTAAGAAAACATATCCAACAATTACAAAAAAATTCTGCCAAAGGAAAAATAAAAATAATTATTAATTACTTAAAAGTCCAAATCTGACTGCTAAGAACGAAGTTAACCAAACGTTCGATATGCTTTCTTATCTGAATTGTGTCCTTTATTCTAATTTAGAAATTACAAAATTAGTAATCAAAAGTTTCAAAAAATATTATATGTATAGTTATTTTGTTTTCAAAATATACACAAAAATAGAAATACATGCTTATTACAAATAAACCTCAGAGATGTATAAGGTCTCCAGGTGTCATGATTCCAATATACTAACACTTTTTGTTTTTTAAAGATAAACAAGCACCGAATGAAGTGTATCACGTAAATAAACAAGAAGAAAACTATCTAAATCATAGCCCCAAATAGCCAAAACAGACCGGTCTCCACAAACAGCACCCGTTCACGAGTATGACGCGTATCTCAGCCATCGCCTCCCTCAACCTTTCTTCGGGAAAGTGGCGACCCGATCAACGACGCCACCATAAGCAAAGACTTTTAAGTGAGCATGACATGTTCAGGCTGGCAGGCTCTATCAATTAACAAATTTAGTCACATGTACATCCTGGTGAGAAGCCACATTCTGTGCTTGTCCATTACATACTTAAATAACACTTTAGTTATGAAAGGCATATAGAGAAATGTCTATATGCGTCAGAAGCTATAAATATTTATTTATGCAAATAAATATTCATGAATAATAATATAAATACAATAATTAGGAATGTATAATGTCCCTAAGTGTCTAAAGAGTAAAATAAAACATTATAACAAATAAAATAAAAAAAGAAGAGAACAACATGTCTCGTGTCAAATAAACTGGACACTAGTAGGTAAAGACCATATAGTAATGGAATAATCTGTACTACAGTATCAAGCTACAGGCTTAAAGGCATCCTTATCCTCAATGAAATCTTTCAGAGTATAGTATTCCTTACTTAACAAATAGTGTTTGACGTATGACTTGAATTTATTTTGTGGCAAATTAACTACATCAGTAGGAACTTTATTATAAAAGCGTGTACAGTTTCCGGCGAAAGATGAACGAACCTTGGCGAGGCGGTGGCCGGGCACAGCAATTTGATTTTTATTTCTAGTGTTAAAGCCATGGATATCACGGTTAAGTTTGAATTCTTGGATGTTATTCCGCACATACATAATGTTTTCTAGTATGTATTGAGACGCTACAGTGAGAATATTTGCTTGCTTAAATTTTTCTCTTACGGATGCTCGACCGCGCATTTTATAAATGCCGCGGACAGCTCGTTTCTGTAGCACAAATATGGTCTCAATATCAGCCGCTTTACCCCATAACAGAATTCCATACGACATAACACTGTGAAAGTAACTGAAGTATACCAGCCTGGCAGTCTCAATGTTCGTTAAATGGCTGATCCGCCTCACTGCATAGGCTGCTGAACTAAGTTTCCCTGCTAGGGTGGCTATATGTGGATGCCATTGCAATTTCGCGTCCAGAGTGACTCCCAGGAAAACAGTTTGATTTTCAAATTCCATTGTATCACCGTTTATTGCAATCTTGCTGTTGTTAATCTGCTTGACGTTGGGAAGAGTAAATTTGATGCATTTCGTTTTCTTGGCGTTCAAAAGAAGGTTATTTGCCGTAAACCAGTTCTCTACTGTGGAGATAGCATTGTTAATGCTCTCGAAGTTACTTTCCCTTCTGTCCACTTCAAAAATCAGCGATGTGTCGTCTGCAAACAGCACTATGTCATGTTTATCTTTCACAAGTTTCGGTAGGTCATTAATGTATACCAAAAACAGAAACGGGCCAAGAATAGAGCCCTGAGGTACGCCAAGTGCTATAGCGGACCCGGAAGATTGAGCTCCATTAATAATCACTCGTTGTGTTCTGTTCGAAAGATAAGACGAAACGAGATCAAGGGCCCTGGTTTTTATCCCATAATGGCACAGTTTTCTCTTTAAATTTTCATGATCGACGCAGTCAAACGCCTTCGAAAGATCGCAGAATATTCCAACAGCGTCTTGTTTTTTTTCCCATGCGGCAAATATATGATTGAGAAGGACAGCACCTGCATCAGTGGTCGAGCGACCTTTAGTAAAACCAAATTGATTTCTATCGAGCAATTTGTTTCGGTCGAAATGTGTCAAGAGTTGATTTAGAATTAGCTTCTCGAAAACTTTGCTCAAAGCCGGCAGTATTGAAATTGGCCTGAAATTGGTTGGTTCTAATCTCGATCCTGATTTAAACAGGGGGATGACTTTGCTGTGCTTCATTATATCCGGAAATACTCCTGATTCAATACATCTGTTGAAAATATCAGCTAAGTGTGGTGCAATCGATTCAACAATGGAGTGTAGTACTTTGATTAGATTAAGTACCAGCGAAGGCGCGAACTAACTTTCCCAAAAAAAAAAACATAGAGCTAAAACTAATGAAGACAACCTAAAGCCATATTGGCTTAGCCTTGCCTAAGAAAAATTTGACTCACAGGCACCTGTACCAGTTTTAGGTGCTATACTTTTGTTACACTTCTGGTACCTTCTATCATTCCGACTGCACCGAAAAGCTCTTAGATTCCCAGGTCCCGTGATCAGCAGTGGCATTTAATTCCTAGATATCAAAATTGTACTAGAGTTGTATTTAACAAATGTCTAAATGTATCCTAATAATTTTAACTCTCATAAAGGCTGGTTTTAGAGTTACATTACAAATACAAAAGCAACTTTTCGTTCAAAAACTCTGCCAAAGTCGAACACGCTAAAGGATGAACCACTGTTTCTAGATTATTTGGTTCTGCTGACTAATTTCAAATTATAATACTTATTCATAATAAAAATAACAACTTATTTCCATCAGTGTGACGTAAATGTTCATTTCTCTGTGAGCCAAGCACGGGCAGAAAACAGACTATAAATATATTTTTTTAATTTCTCCTTTTTTTTCTACATATACTAAAGAAATTGTTCACTTGCATACTTAAAAGTTAGTATCACAGTTTTATAGTTAATATCTTAATATTAGGTATATGTATAGGTAACTTGGCGCAAGCAATGGGTTCTGAAATATCGGGAACTCAAAAACAAAAATATTAATATAATATAGTGCATACTTTCTAGGGTTCACTAATTAGTTTCTACAGGGGCCCGGTTATTAAAATAAAATGACAGCTGCAGTTTTCATTATGTTTATGAATATCGTTAGAAAATATCTTCGATATTTTAATCAAAAGAAAAATAGAAAAAAATTACTCGCAGCGGGACTCGATTCGTTAGAAAAATTCTGGTGTAGTCCTATTAAAATTCTAATTTCCGTTCAATCATGTTTTGACAGCATAGAGAAAAAATATTATACTATTCTTGAATACGATTCATTTCGGTACAGCAGGCAAGCAGGACTGCTTAATTTTATGGTCATGTTTTTTGATCTTCGAACACTTATTTGATCAAATTAAGAGATTTTGCGAACATACACCACGAACAAATGAATTCAAATAAGCTGAGGGACAGGGGTTGTGATCTGCGATTCAGGTCGTATCTGACACCATCTTTCATTTTTACCCCAATTAAGACGTCATGAGCGTGACAGAAACAAACGTCCGAAATTTACGAATATCGTTTTTGGTGGGTGCGCCTCTGATCTCGCTGACCATTCAACGTGGTAACACTGCCAACGTCATGGGGACATTTGGGTCGGATATTATTCGGGACTGGTCATTTAGATGGTTCCTGGTACTCCGCGTTTAGACATGCTGGCTCGTCACTCGCCTCGCTATTCGTCGAAACGTTTGACGAGACTTTGCCAATACAAAAACTCAATGCGAGGGACGAGAGGAATAGCGAGACGTCCGCGTACATTCGCCTCGGTACTCGCGCGAATGTGTGGCGGCAGCATTAGAAGATAAGTTAGACGAAACCTGTTGCGGATATTATAAAAAAAAAAGTAATTTTTCATCGTCATAAGTATTCCTACAGTATTACCATGCTGCCAGAAAACAATTAATTACCACATGCTTAATTTTAGATTTTAATAAATCTTTAAAAAAATACATACCGGTACTACCATTAAGTAAAATATAAGGGAAAATGCCACCTAAATAACTTTTTTTATTGAGTTACGAGTATATGACATCATTATATAATATTACATACGCACACATATACCTATAGCATACAAATAACTTCATATTTTAAGTTATTTCAAGATATTTTTTATTCACCGACGTACCTATACATATGTTTGCAATACAACTGCCCGTCCCAGAAAAAAGTGGGCTGTTACAGTTTCTTATACATATAGCAATGTAATCAAAATATGAATTGTTGTACTTGTACCTACAGTCGGCATCAGATATATCGGAGCTATGGAAGTGGTCACAATTATCTGAAAATGCACTTATGGACTTGACAATAAAGGCGTTGCTCAGATATTTGTGACCATATGTAAAATACTTATTTAGTCACTCGAGTTTTTTATTTCTCTATAATATAATTGTGGTCGTGCTTGCCTTACCTACATTCTGCTATATAAATGTCGCGACTACAATGCAAGACATTCAGACTTCAACAGTCGCAAACATGAGGCTCCAATCGTTGTGGCTGCTAGTGGTAGTCTTTTTTGTGGTAACTATACTATATTATTTTCTTTACTTCGATTACGTCTATTGGAAAATGCTAATACTTTGTAAATTATTGATCTAGCATAGCAAAGCATCCCAAAATTAATTTTAATATTAAGACTTTCTTTCTCCAGCTCTGTAGGAAAGTTTTCAAAAGACTGAACTGACTTTTAAAAAGAATTTGTGACCGACAGACGACAAGCTGCCATCATCCTCAAGCAACGCAATAGGGACTTTTGTGAATTTGTCACTTAAAACTCTTTCAGAAACGAAAAATTTAAACTTTTTAAATTAAGATTAAAATTAAAATTTACATATTTCGTACAAAATATTGGTGACAAACTTTTGAGTGATTATTTTAGATTTTTGATTCTGTTAATTCGAAAGCTAGGAAATCAAAAATGGGCCCTCTGTTCGATATTATACGAGGACTGCATTTTTTAGACCGATTTTAGATTCTTACCGTTGTTTATAAATATTTTGTAAATAGGTGCCTACCTAACTTATTGGTCAGTTTAAGTATTAAATATCATAACATATATATAGCATAACACGTTACACTTCTAAATTTCGTTTAAGATTATGATATAAACATATATAGTGGAAATATAATAATATGTACCTCTATTATATTTTTATAGAAGTATTATGTAAAACCTAGCCTAAGATTTAAAATGAATAAAGGAGTAATCTGTGTCATACCATTTAAATTAAGCTAGACGTTTAATTATATTACCCATTGATAAATATTTTTAGGATTGTAAAACGTAAGTATAACTAAATGTGATTTTTCTGTTTCGTAGGTGGTTACGTACGAGGCTGAAAATGAAGGTGAGTTATATCTTTAACGATGACATGAGCATTATAGGTATTTGTGATGAGCAATGAAATCGTGTTTTATATTTATTAACAAATTATTAACAGTCAAGATCAATTTCAGTAACCGCAGCACCATGTGGCCACCGCGGGCATCCCAAACACAAACATGATTGCGACGACGATGATGATGATGATGATGACGATGATAGAGACAAGCACAAGAAAGATAAAGACAAGCATAAGAAGCATAAACGCAAAGGTAAAGATGACGACGATGATAAAGACGATGACGATGATAAAGACGATGATAAGGATAAGAACAAGAAGGATAAAGACAAGCCTAAGAAGGATAAAGGCAAAGACGATGATAAGGATAAAAACAAAGGCAAAGGTAAGAAAAAGGAAGCCGATAAATTGAAAGAAAAAGAGAAGAAAATAGCGAAAGAAGGAAAAGGTAAGTCCATTTAAATAAAAAACTAATAATTTCTTGTTGGATTTAATGAATACTAATCTAAACATACCAAATAAGTAATAATAATAATTAAGTTAATCAAGCTGAATAAAAATAACTTTGGAGAACTGGATTTTCTATATCCAGACATAGTCCTTGTTTAATGACAAGCAGTTAATGTACGCTAAAGTCATGTACTACAAATAAGACAACCAATCGACCATCGTACTCAAATTGCAGTAAGGTAAAGTCAGGGAAGATTGGATGGTTTTACGAGGGATAACCTAAGATGAAAAATAAGTCGCCTGTAATGCTAATGCTATACTGAAGTTATTTTTTTATCTCACACCTCAAAAAGACTTAGAAGATTCGATCTTGTCCCACTTCCCCCTACTTATAAAAACCTAAGTTTCCTAACGTAAGTTAAATAAGTTTACATTTTATTTAAATACGTTAATTAGATATCATTTGTTTCAGAAATCCTTAAAGATATCGGTAAGTTGTGTGTTTCTTAAAGTTTTTCTTGATATTCTTTAAACAAATCTCAACCAAACTATTTTTTTAAACTTTAAGTACTTAATTTTCATTTATCATCAGAGCTAAAATTTGAAGCAAGTTGAATATTTAATTATTTTATCGTAGTTAATAACATGCATATGCAGGCAGTGACATTGCAAACATATGCATAATATTTTTGCATATGCTTAAGGCTTTTATAACATATAAGCAAACAATAGCATATTATTGTACTTACAAAACAGATGTGCACTCGTACTAAAGAGCGAAATGGATATTTCTATGTTTTATTCTTTTACAGGTGAAATGGTGTCGGATTTTTTTTCACGATAAAGGAGTGTTGCAGAGCCGCCGTGATCAAATATGACTATAATTTAAAATAAGAATGTATTCATTTATAATAGTATTACATTTTATGTTGAACTGATGTATTCATTTAATAATGTTCACCTTTTTGTGTATTTTCTCCTAGTAAATTAGTGGATAAGATTATTTCTGAACAAAACCTAATTATAAACTGAGTCTACTTTGATCTTACTTGAATATTATTGCAACTGAGTTTGTTCATAAATGATTAGTTGTCCGGTTGTGATCACTTATATTAAATAATTAAGGGGAAACTGTGGACAGACTCCTTCGATAGGGATATTAGATATAGTTTTTATAAAGCTCCCTTCATTAGTTCGTAGGAATTAAGAAGCCGATTCAAAAGATAAGAAAAATAAGTTCTAAGAAACAAGGAAAACAATAAAAATAAATAAGTATTTAGTTAATGTATGCAATCAAGAAAGCACTAGACATGAAAGGTAGAGTTGATCGCTTCCATTCCTTATTCTTGCCGTTCCTAACGGAATATTACAGGTTGCTTCTAGATATAGAACATTACAAAACGATCGGAAGGCGCACGTAACTGAAGCAATGCAAAATGCAACTGGAAACTGTTATAATCATTTCAGTGCCACGATCCGTGGGCCATTCTTTCGTTTAGTGACGCAAGTTGGCCAGTTAATTTCAAAACAGATTATCAACAATTTTCTTGGATAATAAAACACAGGTTTCCTACCCATCAGCGGCGGCGCATCCATACATATAGATTCCCGTCAGTTTAAAAAGTTTATTTACATTTTTCTGTCACGATAATTCTGTTTCATTGAAGGATCATAATACGGTATAATGTAAAGTTTTACTTTATCTCCATAGCAAATGTATGAAAACAGTTTTCTTTAATTTCTGGCTTTTTTGTACATTACCGAAAGTTAACCCCAAGGAAACTATTAATACCGGATAAAAATGGAATCGATTGACCTAACGTAACATAAAAAATACATGTATTTTTTTTTTATTCATTACAAATCGTATGGGGAAAGTTTTTCCCGATTTATGGCTTTTGTAGCTGGATTTTTATGTCTCATACAAACTTTTGATCCTGGACAGGAATGGGATCGATTAGCAAGAAAAATAGTTAGTTAAAACTTACCATTTTCTCGCATCCTGTATGTTTTTTCCAAAATCAGTAAACCCCAAACTTCATTAATTAGAAATCAAAGGAAGGTCTCCTAATACCATTTTCGCCTAGCAACACGGGATCTGGTAGCTGATGCCCTCAATGAAACAACATCTAATTCCACCCTGTATAACAATATGACGAACGCGGAAACATCGTTTGCATTAATTACTCGTACGAGTAGTATAATGTATTCAGCTATCTAAACCTCGAAATGTTTAGTCCCGCCGTAGTATCACATAATGTAAAGCCACGCCGCGTAGCAAATATACCTTCTATAGTTTAAACAAAGAATGAAGAATTTACGGTGGGTTCCTAAATTAAAATAATCAATCAGCCAATCGCGTACTTATAGTGTACCGGGGTTGGTACCTGTTAGCTATAAATTAAATATTCCTATTTATTTTATTTTATTATCTTATTAAAATAAATATTTATCAGATTATACACTTAGATATTATTATTATCCAAAATAACCTTTTCTCTCACTTTTAAATTCAAGTAATCATAATACAAAACTGCATAAGGAACTCCACATAACCACGCGGAAGTAGAGACACATAGGTAAAAGCTTTCATAAGTTATTTCAATTACTTTCCAAAATAAATCGAAAATACTATGGAAGCGCTGATGGTGACCTAGCGGTAATGCCCGGAATACACGAGGCTAGTTTTTCAAGCCAGTATAGTAAGCTAGTTAATAAGCTAGTAAGCTAGTAAAACTGTCCTGGCTTGAACCCAGGCTAGTGCTGTCTACATGATGCCAGTAATTTTAAGTCAGTTCGAGTGCCAGTACCTTTGCAAAGTATCGTAAAAAAATCGTCAATATGAACGTAATTCGTAAAAAATAACATAGCATGAATGAAACAATTACTTAAAAAACTATGTAAATGTGTACTAGATGAATTACTTGAAGATATATTTAAAAAAACGTGTATGGACAAATGGCACTAGCCGGACGGATACTAGCTTCACCGGCCGCACGAAGATAGTACACAAGCCAGGCTAGCGAAATCGGTGGTGGGGGGCGCTACTAGCTCAAAAAATAGAACGGCAAGCTATTAAAACTATCCTGGCTTCAGCACTAGCTTACTAGCCTAAAAGTTAAGCTAGTTTTGTATACACGAAGATAGACGCACTAGCTTGCTAGCTTACTAGCACTAGCTTACTATACTGGCTTGAAAAACTAGCCTCGTGTATTCCGGGCATAAGAAGGTGCGATTTGCAATCCAGAGGTCGCAGGTTCGAACCCCGGCGCCAGAAATAGTAAATAATATACGTTTATAAAAGGTGTATTTTTAGTTATGAAATAATATTGTGTATATCTTTGCCTATGTGAGGATACATACGACGTGGGTATGCTTACAGTAATATAGTGTGAAAATATAAGTAAGTAGGTACAAGACCGATACAAAGAGGAAATGCCGCCAGCATCCTTGGTACAATGCCTCATGCCTTTTTTAGATTTAATGTAGTAAGTAGATAAATACTATATAATTGTAATTATTGCAAATAAAAAGTAATAGTTTAGTAAGTACATAAGTTTTTCTACTTCCGCAGTTGGTCGGTTTTTTTAAGGTACCTACGGAATTGTAAAACTCGCAATGCACAAGAATGACTCGCACTTGAACAGGTTTATACAAACCAGTGAATATA
This sequence comes from Grapholita molesta, assembly GCA_022674325.2. Lineage (NCBI taxonomy): Eukaryota > Metazoa > Arthropoda > Insecta > Lepidoptera > Tortricidae > Grapholita > Grapholita molesta. Next base: position 9,108,945 of record CP053126.2, read on the forward strand.
CTGTTAATAATTGATGTCATTTGAAAATTATTTTATTTATAAGTAAAAAAGTCAAATAGGTAGGTATTTACCTAGGTTTTTTTTTTTTTATAAAAGACTGACCAGCGTTTGACCTCAGTCGCACCTGATGGAAAGTGACGACGAGGTCGAGGGTGTAGCACGCTGGTTCAGTAACAGCCTATTCACTCTTGCCTTGAAAAGACCCAAATTATATCTTACCGGGAATACAGACGAAGGGAGCGAATTCCATTCCTTAGCAGTCCGCATTAGGAAGGTAGAAGCGAATCGCTTCGTGCGAATGAATGGAATATTCACAACGTAAGGATGAAACCGCTCCCCTCGTCTGGACGTCCGGTGGAGGAACGGAGATGGCGGAATTAACACTCTCCAAAATGTATCCTGTAAAACACAGACAAACTAGCAACCCTGCGACGGTGCTCAATGGTAGATGATGAGTCTTTATTACTTACAGGTGTGGTTGAAGCGTGTGTGTTATACTCCAAGGCACGGGCTAGACACGTGACTATATCCGTAAAAAAATAAAATAGATTCCACTAATTAAGTCTTTTGTGTGCCATTCCGGGCTGCGAGACCGTGTCAAAATATTGCTATATAAATGTTGCGGCTTTGTCATGATAAACTGTCAGACAAAACAACACGACAATATGAGAAGACATTCAGTTTGGCTGTTCCTGGCGATATTTATTGTTGTAAGTATTATCTATTTTATTTTCTTGTGCCGATATTGCGTCACTGTAAATATAGGAAACTTATTAGAATTGATAGATAATACTATAGAAAATAGTATTGAGAAGAATTTCCACTAAAAATTTTAAAGATTTATTTTTAAACTTTTCAGATATTATCCTACGTTGCCGAAAATGAAGGTCAGTAAATCAATTTCAAAACCATAATTCAACATGCAATAGTTATACATAGTGAATAGTATATTGCAGTAAATTTCAGAATATTTGCTGCTTATATTCCGAAATAAAACAACTAAAACGGATTAAATCGCGTATACTAAGTGTACAAAATGCATGTGTCCGTTTTTGCTATGAAGTTCCCAAACGTGCTCATATCACCCCATTTCTCAATGACAAGGAACTCCTAAATATGGAAAACCGAAGGCAACTACACCTAGCTTACACAGTCAGAAAAGTCTTAGAATTTCAGACGCCTTATTATCTGTACGAGAAACTAAAATGGGTTAAAGACTCGCGCGTCAGGTCGATGAGAAGCTGTACCAAACTCTTAATGCCGAAACACAAAACGGCGTTCTTTAGGGGGAGTTTTAAATTTGCTGCTGCCAAGGTATGGAATGACCTACCACCACCTCTCCGGGAGCCTATGTCTCTACTTAAGTTCAAACGATTAGTGCAAGCGCACTTATTAACCTGGCAGAGCAAATCTAACCCTCAATCGTAACTATAATATTATTATAATCATAGGTAGGTTCTGACTTGTTTAGTTTTTGGTAGTACCTTATAAGTATATGTATGCACACACACGCACACGCACACACACACACACACACACACACACGCGCGCGCGCGCGCGCACGCACACACACACACACACACACACACACACACACACACACACACACACACACACACACACTCGCACACACACACACAGACGCGAGCAACTTTTGGTGATAATGTTTTTCATTATTGTAATTTTTCCTTTTTTCTCTTTTCCTTGTTAATTCACCAAAGTGTCACTAAACTTGTATTCTGTATAGGAGCACAAAAAGTCAAAAAATATTATGTATGATGCTTTGCTACTCTCCCACTCTAGTCTGGGGTTGGTCTGAAAACCAGCGCCGAGCATCTTTGCCCGGCACACGCTGAGACCGATACCCATTGCCCTGTACCAACCTACTTAAGACTTATTTATTTTTAATGTCTGTCTTGTTTATATTGTAATTGTTTCCTTGTATCATTTCCCTATTCCTTTTTTTGGCAATAAACGATTCTTATTCTTATTACTAATTTAAACTTCGTCCCGACGTTTCGAACCCTTTAGCAGCGTTCGTGGTCATCGGCTTATATTCTGAATAAAAATATATCTTACTAGCAGCCCGCCCCTGCGTCGCACGTGTATGTTAGTAGATAATTAGATTAATAGAAATAGAGCTTACATAATTATCGAAAGGGTCTCTGCGCGTCGGCTCGATCTGGCTCCGCATACGCCTCCCAAATGTCCGGAATACCATTGTTCCGTGTACGGAAAAGACATACAAATAATGTTCCCTATGTTTATCTCATCATATCTAATGGTGAAATACCTAATTGTTCGAATCAGTTCAATAGATTCTAAGCCTATTCAATTCAAACAATCAAATATTTTTCTTTAGGTATACTTATAAAGAAAAATATTTGATTGTTTGAATTGTTGTTTATATTTGATTGTTTGAACACTTGTTGATAACATTCTAACTACCCGCCATGCCTTAACACGGGTGTACCATGTAACATATTGCCTCCCCTCGAATCACTCCATCTATTATTTAAAACGATATTCAAATATGTTTTGTAGTTTAACAAGACATAAATGGACAGACAGCGAAAGCGACTTTGTTTTATTTATAGATAATACTTATTTAATATATTATAGCTTTAGGTAAGGGCGTGTGCACTCTAGTGTGTCTGTCCCGCGTTTTCTTGGCTTTCCCACAAAGCGGAGACGCCGTGTTCCGATTACTATAGAATCACAAGAGGAAAACGCAGTGTTCGCCGCTATAGTGAGCACACGTGCTTGAACTGAGGACCGAACTCCTCAGGGTGTCAGGAGGGGCGCGAAAAAGACTTATAGTATTTTGGGTAAACCCCTATAAAACAAGTGATTGCTAACATTGCAGTGACAGCAGCCGCAGCCCCTGAGCCTTGCTTTTTCGACCTGCCGCCCTTCCGGCCCCGGCGCAGGAGGCCCAAGGATGTTGATGATGATGACGACGAGAAGCCAGACAAAGACAAGGACAAGGATAAACTAAAAAAAGTACCCGGACAGCTGTTAGACCGTAAGTACATTGCAGGAAGTTACTAAGCGGGCGATATGTTCAAAATGAGCTTGACACTTTATTGGCCACTAAGCCCACTTTTAGCTACCTACTTCTGCTGCTGAATACTTCCTTACAAGTATCACATATAGTGTATTAAATCAAATAAAATATTATATCTTAGAAAACTAGTTAAACATGTATTTATATTTTTGTTTCAGAAATATCCAACGACATTAGTAAGTACCTCTTGCTTTTAAAATTTAAATTACAGGTAATAATAATAGTATTCTCCTATTTTCCTATTGTCACGCGCATGAGTTAGGTCGTATAACCTTGATCAACTCTTGTACGTGGACCAGCAGAAACCATGTAGGTAACGAAATCACCGTCAGGATGCATAGAACAGTTGAAGAGATTACGTACAGCTTTTGAAGAAATGAAGTCAGCTTAGATCTAGGATGATAACCAATTAGATAACATATATTTGACGCGATTTCTGTGATCGTTTTATATTGCTAATGGGTGACTACACTTTTTAACCCACGAAATAAATAAAAATATATTCGTCGAATTGAGAACCTCATCCCTTTGTATTTCGTCGGAAAAACGGAGGAGCTGTCAGCATATATCATGAGATTCATGAGCTATAAACTTTCACGTCACACTGGGCGGTAAGAGAGATATACCGCCCGAGGGCGCGACGGAAAATCTCACTTTACACCCAGATGAAGACGTAAAACTTTGTACGCACCACGGGCGGTAATAAAGAAGGCCTCAGATCGCTTGTTTATTACCCTCACCTACTGTTCAGGTCACAAATACCCGCGCTCTGAGCCATTCTTTGTTTTATCGCCCTGGGTACTTAATATACTATTTCACAACTACGAACAAAATCAAGTGAAAAATATGGACCTAACGATTTAACCGCTAATAAATATCCGAGACATTGTCCGTTGTATGCACCCGGGTCATGCCTTGAAGTAATAAAAAAACTTAAAAATAGGAGTGCCAGTTATTTTTAAATCGCAATGTTTTATACAAGAGGAGCCGTTTATAAATGATGATGATATTGATGATATAAGGATGATAAGACCCCTGCAGGAAAGACGAACCTAAATCTGCATAACCCACTCATATTTTTACACTTACCAACTTGTGTTACGTAGGTACAGTCAGCGTCATATAGTTGGTAGCATCCAAAGTACTCATAAAGTTCGGTACATAGGCCTCCCCCGAAGCGACCTCCCATCCCATTGGCCTCCTCCACTGTCTTGCTAAGACTGTCGCTGCGTGTATTTTTTTTTAATATTGTGTATTTCTTTTACAGAGAAACTGATGAAACTACTTTAATGGCTCATTAAACCCTTTGAACGCAAAGAACCCCTAAAGTGGTCACGTGATGTCGTGCCTACCACGCCACCCACCATTAATTTATCTATGGCGGACGCTGTCAAAGGAATTTTCCCGCTGACAAATAAGTGTTATATTCATTCTTCACTAGTCGAGACGTTGGCGAACTCTTTACATTTTGACAAGAGAGGAAAAGCGTTCAAAAGGTTAAGTATTCCGGATAATAAATATTTAAATACTGTTGAATTATATAGTTGACATTAAATGTTGGTTCTGTTTTATTTTAATTATGAAAGCTTTGTGTTGAATGCGAATAAATTGAAGAATTTACCTACTATTTTGTTGTTATACTGTCCTGTTGTCTAGGGGACACAAATAGAAAATTTTGTTCTAAAAATTGTTATACCGATTTATTAATGTTATGTAGGCTTTTACTAGCAGTCCTTACAATCTGCACAAAAGTGCATGGTGCATGTTTCGACAGACACAAGTTCAACTGTGCATTTAGTATGGAGATGTGACCCCAAAGTAGAAGCATGGACTGCAGAAGAATAGGTTCATGCCCCCACATTGGAGGCAAGCGGACAGGGCTAATGTTGTCCAGGGGTCAGTAACTGTGGCAACGAATGACACGAAAAAGTTCACTAACCCAAATAACTAACTTTTCATGTACATTTATATACATATAAAAGAAAAAACCAATATCAATTTATATTATTTTTTTAATCAGACTCATTTCACAACATAACAAAAACTCATACATCACTCGAGATTATTTTACAACATAGGCTTTACACTTACAAAATTAGGCTGCCGACGTTGTAAAATCACTCACTAACGACACATAGTGTCGCAAATAAAATGACGCTGCGAACTTACAGAGACGCTACATTCACACAACCGTCTCGGATAAGTAAGCAGTGCTTTAAAATGAGCGTGACTTATGTACACGAGATGCATACAATAAATAGATACTCGTGGCGTCCAGATAGTTTCACACGTTATAGTACTAAGGAACGTTAGGGCCCGTGCACACTGCGCTCGGCACTGGGGGCACGGGCCCCAAGTGCTGGAACGTTTCACTCTTGTACCCGGCGGTACTAATGTCTATACACTATTCACTACGCTTGCTTACAGCTCATCATGCTCCTCCTGTGAACAAATCAAATAAAAACACGTTAAAAAAATAGACATATCTATGCTATACACACCTTACCTAGACGTTTCCTTGAGTTTCAATCGGTTATAAAAACAAATAGGTACCTACAGTACAATAACTCTTGCAAATCTCAAACAGAACATTCAACCTAACTCATTATGATACGATGGAAAATTAGATGTACATATTTATGGACTTAACTGTATAGAGAAACAAATAAGGGTCGTGAAAAGAAATGGATAGTAGAGATTCATTGTATGAAATCCGTGTAAATTCCAATAGTGAAATCTCTGATATAAACATGTAGAATTTAAAGTAGCTTTTTGATAAAGTTGCTATGTATTTTTATTTTTATTAGATACGTAGAATAATCAAAACAAAGCTACATAAACCTAGCTTTGTGAAATGTTTACAATGTATTTGTTTGCAATTGGTCACTTGCCAGCACCCTTTGTTAGCATTTGTTAAGCTACTGACGTCAAAGCAGAACGCATTCTTTGTTTCTTTACTCAAATTAAATAAAAGGAACAAACAATTTATTGCAGCAATATATCTGCCTACATTATCTTCTACATTTCAAGCCAATGTCGCAATAGGTATATTTGCAGAAGTCATGATGGTGATGAAACCAAAAGATGATTAATTATCTACCCATGCATAAAAGAGAAAGCAGAAAGACTATGACTTCAAACACTGACTTGTGCAATTCATACAAGTCTGCAACTATTTGTGATACTTTGATATTCATTTCGTGACGTTGACATTTGAGTTTTAGTTTTTGACGATGTTCCACTGCCAATATTGTAGTTATTGTAGTGTAGAGAACAGATTAGTCCCCAAATAGAGCTACCCACTAATGCTTCTACATATGGTAATTATGCTATTACCATATGTAGAAGCATTTACCTAGAATAGAGGTGGAAATGAGCACTTACCACAGGCGCCGCTTCACCGGCCTCATCATCCAGATCCTCATCATCCTCCTCATCGTCAGGCCTCTCAGCCTTCTCCTTCTCTCTCTCCGCCTCATCCTGCTCAGTCTTCATCTTCTTCTCTCCCTCTTGTGTCTTCTTAATGGTCTCCCCGCGCTCCTTGGCCAGCTCGATGTCATCCGTGAACAGGATGTTGTCGAAGATGGTGCCGCTCTTGACCTGCCAGAGGTCGAGACCGACGGAGCAGATCTCGTCACGCTTGTACAGCTGTGCGTCGGGAGTGTATTCCGGGTTGTCGATCTCTGGGTGGATCCAGGGGCCCTTGTAAGCGGGGTTGTCGATCTATGGAAAATTGAGAAACATGTTACACAAATGGTTTGAACGCAGAGATGTGAGCAAAGAATACTTCTTTCACGCGTGACACGAGGTATTTTTCTAAATGTTTCAATAATCATAAATAGTTTGACAAAATGTAGCGGAAGTTTAACGATTTTGCCACATCTTACTCGGATTGCTTTTAATTCAATTGACACGATACATACGTCCCACAATCATTTGTTCATGAATGCAAAAATTGCCGTTAAAAGTTAATTACTTACAGTCTGTCAGTTAAGAATACAATTACACAAACGAAATAAAAAAATAGATTACTTATACGAAACTTAGCTTAAATTAGATTCTTACTGGTATTATTTTAGAGTGCATTAACTATTGACACGCGTCATGTACACGACCTTAGTCAAATCAAGTTATTAGCAAACAGTCCGTAAACGTTAGTACATCAAGACACCAACTTCACTTTCGAGCGAGTCTTGTAGGATTCAACATATTCAGAAATTATTAGAGGCATTTTACTTTTTTAAACAAAACACTTGAGGTTACTATGGTATGCCGTGTCAACAGCTTTAAATATACAAAAATATCGTCCAGCTTGGGATCTCGGCAGGTTCATTCTTTCGTTTTTCATACTTCCTAATTCAACATCAATGAATTATTAATTGTTGTCGTTTTTTAAGGTGTTAATCTGTCTTAAGTATTAATCCAATATGCGACCGACTCTGCTTACCTGCTTAGGCGCCCAGACGCCCTTGTACTCCGGGTTGTCGATCATGGGGGGCTCCCACTCGCCATCCATCTCATCGTCCCAATCGTCGGGCTTGGCCGCGTCCGGGTCGGGGATGTGCTCTGGCTTCTCCCAGTCGTCGGGTTTCTTGTCTTCAGGGTCGGGGATGGTGGCGCGGTCGTCCCAGTCCTCTGGCTTCTTGGCTTCAGGATCCTAAGAAAATTAAAAAACCTTTAAACTAACTAACCTTGGGACCATCTTACTTGAACAGATACACTAGTCCTGCAATAAGCTCAATAAGGATTGTGTAGGAAACTAGTAAACGACGATATAAATAATTGGATAGATAAGTTCTAAAAACATATTATATCTGTAAAATTACCGTTCACAAGAAATAATCCTTAAATTAAAAATTATACGAAAGTGTTTTGTGAAAGATGTGCCTGAACCATCTAATGCAAAATGTTTTCAGCTTTCAGTCACATCTGTTGCACGAGTTCTGGGTTTTGGAGGAAGATATAGAGAATATAAGACATTTAAGATAGTATTTAAATATGACCATAAATTATTTGTCATTATATTTCATCACTAACGTATATCACCTGGAGAACAGAAAATGACATAGCGAAAGAATGCCTTACCTTGATCTTCTTAGGTGGCAGGAAGTCCCAGTCGGCCTCCAAGTCTCCAGACTCGACCTTCTCATTGTCAATGAGGACCTCATAGGTGTTGTCGGGCTTGACGATCAGCGTGTACAGGTGGGTGTATACGTCGTCCTTGCAGCGGATATCCTTCTTGATCAGGTGGTTCTTGCCCTTGTAGCTGAAGATTACGTGCACCTGAAATAGAGCATTATTGTTTTATGGATTAAGTTGACATTAACTAGGTGTTCATTTATTACCTTGTTAGAAAAAGTAGTACACATTTTATATGACAATCTTTTTTATAAATGATTAAATCTATATTCTCTTTGTAATGTTAAATCTTCATTTGTTGTTGGTGTTGTTTATTGATTCACAAACTTAGTTGAATTTTGTAATAATTATCCCACAATTTGTACATTTGCTAATTTGTGCAAAAGCTATAAACTAATGAATTTCTACCTAGTTACCAATGTAATGAATCAGAGTACCTAATATTTCTGTGCATTTGCAATCAGTCCCAATGACGGTTGAACCGTAAAATTATTCATTAGTCAATAGAAAAATACAAAACCGGCCACGAATGGTAATTTCCAGTTGCACAACTATTTTTTATTTTTAGTTGAGCGTCCTTTTAACATTGTAAAAATCAATGTCAAAAGTAATATAAGTTATCATACCCGACACGACACGACAATGATTTTGAATGATTTCAGTAAAATCCGTTGAATGTAATTCTAATTAAGCATGCCAATTCCAAGACTGCCCTTTAACAACTACGTTTTCCATTACTGCATTGGTCAAAAAAAAGTTTTCTTCCACTTATTTACACAAAGAAAGCACATCATTTTGAAATGCTGTTTTGGCCATTGACCCGTCTAAACCAAGTGCCGAAGCAATCTATGAACGTATTTGACCACTGAGGTTACGTTGTGTACCGTTAGCAGGCGCGGGTCAATGAACTGCTCTGTTACTGTCATAAGTTTTAAAGCAAACATATATTGCTAATAGAAAAGGCATATTGCCATTTGATGTTTGTTTTTTAATATGGAAAAAATACATAACATAGAACTTTGATCTAGGCAAGACTGATGCGACTGCAACTGTTATAAAGGCGTCTAGTCAACCGTTGCTAGAATTCAAGTATATACATACATACTAGATATAATTTCCGATGTTGCAGCATTGTCAATTAATGAATTATTTTAAATATTTATTATATGTGGAATTTAGTTATCATCAATTAGTCATGACAGGTTAGGTCATCCTAATTAGAGTAATTAGATTAATAACGTTATCATTGACAAATTTTAGTTTTAATAAATATAGTTACTAATAATAAGTTAACTAGGAGACATAATGATTAAAGTTGTAATTAACTTGTATATAAATAAGTATTATACTATTGAATTCCTCAAAACTCAATGTAACTCAAAATTCATAATACATAACCCTTGAAAAAAATTCGTCCTGTGCAAAAATACGACCACTAGGTAAGTAATAATTCATTATCTAGGTATATTTAATTAATATAGGAACCTAAAATAAAATTTTCAATTAAGTTTATTCGACATAAATCAATACTACCTATTAAAAGTATACCCATTAAACCTTTGCACCGATTGAAACGATTGCACCTAAACGTGTTCGTAATTAACTAACAATTAAATAATAAAATCTGATATATAACCATTAAATCCACGTACAGTCAAGCGCTATCGTAAAAAATAGATACAACAGATAGGTATTATGAAAGTTTGAAGTGATAAGGTTGCTACGCGCGATTACCGAGTAATTTTGAACCGAAACCAATGTGTTGCAATTTCCTGCGCGGATGGATTGAATGCAAGGAACAATGCAATTGTCTGCGTGATTATACAAACGGCCTATTCCACGAAAACATTTTTTTTACAGTCTTGTGCTAAATAAAGTTTATTCGCACGTTTCTATTATTATGACAGATGTAAACGTTCACTTTTATTTGTATTTAACCTTTCGTGAGACATTCAAATATGTTATGTATAAAACGGATTCACTTACGTTCACTTTCATAGTATTTACTTCAACCTATGCCTGCAACATATAGAGAAGCCTAAAAATAATATGAGCTACCTATTCAATTTAAACTTTCACCGTTTTTACACTTTATTACATTTAAACAGGACTTAGCCGCGTATATAGGTACCTAAATTGGTTTAATGGTAATGGACCATTAAGCCAGTTGGGGCCAACAGGACAATGTCATTCACGAAACGTTGGAGGTAGGTAGTTTTACAAATTCATAAACAACCCATCCCAATATTTTAATGAGTTATTTTACATTTTCAGTCAAGTATCCTAATATTTGTACCTACATCTGTAGTTTCATTTTTCTGTCTAGTCTAAAAATTCTTTTCAAGCATAAACTTTTTTAGTTACTACTACATAAAATAGGTACTATTTCTTACTATATACCCATATTTATTGATATTTTGCTTTGTGTTGAATGACTAGAGAAATAAATTGTATGTACCCTCTTTTTTAAATCTGTGTACATACTAAACATTTGAATAATGTAACAACGGGTTTTTTTTTAAACCTATCTTCGGTTTCATACCATGTGTACAACATGCTTTAAATACCTAAATAACAATTTAAAAAAATGCATTTATTACCTGTAGACTTAAAACATAATATTTGTTGACTTATTCATATTTGTACAGATTGTAATGATCATGAATTCACGATTAAACAAACACTGGTATCAATAATGAGCTATTAGTGTCATGCAAGGCTCCACATTTTGAAGGCCACTTGTAGGTATAATAGCCTATACAAAACAGGGCAATTTAGTTGTAATATAGAATAACATCTTTTTGTTACACATGAAGTTTAAATTTAGATGTAATAAGATTTAGACGGATGTCAAAATATACATAACATGGGTAAGTATATTCCAAATAATTATATAAATATCACTTAAGGCAGTGTAATAAAACTAGTGAATATAATATTAATGCATGTTGTTAGTTGTTCGAATGTTCTATTTTTGTCTTCAAACAATGCAAGGAGTTTGTGACTTAACTATTAGTGTATAATTTATATAGGTAGGTACATACTAAATACCTATATGATGTGGTAGGAATGTTAAATATACCTTTTTTTTATTGTATTTTGGTCACATTTCAGATACAATTTTAATAGATCAATTGGGACTACATTTTTTGACTGTATAACTTTCCATTATAAATTTTCTATGTACCAACATAGAATTAGGAGTAAACTAATATTTATAATGAAAAGGTAGGTACATAATTCAGTCAATAAATGTAGGTGAAATTGAACAATTAAAATTAAATCTGATATGTGACCAAAATACAACATCTACTATTTTATAATACTTTGCAATTACATGTACCTATTTCAAACTATTGTCAGTCAATTTATATTAGTGTAGATAAGTGAATTAAATTGCAAATTATTACAAGTATGTATAGGATTCCGTTTAAAAATCCAATTGGACTATGGAACATACCTTCTTGGTACCAGGACCACAGATGTCAGGACCAAACATGATTTCATAGGGGCTCTCGCCATGCATGTCCTTCTGATCCAGCTTGCAGTCAAACACCTTCAGGTAACCGCCTCCACAGTCAATGTCCTGCTCATGCTTCACAGAGAACTGGACAACCAGGTTTTTGCCCTTGTTAGAGAAAGGCTTGAACTTCTTGGAAAGTGCGTAGAATCTGGCATCTTCAGACGTTTGCAGACCTAAAGAGTACCAGGGACGCATGAGTATGTAGCCAAGTTGGCATTGAGGTACATGGGCGGGCACTTTCATTTGAAAGGAAGTATGAAAGTGGGAGGAAACAATGCATTATCTCACGCGGTCTATTTCAGCGACAGATTAAGAACGATTAAAACGAGTTAGAAACCTTTATATGATTCAAATCGTGCGAGAGAAGTTCTTACCTTTGTCGGCCTCCGCGTCATTATAGAACTTTCCAGCAGTTAGCTTGAACTTGCCAAATTCCTTGCCGGGGTGCTCACTATAGATCCATTCCGATTCCCACTTGTCTGCAACGAGAAAACATAGCAGGTTAAGAGCCAAATTCGCAAAAATAACCGGCGACAGAAGCCGCAGACAATCGATAGACGTAAGCACACGCGGCACCGGCGCGTCCTACCAAAATATTCAATTTTTATGTACAATAAATACACTTACCATCGGGGAACGTTTCTTCATAATACACCTCACAATTTACTGAATAAATTGCCAGAAAACTGACAAGCGCTAATACTAAAGACTTCATTTTGATTCACTATACCACCCGCACTAGCAAAGGACTGGCCACGAATAAAATGAAAAGTCGTCGAACCTCTGTTTTGTAATATCAACCGGCTTGACACGACGTGGACAATCGATTCAACCACGCCAATTAGGACTATTTGAGGCTAAACGAGACAGGAATATTATACAGTGTCTGTACTGCGGAGTGACGCCACCATAGAAAGGGAAAGACTATGTAGCAAATCGACTTTTTTGTGTAAGTGCGATAGAGAAGCAAACTCGATATCGCCGGAAAATGACATTATACTATGCCAGACAGATGGAAGCGTGCTATTGGATAACAGGCAGCGAATAGGAATTGAACACACTGCTTCAATGTAATTGTTGAAATTGCGGGAAAGTACAAATTGATTTATATTATACTATCTTTGCAATAAATATAAATGTTTTGTACATTGATGATTTGTGTACAGCAATTAAAAGCTTTCTTGTAAGTACTATTTGTAACACTGAAATTACTTAAAATCAATATAAACGGCAGCAGTAACGGCGGTTTTGAAACATGGCATAGCTAATGTGTTTCGCCCACCAATCGGCGATGCACATGGCATTAGAAAGAGATATATATACATTAATACGTGTGTAAGAAAAGAACAGGGAGCCACTAATGTCGTGTAATACGATTGCGAAGACTTGTAATCTTACGTGGTTATCATAATCGTATCATAAGCCATGCCTGGCGAGACCATACGAGTAGAATAGGCGATATAAGTAAAAGTAGTTGGGCTGTTCCGTCATCACTACTTTTACTTCCTAACTAATTAGGTATTCCCTGATATGCAATATTTTATAGGTGTTGTGGGGTGTATTACATAGGTACCTTTTATTCCTGAAACCAATCTAGTCATTTTAGCAATTTTGGCAAACTAAATTAAAAGGTGGTCAAGGTCATGTCAGGCCATGCTCAATGTAGAGTTCCATAGTTCCCTGTCACGATCTCACGATAGAGAGGCGGACTTTAAAAAAGACTATTCGTTAAATTAGACGATACAATTTATATATTAATAGGTATAAGACCATAGCCCTAAGGTATATGTGGGTAAGACCGTCTATCTAGAAAGACCTCATAGGTATTTAGTGTCTTATGACAAAAATATAGTATGCCGGTCTTACCTCTGGTCAAACTGCTCAGTCGATTTAGTTCATGATATTTTTTCTTGAAAGCTTTCGTGACTTTCATATTTTTGGCCGGGAAATTCAAAAGTTCAAAATGGAGGGACACGCGGTGCTTTGTTTAAACATATATTTAAAATATTTCCGAATACTTATACCATTTCAGTTTTATATGGTTCACGGTTATTTTAAAAAGGAGTATTCCTAATCGTTGTAATTTTTATTATATTCGCATTAGTAGCGGAATAAATTTATTATGTACAAATCGGAATTATAATTAATTTGCGTTAATGCTATGTCGTTTGTTAGTTAAATTTATTAATGATTAGTCTAGCTTATTTGCCTTTAGTTATTTTTCGTTGAATAAGTATAATGTTTTATAATTAGGTAAGTAGGTTAATTAACACCGCTTACTATACTCATATTTGTTATAGTCATATTTCAGTAGGTACCTATGTAACTACATAATAATGTTACCTACAACGCACGCAATGCTATAATTTAATCAAGGATATACTTCCTACCCCGAACCAGATGATAATAATATTAAAATAGTAGATTGTGCCAACAAGGGCATAAAGAGAGCCTTTTCTTTTATCCTTCGAGTCAACGCGAGAGGGCGCGGCTTAGTACTCTTTATTATACCGACGACCGGTCTGGCCTAGTGGGTAGTGACCCTGCCTATGAAGCTGACGGTCCTGGGTTCGATTCCCAGTCAGGGCATTTATTTGTGTGATGAACACAGATATTTGTTCCTGAGTCATGGGTGTTTTCTATGTATTGAAGTATTTATATGTATCTATCTATATATATTTCGTCGTCTAGTACCTACAACACAAGCCTTACTGAGCTCACCGTAGGACTAGGTCGATTTGTGTAAGATTGTCCCGAAATATTTATTTATTATTATTTATTTATACTGGTGCCTCTACAGCGGCACCGGCTCCATGACATCTATTTAGTCACCTTTTTAAATATTGTAAAAGAACATTACTTTTAATAACCTTTACTTGCTTAATTTGCTCGGGATCGAAGTATAAAATAGAGAGTACAACTCGTCCAAAAAACCTATACTTATTACTTATTTTTTATTTTATGCACTTATTGTGAAATCTACAATTTCATCTCACCTCGTAAAATAATATAAATAGTTAATAGTTATTAGATATTTGTTACACAAGGGAGCAAAGTTATTGTTTACCTTCTCGTGCTAATACGAGTATTAAGGCCTGAGGTAGCAAAAGATAGCAAACGGTGGAATATTGTGCGTTGGGAAGGTTTCATGGCACGAGAGGGGAACATACTTTTTCACCTCACTACCGCGAGGAAAATACTAACTCTTAAATTTTTTAAATCCATTCCAAATCATTAGTATAAAACATTTATCATTCACAAGCATCATTTAAAATTACACCCAACTCAAGTACACCCATATATGTATGTACACAGTAAAAAACTGTTTAAAATTTGTATGAAATTACTGTGCTCTTCTTGTGAATAAAAATGCATATATTGTCTGTTATATTATAAAAACGGGTTTTCCGGGCTAGGTACTGAGGTGAAAATACATATATAACATTTATACTCCATAGCCCAGAAATGTTCTTGATAAACACAAGATTCGAACCCCGTACCTCCTACTTCATGTGCAGTTTCACTAGTATATAGGGATTTGGAGGCCGTTAAAATTATATAACTACTTATGTAGTTCATTTTTATTAGATACACTTGAATTTCAACAGTTGTTCATAATGTTTTTTCAGTTATAATGTAGGTAATAAGTACCTACATAATGAAAACATTTCGTTGCCTACTTAATTAGGATGATTCGCTCGAACCTGATTGGCTAGTCAGAAGCAAACTTTTACCAACTGTTCAAACGTGTCGTGTCAATGCTATCGTGGTCGTAAATAATTTATTCGTTGATAAACATCGAATCGTTATCACTTAACGCCGACGTATTAAACACTTTCGTTAGTGTTCGTGTAGTAAAAAAACAATTAAATGTTTTGTAGGTTTATGCTAGTCGAAATTGTACCTTACGACGAGTATGCGATTAGATTTAAATGTTTTTATTCTCGAATCTTCTATATTCTTATAGGTAGAGGTAAGTATATACATATGTTAAAATAATGGCGGTAGAGCGTCCGCGTATCAGAAAACGGGAAAACGCAGCAAACAATATCTATTTATAACTTTATAAGTTTTATAACATTAAAAAGATCAGTTCAAGATTTGGTCAAAATCAGGAGAGGGGACCGGTCGCTTTTATAATTAATTCGGTATTCGGCAATAATGTCGAAGATATAAAACAAATCTAAACCGTCACAATAATTATTTCAGCATTTTCAGCGTGTTGGAGACATTGGAGACAGTGCTTGTTGGAGGGACTGCCATCTTGTGGTTTAATTGGAAAACCATCGGTTTCACGCCAAAAGTAGCTAGGTGCGTATTAGTGTAACGAGATGTACAGATAGTAAACTCGATACTCGTTATCGAAAACCTCAATGTCACAACTCATGGTAAGGGTACAGTATTGTAGATCGTATTTGTTAGAATTGTTAGATCTGCCATAGTTGAGTAATTTGGCAAGTTCTTAGACGAGGTGGATTGGATTCTCTTTAAGTGATTCAGGAAGACTTCCTTCCGATATGAGTACCTACATCTACAGATGATACTAGTACCTATAGTAAAGATTTATCAATTAACTGTACTTTATTATACTATACTCTCTGCCTATAGTAAAGTCAGTGTAAAATAGTGTGAAAATAGTTCGTAACAGTCACCGTAGTTAACCGGTTTTTATTTGTATCGCAGTAACGATGTATACAATATATTTGTATTTGATGATTGCTGCTAACTATATGATGCTGACTATACATATAGAACAGTAGCACAGGAAACCATAATAATACATAATTTTCGTTAATAAATCAAACATAAGTAAACAAAATTATGAAGCTCCGAAGCACCGCATTTAAAATGTATACAAGCGAAACAGGTTTCTCGTTATAACACGCAAACCAAAATTTACGTGGTTTACTAACGCATTGCACATGTTTAATGTATATACATATAAATAAAACGTTGAAGTAGTATGTACTTATCGATAACAGCTAGGATTGTCGATATTTTTATTGTGGCAAGCACTAAGCAAATGTTGTTCCTGCTGGAAAAATATCTAGGTATAGTAATAAAGCAGTTTTCACAATGACGCGGTTCCCGCTCGCGTCTGGTGTGAGCGTGACACCCACATTTTTAGTTATAGTGTTGCCCTTTTCGTTCCTATACATTACAACAATTCCTATATATGTCATTTCAATTATTAAGATATACTAAGTAATTGGAAAATATATGTAGGATTGCATAATCATAACTTGTAACTTTTAAGTGTGTAATTTAATTTGTTGTAATTTGATTTGATTCGCTATTGACAAGAAAAACAAATAGGTTTCTAGTGTTTCTACATTACAGGGATTCATCTAATTTAATTATTTTTTATATTTTGATTGAAATAAAATAACATTACAATCCACTGAGAGGTCGGCCTTTTATCGTGATTCATATTGTATGCATCTTTATGGCACGACTAACAGCTTATTATTTTATATTACCGGAGCTGTACGGTTTTTTTATACAAGGACTCACATTTATATGAAGAAAGGATTGAATCTCATAAGAGTCATAAGAACGGAAACACATGTCATTTAAATACAACTTTTATTCCAAGTGACTACATAGCAAAGGCCTCTTTAAAGTTGTAATCGTCCTTTTTGTTCTTAAAAGACGTTAAGGTGACATTTTCTAGAACGCCCGCTAGATTCACGGCGACCTTCTCATTCCTTTTATTCTGTTTCTTGTCTTTCTTGAACTGTTGTTTTCTCAGTTTGTTCAACTTGGTGTTGCCCTCTAGAAGCATTTCAGGGTCGACCTTGGCACGCTTAGCTTCGGAATGGTCTTTAGATAATTTGGACCTTATGTTGAGGGTCTTAGGGAGTAGACTTGATTCGTCTTCGTCTACTTGCATTTCGTCTAGCGCTTTTACGGGGCCCGTGCTGGTGATCTGTGAAAAAGAACAAAAATGTATAAAGATAATCCGAAATTATCATAATAGCTTTCTTGACGTACACCAAAAAAATGGTAGAAGGCTACATACTAAGTATTTAGATATGCGTCCTTTTGAATCCAACCAGATGCCTAATATGCAGTACACACACTACTTGGCAGTAGTATTGGTATTTGGTAATCGAGTTTGGCGGTTGGTTGGTTAACATTGTCAATACCGTATTCTATACTTTATATTGATACAATGGAGTCTAATTTTTCTTAATAGCTTTAGCAGTATTGTCATCGTTAACTTCGTCTGTAGAATTAGTCTCTATCGCCTTACAGGCGATATTCAAATATAAACCTTATACAGAGCTAATAGGGTTTACTTCGCCCCTTCAGTAGCATTACTATCGTCAAATATCAGCTTAAACTTTATGCCCAAACAATATGATTTAATTTCGCTCGACAGTCTTTTCCTTTTACCTGAGGAGCTAAGCTTTATACTTAGGATAATAGAGTTAAATTTACCTTGATAGCTTCTGTAGTGTTTCCATCGTTAAGTGCGTCCATGACTTCGGTCTCCATGGCTTCAAAGGCGTTGATGTCGAACTCCGCAGCGACGGAGGACACGATCTTGGCGTCCACATGGATCTCGGAGTCCATGGTTTCTGGGGGTTCCGTGTAGTAGCGGACCTGGAATAAGATATATATTTTTAATATACTGTATGAAGAATAAACTTTGTAACAGACATAGCAAATTGTTCAGAGTATTAACCGATATGCACATACTGTAATAATCCTGACAATTATAATCTCGAAACATGAATTTGTTTAATCCATATCTTTGTACAAAATTACAATTTAAAGTATAGGTATGAAACTATGTATTTACAGTATGGCGCCCGCGAATGGTGGAGTTACTGATGTATAGTATATGTAATGTGGCACCCAGAAAATAAATCTGTACCGATCTTGATTTCTTTATCAGTAAAAATGTGTATGTAAATATTATTTGGCCGGTTCCATATTTCATATCTTTATTGTCATAAAGTCCTCCAAATGTTAATGGTTTTCTGGATTATAAAACAAACCTAACACAATGTACTAAACAGGATGATTCCTTAAAAAATCCTGATCATTCCACAGTTTCTGCATTAAAAATAATTATACCAATGATGAGTTATGACAGCTGAAAGTATGCAACCCTACTAGATCCCTATTTTGCTACTTTATCATGTAACCAAAATGCCAACTTGGCTTATTTATGATACTTGGTAATTAGGTGATACGCCATCATTATCTTAAAGCGTAAGATACTGAATAATCAAGCATCAAGCAATGTTTGCCCTAAATGGTACTGACTAGACTGAGTCCCTTAGCACATACCTTGCCAGTATTCCAGTCGTTGAGCAGTATTCTGGCCGCGGCATCCTGATCCGGAACCCCGCCCTTCTTGTAGCGGCCCATGCGCGACGCCACCGACGCGAAGAATTCCTGTTCCATTGTCCAACCAAATGTCATTAAATAAACAGTTATGAATCAAAAATATAACAAACTCTGACTTTCGATGCCTATCTTACCTAAGGTGTGCAGTAAGGTCAATGTGGGAAAGACCGTCTACCAACCAATTTCCTACATTATCTCATAGGTATTAAGTGTCACATGACGGACTTCCCTTACAAATATAGTATGCCGGTCTTACCCACATTGGTCATTGACCTTACAGATTAACTGGAAAAGTCTTACAGGCAGGCAGCCACCGGGTCGCAGGGTCATTAAGACCCACCCAAATGGCGCTTTTAATCAGTACACCTGTACTATCTAACACTTTGAAGGCTAACTTACCTGAGGCGTGCTAAACTCTGGTATCATGTACAGGTCAACAAGGGTAGCCTTGTTGGCGCGCTGCAGTATGGCGGCCGCCGGGGTGACCGGGTCCTTCAGGCTGCCCACGCGGATGGCGTTCTTGAGCGCCACGGAGGCGTCGCTCTCCGCGCCGGCGGTGAATACTATGCCTGGGCTGTCCAGGATTTTGATCTTGGAGTCTAGTTGGACGGTCTGCATTTGCCTGTGCAATATTAACAAGTTTAGTATTCATTGGCAATGTAAAATAAATAAAAATAAAAATAAAAAAGCCATTTATTCCTTAATATCATACAATAAAATTTGTTTACAATTAATCTAGATACAGTTATTAAATAAATACTATCCTTATGATATTAAGGACCTCTCTCGAGTATAGGCCTCCTCCAACTCCATCCATTTTTCCCTATTTTCGGCTTTTATTGTCCAGTATTGTCCTGTTATTTTTGTAATTTCATCCGACCATCTTTCTAAAGGTTTCCCTTGTCTGCGTTTTCCTGCGGGACCCGGCCATGTTGTTACTGTCTTCGTCCACTTGTTATCATTCATTCTTATAACATGACCAGCCCATCGCCACTTCAATTTTTTACAGTATGTCAGAGCATCAATTACTTTTGTTTTGTGTCTTATCTCTAAGTTTTTCTTCTTATCGGTACGTTTAATGTTCAGAATGCTCCGCTCCATGCTTCTTTGGCTTGTGTTGATTTTGTTTTTTGTGTAAGAATTGAAAATCCACGTCTGACAGCCATAGGAAAGGCATGGTAGTATGCAAGAATCCAGGATTTTCTTTTTCAGTTTCAGTGGCAGGTCTGATTTCAAAGGTTCCTTGTAACTCCAGAACTTGTTCCAAGATATTTTGATACGTCTATCTATTTCATCCAGATGTCGTGTTTTCTTGAAGGATATCTGTTTGCCCAGGTAAATATAGCTTTCAACGTAGTCAAGATTGTTATTATTTATTTTGATAAGGTCTTGATCGTGGTTGGTCATGAGTTTTGTTTTTGACGTGTTTAGTTCTAGGCCTATATTTTTACTTACAAAGTAGATGTCTTCTATCATTGATTGCAGCTGTGCGGCTGATTTAGAGAAAAGGACAATGTCGTCTGCAAATCGTAGATTGTTTAAATATTTTCCTTTAATATTTATACCTTTGTTTGCCCAATTTAGGTTTTTCATTATATTTTGTAGCACAGTTACAAATATTCTTGGCGACAAAGGGTCGCCCTGCCTCACTCCTCTGCATATATTTATTTCCGAGCCCATTTTATCTAACTTAACTCTACTAACGCTTTTAGAATAAATGTCTTTAATGAGCTCTATTACCTCCTGCGGCACTTCACATTCAGTTAGAGCAGTCCACATGCTGGTATGGGAAATAGAGTCAAACGCCTTTGCGTAATCGATAAAAGCGAGGTAGAGTGGTCGCCTTTGTTCCTGAAACTTCTCTATTACTTGGTCTAAAACTTGAATGTGGTCCATGGTAGAGAATCCCTTTCTGAACCCAGCTTGCTCTACTGGTTGGTGCTCCTCCGTGAATCTTGAGATGCGATGCTCTAGCATAGAGGCAAACAATTTATATAAAGCTGGTTGTAGGCTGATAGGCCGATAGTTGCCTATATCTGCAGGGTCTCCTTTTTTATATAATAGAATTATGTCTGATTTCGCCCATTCAATCGGGATAGTTCGTGAGTTTAAAATTTTGTTAAAAAGCGCCGTTAAATGTGGTGTTAGCAAAAATCTACCTGTTTTAATTGCTTCGTTCGTGATTCCATCAGGGCCGCTACATTTATCTGTTTTCAATGACTCTAACTTTTTCAGTATCTCATTGTAGTTGAATCTTTCTATACTTGCTGTGTTTGTTACTTGGATACGTTTCTCAGTGCCTGGAGCGATATTTGCACATCTTAGGGAGTAGAGGTTCCTGTAGAATTCTGTCGCCGTGTTAACAATTTTGGATCTTGAGTGTAATTTGTTTCCAGTGTGAGAGTCTGTTAAGGTGGCAATCCATTGCTTAGACTTATTGATTTCTTTAAATCCCTTTTTTATACTGCCAGACATCTCTAAATATTTTTCTAATATGTTGAGTCTATGTTTTTGGTAATCCTTTTTAATAAGTTTGTTAACTGTTTTGTATAAATGTCTTAATTCTTGCTTTTCTTCCCTGGACCGCGCTTTTTTGTGCTGTAACTCTTGTCTCCGTTGTAGTAGCGTTTGAGTATTTTCCGAAATGATCTTATTTTTCTTGGGTGTGTCATTAGAACTAGTAGAGAAATGCAAGCTCTTTATAATTGCTTTTTTTGGTTGGTTGGTCGTCTTCTATTTTTAAGCTCTCTATATTTTGTTTCAAATTCTCTAAGAATTTTTTCTCTGCTATAATGTCATTGAAATTTTGTATTTTATTGTTGAATTTTATTCTACTTTTCTTTGCCCAAGATATATTGTAAGTACCTCTAATTAGGCGATGGTCGCTGGAGAAGTTTAACTTGTCGATTATATCAATGTTGGTAAATTTTTTCTTCATATTTGTTAGAATGTAATCAATTTGACTTTTCTTGTTTTTTGGCGACATCCATGTCCACAATTTAGAAGATTTCTTTTTAAATACACTGTTCATAATAACCAGATTATTTTGCAGTGCATATTGTATCAGTTTTTCACCTCGTAAGTCTCGTTTGCCGTAGCAGTATGGACCTAATACGCGTGTCTCTCCAATTTGTCGTAGTCCAACTCGAGCATTGAAATCACCCATCACTATCAAATTTTTAGAGCAAGATTTCTGAGCTTGGTCCAGTTGGTTATAAAAAACGTCAGCTTCGGTTTCGTTTACGCTTGATGTAGGTGCATACGCCTGAACAATTGATATGGCAATCTCATTGAAATTTAAATTTAGTATACATATTCTTTCCGACACCGCAACAAAGCTTACGAAATGTCGTTTTAAATGTCTTTTAATTAAAAAGCCCACACCGTACAAGCCTTTGGTTTCGCCATAATAACAAAATATGTGATCTTCGTCTTCTGAAATGTTGTATCCGGTTCGTCTTATTTCAGACAATCCAATTATATCATATTTAATATTTGATATCGCTGTTGTAAATTCAAGTAGTTTTGTTTCAGATAGAAGTGACCTAGTGTTATAGGTACAGATGTATAGGGGATGAAGAATTTGGATATTTTTAATATCTATCGATTTTTCTTGTGTCGCTGGAGGGTTTTGGTCTACTACTCCCACGGTGACCGGCCGGATTGGGGTAGGGTTCCGGTGTTGCTTTGATTGCTATTGGTTTTGGTCTTCACTCTCTCTTGGTTGTGTCTTTTGCCGTATTTGAGAAAAATTGTTACATTTGGTGACTTTGGTGGGATTAATGGAGGCTCCCGCATGCATTTTATTTGGTGCCGCAACAGGGGAGTCAGTTGGTGCTCGCTTCCTTTTCTCGTTTGTTGCGTCTTTTATTACGAGTTTGTCATATTTGATGAATGCTGTTTTCCCTTTGTTGATTTCTTCTTTCATTTTGATTTTGAGTTCTTTCCTTATCTCCAGGACATCCTTTGGGTAGTCTTCGGTGGCATATATGTTAGACGGTAGTTGTTTGTTATTTTTAAGCACCTCTATCTTACGCCAGGCTAATGTTACAGTTACTAGGATAGGGCGTTTATTATTATCTTGCTTCCTTCCTAGTCTTTGTACATAACTGACTTCCCATTTGTCCCACTTGTCAATTTTTGCACCATCACTTTGTGTATTAAGGGTGTTAAGGACTAATTCGAGGAGTTCATTGGGATTTTTTTCTTTCTCATCTACTCCATGTAATATGAAGTTGTTTTTTCTTGATATTTTTTCTAAGATGTTTACTCGTTTTTTCAGTATATTGACTTCTTTTTTCAGTTCTTGATTCTCTGCAATAATTGGCTTCAATTTTTCGTCGATAGTATTTGTTAGTGTTATTTTTCCATCTCATTTTTTATATTTTCCAGTAGAATTTGCAATTGTTTTTCCATTTTCAAGTTGCGTTATGCCGTGTGTATTTGATTTCTACTATAATGTATATTTTTTGTTTTTTGCATTGATTGGCAATGTATTGATATTTAATTAATACAATCATAATACTTAAATATCACCATATATTTTTTTTTTATGACAGGTGGCAAACGAGCAGACGGATTGCCTGGTGGTAAGCAATTACCGTCACCCATGGGCACCCGCAACACCAGGGAAGTCACAAGCGCGTTGCCGGCCTTTAAGGAGGGGTTGGAGCTCTGGGAACATCCATCAGGAACACAACACTACATACCTGAAAGGTAGCAGTGCTATTATGGCTGTGATCATCTGTAAGGAGGAGGTACTTCCCCAGTTGGGCTGCTCCAGATTCAAGCGTGATGGTCATTGCTGTGCCCTACCTCTCATTGTTGGACGTAGTTTAAGGACATATCCGGGTCCGGGTATCATTACTTACTTAGTGACACCAGGAGTACTGCCCACATTGCATGCCTTGGAGCGATTAAGACTGTTGATGATAGAGCTCTTCCCAACGTTGGGCAGCCCAACGACGCCCACGGTGATGGAAGTCTTGATGCCTTTGTTACGACAATAGTTGCCCAGGAGGCTCATAAGCAACTCTGCACCAACACATGCTCCACCTGCAAAATTTCAATAAATATGAAGACCCATAGATAAGCCATAATGGCAGTCTTACCTTCATACCAATAGCCCCATTAGGGCAAGTTGATATTGTTATACACGCAATTAACAAACTGATGATCATTAAACTGTCATCCCAGCTGTCATATCATAGAACTTTGCTTAGAAAAAAAAATACGATGAAGAGTTTCGTAACAACAAGCATTCAGTTGACCTTTGATGGATCGTATCTTATTGCAATAAGGGTTACGATATGTCAATTATTCGTAATACTGAATTCTTATCTATTCTTAAAATCGATTCGGCTTCACGGCCGGCTAAACATACTAAACGAACTAAGTTTCTCTTTATTCACATACGCGGTTAGGTCCGGTTTTGATTATAATAGTGTAGAAATTAGAATCATATGATTTAAAAATAATACGCATTTTTCGGGAACCAGCTCTCTATGAAAATCACATCAAATCAAACAACAGCAATCGCTAGATCTCACCTTTCATCTCCTTCTCTTTAACAACATGTTTCATCTTCCTCCTCCCCAGATTATGCTGTTGGTCCTGCGTCGAAGCTTTGAATGGCACGGCGGGCGCCGCGCGGCGGAGGTACTTCAGCCAGGCGGAGAGGTTGGACCTGGGCACTAAGTCTGCTTTATTCAACACTAAGACGAGCCGTTTCCCGGCGTCTCTAACGGCTTCTTCTACTTGTGTGCAGCGGGTTCCTAGAAAAAAAAAGCTGACAAATGAAAATCACAATCTTGTGAAATCACTATTTCACTTTAAAGTGGACATGGATTGATAACAGTTTCACATTTACAGGATTACGTTGTAAATATAAATAATGTTAGCTTAAGCTCGATCAACTACTTTGTCACTCATTGCTACGATAACGTCCCCTAGGTCATTCTTAAAACCACTGGGTAACTCGTCTAAACGAAATAAACATACATTTTTTAAAACAACTCTTTGTCCATTCTATAATAGGTCAGCCACCAACCATGTTAATTACGACATTACGAATAATATATGTCACTACTTTAAAAAAAAATCATATAATACTCTAAGTTGAAACGCAGTAACTCTGTACTCATCTCATACATAGTTACATCATTTTTCTTTTGAATGCCAGAATGTGTTACGAGGATTTTTCAAAGTAGTGACGATATCGCGGTGCAACATTTCTTGTCACTTTTTTTTATTAATGAATATTACAAAACATCCAGCCCCGCAATAAGCTCAAGAAGGCTTGTGTTGTGGATACTTAACCTTTGATATATATAATATTACAAATACTCAAATACATAGAAGACGCCCATGTCTCAGGAACTAATATATATATTTATCACACAAATAAATGCCCTTACTAGGATTTAAAACCAGGACTGTTGGCTTCATAACCACTAATGTAATAATTTAAACATCATAATTTCACCCAATGGATCTGTGATGTTTTCTGTATGTAAAATATGTAAATAATTCTTACAACTAATCATTTTGTATAAGTTAAACCTACAAGTGCCACATCCAGGGTTTGCCGCTAACCCAGAGTTAAGCATTAGCAGTACATGGCCTTAACCAATTATCCTCGCTTAGTTGGCTTGTCCTGGCTGGTGCAAGTAGGCCTATTTTTATGTATGTATATGAATTATTGATTGACATTGGTGGACCTTATTATATAAGGCATAAGGTCCTACAATGTACAGCTAAGAGTGTTGCTGTGTGTACCACTTTTAAAAACAACTTTTGCAAATTCAGACTCTGCCATTTTAAACTCGATGACATGGTTGCTTCATACAAAAACCATAGACAAAGGTACACTCCAGCAGTAAATCTAGCATATTGAAGATTCAAGCAGTAAATGTAGCATAATAAAGACGTTTGGTGCTATAATAAAAACGATATTTCTATACAAGCTACAAGGGAAGACATTTTCATAAATGGTACCATAGAGACATTTGATCATCACAACACAATACCAATCAATGAATAGGGTAAATAACAAAAAACCGTCAAGCATAGTGGTAAAAAAGTCACTTACCTAAAGGATCTCGAGCATCAACCACCTCCAAAATGACCTCAGCCTCAGATATAACCTTTTTGAACTCCCTGTAGTAAGTCTTCAATGAGTTCTCTTGTCTCCTGTCCTTGCCAAACTCCACATCATCATTGGTCTCATCACCTTTGAATGCATCATGAACTTTGCCACGCGCCTGAGCATTTTCTACCTGTTCAATGACATTCATTCAAATAATTGACTGAGCAAAATTAGATTTTCTTTTAAATAGGTATACTTACAGTTTACGAGAAGGTATTTCTTCCCTCTTTTATATAATCAGAGATAAGGCATATGTGCAAGTTAAAAACATACACTAAGATTGTATGATCTAATTGCACATAGATTGCCTAAAAATGTGAACATTTTAAAATACAAAATGAATATTGATTCATATTGTATTCAGAACAAGATTATGGTTTGATGAATTGTTTTTTTTTTCTTCTTCTTTTGTAAGTGTGCATAAAAAGAGCAATCCATGACTATTAAAATGTCCTGATAGTTAACACCTTCACTGCAGTGAGTAGTTAACATTATAATTAAGCATACTTGTAACTTTAAGTAACCCCATGTTGTAATTAATCTGTTAAAATACTCACCATAGAATTTATGCTAACTTTGCTTTTTTGTTTTTCCTCCAGTTTCTTTTGTTTCTCTAGCTTTGCCAACTCTTTCCTCTTCTGCCTCTCTTCTTCTTTATGTTTTTTCACTGCCTCCACTTCCTTCAAGATGTCTTCCTTGAATGGGCACACATTTGGAATCTGAACAGGTTTTGGCTTCTTGGATTTGTTGCTTTTCTTTGCTTCCTTTTTTTGTTTTCTGTTGTGTTCCTTCACTTTCTTCTCTATTTTGTAGCGAAGGCGAGCTGGTTGCCTTTTGGAAGGTTTTTCTGTGAAATTCAGTAATATTAAACGAAATACAAACTATTTCATATTATCATTACAGTTTGTTCTTTTATCTTTCCCTTGATAGACCACCATACATAATTACTGACCTAATTAAGTATATATATGAGGGGCCTTATTTCAGTAATTAGTACAACTAGTTGTGTGAACGTATACAATGCATGCGGAGGCTAACCTATAACTATCACGATGGAAACCATTATATTGCACATGATTTCCAGTGATCTAAAAATATAATTGTGAAGTATTATACGCTACTTGTTAATAATGTTGCTTAGGTTGATAGAAGGATGGTATAGTTTAAAAAAGAAATCGCTACGAAAGTAAATTAATAAAACACTTCTAATATTTACAGTAAAGATATAATTTAACTTCGTCTACTTACTCAATTTGAACTTTGCCATTATGAACTATACGATAACTTTTTCTTATAATTAATTCGTTATAAAAGTGGCTTAAATACTCAGAAATATTTTTATTTATTCCATTCAGTAACTGACATTTTGCCAAAAGAAAGCACATGTGAGCTGTCACTGTCACAACTGCCGTGGTCCGATTCACGCTCACAATTCTCACAGAGCTTACAGTGCCGACAGCTGGTCCGAATCAGGAGCGAACATCGAAGTTCGTATATTTCGGGCATCTGTCTCTTGTATTCCAAGTAAGGCGCCATGAGAGTGTAAAAGACAATCGTCCAAAATTTACGAATATCTTTTTTCGCGGTAGCTCGGCTGATATCGTGACATCACTGGATTCTGTAAGTCAAGAATGATATATATCCCTAGTAAGGATTCCTTACTCTTTGAATGAATCGGACCGACTAACAACTAACGACTTGACAACTGTTAAGTGTATTTGTCTACTTTACAAATTTTTGCGCACGGCGCAAATGATCGTTAAAAAAGATCGACAAAAAAAGAGTAAAAATTAAAAACTGGCAGCACTGTAGTATCACACCTTTCAAAAAATTTATTTCATCTCTTTCTTTACGAACTGTGGTTCGTGTGTTTAAAAACACGAAAGTGTGCGCTTATAAACTATCTTAGTAGGCACGGTTACCGCGGGTAACTTGTAATACTCTTTATTTAGCCTGGCAGCAGCCACAAGAGACCATAGTTAAGAATAGGGTTACCAGTTTTATTTTAACTAATTTATTGACTGTTTTTCGGAAAGAGCTTTAAATAAAATAAATTTACCAGAAATCTTTCTATTTTACTTCAATTAAGGCGTTATTAAAGTGACAGAGACAATCGTTTTAAATTTGCGAATTTTGATATTTTCATTAGGCCCTCAGTCAAAAAATATAATAGTCACTAATAAACACTCAGTACAAATATTTACCAACTGGGTCCTTGTCAAGATACGCAAGCATTGTGCTACGTGTGCAAAGCTGTGGACACACAATATTTTATAATTATTTATTACTGAAAAATACACTTGTGTATTGTCACTTTTTTTTTTGCAAATTTGCACGTTAGGCTTCAAAGTCTTCAATGGCTCTGAAGTCAGGCCCGGTACCGCGAACATCGAAGTTCGTATATTTCGGGCATCTATCTCTTTTACTCCAATTGAGGCGTCATGAGAGTGACAGAGACAATCGTCCGAAATTTACGAATATCGTGTTTCGCGGTAGCGCCGCTGAATTTACTTTCTAATCTATGTCAACAATTAAATTAGTTACCTAATGACTATTTATTATACACAGTCTGACAAATGGAATTTTATTTCTAATTATTATAACATACATTCTTTAAGTGCGTAGAGTGAAAAAGATGAAGTTTGTTAACAATTGTCTGCGACATCATTAAATATGAGGTACAAAAAATAATAATGATTGCAACCTGATTTATTTTTAGGATCTCTTTTAAGTACAATGTTTAATACAGCATTACACAGTAGGTAGGTAGGTACTTACGTATACTAACTTATGTTATAGGTAGGTAGCTACCCAATTTTAACTTCATACAATACAGAAATTAACTTGCGACTGAGATTACAACCAAATAATTCTAAGTGTATGGCAAAAGCCGGTAATGAAGGCATCTTGCTGATTCATTAATTGTTATATGTAAATGGTAATTGATAAATCACTGTTGGCACCTATCTACGTGATGCCAAACTTAAGTAAACAAGCCACGTCTCGGCCCATTCATTGCACGTTTCATTGAACGACTGCAGGGTAGGTATGCTGCCATATGACGCGCTTATTGTTCGTCACAGGCAGCTGCGTTCGCGAAGGGCCGTTTGTACCTGAGCAAGGTAACAGCAACAGGTCATTTCTCCGGGCGAGGGGAGCCACCGGCCTCGCCGTCTCGCGGCGCTAGTCGCGAACCACACGCCGCGCTGAACGCACGCCCGGCCCCGCCACGGATCGCAGACTTTCACGCGAACGACTGCAGCCACACCGAGTTATGTGCGCGAACGCACGCTCCGATAACCGTCGTGTTGGCCTACACTCGTGACGGCTCAAATGTCGCCCAGTCTAGAAGGGATCATGTTCAACAGGAACGCTAACCTGTCCGCGCGCCGGCCGCTGCTGGCGGAGCCCCAGAAGCCCCTAGTGGTCCCGCCGCGCGCGCCGCCCCGCGACACCGGCCCACAGCGGCCCCTACCTGCTCCCAGGAACCTGCCTAATCCCTACGAATACCGACCAGACTATTGGAAGCCCTCGAATGTCGAACTTGAACGGAGATTGCAAGAGGCGAGGTCCCGGGAGAAAGTCAGTTACTTCCAGGATAAATTGACGCCACCGGAGCTGAGCTTAGATAGGAGGGAGGCGGAACTGGTGTTTCGGTTCGATCCTCACGCATCAGCGGAGTATTTGTCGAGCCAGTACCGCGCTCCGAGCGTCCAGTACGCGAAGCCTACTCCGGTGAACGGGTTTTCTAACCGTCTGCCGGACCGCGACGGGCCCTTCGTGTTCGGCGTCCACAATCCCAGCCAGTTCCCGATCCCGCGAGATCGATGCGACGAAGACGATTACGATTATTCAGAAGTCGCCGAAGAAAACGGACGAGTCAAAGACGATGTTTCCGAAACGAACTGTTGTGATAAAGTGAACGAGTGGACGGCTCGGGACAAGAAGAAGAGGACACTTAATCGGATGTTTCAGATTAAAGGAAAGGTGAAATGTGCGAAGAAGGAGAAAATAAAGTGTGTGTTGGTGGGGGATGGGGCTGTGGGCAAGAGCTCACTGATCGCGGCGTACGCGCAGGACACTTTCCGGGAGGAGTACCAGCCCACAGCATACGACACATTCAAGGGTAAGCACCGGTATTAACTCTACATCTAGGTACCTACCTACCTACTTTTCTTGAGGAAAACAAAACGTCTCAGGAAAACAAAATCAAAATATCTACCAAAACACGTGAAGTGCACGGTAGGCCGTGGTAGTGCATATGGGTCAAGATGTATACGACAAATTGAACTATCGGAAACCACTTAATTGTTAGCAGTTATCGCTAATGACCTGATTTGTTACAAGATAATAGATGCAATTATAATATGAATTACCATTTTCCAATCGATCATTCTTAGCGACAGGTCTCCTAATGGCTCCTTTTAATAAAAGATAATGTTATTCTTTATAATAATTAATATCAATTTTATTTGACACTAAAATAACAACTTGGTGAAAAATGGTCGCAATTAAGTTTAATACTGGTATTAATAATAACAGTAAGTCAACGGCACGGACACTCTGTGGCCTTATCAACAAAAGAAACTTGTTTTAAACCATGCGTTTGTCGCTCACAAAGACTGCGGTCGGTTTCTTATTAAAAAATCCTGCTACGCTTTCTCATTTCGTTTTATAATGAACGGGTGCAACAGCAAGGTTTGATTACGTAACGTAATTTAGTTGTAGGCATAGCCATAATATTGCAGAATTGCTACTTAAAAGCTAGAATTATTTTTAAATTGCTATTCTCGACCAACAAAAGAACATTGCATTTACAGGTTGATGGAGTTTTGAAACTAACTCCAACATGCAGGAATTGCAAATTTAATATGCTCCCGTGTACATAATGGAGCCGGAAGCAAGTTCTCCTGTGTTCATGAATGCAGAGAGTTCCTCTTTGCTGGTTCTATGTATAATTTATGCTCGCAGTGTTTTGATCAAATTTCCGTTCTGTTATGGAAATAGTCAACACGCGGCGAGACAGGTTGTTAGAACAAATACCTATAACAATAGTAGGTATGCCGTAGTACCGTACGCAGCAGTTGGAGCCTCAATAATTCGAACTTTTTAACGAAGTATAACTATAAGTAGTTATATGTAGTTTATAGAATTTATACCAACATACATTTCCATATGACCACCACTAATCTAAAGGGATATCGTAAACGGGGAATTGGAACCTAAAACTTTTCTTGGTATAAAAAACCATTATCTTACGGTTGCTTGTTAGATGTATGTAAGAAGCAAAAGCCGAAAATTTTCCTCCAAAACATGTGTAGTTCCCTAATGCAGTTGTTGTGTGTTATCGAAGATAAGGTTGTAATACTAACTCAACAAGACGGTCAGCATTGAGCGATATGGTTTCGCGAAAGCACGTCACGATCGCGAAACACGATAGCACTGATAGCATTATCAAAACGCAAAATATGAAATATTATTCATTTCAAAATATACAATTTTCATTTACAATGTGTGAGCGTAAAAATAGATACCTACTTACCTTCCTATTTCGTTGACGACGTATTAAGGTCTGTAGTAATTAGGATAACAATATCAACTTGTTGAAAACCTTTCACAATAGGTGCGCAAATTTAGACATTTATGTTTTTGCCGGATTCTATGACCTTATCTTAATATTTGCTAGACAGTGCTTCACTCCCGTCCAAAAAGGCAGACCTGACCTGCGGCGCTACCGCGAAAAACGATATTCGTAAATTTCGGGCGACGGGCGACTGTCTCTGTCATTGTCATTTAATTGGAAGAGAAAGATGCTTGAAATATACGATGTTCGCGGTACCGGCACAGATGATTTACTTCATTAATCATCACAACTGAATATGAGGGTTAATTCTACCGAATGTTGTTTTTGACAAAACATGATGGCCGCTTTGGTTGCTGGTTTCTGCCGAAGACTTGCTCGGTGATTTTCTCGGGCTTGCTTACAGTGACTACTTTGCGGTGCCAAACGGGTGACAAGCCACTCTTACTTGTATTATATATTTTTTATCAGTACCTACATTTACGCACGTGACACCTCTGGAGTTACAGGCGTCCATAGGCTCCAAAAGCGGTAAAAAACATTTAACAAGAATTTCTATAGGTACAAGTCAAATTTATTACATAATTTAGACTTTTATTGATATAAAAATGTTTTCTAAAGACATCTTAGATTCCTATCTGTATGAATCCTTTGACAGCATTCTAAAATACGGACGTAGAAGCCAATAAAGCTTTAACTAACTACGACGGTTGAATGATAATGAACAAACTAAATCTAAAAACAAAAAATCTAAACATTTCTTCACGTTTCGTCTACGGGTCAAAGCACCTGTTTAATATGGATGCAGGATCTCACAGACCAATTAATGGTACAAACTATGAAATTCTTAAATATTCTCACAACTTGTGTGTTAATATAAATACATTAATCAAAACAGACAAACGGAATCGTACTGGTCGGTATTAATATTTAACTTTTATTTGAACCGGCAAGTTTTGTAAAAGGAAAATGGAAAGGTTTTAAAAAAATAACAGAAGTTTTGTTGTGCCAGTCGTTTCCGTAGTCATTTGTTTGAGTTACGAACATACTTAAGCGCTTTGTGTTCACGCACATTTTACGGTATTCTATTTGAAAAGCCATAAACAGGTAGACTTAAACCGTCAGTATTTGTAAAAAAAATGAAAGTGGCGTTAAGCCCGGACATCCATGTGATTGTTTTAGGAATTACATGCACCTCAGTAGGTAACATTTGCTGAATGAATATCTCATTATCTTTAAAGGAAGATTAGACTATCGTTGGTTGCTTTCGTTTTGTTGCTTAGCTTGTAAAATTATCATCTAAACTTATCTTTTTATGAAATTGATTTTGAATGAAGTGGAAGATATATTTGGTCATGTTCAATTGTTTTATTGTGGCGTTGCCAAAGAATATAACGAGGAGTCGTAAACAATTTATTTTTTAGCTTTACGGTCGTTACATCAGCCAAGCAGGTTGTCCTATTTTCAGTCTATAAACGTAGGGTAAATGGGAATACGTGTTGCAATCTATCCAGGTCACAAATTAACAAATTGGCTTCTCGATAAATCGATACAAGAACATTGGTTACAAATTATATACGTTTCGATTTCCGAAGCAGGATTTAAATTTAGAATAAGTGCCCCTGTACCTACTAAAATAATAGCGAATGGGGTACAAAGTTTTAAAAGTCGTTTGTTAATAAAACAGGTACCAAAACATTAAATTCAATGTATGTAGACCAATCTTCTAGAAACTGACTACTGTTACGTTGTATAACACCGATTTTCATGAAGTTAGTTTTAGATACTGCTAGTTTCAGTAATTGATAAATGGGGTTGGTCCAATTTGTGCACTGGACGTGAACTGGTTCCCAGCATCATTTATTCAAATCAAGTGATAATGGTACCTAACTGAGCAGATCACTTGCAGCCTAGGTAATAGTTTACAATTGTTCCAATTTTAAAAGTTCTATAATCAAGAGTTTAGGCTACATATTATCTACCGTTCTGTAGGCAATGCATCTATTGTACGTGTTTAGATTTTAATATTCTAAAGTTTTGCAGGAGACTTATAACTGTTGGGTAGTTACCAAAATACCATAATAAGTTGTTTACAGAACATTAATTAAGATACTTAATAATATTCTTTATTGCCAGGTGACATTATAAAGTTTTGAAACGACTAAACTTTTCTTGCCTGCCAGCTGTAGGTACAGGCAGCTGGCTCAACTCTTTGTGCCTTCTTCTACGAAATAATAAAAAAAGCCTGCGAGCGATTACCTTTTAAGGCGCCCGGTGCCTTTGGGATCTACCTTTACCTTCCATTTTTTATTAGCCTCCCCGAAAGCCCATTATGAACAACACATTAGATTTGGATTGGAACAAGTAACTAAAAAAAGTAAAGGAACGTAGCATTACACTGAGATAGGCGTCACGATTTTGTTGGAAGGGAATTTAGAAACGTGCGTTGAACGTTATTAACGTTTACATACATCATTGTATCTATTCCGTGATGATACGAAGATACACAAATAATAATAAAATACATCACGGGCAGATGTAGGTGATATTTTCTATATATTTTTCTTTCACCGTCTGGCCTGACTCGGACATCCTTAAAATTATTTCGGATATTGAATTAGCTTTCTACGAACACTTCTTTAGAAGTCAAATAACTTTAAAATACCTATCGACAATATGAAGTTTTAATTAATAATTACCTATGTAGGTATAAGAACCGATAAAGAAAATCACCGCTGAGAAGTATCGTAAATGGTTTATCTGGTACTAAAAATATGAACTACTACGTAAAACTAAGTTACTACGAACGAGACTATGAAAAAGTAGCTATGTTTTTTATTTACTTATATAAATAGGTGACGTCGTTACAAGTGTTGTAAGTTTAGAAGCACAAAACGAAGACAAACTTTCCTATTTTTGCTTTGTTTTTTTTTTCTTATTTTCTTAACAACATTGAACAGCACAAAATAGCCATAATTTAACGGTTTACTTTGATTCGTTGGTCTGCAACAGATAAAAAAAAAACTATAATACCCGTCAGTGTCAGTTTAAGTTTTTAATTAGCTTAAATCGAAACGCTAAATGCTGTTATGATTTCGTAATTCGCCATGTCAGAGTCACGGCGGTACGGTACACAAAAAGTGGCAGTCAAATTACTTTCACATGTAATTATTTCTTTCAATCAGTGAAAGTTTTGCTTTGTTCGTGTTTTAATCAATTTAAGTAACTAATTCTTCCGTAACTATTTCGGCGAAATAAATGCGTGAAATTTTGCATTAATTGATGTGAAATGATTTTATGAAGTGGTCAAATATTGTACCTACAAAAGTATTAACGATTAGTTCACTTTTTACCGTTACGACGATCAAGGCCAACAGTTCTTACCGTGAAAATATCTTTAATTGGCGGTCCTAAAATTATTATTTTCCCACAACTGTCATTATCTATCCGATCAAATTTAACTAACATTTATGTACATTTGGACCATATATATTGTGCCTTCGTTTAGAGCCTTGTGTGGTTTGTAAAAAGTCTAATATTCTTTGATTTAGGTACACCTTTTTCTGGCAAGTCAATACGCGGTTGCATAATACAAGTTATGCGGGTTCACGCATCTGTCCATCGACCGTTAGGTTTAATATTTATATCAACGATCAATGGTGCTTGCCGTCTTGGGGATTTATATTATGCGAATACATTTATATTGATTTTAACCAGCTTGGTATTGTATACCATAGCAACCATAGTGACAAAACTATATGATTTGTTAATAGAATGGTACCTAATATTTAAAAAAGGTACCTGATATAGGTAGTTTTTCTATTTCTCTTACACACTGATTATGTTGTAGACACCATATGCAAAAGTGCTCGTACATATGCTTAATAATCTCCTATAACATGGTCTATAAACAAATACAAAATATTTTTTATTGATTTAAATAAGGTTTGGTATTATGTAACGAGAATGTGTGAGTGAATAGACTAGATCTATACATTTTAAAATCTAAAGATTTTCTATACTATTATTTTTTGTTCTGCAGAAAGAAGGTACAGTACTGCATGATCCCTTGAAACTCCGCACACCAGACATATATTGTCGTTTGATTAAGTGCTTTCACATCATATATAGAAGCAAGCTTGTCGAGACATTTATCTTTAGATAACCCTCGGCGAAAGTTGTGATAAATTATGACAGGGAAATTACCACGCGTGTGCTCCATATTGTTTATCGACTTGTCAATTTTAAAATGGTAAATTTAAACCTTTGTATGTGAGTGTAAATGGCCAGTACGCATGTAACAAAACAGGTTTTATTCAAACTCTGCCTAAACTACTCATTGCAGTTAGATCTTCGTATGTGTGATGTATGTGTCACTTTAAACTGGAATGCTAGCGTGCTAGTACCGATCTTGACTATTATAAAGCATCCGCCTCCTATGTTACACTGTTGTGAACTGTTCTTTACGTGTTTAGAGCACTAAAATCTCAATTCGTCGACCATAGGGCTTTTACCTGGAATTTAGAAAACCACTACTGTTACTGTAAAAAAATAAGAGTAGGTATATTATTTTAATTTTTTATGCTATTGACGGTTTTCGTTTGTCAGACTAACCTCGGTAGCCCTGATTTGGTCAGTTTAAAATGTAAGATTTCCTCGATCTGTTTAATTATGTATTATTTAGAATATCATTCCGTCCCTATCCCTGATTAAAAATAAGACTTAAATCAGAAATCTATTGTGAACATATGAATCACATTTATTATGACCGATTGATCTTATTGAATATGACCTAGAGTTATTTCTGTTCTTCCTGATCACATTATTAATAGAACAATAGACTATTTATGTTGTATCGATTGATCTTCCGATGTTTTAATTATTGTGTCAAGTTCAGGTCTGCCCGTCTAGAGTAGGTACATGTTGATTCACGTGAGTTGACGCCGTATGTCTACATACATATATAAATCCATTAAATCCTGACAGTCGATCAGTACAAAACTCACGCCAACTCTTGCGAATCGGCCTGTACTTCACTACAAATTACAGTTAAAATTTTTGTGGTAAGTAGCACTTGCATAAGAGAAATCCGTAATAGGCAGTGGTTCGCAATTTGATGCTATGCGCTGCGTCTGGTGACAACCGTAGAATTACCATCATGGCGTTTTCTGTTCTTTTTGGGCGAAAATTTATGTCTGAGAGTTAGTGATCATTGTTATGTGCTCTCCGCAGAACATTTTTTAAAGTATTCTGTGGTGCTGACCATGCTAACTGGTTATTCTCTCTGTCTTATTGCCTGCGTTTGATTTTTGACGTTTTTGATAGACTAGTCGTGCCGTTAGCAGTTGATTTCTTACTTACCTACTAAGGAATAGGTCTATGAAACCGTAACCAATGTTTATTAATCTGTATCGCCCACATAGTATTTCATTTTTTTGCGATCAGATCCATCCAGTCTTTTTGTTTCAGAACCACTTTACTCGATTATCCTTTTATGGAATGTTGAGGACTGCGGTGCTCCGATCGCTTCACCCTGTCGATCTACTTGGCTTTTTTATTGCTCTTTCGTCCAGTGAGATCAAAACGTTTGTGCCAGGTGCATGTTTATTGTGGCGAAAGCTCCAGTACTATAAGACATCTATGATTACAGCCTGACTTTATTTCTTTAGACTGCCATCGTAACATTGAGGTGATATCGTTTTTAAGATTCCGTTTAAAAAAGGTAAATAGAAAACTTTGTGGTGCTACTCATTGTTTATATATATATTAGGAAACTACTTTCGATATTGGTGGATTAAGTGGATTTAATAGAGGTTTATAGGTAACCACATTTATAAAAAAAACCCGGTCCTTGTATGCTTTGATTATCCGTGACCATACCGTTTTATATGTGGGGGAGCAAAAACGTAACATTTGTATCTATTGGCTGCACATCCTGAAGATGTTTTTATATAACAAGAATATAACCATGTAGGTATTGAAAATATATAAATGTAACATATAGATACCTACTAAAGAAAAACTGACGAGATCCACCGGCGTCCGAAACAGGATTTTAACCCGCATCTCCAGCTATCGCGGCTGACGTCTTTACCAATTGAGCCACCCGAACACGTATGTAGGTATTGGTAGCTTTTTTGCTATAAAGAGGTTCCTAGTTTAATTTATTAAAAAAAAAGAAGTGTAAGATCGAAATAACTTTATCTTACAAATGCTTGTAGGTGGCGCATTTTAGTGACCCCTTTATTAAAGGTAGAATACATTATTATAGGAATATAGGACGTAGGTATCTATTCGAGACAAACTTTTCTTAATATCTCGCTTGTCATACATGTGGCTCACGGTCAAGGTGCAAAGGCACTTGAGCTTGGATCGCCCACAAGTCTGACTAATCACATAATTATGTTAACTAATAATGCAGCAATATTTAATAGATTGATAGTCAGATATTCTTACTAATGTTACTATAATAATATTTACGAAGTTCATTTTATAAAACTTTCCCACAACAATCAACAGGTTTACAAGGTAAATCATTAAAAAAATCACACTTAAAACGTTTCAGAGAAAATGGCAAATTAGATTTTCCACGCGCGATGACCCGATGACACACTGCCAGACGGTTTTATACTTATTTATATTACCTGTTTAATGCTGGTGGTATACCTTTTGTAATATGTGCTATGTCCCCTTGTTTCTAACCTAATTCAGGTGCTAATATGACCAGTGTCGCAGTCGACGTGTCTTTGCTCAGAACTAAAACTAGTTAACACATACATGCAAGACATAATAGTGCAGACTGATGCAAAAAGTTGGCAAATATCTTGAATCATACTATTATTAAGCTCGACTAACTTTAGCTTGCATAACAGGTAGGCTTCGCTGACCTTATGTCTAGCGCGATTAAGAATGGTTAGATGATTCATCAACAATTTAAATTGGCTATACTTACGGCACTCGAAACCGAATTCAACAGTTTCCAAACTGTGTAATCAGACATTACGTTGCGCCAGGGAACTAGAACCAGTTCTGCACGTGTTGTCTCGAGATCGAGATGCAATCGTGACTTCCACGTTATTCATTTGGTGTTAGGTGATAGGTAGTTTCTTCGATGTTTGGACATAACTTATTTCTTACGTAACTTGACATCATGCTGTGCTGTTGATAATCAATGACGATGGTTTTTTTCAAATTGTGTTTCAAACGCAATAGTCAAAATTCATGTAGTATCAAATGCGGGATGATAGAGGCATTTACATAATGCAGTATTATGTAACCCATTGTGAGTTTTGCTAGGAAACAATTTATTATTAGACAAAAGTTCTTCGAAACAATATTGGAGTCTATTTGCGTTGCTATTGCGAAAACTGTCTTCTACTGTTAAAAGCGAAGAGTCGTTAAATACTAGTTAAACTACTACCTTGCATTAACGACTCGTCTGATTGATGTTTGTGGATTGTTTGTTCAATTTATTGCATAAAGTTATTTTCTCTGGTCCCAAAACCACAGTTTGCAGCCAAGTTATGAAACTAGTTAGACAGGCAGGTAATAACAAAAGACGAGCCATTTATGTTTACATAAACCTGTATCCGCCTCAAACCAATCAAGGATAATAATTCCGAGTTATAAACCACACCAACGCACTGTACCTATGCCTCATCGCTATTATCTATCACCGATATCTTCAAGATAAGCTAGTCTAGAATAAACGATCTTGAACTAAATTCATGAACGATTTGTGTCAATCTTCCAAATTAATTGATAGGAGTATTCCTTGGAATCGGCGAACATTGAAGTTCGTACATTTCGAGCGTCTTTCTCTTTACTCCAATTAAGTTGTCATGAGAGTGACAGACACAATCGTCTGAAATTTACGAATGTCGTTCTTCGCGGTAGCGAAACTTTATACTATATTCCGTGTAAACAAACATGTTAATATTAAAATTTATTTAGTTAATTTTGTTTTAACTAAGCCATTGTTTTGTATTATAGTACTTAGTATATTTAGATACCTACTATCAACATATAGTTTAAGGAGTTTATGAAGTTGGAACTTATGTAAACTATGAAATATTTTGATTTGCTTTGATTTTTAAGTAGTAATACTACTATATAACAACTAACTATATTTCAACTTTTATGTAAACTACATATTCTATATCATAAGTTATATATTGGCTGGTTTGTGTAGCAACTACTTATTCTACAATACTACATACGTATGTTACGAAATTAAGTGGTGCCCTCCAACAAATTTAACGTCTATGTTTACCACAGATCACTGAAGAGTTCTGTCCTATGTGATATTTAGGTACCATTTAAAAGTACTAAATTCTGCCATGCGCAATGTCCCACGTCCCACCAGCATACATAATTCACAACTTGATACGTGTCGAAGGCGCTCCTGGCAGATTGCTGCGTACAATCATTAAAGTTAAAATTGCTTTACCGGGGTCGGTATATCGAATGGACTATATGTATACCACAGCCACAGTATAATAAAGAGTACTCCACAGCGCCAGCGCTGCGCCTAAACTGTCCACGTACTCGTAAGTGCACGCTAAAAGTGATTTAGAGCATTATTTCACAAAGAGGAAAAACAAATGATAAAAGACAATTGAATGCAGTCTCCGAACGTTGAGGGGAATATCGCTGATTAAATTAGATGCACGTTGGGTTCAATTACTATTGCT
The DNA here is from genome assembly GCA_022674325.2 of Grapholita molesta. NCBI lineage: Eukaryota > Metazoa > Arthropoda > Insecta > Lepidoptera > Tortricidae > Grapholita > Grapholita molesta. The sequence goes on from CP053126.2 coordinate 9,149,457, forward strand.
GAGGTTGGTAGCATCATATTCTGATAGGAATAATTGATTGAGTTTTATGGTGGTTCAATTAATGGACTAATACATAATGTCATAATCGGTAGGAGCTATGAAGCAGAACATCAGCTTATTAAATTATGAAGTTATTTTCATCCTCATTTCTCATATTATTCCTAATACTGCTTGCAATACACCGGTTTGTGTCAACAGCTAATAAGTACTTAACCATGCGACACCGACGACGGGTCCACGACAAGCTATTAGTAAACATGATGTTCGATGGCTACTGACTTCTGCGAACCATTGTCACTAACCAGCCACCAATGCCAATGTCCTATATTAGCATGTTTGTTATTGCCAATCAGAGAATGTAGATGTAGAGGTTTGAGGATATTTGGTGTCTTGTGCTATGCGTGTTTGTGTGTACATACTATACATACTAGAGTATATATGTTTTTATTATATCTTTGGAATATTGCAACGGTAGCATCATTATTTTTAGGTGTAACTTCTGTTTGCGGTTATAAAAGTGATTCGTTTCTGATTGCCATCCCAAACTTTGTACTAAGATAGATCTAGATTCTTATGTGTTGTTTGCCATTTCTTTATTTTATAAATATGCAAGATGATGTTGGACTGCCTGATCTTCCCATTCAAAGACTTGTTAATGTGCATTGCGTTGCGTGCGCATGCCTGGAATTGTATGTTTTTAATGCCATGCCTATCTGCTAGTTCCTGTAATTAGCTCTGTACCTCTAAGTTTCTATTGTATCTTATTAGATGATGAATTTTCTTAAATAAATAATAAACAGTAGGTATTTATTCGTCTATAGCTACTTACTGCTAGACAAAAAATAGATATAGCAATCGGCACGCAGCATGAACGCGGCGTCTCGGCGGCGGCGTACAGTATGGGTACGCCGAGATAAGGGACAGAAACGCCAGTGTACCCATGCTCTTGTAATTTTTTATAATAATGTGTCACTTTGATTTTTAAGGACAGATGGTTATATGACAATTAGTCGTTTATATGACAATACATAATCAATGTAATATGTGCATCCTTAGTATCCTTACACAAATTAACTGAGCCCCACGGTAAGCTCAAGAAGGATTGTGTTGTGGGTATTCAACTAACAACTCATGAATGACTCAGGAACAAATACCTGCGCTCATCACACAAATAAATGCCCTTACTGAGATTTGAACCCAGAACCGTTGGCTTCATAGGCAGCAGGGTCACTAACCAGTAGGCCAGACCTGTCGTCAACTGCCATTATTCTTCTGATTTAGACGACTTCCTGTTGGGAACTTTCAGTGACACTCTGGGATAACAAACACATATTAAACAGATCTAAGATTTGTTTTGTAAAACTTTCTAAATAAAAATGTAAACATTTTGACAGCTAATGTATTTAATACATTTTAAGCTCTGTTTTGACGTGGCATCAGTTCCGCATTCATGAAACCTATCAACACCATATCGTTTTTAAAGTGAATATCCGCGCCCGTCCAGCAGCGATAGGAAATATTTCTAGCCGTCCAGAAATAGACTTCTTGTAAAACCATTTAGTCAACTGTCTTTAAACTTAATTACTCCAAAAGATAAGCGAGAAAGAATTCTCGTTATGTAATGAATTGTTATCGGCATAGTTCTACGTGATATGAGAAGTACGTGGAAGAGAAAACAAAGGACGCGCGTGTCTGTGAATCATACTTGTATACGTATAGAACGTGCATACGCGGCTTCACCAAATTTATATGGCTTGATACTGGCCTTATAATTTAGTAATTTTATTGAATAAACGACTTTTATTAAACAATGCGCATTAGCTGTAATTGTAATTGCTTGTTGCGACGTTAAATCTATTGTATTTTTTATGGACAACACAGAGTAAAAGAACTAAATCCTCTTTTAAAAATTAAAATTAAGCCTGATTTAAGATAATGGCGATATCCACAACAAGGTTGCTAATTCAAATGTATGTATCTCGCACATGAACTAAAAGGTTTACCCATCTTAAACCCTTGGTTGGTGCCCATCAAGTCATAGGTCATCATACCTTTAAGACACAGCAAAATTTTAAAATCAAGCATAAATCTTAGGTAGGCATCTAAATAAGATTCGTACTAAATAAAATACGATTTAAGCAAAATTTCAAAACCAAGCATAAATCTGTCGTAACGACAAAAAATCCAATAAAAAGTAATGTAATTGATGATGTCGTTAGTGTGGAAAGTGAGTTTAGCAAGAATCATTTACTCAACTACTCCGTACCCGTTACTACGTCACCTGCAGTTTATTAACTGTTTAATTGGTCGTAATTTGAGTGTGTGCTAACTTGCTGTTGATAAAATATATTACATGTCTTTCCACGCTTACGGTAACCGACGCCACAAAGGATCCAACCAGACGCAAGCTGCGTGCGACCGGTCGCATTACATGCAGTTTACAGAAAAACGCAAATTATAGCGAGTAAAAACCATTACATCAATGTACGGCGACATACAGCCGTAATGCGCAATATTTAATGCGATATCCTGTCCGAGTGCCTGCGTCCTGTCTCGTGTTCTTAAGTTCTTTTTGATTACAGTGTGAGTGTGTACCTACACTGAAGGTGAAACTCGAGGACTGAAGCCACAATCTTCGCCTGAAAGTTTCAAAAAATAGTGTGTGAAACTACCCAATTAGTCCAATTACCGTGAGTTAAGCACAATAGGTAAGAAAATTAAGCATGAACTGTATGGAATTTCATTATTTGCCGTTCTTACATTTTAATATCGCTTAGTTCACGAAATTTAACCAAAACCGAGTTTTTATTGAAATTGAATCCAAAATTTTTGTCACAAAGCTGATAGGGATTGAAATTTTCTTAACTTACGTAGTTGGGTACACAATTTTCTGAAAACTAAGAATAAATTTGTGATAAAGCTAGACTTCAAAACAATTAATTGAGTATGGATTAATAGAGGATGTTACCGTCACCTGTTTTTCAACAAAAAAACGAATACTTACTAGCACCTGACACCGACAAGTCCCGTGCATGGATCGTTGAGTTGGCACTGCACAGCCTTTGAATAAAACATGTCAAGTGCAGACCTCATTTGGCTAGTTGATCGATCAATATGGGCTTATTTACTGCTATTTTAAATGACTTGTGGCGAGCTAAAAATACATTTCAGTACTCGTATGTATGGTTGTCAGCTCGTAATTTGGTGATCAGAAGGAGGGTAGACAGAAATAAGCTATGACAGAGAAAGCTTGGGATATGTATCATCTTGTAATAAGTAAAATCTTTCCATTTATATCATCGAACCGAACTTTTTAAATGGGTTACCGAACCCATTTAAAAAGTCAACATAGTTTTATTATTTGTATCCGCATTAATTAGATGATTAATTAGCGTTTTACTGGAACTATTATATTAAAACCTGTAAATACATAGGTATGTACATTACGATATTTTTACCTAAAGCCGCTTTACACGGCGCTCATCATCTTCTAACATCTATTACAATTGCTTGTTCAGCAAGCTAAAGGCAATAATACTCGTTCTCCGACTACGAGTATACAACTACAAATTAATGATTATAAAAAGTTAACATACATACGAAAGAAACGTATTAAGAAAATTCCTTTTATCAATCAATAAATCATAACCGCTTATGGGGCACACAGCGACCGTCTAAAGAAATTAACACTGCGTCCATCACATGCTTATTACAAGGGGATAAAGTGTAAATCTAATTGTTTATGAAGATGCCAGAGTAACGGTGTAAGCCGGCGTGACGGGCAGCAACGCAACATGCACTTAATGCATTCCTCCGCGCAAGTTCCAATCGTTTGATACGTAGTACATACGGCTAACGAATCGCCAGCTTGCGCCACTTTCCTTGCTTTATGGAGTTCTTACCAGGAAGGAATTAATTCGGGTGCTTTATATGCTGACCCCTGCCGCGTCGAACTTTACGAATTGCTGACAAAGAAATAAATTTAGTATTTATTACAGAACTTAATATATAATGCTTCGCCGACTGTAAACGAGCGTTCATCTTCGGTATCATTTATTTTTATTATCGTATTCATGGTTGTCATACTTTTAAGAGATAACATCAGTTGTTAACGCGCTGGTTTTTTGTTTCTGAAGTTAGGATAGGTGTAGTTTCGCAGCAAAACAACATAAACCCTGCTCTCGCTTATTTCTGGCCTCGAAAACACGATACCGAGATATCGTCACTACAAAAAGGGCTAAACTGTTTTGTTCCGATTCTTGAGTCATTACTGTCCCCAAGAAGACGCCAATTTGAGCGTGAAAATAAACCGCAGTGGCGCCGGCCGCGGCCCAGCTGCGACCGTCGTAATGATCTCGCGCAATGCTTCTGTATTTGGATGATCGCTGTGCTTGGGAGAACATCGCCGAGCTCTACGTTTCAGAATTTCATACATATTTAAATTATGAACAAACAGAACCTAAACGAACGGACTTAGGGAGGGTTACACCAGGAACGATCACCAAAATCATCGACGACAAATAAAGCGGAGAAGTTGTCATTAAAAAAAAAATGAAATTTTATTCTTTTATTATGGTGGTGATGACATTGACCCACGTAAAACCTTCAGCGGTTTGAAAGTCGTTGACGAATATTCTAATTCTAATATACCAACTGGACGATAGGTAGCACTTGATAAATGATAATAAGCGACTTAATGAGGCCGTAAGTGCCTATCAAATTATTACATTAAAGTATTTAAAGTAAATAATGATGCAAGCGAGTGTAAATAGGAGAGAGGAATGTGTTCTTGTAATAATAACCGTAACCCAATTTTTTGAGCACAGGAGATAACCTCACTCTCAGTTGGAATCAGATCACGTCATCGACCGACATCGTCACCCAATTCGATTCGTTTTTTTTAATGCTGACCGATGACTAACCTGGCGTCTAGTCATTGTCTTTGTTTGACTTATTCGATGTTTGTTATTGTTGTAGCCTTAACCTTTTTAATGTTTTATTTTTATAAACAAACTTATCATGTAGAGGTATGTTCATTTATTGCGAAAGTTGATTACGATGGGTATTTTATACATTCATTCAGCATCATAAAGTTCGTTGCAACTAACATAGCCAAATATATCGGTTCAGTTTGTATTTCTTTGACAATTGGGATATGTAGGTATACATTTGTGGCAACTTTACTGCTACTAACTATGGCAGCGGACTGTACAGTTATGTGAATACCTACATTACCTAGGCTAAAAACTTAACTGAAGCGCCATGTCTATGTAGTTGAGCAGACAATTAATATGGAACTTAGGTCGTTTAAATATAAGACGCCGGCATGCGTATACAGACACGTTAAGTACTACTACACTACATAGACCAGGTCCTTTAGCTAAGCTATTCACATGTAACTTTGAGATTTCATGCCCGAACCCAGTCAACTTACAAAACGGAATAAATCAAATTGAAGACAACATACAGATTCGGGGTCTTACTTTTTCTTAAAACAGTAGATTAAATTTACTGTTTCGAGGAATAAGCTTGGATGCTGGCATCGCATTACGTTGCGCCATTATTTCCCAGAAACCGTTGGAAGAGCCCTGTAAACGACGTAGTGAGTGTTATCCGATTACGTCAAGGTGACAGGGAATTATGCTTTATTTAGAATTGTAATGTTTGTGACGTTACATTGTTCATTGAATTTATATGTATTAAATCACCATAAAAGTGAAGCATTATTATTAAATGATTATTTACGTATTTTGTACTGTTCTGTATGCAACTTATATTACACTTACGTTTCGTGTGTGTTCAAACTTTATAATATATGTTTACATAACTGTTAAGGATCAAGATAACAACCGTCCCATGTTTTCCGTATAATATAACAATAAACGAAAACGAGATTGAAATTGTTTTTATGATTACATCTATTATTATAGGCATTATTTTATTTGTATAACACGAACTTCTTGAAAGTGTTAAATGATGAGAAATTATCAGTACTTCACTTATAGAACGGTCATACCACTAGCTATTATGGTAAATTGATTATCATCTTTATGGCTTGATAACAACCCGATATGGTAGAAACGTAAGGTTTATCCGGCCTTATTTGATGATTCAAGATCTTCCAATTATATCACCATGCTCCAATGCGCCACAGATGTCTCTTTTTTAGTTATATACGTTTCATATCCTACCGAGCATATTAATTGCATATTAAAAATAAGTCATTGAACGTGTTAGTATATCCTTTGGTTATCTATTGTTTATATTATTGTCGCGAACTTGGCTGATACTGTTAGTATTTAAGTTATAAACTAGGACTAATAATTTACATCTGATTATTTTCTTGCTAGCAAACTCGTTTGACAGGAAGAACGGTTTTAACCCGTCACTCACCGGCGGATCAGCGCAAATCACGGTAGATTGAACATGTCAAACCTGTCATGGTCATAGAACACGTTGTCCCAATGTCGAAACGGTCTGGCAATCCAGCTCGATTTTTATAATACCTATTCATAACAAAATGATTCACTGTTGTGTAAAAATACATTCAGTGAACGGTGACTTAATCAAATGTATTTGTGTAGATGGCAATATGTTTACTCGTAATTCTCATCATGTTGTGCTAAGAAAAAGTTATTTACATTTAAGACAAAAAACGACAATAGAGCACTGATTACGATTCGAAGTTATACCATGAAAGTGATTTCCGGGTAAGGTCAACGATTGACTTGTGTTAAAATGAAAATTCTGAATTGTGTAAAGATCAGTCGCCTTTAGACCGGTTCTGAATATCATGGCACTGCAATTACTTTGGAATTAAAGAGAAATTCTGAAGTTATGGTCATATGTGGTATGAATTTATGTGTCACATGTAGGTAAGGCTTAACTTTGTTAGTATATATGTACATACCTACGCTATTATTCAGATGAAAATTATTATGTTGTTAGTTATTACATGTTGGCATCGTACATTACCGTGTTTTGTTATTAAAATGTTGTTAAGGTTTATGTATCGCACGACTTAAGATAAAATATATACAATTAAGTACATACTCGACTATGTTAGTTTAGTAGCATCAATAAATAGGTAGGTACCTAAACATATTCCTGATAAGTATAGTCGGTAAGGAGTTATGATACCTCTGTTTTACGAACGGCCTTCGGATGATTACCTTTTATATCAAGTTTGTTAAAGGCAAGTTATGAATTAGAACTTGATATTTGGTATGCAACCATTGTAGCCAGTAGCCATATCCAGTGGGTTGCTCTAGGTACTTTTTGTACAAGAAACGTGACTACCATCTGGAAATAGTATTCCTTATGTATCGTAATTACTAGTTTACGATTGATGATTCCATTGTTTGATTGATTCCAAAAGCGGGGTACAACTCCAGCGATAGTTATAAAGTTGAAGCTCGTAAATATTTATTTCGTTGGTTTGTTAGTAACGTTACAACGTAAGAGCAGTTTTGAATATTTATAGGTGATATTTTTTGGAAATATCAATTTAGTGGGTATGCATCAGTAACGCCATTAGGTATAGTAGTCAGGGCAGGGTAAATTGAAATTTGAAAATATGAATACACTATACCATTTAATGTCTTTACTCACTGTTTTTTGTGAGGCGGAGCAGATAACAACAGTTGTCAGTGATAATGATAAGTCGAGTGATTTATTATAAATTACATATTATACATAATATAACAATTTTCTATAGATTTAAGAATATATTTTTTCGGCACGGAGTATGTTTTATGTGCTCTAGCACTGTTGCGAATAACTTGTATCATGTTGTCTTAGCCTTACAATAAATTAAAGTCAACGTCTATATGAATTTTGTTTATAGGTACATTAACTAACAACATTTTCTAATTTCCATACAAATTTACTCAGAGAAAATCAAATATTTTCTTATACACTTACCTAGCCAGTTCGTAATTGAAATATTTACCAGCGTGGAAAGTGCAAATGAACAGTTGATAACCATGACACTTGCTGCGGAAAAGGAAGTTCGAGCCAAATTCCAGAGACATAAATAAGCGGAACTACATTTTTCACGTCAATAATGGTGGTAGCCACATTTTGAACAACCAATACGAGACGATACAATAGCGTAATATTATGGTAATCCTGAATAGAACACATCTTGTTACATAGAACCTTGATGTCAGGTGGGTCCTTATCGATCAGAACTAATTAAATATGCAATCACGCAGATTTGATCTGTGACCAAAAGCTATTTTTTCTGAGATTTTTATTATACCTATATCTTTATATATATCTTTCCCGTACACGGAACAATGGTGTTCCGGACATTTGGTAGGCGTACGCGGAGCCGGTTCGAGCCAACGCGCAGAGGGCCTTTCGACAATTTAATGAAATGTAAGGGGTACACTAGGCGGATGTTGCCCCTGTACGTATCATGGGACGCGCACAGAGACAGCACCCACCATTGTGTAAGGACTATTCGTTTTAAATATGAAATCTAGAATGTACTAGGCTATTGGGTGGAAAGGATGGACTAGCTTCTGGGCTATTAGATTAAAAACGCCTGCCTAATAAAATGGTATACAATTTTATTTCCGGCAGACGGTGACTCGCCCTATGCGAGATGGGCCTCCACACAAAGTGACATTGAAGATGGCTCAAGGGCAACACCGGTCCATTATATTTTATATCACAGGAATTATAAATAAATTATCACAATCCACAGTCTAATTATCCTCTGACACCAGACATACCGTATAAGGTGTGTTACAATATGTATTGAATTATACATTTATTAAACGCAAACATGGAAACAAATATGGACCCTAATCACAGCTTTGCAGACTATCATCATACCATTCACAAGTACGAACACGAGATACTGATTCGAAGATCCTTGTTGATTGCAATATTTGGGAAGCGACATAACAGGAATGGAGGATAACCTAATATTATATTACTTAATTAGAGATCGGTTTTAATCCGATGCTTAACTAATCTAAACATTAATTAAACAGATAACAGGTTTCCTAATAAGCTACCTTTATGTTGCAGCTTGTTAACCATGCTCCAAGTTCATTTTATTGAAGCCTAAGTCAGAAGCTACTTGCCTATTTCGCAGAAATCTACATCTACCTAGGTATACATAAATAGTTACCTAACCTATAGGCACTAGGTTTGGATCGGATTTTTTCATTGAAATTTAAAAAATTACCATCACTCGAGTTGTTTTCAGTGTAGCTTTATTCTATACGGAAACATTTTTTCGCTAGTTGTGTTAATTGTTTTTCCTAACTAGTGCGTAAAAAGTGCACTTTTCGCACGCTTCGCGTGCGTAAATTTCACTTTTTAAGGCACTTGCTATGAAAAATTAGGTTCGATACTCGTGTAAAAACTTCTTTAAGACTCGGGTGATTGTCACCTTCGTTTCACTCGGGCTCCAACGTTCACCCTCGTCGAAAAAAATGTTTTTTTCACTAGTATCGAAATGTACTATTTTGCATTTTAATTTTCGGGTTAAAAAAAAAATCATATCCGTTTTCAATATCACTGCGCTGGCACTTACCGAGGGAGATGTGTAGGTCCTTATGAGTTTTCTTAAGTTGATACAAATCGCTATAGATCTACACTTCCACCATGACTTGGCGCCATACGCTGGCGCTTGCCCGTAAATGGCATCGTCGTAGGTGGCTCTGTTATCTGTTATCCTTTAGCTAGCCCTTGTGGCCGTAAACTCCTCGCAGGCCTTACTGTGACTTATTAAAGAAAGACCTCGTACCCGCGGGGAAATATATGGATTCAATGTACCGAGCTGAGTCCTTATATCATTCGCAAAGACCGTAACTTTGATGGGCGAGTCGTGTCTCTATGACCTATTAAAGACGAACCATAGTTATAGCCTCGGGGTGGAATTTTCATGTTTCATTGCCAAGAATGATGAAAGTAGCAGTACCATAATACACGTATATCTCTTTGTGTTTGTATATAGGGACAGACGCTTATATTGATAACTTTTTATTTAAATATAATCTAAGTTCTTAACGCTGACCTCGTATTTTGTTTGAAATAAATAACTTTTCCTTTGCATTTTGGCTATAAATCAGACTAGTATAAGAACAAGCTTGGTCAGAAAGTGACGTATACCTAAGTGGTGAGTGACGGGTTATACTCACTATCATCATCAATGTTAGTACTGTCGCTTAAAAATACCAATAGATGTTTTTTCGCTACTGTTACTGGCATTTTTTTTTATAATCCAATATTACAGGACATTCTTACACATATTGACTGAACTCCAGGGTAAGCTCAAGAAGCCTTGTGTGGGTACTCAGACAACGATATATATAATACATAAATCCTTAAATACACATATATATATACAGGAACAAATCTGTGCTCATCACACAAATTTACTTATGCCCTTACTGGGATTTGAACCTACTAGACCAAACCTGTCGTCAAACCGGTTTTCCAGGCTAAATAAGAAAAGTCTTTGAACACGAAAATACTCAAGAGCTTAATAATAAATATATATTTTTGATATTCCAGAAAACTGACGTTGTTTACTTGTCAGTAACTAAGACTTGTTATCATTAGCTCTTCATTCACCCAACAACTCTATTAATACGAATCCAGAACAATGCGAGCAATAAGGGCAATTATCGCGACGTGTCAAAGGTCAGTGGACGGCACAATTAGTGCACTCTGCTAGCTGTTGTAACGTGCCTTATGTACATGGACATAAGGCTTAAACCTACTATTTAGAAGTCAAGCAGTGACAATCTCGCAACTTAGCCTGAGAAGTCGTTTTATTGGCCCGGGCCACCCGTGATTTTCTGTATTACAGACCAAAGGACCATGTAACATGTAAGTTACCATGTAATATAAAATTTATCTTAAGATATTTCGTATATGGTCTAGTTGGATAGCGCGTCGAACATCTCATATGAGTGAAACATATGATCCTGATGACGGTTTTAATGACGATCAGACAATCATTGGGTTACTTGACGAAACGAAGGATAAATTCTATTTGCATATTCATAATTACACGCATTTTCTGCCGTAAACAAACTGGCAGACAATGACGATACCAGTAAATAATGGCAATTGTTTGGATTCCCATCATTTCCACGACCGGATGTAATGACGAATGACAAGCTCATGATTGCCATAATGTCATTTCGTGTTTACAGAACAGTACAAATACACTTTATTATGGACCGCAGGCAAATTGTGTGAAATGCAGCTTATTTTAAAGAATATGTAAAGTGACTATTACATGATATTGGGACTCGGTCCAAATTAAAGACTGATGAACGCAAGTGACATGACATCTCCAAATTATTGTCCTTTCCTGAATAGTATTAATTTTGTAAAATGTTTATACTTCAAAGGCACTTTTAAAAATATAATCTGTATTAATAGTGAAATGAGTGGTGGCATTAAATTAACTATGAGCTACCTATCTATACGAAATATATTTTCCGCTCTAAAACACTAAGCGAATGACACTACACTAATCGAATGACTTATTAATTATTAAATTCTCATATCTCTAATTAAAATATGATATCGTGATGCATGCTGCATATTTTTTGGTTATCATCACTGCATCTCTGCGACCCAATTCCGAGCTGGCGATATCGATTCCATCGATCCCTTTATCGATTACCAATCGGGTAGTAATTTTAAAGTGTACTGGAGCAGTAAATTATCTTAAACGTCCTTTTACCGTTGTTAAACAGTATTTCTTATTGACCCCAACCGAGGTTCTTGTCTTCTTTCGGAAAAATAATAACATTGGGTAATAACAACGTTAAACGTGAGTATTTTCCAGAATGATACAATAAATTCTGGTGTATTGTGTTTTCGATTACTTAACATATTTTTATTATTTCGAGCCGGTTATTAAAAGTAAAGGTGATCTGCAAAAAACGTATTTTTTTATTGTACCCAATATCCATAACTGTTTTTAAATTTGAGTATTTATATTGACAAAGAGCTTGCAGTAAAGTTGTTATATTAGTAACTGAATATCAGTTACTATAACAACTTTACTATTATTCTATGCACTTGTCCAGCTAGGAAAACTAGTATTACGTCTAGTTAGAGATTGAAACACAAGCAAGTATGAGCAAGCGAAATAATTCTATTATTGCACCACAAGGTGCAGAATTCCGCAGGAATTTTATCTACATTCATCACTAATTATGCAAAAGCCAATTAAATAATTTAAGAAAATATATATTGACGACATAAACGTTTGCTTTTTATCATTCGTTTTATGCGTTTTTACTTCGCAATGTTTTTCCACGTGAGTACTTAGGTGCTCACTGTTGTACATATTATTAAAATCGCTCGAATGAAAATAAAGATTAGGTAGGTATCTACTTGTTGAATCTTGAGATTAATGAATTTCAATCTTTAAAAAAAACTAAAGTAAGTAATTTCAAGGCTTAATATTTGTTTCATTATAGTAATGTTATATAAACCCTGCTTAATTATATTCTACTCTAATTATCTCTCAATGATTTGATATAAATTCTTATTTTACAAAGGGAATTTTGTATAATTGCCAAACGCATACCGCTCGTCATAATAATAAATCACTATAACAGAATTATAACCCATTTTATTATTAGATCTTTCGTTCTCCATGGTTCGAGTGCCTAATAAAATAGGATCTGAGTACATGATATCTAGGTTAGCACTCTATACATTCGCAAGGTCTGTTTGCAAAACCTACTTTCTTTTATATAGGTCACGGAATTAGGGCTTCGACAGAGCTTTGGCGCCAACTAGACGCGTATAAGGGCGCTTGGCCATGGAAAAAGGGTTATTTTAACACAAGGCAACAAAGGGATTAATCCCCAGTGTAAGTACTTTGTTGTACCTGATTCTTGAAATTCAAAGACCTTTACTGGGGACTTCTTTTGTTCCAAACTGAAGCTCTATTATTTGACCGTCTTTAACGAAAGTTTGCATATTTTATTCCAAGTACCTCCAGATAACGAATAAAGGAATGTTTGAATACGAATACCTTAATAAGGCATTGTTAGGCATTGTTTTTTATTCTAGAACAATATAAGATTGTGTTTGAATATACGTTACGTATTTGAATGTAAGTCAGGAACTTAGAGTAGAAAGAAGTTACAAATATCCTATTAAATAAAATAAAAAAAGGAACCGTTGATGATTAATATACTCAAATATTAGGCTTCAAGATCCTTAACGTTTACAGTAAAGACGATAACCTAAATGTATGTTATGCCTTATTTTATCTTTTGCGGTGTAAAGAAGTTTTATAGGAAGACATTCGTTATTATAGGAAAAGGATCACCACAGAAATATCTCCACGAACTTTGGTTAGGAATACGAATGGCCCCTTTGCTGGTTTCGGAAAAATATCGCCTTCCACTCCATGAAACGATTTCCGAACAAAAGAAAATCTAAAGAAAAGAGAACTTTTCTTCCTACTCGTAATCAGTCTGTATGAAATGAATACTGAAAATAAATTAAACGAAACTTTCCTGTGTACTTACCGTCTAAAATTAACACATCGGAAAACTTGTTTCAACTACTTAACAATCTAAAAAAATCCGTTTGTGCTTATTTACGATCAAGACTGCTAAAACCTAGATTATATATTTTTTCACTTCTCATGCTCTAAAAGTGTGTCATATTATGCTTGCCAAGGCGGACTAAAGTAATACATTTAGCCTCTTGGGAAAATATGTATACATATTTATGATATACAAAACATTATACGTTCCACCAATATCACGACAGATATCGAAGTTAATCGCAACTCTAGATTCTTTTTTGGTGCGAATACTGTTTAAAAATGTGAAATCATTAAAAAAACTTTGTATAAAGTATCAACCAATCAGACAATACCACAATATTAAAATCGACCAATGAGGAAACGCAATCAAATTGTCAAAGCATTAGGTGCTTTTTAGTTCCTACTTCACAAGCATTAAAAAAAAGTTTAAATCGTTGGCAAACTCTTTGAAGCCCCAATTATATGTTGTCTATGGCATTTATTCACGGCGTATATATCCTATCTGTATCAAAGTAGTGAAAAAAATACAAAGACTGCCAAATTAAACATTTTTGACTCAGAATGCATTGCGGGTGAATAAAATTGTATTTGTTAATTGTTGAAATGTTATTTTATCTTATTTTCTCGCAATCGAAGTGAAAACTGGTATGCATAACTCGGGTCTAAACGCCATATTACCCCTCGAACAATTTTCCCTCACTTCGTTCGGGAAAATAACCATCTCGTGGTACTATGGCCTACTTTAGCCCCTTGTCAACAATCTACTATTATGAGCACTTCTAAACATATCCTTTTTTAGAAGCACTTGGATATCTGTTAAGCATAAAATTCACCAATGACTCCCTATCATTTATAATTATGTACCTCCAATTAGTCGGTTCTTACATTTAACCGACGTTTTATTCAAGGAGTATATTTCTTACGAGAGGGTATTTATTCCAGTCTGAAGACCTGAGTCGAAGACAAAGAAGTTTTCATCACACTTGCTCGTCAATGGCGTTGTTACTTGCGAGAGTACAGAGCAGTTATAGCCGATTTAGCTCACACGGGCTGTTAAGTTTAGTTTTAAAAATATATAGAACTTCATACTTCACTTCGGACTGAGGATGTTTCCAAACAGCCAAGGTGTATTTCATATCTTCAAAAATTTGCTACAACCAACTTTTAATATGTATAAAACATATCTTTATATTCAATTTGACTGCAATTTAATGTTTAGTATTTATTAAAAATAATTGTTTTATATTTGATTTTGATAATTGATACTATTTGGCAGGATGATCAGTCAAATTCGAAAACAAAACGCAGTTGTTAACATTATCTGTGGAAGACATTGAAAAAAGTTGACATTGTTGACAATCTTTTTTAGTGGATGAGGTCTGATTGTAGTTTTCAAAGTGTATTTTGATTTTACTTACCATCCTCGTTGCACAATGTACTATTCTATCCCAGGAAGGCTCTTGTGAAGCCATACAAAAAGGTAATCTGTTTAGCAAAAGCTACGTTAGAAACATATTACGTAACTGAATATGTCAGATCTAAGCACTTATGTTTAATTGTTATGTTTAATTATTCCGTTTCATACATTGTTATTGGAAAAATACTTAATATAAGCTTATAGTGAAGTCACTGTATAGGTACCTATATTGTTTTTGCGATGTCTCTCTGATATTTCATAAAATGCAAATTGCGAGCAAGGCAACTCGGTATCAAAATACGAAGTAAATGGATGGGGCTAGAACAAACAAGTGCAGTTACAGCAAAAGCCGGAGAATAAAGTACTTTAAACCTGATACCTGATAGGCATCAACTACCTTAAAGAATAAGGTAGTAGCAGTGACGGCGGGTTAGTTTTCTTCTTGGGCATGACGGAGCCAATGTGGGTTTTCCTTTTCTTCATGGCCCCAACGAAAACTGCTCCGCTTATAGAAGTGGTAGGTAGATATAATGTGTATATATTACTTGTTTTTCTCTATCTGAATCTATATAGATTGCTTGCTTATTTTGTAACGGCCTTCATAACTAAAACCAGGTAGATTCTTCTATCGAGTTAATTAGAAACTCGTCATCGTAACTAGTATAAAACAAACGACAATTATAAACGGTTCTAAAAACCGCTGTGTTAGTATTCACCTTCTTTGGACAATTAATCTGATGCTGTGAAAAAAAGTTAGCATCATAAAATAATGTCTAACCAAACTTGGTTAGGAGAAGGACCTTATACGTATTCATAGATTAATCACTTAAGTGGAGTACTTAGTCATATCCTCAGATATGGATATTGGTATTAGTTATAAAAGGAAGTTGAATCATCGAACGTACATAAATAAACGGTACCTAGGTCTATACAACTGCCGTAACTATATAAACTTAGGTGTAAAATTAAAAAATAATCTTTATTTTACTGCTTGCCTAAGATGGTAAATGTTTTTCATCTGTCACAAATAGCTGTCACGTTCTAATCAGTTTTAAAGTGATGCATATCGTGATAGGCGATAAAGGCAGGCATCATATTTGATGACTCATTTAAGTAATACTAAAACTACATTTGATTAAAGTAAATTATGTAGGTTTTTCACATTTTAACACTCGTACCAACATTACATACTATGGATAGACTGCGGTTAATCGAGTGACCATGAATCACGGTGCTTGCTTCAATGACCGTTACAAGGCGGTTCTAAATAGGAAACGAAAAAAACTAGTTTGTTTCCTTGACCACGTCGAGGGCTCTATCTAAGGTAACATGATAACGTTGCATACAACAATTTATGCGCAATTTACTAAGAGTTATTCGTTAAACTAGAGCAAGCTGTAAGTGAACATAAATCACGGAAAATATCTATTATTGACTTAATTTAATATGTATTATGAGTATCATGACATTCATGACACTTAAATACCTACTGTTTAAAAATGGTAATTTAAATAGGCACCTTTATGGACTCTGTCGTAGATTTAATACTTATTAACCCTCGTGACATGGTGCCGGGGATGCGTAAATAAATTACTACAACAAACTTGTAGATAAACCTGCAAAGTTTCCAATTACAGTCTGGATGATGTAGACCAACTGTTTTGGTTCGAAACCAAATTTCCATACTTAACTTTGGTTACTGAATAACACAAACAACACTACGGTTACAAAACATCTAACCACAGTTAGTACAAAAAAAAAACTTAATGTCAGATATATTTATACATTCGTGCTTGGCTGAGCAAAATCTCATTGAAGGTGACTGTGCCTTCATTCTTATATTTTTCGTTCACTCACTGCTGAGGATCGCAATTCACAACCTTGTTTCCATAAAGTGTAGCAGTGGATGGCACCGGTTCATACTGCCAGCCGATCTTTTTGCAGTATCAATGTCAAACCATGTCATACTTGCCCCACCCGCACCTCACACAGGTTTGCCATTCATTCGCCTAGAATAAATGTTAGAGTACCGTAAAGGGTTCTTTGTCCCGGTGTTTTATGCCAGTGTCCGGCCACGCTACAGCCCACTCGGACATCCTGTGCGTTCTCGAACCGGTGTGACCAGTGTAATTGTTTGGCGAGCAAGGAGCATGACTGGGTTGTTGGCGCTTGTAACACTGACGCGGTTTTATGATTGTCTAAATATATAAAGCAATCTCGTAACTAAGAGATGTCCAGAACCAAAGCACAGGAACTACTAAACTAAAGGAAGAAGTTAAAAGTTCTACCTCTAAATTGAGATAGAACTGATTTGAGAGTTTAGTAGATACTAGAATTTAGTATCTTAGACTGCTCGCGGCTTAGACTGCTTTTAATTAGTGTTTTTAATGGATGATCTTAAGGGATAAAACTTTTCCCGGCCCCGGGACTACCTTAACAAATACAAGTATAGCGTGAAGAGGTGATAGAAATAAGTACATACTGTCGCATAAGTAACAAGTATTAGTAAGGAAAGCACATAAATTCTTCAAATGTCATAAAAATATTTTATTAAGGTTACTTAGAAATTCAACTCCTCAGGAGGAGAAAAGCTGTTATATTAGCTTAGTTCTAAGAGAAACTCAATCCGACATATTTGTACTTATTCTTTTAGACGTTTACAGGCCATCGAGAAGCGCGGCGAAGCCCTCGCTGTGTCTCTCGACATTTCTAAGGCCTTCGATAGGGTTTGGCATGACGGCCTCCTTGGCAAGCTCTCTGCGTACGGAATCTCCGCTGGTTTGTGCTCTTGGATTTCCGATTTCCTGAGGCAGCGATCTATTAGGGTCGTAGTGGATGGTTGCACATCAGATCGCATGGCAATAAATGCCGGAGTGCCTCAGGGTTCGGTTCTTTCAGCCACCCTCTTTTTGCTGCATATAAACGATCTGCTTAAACCCGGTATCTTTGGGTATGCAGACGACAGTACGGTGACTGAGAGATATTTTTCTGAGGCCCAAACTACCGGTGGAGAGACTGAGTCCTTTAGGAAAGCTTTGGTTGAGCGAACGAACCAGACCTTGAAGGCCGTTGATGAGTGGGGCGAAGCTAACTTGGTTAGGTTTAACGCCTCCAAAACACAGGCGTGTTTATTCACCGCCAAAAGGACCCTATTTTACTTGACTCCTGCTTTCCAGAATGTGTCCTTAACAATTACAGACCACCTCGAGCTGCTTGGGGTTAAATTTACCACTAAGCTGAACTTCGGCGCCACTATTGAGGCCAAAGCGAAATCCGCTGCTAAAAAACTAGGAGTCTTACATAGGGTGAAGCGGTACTTCATGCCGGAACAGCTCCTAACACTTTACCAAGCGCAGGTTCGGTCGTGTATGGAGTACTGTTGCCACCTTTGGGACGGTTCTGCCAAGTATCAGTTGGCCGCTTTGGATTCAATAGAACGCCGAGCTCGCAGACTCATTGGCGATCCTAAATTAGTGAGTGTAAGGTTGCAGAGCCTTGAGCATCGCCGCAAGGTTGCTAGTTTGTCTGTGTTTTACAGGATACATTTTGGAGAGTGTGCTCAGGAATTGCACGATTTAATTCCGCCATCTCCGTTCCATCACCGGACGGACGTCCAGGCGAGGGGAGCAGTTTCATCCTTACGTTGTGAATATTCCATTCATTCGCACGAAGCGATTCGCTTCTACCTTCCTAATGCGGACTGCTAAGGAATGGAATTCGCTCCCTTCGTCTGTATTCCCGGCAAGATATAATTTGGGTCTCTTCAAGTCAAGAGTGAATAGGCTGTTACTGAACCAGCGTGCTACACCTTCGACCTCGTCGTCACTTACCATCAGGTGCGACTGAAGTCAAACGTTGGTCAGTCTTGCATAAAAAAAAAAAAAAAAACATCACGGGTTGATAATCCTGCTTATATTCTCGACTAAAACTCTTTCGTTTTCGATTTCATTACACGTATTGTTAGTCATTTTAAATTTGATGTTGTAAATAAAAGACGTGCGTATGTATCTACTCGTAAAAATAAATAGATTTTCTACATATAAACTCTAGCATAGCTACTTGTATTAGTTGTGTATTTTATCACTGGTCCCTTTACGTGCATAACTTTATCCTTTAGAAAAACAATAAAATCCTTTTAGCCCATATCTAAGGAATCCTTAAAGCTTCAGGCAATCTTGAAACTAGATTAAGCTACTGTTCGAAAATGGCTCTTAACACCCATACATAAGAACCATGTAATAATACAATGGATGGGGTATAATCTACTGGTTGAAAGGTATTAACTCATTAGGGGCCAATGGATTGTTGTTAACGCTTGTCTGAAAGCTTTATTCCATTGGTAAAGCAGTTTATACGGGAACAATACGACAGGAAGACTTAAGTACGAAGCGGCGCAAGAAACAAGTATATGTTGGACAAAAACCTCAGCATTTTAGGGTACAAAAAGGAAAACCCTTATGGTGCGAGTTTATCAGTTACATGTAATCTGATTTAAAGGAACATTAGAAATAAGCTACCATCAAAAAGTACGAGATATTATACTTTTTACATAATCATTATCTCTTTCTCTTGGGTCATTTACGTTGTAGGTTAATATTAAACAATAAAAACCAAAGATATATCGCAGTTATATCTTTTACTAGGATACGCAATAATTGCGTCAAACTCTTGCCAAATGTAATATGGTACGTGATTTAAGCGCGCTTAGCCAGCTGAACAAAATCATCCAGTTAACACAGCTGTTGAGGTTGAGCCACGTATACTGACTGACATTTAAGTATTACTTTTCCGGCGTTCCAAATATGAATAAATTGTGTAACGTTTAATGGCTGTCTTGAGTGGAGTGTGTTTTGTTTTAACAAAATCATCACTGTCTTTTGTTTATGTTGTAAAAAGCAACTAATATGTAAAATCACTTAACCAAAGCCCTCCTTGCATCCACATGCCCAAGCGATGTAAGTACAATACCCACGTATTGTGAGTGTTGTACGTACATCAGAGTACAGTTTATACAAAACGCATAAAACAAAATACTCGACACTGACCGTTTAACTTAGTAAACAATGACTCTGCTATCTGTACGTAAAATTACTTTCAAACTTAGTTATTAATCTAAATATATCAAATCGCTTTTTGCAAATCATATCTCTAATCACTGGAGAACAATTGGCTTATAACTTAGAAGTCTTTACATGTATTACTGTAGTTTTTCGTTAGTCCTTTGTCATCTTCAGCTGTTGTACTTCGACAGTTTAAGTTTAATTGTTCGTTTTTAAAATTCATCGGTTGTGTATTATTCGTGATAAAAACTATTTTTTGAATGCAAACGTATAGTGAAATTATTTTCTCTTTTGTTTACAGTTGTAGTAGACGTGGACGACCGACCGATCCGAGTTGAAATCTGTGATACTGCTGGCCAGGTGAGATATATATTTTTTTGTACAAAAGCATAAAAAGTATAAAAGGCGGCTTAATCCTAGTAAGCATTCCCTAAAAGTCGTCCCTTGAAAAAAGAAAATGCAAATGAAAACTTATTTCCAAACTATATCTACATCCTACCAGCGCTTCATAAAAAACGCTGCTTGCAAACGTTGCACTGTCGAGTTCATAAATGTGTATATTTACGTCTCTTTACCTTAATTCTAAAATATTTATAACCTCGGCTGAACCATCTCAACCTTCTGTTTTCTTTGTCCCCCATGCACTTAACAAATATTTTTTATTTATTACTTCTTATTTTGTTTTGTCCTTAACATCATAGAATTGTAGTTATAAAAATTTACTTAAGTATTTGTTAATAATTAGACCGGACAGAAGGTATCCCCTAAAGGTAAATGAGGAACATAAAAAAATGCTTACCTGAGAGTAATCGATCCTTCGCTAGGAGATTTCGCAAGGGAAGTAGGAAGGTAACTCACAAAACAAATGGAACATAATGTATATAATTATGGATGTATCGTTCTTCAGTGATATAACTACAGGCTGGTTTTTATTATCATTAATTATTGTTGCAATTAATTTAAATGAAATTAAATTTACGGATTTCAGAAGTGTCATGGGCGTAGCTTTTTGTTTATAAGAGTAAAATTACGCTTTCATTCAAATAATATTCCCTTATTATCTCCTCGAAACCAGTAAATTGCTCAAAAAGGGCGAACAGTGGACACATGTTAAATGTCAGCGTGAGTCGAGGTCAACCAAATAAAAAGATATCGCAGATTGACTCACTCCTTTGAAGGAGCTAATTTAATTTCTGTGAACAAAGCGTATGAGATTGACTCATCAAGCCATCATGAATGAAAGAGAAAACGGTTTATCTGAAATCAGTTTCGTTGCCTAGATTACTTTTCTATACTTATTATATAATGTGAGAACTTTGTTATAGAATGGGAAAGTATTTATTTGTTATTTCATCTGTTTCATCGGCGGAACTGTGCGTGAGCTGATCATCGCCAAATTGAAGTTACTTGCACCCATCTTAGCCGTTTCTGTAGATAATTATCTTAAGCCTAAGCGTGCAAAAAATACACGTTAGACACAGTACATTACGTGGGTACCAATAAAAAGTTGGTATACAAAACATAGAATAATTATTGTTCAGCCAAATATCCAAATTGCCAAAAATGTCTAATCATGACATGCACCTACTTATTATTATATATATCTAACAGAATTAATATTAGAGCAACATACTGAATTTGATCTCAAGTTCTTCTTGCTGCTAGCAAATGGGATCAATTTCGCCGTCACCTCCGCATTTCTTTAAGATCGTGTTCCTACTGAACACAAACAACGGTGCAACCAAGCCTGTTTTATAATAAATATATTTTACGTAAGCAATATTTATTATTCTTCTGACGCAATCAGCGCTAAAATTCCCAAGCGAATAGCACGTGCACTTTATGAATGGCAACCGACAATGGTCGCACTTCAGCGAGTTCACATGTCCCTTACAAACCGGCCCGATTTCCTTTCGATTGTGCACCGATTTTATCAAACAGTTGATTTTTTCCGCGTCGCCCAACAATGGCCACATCTTGCCGGTCTCCCACACTCTCTCTACCTGCCAGCTTGCTGCTGCTATTGTCGATAGAATGTTGGGGAAGTGTGACAACAATTTCTGTAATATATTTCTATCATTTACCGAGCGTTTCGTTCAAGCCGCACCAACATAAATTCGGCCCAAACAACTTTGTAAAATCGAAGATAGTGTGATCTTCTTTATATAAATACTGCTCGTCAGGTGAGGTCGGGTCGGGACTTATAACTGACTTTTTTTAAACTTTAGTGCATTGAGGTTACTATCAATGGCCAATAATACGTGTTGCAGTCGTTGCAGAGAGATTTTGCAAGCAATGACAATAAGCGCCTGTTTTCGTCATTATGTTTTTCGCGCGTTGCCAGTTTTATGACTTACACGTATGGGAAGAAACCATTTTCTAGGTGGTTTAATAGCTGCATACTAAACAGCTGGTTTGCATTAACAAAACTGTTTTAGGATTATTTGTAATAACAGTCCATATGTTCTAGGAGTGAATTGAATATAGGCGTTAATAACTACGTTATATTTCATTACTTCTTGTTAAAGAAGGTAGGTAGTTTACAGTGGCGGCGCGTTAAGTTAGACAAGCCGATTCCCGCCGGTTTGACTAACTTTACTGCAGTTCAACGGCTTTCTCAGTTTTGCAGCCCATGTGCTCAAGAAGAAAAGGCTAAGACATATCGGCTCCGTCTTGCCTAAGAAAAAAGTAGTAGACTAGTTTCATTAGAAAAATCAAATAAAATGAAGTTGAGTTTACCTACACTTAAAATAATAAGATCCATTTTAATTGACTGAATTGTCGTTGTTGTTGTTGTGTTACATACACACTAGGTCGACTTGTTTAAAATTGGCCGAATAAAACTTTTTTAAGTAGACAATTAAATGCACAACTGCATTTCAGAAAATTCAATTGTAGATAAGTTTCCATATTACCTATGTTAGATATAACATTTCAGTAGGTTTGTCAAACCAATTTAAAACACTTAGTTACACGAGATGGCGGTGAAAAGGGTCCGTCGGTTCCTTTGAAACTATAACCGTAGAGATGCCTTTTTACCTGAGGCTTGTCCTGGCACCTGATTAAATTATAACTGCCTCCCGCCAGTCCCGAGCATCGGCCATTGAAAATAGTAGTTAGATACGTTCAGTGAATTATTTATACCTTCCATTCGGTTTTCATTTTAGCAGCCTAACCTTTTCAGGGTGATTGATTGCAAAAACATATTTCTCTATCATGTCGTTGTTCTAGTATGTATAACCTTTGAATTGAAAAAAGTAAATTCTTCAATTATTAATTAACCAGGACACTTCAAACGGTTAATCTCGGGGGTTTGAGGTCACGAGAGAACATGCCGCCGCCTCCTTGCCTCTGAGGCAAAATTTTCTGAGCCGGATTGTAGGGATTTGTCTTTTTTCTCATGTCCAATCGGCGATGGACCTCTGTTCTAGAAAATTAGCTCTTTATATAGTTTGTGCGGTCTTCCGATCTATTACAACTTTAAAGACTCATTGAAGTAAAGGAAAACTGAAGAGATTATGTTATGTGTCTACGTAGATTATGGTAACAATAACCTTCGTAAGACTCTCATAACTCATATAATATTTAACAAACTATTATTTCTATCGCCCATTAGGTTTTGTAGTAGTGGCCCGACGGAATAAACCATAACTAAACATTAAAAACAATGTTGAATAGCCATAATAGTACTAAAGAAGCTATGCCACACAGAATCGTGCATATGCATATGTAATTTCACTCTCACATTTATGCATGGGACTGCAAATTATGTCTTGCATAGTAAATTGAGTAAAAGTTTACCTATTTAAATGTAAATTATGCAATGTTTATTACTAAATAGTAAAATCATTTGGACATAAATATGAGATCTTCCATGTATGTATAAATAGCCTAGATAATACGGACTCTGACGGAATTAAACCTAACATAGGCATTTCTTTGAGATTTTTACTATGTGTTCCCGAATAATAGACTTTAAGTTGTATTTAAGTTAAGTATTTATGTTTATCTATTGACGTTTAGTGTATAGTTATATTTATAACAAGGACATTATTGAGCGTATACTGGGACTAGGTGAATTGTATCTATTTGTTAAATTTTTTAAAGAAAATTACCCAATTAAGATCTCATTGACTTAATACGATTTTGAATGCACATATTAAATACTTAGATACGGAAGGATTTTAGATATATATATATATATATTTTAATTCAAAATATTGGGACAACCCAAGGCCCAGTTTTGGGTTTAGTGACAGGCAAGTCAGAAAAATGTTGGGCAAGTCTTTCCTATAGGCACTCTGTGTTACCATATTTTTGGGTAGGAGAGTCACGACTTAGATTGTATATTATATTTTTTGCAGCAATATTTTACATTTACTGACCTCTGAGAGCAGTTAGAGCTTTCAACAAACGATTGCGATCGCGAAGGGAGTTATCGAAATTGCGCAACGTTTTGATTTATTAGGCAACCATTGCATTGTCAGGCTCTCAGGCGTTGAAAGTAAACTTTCACCCATAGCGTTTTGTATGGGCGACCGATCGGAGGAGCGAAATTTTATCAATTTTTTTATTGTGTAGGTACGCACGCTTTATATAATTAAAGAGGTCTTGTAAAATAATTTGAAACGGCATGCTGCCAGAAAATACGACGGCCCTTGCCAGGATTGGAAAACGCGACCTTCTGCTTTGTAGGGACTTCCGACTATGGTTGGAGGTTTTACGTAGGTACAACGGTTCCGGCTGGACCTTGATTTAATTTAAGTCAGTCACCAAAGTCGGGCGCATCGCTAGTATATAGAATATGTATGGCATTTTGATTTAGTCTCTTATCTAGGAGGAATAATGACTGGAGAACGCATCCGCGAGCGCCAGTAAGGGACAATCCAAAATTTTGCAGTCAAAAATGTAACAATTCCCTATAGTTTTGCTTTACATGACACTCTATAGCTTTATATTAGCTTACTCTGTATTCATTACCGCAACTTCGGTTGAAAACACAAGAAAACTCCAATTTTATATGTTTGTATCCCTCCAACTTTGACATTTCTGAAGGGTTCAGTTTAGAGGGGAACAAAAATATGTGAGACTGACAAGGATGGAAAAAAATAGCGCCGTCTTTGCCATACCTAGGAAACTTATACAAGACCATTCGTTCGCGGTATTATAATTAGCACGCTCCGATAGTTAAATGGTATGTCTATTCTTATTTAGTTGTTATTACGTTCCAGGACTCGATGTCCGAGCTACGCGAGCTGTGCTACCCGGGCACGGACGTGCTGCTGCTGTGCTTCTCCGTGGTCCGGCCCGAGACGTTCCGCTCCGTGGCGCAGCGGTGGACGCGCGCCGTCGCCGCCGTCAACGCGCCGCTGCTGCTCGTCGGCACGCAGAGCGACTTGGCGCTCGATCCGAGAGTCCTGCAGACTTTGAGGGTGAGTTTTGACAATTAGTCAATGTTATTGAGAGTTAAAAGTTTCTTCAAAACAACTAAATGGTAGTTTAAAGAAATGTATCCAATTATTTAGAATGCGTTGTCAAGAAAAGCTAGGTCACATAACTGACAGTGATGATATGTTCCTTAACAAAGTACGCGAAAACCAACATTTTTAACTGAAAGCTCCCAAATTCCTCAATATGCATTAAATTTTTTATCTAAAAATAACTTTAAACTAAGTTTAATAATGGCCCCTGCGGCATGTCAGCGAAGACTAAGGCAGTATTTCCATGCTGATTGAAGAAAGCTGCCAGATATTTGGTGTCCTGTGGTATGCCACAGGATGTGTTATGACCTAAATACTAAACTCAGAGTGCTAGGGCCTCACAGACCGTTGATTTGTTTGTAGTCATCCTGTGCTGCCACTGCCTTCAAAGAGATTCGATGGAGAAGTAACGAGGCACGTCTACAGAAGTTGCTGCATCCCATGATCCCACACCCGCACCTGTCCCATACTCCATTATTGAGTCGATATCAGATGTAGGAGATGACAGGGAACAAATTACTACAGCCGT
The DNA here is from genome assembly GCA_022674325.2 of Grapholita molesta. NCBI lineage: Eukaryota > Metazoa > Arthropoda > Insecta > Lepidoptera > Tortricidae > Grapholita > Grapholita molesta. The sequence goes on from CP053126.2 coordinate 9,175,498, forward strand.
GCATCTCTGTAGAGTAAACCCATACACCTCTTCTTCTTTCATCTCCTTTCATAGAGATATACATATGTATATATATTATATATTTTATTACTTCAGAAGTATAAATTGATTAGTATTCATTATGATTAATTATAAATTTCAGAGTCGGGGCGAGCATGTGGTCACCGATGCAGAAGCGAGAGCTTTGGCGGCTAAAATAAACGCGACTTACATCGAGACTTCATCCAAGACGCGCAAAAATCTGAAAGACGCTTTTGACGCCGCCATATTGGCGGGGTTGCCAGTACTTCAAAGTAAAAAACCCTTTTGGAAGAAATTGCTATGTATAAATTGATTAGTAATCTAATTAACTGTTGATTGATTAATTGTTAAAGGCTATATTTGTATATCATGAGATGTGAATGAATTAATGTGTGATTTTGCAAGGAGTATTAAGACTTGAAATATTACTAATTAGTGTTCTGTTCCTAAATTATTATTTTTAACTAAATAATGATTGGATATGCTATTTAGATAAAACTATTTAACTTTTGTGCTGGATATAACTTTCTATCTAATTATGTTTTAACGATTAAGTATTGTGATGAACAAAAAATTAATACAAGTGCCTTATGATCGTTAGAAAATCTATACTTAATTTTAAACTAGTTTTCAAAAGTAGAACGTAATAAATGAAACTAGAGCAGTCTTTTATGACTTTGTGGTGAAAACTCCTATAAGCATCTAACCACAATGGTTAAAAGCGCCAATAAAGATGTATTCTAATAGTGCGGTTACAAGTACAGCGAATTTAAATTTATTTCATTCGCTTTTATGACTCTTCTAGGTATTATAAAGTTGTACAGTATGATTTATTTAGAAACATTAAATTATACCTGTTTCGCTATGCCAGGGATGTAAATATTTCAATTCCTGTATTAATTTAATGTTGTTTTATACTCAACACGAACTGATAATTATATTTTTATTAGAACAGAATCGTGGTTTTATTTATTTTTGTTGTTGGTTTTCCTTCTTGGTCATCGACGTGCATGTGTCACTATATTAATTGGGTCTAACTTATCACAGGCCTATTCATCTGTGCAGATTACGTTACAAAAGTGTAGATTAACTAGTTTGTCAAATAAACGTACCTTTGCTTGGGATTAGAGTACAATATATGTATTTATAACTAAGTAATAGTCACTAATATTAATAACCACTAGTTCTGATTAAATCATGTCGTCATAAGCATCATATCTTAATGTGCAATTATAGCCACGTTAGTCATTACTAGTTTCATCCTTCGGGCACGAACTAACGAAATATTCATTTTGATTATATTTTCTAACTTTCCTTTTTATATATCTTAACATTGAGACCATATTTTGTTCTTAGCTCTTCGTTTAGTTTATGTGATTGTTTTAAGAAATCCTAAGTATTAGTATAAAAAAAACCCTTAAGTTATCTTTTGAATTGCCATCAAGTAGTCGTCGCAAGCAGAAAGTCAATGGTAAGTATCCAAAACAGTTATAGTTAATTCAATATAGCAACGGGTTAAATTCAAAAAAGTACATTTTAACCTACTTTCTGATTCCGCGCAGTGTTGGTTAAACCTTTGCGCATAAATTTAATAAATAGCGTATTTAGAGTGCCTATGCACTACTTAGACACCTTATGTGAACTATTTAAATCCTAATTTGGTTCCGTTATGCTATATCGGGTGTATCGTACGATACTTAATGCAATGTTTGACGACCGGTCTAGCCTAGTGGGTAGTGACCCTGCCTGTGAAGCCGATGGTCCTGGGTTCGAATCCCAGTCAGGGCATTTATTTGTGTGATGAGCACAGATATTTGCACCTGAGTCATGGGTGTTTTCTATTAGTACGAGTCCTTAACTTAAAATACGGTCCCATCCTGAAGAAAGCATGACAAGTTTCTTCCCTGAAGTTACCAGAGTATTTGAAACCTTGTCACGACCTCAAAATGAAACCTATCAATTGGATGCTTTGGCAAGATATGTCATTCTGACTTACGACAAAACTAGCGAGGTAGAAGACATTAACCAATGTAGAAAAGCGTTATTCATCAAGGGACGGGCAACCTTATTTGCAAGCAGGATTGATCTGGGGTCAAAGTCTGATACCAAATCCTGAATATCCGAACTTTGAGAAATGGGGTTGGATGAAAGAAGACTGTATTTGGATTCCATTTTGGAGTACAAACAAAGAAACGTCATCATCCGTAAAGGAATTGACGAAGTGTTAATGCCGCAGCTGCATTAAAGGACGATGCATTTGTAGGAAGTCTGGTCTTCCCTGTACTGGTCTCTGTAAGTGTGGGGGAGATTCTTGTGATATGCATTGATATAAATATATATATAATTAAAACTGTAATTTACTGTGTTTTTGACAAATTGCTTCAAACCCTAGACCCTAGCTTTAAATCTGTAAAGATAGTATTGTAAAAAGGAAAAAAAAGAGTACTTGAGTCAGACGCGGTAAGCTGTTAATAAGTAAATTAGTGTCATTTTGTAGCTTAATGTATAAGGTATATAACTTCTTTAGACTATTTTATCACCACTCTTGTCGTTTTCCTATAAATGGAGCAAGAAAGAAAAAATTGTGCCTGTTTTTACAATTTCATAATACGTTGGTGACTGTATACAGAAATATATTAATCTTACCACTATAAAATGTAGTATCGTTTTGTAGGTAATTTATCAACGATGATTTGGTCTCTGAAGAGTAAACTCCTCAGTCTTATGGTTTTTGTAGAAAATTCGAAAAACCAGAATGAGGGAGATAAAGAGGGGGGGAATGGGGGAAAAAAATAATTTTTCGACATGCTTCCATATCTGCATTGAAGGACATACATGACAGCTACATTCATGCCAAGTTTCATGCTTTCTTCAGGATGGGACCATAAAACTGACTTTTGTTCGGACATGGAGCCGTACTATATGTATTTAAGTATTTATATGTATCTATTTATTATATATATCGTCGTCTAGTACCTGCAACACAAGCCTTATTGAGCTTACCGTGGGACTAGGTCGATTTGTGTAAGAATATCCGAAATATTTATTTATTTATTTTATTTTAATGATACCAATATGGACCTAGCTTAAGCATATATATATATATATATATATATATATCATCCATCCATATTGGTATCATTAAAATAATATATATATATATATATATATATATATATATATATATATATATGCTTAAGCTAGGTCCATATTGGTATCATTAAAAATATATATATATTTATATATATATAGGCGTTATATATATAGGAGTTATCTCATTTTTTGTGACTGCCTGTAGAATAGGAATTTCATATTTAATATAATATTTATATAACATATAATAATGATATCTTAGAAACTTAATCTAGGAGATGACAACAATTAAAACTGAGTATTTGCGTATGTGTCGCTTTAAGATGATTTTTGTTTTAATCAATCTGTATGACTCGTATATGACCTTGAAGTGCTTTCACATGTTTCGTGTGACCGTGTGCAATATCAAACCGTAATATTGATGTCCAAGGCTGGGACAAACGCCCGTCATTTTAAAAACATAATCCTTCCGCACCGCGCAGACTTCCCTGTGATGCTACTATATTATATTCATTCATTAACACTTCTTCTTTTTATTACCCGACCTGAATTCAATCGCATCATCCATTGATCGCACAATGGAAAATTTCGTTATTCTTTTTGAATTACCTACGACCATTCCAGCCTAATTGTTTCATTGTCGCTGAATGTATACTTATGTTATGATTTAAAAATATTCAAAAGAAAAAAAAAATATAACATAAGCAAGTCTCCGTTGCACGGAACAGGGTTATGTTTTCAAAATGACGAACGATTTTTTTGAGTCTTGTTAATGTCGTCAACCTTACAATAATATGATACCTCCTATTACTGGCAACAACTTAGCTGTCAATGTCAAGTCAACTGTCAATGTCATTATCTGGAAATCGTACCGTGTATGGATAGCGCGCGTTTCTTGTGTATACATTTCGTTTAAACAAAATAAAATTACACTTGAACATTCATAGATTACGATGACTGAAAGCGAGCATTACACGGACATTGACATATCAGATGTTATTGACGACACTGAGCAATATGCGGACACTGAACAATACACTGATACAGAAATAAGATCCGAGCCCATTGAAAGTGAGATTCTGCAAGAATCCGAGTTAGTTAGCTCAGAGGAACACGTTGAAAAGAAGCTACAGAGTGTAAGGACCGAGACAGTGAGGGCTACGAAATTGCCTATAGCGAGGATTAAGAATATTATGAAACAGGACCCAGATGTAAACGTGATCAGTGCTGATGCTGCGTTTTTAGTTACGAAAGCTACTGTGAGTACAACTATATTGACTAGTTCAGTATGCGAAAACTATTGAATATAATTACTTAGTACTAAATGTACTTCCATAAAAAGGCATAGCAAGCAAATTGTATCTAAAAAGTAAATTGTTAACACTTGACCGGGTTAGTTCAGACAAATATTTTTATGCCACTTATTTCGTCCCTCCGTTCTCATAGTGCTAAACATTTTTATCAACTTTTGTGGAGAGTCCAGTGCATAAATGAACAATTTTTTTTATCAGTTACCCTTTCCTTTCTAAGAAATTAAAATGCTGGCTGGAAATTATTGCTTTGTCTATAGTGTGCTGGAAAGTGGATCCAAACTACATGACAGTTATAAAAGTAACTTGGCATAGGCGAGTTAATAATTCCCAACTAAGGACTTCTCTGATTCAACTGGGGTCTTGATCTGATTTTTTATGATGAGAATTGTTCAGAAAATAAGAAGTGGGAGCTACCCGATCTCAATGTTTTAACTCTTTTGGGTGAGCAACATCTATAGACCTTGTCTTATACTTCTTAACTACAATTTAATTGGGTTGCTGGCCCAAACAGGTTAACTTCTAACCACCCACAGATCAAAACCTGCCTGCAAATAAAATTGCCTATTTGTCATATTTGAAATGTAGAATGACATTTACGAAGACTTTTTTTATAAGCCAGCCATTGGTTCTGTCATATAACTATTTACCTGAACTTTATTTACAAATTGGTTTGAAGGTAATTTCAATTTAATTTTGTTCCAGGAGCTATTTCTAGAAACAATAGTCAAGGAAACATACAATACATCAACTAAGAAGAAAAAAATTATCACTAAGAAGGATTTAGAGTATGTTATAAATATGGTGGATTGCTTATGTTTCCTAGAGGGTGCTATGGATTTCTAATATTAGTTTTAGCTCTGAATATGTTAAAGCCCGTTTCTTATTAAGTAAGTGGAATATTTTTAAGTAGTAAAAAGTCAACAATAATTCTACAATTTTATTACTACAATACTATATCCTCCTGAGACCCAAAGGCCTATGTGTAGTACTAATTACTTTAAAGAAATTTGAATTTTACTTGTATGGTTGGCCTCAGGAGGATAAATAATATACACAATTTAAGAATATAATTTAGGTATCTAATCATATTACTAAATACTTAATGGTAATATTGTGATGGTTTGGACATTTGGGATTGCTTAGTGATCTAGACAATGATATTTGGTACCCAGATGAGAGATTGGAGAGCCACAGCACTGTGAGGTGCCACAGTGAAATTAGTCTTGATCACCTTTTGTCTGTAATATAAGAAATAAAAAATTAAGGATAACTCCAAAAACTGTGTAAGTCAAATACTGCATTGCAGTATTCCACCTAACACATTCACTGCAGTACAGGGTTGATGTAAGTGCAATTTGACCCATACAAGTATGGTTAATTGCAATGTTGACTAATTGCTGCAGCGAAGGTGTTAAAATTTTTATTATATACTAATATTAGTATTGCCCTAAACGTGGCACACAAGTCCTGTGCTTTTAGTTGTTGATTGTAGATCACAGGACATACATATGGTGTATGTCTGAAAATATGGATACATCTAATATGACAAAGTAGCCACAACTATTTTACCATGGTGTATAAGTCTTGGATACATTGTTTTTTGTTACATATATGTTGCCATACAAAATTTTCAAGGAGGTATGATCATTTCATAATTGCAATTTTATTGGATGGAATGCATAATTTAAATAAATATAAAAAATATAACCAATAATTATGCACCTGGCAATAATAAATGGTCTTGATCATTGGGTACATGAGGAATAGTTCCAACTCTGATTGAAAAACAGTCTTCCTAAAAAGAGATTCTTAAACAACAACTGTACAGATCTCTAAATATTCGGCAAAGAGTATGTGAACCCTCTGGAGTTTCAGGGGTCCATAGACTGCGGTAACGGCTCACAGTTGGGTCATATGCTTTTTTATTAATATGGTGGTATAAAACAAAAATATAATAATTGTACCCCTTCTGCAATTCACTGTTGACGCATGAAGCCTTAACCTCCAGCAGCGACGGCAGCAGCCGGATAGACGACAGGTCGACGTCCTGCGCCTCGTGCGACAGGTTCACGACACCCACCACTGCGCGGGAGCCAGGTTTCAATCTGTAAGTAAGGTTACGTTTAAAACGTGCGATGTTTGTTACCTGTGTCCTTCTAGCCACAAACATCTGCTGCTGCTCAACGAAGGTATATGCCGCAGCGATACAAATGCGCTTTTGACGGTTTCAAGCTTACATTGCAAGTAGCAACTGAAGTGGTATTAGAATTACGTTAAGGCTTGGGCACATAGGCGCGTTTTGTGAGCGTGGCGGTAGCGCAGCGTGACACCGGTGTGGCTAATGTAACGAAATAAGGCACATATTCGGACGGCAGTGTCGCGCCCCGCTGCGCCACGGTCACAAAACGCGCCTATGTGTCCAAACCTTTATCGCTACTGCAAGGAGTTTTGATCTTTTTTGTGATTGTAAATAATCGCATTTAGGCCTACATTTCGCCCGCCACCAACAAATTGTATGCAGCTGTATGAAGGGTATCTCATCTGGTGTGCACTAGGGTTGCGCAACCTAGTGGACACCGGTTGAGATATATTCTGTCCCGGTGAATAATGGCCGCAGTGCAGACCGCTGAAATCCCTTGGATGCTCGACGCAACGCTTTGAAACGCTCTCTAAGGCCGTACTGAATGAATACGTACCTGGCAACGACTAGCACCTGTTCGCCGAGCGCTCGGGTGTCCAGGTCTCCGGAGCGCACGGCGCGGGTCTTCTTCAGAGCTACCACGTCCTTGTAGAACTGGTACACAAAAAAAATTGTTTAGAAAACTGAGTTGATTTATTAATAAGTTAATATACGACACCAGAAATGTATCTTAAGCCTAAGTAGCAAAGCTTAACAAGACAAAAAGTAAGTCGGGCTAGTCCAGATTCATGATGATTCAGATGGTGACGATTCGCTGTTGGACGTTGTTTAAGGACATATCCGCGTCCAATTTGTAGTGATTCGTGTCCTCTTTGTACCTAATAATTACTATAGGTCCGTGTTAATCCCGTATTCGTACCTATCGTACCGTATCATTCCAATAATTTGGCGAGCGGTTGAAATCCCAAAAATCTATATAATAGTTGATATATACGTTTATACATATATAATATGTAGTTGACATATATCCTTACCTTGTAGTGACTCTTGGAGTCTGCCATCTCCCTCTCCAAGTTGACCTCCCGGTAGTTACTAGCGATAGGTAACCAAGTCTTGCCGTCCGTGTCAGAGAATCCCGCGTTCTTCCCGCCATTCCAGTGGTACGGCGTCCGGTTCGGGTCCCGAGAGTGGCTCGCGTAGTTGACAGGGTCTTCGGTGTTGCAGGCCTGGGGATCCACAGTGTCTTCCCACGAGATGTAGCCGTCAGTCATACCAATTTCTTCGCCCTGAATGGTTTAGATAATTGTTAAACGGAAGTCATAACTAAACGGTTGATATACAACACTGCCTATAGAGTGGCGCAAAATATTAGTGCGAATTGGAAATCTGTAGGTAGTAACATTACACTAACGCTGATGTGCAACAGAGTGGGACTAAAATATGTGTCCTAATGCAGCACAGGCCGCTTTAAAAGCTTTAACAATAGATGTATCATAAAACATAGGTATGGCGCCTTCGACTGTTAATTTAGCTGTATATTGCACTTATGTATTAATAAATAAATTGTGATTGTACCAAAAATTGTATGTTGTAATTAGAAGGTTTTATGAAAGACGTAGGTACGGTTTTGCACCTGATAGGTGAGTGTGACTCCAGGCAAGATGAGGGCTAGAAGATTCATTGCGTCGATGCGATGTGTTCCCAGACGGTTCGCTACTCGACTCTGGTCGTGGTTACCGTTCTGAAATATATAGTTCAATCAACTTTGGCAGTTATCATTACCAGCTAAGACTCGTTCATCAAAAACAACTAGTAATTTATATACTAACTCACCACCCAGTTTGCAGGTTGTCCTGCAGGCATATACGTCATCCATTTATCAATAATCACTTTTATATCCTTGGCATTTGAGGTATTCTTAACATCGCCAAGGAAACTGAAGTTGAAGGGTATAGAGCCGTTTCTTTGTCCGTCGCCATAATACCTACAAAAATTACAGTATTTAATAGTTTGTACCTAACTAGTTTATTGCATTGACGTAAACAGTTCCGGCACAACACATTTTTAGTTACAAATTAAAAAGAACTTAATCGCGTTAAAAACTAATTTATAATTACAAGTGTGAAAATCGTGAGAGTTTTAATACTTACAATCAACAGGTTTTTGTTTAACATTAAAACACTCGTAAACGTACTTTACGAGTTGATTTATGCTCCTAGATAAATTCTGCCTCTATAGCTAATACATTATGAGCGACGTTGAATATTATATTATCAAAATCTATTAAATAGACCCAACAGGATTTTGCGTATGGGAGGAACAAACATCAACACATATACTTATCAATATTATCATTACATACTTCACATACATAGTACCTACCAAAGTCGCTAGAGTCTGTCTTAGAATTGTGAAACTACGCAACGGATATATATTGAGCAATAGACAGAGTGATTCAAGGCATTATACAGGATAAATAACTTACTAAAAAGGTGCATAAGGTTAAAGTCTGCATAAGCTTCAGTCATCATGATCTTGTACTCGCCATCCCTGTATGTGTAGACATTGAGCACGTCAAGCCAGTCGTACACCACGTGGTAGGTCTCCTCCTGGTTTAGCGTGTAGTCGTGGTTCAGGTAGAATGAAGAACTTACCTAAGCATAAGGTTCAAGTCTGCATAAGCTTCAGTCATCATGATCTTGTACTCGCCATCCCTGTACGTGTAGTCATTGAGCACGTCACGCCAGTCGTACACCACGTGGTAGGTCTCCTCCTGGTTCAGCGTGTAGTCGTGGTTCAGGTAGAATGAAGAACTTACCTAAGCATAAGGTTCAAGTCTGCATAAGCTTCAGTCATCATGATCTTGTACTCGCCATCCCTGTACGTGTAGTCGTTGAGCACGTCGCGCCAGTCGTACACCACGTGGTAGGTCTCCTCCTGGTTCAGCGTGTAGTCGTGGTTCAGATAGAATGAAGAACTTACCTAAGCATAAGGTTCAAGTCTGCATAAGCTTCAGTCATCATGATCTTGTACTCGCCATCCCTGTGTGTGTAGTCGTTGAGCACGTCACGCCAGTCGTACACCACGTGGTAGGTCTCCTCCTGGTTCAGCGTGTAGTCGTGGTTCAGGTAGAATGAAGAACTTACCTAAGCATAAGGTTCAAGTCTGCATAAGCTTCAGTCATCATGATCTTGTACTCGCCATCCCTGTACGTGTAGTCGTTGAGCACGTCGCGCCAGTCGTACACCACGTGGTAGGTCTCCTCCTGGTTCAGCGTGTAGTCGTGGTTCAGATAGAATGAAGAACTTACCTAAGCATAAGGTTCAAGTCTGCATAAGCTTCAGTCATCATGATCTTGTACTCGCCATCCCTGTGTGTGTAGTCGTTGAGCACGTCACGCCAGTCGTACACCACGTGGTAGGTCTCCTCCTGGTTCAGCGTGTAGTCGTGGTTCAGGTAGAATGAAGAACTTACCTAAGCATAAGGTTCAAGTCTGCATAAGCTTCAGTCATCATGATCTTGTACTCGCCATCCCTGTACGTGTAGTCGTTGAGCACGTCGCGCCAGTCGTACACCACGTGGTAGGTCTCCTCCTGGTTCAGCGTGTAGTCGTGGTTCAGGTAGAATGAAGAACTTACCTAAGCATAAGGTTCAAGTCTGCATAAGCTTCAGTCATCATGATCTTGTACTCGCCATCCCTGTGTGTGTAGTCGTTGAGCACGTCGCGCCAGTCGTACACCACGTGGTAGGTCTCCTCCTGGTTCAGCGTGTAGTCGTGGTTCAGGTAGAATGAAGAACTTACCTAAGCATAAGGTTCAAGTCTGCATAAGCTTCAGTCATCATGATCTTGTACTCGCCATCCTTGTACGTGTAGTCGTTGAGCACGTCGCGCCAGTCGTACACCACGTGGTAGGTCTCCTCCTGGTTCAGCGTGTAGATGTGGTTCAGGTAGCCGTAGTCGTCCGGGCCGGAGTTAGGGTCGCCTTAGAATTGAATCCAATCGTTTAATTTGTCTTACTTTTAGACGACGACTTTTAGATTTTATCTCATACAATAAGTTCTAAAACACTAATTGATACAAATACAGTAGGTATATATTTTTAAACTTCTGGACGCATCTAAGGAAGTAAAAGCATTCTATGTATATAAACTAAAAAATCTTGACTAACTGACATATACATACATCAATCTCAGGCCAAACCGTTGCACTAGATTTTTTTTACTAGTTCTTAACGTAAAGTAGGCCACTCCTAAGTCCTTCTTAGGAGTGACCTACTTTTCGTAAATTTTGAGTGGAAAGCGAGTATTGCAGTATGAATTGGGAGGCGGGGACAGCTAGTATTTTTATGGGTTTATTTACCTGAAAGTGGTTCGTCAGGGTAGTGGCCGTCGAAATCGGTCGGGTCCACCTCGTACATCATATTGACGGCGTCCACACGGAACCCGGATACGCCCTTATCGAGCCAGAAGCGGAGCACATCCTGTAAATACCGAGTAAGAGTGAAACAGCTAGCTACTTTGTTGTTGATATTCTGTCTCGTCAGTCAGAAGACAACAGCAGCTAAAGTTGTTAGAAGAAATGTTTTAATAATATATGCTTGCAGATAGGTACAATACCCATATACCTACTTAGGGCCGAGCATGTTACATGAAACCTGCTAAGCGTGGCGACTATGGCAACTACCCCCCAAGATGATACAAGTCTTATTTGTGGGAGGCCTATGTCCAGCAGGGGACTGCATAAGGCTTAAATGTATGTTACATGAAAACCATAACAAACAAAAAAAATTTAGTTAACTAACAAACTACGAAACTCGACAAAATGGTAAAAATTGTCCTACCGTACGCGATATACATATGATATAACCCTGGTAAGCCTGCAAATAAATTCTTCTTTCACTATGAAACAGCAAAAAAGCAAATAAATTAAGAAATCGTGATGACGAACCAAAGGGTCTTAACTAGTAACGTTAGATATAATGTAGATAAAAATATTTGAAAAATATAGTTTTCCTATGGAGTTAACGTTGCTTTCATATGATAATATTGATCATAGTCCATTAATAAAAACCTATTCACTAAATCCAATTATTTTACACATAAAGCTATTAGGTATGAGACTCGTTCGATCACGATCAGGTTACGGTTCTGCCTCGAATATACGTGTAATGACAAATGGAAACATCCTGAAAACATTTGATACAATAAAAACAACTTTATGGAATCGAAAGAAAAGGAAACAAAGGACGTTAGGCATTTCTTCTTTGAAACTCTCGTCTTGATATTCCCTGAGGTCTGTGCAGTGAGTCAATGAGTCCATGTGCACGCTACCGCCGGCTACTCGACGCTTCCAACTTACAGTAGACCAATCACCGTGTAGGTAGGTTTTAAATGCTGCCGTTAGTAAATACCTTCATTTCCTCCCGGACCTTGTCCTCTCGGTAATTGAGGTCAGGCTGCCCAACTACAAACTGATGCAGGTAGAACTGCTGCCGGTCATCGTTGAATTCCCAGGCGCTCTTACGGAACACGCTTATCTGTTGAAAATGTGTTTTAATGATTTTGTGGCAAAATTAGTTGTATAGAAGCGGGGTAACTCACGTTTTATAAGTCGAATAATGCTTGACATGTTTCACTTTCTAACGAGAAGCGGTATTTTTGTGTCAAACTGGCCCACTAATAAATTGTAAGAAATAAGAATCAGGGTTATTTCCATATCATGTGGTTTATATTGGCTATATTTTATCTACTTATAACCAAAATGGCCAAGATAAATAGGTATTTCTTAAAACCAGAAATAGTGAAATAAAGACAGCATTACATGAGCATATACCAAGTCGCTGTGACAAAACTGTTTCCATATTTACGTATACCTACCTACTACCTAATACCTACTTATGCCAATTTCCCACTTATTTATTGACTTATTAGGCCTACTATATCATGGAATCACAGGTTTGTCTAAGCAGTGCGGTAATTATTGTACAACTATATGGGACTGTATAAACTCAGAGCCCAAATGTGGAAATAGTTATTTGTTATACAAGGGTGCAAAATTGTATTTTAACTGCGAGTGTGGGAGCGAATGGATTCTATAGTTTAACCACGAGCAAAGCGAGTGGTTTTAAAATAGAATCCTGAGCGTAGCGAGTGTTTCAATACACAAGAATTTAATTAATTAAAGCAATTGCACCCGTGTGTAACACAAAACTTTTCCCCTAACTACAGCGAGAAAAGTGAAACATGCAAGAAAACGTTTTAAAATCGCATTGAATTTTTCTTTTCGTTTAGATACATTCAACATTTTTACAAAAGGTGCCTTTAGCTTGGTTACCTTGTGGGGGCCAGTATGGTTTTCGAATGTTCTAATTCGATTTTCAACTCTGTGCGTTAGCGCCGCCGCCGCCGCGGGGGCAAGTGAACTGTACTTCGCGAATTTAAAACCATAGCAATAAGAGGTATGAGAAGTCAACTTACTTTAATCACTAGTGGATAAAATGCATTTTTACCCTCTCGTATTAAAGGATAAACAAGCGCTTTACGAGCTAGTGCGGGGAAAAACATATTTTCCCCTATTTCTACTTGTCGTATAGGAAACTCGCGTTAAGTATAATCAAGGCATTCACCTAGCGGTGTATTGCTCAGGGTAAGGCATACTGACGTGGGAAATCCAATCCAAATAAAAAGTCAAACCCAGTTATTCGGCGGCAGCGGACGCTCGGGGTCGTCAGGGTTCGGTCTACCGTCGGCCCACACGTAGTAGTCGTCATAGCCGTCCTCTCGTTTGCAGGACTTAACAAACCACTCACTCTCATTGCCTGTATGGTTTGGAACGTAGTCAAGGACAACTTTTATGCCTGAAAATAAAATCAATACGTTTAATTGGTCTCTATAGTGCGAATATATTTAAACCTGAATTAGGTTTTAGCAAGACATATCGCAACTTAGTGAAGGTTGATGGTAAACCAAAACTTCATTGATTAAGCTGTCCAATGCGAAGGTAGGTATTTTTTGACAAATCAAAGGATTATCATTAGAGCGCTCTGTTAGCCTGTAGTACCTAATCACATTTGGATGTCACTAAATATACACGATTTTTTTATTTTATTTATTTATTTATTTATTTTTTTTATTTTTTTTTATTTTTTTTATGCAAGACTGACCAACGTTTGACTTCAGTCGCACCTGATGGTAAGTGACGACGAGGTCGAAGGTGTAGCACGCTGGTTCAGTAACAGCCTATTCACTCTTGACTTGAAGAGACCCAAATTATATCTTGCCGGGAATACAGACGAAGGGAGCGAATTCCATTCCTTAGCAGTCCGCATTAGGAAGGTAGAAGCGAATTAACTGCGGGAGCGTCGTTAACTCACTGACGTAGGTAGTTGACTGTAACTATAATATAACCACCTATTTAACAGTATCCTTATGAGAAATAATTAAAAATATATACTTACATAATGAGTTCGGAACAAAACAAGGCATTACGTAAAATTTTTAGGTGAAAGCACCAAAAATTATATTTATATTAGTAAAATAAAAAAAGATAATGACACGAGCTCTTTCGACTCTGATAGAAGAAGAGCGTCATCATGTTCAATTGAAAGTAGATGACATACTTCACGAGGACCTCGGCGTCCGAGGTAGGACTTTTTTTAGATCAAATACGACCATAAGATAATGTTGCCGAGATAGTTCGAAAAACTGTTTTTGGGTCACGATCCAGAAATTGGCTAGTAGGGGTACCCTTAAATTGCATAGAAATGTGTGTGCAGAAGGTTAGAAGGTATGTACGGTGTCTTCATATACATAAGTAATCGAGAGTGTACGTTTTCAACCATTATCGTGTTTTAGATCTGACCGAGATTAAATAGAAGAAATAAAATTTCATGACTAGTACTACGTACCAACGAATAATATTTAAACTTCCGTTCATCAAGTAGGTAGGTAAGTACCTTAGATATTATAAGACATGCATAAACACACGAAGATTATGTTTATCTGTGAAGGTAACGAGATGATGTAGGAAGATTGCGTGGCGAAACCATAATACGCGCCGGATAACACAGTTTAACTTAACGAGGCGACACCTCGTAATGAGGTTTTTTGCCCCACTACTGTTTGATGGCATTTTCTTAACCTTGGTTAGATTATCTGTTTCAGCCTTGACTTTGAATATAATATTTAAATATATAGCTTATACAAAAGTGGGTGGGTTACTTAGGTTTATATGTTATGATTTTGAGCCTTCTCTTGGTGACATTGGCAATGTCAGATCCAGTGGAATATGATCAGATCAGTACTTAAATTACCTCTGTGTCTCTACGTACAGCTAAGAGTAGCCTAATATGGTCGGGTTTTTATCATTTGTTACAAGTATGTGAGTGCGAAAGGACGGATAACGCGATAAACATTAAAATGCCAACCAATGGACTCCACGAATCACCACTGTAGCTACCGTTCTGGAATCAGTTTCAATCTCGCTCAATTAAGTACGCAAAGTTTCATTTGTTAATGAATCCTATTCTATCATCCACGAACGTCCACTGCTGGTCACAGGCCTCCCCCATAGACCGCCACATGGATCTCTGAGCATAGGGTGCCTGAATGCCGTAATAGCCACGCTTAGAGACGCTGCAGGCTGCTGCTGCTTTCTGATCCCAGTTTAAGGCATACTCCGGTCCCTCCCAAAACGGGTGTGAATAGGTAGTATACAATCAAGTACAAGTACCTAATCCTTTATGATATTGGTCGTATAGTGAAAAGTGAACTAGGATAAAATATTAAAATACGTCAGTTAAACACGATCAAGACCATGATAAAAACAAAGGGTAGTTTTAAATTGGGTAATTCTGGTACGCTAAATCGATAGCTATAAGATTTGTTAAGCGAAGGGGCGCCCTTGCCTTTTGATTGGCCGTTGTATAGTTTTAAGTGGGTCTTTAAACCGAGGAATACGCGATTGTGTGGCAGTCATGTGGAAGTGGGCAAAGTAAGAAGAGCGACTTGATTGGCCAAGCAATATGTCAGTTCAAACTAAAACTTGAGACGTCACGTAGACTTACCTAGCTTCTTAGCCTCAGCCATGAGATTATCGAAATCTTCCATGGTGCCGAACTCGGGCGCGATGGCGCGGTAGTCGGTGATGTCGTACCCGAAGTCGTACATGGGCGACTTGTAGATCGGCGACAACCAGATCGCGTCTACACCAGTGTCAGCTAGATAGCTCAACTTAGACGTTATGCCTAGTGGGAAAAAACAATGAAAGGTTAAAGAAGCTAGGTAAAACTAAAAAGGAATATTTTTTATCTAATACTAAACGGCCAAGCGTATATCGGGCCATGCTCAGTAGGGTTCCGTTGTTACCCATCCTAGGATACAGTCAGCATCAATATACAGTTTTAAGCTTAGGTACACGGTCGTTCACATTGCAACTGTTACTTAAAACGGAATAGTTTTGTTAATTTTCAACGAGTTACTTATATTTGAGCACTGTCTTATTCAAAAGCGTCAAAACTAATGTACCTAATGACGATAATAATGTTTTTTATTTATTTATTATTTAATATAATTATCAAACATGTGTCATACCTACATACAAAGGTTCCTGAATATAACCCCATAAAATTCTACAACGACTTTGACTGTGGGATCGACAATCTCTAGTTAAACTGATAATTTTATATACGAGTTAATTTAACAAATTACTAAGATTAAAGTATAGGCAGTGTTTCTTGAACAGTTTTATGAAAAATGTTCGTACCGTAGCTACGCAAAGGTAAGTCAAGATCAAAGTTACGGCCGACTGTACTATACATACTTGTAAACAGAACTGATGCACGTATAACATAAACATACCATTTAAATCCCCAATTCCATCACCATCGCTATCCTTAAAGCTGCGAGGGTAAATTTGGTAGATCAGGGCCGATTCATGCCAATTGGCATCGGACGCGGCAACCACCACTAGGGCAGCAACCAACACCACCGATACTGCCTTCATCGTTATACCTGCGAGCACACTAAGTGGCGTACCTCGGTTGCTGGCCGTTAAATATGCTTGCAACTAATTGTAAACACTTTACGTTGTTTACCGGCCGGCTGAAACGCTCGTTGCGACTTCAATTGTTTCCTAGATTGTAATTGAGTACTTGATATATTTTTTTAAATTATGTCAAACATTTGTGAGGATCTAATGTCTGTATGGGACCAACTACATGAAAGTAATACTTATGGGTCAAAAATAAGTATCATAGTTTGCCGTTCCGACCCAATGACCGAAACGAATAATGAAATCACATGATACAATGACGTCACGCACCATCATTCACCAGTCCTAATGTATGGAAAATCAAGAAAATTGTTATTTGGACCTTGAAATATTGCGTTTAAGTATATAGTTGTCATAAACTGTATTTTTTATTAGAATGGAAGGAATCTTTTTTTATTTTAGTTTTTTTAGTAAAATTTTCATTTGAGTTGATAATAAACTCAACGTTTTAATGTCCTGTAAATTTTCAGTGTTTAAATGAACCTTTTTTGTGATACATGGGTGATTTTATCTCCATGTAACTAAGCTTTGTTATAAAAATCAATATGTGTCAAGTGCCCAATTGCTATTACTGGTTCTACGAGCGGCTTAGTACAATAAAACTGACTTGAGCAGAGCTCTGGGGTCATTCATTATCTAGGTTTGAGTCAGCAGCTAAAGTCCGTCAAGCCATAGGTATTTAAGATGTGAAGTGTGACTGAGTAGTTTAACCGCGGACATTAAATTTGAATGACTATATCATTTTAGTATCGCAATTAAGTGAAACACCTCCACGTGTCTTTCTTTTGCACTTTTTGTTAACAAAAAATTTTGTCGTCTTAAGTTATAGTCAATCAACAATAACTAATTAGTAATTATTGAACATAAATCCTGTTTGATGGTCATGATCTTCGATTATGAAGAAAGTAAATTATTAAAAGTATATAATTATGTAACCAGAGTGATGATTTGATAATTTGGAGCATTCAAATTGTAGGGTGGCGGTGCATTTTGTAAATAATTGAAAACTATTTTTTCTAACACCAATAAAAATATAAATTTCAATACGACTGGTATGAAACAGTAACTTATTATTAATTGAATTCGTGGGGTTAATTCTACTCACGTCTCCTGAATCACCCTGTATACGTATCAATGTGCATGTAGCATTTGTTACACCAACCAAACCAAATTCATAAAAGAAAATGAAACAAAACCTCAAAATGTATTCATAACTTATTGTCTCTTAAACTTATAGTGTGCATGAAAACGATGCTATGTTTTAGATATTTCGATATATTCATGTATACATGATGGTATGTATACCTATACCACCATGTATACATGAATGTATCAAAATATTTAAAACATACTTATACATACTTCGCCATCTTTTACAAAAAGATATTATTTTACAAATATTTAAATAAAAAAAACATCTGTCAAAAACCACATTTATTATGCTGTATTTTCTCTAAAGAAAACAGTCAACGAAACAGTTTGTATAGATTTGATTATAACGAGATTTCATTACAGAGCGTTGGAAGTATACTTAAGTTTAAACTTGTCAAACACATTACATTTATACACATTTAACACACCCAAGAAATTGAGCATAAATTATTATAGTGTTTTGTACTTTTATAGAAATAACTATCTCAGAATAACACAAACTTTGCGTATAAAATATAAAGATTACTTTTATATGGTTTATAGCAGATCCACGTCAGTTGTAACAATGTTTTAGTTATAATTTGATTAACCGTATCAGAAACATAAATCGTCATTATTAGTTACAATAATTTAATTATATTGCATGATTATAATTAATAACATTTGACTAGGTGCAAGGATATTAGCTACTTGTTATAGATGTAAAAAGTCCATAATTGCTTATTGACTATGTTTTTCATGGGTTGAATGAGAACAAGACAAATTTTATTTGCTTCAGATTTAGTATTTTAAAACTTAAGTTACCTCAAAAATATAAATGGCTTTTAAACAGCGTGTCTACTTGACTATGATATACAAACAGCACACTTCGTCATGAACATGTTGACACAGTATTTGGCGTAAGATACAGGTACTGGTGTACAGTTTAATAAAATGTATAATTTTGAAATTGAAATATAATGAGTACGATTCCTATAATATTTGTAATTTTCATAACGTCTCCGCGAGTAAGATCTCAAATAATAAAAATATACATTTAAGGCTCAGTTTCTTTATTTGCTTTTTAGCCTTTGACAAGAGCTTCGTTAATATTTTTTAATTTCCTAAGGGTTAAAAAGTAATAAATTCTGTTTTTTTTTTTTACGAAAAATAAGGTCTATTACTATTGGTCCTTATTTAAATGGACATTAATGAATCTGTCACAGTTATAACTAAAGTGTAGATAACTAAAGTTGCATAAATATGTCATCGCAATAAATGTTGTTAATCTACACCACTGCACCATATAATCATTCGTCAATATATACAAAATGTACAATATTACCATAACTAGACGCATAGCATTAAGCTGCAGATTTAACTTGTACATGAACTGTTAACATTGATTCTGATTGATTATATACTATGTACATAGTTGGCAACATAATTAATCCATTTGGAATGGGAGATTGGCAGCAACTCTCGGCTTTTTCTTTCTTTGCGGCCGCTTTGAGGGATCTTCTTGCGTTTGGAACGTCTGCACAGAGGAAAACACGTTAATTAATACTTTTATTTTAACCTAAACTCAATGAGCTTGCGTAATTTATCCTCGGCTTCTTGTTATTACATTCGTTCTCCATAATTACATCTATTTGATATTATCGTAATGTCGCATGCCATATTCGTCGAAACGTTCGACGAAACTTTGCCTATACAAATACACGATGCGAGGGACGAGAGGAATAGTGAGACGTCCGCGTACACATGCGTGCTCGCGTTTTGCCTTGCTACTCGCGCGAATGTGTGGCGGTAGTATAAAAGTTAATCTATTGTAACACTAAAAACCATAACATTCAAGTAGCGGTTCATCGAGTGATTGGTAATCATTCTATTCTCCAAAAGCCCACGGTTTTCCCCATAGTTTAAATAAGTACAATCCAATTTAAGTTCATTTCAATTAGATCATTGTTGCATATACTTTTATTTAGGTCCATTTTGACATAAAACTAATAATCTTTCTTACATTTATCATTTGCGTTTTTGGTATTATTGGGCATAAGGTTAAGTCTTAATTAAGTATAACTACTTAAAGGAGAAGAGTAATATGTATATTTCCGAATTGTTTCCAAAGAAGTGTGGAATAGCTACCGAGTGTGAGGAGGCCTGTCCCGGCGCCGGCACGGGCCGCGGCGCCGCCACGCCATCAGGGCCGCGTCGCGGTGCCGGCCCGGGCGGGTGCTGCACTCGCCTGTACAAGAACAAACACGGCATACAGTTAGTAACAGACAAAATCGACAAATATATGGAATACACATCCTTACTGCTATACTAATAAGGATCTATACAGATACAATTGGCTACTTTGGTATTAAAAGGATTTTACGCAGAATATACATTTCTGTCAAAAAAAACTTTATTAAAGCGATAGTAGATGTCAACTACTAATAATTCACAAATAACAAAAATATTTGCGGATACAAGATAATGTATTTGATAAAACTAGATTGATTTTAAATGTTTACTAGTAATTTTAAGGGATAAGGGATTTTAAGTATATGTACTTCAGATTACTGAACTCACTCGTATTATAATTTCATATCGGAACAGAAAATATTTTTCAATTTTATAAAGTTGGGAATACAAAATTACAAAATTATTGGTAGCAAATGATGTAATGTAATAAATTAACAAATTTCCATATAACTTGTTGGTAAACATTTTAGGGCTTGGTAAGGGTAATCTCACCGTCAACGTCCATCATACATTATCATACGTTCCTATCGTTCCCAATGCGGATAAGGATTAGCATTGTGAATTTAACTAATCAAACATGGCGGTAAAAAGGTAAAAACCAGGATCCCATTAACTTTTTGAACGCTTTTTTTCGCACCAAAATGTGACTTACAGGCCAATACCTCGATCAGTATAAACCTTATCTGTCATATAGTATATTACTTTGACGGCGTCCGCGATAACTTTAGATGTCAACGGCATAGTTGCCACGAAAGCGGACGATACCTTTAGTGTCCTTTGTGTTCAAAAGGTTAACTGGTTCTAAAGGTTTCTTCTTTGTTAAAAGTAATAAGTTAGTTCCTAGTAACACGTTCACTCAGACAAGGGCGTCCCCCAAATATGACTTAGGCCATCTTGGCGGGTAGTTGCCATAGTCGCCACGCAGTTACTGTCACTTCTAGTCTATATTTTGACTATGTGACATCGAGGCTGATATATGATTTTTCTTATTAGTGGAAAATAACAATATCTTACCGCTGGCTGGTCTGTACTTGCAGCGGCACAAATGGGTTCAGTTTTTCCGTGTTGCTCGGTGCGTTGTGCGGCGCTTGCTGCACTTGATTCGGTGCTGGGTTCTGTAATAAAAAAAAACTGTAACAGACCTTCAGGACCCAAGTGATATTTTAAGAAATCCGTGAAACAGGTACCATAAGTTATCAAAAGTAATTTATAATGTCATTCGGAAACTCCAAGAAGCGAAGAGATAATCGACTTGACGTAGACGATGAAATTGATTTAATTGTAATTATTCGTGTTCTGACTATGCGGATGCTGTTACTAATTGTGCGACACTGACCTTGTTCCAACTGGGTGCTAATGCAACTCCAGCTACGCTGGGTAAGTGTTGTGGGAACTGCGGATGCGGTTGCGGCTGATTTTGCGGATGCTGTTGATGATTTTGTGGATGCTGTTGTTGATTCTGCGGCTGCTGTTGCTGGTTCTGCGGATGTTGCGGATGCGGATGCTGGTGCGGCCGCATGGCGTTATGGTTGCGTTGGAAGTGCGCGTTGTTGAACGCGGGGAACGGGATCTGGTTCGGGCCTGGCCCTTGGAAGGGTTGTCCGAACGTCGGGTAGGGGGGCACTGCTGGTTGATTCTGTGCGATCAAAAAACAAACCAATAATACTTATTTTTTCCATTATTGGTACAGTGTTTCCTTTATATACTTCAATATTTTGTTAACAAGTGGGATATGGAAGATAAAACCGCTTATTAATAAACATTATTCAAATCTAAATTATGTTTTGTCTTTATCAGTCACTTTGACAATTGTGTTTGTAAGATATAATTTAAGTAAAGTAGGCTTGAGAGACATTTATATTCATAAAGCGGGTAAATGTATAAAGATTAAATGACATTTCGAAGAGCTTATCATAACAATATTTGTGAAAGATGAGAGCTGCGCAAACCCGATAGAAAGAGGTTTAAATTTATTCATTCTAATTTATATGAACTATACTTCGATTCTACATGTTGCCATGCAAATTTAAAAACCAGTTTATTTTGTTTTGATTATTATTTACTATCTCTGTGCAATACTAACTATGACAATGAAACTGATAATGATGTTATTGATTTCAACACTCTCGTCTACCTTAAATCATCAGAATCATTTGAAAATACGTCTTACAAATCTTCCAAGTAGTTTAACGAAGCGAAAGCGAACCTGCAAATGTTTATTTTATTTGGACGTTAGTTAAAAAGGTTTACAGTGTATCATTAACTTCAGAGATGATTTTTTTTGCACAACTTTTTCAGAATAATATCGAAATTGGTTCTTCATAGTCAAGGTCCAGCTTCAAGAATAATGATTAGGATCACCTACAGAAGATTAAAAAGAAAATGCCTAGTCATTAAGTTTTTGTAAAAAAACAAAGTAGCCCATATCCCAGATTTTGACCCTTTTCCAGGCCAAAGCAAGATTCATGTTCCACGCTTGTGTTAATTGAATTTCAAGCATTATTACGCCTCATCTTTTTCTTTGTCTATTAGGTATGCCTAATAGACAATATTGGCTACAGTAGAAACTTGTGCGGAAAACCTACATGTCCCTAATATATTTCTGCACCACTTGAGAGTTCCAAAAAACTTATGTTTATTGTTTTTTTGTTCCGCCATAACTTAAAGATCGTGAACTAAACTACCTCACACATCGAAGCAGTTAAGGGACTTAACATTTTAGCTGTAAATACTTAATTTAGTATCGACGATGGCCAACAATATGTTACCTTGAAGCTCCTGTTAGTCCATTCCTGGTACACCTGAGGCGGAGGTACCCTATTGTACGCGCCGTTTTCTTTGCGCCAATTCTGCTGCTGCGGCGGCGGTTGGGATCTACAGTAAAGTAAATTCTGATTTAATCATCGAGTTCAGCGATAAAAAAACACAATTTTTCATGAAATGAAACGACGAAACGGATTATATCGCGTAGTCTAATAAAAATTTCGTTCCGAATTACGAAGCCTGTAGCAGCGTTCGTGGTCACCGGGTGGACTGAAGAAAATATTCATTTACCTCCATCCAAAAAATACAATATGTTAACCTACCTACATATAAATTATTCAAGAATTTGAGAGCTGCCGGTAATAAATGTCTAAAAATTATAAAATTAATTGTTTTATAAATGAAATTTGAATCCTATCCGTCCACACTATGAGGAGTGCCTCATAGTCTTATGTCTCACTCGCTCTTTTATCACGGGATCCTTTCGCATAGCAGAAATCCAATGTCAATAGGGATTGATTAGTGTTTTATCGACCATCGATAAGTTTTTGTCACTTATCGTTGAAGTAAGTAAATTAGATTTTTATATTAGTAAAACCATGGATAAAACAGAAAATACATTTATTTTATTATATAATATATTATCTTCATATGAATAACTAATAAACCAAAAAGTGTTAACCTTCATTCAGAATAAAATAATCGAATCGATATCTGTCATAGACATACCATTTAACTAGACGGAACGTGCTAATTATAATACCACGATCGAAAGGGATGGTCTTGTGTAACTTTCCATAGGTATGGCAGAGACGGCGCTATTTTCGTCCGTCTTTGTCTTACATATTTTTGTTCCCCTCCAAACTGGACCCTTCAGAACTGTCAAAGTTGGCGGGTAACAAATAAATAAAATAATTAAAAAAATAATTAAATAATTAAATATTTCGGGACAATCTTACACAAATCGACCTAGTCCTACCATAAGCTCAGTAAGGCTTGTGTTGTAGGTACTAGACGACGATATATATAATAGATAGATACATATAAATAGGTACTTAAATACATAGAAAACACCCATGACTCAGGAACAAATAGCTGTGCTCATCACACAAATAAATGCCCTGACTGGGAATCGAACCCAGGACCATCGGCTTCACAGGCAGGGTCACTACCCACTAGGCCAGACCGGTCGTCAAATTGGGGTTTTCTTGGATTTTCAACCAAAGTTGCGGTAATTAATACAGAATAAGCTAATTGTTTTGGGATACCGAATGTCCTGTATAGCAAAACTATAGTGAATTGTTAAATTTTGGGCTACAAAAGCCAGAATATATTTGTCCCTTACTGGCGCTCGCGGATGCGTTCTCCAGTCATTATTCCTCCTGTCATCTTTTAGTTTGGTCCTGTGTTCATCGTCTATCCATTTATACGATGAGAAAGGGCAAGATATAGTGGAAGAATCTTCATTGTAACTTAGACAAGAATGTATCCATTTGATTAGCGTTATTCTTTTAGGATTAACCATTTTAGTAACAGGGCACCGGAATGGTTTATGAAAACTCGAGAGACATAAATGACTGAAATATGTAACGTTGGTGTGATTTATTTTAATGCAAATTCAGAGGTCAAATGTTACATAATAATGGACAAAGGTGATAATCAATGACAAGACTAATATGAGAAAAAATCCAATATATATATATACGTGACGACTTGAGAACTCCCTCAGTTTTTTCGTCAGTTAAAAAGACAACTTACCCGGCAAATAATTTCCAAAATTCGTTAGTTTGGCTGCTTGTAATTATCAATAATACTTTAGTTGTATTAAACAGCAGTAAGCGCATCACTAGGCTTGCAAGTTTTACTTGAACATACTTCAACATACATGCAAACAATTCAAGTAGCTTGTAATTAGGCAAGACGATCGAAATTGATAGAACTCAATGCCTCTCCATCATCATCTTCCTCGCGTTGTCCCGGCATTTTGCCACGGCTCATGGGGGCCTGGGGTCCGCTTGGCAACTAATCCCAGGAATTGGCGTAGGCATCAGTATTCACGAACGGTACTACCGTGTGACCTTCCAACCCAGAAGGTAAACTAGTCCCACAGACAAGTAAACGTCAAGACAGCAGTCGGGCGACCCCGTCTGTCACGCGTACGGTGAATTCACTTTATTTTTGAGATACGCCTCCGTTGGTATTCCGTTTCACAACTAAGCAGATTTTTCTATACGTATTAGCGGATCGGCACACGTTTCTCTTTCAAGTCTCTTTTGTGTTATGGGGGTAAAAAATGTAAAATACGATGCTTTTTGTCGATATCGAATTAACGTTGTTCTATATCTCATAAAGCTACTAGTAATATTTAATATCAAATTATCTACTTCGTTATAATTAGTAATAAAAAGTTGTAGTCACTATTAAAAGGTTTTTTTTTATTGAAAAAATAAAATATTATAATTCTAAGTTGTTTTATTCAATTCAACAGAAGAAATTTGCGTACCTAATTACCGTGACAAGAACAAAATTAAATTATATCAGTTCTGTGACGATAATTAAGCATGAAATCTGTATAGAAATAAAAGTTTTGCCCTCTTTGCGTGTGTAGTTTGTGAAACTATCACCAAATCGAAGTATTTATAGAATATTAACGCTTAATTCTCGTTACTAAACTGACCTAATTTAATTAAACTTTTTACTTGTCACAATAATTGAGTACACTTTTTCTGAAGTTTCCCTTCTAACTCGTCAACAAATATTTAATTGTGACTGTGAGACACGCTGTCGATACTTTTATGGATAATTTATTTTTACCCTCCGGCAGTCGGGCATGATTGTCATAATAATATTACGCCCTAAACACGTCCAATCACAGCAAGAGTGAATAGGCTGTTACTGAACCAGCGAGCTACACCCTCGACCTCGCCGTCACTTACCATCAGGTGCGACTGAGGTCGAACGCTGGTCATCCTTGTATAAAAAAAAAATGTTACGCCACTCGTACCCCTGCATTGTTGGCAGCATTGGTTTAATGAAATAGTATAGTTAAGGCTGCGTCTTGAGGTTTACTTGTCTCTGACTAGTCCTTATTGGGATTAGTCGGTTTCCATGGCTTGTCAATGGACTATTTACTGCTGGTCTAGTGGAATCCCAAATAACTTTCATACAAGTTCTACGGAATTTGTATCCCTAATATCCTTATGCACAGAGGCTACTGATTTAACCTATAGTCATGCTTTGCGACTGGTGGTTCTTAGTTTTTTACCTGCTTGCGTTATTGTCGCTTTTCGTTCGCCAACTCTGGTTTTGGTCTCGTGGATTCTAAAATAAAATTACGCACATTACATATTTTTGTGCAAACATAATAAAATGACACATACATCATTGATAATATTTAGACAACTAACCTTGCCGGGTTTCTTATTAGAATCTGATTCTCCTTGACTGATATTGAGTAAACTACGTAGAAGCTGTGTAGCGTTGTCCTGCAAAAAAAAATTATTATTTAATTATACGCCCAATTCCAGTAGTGGGCGAAGGGCTCTCTTGTAAGGAATTTCTATACTCCCACCAGACAAAAATATGCCAATATCTCTATTGTTGTTAACACTGTAGGTACAGTCGACTACAAAGATATGTATACACTTTTGCACCTTATTATAAAAAATTAAGGTGAAAAAATTTATAAGTACATATCTTTGTAATCGACTGTACATACTACACTAGAATTTCTTTTAAGCATTAAAAAAGGAACTTTGTTCTGGAGGTTATGGCAATCAGACCAATCGTTTCGAAATACGACAGATCTGTCACGATGATGTTTCTGTTTTTAGGATTTTTTTAGGATTTAGTAATAAAATGTATCATGCTTGTCATAATCCAATAACTTACTTGAGGATTATCTGTAGAACCACTCGCGGCGTTGTTTCGAGTTTCACTTACTGGAGTCTTTTGATCTCTCGTGGGGCTGCAAAACACACAAGTACATTATTTAAGATGGATTACTCTTACATTAAGTTTAGATAATATATATATAATATACACATTACCCACGAGGCATGTGAATTTTTTTCATGGCAGGTCTTATTAAAAGTGCTCTCGGATCCTCAGATACTGATCAACTTAAACGGCTCAACAATTATATTTCCCTTCAGTAATCTTAAAAATACCACACTATGGTGCGCGTCAAAGAAGCCAAATATATCGGTGCAAATATGTATTACCATAGCAAGTGTATTTTGTAGACGATATATTTATCACATTTCTTGCTACTAAACTACTTGCTACTAGAAGGCTTAAACGGAGGTTAGTATGTTAGAATACCTATAGCTAGCGAATGCGGAGTTGTGCCCGTCCTCCCTCCGAAGCAGGTTGGGCGTTTTGTTTATGCTCTGCGTCTCCTGCGCCCCGGCCACGGTCACGGTGTTCCTTAGTTTACGTCCGTACGATATGTTCAGCATGTTTGTTGGTAACATCCTGTGTAAGAATTTAAAAATGTATTAGTAAAGTCGCAGTGCGGAAACTACAATTAGATGTAAAGCATTATTTGTCTAGACAAATCTACAATCGTATTAGGTAAAATCGAGACATATTTATCGTCGAACAATAACACAACGGGCAAATCCGTTTAAAATTTTAAAGAGTGCTATATCCTCCAAAAAAATGTCCTCAGTTTGACGGAATATAATCTTCATACCACGCTTTTTTGTGATATTAATATTCGTTTAGTAAAATAATACGTAGGGGTTTACGAGAAATCTTCATGGCCCCAAAAAAACCCTTATAACTCATAAGCGTATTAATAAAGTCCAAAAAAAATTACCTATAGAATCTATGCTCTTCAAATAGCTCTTCAGGCGAAGCACCCGGGAAAGGCTCGTCGAACATGACTTGGTAAGTCGGCTCTGCGTTCAACTTGTCAGTCAGCCGCACGGTGTTGGACTGCGGGGGCTGGTACACGGCGGTCACGGTGCCCTTGGCTCCGAACGGGGCCGTGATGCTGCGAGCCACGCACACCACTCGGTCGTACATCTTGAAGTCGGCTTTAGGGTCGGGCTGGATGTTTCCTTGATGGAGTTCCGGCTGTAAACATTCGCTTTGATAAATACACTACAGTAAATGCTCAATAAAACAATATGTGTATGAAGCACGATTGTAACTTCTGAGATACAAAGATTTTAACTAAGCTAACAGTTACATTGTAGATTTGATTTCTATCTCGTTTTGTATAAAGACAGTTTAGGGCACATATAGTTGTTTTTTTAGTATATACACTAACAATATAAAGGCGAAAGCTTGTGATATTTGTTACTTCATCACCAGGCAGCGGAACTTTGGTGCCGATGACAGACGCATGACGTAGCGGCTGTACACAGAGTGTTTTTATCTAGATGATAGATAATCATTAATCACTAACAACTTATTGGCCTCTTTAGTTCACGGATGTTTTATTGACACTTGAGACGGCCAGTACTTATAAAAACATAATCACTTAACTGTCTTTGTCATTGTCATCAGAAAATTGTCGAAAACAATATTGTACATCGTTATATGATTTTTTGTTCGTGAATTTTAGAAATGTGAATTAATAAGGTAACTCATTATCAATATCGCTTGACCGCAGTCGCCATGGAGTCGATGCAGCCGTTTTTGCAGACATTTCCTTTCTTAGTTGTTAAAGATAAAAAAATGTTTTGCTCTTGCTGTCACCAAAATATAACAGCTAAACCTAGTAACATATAAAAACATACATCGAATCACGCAAGTCGAAACTTTCCTTACTTTATTTGAGTCAGGTTGAATATCAAGTTTGACATTGCTATTAACTCGGCGAGCTAGTGACAACTGTTGCATCTCTCAAAGCGTGATAAAAGTTAATAGTTATGTTGTGTATAATTTATAAGAACATCCTATATCCCTATTATTTTACGTCATAATGATGTCATCGGCACCAAAGTTCCGCTGCCTGTTCATCACGTCTAAACGGATGGAGCGATTTTAATAAAATTTGGTATGGAGTTAGCTGACACCCTGGATTAACACATTGGATACGTTTTTTCCCTAATAAATTGCGGGTAACACCGCGAGGCACAGCTAGTATGAAATAAAACAAACAATTTATACCCATTGTGAAGTTTTTTTTCTAAACAATTATTTTTAGATACAACATGATTTGTAAACGAACTTAACTTAATTCGATACAGCTTTTCTTCATCGATTATTTTGAACTCAGGGCATTATGCTGTTCCATTGTCGTGTCGTATCTTTAACCCATATTCCGATATTAGAATTTGTACATTCCTACCTTATACAGAAGGTTCCATTTGACATGCAGCGTGAGCGTCTTCTCCGTGCCCTTGAGGTCCCGCAGCTGCTTGTCCAGCGACGTGAACAGCGCGCGCATCTCCTCGGGCTCGAGCGCGTCGGAGCCGCACTCGCGCCGCGCCGCCTTCGAGTGGGGCTGCTCTTTCAGCCACGCTTGGACTTCTTGGGGTTTCTTTTCTCTGTACGGCGAGATGTTTTGGCGTGAGTTGGGTTCATGTTACAATAAATTTATGTATGTATTTATAAATGAAATAAAATAATACAAAAATAGAAACAGGACATGCAAGACAAAAGGCCAGAAACAAACATTATTAAATCACGTTATTTAAATCAAATATACTTCAGCCGTTTTTGTCTGCGACCCAATGAAAATCATTCTCTGTTTAAGACTTGAAAACGTAAGTTAGTCGCTTCAATGTATGCTATTTTACGTCTGAGTCTGAAGGCAGTGTGGTATTATAACTGTTAAAACGAATGACTAGTTTAAGTAACTAACTTAATTATTTTTTATTATGCAGAAACATCTGCTAGCGAATATCTCCGATATTTCAAATCGAAAGAAAAATAGAAAAAAATCACTACTCTAGTCAATTTTTTCTATTTTTCTTTTGATTTAAATATCGATAACTAACTTAACTTACTAATATACTATTATTTATAAGTTTAAGTAGTTGATAAAGACCTATCCCAGTTACTTTGACTAAATTTTTCTTAGCAGACAATGTAAACTCATGTGCCATTAAAAAAATCTTACCCGACTTCGTTGGGCCAAATGTCGCTCTCGAAGAATATATCATTATACATGGACTCGGCCAACTTGTCGAAGAGCTCCGGGAACTGCTGCTCGTAGCTCCTGACCAGCTCGATGCAGCGCTGCGAGTACAGCCACGTGTTGGACACGGGGCAGCGCCGAGTGTAGCCGGATACCTCTTGGTTCTGTAATGGTGACATACTATTTTAGTCAATATGGAATGTGTAATATGTTCTAGGGGTTCTAGGTTCTATACTATATAACAACACATCCGGTTGTGATATAGTATGGGGAAAACCGGATTTAAGGTTGCATAAGCGTTTTTTCCCGATACAACTGGTTGTGGCTCCCTGCATAAAAGAAAATCACACCTGAAACCTTTTGTTATTAACCACTTTTTTTTCACGTGTAATTATATCGCACTAGGCGACATGTTTCGGGTAAGCTAGTGCGATATAATTACACGTGAGTTTATCCGTTTGTAACTAAGTAGTAGTAACATGGCTCACAACGGTTTTAATTGTATCACTTTTTTTTCTTTAATTTTTGATCGAACGAAATTATTAATTGAACAGCTAAATTACGTATATAGTGCAAAAATTCGGTAGTTCAGTGCAGAGAGATGCGGCCTGGTGTCCAGGAGTCGTGAGTCCAAGTCTGAGACTAGACGAGAGCGAGGTAGTAAATTCTTCATTATTTTCTTTAGAAGGAAGCCCTAAGTATAAAATATATGAATAACTGAGTATATAACAGATAACAACAATTGATATGCCTTACCTTTTTGTTGAATTTCAAATTAAGCCCGACATTCACTTTGTTCTGTGTTTCAGTAGGCAAACTGTTCCTCTGGCCAGAAACTACAAGCACGGTCCCCGTAATTCTTGAGAGGAATTGAGGTGATATTCCTGCAAAAAAAAAGGACATCGTGGTGTGCTGTTTTCTGATCAACGATTCTAATACGTATATATAGTTATATATAGTCAACCAATTCGATTTATGAGCTACTTCGTTACTCGTCACGGTGAAAATCTATATGAAAGACGCAAAAGATTTCTTATTAACATCACTGTTACAAGATTCCGAGTGGCCTAGAAATCAAATTGGTTGACCGTACTTCAAAACAATAATTATAGAACACCAAGATCCGTAGCCATCAATAGAATCATTTGTGAAGGACACAATCGAAATGAAAATAAAAAGTATCAGAATGACAGATCGAACGGAGTCACGTGATATTTTAATACATCTATTACATTCGTTGTGGTCATTTTATTTTCTATGATGATATTTTTGCGGGTAAAGGAAGACAAGAACATTTTCTTGTGGTTCATGACTCGGCAGATTAACGGCGGCGTCGATTTGAATCTTAGAATATGGTCTGAGGCTGAGTGGACGCTGGGATATTGGGTGCAGAGGGTGGGACGTGCGGCCAGCATGTTGGAAACAATTGAAAACGTATGGGCGTGGGCGCAACGTGCACGCTGCTCATATTCCTTGAAAGCTCGAAGAAACGTTGCACGCTCCGCTTAGGCTAAGGGCCTACGCTAGCTGACGCGGACGCCCGCCGCGTGCCATATAAAGTCGCCCGCCGCCCGCCGCGCGGATTAACATTTGTATGGACACGCGGCGGGCGCCCGCGTCAGCTAGCGTAGGCCTTAAGGTCTCCTATAAACGTCATCTCATCGGCCGCTTACAGCGTCCGCGTCACGATGTTTACTATATCCTCGTAAGGCCCACCATACTAAAATATTTAATAGTTAAAAGCAAGCTTACTATGCAGTGAATTAGGTTATATTTTCTTTTGTACGAAAACTAATGAAACAAAAGAAATTCTACCCTATTTTCTTTTACAAAAGATTTAAACTCCATTGAATGTACATTATAATGCACACTGGGTCTTACGAGGATATAAATGTACTGCTGTTGGTCTATTTCACACGTCGACGTTGGCGTCTTCTTGGTTCAGAAACGTTAACGCTGACATCAGACGTCGCGTATAGCATACAGGAGACCTGAACTTTAGAGCTGTTCTCGTACTCGGGCCCTACACTTACCGCAGGACGCGGCCGCGTGGTTGGCGCTGCGGTACGGGCAGATGTTGGCGTGCGCCACGGGCGTGGGCTCCGCTTGTTCCGTCACTTGCACTTTGATGCGCCCGCTGCGAACTGCTTCCGAATCTACCACCTGAAAATACACTTTTCTCAAACATACTACGAAATGTATGCGTTAATGGCACGAAATGATGCCAAGAAGTTGCACATTTATGGACTAGGCCGTGAATAAATGTATGTAGTTAGTATGAAAAGCACATTATTGTCCGCAGCTCTAACTTTTTAAATTTTCTAACTAAGATTAGACTGACGAAGGAAAGAATACATACATCCAAGTTACAATCTCTTTGAAAGCATAATTGGTATTATAATAATCGGTTAAACATGGTGCTGGAATAACTTTTTCCAATGTCAATTCATTAAAAAAAAACGAAATCTATGAACGATATTTACATTTTTATAAGCAGTTAAAAAAGGTGTACGAATAGCTTTGTCGAATTTGTTTTTTTTTTGTATAAAAAATAAAAAAGGCGGCAATTCAAAAATTTACTTGATTACTTTGTTTTTATTTTAATTTTATTATTTTCTTGAAATGTTTGAGAAAAGCACTATACAGGCTTCGGCCTGAACAGGGATTAAAGGACTCAATTTATCCGGCCTCGTCTCCGACTCGGCCGTCTACCGCAATCTCGTCCTTAAATCACTTACTTCACGGCCTCTGCAGTAATGTACTATTATCTTAGCTCAAAAAACTAATTTAAACTTCATCCCGGCGTTTCGAACCCTTTAGCAGCGTTGATGGTCATCGGTTGGACTGAAGAAAAATATTAATTTACCTCCATCTCAAAAAATTACAAAATGCAAACCTACCCACATATAAATTATTAAACAATTTTGGCGCTTGATAATTGCACACGCCAGAGGGGCTTATTAGAAATAAATAATAGTCATTACCGTGGCCACACATCCGTAGTACTGTCCCTGTGTGAGCAGGAACACCCTCGACCCCACCGGGTACGCCTCCTGCGGCGTCGAGAACTTGCCGGCCTCCTGTATGACGTGTTCCGACACGTCGCGGACCACCGCCTGGTGCGCGTAGCCGCACGCCACCGAGCACCACTCCGGCTCGAATACCATTTGCGTGTTGTCCTGAATTAAGTATTTGTAGCCTGAAAAAAAAAAGGATGTTCATTTTTAGGAGAGAGAGAGAGAGAGAAACGAAGCAATGGTATTTTGTAAATATGGGTGATAAAAATTTTAACTTCTGAGTATTGCAACTAAATATGAACTTTTGTAAGCGATTATTTTCGGCCTTTAATATTTTGATTTCGAACGCTTTAAAACCAAAAATCGGCAATGGGAATAACATATTTGTAACAAGTAAACAGAGTGCAGCCATAACATACATTTCATAAATTAAGATTTTATAAATTATAATACAAAACGAAACACGCGGTGAATTTTGCCATTTTATTATAAAAAAAATCTTTGAAATCATCAATGGACACTTTATCAATAAATAATTGATAAAGAGTCCACTTTATATGTACAATAAAATCATAAATTTCCTCAC
Organism: Grapholita molesta; assembly: GCA_022674325.2. NCBI lineage: Eukaryota > Metazoa > Arthropoda > Insecta > Lepidoptera > Tortricidae > Grapholita > Grapholita molesta. The sequence continues at coordinate 9,208,962 of CP053126.2, forward strand.
CTTTCAAATTAACAGCATGAATTATCACATTTACATTTCCCAGTTCTATTCCAAGACGATTCTGATTACTGGGGACAAAATAAAGGTCACATAAGTTATTGTACCACAGTAACGCAAACCGTTGTTTGTCTCTGGAGTCTGTCTCTGGAACGTCTATAAAACGAATATATTAGTTTAATGTACCCGTAGATGTTTTTGAAAATTCGTTTCTGTGATAACATCATTCCGCAATCATTTTTACGTTTACTTGTTTGAATATTGCTTTCGAAAGCGCGTTTACCAGTGCCGGTGGACCCATAAAGCGGTCGTTATCGGTGGAAGGGTTAATGGATAAAACTATCAGATACTGTGAACTCACTGTTCTATGATAGTAGAGCGTTCCGATATCCACTGCTTGTGTAAGTTCCCGAAATTGGCTTCGGTTGTGTAGCTCGGAGCGCCATTGATATTGTTGTTTTGTTGATCGACGTGGTGGAGTCGCATCTTCTCGTTTGACACGGAAATTACCCTAAAAAGGAACAACTTGGTTAGGTTAGGTTAACCTATGAAACCTCTGAGAGCAGACGTCAACAATTTAACTGTATGGGAAACTGCCGCTATGAAATAAAAGATACAGCAATATTGCGTATACATTTATTATATCAATAGCCTTTATTTTGTCGGAGTGGGGAATGTCTTAACGCATCGTTTCCCCTGACCGCGGGAAAGCCATATTTGGGGAAATGTGGGGCTCGTCGCTCTTGTCTCCTCAATTATATCATTATAGCCTACCAGTATTATATCCATTCCGATAAAATTGTAACGTAGCCTTGCGATGTACAGTGAGGTGGTCACAAATATCTGAACAACGCCTCTGTTGTCAAGGCTATAAAGTGCATATTCAGATGAACACTTCCACAGCTTCGATATATCTGATGGCGACTGTACACAGTACAATGTATATAGGTTGCATCTGGGGGCTAATGCGGGCAGGGATGCCGCCGTCAGGTCTTACATGTTGCGCTATCAGAACTCAACCTAAACAGTTCATAATGATATCATATCGGTATAGTTTTCTACCTTTATGTTGCGGTTACGCAACCCCGTTAGACACACAAATCGGCCTAGTCACACAGCAAGCTCAATAACTCTTGTGCTGTAGGTATTTAACGGCGATATACATATAATAGGTATTATTAAATATTTGGCTTAAGAGTAAACGCACAAATAAATTCCCATAAAAGGTTAAACCCAGGACTTCCAATTTCGTAGGCTGCGTAGGTAACCACACACACACATAATATAGTTGATTAATTTTGAGTCTCAGACAATATTTTGTCACAGACGTTCTAAAAAGTTCAAAAAAATGGTAATAATGCAGATTAGAATAGATCTTACTTAGCCTTAGTAAGGTGAGGCCACCCCACCCAGATGACCTTCCCCAAGAGGTCCTGAGCTATTTTCTCCAACTGTGGTTCCGCGTTCGCTTCCCTGATAATCTCCACCATCATATTTTCGTTACGAGACGGCTGGTCAAACACTTTCACCTTACATTTCTTCAGGGTCGCCTGTTATAAAAACATCGTTTCAATAAGAATGATTTGAAGGTGCGCAAGACTGGAATAAGTGGAAGAAAAAGACACACACACACACACACTTAGACACATTGATTTTACATAAATAAATAGTTAACAGTCAGATTGTATCAAAAATCAACATACAAATCTGTTTCGGTCCGTTTAAATTGTTTAAGACTAGAATTATACAGCCTGCATGTAAAGTCTAAAGCTAATTGGGTAAATAGACACTCGGGCAACAGCTGCTTAAGATATATTCAGTTATTTATCTTTTAAAATAAGCTCTCGAGTTTATAGTTACCTTATACTTTAAGTGCCTCATGGTTGGGAACCCGGGGTACATCATGTCGCGTTTGGCGTTCGGCAGCATGCCTCGTTTCAAAACGTTTTCCGCAACGTCTAATTCCGTGCGGTACACTAGCTTCTCTATGGCGTGGCAGTCTGAGATGGCCGGGAAGTATTCTGGGGCTTCCACGGCACCTGTGGTTAAACAATGTCAAATGTCCGGCATTAGCGTAACTACAAGATACTAGCGTAAGACGAACGGATTTTTAATGTCGGTTACCAAAGACATTTTCTAACAAGATAGTAACGGCGAAAGTGTTGCAAAACTAGGCGATAAAATGACAATAGTTATTTGTTATGCAATGCTGCAAAGTGGTTAATTTATTTTATTTCTTTTACTTTAACTTTTAAGGACATCAATAGCAAATACAATTTATATCAACTATAACTAACAGTAGTAAACATAGCCAATTATAGATATCCACTAATTAAATGAGACTGTGTGCACGCAGGCCACAAGTCAAATGACAAGTACGAAACATAAGTTATTTGGCGCTAGTATTGAATTGAAAGCTGAGCAAGTGAAGGAATCTAAGATTGAACCAGAGCGAAGCGAATGGTTCATAGATAGATTCCTGAGCGTAGCGAGGCTTTCAAGACACGAAACGCCAAATAATTTAGCAGCCATAAGGAACACACAACTTTTCACCTCACTACTAATTTTGCCCTCTGTTTAACATATCAAATTAAAGATATAACACATTTAAATACAAACAAAATAAACAAGAGAAAAGGACACATAAAAAATTAAAACCTATTTGACATAAAATAAAGTGTAAATAAAAATAAATGGGACCACACAGAATTCCAATCATCGTCTTCGAAATTGCTGATAATGACTTTTGCATGCTAGCGGATAAAACAGGCTTTTCCGCGCGCTATAAACTAAGGTTTTCAGAGCGAGTGGGGTGAAAATATTATTATGTGGGTCCAAACTGAGCAGGCAGCCTCGCGAAGAAATTGCCGTGCGAAACAAAACCGGCAGTGTAGATGTGCCTTTAGACGGTGAACGTTCGTGCGGCCTCGGCGGAGAGACATGGCTAGGTGCCTCGCCTAGCAACTCGTCGCGAGTTTGCTTGACACGTATTCACTCTGAAGGTGACTCAAAGTGCTCGCGTGCATTAGTCGCGGTAGTTAAGCATTTGCAATTCATTCGCCCGATATGGACGCACCTTAAGTTAACCACACCGGGTTCTAAAGCCAATCACTTACAAACTTACCTAAACTTTCTTTTGTCCAGTTATACACAAGCATGGGCCCATGCGAGTTCCTTTTTAGCTCATCTTCTGTCAGTCTTTGGTAACATGGTGTCATAGCTGATAAAAGATTCACCTGCAATATCATTGTTTTTGTATAAAACCGTTACAAGCTAATAACAACCATAACTATTTTTTTTTTTTTTTTTTATGACATAGGCGGCAAACGAGCAGACGGATTGCCTGGTGTTAAGCAATTACCGTCGCCCATGGGCACTCGCAACACCAAGGGAGTCACAAGCGCGTTGCCGGCCTTTAAGGGGGGTTGGGGGGCTCTGGGAACCTTACTCACCATCAGGAACACAACACTACATAACTAAAAGGTAGCAGTGCTATTATGGCTGTGGTCTTCTGTAAGGAGGAGGTACTTCCCCAGTTGGGCTGCCCCAGATTCAAGCGTGATGGTCAACTGTGCCCTACCTCTCATAAAACTAATTGGGATAAGATTCAATTTTGACTGCGTCAATTTTTTTTTTTTTATGACATAGGCGGCAAACGAACAGACGGATTGCCTGGTGTTAAGCAATTACAGTCGCCCATGGGCACCCGCAACACCAGGGGAGTCACAAGCGCGTTGCCGGCCTTTAAGGGGGGTTGGAGCTCTGGGAACCTTACTCACCATCAGGAACACAACACTATACATACCTGAAAGGTGGCAGTGCTATTATGGCTGTGGTCTTCTGTAAGGAGGAGGTACTTCCCCAGTTGGGCTGCCCCAGATTCAAGCGTGATGCTCAACGCTAGGGCACAGCGTTGACCATCACGACACAACCTCTCATTGTTGGACGTAGTTTAAGGACATACCCGGGTCCAAAATCAATGTCAATGTCATGTCAAAATCAATGTCAATGAATGCTACAGCATTACTATGACTAGTTTTTCTGTTGATATTTAAAGTTAATGGGACGGGTCAATAACCTCCATCTTAATTCAAATGTATTAAGGCTCAAATTTGACTAACCTCGTCAATGAAAGGTATAAGCACTACGGCCTCCCAATCATTCCTCTTGCCGTTGAGATCCGTTTCGAAGTTGATGGGGTAATAATGGACTATGGGAGAATCTTCGTCCGTCATCAGGTCGTGGAATGGTGCAGGTAGGAGGTGTTTACTGGCTGAAGGCAATACGGCTAATAGCTGCAATGAAATATATGTCAGAAAAATCAGTTTATGATTAGCGAAATTCTACAGTTGAGTAAAAAAATGTATAACTATTTTTTGCATCGCTTATTAAAATTGATACAATATTTTAATGCTTACGATTCAATATTTTAACCGAAACCCTATATTGTCAACCCTACAATTTTCATAGTGAGATAAAATGGGATTAATGCGAGTAATAAGAGACAATTATCTCCAAGGTGATAACCGCTTGCACTAATTGAGTCAAATAAATTCTATAGATTAATTCTTAATTCTCGTGAGATACACTACTACATAACTAATAGACAAACAAGTATACTAATTAGTCAAAATATTATAGTACCGGAAAATTATTAAAAAACATGAAATTCAAGTATAAATTAAATTCGTTTCGGATTATACAAAAAGTACAACATAAAAGACGTAAATATACCTGTTCAAAAGGCTTAAAAGGCTCTCCAAGTTCGAAATCAATCTTCAAATCCTTGAAGCCCTTTATATCGGAAATGTAGGGCGCGTAATGATGAGGGTAGTACCAACACCAGGACGGGCAGCCTTTGTAGTAGTAGAAGAGGTTCCATTGGATCGCGCGCACGTATCCTTCCGCCTGGTCCGCTAATACTTCCCTGGAATCAATGAGAGCGTTTAATAAAATAAATGTATAACTTCTTAAGGACCACAGTTCTACTTGTACTGCCAATAACTTCAATTAGCAGAGTACGCAAGTAAGCAGAGTAAGTGTAGCAAACAGAGTAGCACTTATTTTGTTTCGTTCAATTTTGGTGAGGGTAGGCAACGTGTGAATGTGAGCGTCTGGAGTTCCAGGTGTCCACAGTCTACGGTTACAGCTTAACATCAGGCGGGCCTTATGCTAGTTTGCCTCCGTAGTAGTATTAAAAAAAAAAGAAAATAACATTCGGTTTATTTCCTGTACTATTGAGAACAAAATCAACTAACATTTTCGTTGTATGGATGTTCCTTAGATTTCTAGCGTTTGTCCCGGCGTTGAAGCCACTACTAATGGCACCTGGAGACCGCTCGGTAACCTAATACTAAGCGTAGACACTGCGAAACCGATAGCCGTCTGCCAAGTCGGAATTTAGGAATATATAATGACAGGTAGGGATTTCTGACACTGATAAACTCCGAAGTTCCGATGTCTACACACGATTATATGGTTATATGTAAATTTAGGGTTATCGGCCAATCAATTTTCCGACTTAACTGGAATAGCATAAAGATATCATTTTGAGTATAGATAGCTCTATTAACAGCACCCACTTATACTTACGCAGTTACCGCCGAGTAATCTAATTTGTTCATATAATAATCTTTCTTGTGGAGTTTGAATTCCATCTCGAACGTGGCTTCCTCTGAAAAAAAAAAAAGATTAATAAATATAATAATACCTTAATTTGCTATTGACCTTTTCTAAACGTAAAACGGTTTAGGTATCTATCATGCTAAATGAATTTCAACCTGAACATTAGATAGCTCTAATGGAAATACTAAGTCGTTTAAAATAAAATAAGCAAATGCTTTTTGGAATCTATTTGAGATTCATGGTAAACCTTTTTGATTGGCGGTCTGTAAAAGCCATAAGTATATATATAACCAATAGTTACCGTCGCTAGTTTCTTCGTATTCTTCATCTTCTTCATTGTCAACGTCATCAAAGTACTATGAAACAAACAAAATAGTATTGTAGCCCTTTTGTAACGTAGATAACCAAATATCATCTTGTCAAAAAATACTTGCACTATTGTAGGGTTTAACTTGAGTAGAAGAGCAATAAAAGTGCAGAAAGAGCACGCTACGTCATAAATACTATGGACACCGAGTGCGAGCGAAAGGGCAAATGCACAAGCCGAGTAACAATAATTAACTTACCATCTCTTGAGTACGATTTATCAACGCTTGGAGCGCGTCGTCGGGCGCGTTTGCCTTTATATCGTCAACGTTCACGTTAAATGTATCGTCGTTGTTTGGTTTGTACTGAAACAGACAATTTCATTGTATTATACGTTGACACCATACACAATATAATCCGTTTTTAGTTATTTAATTTCATGAAGTTCATCATCATCAGCCTATCTCAGTCCACTGCTGGACCAATCATGGGGGGATTTGCCCATAATCGCCACGCTGGGCATGCGTAACTTCTCGCGCCGGTGCAGCTGCTGCCCTTCATCGGCCTGTAGTATTTGGCTACGCCTATTGGATGGATATACCGCCATCGGCCGATCGCCAGAGCCTCGTCTATAAATCAGCAGAGTGCACCGCGGGCAGGTGAGGTTGGCAATTGGGTAAACATGGCGTTAATGTTACCCCTTACATCTCCATTTTCATGTAGTATAAAATGTTGGTTCCATACAAGCATTTTTTGCCACGCCAAGTATGACCAATGCCCTAACAAGTACGCACTGCGTTCTATAGAGTATGGACAATGGCGCCGGACCGTTCAAATATCGCAAATACTTGACACAGGTCTTCTTGAGTTCATTGTGCGACTACATCGATTTGTGTAAGACTTCTATATTTTTTTTAATACACACCTCTCTCCTTTCATTAGCGTTAGGCCGCCTGCCGGTCTTGCCTTCGAAATACTTGAGGTCGGCATATGTGTCCTGGAACTTTTCTTTGTCTATCTTGGAGAGCTCTTGCATAAACGCTTCGAATCTTGCCAGATGTAGGTCACCAGCCTCGTTTATATAACCTAGCAGAGAAATTAAAACATGTTAACATTTTTTTTTTTAACCAATCCGTCAGTCATATTAACAAAATATATAAGACATATTTTTCTTTATATGTTGCATATAGCTTAAGGTGTAATAAAATAATTCTTATTTTTCTACAGTAAAATTGTTATAAAATTATCAATTTAAGACAAATTAGGTACAGTGCAAAGTTGAAAGTGCCATAATAATATGCCACCTCAATATTAGGTGCATGTATTGTCAATTTATTACTGTGGCTATACGGTATTCATAAAACTATTACTCACCATCTAAAGTGGGCAAGACCGCCATGTAAGTTTTATACAGCAACGGCAAGGCATCATTATTTATATGCATATTAGGCAAGTTCGGAATAAAATCGTTCCCCACCAAAAACCCCATGAGCACCCAATCGTCAACTATTTTCTCTATGTCATACGGGAAAGGTAGCTTGTCTTTTATATCAATAAACTCCTGTTCTAGATATTCTCTTAGTAATGATAGATGGAGAAGGTAAAAATTAGTTTCTTCAGGGCTGGTTGCTCGTTGGGTAGTTTTACCGAATTTCACCTGAGAAAAATGAAAGAAAAGAAAAATGTTAAGGTAATGGCACTAATGTTGGACACTTTTAGCTGACAGGCACCAATGATGGACACTTAGTTCTTATTTAAAAAATCATAAAGTTATAAATTGAATATGTCCCAACAAATGCACAACACTTAACTCCTTTGTAATAAGCACTAATGTTCACGATTGGTTCCGTGTCCATTACTGGTGCCGTCACCTTAGTGCAGTCGAGATGAGAGTAGAGTAATGTTTTAATGGTACCCTTTAACAGCTTAGTTTGTCTACTGAAAACCGTGTCCCTGAGTATGATATTGTAAAGCGATATATTTATAACGTCGAGACGTTTGGAATACAGGTCTGCGTCGTCGTCGAAGTAATGTGTGTCCTCTAGAGCTCGAAAGGTTAAGTTGGCGGACGAAGTACCACCTTTGATGAGCATTTATAACGACCTTCTTGACGCTGAGAACAATAAATGGCCACAGCGCCGCATGACTAGACAATAGCAATACCATCTAATTAATGGAATACCATTAATTAGATGGTAATTAATGGAATACCATTAATTAGATGGTATTGCCAAAGCGCTAGCGAGAAGGCGTAACATCTCTCGCAAGAATAGGAAATCACTTCCACACGCAATAGCGTGTGGAAGTGATTTCCTATTCTTGCGAGAGATGTTACGCCTTCTCGCTTCCTAGCTAACCTATCTCGGCTGCCGCTTGCCGATACTAAATAGCTAAATATTGTTTAAAATCTGTTTACATAATTTCAGACTTGGATAGATAGTGTTTATTAAGCTGTATTTTCATGTTTTTTTTTTTTTTAATTTGGACTTGCGGTTGAAGGAAGAGGGGTATTCTTATTTATATTATTAGATCTAAATAAGTTAACTATATCATATATTTAAGACAAAATCCCATTCTTTTTCATATCTCACACTTTAGGGTTGAACAAAAAACATTAACCCCCCACACACAATACATTTAGTAGGGGAGGTAGCATACATTTTTTTCCATTTTTTATCTGACCACTTTGTCCGCGCGAGTGCTTTATATATTCACACCAAATTACAGCTCTCTAGGACTTAACGGCCACTGAGCATAGCCAGGGACAGTCAGACAGACATGGCGAAACTATGAGAATTTCTATATAATATTTCACCACAACTCTAAGATTATAAATACTAAACTTGTCGTAATGGAATCAAATATTTTAAAACAATTAGTTTGTAGAATGAATCCAGATCAAAACGAACTGGTCTTTTATACTCGGTGGGCAAATGTAAAGTAACTGACCTCTTCTCTCAACAGTGCGAAGTGCGGTTCATGGGTGCACATGCCCAGCATGATGAGGTCGGCGTCCAGCCCGTACAGGCAGTGCCGCGTGTTGGGGTCGTAGTCGGGCTGCGAGCGCGACCATCTGATGTAGTCCATGATTTTATGCTCACCTTCGCCTGGGGTCTAAAAACCACAACATTTTAAATCAAAACAGTACATAAAATATCAATATGACATTCAGACAATATGCATGTGCGTAGGTTTTGACGGAAGATACGATGCGGACTGCCAAGTTCGTATTAAACATGCCGAGTCAGCGCCAATTCTACACCACAACGTCTCTTGACCAAGTTAGCTATGTAGCTTACGAAAACTGCTGTATCCTAACTTTCATGTAGTAATTTTCTATTTTGTTATTTGATTGTTTTTTATGATACTATTTCTATAGGCTGTGGTTGAATAAAGTTTTTATTTATCTATCTATTATCTATCATATCGTCGGGGATAGTGCAATACCACGTAACTACAAAATATCGATAATTCGAAATTCAAAATTCAAACAATGTACAAAGAAACTGTATCTTATTGCATTTGTTTGGTTACGCGGTATTGCACTATCCCCGACGATGTGCAATTATAACATCCAGACTTAGCATCAATTGGATATAGTATTTGGAGTTAACAAAGTTATTGTAACTAAAAATGCACATAATGATACCTAGGTAAGGTATATCATTTCATCATTTTAAAGGGTTGATTTGACATTCACAATAAAATGAATGAGTTTGATTATTACGAAAAAACTCCATCTGTATACAGTTATATTCTTACCTCATGACCTGACAAGATGACTTTAACATTGCTCCACAGCGGATCAGTGGACATCTTGTGCTTTACGAAGTACTTAAGCTGCTCGTGCAGCCGAGCCATGAACACAGTTCCCGGAGTGATGCAATTGCTGTCAAACCGCTTCTCCGTGGGGAGCACCTCACCTGTAAATAATAATAATAACTAATGTATTATTCACAGCGGAAGTATGGGAAAATGACGAAATTGATATAGATTTAAAATAGGCTCACTTTGTGTTAGAAAAATGTAACATGTTGTCATCATTTCATCAGTTATATATCAATATCAGGCAAGGAATTTGGAAGAGCGCTGGTGCCCTAGAGGTAAGAGCGTGCGGCTTGCAATCCGGAGGTTGCAGGTTCAAACCCCGGCTTTTACCCTATGAGTTTATCGGAACTTTTGTACGAAATATCATTTGATATTTATCAGTCGCTTTTCATTGAAGGAAAACATTGTGAGGAAACCAGACTAATCCCAATAAGGCCTAGTTTACCCCCTCTGGGTTGAAGGTCAGATGGCAGTCGCTAAAACTAGTCCCTATGCCAAATCCTGGGATTAGTTTCCAAGATAAAGTGAGGAAGACAATAATATGATCACTAAAAATTTTATAAAAAAAAAAAAGATAGACTAGTAAGCATTGAGATGTTGTGAGCTGTTATGAGTTTAAATGAGAGGTTAAATTGTGTTGTCTCATTTCACATCCTTACTGTGTCCTAGTATTCCTAGTAGAAAAGAAAGAAGAATTTATTAACTCACCCTTAGACTTTGCTTCTTCTTCTAATTTTTCTGCTTCCCTGGCAGATCTGAATCTGTAGTAAAAGCATTGATTGATGTAATAAGACACAATAACACTTATATTAAGAAAAAAAATGCACTAAGTGCATATCTATGAAACTTCACATTTTTAATGTTTTGCATATCGACAGTGAAAATTTCAAATGTCGTAAGTCGCATATAAAAGTATGTCCCTTACGACATTTGAAATTTCCACCGTCGATATGTATAATGGGGTGGGTGGTCAAATCTGATAAGTTTAAACATGATATACTGAATTTTGTGAATAACATTACTAATTAGGTTCATATTTAAATATAATATTATTTTAAATTATTGGGTTTGAGCACCACAAGTCTTTGATATACTCAGCATGGATATAAATGTTTATTAACTTTTACATCTAATATCTATATAAATTACCTAAACCTTATAACTCCTTATTACTCAGACATACCTCCTGCCTCTTTGCTGATTCATCTTGGCCCTTGGAGCAACACCATCAATAGCCATAAAGAATAGCTTCTTAGGTTTGATGATTTGGAACAGTATGCCCAAGTAATGAAAGATGTCTTGGAAGATCTTTTCTTCCGTAATCCGGAAGTGTGGGTTAGAGTCATCTGGATGGGAGCAGTTGTGGATGATACCATTCATGTCCAGATACATGTTGTCGAAGTCTGGTATCTGGAACATTATTAAATTATCATAAATAAATAAATAAATATCACAGGAAATTCTTACACAGATTGACTGCTAGGCCCCACGGTAAGCTCAAGAAGGCTTGTGTTGTGGGTACTTAGACAATGATATTTATAATATACAAATACTTAAATACATATATAAAACACCCATGACTCAGGAACAAATATCTGTGCTCATCACACAAATGAATGCCCTTATTGGAATTTGAGCCCAGGACCATTGGCTTCATAGCCACTACCCACTAGGCCAAACGTTTCGTCAAATGGTCATGATCACATTTCCTATCTAAGTATAAATATATCAAGTTAATATTATGATGTTACACTGGGTACAGACTAGGCACTATATTCAAACCAGGACATGCCCTGGCATAACTGGATGTATGGCAATGCTACAATACAAGAAATAAATACTTAATAAAATTTAAAATATTAGGAATAGATGAGTACCAATCAAAAATTACTGTTCATTGAATAACTGGTCTTAATATATTGGGTTCCTAAAAGAAACAAACTTTCTAATATTCCTTTAGTTTACATGTCTTCACAAAACATCACTCTAACAGCCAGTTCCAAAGGGTATATTTATTATATCATTATATTTATGATGTTAGCAACTTTTACTCTAAATACTATGTTAAAAATAGTCATTTCCATTGTTTTTATTTGCTTAGCTAGTAAAAAGAGTCAGGCAAGCCAATAAATTTAAAGTATGAACTTTTTGTGCACATGTACATTTCTTGGCAAGATTTAGCATTCCACATGCTGCTGTAAAGTGAAAACAGATTAAAGAAATTACTAATTCTTTGTTTTGATCATCATGACATCACCATTGTTATAGTTAATCATACTTCTTTTTTAGGAGTATTACATTCTTATGTGTTATAAATTTATACAAATAATGAACATCAACATGTAACAGAATACATTTTGCTAATGAGCATTTCCGTATTCCTATAGTAATTTAACAATTATTGGTGTTTATTATATTATAAAGATAAGGATAAGTACCCTGTTTGTCAGCTGAGCCATATAAGTAAACAATAAAAAATAAACTCACCTGATATTGTTTCACAAGTTCATTGAGGCAGGGATACCTCTCACTTGTATACCTGAAGAACTTTGGAACTCCCATTACGATAAGTTATACAAGAAATAATTAATTTTTTGCTTGTTATGTAGTTTATGTTGATCACACAACACCTGTAGGTATAACCTTTATACGTTCAAACGCATGTTTTAATTGAACTCGGCAGTACTTGGCTTTATGTTGATTTATAGCCCTGGGAATTCCTGTAAAATAGAAATTCAGGTGTTCAGACCAAAAAATCTATTTCACAGCAATCAACGTCGGTGACCTGAAATGCAAACAGTACTGTTATAATTATTAAAAACTTGAAATGTATGCATATATTTGTTAGGTATTATAAATCAATGAATAAGCTAGTGAATTTCGCGCATACTATACCTTACGTTTAAGAATTAAGTAGGTACATTGATTGATTATTTTGTACAGAAAAACTGGGATGGTTATTTAGGGGATTGGATTCGGTTAGTGGTTGGATTAAATGGTTTTGTTGGTTGGTGTTGACAGGTGTTGATGCTAAATAAATAATTTCTTTACTCTGTATCTATAAGACTAAGAAATATGTTATAGTTTTAACGTTGCCTTCAACGGAATAGGCTGTAAAATCATATGAAACTAAATTAAAAAATTTAAATGAAATCAATGATAATATTGAAATTGTGACTACTCTTCTTCTTTACTTATATTATGACAATCTGTGGTTCGAGGCGCTATTACCAAAAACGATATTCGTAAATATCAGACGATTGTCTCTATCACTTTCGTGACGTCGTGCTTGGGGTAAAAGAGAAAGAAGTCCGAAATATACGAACTTCGACGTTCGCGGTACCGGGCCGTGGCATATTCCAATGTTGCAAGCAATAAAAAAAAAACAAAATTTGATTGTGCTCACATCGGCGCTACCACAAAAAACGTAATTAGTAAATTTCGGACGATTGTCTTTGTCACTCTCATGACGCCTTCTTTGAAGTAAAGGACAAAGATGTTCGAAATTTACGAATTTCGATGTTCGTAAATTCGAACTTCTAAACAGATTCGGATCACGGATCAGAAATAATGAATCGGATCGACCACGAGCGTGCTCAAAAAGCTAGGAGGAATAATCTATATAAAAAGCTAATCGGACCATTCGGACCATAGTTTGGCTTGTCAACGAAAGGAGATGTCAAATTAAATGTCAATTGTTTAGACCTGTGGACTGTGTTTGTGCGTCGCATTACAATTTTTAATTAAATCCTTTTAAAATCTGTAATGTTTGGATTAGAACCTTTAATTCAAGCCTTCTTCCAGCCGTGGGGTGCACTTTGGCTGATTGTATTCTACAGCTTTCTTGATACCTTAGCGCCAGCTTTAATGTTTTGGTACTAACCTCGGTAGTGCACTGTAGTAACTTTACCTGAACATGGAGGGCGACGAACTTGGTAATGAGCTAGTGCGGCTAGATGGCGGTGGTTTTCTAGTTGACGAAGAGACTTACGTGGTTAATTCAGACGATGTCCTTGGTAAGTTTGCGATTCAGACTATGAGAGAATTTGGGAATATCAATACTAAATATCATCACTCATATTTCAATTGTAAATTGGAATTATTTTAGATCAAGAGGAGAATAATTCTGACTCATGCATGGGCAAACATGCACCTCTTAGAGAGCAGGACAGATTTTTGCCTATAGCTAACATTGCTAAAATTATGAAACGAGCCATTCCTGAGAATGGAAAGGTAAGTTTATTTGAACCATATATCATTTTATTTAAACTTTACGCACACCTTATTTGTACTTACATTTTGTTATTCTCTGTGAAATGTTACGAGAAAAAAAGTTTTATATTTATTTACAGATAGCAAAAGATGCTCGAGAATGTGTTCAAGAATGTATTTCAGAATTCATTTCATTTGTTACTAGTGAGGCTAGTGACCGGTGTCAAGTGGAGAAGAGAAAGACCATAAACGGAGAAGATGTCCTTTTTGCTATGAATACACTGGGCTTTGACAACTATGTGGAACCATTGAAACTCTATTTGAAAAAATATAGAGAGATAGTTCTTTCCCCTGTAAGTGACAATTAAAGTGACTCATTTTCATGTAACACTAGGAATAAAAAACAAACATCCAGATTTTTTGTTTTTCAACAAATTCACTTCATACATACCCACACTTCATATATGTGTAAGTATAATTTATTCATAATACATAATATTTTCAGGTAACCATTCAGAAAATCAACAAAACTATAGTACTGTATGAAGGTAAGAAAGCATTTACATATATAAAACAGATTTCACTAATTGTTTCTTGGTACAAAGAGAGAAGTAAGTACTGGTGTCATTTATTTCCAATTTATTCTCAGATGGCATACCTGAGCAGACTGAGAACGACAATGAGACACAGACTGAGACCACAGTGATATACACATCATATCCCAAGATGGACGAGTTCACCCTTGGATGAAACATGACAGCTTATCTAGTTAGCTTGCAGAAAATGCTAGCAAATATTAATTGTACCCACAAACTGCTAGTTCTAAGGTGTTGAAAAGTAACTTCATATAATAGCATGGGCATCTGTTACTTAATTTGGCATTATAATTATTATTTTTGTAAAAGAGTCCACATCATATTTGATTAATTGTTTTTTACAAGTCTTGGATTTGGTGCAGTTTCTTCTGTACCTCTGCTAGGTCATACTTTAAGTACATAATTTTTCTTCATATATTATCTCACACAGTCAATCCAACTTTCCACTTTTCCTTCTGTTTTTATATCCCTGCATATTCATTTCTAATGTTTTTTATTCCATATCTTTGAATCATACCTTTTTTCTACATAAAATGATGTGATAATAACTCTATGCTAAATGGATATAGTACCTGAAAAATGGTAACAAAATGGGGTGAGTCAAATCTTTTGTTATAGTATCTAATTGGAATTAGTTTGCATGTTTTCACATGAAGTTGCACCATTTTTTACATTAATTCACGTAGTTATCACATTAATAGTGTGCTGTGTAAACGAGACAGCGATAAACATTGATGGAATTATTGCATTGGGATACGAAAAATAACAGACTATAGTTAATTTACTTTCCCAGACACTTGTTATTATTAGTTCAAAGATGTGAATATAAGGAACTCTAGATAACTGACGTGACTTGAACAGAAAATAGTGTTTTTTGCTTACAGTAATCAATATTCTTTTATAGAATTATTGATGATACATTGTTCTTTGTGTCTCAGAATAACACAACAGACTATCTTTTTGTTCTTAATGTTCATTTACGGTTTTGTCTAGATATAAGCATAAGGGTAAAATTTATTGTAGACAATTTATAATTATTTAAGTTGTTAATTTGCCTTCGTTATTACGATAAAGCAGGCAACCGAGTTAAATGACATGTTTGAGGCTTTCAAACTTCCATTAAAATATCTTTTAAAACTTTGGTAAACTCGTAATAAACATTACTAAATACCTACAATTAACATGCCTTGTAATTTAAGTTTTAGTTAATGCATAAAACTGGCTATTATTATTAATAGATGTAATTTAGGTTATTGTTTTAGAAATAGACATTATATTGTAAATTTAGCAGGTGTTATTATTTTCAATAAATTTAGAATTAAGGTATACTTACTAGGACCAGGAACACATCGCTCGTAAAACAAATTGGTAATGCAGGATTTGTACCAACAAACACTAACAGTAATTCATAAAATTATATTAATCAGATATTTAACAATATAATTGGACGGATAAAATTATTATACTTACTAACTATCAATACTTAAACATTACAAAATCATTCTCGAAACTTATCTTTTATGTAGCTCGGCAAGGGCATCAAATACAGAAACTTATTTAGCAGCATAAGGCCAACACTGAAAGCAAAGCTGATTCCCAAATTGAATTCCACGTTTAAATCTCCCGCCTGATAGATGTCGCCTGTAAAACTCTTTGAGGTGAACCTCTCAGCTAGGAACGCTTTGCCGCTGGCGTACCGACAGTTTGCGTTTGAGTTCGTGTTCAAACTGGAAGAGGTCTGGATGAGGTTGGTGATGGCTGTGCAGTTCTCCGTGTCGCTGTAGGGCAGGATGTTGAAGTGCGGCTGTTTGAACACATTCCGGTGGAGGAAAATGGACGCGTAGCGTGTGTGAGTTATGTAGGTTAGGTAGAAGAGCCAGTCCTCGAAGCCTTTATAAGATCTGAGAAAATAAAGTTTTCGTTTTTTAATTGAAATGAAAAGTACTAGTAGGTTTCCTATCTCTCCTGTTTCTCGCAAGTCAATGATAAAGACAAACTGTATAGAAGCAAAGTCAGACTCAGTTGATGTGGAGCCTTCACTTACAAACCTCTTAATTTTAGTTAAATAGTTAAATTTAATAAAAATAAATTACTTAGTTAAATTTGACATGAACTGGTCACCATTTTAGGTGCTCAGATCAGGTGCGTGCCTATTTAGAATAATTATCTTCTTTAACCTGTTGAAAAACAAAACTTTCCATTCACGTCAACGGACTCCTGTGTCTCGGACAGTCGCGACATCGTATTATGCTGTCGTTCCTACCAGTGGCATGTCCACTTTTTTCTTAGGCCAGACGGAGCTAATATGGCTTTGCCTTTTCTTGAAGAACTCTTAGAGCTCAAGGAAAACTGTTGAAGTGTGGGAAATTTAGGTGCCGGCGGGAATCGCCTTGCATTTATTTACAAGAGTTATAAATATAAAGCCACGTCATGGCTTCTACTATACTGATTTTCGTCAAACAGCTGTATGAAAGAGTAAATTCCAAGGTACCTGAGCACTCCGCTAGCCAGCATGACGTACACGCAAGTAATGTAAATGTTGACGATGCCGGCTATAAGGCCGTTGCGCACGAACATCATCACGGCCATGGCCTGCTGCTCGGCGTACAAGTAGCACGACCACAGCACGAGCGAGAAGTACAGGTAGTCCAAGCCTTCTGTCAGGTCTGCTAGGATACTGAAAGAAACATTCAACGTCCATAAATCAAATGAAAACTATCTTTACTACGTAATGTGTCTTACAAATTAGGTAACAATGGATATATAAAATGATTGGGCAAAGTCTAAACAAAGTCTAAAATCTAGTCAAAGTAGTGCTACAACAATAATGATAGGGCTTATAGTTAAATACCTACCTACTAGCCTAACTTACCTGCCGCGCCCTTCAACTGTTTTCGTTAGGCTCATGAAGAGTGAGCTAATAAAAAGTGGAACTTAAAAAAATAACTTACGGATAAATGATGGCAGCGGAACCGAAAGTACTGATGAAGGAAAATGGCAAGGAGACCAGATTGCAAGATAACAGCAAGCTGGCACCGCTGTATAGGCCTTCCTGGGACTCCTGGTAGTAACGCGTTCGGTATGGTCCGTCTGGAAACAGAACAGAAATATTAAGCTGAAGAAAAGCCCAAAAAGGGTCTCAAAATTAAAGTAGAAATAACGAACTGAATGGTGGTCACTCCGCGGTGGCAATTAAATTTATGATGAAACATAAGAACACAACGCAGCAAGTATTCTTCCAGGAGGCAATAGAGGTAGCAGCACTCTTTTCGCCCTATAGCAGAAGACTTCGTTTATACATAGCAGATGTTCCTTGTTTATTTTCTTTTCAATGTAATTTAAAGTGCTCAATTTCAGTACTTACTTAATTAAAGTAGATTTTTCTAAGTTCAAATAATGCATGGTTATATGTATGTATGTGAAAGATGCTAGTTTAAGATGTGGTTACTTATAATTGGATAAGCAACAAACTCGATTGTAACATAAGATTTAAGTGCGTGTATGATGTAGATGTTAGTAATCCTAAATAAAATAAAAAAAAAAGTAAAACTTACATAAACATATTGTGTTCATAATACTGATAAAGTAAGTTCCAACCATTGCGTTGAATATCAGCCCGCTTTTTGTGATAAATGCCCTCTGATAATCCTGTAAGAGGCAAAATAAAAATGTTATTTTTATGAAAATGTCTGGTCCTGCGAACCGGATTTTTAGGTGAAGTCTACAATTTTCAATTTTACCTTAGCTTCAAAGTAGAAAGCCCATAATATCAAAAAATACAAAGGCAAGGCGAATAGTCGCATAAACATTTGCTTTAATCCGTTTTTCTTTAAGTTAAATATAGAAGCCAGCATTCTCCTGAAAATTAAGAAAACAGTAAATCTTTTAAAAAATCAAGGTGGAACCATTTTTATACAGCTTTAAGCTAGTTTAGTATTTGTACAGTTACGTTGTGTTATAATTAGAAGTATATGGTACAATCTTTTTATTCGTTAAGAAGATAATGAATTTATATCTTAGATTTAAGCGGAATGCCGCTTAAAAAATCGATACTTACACGTACAACATCCATATAACCCGAGCCCCACTAGGCTTCCCGTATCCCAACTGCATCTTATTGGGGTTGATAATCCGATGTTCGTTTATGTTGCCCTGCATGATGGCCTGGCCCTCAAGTTTGAACTTCTCCACTAGAGCTGCGATCTGATGGTTAGATTCTATAAACCTTTCGCGAGAGCGTCTGTCGACAGTCGACAGGCATACTGAAAAAGAAGATACATTGAAGGGCAGTTCTCAGAGATGGCGTTTTTACGTGTCCGAGGCTATATATGCGTGAATTTTTAGCCTAATGTTTTTGAAAAAAATCATACACATATTTCAGCGTCTGTTATATCTCGACAATTAATAAAATATTCCATAACACCATATTCAATATTATTAAAAAAATAAAAAGTGCAGAAATTGACGTACAGTGGGCGTGTCCCGCACCCAAATTTGTTGAAACAAAAAAATATAATTCAAGTTGGGGATGTTATTTTAATTTTTAACATTGGTTCACATATTCTTAATTAGTTAAGTTCTACTATAGTTTCACTGAACATAATATATGAATTACCCTTATTAAATAAAAACATATTTTCGCCATGTCCCGCGCCAACGCTTGATTTCGCTGGAATTTACAAAACGTGGCGGTATCGCTCAAAGCAATATACCAGGAACTCAATGCCGCGTCCACAGGTAGCTTCAGTTGCGCTGCGTTCACCGACGAGAGCGGACGTATGCTCACGGTGTAATAGCAGAATTCGCAGAGGTATCTTCATCATTCGGTGGATTTGGTTTCGTGTTTTTTTGAATTCGGTGAACAAAATTTTTCGTTCAGTGTTTGTGCTTTTCTTAGTGCAACAGTGCCTAAGCCATGCCAAGAAGTATGTGATTTGGTTACCAGTGAGTCTTTTCAATACAATGGTTACTTTTTGTGTAATTTTTCAATAACGATAAAATTGCTTATAGAGTGATTTTAACACGAATTTTGAACATTTCTATGAATATTGATTTCGGTGGGTGGACTTGATTTCGGTGATTTAAAAAAACTGAAATATCTTAAAAACCGTTAAATCTACAAGGGGGCCTTTCCCGGCAATATTTTTTGAATTTAAGCCTGAATCTAGGATTTAATGTTTCACATCAAAAAAGTAAAAAAAAATTGTTCCACCGAAGTCACGCAAAACGGCTCGGCTCGGAGAATAGCCCTGAAGAGAAGAGATGAAGGCGCGTCTAGAAGAAGTAAATGCTTTAAAACAATCTACTGTGTGTAAGTCTAATACGGGCGAAGAATTAAACCAGAAATAGGATTTACCAGTATAATCATTAACCAAAAGGTTTCTCTTTAATTATACCTATTATATACATGTAATTAATTTTTGTAAAATTTCTGATCAGTAATGTACTGCGAACATTACGCGATATAAGCTTTTGAAAGCTGTCAACGAGTGTTTAACTCGAGTGTGTTGCATTACATTGCGGGCCGAATTTTTTTATATGGATAAAATTTTAATTGCACTTCTAAGCAAAAGTTATCTAAATATATTTCTTATGTCCTATTCTACCCTCCGTTAAGAGATTCGCCCGTATAAGACTTACACACTGTATAAGCGTCTCCCCGTATCTGTCGACGTCGATTCGGCTAAAGCCAGTAGTAAACATCATTCAGTTCACACCGGCCGACGTTTTCTCTCTTACTATGTGGTTAGGTTGTAGCCGATTCGCGTCGACAGATGTTGGAAAAATAGGAAGTCCTTAGCCTTAGAACTTATTGTGGTATAGATACTTACAATAGTACATCAGTGGATTCTCAAGTTGCGGGCAGGGAAAACCAATGCTACCGAAGTAATCGAGCAGGTTTCTGGTGGGCCCAGCGTAGACCACATCGCCGAGACACAGGTACACCACGCGGTCCAAAAACGGGAACACGTCTGCAACAAATATGATGATATTCAAGGAATTTGTTGGAAGAACCGTAAATAACCTATCGTACCTACCGTAATTATCCTCAGAAAATGTCTTCCTACCTAAATGTTGGTCGGATGTTATAAATATCTCGTTATTTATATTTCTCCTTATTACTATTATAATGATAAAATTTGCTGATTCTTACCGGATCTTGGTTTCTCCATAGTGAGTATTATTGCAGTGGAGTATTTCTTAGCTGCGTTGGACAGTATGGAGATCACCAGGTACGTATTCAGAGGATCCAGATCCCAGGTCGGTTCGTCTAGCAGCAGTATTACTAAAATATAATTAAGTGTTAAAAGATGCGATCGGCATATTATACACACATACAAAATAAAAGAAAATATATGGACAAAAGGCAAAATATTTGGATGGCATTTTACAACTAAGCTTTTGATCAGAATCTAAGGTTGTGATCTTCAATGAAACGAAACACCATATCAGTTCTCCTTATGACTGGAATTTTGATGAGAAGGGTAGGGTACCCAATGGGACTGATAAGCCTGTCGTTCGCACGGTTTGATAGAATGTCACCACTTATTCTACAACTAGTGACCGACCACGGTAGGTTTACGTTTAGTTTTTCCTACATAGTATAGCCAAGACATACACGGATCCCGAATGAGTTGCACGCCAATTACCAGCCGTCTGTATTCGCTTTTCGTAAGGGTTGTCACGCATTTGTGCGCCACTTGCGATAACGCCAGGTCGGCCATGACTTGCTTCACTTTAGAGGACTTTAAATAGCCGGAAACCTGAAAGAAAGTCATGATATAATTATGGCCGGAATAACCGTTGTAGCCGTTGCAAAGTAATATCAAGAACTACTTTAGGTAAGTACTGGTCTCTTAGGTGCCACCAAAGAGCGAAACAAAAAATTCTACTCGCATCGGCGTTCGCACGTTTTTCGCCCTTACTGCGTGGTAATATAGTTCTATATGACCGGTTTTAGGAGATCCGTCATCATCAGTGACCGGCACTAACGGTGCAAAACTTTAACAGAACTTGTTGAACTGAGGTACAGTAATACTTACCATCAAGAAAAATACGAATAACTTTGGCAAGTTACTGTCTAATTGAATTGTATTTGGGTGTAAGCATATAATTGTTTTTATGGCTCTATATACTCTTTTATGTCCACTTAAAAAGTTTTGTTAAAGTTTTGCACCAATCGTGCCGATCGATCACTGGTCATCATGGATCGGCGGATGCAATGTGGTCTGGAAAAATCCTTGTTCGGCAGAGCAATAATTTTCAGCTTATTTTCGTGAGGACTTAGATAGCTATGAAGTGAGTGGTGGACCAGAGAACAGCTCTTAAACAGATCCACTTTTCAGGGCGATGTGACCTTACCTTGGTCAGCGATAAAGCGAGGGTTTGCTGCACGCTTAGCCCAGGCAGCAGCCTCGTGGAATGGCGAACTAGAGCGCAGCAGCTCCTAAACTGATCTTCTTCTAGAGGGACACCTTCTAAAAGAATGTGGCCTTTGGAGGCCACGCGTCGGGCGATGACATCAAGGAGTGCTCGTTTGCCACTGCCTGAAAAACAGTAAGTAATTGAATTATTAAAGAAGAATAAATACTCCTTTGTTGTATGATAGTTTTGTTCTGAAGGTAATTTTTAACAGATTATCAAATTTTCTCAAACTGCGAGTATTATAGTTAGCATAATTTTAAAGTGTGAGTGTGGGTAACTCAAAACAATTCCGAATAATAGATCCGAAAACATGTTTTCTCCCAAAAATTGTGTCCTCAAAATCTCCATACAAGATTGGAGTAGGTACCTACCTATGTCTTGTGCATAGGAAAAGTTCATACTAAAATGTGATGTAATACAGAATGGTAGGTAATATGGGGACGTTTTTTTATTGGTAGAATAGAAAATGCCGAAGATTCCGAGAAGACGATTGAGACAAATTTTGAAGTGTAGAAATCTTTAGAATTAAGGATAAAAAAAAACGTATTTTCTTCTACTCTTGCTTACCTTTGGAGCCAAGTATGGCAGTGACCTCTCCGCTGTGAGTCGTGAAGGATACATCCTTGAGGATAATGCCGGTCTTCACACCGCCGGTCATGCGTTGGAATAAACTGCCCGGTTCCACCTTAACAAAATGTAACATTCTTTATTCTTGTTGGTACTTTTTACCATTTTATTTAAATAATGACGGCCTGATATTCATACAGCTCGGAACCGCGAAGTAGAAGAAACCATTCACATATTTGTGTGAAAAGTTTTAATAAAAGAATTGCTTCCTATTATTTGTTCCCCTCATTTACCTAGAAAACGCTCATGATTCAACTTTAGAACCACTCACTATGCTGAACTCACTAGACGGTAAACACTAACTTTTCTCCCTTGTAAATCAAATAACTTGGCTTAATAAAGAAGTTGGCCGGAACGTCGGGCTAAGAATACATTTAATATTTATTTACGCTTCAGTCTCATTTACAATTCACTAAAGCTTTGTTGACTGCAAAATATATAACTTGTTTATTTTATCAAAAAGTTGCGTGGGGTAATTAGTAAAGTAAACAAAACCTCATACCTAGTTAAAAAAATAGGATAACAGCGCGCAACCCGAGTCGCGTCCAAGTTCCTACGGTTGTTCCATACAAAAGATATCAACGAGCCGTTTCTTGTAAGAAAATAATTAATTCCAATAGAATAATCCTGTACTAGAGTAATACTGTTTTATTGTTAAAACCATTTACAAATCTGTAGCTGACAAATTTAGGCACGTCTATAAATTATATATTACTTATATATTATAAAAAATAAAATAAAATAAATAACTTCAGATATTCTATTGAGATAGATATTGTAATTATTTCAATAATAAATACAATAAAGCGTGCATACATGCGCAAGGTATCACCTTGTAAAGGAAAGGCAACACATACAAAACTTAACAATAATTATATTATAAAATTCTAACAAACTCACTTGTCCTGAGTGAAACACATTATACAGCTGCAACATATAATTCCCACCCGCCATTATTACTTTAATTTATAATTAAAGCTCAAATAATCGAAAAACATTTATAAATTCATTTTATAGGGACACACCCGACCCGTAGTTAAGGATTAGCAAACTAGCCTTTTGCGATTAACTTCAAAGTTAACTTTTCGTTAAGCGACGTTGCCAGTTGCATCTGTAGCTAAGTTCAGTTCACTAACTGTATTTAATTTTTATAGTTAAACTATAGCACGCGATTTTTAACGTTATTACATTAAATTTAGAGTTGTTTATGTTATCAGCGAGTTGGTTAAGGCGAAGTGGTCGCTAGTCTGCGTTAGGGTCTTATCATAATATATGTTCAATAGTTCAGTTATATAATTACTAGGTTCATGCGTCTAGCTTCGTGGTATATTTTGGTCTTCCGCCCCGAACCCTAAAAAATGACCTACGTATATTATTCTGTCAAGTACATTTTTTAATAACAAGGATAGGTGTTATTTTGCTATATTTATATTAAACTTGTTTGCTTAACATGATTTGGCTGTCAGATCAACCTCATCCATGGGACTAGAAAGAAGCAATGTCGACTGCGGCGTTACCACCAACAACGATATTCGTAAATTTCGGATGATTGTCTATGTCACTCTCATGACACCTTCATTGGAGTAAAAAAGAAAAGATGCCCGAAATATATGTATGAACTTCGATGTTCGCGGTACCGCTCCTGTTTATATAAATAGATGCTTCCCCTTAACGTCAAATTTTCCTCGGATTTTCAATGCGGCGTTGCCATTACACCATGATAGGACCCCATGAGGCTTTCTGTCTCCTTTCCTTGCACCTCACTACCATCAAACGCCTACACTTACCTGACCAGCTTATACGTATGAATTCCAATGATTAGTCGACTCCCTCACTCTCGCATATAAAGTCTTTGATAGAGAGGGAAGGCGCCATGCGCAATGTCACTGACTGCTCAGTCAAACTCGGACGCAGCAAACGGCAGCATGGTAAAAGAATAACAATCTTTAAAATCGAAACTAACGAATTTATGAACTGAAAGGTTATTTTCAAAGTTTTTAAAGAAACTGTAAGCGTGTTTGAGTGCTTAGTAATTTGGCCGGTCGGTGTGTAAAGTGGGTTTAAGTGAAGTTTTTGTATTTGTGGAGTACCGTTTGGTGTATTATTGAGTAAGTTGACTTAAATTATATCTGTTTTGACGTTGACTATTAATAGACATTTTTGATAGTACCTACCGGTTATTATAGTTAGGCTTAGTATTATCTTGATATAATTCCTAATCTTAGGCCCTATAGTAAAAGCAACTTTTTTATGTATGACTAATTCGTCAGATAAGTTTTGTTTACTTCAACCTACCTATTTATTATTTAGTTTAAAGTAAAAACAGTAATAAAGTAACTTAGTTAGGTACATACAATGAATTGTCCGTTAAAAATTAAATATTGGTCAGTAAGGAGTGGGTACGACGGACCCAGCACTGACTGGCGCCAATCACGGGTCAGCCTGAGTCATGGTTCAACTGATGAGTTTGCCTTGCAAGTCGTGACTTCTACAGGAAATATAATATAAAGGTAATTGCACTGTCCCTATAATAATTATAGTGGCAGTTCAAAATGTTTATGAACCTTTTGCAAAGTCCAGTCAAGTCTGACCTCCGATAACGATTATTTCGAAGTATTCTGGAGTTCAAATAATAGAAGTTTATTAGTTACACTATAGTTAGTTAGTAACCCTATTTGTTACTGATTAAAAGTTTTATATTCTTATAAAGTACACGTAGTGTACCTAGTATACCTATCAAAATTGTAGAGGTGAAGACCTGTATACAATATGTAGAAACTTAAGTAAGCCTACATATGTAGGTACTTACACATTTTTGGCATCTTCATTAAGTCTTCCCAAAATTGTATTTTTTTTTTTAGGTATGCCTTGGGTAATTTCGAGAATATTTAAATAGCGGGTACTTACTTAATTCTGAAAGTTAAGTCAGATTCATGTGTATTGTACGTACCCGCCCATAAGTACCATTGATGAAGAGTCCATTTTCGAAAATATTCGAACTTACTTGAACTACGAAATGTAATTTATTCGGAATTGTCCCAATACACCTGTGGCAAATATGTAGATTTACCCTGTTCCCTATTTTGTCTTGTCTATACTATTTGAACCTCTTCTCTTCTCCAGTATCAATACGTACCTACTACCTATTTTTTATACAATTTAACGCCACAGTAGAGCCTTGGCTTGAACTCACCGACCTCTTCTCCTTTTTCAGCCCAATAAGGGCTGGAGTCCGGAAGGAACTAAACAAATTCAAGTTAAAGTAAACAGTTAATTTTTTTGCGACTTGGATAATAAAAATAATTTAAGTAACTGAGTTAATCCTACCGACCTATTACCAGTTATGTATGTACGAGTAGATATAAATTACGATTACATTTGGAAACATTTTCAAGCAAGAAATATTATCATTAGGTATATTTACAGAGTAAACAAATAGCCATGTTTGAGATATGGTTAAGGTTGCGTCTTGCAACATCGCAGATAGACAAGAAAATATTTAAACTATACCCCTTTTTCCTTTTGAGGAGCAGACTCCTAAACGTAGATCAAACTAATGGCGTCGTGACAGAAGTGAAGACAAAGCCATCATGGTTTTGCCTGTACTTGACGAGTCCAAGAAAAATTGCAGGTAAACACGGCGGGTATCGGCTTAAATGGACGCGCCGCCGCTGCTAACTATAGTCAAGTTTATTTACCCTAAGGACTCGAGTAACTTCAGCAAATACGATGAATTGTCGAAAATAAAACAATACGTGTCAACGAACTCCTTCAGGATGTGAGTCAGAGACAGAACCGAGAGTCAGTGGAGCGAACTAAAATTTGCCATGTAGGCATTTAATTTACTCACAATGTTTAAAAACCTGCAACTAAGGTGTGTTAGAGCTATTGCGTATATTTAATGAATTTACTAATGCCATTTACGGTTGCGAAACATATGCAAGATACCCAGAGACTTAAACAAAACAAGACTACACCTGATAAGCTTCCTAAAGTCTACTTTGTAGACAATTTAATTATCAGCGCTTATGCTATGTAACTCAACTTACCACCTTAATCTATACCTATTTAAGAGTTATCCAGTACCCAGGTAAAGGATATCCTTTATGCAAAAGCCAAATATTCACTGAGCAGTTCACAATTCATTACAAGTTTACTTTTTATTCCGAGCCCTGAGTGTAAGTTTTTAACGTAACTTAACGTCACGAACGCGTTTGCCTTTGCCATATATCACTTACGCGTTCGTAAACGTTTTTTTACCTCAAAAGTAAATTACACTAGAGCCTCTGATATTCTGAGGGCGTGTACCTACCTTCGAAGTAATTACTAATCTATTTTTAATCAATCATATTTCAATACAGGAGAAACAGGATACTGAACATAAATGAAAATGGATAGGTATATTAAAAATAGTTTCGATAATTGAAATAATCTTGTTTTTCTTCAGGCCTAATCACAAATCAATTTTGGGTCGCCCAATCCGTGGTCGGCAGAGTAATGTATAGTGTAAGTATATTTGTATGCTTGGTTGTATGTACTTGATCCATTTTCCTATTTTTGAGCTCTTATGATACTTGAAACTATTTTGTTTATACTAATTTGTCACCTATACTTAACCCTCAAGTACTTATAGTATTTTTTTAAAGTTTCTTGGTACCAAGACTATCAGCCTAATCTAAAATTCATTGAACTGTTCCTAGTAAGTTGCTGGTTTTTGTTAAGATGGGAACTCCAGTCTTTTGACCTTACCAAAGATCATAGAACCAGTGAACCATGTCATAAGTAGACTAATCGCGGGAAATTGAGGTAAAGAACGAAGTGAAAAAGGAAGGTTTATTTTTATCACTTCGTATTTTGTGTTTACTTTCATGGGCGTTGAAAAAATGAGTTAGGCATTACAAAGGCCTGTGTACCTAATCTAAAATTGTTAGGTATCTTTCATTATATTGTGATGAATCGACGACCCCTCTGGTCTAGTGGGTAGTGACCCTGCCATTAAGCCGATGCTCTTGGGTTCGATTCCCAGTCAGGGCATTTATTTGTGATGAGCACAGATATTTGTTACTGAGTCATGGGTGTTTTCTATGTATTTAAGTATTAATATATATCTATCTATTATATATATCGTCGTCTAGTACCTACAACACAAGCCTTACTGAGCTTACCGTAGGACTAGGTCGATTTGTGTCAGATTGTCCGGAAATATATAATATAATATATATATATAATCCGGCAAATAAATGATGACTAGAAAATGGCAGCAAATGCTCTTAGAGCATGACGTTGTTCGATACGACGACGTTTTGTAAAGTGGTACCTACAGTGGTAGCTGGACTTTACAGAAAGCCACGAGGCGGCCGCGACCCCAGGACTGCCCGTACCCTTACCATGGGTTGTGACTTTGAGCTTTTCGATAACGAGTATCGAGTTTACTATCTGTGCATCTCGTTCGCACTAAAATAGTGCAATAAGTTTAGAATACAAGCACGAGATAAAGAAGAACCTTAGATCAACTAATAAATCACAATTATATTCGTTGGCCGACTGATAATAGCTCTCTGTGCAGTGTGTAACAGCTTACAAACTTTTCTCATTAGTCTGTATAATTGGCTTGACGCCATTTAGACACCTGACCCTGCCGAGACCATGGCTCCGATGAACCGTGACGTTTAAACTAAGGCTGTAGAAACCAGTCTCGAGTCTTGGTACCAAAGAATGAAGTGAATATTAAGTTTCATATAGCAGTGAAACATTTACAAGTGTCCTAATTACTAAATAATATGTTATATAGGCCATTCTTCTTCGTAAAATAGTCGATAAATTTCAATGGAGGTAATTAACCATTTGATCACCTGAAGGTCTATCGTGAACCATGTCGATAGCTCATTCGTCTATTTGCTTGTTTATAGCACCATGGTCCAGGACAATGCTCTTAAGTACGACATTAATATAGCAGCTTACCTGCGGCGGCATTTGACGTTATTGTTGTGAACGTCTACTATGTTGACATTTTATCGTCTATCTCGCTATCCGTCACTTTCGCGCTCACTTACATGTTAGAGCGTGACAGATATTGTGACAAGTGATAAAAACCCGACCATATTAGGACGTATAAGTAAAATGATACACCCCCAACCTACAAACATCTCTCAATATTGCATTTCCCTTCGAAACATAAATATGTTTTATATTTTTATGTATTTAAGCTCGAAAATAATATTAAGGAAACAGAAACATATAGTACAGAATAGTCTTTTCCGACCGAGTTGTCTAATTAAACCTTCTTAGCGCTCATGTGGAGCTTGTTTTCGGTCTGTTTACTACTGTGGCGCCCAATTAAATATGTTTGACCCGCCCGCAGACCGTGAATCTGTAGAAAAATCATATCATAATGCTTGCTATTTTAAACCTTGCGTAGTACTCTGATGTCTTTTAGAAATGACTAATGAATAACAAAAACTGTCTTGTCTGTAAGTTGTGAGATTTAGAAATGAACCAATTCTTTTTTTCGTTTGTTATTTAGTGGGGATAAAAAAAAACAAATATTAGTGAATATAAAATGCACTGAGTTCAATAAAATATCTAATTACTTAAAATAAAGCACTTGTTTGTGCAAGTTATTTCTAAAAGTGCAACAGGATTTTATACGAGTATTTATACAAATTCAGTTCAAATCAATCAAAATAGTTACACAAGATTTTTGAAGTCCCTAAACTTCTTATTGAAGAACGGCTTTAACATCGGGTTTTTCATAAAGTATAAGGCGTCTAAAAGAAGAACACAAGGACCATTTAGAGAGACTCTTTTGAACATGTAGCATATTCAAAAGAGTCTCTCTATATGGTCCTTTTAAAAAATGTCATTTAGAGGACAACCTACATAATACTTATAGGTAGTCATCCAATGTGGTTGGTCAGCAAACATGTGTTACCATAAGACATTTATTTTGACATGCTTATTGTTAATCGAGATTAGAACAGAGAGTACCGACTATGTCAGTCATATCATATCGCTCACACGTCTACGGGCACATTCGAGTTACGGTACCCGACACGTTCTCTGGAGCATTGAACTTACCCACGCTCTTGTGGTCACTCGCTTCTTTTTGGTTATGAATTTTGCTGCCATAAAAATGTTCTCGTTTCGATAACTGTAGATTTTAAGTGTAAGATTGTAGTCGCCTTAGGTTGGCTTGTACGTTTTATTTTTTCTAACACGGAAATCACTGATGATACGTTCGCTCTAGCTTTTTTTTCAGCTAGTAACATAAAAGCTCAATTAGTCAAAGTCTGCTTGAAAATCCAGTACATCATAATACATACGATGCTAATGAAAATAACGTTAATTTAGAAAAAAACTCAGAAACATTAGAGTTATGCAATCGAATTGGCGTTTTAAAATTAAATATTTTTTTGTATTTTCCATCTCGCCTATCGTTTGAGGTTTCGGGTGTTATTTGCGTGTTCTATGCAAAGTTTTTTGTTTCTTGCTTTATTCGTACGAGTATATCCAGTACAAAGGTATATACGAACGGGACCGTAATAAATTTGTAGTTAGACAGTTTTGGCCGGTCCTATGTACCTAATGATAATGAAATACCACATTAAAAACAACATTTATTAACTGAACTTAAATACCAAGTTTGCCTTCTATTCTACGTATTGCGGTAAGCCAGGAACTATAAATACTATCTCAAATAGCTGTTTGAGTTACTATCGTAATTCGCAAACATGACCTTGCTCAACATTTGTAGACTATTCATTAAACTACGAGTAGATTAAGGTGAGCTTACATTTACAACACAGTCTGATCATTTTGTGAAACAGTGATGTCTAATTAGAGGGTACGCAGTAGTGAACCTTTTTAATTATACCTACCGACAGTTACTTATGTTACTTTATCATTAAATGATTTGAAGAGTTAGGTACTATATGTACGATTTTCCCATTAACTTTAGACAGAAAATTACACATTTGCATATTGTAATTTCCACAGTAGGTATACTTATACTAGGCTGGTAAGTATTCTTATACCTATTTCAGGCGAGGTATATTTCGACAATCGAATATATATATTATAATATTTGTATAAGTACATAAGAATAAATGATAAATTCGCAGTTAAGATGCCAAATTTTGCAGCCGTGTTAAGATTGTATATGTTTATACTTTTTATAGGTATTTCATATACTAGTTACAACATGAAACTTTGAAATAAGAACCATTCTTAGAATATAATCTTCGTACGT
Source organism: Grapholita molesta (assembly GCA_022674325.2). Classification (NCBI taxonomy): domain Eukaryota; kingdom Metazoa; phylum Arthropoda; class Insecta; order Lepidoptera; family Tortricidae; genus Grapholita; species Grapholita molesta. Next base: position 9,239,826 of record CP053126.2, read on the forward strand.
GCAATCGTTGCGCTGTCGAATTATCAATTTTTCAAATTTAATTACACCTGGTGTTAGTCAAACGAATCGAATTAAAATATTGCAATCATTCAATTCGCAACTATGTTTGTGTAATTTGCTAACGTGTATATTTCTAGTAAGGAATTAATTTACATAGTTGTAAACTTTTGGGCCATAAATAGGAATGTTGAAGGGTACGCACCCTTTATTTATTACTTTATTGCATCACAATATGGATTTAAATTCAATTGGCTAGAAAGATTTGTATTTTATAGACAAGTTACGATTAAGTTTTACTTAAAAACTAAAGTTACATTTACTAAAACTAACTTAATATTTACTTTGCCTAATAAAAAATAAATATAAAATCGTGTATTAGCACAACTTTTGAGACAATTTGTTGTGGAGCTTAGCTTTGATCGTGACTTAGGGATTTAACCCTATTCGTTCCCAAGATTCGTGCTTGTGGGTTAAAAGTGGGTCCCAATGAGTAATTACTTCGCAAGAGTCATTGACCTGCTTAAGACAACTCATAATGAACAATCACTACAGAAAACATTATTTATGATTATGATTGATCGGTTGTGACAAAATTGGTAGTTATTGTGGCAGTGGGTTAAGTCTTGTGAAGTCATTGTTTACAATGGTGACAAACAAGATGTATTTGATGTTAGAGTTAGGTAATATAACCAAAGGTTAAGGACAGAGAGAAGATATTTATATCTACGGTGTGTCAAGTAAACAGTTTTTACATCAGAATGTTTGTTATACTGTATCGAAGTATGTATAGTATACCTATTACATTTATATAATTATCATTTTTACTCTGCTGAATATGCATTTAAGTAAAACTAATACAGCTACAACGCCGTATACTTAGCGTTGTAGCTGTATTAGTTTTAATGATGATGATGATATCCTGTTATTCTTTTCACTGTCTTACTCGGCCTCCTTAATGCATAGATATAAAGGAAAAGTCGGAAAATCAACTGCCTACGGCGAGACTCGAACTTGCGGTCCCGGGATACATGTCCGTCGCTCTGCCACGATTTTATTTCATTCTAATCGTTATAGTTTCGTAAGTAGACGTTTCTGTTTAATACAAAATTGATTTAGTAACGTATTCGAAACCAGAAAAGTTTTACTTTTCCTCTAACTGACCTCCCAAGCGAACACGTCGCCTCAAACAATGCAGCTATTAATGCGTACGCGCACCATTGGCTTGCATTGCCTTCACGCTACTTAGTATTGGTCGTCCGGGCAATTTTCAGGGCCCCATCCTACATTCAATCCACTTACCTACAGCTATATATTATTATATTGTAGACTATTTTTCATATTAGTTTATTGTTTTATATGATGAATTCAATGAAAACACCTAATATAAGTAGGTAATCGTAGTTCAGTGAAATATATTTTCACTAAACCTTTCATTTTAGAATTTTTATGCGAGTGAAAAATTCACCAGTTTTAAAGTAAGGTTTTAAACGTTTCAACGAACGCTCATACTGATGCCCGGTTACTACGCTTATTTAACCCTTTACTGCATATGGTATTATATTTGATAGTACTAATTTTCAACTTCGTTGATAGCATATTGAAGTTTAAACAAATATATTTTATCGTTATATGCAATAAAGGGTTAATTAGTTGTTTCTTTGGTTTGGTAAGGTTTTATCCACGTTTGTCGACGAAATTGAAAATGTTGAAAACGAAAACCTCCTGTATTTTTCGTTAAAGATTCTCTTGGTTTCTAGGAAATGTAATCGATTGAACGGGAATGTAATTTTAATATACCTAAAGATTACATCAATACTATTAAAACAATGGTTCACGACTCTAGTTAATATGCAATTCAGCTCATCATGGAATATCTGACTACACATAGTACATGTACATATTGTTTTAATTCTAAACAATCAAAAAGAAACAGAAATATGAGCGATAGAATAAAACCATGGGGATTAGAAGTTTCTTTTGAAAATATTGCGGCTGCCTTTGGGTGAGTCGATAGTTTTAACCTTTTAAATGCCTTCAAATTACCCAACCTAAATATTGACACAAAAAATCTGCCTTCCAACAAGTAACGAATTTAACTTTACACACACACACACACACACATACATACATTTCAGCCGTCACTGCTGGATATAGGCCTCCCACAAATATGACTTGTATCATCTTGGGGGTAGTTGCCATAGTCGCCAATCTTAGCAGGCGGGTGGGCGACCACAGTAGCTGTAGATTGGTTTTCAACGGACGCTGCTGCCCGTCCGTAGGATTTCTCCCTTTGTCGCCTCTTACGACACCCGCGGGAAGAGATGGGGTGGTGTGCTATTCTAGTCAGCCGGCATCACACGGCAAACTTTATTAAACACGACAATTCAACTGTATTAATGGGATATCGGTTTAACCGGTCATAAAAAAATTATGTCATTTCGTCTGCTGCGAACGTACATTACGGTCTAATGATGCCATCTTACCTCATCTGACCACTTTAATGATAGGTACAGGTACGCTAAAGTGATGACCACTTTGTATGCACGACTTTTATGCAAAAAGAAGCAGAATAATCATAGATTACAAATTGCAAAAGTGTTTCAGTGTGAAGAAATAGCGAGGTTGCGCTTGAGGAATCATAGGTTTTTTGTTTGAGCAATATAACTAATTAAATGATGCATATATTATTTCCGTCAAAAAGCATATTTTGCGGGAATCCTTAACAGTATCCGTATTCTTATCCTATATATTCATATCATTTATACATGTACATGATAGCATGAAATTACGCATCATTGTTTATTTTCCATAATATCAAATTGTTATCATTCCATTGAGCTATTTGTGGCTAGCGAGTTTCAAGAATTGAGTAATAAGTCGCCTACGGAAGTAATTCGATACGTATAAATAAACGCATTATTTAGTTCTCGGTTTGAAATGATCATTGGATCTAGTAATACTATTATTTTTTAAGCCTTTTAAATATTTGCATGCACAATATCTTTTTTTTTATTACATAGGTGGCATACGAGCAGACAGATTGCCTGGTGGTAAGCCAACATTAGGCTTTGGTCTCCTATTTTGTGTTATACGCGACGTCTGACGTCAGCGTCAACGTTCCTGAACAAGAAAGACGCCAACGTCGACGTCTGAGAGAGACCGCAACAGTACATCTCTACAGGCAGCATTGTGACGCAGACGCTGTAAGCAGCCGATGGCGTTTATATGAGACCATAGCCTTTTACCGTCGCCCATGGGCACCCGCAACACCAGGGGAGTCACAAGCGCGTTTCCGGCCTTTGAGGGGGGTTGAAACTCTGGGAACCTTACTCATCATCACCGTTACTCACACGACGCACTACATACCTGAAAGGTAGCAGTGCTATTATGGCTGTGGTCTTCTGTAAGGAGGAGGTACTTCCCCAGTCGGGCTGCTCCAGATTCAAGCGTGAGGTATTTCGCTGCGCCCTACCTCTCATTGTTGGACGTAGTTTAAGGACGTACCCGGGTTCAAAATACCTAACGGGAAATTTCATAAAAAAGGTACCTATTAGAACGTACGTTAAATTTCAAAATATATAACGTAGCTTCTAAACTAATGTTCAGCAGTGGTCTTATTTTGACTGAGATAATGATGATGATGATGAAACTAATACAAACTAATGAGACTAACCTATAGGTAGCTTCTGAATCAAAACCGCAAAAAAGCAAACTCCGAAAATATTGGTTATTATTGAGACCAATATTGTTATGCTTCTGAATAATTGTTTAGTTTACTAAAATATATATTACAATCAGATTCCAATGTGTCCCGCTAACCACCCAGTGTTCGTCATCGGAAACCAAAACGGAAACAGGGAATCCCATAATGTTCGAGCTTCCGGTTTATGGCTATTGATTGTCTATGATTTGATAACTTGTAATGAGAACGTTTTTATATTTAATTTGAATGAATTTAACGGTTCATTGACTGCTCGTATATTGACAAGTACAATTTTAGAATGGGTTGGTGGGTTTTATTTTGAAATGTAATGGACATGCATTTTTTTACTCGATAAATCGATTTTAGCAAATTTCCAACGATTGTGTGTGTCACTCTCATTACGGCTTAATTTGAGTAAAAGAGAAAGATGCTCGAAATTTACGAACTTCGATGTACGAGGTACTAGGCCAGTTTCTTCGCGATTTCTGCAAAAAGCTTGAGCGAGCTTAGAAACATAACAAGTCGGGCCAATTATACCTACTAAGTGACGTAGCAAAATATTTTATCGACAGTTAAATATATTTACCTATATTACTGTCAATATCTAAGTGTTCTACAAAATCAATAAATTTATACAAAATCGCTTTCTATGCTGCTGCTTATATCATAACATAAGAATGTTTTTTTCGAAGTAATTTTTATTTTGAAACCAGGTTTGTATTTCCACATTGGTGCTAAATGTTTAATTCTATATCGTTATTCGTTTCGTCTTCATTTTATATCGTTATTTATTAACTCCATTACTAACTACGCTTACCAAACTAGTTCCTACGCCAAATCCTGGCATTATTGCTCCCTTGAGCCGTGGCAAAATGGCAGGACAACGTGAGGAAGATGATGATGATGAACTCTATTACGCCATTGAAATAGGTGACATATACTTTGAAGAAAAAGTTACAAGGTTCTCGGCGTCCGAAGCAGGATTTGTACCCGCGTCTACAACTTTCACGATTAACGCCCTATAAGTAGGTATTTATACTATAATATCACAGTATAATAAAGAGTTCTAACGTAATAATATATAGTTCGTCAGTTCAATATTTTTAATTTATATTTTTTTACTACTTAAAAATCAATGCAAATAAAAATATTTAATAAAAATAGTTTGATAGGTACCTACTTTTTTTTCTGCATCTTTATTACTTATTGCTACAAGCACATTTTTCATATATATATATATACATATATATATATCGATGAAGATGTCGATATATATATATATATATATATATATATATATGTATATATGTATATATATATATATATATCGACATCTTCATCGATATCAAATCCCTAGAATGTGCCCGGAGTTATCACAGGTTTGCATATATTATAGAAATATATTTTGGACCCGCGCGCGCGGGTATATCCTTTAACTGCGTCCAACAATGAGAGGTAGGGCACAGCGATGACCATCACGCTTGAGTCTGGACAAGCCCAACTGGGGAAGTACCTCCTCCTTACAGAAGACCATAGCCATAATAGCACTGCTACCTTTCAGGTATGTAGAGTTGTGTTCCTGGTGGTGAGTAAGGTTCCCAGAGCTCCAACCCCCCTTAAAGGCTGGCAACGCGCTTGTGACTCCCCTGGTGTTACGGGTGCCCATGGGCGACGGTAGTTGCTTGCCACCAGGCAATCCGTCTGCTGGTTTGCCACCTATGTCATAAAAAAAAAAACTTATTTCTGTTTACCACCGTCGACTTTCATATCAATCTTAGCAGCACCGTTAAACGACCAAACGGGAAGTATCAGAACAATTCTAAAATTCACATTTTTCTCAGGGCCCGAATGGACTGGACCGTTGTTTATCTTCATTTGTTTGGCCAAACAAACTCGCACGATTTGCAACTGTACCCATAACAATGGACGATAAAGGTGATTAAGTAACGATGCCATTTATACGCTTTACTTTTATGGGCAACGACCAGTTGTTAATTATGTCAAGTGTTTATTTTTTTATGCAACATAATGGCAAGATCAAACTAATAAAAAGGTTTTAGGCCAACATATTTTTCAATACAACACTCTCGTTTAAGAACAAATTATATAATTGTTTTATTAAATATTTTGATTTGCTTTGATTTTTAAGTAGTAATACTACTATATAAATTAAAAGTTGAAATTGATGACACATACCTACTTAAGAAAAAAGCTGCTGAAATAGATGACATATACTTAATTTGGCCGAATTGGTTAAGGCATCAGCCGCGATAGCTGGAGATGCGGGTTCGAGTCCCGTCTCGAACGCTGGAGGTCCTCGTCGCTTTTTTCTTAAGTATATGTCATCTCTTTCAACTTTTAACACTCTCGTCTGTTACAGAGTTCAAAAATGTAACATGTGCTTGCAACGCGTAAATTAATGTACGACAACTTTTTCGTTCCGCGACTACTTATAGGCAAAAATATGTTAGGTACTTACGTACGTTTTTTCACCTTACATATCGTGTAATAGTCTCCAGCCGTATTAAATAAAGATAATAACAGCAATAAGAAAAGCAATTAGTGCATATCAGAAATTTCACGAGAAAATCTGCAAGATATTTTCCGGTAATTCACAATGTTTTATTTTCTAACTCTTCCATAAACTTCCTTCGGGCTTAATTGCGGACTGGTTTAAAAACACGAATGAAAGTATCAGTAAGTAGTGCAGATAAATCGAATTGTTAAACTATCCCTAGCATTCCTCTTCAAATTACTATAATTCGCTGGTGCAATAGGGTTTCCTAGGCACGCGCGCAATGATGGTTGTTATTCCCGTTTACCCAGACGCCTCAAACAACCATGATCTTCGACTAGATATAGTTGTCACGGGTAGTCGGATCACATTTCAACTGGCATAGAGGCGATGCAATAGGTGATGGGAATGCAGATGCTACGCAAGAATCGCCAGCGGAACGAGCTCTATTGTTTCACATCACTACCTATACACAGATGTGAAAGGACATATGTCTATATGAAGACTATATATGCTTACGACAGTTTAGTTTGGACAAACAGTTTTATCTCTGGATCGCACAGATTAGTGTCGATGGTGAGCTGATGCCCGGCTTTCGCTTTTCAACGTGTTTAGCCAATTAGGATGTTATGTGTTGCATGTGAGCGACGGGGATTTGGTCGTCCTTGATAACTGTTCCGTGCTCACATTGTATTGACCTGTCACCTGGCAGCCGGTATTTACCACTGGGCCGTGCGATTATGAAAATCCATAACCATACGTGCAATAGTCCCATATTCCATGCATGTATTCCAATATGAAATTTTGTTGAAATTTGTATACTAGACTGCCGGTCCTCCTTACTCATCCTACCTAGAGCCTATTTAAATCTCAAAATATTACGGTTGTCAGTCCGCAGATAATTAAATAAAGAATTAATATGAATATGGTTTTGCTGGCCCAAGTTTTGGATCTCCTTTAAAACAGGTACAGATAAGCTGAAAGCTAGTAAGTCTGCGAATTACAAACTTGTATAGTTGGCCCCAGAATTTATAACAAAGAAGTGGAATCTAATGCACGCCTTGCAATTTTCAATGTGCACGTAACTACGCCCTTAACTTCTTAGCTAGTTAGCCCTTTATTTGTAGCAGTTCATTATAAAACCTTATTTTTATCACATAGTTATTTTATTTTATGATGGCCTATACATTATGATAATACATGTTACGGTAAAAATGTGATTTACATAACCTGATACCACTTTCCGTTACCATTAAGTTAATAAAATATCTACCAAATTGTACCAAAGATAATTAAAATTTTACCGCATTTATTTTGGCCGATGTTATAATTATAACCGTCTATCGACGAACAAATTACAAATCATTCGGTTTTAAAAACTGTAACGTTTTTGATATATCCCATGGCTAATTCAGATATTACAAGAAGTCAAAATACGATAAATTTGACATAAATTAAACTATACGATAAGACATAATACGGTATTTCAAATAAAATTAACTAATGCAACTTGGTATTGTAACGTCAATTACACTTTGTAACCAATCTTAATGGCAAATGACAGTGTCACCGTGCAAATTCAAATAAAAACCTAAATAATATTGTTTAGCTCGTAAAAATAATTACACTTAGTGGAAATTTATTATTACAACTTGGAGTTTAATTACATTGCTACACGATCGTGTCGAGTGTCGTGTCGCACCTACCACGTGGTCACAGCCGTCTCCAGTGTCCAATGTCAGTGTCAGCATTCTGTGTCAGACACTCTGGTTTCAGCTTTCCTGCAATTTCACACCTGCTATCTAGATTGAGATCGTGAGACTTTTTCTATTTCTTAGAATAAATGGTATTTTATGGCATAGCCTAGTTTATATAAAACAAATTCTGACATACATACGTAATGTGGACGAAATACAAAGTATATTGAACATTAACTTTGGGTATGTAGGGGAGGTAGGGGTGCATTGGGCAGTCGGGAGGCTTGAGCACCACTTTATAAATGTCTCAATATCCGCTACACGTTTAAAATATTAGAGAATCTAGTAAATTGAGGGTCTTATCATAACTAATAACGCCCTTAATTTACTAGATTTTCTAATAGATAAACGTAAATACATCCCTCCCCTACATGTTTTTTTTTTGTGTTCGGTGTTGTGAAATCGCAAAGTTTGTTACTTGGTCAGGTTCGTAACTATTATTATAACATCTTACGTATTCAAATGTCTATGATTCACTTGAATAATATCTAAATTTTATCATCTATATTTTACTATAATTATACAGCACTATATAGATAGCCATATGTTTTTAGGCATGATATCATTAATACTAATAGCATGTAGGTATCCAATCGCTCAACTTAAGCTTCCTCATTGAAGTCACTCCGCACCGCACCAAGTTCCTTAAACAAAACACAAGCATGACCTAAGTCAATGCCGCGGCCGTCAATCGTGCTAATAAATATTCCAACATTGTTCGCATCATATTTTATCATAGAATGGTACAGCGAGGACGCGGCTCGTCATTATTATCTAATTCGACACTTTATGTTCGCTTCACGCGCAAATTGTCATGGTGAGAATCTTCTTATCTTGTAGATTGAGAAATTAACTCTATTTTTACACTAAGTAAATTGGTATAATGGGTCATGAGGGGAATGAGTCAGAAACCTGCGATCCACGAATGGCATTTCTAATTTATTTATTCATATATTTGGTAAACAAGTAGATTTTCTATTTAATGAAAAGGGGTATTTGTATTTGTGCGCGACGGGCCGGTGACGCGAGCGGCGAACCGAACGGACACTCAGCACTCTTAGTGCTTGAAAATGGAGGCCTATGTTCTCCGAAACATGTCGCGCAAGTGACTAAATAAACGTGAGTAGTACCGTATTAATCGTTAATTATGAAAAGGGGTATAAATAAATATGAGATTATGTAATATAATTTGCAACATTGGGCGAGTTGAACTAGGGTTTAACATAGAAAAATATTATTTCAATGTAAACGACAGCATTCTCTGTTAAATACATTTTCATCGAATCAACTCTTTTATCGGTGTACGTAAATCTTTCTAGGCAATTTAGTACCGTAAAGGCTGACGAAACCGACCACGATTTGTTGCAAATTTTACAAAGAACATAATACTGCCATAAAAAATGTAACATCCTACAGCATTCGATAAAAACCATAATCAAGAAGGAAACACGCTCGATAGATTAACCATGCATTGTACGGAGATAAAAAGATCCCCCTTATCTGGTGTCCGACTCTCAGACATATATCTAATAGCTATACAGTAGTAAACCATCCTAAACACTTAATTGCATGGCAACATTAATCAAGGAGCATAATTCGGACAAGAAATGTATCAGGGTCTATTCATATTTACCCCAACTGTGTTGTAACTTTAGCGTTGGTAATAGCAAACTTGCTTTTTAAATTAAAACGTGTAAGCATCAACTATGTAGATATATGTCTGTGGGCGAGTGTTTCGAAATATCAAATATCTCAGCGCGGTAACGGTAGCCTGTGCATCTAACGGATCGGTTAGATGACGTTACGAAACGAGTGCATTCTTGTGAATGAACTGTAGGTACCTATATGCGGCAAGATTTTATTTATTTACTTACTGATTGATTTATAATTTACTTGGTGCTTCTTTACAACGAATCGTCCAGACCTACAGACGATCGTAAGAAATAAATTAAAAGAAGATTTAAAACTGCGTGAACTTATACTAAATCATTAAAACTAACAATAAATTTAACTATAACTAATTATTTCAACGTAAATCATTAAAACTAACAATAAATTTAACTATAACTAATTTAAATCTAAAAAAGGCCCCTGCGGTATAGTACCGAAGATGCTGGCAGCATTTCCTCGCTGAATCGTAAGAGTGATACGCTGAGCGAGGTAGCTGCCAGCTCTTCGGTTTCCTGTGGCGTCTCTGAGTCTCTTTGAAAGGTCCTTAAAGAGACTCAGAGCGCCGGGGCCCCACGGACCGAGGGTCTCGACGCCGAATGGGATAAAATTGTATTCTGCGCCGAGACCACTGTATTTTCCTATCTTGGCTTTTCGGTCGCCTTAGTCAGAAATATATCTGCAAGTTTAACCCTATCACCCTATCCGACAAAACCGTATGGTTACAAAATCGATGTTGTCTCACGAGAAACAGGTGGTTACATACAAAATAAAACTCTTGTTCCGGTTTAGTGAGCGAAACCGCGCGAACCGATACTTCCTCATTTTTTTTTTTTACTATTGACACCACGGTGTCGGTGATAGCAACCAAGCGTATTTAGTTTAGACTTAATCTAATAACCAATGGGAAAATATGACAATATTACGATCACAAGTGTATAAAGATGCAAATTTTAACTTTTAAAACTAAAGCTAGTACAAAAAGAAGTATATATATATATATATATAAGTAAATATATTACTATATTTTACTTTAAAAAGGCATTTACAAAAAACATATACGTGTCACACTAAAGCCCCCGTTTTTTTCGTCGATTAAAAAGAACACGCATCCTCCTGTTTCGATGCTAATTGACAAATGACGGCAGAAGAAAGCAAAAACAAAACGCTATGTACCGTGAAAACGATCACGGCCGTCGTTAATGGAGCAGATGTAACTATTTTTTGGGGTTCCGTACCCGAGTAGTGCCAATCTCTTATTGTTAGGATCTTTCTCTGATGTCTTTATATGTCATAATAAATTTATTAAAATTACATGATTTCTGATACGTATGTTGCATAGCCAAATGGCTGTCGTATTAATAATAAAATAAGTATACTTATATATTGTATATGCTCCTGTCCGTATTATGAGACGCGCAAAGAGACAGCACCAGCCATGGTGTAAGGACTATTGAGTTTTAATGGAATCTAGAATGTACTAGGGTATTGGGTGGAAAGGATGGACTAGCTACCTACTGGGCTCAAAAATGTATATGTGTATCGGATCCCTCCACTAGTATTAAACGATAGTTACATATGTCTCACCTTCTTTTACAGCATATTTTTGAAAACGGAGACGCTTAATAAGGGATATAACAAGTGTAAATAAATGTATGGATGTTGCGGAACCGTACATGTGCATGTATGATCTGTACGTACTGAATAATTAATTTCATAAGCACTATAAATTATTAAGTAGATGTCTTTGCGTGCGTCTACGGCTCAGGAAGCGGGAGGCTGTATAGTCGCATCGTTTAGCTCCGGTAATGTGAAAATTAATTGGTTTGTCACTTGCACGAACATTGATTGAACACCGGATATTAGTCGAACATTTAGTCTTAGTGACGTGTTGAAGTGTTGTAGATAGGGGAGGATAGTATACTAAACCTTGAAAATAATGATGCGACCATAGTTTCAAAACTTTTTTTCTCTGAACATCTGTACTCGTACTTATTTTTGTTGTGCAATAAAGTTTAAATAAATAAAAACACACAACGTTTTGCGAACTTTTTTGCGATAATGCTGTAAGAATAATTAGTGAGACGTATCTTATACATTTATTTTTTGTTTAGTTAGTAACTAAGATTTACAAATTGTAGTGCCCTTGCAGAGTTCATAGCTGAAGTTCTTTATGTTATCATAGGTATCTTGTGTACCTATGAAAGCCATAAATTACTGATTACTGATAATTTTTTGTCGCTCATATCAAAGTCTCGAATAGATTTTATCAACTAGCCTGCTAGCTCAATTATTTTGTGTATTCAGAATGAAAGATCGATAAAAAGATGAGCTTTATGTAGTCAACTTAGACACTACGAATTCATTTAGATCCATTTCAACTTGAAATGTCATCACCATTTTTTTTAGTTAATGCATAACGATCAAACCAGTAGTAACATTAAGTTCTAAATTATTATATCACCAACTCAACAATGAACAGAACACCTAAAAGGAAGTTACACGATCGGAAATGTCAAGGATACTGGATACATGATTGCTAACCGTTGAGTTATGACTACGATACTTGGTAGAAAACGTAAAACACGCTTTATTTGTTATTACACTCAAATACAATCAAAACCGCTCACTTAATACAGAATTTTGATGCAAAGCTACCAACATTCGTTGTTCTTGGGTGTATATTGCATGTAATCGACGCTTCAGGAGATATGTAATGTTGCGAGTTCCGAGTTAGTTTAAAAAAAGAATATGAATTTGAACTGTTAGTAATTCTAATAGAGATATGGGTATTATGGTTGCGCAAAAAACTAAAACATGTGTATCTATTACACTAAAAATAGATAATTATTACAAATTATACTCAATCTTTACTGAGCTATAATAATCGAATAAAAAAGGTTCCCAAACAAGTTTGCATACCTACGCCCACGGTTAAATTCCAACGGAATGTTTTATAAATAGGCACTTAACAAAAACGGGTAGTACGTCATACTTAAAAATATTATTATTATTAATTATTATTTTAAGCTTCTTTGCACAAAGAACAAAAATTCGTACAAATGGCGGACTTAATGCCTTTAGGCATTCTCTACCAGAAATATCTCTTCATTAAAAATATGTTATTATTGCCCTCTTTTTAAAGCGGATTAAACTAACTTTGAATTGATATCTATAGTATATAAAAAAGATAAAAAGATAAAAGATCTTTATTTTTCAATTTAGGCACATTACATGCACTTATGAACGTCAAAAAAAAAAAAAATCTACACCGGTTCAAACCCTACACCTCTGACCCGTGAAGATACCGGCAAGAAACTACGGCGGGACTTATTTTTTCAAAACAGTGATACATCAAATCTTAAAGTAGGTACTTACATAATTATGCGTAGTCCGATAAGAAAACATATCAAACAGTTTATTACAAGATAAGAAAATATTAAAATATAAAAGTAAAAATAATAATGTATAAATAAATTCGACTTCACAAAATAGACATACTTTAATATGCTTTCTTATCTGAACTGTGTCATTTACATTATCTGGAAGTACATAGAATTGTTGAATTAATTGCTAGGCGGTTTTGTTAGTTTCTGGTTTGGGCCATGCATGTTTGTCTGTCAAATAATCCTCTACTCTGTAATAGCCCTTAGACATCAAAGACTTTTTTAAGTAATTCTTAAGTATTGGGAAGGGTAATTTTAAGGCATCATCAGGTAACTTGTTATATAAATGAATACATTGCCCAAAAAATGATTTATACACTTTACGCACACGACACTTTCTAATAGCAAGCTTATTCTTATTTCTAGTGTTATAGGTATGGATGTCACAATTTTTGGTAAACAACTGAAGGTTTTTAATAACGTACATAATATTTTCATATATATATTGACAAGCTACAGTTAATATATTAATTTCTTTAAAAAGTTATAAGTATATGTTTTTAATCCGCCCTAAGATTATAAAACTTAACATGTACGCATGGCTCTTGATGGGAGATACAAATATTACTATCGTACTTACCATTTACCAAACATCTCAATAGTAGGAAGTATTGTTTAAATAAGTAAGTTAACAAACGAATGAAGATAACAATCATCAAAATAATACAATAAACAAATGCCAACCGTTATCAAGCCACAATCCTTTTACTTTTTGAATTCCAAATATTGTTTCTGGTTTAAATTGATACGATACACTATGTTTTTGTTAAAATGGCACTTTCTTTGAACCGCGTCAGGGGTATGTGAGTCTCTCATACCACAGATTAAATAAGTATTACTCCGTGTGCTGTGCAATCTGCTTGATGAGGCGACTGCGACTTTCCAATGACTGCCTGACCTTATTGTTTGATCTCGTGCATTCTCAAGTTATTGTATTCGTAGGTGAGCATTTCTCAAAAAGTTTGTACATTTACCGAAAGTCTATAGGAATTCTATAGAATTTTTTTATTTTATTTATGGTAACAAAAAAGAAAAGTTCCATACAAACTTTATGGGACATTTTGGGAAATAGGGTGGATCTTGCTAAGCATCATTTGCTCTATCGCTTTTAATCAAAATCGAAGACGTGATCCAAATGTACAAACTTTTTGAGAATTGCTCACGTACGTAAGGTGTTATTTGCTAATGCATTAAGGTCTCTTTTTAGGGTATCTGATACAGAAAATCTGTGAGGAACAAAATAATTATAAATAACAAGCGAGATCTCAAGTGTGAGTCGAAGTTGTAGAAAAAATCTCGATCTACATAATACAATGAAACTGCTTAAATACCAGGCACTTAGCCGTTTCGAAATAATAAAAGTAAATTCACGTACCTATTTAGTTACTTATTTAAACATAGGTAACTTTGTTCCAAGGACACTCATCAGGGGGACGATTTTTGAGCATCGAGTACTCGACTCGTGACATTTTTAACTGTGTCAGAACCGAAGAAATAGTATTTAAGAAACATAATAAACGATAGAAATAAATATTCGTGTCTATCGGAACTATCCATTTTGTGCAAACATAATGGTGAGAAAAGTTTGTGTGCGATTATTATTATTGATTATTATTTTGACGAACGGTCTGGCCTAGTGGCTAGTGACCTTGCCTATGAGGCCGATGGTCCTGGGTTCGATTCCCAGTCAGGGCATTTATTTGTGATTAGCACAGATATCTTCTGAGTCATGGGTGTGTTCTATGTATTTAAGTATTTATATGTATCTGTCTATTATATATATCGTCGTCTAGTACCTACAAGCCTTACTGAGCTTATACCGTAGGACTAGGTCGATTTGTGTCAGATTGTCCCGAAATATTTATTTTATTTAAATATTTATTATTGTCCTTAAACTTTTTTGAATTTGAGTGCACGACTCTCTAAAATCGGCTCCCAGGTATCCATGTCGGGTAAAGTAAAAAAGCTTTCCAAAGAATGCACCGACTTTTTTACATAATAACAAGCTTTGCGTATGCGGTTACCTCAACTGTACCACAGACAAAAATAGTAATCTAAATCGTTCTCCCGTTACCGATGAGCGGTCGAACGGTTGCCGTAACCGTTTCTGTCGCACTCCACATGGCGAGGATTGCATGTTGCCAGCCTGCAGATTATAGGATGATTGTCGCAAATTATGGTGTGTGATGATGGCCAGCGCTCCGGGACATTGAACTGGGCGTTGCGAATAACTAGTTCATTGCATGATAATGATTGAGTCATTTCTTTTAATAGGAGCTTGAATTGTGTTAAATGGATGGACACTTAATAGACGCCCGGTCAAATTAAATACAGCATGCCTAATTTAGATGAATTAGTTTTTCTTATGCCTAAAATCAATAACATGCTTCCTAAGACATCTTTCTATGATACAATTAAAAATCTTCATCTTTAAATGCTTCATAGTTATTTGCCCATACTGAGTGATCTAAATGGGCCTATTTATATAATAGACTTTATATCTTTTTTTACATATTTTCTTAGGCTAAGTAATTTATTATATTTTTATAAGAGTAAAATATTCTTAGAGAAGTAAGAGTATATAAGATTAATTGGTTAATTTTCTAAACATGGTTCTCTCATTGTTACTATGTATACCTACTTAGGCCAGAAACAATTCATTTTTAATTATTGGTTTCATCAAGTAGGTTTTAACAGCGCGAACAAATTTGTAAACTTACATAATTGCCTCAACAACTGCAAATAAATAATTAGAACTGAAGACATACTTACTAAATAATACAAGGTTTTGTTGCAAAGAATTCTTTAATTCTAGCATGGAGCAAAAGACATCAACGAAAACGCCCATATTTAACACGGAGCAAACAAATCAAGAAAAAGAAAATGAAACTAGCAAAATGAAACAATTAGATACAAAATAAATAAAACACCTCAAGGTTATTCTTATTATATATTCTCTTCTAAAAGTATCTACAGTACTTCTACTACAGAAAATATACAGTGGTAAACTATTGCAAAATGACTTGTGTTTTCAATATATTTTATGTCAAACATTTCACTTCGTACTACGTGCATTGGCACTGACAGGTCTTAATATACAATACTGACAGACGTATGTATACCACAAATAAAGATACTATCTCATTTTTCTCACACGTTGTCTGGCGCCTGCGCGTCACAGTCAGATAGCCGACTAGCATAGTTTGCATGCATAATAGTGTGCTATTATGATCCAAAAACTTACAGTATTTAAAAAGCAGTTACCGTAATATAACGGGTGGTTAACCTTTTAATTTTTTGGTTGCGTGTCGAATTGCTCGGCGATCGTGGTGTGATCATTGACACTTGTTTGACATGCATTTTTTTTCTTTTTTTCCGTCTTCTGCAAGCTTCAGTGTACTACTTTTTCTGATAAGGGCTATTAAAAAAAAGTGTGGTAGTCTTTGCTACTGTATGGACTTACTACATCTACATATATAAAAGAAAGTGGGGTTTGTTCAACCGCTTATAACTCGAGAACGGCTGAACCGATTCAAATGATTTTGGATTGGTTAGAATCGTCACAGCCCTGATTGAGACATTAAGTATTAAAAAATCCCGTGATTTCGAAAAATAAATATGACCTCAATTGTATATCATAAGGTCCTTCAATAAAATTAGTAATTTTAGAATTATTTGTGTATTATTTAATTACCTTAATTAAAATCATATAATGTTTTAGCTAATTAAAAACTATCACTACTTTTGTCGTTTTTTAGGCGGTACGAAGTTCGCCGGGTCAGCTAGTATACATATAAAACCACGTTGGTAAACATGTTCAAGTAGTGTTTAAATATGTATATATTAAAATTAAAAATCTCCATTCTACACATCTTATTATCACTTGATGCAACTCTCCCACGGCAACTGTGTCACTTCTTGCGCTCGGCTCTCAACCTTTCGCTCAATGCCAACCGGATATGCAGTCAATGGCATAAGAAACACACCTTTTATTATTTAATTTAGCATTTTTCTGTTTACATCCTAGACTTTCGCGTATTTCACGAAGTTTAGAGAGAGCGCCGGTTTTAGCTGACACTGTAACTCGAATTATGCATAATTTTTCTCTCATGTGTCGTTTCTTTAATTTTCTTTCGGGGTGACTGACCCTCCGAAAGGATTTGATATCATACGCAATTTTTTGTTTTCACGATTAATGACTTTTTTTTTGTAAATTGATTGCTTACCACAGATTGTCGAATGCAGAACACATTTTGAGCCAACAATTTGTCGGGAGGCTGCACGGCTGTAGGTATTTAAATACGCAAGACAATTCGGCCACAACAGCTCTACATTCAGCTCACAGGTTTTCGCTGAATACCAACCGGATGTGCAGCCAATGTGATAAGATAAGCGTGTTGACACGAAAACCAAGCGATAAGCTTGTTTGGAATGTTTGCGGTAAACATAAACGCCGGTTTTAAGCTTATTGCAATTCTTAAGAGGCTGTCCATAGTTGAATTCCGTCCCCGTTTTTTAAACGGGTGGGAAAAAGAACTGTGTAAGTGTGTAAGCAAAGAAAGTACTCAATTAGTAGGCGATTGTTTCTCAAAATCAGAAATATATATGATATAGAAAAAATGGATAGGTACGAGTACTTACATAATAACATGAAACAACGTTTCACGGTATTGAAGGCGCGGGCACACTTGCGGTCACTCGACGTTTTTTTGGCGATAATAGGCACGCCGCGTGAACGTGGCATCTACGCAGCGTGTAATTTTATATTAATAGGTACGTCGAGAAAACGCGAACAGAAACGCTAGTGTGGCACTGTGCCGGCGCTCTGACGTGAAATTGTTACCTGTGTGATTTTAATGATTTATAAAATGCTATTTTCAAAATACGACCATTATAACCATATATTTTTCCTTCTTTACCAAATCAAATATTGTCTGTGAATAATGTTTGTATGAATGGTCCTTTACAAATACGAATTTCTCATACTTAGAAACGCAAGACACGGAAATGTACTTATCAAAGGGACGGAAAAGCAGCGATACCTACTTTCTTTACAGCATGGTATAGGTATCTAATATTTATATACTTTCATTTTCGCTATATATTAGTAAAATAGTAGATATGCCGGATTTTAATGAGACAGACAAGAATAACATTAAGCACATAAAATGTGCATTAAAACTCTACATAAATTCCATCTTAAATTCGTACGAAATACAAACAGTTATACAAAATAAACTAATTTGCCAAACACACTCGTGAGAGAGATGAATATCAATTGTATGACGGCCGGTCACACGCGGTCACGGTAATTGTGTCATCAAGTCATCGTCTGAATTGGAGCTAAAAGAATGAGCCACGCTTCTTGGAGTTCATATGGATTTGAGAATTCAGACACATATGTGAAATATGATTTACTATACAATTTTGGTATGACTATAACGTTAATCGCGCTACAGAACTCAGTTTACGATTAGTGATTTAATTAAATCCCGATTTTAAGCTTATAGTTGTAATCCTTATTTATTTATGTAGTTATTGGGTTTTAGATTATGTTTACTTGAATTATCTACAGAAACGTACATTATTAGTATTATTACATAACGGACCGACAAAGTCAGTAGTAGGTTGAACTTGTTTTATTTATATATTACATATGATAATTAATTAAAGCTCATTATTTAGGCGGTGAAGTCTAACTAAAATTGTCTTCAAGCTCGCAATTATTTATATATGTTCCTCACAAGATTGGTTTAAAACCAATCTTGTGAGCATGGTACATTTTCCAGTAGTTAAGCAAGAGGAAGTAGATCCAAAACTGAGTTCATATATATTGTTTACAAATGCAAAGACACTTAACATTAAACTTTATTAACATAGAGGACCCATGAACAAAAAACGATACCTAGTAAAATAAATTTGGTAGCTAGCTAAGAATTGTATTTCGTGAAACACATTTTTGCGCAACATGAGAAATGAAACATTTTCATTTGAGGTTAGCAGGTTTTGTTCGGTAAAGCCATGTTAGAATTGCCTCATAAATTCCATAAACCAGCAAGTGTGTAGACGTGAACGTTATCAGACGCTGTAAAACACGTTGGCCTCTTTACATCTCCCGCAGCCCACAGCTAATCAAATAGCTGTGCCAGGTGGGTCAGTAACGTTTATCTTAGCCCGGGCTAACAGCAGCTCGATTAGAATGTACCTATTACAAACTAAACGAGGAACTGAAAATAACTAACAAGTTGAAAATATTATAAACCCCCTCCCCCTCTCTTTTCAGGTTTGAGGTCTGCTAATCGTAACTGCAGCGCTATCGCGAGAAACGATATTCGTAAATTTCGAACAATAAAATTGTCTCTGTCACTTTCATGACGCCTTAATTTGAGTAAAAGAGAATGATGTTCTATATATACGAACTTCGATCAGACACAATTTACTTCAGCCACATTTATTTCCATGCCAATTTTTGACAAATGTTGTCGTCGTGTTTTTAACAGTATCAGGATCAGGTATAACAGTAGAAATTTATTAAGACGCCTTATTTTATAAACAAAGTCCGCTGTAAATTATTTACTTAAGTTTGCTAAGTTAAGTTTAACTATTGTACTTATAATAGTTAAACCATTACAAACCATCTAACAATGTCTTTTGCAGCAAGAAATAACAAACAAAAGATAAGGTACTATTTATTTATTTATATACTGCTCGTAAACGTTACGCAAACCATGTGTTTATGCCTAATCATTTCTACGCTTCACCGGCTGCTCGATAACTATCGCTTTTATGTAAATATTCTCAAATGAAATACTAGAGTTAGGCATGCTACCTAGTTAGATCATTACTGAAGTTCATTCATCAGCAACGCGATGTTGTGAAACTATTGGCAAGACTTTCAGTATTTTTTTTTTGTTTTAAATTGAGTTGCAGCATAATTAATACCTATTTCTAACTACCGAGGTTACATTCTATCAGTGAAATTAACGGCTCACGTTTTTTTTATCCACTCGTGCGACATGTGGAACCTAGGCTAGGACCCGGGTATGTCCTTAAACTACGTCCAACAATGAGAGGTAGGACACAGCGATGACCATCACGCTTGAATCTGGGGCAGCCCAACTGGGGAAGTACCTCCTCCTTACAGAAAACCACAGCCATAATAGCACTGCTACCTTTCAGGTATGCAGTGTTGTGTTCCTGATGGTGAGTAAGGTTCCCAGAGCTCCAACCCCCCTTAAAGGCCGGCAACACGCTTATGACTCCTCTGGTGTTACGGGTGCCCATGGGCGACGGTAATTGCTTACCACCAGGCAATCCGTCTGCTTGTTTGCCGCCTATGTCATAAAAAAAAAAAAAAAGGCTTGGCCTCCATTTTTCCGAGGTTATATTTACATATGGAGCTGTTGCGAAAAAGTGTCCGTTCAACACAAATCATAACTTGAATGAAACTTATAAATAACTGTTCAATAAGACTTGTTTTACGATTACTTATTTACATATTTCTGGATTATTGAAAGGGTAGTAATAAACCTCCGAAATAAAACTAACGTAACCTAACCTAACGTAATTGTTCAAAAGGTATAAAGTAAGATTCGTTTCGATGTAAGCCAAATCTTGGATACTGCATATTATGTTAAGCACACAGATCTCACTCGTAAGAAAATGCAACCTATAAAATCGAAGGCAGTATGACAGTATTTGATGTCCGGGTAAGCATCACTTTATCGCTTGCAATTCATCATTGTCATCTCAGACTAAGATACTAATGCCTATCCCTTAAGCCGTATACAATTGCCCTGATTATTTTTTAATAAATTCAAATTTATGCATTAATTGTATTTATCTACGTACATGTCATAAGTGCTCTAAAATGCGTCCAGAAACCGTAGGCAATGACCAGCATTACCAACCATCAGAAAGATTTCAGTAGGTAATGTTAACATTACCTACTGAAATCAGTAGGTTATGAATTTAAATTTGGAACAGCTGTCAAATTCAAGTGGGGTATCTAATCTAGTATCTATAGATATTAAAACAGCCATTGATACGAAACGCCAATTCGTTATGTTTTTTTAATATAAATCGAACGACATTTGAACTCGAGTGACAGTAGAATAGGGAGTTCATTCGCTTGTCTATGGTTTAAAAAATAAATTGACTGAGATACGAAATACGCAACGCCGCCGTTCCAAGCTGTCATTTGTTTTGTTCGTTGACTTTTTAATGTTTACAAGTAACCCTAGTAATAAGTCATTTCCCTACGGTTTCTGAACCCACCTTAAAACACTTATGATATGTGTGTAGATAAAGTAGTGTATGTAACTATACATAATTAGGCATTACAACAATCGTGTGATATTATTATGAAACTCGCCTTCGGCTCGTTTCATAAACCCACACTCTTGTTGTAATGCCCTTCATTATGCACAGATACATAAACTACTATTATCTCCTCACCGCATCTTACACTGTCACTATCGCAAAACCGAAATCATGCAAGCATCCATAAAATTACAAGACAAAGCATTCCGTTGCTCAAAACGATTATACTCTTGACCCACATAAGCAGCTGGAAAAGAAGCCAATTTTAATTGTGCATTACTATAATGAATGGGATTAATTGAACATGTGTTTTTGTTATAGTTGCGGTAAAATCACATTCATTATTACGTTATTTAAACAGATACTTAAATAATTTTATTTCCTAACTAGGTACGTAGGTACCGTTTTGATGAATTCTATTTTAAAATAAGTTTTTCAATAAAATAGTAAGTTAGAAAATAGTTAGTTTCGATAATGATAATATATGTTAGTGTTAGTATATTTGTTATTTAATACTTGGCTGTAAGTAAAGTGATCAAGTGATCAATATACTAAAATGTTTTTTTTTTCATTTACATTTTTCAATATACTTAAATGTTTTATTTTAGTATGTAGTATTTCTAGATTTGGCAATAATGTTTCGAGATTGTGGCACGTTAATACTATGTTACATTTCAGAACCTCATAGGTAGTTATTCCGTTCAGAATCCGACGGCCCGACACTAATGACATTGGTAGTAATGACAGCCAGAAGTCGATTGCAAAATCAAATTACCTTACTTGTCCATCTATGTAAGCTATACGTTATACGTATGCGCAAGAAACAATAACTAATGCAGTATCGCAGGATCAGTTACTCAATAAGATGATAAACGACATACAGTTTAAACTCGTTAGACGATTTGTCGTTTGCAATTGTTTTATAACTGGATTGAGCCAGGGCAAACATCTTTTAACAGTAGGAATCAGTGCCAAAGCTTCAAGAAAACCTGATTGGCTTGTTTCAGTCAGGGATCGTTACCGGTATTCTTAATACCGCTTAAAAATTAGGTATAACCGGTTATAGTTGCATTTCGCTATTTATATCGATAAAGCTCAGATTAGCGGTATAATCAAAACCGATATTCAAATATATTAGCGGTTTTGCCAATTGACAGCAATACCTCTATTTAGCACTTTACCCCTAAAAACTATTACCGGTAATAGCCGTCAGTGTCAAAATACTCGAGTCGTATGACAAACTAATTTACTTATACAGTATATAGTTGACACTTCAGCCAGCCATGCACATTGTCAGCACATTGACTCATAGGGGTGGCGAACCTAAGCCCAATTAAAACAAATATAGATTTATCCTATTCAAAACATAATTGAAAAAAATATTTGTAGTACTTCGTAATAGTAATAAAAATACTATGTATGTATATTCCTTGGCTGAATAGGGGTGTTGACACATATTTAATTTATAACAAAATTAAGTAAAATGGACAAATAATTACAAACATAATCAAGGCAAACGCGTAAAAATAATTAAAAATATATGTTGACGTGGTTCAGAGGTCACAATTTAAAAAGTATAAAATTCAGATTATATATGTATAACCTTGGTACCATTCGATTTCTCAAGTTTTACTGAAAAATAAAATGCAATGCAACTATATAACATAAACACAAAATCTCTCGGACTCAATAGCAAGTAAGCAGAATTAACATCTTTATTTCCCGAAGTCCTTACCTGGTAATGGGTAAAATAAATAAAAAACCTTATTTATTGGTTGCCCAGAAACGAAATAAGGAACTAACAAAAACATTTTCAAAGAAATGCGGCTGTAGCATTTTTACTTACTACTTACTTTACTTTATTTTACTACTTACTATACTTTCGTGGGAATCAGAGATGTTTAAAGAACCAACTTTTAATATAATTCCTATTTATTTAACATAAAAGTAATAAGTCAAGTAAGTATAGGTAC
The DNA here is from genome assembly GCA_022674325.2 of Grapholita molesta. Taxonomy (NCBI): domain Eukaryota; kingdom Metazoa; phylum Arthropoda; class Insecta; order Lepidoptera; family Tortricidae; genus Grapholita; species Grapholita molesta. The sequence continues at coordinate 9,263,210 of CP053126.2, forward strand.
AAATACTTCTCAAGTGTAGTGACAAGTTGACAACCCTGTTCCGACACTCATAGTTCTCGCATAAAATTATACATGAAATGGCGGTGCTACCGCGAACAACGATATTCGTAAATTTCGGACGATTGTCTCTGTCTTAAGCCTTAATTGGAGTAAAAGAGAGATGCTCTAAATATACGAACTTCGATATTCGTGGTACCGGGCCTAAAGCGATGAAGTATGTCTTGTCATTCAATAGAGATTTTGACAGCCATATCTCAGGGAATAAGGGATAATTGATTAACAATTTGTAAGAAACTATCGCCTTAACGACTTTAGTGCTGGAATAATATAAAGTACCTATTTTGCTTGCAAAAAAAGCGTAAGATGTATGAAATTCTGCGGCGCTTCCGTCTTTCTCGAGCGAAAGCAAAGACCATTTTACCAAAAACGCGTAAGATGTATGCAATCCTGCGGCGCTTACTGTTTTTTCGAGTTGATAAAGTTTGTATTGGAGAGATATCTTCGATTTTTAGTATATTCCTTCATTTTTTTTCATACTTTTTTACCGTTTAAACCTTCCCTGAGCTACTACAAATATTTTGAGACCAAAATTAGCCAAATCGGTAAAGCCGTTCTCAAGTTATAGCGTGACCAAGAGAAATAGGGTTTCATTTTTATATATATAGATAGATAGATAGATTACAGATATAGTGAGAAATTATTTTCCTTCAGAAAAACTCGTACCTCGATCAAAATAAGACGGCATCCGTACTATCAATTAATGATTGTATTATATGCATGACATTTTCATATTTAATGCCAAATATAATTTTTCAGTTTGACGTATAATACTAAACAATAAAGTTCCATATTAATGGATATGAAAATGTCACTTATTTAATACGATCATTCTTGGCAGTTCGGAGGTCATCGTATTCCGATAAAGATCCGAGTCTTCCCGAAAGAAAATAATCTCTATAGTAACCATTTAGTAGTAATGTTTAATTGACATCTTATCTTTCAATTGCAATGAATACCGGTATTTAATACAGGTATTTAATATCGTAAATAGTCTAGCCATAGAGGTATGCATAATAGCGAAATGACAACAATACCTCTAATTAGAATACAGGTATTCTTTTATTAGCGGTAATAGTCTGTCAAATGTATACAGGTATTTAATAAAACCGGTTTTACAATCCCTGGTTTCAGTATTACAATCTAAATTATAACTATGCCGCAATGATGCTCAATGCAACTATTGTGCTCTTAGGTACATAAAAGTAACTTTTTAAACGAATATATATAATTATTTGGAACTTAGTTTAATAATTACGATAGAGCATTGATATAATATGGAACATTTGGCCATCGAAGTCTTTAAAATGTACATACGGGTGTGAAAAGTCATGTGACTCTGAGTAAGGAACTTTGTTTTAGGCCCTACACTCCCTACAGTGCGAGTCTTTTGTAAGTTTTTGTAAATTACTTGTTTGTAGTATATCAGTTGTATCAATACCATTCCTGCCTAACAATTTTTACAAGGTGCTAATTTTACAATTTACGGCACTTATCATTGCTTATATATAGGTATGTAATACTTAAGTCGTACACACGGGCCTTATTAAGAAATGTAATGTTTTTATTACGAACGCGCGACAAAGGTAATAGTAGCACACTGGCCATTTACGGTGCTCCAATTCCAACCTCACCTAGAGCTAAACAAATGTCATGGATATCAAGGCTGTGAAAATATTGTATGTTCAGCCTGCCTAAGCGACGTTTACCTAAATTTTGAAAATAAGTAGTTTAGGCTCGTCTTATCTACCAAATACATAGTAATAGTATTGCAGACGTAAAATAATTCTAAATATGATAATTTAATTATTGCATAATCTAAGGAAGTCAGGATTATAACATATATTTTGAAAGTAAAAGATTTACGTTTAACACTTGTTGCTCAAAATCAAAATAGAAAAAAATATTCTTCAAGGTTTACAGGTTAAGTTAGTACCTGCTTTAGTAAATAGGCAACAGTCTAATAAAGGGTCAGTTTGAGCTGTTCGAGCGACATTAAACACATTCTATTCTGCCCTATATCAACTGTAATAATACTGCAAGGGCCTGTTTCATATTTAAGGTAGTTTATTATTTGTACAGTTATTTTTTTAATACTTCTGTATATTCGGTAAGTTAGGTAATATTTGAAAAAAAAAAAAAATTACGACTATCAAATAGTATAAATACCTACTATTGATATTATTTTGAATTGCATCTAGATAAATAGTTTAAACTTTGATGTCACTTCAAAAATGTAGTTGATAATTATTGTTAGTTTTATCAGTTTTATGTTAACTACATAAAATGTAGATATTTACTGATTGTAACTAAACCAGTATCTAAGATACCACGTTGAACACAAAACAAAACACAAGCAGCTAACACGGTCATCTCGGTTCCGATTGTCCGTTATATTTCTCAACTACTACCGCTACTAAATATACCAGATTATCTGTGATATGACGACGTTCTTAACTCAACGTCATAAAGGCTAATATTGTTTGTTTTGGCTCGTCGCTGGATAAGATTTGTCCTGCTTTGCGCTAATCATCTGGGTATAATTTCGCCTCGTTCACGATAACGTTTATTTGATGAACGTGACCGTAGATTGCTTAATCTGATACTAACGTGATCCTAATCTGAATGTTTTTATAAAACTGGAAGTTAGATACGCCCGTTTACGTAAAATCGAGAAAGAATGTTACGCTATATAGGTTATGTCATGTTAGGAAAATTAAAAAGAAAACACGCTGTACCACACTGTAACTATAAATAGTGTCTGTCTATAGTTCACTTTAAAGCAAAATCAGTGTCATAATATTTAGCATAACAAAGAGTACAAAAAAAAACATGTCACAAAATTAATTATACATGTAAGATTCGTATGTCACATTGGGAAGATATTATTTCAAATGACTGTACTTAATCAAAACCTTGGGTCTAACAATGTTTCTACTAAATAAACGACAGAAAACCGGACGGCAGAGAAAGCAAATGTATGTGTTTCGTACCTATTTGATAAACATTTCTTAGAAATAAGAAAACATTGATTACAAGTTGTTGCCTCGTAACTCTGCTCAAAACTGTATATCACGCACGTCTGCATTTTCGCCTGTTAATCCATCAGATGTCACGTAATGCTTTCATCACTGCGACAATACTACATTCAGTCTAACGTAACAACTTTCTTCTTATGTGTTCCGAGTAAATCTTATTTAAATTCTAACCATATGGTTTCTTGATTAAGTCTCAATTTTGTTTGACAGTGGAGGGTAATTTGTGACAACACGCGTGGAATTGGCTCGTACGTAGATAATCGAGGAGACGCAGGTTCAAGAGCGTTGCGAATGTTAAATGTTGTTACTTATATCTAAACTTTCACAAAGACAAAAGACTGTATTAGCACGACGTCTTTTTTTTAATGGACTTAGGGTCAGGCTCAGGCTAGGGTACGCTGTTTGTCATAATAAGTATAACGGTGCTCCAGTGAGGCATATTATAACAAACCTAAAAGTTATAGAAAAGTCGATTTCTTTAACTAACTGCTCGGAGTAGCTACAAGTAGCGTTTTTTTTTGTTATGTAATATATCACGGGCAACGCAATATCTCGTATTATTTTTTATGGGGATACCCCCCATTAACAACAACGTGCAATAATAGAAATGCTTATAGTTCTCTAGTAAATCATTTTATGTTTTTATTTATGTTTGAAGAAAGTGCACTAATATTTACATTCTTAAAAGAAGGGAAATTAAGTAAATAAATATAATATTCCTTTTACAGACTACCCTAAAGTAATGGTGCATGATCTCTTCTCTAGCACTGGTTTGCCACTAGAGTATTGTATAATGTAGGTTTTTCGTTTGCTAACCTTACTTTAATTGTTGTTTCAGGAAACTCACGATCTTCAACGACCGGCTACAGGTAATTTGATTTACATTTCGTGACCGGAGCATTCTAGTGTTGCACGCCACCTGTCTCATTCCATTTAGTGTATCAGATTGTGTAAAGACTATAGAAAAGTCGACATTACTTTGTATACTTTAACATTCATATTAATTACAAACAGCAGTATATTTTTAACAACAAAACAAAAAGAAATAACAAGGAATTGAACGAAACAGTAAAAACTTGTCATATAAAACATTGTTAGCGTTAACTTTCTCAAATGCACTATTCCCCTGTCTCTGTGCCCACGGATAGCCATGTTATTCTGGCGATCTCAATTGACTACAATATTAGAAAAACAACACGATCGCTATTAGATGCGGAGACACGAACCAGGGTTGTCTACGGCATAAATTGAACATTTAAATCAGAATATGCTAAACTGATAGAAATGTTGGAGAGTGATTCTAGAAGCATATCTAACAAGTAAAACTCTCACAGCTCTTGATTAATTAAACGTGTTCTTGGTATACGTATGCATATGGAAGTGACAAGCAAGGAATGAAGTACCGTAGGTATTTATCAAACCTAACTTAGGTTTACCTATTCATGTACTGGGCCATTCGATATAATGACACACAGGAAATAATTCATGTCTTAATCTGGACCTGCCAAGATCAAAGTAGTCTAAAATGTTTTAAACATTCATTGCAATTAAGACCCGACTCGACTGTTAGTTAAACCCATCATTAAACGCGGCAGCGTGTAAAGATCCGCTCGAGACCAAATCAAGCTACAATAATGAATTAATGATACTATCGTTATCATTATTTAATTCAATCACTTTGTTCATTAGCGTTCGAGTCGACGCGTCGATGCTTTGCGCACACGCGTTTACATTTACAAGAATTGCAATCACTGTATAAACTGTTACGGGAAGGAAGGAAAACGATTAGGTGGTAAACGGCAAAATTATGTAAAGATTATGTTCTTTGATAGCTTTCTTTTAAGCAATTTACTACTAGTAATACACGTAATCATTACATGACGAAGGTGATAAGTTCGTTTTGCTATATGTTTCGTAATTCTTTTATTAAATGTGTCTACTTAAAGTAAGCTTTCTTAAGTCGACGAAAAAAGTCTTCAAGCACTTACAAAAATGTAGATCAAAGATAAAATTCCGAAAATGTCAACATTTTAAGAATTTAAAATGGTTTTTATCCTTTTTCGGCGCCGCTTATCAATAAAGTGAAAGCGCCGTTTTGTGAATAAAAATCGCCGTATGTCCAAAACTCTGAATTTGGTCATAAAAACCCAGCGCGAGTACATTGCACCCAATAAGGAAACTTGATCGGAGGACTTATAAAGGTATCATTGCCGGGGGGTAAATTTTTGTCTTAGTCAAGAATTCACAAATGGCGTTCCTTTTCAGTGTTGTGCTAATCAAGGAAATAATTAAGCAAGGAATCTAATACACTAATATTAGATTATTCGTGACATTTACTCGTAGGTACGATAAGAGGATGCATATTAGAATATAATAATAACAATAACAAATTGCCGCACCAGTAACTTGCATAGACGATTTGTAGAACTCTATTACTCATGCACAAGCAGATAAATGTAACTGAAAGAATCAATTTCGTAATCATTCTACCTAGGATGCCCACGATAAAACTATCGCAAACGCGTTGACTCATGCTACCGAAAACGGTAGTGGCAAGTATTTAATGGCCATCTGTGGCGAAACTGAGACAGGTATTATGGATCGCACTGGTTTAAGTACCTTTGAGACCAGTTACAGCAATAGAAGCTTTAGCCTATTGTGCTTCGTGTGACTGAGCTTACTTATATTTATGAAGAATCAGTTACACAATATTATAGAGATTATCGAAGTGACTTGGTAGTTCTCATTAATTTCATTTCCTCTTGTATTCATGTGTAATCTTAGAGAGAATAACCTACATGTGTGTATAATATAGTACCCACTGGTTGTCGTTAGTGTGTTTACTTTAATAATAGGTAACTAGTAATAGTAGTCTAAACTCTAAGTCATAGCTTAATAAATACCTAAACCAGTTTTCAGATTTGAATAATGAACTTATAGGACAAAAATGATTGCACAAATTTAATAAATAAGTAAATTTAATAAATAAGTGAGTGTTCATTTTTATATCGAATGAATCCACTGTATAAATTACAAACTTAATTGAACAATCTTAACATACTTTGTTTTGTGAATAAGTACAAACCGAATTATTTAAAAGGCGGCTTGTCACCTAAGTACTTAAGGTTAGGTACCAGTCTCAGGTACAAATTCAGGTGTTTGTAGGTATAGGTAAATTACTATTTCTCTGGCTATAATTTTCCTGTAAATTGGAATTTAAAGACACGGCTCTGTACGTCCGGTTGTGGTTTTAGGTCGCATTCCGACATCGTGAACAATATTTTGCGCAACCCGCTATATTCATTCACTGACTAACGACAAACTAACTGCAGCTGTATAAGTACGTAGGTCCTTAGATACCTGTATGAAGTCATCTAGTTACCTACTACATATTTTATTCTTTTATAACGCCAATTATCACATTTGGCGTTATAAAAGAATAAGCTAGGAAGGAAAGAATTATATATTATATACGAATAAAAACACTGCATATTCGAGATTTTTTTTTATATGTGATTTGCATTGTGTCTAAAAGTAATATTAAATAGGTTAAGTGACTTCGACTAGTAGGTATTATTCGTGTAGTATGAAATACTAAAAGCGAAAGCTTGTTGTTTTATCTGTCATTTCTAAAAACCGATGACCTGAATGACTTTGCAAAGTCGAGTTGCATGCAGCGAATGGTAGATTTACGAGCACAATATTTTTATGAATTGCATGTGTCATTCATATTTTTCTGTTATATGACTTATATGTAAGTAAATGTCAAGTGAAACGGCTCTCCATGGATTAAATTACTTTTTGCGGAATGAGTAAATGCATTTTTGTGAATGATGAAGTTGCTATTCATCTCGCTTTCATTTTTGCGGAGAATATAACAGGTTATGTTGCTTTCCACGGTGATCCTCCGTCCGGTTATTTACTACGTGTACCTTTCTTACCTCGACTACCTACTATAGATAGTATATAGGTTAGTTCAAAATTTTCCAATACCCGGAAGTAGAATTATCATTACAAATTACAGGGAATTTGTATATGTTTATATATTATGAATATATGATATATGCTTATATATTCGACTGTATATAACCTTAGGTACACCTCTACCTAATGTTTAGGATTCCAAACATTAACGTTGCATCTAAAGCATATAATAAGGTAGACGTTAAGGTGTTTTCCAGTTACGAGGAGTTATGATGATATTGTTAGCATTGTTACCTATATAATTATTTTACAATGACATCTTGTTGGTCTATTGTGGCGTGTGAAATGATAACAATGTTAACGCTAGTCGGAAGCATATAAATTACTTAATTGAATAGTATTCCACAGCAGATCGTAGGGTCAGACGCCAGCCGCATGTACTTAACTTATTTAATGATTGTAAGTACTGCAACAGTAGGAACAATAATAAACGGACAATTCTCTTTTTACAGTAATTCTTGCGTTACAGTATAAATACAGTACAGTATAATATAACGGCTAAAATCAAGGTATATTGGCAAATTGTGATTTCAATCATAATGTACCCGAGAATTAGATATAATTGATCTCGGATAACGGCAACAATTCGTAACGGCCTTCTTTGACTAGCCGTTGCATTATTTTCGCAATGTTGTGGTTTCCGGTACTTTCATTTAGGTACCCAAACAAAGAAGCTTAGATACAATCGCCATCAGACATATCGAAGCTGTGTAGGTGGTCACAAATATCTGAACATGCGCTGTATCGCCTTGACAATAGAGGCGTTGTTCAAATATTTGTGACCACCTCAACAGCTCCGATATATCTGATGGCGACTGTACATTCAATTTTAGATAAAATCATTATCTTGTCTCAAATTATTTAAGTTAATCATCATTACAGTGACCTTTACAAAGCGGATTATGTTCTCATATTTTTAACTTTAAAATAATTCTATATTCACTGCTTCGCTGACTAACAAATAACTCAAAATGTATCGTCATCGCGGCCTACGCACGTTTTTAAATTTCCATAGATATTAAATTGTAGACGCGTTCCTATCGTTGCTTTCCTTAATCGCTTTAATTTAAAAATGGATTAGCTGCAATTGTACAATACTGTTATGTCGTAATTGTTATCGTAACCCGAGGTAAAAAATCGGAAACATTTAACGTAACGGTTCCCACAAACTTTGCCTGCGTGATAGCAGAAAGTACACTGTGCTGTGCATGATTGCAGTTCGCGTGTGCTGCCGATCGGAAGGTTGGGGTTAGATCGATAATATGGGAAATATCATCTTATTGTTACATGCTTTGTTAGATGTGAATAAAATGTTTTCAGTGCAAGACGTTAAGATGATAAGTCGCACAAAAAATTGTCCCTAACTTATCAATATTCTTATATAGAAGGTTTTGTGATAAAGGATCTAAGTCAAAATACTAGGATATTATAAGTAGGGATGTTATGTAGCATCAAAGGCAATTCCAAGAGGTGGCGCTAAAGAAGTGTAGGCTGGACGGCACAGGGTTGAACGTTTTTCGTTCAAAGGTTTTTTGTTTGCATGTTTGATATGTGCCTCTGCCTACTTATGTGAGGGTATCATATTATTAATAATAATGTAACTATAGGTATCTGAATTAATCTTTTTCTTTTATCACAAACTAGCTGACCCGGCGAACTTCGTACCGCCTAAAAAGCGCCAAAAGTAGTGATAGGTTTTAAATTTTTTTTAGTACTTAAGGTCTCAATTAGGGCTGTGATGATTCCAACCAATCCAAAATCATTTTAATCGGTTCAGCCGTTCTCGAGTTATAAGCGGTTGAACAAACCCCACTTTCTTTTATATATATAGAGATTGTTACTTCGAGACAAACTTTTTGAAGAAGATAGTAATTAGGTACATATTACCTTTTAGAATTTATCACACATATTCGCTAAAAATGCAACTTAACATTAGGTTAGGTTAGGTATACCTACCTACTGCGGATGGCCTAGGGTTGAGGCGGAAAAAAATCTCCGAGTTAAAGTTATACTCTCTCCTGACTTTTAACCTATACAGTTGACTATGAACATTATGTATAGGTATCTTAAAATATTCAGCATGAAAACCAGTCAGCCGAGTTCTTATAAGGCAGCGCTTAGTCACATGCGTGGGTAAGCAACTGTCATTACAGTCAAACAAACAAAGGGAGTTTTTGTCCTTCCTCGTGCCATATTGCTGCATGCTTACTTATTCTTGTAGTCAGGTGCAATAATTTGCAATTATATAGCACCTAATTACGGCATATGTCAATTCAAGCTGGAATTAAGTTCTTTTATCTGCATATTGCAAGAGGTATAGCATTTCTTTGTTTATTTAGAAACTGTTTTATTGCTATGAAAATTTGCTGACTCTCGGATTGTGTTATGATTTTTAACCAATGAGTATCAGTACTAAAGTATCTTTTCTTCATGAACTGTAACTATTTATAAGTTTTCGTGCTTCTGAAAATAAGGGAAGCTGGTTATAATCAAGTTCTTTTCTTGCTTTATCTCAGAGAGATGCTTTTGGACAGAACCGCTTTGTTTTTTTAACTGCATATTTCACCTTCCTGTCCATCTGGCGTTTGTGTGTAGGTACTTCTTATAACGTATAAGTGGAGAACTTGTGATGTTCCCCTTAGAGCTGTATAGTCTCTTCTCAGGTAAAACCAGGGTCAATCGTTGGGATAGTAGTAACTTTATTTCCTGGTTCATAAGTCTATTATGTACTCCTACTTACTAGTTTCATATTGTATCATTATTATGTCAGTAAGTAGGCAGGTAGTATCCATTCAATTATTAAACAATGCCGATTAATGCCAAGGTTTTATTGATTTCTTAGTTTATAATAATAGTGTTCCTCGCTGTCTCGCTCGCTGTTGTCTTTAGTTATCAGTCAAGGATGGACGAAAGGACTCTTAGCTGAACTCTACCCTTCTTTTACGTTCATTTATTCAATTTAAGATTGCATCTTTTTAATGTACTGTATTTGTAGCCAAGCCGAATAGATAGAAACTGGTAAAAGTAATTCACACCTGAACAATTTGCACGAATCTCCATGAACCGATCGCAGAGGCATTAACATCAGGTCCTAGCCAATTCAAAGTGCATATCCCTAGTCCCTACAATGCCCGGGGTCAACGGCCAGGGGGCGCCGGCCGCATACCGTCCCGGGTAAAAATAGCCTGCGAGATGCAGCCTGCGTCGCCTGCGCTTCATGCGCTTTTCAAGGAAAGCAAACTATGTTGAGAATAATTGTCTAAGCCTTATGCAGTACGTATCTTTATCTAAACACCCGGTAATACGAGTATGTCAGCCAAATACAAAAGCGTAACACCAGCCGTGTTCTATTTTATATTCGTATAATATTACGAACCATTTTGGGTTATTTACTTTTGACCTTCTGCTTAAAAAACAGCCACTTAAAAAAATTATCACATTGTTTTTTTTTTTTGTATATATGATAACTAGTATTCGTTTTTTAGGTCTCTACGTATATACCTAAATAAAGAAACAATATTGCATGAAACTAAAAGAAACTTGTGGGAAGTACAGCTACCATCAGCCGACAATAAGCTTGCTATTGTCGGTGTACAATGTTTGTATGAAGAAAGGATGATGTAAGGAGATGATGTTAAATACAAAACCGCGTTCCTCCGAACTGCTGGCTAAACTTTTGGTACTAAGTGCACAAAGCGCCATCTGTCGACTATAGTGTGTTGTTGCTATGGGGCTGTTGCCAGCGAATAAATTTTATGCACTGAGATCTATTGCGGCACACAAACACTTTCCGCTCCTTGAGTAGGTACAACATCATTAAGTATCACCGATTTAAGGTTTAAGTAAGCATATGAAAACTGGATAATGTTGAATTAAACACATTTTCTACATATCAGAATCATCATGTTCCTCGCGTTATCCCTGCATTTGCCACGGCTCATAGGAGCCTGGGGTCCGCTTGGAAACTAATCCCAAGGATTTGGCGTAGGCACTACTTTTACGAAAGCGACTGCCATCTGACCTTCCAACCCAGAGGGTAAACTAGGCCTTATTGGGATTAGTCCGGTTTCCTCACGATGTTTTCCTTCACTGAAAAGCGACTGGTAAATATCAAATGATATTTCGTACATAAATATCGAAAAACTCATTGGTAGGTACGAGCCGGGGCTCGAACCTGCGACCTCTGGATTGTAAGTCGCACGCCCTTACCGCTAGGCTACCAGCGCTCTTTCTACATATCAGTATATAATATATTTTTGAAATTTGTAAGTTAATAGAGCTTAAATTTAAAAAAATCGCTGGCTATTTCTTAGAGTAAAATATATGATTAACTCGCGAATTTTTAATTCAGTAAGAAATCAGTTTATTCAATAAATAACAGTATTGCCAAGCTAAGGAACCGTAATCGAGACAAGGTTTCCAAGTAGGTAGGTACTAATTCGTCAAGCACGCGTGTAGGTTCAGAATCGGAGGAATTTGGAGGACACAAGTTGCATAAAACGAGGCGCGCCTGCGCATATAGATTTTAGCCCGAAACAAGAAAAAATACAGACCGTCAATCAGTGTGTAAATCCAATACGAGCGAATCTATTAACGGTTGTTAACTTATGTCATATGTAAGAAGTATATTTAGATCAAAATTTCAATAAAATAAAACAAATTACAAGGCAATGTTAAGTGTAACTTAAAAAGAAAACTTTTATAGGTAATGTTATTGATTATACTAGCTGTTCTGGTATGGTTTTATTGCTCGTATTGGATTTACTCACTATAAATTATCACTAGCTACCGCATACGGGTAGATGAGTTGAAGACACCCTTGTTTACAACCATTGTACCCTCGTACTATAATCTCAATACGGACTCGATTAAGATTTAGAATATTTCGGAAAACGCTTTACCAGCAGTAGGTACGTTAGGTAAGAAACTAGAACTTTACGTCTCTACGACAACAATGAGTAACGCAAATAAGGCCTTATTATTTACATGTCTACGTTATAACTGACATGTTATATACAAAACGTAATCTTTGTTTTACACAATAATAGTTTTACACCTTAACTATTGGGAGTTGATGAATGTACATATTTAACTTGTACATAATAAGGCGCCGCGAAGGTATATAAGTTGAATTAGATAAGCCTATATCCACTTTGACTCCCTCGGCTTTGTCTAATAAGAGCTCTAATTACGTAGGATCCAGCCGGCTGATTCTTTCAATTGTTCTAAGTTTAAAGAAATATCTGTTTTGTCTCTCGAATAAGCGCCCATAAAACGCCCTGTCGTACTTTTAAAGTTTAAATATTAATAATATTTAATTAAAATGTGAACTATTATGAGTATTTTAAAAACAATTTATTATGTGTAAATAAAATTAACACCGACAAAACAATTACTCGTTAGTAGTATTTTCCGTAGGAGGTACCTATATTCAAGCAATACAATATAGAGTCAGTTATCTTGCCTTAAGATGATGATAATCCTTGAAGAACCCCACACTATTTATGACAGCGACTTAATCATACTCTATGCTGGATCTTCGGACGTCCACAGCTATGTCCAAATGGAGAGTTGAATGCCATAATAGCCATGCTTCACAAGCGGATTAGCGACCATAGTATGTTTCAAACCGTTTTAAAGGAGCGCTGCTGCCCTTCTTGCAGTGGTTTTCGGGTTAGCTCGCAGGTCCCCGTTAGAGGAAGGCTCAAATAATTTCACTTTAGGTGGTCCCTGATGACGTATGAAAGTCGGCAAGAACTGAGACGCATGTGGGCAATCTGTAATTAGTGATTTACATACAAAGGCGCCCACGGGACTTATGTAACCAAGGCATCACGACTCGGATGATTTCGTGGAGGAAATAAATTAATATTCTGAAGGGCGCTAAGTCTCAGGCGTGTGATATTTGTTACTATTATCATCATCAATTTGTTGCTTTTCATATTTGCCGTGTGTTGACGCCTTGCCGGCACCACCAAATAAATTTCTTCCCGCGGATCTACTAAGAGGTGATAAACGGAAAAAAATCGACGGATAGACCAGCGTTGCCAGATCGTGGTTTTTAGCTCGGTTTTACGTTCTTTTTTGAACCCATACGTACAGTCAGCAGCAGAAGTGGCTAAGCGTTTGAGGTGTTCAAAATGAGGTCAACGCGTCTCTATTGTCAAGAGAATAAGAGTGCGTGCAGGTCATTTTGAACAATTCAAACGCTTGGCCACTTTTGCTGCTGCCTGTACTATCATCGTGCGGCTTTACCGATTTGTTTGTTGATATGTTGGTACACATACAAGAAAATGCAATGTAACAAAATAAGTTAATACAGTACCTATGTAAAGATACTATATTGCCCATTGAATTAGTGAGATGTAAGTATCTATTATTTATTTAGTTAGTAAGATTTAAATATCAATAAAAAAATACTATGACTATTCTTAGTGCCTGACTACAAATTACTACACGACGCTACTATCAAGTAGATAAACTGATTATGATATTTTCCATACTTTTTTCCCGAAACGTCTTACGGCTGAAATAATTATGGTGATATGCCCACAAGGTATTTTGGAAAAACGAAGTCACTTGTACCCTCTATGTTTTACCAGTGTTTTCTAATATAATAGCCTACGATGATCAGAGTTGCTGGTAGGCTCCATTTGATTAGTGGGTAAATTATTGTATTTAATTACTTAGTTATTTAAATTTATAAGTAAAGTAAGTTATCAAATTGACTAACTTATAAATTAAACATCAGTTTGTGTCTAAGACTTTAAATGACTAAAACATGTCTCGTAATTTTACGGCCGCGTCTTAAAGGTATTGCGTTGATAGGTATTACTCGTAGCAATTAGTTTACTTTTTTAAATCCTTCAATCAGCAATTCGTACACGTATATGTATTGAACTTTCGAATGAATCCCTATGAAACAAAACGTGCATTTATTCATATACCTTTTATAATTATCATAATTTCAACACACCGTAAGTATACGAACCGGTAGTATTACCGGTAATTCAAGTGTCAAGTCATACTCGAACGGGGTGAGGGTCTACAAGTGGTCTCAGGAAAAGCAACTAGAGGTTGTATTGGTATTTTGCATTGAATCAGGCAATATCTGCAGATGAACTGGAAATACTGGTTGTTTAGCTTATTGATGATCTAGGTATGATAGACATTCCGATGCACGCGAGTGTTTATAGTGAGTTTCTAACTCAATAACACATAAATATGTTTAAACAACGCATAAGGCTGAGAATTTGTTGTTTACCTCTCGTGCAAATTAGGACATCTGGACAAGCGAAAAATTTCAAAATTGAACTACGAGCGTGCGTAACGAGTGGTTCAAAATTTTCTGGAAGCTTAAGCCTTGCGAAGGTCTCGAACACGAGAGGGAAAAGTACTGCTGCCGAGAGTAATAAAGTGTTTTCAAACACCCTGTCGCGAATATAATCGAAAATATAATTTCCCCACCAAATAGGCAAGCAAAGAAACCATGTTTAGTATATGATATTAATACATCATAATGATTATTCTGTACAAACAAGCCTTATGATATTAATGCCAATTACATTCAAGAATTTCACACACATCTTAATTATGAAACAAAAAAACAACAACATAAATATCCCCATGAATAAGCAAAATACGATCTATTCACAGTGATTCACAGTTTCGCAGCAATTTATATCACGCATCAGACATAGGTGGTAATATAACTTTTCCTTGTATAGAATATGACAGAGACTTTATTACCTGAGCAATCTGGTTGATTTTAGGATGACAGAAGTGCAACAAGTGAAGAAATTTAACACAATGCGTCTGAGTCCCACGGAAGTAGGTATAATGCAGAGGTCTAGTTCAAGAGTTTTATGACAAGCACATAGAGCTGTTTTTAAGCTATTGTTTTCATGTCGTTCAGACGTTTACGAGGCGAGGTTTCACACCCTCGGATCGGAAGTATAAATATGTATTGTCCTATTTAGGTACTGGGTAGCACTATAACTTACCCAAATCTGCGTATGCTATCACTAGCTTTTGCTCGCGGCGTCGCACGCGCAGAAGAACCTCCTTTTTTGACACCTTGGAATGAATTTCAAAAAACGCTGAAATTACTTTTCTTATATTCAAATGAACAGTGTTTACACAAAATTTCAAGTTTCTAGCCTTAAATTTTACAGAATCCCCATACATACTTTCAACCCCTTTTTTACCCCCTTAATGGTAGAATTTCCAAAAATCCCTTCTTAGTGGGTGCTTACGGTATATAAACTAGGTACCTATTGTGAAAAAATCAGCCATCTAAGTTAAGCGATTTGGGCTGTGCGTAGATCAGTCAGTCAGTCAGGACTTTCACGTTTATATATTAAATCACATAAAACGCTAGTATAATAAGTACGAAGTATTAGGAGCTTAAATAAATATGTTCCAATGCGATATTTGCGTCGCAATCATTTTTACTATGTACAGTGTTCATCAAATATACATTTTATGTTTACACATTTGCACCTCAACGCGAGTAGTAAAGTGAGTAAGGTGAAGAAGTACCTATATCTTTGGCGTCGACTGTACCTATTTATCTACGCCCACTAGTTCTGCTACGGCTTACAATGTGAGTGTGACACAATGTAAGTAATACTTCGTTTGTTTTCTTATTTATGCAAATATTGTTCGTTAGACGAGCGTTGTACAGTTACTAGTAACTAGCAGTTGTTTAACATAAAAGCGACTTGTGATCGGTTTTAATACGAACATATAATAATGCTTGAGATCGCCTTACGACTACTTACCTTTTAGACTTTTTAGGGAGAATAAATATGCAAACTAGTTGACTCCGGAACCCTAAAAAGAGCGCTGGTGGCCTAGCGGTAAGAGCGTTCGACTTGCAATCCGGAGGTCGCAGGTTCAAACCCCGGCTTGTACCAAAGAGTTTTCCGGAAATTATAAACGTACGAAATATCATTTGATATTTACCTACCAGTCGCTTTTCGGTGAAGGAAAACATTGTCAGGAAACCGGACTAATCCCAATAAGGCCTAGTTTACCCTCTGGGTTGGAAGGTCAGATGGCAGTCTTTTTCGTAAAATTATTGCCAACGCCAAATCCTGGGTTTAGTTGCTAAGTTGTGAAGCGGAATGCCGGGACAACGCGAAGAACATGATGATGAAATATGCATAAAATGCGCAATTAAATAAAATGTGAACAACCTACATAATTTGCCTACACTGTGTAGTACCTACTCAAAACCGCTAGCGCCGTTATATTGTTAGTTTAAACGGGCGTTCATGTTACAGTCAATAAACTGCTATTATATTTATAATTATGACCAATGTCCCTACCACATAGTGCAGAAGACCGTGGCATAACCCATAGTGCTACTGACACACATGCGTTTTGCGTAATGACAACAATGAGATAGCGATTGGCGTGACGATCGTCGCGGTGGCGTCCGGTGACGCAATGGCCACAGCCTTTACAATTCGACATCGGATCAAACTTTTTTTTATAGGATGTGACCAATGCGTTTTATTGTGCCGATGGTATCTATTAATTTAATAAGCAGTGTATAAGGTCATGTTCTCGGTGACATTGAGAGCCAGGTCAATGCCTCGTAATCAAACGATGGTGCGTGAGATTTGGCCTGTCGTGCAGGTTTTTCTGTGAGAGTCATTAGAAGTGCAGTTAACGTTTAGCTAGTTGGTTAGGTATTTGCATAGGAATCCTCGCCGCGTTGGAAATCAATAGAGACGAACTATGGTTGTACTGGCTTTTCCTGTGGAGGCGACTGCGTGAACTGTGGCTTTCTCCTGCAAGGGGAACCGATTCCAAAAAATTGTACCTAGTTTTTTTTTGTATCGATACTCATACATGACCTTGTGTATTGTTTGAGTTAATTACAGATAATCTACTTTCTTAAAAAATAAGTTATCTTAATTTATATAACATGCAGCCAAGGTATTCAAAAATATCGGAGCATGTACTTTATCGCTTTAATAATAGAGGCGTTGTTCCGATATTTGTGACATTGTGACCACCTCATCAGCTCCGATATATCTGATGGCGACTGTATGTGAATTAATTTATTTTCCTAATTTAGGTTTTAGCTTAAAAATGAATATCTTCATTTGTTACAGATGATCGAAACTGGCCATGCGTAGTCTGAATAGTTCCGTTTGCTGCAGCACTGTACGGGGATGACACAGGTAAGGGTTGCTTTTAGTCAACTTGGATAACTAATTAATAAAACAATGATGCAAACCTTTACGACCTACATACGAGTAAGGAATGACGGCATATGTTAGTCATCATGCGTGATATATGATATGAGTACCTAATTATCCTTATCTGCCTAATATCAAGGCACCTTTATTAGCATATCGCGTTTAGTGTTTAATGTGTCATTCGAAAAACATGATAGGTGCCTACCACATCTTCAACTATTATACTTACTTATAAATTCACATAAACATAACCTGTAGCACTATAAAAACGCAGCCACAAAGCAATGTTTTGATAGAATTGTCACAAATATTAGAGTAATAAGGCTGGTTTACATTTGCAAGTTTTCTTGCAGCAAGGCAGGAACGCAGCTATAAGGAAGAATGAGAGATAAATATCGTTATTTCATTTATACATATAGCTGCGTCTCTACTTGTTTGCAAAAAACTTCGCTATAGAAGAAAATTCAGCATCCATATTGTACTGGATTATGCTGATGGAAATCGCCTCTTGTTTGTTTCACTTTTTGTATCTTTTTTGTTCCACTGTATGGTAGCTGTTATAATGGCTGTGTCTATGTAAGTCAAATATTACCTTTATATTCCAAAAAATAACGGCTTTTCCTGGTTATTGCAGGATCTTGACCTAGGCTCATGATGTCGCAGTCGGCGCTGGGGCTCGGCGGCGAGCGGCGCTACTCCGTGCCCTCCAACCCGCTCGTGCACGACCCGCGCGGCATGCACTCGGAGGACTTGCACGCGTGGTCCATCTACAGGTACACTACACTAGCAGACGCATATACACGCGGTTTTGTAGAATGTAGATTCTAATTAACAATTAACACGGTTCTACCTACGTTTATTTAGTCACTCGCGCGACATGTTTCGGAGAACATAGGCCTCCATTTTCAAGCACTAAGAGACGCGACGGGCCGGCGACGCGATCAGTGAACCGAACGCACATTCAGCACCCTTAGTGCATGAAAATGGACGCCTATGTTCTTTGAAACATGTCGCGCGAGTGACTTAATAAACGTGAGTAGAACCGTGTTAATTGTTAATTATTTTACTATGTCTCACGAAAGTTAATACAAATGTAGATTCTACATTGTACTGTCTGACTGAATCTTCAGGTGATGGTATCATACACACTGTTGAATCTTCGTGGAGACCACTACATCAATAACTGAACAAACCAACAGTATTAAGGCAGCATCCTTTAGTACAGCACCTTGATAAATTCAGCAAAGCAACAAGATATCACCGACAAAGACCGGTTGACTTTAAGAGTCACGAGTAACTATTGTTCCCTTATTCTGCCATTAATATTGTTTATTTATACCACCTCCAATGTCCGGAGACATTGTGCAATGTAGTCAATGTTAAACAAACATTACCGGAAATCATTCTAATAATTTTGACCGCAGGCAAAATCTGAACTCCGATTTTACGGACAGCGCGCTGGGAAGCACCGACAAGAGCCCCTTGCCTTATGGAAATTTCCAACTCAGAGATACAACTGTCCAGTCCATCCTGTCGCATCCTAGATATGGACCCAAGTAAGACTATACGTTCCATTCTAACACATCATTTTTTTTTTAATTGGTTGGCATGGAGAATTCCCATTTACATTGTTATAAGCTTGTAATTTTTCCAGGAGGTTGAGCCTAAGCTCTCTAAAGAGGCTGTTTAATTTATACACAGAAAACTTTTAACTTTAAATAAACATCTGTGTCACAGGTCAGCCCTTGGTTCGAACATGTACACATACCTCAAATTCGGGCTGCCACGGGTTTTCCCCCCAAACCACAACGGATCGCAGCGCTCCGGGACGCCCAAACCCAAGACTTCGATTGGCAGTGGAATGAAACCGGTACCCAGGTAAAATAAATTTAATTAGGTATATAATTGACAATAGTCCTTGAAAATTCTCGACCAAATATCTAACATCTGACACTTGTAAATGGAATTTAGGTATTAAGTAATTTATTCGGTATAGTGCTTTAGGATATCTTTCTAAAACACATTTGAACAAAAACGGTTTGTTTTGATGGTTTTGTTCTGCAGGCTAAGACTGTTAAGCGAGTTTAAATATCTCTATGCCTACTGAGCCCCGTTTCCAAAATAATTTATGTTAGGGAGTTTTCAGAAAAAAATGCCCCCAATTAATGTGACGTGAAAAAAAGTTAAATTAGGTATCTCAGTTTTGTGACGAAAATTAAGCATGTATGTAACTTTGTATAAACATTATTTTTACATTTTATTGCATTGTATTACTGCTTAAAGTTTATGAAACGAGCACCAAATCTAGGTATTTATAGAAATGTAATGCTTAATTATCGTCACTAAACTAACATAGTTAACTTTTCTACAAGTCACGGTAATTGGGGACATTTTTTTCTGGAAATTCCTGTTATGGTAACTTAAAACTCATATTTTAATGTTTTTAAAGGATACAAAGACAAAGTAGAGGCATACGAGAGACATCATCAGGCTATGACAGCTCCGACAATGAGACCTCTACGAACTACAAATATAGCCGAAAATACCGATCGGATCCAGATTTCAGAATGCAAAACTTGCACACATCATATCAGGTAACATATCTAAGTGAAGATTAGGTTGAGATTTAGTTGTTTTTTTTAATGGCTTCTTCTGTAAAATCTATAGTTTCTTGTATTTAATTTGTTGTGAGATAAGAGAGAATGTTGATTTGTGTACTAGTTTTGTATCTTGTTTCCAGCCACACGGCGGTCCTGGCGTCCCACTAGTAGCTATGCAGCAAGCGGGGCTTCGTAACGAGCCTCACTGGACCAACTCCAGACACAAGTCCGTGAGCGAAGCCAACCTGTTGGGCATAGAGGCTCGACCACACCGGCCGTCCTACAGCCACCGGCGGAACAGTGTAGCCGACTACGTGCCTGACAACGATCATCAGAGGTTAGCATGGACTTTGAGGGTCTCTACACCGCTTCACGCACGCGACAGCGAAGTATCAGTTCCTACATAATTATATGTATACATCTTCACCGTGATTGATGTTTATGAACTCAAGTGTACCTGCATGACAAAGCCAAAGTTGAGCCCTAATAGGTAGTTCCAAATCTAATTACCTGACTACATAAATAAAAGTACTGTCGAAAATAACATCGATTAAAGAATTTATTTAACTTTGTGTTTAGACACTGATATAAAAACATGTTTGACATTTCAATGTCGTTTTTAGCATCGTTTGTCAGCGTGGGTATTATTGTTATGCATATTGTTTTAACAGTAGGTACCTAGATGGGCTTCACGGTATTTCGACAATGGCAAACCTGTCGTGTTAACGCTAAATAATTAGATTGGGTCATTGTTGTTGGGTTCAACACTTCACACGTGCGTGTTTATACATCATTTTGCCTGTTTTAGTAAATATTTTTTAGATTAAGTACAAGAAGAAATGCACTGTTAATACAGGCAATATGCTATGTTCATACGTCAAATAGGTACCAATCTATTTTTATTGTATCAGTGTAGGTATCGTTATATAGGTATATCACGGTTGTGTTAGAAAGGACTGAAGTGTAAGTATGTCACGCTTATTATTCCTTGTTATTGTAGAAATCTCAATCTCGGCCTACTTCCTGAATAGTTTTACGTGCATCTAGATGCCATTTATATATATAACGACAAGACCTAACCTTTTTTCATTTACAGCTACCTGATGGCAGCATCCCACCTCGGAGGTCGCATGTCGAAGGCCGGCAGTCACATGTCTTTGGCTCAGTCCAGGAAACATTCTACTCTTCGGCCCGGGGACCACTTAGATGGCTACACTCACTCCGCTTATATTTATCCTAATTATTATGTAAGTACACGTAACTCGCAATATTTTAGTAGGTATATTATTTTCTCGTTCACTTGTCCATATTTGCCACATTCGTAACTGAACAAATATAGCATCTGTGTTTGGTATTTTGCTAATCAAAAAACCATTTGCTGAGGTTGATCGTTTCTGCTCAAGAGTCAATCGCAAACATCGAAATAGTTATATAGGTAATAAAGACGCACACAAAAATTGATTTCCCAAACATGTGTGATCTTATATTGCAAGCTATTGAGACGTACTATTCGTTTCAGGTTAACAGTTTAGAAATAACGGCGCCGGATAACAAATCAGCCCTTTTGGTGTCGGGGC
Organism: Grapholita molesta; assembly: GCA_022674325.2. Classification (NCBI taxonomy): domain Eukaryota; kingdom Metazoa; phylum Arthropoda; class Insecta; order Lepidoptera; family Tortricidae; genus Grapholita; species Grapholita molesta. The sequence goes on from CP053126.2 coordinate 9,284,680, forward strand.
TCAGCTTCGAAGTCAAGTCCGGCGAAATCCTTGCGGTGTTGGCCACTTCGCAGCACGAGGCCACTGGCCTGCTTGACGTCTTGGCTGGCGTTAGAAAGGTATATAAACTTGGGTCTATATTTATTATTTATTCTCTTGAGTATATAGGTTTGCGCGCTATAACTTATATTGTCTAAAACTAGCGTCGACACAGTATTGAGCCGAACATATTGTGTATAGAAACTGGACAGCTTTATTTAAGGTAGAGGCTAAATTGCAATTTATTTTTAAATGATTCCTATTCCGAAGCGCCTAATTCTTTTCCTAATTTATTTCGTAAGGATGAAAAGTGCTTGTTATTTCGGGGTTGAAATAATATGACAATTCCAAATTTTCACATAAATATCGGGGCTACAAGATTATACAGAAATGTATATTTTTTTCAGAAATTAACAGGCGATATAGTTCTCAACGGCCAGCCTGTAGCTTCGTCCACGTTGCGTAAAGTGGCAGCATATGTGCGCAAAGACACTTCCCTCTGTCCGTCCATGACGGTGGAGCACACGCTACGGTTCCATGCGGCACTGCGGCGGCCGAGGAACAACCAGCACCAGGTCAAGATGGACGACAGGGATCGGGTAAGTTCAAATTTTTTAAGAACTAATAGTACATCACATGCAGTGTTTCTACTTATTATGGTTGTAATAATTCATACCCTAAGGTATCCTATCTTACTTAGCGAATCGGCTGATACGCGGTTTGAAATTGAGGATTAAATCATTCACATGATGGGATGGGAACAAGTGTATAACAAATACATGGTAACAATAAGACGTCGAAGTTTAGAAATTAGGACTTCTAACATACGAAATTTCAATGTCGATTTTACATTTACACAATTGACTTTTGAAAAACTACCTATTTCTCAAGATAAAATATTACTACTATTTAATTTCAGATAAACCTACTAATAGAAGAGCTAGGCCTCGACCAAGTTCGAGACACAAACGTGGCCCGCCTTACCAGATCCGAGATTCGAAGACTGAACGTCGCCTGTCAACTGTTATTAGACACGGCTATTCTGATCCTGGACCAGCCCACGAAGGAGATGGACATATTCGACACGTTCTTTCTGGTGGAGTATTTGAGGAACTGGGCCAGCACGGGGCGCGTGGTGATCATGTCGTTACACCCGCCAACTTATGAAATCTTCGCTATGCTTACTAAGGTAAGTCAAATCCAGAGCAGCAAGAGTATGCGTTGCATTCGAATTATATCCGTGAATAGTGTATAATGGTTCGTTTTTTTCTTTGAAAATGTCATAAAGCAAAATATCAATTTCACACCCTTATATTTAGAAGAAAAACCAGCGACCATCGCCACAAATAGCGGTTAAGTACATTTAGAAATATGCGTACCCATATTCATTTGTTGTGTAGCATTATTTCCGATTCTTCAGTGCATGTATGAAATGGAACTGCTTAGGTTCAGTTATCCAACTTCCTCTCTGAACTTTACATTAACATAAAATCCTCTTCAAATAAAGACATAGATATAACACATTTATTTTTTCAGGTGGTCTTAATATCCGCTGGCAGAACGATGTTCAGCGGTTACAGAAGAGACATGTTGCCATATTTCGCATCTATCGACTATCCTTGTCCTGCCTTCAAGAATCCTTCTGATTATTATTGTAAGTACAGCGTGTTCACTTTTTAATTTATGGTATAGAAAATTACACAAGCATCAGCACAATGCCATGTCATCAAGAGATGAACGTCTTTATTATACCACGCGATAATTCTAGTAAGTACTAGCGGCCAGGTTCACCATTATGTTCCATTTTCTATGAGCAGTTTTGTTTTTCAGTGGACCTAGTAACGCTGGACGACCTGTCCGCGGCCGCCATGCTGGAGTCGTCGGGCCGCATCGAGGCGCTGGCGGGGCTGTTCGCGGGCGCGCAGTCGCCGCCCGAGCCGCCGCCGCCCGTGCCGCTGCCCGCGCCCGTCGCGCGGCCCAACGTCTTTGTTCAAGCGTTTGCTCTTATCGAGTAAGTTAACGCTACCGGCTACCGCCATCTTGCAAATGAGCTGTTCACGGGACGTAGTCGTTCTTGAGCCATCCCCTCCTAATCCCTCTCTCTACACCTGTTGTGAAGCCCTCTTCGTCCAAGTGTTTGCACTTAACTAGAAAGTATCCATGTTATGCCAGTGGAAACCATTTCTTCTTCTTTAAAACTAACACCATTCCTGTCCTACTGCCTGTTTATTTATTCTTGTAAAATTTTCCGCAGTCAATCAAGGCCTCTTGGTTATTACACGTAGGTAAAAATACTGTTCAGTGTTTTCATTGAGCAGTTTGAGTTACGTTATTATGCTATCCACTGCAGAAGTATTAGGTCAATTCAGATCTACGTAAATATGTAGCATAACATTTGAAATGCATTTGTTCCAGAAAAAGTTTGGTGTTTACTCAAATGACGACGTTATCTAACGTGGTGACGAGGGTGCTTATCGCGGCCATCATGTCGCTCATCACGGGAACCATTTTCTGGGATCTCCCCACTACCGACGCTAAGGTGAGAACCAGTTAGTCAGCAGAAAAAGGAGAAGTTAAATATTTTTTTAACCAGATTGACAGTGAGGCAACAGTTGCTTACCTCCACTTTTAAGTTAACTGATGACAGACTTACTTTGACCGATTTTTACTTTTAATTTGAGTAATTTTAATTGTATTTAATTTATTCCAGTTAACACAAAACGACCGAGTCGGTTTCCATTACTCTGTGATGTGCCTAAGCCTGTGTCCCTTGCTGATGTGGCTGAGCGCGCGGGAAGCTAGTTCTATGAGGAGACATGTAGAAAGAGATGTCGCCGTGCCGTTATATTCCCGCACCGTATTCATGCTGTACGATGTAAGTATTAGGGTCATCCCATCATCATATATGTATAAAAGTGGACAATGTCCACACAAAGAGGGAGTTAGAAAGAGTACATTACATTTTCATCGCATAAAGGGCTGCAGAAGTTTCTCTAGCTGTTTCAAGTTCAGCAAAGTCAAAGAATGATATTTGGTGTCAAGTTCGTATATTAACGTAGATGTAACCGTTTTCTTTCAGCAATTTCTGGAGCTGTGGTCTGCGGTGTTGACTTGGTTCGCCTACCTTGTGCCGAGCTACGCCATGAGCGGCCTTTATGCGCAGACCCCTGGGTCTTTCGATGGATTCTATATCTATTTAGGTATGGCATTACTGTATCCTATTTATTAAGTAGGTACACCCATATTTATAGGTAATACGATAAAAATGTTGACTTCTGACATTGACTGGTTGCCACCATTCTTCTCTCTTTCTTAGTAAGGAATGCCATTCTCGGTATTAATATCTCGTGAGTTGTGAGTTGGTTTAATACATTTAATATTTATGATCGAGTGTCACGATTGTTTTGTATATAAAGTACATTTCTATTTCAGGCTACACTGCCCTCTACTTAATAGCAACCCAGATGATGTTCCGAGCATTTGTGTTCCTGGTGCCAATGGAAAAGACGGCCACTATTCTAGCCGGGTTCTGCTTCCTCCTAAGCACGCTAGCCAACGGGGTCATGCTGCACCAGCAAGATCTGCCGCAGTATTGGAAGTGGCTGGAGTACGTCTCGCCTTCACGGTGGACGATACCGGAGATACTGATGAAGGAAATGAGCGAAACTGCTTTACGAACTAGTATTAGTAAGGAGATGAGATGCACTAACAAGCAGGTGTGTATAAGTTTATCCACATTGTTTTTGTTTATTTATTATTTTTATCCATTCTAGTAGATTACATGTTTTGGTAATTTACCTTTATTTGGGGAAAGACTATCAGAGCAAAGGTTCTCAAAGTAAATTTAAGTCTCCTAGCTATAACTGGGTTCTAATTTTCAATAGTTTAGTTGGCAATATTAAACTCGTCTTGGCATACTTATTTATTTTTGTCGGTCTTAACTACTAATAAACTTCCTATAAACCTAGTATCGCCAATCAAGAGTGCCTTTTATCCTTCCAGAGACCATCATACACCGACATCATAGTGCAATCTCCGTGCCCACCGCCAAACGGCACACAAGTACTTTCAAGTTACGAGTACCTCCGCGCCGACAATCTCTGGGAGTGGTCCGAAGAGAGCTTCCTAATAGCTCTGGCCATATTTTATGCGGTGTTCGCTGTGATTGCCATTTTGGCGTTTGTCTGCGACTGTACAAAGTATGTCAGGAGAAAGGAACGAAATAGTCTGAAGGGACACAAAGTTACGGTTAATACTCCTTGAATGAAACTTGAATTTTGATACTTATATTGATGTAAAAAGAAGTCCTATCAGACTTAAGTGTTGTCGAACAATGCAGATTTCTGATTAGTTAATTAGTCATGGTTATTAACTTGATGTGACTGACATTATGACTAAATCACCTATGTTATTGATTGTCTTTGGTGGTACGCAACAGTATCTGGCGGCGAAATAAACTACCCGTTTATTTCTAACTATGTCAATTAAAGTACCCTTTCTCGCCGCGAGTTACTATCCCACTTATCATGTACTAGCCCGCATGGTCGGCAGATTGGTAACGATTCCAGGGAATAAAGTTTATGAATACATTTTCAATCAAGTCAAATTGTATCGGAAGAGTAATTAATTTTCCGTATAATTTGATGTAAAATTGTTGAAACTGGTTAAACGACATTTTTGTTTGTTATTTATGAAATGAGGTATATTAATGCGTTGGATGCGAACCGGGCAAGCTCATATAATTTAGATTATTTGTATTAATCTAAATTATTTCTAATTTAATTCTGATAATGAAAGATAAATTAAGATCTGATCACTTTTGTATCGCTAGACATTAACTTAATAAATGAATGTACAAAGAAATTATAACTACTTAGCTATATTTTATATTTAGTAGATTTATATTAACTAATTGCGAAAGGCTGACTGTATACCGTCTTCCTTCCAAAATGCATGAATTTGTATGAAAAATGAGCAGAGTGCATGTTTTAGGTTAATTAGACACATATCACAACTTATCTCTTAGTCAATACTTTCATTTCTTCTTCACATTTTTCCTCAAAAACGTGATGTCTATGAAACTGTATATTACATTATCGATAGAGTGAATTCTAACAGAATTGCGCTTTGCTTGTATCCCTGTTGTATGCGTGGGAACACGTACCAAATTGAAAAGCTGTTACTCTGTTAAATTGGTTTACTCTTGGCTTAGGCTGCGTTTCAACTAGAGATGAGTGAGGATGCGTTGCGAGGGATGTGTCTATTAACACCCAATAGAATTACTTCATTCCCCTATACTCGATAAATAATGTGAATCTATTGATTTTAAAAAAACACATTCCTCGCTGTACATCCTCGCTCATCTCTGGTGGAAACGCCGCCTTATACTGTCGCTTTCTCTTTTCTACTTTCGTAGAAAAGTCCTTCAAGCACATAAATAGTTAATTTAATTCAGACTAAAATCCATATATGGTTAGCAAACAGAAGTTTTATCAGATTAATTAGCACGACATGAAAAGAAACCCTAAGTAAACTAGACTAAGCCAAACAATAACTGTATGCGGAGACGGCGAGCCGGTGGGCAAGGGGCCATCTTTGTCGATTATAGCCGCAGCCCTTTGTGTCGATACTACCAAAGAGCCGCAATATATGTAGGTACATTGAGTTGATACCGCATGCAAATCTTCCATGTTGACTGTACGGTGGTACAAACATACCAGAGGCACAAAAATACTACTTAATTACGAATAAGGATATTCGTAATTCCCACGGGTCCAACATGTAGTGCGAATTACTACAATAGAATATGAAACTTCTGCAACATTAGATTTTAAAACAAAAGAAATTCTATTTTATAATACTATACTAAAATAAATGATCCTTTTGAGGATATGATTGCACATAATTCTTAAGGCAATTTAGCAGGCAGGGTGTATTTAGACAGTCTACAAAGTTAAAGAAATGAGTCATAATTAGACTAATAAAATGACAAATTACCTGTCCATACCGTTGGTAACAACTAACAACGTATGTAGAGTCGGACCGCGCTCACTCTGCACTGACTTAGCACTAAAGTTTCAATGCGTAGCAGTGCCATAATATAATGTACCTATGTATATATTTTTGCGGGCGACTTTTCGCTGTCGGGCTCTACAAATAACGAAGGTGTTGTAACAAACACACAATAAAAAAAAATTGTTCGCTACCCTTTTTGAATAAATATGGAATAATAATAATCAGTCTACGGCACAATTAACCATCTTCTTTCCTAGGCGTAATTAATTATATTTTAAGTAGTTTAAAGGAATAAAAGTGGAGCCATATCAATTAGATAATTATTTAATAATTGTTAAGTTACCTTACTTTCGGCATAATAAAAATAAATTTTAAATACGTGTTTCGTTTTATTTCATGATTTTAGGTAAGTACATAAAATTTAAAAAAAAACAATACAACAATAAATTTAAATCCTAAATAAATACGGCAGTCTTACGAACACTATAAATATTGCAACAGGTACATACGAAGGGGCAGATAAATTTTGTATCTTATGATTACGTGCATAAAACTTGTTTTTGATTATCAATAATCGTGTGTATCCGAGTCCTGGTGAAATAATTCATGGTATCTTTTACAGATTTCGCAGAGGCATGGTTGACCGTTTTCGTATAGTTTTGTGCGGCTTAATGTTGGTGCGTCTTCATACTCGGGAGTTTGTTTATGGTCTTCGTCCACGTATCGGCTCTCAAGTAACACTTTAGACACCTCTTGCTGCTTGTCCCTGAAAAAAATAATACATTTACAAAATATTATTCTATTGTTTAGGGAATCTGGCCATGTACCTAGCACATAAATTTATTTTGTATATCTATTTGGATAGTTAAGAAATCTGTACAATGGTAGAAAACCAGTTTTTAAGATCGATCGATTTACAACTGTTTTGATGTTGATGTTGTTTTGATGTTGATTCAGCATTAATAGAGACATATGACACAACGCACGAAAAGTAGATATCTCCATTTTTTTTTACAGTTCTATACAAAAAAACATACCTCTGAGCGTTAAACAGTTGGAAGGCACGAACTTGAAAACGCGAACTGTCGAGACATAGCTGGATTTGTCTCATACCATACTTTGGCGACTTTTAAGATCCCATGTGAATGTAAGTAAACAATGTATGCTATTGAAGTCGTTACATAGAGCTTCTTTTTATTGTAACCTATGTAATAGGGTGTTAATTTCGTGTTTTACAATTTACAATCTCTAAAACCTTGTATGAACTGTTTTTCTTCAACTAAAACCTTTTATGTAAATTCGTTTCTGGAGCATTCCATGAAAACATCAACTTTTTGTCGCTTACGTAACGCTATGGCAGCTACCATAATAAAACGTATTAGCCTTTATGAAACACCAACAATCTTAAAGCCGAGTTATTATATTGCTTTACTGATAATTAGCTTCCTAAATTTACTTCTCTGTGGTATTAAAAATGTGGTGTCGCTTACGTAACGTTTTCATGGAATGCTCCTCCTGTGGTCTTCCGGGTCACTCTTTATGGCATTTTTAATTCATAAAATTATACACGGTTTTTTTGCCTAATGTTTTCTCCATAAGGAATCATCTACCGAGTTAAGTAAAACCACAAGAAATAGATAATTTTAACTATAATTAACATTTACCTTTCAATATCATCATTATAGTCGTTGCCGACGGCAGTGTTCCATGAGTCCTGGGCTAAGTTCACATTGTACACACCAAAATCTCGTCGCCGCTCGCACTGCGCTAGAGTCGGTCTTTTGCTCGCGGCACTGGAGAAATGTATAATTATGAAGGAGAGGATTATATGGCAGGGAGTAGTATAGGTTCTTTTCTGTCTTTTTCATTAGGAATTAGGAGCAATCTGTACTCTGTAGTGAACTTATTACGCATGGAGAGTTCTTGAAAGGTCCTTAGCCGCACGTACCGCCCAGTATTTAAGACTTTATAGGACTTGCATGTAGGACATGGGGAAGAAGGTATAGATAAGTGTAAGTAAATAGGTTAAATAGGTAACTATTTCTTAAGCATCTGCAACGTTAAGACACCTGTCCTTCAACCAAAGTAGTTGGTTTGGCTTTGGCATAGACTAAACGGCATAACTAGAAAGTGCTAGATAAAAATACAACAGAATAATCAAGATGACTTACTCGGAATATGCACAACGGAACTTGTCCGGTACGCGACTGCCACTGGTGCTCGTACGAGAGCCTCCAGACCGCGATCTAGACCGCGATCGGCACTTGGAGCGTGACCGGATGGTTGGACATTTGTTTCTGGAAAGAATTCAGGAAAAGTGACTTAGGCTTCATTTGACTTAGTGGAAAATTTACAATCACCATCATATAGTTAGTAGCAGTCAGAATGACCAAATATATCGTAACACATACTGTTACACAAATAAAGATCTGTATGACTACTATATTTGGTTCCACAACTCTGGATGCTCCTATTTGAGACTATAATTATCGTTATCATGTTAAGATTCTACACGTACGTCCACTGAACCGATTTATGACCTTCGAAATAATTAAGCTCGAAAATAAAACCCTTCATAATTTGTTTTATTTTTTTCTACTACTACTATTTGATTTCCATGGGACGTAAGCTTTTACATAAAATAAGAACTGGTATTTTTTTCTATAGGTACTGTGATTTAAATCAGAGGACCATTTTGGTTTTGGTTATCCTTTGTGGCGAGGGAAGAGGGAAGTAACTAGAGGCGGTAGTGAATAAAATGAAGTAAAATAAAATAAAAAAATGCCTGCAAAAATGCATTACAATGCTGCATTTAATTTTAATTGATAAATAAAACCGGTCAAGATTGAGTCGGACTCGCACACTGCTGGTCCCATAAAATTATACTTTTGTAAAAATGTTGTCTCTGTTATCACTTATGATTAGAGGAACTAAACTTATAAATAATTTTGATTACATGAAACATAGGTTTTGAGGGATGAACTTAACTTTGTTATTTGACAACTGTGACAACTGATACCTACACCTACTTTGGTCCCGATTAGTTTACCTACTGCAAAAAAGGTTAAAATAGCAGAAAAGTCAATTTTGTTTTATATTTGTTGTTATGGCAGCCTAATAATAGAAAATAATCAATAAAAAAATTGTAAATAAGTACTATCATTTAACCGTTTGACCAAACCTAGCAAATTCAGAGATTTTTGTGTTGAAACCCACTTTAAGTTGACTATATAGTATAGCGGCCTATTATATAGTATTAGGGTCTCATCGGTACCCTGTGGAAAAGGTACCCTAAAACACAGTCATTAACCTATTATCAAAGTTGATAAAAACAATAGAGAAAATAACAAGTGTGTTGTTTGATTTTATAGTCATTTATTTATCGGCCGCTACGAATTCACCATGGTGCGCGTATTTGCCATAGTATTTACCGCGTCTTGCATATTTTTCCATGTATCTATTGGCTATGGTGAGTACAAACAGCAACACAATTAACTGACCATCAGTAGAGCTTATAATACCGTTACATACTCATGTAAGGTCAAGGTGGGTAAGACCGTCTACCTGGAAAGACCGTCTACCATTATTTTTATATTAAGCAGAAACGTCTGCTAGCATATAAAAGATATTTAAATCGAAAGAAAAATAGATAAAATTGACTCGCAGCGGGACTCGAACCCACAACCACTGGATCACTAGCCCAGTGCACTACCAATACACACAAAAATCTATAAATATAATTTTTTCTATTTTTCTTTCGATTTAAATACCGTCTACCAACCAATTTACTACATTATCTCTTAGGTCATTAGTGTCATATGAGGGACTTCCCTTAAGAATATAGTATGCCGGTCTTACCCATATTGACCTTATACACTTTTGCACCTTATTACAAAGGAGTAAGGTGCAATAGTGTAAGCATATTATTCACGTCGACTGTACAATAGCCAAATTTTGCTAAAACATTCGTTCTGAAAATGTTTCCTGATAGGCTGAAGCCTTGTCAGCCGTAATTCTAATTGATCGTATAAACACAGTCTCACTAGGATTGCATGACTTTTCCACCTAATGTTTTTCAATAACAAACCTACACAAGCAACTATTATGAAACTGCGATTTAATTTATATAGGGCCCCATTTCTCAAATAACATGTAGATATACATATATATTATATAAACAAGGTCAACTGCTGCAGCAAACTAACTGCCATACAAATTGGTTGTATGTGAACTTGACTGCAATAAGATACCCAATTAATCATAGCTGATAATTTTATATACTTACATATTGCCCATTTTCAGTGGTTTTCGGCGATAAAGCACAGGAATGGAGTGAATATAATATGACAAGGTACCTACGTTATAATGTTTTAAAGTAACTTTTATGTTCGAAATTTAATACTGCCTGGAAGTTAACGAAATCTAAGAAAAACTGTTGACACGCCTGGCCAGTCAAATGACTTAGTCATTTAAATTTACAGGAACAACCCGCATCCTGTACGTAGCATGCTAAACTTATACAGCATGATCGAATGCGCCACCGAGTGCAAGCCGTGGAAGTTGGCATACTATGGAAACTACTGCGGTCTTAGTGGTTCCGGTATACCCATCAATGACATAGACAGGTAACTTCATAAAGCTTGTAATGGACATTTCCAAATTTTTTTTTTGTTCAGTCACAATTCTCGGTTATTGATTGAACATATATAATATATGCATTCACATTCATGCAACTGATTCGTTAGTGAAGCCAAGACGGCTGATCTTTGTAATTAAGCTTTGGTGGTTGGTTACAAGGATCTATAATATCGAGGATCTGCAAAATTAGGATCAATTACTTCTCTATTTAAACAGTGTCAATTTCATCGCTTTAGAAACAAAAGAAAATCTACTTTATTTTCAACACTATAAAGAATAAAACAAGTGTACTTTTTCTTGTATGATGGACCTTCCTAAAACCTATTGTCCAATATCAGCCACGGAACTTTCACTGCTAAAAAAATAGGTTGTATAGTTGTATTTGGTAAATATGTTTAACAATATCATATTATTCGTAAAGTTGCTGCGAACAACATGACGCGTGCTACAACGACAACACCGGGTACTATGGGTGCTCTAGTGACATGTACTTGTCACCATACGGTTGGAGCTGTAAAGGCGGTTACCCGTACTGCCACGACGGGCACGACAAGTGCGGCTATTGGACCTGTGTTTGTGACAAGGCGTTCGTGGAGTGCTTGAATGACGCTGGATGCCATAGCTTTGAACAAAAATCATTATAATAAGCGAAATTAATATAGACTTTTAAAATGTAACGGTTGTTTCATTTCATCATCATTATTATTTAAGTATTATTTATTTTTTCGTTTATACACTGAGCACTTTTAGAGTTGATGCGTAGTATATCTCAACAATTGTTATGAATGAAATTATAAAGTCTGTTTGATTGAGTTCACAAAAGGCGCACAGTTTCTGGCAGATAATATATCGGCTTATAAAATTGTTGATTGTTCAATTTTACGTTACTTAGTATGTTTACAACTTTACTGCCTGCCTCTTATATCGCTTTTGTTTTTTGTTTTTTTGAAAGTATTTTTCTTTTAAATTTTCCTTAGCTGGTTGAATGAAAGAATTAAGAGAAAGAAAAAGTTAACAGAAATAAAATGAGACGTTCCATGGCAAAAGGTACCTTATGGCGGTTGGCGCTTACGTTGCGAAGCATCACATTCGTATTGAAGCGTCGTTAACAATAGCGTAAGCGCTAACCGCCATAAGGTACCTTTTGCCATGGAACGAACGTCACAAATAAAAACACATTATCTGTAATGTTGCAGGTATCTAAGTATATTCCCTGCGAGTGTGGGGTTGAAGCACAAGCAAGCGAAGCTAGCGAAATAATTAGCTATATTTTGAATCACTCTCTTGCTGTACCTGAATGGTAATTTTCGGCACACGAGATGTAAAATAAATTGATAGCCGTGTATACATATTATACTTAATTTCGCAAGGAAAATCGAAAGGCAAGAAAAATAAATTGTAAATGTGTTCTTGAATTCTCTGTGGATTACTCCATGATGAGTTTTCTAAGTAATATAGCCAATGTGTAAATAACTATATTAGCATAAACATGTGTTGAATATCATTTGTAGATATAAATTGTATTGAATAGTACAGACATTTTCTAAATAATAAGAGACAGGTGCGTATAATAATAATATTTTATATTCGTAATAATTGCTAAAAGTCATGTTATATGTATTTACATTTACTCATTATAATGCAATTTTGCGCCCGTACGTCGATCGATTGCCGCCGGTTTTCCTAATTTTAAACCTACTCTACGCTTTTCACTATTCACTGTAAAAAAATAAACCTCTAGTGGCTTTGTATATACATACTTATCACTTTCATTATGATATTTATTGATGTTATCTGCATAATCAAGTAAAATATGGCACACAGCTTTATTTAATAATTATTTTAATTGAGTTGATAAAAACAAATTAACTATTGACGGTAAAAATGCAACATAAATAAATTGGCGAAGTAGGTAGGGAGTCATTTGTGTCATTGTGAATTGAATATGGAACGTGCTCTTTTTATACTTTCTACAATCTTAGTTACCTTTTATGTTTCCGCCATCGCCAAGGGTTCCGGTAAGTAGGTATACGTATAGACACTAGACTTTATCATATATTCTTAAACCTAGTGCTATTTTCTGAGTACAGGTAGGTAAGTCAATGTGGATAAGACCGTCATACTTTATTTTTAAGGGAAGTCCGTCATATGACACTAAATACCGATTAGATAAGGTAGAAAATTGGTTGGCGGACTTTTCTGATAGACGGTCTTACCCACATTTACCTAACAGCTGTTTACATCTCTTCTTCTTGTTCTTATAGCTCTCGCACAAATCCAATTTACCGCTCCGTCATAGGGTATTTAAATCGAAGCAAAGTCCGGGGAGTGACTTTACGTAATAAAGGACTTTTATTGCTAGTAAACCACAAAGTTATTACAAATTGTACTGTTTTATAGGACTTCTAATTTTTTCACTAGTCGCAAAATGATCTCTACAATTTACTTAATTTCAGTGCTGTCCCGCACTGAAATACGGCATGAAGTGAATGAAACAAGGTACGTTTTAATGGTTAAAATGTAATGTTCATGTGCAAAGTTTAATTAACGGATGCCGCCGAAGTTAATGGAAGTTGACGGAAACATGTGGCCAATCGAATGATGACTTTACAGGAACCCCCCACGGGCGTCTGTACGTAGCATGCTAAATCTATACAGCATGATCGAATGCGCGACCAATTGCAATCCGTGGAACTTGAAGAACTACGGAAACTACTGCGGTTTTGGTGGTTCCGGTACACCCATAAATACCATTGACAGGTGAATTTGAAAATATATTCGGTCACTTTGTTAACAGTAATTGGCATGTTGTTCTTAATCCGAATGTAAACTGAATAAAACGTATGGGAATATTTTGTTCACTTCAAGAACATAATGTTTTCAACGTAAGGAAATCTTAAACTTTTAAAAGTAGACAAAAAACATACATGTACCAAAGAGTTATTATCATTTCGTTTGTTTTTAACCCCCGACGCAAAGAGACGGGTGTTATAAATTTGACCGCTATGTCTGTCTGTTTGTCTATCTGAGGACCAATTATGCATTTTATTTTATTTAACAAGTTTTGTGTATGATCAGCTCTATTGTCAGCTGCGAGGTTTATTAATTTTTTTCGTTGAGGGTTTTTAAAAGTTTGTGTTACATTTTACACAGTATTTATAGTGTTTGCTATATTTTATTAGATGCTGTCAACAACACGACTTTTGTTACGACGAGAACGCACGAAAGTACGGCTGCTCCATAATCATATACGTGGCATCCTACGACTGGAGCTGCGACTTTAGCTTCCCATTCTGCCACGGACCGGACACGTGCGGGATATGGACTTGCGTCTGTGACAGGAAATTCGTGGAGTGCCTGAATGATGCTGGGTGCCCCTAGCTCTGAAGCACAACTAATTAGGTGGCAGCGGAATATATGTAATAAATATATAAACTTTTCAAGAGTAAACTGCCGTTTCTGTTGATCATTAAAGAAGCTACAGGTCTTTTTTAATGAAATTAGGAGGCAAACGAGCAGACAAATCGCTTGATGGTAAGCAATTAATTACCGACGCCCATGTATACCTGCAAACACCAGTCGTCCATTAATACTTCCTATCAAATTTTAAGACTTTAAGCGTCCGTGCGCGCGGGCGTGATTGTGCGACGTGCCGGCGACGCGAACGACAACGCGGACCGCCGCTTGTCAGTCTTTAAAATGGAGACCTATTAGCGTAGTACTTATTTATAATCACCTGTGATATTCTGGAGAATGACAGACAGTTTTTTGCCTCGGCCCTAAGCGAGGCACACAGTCGCAGTAGGCTACATTTTTTACGTTCATTAAGTTCGTATTCAAGTTTTGCTGATCTTCGTACCATACTTCGTCTATGCGCACCTTTGTAGCTATCTCGATCTTTGGTGAAAGGATACCCTAAAACACAATAACTATAGATAAATACTTGTCAACATTTATTTCATATTCAACAGCTATTTTTACTACTCGAGAACGGCTCGTAAGAGCGCGAAATTTAAAGATGGCCTTTTTAAATTTCGTTTGAGTCCTAATAATCGATTAGATTCTTAGTTTGAAATTAAAAAAATAGTTCACCTACGTTTTTTGTACCTACGCTTGAAAAAACGTTGAAACTATGATACCTTAATCAATAAAGAAAGTATTAGGTAAGCTCCATTCCTAACAATATATATTTTCTAGTCTACTTTTAAAACTGTTTTTTTTTATATGATTCTACATATTCTTCTTCTTCATACCCAGGAATTTAATTACACTGACCATAGTCTAAGGCCAAGCAGCTCATGCTTGGAAATAACTTACAGATTAGCAATTAAATAAAGATTGCCAATCATTGATACATTCACACCCTCTCACAGGATACTAGGTGGTTATTACAAAGAGGTGTTTTAAATCCTAAAGCACCAAACCAAAGATAATATGTAATACATAACCAAAGTAAATATAGAATTAGAAATTGAATGAATAAATTCGTATGAAATGATTAATATCGATTTTAATAGTGGTAGTACTGTATGTAATTCTCCACTTTTACTACTGTCATGGTTTATTTATAAAATACATATTATTAAATAAAAATAAATCCAACTTCAGCCCTATGTGTTAAAATAGTCAAAGGTAGTACTATTAACCTTGTAAGGCTGATGAGATTTTAGAGTTTAAAACCACTTCTTGTTTTATAGAGAGTCCAAACACGAATTTTAATTGTACTTGTACACTTGTACACTGCCTTACAAGGTTAATTTGATTGAAGGTACAACATGAAATCAATAAAAAAATGTTCAATTTCCTTACAGGGAACTTCTTTGACCTCCGCATGAGCAAATCCACCCCATCACAGCAACACATCTTTGGTGGGAACAGAATGTCGCTGAGAGACCCAAGGTACTGGGCTAGGACATTGCATTCACCAGAATCACAGCTCTGGCTCCATTGCACGAGCTCACAATATAAAGTTTCATCTTCTGCAATTTAAATGTACACTTAAATTAGTTACCTAAAGAAATTGGTGTAACCAGAGTTATTTTTCAGAGAAGCCCTGGTCTCTAAATTCAAACATGCCATAGAATGGGTAACTGAACACTCAGCCCCTTCCTCATACATGCCAAATGTTATTAAATATAGTTTTAAACATATTTCAAACTATTTGCCAAGTAAATGTGATTAAAATTTTATGTTTTTTTTTTTTATAATTTTGCAAGACCCTGGAACCTGTGGTAACCAAACATACTCTGACACATTTTTTCTTATATTATTATCAATAGAGCTTGTGATTCTGACTGGAAATAACAAAAACAATGCTAGAACTAAAATGCAAGTAAGAGATACAAGTTTAGATATGCCTGTTCATTATGTTTTCCACTGAATATTATATTAAACACAACATTTAATTATAATCAAGAATTAAAATTAATAAGTACTTTATAATCAATAAATATAATAACTTTACTTACTTAATAAACAGCATATGTTACTCAATGCACATGTTTCTTGAGACCTCTTTCGGAAGTATAATTTGTCATTGAACTGAAGAGGAAAGGTAGGTGGCAGCATACAGGTTTCATAACTTGTTCCTAATGCGAACACAATAAGTGAGACACCACCATCTTGACACAGCCACACGCCAGGACAAGAAACCTGAGAAATATATAAAATGTACTCAGTTTATTTAGCTTCAATATTATGTACAGCCGTAGATACATACAGCTTAAGATATATACAACCGTTTCAAGTTAAACACTTAAATAACGTACATATCACAAAGAGCAGGCATTTCTGGCTTTATTTAATGAAATTTTAAAAATATACAAAAGTAAACCTCAACCAAAAAGTGCTAAACTTACTCTCTTCACAACAATTTCAACTGTAAGTTCGATAGTTTTAGGCATTATGCATACTTTTTAACTTTCCATGTCGAATGTCGAATGCAATTCGTCGTTTCTAAAAAATAGTCAAACCATTATGATAGTGGAGTAGACTTACCATCTAACTTTTTGACAGTTTCAACTCTGACAGTGACATCGAGATGTTACTATGGTAACAAACCATACACATCATTCCGTTTAGAAATGTCTCGCTTTACGCTTAAGTCCGCCTTACGACCATTTTATGAAGTGATGCCATAGACCATAGACATACCATTAACCTAGACGGAGCGTGCTAATAATAATACCACGATGGAAAGGGATGGTCTTATGTAACTTTCCATAGATATGGCAGAGATGGCGCTATTTTCGTCCGTCCTTGTCATAGTTTCACTTTTTTTTGTTCCACTCCAAACTGGTCCCTTCAGAACTGTCAAAGTTGGAGGGGAACAAACAAATACAATTAGAGTTTTCTAGGCTTTTCAGCCAAAGTTGCGGTAATTAATACAGAATAGGCTAATATTTTTGTTAAAAAGAATATCCTGTTTAAGCAAAACTATAGTGAATTGTTTCATTTTGGGTCACAAAAGCCAAAATATCTTTGTCCCTTACTGGCGCTCGCGGATACGTTCTCCAGTCTTTATTCCTCCTAGAGTGATGCACATCACGTCGTCATGTTAATTTTATCTATTGTTGATTATTTGGATCCATTAAGTAAACATATTATTTAGACTAGGAGGAATAATGGCAATTAAATGGTATGTCTATGTATCAAGTATCAATGTATTTAGATTATAGGCCAGTAAAAATCGACAATAAATTAACGAAGCATGATGTATCTCTGATTTTTTAGTATGTTGTTTGGACCGATTAGGACTATATATACACAAGATGCAATACGCAAAAAGTTGTGGAATTTTTTTTATACACAAAAAACCGCAAAAATTTGGGGATTTTTTTAGATTCTGCTGTGTGTCTCCTAATCCATGCATTTCTTGTCAAAAGCTCCTATAAGGGTTTTGAAGAACATTAAATTTGTGATAAGGTAAGCCTAATTGGACCTCTATACGTCAATTGGTTACGGAAATATGACCCTTTGAAAATGGGTAACTTTTTGCCCAAGTCGATAATTTAAGTATTATACCATTTTTGAACCCAAATTTTGTAGAAATTCTTACACCTACGAAAAAAAAAATTATTAGAAATTTTAGGCAATTTATTGAACTTTAAATTAAATGTAAGAGGGGGTCTGTAACCCTAGTACTTCTCTCAATATTTCAGAAAAACCCAAGACGGAATCGAGTTTGTCTAGGTATGTTCCATGAACTTTCCTATTTTTAGTGTTTTGCATTAGTATTTTTTTATACAACGACGGTGGCAAACAACCATACGACCCGCCTGATGGTATGCAGTTATCGTAGCCTATGGACGCCTGCAGCTCCAGAGGATTCACATGCGCGTTGCCTACCCTACAATGAAACAGAAGGTTTGAAATCATTAAATAGACAATTATATGTATTGTTATATAGACATAAGTGATCATATGTACTTACTTTCTCAATCAATCAGTCAATCAAATTAGACACATATGTAGAGTCGAATACCTACTCTGTCAGATAGGAAGATAGTGTATTTTAAAAACACTAGTGCTAGAAATCAACCGTTGTGGACGAGTACGTGAGTTTAATAAATAGACCTCATAATTTTCGTTACTCTATTCAATAGATAGGTCTCCAATTGGCGGGTCGTCAGAGTTGGAGTTGGTCATGATCATGAAGTCCTCTCGAATGATGGAAATGGAAGCATTCCGGTAAGTTTCTCTAGAAGCTCTTGCATTTGCAAAAGAGGAGTCCTTATTTTTTTAGTATTTTTGTTTCCATAGTTTTTAACATTACATACATAAGTATTAACATAAATCTAAAACTTCGAGCGCGCCGTGCCAAGGGTTAGCGCTTTCTGAATCTGAGCCTTAATCCTTTACACAACCTTGAAGCGAGTCTCAAGATGTCGGTCGAGAAACTTCGGTATGAGATCGTTCGCTGAAACAACTATCAAAACAATGATCGCAGTATCAACTTCCCATATGCCGGTTCCCTCGTCAGCCAAGTTTAGTTACTTGCTGGACTTTTCTGCCTACATGAGGGTCTCCTCACACGGGATGGTGATGTCAATGAGCATTGCTCGGCGTTACAAGCAATCGATCATCAGCACCGATATATATGCTTATTGGCTTAAATATTAGTCCTGTCCGCGATAACAACAGAGCAGAGACTGGAACTGGTGGCGCAGGCGAGGGTAGTACATGAAGTATGCCACCTCGCCGTCCAGATGAGCGGTCTAATCTTAAGGACAACCTGCTAGTGTATAATCCTGACTGGGACTTTATCTGCGCAAAGTACTCGCTGTTAGCAAGAACGATGAGAACGATCGGAAATGATATACCTGACTCTTATTGCAACAATGGTGTTCCGAACACATGATAGAAGTCTGCGAAGCCGATGCTAATGACACGAAAATATACGGGGTACACTAAGCGCATGCTGTCCATGTCGTACAGAAAGATACAACACTCGCACACGGTGAAAATCACTATTGAGATTTAATGAAATCTAAAATGTACTAAGGCTAATTGTTGAAAAAGACCTTTCTTATTCTTGTTCTGTAATATTTTAGTACTTTATTATTATATAGGTATAGTACTATTACGTATCTGAGGTAGGTAGGTATATTATATTCAATGTATAGAAGCAGGTAACTCACGTTTTATATAGTTAATAAAAACTAATAGAATGTTGCTTGTAAACTTATAATATAAAACGTGAGATCTCACGATAGTTTTGAGGTAGGTATATTATTTTACATTAGTTTTCACATACGTCTTTATCCAGACACCTAAAGAAATGTGTCATTTTTATTTTATTTCATATTTAATTCTTTTGTTAAATAAGTTTTACACATACCTTACATTTGCTAACTAGGAAACCCCTGTAGTCTGATATTACGTATTACTTTGTACTATAGTTATTATATCTTTTTCAGGTACACAATATTATATTACATCCCGAGGGAATAACGAAGGCTATTTTCCTTTAATATACATGCATAGTATAACAACTTTAACAAGTAATCTTTATGAAGAAATGTTCCATAGGTACATATTTGTTAAATGCGCATTTTACCTCGCTTGGGTTTTTTTGAAATTATGACAGAACTACGAAGCCTACAGAGCCCGGTCTACATTTATTTTAAAGCTTATCAAATTGCCTATAAATCGTATCGCATAAGTTGTACTAGTTGGATCAGTAGTGTCGATGCAATTGTAGCCCACAAAAAGGCTATAACTAAAATTTACATATTTTTTAAAAACCGGCCAAGAGCGTGTCGGGCCACGCTCAGTGTAGGGTTCCGTAGTTCTTCGTCCGTCACAGTAAGTCTTCCCACTTAAGAGTTAAAAATGGGCTATTACATTGTTGTTAACATATTAATATTAAGTACAGAACCCTAAAAACGGGTCCACGAAGGACGGTGACAACTAACCTTTTTCCGGAGCGGTACCGCGAACATAGAAGTGCGTATATATTTGGAACATCTTTCTCTTTTACTCCAAATAAGGTGTCGTAAACCATATTCGTAAATTTCGGACGATTGTCTCTGTCACTCTCTTAACGCCTTAATTGGAGTAAAAGAGAAATGCTCGACAAATACGGACTTTGATGTTCGCGGTACCGGACCTGATGTGATGAAGTGTGTCTTATCATTCAATAGAGATTTTGACAGCCGTATCTTAGGGAATAAGGGCTAATTTATTAACAATTTGTAAGAAACTATCGCCTTAACGACTTTAGTGCTGGAATAATATAAAATACCTATTTTGCTCGCAAAAAAGCCTAAGATAGGTGCAATTCTACGGCGCTTCCGTTTTTCTCAAGCGACAGCAGAGGCCATTTTGCCAAAAACGCGTAAGATGTATGAAATCCTGCGGCGCTTACAGTTTTTTCGAGTTGATAAAGTTTGTCTGGGGGAGCAATATCTTCGTTTCTTAGTATATTACTCGATTTTTTTCATACGTCTTCACCGTTTATACCTTCCCTGAGCTACTACAAATATTTCAAGACCAAAATTAGCCAAATCGGTAAAGCCGTTCTCAAGTTATAGCGTGACGAAGAGAAATAGGTTAATTTATATATATATTTTTTTTTTCAAAAACTATTGAACCTATCAAGTTCAAAATAATTTTCCTAGAAAGTTTATGTAAAGTTCATTTGAAATTTTTTTCATATTTTTGAAACTTGTGGTTCAAAAGTTAGAGGGGGGGGACGCACTTTTTTTTACTTCTGGCGCGATTATTTCCGAAAATATTTACATTATCCAAAAATGATGTTAGTAATCCCCAATTCATTTTTAAATACCTATCCAAAAATATATCACACGTTAGGATTAGAATGAAGAAAAAAATCACTCCCCACTTTCCGTATAGGGGGGGTACCCTAAGAAAAAATTTTTTTCGACTTTTTATTTTTGCACTTTGTCTGCGTGATTGATATACATATTACTACCAAATTTCAGCTCTCTAGTGCTAACGGTCACTGAGATTATCCGCGGACGGACGGACGGACGGACGGACGGACAGACATGGCGAAACTATAAGGGTTCCTAGTTGACTACGGAACCCTAAAAAGTGGCCTATTTTCAAAATGTTGCCATTCCGTGACCAATAGCCCTATTGATCTCTAATTAGCTTTAATTTATCACAAATTTAATGTTCTTTAAAACGTATATAGGAACTTTGAACAAAAAATGCATGGATTCGGAGACATAGAGATTAATCTAAAAAAATCCTGAAAATTTCGTGGTTTTTTGTGAATATTTTTTTTTCCACAACTTTTTGTGAATTGCAAACTCGTGTGTACATAGCCCTAATGGGTCCTAATAACATACTAAAAATTCAGAGATACATCATGCTTTGCGAATTTAGCTATTTTTTGTGTCGATTTTGACTGGCCTAATTAGAAACTCTTGCATGTCTAAAAGTTCGGCACTATTCTAATTCTAAACGTACCTATTCAATTAATTCAATACGTCACGTCACGTCAGACGTCAGTTTAGTTTACGGTGTCGGTTCCAGTTCAAACATTGTTTGTACTTTCGTTGTTTTAAATTAAATGTTAGGAACGCAGAAATAAAAGGTGTTTAAATTAGAATTTTGTTATTTCACAAATTTTGTGCAAAATACTCGAGCTTCACCAATACTGAAGTTTAAGGTTTAATAATCATAAATAACTTAATCACAAACTTGTTTTATAAAGCTGTTTTTTTACTTACTATATATTTGCCTATTACTTGCAGTGTCACAGTTGATGTTGGCGTGTTTGCATGTTGAAATCTTTTCAAAATATGGCAGCAGCAGCTACATCGCCTTGTGTTATTCACTGGTTCCGCCTGGATTTACGTATTCACGACAACCTTGCTTTACGAAATGCTATTAACGAGGTGAGACAACCAATAACCTTAAAAAAACTTTACTTTTTTTAGTTATTAATTCAAATTTTGTCACCTTTATTATAATATTCTTATAGTACAGTCAGCAGCAAAAGTGTCTGAGCGGGTGAAGTGTTCAAAATGACCTACATGCACTCTTATTCTCTTGACAATAGAGATGTGTTGACCTCATTTTGAACACCTCAACCGCATAGCCACTTTTGCTGCTGACTGTACAACCTATTTCATTCCAGCTCCATGATATGCTATGGTAAGCTTATTAGCATTATTTGTTTCAGGCAGAAAACCGCAAGTTCTACCTCAGACCTGTCTATGTCATGGATCCTGACATCAAGGATAAGGTTGGAGTAAACAGACTGCGCTTTCTAATACAAAGTTTAAATGATCTGGATACTAATTTGAAAAAACTGAATACTCGCCTGTATGTCATAAAAGGAAAAGCAGAAGAGAAACTACCAGAGCTGTTTGATGCATGGCAAGTGAACAACTTAACAATGCAACTTGATATTGATCCTGAGCTTGTGAGGCTAGATGAAATAATAGAAGAAATTGCTGAAAAAAAAGATATATTCATTGTGAAAAGGGTCCAACACACTGTTTATGACTGCAACAGTGTGTTAAAGAAAAATAATGGAAGTGTTCCCATGACATACCAGAAGTTTCTATCTTTAGCATCAGAGCAACCTGTCAAGGCATGTATAGAAATAAACAAACAAATATCTGATTGTTGCCGCCCATCCAATCATGATTCTCAAGAGTATGATGTCCCTAAATTAAGTGAGTTGGGAATTGATGAGTCCACTCTCTTGCCTTGCAAATATGCTGGTGGTGAGACAGAAGGCCTAAAAAGACTAGACATGTACATGGCTAGGAAAGAGTGGGTATGCAAATTTGAAAAGCCAAATTCTTTTCCAAACAGTCTTGAACCAAGCACTACAGTACTAAGTCCTTATATTAGTCATGGTTGTGTATCAGCAAAATTATTTTATCACAAATTGAAAGAAGTTGAAAATGGCAGAAAACACACTGAACCACCAGTGTCTTTAATGGGTCAACTAATGTGGAGGGAATTTTACTACACAGCTGGAACAGGCACTGAAAACTTTGACAAAATGGTTGGTAATCCTTTATGCATTCAAATACCATGGGGTAAAAATGAGGCTCATCTGAAAGCATGGGCTGAAGGTCGAACAGGATACCCATTTGTAGATGCCATCATGCGCCAGTTAAAGCAAGAGGGCTGGATACATCATTTAGCCCGACACATGGTAGCTTGTTTCCTAACCAGAGGAGACCTGTGGATATCTTGGGAAGAAGGAGCTAAAGTTTTTGAAGATTACTTACTGGATTATGATTGGTCTCTTAATGCTGGTAACTGGATGTGGTTGTCAGCTTCAGCTTTCTTTTATAAATATTTTAGAGTCTACAGCCCGGTGGCTTTTGGAAAAAAAACTGACAAGGAGGGTGAATACATCAAAAAGTATGTTCCAGAATTAGCAAAATATCCTGAAGCCTTTATCTATGAACCTTGGAAAGCACCAAAAGAAGTCCAACAGAGAGCTGGGTGTGTTGTTGGTGAGGGGTATCCTCGAAGAATTGTGGAACATGACAAAATCCACAAAGATAATATGGCAAAAATGAATGCAGCTTATAAAGCAAATAAAGAAAAGAAAGAGAGGAAATCTTTGAAAAGGAAGAGAACTGATTAGGTAACAATATTTTTTACTGTTTAGTTTAAATATCAAGTACAAATTATCCTATAAGAATGTGTGATGTATCTTAAGAATAAAAAAAAGTTTTCTTTTTAAATATTGATTTAAGATTTATACCTGCATCCCACATGCCAGTCATGCAATGCAGTCTTGCAACATTTGCCAATAAACAATAAGTCCAATAACAGTTAAAGAAAGAAATATATACTAATCGATTTTTCCTAACTAATGTGTAAAAAGTGCACTTTTCGCACGCTTCGCGTGCGTAAATTTCACTTTTTAAGGCACTTGCTATGAAAAATTAGGTTCGATACTCGTGTAAAAACTTCTTTAAGACTCGGGTGTTTGTCACCCTCGTTTCACTCGGGCTCCAACGTTCACCCTCGTCGAAAAAAATTTTTTTTTCACTAGTATCGAAATGTACTATTTTGGGGTGATATTATAGCGTAACAAAAAATGGTTTGATTTTCTTAGACTATTTAGGTAGTACTAGAAAAACCCTGGGCAACATATAATTTAACATATAACTATCAATAAATAAAATTAAGCATCAACATTTAACGACTGATGTACGAGAGATAGTTAATAGTATTTACGTCGACAATGAATTCAAGAATACGTAGTTACTTACACTAATCGTAAATTTAGAATTTAATTTGTGACGAGTTTATTACTCTCAATGGACGCTTTACTTAGTTCGCTGTGGATATTGTAACGTATTATTTTTTTGCAAGTACCTACCCTGTGTTCTTTTATAAAATGCACTATGTGATGAAACGAGTTAAACGAGAAATGGTAGGTACCTACCTATGTCTATGTAATAGGTAAACGAGATTAAATTTTAATGACGGAAAAATAAATATTTGTAGATACAGACCTACATTATAGATGTATTAAATATAAGAATAGATGATTTAACCAAGATATCTTTCAGGTATGTTTTTGGTAACCTATTCAGGTATGTTTTTAGTAGCAGTTAGTGCAAGGAATTTTAATATATGTCTACTGGCCTGGAAGCCGTTTTGTGAAAAATGTCTATAAGTAAAATGTGCTTTACTTTCGCTCGCCGAGTTAAAATAAACGGAATCGTGATCACAAACAATTGTTTGTGAAGTGATAAAGTAAATAAATGAAGTAAAACCATAGAAGTAGGAAGAGTAAAACAATCATTTGTAAAATATTATTACGATTATGTTTATACAACTTTAGACAACTCCAAAGGCGAAATATCTTCCTTTTTAATAGTCTTTTGTTTAAATTGTATTAAATAGGTTAAACAAAAATAAAGAAAGACAAAACAATAAAACAGGGTATTATCTTTTTTTTTTTTTTTTTTTTTTATAAATTATGGCCCCATCGATATTGTCGATGATTCCGCCAACGTCAAGGTTTAAGAAGGCACGTGCTTTATAAAAACAATTGGTCGGTGATTATCAACGGTGCGGTTCTCTCAGCTGAGGATTGAATGTAGGCTATCTATAAACATGACAAAACAGACATATATCATTAGGACTAACTATTACAAACACAGGTTGTTGTTTTTTATGTGTTTAGCTAAAACGTTCACAAACGGGGAGGTAACTAATGTGAGAAGGAAGTTTATGTTAACCGGTCGGGGAATTTTGGGGGGAAGAATATCATATAAGGGAGTGACAAGACGACTACAATCCCAAAATATGTGTTCGAGAGTACCCTCCGCTAGGCCACATTCGCACAGAGAGTGGTCTCGAACACGCATTTTTTTCAAGCGAACAGGTGTACAAACGTGGCCCAGACGAAGGCGAATGATGGTGGAAGTTACGTTCTTCGGCAATGGCTTTCTGGTACCAGAGAACCATGGTTTATGTGGAATATCTGGTTGGAGTCTGCGAAAATGCATAGCGGTCTCCAAATGCGTATTTTGCCATCGGGTGCTCCAGGCATCTCGTAAGTGGGTCAAAGCTTGGGCTTTAATGTCGCGAGGGAAGCATCGGTCATACTTGTTGCAACCAATCGTTATCGCTTCTTTAGCACAATGGTCAGCTATCTCATTGCCTTTTATTCCGCTATGGCTTGGTATCCAAGCTAATATTACTTGAATGTTCTCCATATGACATTTATAAAGCAAGTCCTTAATCTTTAAGGTAATGCTGAAGTTTTCTTTAGCATGAAAGGGTCGTTTAACTATATCTTCCAGGCAGCTCAACGAATCAGTAAAAATAATGGATTTATCAATGTGGTGGGAGTAAATGAAAGAAACGGCCTCCAACAATGCGACCGCTTCGCCAGAGAATACCGAGTTACCAGGAGGAAGTTTAAAGCTCAAAATAATTTTATATCTGGGAATCCACACTGCTGACCCTACAGGGCCGTCGTTATTTAATTTGGACGCATCGGTGAAAATTGACAAATAATCTGGGAATCGATCTGATAATACCGTATTAAATATAAAATCTGCTCCAATTTGGTGTTTGTATATGCCTAAACTGAAGATAACATTCGGCTGGTAAATAAGACTATTATAACTTGTTTCAAAGAGAGGATTTTTGTAGTTTTGAAAAATTGGAACCGGTAGATCTAAATACTTTTTAAAACTGTTAACCAGTAAAGGAGGGTTTTTGTGTAACCAGTAACGTGAAGAATCTACAAGTTGTTGAAGAGAATCTAATATTGGAAGCAGTGGATGGGATGCTGTTTGAAGCGTCTTGAATAAAAACCTGTCCGCCAAGAACTGTCTTCGCAAAGAATAAGGAGGGTCCAAACATTCCACCTGAAGGCCAATTGTTGGAGAAGACCTCATAGCCCCTGTAATAATTCTTAGACACCTAGCTTGTATACGATCCAATCTACTTAAAGCGTTCTTGTTGCAGGGTTCCAGAATAATGCTGCCGTAATCAAAATGACTCCTTATTATTGCGTTATATAAAAGTTTCTGACAATAAGGGTGTGAACCCCACCTTACACCAGACAAACGACGAATGATATTAATATTTTTTTCTACTTTTTGACACAAGTAATTAAGATGGTTTACGCCTAGAAGCTTGGAATCAAGAATAATACCTAAGAATTTAACTTCATCTGCTATCATGACATTTTTCTCTTCGATCAAAATATTCACTTCCGGAATGTAGCGTTTTCTAGTAAATATTAAGGGTATTATCTTATCTTCGTCGATAAAATTGATTCTGTGAAAAACCCTATAATGTCATTGTCAAATGCCAAATAATTGTCAGCTGTCAGCTGCGTGTCACGGCAAATGTCAAAGTTTGATGTGCCGAAAAAACCCTTTTTGGGTACTTGCGGTAAATCTTTGAATGTACAAGTTATTTTATAAATGCAAATATTATATAAAATGTGATCAAATACCAAAAACTGCTTTAAAGTATTATTGCCTAATACAACAATGCCGACTAGGTGACGTGTGAAAGTCCACCATGCCATAAGTCTACACTACTTAAGGTATGTATTAACTTATATATTTGATAGTTAACTGCGTCTACGTCACAAGTAAATACACTAATTACATAAATCAAAGTTACTAGTGGATTTATCACCGATCAATCACTATTCTTTCCGATTGGCGGTGAGCAAGTACGTTACCGGTAATACGCCCATTGTTATGCTTGTTTAGTTACTTACTAGTTAAGTTTTATGCAGACTTACTAAGTTACTATGCTTTAAACCTGTGTAAAAAAACTATATCTGGCAAAATCACTGAATGTCCCATGTGGTCATTTAATAACATACTATACTGTTTAGTATGCTAATAAAAAAATAAGATAATGAACCATTCATAACAAGTTTAAATCTCAATCAACTATTTTATGTTACTCGTTGCCATGGTTACGGTCCCCTGGGTCACTCTTAAAAATCAGGTTTATGCCATTTAAATACACAAAACATGCATATTTGTGGTACCTACATGTCTTCCTTAATGGGTTGCCTACTGAGCGCGTCAGTAGTATGCCACATTTCTGGTAACAAACTATGCTTCAGTTGTCCCCTGGCTGATGGGACAGAATAACAACAACAGATAGTTGATTCACTATTATATTACTTACACTAAGTCTTGGACAAAGAGCTGCCACATCCTGCCTGATGGTATATTTCTTTCAGGTGCTGGTCATAAAATAATATAAATTTTCTGTATTGTCAGGCAAAACAAATTTCTTAGTAATGGTAGTACTAGTAGAAGAAATAACCTATACTCAACCCAGTTTTGGGTTATTAGTATATAAAAAGACTATGCTATATAGTAACTCACTGACGGAACTATATGAAGGCACTACACAGATTTAATAGCATTATAATTTGTAATATGTTTACAAATGATTATGAATTGTAATAGCATCATAAATGTTGTCTTATCAGTCCTGCAGGTGCATGCCTGTTATTTATACGGTATGGTACATGTAGGTCATTAGTAGAGTTTTGAGCAATAAAATTATAGTGTAAAGTGTTTTTTAATCACAATAATATACATAATATATTTATATTTATATTGCCATGTAATGCCGGCTGACTAGAATAGCACCACACCATCTCGTCCTACGGATGGGCACCAGCGTCCGTCGAAACCCAATCTACAGCTACTGCGGTCGCCAACCCGCCTGCCAAGCGTAGCGACTATGGAAACAACCCCCCCAAGATGATAAGTCATATTTTTGGGAGGCATATGTCCAGCAGTGGATTGCATACGGCTGAAATGTATATATATATATATACATATATATATATGTATATATACATATAAAGGACTTCCGGTTCGGCAACTGTCAAATTATAACCGTCCTAAGTGTCGTCTGGAGATTTTTATTAAAAATTCAGTGCAAAAACAAGTGCTGTAGTGGAAAACTTCGAAATTCATGTGGCCCGAAGTTCGCAGACTGTGATCACTAAAATTCCGCGGGAAAACTGTGCATTTCTAGAGGAAAAAGTGCCGAAAACTGCTTGTGAACTATATATAACAATAAGTATACATTATAACCTCACATTGATATATACTAAAGTCACTTCCGCCTAGTGACATTGACAGCTGACTGCTAGCGCAGTGTTGCCAGTCAATAGGAACTGATTTACCCCAAATAAGGGTTACCAGCCTCGAAACAGGGATACCAGAATATATTTATTTCTACCAATATAGTAGTAAATTCTAACACCATGTCAACAGAAACGATAATCGAAGCACTCATGAAAAGAATGGAAGAAAATATGAATTTACTAAGGAATGACTTCGAAAAACACACGAATTCGTTAAACACAAGCGTGTCGAAGACCATAGAAGAAAAATTAACTCCGTTAATAGAAGAAAACTTAAAATTGAAAAGTGATGTAAATTTCTTGAAAGACAAAGTACACACTCTAGAAAGAGAAATAAGAAAAAATAATATTGTACTTTATGGCGTGGAAGAATCAGAACGAAATGACACCGAACTATTAGAAACGGTCCTGAAAATACTGAACAATGTGACAAAAGATGAGGAAATAGAAAACTTCGACAAATGGGAACTAAGTGAAGTTCGCCGGCTAGGTTTAAAGAAAGAAAAAAAACACAGACCCATTTTAATCAAACTAACCCTAGCATGGAGGAGAATGCATATATTAAGGAACGGTAAAAAGCTACCCGCCAATATCTATGTCTCCGAGGACTATCCCAAGGAAGTAATTCAAACACGAAAGGACCTTCAAAGTAAAAAGCGGGAAGAAATTGAGAAGGGCAAAATAGCTTTTATTAAGTACGACAAACTAGTAACAAGAGAGAAAACTGATAAAGACAAAACCAATGAAAAAAGGAAAAGAAGTCCAACAAAATCACCAACATCCGATAATGGAAACAAGCACATTGAAAACACACCTCAGATGGCCCCGGCAAAAATAAATAAAACTAATGCCTTTGAATTTCTAAACCGCTCAAGATCAAACTCTCTATCATCTTTAACTAAGCAATAGCAACTACAGTATAATAGCCCCCGGAAGCAAAACAATAGCAATAAAACAACTTCAAACAAGCAACAACGAAAACAACGAAACCAAGAAAATGAAATAATTTCAACAACAAATATAAACAAGAACAAACTCCCCAAGCCGATTGGTCATCGTGGGGATAGCGACCACCACCCTCACCCTCACCTTCCATCATCATCATCAACAACACTAACATCAACAACACTAACAACAACAACAACAACAACCAAGACAACCAAGAGAAAACAAAAATCAAATATAGCAAATTTAAACACCAGACTAGAAGACCACCACCCTTCGACACTACAAAGTAACAATCAGCAAGAAACTAAGATTTATATAGCAGCTCTCAATGTACTTACCCTGAAGAATGATGAAAACCTAAGTGAACTGTCATATGCACTGAACCAAATCAAATGGGACATTGTTGGCTTGAGTGAAGTAAGACGAATGGAAGAAAGAATTATTTCCTACCCAGACTTTCTCCTATACCACATAGGTACAACACCGGGACAACATGGGGTAGGCTTTATGGTCAAAAAATATCTGACAAAGCACATAGAAAAACTGATAGGAATCTCGGAGCGTATAGCTATCATGAATCTGAAACTACCAGGGTACAAGGATCCCTGGTCTATTGTACAAATTTATTCGCCTACTGAACAATCGGACATAGAAACAATAGATGCATTTTACCTTGATCTTAATAAATCTATTGAACAATATTGTCATAAAAACCTGATAGTGATGGGAGACTGCAATGGCCAGATTGGAGAGAGACGTCAAGGAGAAAATGCAGTTTTGGGGCCATACTCATACTGTAACAAGAATAGAAGCCGAAATGGAGAAAAAATTTTCAACTTTGCACTAAGAAACAACTTAACTATCTTAAACAACATATACAAGAAAAACAAGAAAAGAATGTGGACCTGGACTTCCCCAGACGGCAAGACCAAAAACGAAATAGATTTCATAATGTCCAACAAAAAATGCTGTTTCACCAACTTCGACGTTATCAACAAACTAAACTTCAATACAAACCACAGATTAATCAGAGCAGAATTAAGTACAAAAGAACCCAAAAAAGCTAGACCGAGGCGGGAACTAGCAAACTGTAGCCTTGGAAAATACCAATTGGAACAGCTAGCGACAACATTGCAGGATAAACTTAAAGACTTCAAAGGAAACACAACTAATTTAGGAACACAAGAAAAATACAACTACTTAGAGACTATTATTACAACGCAGATTGAACTAACAAAGAGTACTAAACAAGAACCAAGAAAATGGCTGACAACTAACACTTTAAAGTTATTAGAGCAAAGGAAACTCATACTTGAAACAAGAGACACAGGAGACAGGAGAAAACAACTAGCTAAAATTAGTAAAGATATTAAAGAAAACATAAGAAAGGATAGGAAGAACATCAGGATGGAAACAATTGAAAAGTACATATTAAAAACGGGAGGCGTCAAGAAAGCATTTAAAGAACTAGCAACTGCAAAGGATTGGGTAGTCAAAATGAAAAATAAAAGAGGAAAAAAGGACTATGACAGAACTAGCATAATAGATATTGCCACATCTTATTATGAAGAGCTATATGAATACAACAACATATCACAGCATGTAGTGGAAATAACGGATACTGCTACTGTACCCAGTATTCTTCATGCTGAAGTAGAAAAAGCTATAAACACCCAGAAGAGAGAGAAAGCACCTGGACCAGACGGTATAACAAATGAAATATTAAAACAAAGCAAAGAAACTATGATACCAATCCTCACAGACTTGTTTAACCAGATAGTAGAGACTGAAACCATTCCACAACAATGGACAGAATCCAACATTATCCTACTGTACAAAAAAGGTGACAAGCATGAAGTTAGTAATTACCGTCCTAACGTATGCGGAGTGAAATTTGGACAAAGTTTGAATATACAAAATGTAAAAAACAAAAATCTAAAAAAAATATGTGTGTTTGTTAATATCAAGTCTATATATCTGTCAATCAATCTGGTAAGTTTCATAAGGATTGGATGTTTGATTTTGTAATTATGGTAAATAACCAAGAACGCCGTCGTAAAACTGTATGTAATTTCTACAGTATATATCCCCTATGGCCGAAATCGAAGGTGGTGGAACATTTTGTACAAATGGGTGAGAGTCGAAGCACCATTTATAATATTTAAGCGTCTTTTACCTTAAAAACAACCACTGCTAGAAAGCCTGGTTCTGGAAATTATCCCAGCTTGAGCAAGTTTTCTGAGAGAGCTCGACTAAAGAAAATTACCGCCGGCCGTGTTGCTAAATCTTACAGAGAGCTCGGAAGAAAATTTAAATGTGACGAAAAAACTGTCAAAAAATATCTTAAAGACATGAGCATCGATAAGCGGTGTAGAAAATTTAAATCCAGCGTCTCCGAAAATCAAAAATCCACTCAGAAAATACGGCTGCGTAAATTGGTCAAAGAAATATTTTACGCCAAAAACAATGTGAGTTGCGTCATGGATGACGAGTCATATTTCACGTTAGATGGAAACTAGTGGCAAGGCAATTACTATTTTGAGAAGACCAATGGTCCAACTGATGAGAACGTGAAATATATTGAGCATACCAAGTTTCCTAAAAAAGTTTTGCTATGGCTTGCCATCAGGAACGCGGAATGTCCAAGCCGGTGTTCTTTGAATCAGGTTTAGCTGTGAACGCCGATCGCTACATAGAGCGTTGTTTATCATTAGTGCGAGATTTCATAAATACGAGTCATAGAGGAGAAAATGTTGTGTTTTGGCCAGACTTAGCCTCAAGCTATTATTCCAAAAAAACACTTAGCCAAATGGCGGAGCTAAACACCCCATACGCACCGAAGACATCAAATCCACCTAATGTTCCGCAACTTCGCCCTATTGAAGATTTTTGGGCAAATCTGAAGAGGCGAGTATATTGCGATAATTTTCGGTACAAAAATGTGCAAAGCTTGATTCGTAAAATAAAATTGGAGTTGAATAAAATGCCCACATCTATGTTTTCGACAGCGATGGACAAAGTTCCTCAGAACTACCGTAAAGCATCTCGCATGGTAGTAAACTTTTTTTTACATTAATCATTATTAGGTACTTTATTATAAAAACATAACTATTTAAAAAAATCATGGTGTTTTTTTTATTTAAAACAACATTGCACTTTGTCCAAATTTCACTCCGCATACGTTATTAGTCTGATGTCCAACATGTATAAACTATTTGCTAAAATAATATTAAACAGGCTAGAAGGGAAATTAGACTACCAGCAACCCATTGAACAGGCGGGGTTTAGAAAAGACTTCTCAGTGGTCGACCATATACACGTAGTGCGCCAAGTATTGGAAAAATATAACGAGTATCAACGTACATATTATATTGCGTATATTGATTATAGCAAAGCATTCGACAGTCTGTTCCACGAAAAAATATGGGAGTCGCTGATGAAACAAGGAATCGAACATAAGTACATTCGCTTAATAAAAAACATTTATAGTCGCACCACTGCGAGAGTCCAGTTAGAAAAAAAAGGTAAACCATTTAGAATAAGAAAGGGTGTCAGACAAGGAGACCCCCTGTCTCCAAAACTATTTTCGGCAGTACTGGAATCAACTTTCAGAGGCCTTAATTGGGACGACCGCGGTATCAAAGTCGACGGTAGACAACTCACGCATTTAAGATTCGCAGATGACATAGTTCTATTTGCTGAAACCCCGGAAGACATAGAAATGATGATCAACGAACTGGCAATGGAGAGTGAGAAAGTGGGCTTGAAACTTAACCTGGAAAAAACGAAAGTAATGACAAATGGTGATAAGGCAAATGTGTACTTAGCAAACCACAGAATTGAATATACAGACGAATACATATACCTGGGACAGCTAATCACTGAAAATGATCCTGCTGGCAAGGAAGTGGAAAGGCGAGTAACCAATGGCTGGAGGAGATACTGGAGTTTAAAAGAGATCATGAAAGACGAGCAGCTCCATATCAACACAAAGACCAAACTTTTCAACACCTGTATAGTACCTGTGCTTATGTACGGCTGCCAAACTTGGGCTCAGACACAAAACATGACACACAAACTCGCCACCTGTCAACACGCGATGGAGAGAAGTATGCTCAATATTAGGAAGTCAGACAGAATAAAAACCCGTGTCATCAGAGAGAGGACAAAAGCCACCGACATTACACAAAAATAAGGAGATTGAAATGGAGATGGGCAGGGCATATGGCAAGGGCAAAAGCAAATGGAGCAAGATTATAACACAATGGTATCCTAGAGGAAATAAAAGAAAAAGAGCCAGACCGCGGAAAAGATGGGAAGATGACATTAGGAAAGTAGCAGGTGTAACATGGCACAGAGTAGCCCTAGACCGGCACGAATGGAAAAGGTTGGAGGAGGCCTTTGCCGACTGGCAAACGGATCTACAGAAAATACACTTTAAGTAACTAATTGTAAATTATTTGATCCGAATAAAAGGCTATTTATTATTTTATTATTATATTATGTATATTATATATATATATATATATATAATGTATATATAAGGGATACAAGTAATCATATGCAGATGGTATTTTTTTTAGCCTGATTGCTATAAAGTTTAAATTAGCAAGTAAAGTTGTTGCTGCTAGGAACTATGATACATTTTTAAATTATCCTTCCCCATAATAAACCTTAATGGAATGCAACACTTTTTTTATAGAAGCTAAAAGGTTGGGTTAACTACTTTTCAACATTTTCAAACATTCCATTCATTCATTCCGTGGTGGTGTTTCATCTGAATCATTTCCAAATGACCTAACTAACCACAGTCAGTTTGGCTTAGTTTTTCTTTTACTTCAATAGGCTTTGTAAGTGTATTGTTAACCTATGTGCTTATATGAAAGAAAAATCTTTATGCACAAAGCAAATTTTAGTTAACAGCTACACATTTTTAGAAAACTCACTGAATACTTACCTCACTGGATACTGACAGTATAATATACTTACATACTCTACAAATTATACCTTATGCATAAGTAATAAATCCCCTTTTCATCTAGCATAATTAAAAGTACTAAGATTAACAGAAAGAAGTACATTCACTGGTCTATCATACCAGTTAGACCAGTATTTTCACTTCAGATTTAACTATCTGTAGCTAGTCTCATGGTTTTACTTTCCATTGGACATACATAGATGCATAAATAAATATATGTATGTAAAAAAATAACTACATAGTTTAACATAATTGACCAATCACTCAAAATTATATCTGCTAATGTGAGAAGTTAATAATGCAAGAGTTTTCAGAAAATAGTGTTTGAAATTCGCATTACTTAAAAAAAAAAATTAAGATTTAAAAAAAATATCTATTTGGTGCTTGTTTCAGAATTTAAAAGCAATATTTATTACAATACCAAAAAAGGAAAAAAAATATTTCTATATACCTACAGGTTTCATGCTTGATTGTACGTAAGTGTCGTAAATTATAGTTTCTTAAGAACTCAACTAATTGCGTACCTACCTACCTACACTATTTTATATAAAAAAAAAACACGTACCTAATTTTATTGAATGGCAATCGTAGATTAAGTGATTAACATATTACTTGTATTCTATGTAGGTTATAGGTAAATACGCATTGCGTTTCTGTTCTGTATGCACATTACCATGTTACGCGTTTACATAATTCTCTGATTGCGATTTATTAATGAATGATAATTGATGCTCGGTTTGTGTAATCTTTTTCCAAAATATTTATTTATTGATTTAAACTTATGATACGAAACTGAAATAAAATAAAACATTGTAAACCGAGCGAATATTGGCTCAAATCTGAGGAGCGAGTACCTACGCACGGCTTATGATGGAATTTCGGTTCTGTCGCCATTTGACGATTAGTAATCGTGACCATTTTAACTTAATAGTTACCCATAAATCCAGTAAATGCAGGATAGAATTAGAGTTTCTGCATAGTGCAATTCAATTTAGACGAAATTTTAAATAGTCACTTTGACTTGTGATAGAAACTCTTGACCGTTTTGCGTAACAGCATATTCCCTTATTGCACGATGCCGTCGCATGTAATGGTGTCGAATAGTGAACTGTTGGCAATAGTGGTACATACTAACAGCAATATTTGACTGACCATTGGTGGATCTTATGTCTTTTAAGTAAGGTTCACAATTTCCCAGTTAACTGGTGTACGATACAATTGTTCAATTGCTACCGAATAATCTATACGCTAATGGGATAACTCCTTCCTGTTTGGCATTGGTCAGTGCCAGTGTAGGGTTATTGACTACTTACACTTGTCGGAGGACATTTGGTCGATGAAATGTTTATTTATAGGTATTCGATTGAAATTAATTGCAAAAAATTGCAAATACCGTTCACACAATACACAAACTGATTAACATTGAATACCTATAGCAACACAGTTGTCATCTCATAGAAAACTGAAAAAATATACAGGGTGACTATAGCCATTGGACAAAACTGAATAGTACAAATGCGTTAGGATACTTAGAACCAATATACAAAGTATCGTAATAAGTGGTGTAGCGCTTACGAAGAATTTACAATTTTGACTTTGGAGCAACCGGTATGCGTTAGTAGGTCCTGAAGTTAAACATCCTCAATGGTTTTATTTGAATGTTTGTTTATGTTTTGTAGTCTGTTTTAACTAACGGCATTGGCAGTGCTAGTTACGGGCTTCTCAATCTACCAGACGCCCCCAGAAACGCTTACTGGGATATGAATATGAAGAGGCTCCGTAGGTTGATGTCGCGGATGCTGACATTCATCCCAGCTCCGCAACTGACTGAGGATTTGTCGTAGGTGCCGAACATAAGTTTACATTTGTATTAGATCAAACCAAGTTACAAATTTTGATTGGTACCTACTTAGCAACAGAACCCTCTTCTAGGAATTAGGATATTGCCGCTATATTACGCCTAGTAAAATGATTAAGTATAGATAGAGGTACTAAATACTTTTGTTCTTCCTTAATTAAAACAAGAACTGTGAGTTAAAACTTAGCTGGTTGCGGTAAGCTACGTACAGCTAACTATGTAGGTAATTTACGAAACAGCAACTGAACAAACAATACCCGTAGTAGCTAATATTTATTTATTTGCAGAAATGCCATAACCGGCGACACGTGCTCTCCAGCTCGGCAATGGGAGCGGCTGGCTAAAGGAATGGTAAGTCATTACTGATTTTCGGTCCTTCTAACCAGACATTTGGATCTTATTTGAAAATAGATAATTTTATAAAGATATGTACCCAAGAGAGAACTACATATTCCATAATAAAAGACCGGTTGTTCCCTATCATTACAATTAGAGAATTAACTTACGGCCGCACGGTTAATATGGTTTTATTGAGTTGAACCACAAGATATACAGACTGGCAGACCGACAGACCTACCGGAAAAATATACTTTTCCGAACAAAAATCGAACTCGCAACTATTCTGACCCCGGTTCGATCCTTCTGACGACGCTTACTCGATCCTAGGTGAATCTTGCCATCACTTCCTTCTTTATGAAAGCATGACACACATGGGGAGACATAATTTAACTTTTCTATAAGTCACGATAATTGGGCACACTTTTCTGAAAAATCGCGTAAACTAGTATAACCCACAGACGACTGATAGAATGTAATTATAATTACGTTTCGTTATCCTAAACAGAATTAATGTTTAATATTGTCTTCGGTTGACACGATAATTATTCATGAAATAAAGCAAATGAAAACGGATTATATCGCGTATACCTATTTCCTACTAATTTCAACATTCCGACGTTTCTGTCCACCCGATGACCACAAACGCTGCTAAAGGGTTAGAAACGTCGGGATGAAGTTTCAATTAGTATACGAAATATAAATCCGTTTTCAGTTGTTTTATTTCAAAGAATTGATGTAGTTTGTATATCTGTGGCATTTAGTTATGATCACATTTACATTTTGTCTTATTTTATACATATAATTGTAATAACTATAGGTAGGTTGCGTGCATTACCGTTCAGTTATTAGTAACCCTATATCTGACTTCCTCGAAACGGGCTTTGCCTAGTGTGGAAAGTTTACTGTTAATTCGTAAGTTTAAATATAGATACCTACGTAATGTTTGGTTAATAGAAAAACTGTATATTGCCTAAACGTGACAAGGCCGTAACGGTATTTCGGGATCATTACTTAAAAGAACATTATCTTTCAGTCTTGCCATTTGACCCCATTTTTGTAATGGCACGGCATGAAAAGCAGCTTCAATTGATAAAGATGATACCTACATTATCAAACGCTATCGACATGCCCTTGACATCCATTTGTATGGAGCAATGATCTCGAGATATTTACCGTCGGGGTGCTTGTACGCACGTAATAAAACTATCTAATATTTGTTAGGTTAAGTAACACTTTGGCGAACAGTACGCCTATAGGGGTCGCGTGTGTTTTTGTTTCTTATGGTCTATTTGTATGACAGATGACGTCATTTACTGTCCACCAACGTGTTAAGTTTGTAATTAACGCTGTGGATGAATATAGATAGGTACTCGTGTGTAGGATAGTCTGTTAAAATAGTGTGATTGACGCAACAATGCATCACGTTTGCAGTTGAGCGTATGCGCCAGTGACGTCATCGCGATAAATTTGATAAAAATTGTTATTTTACCCATTATGAGTGGAACTTCTTATTTAATGGGGTTGTAAAGTTGTTTCACGATGTTTATATTATCTGATCGAATGATCACTATGAATTATGCTGATCCTCTTCGTGTCGTATTTCCTTCATTTCTGAGAGTCGTGATTTACCAGGTGGGACATTTATTAAGTCGTGTGCTTACAATGTCGTAAAAACCACATATTTAACCAACGCGTCTATCCTGAAATAACATAAAAGTAACAGGACAGTAACAGGCTTTTGGAAACAGAATCGCAGCTCGACAGATTTCACACCGCCAACACACGTGAATATTTAATGGAATGAAACTAATTTAACAAAACAACTACGATTAGTTCAGAACCTGGCAAGCGGAGACGTAAGCAAATGACACGTTTGTTTTTGAATAGATATAACACTTCTGTTTTGAAAGTACTAAAACCGAAACCCAAGCGGGTGTTTAAAACCAATCGGAAGTTCCGACTTAACGGAACCAGAACCGGAGATCTGTAACATCCCTAGTTGGCACTATTCAAGTTCCGAAGCTATTTCCAAAGTAAATGTGTAAGTACATTATTTTTAATGGTTCTGACTTCATGTGTTCTTGACGGTTCTTGTCCAGTTATCCAGGTTTCCCCATTTAATATACAGTGAAATGTTTTTGTCTTCCCCGTTTCATTTCACCGTAACCGCATATCAATCTATTAAATTTGACGTATTTCACATTTCACAGCTGTGTGAAGACTTATGCCTTTATGGACGAATGAGTTTCTAGTTTCCGTTACTTTCAAGGCACATAAATATTATTATTTTATACCTATGTTATTTTATTAATAGTTGTTCAGGAACAGAAAGTGCCCGCGACTTGAGTACCACTGTGATACTAACATATCCATCATTATCTCCGATGCCACAATCCTAAAATAATATTTGCATCCCTTTTACTCAATATAAACAAGAGCGGTTTAAAGGCAAACAGCGAAAGTTCCACATTCGATCGTCCGCGTAATTCGCGTTTTGCGTTAGACCTTTTGATGCTGAAGTATACGAGTATTTTTTCGCCTTCATACCTTTTAATATAG
Source organism: Grapholita molesta (assembly GCA_022674325.2). Taxonomy (NCBI): domain Eukaryota; kingdom Metazoa; phylum Arthropoda; class Insecta; order Lepidoptera; family Tortricidae; genus Grapholita; species Grapholita molesta. The sequence goes on from CP053126.2 coordinate 9,324,142, forward strand.
ATTTCAGATTTTATACTAGTATATTAAGCATACATCATTTTATATAATACAATACCTACTATAGTATAAGAATAAGCAATTGAAAAAATACAATTCAAATACATCGGTAATACACGCCTCACTATTATCCTTCAAACACAAAAAAATAATTCTTTATCTTGTCAATCAACGTCACTTAAATATAATTTATATGTGTAGATATCACTGAAAATAACCTTTATTGAGTCACTCGCGCGACATGTTTCGGGGCCAAAGACCTCCATTTTCAAGCAATAAGAGCGCTGAGTGTCCGTTCGCCTCGCCGCTCGCTTCGCCGGCTCGTCGCACACTGAGTGACTGTAGGTATATTCTAAATTCTAAATAGTTAAAACTGAAAGGTACTTAAGAGCAGTGCCTCCAATGCATATGTATGCTATGTAATATACATACAATATAGATAGGTACATATATTACGAAACAGTATCTGCTGTCTGTCAGCAGCGGCGCGTCCATACATACCCTTTCATGCTGGCTTAACAGTTGAAGGGTTTTCCTTGGGCTTATGAAGAAAAAAGTTATAAAGGATCCGTTATACCTAAAAAACTTGGCACACCGCCACTACTGTTTATACTAGTTATGAAACCGTCTGAAATAAAAAAATACATCCTATTTCACAATATCTGAAATATTATAAAACTGCTGTATCATCAATTCATCACCATAAGAATGGTGCCTACATTCATTCTAGAAGCAAATGTTAGTTACGTCATATTCATACTTGTGTTAAGAGGCAAAAAATCTGCTAAGTCATCCCGCGATAATGACATCATACATTTAGCATGTCCCGTTACAATTATTATAAGCAGTAGTCACTTAACCTGTTTAAAATAAAAGAAGTTTAAAATACTGATTCAATTAAATGCGGTTTCAGTGCTCATGAGTAAACCGCTGAGAATGTTGCGTCAGAAAAAAAAATATGTTTTTTGAAAAAAATATTGAAAAAGAAAATAGGAATTATGTAGGGATTGCAATGAACATTTTTTTTTCGAAAATTTCGATTTGCCGTGAGTCACGTGGCAAGGGTGTTATTTTAAGATTATAAGATTTATAAATATAACCGTCCTGTCGATGCCATCTTTTTGATAGATAGATACAACTGCAAATACTGAGCGCATGGAAGTGACGTTTACAATGTTTTCTGATTAGTAGATATGTCAGATACTTTTACGGTTTTAATATCGTATGATATTATTACCGGTGACCGTACAGGTACAAAACTTAGTTGAATAGTATTCACAGAATGTAATATAAGTCAATGTGGACAAGACCGACATACTTTATTTTTAAGGGAAGTCCGTCATATGACACTAGATACCGATGAGATAATGTAGGAAATTATTAGTTAGACGGTCTTTCCTGATAGACGGTCTTACCCACATTAACTTCCTTAATATTTTTCTTCTAATGTTAGTGACAGGGTTACCGTACCAGGCAATTCGATGGTAAAAAGTATATTATGATGATGTAGTAGATTGTGTCGAATTTTAAATATTTATTCTACCGTAATAGTATAATTTTTCAAATCTATAGGAAATATACCTACAAAATTATATATGCAAGTTTTGTTAAATGCAGTATTTTACAGATTTTGATATTTTATGAATTCGATCACCTACTTGCAATTTACCGATGAAATCAAACATGATGAATTGCTACGTTATTTACTCATTGTGGTTTGTATATCTAGCCGCTTGAAACAGATTTACCTGTATAATTGTGTAGTCAGATTAGTCAATAATATTTCTTCTGGCGACGTGTTAGGGCTCATTATAATTACTAAAGGTAAGTTGGTAGACCAGTTGCACGTTACCTGAAGCCGAACAGATAATACACCGTTGCGTTGTGGCTGGCTGTTATCATTCGACGGAGCGACGTAGACGCAAACGCACGCTGCGCAAATAAAAAAATCGTCCGATTTTTAAATCGCTGTATTTACTGTTTAGTTCGTTGTACTTACTTTTGTCGAGTTGGATTGAATTGTGTTAGTGAAATCATTTATAAACTACGTAAGTATATATTTTTTTCTTTGGTAAAAAAAGTTGTAAATGCCTGAAAAAGCAAACATTAAACTGGATTTGTAAGCTTAGTACTTGTTTCGAAAAGTTATTTTGTTATTATTTATCAAAATAAATAAAATTTCTTACTCAGACCAATGCACTATTTGGTGTCCCTCGTGAAATGTCATGTTATAAACAAACGACACATGTGTGTGGTACAATTGGGTAAAATAATGGAACAATTTGAAAGAGATTAATACGCTTCTGCACAGTAGGCAAGTTAGTTTCCAATAATTTTAAATAAATAATATGTATGTAGGCTTTGCACTGCATGAGGACTTCTGTTTAGGGTCCTACACGAATTGTTTGTGTATTTATTTCTTAACGTTCTTCTGATAGCTTGCTCCTCTACAATTATACGTTTCCGTAGTTCGAACACAATATAGGTACTGCGGTATATAATAATTCAGTTCTTAATGGCTGACAAACCCTTGTATACCTCAAGTCTTTCTTTTAATGTGTATTTATTATATTCATAGTTTATTTCTTTTAGTGGTTTTCCTATATTTGTTCTCAAATCGCTTTACCTACGAGTCTTGCCTGCTAGAAAATGCCTCTTAGCATTTTGTCTGATTCTTTGCAATGCAGTTTAAGTAAATAAATACATTTGCTGCCGATTGTCATAAATATGTCACTGTAACATAATGAGTACCTATTAGTCAATAGCATAAATGCTAACTATCAATGTAGTTGTTTACAGACTCTGTAACAGTATATGAAATTTATTAAGAAATCGAATGTAAGTCTAGACATTGCGCTCAGGTTTCGTTACTGATATGTTTTGATTACGGTTTGCTATTAAGTAGGCACAAGTAGGTATCTACCTCCTTACTCATGTTACTTGGTTGATGAAACTAGTTACGCGTGAACTTTCTATGCTAAAGGATATCCCGTGGAAAATCGGTGTAATATGTCATTAAACTATGTAAAATTCTATCTATATCTCTAAGCATATTAGTACCACAGATTTCTACAATGGCTAACCAATGGCTGGCAAATGGGTAGTAAGTACTACATACTTAATAGCATCACACACAACACTCTTTTGTTTGTTCCAATAATTTTGAAATGGAAATGTGATAGCGCTATAATACAGTGACCATCTTTTTAAAAAAGCGGTACCTACTCTATTACTCGGACGATACTCCGGTCACTCGTCTGCAGGTAAACGCTTTAACAGGAGAATTTTAAATTATCGTTCTCCTTAACCTCCAAATCAGCTCTGCTTTGTTAGCAACTATGCTATACTGTTTCTCTCAGTATATTATAATTTCCAAAATGGTTAACTTTTCATCCATTCAGTAATGCCAATTTGATGAAGGTGCCTTTTAAGTGACTTTAATTTATGAAATATACCCTTAGCTTTTAACTTGTGTATAAATATGATCCTTAGACAGATCAACATCATACTAATCTACCCTAATGGATAATAACATTTTTTTTCGTGTACACGAAATCGTAGCGTTAGTGTATTCCGCTTCACATGCGGATATTGCGGATATGAAGGAATTTTGACTAGGTAGGTATTTTGAAGCAGCCTAATCAAGTCAATTATAAAAGAATTGATTGTTATGAATCATTGTTTTGTCCCAAATGCAGTTACGGTTCTTTCAGTGCTATGAAAAACACAGGCATTGTTCTACTTTTAACAATATCCAGGAGTTATCATGTCATGCCATTACGAATCCAGACGTATCGTATGCTAATTACTAAAAAAACACAAACGATATCTTAAGTTTGTACAATATTGTTAGGAATGTCGAGGCAAGGATGATATTTATTTATAATCTTCCTTAAAAACCAGTTTAGTTTTACCTGTTGCAGTTACACGGGTTGCCACAAAATCTTATTCATCGATTTTTTCCTCAAGCTTCAAAATATTTTATATATATTTTAAATCAGCGTTAGATTAAATCTGCTGTTTTATACAGACTTAACTAAATCCCTACCAGTGGCCACGGGTAAAGATTTTTTCTTACTTAGGGACATAGCTTGGTGATATAAAACAGTAGATTAATATAACGCTGATTTAAGAGGACTTATGTGAAATATAAGTATAAGCATAAAAATGGTTTTATATTTGTACAAACTTCAATCTGAAGTATGACGAATGACATATTAGTGGCTCAACCGCGAGTTGGCATAAACGTACGATAGCGTTAATGGTTTGTATGGAAAAATTCTGTAACCCTAGTGAAAAAGGGTATAAGTCAAATTAGCACAGTAAAAAGGCCATAAGTACTATAAAATTTCCGGCACTTGTACCCTTTTTCGCTGCGCTGATTTGACTTAAACCCCTTTTCACTGGGGCCACAGAATTGTACAGAGCCGAACAAATCAACGTAAAAATCGTAACGCATATGACAACTTTAGAAACTCGTTGTAGAGGTACAGAAAAACGTTTGTTATAATATGTATTGTTGTGCTAATATGGATACAGGTTTCATGTCGACATTGTCAATACTGTTATCAATAAAATCCATCCATTTATATGTGAAGAATGGCCTGGAGAATATAATTTATATTAGGTTTTGCCACAGGTAAAGATGTGTTCCGAAACTCATTAAGTAATATTCTTAATTAAGTCTAATAAAGATTATAACAGTAAATGTCGTAAATATCTTCTTCTAAAACTGATACAGATTATTGTCAAGGTTACAATATTATCGATTTCAAATTATACCAATCAAGGTCATCCCATGCCACGATACATACGTCAATTCTTAAACCGTGTGATGTGGCGACGGTAATAAATCACATAGGAAGTATTCGGGAACCTGTATTTTTTTAAATTAATTAACTATTATATTAAATTTTAAAAAGGGACTTGAGGCACCAAGGATGCTGGCGGCATTTTCTAGTTGTATCGCAATGCTGATATCAGGGTCGTAGATTTTTTTATTTTATTATATTTTATTGAACACAACAAATAAAAATTACCATTTAATGCCAAGTGGCATTCTCTACTAGTCAAACATTGATTGGGCTGAACAGAGACATAAAAGTTCAGTTCAAAAGGTTTGCCTCTTTCCTGTGGGCATTGTGTTCCCTTAATTTTAAAGCCAAATATTTTATGAAATATCAACATAAACCGGGACCGGTTTTACGTAACACGTTTTTTTACGTATCACTTAACCACAAAATCATAACTTGTAATCACAGAAGCCGTGAACTATTAAACTATATGAACTATGTCACATAAAACACGATTTTTGATTTAATCAATCTGCATGACTCACCTACCTTTTGCGAGGAAGCCGCCAGCTCTTTGGTCACCAAATTAAAGTATCCTACATTTTTTAGTGAACATAACTTTCCGTAACTTTCCGCACCTGTCACAATCGTGTCCCATGAACTTTCAATCGTAGGTACCTATACATAGATGCGTCTAGGAATTTGTGTTTGTCGGACATTTTGCAGTTTGTACTTAAAGCTTACAGTGTTTGTAATGGGCAATAAATAATCTCAAACTATTGAATCAGTGTGGTTTCGAAACATCTGAACCGAAATATCACATCCGTATATTTTGTTTAGGTACAAGGTTTGTTGCATATATTTTACGTTTGTGTATGTTCTTGGCAACTTCACAAATTTTAATAACGATATTTAACGAAGAATACTTCACTTTGACTTTTAACAAAATTTAATTTATTTACCCAAAAAGTATACAAAAAAAAATCAACTCCTTTTATAAAACAAGTTGATTTTTTTGTATGCTTTTCCATTTGATTATTTGATGAGCTGTAAGTATATAGGTGAAAAGCTTAGCTCGAGCGATCTATAGTCAAATTTTGACGTAAGTTCCATATTGATTCCCTGCACAACTATATAGACACGATGCTTCTTGCTGCAGTTGTTTCTGAGTGTATACATACTACATCATAGTTTGAACGTACCACGAGCATAATAACAATTTAGGTGAAAAAAAAAACTTAAAAGGATCAAATAACATATTACTGGCAGAGTTTAATTTTAATATTTAAATGTTTTAGTTAAAACATTCAAGTTGATAAACAAGATCAAGTGCGGGTAGTTCGAAAAACTCTCGCGGCTAGAAGATGTTGATGTGAACTTTAGTTAATCTATCCGAGACCACGAGGACAATGTCGTGTTCGAAACGTCGGAGTAATTTTTAAAGTTAATATACACGGTTAAGTCCCGTTTATTTGTAATAATGTGTAGAAACCGAGAAAGATTAAATGAGTAGAGTTTAATTTACTTTTTATTAACTAATTTGTGCCGCCAGTATTTATCAGCTAGTCGACCGTCGTTAAAGAAGAGAACTTGGTCGAGAACTCTGATACGGGCCTCGGTAACTAATAATAACTATACTACCCACACCATGACGGTACACAGATAGTTTCGATTTCAGAGTCTATGTGTACCGTGCCGGTATTGCAGGCGATTGTTTTCTGTATTAGGATGATAATGACGATAACGTTATAACATGTTTTTTTTATCGGCTGCGGAAATGATGTCAATCTCAACTAGATATATTAACTGAGATTGACCATGGTAATGAACTTGACTCTGATAAGGCCCCTTGGCCTGAGACAATTCATTGTTAACTTTGTCTTCATCATGCCACGATCAGAACGGGATTAGAAGTTACATATTTCATTTCCATACACTTACGTCAAAATTAATATGGATTGACAGCTATCTCAATCCGTTTCTAATTGCGGTTCAGTAATTAGCCCTTACAGGTGAGCAACGTTTATTGACTTCGTCTTATATGCTTCTTAACTACAACTTAATTGAGATATTGCTCGCCGGACAGTTAGGGCTATTACCTTGACGCATAAGCATTTGTTTATTAAACAATAGAACTATAAAAAAACACGACAAGGAGATCCATTATTTTGGGTAGGTTATTGATTTTGTACAAGAAAGGTGTTGTGTTGAATTGGAAAGAATCGATGTTTATCACTCAGTTATTGCATACAAAAGGTAAAAGTCAAATGTGTATATGAGATAGGGAAACTTGATGTCATACAATGGTTATGAAGTAAGTGCGTGGCTAGAAAGTTTTGAGTAGTTTTACAAATTAACATGTAAGAGTTATGAGCAGTTGCATACTTGTGTTAATATCTATTTAATGACGCAGAATCATATCTTCGCGAGTCGTTAACGCCTCGCATTGTCTAGTGCAATACACCTGGTACATTTCTCATTCTTTATTTCTTTATTGTACTGTATTTTATTGTAATATATGATTTAGTTACAACACATATATACCTGTAACATCGACAAGTGTGTGCCGTATCAAACACGTGTCTTGCTTCGAGGAAATTAGCGTTTACCTTGCCTCAAACGTAGTGACCACGATAAACTCAACTTGCTCCAAACCGACGAGCCTTAAACATACATCCTTAAGGCCGACTATAGGCAACATCCGTGGTTTGAATAGCACTATGCTACTGGCGCTAGATCAGAACTGTTACTGTTTTGTAAATTACTACGTCCTTTCTTAGGTATTTGGAAACATCGATTTGTCATGGCGAGCTGTTAATCAATTATGATAATTAGCATTGCTTCAGTACTCTAGACATGGGTGTTTAGGTATCATGATTTATACCGGCTTCTTATTCCGGTTTTATGCTGACATCACTTTTTTCATTCCATTTATAGGAGTTGTTTGCTTACGGTCCATTGACCTTGCCTGCCACAGATTTCAAAGAGAAAAAAAAAACAAATTAGCATATATTTCGATAACCTGTAATAGGAATGATAGTGACATAATACGAGTACGAGATCGGGGTTAGATAAACAATTTACTTAAATAGAATGCCCTCGAAGTCGGCAAAAAGTGTAAAACATCCTATAACAGACTTAAGAACGTTATTTTATTTTTTAATAAATTTTTCGTTAAAAGAACACATGCGAAATTATCCAATTCAGCCGGTTTAGTTTCCTTGCATATTAAGGCGGATTTTCTTACAGAGACGACTAGACATCCTAGTAGCAAACAAATGTGATAGGATAACTATAACTACTAACTTACGCAAACTGTGAACAAAGCTATTCGAGAATGTGCTTCATTAAAGTCATAATCTTCTTATTATGTTTCATTGCTGTCACGTTGAGAATGTATGCACTGGTTTAAATATATAAAAAAACCTCAATGCAAACTACGCACACGAGTTACTCAAACATTTACATCTATTATCATATAATCTAAATACTTTTCTTTGTAGCACGGAAGAGGTGATAACCTGTCTGTACTTTTAAAATGTATGGGAGGTGGGTTTGAATTTGGTTCAATAGGAATCAATTTACATACGAAAACGCGGACAAGCGGTGTGGCATTCGAGCTGAAATAAGTTTATTACACATTTATGACTTCAAGAATAGTCTTAGCAAACGTAGAAGTTATTCATAATTATTAGATTCGTCTGCCAAACAGAACCAGTAAATATGTCTATACAGTCTCATATTGTAGTGTTTATTGAGCGAATTATAGTTCACCATGTTAACTGTATGTGTATACCCATTCTGTGTTTTATCAATAACCCAATTGTACTTAAATGCAATTAGTGTATTTAATTATTGCGATAATCTCTTTAATTTCATGGTCGCCATTTACAACTATAGCTGGGTTTGTTTTTTAATGATTTCTTTCATATCAGAAATGCAAACTGTATGACTGTAAAGAATTTGTCCCCAGAAGAGGTAACATATTTAAAAACTTTAAAGCCGGCAAGGCAACTGACAATTTCCCTCTATTTTTTTATTACGGACACAGGTTTTTAGTAAAAAGCGCCATTTTGCAAATTATAATTATAGCTTTATGCAACGCAATATAGCTTTTGTTTTGAAGAACGACAACCACTTACAAGTTCGGTCTTACCTATGTGGATACTGAGATCCCTATGTGGCATTTGAAGTTTTATAGATTTCTATTCCATGAAATTTATCTTACATGAAACAAATACTTTAAAAGGTAGTAACTGTATTGGATAATGCACGACAAAGGATATCCCGTAATCTCCGTACAAAGCCTCTGAGAACTAATACACCAAAACAAACGAACAAACACAAATGCTTTTGGAGTCCATCCATCCATATCGTTCCATCTTATAAAAAACACCTCAGAATATCGCCTGCCTAATTTATAGTTGTTGATATTCTAGAAACGTTCTGGTGTGCATCGATTTGCACTGCAAGAAAAGTAAGCACAAGGCGTTGACCTCAAGGGACTAGATGTCGCGAAAGCGTTCGGACCGCTTTCATTCAAGATGACCGTGTCAACGCATGCTTCTCTTGGTTCTTTCTATTCCACTTATTTTCAATAAGGAATTCAGGACACGATCCATCATTTCTCACAAATATATTCGCTTTGAGTATAAAAGTATTAACTTTAACATAGTTTGGCCTCCTAAAATTACTCTTTGATTTTGTTATAATTTAAACCAAAAACAAAGTAGCGCGATAATATATTAGAAAACTATTTATAAATTTACAATGTCGTTTTACGCTACGAATGACTGAACATGCACACATTCCTATATAGGTAAATGATAGGAATAGTTTGCTATGTTGCAAATTAACATTTTCACGCCTGAATACGATTAAATTAATTCATGATGATGATCGAGAGATGTCGGTGTGAAATTGATTGTTCTAGTCGAGTGTCTTGTAGTGATTCATCATCCTTACGTCCATTGGTTATTACAGTGAAAGCACAATTGTAATTATTTACTTGTTACTACATTTTGTCATACATTTGTTATTGTTAGTTACCTAATTGTTTAGCCAGTCTCGGTATATAATGACGGCAATCTATTTCATCATGTGCAATATCAATGTTTATTGGTTAAATTTGATTTATTGTTTTATTTAAACGGAATTTTTAAGGCAAATTATTAATTTCAGTTTCTTTGGTTTATAAGTAATTAATAAGGGAAATATACCTACTCTACAGTGTGTAAGTCTTATACGGGCGAATCTCTTAACGGAGGGTAGAATAGGACATAAGAAATATATTTAGATAACTTTTGCTTAGAAGTGCAATTAAAATTATATCCATATAAAAAAATTCGGCCCTCAATGTAATGCAACACACTCGAGTTAAACACTCGTTGACAGTTAGTTTCAAAAGCTTATATCGCGTAATGTTCGCAGTACATTACTGCTCAGAAATTTTACAAAAATTAATTACATGTATATAATAGGTATAATTAAAGAGAAACCTTTTGGTTAATGATTATACTAGTAAATCCTATGTCTGGTTTAATTCTTCGCCCGTATTAGACTTACACACAGTATTGCCTCGGTTTTAAAGTCGTATGAAGTGTGTCAAGTGTGTTAATTTTTTTTTGATGATTCCGATTTGATCATACTTGCATGAAATCGATGGTTACCTCTGTAACATAACTACTATGATTAGGTTGAATGAACTTGCTATTATAATGTAACATTCATTCATTACCTAGGCCTTCGCCCTAGATACTTAAATGAATTGTCTGCCTTATGTCTGGGTCATGCAACCAACTCAGTACTGTTTTAGTTTTAGAGCGTTTAAAATGTTGATAATTTTTTCACCATATTAATCCGTTATTAGGCACTTCGATTAATTGATATTATCATTTTGTAAAAACAATAGAGAGTCGCATCTAATCACTTGAATGGCACAGATACGTCGTCACGCGCTTACTATTAGCACGAGGGCTTTGTAGTAGTGGACACCGGAACGAGTTTTACTGTTGTTACTGTTGTTAGAGTTGTGAGTAGCACACGCCGACTGCTGATAACAATGTACTCGTAACACAAGTATGCGCACAGGCACTGAAATTTTATTGACTCTTAGGAAAATGTAATGTTTCATTGACTCGCCCTAATAGATTTTTTACTTAATGCAGCGGTTGAACCTTTATTATCATGTTTTATCCCATTCTCACCTTTGTTGATTAGTGATTACCTATTTATGATGTCTGAACCATATACGATTTCATATAACAAGATTATAGTATAATGTATGAGGTAAATATATTTGTAAATCTATAACACACTATGACACAAAGAGTAAAACAGTTTTGAAATTATTACGTAACCGCAGTTTCGTAACCAGTTGCGAAAGAAGAAAATATATTCCTTCTACGAAAATATATTTCATATAACTATATTCTAAATAGTTCTAATTACCATTCAGCTGCTTCCTATATTGTCTTTGCAAAATTAACCCGGCGTTTTCATTGATGTTAACATTTTTTCTAAATTAATAGACCTGATTCACTTTAATTAACTTAACGTAATACTAATTACCTATATCGTAGTTGCGTTTCTATAAAAATAATTATTTTTCTCCAATGTACTGTGGTGTTCATTTAATTATTTATTTTTATATGTAAAGACTTCGATTACTACTAAACGTTCAGTGAAGTAAATTGCAACTCTTTTTTTTTATCATCGACCTCGGCGCTCATGAGGTCAGTTTATGTAATCAGCGGAATCGATTTATGTAATCAGACTTCGCATTATCTTAAAAAGATAAAATAACATTTATTAGTGACAACAAATATACAAAAACAATGACAGACAAAGAAAAAATAATACACCCGGTGTGCAACACAAAATGGACTCAACTCAGCATATTGCCAGCTTAGGAGCCAGCGCTGATCTTCCGCTGAGCCCATTCGGTGATGCCACGACAGATAACACACAAGATAACATCTAACAAAAATCACAAATTTAATATATTAACAATCTAATTTGGTCTAAACACATAAAAAACAAATATATATATAAATATAACACAAAAAGAAGTGTACAAACACATAACTTTCCATTAACGCGACCATAAATGCTACACATATTTTGAATATATTTAAACCTGATGATTATACAATAAAGAATACGAAAAAACCACCCAAGTGCAAGTCGGACTCGCGCACCGAGGGTTCCGTACAAACCTGTTTTTGTTTTGTTACAGCTTAAAGGTTTATACATGTAAATTATAGATTTATACATGTATATATGAATTTCAATTGAATACCTGTTTAAAATTATTAAAAATATTGTTACTATATGATGTAACTAAAAATGTTCAGTTTTCGCAATTTTCCCTTTATCTGTGTTATATTTACGTTGTATCAGACGTTGCTTCGTACCAAATTTCAAGATTCTGAGTTCACGGGAAATACCCTGTAGATTTTGTCTCCGTTGCGAGTTTAGAAAATTTGCGACCTAAACGGCAGTATCTTTTGATTGCGTTGGCTTAGAAGTTTCATTTTTTTTACAACTCCAAGACACGGTAGACCTGAATATATAGGTACAATAAATTTCAGCTTGAAACCTCCACGCGTTTTTGGGAAAAGGGGGTTGACAGACGGACGGACGGACAAAAAACTGATCCTATAAGGGTTCCGCTTTTTCCTTTCGAGGTGCTGAACCCTAAAAATAACAAATAGCTCTCCTTTATGTACAATTCTTTAAATGTAATTTATGTGGGAGGGTAGACATCTACTGAAACGATTATAATATTTTTTTAAGGATTATTTGTTTTATCGTTAACCCTTTTACGACATTTCATTATATTTGTAAAGTCTTATCTATAACATGTATGTAATCTTATACAATAACCTTTTTTCATGAGGCATAAAAAGCGTGTTTAATAGTGTATTCTTTGGTAGGTACCTACCTATAGAGTTTTTGCTGGCAGCAACAAAACTATTTTATCCAATGACTTTATTTCTACCGCAGATTTTCTTACCTAGTTATTATTTCTCATTAATTATTATTGAAGTAGAACATCATATATAGTATAACTATCAAATAATTGTGTTTAAGGCTAAACTCGGTTTGTATTACTGTATTTAATGACTAAATACGGTAATACTAACCGAGTTTAGCCTATCTTCACAACGATAAACTTCCTCTACTTACCTAGGTACATTGTTGAGTGCCGGATTATGATACTCGTAGTCAGGGGTTATATGTATTAATACATGTATTTAAGGCTTTATTTTGAAGGCCGTACAACTGTGAGACTGGTATCTAAATAGGCTTAGAAAGATAAGTAAGTCTTTATTATTTCAAAAATATAATATGTAGGCATCGTTTAGCATGATTTTTGAACACCTTTGTATGTGTACCCACCAAAGTAATAAAGAATTGTAGGTCATTACGTATTCTTTTGGCGAAACACATTTTTGGCAGAATCTTAAATACATAACAGTATGACGGAGCATGTAACCGAACGTCGTCCCCGTGGGAACATGGCCTGCATTTAACATACCACTTGCAGCGCGATCTAATATAGCCTTAATGCCTTTGCGTTATGGTCCACGACATTTCAGCTACGGCGGTTGCATAATTATGATATCGACCTCGTATCTTCGCTCTGTCGGTTGTATAGGATGACCAGTTTTTGTCCTCTTGTGCCACAAACTGGCATAAGTGTACCGTACAAATGAGGTGACTATGCTGGTTTGATTCATGAACGCTTATGGCGATAATGAGCAGTAACTGATACTTTATACACTCAAGAATCTCATTTTGTTGCTTCTTAGTTTATAGTCCTCAGCCAAGTTAACGGTCATTAATTAAGACCCTTGACTTTTCTTGCGCCTTTTTGAAGGAATGTTGACGAAATATAAAATTACATAAGGATTTTTATTTATATGAGTATGTACTATTACTTATGCATACTACTCCCTCAATTGTGTCCTCAAATTTTATATACCTTACCTATTTATTTTTGTTATATAATATCTTAGTTAACTCAGCTTTAACAATTTTAAATACGTATCTTGACTGAGATTTTTCAATATACTTAGGTTTGTTGCGTTTTATTACAGCAGTGCAGTGCAGCAAACATCAATAATTATAGTGACGTAGAATTGTAACAATACTAACAATAGTATATACCCCATAAAACACCTGTTCATACTAAGGCTGAGCGTGTCACTGAATCAATATTAATGCCGTTTGTCCTTCGAGGCTGGCTAGTTGCTTAATACAAGTACCTGCGCAAATGCTTCTCTAGCATTTACCAGTGAATATTAATGAAGTAGTAACAGGTTAAAGCCTTAGATTAAATAAGTTCAACCATATAGGTAAATGAAAAATAGTTCAATTTCTTACAGGTTTATATTTCGGTAGCGAGCCATCTAGGACCCTAAATTTACTAAGCTATCATCTTAATTCAAGTCTTAAAAAGATCAAAATTGATACATATGAACTAATACCATGATTTGTATTTTATTTCATTTAAAATTTATTTCAGAAAGTCACAGAGTTTAGTCGCCATCAGATATACTGGAGATGTGGAGGCGGTCACAAATATCTGAACATGCACTTTATCTCATTGAAAATAGAGGCGTTATTCAGATATTTGTGACCACCTCCACAGCTCTGATATATCTGATGGCGACTGTACATAATCGTGTAAATAAAAACCAGTATGTAATTTTATATTTCTTCAACATTACCTCGAAAAGGCGCAAGGGACTGGGGATATCTGTTGGGGATATCATTTACTGGACATAGTATTTTGTGGACGTATGACTACGTGTAGGAAAAAACAAGTTGCATTATATGTTTCGTATTTACTAAATTAGGCTATTCAAAAATGTTAAATAATTAAAAAATATTTAATGATGATATTCCAGAGATGGAAAAGGACGGTCGTAGTCAAAAACTAACGGAAAATTTTGTTGACAGATAAAAGTTGTAGGTACGTACTTAGTCACAATAGCAGAATCATGATAGCATTTTATTTTTAAACATGCGAGTAAATAAACGAAAACTGTACAATAACACACTATTAAACGGTTAAGGTTAAGTGATTGGCTGTCATGTACCTATGATAGTTACTTACCTTGTGTGTGACCGGTGAATACAGTCTTAAAACTTCGTCACTACTGAGAAATAATTATTTGTATCTTTAGGAGTTGGATTAAAGTCACAAGTATTATCTTGTTATTAAGAAAGTGTACTAATGAGATCGCAAAAATATGCGACACATTGATATGTGTCCACAAATATTGTTTTTATGATAGCTATTAACCTAACAAGGTATTTCACAAAGCTTCGTTGTGTCACATATTCTTGGATGTAATTGACTAACTATTACGCCAATTTTAAATAATTATTTTCAATGTGTACCTACCCAATGAAATTATCTTATATTAAAATATTTGTACTCTCAGATATCTGTCAATTTCCAAATATTTAATTTAAGCCGGGCATAATACAATACTTTACTATTCTATAACTGTGTAAGACCTTATGAAACCAGTTTTTAAGTCCGTAAGTAATGGTTTTATTTGTGGCTTCACACAGAAAACTTTTAAACTTGCAGAACTACCCATTCGTATTTATTTGTGACTACAAATTGAACTCCGTGCCGCGTCGATAGCTAACTAACAGTGCCGCAGTGTAGTTTTTGCGGGTCGCGTTGGCATTGACAATGAAATCACAAATAAAGGTCGTTGTTCGTAGAACATTGTACTAGTTATTATGACACTATTCTCAATAGAATGATTATATAGTCGAGGTACTTACTACCCGTTACCTTATCATACATTTTTTCATTACTCTTGTGGTTGTGTATATTTTCTCACGACCTCTGAGACATACTGTTATTGTTTGACTAATCTATCTACATTTGAACTCTATGGCGACTATGATAGGTAGGTGAACTTACTTTTTAATTCCCTGGAGTAATTATACTTTATATATAAATACATAATAAGAGATTGGTAGTTTGTTCACTACACTGGAGCACATGGCATAAACATAACCTACCTATAAACTTACATAAAGTAAATAAATCATAGCCCTTCTTTTTGAGTTCGTCGTAGTCGAGTGAAACGTATTCGTACCTACATAATGGCGATACGACTGGATTAAACGTCTTGTAAACCTTACGCTTTATTACATTATGAACGTTTGTTTCTTTTATCGTTATCGCTTCAAGAATTGCATAAGTAACTGCTTGGTAGAAAAATCTATGGCTGCGATAAGTCTGTACAATAATAACTTAAATTAAAATGCTACTTTGCCACTTTTAAGATACTCAATATGTTTTGCGAATTAGTTTGAGAATTATTTAACGTTAATATTTCAATTTGTTGTAAATTCCGTATTAATTCTGTTATCGGCGTTATCGCTCATATGTACACGATGTATGTGTAATAGGTATTTGTTAAGTATTATAACTACATTACTTTTTGGAAAATCCCTATAAGAGCTAATCTTTTTTCCGTATTAAACTGTTTTCCCGTTATTATTCCACGTTTAATTGGACGGTGTGATTCAGGAAATTCATTCATGCTTCAACATCAATACTTGCAAGGTATTGTGACTCGGTAATAAAGTAATATTTTATTTGGTATTTATTACAGAAGGGGAACAATTGAAATCAGCGAACATGGCGCGCGGTCGTGTGTTTGAATGTGGATCTTCTAGTCATAGCATAATGTTTGTTAAATTTGCTGCTGCAGTATTGATCTTAGGTAGGTTCTAATTTACAATCTGTAATATGTGGCATTATCTAGCGAAAGGGAACTTATGTCGATGGCGCTTACGTCGAACCGCGCTGCGTTTGTATTGCGGCATCTTGAAGAACGGCGTAAGCGCCATCGACAATAAGGTCCTTATCATAGATAATGTCACATATTTATCGTTATTTTTATTGATTTATTTACACTGTATGAGTTGTGTTGCGTTAGTCTTGTTGTATTGTATTATAGAAAGATATTTATTAATATATGTAATAATGTCCATACCTTATATTTAACGGACTAATTTTGTTATGTTTCAGGATTACCATGTGCAAAATCACAGATAGAAAAAATGTATGTCGACGTCACAGAAGTCAACCTGTTAGTGGACGAGACGCGGCTCTTCAAACTGATTCAAATGTAAGTAAAGTAATAACCAAAATATACGCCTATATTTTTTACGGAAAGTTTGTTTAAAATTTAATAAATAAACTAAATACCCCGCCTCTGTCTTTGTTTCGACAGTTCAACGATCGAAACGCCACTAACTAAATGCCAAAGGGTTATGACGTCACAACGAAACGTGAAATTTCTTTTAAGTATGTAGTTGTACAATGTATTTTTATTAAAATGCAAGGAATCCATTGGTACCATTTCTTTCACTTTGGAAGTTATACTATCTAACATTTTAGAAAATGTTAATATAACTAATGCAGACTTTATGTGTATTTTAATTTTTCACTTTGTTATGATTATGATACATGGGTGATTTTCTATTCATATAACTAAGTTTTGTTGTAAAACTCAAAATGTGTCAAGTATTTGCCGAATTTAGGCTCAATTTATCACCTTAATAAAATAGGTACTGCCATGTCTTTTGAAAAAAAAAAAACTCCCTTAGATAACTATTATAATTTGCAGTGGCGAATACAACGAGACCATCGACGTGACAATACAAGCACAACACCCAGACATCGTTCAGTTCTCGCCGCCCCACGTGCTGATACCGGGCACGGACAGCCCCAACACCACCGTGGAGATATCGTACGACATTAGTGCGCACGGCAAGAGTCCAGGGCACTCCGATGTATCGTTTAACGTCACGCCGAGTGGGATCGTCAAGTAAGTAAAAACTATCTAGATTATCAAGACCAGACAATGTGGTAACATACAGTGTGTAATTCTAATACGGGCGAATCTCTTAACGGAGGGTAAATAGGACATAAGAAATATATTTAGATAACTTTTGTTTAGAATTACAATAAAAAAATTATCCATATAAAAATATTCGGCCCGCAATGTCACCCTCGAGTTAAACACTCGTTGACAGTTCGTTTCAAAAGCTCATATCGCGTAATGTTCGCAGTACATTACGGCTCAGAAATTTTACAAAAAATAATTACATATGTATAATAGGTAAAATTAAAGAAATACCTTTTCGTTAATGATTGTACTGGTAAATCCTATGTCTGGTTTTATTCTTCGCTCGTATTAGACTTACACACAGTATAATGTACGTAGCAGTGGCGGCGAATCATTTTTTTTTCTTAGCCATTTCTTCACGTGTACAAGCAAAAGTCCCAGAACTGGGGGAAAGTTATAATTACAAAT
Organism: Grapholita molesta; assembly: GCA_022674325.2. Classification (NCBI taxonomy): domain Eukaryota; kingdom Metazoa; phylum Arthropoda; class Insecta; order Lepidoptera; family Tortricidae; genus Grapholita; species Grapholita molesta. Next base: position 9,342,296 of record CP053126.2, read on the forward strand.
TAAACGGGACTTAATCACGTTAAAACTGAAAGTATTGTTACCTAGAGTTTTGTCGAAGTTTCGGAAGTACTTTTTCTGACTTCCATGTTCGCGGCTAGACTCCTTTACCTTTAGTTTAACCTTGGTTGTAGTCGTAATACCCTTAGTTATAACGCGATGTATCCCATTTAATTTGTAATTATATGTGAAAACCGCCGCCGTTTTTAGATACAAAACGGAATTAATATCAGACCAATCTACAGCTATAGCTATAGCTGAACATGCACTTTATCGCCTTGACAATAAGGGCGTTGTTCAGATATTTGTCACCACCTCCGCAGCTCATTTAAAGACCATGTTTTAATCATATCAAATCCTTACACTACAGTAAAAACACTAATCCAAATACAAAATATGTATACTGGTAAATTACAGTGATAACGAACTTTACGTATCTTCAGGGTTTTGAACCTCGTTATTCTTGTATCTTTCCAGCATGGATTCCGTCTTCATCCTCGTCACAGTAATGCGCTCGAACGCCATCTACATAATCTCATACATCATGGGCTGGGTGTACTTCGCGGCGTGGTCCGTGTCGTTCTACCCTCAAATCTACATCAACTTCCGAAGGAAAAGCGTCGTGGGACTCAACTTCGACTTCCTCGCGCTCAACATTATGGGCTTCACCATGTATTCGCTATTCAACTGTGGCCTATACTTCTCTAGCGAGATACAAGTAAGTGGAACTATCTATTCACACCCGTCTACAGCTGGACAAAGGCCTCCTCTATAGACCGCAGGGAGCTAACTGCAGACACCAACTCCCAGCGGCCTGTACGATGTCATACCTCCATCTAGTTTGTATCAGTTAGATATTTTTGTCTTGATCTGTTCCGCAGCTTTTTAATACCTGACTTAGGAACTATAAAGCCGTCGGCTTATTAGAGCGATCGGACTGTGTGTGAACGGAAGGTTGCCTGGGGAAAATCCAGGACCTTTCCGGACTAATGGGTGGGTTTTGTAGCTGGTCCCGCTGAGAAGACTCCAGCAAGAAACTCAGCTAGGCCCGACCGTTGTCGGAGTGACTTTATTCGGTACGTGGCGGTATCGGATTATCTTCATACTTAAAGTGAACAAGTTAAAATACAAACCTTTATAAGGTTAAAAAATAACAATAGATATTATTTAAAATGTAAGTGCATGTTTAAAAACACGGAGTGCGCGGCGCGGGGCGTGCCATAATTTTATAAACGTTCGATTCGTGTATAACATAACAAGCAACCGGCGAGACATTTTGTTGTTTTCAACATGGCAATGACCCTTCTATAACTTAATTTTCGAAGGCACCCAAATTTATGCATCGTTGCATTATCATTTTATCAGTCCAGGTAGAAATAAAACAAAGGTACCTACTATTTAATTTTTAGGTTCGTTGTACGCTCCATTGAAGTTAAAATTCGAACACCAGTGGACGTGATATCAATTTAACTAATCAAGAGCCGCGCACACGTGGCGCATGTGGCCTGTGTTTAGTCGCGCAAAGTCAAATTCTGTGTCTGACTAGTGTAATATGCAGAGCTATTATGTATGTAGGCATACTGTGTAGAGACTGTAGAGTATTTTAGTAAATCGTTAAGTGTGCTAAACCCTAGTGTAGAGTCATCATATACATTATGGAGGGCTGAACATGTAGAGGCGACAAAATATTAAGCCTTATTATATAAGTAGTCGAATATCTAGAGACGTACAAATGACACTGTTATGATTATGACAACAAACATTATCATTAAACACGTACGTACGTACATATGTACCTGTATGTAACCTAATATTTTTTGGCGATGAAGTAAACTTAAGTACTTACCTATCTGATATGTGATGTTGATGTTATCAGGTCGTCATATACGCAACACTGCATTTAGCATTATGACATATGTTTTGGATAACATCTGATAAAATAATGATGGATTATTAATCTTATTATGAATGTTTTATTTGTATTATTGTTTAGTTATTATTCACAATTATACCTAAGTCTTGTGATATTTATCAGAGTGCAGTGAAAGGTGAAAGTTTGAATAAAAATATGTTTCGTAAAAAGTATCATTTTCATCACACTCGGAAATCATCTAAGGCAGAAATTCACTTCTTACTCACATCAAATTAAATGTGACGAAAATCATTGTGTATGCGACAGAAAGTGTGGTACAGAAATTAGGTGCTCGTGGTAATTGAATTCACACTTTGTAAAGTCTTGTTTACCGCCCTTAGTACAACTTTCCACAAAACGTCAAGCACCTGTGTCGTTGTGTTGTGTGTCAGCTCACAGAGCTGTGAGCTTTCCCGATACACACATGCGCCGCTTATCGTCACTTGTCTACAAGCGGCGTGTCCGCTGCTGCTTCTATGACAAATGCAAAAGTGTACCTTTGCGATTGGCCTCCGTACACGTTACTTAAATATCTTATAATATTCTCTTGGAAGCTACCTGGGGAAATTCCAGGACCTTTCCGGACCAGCCTTGATTTGTTCTACTGAAATATTCCTACTGAGTTTACGCTTCCAGCGACATGACTCGAGGCGGTATTGCGGCAGTACACTGCGATGCGCGACTGCATAAATCTAATAGCGCTTAATATACATAATAGTGTTACAACGAAAAGGGTTCTACGAGGATACCCTTCCTTCATAGCATTACATAATTAGATGTAGCCTGTATATTTTATTTTCTCAATTTCAGGCGGAATACTTTGCTCGACACCCAAAGAGTTTGAATCCGGTGCAGCTAAATGACGTCTTCTTCTCCCTGCACGCTGTGTTCGCGACGCTCATCACCATCATTCAGTGCTTTATTTATGAGGTAATTTGAACAAATAAATTGTGACTTACCTGATATTGATATTACCTTATTGAATGAATTAGGTAATTAATTAAATATAATATACCCCACACTATCATATTATATACCATAGTAAGCGCTAGCTGATTTTGTTGCTGAGCAATTTGGTATGGACATAGTTTGAAGTACGAGGTAGGACATAAATTAGTTTTCATTCCTATAATCATCCTTATAAGGGGTAAAAAAAGGTATAAGTCCAAATCACCTTTTGTTATGCATATACATGCCGCTGCAACACCATCATCTCCATTAGAACTTGATTTCCACCGGCGTCCCGACCTTTTAGATATTTGAGCATTCGTCTTGCAGCTTATACCGCTAATTGTGCAAAATGAAGCTACCTACTACATACAAGGTAATATACAAACGGCGTAGACAAATTAGACAATGGTCTATTTACCTATGTATGTATTGTCAAAACGTGGCTGCGTTTCTTGAATCTAAAAATATAATACATGTATAATCGAAGAACCGTGTGATGGGTAGCGATGGTCTTACATTTGACTTGGGGCACACCAGCTGTAAGAAGATTATCAGTCCAGTCAAAGATAATGCCACAATACGTTACCTTATTGAGTTAATCATACATATTTTGGCAATGTGTATCGATATCTTGTAGTCATACAAGTCCGTTAACTCCGAATATTGTTTTTTTTTATATAATTTGTTCCGTGATAATTTTAGTCACGGATTTTGATTTTGCAGAATTTCGCATATTGATTAAACAATTATTATATCATTTTGATTTTAGATACTATATTAGTAGAAGGACAGTTTTACATAAAATAGGACTTTTTCCAGTATTTTATGTAAAACTGTCATTAAAATGCGGTTTCTTTCTTTTTTTTATCAAGCGACATTGTTTGAAGCGACCATACTTAGAGTACTAAGATCGTAAAAATTATATTACGAAAGTAGGCTAGTGCTAAAAATGTGTTTTACCCTTCAGCATATTGTAGTATTGTTATTTACTTTGTTATAATTTCGCAGCGCGAGGATCAGCGAGTGTCGCTACCCGGTCGCGGGATCCTGGCAGTTTTCACCCTAGTGGTGATAGTGACGGCCATCCTCGTGGGCGCGGGCACGGTGGTGTGGCTCGACTTCTTGTACTACTGCAGCTACATCAAGCTCGCGATCACGCTCATCAAATACGTTCCTCAGGTGACGTCTCATGGTTATTCTTGTAGACCTTTATTTTACAGAATAATAGAAAGATCATAACATAAGTAAGTGCAAGCCTTCCGCTCAATAGTTACAATGATTCTGACATGTAAAAAGTTCATACAGATCAATTAGGGTCGCGTCTTTCTTGTGAACATTGTGAAAGTTAAGGGTTCTAAAGCGAAATTTTTGATTCTTTGTAATAACAAAATAAACCGCTCCCCCTCTTACGTAACAATATACCACAAAAACATTACTTGTAACCATTTAAGACGTTAAATATTGATCATAGAAAAGACGATTTTTGTTGTAATCAATCTGTATGACCCAAAAAGGTTTCAAAAATTATATACAGGACATTGCCAAATTAGATGATATAGATGCATGTCGAAAATAATGAGCCTCTGGCTAGAAACCCATAAAGTACAAAGTTAAAAATATCGATACAGGGAAAGTACCAAAATATGTATACGTACACGTACTACACGTACCCTAACACCAAAGCGATAAGGTGCATGTATACATATTGTGTCACTTTGACCGCATCTATATCTTTGACCAAGACTGTACATGTAAAAATAATGTACGGTTGTGTTCCAGGCGTACATGAACTACAAGCGCAAGTCGACGGTGGGCTGGAGCATCGGCAACATCTTCCTGGACTTCACGGGCGGCTTCCTGTCCATCCTCCAGATGGTGCTGAACGCCTACAACTACGACGACTGGATCTCCTTCTTCGGCGACGCCACCAAGTTCGGCCTGGGGCTGTTCTCGCTGGTGTTTGACGTGTTCTTCATTCTGCAGCATTACGTCTTCTACAGGTCAGTTAAGAATTCATGGCGGAGGAGTTGCCAGGTGCAGGTTGGATTGGATAAAAAAAGATTAAGTTTATTATTCGATACAAACTGATTATCGAAGTACACGAATACATAATTAATGAAGTATACATTTATAATTAAGTTTTAAAATTGTCCACAAGACAAGGCGTAAGCCAATTTAAGAGGTAAATTAATTGCTTACATTTCATTCCACTTTAATTCAATTTTTCTATGACAATATAGTAGAAAGAGTTTGTATTGTGTAAATTATATATTATATCGACAACTTCCCGAGATATTTCGTAATTATATGACAGTATAGATTTTAATCCTTAAAGATTATACCCACTCCAAAACCTGGCAACTTATTTTTTGTGTGTTTTGTTATTGCTTAGTCGGTGGAAAGTAAATATTTATTACTCTTTTTAATCCCACCTTTCTATTTGCGGTGTCGGGCTTACTAACATAGCCGTAAGGTGCTATAATAACACACTGTACTTACTAAACTCTACTTACTCTAATATATCATTAAGCACGGATTACCGAGGGCGATGAAGTCTCATGGAACATGGAATCGGATCCGGAAACAAATCCACAATCTGAACCCATTCAGCGCTGATCGCGACACAATGCTGTGATGATATTGAACTAGCACGATGTTCGCGTGTAGAAAATGCCGCTTTTCATATGATCTTCACAAATTTCATGGCGCACGCTCGACGGTCGCTAAAGCGATTTTCGATAACAAGAATCGCAAGGAAATTAACTGAGCAGTGCATTGGATAAATGCTGAATATGAATAAGGAATAATATTATCGCGGAGGCTAAAAGAAACTCAGTCAAATGGATATCAAAAGGAGACGAGAGAAAGAGTTAATACAATCATTAACATTGGTCACTAAACAAAGTACACAAATTATGAGATATTGTTTGTTATTTTGCTAATTTAAAATAAAATCACAAACAATATTTCACCACGTGGACACATCCCAAGCACACAACATTTGGCTTCGCTTTTAGAACAGAACAATGGGGATACTTTTTTTTTTTAATGAAGATAAAAGAAATGTGTTTTTGTGATTGATATTTCAGAGAGAACAACGATTTTGATGTAGTAGAGAGTAACAGTAGTGACGAGTCGAGTCAAGGGGAAACGCGGAGTGGTGACGGGCGGGAGTACTTTTTATTGATCGACAATTGGTATGTATCAGGCTTTTGTATTTCTACGGCAACCCTGGATTAAACCATGTTCCGTATTCTTACTAACCTAACCATAAGTTCTTGTTCTAGTTTAACGTCATGATTTGACTGGATGCCTGAGCACAGTCTTTGTTACTGGTTACTATTGGCATACCATCTTTCGTGTAAACTTCATTGTTAAGTGTACATTATTGTCATACGCACAAGGTTGTTGTTAGTAAATTTTTATTCAAAGTGCTCATGATTCTGGTCATTTGTTTAAATTAGTGTTGTATTTTAAATGTCTTGTTTATTTTTTAGGAAAGCCGATGAAAAGAAGTACGATCTCAATGGAAAAGCGTGATGAAAGCTGGAGGAAACTCGATGCGATGCTGTAGAATAAAATTAGATTATTTATTGTGGTTCATAGCTCTGTTGCAATGCCACATCCTTTAACTTATCCGCCCACGAATGCTTACCTAGAGTAATGTCTAGCTTGCTCAAGAAAAGACCGAAAGGGTGTTTACAGCTTCCCGATATAATTATTTTTGTACACTATGGAGTTTCGGTATTGTAGTCATGTATTGTTGAGTTTTACAAAATTTAATAGGGACCAATTCAAAATTGTCCTATGTCAATAATTGACTGTTTATTTTGTATTTAATATTATTAGAAAAATATCTAAACAGGGATAATATATTTGTGTTGTTAAATTGTTTGTTGTTGAATGACACCGTCATTCGTTTCAAAAAGATCTGTGATGACATTATATAATGAATGGCGCATTTTATATTAAAATGTGTACAGTTCGATGCAACTTTTTTATTTTTCGATTCAATCTGCAACCGTACAAATAGCCCATCCTTTTCCCGCATGACAAATTAAATTAGGTCTTGATATGTATACATCTGAATTTAATCATTTAACATAGAATTAAGATAAATGCTGTAACTTTCTTGTTAATCAATAAACGGATTTTGGCTTTGCTGTATTTTCATTTACCCCTATTCCATGTAGTCAGGAGACAGGAACAGAAACTTAACAATGGAAAAAAAATAGAGAATTAATTAGCTTCTCTCTGCTTCATGAAATTTTAAAATGTAGGTGTAATTAAAAATAAGTAGTTATCAGCCGTATTGAAAAGCGTTTGGGACGATGTTTACGGACAGAACTGGATCGCCGAATGTCAATTAACATATTAGGTTGCCTTTTGTATTTCTATTTTTTACTGATATATCATATTTTAACACATTGGGCCGCCTTTATACATACAATCATGTTATATGATTTTTTGCTTGAAATAATGGAAGTAACATTATTTTTTATTATTTATTAAAACTTTATTAACCTGACCACAAAATTGCAAATTTATAGAACGCCTGCAGAACTGTTATCTGCGTAGATATCAGAAAAAGAACTAAAGCTTTGGTTTTCATGATGAAAATCGGCAACGAGAATTGAATCAACTTACTCTGTCTTAACTTACACATATATTTCCAACAATCCTTTACGGAACCATCATATACCTAAGCGCAAGTTCTTGTGAATAGTAATGTAATAACCCAAACTCGAAATTCAAAAAATATTTGATCTTGATTATTTTTTGGAAACGCCCGAAAACGTCTAAATTATTTTTAACATCCGAGGGTAGACTTGTTAGAGAGTGGTCAGAAAACGCCCAAGTGACAGTAGGTACATAAATAAATAATAATCTCTCCTCTTTTGTTTGTGTTAAGTAAGTATGGGTAGGTAGTTGCAGAGCAGAAGTACTTACCGTGTGCCGCATCTTGTCTGAAGCATAATCTCTACTATATGTAAGTAAAATTTAGGGTTGTTTCACACGGACCACAACCACACCACGTCGCAGCGTCAAAAAGTGGTCACGCAGTGGTTACGTGTGAATTGTGTAGTTGCTGGCCGTTGCCACAGACGTGGTCGATAATGACTGCAAAATGTGGTACGTGTGAATTGTACTATTTATTTCTAATACAAAATTTGCACCTGACCACGTGGTCGCGCTTGTCGCGTGGTCGTGGTTGTCGCGTGGTTGTGGTTCGTGTGAAATGACCCTGAATGTACAATCGACTTAGTAAACTTATATAAGTATTTACAATATCTAATAAAGGTAAAATACTAAAAAACATTTGTACAGCACATAATTCTTTGAAATCTGTTTCTTAACTGCCGACCAATAAAACTAAAATTAGTTCGATGATTCCATTGCTACCTATTACAATATAGTAACAATAACGTTAGTGCGTCACTGCAGTCTATTGAAACTTTTTCGGAATTGACGGTAATAGTGGCTACAAAACTGATGTAAGTAAATACTTACATTTTTCTTACACACAGCCAATTTGTCGTATGACAAGTCATCTCTTTAAAGATAAGTAAATATATCTACAATTATACATAAGACGTTTGGAGTTTATTCGCCTTCGAAATACTTCAAATATATGTAAACCGAATAGGTATTCTCATTCTTATGAACATATATTATTTATATCCTTGTTAGCAATGGCGAGAGGTTTTTTTTATGTATGGTATCAATCGTTTTGTTTAGTTGTGTGGATTAAATATCGCTATTGGATAATTTGCGTAATAGCTATAAGTCAGAAATGAAAGGCGCCCACTTTGACCGTGAAATGATGATGATGTCTTCCTGACCGACACGGTCACGGCGACTGCTGAGGACTAGGGCAGGCGTCGTTGGTGTGCCCGCATGTGACTGGCGTAGCCAATCTTGACAGCAAAGATTCTTAAGCAAGGTGGTCAGTTCCTACGCTTTAAGGACGTTGCGAAGAGGCATATGAAGCGCTGTAACATTAACCCTGAAACCTGGGAGGAGCGCGCATCGCAGCGGTCAGATTGGAGATATCTCGTTAAAAGCAACGTTAAAGACTTCGAAGCTCAACGTCGCGCAGAAGACGATAAGAAACGGGATGAATTGAAAGCGCGGCCACCTGCAGCTATATATTATAATTTCGAGAATGGTGCATTAAAATGCGTTATATCTTATATGCATGTATGTATATAGTTACAATGAATTGTATTTTTGAGATAAATTTAAGCAATGAAACGAATATCATTAATATTTTTGTAGTCGCTATTTATTTTAACCTTGAAGTTTATCTTTTTAGGGTCAATTATCTTCGAACACTTTTTTTTTCTTTATTAAGATATATTGCTCTTATGATAGCTATTTAACTTAATTTTGTTAGGACTTGTAACATGCACGTGTCGTCATCCCTATTATCTAGTTGTTTATATAGTTTTTCTAAATAAGTGCTGATTTGATAGACTGAATCAATATTTTTGAAACTTTTTCTATCTTATCTACACGCTATTTGTTTGGACTTATTTATGTTGATATTTATAATTGTTTTTGTTCTTTTTATAATACGCGATATTTGCATAAAGCCTTATCTATGCAGAATTAAGTCCAGGTTGCTTTTGTTTTCGTAGTTCAAAACAAAACTCCTGTACCTCTCCCACGATTTGGCAAATACGCACTCTGTACAATCGGAATTTGTAGAGAGCCTAACAAATGGACATAAACAGTGGATATGTCCTTAATGACTGTACCCCAAACAACAGATGTACAGTCTGCGGCAGAAGTGGCTTAGAGGGCCAGGTGTTCAGAATGATCTTAACACGCTTTTATTTTCTTAATAATTATCGTGGCATGCTAGTTTTGAACCACTCCTCCACCTACGTAAATCAGGACAAACAATTGTATGTAAAAACAATTAAAGACGTTTAAGAGTAAGTTCATGTTCAATTAAACCTTCCGAACAAATAAAAGAAAAACATTTTAATCATTCACTCCACCGGCAAGTCTGACACCCCTTTTAGAAATATCCTATTTCCAGTTAGTACAGGCAACTACTTATCGCACAGTCATAGTCCATTAAAACTAAGATTAGTACGATCGGACACCAGTGTCCCAAAATGTCAGTTGGAGGAAGGTAAACATATAACTATTATGTATTAAAACAATTATCTTAAGTAACATAGTTACCTATTGCTTTAGGTATTATGACTATGACAAGCCTCATCCGACGTGGCGCCACAGTGGACACGTCTACATCAATCTTCACATCAAGTTGCATGGAAAACACAGATAGGAGGCTCTAGCGTATGTGACTTTTCATTACTGAGAACAAGTATCGTAAGTGACTGCGAGTGACTTCACAATCTACGAAAAGGGTCCCACTAGTGCGTTACGTTCCATCACGGCGCCCTAAAATTGAATACCCATGTTCAGTATAAACACGACGCAACGCAATGCACTACTGTGGCCCCTTCCTTCGAAGTGGAATATCCTTTTAGTGTTGCGACGCGGTATGGCGCAACGCTGAGGAATAAGAAGCAATAGTAGAACTGCCTCCTTGCCTTGTCGAAATAAACCCTGCTTACGAAGCAGGAGACCAGGGGGTTGAATCCTGATAAACGCAATTATTTGTGTGTATTACGAATAATTCTTCCTGGGTTATCGACGCCACCTATGCAATGTAGGTATTTAAGTATTTATACCTTATATAAATGGCATAGTAAACACATATTTATGATCTTGACTGTTCAGGATAGTTTGGGAGACGTAAAATTGGACCAATGTTCATGATTAACGATTATTAATAAAAAATATTGATACATCTGTGACACGAATAAATTGATCTCACACTCGATTTCTCAATTGACTTGTATCATAATTAAAATTCTGTCAGAAGAGTAACAGTTATTATATTACCTTCTCGTGCTAATACTGAGATCCGAGCTGGCGAATTTCAGACTAGGTATGGAATCTTGACAGTCTGTTTCATGGCACGAGAGGGGAACAAACTTTGTTCCCCTAAAACATTAAAATTGACTGCAAATTATTGGTATCGATTATTTAACATTCAAAATTACATCCAACCCGGCCAACAGCAAAAACATTTAAATGTTGTACGAACTTACTTTCCTCTCTTGTGAATAAATGCAGTTTTGCTGACTGTTTTTGAAAAGTAAAATAGTTAATTGTTATACAAGGGTGCAAAATTGTATTTTAACTGCGAGTGTGGGATGGAAACTCGAGCAAGCGAATGGATTCTATAGTTTAACCACGAGCAAAGCGAGTGGTTTTAAAATAGAATCCTGAGCGTAGCGAGTGTTTCAATACACGAGTTAAATTACAATTGCACCCGTGTGTAACACAAATCTTTTCCCCTCACTACAGCGAGGAAAGTGAAACATGCAAAAAAACGTTTTGAAATCGCATTGACTTCTTCTTTGCGTTTAGATACATTCAACATTTTTACAAAAGGTGCCTTTAGCTTGGTTAGCTTGTGGTGGCCAGTACGATTTTCGAATGTTCTAATTCGATTTTCTACTCGGTGCGTGTGCGAGTTACCGCCGCCGCGGCGGGGGCAAGTGAATTATACTTCGCGAATTTAGACTTTAAAACCATAGCAATAAGAGCTATGAGAAGTCAACTTACTTTAATCACTAGTGGATAAAATGCCTTTTTTGGTAAAAACTTTTTACCTTCTCGTATTAAAGGATAAACAAGCGCTTTACGAGCTAGTGAGGGGAAAATGTACTTGAGCTAGTGGTCATTGCCTACAGTGTCGGTTAGAGGGCTTATGTTACAGAGGTACATAATTCAAATAGGTACAGTATAACTACATTACAACATGAAGACCTAGATTTTAATAACATGATACCCATTTTGTATGCCGTGTTCGTCTCTTACCAAAGATAAAACGCTCAACGATATAAGTGTCGAGTCTACTTATTGTTAAGTACCTGTATACGATAAGCAGCATTTATTACGATATATTTGGCCATTATAACGTTTATTTTAGTACTGGGCAGTGTATAGAAAATGTTATAATAATTATTAATGAAATACCTAAATCACATGTGTTTTAATTATTTCATGAGTCTCATGGCATGATGACTAACTGATTTTAACATGGTTCCTCTCTCCACAGGGAAGCGCGGTACATACTTTTACCCGGGACTTCAAGCGAAGACCACGACAACGCAGACAGCCCGTCCGATCACGAGTACTCGCAAGCAGAGTCCTACCAGGGGGCACCGAGCGATGCGTAGTGAACGTTATTGCGATATGATTAGAGCTCAAATTCAATCAAATACGACTGGCAGGAAGAATCCTATGAGCGTGAGAGTAGCAATGCAAAGTGATCGTTATTGCAATACGGTTAGAACTCGACTTGAATCAAATACGAAGACAACCGTGCTTAGTAACTCGCAAGTAGTTGATGTGACATTTAAACGAATTAATATGCACAATACTGTTATAATGTTAGTGCAGGGAACTAAATATGACACAAGTGCGTGTTGGAACTTGGCGTAAGTACTTTATGTGGATATAAACTGAAGTGTTAGTAGATACTAGTCGGTGAAAAACATCATATCTTACGTTTTATTCGCGGGTGTTTATCTAAGTGCAATAAAAGTATTAAGATAGTATTCAAGTGGTCGAGATGAAGACTGAATGTTAATTGACAAGAAAAGTATTGTTGTCAGACATGAGCGATATCGCGTATGTGACGACAGAGCTCGTGACAACAGACAAATAAACAGAAGACTGAAGCTACAGCTAGAGCGAGTAAACTTTAAAATTTGTTTACACTATTACCGAATCAAGGTTGGAACAAGTACATACCTTAAGTACTTTAATAGTTTTGATACCCACATAAATAGATGTAGCTTTCATAAAAGAGATCGCTTTATAGTATTTTTGACTAATTTGCTACCACCTAGCTAGATCTGTATATTTAAATGGGAACTTTTAATTTCTCAATATAAAGCGATATCGTAAGGTCGGGGTACTTGGGTTTGACTATCTGTTGAATTGATATTATTTGATTAGTTTATTAGTTTAAGAGTTTGTCGTTTTTAAGATTTATAAATTAAATAAAACACGTTTCCATGGGTGAACAAAGCAACCCTGTGCGGGTCAAAGTACCCCAACCTTACGGTAGCCGTACGTCACCTATTCCAGAACGGGTGACGTCTTTAAAATGTATTTTTTTTAATAAGGCACAAGTATTTTAACAGGTAACATTACTTATTTAACAATGTATCAAACCCTTATTCTTAAAGCGTAGCGAAAGTTAGATATATTTGGTCCCTTTCTAAAAAAGAGGAATTTTATAAAGATGAAAAGGGACACACGACTGTCAATGGTTTAACAAGCGTTCTTGATAAACGTTTTACCGTTTTGATTACCATATAACATTAATGTTTAACTCTCTATATGTAATTTTTGTTTTATTACACCTGTCAAATGGTAATAAAACCTTATTAACAAATAGTATATTTTGTATTAAGGGTGGTAAACAAGATGTTACGAACGAGTGTTAATTGAAAATCGAAACCGAAGGTCCGCTCGTGACGAGACAATATTTTTATCACACTTGTGAGAAACAAAAAAGAGAAATTAACGTAACTTCTCCCTGATTTGGTAATTTTAGTACAGTACAACCCTATATCGAAATTTAAAATTGACGGCTTGAATTCCCGCGAAACTTATGCTAACACTCTTTCTTGTTCCGATTAAGTTAATTTTATAATATTGGTATAAACACAATCTCATTGAGTTAGGTTCGAGATGTATTTTTTATTCTTATATTAAGCATGTGATATTTAGATATTTAATTTTTATTACGCTTTTTTACCTATCTGACTTTAGGTGATTTCATTTCAATTGTGTTAAGTAGCTAGAATTAATAAGATTTTTTTATACGGCGAGAATACCCGAATACTGTATGTACAATCGACATCAAATACATGTATACACTTTTGCACCAAGGATTAAGTAGTGTACAGTCGTTGTCAAAGATATGTTAACATTTTTTCACCTTAATCCTTTGTAATAAGGTGCAAAAGTGTAAATATATCTTTGACGTCGACTATACATATCTTCGACGTCGACTGTAGACTAGAATAGTTATTGTTATATTTTTGTCGTATTTTTTTGAGGACATCATCTCTTTGTGTAATTTATAGTATTTACACGAGAGAACAACCAGGGAACAGATGCTTTAGTGTAACTTACTTTTGACGTAAAAAAACGTTTACGAACGCGTAACTGATAATGTTATTTATATGGGAAACGCAAACGCGTTCTTGACGTAAAGTTACGTTTAAAACTTACACTCAGGGCTCAGAACTAAATAGGTAGTTACGTTCTCTAGAGTAAGAATAAAGATGTTATCTATTTTTTTCCAATAAACTTCTTGAGCTGCATTCGACTAAAGCCGTGGTGGTTAAGGAAAATATGCAACATTATATGATATTTTAAATAATCATGTTTTTTTTTCTTTTTTTTAACTTGTATTGGTAGAGTTATGATAAATAAATAAATCAAGAAGTCTGTTTACTTAGTGTTGTAGCAATCTTCAATATTATGATAATATGAAATGCTGTTTCTTATGAGTTTTTTTTATTGAATAAATAAAGACTGTCGCATAGTTCCTCTATTACTTATTTCACGTAAATCCTTTCTGATTAAACAATCTTGCCTTTTACAAAAACCTGTTTTTGTAAGATCTGTTTTTTGATGAAATATGGATTTATCTACGGACGCATTACGTGACGTCAAATTACTTGTCAATTGTATATCAATGATAAACAAATAATGTCTAAATGTCTAGATTACCTACAGGTTTTCCACGCCAAAGACTGATATATCGGCACCGCAGGTCTAATGCCAAAGACTGATATAAACGTCAGGGACCACAGAACAAAATAGGGAAATGTTTATCTTAAATAGTCCTACAAAAAAGCCCGCCACTGCATATGGTTCAATCAACTAGTTTATAGTTTATATCACAATGTTGCCATAGTTACGGTTCTCTAGGTCTAAAATCAGTTTTACGGAATCTAAATTGTACACAAAACATGCATATTTGTGGTGGCATTTCTTGTAACAAACTATGCTTCAGTTGTCTTCTGGCTGAGACGACAGAATAACAACAACAAATATTTGATTAACTCATATATCTATCTCTACTCATATATCGTAAATAAGCCATTATAGCCAAAATAGTGAACCATAACTTACATACTTTTATCCCTTCTGGTATTTAAAGTAGATAAAATATGTCTTTCACGCTGCATCATTTGGAAAAATATTTTAATATTTACGACTAGGACGGTACATTGTGCAGGGCACAATTTTTACTGGGGGAGCTAAGGGAAACAATTTTCTTATACCGCGCATCCCAATCATACCCAACAACTTGACAGTTAAGGGAGTTTTCAAGAAATAGTGCACCCTATTAGTGAACGTTGTTAAGAAAAGTTAAATCACTTTCAGTTTCGTGACGACAATTAAGCATTAAATTTCGATAAAAACTTGGTTTTGATGTTCATTTTATGAACTTCAATCAATATTACAACAAAATTAAAGGCAAAAAGTCGATCTTCATAAAGATTTCATGCTAAATTGTCGTCTTTCGCTAATTGGGTGTACCAAATTTTGAAAACTCCCTTAAACGCCTTCAGTTCCCATTAAGTCGCATTTCAATGACTATTAACAAATCACAGGGTTAAACCTTAAAGGTAACAGGCATACATTTTCTCACGTGTTTTCAAAGCGAAAAATCTGCGTGTTTATGCTGAAAGAAAAAAAAATAGTTAAATATATAGAAGCATACTGCAGCTACCTATAGGTCTATGATTAGAGCTCTGCAGGGCTTAACTACTGTATTTCTATTAATATTGTTACGTTATTATACTTATTTTAGTGCAACTGTAAAACATCTCATTATTGTCAGACTGTTATATTTTTCAAATGTGACTCAAAAAATATTTATGTGATAATTTTAATGCCATACCTAATATTAGTTCTTTTCTACCAAACGCTCATATAAGCTACTCGAAATACTAATCCTGCGCAGACGAAGTCGCGGGAACCAGGTAGTTGTATATACTCTTGCGTAGGCACTACCGAAGTTCGGCGATAAACAAACATTAGGTAAGTGTCTTAACATAAAAAAGTCTCCCTTTCAGTTGAAAAACCACCCCGTTTTATGGTATGTTAACGACAGTAAATAGTTTAATGGCCAACTATATTATTCATTGGCAGGGTTTGTCAGTTTAATGTCCCTACGCTTTCTGTGTTAGAGCTCCGAGCCGGGCTTATTACTACACCTTTTGTCGCCTATGGCCGTCATCGGAAAGTGGTGCTATGGATTCCAACGACGGTTACGGTCATCAGATTTGTTAATGAAATAGGGACCTACGGGGGATTCCGTAAAGTTCAACAACAACACTCTTAACTGTACATCGGTGGACTTTATGCCTTATGTAATAAGGTCTACCAATGTATAGCTAGGAGTGTTGTTGACTGTACTTGCGGGGCGTCACGCGGGCGCGGGCATATTTCTTTATCGTCTGGCGCTCAAAACGTTAAATCCCTGCTTTTAAATCCCGTAAACCATTATTAATATGTAGGAAGTACAGGAAGATGTGATGATTCGATAAAGTGTTTCAGATGTTTATCAGCAACACTCACATGAAGGCGCATGACACAATCGCGTGCACGTACTCTGGAACCATAAACCTTGATAAAAGGATTTAGCATTTTATTTGTATTGCACGCGAATGTATAAAGAAATAGGTAAGTATACATATAAATAAAGGACAACTAATGACATTTAGATTTTTATCTACACCGCATATTATATCTTTTTGTGTTTTTTAAAACAATTTCTAATATGTAAAATGGTTATTATACCTCATATCATAATAATATCGAATTTTGGTTTATTATGACATTCAAATTTCGAACGTCTCTTAAAAACAAAGTTTTTTTTTTTAATTTTGCACGTTGCTTTAGAATCCGATATAAGATTTGGGCCAGACTCTATAGTTTGTTTCTGAACTCTGTATTAAAGAAAAACGGTTGTTTGGATTTTTTTGCAATCACCGCCATTTAATATTTAGGTTGACTATCCGTATGCGTTTCTTGAACTTATTATAGTAGAGCTTATAATAAGTGTGTAAATAGATTCGGCATTAACACATTGAGTGCCACCATTATCTACGCGCTACGCTCGTAACTGAATCCCGTATTCTCCGTGTCTGTGAAAAGCCGCTACGAATAGAGAACCCGCTAGAGGCTCTAGTGTAAGTTTCTTTTTACGTAAAATAACGTCTCGAACGCGTAAGTGATAATGTTATTGATATGGCTAACCCTAACGCGATGGTAACGTTTGGTTACGTTACTTACACTCAGGACTCTGTTCTGAGTGTAAAAAAACTCTTATATCGCTTCGTTACACAAAACCAAGCTCGTATTTTAATCGCGCTTGTGACTCCACTGGTGTTGCGGGTCTCATTGGGCGACGATAATTGCTTAGGCAATTCGTCTGCGCGTTTGCCGCCTTTGTCATAAAAAAAAAACTTTTTAAACCAGTTTTATTGCTTTTTATCCGTTCAGTTTATTAATAAATTATACTATTGTAAATTTTTTACATATCTACAACATAAATCCTTTTATGAAATAACAATTGCATCAATAAACTATGATAATTATGTTGGGCTTTAAGGTGACGCTTGCAACTGACTCTTCGAAAGTCCTACTTGAAACAACCTTAAATTAATATAAACTGACTGAAATCATCAGTTCAGAAAACAACACCCCAATTTCAGATTATCAACAAATTATTTTTGTGCGATTACTTTTCATCTAATGTACCTGATATAATTAATTTGAATGAAATCCCTCAAATTGTCCCCTTATATAGCACCTTGTCATACATTATTGAACCGTTACTTTAGAAAATACTTGCAGATTTATTTCCAATACTTAAGAAAGGCGGACATTTCAGTATGTGCAGCTGCATTGCGTAACGCATACTTACTAATTGGCATATTTCCTACATATTTCACGACGTTGCCAAAACGCATTTCAAGAATTATATTTGACTGTCTAGTTTTTTTTAAGTTTTTGGAATTCTTAGTTTAGAATGACCGCAAACCCCTAGTACATAACGTACAGCACCATTTATATTCATGTTGTGTTTATTGAGTTTCATCCGCCAATTTCGATGAAGGTTGGACATAGCTGGAAAGTATTTTTGCTTAACCTTTCATTGGTACTTTAAACAATATCCTGGCCTTACCGTGTCCTAAAATATTATTATCCTTGTAGGTAAATAAGGTAATAAAATAAGACGTAGAATGTCAAATTGCTAACTCGCAAAAATAAGAATGTAGCGATAATAATTTTACACCTCTACTCTATACAATCGAGGTCGTGATGTATCACTTATCTTCATAGGTTTGTCTATTATTATTCATTTTTTATAAACCATTTCAGTATCAGCAGTAGCACTGTTCTTATTATACTATATTTTATGCACAGTCGCCATCAGATATATAGCTGTGGAGGTGGTCACAAATATCTGAACAACGCCTGTATTGTCAAGCCATGAGAGTGCATTTTCAGATATTTGTGTCCACCAATAAATATACCTAGAGCCTTCATTTGCGCGCTTTACTTAAAAATCAAACTATTATGTATAAATACTCATGTTGTTGTACGTACCAGAGACATTACACTTAAGTGCAAAGAAAAGGGACCAAATTTTGATAAAGTGCAAAATGTAGAACACGACTTAAATAACACGAGTTACTCGTTTCAATACAATGGTCTAGTCTCAATGGTTTTGTGTATAAAATAACTACATTTACAAAAAATAGTTGCCAGAAAACGACAGTTAAAGATATACAGATGTATCGTTTTATGATTTTATTAAAGTCACAATTCTGATATACATATGATAGTTACTTTTCGCGTGATTTTTTTGTAGCCAGGGTCTCCATCTTAAGGCACTAAGAAAGCTAGGAACCACTAAACCAGTACGCAATGTTTAACCTATTAGCGTACATGCGTAATATTGACCTATACACGTGAGTTCATTTAAATAGAGTAGTGCTTTGCACTAAGTAATAATGATGGAAACTAAAACAACAAATAAAGTAGATCATAGGACTTTCTCACCTCCACGGTTGGATTTCTCGGATGCAAGCAATAGTCGACAAACAGCCGTCAGATAACACTCGACAATAAGTCAATTAAACAAACCAGTAGCTCATATAAATTTTATATGGATTTTATATTATAAAATCCTAATAAAAACACTTCTAAACTTCTAATATATGCATATAAAATAAATAAATGTAAGAAATTTTGTTATTCACTCCAGAATAGTATTAAAAACTGAGCGAAATCGAACTACTCGTAAACCACCGGCTCGATACTATATTACAAGTTTAACATATGTTAAATAAGATCTTACAATTTTAAAAGCAGTCCATTAATAAATTATCCTTAAACATTTGTTTAGAAATTACTCATCATTTTATTTTTAACTATAAACAAAAGGAGAGCCCGCTCAAGTCACTGCTACTGAATGCCGGTGAAAGATTAACATTAACCCTAATCCTACAAATGAATAATAAGTATGTACATACATATTACCTACTTACAGTAAAAACACGAGTAATCATTAACATCATTTTCTTATTTTCGACTTAAACGTACTCATGTTACAATGGAAATTGAAGTAATGTCGTCACTGTTATTATTGCATTTTAATTTTGGCACGACTGTTTTCCCGCCTTCTGAGAAAACCATATATGCATGAAAACAGCGCTTATCACCGCAGTCCGCGCTCTACCGCCGGGACCACCGCGCTGGCCCCATGTCTCTACACCACTACTACGTTTATATAAAGTGACTTTAAATAATGTGATATACCTCGTACTAACTGTGATATTGAATTAATATTAAACTTTTAGTGAAAATTTTTAGTCATAAAATGGCTAAGGAAGCGTGAGTACTTTTTATACATATATAATTGTATATTTGTGTAATACTTGTAGTGATATATGTATTAGAGTCATTATGGGTCCATAAGTAATAATTAACATAAACATCATTAAATTTAACCTGCGGTTATTAACATATTAAGTTCACTACTTATTTACACATTCAAAACATATGGAAGTGGTTTAAGAAACAACTTTTCCAACCCCTTTGTTGTAAGAAGTAGGTAGATATTAAGCATGTAGGAAAACAAAAATAATACATATTTTGGCAGCGGCCATTGCACGCAGGTCTTCCTACGCAAATATTATTATTGTCGTATGCATTATCTCTTCATTATCATTAAATATACTATGCTAATGTTGGACATAAAGCATTCATTTTGTATTTTATTTGGTTAGTACATATACTTGTCACGAGAATCACATATCCATTTGTGCGTTCTTATGCATTGCCAAAACAATACTATTATAGTATCACAGGTTAATAAAACAGTTTTAATGTCGTAATATCGACTAATAAAGTTTAACAACAATTAATTGTATAGGTACGAACAAAAATAGGTTAGATTATTAATATCTATGCGAAATAAAGAAACATATGTCCGAACATGCGTTGTTTCTATGTATGAAAGATCGATACTCTAGCAATAGGTGTCAAATATTTTACCAATCAGTAGGTAACTATGAGTAGTGACGATTTGTTTACATTATTCATTACGTTGTAGTGTGTATGTAGGTAACTGCTGTCAATATCGTGCTCTAATTTAATTATTCCCGTTCACACATTGTCATTTGCCTAATTAATGTTTTCCGGCGCTCCTCATTTCGTCTCTTTAAAACAATAAAATATTTACACTTAGAAATTATGAAACAAGACGTTCGCAATATTTATTTATAAATTATCAGTGTTTCATCCTTAATTAATATTGCAAAAGAGCACTCTCTTTCGCACGCAGATATATTTATTTTAATACAAAAACTGGTTGGAAAATTTAACGAGTCTAGTACCCATATTATGTAAAGTTATGTACATGAATTGTTGAGCCACTTGCCTATGTTCGTAATTTAGCCGCGTAATGAATATCCAATGTCTCCCGACGTTGTGTCACGCCCGATTTGCATTACACGGCTAAGTTACGAACATATGCAAGTGACTCAACCATCCCTGTATGTGACTGTAAGTATAATTCAGTTTCTGAGGGGCGTCTTAACACGTGTATTACTCCCGATGACTTTAAACTAAAAGTTAGATATTTTATATTAAGCTAACATGGTCACTGACATTACAAAACTATGATTAATAACAGGATTCGCCATGTTTATTTGCCTTCCCGATATTTCAGAATAAGCGCAACCATAACTGAGGGCTGGCACTAATCTACAAGGGTTGTTAAAAAACGGATAACAAAGCAATATATTGTTGTACGTATACCTATTAGTTAACCCTAAAATTCAAATGACACTTACTCTAATTATTACCTACATATAACCCTTTCATTAAGTAGGCACTATGTTTTATTATACAATACACATTAAATACAGATTCCTCGGAATTCGATCTGGCAGTCGAATCGGGATTCTTCTTTGTTTCAAATTTTATATAAAAGACGGGTAAATGGGTATTTGTCAGTAAAGTGTCACAGGGAAGGAAAGTAAGGTTTCCCAATCGTTTCCACAAAGCACATCTGAGCGCGAGTCGTGTGAAGGGTAAGGTCGCAGGGCTGGCAGCATGCCAGGCTCTCAACCTTTGCGACTGCATATCAGAATCAAGTCAATAACCTTCTGGGTTTGTTTGACAACAAAAGATTTTTTTTAATGTTGTCAAATTTATTAAATAATTGTTCAAATAATCACAAGTCATTGTCATCTAATTGCAATTGTTTACCTACAAAAGGTGTTAGGATATACCGAGGGTTTGGTGGTCAAACCCGATAAGTCTAGTAAATGGGATTTTGAATATAGAACTATACGTGAATTACGTAAGATTGTTACTTCAATGAAATATTATATCGTTTTATCGGGTTTGACCACCCAACCCTCGAATTACGATATATAAACCTATATAATTAAGTGATTTTTATGCAAAGTGCTATATGTCATACTATTTCTTATTCTGAATAATTAAGGTCGTCGAAAGTTCATGTTTTCAAAGTTTTTGGAAAGTTTGTGATAGGTATATCCTACGAGTATATCGTATGTGGTTATAGGTATCTACAAATATGTAGGTAATCTAAAATTATTTACAAATTAAGTACCTACAACCTAAAATTGAGCTAGTGGTTTCGACATTATGAAGATATTAGGAAGAGTCAATTTAAACTAGCTTTGTAGCTGATTCGGCAGCGACAAAGTTTACATTTATAAAGGTTACGCTCACAAATTCCATGCGGCTATAGTGATTGGACTATAATTAAGTTTCTCTTATACCTCATGAGTCCCAGTATGATTTTATTCTGATTCATAATCTAAATAAATAAAAGTTCAAATGGCTTAATAATATTTTAGCCTTTATGTAGGCAACTCGGGAATATTCCGACAAATATTAAATAAGTATGTATCTATAGCTTTGGCACTTTTCAGATGATCACGTATTCCTCATAAAAAGTCCCGAGTTTTCATATTACGCGAGTTCAAAGTACGGCCGGTCCACTGCATCTGCCAAATTCTCGGGATAATTATATCAGTCCTGCACGCGTTTGTCGCGTGTCGCTATGGCTCGCGCATGAGTGCGCTACACTATTACACGATCTAATTATAATTTACCTACTTACTTATTTAGTGTTCATTTTGAGTTGGTAGGTTTTACCAGTAAAGAAATAAAAAAGTGAATAGAGGCCATATTATGTAACAACACGAAATTAATTCACTTAAAATTAATTAGATAATTAACACGTCTGCCCTCCCACTGCGATTTGCCAAGGTGCGACCAGTTCCTACCTTACTAAATTCTATGGAATTTTCAGGACTTTCAAATACAGTATTTGAATTGAAATTGTATTGAACTTCTAACCAGACATTACAACAATTAATATACAATTTTCCCTGTTTATATTGATTTAATTAAATCAATGTTTATGAACATTGAATTAATGAATTGGTTGTAGACTACCGTAGTCTATGGTCAATTGACTGGTTAATATGATAACAAATTGTTAACAATAATAAGTACTCTGCCTACGAAACTTGGAGTTTTGGGCTTAGCACCTATTTCATGCGGTTTCAATGATTCAAGATCGGCTAATCGTGAAAATGCCTACATCGACATTCATATAAATATAAACGGGGCGATAATACGACGCCCACAGCCTGATTCATCACCATACCGACTGAATAACTTATCAGCCCAGAATCCTATTAAAATTCAACTTTCAGCGCATCAGCCAGGGAAATGAACTAGTGCGAATAATTTATTTATTAACGTTTCTTTTATTTGTACGAATTTACTAGTTGCACGTGGTTCGTATCGAAATGAGTTGGTATTGCATTTTAAGTCTAATTCGAATTTACATATGTTAGAAATATATTAATAGAGATATAATTATGTAGTGACAAATATATTTACTAAAAAAATTAATACTTTTTGAGCTTCAGAGAGATTTCATCCATTTTACAGAAAATAATTAAAAGTTCGTTCACGTTTCATTACTTACATACGCTATAGTATCTATGAAAGGTAAACAGTAGGTACCTATGTCAGCTGCTGGCAACTGAAAAGCCAGATCAAACAAAACTCATGAATTTGCACCTGTTTAAAACAACCGTGGATCACATGATTTCAGTAAATACTATAATGGATTGTAATACCATAGAACCTTGAAATAATTACGGATGCCGCGAGCTGAGCCAAAACTTTGATTCCGTTTTTCACCTAATCGCTGAGTGGTGATTGACTTAAAACGCCATAAGAAAATATGAGTTAGTGCGAACCGAGGATACAATAGAATCAGTAATGTGTTACAGCGGCGCAGTATACGTAGGTAATTCAATAATTTAATAAATATTTTGGGCATCTTACACAAATCGACCTAGTCCTATGTATAGTCCTAACTTATACATGAAGTTTAATAAAGCTTGTGTTGTAGATATACGTTAACGACGATATATTTATATCTCTAAGCACCTATAAATACTTAAATACAGAGATAGCTCAGCAACAGATTCGTGTTAATCACACACACACATATATATATACATATATATTCTAACTCGGGTCTTCATAATTAGTTGGCGTTGTTACTATTGACTAGGCTAGAAGACCGTGAAAGATCTATGTGAAAAACATGTGTTTTCCATTTACAATACAGGACAATAAGAATTTTTTTTTTTAATTTGTGCGCGAAACCTCGATCCTAAATGGATTACCCTTTTGGCAACCTATTTCAAAAACTGATACAGGCACTGGATTTAGAACCTATAAGAGATGTCCTGTCGTGATTAGTGAGGTAACAGGTATTGCATTGTCTTATGAAGTTAACAAGTACCACTTTATTCAAACCCTCTATTTCTTCGTTATGAAATTTCAGCATGTGTATAGGTAGTTCCATGAGAGTTGAGGCGAATGGATTACGCACAGAACTATATAAAGTACTGATTGCAAAAGAGTGAACGAATGGAATGAATGAGTAATCTCCCTATCATTACATGAGATGTTGTTGTGTGAGTGACTTCAACTATCGTGAAACTACCTAATCTATCTATACCTGTATTAGTTTTATATATCAGAATCAAAATTACCTTCATACGTACCTATTCACATTTAACACACTTCACATTGTTACGTATAAAGTAAATACTTTATATTATTTATACGTAACAGTGACAACCGCCTGGTAGGTGGTACCTATAATTTTTAAACAATATAATTTAAACAGTCGCCAGATGGATTTAACACTAGTTTTAATATTTACGCACAACTGTCTTTATATTTGTGCCACTAACGATTTAGTTTCCCTAAAATTTTGCTAAATAATTATATTATACTATACGTCGCCTGATGTAATGAACACTTTTATCGTAGATTATAATTAAAAAAACTAGTACTTTATTTTCTAAATTTTCAAGTCTATATGGTTCAATATAATTTAGTGTTAGTAAAATATATTTTAATAAGTTGATGTCTGTTGGTTAAGGTAATATGATAAGTAATAAATGTAATCACAAATTCATTATGCTATTTTATCTATCACGCCGCACGAATACTCCTAGCGGTATCTATTAGCTTGTAGTGTATGTAGGTAGGTTTGATGGAGTTCGTATTTTTATCACAAAGATAACAGTTGTATGCAGTTGTCGTCTTTAGTTAAGTAGTTATATTGAAATGATAGCAGTTAAAAAAAAGTGGGAATATTGAATCAATAGCTATATTTTTTGGATATTATGTAAGTAGTTATTTAACAATGATTTGTAATTTAGTAGGTATTTATTTATTTTATCTTACTTCTGTGGGCAACTTGTTTGGTAAACCAAAAATTGGCTAGATAATCACGTGATGCTCCCTGGAAACCCCAATGTATTCTTACATGACGTAGATAATCATTATATTTGCTATGAAATACTTGATACTAGATATGCCATCCTACATAAAATATATATCTGCACGTATTAAATACAAATAAACTACCCAAGAGGTTAGGTTATTTTATATGGCGATATACCTACCTAATAAAAATTTTGGTAATAAAAAACGGTAAAAAAATCGTATTTACTAATAATCGCCTCTAATGATAGTAATTAGATTAAACTGTCTCTTTAACTTATTTACCCTCAAATACAAGATGGGTGGATTACAAGAAAATGTCATTTTAATATAATAAATAACGTTGAATTTAAATGATCTGAAAAAAAAAACATACTTGAATTGTGTGCTTTATATTCAAAGGTTTTAGAATTTAGATCGTTTTAGGGTTCCGTAGTCAACTATTTAATTACCAAGTCGCCAAGTGCGTGTAGGATTCGCCCACGGAGGCTCCGTCTCATTATCTATAAAATATTAGAACTATTTTTTAATATCGAGCAAAGAACGGCAATAAATTCCAATTTCCATACAACAAACGTGATTCTGTTTGTTGTATGGAAATTGGAAACCACACACAATGGTTTTTTCTTCTGTTTTTAGTACTTGTTGTTTTAAAGTGTGTTATATCATGGTTATTTATAATCAATACCTATTTCAATATTCTGCAGTGTTTTCATAATTTATTGATTCATGTTATGCTGTGGTTGGCATTTATTTTTTCTTCTTGTTTATGACTTTGAATCACGTAGCAATACGAAATTGTAAAATTATGTGTTGTACAATAAATAAATAATTATTTATTCGTCAATCGTGTGCCCACGCTTTTCAATTTGTCCTATGACCCCAGCAGTGCGTTATCGTTTAAAAGCAGGTTTAATTAATTCATATTATAAGACCTTGAAATATTCCACTTTAACTAGCTAACCAGGTGTTAACTAGTTAAAGTGGAATATTCCAATTATATATTATAACTCGGGATGGTGCAAGTGGGCTTTAGAGAAATTGGGACCATATAATAATGGGAGACCATAGATTACACACATTCTTTTCATATTGATGCAATTGTTTTATATACAACTTAATTTTTAATTGCTTAAAAAATAATAATTTCCATCGCCTACGATAACTATTGTGGTGTAATTTAACGTTTATTCTGCTATATATTAAAAATTGCAATTGTTCGTAATTAAATCTGTAGTATAATCAATCATTTACATACTTTGCTAAAAGCTTATCTCGAGTGCTGTGCCGACATTGTGTATTTTGGGAGATCGGACAGAATGTACTCGATCATGTTTAATTTCCGCGTTTTCTAGAGCCAGTCGGCTAACCGACTCCCGCCCCAGGTGAATGAAAGCAACGCCAATAATCTCAGCCAGACGTATTTTATTAAAATAAGAAATCATAAAATATCACTATATGAACAGCCATTGTTAATTAAGGCTACCTGAATAAAAAAAGTTGCATTTTAAAAAGACTTCGTGCCTAGTCATTTTAGCATACACATCACTTATCTTCCTGACACTTTATTTACGTTTAATTCCACCATACGCAGTTATTCATAGCAAAGATAAAAAAAAAGTGTGTTTCATATATTATAAGAGAAGGTATTGTGACTGCATACTCGTATCAGTGAGCGATTCACACAAGTGTCGCATGATAACTAAATGTATTTCTCTATCATTATGTTTAAATTAGTGTACAGAAAACTGTTGAATCTAGTGCCTGTAACATGACATAACCTAGGTAACCCCAGGTCAACAGGTTGATAAGAAAATAGAAAATGCCCTCTGCTAATAATAATATTGTCAGCTCTGTTGATAACCTTTTTATCTAAACTGTAAACAGTTATAATTAACAAGAGCATAGTGATTAGCAAGCATAATATAATAGATGATGGCAGTAGCCTTGAAAAAAGGTATATTTACATAATGTGAGCGAGTATTCATATATTAAATAAGTTCGCATTCATTTTATAAGAGTACCTTACTAATATTTCAATATCATATAAAAAGGAACTTGTACAAGACCTGTGGCACGACCGTCAACAACGTCATGAGAGTGACAGAGACAATCGTCCGAAATTTACGAATATCGTTTTCGGCGGTAGCGCCTCTGAGCTACTTCACCACGCGCAACACCTATTGGGAGCATCATTAATTGAAACTTGTGACGTGAAAACATAGTAAAGAAACGAAGTTGTGGAATTATATAGACAACATATATAAAAAGATAATTTGAATGACCGGTACCGCCTTATGTTTTAAAGATCATTAAGGTTTGCTACTTGTTATTTAAGAGTCACGTGATATGTAATATTTACATAACTGAGAAATCATGTGATCAAAGCATTAATTATCGTATTAGAAAATTTATTGGATGACAGTTACGGAAGCTACCAGTTTATACGATTTCCGAAATGACATTTATCTTAAAAATAAATAAGAATTTAATTATCAATTATAACAAAAAGTCCAAATACATGTCAACTTAAATGAAGGTATATGTGGCCCTAGCCCAGTTCAAACGTCCCGAAAATGCTAGAAGCAATAATTAATTAAGTACATTACCGGTTTTTATGGTGCAAAATATATATTTTATTGCAGGGTCCTTGGACGTTGGCAAAGTACATTACCAAAATAGTTGCAGCAATATTTTAGTTTGTTTGACTCAGGGCTGATTTTTCAATCATCAGATGGGTATCTGTCAGATATCTGCTTATCTGTTAATTGAAAAATCGGCCCTTATTACATTAATTATGAAAACAAACTTAATATTCATATTCTTTATTTGAAATGGTACAAAATAAGTACAACGATTTTTTTCTCTTTTGTTATCCGATTCTTGGAAAAGTGCTTGCTTAATGCTAATTCAAAAAGTTGCCCTCATAAATGACATTTTTGGTAAGTACGAGTTTTTATTGCAAACTGTACTTTTTTTGCACATTCATCAACTCATCTCGTGAGGGTTCTGACGAACCATGGGCTTATCTTGTGTATTTTAGGAGTTGCTATGGCTATATGCAGATCAAATCAGTGGTATCAAAATATTGTTGTTAAGTAGTTATTGTAATGCTTAGTCAGCTGTTGTGTTTTTTTTATTTGTTTATTTTATTATATTATATTATATTATACATTAAATAATTAATCTTTTTAACCTAACATTTTAATTGTTTGTTAGTTATATTAATTAATTACACAAATATTTCTTATAATCTATTTTTATTAAGGAAATTAAGCAATAATGTTTACGAACCTAAGTCTATTCCTTTTTTTATGTCAAATTTTTAATATACCTACCTACATAGGTAATTTTGCGAATAGCCATAGGTATCAAAGCATTTTTTACAATAAATTAAATCCACAAAAGTTAAGTAAATAGAAGCTGTCTTTACTACCTATATAAAAAATAAAATACGGCAACGAAAACCACAACATTTAACAATTTTACTATCATTTTGTTCAGGTGTAAATCGTTTCTCCGGGGAATGAAATCTTCAACTTCAATAACTTATTAATTATTTTTGGAGTCAAGTCCGTTATATATATATGACGTTATAGTTATAAGTTCATAACATAATACTTAGTTATTTACCAATTATAAATAGGCTGCTTTATTTGACTTCTTTATAAAACTATAAATTATTATCATGTTTTAATGTTGCCGGTGACATTTCCACTTTTTACTTGCTAATTCAGCTTTCTTGACTAACTCCCAGGTGGAGCCAGAAGACTTCTCTGCCTTCTTACGGTTCTTTGGAGTAAGTGCTTATACATGTGTTTTTGTTTTGGTGGTGGGATAGGCAACATAAAAGTTTCATGAATAAAATAGTCAGTCGACTTGTCACTGTTATTGTATATGGCGAAATATGACTGGGCTAGGGATTCGGACAACACGACCGCTTATATATTCATACCGTCGTTTTCCCTACATTATTATTTTTACTTGCAATACGAGTAGTTACAATCTGAAGGCCTACCGCGAAATTCAAAGTCGTAAAATTCGAATGATTCTCTGTCACTCTAATTACGTCTTAATCAGAGTGAAAAAGAAAGAGACACATTTTCGAACTTCGATGTTCGCGGTTAGCCAACTGGACCGGAATGCAATCCATCAACCTGTATTAGAATTACCCGCGCTACGTTTCCACGTGCAAAAAAAATATTATATTTGAGATTGTTTTTTTTTTTATATTAACTCAAAAGAGTTTCCCAATAACTCCATTTACTTTTAAAACTTTACTTTTTGGCTTTACCGCCGTACAATTATGTGAAATAGTTAAACAACAAGAAAGAAAAATAAAGATTTTTTATCATATATTTATCGAAAGAACTCTTAATTCTGACAAGAATTAACAAATAATCACGGATAATAACATATTTCAACTAGTTTATTTATGTTATTTTTTAATAATTACGTTTTTGCATCGAATAGTAATTGCTTACCATCAGGCAATCCGTCGTTTTTTATGACAAAGTGGCCAACGGGCGTTGAAGAAATTTTCGGCATATTTTTCAAGTTGCGAGTTATTAAAGATTTCAGAACCTTAGAGTTCTATGAACGGCCCGCTACGCTATGCCATATGAAGTAGGTAAACACTTAAAACGTCCGATTGCGCAAATTAACCGCTTCTATTAGAATTTTAAAATTAGACGTAGCCGGTTTGGGTCAGTACTTAGGTATTCCTAATAGACTGGTTACTGCAATTGGAAATAATGACAGCTTCAGAATTTGATGTCCTTCTTACGTGGACTGTATGACCATACAGGTATTTAAGTAAGCTATACATAACGTTACTGAATATTTAATATTCTTCAGGTGATAGATACAATAATACCGCAAAGTTATTATTAGATAATTTGATATGTCTATTACATTTAGTGTTCACTTACATAAAATAATAATTGCATTAATAAATAGCCCATGATTATAACCTGAAGGCCTGTCGCTATACTTAGATAATAAAAATAAATATATAATCCACACATGATTATCAATTCCACGTGGGAAAACAAATGAAATTTTATGTTATGACGAATTAGAAACAAAACGACTTCAATCGTAAATAGATTAACTAGTAGCCAAAAGAAATGTGTCGACAATTAAGTCGATGGTAATATTCCACGTAGCCGTAGGCTGGGCATAAACTGTGCCACGGACAAAATAGAAAATACAAAAACAAATATTCTCTGATAACGATCCAGAATTATGTAGTCGGATTATAAAGTTTTAGAGTTTCTCTCTTAACCTGAAGGTTGTATGTACATGTAAAATTAATTGAAGTTTAGGGCTCAATGAAAAAAAGCCAACTTCGGGAGTATGGCGAGTAGGGGATCATCACCATATGTGT
This sequence comes from Grapholita molesta, assembly GCA_022674325.2. NCBI lineage: Eukaryota > Metazoa > Arthropoda > Insecta > Lepidoptera > Tortricidae > Grapholita > Grapholita molesta. Next base: position 9,373,051 of record CP053126.2, read on the forward strand.
GAATACGAAAGGTCGGAGTTTATTCGACAGAAAATACCTTATATACGATTGTATTGATATACGTAGAGGTACAATTAAGTATATATATTTCCCTCAGTCAGCCTGGTGAGCATTAAAGATTCGAAACGACATATAAACCGTTTTGATTTGTTTTATTTCATGAAAAAATATCGCAGCAACCGAAGCCAATATCACAAACCATAGCTTTTTAAGGTAGCAGGTAGGTAGGTAGTAGTATCGTAATCGCGTATAGGCCCGTTTTTTTGTCATAATTAGGTTCTTTTCTAATCCGCCTTGGTGAATTTCATAAACGCACTCCAATTCATAATAGCTTATGTGCTTTCTTCCCTGTAGTCCTAAGTTTTGTTTAGAGTAGAGTTGAGATAGATCATTTAACAGAACGTTCTATAATTACATTGTGCTGTATACTTTGTATCCGTAAATAGTTAAACTATACTTTATAGTTATACATTTGTTAAATTGAAACTCTGTATCGACATAGATAAGTAGTTGTAGGTTATTATATAACAAGACAGTATGGTTTTTTATCGTGTAAGCTTATTATTTAAAATAACGAGAAGTTTATTAATATTAACTTGTGTTATGCGATACCGAAAGACGTCAAAGGAATGATAACCTCTCAGTGGGAGGTGCTGCCGCGCCTTTTAGTCACGGGACTAGCGTTTATTATCTACCAATTTACCCAAAATGAAGCGAAAGTCATACAAACACATAAATGATGTATATCATTATTTTCGTAAAAGAGTAAGCGTCTTTAGAAGAAGGTAATGTAAGTTGAGTTAGAATTTCTTATAAAATGTGTCACCTTCTGGTAAGTCTTCTTAAATAGCTTTAGAGTATATTATGGGCAATATTCCTTGAAGTAGCCTTCGCAGAAAAAAATTTCATGCACTATATTATCTTATTTAAAATATGTGAAGGAAACATACGCACTATTCTATGTTCTTCTATGTTGTTTCCGATTGTAGTAAGAGGTGATTTAGATAATAGAACACCTAGGTCATATGGAACGATGCGTGTTTAATATGTATTCACCCGTAGGCTGAGAGTGTGCAATGTCAACAGTTGTTAATTACTTGACTATAGTTCTAATGCATGTATATATACCACATACACTCATTCATGGTAGAATTATAAGAAACGGGTACTTAATTTAAATACAAAACTTTGGTGAGCCAATAGGTTCTGAAGAATCGATAGGTACCTCAAAGTCCTAACACGAAATATATCGTGCAGATTTCCATATATGTACGTAATTAGTAACACAAGGTTAATTTAAAGATATAACATTTACCTTGTGTTCAGTAAGAATGAAAATTATTTTGAGTTGCATAAATATGCAAAAGAAATAGAGGTCTGTGGTAAAGTAACTACTAGTGAAATAGCCGTTTCGAAACCTCTTTGATGGACTCCGTTAAGATACGTCTATTAGTAAAATAGTTTTTTATTAATATTGCAAAAATTTTATATCCCAACAATATAACCAAGGAATCAAACACATCAGGCTTCTTGCCAACATCCCTGAGAATGACAGCTCAAAAAGAGCTGGCATATTGATTGTGGCAAAAAACCGACTGATTATGTCATTAAGCGACGCGTTTCTAAAAAACGGCCTGCACTTTCTTGACATGATAACCCATGGCACCCCAGTCGGTCCATGTCCGTACCACTAGAGCAGGCGAAGGATGGGCATATAGCCATCTTTTCCCGCGGACCTACACAACCAATAGCCTCGCACGGTTTGGGTCTGTAGAGTACTTACAATTGTGTAGGGTTACCATATCAATCTATCACCTTTTAAAATCCAAATACAAACACAGACACTGTTATCAATCTATTGTAGTCTACAGCTGTGCTCACACACCCGAAAGACCATAACGCTCTTAGAGTGACGTTGTGTAAGTTTGTAGGTACATACATTACGTGCGCCATACAGCCGGATTTTAACTACTCGTATGAGCAATTATTACATGAAATAAATATAAAATATATTAAAAAATACTATATAAATATGTATATATCTAAATAAAACTACGAACACCGTCGATGAAATATATATCTTAATAAAAGTGCGTATCTGTAATATCTGCATGGTAATTCAATTACACCACTGTTGACATCAAATTAATAAAAAAAAATATCGGTACGGTTTACTTTTTTAATAACTAAGCTTAAAACTTGCCTTCATTTCGTATATCATTAGCTTTAGTCGTTCAACGTATTAAATTATAATTAATTATAATTATAAAAGTGTTTCTCCTTTCAAATATCGTAATCAAAGTACACCAAAAGTTGTTTATTTTATGTTTGTAAGCACTTAAATATTAAACCATTGTCCAATTAAAAGTACGTCTAACCTAATTCGTTTTGTTCCAGAAATGACACCACGCCATTCGTCTACAATGGCACAACCACGCCTGTTATATGTAAAACACCGCTACCTCAAAAACCTAACAACAGCAAAGCTGGACGGGGAAAAGCCCTTCGACAGATCCTGGCTTCCTTTGTAGCCAACCTGGGAACCATTAATACTGGCATGGCCTTCGGGTTCTCGGCTACAGTCCTTCCACAGCTAAAGAGCAATGAATCTAGTATACATATCACAGAAACTGAAGCTAGTTGGATTGGTAAGTTAATGTTTCTTAATGTATTAACATCGCGTCCTTATTAGTTTACTATGAGCGTACCACATTACCCCTCTGCACTTTTATACTTATACATATAGAATAAGTTCATTTAATACAATTAGCTAATACTGGCATATGTATTAGCTAATATGAGGCTCGCATGTGGTGTGGTCGAAAATGTGTTGCAAAAATACGTCCTCTAGGAAATTAAGCCTTAATGGTAATTCACCATAATATACCTAAAATAGAAAGTAATCGGACCACTTTCAAATGAAGCTGTATATTTTGGATTATTTAGAAATACACGCCACTACTGGTTTATGTGTCTATAGTAGAAGAATGTTGAAGTTAAATGGAAACCATACTAACGCACAGATAGATTTTTGATCCCTTTTAGGAGATTTCTAGAATAAAAATAGGTTATGTTTATTTCTAGCCAGTCTCAGCGCGGCCGGGACGCCCGTGGGATGCCTGCTCAGCGGATACCTGATGGACGTGATCGGGCGCCGCCTCACCCTCCTAATCACAGAAGTTCCACTGATCCTCGGCTGGTTACTCATCGCTTTTGCTGCCAACGTGCCAATGATCTACATCGGTGAGTAATGTCGTCTAAACAGCTCTACTCAGTTAGTTTCTTAACGTCTGAATTCTAGTGTGAATTTGAAGTGGCCTCTATCTCTCTCTCTCTCTCTCTCTATCTCTCTCTCTCTCTCTAATATGATAGCTTACACCTTTTGTTTGGAACTTTTCTTTGATCTAGATCTGTTATATAGAAATGCGTCTACAGCTACACTACCCTTTGTCTCACACACACACGACATATGTATATATATATTTGAGACGATTTTATGTATACTTGAGACGACGCAGCAAGATGTTTCTTCCACACCAATCTGCCACCCATCATCATCCTTTTTTTATACCATAATTCACAAAGTCGTCTTCGCCATACCGGTGTCATACTGGATGTTTTTTTATTGCCAGGAAAATATCAGAAAACCCAGTTATCTGGTTATAATTATAAAGTAGCGTATCGGTATATCACATGTAATGTTAGAGAGATGCAATGTAAACTTATTTGTGAAATTGGAATGCGGAGCTATATTTCGTAGCTGAAGGGATTCGCGAGAGCAGATAATGTTAAAACCGATTCATTTCCGTGGATTTCACGTTTATTTACTAGGTTTATTGTATGTCGATTTGACTTATCGGAGTTAGGTAAGGAAGTTTATAACCACGTGTAACCTTGTAAAACTTCGAATAGATATGATCAATATACTATTAGCAAGAGATTAGTGTTAGTTTTTATTGGGTTTCACGATTTCTACACACATGTTTCATATCGCATGGTCTGTATCAGGGATGTTAAAGAGCTCCGATTCTGGTTCAGTTAAGTTGGAACTTCCGATCGGTTTTAAAGTCCGCTTCGGTTCGGGTTCTGTTAAGTACTTTCATAACATAAATTATATCGGATGTCACAGCAACGCAGTGCGGGAAATCAGCGGCGTACATAAAAAATAACAAGTTATATAGTCATTTTCTCATGTCCCCGCTTGTCAAGTGCTGCACTAATCGTATTAGTTATTTTTTTTAATTGAGTTTAATTCCATGAATAATCTCTATATGAATAGGGAACGGATACGAATCCGTTGGTGGTTTAAAATCAACCCTTAACATCTCGCCCACTCAATCACTCGAGCTCCGATTCTGGTTCCGCTTTCCATACCGATTCTGGTTCCGATTTCATTTCTGGTTCCGATAAACTAAATGTAAAACATCTGATTCCGCTTTTGGTTCCGATAAAACCCACATCTCTTACATCCCTGGTCATTACACCGTTAAAGGAAGGAAGGGGGAAGGTAGAATTAAAAAAGTAAAAGTCGTGGGAAGAGTAGAAATCTCCAGAATATATTCTACAGGACAGGACACGACTTGAAAACGTAGTATTGTGTTAAATCGAATTATGAAATGTACCTAAAATAATTTCAACCCCTAGATGGCAAGGTAAGCTATATGTTGCCGTTTTAGTCAGATACCCGAAAAATAAATATATATATATATTATAGGTACGTAGCCTATGTTGTGTCCGACTGCTGAGCAAAGGCCTCCCCTCGCATTAGCCGTGCTTTAGCCAGTCGTCGCGGTGTAGTGCATTCCCACCAATCGCGACAGAAACCATTCAGGTCATCCCGCTATCTCCTTTTAGGTCTGCCTTTGCTCCGGCCGACTTGTTCGGTCCACTCAGTGGTTTATTTAGCCCATCGGTCCGGGTGCATGCGGCAGACTTCTCCAGCCCAGTTCCACTTGAGCATGGCGGCCTTAATTAAGTATATTTTGTTCTTCAGGCAGGTTGATGATAGGGCTTGGTTCCGGGATGGTGGGCGCTCCGGCGCGCGTGTATACATGCGAGGTCTCGCAGCCCCACCTGCGGGGCATGCTGGGCGCGCTGGCCTCGGTCGGGGTGTCTACCGGTGTGCTCATATCGGTACGTATTTTTCATTTTATTCACTAATTATAGCAAAGTTGCCAGCCTAATTTATGGGCACGACTGCTATGCCTGCTAGTAACTTTTCAACTTTAAAAAGATACACCTGTTTTATCTAAAACTTAAAGTTTTTTATTATTATAGGTTTGGATGTTAGAATTATTGTATAAATTATATATTATTATGAACTTATCAAATCTTGTATAAGTAATGCTTTCCGAATAACGGGCATTTTGGGCACATGAAAGTCGAGGGCAAAAGCTAGTGTAGGTACCGCAGCGTGTAGCGGCAGCGCGTCCTTGCAAGTCGATTCCTGTCGACTTAAGTAAATTTCCCACAGTTCGACAATTTTCCTTGGGCTCACAAAGAAAAGACAAGGCCTAAGATAAAAATAGACGCACCGGCACTGGTAGGTACTAGATGTTATGGTCAAATACTTACGTATAAAGGCAGCCGACATAAATAAACCAAGATACATTTTTCTAATTAAGTAGGCACATTATAACATCGGAATCTGCTTACTCGTGTCTCCTTAAAAGGCTAGCAAATGCACGCGCATTTTCGGACAATAGGTACAGTTGTATTCTTGTCTCAAATAAGCGTCTTTAGACAAATAGCCGCTTTCATAATATTGTGTATTAATTATGCACGAGCGATGTTACCGCCACTGATATGGCAATAAAGAACACCCCATATAAACCGATCGTGATCACAAACAAAAACGTCACAGTAGCGCTAATCGACGAACAAACTAAGTCTGTTTTCTTAATCGCGACATTACTGCATAATAGACACGCCCACAAAACGGCTTTGTTGCAAACAATGCTAATGAAAAAATACAATGCTTGAATGTAAATCATCTACGTAACGATGAGCTATATTGATTTTTCAGTTCCTTCGAGTCACTATTACTTCTGCCTTATGTTATTGACATATGGTTCGCTTTGGAATACACTATATTTAGTAATTTCCTTCGATTTGTGTCTATGGAATCTACATAATACATGAAACCATTTTAGTAAACGACACAAAATAACAATTAAGCCGGGCTCTATGTGGGTGAATTTCAACAGGTCCAGAATTTGTCTAATTTTGGTGGATTTTTTGGTTTTTGACTTTTTTGACTAAATTATGTATCCACTGTACGTAACTAGTCAAAATTAATATTGTGTAGTAATGGCCTTACATTCTACATAGTAGTTTTAGAGATATTATGATTTTAATAAATTAGTTACCACCAAAATTGCATCTACCCACCAAAATTAGATTTATTGTCCACCAAAATTGTATGTCCGCACCAAAATTAGTAATTTCAAGTAATTTGTGCTAATTAACTGAAAATTTAACAAATTTTCGACTGAAAATGAAACGAAAACAAAAGTTTTATGATTAATTTTAATTATACCAAAGAATACTTTTTTTATAGGTAACAAAAACGAAGGATTAGATATATTCCTGTTCATTAGAACTATTCAAACAATGTTACTTATAATCAACAATCTCGATTCTGACATATTCGTTATAAGATTTAAAAAAAACGGAATCAAAAACAGTAATAAATATATACAGTATGTGAATCCATTTATTTAAATCCCGGCATGGCAAGGCGATGAATAAGGTTGTGGTATACAAATTAATAATACAAATGAAATTAAACATTTATCGAATTTTCGAATTTATAATTGTAATACAAAAAATAATAATTAGATTAATTTATAATTCCATAACATCCTGTATTATTTGTTTGCAATCAAGAAACGTCACATTGAAAAATAATTTTGACATCTGATAACTAACCAAACTTTTTTGTTACTTTAATTAAGAAAAAAATATATATCAAGCAAGTGACATCAGTGATAAACTAAAATGGCATTGACTGCTGCTGTTTACATGATCAATTGAAAATAATTTCGTTACCACTTTTATTCTTCTTCTAAGTCGGTCCCTCACTGCTGAGGATCGTGACTCCGCCGATTAATATTTTTAACGTCCGCTCACCACTTCTCCCTGTCGGTTGCTCTGTGGAGAGCGTCACTCAATGTCGTACCCAGTTGGTCGGATATCTGATCGCACTATCGTGTTGGGCTTCTTCCCCGTGGTTTAGTACCGTCGACCTTCCCCACCACCATCAGTCCTTCCAAGTTGCCAGGGTCTCTACGAGCTATGTGACCAAAATATTGTAGCACACCTTGGAGGCAGACGGTGGACAGCCTCGGCTGATTTTCCAGTTTAAGTTCGGTCAGTATCGAGACATTTGTGCGGCGTGCGGTCCATGGTATACGGAGCATTCTTCGCCACACCCACATCTCGAAAGCATCGATTTTCTTCCGGAAAGCGGCCTTAAGGGTCCAGGTTTCTGCGCCATAAAGAAATATGGGAAAGACTAGGGTCTGGACTATTTTAATCTTCGACCTGTTCAGAATGTTTCTGTCCTTCTATATTTTTTGTAGCTGGGACATTGCAGATTTCGCCATACCTTCCACATGTTCTTCATCGAATCTCAGCCTCACAGCCGCCCTTGTTGCTTAGAACTGCGCCTAAGTATAAATTCGTCCACTATTTCGTACTCATTAAGGGCGTCCATTGTCTGAAGATTATTGAACCTGTCAACTATCATTATTTTGGTTTTAGCCTTGTTGACAGTGAGGCCATACTCGCTACTGATCTTCTCAAGGCGGTCTTACAGCGCTCTCATTTCGATCTCAGACGGAGCAAAGTGTTGTATCATCGGCATACCGAAGGTTCGAGCTTTATGACCTCCGACTGTAGTACCTCCCTCCCAATCCTCTAAGGTTTGGCGCATGATGTGTTCTAAATGTGGGTTTAAAGATCGACAAGTTGCTAGGCCCACATAAAATTTAGAATAAAATCATATATATTCAGTTCCTTCCATTTCACTATCTGTGCTTTCATTGAGGTCTATGTCACTATCACTATCAGCTGTATTTATTACTAGTCTATCTAATCTATCTATTTTGTCGTCCTATGTGTTGAATTCCTCGATATTCATTCTCGCATTTGACCGCATGATCGCAAACCTTTTCCCACTCAGCCCCGATCATGTTTACTTTTTCAGTTAATAATCTTTTTACTGAAGTTTAATTCATATCCACGTTTCTCGCGGCTATATAGCCTTTCAGTTGAGACCATATATTTTCAATTGGATTAAAATCCAGCAATCGCAACACAGTGTGCCCGTATTCGGCTAGTATCTTGTTCACGGAAACCTCTGTAAATCTTTCCTTGTGCTGACATATAATATCATATATCTGGGTTTTTGTCAATTAATTATCAAATTTCGTGTCTTTGTAACCAGTTGATCATTTCAGGTTTTTTGGCGTTTGAGTTGGGGGGTCTTTTAACATATTTATCGTAATAGGGTGCGTTGTCGATAACCAGAACAGAATCATTGGGTATATTTGGAATTAATTGATTAACCAGCCATTTCTCGTAGTTATCGTTATTCATTTCGTTGTGATAATCACCTTTAGTGTCGGTGGATTTATACGTTAAAAAGGCTCCTGGTACAAAGCCGTTTTCGTTTCCTGCGTGAACAATAATCAAATGATGACCTTTAGAAATCGGCTTTTTTACTCCTTTTTGCTTATTATCACTCCAAATTTTTCCTTTAGTCTGGGTTGTATGTATGTATGTAGGACTGGTCCATATAGATAATGTTTTTCTTGCTACGCGAAATTTGCGTATTTTGTCCAGATATTCAATTCGTCTGAGAGCTACATCTTGCTTTTCCATCTGAACTTTTCTGTTGTCTTTCATTTTAGTGAACTCAAATCCCATCTCATGAAGAATTTTCCTCAACGTCTTTTCAGACCCATTGTAATGAATATAGCCTCAGACAATTTAGCTTTTAATGATTTGACTGTCGGCAGTTCCTTGTAACACAGATGAAAATCGTACACCATTCTTCGAACAACATCATAATCAAAATCGTCTATATCTAAACGAAATTGTTTTTTTTGTTCTCCCATTTTTCGAAGAGCTGAACTTTGTTGCACTGGAATGGAATCTGTATCAGTGCCAGTGCCGACTTCGTTTAATAAATTAGCTTCTGTGTGACTTGTCTGCATTTGTTATGTAACTCCATTATACATGTCACGGAAAAATCCTATGTATGACACGTAAGATATTTGATATCCAGGACTAAAACTTTAAAAAAATTGGTGCAGCGGTTTAGGCGTGAACGAGCAACAAACATCCATACCTACATACATTCATATAATTCGCTATTATAATTAGCAGGATAGAATAAACAATTTTGGTGGAATTTAGCAATTTTGGTGGTTTTCAAATTACCACCAAAACCACCAAAATTGATCAACCAAAATTAGAAAAGTTGCGTTAAAATTCATTTAAAAATTAACTGTAACATTCACTTCCGTTTCAACCTAACATTTTACAAGAGCAACAATAAACATGCTTATAAAACAATTCACACAAAAACAAGTACTTTGCATTCCTTACTTAGATACCCCACCGAAATTGCAATAAAAAGTATTTTAACACACCAAAATTAGATACTTACGCGCTTGGTGACTGATCTAGGCAAGACACGGCATGGTGACAACCACTCAGGGCAGGAGCGGAAGGGAATGAATGAGCTACTAGATGTTTGTTGTTCTTGCTGCGTTTCGTTCGACTACAGAATCATGTTCAATATTTACCACCAAAATTTACTATTTTACCCGGACAACTGTTAATGCCTAGTTTGGAGTATCAATTCATGTACTAGTGTTTAATAATGTATTTTTAAAATATACGTATACTAATAACAAATATACTTACGCAAAAGTTTTTATAAAATCGGTGCGTTTTATGGTTCTAAAATACAAATTATTCAAGAACATGGGATACTGGACACTACACCAAAATTATTATTTTGACGAAAATATTTTTTTAATTAGATATCATTAACTTATATGACACTTTACGATTTGGCTTGATATTAAAGTAAGTGTTAGGTTTTCAGAAAAAAAATAATAATTCTGAAATAATTAGTCCACACTGCCATTTTCAGCTCCGCCGCGCTTTTTTTACGTTCAGAAAATCACCCATGTAGTCGTAGCTATTCTGGAAATCTAAGCTTAGTTTATTGTCTCCGGTTGCCGGCGTTTACATAGGTATACATACATTATAAAATATTTCAATAATTTATATTTCATCCCGACGTTTCGAAACTTTTAGCACCGTTTGTGGTCACAGGGCGAACTGAATATTATAGGTACCTTCATCCAAAAATGACAATACCTATGACAAATTAATAAACATGCGCGTGCCTACTATTTTATAGTGATTAAATAAAGTTTTTATCTTAAAGGACAAGAATAGGATCAAACTTGTGTCCGATTGATTATATTTAAACTCAACAGATCAAATTCATTTATTTCAAGTCAATGAACTACGTCTCTCGTCTACAAAAAAGCCATCTACAAAAAAAACTCATAAACACAATGAAATCGTAACAAACAATAATCATAAATATATCAAAAATATGTTTTTTCCCTCACTAGCTCGTAAAGCGCTTGTTTATCCTTTAATACGAGAGGGTAAAAACGCATTTTATCCACTAGTGATTAAAGTAAGTTGACTTCTCATAGCTCTTATTGCTATGGTTTTAAAGTCTAAATTCGCGAAGTACAGCTCACTTGCCCCGCGGCGGCGCACAGCGGTAGGCGCGGGCGAGCCTCGCTAACGCACCGAGTTGAAAATCGAAGTAGAACATTCGAAAATCGTACTGGCCACCACAAGCTAACCAAGCTAAAGGCACCTTTTGTAAAAATGTTGAATGTATCTAAGTGCAAAGAAAAAGTCAATGCGATTTCAAAATCTTTTTTTGCATGTTTCACTTTCCTCGCTGTAGTGACGGGAAAAGTTTTGTGTTACACACGGGTGCAATTGTAATTTACTTCTCGTGTATTGAAACACTCGCTACGCTCAAGATTCTATTTCAAAACCTATAATAACTAATAAACTATAGAATCCATTCGCTTGCTCGAGTTTCAATCCCACACTCGCAGTTAAAATACAATTTTGCACCCTTGTATAACAAATAACTATATTTTATATAAATATTGTAAAAACTTGACTTGAAAGACTAAATAAATACAGAATAAATACATCAAATGAATCACTATAAAAAAAATACAGTTATTACCTATGTAATTCTACCCTACAAAAATCTCGGGTTCGCAAGCTGAAGTGGCAATGGGCAGGCCACATTGCACGCAGAGAAGGTGGCCGAAGGGGTCGAAAAGTGCAAAAGTGGAGACCACGGACTAGTAAGCGCAGTCAGTGTCTTATGGAGGATGATGATGGTGGTGATATTATCACTTTTATTTTAAGACGTACGAGAGTATATTGCTATTCGTTATCTGTTCACAATATAAAAGTATTTTCTGTACCAAAACGAAATTGAATACTGGCCTCGAACATCCGATCCACTAAACTGCAGGTATTGGGCTCAGTCTCCTGTTCGGGCGGGATTTGGTTAGTCTATGCTATGATTTCAGGCGTAGATACAACTATTTTTAGACAACGGTATCTCAAGAGAAGTATGTTGTTTACACCTCTACTCGGCTCTTATATAACTCGCTGATCGAACAGTTTTAAGCCTATCCATCTATCCATTGTCAGACCGTTGTTTTAGGAAAAATACGTTACCTCAAAAATAAATCTCATGGCCGACGGCAAACTTCCGTGATTAAATTTTTATTGTATTACGAAGTCAATAACCTAATTGTTAACTGGTCGTATTAACGATTTGCGAATTTTATTATAATTATAAAATTGTGATCCTATTTAATATTAACAGTGTAAATAACACGCATACTTAATGTATTATCCTGGCACATGCCCATATTTAGACATTTAGCGTTAAAAGATATATCACGATATTTCGCGAACGGCCAGCTTGCTAATTTCTGTGTGTATGTTAGCTACGCGCCTCTATGCATACATTTCTGATAATTTTAGCTATTTACCCACATACCTATTTTTCCACATAGTTGCAGAATTCTAGGAGAGGCTTAATCTTAAAGGTATATCTGTAGGGTAAAGATTTATTTAAAAAAAAATATCCTATAAAGTAAAGCGTTATACAGATTAAATAATAAACTAAAATGTTTACCTATTAGCCTTAAACTAAAACTGCATTTATAATAGCTATGCCGCTACCAAATTTTGTATTGTACATTATTGCTGAACAATAATAGATATATTTTATTGGGCTTCTGCGATTTCCTATGTTTTTGGAACTTATAATAATATACATAAACAAATATTAAAACAAAGCACAAATATAAATCAATAAATAAAAAATCTGAATAGGTACATATTTGCTATGGTACTTAAAAAAGTTCATTGAATACTTAAGACAACTAGATTAGGCAACTCTGTTTGTCAAATGTCAACTTTCAGCAACAGTTATTTAACTACAATAAAAATGTAAATTGAAGTAAGTAAGTACAAGTACGAGTATATGTAAACAATCCTAATAGGCATAGCGTTAAATACCTTTAGTTAAGTTTGTTCTGTTGTCAAGTTTATTTACAGAACTACTGTCTTATCAGGCATGTCAAGGCTCCTATCTAATTAATGTTACTATTAAGAAAAAAACAGTTTATTAGTAGATTTATACGATATATTTTGTTTTTACTAGCCACGGTGATTCAAATGGAAGTTTTTTAACATGTTAATCTGCCTGATATAACCTTTAGTAGATCTAATAAGATAACCTCTGTTCTTCTATAGAAACTGTTCGAAACGAAATTTAAATGCAACAGGCGCTTGTGTGCCACCACATCTTTGAATTGTATCTGGCTCTTAGTATTCTGGAATTCTGCCATATTTCTATAATAGGGAGATTCGGGACTTTCCTTAGTTGAATATCTTAACTTTTTTGTTTAACCTACGTACCAACAGTACTTATTTAAACCTGGATATTCCTTAATGATTACTATGATAATAGTCACGAAGTAACATCACATATTTAATTCATTCTAGAATGCTAATTGAACGTTGCCATCCTATTTATTATTATAGGTGTATGTACCTAGAATAAAATTTGTCGCACACGTAAGCAAACAAAAACGTGTAAATGTTGTTGCTGAACTGTGCAAACAGGATATTCGTGATAACAACATTACTACCTACTTGTACTGGCAGTGATTACAAATATATATATGTTTAATAACTTGCCAGCTTTCTGACAAAAAGCTACGTGGTGTGGTACATTTTAAGTATTTTACCCCCTTATTCATAAACGTATGTCAAATCTACATTAGTCTATTTATATTCTGTCTTTATCATACAATTAAAAACAATTGCAAAGTGACAGATAAAGAGATAGAAGTAGATTTGTTATACGTCTATGAATAAGGGGCTTAGCTTATTACGACCGGTCTGGCCTAGTGGGTAGTGACCCTGCCTATGAAGCCGAAGGCCCTGGGTTCGATTCCCAGTCAGGGCATTTAAATGTGTGCTGAGCACAGATATTTGTTCCTGAGTCATGGGTGTTTTCTATGTATTTAAGTATTTATATGTATCTATCTATTATATATATCGTCGTCTAGTACCTACAACACAAGACTTACTGAGCTTACAATAGGACTAGGTCGATTTGTGTAAGATTGTCCTGAAATATTTATTTATTATTTTATTTATTTATATGCAATCAAGGTAACTATCGTCGTGATAGGTATATACCCTATTTATAGGAGGTACCCAGACGTATTAGTGTTAATACAGACCTTCTGTAGGTAATAGCTAATCTTCAATTAAAAGCGCGGCCGTGTTAATATTTCAATCCCTAACCTAGCACAAAATGACCGGCTTAAAAATAATTTCCGGCGGCGTTAAGTTAGAGATGAGCCACTTTTTTAACAATACGATATATTAAAGTTGAAAATAGATAACATATACTTAAGAAAAAACGACGAGGACCTCCAGTGTTCGAGACGGGAGGTCCTCGTCGTTTTTTCTTAAGTATATGTTATCTATTTTCAACTTTTAATTTATATAGTAGTATTACTACTTAAAAATCAAAGCAAATCAAAAATATTTCATAAAAAATAATTTGATTTGTTCTTAGTTTCATAGATGGCAGCACCACCTCTCTAGCTATATCAGAATCCCGAAAGGTATTCATATAGGAGGTGCAAACACGTAGTGTTTCACCTTAGAGCTGGTAAAACGGTGCCTAAAACCGTTTAAAAAAATAAACAAGATCACATATACTTGATTAATTTCGACGTGGTCCGCTGTGTTGGCCAAATTAGTTAAGGCGTCAGCCGCGATAGCTGGAGATGCGGGTTCGAATCCCGTCTCGAACACTGGAGGTCCTCGTCGTTTTTTCTTAAGTATATGTTATCTATTTTCAACTTTTAATTTATATAGTAGTATTACTACTTAAAAATCAAAGCAAATCAAAAATATTTCATAAAAAATAATTTGATTTGTTCTTAGTTTTTAATGCGACATATTATTGAAATATTTCTTCAGCAATGATATTTAAAGTTGCTGTTTACAAGAGGGAAACATGGCAAACAATGTCTTCTCTTTGAATGAGGCCATATAATTTAAATGTAATGGGTTTCACGTCTGTCACGAGTGACTTTTTAATCAAACAGTCAAGGTTATAGTTTAGAAACCTATCAACTCGAAGTTTAAGTATTGATTAAATGCTGAATATTTGTATTTCTTGCATTACTCCTTTCTATGTATATTTGGTATTCTTGGATGTGTGGGATAAACTAAGCTCCTTCTAGAAAATGTGATAAAACAGATTCATACAACGCGTTCAGATAGCGAGAGAGGACATTCAAAGAGCATTCATAGTAGGCCAGGCTATATACCCTACAATGAATCTCGCCCGGGCAGTCGATTTTTCCTTTATTTCTAAGAAACAATTAATATTTTGTTAATATAACAGAATATTAAATGTATCTTTAGAAATAAAGGAAAAATCGACTGCCCGGGCGAGATTCGAACTTACGACTCTGGGATACATACCCATCGCTCTACCAAATGAGCAGCAGAGGCTTGCCCAAAGGCTGCGAATTTCTCCACATATAGATTCTTCCTTGTTTTCCTTTATTTCTAAGAATTATGGTTTCGTTACCAGACGTTTCTGCTTATAAAAATATAATTAATTACTAAATGTGTTCATTTTAAATCATACCCTTATACGCTTGTAATGACTATCCTCTACAGTTACTATTTAAACCATTCTACAGTACGTCATCGGCAGCATGACAACCTGGAACATCCTCGCTGGCGTGAGCGCCATTGTGCCCATGCTGTCGCTCCTCGGCATGCTGCTGCTACCAGAAACACCTAACTACCTCCTCTCGCACGGCAAACGCGATCGTGCTGAGAGCTCGCTCGTCAAACTGCGCGGATCTACCTGCGACATTGACGAGGAGATACAGAGGATGATCACGTTTAAGGAGAAGAATCATGTGGAACCGTAAGTGTTACATTTTGAACATGGAATTGAATGGCTTTTAATAAAAAACTCCCATGAGACTCAGACATACTAAAATATATATGAAAACGGGTCACTTACGTATCTTAAGGTCGAATAACGCTCGACTTATGTTTCGGTCCAATTCGTGAACCATATTCATGAGCTCCGTGCCGTCCCGTACCGTACCGTCGCTGGCGGCGCCCCTTCGTCCTTAAGACCTTAGATACGTGAGTGGCCCGTTTTCATATATAATTTAGTATGGAATAAATGCTTCTGATGTTAGATACACTCCCTGGTATTTCTAACAAGCATTATTTACTATAATTAACAATATTATTTAGTAAGTAGTTATTCTTGTAGCTATACTATATTAGTTTTATTTTTACAATTGTTGCGGTGTGTTTACCTATAACCGCTTGTGACATACCTCCAAAAATTTAATAACTAGCAAGTAAGTTGAAAATGTATTGATGTCAACAATTGTTGGTCAACCTTAAATAAATAAAATAGAAATAAATAAACATGTAAGTGCTGACGTGGAAGTGACTTACCACGATAAATATGTGCTAAAAATCTCTTTTGTTTTTCACTTACGAATCTCAATATCTATTGTTTTATTTTTCAGATTAACGAGTGTGAAAGAATATGTTAAAGCATTGCTGTCGCCATCTGCGCTGAAACCTTTCGCCATCCTGGCGGTCTACTTCTTCATCTACCAGTGGTGCGGCGTCAACACCATCACGTTCTTCGCCGTTGAAGTCTTTAAGGTTAAGACATACATGTTACACTTTTACTATAAAAAACTTCGATTTCTATACAGGTTGAATTGGTTAAAAGATTTGGAAACTTTCGGTTTTTTGGGGTCAGGTATAAGTAAAGCAATAAATCGATGTGACCACACTATTCTTATCTCTGCAACTAAGAACAAACAAAAACAAATCAAAGAAATTTGAACAAATCACATTATTTTTTATTGAGTATTTTGATTTGCTTTGTTTGATTGTTGCTCCGCTGTGTTTGGGTGACCCGTTTAAGGCGTCAGCCGAGAGCTGGAGATGCGGGTTCAAATCCCGCCTAAAACGCCGGAGGTCCTCGTCCCTTTTCCTTAAGTATATGTCATATATATTCAATTTATTTCCTTATCTAAGTAGATTCAATTATTATTCTTATTAGCTAAACTACCTCTATTTGAGGAGTGGTACAAGACGTTTTATTTAATCAATATTTTTGATTGCAGGCGTCAGGTGCAAGCAAGGAGAATCAGTATTGGCTGACAATAGCTATGGGCATAGTGCGGCTCATATTTACTGTGGTCGGGTGTATACTGTGCCGGCGCTGCGGACGGCGGCCGCTCACTTTTGTATCAGGTAAGATGAGTCTGACTCAACTCTATGTGAAAAAAGGGGTATATGGTATTTCAGAAATATAAAAAAAAAATCGAAAATGTCAAAGACTCACCCCCCTATTTTGTTCTATGTTGCCTATTAACACATGCAATTTTTTTTACTTTTTTTTTTAAAGGTAATTTAAGGGTCGTTACCATCTGTTTAAATTTTGGAAAATATATTTTAAAGTAAAGATTATTAATTTTCAACACTTTTATTAAAATCAAATAATATTGTGACAATTTCGCATCAGTAAAGAAAAATTCAATTTTTATAAGGCCAACGTAGATTTTTTGGAATTAGCCGTCGAGGAGCGAGTGCGAGTATAGCTTTCCTTTACTCGTTATACCAAGATGCGTTCAGAAAAGTAAAATAATTACAAAATGTGGTGACCAGTTGCATGGTACCTATAAAGTTTTATTTTTTAAACTTTATCTGTCGGTAGCGACCCCTAAAATTCGTTTAAAAAAACTAGCATTCGTTAATTGGGGTAGTAGAACGCAATGGCGGGGTGAGACAAGAACTTTTAGCAAGTTGATTTTTTAATATAATATTATGTTGTTATTTTTAGCGATCGGCTGCGGCTCGACGATGATCGTGCTGGCGGTGTACATGTACTTCGTGGAACAGTGGACCCAGGCGGGCGTGCCGATCATGTATCCGTGGATCCCGGTTACAGCCATCTTCGTGTTCATGATCTCCTGTACCCTGGGGTACCTTATCGTCCCCTGGCTCATGATTGGCGAGGTGTATCCTACACAGGTGTGTATTATTTTCATATTTTCAACCTAGATAGTGTTGCTAAAATTTTCTGTTTCCGTAAATTACAACGTCGAGTATTTTTATTACTGCCACGAGTCTAATTATTGTTTAGGTTTAGCAGCCCCCAAGCCTAGTTGATAGATGTCCTGATTTCGAAGTTGGGAATTATTTATATTTAGTAAATTTGTAGTTTTTTATTATTTTGATTATTTAATAAATTGATTAGGCGGTATGGTACCAGACTATGAAGGTCCAAGTTTAAGGATCAAACCCCGGCTCAAACCAATAAGTTTTTTTTCACAACTTACATATAACGAAGATAAAATTGTAGTATATTTAATTTTCTGATTTATATTCCAGGTGCGAGGTGTAGTCGGTGGCATGACGACGATGGCGGCCCATCTCTCCGTCTTCTCCGTCGTCAAGACCTTCCCATTCCTGAAGGACGCCCTCAACTACTATGGCGCCTTTGGTGTTTACGGTGCCATGTCTATCGGCGGTGAGTTATCAACGCATAAGGCAATTAAGCTACATAGTTAAGGGAACTTAACAATAGTAAACTATTTTAAAGCTATTGTAATTCTAACCTGTTATGAACTCTTGGAAAAACCTCTATCTAGGTACCAGTGGCGGCGGAAGTAAGTTAAGCAGGTGGAAATCGGCTTTAATAGACGCATCGTCGCTGATACCTATGCAGTCCTCAACTGACATTACTGTACAAAATACTACTACCTAAATTCTGATTCTATCATGATGGAATGTGTTTGATTTAGGAATTCTCTAGTACGTTTATGTAGGAACCTTAGTGTACTTAATTCTTAAAAACTTCAGTAAGTAGTGTATTTTTTTATTTTATATAAGTACATTATTACTATTAGCACTAGTGTTTTATTTCGTATTTTCTTTGTTTCCAGGTATTGCTTTCTTCTACATATTCCTCCCAGAAACTAAGGGCCGCACTCTTCAGGAAATTGAAGACTACTTTTGCGGAAGAACTAAAACTCTAAAGCAACCTAAAACCGACGGCGCGTGATCAACGGTCTCGTACCAGTTCTAATATTTCACAAATTGCATTTAGTGCTTTTCTTGATCAATTTACATGTTATGCGAAGTAACAAATAGTTTTGGTAGACGTGATGTTTTGTATGCAGGTGTAAATGCCAAACAAATAATATCAAAGTTAAATGCAAATACTCCTGATTATAAATAAAAACATTGTATCTTCCTATAGGTCAAACAGTTACTTTGTGAAGTTTCTGGTTACAGTTTAAAGTACCAATTCGTAAACAGTAGATGGTAGGTGCCTTGCAGCGTAGGTAATTTTAATGAAGTAAGTACCTACACAGTTTTATGAAAAACCTGTAATACATATACCTCTTTTTTGCCCAATATTTTCTACATAAGTGGCTTAGGTTCTTACTTGCAGTGCCTTTAACATGAATGCCTCAGAATGTAAAATAAGTTTGGGCGAGTTACAAAAATATAGTACCTAGTTAAGGACCTGCAATTTAGTCTTCAAGTTAATCATGCCATTTGTGTTACGAAAATTAACGATGTAAATTGTATTGTATTTATTATATAATCCGTACTCGTATTATATATATTTACAGCATAAGTACACCAACACACTTTCATGCAAAACTTAAATAGCAATTGCTTAATTGTCATTTGTCGTAGCACAAATGTACTACGTACATTTTTTTTGCAATTCACCTATTAACGATTTTTGTATAGATCATGTGGAATTGTAAATTATAATAAGAGATTTAAACAAGTATTATTTCAAATAAACGTTTGAGTAGTGGCTAGTCTAGCACTCTACTGATACATATTGAATAAGTACCATTGTGCCATCAAAGAAATATTTTAAAATTGGTGTCATTTTATTAGCGAGTTAGTTATTGAATCATTACTGTACTCGTACATACACTAGTATTATAATAAGTGGTTTTGATCGTAATTATTTGGAACATTCGATGCAAATTTTATATTATATACTGAAAAGGATTTTCAACGAGGAAAAGAATCGTCAGCAAGCGCATCTTGAATATATAAATTAGTAATTGAAGTTAGGTAAATTAAATTTACATCCTTAAACTATAAAGTTTATTCCAGAATAAAGACAGTTTTCTTAAAGTTCTTTGCGTATATAATTCTACGATTTGGAAGTATATTTATCCTATTTCGGCTCTGTATGAATCTATCAAATCTATTTTTGGGACAGTCAAGGTCAAATTTATCTGGCACTTTATTATCTTAATATTAAGGCACGTGTATCCGTATTTTGACACTTTGGCCTGGTCGATATTTTTGACCTCGACTGGTCTATATTCATTTAAAGGTTATTGTGATTTTGCGATAAACCTTTACAGAACAGAAATTGGATATACCTATTCGATTTCTGAAAGTAACTTCAATATACTCGTACGCAAGGGTATTAAAAACGGATCGATTCGTATGTGGTGCTTTAAATATATGTATTGTTATTAATAGTAGACGCATTTTTTGTATATAAGAGCTTCAAAAGTATTTTGTGATTATTATACAATACGTACAATTTATTTAGGTAAGTAGTTAATTGTAAATAAATTATTGTTACGTTTAACACAGATATAATTGTTGTATTATTTCATTTTATTAGAGATTGATGAGGGCTGAAACTAGTTTTTATATAAATCGATTTATAAGATGTGTAAGATTACATAGTTTCAAGTTAATTAAGAATGGGATAACATTTTGACAATTTTTGTGACAAGAGTATCAAGGACTACTACAGAGTTTAAATTAATTGCTAAAGTATTGTTGGACAGGCATATCGCCATCAAATACGAATATATCGGAGCTGTGAAGGTGGTTACAATAAATATCTGAATAACGCCTCTATTGTCAAGGAGATAAAGTGCATGTTTAGATATTTATGACCACCTCTAAACCTAAATACCGGTAACACGCTTCGGTAAACATTGAACCTAGCTCTGGTAAACACTGCGGCTACGAATAATATCCCTTATCAGTACGCGGCAGTCATTGTTCGGCTATGGGACTTCCCTTCTACTGCTTTCTAGTTCTGACTTGGGCCATGGTATGTGGTAGAGTGCCGTTATATTTAAAGGATTTAAATGTCAGCCCAGGGTATAAATCATGTAAGTGTAAAATATTTTAAATTTGGTTTTATGCATTTATATACCTACTAAATAATACTTGAAACTCATTCCCTACATCAAATATTTCTTATCAAGTTTATAATAAGGAACCCAAGAGGCCGTTACTGGGCGAACAAGAATCCATTTGCCGGTCATTCCTGACCGATTTATTACATTAAAAAAAACTTAACTGCATTTGATATTAAGACGTAGTTTAGGCAAAAGGATTCATCCCAGATAATTCTGCCTAATTTCCAATACAATTTGAACAGTTTATCCCAGTATTTATATTTATTCTAACAGATTATGCGATGGTTTTCTTCTGACTGGAACGAATAGCAATCAGAAATGTTTGCGTTAACCAAGTAATAAAAATGTTTGTATTCTACAAATATAAGTTTGGAAATTTGCATGACATTAGTGGCGACAAGCGTTAACAAAATTTACTAGCCCTGAACGAGTAGATCCCATTCATTTAACCTTTACCTTAAAGCGCCAAAGTCGAAAAAAATATATGCGAAAAAGTAACAAGTTACCTAAGTGACAGTTAAGAAAGACATGACAAAATTCAAAGTTGTGAGTAAAATGTTTACGTATAACTAATACGTAATTTAATATTCATCTTGTAATTGCTTCCTCAGTATGGAAACCTAACAGCAGCCTAAGCAACACGGGCATCGAGTTCGGCGAAATCTCCCGCGGCTCGCTGCTGAAGATCATGGCGGAGTTCGCGCAGAACGTGGACGAGCGGCTGCGCCCGCGAAACCAGCGCACGCGCTTCACCGCGCAGTTCGCCAATAACAAATACACCAGACCTTACATATATCCCCAGTTCCTTAGGGGCTAATAAATGTAGTGTTTGCTTTTGATTTGAGTGTTTGCATCATAGAAATCATACAATGTTCATTTATCAACTTTAATTGTTCATTAATATTAAACTATAAAAGATAAAGCAAAAACGATGGTGGCCTAGCTGGAAGAAGTACCACTTTCAAAACTATTGTTTTGGTAATATAGGTATTATTCAGTTTTTATCCCGAAACCCTTATTAGTAAGAAAAATCTTATCCACGAGATCACATCTATCAAGTAAGTATCTATTTATATATTATTATTGATACACAAAATGCTTGTGCCCTGCCAATTGCCGACACTCAAAATTCAGCACTAATCGTGCACTATATTTAGCTCTTGTTAATCAGACTGTATGTCTAATTCCTAAATGTTAGCAATAGCTTTTACAACTTTTTCCATTATATCAATTCCTCTCCGGTAGGCGTCAACATGGATCCTCTCGTCATGGCCGTGGAGCAAAATGGGAGTGTTAAGTATAGGTGTGAAGTTGATAACGGGTATGCCTTGTTGCCGCACGAAGCGGGCATCCGTGGTCCCGGGGCAGATGTTGCAATTAATTTCCAGACCCCTGGAATAAATTCCAAGACATTTTATTGCTCAGCCATTGTCTAGAGAGAAATGTTTTCGAATAGCGTATGCCAGATGTTATCGGGAGGTTAGAGCGGGCGGACTGTGTAGGGGAAAGAAGCCGGGGGAAAATCAAGGATCCTTCAGCACCAGACTTGATTTGTACTACTGAAATGTTCTTAACTACTGAGTTTTAGTTTACCGCGCGATCGGTAGAGGTGGCCTTAATCAAATCTGAGTGGTGTATCATAGCATCAACCTAATGGGAGTTTTATCGCCGGTTCGCTAACTCTAGCCCGCTGAGAAGACTTCAACAAGAAACTCAGCGATGCCACACCGTTGTCGGAGTTGCGTATTGACACTGATGGTCTGCGGTTCGTATAGTTAGTGAATATGTACAGCTAAGTTCAAAGTACCTTTACGTGATCGAATAATGTAACGGTATCCTAGTCTAGTCTGGATTGACCCAGCATGCTGCTGCTAATGCAAAAGGACCTGGCTTCGAATCGAGTTTATCTGAAATATTTGGTCCCGGGTTAAGGATCTTGTCTAATTAGTATTTATATGAATTCGTAAATCTATCTATTATCCATATAGTCGTCTAATGCCTTCAACATTAACTCAACAAGGCTTGTATAGAGTTTAAGACTAGGTCGAGTTGTGTAAGATGTGACAAAAAATATTTGTAGAATATGTATGCAATAAGGATTGCACGGTTGAAGTGGCATTATGCAGGCTGCAGAGCCGGACAGTCAATGAACTTTTGGGGTAGAAAAGTCGGACGACTGGACAAATGACATCGTACGGATTGCTGGAAGTAGGAGCACGGAGTTAGAGATTGCTCTATGAGGCCTATGTCAGCAGTGGTAAAAATGTAGGTAGCTCGGTAGGTATATAATTCGTGAGAAGAATATTGATGACATATTTCACGGCTTTTACTATGTGACTTACCAAAGTCCCCAAGTCGTTTAGGCAAGTCACATGAGAATATTTTTATGGGGTGCTATTTAGTCCAGAAGTTATAACTTACATTTCTTTAACTGCACTAAGAAGCGCTGTCCAAAACTGATTGCTTTCGTCTATTTTTGTGATCTCGACGGGTCCATTGTTTCCAATATACTCGAATGATACATCTTCTCCTGCTTCAACACACCATTTTCTAATCTGTTATGGGAAAAATAAATTAGTAATGTGTATTACGTTTATAGCTACTACCTAAATGTATTAAAGTTTTTTTTTTTTTTTTATGACATAGGCGGCAAACGAGCAGACGGATTGCCTGATGGTAAGCAATTACCGTCGCCCATGGGCACCCGCAACACCAGGGGAGCCACAAGCGCGTTTCCGGCCTTTAAGGGGGGTTGGAGCTCTGGGAACCTTACTCACCATCAGGAACACAACACTACATACCTGAAAGGTAGCAGTGCTATTATGGCTGTGGTCTCCTGTAAGGAGGAGGTACTTCCCCAGTTGGGCTGCCCCAGATTCAAGCGTGATGGTCATCGCTGTGCCCTACCTCTCATTGTTGGACGTAGTTTAAGGACATACCCGGGTCCAACAACAAGTTACGTTTCGATACCCGCTATAGTCTTGTTAAGTATAGTAGTGGCAGATACTGATACTAGGCACGAAGTTCGTAGGTACGAAATATCATAGGAACAATAAATTTAAATAATATATTGCTCTCGCTCAATTCGCAGGGTCACAAGTACACGGCCCGTAATAAAATAAACAAAAAATTTTAGGATCATTAGGTTACCATGTCTTCGAAGGCGTCGTGATCGACTGAGGGTGGAATCCTGATATCGAAATAGATAGTTAGGCTGTCTGGTACAACGTTGATTTGAACACCGCCCTGTAAAAAAACCAAATCAAGATTTTTTATATTATATATCAACAGCTAATTGACTGAGCCGATTTTGTCGTGACTCTAGGTACGACCAATAACTATAATAGTCACCTCGGCCTTGCATTAAAGGCGTAAAATATTAATTGCTTAAAAATGTACCTAATGGTTTTTTAATTGTTAATTTAGGTACTCTGGCAGAACTTAGGAGAACCATGTTTTATTTAGTCGGGTATAGGCTATAGGACGATCCACGTAGCCATAATCGTTATACATACTGCACCAACACTCTTTTTACATTAAAGCGCCTTGTAACAATACGAGTGTCAACATACCTTGCTACAGTAGTTATTAATTTTATACAAGGCGCAAAATTAATAACTCATATGTTTCATATTTTTAGTTTTATTTATTTAAATAGTACTACCTACTCACTACTACCTACCTCAATCTGTGTTAAATTTATTGTAACCAAGTCGCCAACCCATGCGCCTTTGGCTTCTTTTTCTACTTCTCCTGCCCTGTATTTCATAAATTTATCTAACATGTAGTGCAGCTGAAACAAAAAATAAGACTTTAGTAACTGTTCATAATTAACTTGAATACCTACGTATAAGAAGTTGGAAGAGCAGCGAGTTGGGGGACCGCAGGATAATGTAAGGGCAATGTGGACATCTTAGTAATATTCAAAAACTCTAGTTCCCATTAACATTTAAAACAGCGGCAGTTTTGTTCGGTATTTGGGCATGTATGAGGTGATACACCACCGATGATTTTAAGCTAGGATTTGTTCAATATAGATGAAGGAGGCTTCCATCTTGTTACTTTACCTTTTCGCCTGATGTGCTCGGTAAGAGCAAGGAACCGTGTCCAGGTTTTCCTCTGCAAGTCACCTTTAACTCTGGAGGTAACAACGAACGCGTTATTTATACAGTATTATTTCACTTTAATCTAATCTTGGTTTAAATAAACGTCAAAGGATTAATATAGATCAAGTCTAAAAACTTAAAAATAAACAGTCTTCATAGTATAATTAAAACAGTTGTGAGCCATGCTACTACTACATAGTTAAAAACGAATAAACTCACGTCGCACTAGGCCGGGCGACATGTTTCGGGTGCGCCTAGCGCGATATAATTACACATGAGTTTATCCGTTTGTAACTAAGTAGTGTTCATAGTAATAAAGTCTGTGCAACACTAATTATTTTGCTAGATGTGATAACGTAGCGAAATCATAGTGTCGCTAACGTGGTTTCGTTTATCATAAACCTACTTACACATGGATAAACATCTAGACACCGCTGCTCCGACCAATCCACATTTCTATTGCAAAATAACAGACCCTAGTTGTCGAGTCTTCATACCTAGTTAACTATTATTTCCTAAGTTCCAGTTTCAAGTGACATTAACAATGTTAACACGTTCGACTTATATAAATGTTTTACAAATCGCATATTCATTTAAACATTTTTTCTATTTTACTTATGTTTGTTTTGAGAGTGTAAACAGTCTTAGGTAATAAATAGTCATATAGATGTTTGATTTAGAGCATCAATCTTAGGTAATTTGTAATTTATGCTTTTGGTTACTGATTTGATAATGAGTAGCGTACGGACATTGCCCGGTCTGTCCAAAATCAAATTCTTTTTTTTTTTATATATAAATTAATAATATATTAAACTGATTATACGTTTGATGTCACACGTATAGGTTACATTTTAGCTTTCATTCAATAATAAAAAATCACCATTATTGATCACATATTAATTAAATACATTGCATATTACACTTACGTCGGTTAGTCTTTTCTCCGTTGAAAGCTGTAATGACTTTTGAGCTTACAGCCACAACGCTTTCGTCAAGACCAAAGCCTACGTTTAACTTTTTAAACTGCTCGGACTGGGCAAACGCTTTCATTCCGTGGTCTCCACCAATTTCTTCATCTAAAAAAACAATTTATTTAATAATAACCATCAGTGTCCTAAAAATAGCAACTCTAGGCTGTGTGTAAAAATACCTATTTAGTGCAATTTATAATACATATATTTATATATATCGAAGTTGTCGGTACAATTTTCTATTTTATGTATGTGAGTTATTTGTATACCTATGCAAAATGTGAGTCTCAGTTCTTAAACGATAACTTAAGTAAGGAAAAAGGAAATACCTCCTTTGTCATCAAAATCTTCTTGACGTGATGCAAGTAAATATATACAAATCTTCCAAAATTTTGACCAAGCATTATTATTTAGATCACATTATTAAATTTGTGTTTAGTGTGGACTGAACACCACGCTACATGTACCAATTTATATCAGGATATCACGCACGTTCCAATGTACAGTCTTACAACAAGTAGCAGACAAATTGACCAATAAATCCTTACTGCTATAAGGTTTGTACCGCTTAACCGATATCGGTTGCTAATACGTATATTTTGTCTACATCAGATGGGTATATCAAAGCGAATCTAACTACTGTAGTATTCTCCGAAGCTATCTCCATGTTCTCTTACCAGGAACGAAGCATACGTGGACGGTTCTCCTCAACCTGACACCAGCGCCTTTAAGCCTTCGCACGGACTCCAGGTGGAACATCCCGACACTCTTCATGTCCTGACTGCCGCGAGCGTAAATATAGCCATCTTCAGATACTTTTGCGTCAAAGGGTGGATGTGTCCACAATTCCTAAAAATAAAACACATCTTACATCGTTAATAATTAATTGATTATATGAGAAAAATAGGAGTAAAGTAAAATATTTTCTTATGCAACAAGGTAATTCCAAGTTTTTAAGATTATATATAGCTGTATTTATAACTACAAAGTGCTCCCGTATGTCCGACACGGAAGCGAAGCAAAGACGAAGCCAGCGGGGCTGCCTGGTGACGTATTGTGAAGTCTGGGGAAGCGATAGAAAGGACCATAAGATGAGTAATGCCTATTTGACCAGCTGTGTAAAACTACATATTCCGGCTAAAAAATATTACAAATTACTAATTAATCGCAAGAGCGTATATGTACCTATATCAGTATTGGATACCTACCGGCTTTATTACTTACTTATATACAACAAAGTTACGACCTTAACTACGGATATGTACCTATATTTTACACCACTAATGAATGGATGTAATGTGAAATGACATGACGATACAACTTATATTATAGGTAAAACGTGACCATAACCGAAGATATGTAATTGTTAAAACAAAGTAGCTAAGAAATAATCGACTAAACTACTAGGTTCGGTTATGAAGGAGTAATGAATGAAGTAATGAATGTACCTACACATCCTGTTTATTATTAAAAAAAAACATTTTACATGATATAGCAAATAAAATAAAATACTAAAACTATAAATAACTAAAAACTAATGTACACTATTATCCTCCCTGTACAGTCAGCAGCAAAAGTGGCTGAGCGGGTGAACTAAAAGAATTAAAGAAAAAAAACCGGCCAAGAGCGTGTCGGGCCACGCTCAGTGTAGGGTTCCGTAGTTTTTCGACCGTCACAGTAAGTGATCCCACTTCAGAGTTAAAAGTGGGCTATTTTGGTACATTGTTTTGACATATTAATATTAAGTACAGAACCCTAAAAACGGGCCTACAAAGGACGGTGATAAGTAAAGAAAGAGGTTCTAGATCCCAACTATACATGGAAAATTCGAAAAAATGTTGTCAATTTCAGTCCCACCATGAGTAGTAAGAAGGGGTTGTAACATGGAGTGATAACCAGCCAGCGTCATTTGAAGTCAGTCAGTCAGTTTCAACCTAATGTATGGGCATGTCAGCTCCGACCCCATTAAATCAGAAATAATCTTAAAACCGTCATGTAGGGTATGAGTACCAAGATCATAAAAAATCTGTAATTAATATCCATTAAATCATATCCATGTCAGATTCAGTTCCTATAATTTATTTCTATTTAACATTTAAATCAGATTAATAGTAAGGCACATTTTAGTACCTCATAAACCGGGACGACATCCATATGTGAGTTGAGCAATATGGCCGGGAGCCGCGGCTCCGAGCCCTCCCAGGAGATGACTACCACCGGCTTCTCCGGCACCAGCTCGTGGACAGCCGAGGGCAGCTGCAGCTCTGTGGCTTGCCGCTGCAGAAACTTCACACACTCATCTGAGGATAAATAGGTTTAAATAGTAAATGTTACAAAATACCTGTCTGAATCGAAACCATACCGGGTTGTTCAAAACAGGGATTGTAACGGGCTTGTCCGCTTCGCAGGAAACAACGAAATTGTATTAAATATGTTTTCAATTAGTTTTTTGTAGGAATAAAAAATGCATTGAAATAAAACGAAAAAATCATCTAGCTCAGAATTTAAAAACATGCAACGAGAATTCAGAAATCGTAAACAGTTTTGTTCGTTACAGCTTGTTAAGTAAAGAAACAGACACTAATATGTTCTGACCACCACTTATACATTTTTTACAGGTACCTACCTACATGTATAGGAGTAATAGGACTATATTACCACCATTTTTGTAACAACCTGAGTATATAGCCCGTTTGGAATACTGCTCTTGATGCGAAAAGTAAACAACTTACGATCTATAGATCGTTACTTGGACAAAAATCCGGTACTGTCATCATAACTACAAAAAAATGCTTTATCAAAGTTTTGTTTACTTTTTTTGTCATTAAAAAAGTAAAGAGAAATTTAATTGGATTTATAAATAAAGGAATGTTTTGTACTTTACTTTATTTAAAACAAATCGATTGAATCCACCTAGATAAACAATATTTTAAATACCCGTTAGTTCAAAACTGCTGCAATTATAACGTTAATACTCAGCATGAATATTTTTACCTATGAGATTAGCTCAAAAACCTAACCTAAACCTAAGTATATATATGAGAGTCCCTAATACGTAGGCAAAAATATTCAAAACGTCTCTAAAGTCTAGTCTCCGTGCTTTAATGCAGGAATTCTGGTGACTATTTCAATTCTATCACACCGTCGCGTCGGAAACACGACAAAATAACAATTGATATGGAAAGTAGTTAACGAATTACATTTCCTTCCAAGGTAAAAATAAAAATATTTTCGTGTGTCATAGAATAAAATAAACCTTGCCAATATCAGTAAAATATTCAATTTTTGTTTTTTAAAACTATAGCTAGTTTAAAAATTTCTTACCGTAATTAACATCCGGGTGCACACTAGGTATTTTCAAATATTCTCTGAACCGTTGTATAGCTTCATCCTTTTCCCACGAGTCCATTGCTTATTCGATACGTGCGCCCTGTATCCTAGCCAGTAAACAAGTAGTCAACCAAGACTGGTTGTTTATCTCTACTTACAACAACACTCCGTTTTTAAATCTAGTTTGATTTACAAATATAGTCTTTTCGCACTAAAACAGTCGTATTGGTTAGATTGAGGCAGCACAAGTTGTAATTTCAGTCTCTAGAATAAAGGTCAAACTTTAAATTCTTAACCGTTGTGTGTTGTTATCTCTTGTCGACGAACGAAATTACAGCAGAGGTAGTGATAAGACATCTGTCTTATTTATTTTATTTGTCGTAATTCTTGATAAGGTTGAAAACTAACAATAAAGATTGTGCAAATAATTACTTATCTATGCAGCTTTGTATATAAAATATAATATTATATATGAACTAAAAAGCAACAAATAATTGTTTTCTTTATTACTTGATAAGTACTTTTGGAATATTTAGAACAAATAAATTTCTTAGGACAATTATATACAATTATTTTTGGTTTTGGAGTCGGTGCCAGCCACTCTTTTCGTTTCCAGTAGAAATATATTATATTGAAAGCAGATCATTTTTAATATTTATAGACCTATGTCAAAAACTTATTTTTATTTTTTATGGTCAGTGGCGGTGCGTTAATTTTCTTCTCAAAGAAAACGGACGCGCCGCCGCTGGGAAAGGTACATACTTCAATTTTATTTTGCGCATTGATGTCAGTAGCTCATAAGAAATGTCAGAACGAGATTTATTATATTAGATATTTACGCACTAAATAAATGTATAAAGACTATTTGTAACAATTCCTTTAAAACGTCAGCTGCTAGTAAAGGAACGACGCCATACGAAATCGGCGCGAAGCCCTCCTACGCGCGCCTTTCAAAAATCCGCGCATATCGAGTCGCAATCCATACCGCGGCCGGTCGCGCACCTTTTTGCTGTCCGTGCTTTATTTCGCAAAAAAAATATTAGTAAAAATATATACATTTTAGAAGAACAAAAAGGTGTTGTCTCTTTAATTAGTTGTGTGTGCAGTGCATTTAAAATGGTTAGAAAAATCAGTGCGCTCATCTGCTGCTTCTGCGTGGTCGGAATATCGCTTAGTGATAGCGCGATTTCTGCTGAAAGTGTAAGTTTAAGAATTATCATATGTAAAGTAGTATCATATTTAAATAAAATAGACAGTGTATTGATTACTTTAAAAATAATTTTAAACACCCTTTTACTTAAATTTCCAGGGGTGGAAAACATACTCACGTTATTTTTAATAACGCTCGAATTTTATTAAAATAACTATGTTTCATCGACTAATCTTTTGTTAATGCCGGGAATCATAGAATGAGATTTGCGACCTTTGTTTATAGGTGTATAGAAACCTGCTCTAGTTTCTATACCGCTTCTAGTGTGGCCGTGCGACCTTGAAAGTGAAACCTTTGTGAGCTACATTTATGACTAATGTTGTTTAGTAGTAGTACAGTCAAGTGCAAAAAATATTGGAGCATATGGGACATATAAAATGGTTATACTTGACTGTCCAAACGGTCGTTGAATATATAATAGAAAACTAGTAAATGTTAGGCAAGTATAATCAAATATGTGTCTTGAAATCGTATTATGGAGCAACCAGTTAACGAAAAAGATAGTAATACATTTTGTGTATATGTAAATATGCTTGGTTGATACATTACTTGTCTATAGGTAGTTGGTGTATTAGCTATTATTACATGTTAATTAATTTAAAACTCATTTAGCAATGGTTCGAAAGTTTAAACAAAAACTAACTACTGTATCTTTAATATTATTACTGTTGTTAGTTTTAGGAATTGCATAAAATAGTTACAATACTCATATAAGGCATTCAGGCTTAAACCGCAGAAAGGTTGCTTTACACTTTTTATTATAGATTCTGGCTGTTTTTATGATTTGTCTCAGAAATTCAATGTCAATGCCAATAGTTATTTATTTACCAAAGAGGTTACAGAGACACACATAAGAATTATACAATCAAATATAGGTAACAATATTGGTTACAGTTGTTTTCTTATACTAAACACACATATATACGCACTCCCACACATACATACTCTCATGCACACACTAAGTATTAATATATACAAACAATTTTAGTTACGTTAGTTTATATGTAAATACTTTCATGATAACAACTTAAAAAAAAACTCATCATTTTAGAATATTAATACCAACAAATAAAGCTTAAGCTGTTTTTTATAATAAGACCTCTTAATAAAAATAAAAATATATGATCCAATATGACATTAAAGCCAATTCTATATTTGTGTACTGCATATTTTCGTGAAGAGAATCTATTAAATTGTAATCTAGTATTGTCTCCCGAATTTCTCCAAGCATGCCAATCAGCCATCAGGCATTCTTAATTTAGCGATGTAATTCATTGTAACCAGATTTACGCAACTGCCGATAACCAGTACTGCAAACGCAAAGTCAGGAGTACCCAACAATTGGTGCGTGGAAACAAACTCGAGAGAAAGTGAGCGCGATTCGTCGCGGTGCGTTTGACGCATGCCGTATGCTAATTATAGTAATGCGGCATGTTTTAGTATTTAGACACCGGGAGTTTACATTTTTTTTGTTCTATTTACCTTTTTCGTAATATATAGTCATTTAAATCTTATGTACCTATGTCGATAAAGGGTATGCAATTTAGAATCTAGGCTAGCTCTTGTAAAATGGGTATTATTGTTAATCTATCAATTTGGTTGTATAAATAATGCATAGTCGATTAGTCGTAATAAAAATATGCTTAACCCAATAATTTATATTATAATTCTTGTACAATTTTACAAAAAATTTTTGACAATAATATAAATACATTAAAACAATTTTAATAAAAATAATAATAATATGGTAACTAAAACTAAAATACAAGTTTATAATTATTGACGTATATACCTACGGTTGATTCATGAAATGAAAATTAGATCCATATTGTTTATTCAAATTTAGGGTAATTTTAAGGCTACGTAAAATAGAGTAGGGGTACTCGTACATTAGAAAAAGATAAATAAATAATTATCGACGTAAAATCTTTAGTCACGCAGACTAAATCGCAGACAAAAGCTACACAAAAAAAATGTTTAACTAAGCTGTACAAATACTTAATTAATAGTTATGTTATTGTTAGCAAACCATTTCCACGCGATGCTTAATATGTTGCACAATTTTGCGCTTCAGCGATGCTACAAGTCTATAATTTCATGGTAACGCGCGAACAGGTAATCATTCAATAAGTAGTAAGCTGCGTAATAAAAGTAATGAACAATAATTTTACTGACGACGAAAATGTTGCAGATCCCAGATCCCTGATGTAATACTTAACGGGTTTATCAATAGCAACGTAGGATATTTTTATAGAATACGTATGTAGCGGAGGATTAAGTTTATAAATTCGTAAAGAAGCATACGCGGCCACTTCGCCTACACAAGTCCATGTATAGTCCAGCAAGGCTGCACCCACCTCCGGCCGTGGTGACTCAATTCCATAAGTTGTCTCGTCACCACACTTTAACCAATAGTAACTTGCTGTCAAATCTAATCATATTTAATTATAGCATTATTGTTCGTAGAATATATACTTGTCAACCCCCTACATAAACTTGGATACCTTCTTCTTATGTCTATCTCCATAGGTATTCAATTCTATCTTAATCAGTCCAGCAGTTTAACATGAAGATGTGAATAGCTAGACATAGGTACTTTGAATTAAAATGTGCAGAGCGAAGAGAAAAAATGGCTCCTCCCTTAGGTGTATAATGTTAATGACCCTGTCTGTGAACCCGGGAAGTAGTTCTAATCCTGTTTGGATATTTGGTCCAGGGTAATGGAGATTGTATGTGTATAACTATGTATCTATAATTTATATACAATGTGAAGAAATCTATGGGCCCTGGAGAGAAACTACTG
This sequence comes from Grapholita molesta, assembly GCA_022674325.2. NCBI lineage: Eukaryota > Metazoa > Arthropoda > Insecta > Lepidoptera > Tortricidae > Grapholita > Grapholita molesta. The sequence goes on from CP053126.2 coordinate 9,406,407, forward strand.
TAAATCGTTGAATTAGCTTCTTTTACTGAAAGGAGACATTCATTTATTTTTTTGCAACAAAACTGCATTCAAAGATCTTCTAAAATTCGCTTGTCTTACTCGGGAATCGAACCAACTAAAAATTGCTCGATTATTGTTACACTGTACATATATCGTCATCGACAAGTAGTCCTTAGAACAGAAGCCTTATTGAGATTACATGTAAAAATATTTAGGTCAATTTGTGTAAGATAATCCCAAAAATATTTATGTTTATTTAAATATTAATAGGTAACAGGGTGTAAAATCTGTCTAGTAAATAAACATAAGCACATAAATTTTGAAACACTGTGTGCTCGTAGGCAACCTAACCTGCTCACATTTAGCAATACCACCATGCTTAGAAGACTTACCACATCTTTACCAGTAGGTACCAGTTTCACCTTTCCTAAGACCCAGGAACGTATTTAGTACTTCAACATATTATGTAAGTATGTGACACACCAGCCTGTGTGGTCATTAATAAGTTTTTGTACCTAGTACACAGAAACACGTGTCTATGCCGTAGGTACTTAGGTATACGTAATTCCCTACGATAATATTACTCATATATAACCTAAATAAACTAGTTACTCAGACGTCAATTTCGCTATAGATTTAGTATTTAAACTATAAAATAGGTATTCAATAGATTCTTACTATAGGTAATATTTGCGATTGTTCTAGTGCTCTAGTAATTAACATTATTCTCACATCCATTTACAACTCATAGCGAGAGCTTTATCATTATTACTCAACCCACGGCATCGATATGGCGAAAGTAGACTGCTAAAAAAGTTTCGAATGGTAGAAATCGTATCAAAGAGGTCTTTGTGATATATGATCTCGATCTGTTAAACAGATCCAGTCTATTGAATACTGGTTTACACCTACAAATCCAAATTTAAAATGTCGTAACGAACATTTTGTCGTAAGTCCGCCAAACATACATAATACTGTTTTTCTTAGTACCTACTTATAGTTTAAATGTTGATAGTGCTTCATAAAAATAAATTAGGAAGGTTGGTATTGTAACTCCTTACGTTTATGGCGATGCGTCGTACGCCAGAATAATTCTTATATACTTACCAACGTCGTAAAGGATGGTCGACAGGAAAGCACCTATAAATAACGATCTTTATGGTATGACAACATTAAGTGTTAAAAAAATTGCACCGACGATATACAGGCATAATAGGAAATTTATTCACATTTAAAAAACAGATGTTGTTAAACAAAAGCAAAAGAGCAAAACTCATGCAAAAGAGTTTATGAAAGTTTATTCTAATAATTAATTACAAACATTTAGTGTTCCAGGCACTCTTATTTTATTACTCTTAGCATTACACCTGGTATGGTGATTCTAGGTCAGTGCGGGTTACGAAAGCTTAGGTACACATTCTTGACTCTTGAAGTGCCTGCAACAACTGGGTTGGCCAGTGTTTGCGGGTCTACTTAACCGGGTAAATTATAGGTTACCAAAGACTGCCAATATTAACCATTCCGTTGTCCGACATTAGTAAAATTCAAGCTACAATCAGACATCTTTATCAGATTTCATGAGATTTTTAAATGATTATCTTGATTTTGCTATTTTCAAACAATCAGAAATTAGCGTTTGGCCAGGCAGGTTACTTAAGGCATAGACAGGCATTATCATACTTATTTTTTCTTGCGCTATTAGTTCCACTCTAGAATTATAATTATATTACTTTAATTTCTCCTAGTTAGCTAGTTAGTAAGTATTTAGTATCTACATATCACACATATAAAACATCCGTACTATCCTTCTAACTTTCTTACAAAAATCGAACTCCATTCATATGAATAATATTATTCATAATACTTTCATTGTATGTACCTATGTACATAACTAGAACCAGAAGGTTACATCTGCTAAAAGACACTACTTACTTAATAGCTATTGTTTTGGTAGTAGCAGTGAGTAGGAAGAGACAATGGGCAGACAGGTGGTCATTGTAGTGCCCAATCTCCCATGCCGACAGATTGCATCGCAAACGCAATGGATATGGCTTTTAACATACGGAAATCTGCAAAAAAAGGTTGTTTCTTCTTCATACCCCTTTATGAAGTATCTTTTTAGAGTAAATAGATATTTTAACATTTTTTTATTATATAGCTGGTGGTGCTTCTCATGTCCCGTGATCCCATAAAAAAATGTTCATGATGACCTATTACCTAATTGGTATGTAACCGACTGATTTTAGAAACAAGAAGAAAATATGAGAAAGGTGGATTTATGTAGGTATATTAGTGAGGAAGGTATCAAACTAATAATAAAAATTAATACTATAATTAAAAATATCTCGTTGTCTTATGAATGAATTAACATTAGGTATTACTTTTTTACTAGAAATTTCATAAACATTTCAAGCTATAGTATCCCGAAGTCACTATTTTGAGTCTCGTCTCAAGTAGTTAAGTTTACCAATTTCTTTTATTTCTAGAAGAATTGTGGTTTTGTTGCTTAATACAAAATTAATCTATATTATGAGAATTAGAAAAAGGACATAATATCTTAATGAGATTACTAAAGTTACTAGTCAACTATTAATATAAAATATTTCTCACGAAATATTTTAAGGAGTCGTTTGTAAATGTCACCTGATTTAAAACTGGAAAGGTCAAGGGTAAATTTCGCATAATAATTACAAATTTACTAGATTAAGGTTAATCTCAGTGAGTTAGCATATACGAGTATAAAAAGCTTTTGGACAACACAATAAATAACATATAAGTCGCATGATAACCAATTTCGAGCAGTAGGTAGGTTTGCATTACTAATATTAACAAGAAAACTACGACATTTTTTTAAGGCACTGGTGGATAATCTAAAAGAAAATTAAAAATACTTTGACAAGAAATAATTATTTTTTAACCATTTACAGGAAACGAGATGTAGGAACCCGCCGACAGCGCCTCAGAAGATCGAGCGAGTCATCACATTGTGCCAAGATGAAATCAAACTCTCCATTCTCAGAGGTAAGGACGCTAGTATTAATATGAACATTATTAAAGCTTGTCATTATCAAATCCGACATAATCAGTTTAATTTTGGTGGATATATGTTGCGCGCAATAAAAACATACTAGTAGAAAATGACCAGTTTTTATACATATCGCCTGAATCAAATGGGAAATGTCAAGTCAATAAAACAACTTGAAGGAAACGTGATTATGAAAAATAACTATAGTAGACAACTGAGCTATATGTATAATGAAACTGTAATTTTCCATGTATAAGAATTTAAATTAGATTCAAGACAAGAATGATCGAGTCAGATCAAAGAGACGTTAATTGTCTTTAATAAATATATTCGATTCATTATTTAAATATGTAAATTGTAGGTAGAACATTACCTAAACTATATAACCTAACTTTGTGTCCATATAACAATAATAACTAGTAACAATACTGACTGCTCAGGTAAAGTAACATAACCCTAAAATTTCCTTTGTCATTATTACGATGAGGAAAAAATACTAACCTATATTAATTAATACGAGTAGAAATCGAATTCATTGGTTCACTAACGACCGAATTAAAGCGTTGGCAAATATATTAAAATTTAAAAACATGCATAATATACACTGAAGGTAAAATAATGAAATGGAGAGTGGCACTGTTGCTTCAAGAATACGAAATAGTGTAAAAGTAACAGTAAATATATGGTTGATCTTGGGCAAGTAACCTTAGCAAGCGTCCGATAATCAGATACAAGGTAAGCGCAGAATGCGTTCGGACTTCATCACCTATGCATAGTGTTCGACATCGACTCGTCGCGTCATTGTTAAAGATAATATGTCCGTACATCCATATGCATACTGGAATAGATGTTGCAGTCTGAGTTGTTAAGTTGATAGGTACTAAACAACAATTTCAAATAGATGTATAAATTCATGCGATATTATCATTCATTCGTTCATTAAGGAGGGTGGTTACGTAAGCATACCTACAGAATATACTGTGATCTGTGGCAATTATGGTATCGGAGCCAATTAACTTAAAAAATATTACATGATTATCTCCTTAAGACACAGTCTGACTTCATCTTTAACCTTTTGAACGCACTTCCTCTCGCCTCAAAATGTGACGTGTAGGCCAACGTCTCAACTAATGCCGAACGAATATAAACCTTATCAGCCAACAGGAAAATTGCTTTGACAGCGTCCGCCAAACACTTTAGGGGTGGATGGCGTGGTAGACACGACATCTTGCGACCGCTATAGCGGTTCTTGGAGTTTCTAAGGATAAAAGTCATGTTTTATTTTAAACAATGTCTGCATTATAATACCAAACAGAAATATTAAGGCCATATTTTAGTGCATCGCTTCTACACAAGGTTAATTCCGCAATCTCGAGTGAAGTGTGTCGACATATATATTATTTAAGATCCACGTAGGTTGAATGAACATAACTTCACTACTAAATCTTGAAGTAGCAAATAATATTATTACTACAAAATATTTAGTAAGTTATCAATATTAAGCCGCTGTTAATAAGTAAGTGTTTAATACATTGAAGAAATCAACTCAATGACTAAGCTACACAGAAGTTGTAACTATTGTGTTATTTATATCTGGTTGCATAAATTATACATAAATAACAGTTTAAATTGCAAAGTATACATATTTACACAACACTTATGTTTATAGAGATCCTAACAAGATCTGTACCTGTAGGTATTTCTTATAAACGTTTCTACTTCTCCTCGGTCTTAATTTACAGACCAAATTCATTACAACTATTTAGTATATTATTTTAGAGGGCATATTCAGAACCGCAAAATATGATACTAATTGAATAGGTATCCGTTTAATGATATTATAGCATTGTAGAAAGTGCTTTCTCATTTTCTCATCTCATTTCTCAGCGAACGCACTGAATTTAGGTTAGCTTTAGATTAAAAAATATAAATTTTTACTTAAAAAACAATGCATCATCTTTTACGCGTTATGCCGTCATTAGCCACGGCTCATGGGAGCCTGGGCCTGCTTGGCAACTAATCCCAAGATTTGCCGTACGTACTAGTTTTACGAAATGACTGCCATCTGACCTTCCAGTCCTTGAGTCCGGTTTCCTCACGATGTCTTCCTTCAGAGAAAAGCGACTGGTAGGTAAATATCAAATGATATTTCGTATACACTGGGTTCCCGTTTCGAGTCAAATTTTTCTATTATTCTTTCGATTTAAATATCGCAGATCAAACTATATTAAATCACTCTTTTAAATAGAATTTCCTAGCCCTTGCCTTTATTTTCGTTGATGCCGGTGCCGGTGGGACACGAAGCGCATGCTCTGAGCGTGCACGTGCAACGCTTACCCCGCGTGGTCCCATAAGATAGTTAAGTTAATATCGTCTATCACCATGGTTGTCACATTCTAACATTTAAATATGTATACGCAAAGGTGACGTATGACATGATATGATATGATAAAATAGCATTTTACCCATTCCGCAAATATATTTGTAGAGCGTCGAGTTTGCAAGCTCGGATTCGGTATGTTCGATGATCCTCGGGCAAACGCTCGAGTGTTATGAATGTAGTTATAATCGTAGATAATAATAAAACCGATCTAAAAAAATGCATTATCATGTCGTTTGTCGAGTATTACGTATGATTGCGCTGTTACTTTCACCGGTATCCGACCTTGTCTTGTCGGCCACTCCGGAACCTAGCTCACCTTCAGACAAACAGCGTATTGCCCTATTTCAGAGCAAATCATTTTACTCTTCCTAGTCACTTAATGTCAATAAAAGTGACGTTGTATGGATTATAGCTATTATATTTTTACGCAATGCTGTCACGATAAGTACGTAATAATTTGAAAGTACGGGGAAACAAATGTTATGCCGATGTCATAAACATTATGATCTTTATAAATACTAGAACTTGTACTAGTAGTAAATATGCACAATTTAATGAAACAAAAGTAACTCAAAATAAATATAAAAAATGTTTCGTTATACAATTATTTATAAGCCCATTCTTTTAATTGCTATGGTTTTGGATTATATTTAATTTACTTCAAGTTATTGCCTATTTGAGGTTTACGATCGTGGTTTTTGTAGGCGACTACCACTCCGCAATAATTATTGGGCATAAAACGAATTGAAATTAATTTATTATAGGGTGTCTCAGAATAAGGTAAGGTCAAGGTTTATATTTTATGGTGCGCCATACAGTTCCAAGGGAAAAAAAGGGTAAAGCATCTGCACAGGTATTAAAACAGAATAGTATTTGCCTTAATTATTAAATTAAAAAAATATTGCTATAAACTTAATAAAAGCGTGTGGCGCTTAGAGGTTAACTATTTTTAAAGATAGTCAACGAAATATTGTCTTCGGTTGCCGCGAAAGCCAACGAGATCAGGATAATAATTTAATTACAAGTTACTCAGTGTAGGTATTGCTGTGACAATATTCAGTATACACAGTTACAGGTCATTTAAGTATATACTCAAGTAAATTAATTTGAATGTTTAAAATACGGGATTTTTTCTATGACATTCATAATTTTGTTATGACATTCCCTTAAAATTTAGGCTTAATTAATTACGAAAGGGACGGATATTTCGTGTCGGCAATAAATGCTAGCACTAGAGGTTAGGCAGGCTTTATCGCCAATTACCCTCAGTTTGGCAACTTCCAGAATCGCCCGATTCGGTGAACAAACGAAGGAAGCATGCGCAAGCTTCCTGTACATTACTAAGCCTACTGGCTGATTCAGTTCTTATTGTATACTATCTATGTTCCCTTTAAGGCACTGGTCCCACCGCGAGCTAGTAAACTATGGGCTATCAGCTATTTCAAGGGACAAAAGATCTCGTGTAAATAAAAGAGAGAGATCGGCGATGAACTACGATCGCCCGGCTATGACATACGAGTATATGTCTCTTTTATTTACACGGGAGCGATTATCATTTGTCCCTTGAAATAGCTGATAGCTCATAGCTTACTAGCTCGCGGTGGGACCAGTGCCTAACATAGCCTTAATACATTTTCACCGAAAATAATCATTATGCGTAGTTTTTTAAAGCTTTTGCCACGTCTTAATAAGAAAAATCTATCTAAGGGGCAACTATTGAGTGTCATGCACTCGACTCTGGGAGAAGTAAGAGTAGTAAGTAAAAGTAGTATGATTATACACTAGACGAAAATATTATAATAAGCTTTAGAGTTTGGTGTAATATGTTTTTTTCATTTCCTTTGTTTTTGTTTTATTTACCCGACATCCCAAGGATGTTGAGGCAACTGGTCAGTCCATCAGTTGTAAAAGATAAATCAATACAAAGGTAAAGCACGAAAGTGTCTTTAAAATTATGAGTAGGCTTAGGACTTTTCATAGCATACCGTGGTTCTAAAATCCTTGGAGCCGCCATATGAGAAAAATTCGAAGTCAAAGTCAAAGTGAATAAGTATTGTGTTATATTATGAGATGTGGCCGCATACAATACAATGAGAGAACGCCAATTAAATTAGACCAACGAAATGATTACACTACTTATGTTTCGACTGGCGTTGCCGATATACGACTATCACTACAACCTCCAATCCCTCCGGTCTCTTGAGAGCTGCACAGCTACCGCGTCATGACGTGCACCGAGTACGCACATCACGGGTCCCTCGGCCCAACCGCAACAGTCGATTAAACATCGCATGCTTGCTGTTGCAAGGCTTATGCAACTGGCATATGGGTCACTAGGCATTGCACTCCGAAACCACGTGAATTATCATGTCACTGTACTGTGTTGCAGTAATGTGTAATGGACTAATGGAGTTAAAACAGATGTACAAAAACATATATTTAGTTAAATTAGGTCTACCTTGTTGTTTTGGTTCCTAATAATATGAAGTTTAATTTGTCAAAGGAAAGAAATGGTAAACTGAGCATAAAAACAGCGGTATCTACTCCTAAAAAGTTACGTACACCTATTCATTTCAGGCTGTGGTGGTTTTACTAAATTATTGGCTATAATTCTACAAACTTATTAGTTTTCATCGGTGGGGGAGGGGACGTTTGGCCTAGTTATAAAGACGAAGACGACCGCTTTATGTAACCGAGTACGCAATATTTGCGTTCTGTAGAATTATCGCAATGTTTTAACAATGGCAATTAAATAATATTAAGGGATATTACGTGCTGATTGTAGCGGCCGGACCGTTGTCGCAATTAACCAGCTCGCGGGCCTCGCGGCCGCTGCCTTTTTCGGCACGTTTCTGTGTTGGTGCGCGTGGCCTTTATAATATGTGTTATAGGTAATATTTTTAGGTAAATTATACAATTAATTTATTTATTGTTATTTCCTATGACCCTATCCAATTATAACGAATCTATATGCTTGAATATCAGTTATTACAAACTCATTCCGGGAATCCGAGAAGACATCATCATATCGTCAATTCCTCAGTCCTATACTTTAAGATCCCCATGAGCGGTGACCAGTTAGATAAAACGAAAATATCCCACATTGAACAAGATTTTGCAATTATTCAACCTTTAGCTAAAAGTATTCTTACATGAGTCAGGCGTGATCTCAGATGATACAGTTAGCTCAGAAGCGACCTTCCTTATACGGCCTAGCCGCTACACTGCCTAGCGCCGAAAGTTGTTAAGACGTTTTACTGACTAGTAAACATGTTTGTTACGTATAGAAACGATTTGACGAACGATTGAACGAGATAATTTATATTTTCAAGGGATTATGTTAACTATCTACTTAAACTTACAGGAAAGTGGCTAACTGTTATATCCTTATCCTTAGAACGCTTGTACCAAGAACTTGAAAACTACAGTTGCATAGGGCAGAAATTAACGCCGACTAACCTCAGAATAACTTCACTTGCACAGAAAGATATAAAAATAAAAGTACCTATGTACATTTTTTGGGGCCCATCTCGAGGCGGCATCCGGAGGGCGAGTTACCGTCTGCCGGAGATAGGATTGTGTACCGTTTTATTATACAGGCGTCCGGTTTTTTGTCCAACTGGCCAGTAACTATTCCATCCTTTTCACCAAAATGTTGCCTCTGTGCGCGTCTTATATCACGGACGGAGGCAACATCAGCTTAGTGTACAGGGGTGCACACATAACACAATGTAAGGTACCTACATTCCATTAAATTGTCGAATGAGCAATATTTTTAGAATTGATATACGGTCTACATACATGTACTTAGTCCTTCTATTGGTTCAAAGAAACCCAAAGACAGAACATTCTCCAGAAACAATCGAAAGTGAGCGCACGGCAGTATACCGAGATCGTGACGAACACGTCCTAGTTTGCAGTACGGCACAGTACATTATTGACCACTTACGCCGTTCAACTTGAAATGTTACTGAGCTAACGACCGTGCTTCGGGGCAGTTAAGCAAATCTAAATGACTGCCAGCAATCGAGCAAATAAATGCAATCGAACTATCTTTGTTTAGTCGTTTTTCACAGTGTGTATAACTTTCCGAATATTTCTCAGGAATTTATCCCTAAACGATGAATGCGAATGTCATAAACTGGTTGTAGGTTGCACAAGGGAACACACAGGAATTATTTAGGTACTAGAGTGTGCTGTACGAGTAGTATCTATAAAATCAGTTTTTGTTATAAGTAACTCAACCTGATTTTATACCTAGATACTCATTTCGAACGCGTGTTTTAACTCTATCTACACATACAGGGGCCAAGATGGCATTTTTTTTATAGAAAAAGTCACATATTGAAAAGATCAGGCAACTTTTCGTTCGACCCCAATACATTATTTAGTTCTACTTGATACACCAGTCTGACTAAAATACAATTTTATAAGACTGATCTTTATAAAATAATTTAAAAGTGAAGATGAACAGGTCAATATTGTCAATGATTTAAAATATACGCTTAACGACTAAATAAAGCGGGAGGTTGTCTAGCAAACCGTTTCACTTCATGGCTTTCAGTTAATAATTCAACTTTCTTAATTAGAACAGCTTATGATGGAACTACTTTTATATGTATTCGTATTCGGTGCGGTATTCGTAAATATGTCATCCATTACATTCATCTATGGGTACCTAAATTACCTACTTATGCGGGCATTCATGTGTGCTTGCGTAATAGTTTTTTAGTCGCAGAATATGCACTCATAAATAGTATAATGCCGTAAGGTATCGTTCGCTGCATGATTGATTTAATGTCTTTCAGCAACAACGACTAGCGATAAATCAGAAGAACCGAGCTTATTCATGATAACACGAGTTCTTTTAATTAATGTCATCTCTTGAACTACTCAATTTATGACCACGTTCGCGAAAAATGCAAATATTAAATCCCTAATAAATGTTGAACAGTTTTATGGCATTATTGCATTGGTGATTTATTGGATCTGCTAGGTAGATGATCGTCTTGGAATAAGGCTAAGGGCGCGTTGTATTTCTATAGCCTATAATATTTTTGCCATCAGTTGTCGCACATAAAACCTGATTCGCGTCGGCTTAACTCATTTTAATAATATATACTTATGTATATTAATATTATATATTAAAGCTGCATAGTGAAATTAACACCGGCTTACCTCAAAATAAAATTGACCCTCTGCCAGTTAAATGTTCAAACGAAAAATAATATACATACCAATATATAGGCATAAACATAAGCAAATATGCATTAAATACAATAAGTATTCATTTTAAAAGGTTCGCGGTCTTGTTGAAGTTTTGAAATTGCGTGGCAAGGTATTCGTGTGCACATCGAGTCGTAATTATGTTTAAATAAACCCCTACTCGTATTATCTCGATTAATCAATCAAAATAGTAGGTAACGCGTTTCTATATTCAAATTTTTAAGAATATAAATTTCGATTTATGACTTGCTACATCGGTTGTACTCGTATTCTAGTAGTAAACAGTCTAGATTGTACTGTCATGATTTGTATAATGAACAATTTACCTTTAAGCCCCATTTAGACCATGCAAGAACTTGAATACGATTTTCATTACATTGCGGGGTTATATAAAGCGACCGAATTCGCCGTACGCCGATAGCCCGCAATATAACGAAAATCGTATACAAGTTCTTGCCTGGTCTAAATGGGGCTTTAACAATACAATACAATATTCTTGTACAGCATACCATGATCGCCAGTTTATACTCATTCATCATTTTCAAATTTCAGAGGCACTAGACGTGATAAAAGAAGAACACACGATGCCGACGCAAAAGCGGAGAAACAAGCGCGACGTACCCTTCACGCACGACGAAAAACGCATCGCTGGGGTGAGGGTCCGCCAACGAAATCCCGTTATAAAGCTTTTGAAATTTAAAATATTTACACAAATATGTCCGTTGCACTGGTGAGCAAAAAATTGTGCGGTGCCTAAAAATAGTGCGATAAAGACTGCAGCTATAACGAAAACTCGAGGTTTCGCTATCGATTGTTTAAGAGAAGTTAACAGTCGAGACCAAAACATAAGTTACATAACCAAACGTAACGATTTTTTTCGAATGATGAATATTTTATTTATTCTATGTCACAGTTGTGTTTTATGTTAAGAGGTAGTATCGGAATGCTAGGCGACAGTTTGTGATAAAGTTGAGTGCACTATTTTAAGCAACTGACACTTAACATAAAAAAAACGAAAATTGAAATAGAAACGAAACAATCCAACACAGATATGATTGGTATCAATATGTGGAAAATATCATGTTGTATTTAATATTAACTCAGGTTCAATCATGCATTATTTTAAAGCTGATAAAAGCTTTCACGCACCCGTATGGAATTAATATTACCCACGTAACAATAATAAAGTATTAACTAGTAAAATATTAAGTAAATATGTTTGAAACAGGTAATATCCGAACCTGCACAGAGCAGATACGTTAATAAGTTGTAATAGAAAGCGTGTTTGATCGATGAAACGCGCTGTAAAAAGCGAAAGTAATCGGATCGATAATACGACAAGTTAATAGTGTATAGTCAACAGATATAACATACTAAATACAGATAAAGCCAATAAATTTACTGTTAATGTCAGTTACGTACAGGTCGATTCACAAGAGTTGGCGTGAGTTTTGTACTGAACTGTCAAGATTTATATAGACATACGGTGCCAACTCTTGTGAATCGTCCTGTACCGCTCTAGCCTTCGATTAGTCCACTCGCATTTGACATTATACTGTACTTACATAATAAAATTTATTTACCGATCCGACGTTTTGACACAATATACATTTTCTGTTATTTCTCTGTATACCTGTGTTCGCACTAATAGGGTACAAGCGAAATGCACAGTACCCTTACCATGAGTTGTGACATTACGGTTTTCGATAACATAACGAGTATCGAGTTTACTATCTGTGCATCTCGTTCGAACTATTTTAGTGCGAACGAGATGCACAGATAGTAAACTCGATACTCGTCATCGAAAACCGTAATGTCACAACTCATGGTAAGGGTACAGATATTAGTAAACTCGATACTCGTTATAGAGAACCTCAACGTCACAACTCATGGTAAGCGTACTGATCTCTCAACAAGTGTCATACCATAGGTGCGGGTCAGAAATTAACTACCCGACGAATATCTGTACCTGCGAAATGTCCAGAATCGTCAGAATTAATATAGAACGGGTCTATTGCGAAATAAATTTATATACAATATTTCGCGATAGACCCGTTCTATTTTTAGCTACTATGTGTATAAAACGTTTTGAAAGGTTTATAATTATGTCGTTTATAAATTGATTAGTTTGAGTTGTCATTAAAATAGCGCACCATGTATTTTTTCGAAAGCTTTGTTTAAGAAATAAGATATGATTTCTTAAGCCGTCAGGATTGACCCATTTGTTTTATTTTTTCAGTGCCTACTACAATGCGTGTACCGGAAGGTGAAAGCTGTAAGTACCTTTTTTTATTCCGTCCCCTGCGATGGTCATAAGGTTAATTAATTACCTTAGATTTATTACGATAGTTAATAATTGCGCCGACAAAGAGTTTGAATGCTCGGTGACAACATGATTCAAGTAAATGATCCTGACATTAATTTTATTATTTAACATAATTAGAAAAGAGCTGCATGTTTTTGTCCATAGTATTTGTACTATTTGTATTTTCCCGACAGATTATACTTATAATGAAAATGCCCGCGTGATGGGGACCCTACCCGAAAGTCAAAATTTTAGTTATTTTTAGGAGTTTATTTGTAACTGTAGCTTTAATTCTTTTAAACTATTTCTATGATGGTTATGTATATTTATTATTATTATTTGTATAGTATCTACAAAATAGCTTAGTATAAAATGAATATAATATTAACAACATTAATTTCACCTGATTTTAATATACACAGTGAAGAGCGTAGTATTTTCTAGTAAGCGGAGCTAAACCTAACTTAGATACTCAACCTAAGTTACAAAATTGACGTTAATTTATATATCAACTGGTTGTAGTTATTTAGTTACTAGCTTTTGCCCGCGGCTTCGCTCGCGTTAGAAAGTAGCCTTTGTCACTCTCCATCCTTTCAAGTACCTCCACTTAAAAAATCACGTCAGTTCATCGCTCCGTTTTGTAGTGAAGCCGGACAAACAAACAGACAGACAGACAGGCAGACAAACAGACAGCCAGACAGACAGACATACTTTCGCATTTATAATTTAGCTTTTACCTGCGGCTTCACTCGAGTTAATTCGGGGTAACACGGTTCCCCTTTCCTGATGTAGAAATCGCAACAGATTATTATTTTAATACGCTTCTGTAGACGATATTATATGTCTTACCATTTGGGGATAGAACGTAAAGATTTTGGACATTGTATACACGCGAACATGCTACATACAATTGTCCATGGGAGAAGCACGGCTTTTCTAAGTTCACCCCAGCCACCTTTAATGTTTGTCCTTGCGCTTTGTTGATAGTTATTGCGTAATTAAGTTTAAGAGGAAATTGTAGTCTTTTAAATTGGAACGGGAGATCTGTAGGAATTATTGGGATTCGTGGGATCATCACATTTTCACCCTTTCCTACACCGGTTAAGATAGTGGCGCTAATGATATTGCGGCCAAGTTGTTTGACACGAAGTCTCGTCCCATTACATAATCTCGGGGCATCCAAATTTCGCATAAGCATGACTGAGACGCCTAGTTTTAATTGAAGCTTGTGTGAGGGTACACCTGAGAGCTCAAGCGAATTTAGAAACTCTACGGGATATGATGTGCTCTGTTCTGTATCCATAACTGTGTCTACTGATAAATACTCTGTTGTGTCTCCTGGTACTTTACTCAATATGTCTGAATTTATTTTGTTAACAACATCATTTTTAGGTGCTAAAATTGCTCTTTCACATAAATATTGATTTTCGTGTATATGGTTTTGTAAATCTGGGTAAACCGAGTTTTTTTTCGAAATGGAAAAACCAAACCAAGACAACAATACCAAATCGCAAAGCTAAACACGAATAGTCAAATATCGAAAGCAGTTGAATCAAGAATAATCAAGATAAGTGTATACTACTGTTAATCAATCGTCAAATTCAAGTAACAGAGTGTAGGTACCGTATGCACTGTATAGCGAAGCGCGAGCCGATGCCCGCACTTAAGTACAAATCGAGAGCACACAACGTTAGCATGTTTCATAACCCTATCAGCGCCATCTATTGGGATCCATGAGAAACACTTATTTATATTTTCAATGTTTTTTTTTCTCAAAACCTGATTGATTTATGGTTAAATAAATGTAATGTTGATATTTTTAAACTAAATAGTTAGCGCGAGAGACACTTCCAAAGTAGAGATAAGAGTCCCCCCTCCCCTTTGCGGAAAGCTCCATACAAACTTCCACCCCCCATTTTAGGAAAGTGGGCTGTTACAAAGGGACAAAAAATTGCCTATGTCACTCTCCATCCCTTCATCTACCTCCAGTTTAAAAATCACGTCAATTCGTTGCCCCGTTAGACCGTGAAAGACGGACAAACAAACAGACAGACAGACACACTTTCACATTTATAATATTAGTATGGATTAGGTGTTAAATATAATATGTTATTGTACCTAGAACTGATGTCCATTGATATGCACGTAATTGATCATTAGGTAGTGTTTTCTTAATTTAATTAGGTATTTAAGACTTATATACTTATAAGTCTCTCTCGGACTCGGAGGTCCAATTAAACTTATTCATTGACCTACAACGTCAGATTTTGACCAACTTGTGAATATAAATCGCCTAGATTGCACCAATTTGTTCACAATAAAACGCGGTTTAGTCATGAAGTTATAATTGGAAGGACCTTGTTTATATATTGCAGTTTGAAAAAATCTGCATCGTATACGTTAATATAAAAGTCATAAACTCTTGTCCATACCTACTCGGCGTTTCCGTTTTATTTTTCAACCATAAACGTATGTGCGGTGTCCCTAATTAAAAACGCAGTGCTATTCGAGACCTCCGCCGTGGTTTCTATAGGGTTTTAATATATGCATCGTAAAAATACCTTATGACATGTTTATAAAATAATAGGAATTTACTTGCATTGAATAAGCAAATTAATTACATTCTTCGCCATTTTATCTACTATTAGGCTATTATATGCGAAAGGAAACCCGTTTATTATTTTGGCCACCACAATAAATATAAAACATTTTTACTTATTATTCTCTGATTTTAATCAAAACAAAAGTAAAAATATTAATATTATTACACTATTTTTTTCCACTCATAAACCAAGATTTTAAAACGGTTCTAGAGTTCCATAGCCTGGTCATTCTTATATGTAGTTTCGCCACGTCTATCTGTCCGTTCGCTGCTAACCTTAGAGTCCTTAGACCATTAAGTACAGTCGTCTTCTGATTATATCGGAGCTGTGAAGGTGGTCACATATCTGATCTGATCTGATCGGTGTGGTGGTGATGAATCTGATGGGGACTGTACTATAAAGCTATAATTTGATATGAATAATACATTCAATCACGACGGCAAAAAATAAATATGTTTGGGTAGGTACCTTAGTAAACCGGGCATTTTAGAATGATTATACCTCTTACCTATACACTACATATACGCATTGTGATATAATAGTTGCAGTCGAGTAAAGTTAATGTACGAATAACTCAAATTGACAAAATCTGTATTGTCAGTAGGTAAATATTTATTTGTAAGTTGGCGCCTTGAAGAACTGAAGAGCGCTTTCTATGTGACAGTTTGTAACAACTGCTCGAATCAATGGAATGTCATCCTAACGAGATAACTATTTTTCCAGGTTGACGGATATGGCTTTCCTACGTTGGAAGGGCTGGTGGGGCTATACTCGGACGGTGTGAACGAGCGAGGCTACTTCATGGCAGTACTTGAGGCTTCCAGGGAGTGCCTTATGAAGAACCACGACAAGTTCTCCAGAACTGTACCTATGGGTAAGCTGGGTTCTGATTCTGTAGGGTTGTCACTCTTGAGATGTATAGGTACTTTGGTATTCACACTTTGGGTCTCCATACAAATCAATCTCACAATCCCAAGTCCCAGTCAAAGTTATCCAACTGTGCTATGTCGACGTCCAACTATGAACTGATGAACTCCTGAAAAAAGAGTTGAGTGTTATAAAATTGGGACATTTTGGAGTACCCGGACAGGGAACACATTGATGAATACCTAACCATTTGAACGACGACGAACAGGTACGTGTATTACGTGTCTTGCAAAGCGGGCGAAGGATCAAAGACACTGGCGAATGACACCGTTTGGACAGCTTCTGATTTCATTATATTACAATAGGTAGTATTTTTAGTTGATTTGTCGTTGCCGCTAATACACGTCATATCCTATTTGTGATTGTCCAATTCTGTCTAGGTAAACCGTAGATATTAGACGTGAAAAATTTCAGTACGCAACACACACACTTTAGCGTTCGAATCGATTATAACACCTAAAGTATCTTTAGATTCTTCCTTCCTTCTCCATCTTCGAAAATTTATTATTTACCTTGACAAATACTTGTTTAATTTCAGACAACGGGCGTAACTGCGACGTGTCGTTTGACATCTTCGAGTGCATATCGGACCGAATCGGCGACTACTGCGGGAATTCCGGGCTCTAAGAAACAATACAATCTTATCTTATCTTTAAGCTTTATTCTACTGTTACTACTGTACCTAGATCATTCTCTAGATTTGATCCTGCGACTAAGCTATACTTAAACCATGAAAAGTTTCAAGGAATTAGTGTCTAACCACAAACATATATTTTGACAATGGCTCACCTAGGCGCCACGATGTCTTAATTGTTAACCCAGTTTCAGTTGTAAAATTGTTTCTAAATAATAAAATTATATTTTTTCACGTGTTTTGTAAACGGTTTTTAAACAAATTCAACGTGGTCACAAATTTTACTTCCTATAAGTGGGCACGTATTGCACGCTTATTTAAGTTACCAACTATAGTATAAGAAAAAGATAATGTGATAAGAAAAGTGTACATAGAGTGATGAAACTCATTTTTACTAAATTCTAATGCTCAATAACTTAGATTTTATTAATAATTATTCTAATATTCAGCAATGAAATCCAAACACTTGGCTTGATGCACTCTTTCGTTTCTGTTAGTAACGTTTGAAATATTTATAGGGATAAAAATGAATTTTAAACTGTGTTTATTAAATGTGCTTTTTTTAACACTTATATACACAAAAAAATTACAGCTAAAATATAGGCAAATTACTTAATATTAGTTATCCTTCTTTTACCACAAGTAAATAACTATAATTAATATCTATTAAATCGACATTAGTTTAAAAAAAATTGTTTTGAAAAGTTTAGAGCGTAGGCACACTAGCGTTTCTCGGCGTTCCCGTATAAAATTGCACGGTGTGGAATTATATGGAATCGTTAGGAAAACGTCGAGTGGTCGCGCTAGTCTGTCCAGGTCCTTACGCACCCGCTACTTTTGTACAGGCTCCATCAAATATATGGGCGGCCACCGGCCAAAGTACAAAAATATACCTTGACTAATTTGACTATATGTAGAGGCATTGTTTCTGAACAACATCTATCGTAGGTACCTTACATATTTGTCACGATATATGTGGTGTCCATGAAATGCAATTATCACTGCAACTTACAAAGTCGGTGTAAGATAGGCGTGGTCAGACTATCTCAAACTTTTTTTAACTTAATCTATGATTATTTTGCTCGCTCACTGCCGTCGAGTTGTGTTTAGTGTATAAGATCAAAGAACATAATTATAAGTATAGTATTACCCCTTATTTTTCACCAACAGACGACCTAACTACTATTAGGTCCGTATAAAAAAATATTATAATTAGAAGTGATTGGCTTAATAACGAACTGATAGAATAATTTATGCATAAGTGTGTCTAATAAATTGTATATATGTTAAATACTCACTTGTTTTATTTTGTTTAGTTCTTTATCAGTGGCTTCTGGTATTTATTTTTCTTAATCAAGACGGAGCTAATATAGCTTATCCTTTTCTTCATGAGCCCTAAGAAAATAATTGAATTGTGGAGCAGTTGGTTAAGCCGGCGCGGCGTAAGTCGGCTTGCAAGGACGCACCGTCTTTACTACTAGTTCATTTAAGTTTTATTGTAGGTAACACGCGTAACAAATGTTACCGTCAACTAGGCGTTATATCGTCGCTATAAGGGAACAGCTACCAATAGTTGGTCAACGGATTTAACTAATTTGCAGCACATTGAAAAAGGTTTTGCATAGATAGGTGTTGTCAATTAAATTAAATGATCATTAATTGCAGGCAGGGCCCATTTCTTGTTAGTAATATACTATACAATTCTTACTCTTTACGTCTGTTTTTATTTATTCTTATATGGCAACTAATACTCTTTCTAACTAATACAAATGACCAGTCATCACATGAACACACTAAAATCGTCTACAGTAAAATCATGTCACTGAGTAAAATCAATGAAACATTATTTAAAGGAAATTAATAAGCAATTCGAAATTAAAAGACAAAATAATTATAAAATTGTACAATTAATTTTTGACTTCTAATGTGTGGACTGGGACACATAATATTTTTCAATTTTCTTTATTAGCATACCTACGAATATCAAAAAATAAGGAAATGAAAAAGTGTTCGCTACGGCAATTAACCATACCTATACTTGTATAGGGTGGAATCAAACCGATGCCGGAATGAACATGTTAAATACGCATAAAATGACAATTATCCGTGTTATTTAATTAACATTTTTAAAAACCTTTTCACCCATATGCCCATTGATTTACGTAGATTTTTTTTTGTCGGGTAAGTGCAAAAACGGTTTTCATAGCCTAGGCTATTAAAGTCCTGTTTTGTTCTATTGGTTCTAAAGTTTTTAATTAAGTAATTTATTCATCTGTTTTAATTACATTAACGCTTATAACGCGCCTAACAGTACTACTAATATTAAGTTCGTAAAAGCAACTTCTTTGGCGTTGTGCGCAGTCAAAACCGATAGGCGTTGTAAAAAAAAGATAGCCGAAGAAGACACGGTTAAACCAATGGAAGATGTAACTATACAGCTACTTACAGACGAATTTAACCTTACTTCGTGACTTGTAACAGACGCGAATTCAGAAAGACACTAAGATCGACGGAAGCGAAACTCAGGCTTAAATTTGCGCAAGTTAAAGGAGGTTCATTTTCTACAAACCTGACTTTTTATCTATGTTTTCTAAATACGGTAGAAAGACAGTCGACCAAGAAAAAGTATATAAAGATTAAATATGTTAAGATTTATATATTTCTCAAAACGCGTAAAGGAAGATATTAAGTTACCGACCAAGAACATGTCGGGCCATGCTCAGTATAGGGTTCCGTAGTTTTCAAACCGTAACTCGAAAACGATTCAACCGATCTAGTTACGTCAAAATATTTTCCAATTTATGAAGTTCTACTTTCATGATTGTTTTCATAATTTTCGAACTTGCGGTTTAAAAGTTAGACATTTTCTCCAATTTTTTTAAAAGCTAACCCCAATTCTTTTTCAATTACCTATCAAACAGCACTTCACACTTTACAGTAGAACCGAAAAATAATGACTAAGCACTTCGAATGCAGGGGAGGTGCCCTAAAAAAATTCGGTCACTAAGACAAGCATATGTATATAGAAATAATTAAGGTTTCATGATGTACAGTTACGGACTTGAATTGTTGAGGCGCTTATGGGTCAAGCTATTTTCTTTTGTTTAATACTTACTCTATGAAATGCACAATGTAAAGTGAACCCTAAATGGCTCAACAATGTAAGTCCCTAACCGTACCTATGTAGAAATTGTAGTTATCCCTGCAAGTGCCAACATAGCAGATGTTTCCCTGTCCATGTCCACCAAGGCACTGGGATGTCGGAAGCACGGTGTTGTTAGTGTTACGCGCCAGCCGCTCGCCTTGGCATGATACCACAATTATTATTCACACTGTTATTTTTTAATTCTGCTTATTTTAATTACGACGCAGAAGCTATTAGTTTATCTTCATTTTTTTTATCTCTTTTTTTTATGACATAGGCGGCAAACGAGCAGACGGATTGCCTGGTGGTAAGCAATTACCGTCGCCCATGGGCACCCGTAACACCAGGAGTCACAAGCGCGTTGCCGGCCTTTAAGGGGGGTTGGAGCTCTGGGAACCTTACTCACCATCAGGAACACAACACTGCATACCTGAAAGGTAGCAGTGCTATTATGGCTGTGGTCTTCTGTAAGGAGGAGGTACTTCCCCAGTTGGGCTGCCCCAGATTCAAGCGTGATGGTCATCGCTGTGCCCTACCTCTCATAAATTCTCTTTATTCGTTTTAAATCTTAGGCTAGGTTTTACATAATATTTTTATAGAAGTAAAATATAAAAATGCATCTAAAACATATCAAGACAATAAAAATATTACAAAAAACTTCACCTAGAGTGCTTATTTATTATTATACCACGAAGTAACATTATAATCTCATACATTTTCCTGCAAAACTGCTTGCACAGTTTGACTGCAGGAGGCGTAGGGGCGAGTTTCTGTTATAAGTACTTGCAATAATAATACATACACTTGAGTGACATTTGCAGGCATACAATTGACACCCAAGTGTTTTCAGTAGGTGCAGGTTTAGTGCATTTTAAATTTAATTTAATTTTCTCAAACATGCAATGAAATATTGTCTTGACATTCCTTATAATACCTAGACTCGTAAGTGTGGTTTTTTGGGAGCGGCAATTGAAGGGAACGGAAATGGAATTTCATATAAATTTTTACGCAATGTACGTTTGAGAAAAGCACTATAGCCTCGTTGTGAAAACAGATTCCCGGCCTCGTATACAGTGTGGAAAGTTAACTTGGGCCCTGGAGGGAAACTACCTTAAATCCTTGAGCTAGCTCATTTTACTTAAAAGAGACATTCCGTTATTTTTAAAAAGAAACAAAACTGCATTCATAGATTTTTTAATTTCACTTGCCTCGCCTGGAATCGAAGAAAACTAAATTTTTTTAAAGATGAACACGTGCTATTCTATTATACTAGTCGATACAGTTAATGTTTATAATAACATTTCTCGAAGAAACATAAGTCCTTCACTCGTTTTTCGTACAAAATATCCTTGAAATCGAATATTTAGTACTCAGAATTTTTTTTTTCATAGCAAAAAAAAAAAAAAATTAAAAGTCTTTGAATGCAGTTTTGTTTCTTTTTGAAAATAAAGGAATGTCTCCTTTAAGTAAAATGAGCCAAATTAAGGATTTAAGGTAGATTCCCTCCAGGGCCCGATTTAACTTTCCACACTGTATATCACTGTCTCGTATATATAACCAATTGGCTGGAAATCCTCATTTTCCCGGCCTCTGATGTAATGTAACTATTTTTTCATGCCTGATATTTTCAGGCAGAGTATTTAAAAAATAATGTTGTCTCCATAACAGTTGGTAACGTGGGGTATTTCATGTATTGACATGGTATTTCATGTCATGTTATGTACTTGCAATTTAAAAGTAAATATTTACGAATTCCATAGCACGCGACGGTAGCCCGTCGCTTTAACTCTAACACTTTCCGTTCGAGGTACCTAGTTAATTCAAGAATTTATAAATAAGGTATGGTTTAAGTATACATTTAGTAACTGATTTTTTAAACCAGACAGGATTTATTACTGTTATCATTAACTAAGGCCCACTTGCGCGTTCCTGGGTTAAGCCATCTGACCCGGAGTTACAGTACCTACACTATAGGTTCTCCTCGCGGCGAATCATGATTATGTAAGTATTATGGGACTTTAAATTTTTATACTATTTTATACTAGTTTACTAAAGACATTAGGCGATATAACTTTTTGAAAGTTACTATCAACAAGAATTTAACCCGACTGTGTTGCATTTCAGTGAAAGTCGAAATTATAGTTATGCTGTATAGATTAAATTTTAATTATAATCCTAAGCAAAAGTTAGCTTCTACTTTTAATGTCCTATGCTAATCACAGGTACTGTAAAATGTCAAAAAAATAAACATTTGTATAGCACATGATATATCAAGCCTTATCAAAGACATACATCATTAACAATATTCAGGCAAGCTAGTTTTTCAGTTTAGGAGTTCAAGAGTACTACCTCAAGTCCACAGATAACTTCCTAGTCATAAAACACAAATACAAAGCGCACACCGATCACAATCTGTCCGTCTGTTTGTCCCACGACCTCAGTTACCTACTATATTCAATTGTCTGTTATACACATGATAAGGTTCACCTCTACGTCATTAATTACTCATAGTATGTTTCTAATTAGTAATACTTCTTTAAATCCGGGATCGGCAGTAAAAGACAAGGCTCGGTTGTTCCCATATGAAATTGGCTAAAATAGCGAATATGTGACATTTGATTATGACCCCATAAATACACAATGATATAAGAAAACTTGAAAAAAAAACAGGGCCAAAAGACATAATGGCATGCGACTTGCGCCTTCTTAGTTGAACTAGAATGGACTTTGCAGCGATGGATGAAAGTAATTTAAAGTTTTACCACTTGTGTCTTTGAAACACAACGCCCGTGGTTAAAATCATGGATAATTCACTTGCTCACGTTTCATTATGACGATATTATAATTGAAAATTGCAATAATACATTTTTCCTATAAATAACTTGTAAAAAGTTAGTCTTCCTAAAATCTCATGTATGTGCGCATGTCATAAATAGCCAGTGATGTGCGCAGTATAAGCACGGGTACTTGCGCGAGGCACTCACCGGAAAGATGCCGGAACGGTGATGCCCTTCGCCCTCCAATGCATTGTACCCTCCTGTCTCCGCCTCGTCCTCGGCGCAAAAGAATATTGGTGCCCAAGCGCTATTTTATCTCATGTTCCCGCGACTGCGCCTGCATGTGCAGTGCTCTAACTGTTTTACTAAAGACAAAGAGAAGAAAGTTTTGGCGACGGTTACAAAAAAAAAAAACATTACATAGCTGAAACATTTTTGCTTATTATTTTTTATTTCGAATTGTAACATAAATTAGAAAATAATAGTTATAGTCTGGATATCTGACGGTGGTATCAGTAACTACGCATTACTATGAAACTATGGAACTAAACCAAGCTGAAAATATTTTCATTCAGCGGATTCGTGTCAGCCGGGTAGGTGCTATACCAGCTGGTTGTAACAACAACATGTACATCCTGCGATCGACACCCCGCCTGAATCTGGCTAGACGTACCTAGACTACATCTAGACTTCAATAATTAGATGTATCTACGATCTAATTAATAAAAATAAGTTTCATTCAATTTCCCAAGGTTTTATAAACTTAACGAGACCCTTTCGTTTCACCGCCTAAAAACAATAATGATTACAAATATTAAATGGGAAGCGATTTATCATTTTTCAATCGTAGCGCTCATATTTGTATGGGGTTGGATGAAGCAACATCCTCCGATGCCCGGTGTATGTAGTTACTCCCCATTCAATGTTAAACTAACTACTGAACGGTTCGCTGGCTGCCGTATCGTGTACTTTAATTCAATACTAAGTTTGGGATCGACCTATTGACCTGAATTGGCATCTACGCACTTTTGCAGACTGCCACTTCGTACTTCGTTCCATGGATGCCACTTCTCCTAATTAAGTATTTACCTATAGTACCTACATAAGTATTTATTCCGGCAGTACCGCTTTAGTCGCACTTGTAATTTAAGGTTACAATTTAGATAAATAGGTCGACCACCTTTGATACATTCATAATATTTAAATTAGTGAAATAAAAGTTATTCGTATCTTAGTGGGAAGGAATTTTGGTTATCATTATCAACAAATCATAATAATCACAGTTTCTATCACCCTGTGATTATTATGAATTGTTGGTTTATAATTACTTAATCATAGGACAGGATCATAACAAATAAGTGAACTATTCACTTAACAATTGCCGTAGCATTAGCCTGTCGTCCGGCAAAAACAAATAATATAAAGCCCATTTAAAACAAACCCTGATGCTGAGTGTAGTGCGTCACTCACCATCAGAGTGGCGCAATTGTCTTGTTTGTTACAACTTTCCTATCACAACATCTTCGGTAAAACACAACTAATATATCGCGCCGTAAAACAATGGTTTGGATAGAAGGACACATGCAAATGATCTAACCTGGCCACCAGCGTAGGTTGATCTGTGGACCATCTTCCGTGGAACATGCGAGGTTGGAGATGCCGCGCGCCCGAGGAGGTCGGCGGGCCTTTGTGAGTGGCTGCCGAGACTTGGCATGTCGGTCGGCTCAATTCGACACTGCCTCTATAATTCGAGATGATCGCACCGGAACGAGCTTCGGTTTCACTGTTTCCACTACACCTATTAATCATACACTAGTCTTTAGGTACCTATATTAGAATGAGGGATTGGAAAATTAAGACCGCTTAACACCTTCGCTGCGGCAATTGGTTGACATCGCAATTAACCATACTAGTATGGGATCAACCTCGTGCCGCTTAATTACTATAACTTGACTTACTGACTTAGATGCAAAGTTTAAAAGCTGAATGGGGAGAGTAAGGATGATATAGGGGTGAAAAGGTTTTTATAGGATACTGCCACCTAAATAACATATTCTTATTACAAATGTAGTTTTAATAATATTCATCATCCAAAAGTGTCGATCCACGAATTTCCCCCTATCACCTTTGTATAAAATCCCACTTCACCCAACTAAAACGTGTTATAGGGTGAAGTGAATTGGATGACTAGGTGAAATACAAAAACATATTGTTCAAGTCGCTTAACAATAATTAGAAATTATAGAAATGTAAAGTAGTGTGTATTATCTCAATAATATTTCGTGCGACTGTTATATTATTAACATTAGAATAAAATAATTAATTTTATTTGACGACAGGTTTGGCCTAGTAGATAATGACCCTGAATATAAAGCCGATGTCCTGGGTTCAAATACTACTGAAGCACTTTACTGTATACAAAATACATGCTATAATTTTATGTTATAAGTTTCAAAAAGAAACAGATGATCTTTTCCATCCTGTGTAGTCGAAAATTTTGTACGGGCACTTGTTTGTGTGATGAGCATATACATTTGTTTCTGAATCATGTGTGTGTATTTAAGTATTTGTATATTATTATATGTATATCGTTGGCTGAGTAACTACCCACAACACAAGCCATCTTGAGCTCACCATGGGTCTCAGTCAATCTGGGTAAGAATGTCCAGTAATATTTATTTATTGGTTTCTATGTTTAAAATACAAACAGCATAACCCTAGGGCCTATAGATAAGTCAATGGAGCCGCGCACCCAACCTCCATCGGATTTGGCCGTTTATGTCAGTATTGTGCATCAAACGAGGAAGCGAACAAACGCAGGAAGCTAATATTAATTAACGCGATAATGAATACCAGCTTGAAGGCAGTCATCGCGGTCCTTGGGCGATAGGGATCGGCTAATGATCTATTGTTTCTGAATAATAGTGATGATGCGTGAAGGTGGAAAGCTATATTTCAGGATTCGTTCATAATTATAATATTGTTCTGGCAAATTATTCATAAGTTACTATACTATACACCTACTTATTGTAGATAATAAGATACCTACCTACATAGTTATACTATACAATCATGTATATAATATTAACACTTTCATAGAAGGTGCAAGTTAGATAAAGGCCGTTAAAACAACCTACCCCTGTCTGTCGAGATAAGAACTGAACGCGTATTAACCTAATCCATTTTAGTATGGGGTGTGCTTATATGACTTATTATGTTTGTAAAGCTTTATTTTACTACTTTATTCTAACCCTTCATGAAATATTAGAAGTTTGACATTTGTGACATATTCACCTTAGCTACGGCAATTAGCTAACATCGCAATCAAGCATGTATAAGGTCTAATCGAATATAATAAGAAGTTACTAAGTCTACAAATACCTTTATACTATTATATTTACATTACTTATAACAAAGAAGTGTAGTAGGCTTTGCCCGCTTAGCTAATTGGTTAGGTAAGAGTTACGTTGTAAAAATACGTTGTCTGGTACTTAATCTTAACTTGGTCCGTCCCTTAAATGCAAAAGCGACACAATCCAAAATAATACCTTGTTGCAATTAAAATTGTATAATGATGTGTTAGAATTGTCATTGCAACAAGATCTTATTTTGAAATGTGTCGCTTTTGTATTTAAGGGACGAGTCACGTGTAACCCCTACGTAAATTATCATATTTCACTTATCGACCCGGGTATGTCCTTAAACTACGTCCAACAATGAGAGGTAGGGCACAGCGATGACCATCGCGCTTGAATCTGGAGCAGCCCAACTGGGGAAGTACCTCCTCCTTACAGAAGACCACAGCCATAATAGGACTGCTACCTTTCAGGTCTGTAGTGTTGTGTTCCTGATGGTGAGTAAGGTTCCCAGAGCTCCAACCCCCCTTAAAGGCCGGCAACGCGCTTGTGACTCCCCTGGTGTTGCGGGTGCCCATGGGCGACGGTAATTGCTTACCACCAGGCAATCAGTCTGCTCGTTTGCCGCCTATGTCATAAAAAAAAAATCGACAGATTGTCTATAGCCATGTGGTTCAAATCTACAATTCGACGTTTGCAACGAGATAGATGGTTCTACTCCTTTATCTCTAAGTATAATCCTTTATCTCTAAGTATAAGCTATGGGAGCTTCTCACACTAGAAGATGTCATACATTTAAACTAAGGTACTGCCAGATCAGCCAAGTATCCAAGACCA
The DNA here is from genome assembly GCA_022674325.2 of Grapholita molesta. Classification (NCBI taxonomy): domain Eukaryota; kingdom Metazoa; phylum Arthropoda; class Insecta; order Lepidoptera; family Tortricidae; genus Grapholita; species Grapholita molesta. The sequence continues at coordinate 9,433,625 of CP053126.2, forward strand.
AGTAGTCCAAATGTACGGTTCCTATTTCGGTCGGAACACGGGTTACCGTGGATCTCGCCTGCTAAGACTGATACTAAACTTAGATCCGCCGTGGGCTGGTGCACACTGCAAGATGTGTAAATAATTATTTTATCAATACTCTTACCAAATTGCTATAAAATAAGAGATATACCTATATCCTTGCAAGTTAAAAATAGGAATGCGACAACAGTAGATTCTGTTACAACTGTCACAAGGGAGATATATTAATTTATGTACGGCAAGGCAATAAAGGCGCAGCGTTTGCAGATCACCTGAAATGTAGACCGACGACATGATAAAGATCACGGGAAACCACCGGATGCGGGTGGCGCAAAACCGATCACCGTGGGTCGCTTTCGAGGAGGCCTGTGTCCACCAGTGGACATTCCTTCGGCTGATATGATGATAATGAAGGCAAAAAAGGCGGGTATTTCATCAAAACGAAGCGTAGGCGTCTACCTCTAATAGACTCTTGATTGTGGTACGGGATTGAAATGTCAAAGCCCAAAGTGAAAATATTTTTGCCCCCATGTCCCATGTGGCATACATACACTTGTAAGTACTTGCTGCTATTCATCGTTAACATCACAATCAATAATACTTATATGAGATCGAATCGACCCCATGCCGCAGATAATGTGCTAAGATACTAGCTCTTATAGCTTACAGGGCTAGACAATCCTAATATTAATAACAATGACGTCCGGGCGTTTTCGCGCGGTGCGCCTCCAACCGCGATCGTTTTGACCGCGGTATATAAGAGCGCCTTTGTTTTTTACCTCCATAGTCAAACCTTATCCTCACACAGTCAACTGTGCAATGAAATATTAAAAATAAAAATATAATATTTCCCAACTTCGCCGCATTAGGGTGAAGAGTGTTGTCATGTCTTGGAAAGTGTTCTGTGTGTTGTGTGTGTGTGGCCTAGCCCGGACTCAGGTGATCCCGGGAAAGTCCCGGACGAACGAAGGGGATTACAATACTGTGAACACCGATGGATCCTTTGATTTTGGGTGACTGTGCATTGCTATTATTATATGTAATTCGCGGAAGCTTTAACGGAAGCTTTTAGGTTCAGTTAACATCAAAAGTAGATGACATGACTAGAATGACTTGGTTAAAAGTGTTCACTTACTTTTGATGGTAACTGCACTTGTACTTAACCAGATTAAGTAAACATCTTTTTGATTTGATGAGGTTCAAAGCGAGTTACTCGGTTTGAATAACTTGGATAGTGGTATCAACTAATACCAGCTAATAATAATTAAAAATATAATAATTTAACCACCAGGCAATCCGTCTGCTCGTTTGCCGCTTATGTCATAAAAAAAATTATAAAAATATATAGGTAGTGTCATTTTGGGGAATGAAAGTTTGCACATATAAAGTTAATTAATCAATTTAAGGTGTTTTAAATTACAAAGTCATATTAAAAATATATTATGTCAAGATCTCCGTCATTATCTAAAGTGTTTTCCTACCTCATGTCTACAAATAAATGCTGTAAAGCCTGCTAAGGGTCACATATTTATAAAAATATTAAACCCCAGATACGCGAACAAGGATCGGGGCAGCAGCTACCACTTGGCCCATGGTAACGCCAACAAGGTAGTTGGAGGGCGTTTTGGCGCCGTGGACCCGGCGTCCGGCACCGTGAAGGAGACAGTCTACACCGCGGGCCCTAGAGGGTGAGTCGTGCAACTTCAAACAGGGCTTTTGACAAGTTTTCTAAAAAAAAGGGAAATAGTATAATATTTACTTTTAGTTCCTGCATGTTACAACTTTTAGCTATTTCTCAAAACATAAAAATACTTACTAGGTATCTTTTGCAGGGGAGGAATAGCTATTTACAACCCGGTTACAAAAGCGTCCTTGAGGCCTACTTGCAGAATTAATGCTTTGAATTTTGACTTTTGTCATACCTGCTCATGTAAATTACATTTCGTCTCAACGAACGAAAAATCATGTGACATCTTCTATATATTATATTAATTGCAATTGTTTTTTTTTTCTATAAATGATTATAACTTGGCTCCGCGACCTGGTCAATCTTGACTCTTTAGATCAATTATCTCTAAAAATCAAGGCGTTATAACCCGATATTTAGCTTTTAATCTAGGTACTTTCTAGTAGACTAATATTAGGTTGGAAAGTGTTACTTCCACTTGAGTTCTCCTTAATACTGAGATTAGCCTCGGTTTTGCCTGTGTGGAGTTAGTCCTATTAGCTCTCCGAGATTAGCCGATGTTCACGCGTAAGCCAAAATGAAGAGGCGTCGGATATATCACGCTAAAAGACATAATATAATGTTACATAAGAATATTAAGGCCCACTTGCACCATCCAGGGTTAGCCAACTAACTTAGAGTTATGGGTTAAATATGTAAGGACTTAAGATTTTGACGTAGGTACATTTTGATTGAAAACGTATAGTCGTAGTTCGTAGCTTACCGTCGTAGAGCAAGGTCAGGAGCACTAGAGCGTGCGGGTCATAGCACCGTGAGTAAAAGGTGCATGGACCATGTTCACTATTACAATAGACAGGAAAATGTATCGAAGAAGTCATGTGAAATTAATGTTATTAATTCAAAACTTATAAAAGTTATAAACTTTATTGCACAAGACACATTAGCCAGTTTACCAGTCAACCTTCAGGCAAAGCAGAGAAGTTGTGGGCGGTGCAGTGCCTACAAGAACAAATATAAGGAATAAACTGAAAACAAACTAGACAATAAATACTTATTTATACACATACATATAAATACATATACATAATATAATTATATTTAGAGAAACATGTATCTGTAGAAACAAATCGCTAAACTTTATGCACTTTTAACACTGAAACCTATAAACGTCATATTAAATTATCTCCAAAATAAATAAAGCCTTTCTCATTTTTTTTTCTGATAGTTTCCGCGCGAAAGGCCCCAATGTACACCGCAAGATGGATCTAGACCAGCGGCCACGCGGGCCCATCGGCAACAAGGACGACCCCTACTTCGACCCCAACGAGGACCCCAGTTACGGGTTCAAGTTCGACACCCGCACCTACTCCAAGAACGAGAACGCGGACGCTAGGGGAGACGTTAAAGGTAACATGACGGAACTTATTGAAACCGGCCAGGTGGAAGGAAATGAAGCTTTCCTACGCGCCAGATGATTATCGAAAACAAGACGTCACAGTGGACAGTGTGTTAATTTGGAAAATAAATCTGTGCCTATTTCAGATGTAGTGTAGCCGTCGTTACTAAACATTTTTTTTTTCTCTTTTTAACTCTTGTTATACTCGAAGTGCCTATAGTTCCTATTCCTATAAACTGATGAAACGGGTGTTAAGGCTGGTTAAAACAACCATCTTTCCAGCTTAAAGGAATGATCGTTAGGTGTGTTTTTATCGCCTTATTGTTATATCAGAGGAGGAGCATCTTTTAAAGTTTACAGGAAAGACGAGAAACCTAGGTCTCCGTATGACCCTAATGATACATTGCTACTAAATGCTACAAAATTAATAATTTATATCCGATGTCAGGACATTACTCATATGTGGACGACGTCGGCGAGCGGCACGACGTGTCGTACATCGCGGGACGAGACACAGGGTTCCATGTGTCGTCGGCGCACCCCGACAGCCCCAACTTGATCGGCTCGCCGTTCCACCGAGCCCCGCTGGTGCGGGGAGAGACGCGACCGAGAGGCAGAACTGCTGTGCAACGCGGCCTCGACGGCTCTTACAGGTACTTATAACAGTACAGTTTGTGGTACAGTGGTGGTGTCCTAAATTCCCGGGATTGGAACAAGGACGAATCCACCGTTGTGGGACATGCCCACAACCCTATTAAACTTGTGGCGTGGTACTGGATATCTATCCAGTCTAGTGTCCTTACACTGTAGCTTACTGGCTACCTACTAGGAAGGATAAAAATCATACTTAATTAAATGATTGATGTTGGTTTGGAATTTTCAATGATGCTTCATAACTGCTCGTGAACTGCACTTGACCGATTTTCGGGTCGCGATGACCACAATTTTTTTGAGGGTTGGATTGGATCTGCGTCTGCATTTAAGTGTATTCGTGTTGCATGATGTGATGTATGAGAATGATGCACATGCATAATAACCGATTTTGCTGGTCGTCCACCCCCGTCCCCGTCCGATCCCCGATTTCCCAACTAAGTTTTTATTTAGACAGTTCCTTCCCAACTGCAAATAGAGGGAAAGCCTTTATTAATGCCACAGGATGTTTAGTTCGCCGTCCCAAATGTATTGACATAAAACTAAAATTAGGGGCTTAGTTAATGTTTAGTTTAATTGTCTTGTCATTCTACCTATGACGTTCCCGTAATTCAGTCAACAAAAACACAACTAACGTCTTATGTGTTAAAGCGTCTGGTAGTTTTTCTAAAGCTTGCTTCTAGGTATGATCGCATGTCTGTTTATTTTGTATGTACGTTTACCTGTAGAGGTATACCTGTTTATTTTGGTATGTATCTATATTTAATGCCTCTAAATTATATAAAATGTTGTAGATTCATATCAGCGGGTCCAGACCAGAGACGGACGGAGAGCAGCGATTCGCAGGGCAATGTACGAGGATCTTATACTTTCCTAGACGACAAAGGAGTGCAAAGGTACCTATCTTGGAATGATCATATTTCTCGAAAAAGCGGATCTTTTTTTTTTTCTAAAAATCAAGCCAGGTTAATGGGGTCCTAAATCCAAAACCGTATATTGTAGAAAAATATGTTATTTTGTGTATTGTTTTTTTTTTTAAAGATCCTTCAACAGTACTTACATATGCAGCATATGATAGACTCACAGGTAAGGTGGGTTGGTACACTAGATCGAATGTACTTTTGTCAGTGTTTAAAATGAATTTATGTTAAAGGTGAAACCCATATTATTAAACTCTTAACTAAACTCTTGTTCATAAACCTTTCTCCACTAATCAAAGGGGTTACTTTGATAATTAAGTCTAAGGTAATTGAGCTTATTTTGCAGATACATTAATGGTTTAACCTAGTTAATTGTAATAGAGAGTTGCATAATAAAGTAATATATTCAAAGCCAAACTCGATTGTCCCTATGGACCGATCGGTAAAACGATATGATGCCCAGTGTGACCATTAATTTAGCTGGCCTCTTTGACCATGAAATTAACACGTCAAGGCATACAATTGTAGCAATTTTTGTAAGAACGTAGGTAAGTAGTTCGGTTGAGCAGTAAGCTTCTTTGCCAGCATTATAGGGTACAACTTAATATCGATTGTTCCAGAACCGTGAACTACATAGCCGGGCCAGGCATTGGCTATCGCATCGTGAAGAGCAACAAGGACCCGTACATCCCCGCCTACTTCCCCACCATCCCCAGCGCTTACGACTCCGACTTCGTGAGCGCGGGCACCGCCAGTTTCGCACCTGACGATACCGGCGCCAGCGATATATTCCAAGGTATTCCGTTTGTGCTCATTCGAAAAATCGAGTCCAGACAAGTCCAGTTCTGGGCCCTAAAATGTCTATACCAGGAAAAAGCAAGGGATTTTTTTTTGTTTAAAGTCCACATCAGCGCAGGTATACAAGTGAGTGAGGGACTTTCCATAGGTACCTACAGTCGAAGTCACAGATATGTTTACACTTTTGCGTGCTTTTGCTCCTTATTATATCCTCCTTATAAAAGATTAAGGTGAATCATCTCTCTCAAATCAATCAATGTCCAAAATCTTACATACTGCCTACATGTAAGACATCGATAAAATTAAAAAATGTACCTACCTAATGTTTCAGGACCAGACGCTACTGCCGCTTCAGGCCACGTAAAGCCTTCTCCATTCTCAGATAAAGACAAACCAGGCAAGCCCAGCAAAAAGCCCGTCAAGCCCACCAGGCCCACTGGCTTTATTGACGACGATGACGTCACCGGAGATGCCGACTACTCGCAGTCCTACAACGGAGATGACAATAAAGCTCCTATTGACCACAGCGATAGCAACCAAGGCCCTTACAATCAGGGCGGGAGTGACGACGGCTCTTATAACCAAGGTGGTGGAAACAAAGGTCCTTTTAACCAAGGAAGTGGCAGTCAAGGCTCTTACAGCCACGGAAGCAGCAGTAAACCCCCTTTTAATCAAGGAACTCTCAACCACGGAGGAAGCAGTGGCGGGAGCCTAAGCAGTGCACAAGGCGGCAGCGACGAAGACCTCGGCTTCGACGGAGACGCAGGGTTCGGGGACAAGCCCACCAAAGGACCAGGTGATGATGATGAATAGATGGCAAGCAGATGTTAGTGATCTTGTCTGACTTTTCAAACTGACAGAAACATTCAGACCGCCAAAAAGTGCATTGTAATGATCACTTCTTTGTTGCTTATTAATGTAGTCTTTACTTTCTACAATTTGTATTCAAAAGTTCATTTTATCTTTCGTCTATTAAAGAGATTATGAGCGACAGGCACAATCACAGTAATTATCAAGGTCAATTCAATCCGCTTAATCACATTCAGTAGAAAAGTGCACAGGACCTTTTTATATAACTCGCTTGATAGCAATAAACTGTATTCACAACCGATCTGGTTTTTATTACACCACACCTTACGGCACCAGCACAAGCAATGCACCGCATGGAATTTAGAACTGATTACAAATTACAGGCAAACCGGGGCGGCCAACGAGCAAGCCTTATAAACCGACGAAGAAACCTTATGTGCCACTAAAACCTTTCCAGCCGTCAAATACTAATGGCGACAGGGACGATTACGACGCCGGGAAAGGCGATAAAGATGTACCGCTGTACGGTATAGGCTTCAATATACACCACACTAAACCAGGGACCACCATAATTAGGAACATAGGCCAGGACTACTTCGGAGTCCCCCCGGGCGTGTCGGTCAGGGCGCACGTGCAAAGCATCGACTTGTACCCGTACGAATCGAAACCGATCTCGCCGTCGGAAGCTATAGAAAAAGACAAGACGTAAAATTGTTTATCGATCATTGTCTACTTTTAAGTATTAGTTACAGTAGCTCTATGAACCTTTCTAAACTGTATTTAATTTTCATTTTGTATGTAAGTGGCCTCATTCTTAGTAAATAAAGATTTCAATCTTAGTTCTTTCGTTTGATTGATGAGGTTCTTATCTCAACACGATCCATATTATAAACTCCGTCACAACAAAAAAAAACTCATGCTTAATATGTAAAATAAATAAAACCCAATAGGTTCGATTTTTCATTTATTCGATTAACACGACTGTAAATATTTAACAAAATGCAAATAGTAACTGTTACAAGGAGTCAGTACTGTCTACAATCGAAAATCGGGAGATTAATCGCAATCATTAGGCACACATCATGTGTTTGACAAATTTGACATGTTGCTCTATTACGACTAATTAAAAACATAACCGTACCTTTCTTTTAATAACCAGGGTAAGTAGATATATATCATAATTACATACTTAATTCGATATTTATTACCCTGAACATATGAACGACATAATGATTGCACAAAACCCTCGATTCCAAATTGGTAGACTTTTACAATGTTGTTAGTTGACCTGGTATCCCCACTCCATTCATAACAATTATACAATGATACTTGCAAGAAGGCGTAACAAAGTTAACAAGAAATGTATTAGTTGGAAGGTTAAATTTTGGCAATTTTACTAGTGTATTAACAGGAGAGTTAGTATCTTGTTAAATTATTAGGCTAATTAGGTATATAATTAATTATTAGTAGGTATCTAACTACTCGATTGTGAGATTGATGAAAACGGTAGATAATATAGATAATAGCTTTTTATAAAATATATTTTTAGCTTTCTAGTTTAACCAATAAACTATATTTGCAGTGTATTAGGTATTATAAACTTTGACTTATTTTTAATAACATACTCGTAATCATAATTATGAAATGTAAAAAAGCGCAATATAACTGATTTGTAAGTAATAAAGGTAATGAGATTTTCTTTAAATTCATAAGCATCGCAAAACAAAAGGAAATAAATATCTACGCACCCAAACGTGCTGAACTCCTTAAAAAAACTAAATTGGTATATGCCTTACTTAACAGATCTTTGTAGCTACTACTTAGTCTTAACTTTCTAATAACTATTGCACACTATTTGAAACCTCTATACCAACAGGCCGTTACTGTTTCAAAACCAAACACATGTTCAACTTCATAAATACAAAATTATGTCATCAACGATTTTTTCCGAATATAAACATTTGAACTATAGTAAATAAACTATAGTCATATCAGCTGAAGCTTGGCTCCATCGTAATTGTTATTATATAAAATTCTATACCTAGGTTAGATAGAAAAAGATTCTAAAAGGCAATGTCGCAAATCACAAGAGAAAGCTAATTAGATTGAGCGAAGAACTTTTTATGTGCGTGCTTACTTCTAGTTTAAATATGAGTACTGTATATTACATGCGGGGTTTAGGCCCTTTAACCAGACGCTCACACGAGTCTTGCGAGCCGAGATAAGCATAACACCATTAGGTTTGTCAACTATTCGAATTAGTTTTTAAATTCAAATAGGGTAGTTTTGCTTATCGTGTGTTAGTGTGCTTTTGAACGATATCTTACATAATAAAGTGAAACGTCAATACAGAGCATCGGTGTCAGTCTGTTTAAAATTAGAGAATATCGGTAGAGTCTACTTATGGTAATATTTTCATTACATACGATTTGTGCGTTGCAACTATATAAATCGTTCGTAATGGTCCTATGTAGATTAATTAATAACGATTAGCCCATAAGTCGAGAGCAAAATGTACAACTGAAGGGATTCATTTAAAAATTATACTTTTGATAGGTACTTACTGATGTATTTTAAAGAGTAGGTAGGTTATTTATACTGTGATACTGTGAAAAGCTATCATAGTTATATAATATAGATAATAAATAAATCATAAGGTATATATTTCTATCTACTATATCTATATAATATAGAAATTCAATTTTAAAATGTTCCTGCGACTTGACGTACACTAATGACTAAAAGAGTATGCTATGAAACACGGACAATAATATGGACTGAAAAATGTATTTTTACATTAACTTCACAGCCATTATTTAACCTACGGCGTGTTTTATTTCATAAAACTGATTTTAAAGACATAATTACAATATTTTTTATGAAGCAGAAACGTCTGCTAGCGAATATCTTGATATTTAAATCGAAAGGATTTTTTTAGATTTAAATAAATATCGATAATTACAATTGTCCCGTAGGTAAAAGAAATATTTATATATATCTAATTTCACGCGGAGTTCTCTCGTCACGTCTAGTAAGACCGTCGGATGAAAATAAACATGAACTAATCGTGTGTGGTTTTGAATAAAGTATTTTTTTTTTTAATATTCGAGTATATATCAGTGTGCACACGTACATATTATACATATATGTTAGTAGAACTAAGTATGTTAGACGCACAAACACAAGATTTTTATAAAATTATTTTAATTACACATTTGTATAACGTAATTAATATTCTAATTATAATTATCAAATATTTAATAAACACTAAAAAGCTCATTTTTATAAAATTAAGCTTAACATGTACAAACTAAATTTGCGCGAATATTACAAGCATCTTCTCGAAGATCGAAAACATGTCCAGTGATTTAGTAGACATGTAGTACCATCATCAGTGATATACCTCATTCAATGTTAGTTGTTCATTATGGCAAGGGTTCTAACGTTTAAGTACCAACAAACTTGTGTACCCAGACATTTATTTAATAAGGACTAGAATTTGATAACTTCACTATCTATATTAGTTTTATTGATTCTCTCGACTCCACGATTCAACTATTGGCACTGATTGAAATTATTAGTAGAGATTTGCCATATGTCAATAAATTGACAATTTATGATGTATGATCATTATTTTTATTAAGCGTAAATAATCTTTATTTTTCGTTTAAATCAAAAGACTAGTTACCTAATTCTGTGACATAAAGAGAGATTATTTTAATATTTTTTGATAACTATACAATAGTCAAATCATTAATACATACTAAGTTATTAAGTAACTAAATTTATAATAGGAAACAATTTCTGAGCATGTGAAACTAATCCAAAATAAATTTTCCTAATAATTCTATATGGTATGGTCTTTTTGTTAGTGAGCCCTAACCATGTTACATAACAGCAAAGTTTAACGTCACTGTCGTCAGCATTATATTCATATAGTTGTTATACTCGTTACATTGTTCAAAAGTTCAACGTACACGGCATTATGTGTGAACATGTTAACAACAAAGACTACAATCAGCAAAGATCTCGACAATAGCACGTAATGGCATACATTAAGACCTTTGCAATGAAAAGGGTATGTCAATTCTAGTTATCGAAAATCAAAAATCTAATCCGATGTACTTTATCGTTATACTTTATTCCTACAAGAATACATACGCGTCCAAAAAAGCTGGATGGTCGTCATTTTATCGCCTATCGCGTCTAGAGCCACTTTCTGACATACCTGGTGGCAGCTACGGTGACAGACGATAAAACTTGACCATCTTTGGCTAGCAGATCTGATGGGATGGTTGACATTTGATCGTATGATGCGTCACTTTCGCACTTAAGTGCTAGACCGTGACAGACGATTAAAAGTCGACTCCCGTAGCTAGCAGGTGGGGCGACGCGTGAGAGTCAGCAAATATTACGTGATCTTCATCTTCTTGCCGGTTTCCTCGAGCATGTCCTTGATCTTGGTCAGCGGGGAGCGCTTCTCGGGGCTGGCTCCGGGCCGCGCCTGCATGTGGATGTGCAGCGGGTCGTGCAAGCGCGCTAGGTCTGTTTGCAACTTGTGGATCTGCGATGTATAGACAAAGACCGTTATACAATAAAATAAAGTAAGTAGTAGTAATGTGTCTAAACAAATTTAGTTAAATGTAGGTATGTAGGTACAGCAGTAGGATACACATTGTGCGCTGGAGGAATTATGGCGAAAAACTGTAAAACATATTTACGTGCGGCTAAAATCCGTTTATAACAGAATTGTAATATGATTCTAATATTGTTTCGAACACCAAAACGTAATAGCTTTTAAATTATGCTCGGTTTTTTTCGCATCCTCGATTTGCTAAGCTTTGATGTTATGGAGAAAAAAAAAACAAAGCGATTATCTGTTTTTTTAGGTTAACAGGTAATTTATCTTCACTCCGTATAAGGATACAAAGTCGCTTACCTCATCTTTCAGTAGATTGTACTGATTGATATCCAGGCCGACCTTTCTCGCCTTTTTATGCATAGTCAGCAAATGTTGTCTGTCTTTCACATCCGGCAATATGTATTCCTGAAATTAGAAAGCGTTCATAAGAAACAAAATCTTAGATATTTCAGATTTAAAGATTTTTATTGAACATAACGTAGGTTCATATTTATATAGACCGTAAGCAGCTCAATTGGTATAAACTATATCGCAGCTGTTACATTTTAGTACACAATTTTAGGTAGTAAAGTTTAAAAGTAAATGACAAAATTGTACCTATTGTTAGAAGTTGTAACAAAACAAATGAAATTAATTTTGAGCGTATGTAAATTAAGTTCAAAGACAATGCAGAAAGACAATTTCATTCCCTCATTATTGGGATCTCGCGTGACGTCAAATTAATTGTGTACCCACAAAGTCATAAGTGCGTAAGCCTCAAAGATAATTCTGCAAGGAAATATAATGGAAATCTTCTGGAACTTGGAATACGGGATACTGTAGGAATCTAATTTAAACTTGGCAATGAGCAATGACAATATCTTCCGAGGCACCTTCCCGTCAAGTTCAATGTTAGCGATTGACGAATCAGTTTTATGTTATAAAATGAAAACTATATTCCTTGGGTTTTTTACGATACCATTGATGATGTATACCTACAGATGATAAAATGAAAGATAAAAATAAAGGGCTGTATTTAATAGACGTTTTTGAGTAAAGCAAGTATCAATTAAACGGCAAATCGTCAAATATGCCGATCGATTTTTCCCAGTAGGTAGGCAGTTATGCCTGCTAGATGAAATAGTTTCCCATAAGACGCCCCTGTATTCTAAATCTTTCCTTTGACAAATAAAAAAATGCATCTCTTGGCAAATCTTAATTGTGAGTATGAGTTCTAATTCTCAGTTGTCCGGTAAGAAACTCTAAAAATAGCCTACCTGTTTTGTGAGCACGAAATAAGCATACGCCGCCATCGCCGTGCCGTATGTAACGAAGTACGTGACCGGCTCCATGATGTCCCAAGAGTACTCCCACCAGGTCAGCCGCGCCAGCACCCCGAACTGGACGCCCATGAGACCCAGGCCAACCCACGTGAGCGCTGAAGTGCGGCGGGTTGTTTCCATTTCTAGGCTTAATCGCTTCTGTAAGGAAGAAAATAAAATTAAGTTTTTCCAACAAATCGATGGATATAACGGCCTATACGTAATTGACTTATAGGTTGGAATTTACTTTTAGGCTGGATCTGAATAATGTTTATTTATTTCATTTTCCTATACGAGTAGCGATGTCATATAGCAAAAAATACGCTTTTAAAATTCACTTGTTGCCGTGCCATAGGTAAAACTATGGTAACAACTTTATCCAAAGATAGATGTCTCAACGATTTTTACATGTACAGTCAGCAGCAGAAGTAGCTAAGCATTTGAGGTGTTCAAAATGAGGTCAACACGTCTCTATTGTCAAGAGAATAAGAGCGCGTGTAGGTCATTTTGAACACTTCAAACGCTTAGCAACTTTTGCTGCTGACTGTACTGTCAAACGATTATAAATAATATCCATATTTAAACTTTCGTGAGACATTGTAATATTTTATAAATGATAATAACGGCTCTACTCATGTTTATTTTTAGGCCTATTCGTTTAAATCGAGGCCTATGTTCTTCGAAAAATGTCGCGCGAGTGATTAAATAAACGTGAGTAGAGGCGTTATTATCATTTATAAAAGATTATATATCCGTTGGAAGGTGGAGTTTTAACGGCTTGTGTTTCTCTCAGTATCTACTGAACTTGAAAATGTTGTCCATTATTACGACAGAATAGACCTAACCTAACCTAACCTACTATTTACACAAAACATGAAACAAACGATCATAAATTATTATGATATTCTGAAAATGTCGTGGCAGTATAAAAAATATTTAAAATTTACTATGAATGAAAAAAAGAAGATGGTTGACCTCCTCGAGCGGCTGTATCTCGGCGGTGAGCTTCTCGAGCTGCGCGCGGATTTCCCGCTCCTTGCGGATCTGGTGCTCGCGCACGTTGAGCGCCTCGTACAGCTGGTTCACCAGGTTGCGCACGTCGCTCAGCCGCGTGATCTCCTCCGTGCTCAGGCGCTCCTGAAACACATTGCCATTGAAACTTGTCGGATAAAAGCCAAAGGAGCTTGTCGGGTTGCATTTTCGATTCTCATAATTCTTCATGATTCGGAAATAGTTGAACTATCCGGACTTCTCTAGTTGTTTGCATTATTATTATGTATTATTGAATTTTAACTTATCAAACGCCATTCTTGCGTCAAAATGTAGCGTACGCGCGAATAAGGAACAGCTGCCAGCATGAATTGCATTGACGCCATTGACGGCGTCGCGCCCATAAGTCATGATCTTGTTCAATGCGTTACGTTAGATTCGATTTATTAATAATTCTGAAAAGACTACATGTTCAGAAAAAAATTGTCACAATTGTCGTTTGTTCGCATTGTTAAAAGATGACGGTGACGAGTTAGGACAATCCAAATTATGCGACCCAATATTGAACCTTGGTCTGAGCTCTGAAAAAAATAATGTATGTTACACATACACTAGTTGCTACAACATAATTTATTCACATCTTGGTCCTAGGTCTATTCCGTCACTCAAAACGTATAACATATGCACCTAAAGAATGCGATATGAACACTGTTTTAACTAAGCAACTATTCAATTTATTTATGCAAGCTGGGGTGTTGTTGTAGCAGTTTACATGCATCTCTATCCTGGGCCTTATCTTTAACATCCTAATACGAAGTACATAATGATATGATGATAAAACCCTTAGGAAATAAAAAAAGAATGGCAATAATTAATAACTCCTAATTGACACAGACTAACTTCGCCGACTTAAAGCGAGACTTCTGTAGCCGTCGATTGAGCAAACTCGCGACCCAATTATGTAAATGCGCCAAATGGATTATCTCAATTCTCAAGAGCTGTAAAACTCCCATAACTGATTTGCAACATTAGCCCTAAGGAATGTCTATCTACTCAATACTAAAAAGTTTGCCCATAATCAGATAGGCTTAATAAGACTTAGATTGATGCTCCAATTGTCCAAATTGGTCGACGAGCTCGGAATACACTAACCTACTTTGTACCTTGTTATTAAATTAAGAAATTCTCTCTTCAAGCGGAGATTTAAAAAAATATTTCGCCGAGTAATTCTGTTTTTGCAGAGCATGGGTCAGATAACTGTGGCACGTTCTCGTTTACTTCTGATTTATTGCGGTAATAAAATATCAGAATCACAAGCTTAGTAGCTTACTAGGTTGATTTGTGTTAAATTAAAAAATCATGTATTTCATTTTATTTGAATACGAAACTAGATCTTTAAAAGTTGGGTTACTGACTCAAGCTGAAAAACGTAAGTGAGCTTGAGTGTGGTCAGAAACCCAGACTAAGGTAGTTTTAAGGTAACAATTTTATTTTTTATTTTATGTAGGTAGTGTTAAATGGAATAAATCATAATTGATAAACTGGGGAATAAATTATAACTATTTAAATAAATAAATGTTACTTTATAAGCCATCGATTATTTATCTGTATAAGCGTGATGTTGGATTTTATACTCAATTTCAATCTAATTCATTAATAATCAATGATACTGTAGACAGACTCTTGATGATAGGAGTAAGTTGAGATGTTGGCCTATTACGATATTAAATAGAATATACGGGTTAATTTTAGAGAAGCCTCACGTGTTGTTTAGAACAAGGTATGTTCGCGCAAACATTACAAATTATTTGAATAATGTATGCAAAGTTCGTTCGCAAGCAGACTGGTGCAGTCAACCACGAATGTGAAGAACTTTATAGAGAGCAACAAAATAAGATAACGGATACCTATTTTAATTTTACAAAGCGCATATAAGACTCGTAAGAATCACGCTTATTTCAATTGCCACGCTATATTTCAGTTGCAGCCATGTTTACGACACAATATGTAAACTGTGTATTATGTATATATGTATTTATTTGTTATAAATGAAAATAAAACATAGTTACGAGTACGTAAGTATAAATAACTATTGACAAAGTACTTCATGTTGTAGAGTACGAAGTACGAACGCAGTTCAGCGCTACGCGCAGCGTAGCATTTTGGAAGCAAACTTGCGCCTTTTAAACGTAATGATGATGTTTCGTCCTATTTAAGTACTCGTACCTCAATTAAATTGATAGAATTGGCTAGTCAATGAAAAAAAGTCGTCGTTGTTTGCTTCAATTATTTTACATTGTAGTATTTTTTTTTCTTTTTTTTCCTTGTATATTAATTTGTGTTAATTTAATTACTATAGGAATTTAATATCATAGGAAGACAACTAAGAATTTATTGCATACCATTGTCCAAATAGAATAATAACAAATCTCTGATTTTTAAAAATTAGATTTATTTTGGCGTAGGGATGTGACGACCCCATCGCCGACTGGTTTTCTCCAGTGCAATAAGTCAACGCAGGGCAGCTTGTGACGAGCTGTTGGGGAGTAGCGACTCCACGTACCTGAGTGCCCCTGGGGTGCCCTGTCGAACAGGTGGGACAAGTTCCTTGCCTCTGGCTTGCCTTAATCGGCCGTCCAGAGTAGGATCGCTAGAGCTGCGTTCTCGAGAGTAGATGTGGAAACCTAAGTGGCGAGTTGGCTATATGTTTAAAATCCAGTGACACCTCTCTACCCTTAGACCTATGCACCGGTGTTGCCCTTGAGCCATCTTTGATGTCGCTTTTTGTGCGGGCCCATCTCGCATAAGGCAAATCACCGTCTGCCGGAAATAAAATTGGATACCATTTTATTAGGCAGACGTCCGGTTTTTTATCCAATAGCCCAGTAGCTAGTCCATCCTTTTCACCCAATAGCCTGGTACATTCTAGATTCCATTTAAACTCAATAGTCCTTACACCATGGCGGGTGCTGTCTCTGTGCGCGTCTCATGATACGGACAGGGGCAACATCCGCTTGGTGTACCCCTTACATTTCATTAAATTGTCGAAAGGGCCTCTGCGCGTTCGCTCGGTCTGGCTCCGCGTACGCCTCCCAAATGTCCGGAACACCATTGTTCCGTGTACGGAAGAGACATTTATTTAATACATATAACTGTAATTTTAGGATAATTTCTATACCATATTTATCGGCCAAAACAGTAACATTTCTAAGCTGAAAATTTAGGCCGGCAGAAAGATAATCGTATTTAGTTACTAATGCAGGTTTTCAGCTTAACAGATTATGAATAGGCGCATTCCAGGTCATAAAAACCGACCAAAGAACTGTCATTTCGATAGACCCGCTATAAAATTTGCTTAAATTTTCAGTGTAGCTCTCGCGTTGTGAAGCCAGGCATCCAATTTTTAAGGCGGTCGGTGTTGTGGCGCCGTGCATATTTGATACCCGCTTAATTGGCGACTGACGCGACATTAAGCCCACCCGCTGAGTGGCTTAAAATGGATGCCGACCTTCAATCTGTAAAATAACTCAGAAATGGCTTTCGGGAACGTTACATCATTATGTAGATTGTAGATGTAAATATTAAAATGTAGACATGCATAATAGTCTATACTCGTCTTATCCTGGCATTTAGGTTTAGCTAAGGAATGCAATCTCGCGAGATTTCAAACGAGTCTTCTATTCTAGTTTTCAGGATGACTCAAATTTTGGAATTTCAGTCTAGTCATCGATTAATTATTTCGAGATCTCGAGCGAGATTTAAAGACTAAGACATAAATACCTTGACATTCATAAATATAGTAGATATACCAATTCCAAATTACTAAGTATATCTCAGCTACAAAAATAACATGTGTGTGCTGTGTTGATCACGAGTACGGCGTAGGTACTGTTAATTATTACCACTTTGAGTCTCGTAAAGACTGCAGGGCAATAAGATTTTTTAACTTAACATACTTTTTGATTTCATATTTAATCACATATTGCCTGCTAGCGGCAAGTATGAGAGATAAAGTAATAAAAAGGCCCATTTTACACAGCAGTGGGTAGAAATGGAAAAATATATAAATTAATTATAAAAATATGACAGCAAGTACCGTAACTATACAACGAAACCTAAGTAGAGTAGGGTTCTTAAGTGCATGGACAAGTTATGAATGAAATCATTCATAAATATTCCATACAAATTGGAACATGATGGTACCTAGACAAGTCTGTTAGTGTGATACAAATTTCGATTTAGAGAGACTAGGTTCAGCAATATCAAAAAGTATTGTTGCCACATAACGCGGTTATTGCCACTTTCTCGAACATGTGGCCTCTGTGTATTTTAATGTACAATAACACCAAAGGCATATTTTAGATTATTAGATCTACATATATTTGCATACCAACGCCTCGACAAATGAATACTTCTTCGGTTCGCACATAATCGTGTTATTGCTAATTCCGCGCTCAGGCAACAAGATCTTGAAAGTACCTAGAATGAAAATGATTTGTTGCTCGTATACATTTTTTCGGACTGTCAAAAGAGTAGGAGTATGAATAAAGTTTTTGTGAGTCTTGTACGAGTATACTCGTAATCGAGAATTATACAATATATATTCCAAATTCATAGGGTATAAAACGCTTTGTTGTACAACTTATCGAAGTTTCGTTAGGAAACTAGCCTTTATCAGAATTTACAAGGTGTCACAAAAGATTTGTATTTAAGTTTCGTTAGGTGTCGCGTTGGAAATGTAGTGTTATTAGTAACCTCTTATTATTCATAGAAAACATCCAAAAAGGGTTGCGTCGAATATACAATGAAAGGTCTGTAACATCGCTTCTCGCCGTTTAAAATCCAATATCATGCCAATTCCTAGTCTAATTTCACTTGAAGTCTAAACAAGTTTAAACCTCGAGCAAATCATGTCATGAATATTAAATTATATTTGATATTGGGATAAAAGTTAGAATTTACGACGGAGCTGGTAGTGATTGATGGTGCGACGTTGAATGATGGAATTAAATAATATAACACAAAAGAAGTGTAGGTACCGGTAGACATTTTTTTAAACTGAATAATACGGTAAGGAAAAAAAAAGGAACGACGGAGTTTCAACTATGAGTGTTGTATAAACAACACGAGAAGGGAAAATGTTTAACAGGATAATGACACTGAATAATTATTTAAAGTCGTGTACATGTAAAAAAGGTTTTAGGTTAAACAATAACTCCGGGGGTTTTGCGTATACTTTGCATATTCAGTAAAGAATTCACCGCATCAGCAAATTATTCTCGTGCGTTATTTTTTATTTTACAACTTAGGTATATGAAAACTTATACGAGATTGAGTCTTGTCAGAAATCATTTTTATGTGTTTAAAGAGCGCATTGTTCCATACTTTAGTTTGAACTTTTTTCGTTGGAACTTTGGTGGTAGTTTGTAAGATCAAGTCAAAAAAAACAAATTCCAAAGCGCTACCTGCCGTTGAAATTATACAAAATGTCGTTTAAATGATGTCTTTTGTCGTGATCACGCCGCAACTACAAATTCAACTAATGAACAGCGATTGTAGCGCGCGGTTAACCAACATCCACGCGCAGTATATCACGTGCTCGTTACATGTCCCTTTGGAAACTGGATAAGTACAACTAATTAACCCTCGTACATATGGAGCCCGCAGTTTCATATTGCATTCAATGTGAATATAAAGAAATGGATTTTAGTTTACATGTTTTTCCGTTTTTTCCGTAAGTACACGGAACTATGATGTTGACTATGACATTTGGGAGGGAGGGAGACAAACACAAAGGCCCTTTCGACTAGGGCTCCTGGTATCCGTGATGTACGCCGACCCGTAGCTATGTGTTCTTAACACCGCCGGTACTAAGATCACGAATTTCACGAACACGGCCAGGTACGTGTCACGTACCTGCGTTCACATCCGGATTCACGTGACACGCCGTGACACGTAGCCCGTACCTGCGTCCGTGTGTGGAGCTTCGGGCTCGATTCCGTTGGATACTTATCGCACGTTTCGTAATTTCGCCACGCCCGGGAATATAATAAATAAGGACTAAGTTTTATTCTTAAGATACGTGAAGGCGTGATCACGCCTACACGGATCTACACGGATTCACGTAACCTAATTTCACGTAACCGAATGTCACGTGCGGAACGGACCAGAAATCCGTTGCCGTGATTCACGAAACCGGGCGCACGGCTACGGGTTCACGAATCACGGACACGACCGCGAGCCCTACTTTCGACAGTATATTGAAATGTAAGGGGTACACTAAGCGGATGTTGCCCCTGTGCGTATCACGGGACGTGCACAGAGACCGGGGTAAGGACTTTTGAGTTTTGATGGAATCTAGAATGTAACGGATGGAGTAGCTACTGGGATATTGGGTAAAAAACCGGAAACCTGCCTAATAAAATGGTATACAATTTTATTTCCGGCAGACGGTGACTCGCTTTATGCGAGATGGGCCCCCACAAAGAGCGTCATTAAAGATGGCTCAAGGGCAACACCCGTGCAAAGGGCTAAGGGTAGAGAAGTGTCACTGGACTTTAAGCTCAATTTAACTCACATTACACTACGGGCCAAAGATATCCTCAACGCCTGATATCTTAGAAAAAATAAAGAATAATAATAATACTTGTGGCATAATATCGCCAACGAATCAGTTATTACCCTAAAAACGGTAAGAGAAAAAATATAATGAGAATATAACGGAAGAAACTTGACAAGATAAATGTTTATGTAGGTATTCATTAAAGGCTTTATGCCCCCGAACTCATTAAGACCGATGTCGTTAGCGGCAACAAGGATCGACTTAATTCCAGCTCCAGATTGGATAATTACTATAGAAACTGTTATCAAAAGTTGAAAGATATTATTGCCAGTTAACTTCTTATAAAATAACTAATAAAGTTTGAGTGCCTTATCAGGAATAAATTTAAAATAATCGGGTCACGTTGAATACTTTACGACGTCTTAGAATTCTCGTACAATTAGAAGTTTACGATCTAACTTTTTAATTGCATTATGTTACACAAGTCCATTTTCTCTTTTTTTAACCTTTTGAACGCTTTTCCTCTCTCGTCAAAATGTGACGTGTACGCCATGGTATGACTTGTGAAGAACAAATATGAACCTTATCTGTCAGCAGGACAATTGCTTTGTCAGCGTCCGCCATATCTACTTTAGTGGTCGGTGGCCTGACAGGCACGACATCACGCGACCACTTTAGTGGTGCTTGGCGTTCAAAAGGTTAATATTTTTTTAAATTAAAAATTATTACGAGTAACTAAGACTATTATCACTCGTCCATTTAAAAAGTTTTAATGTTTATAGTAATTAATTAAATATGTGATGTGAGTGTATCCTGTTTTTACTTCGGAAAATAAGGCTGAAAAAAATCTACAATTCAAGTTTTCTATTGCATTTCACTTTTATTTACCTTCATTATTCATTAATTATTAGGATGACTTATTGTGTATTATCTATTTAATTATCGTCTTTTTTTAGAAGTGTAAACCTTTCTTAAAAGATAATGAGATTTAACTACAATTTGAAAGCAATCAAAAAAGATTTTGACAAATTTACATATAAATATTCTTGTAGGGAATTCGATAGCTAAATTGAGAAAATGGGCTGAAAACTAAAAGGCCGACTGTGCCCAGTGAAAATTTAATGACCACTAACTATACACAATAGAATATTAACAAAAATATAGAATATAAAACCAGAGACAATATGAAAAGTATAAAAACCTTATCGACAATTCTACTATAAAAACAAATTCCATAATCATTATATTATTAAGGACAAAACTTATAGTTAGATATTTTCTATCTCCTTTAGTCGTGGACTACTTGCAGTAGGTATGTGTAAATTGCCTATACTACTTTTCCGGAGCGATTCTCAAGTGAAATGCTAACAAGGACACTTAGCCTAATGCTATTGCCAGAGTTTACACCGATCCTGCTAAAACCAATCGCACTTCTCTTTACGTTCACTAGAACCTAACGATTAGGTATCTATACACTATTTCTGTGTATAAGTTTTAGGCATATTGACTACACTCACGACTTACTTATACGTAAATAAATAATAAATATGTCCTCTAACATTCTTACACAAATTGACTGAGCTCTACGGGTAAGTACAAAAAGGCTTGTGTTGTGAGTATAAAATACACAAATACTTAAATACATACACAGTCAGCGTCATATAATTAGTTGCAATCAGTATGACCAAATATATATACCAAAACAGATTTTTATTTTATATAGCAGCAATAAGGATATGTATCGATATATTTGACCACACTGATTGTAACTAACTATATGACGCTGACTGTACATATAAAACAGGAACAAATATCTGTGCTCATCACACAAATAAATGTATTTACTGGGATTTGTACCCAGGACCATTAGCTTCGTCAACTACTCAATGCTATTAGCAACACTATCAACTTCCATTTTCCGTAAAATAATATAAAATGATTTTTTTGTGCTGTCTGTATATACAATGACTCGGTCGACCTGCCAGCTCAAACGACTGTAAACACTGTGATACAGCTAACATCAACATCATTCCCAAAACCTAATAAACGCGTAACGGTGCCGACAGCAAAGGTAATATATTATTACTATTAGAAAGGAACTGCTAAAAGGAAACCATCATCCATGTTCAATAAACCCCAACGTAAACGAGCTAACAGTCATGCTTAAGTGGAGCCCAAACTATCGGAACGTATTAACAAACCAATCAACTAATGCCTCTTCACAAGACGATAGTGCATACAATTTAAGGTTGCAATTACGTCGGGCGAGCAGCGGCCGAGTCCTGTGGTCGACACTGGTCAATTTGGGTGTCGGGCGTTTATTGGACGTCAATTCGTGAATGGATTTTGATGTAATTGAATTAGTTTGACCAGATTTGCGGAATACGTCAATAAATATATATTTTCAATAATTTCGTCTAATACCTACGCCCCACCGCTGGGAACAGCTCTTATACTCGGAAGTAATTGGATTATAATCTTTACGCTGACCTAAAGTAGGCTGTTGAAACTTGCGAAAAAAAGTAAATCACAATTTTCTGTAAATCGGAGTTATCAAATTAGTATCAGAAAATAGTGTAGGTGTCCAATTAGCGTTAATTTACATAGGTTTTAATAGGAAATCAATTTAATGACTCTTTTTGCATTGTTATATCGCTGAGTTTATGAAACGAACACCAAAACCAAGTATTGTTTGAAATTAATTATCGGCAGAAAACTGACATAACTTAACATTTCTTAAGTATATGTTAGATTTAAAAAATAAATGTTAATAATTAATGATGTGGGTGTACTGCCTGAAAATAAAACTTTATATATTATATTTTAACAACTTAGAATACTTAAGGTACACTAGTTTAAGAGAATTCCCAAACATCAGATGACAATTTAGTCGCGGAATTCTAACCACGGAAGTCACCCCGCGCTTACGTTATTAAAATATTTTAATAAATTTACAAACTTTAGAAGTGAAATAACAGTGACATTACCTTGAACTTACGAGTATATCTTTTACTATGGAAATTAAATATGCCAACTTTTCAAGTATTTCGTGACTAAACCATGTTCAAACATAAATCCAGATCACCATATAAAATAAAGGCCTTCAATTGCTTTTTCATTCCTATTTGATCTTTCGCTTCCCAAGTTCTCTTCGGTCTGAGAACCTTTAAGCCAGTTTTACCCTCGTAACTTTGACTTCGTTACCTAAGTCGAGACAGATTTTTGTCTGATAGCGACATTTATTTTTCACGCAAAACTCGGTCTTTAGAGTTTATATGACACTATTTTATCTATCTGCTGTTTCCGTTACTTTGACTTATGTATTAGGGTGCCTTAAGCCTAACTGCTGACCTGCGAGGGGCTCTTGACGTAGTACTCGGTATCGTTGATTATGAGTCGGAAGTCGTTCTCGAGCAGCGACTCGACGGTGTCGCTGGATGCGATTCGCACACGCTCGTCAGCCGCCAGCGCCGTGGCTCGTTCTACGCCGCGGTCTTCGGCTTTCACCTGGGTCAATGGAAAACATAGGAATCCAATATGTCAGTGATTCTAGCACTAGAGCCGAAAGAGATATCTAAGCAGATAATTAATTGACTCACAAATGTAGCTGATAGTTTATGAACATTTCAACAAACAAATATTTAATCATAGATACGACTCACAGGACGTCAGGCCACAGTAGGTCATCAATCCATCATATTCAAAGCAGGGATCGTTACCGGTATTACGAAAAATCTATATATTGCCGTCAATTTGTAATTTCACTTTGATCTTTTTAAATTATATTTAGGTATATGATTAGTCGAATAAAATACAAAATTGGCTCATAACAACTGAGATACCGAAATTGATCACCGGTTATTTTTGTATGAAAATAATACCGGTCTTCGATCCCTGATTCAAAGTCACATTGTTACGTGTAACTCCTCACCGCAAAGCGTGTGAGATACCTTGTTCTGTTATAATAAAATTATATGAATTTAAGAGATTCATGCCTTGTTCAAAAATGATCAGTGGCATTGTGAACCCGGGCAAATCATGGCGGTACTCATCGTCACATCTGGAACACGTTACCTGTTCCAGAAGGTCGCCGACGGTCTGCGACACGGGCCGTAGCGTGAACCGGCATCGCTCGCGACGCGACGGCAGCGGTACCGTAATCACGGGTAACCCGCGCCTGTACGTCACTGTCACATCTGAAACAAACGCATTCCACTTTAACATCTCGTTCTCTCAAGACATAATTAAGTAGTTTACGAGCTGACACGGGAACCGTTAACCATAAAGATGAAATATGCCAATCATCAATATAAAACGCCGATCATCAATGTCTACTAATCGCAAACAAGGAGGGCAATGTAAGTTTTATTAGCAATTATTATGATTTTGTTGATAAAATATCTAGGCTATTTATAAAAGCTGTGTAATTATTAACGCACATAAAGCCTCTGTTCTTTTAAGTGCGATTATAATATACGAATACTAGAATAATAATATTATGAAAGGTACTCTATACTGTACAGTAGGCTTCTTTAACATCGAATTAAACTGTTTAGGTATAAGATTTTGAAAATCCTACTTCATAAATAAGATATAAAATTATTGGTAGAAATGATAATGCACTAACAGACATATAAAGAATGTAAAATTGCAGAAGTCTAGTCTGTTTTAACCATGATTGCTCCTACTGTCTTGCCTCGTCCGCTTCGATCTTAATACTGCTACTTACAAGCAAATTGTTTCATCAAGCCGCGGACGCACCCTGATTGTCTCGCTCCACTTCGCGTACCTTCCAGTTTCTCCCGCCACCTATGCTAATATACACCTTAGCCACTTGTAACAACTGCTAAAATCACCCACAAGAAACTGGATAGAGGCATTTTGAATGGAAACAATTAAAGATTTACACCATATGTGATGTGATAAGATACGCCATATGTATATGGTGAAACGGTGTATTTATACGAGAAAGCTGTACTTAGTCTGTATATTAAAATATTATAACACTATGTTTTATTCTTTTATTACGGAATAAATGAAATGAAATGAACAAAAAAGACTAAAAAATAGACGAACGATCATAATTAGTTAGGTTTAGTTTCAAACATCATAAACACAAGAAACATTTTAACAAGATGAGAACATTTCCTTTTTTTAATTTCAATACAGGCTACGTTTTGAATTTTACTTGAGCAGATTGGGCCATTCGTAGAAGACGCCCACCAACACCATAAAAAAATCTTCAAAATAGTAAAAATAAGCTTAAATACTTAAACACTTTCTAGTGTAGGTTCAATTCTATTTTTGCAAATAGATTAAATCATATAAAATGAAAAAAATGAAAAGACGGGTGACAATTAATATAGTCTTACAGTTTTATGCAGTTACCTCATCACTACAAGGATGGAAGGTTTTCATTTTATTTTTAATTTTATCCAATTTATAATGTAAGGTAGTGTAATGTAATGTATATGCGTTTATACCTCAAACAAATACTTTATACTCTTATTTAATTTTATACGAATGCCAACGCCCGCGGCATTGTGTATCGCAGTGTTAGCACTAAAGACCAATTCTCGTTCAATTCTGGCATGTGTCGGGAAATGGTAAAAATGTTTTTGTATTGCGAACATACCCCGCGTATAAACTGGATTGGAAACCCTGCTTTTATAACAAAAATACGAAGTGTTACGCCAAAATACGATTTACAATGGATTTTAAAAACAAATTTATGTCTGACAATAGTCAAAGGCTCCAAAAAGACGAGAGTACTTGGTATGACACAGAAGCCTTTATGGTAGGACCTATCGGCCGAGACAAAAATACTGACACAAGTAGCATGCCATAAGAGGCAATGACAATAGATTAACTATTTATAGGATGGTAATTACTATTTGTAAATTTCGTAATTAGGTCTGATTTTCTATTAAAGACCATAAATACAAGTAGCCCCTGTATTATGTATCTGATCCAAAATATAAAAAAGTTACTTAAAAATACGTTGACAAAGAATCATTTTAGCTGCAGGAGGTCAACAACGGACAATTCGCGCTTAAGCCGTTCTATGTAATCAACCGCAGCTTTCGTTACGTAACTGATATATTTTTTTAATAGATCACGTCTCCCTTGTAAAATTGTGTTTATAGTTCTATACTAGGACTAAATCGCCAGCAGCCAACGCAATTCGTATTGCAATTACTTGCGCGCGGCAAGCGCAACGAAGACGCGCAAGTGGGCAGACCGCGGTTTAATTGCCCTGTCACTTTCCTAATTACCATCGCACGTTTCTCCGCGATCTTTGATTGATAATTAACACATACATTGTTTATTTTTTCAAATTATTGCTACGATGGCAACGGCAGATTTGATGTTTTTTTTTACTTTTTTAATACATAATCGACTTTAAATGTCCATTAAGAAAGACATGATGTTCGTACACGAATGATTTGCGGTCGTATACATTGGACACGAGATCTAAATTAGTAGTCTCATGCACGCAAAATCAACAACGTGCACTTACCTATCTCAAACTAAGATACTACCTGTGGCTACCTGTAGGTAGCAAAGTAGTTTTTTAGATTATATTATGAAGCATAAAAAAACGATTTATTTAAAATATGCGTTCATTTAAATTCGCATGCAATCTAGTTATTTATATCGAAGAGAGTTAATGAATGTATTTTTAATTTATATTAGCCTAAATGAATGCTAAGCGAAACATACATTGAATACACTAATACAATGATACAAAAGATTAATATCAATACCCGTCATAGATCAAAACGTGACTAGAATATAGACACAATTTCGTGATATATTTCGGGTCGTGTTCAGAAATAGGTTTGTGAGAGTTCACTAGTATTTAGTATTACAATTATGACTAAGTACTATACGTATCATAGGGATATTATATCGTAATCCCTAATCTATTTTTGCATTGCTCTAATACTGTTTGTCATAATGATCATTTGTCAGGACAAATCATCAGGGAATATGAGTGTCAGGACACTCATATTCCCTATTTTTGATTTTACTAATATCACATGGATAAATGTTTTGTTGCCCTAATATTAGATTTCTTCTAATATTAGATATCAGTTGCCATATTGATTATTTATCCTAATGACATGTGACATAATAGTAATTTGCAGGCCTCGGAGTATTTTTAGCACGGTAAAAATAAGGAGAGCTATTGAGTCGTTGTTAACATTAAAATTAAATTCATACTCATACTCATCCTCATTAATTAAGTTCGTCCGAATCGGTTTATAAATACTTAGACTACTTATATGTAATTAATTCTGTTTAAATATTAAATATATTTAATAATTATTAAATACTATAAAGGGTGAACACTATTAAATTGTCGCAGGTCGAACATGCTACAGACGACAAAATAAAAATCCAAAGTGCTCAAAATTCTTTATATGACTAATTTTATACAGCGTAAAATCATTTTAAAAAATATTAGGGCTATTTCATCGAACGACGAGAAAATTTCCGGACATTACTTTTGACGTGATTCATTGAATTTCGCACGGAATCATCGCTTAACAATTTTGTGCATTTAATCCATTTTCGTTGAAAATCTGGTAATGAAGTGGCAGGTTGGCAAGTTTTTCGCAGTTTAGTTTTTATATTAGCCCAATATTTTTCGATGGGGCGAAGTTCGGGACAGTTAGGTGGGTTACTCTCCTTAGGCACTACCTCGACTGAATTCGCCTTATACCATTCCAAAGTTCGAGACGAATAATGGCAACTTGCTAAATCTGGCCAAAACAATGTTGAGGAAGTGTGTTTCTTTATGAATGGTAACAGTTTCTTTTTCAAGCATTCTGATATATAAATATCGGTGTTAATTGTCCCGGTAGTGATAAATGGTGAGCTCCTCATGCCGCACTGGCATATAGCTTGCCAAACAAGGTATTTTTGCAAATTTTTCTACCGGGATCACCTTTTCCGATTCGTCAAGATTCGAGATGTCACGAGAGGAATAGTACTGGTTACCTGGTAAAGACTTGAAATCTGCCTTGACGTAGGTTTCATCGTCAATAATTAGGCAACATTTTTTCTCAATCAACAAGGTATACAATAACCTAGAACGTCTAACCGCACGATTATATTGATCCACAGTTCTCTTGGGAGCCTTTTGCTTCTTATATGTTGTAATGCCGCATTCTTTTTAATTTTTGGACATTTGCTTGACTAGTGCCTACTTTTTTCGCCACATCCCGGGAAGAGATACTCGGATTCTTATCAAATAGCTTGCACACCTTTGATTGTAACTTAACATTAGATTTTCTGGTGGGTTGACCTTCACGCCGCTTCCTATCTATAGTTTCACCTTGTTTAATTTTTTTTAGGGTTCGTTGAACCGTCCTCCGAGTTGTTTGACAAGATTTTGCCAGATCTAAAGTTGATAAATGAGGATTTTTACTGAATTCTTGCAAAATTAATTCGCGAACATTTTTTTCGTGTAACGCCATTTTCATAAATAAAAAACAAATGAACATTTTATGGTTGTCTAATATATTACGAGCCTTCTAAATTTAAAATTTTAAAAGAATATTCAAAAAAGGTTCGATGCAACACGCTAGCAAAGTAAAAATGTAGGCGACAATTTAATAGTGTTCACCCTTTATTATAAAAATGTAAAATATTAACATATTACATTTTTATACATTATATTACCTATATTGCAGTGTCATTGCTCCGATATTTGAAGTATTTTTAAAACGATTCGGACGAATTTAATTAATGAGGATGAGTATGAATATGAATTTAATTTTAATCTTAACAACGACTCCATACCTCTCCTTAGTCTTACCGTGCTAAAAATACTCCGAGGCCTGGTAATTTGTCCTAAATATTATTAACCCTAACGCTGATATATTCTAAACAGTTTACCCTAACCTACTTTTCTTGCACGGTTCTTTTTATACGGATCAAGGTTCTAACCTAACCCAAAGAGGGTTGACCTCTTTAGTGCTAGAATAACGATTATTTGTTATGTATAGGTAACTAAATTTAAAAATACGGACTGCTGATTTTAAGTTACAATTTAAAAAATATCAATAAGGACATGTTTGATTTCATTTTCCATATCTCTAGCCGTGATCACAACTCGTTTATCATTATATTGAATGTTTAAGTGATGCTAAACAACGTAACTCTCACTTTCACCTGTCTTAAACAGCAGAGATCTTCTCTTTAGATAATATCTCGTACGTTACGCACTCATAGAAATAATTATTACACCTCGTACTGGTTCATTTTTATAGCAAAAATAAATTTTAAAGACGTACGATGGTTTTGGTCGGCCTATGTTATAATAATAAATAATAATAATTACACATCAATTATGCGCGAAATATACTGATTCAAACTCTCATAATTATCCCGAAATATTTAAATATTTCATTAATATTTAAGTGTTTTAAATAGTCGCTTCAAATGGACTACACATAGGTAGTATTGGTACCTATGTGCTATAAATTTAATAACTATTATACATGCAATCTGTGTTAGTAAAACAGTGGATCGGTTACCTTAGCGATCAACTAATTTAGCCGTCGTTATAAACTGCTCGCAAAATTTTGGTTCTCACGGGGACATTCTATTTAGCCTAAAGAATTTAATTTACCTGAACAATCACACTCAGTTCGCGTGTGGGTTACCAGAGACACGCTTTAGTTAAATAAATTTCAGAAGTTCCGTTGGCATGGTCTTTTGTTTACGAATCCTGTTCGACAGCTTACCTTGAGAACAATGAAATCCTCCTTAAAGTGTGCACTACAAGAATTAAGCATTTCATCATCGTATCGCTGTAGTTGTAGTTACAATTATTTGTAGGGCATTTAACTAACTAGTGTGCATTTTGTCTAGTTTCTGAGTTTTATCTATTCAATAAAACTATTATACCTTATATGGGACGGCCGCTCGTCTGGGATGCCACTTGTGTAGACACCCTGGCGCCGTCCCATATTCCTGTCACCAAATCTGAAAGCCTCAAGCGTCGCAATATGCTGTTCTCAGCAGTAGATATATGTTAGCGGCGTATGGAGTTAAAACCCTGGGGCCAAATGCGCGCAGTCTTACAAACAATACAAAAGTACAAAGAGATTGACTCGTCTCATTGAGGCTTCTGGCGACCAGGGGGCTGACCACTATTTCGCCCAAAGGTAATATAGCATAGCCATCCTAGGCCAGCCTCTTGAGTACCCTACCCAGCGACCGAGACCACGGGAAGATCTTCTATTTATAACCTTTTATTTTATATAAGTTTATATAGTATTTTTGTTTGCTGTTTGTTATTCTGTATTTTTTGTGAAATTAAAATATACTCTCTAAATTAGTAACATTAGTTTTTAACATCACGACTTTCGTCATTGCCGTCAATTTATTACGAACACGTTACTGTACATTGTCCCAAGAAGCTTTATTAAGAAATCTTTTCTCCAATATCGAGCAAATTCTCGATACGATGTCTTAATATCCGCCTACCAAGCTCGAAGACGACTTAATAGAAATTCTATACAGTTGTTTTAGTAGCTACCACAGGATATTATTAAATACCATATACCAGAGCAGAATAATATGGGCACTGACATACAGTTAGTTTATGTTGTATTATTTGTAAACTATCCACTGTAGGTAAAAAATATTTCCGAAGTCATAATCTAAGTCATCCAAAATGAAAAGTCTAAAATCAACTAACAAGAGCCGAATAAAGTTTCTAATGTCAGTATCATGAAAACATGAAATTATAAAATATATAGCTAATATAGCTAATACCTACAGCAAATATTGCTTACAAGGACTGGTTTCCACAAACAACATTCCTTACTATCATATTAAGTAGATATAACAGTGTTTATTTTCTTCACACGTGTCCCGTCTTAATGCAAATTCCACGCACCCTTGCCACAACACTTGTACGAGCTGTACCACATTTGCCGACTGAATATTGTATGAAGCACAAGCAATATTCGTCGAGACACGCGAGATAACCAAAAGCGGGCACAGTTTATGTTCCATTTAACATATGCAGGAAGTTATAACAACGTTTTGACATCCCAGCGCATACATACCTCAACAAACAAACTGTAACTTTTGAAGATTTAATTATTTTAAGGTCAGACGGCAGTGGCTGTCGAAAAATTGCCTACGCTAAATCCTAAGATTAGTTACCGAGCGGACCTCAGGCTCCAATGAGCCATGGCAGAATGCTAGAATATAGTACCACTGTCGACAAACAACAGCTTCCGGTATATACATATAAGTAGTAACAATACTATTTTAAGTTAAGTTAACATGGTCGTTCACATTCAAACTAGTACTTATAACGGGATGGTTACCATGTATGTTAGATTGAATGAGTTTCCGATATTTCGGCACTGTTGGTAGTAGTGAAAGTGACATTCGACAAACAAAGCGTATCAGAAAGAGGGTAGATCGCTACGGATTGTGGTTTGACCACCGTTAAATCTCGCAGTACTTCAGTTATTCTCATTTAAACTAACATACATGGTAATAAGTTTGATGTTTTACAAAAAAGGATACATAGCGTACGCTTAGGTAATAGTTGTAAAGTAACTTTGAACTTGTTGTCAATAATGTTTTGATATTTATATAAGCAGTACTGTACCTGTCATACTTAATATAAAAATGCGGTACCGGTATAAATTAATTATAGCAGTAATTTCTTATAAATGCTAAGAGGCGAAACATACCATATTAAAATATTAATACATCATATCCTTTACAATATAACTGTTGGTATTAAAATAAAATGTATGAATGAGCTACTTATAAATAAACGCTAAAGGCTGCAGAAACACAAAAACTAAAGCATATAAAATGTTTCTTCTCGTCCTTCAAGTTACCGAAAACAATCGAAACCATCAATCACTGGGCCCGGCCTATATAATATTGCGTCGCAATATTGACAAATCCCTGTGATGTACCTATACCTACCTACTGAGCGTTCACCCGTGTTGGCTCAAATAAACAATAAGCAGACTTTTACGGCTTTTACTTCTATTTTCCTTTATATTGTTTTTCAAGGGATGTTTGTCTAGGAGTTGTTATGTCGTTGAAACCTAAAAAGACCCATTAGTCGTCATAATGCGCAAAAAATAACGTATTCTATTCGCTTATCTTGTATAAAAACCTAAAAATCAGATACTATACGAGATACAGTACGTCTTACTACATATAACTATACAATCCATTGGGCGGAACATTTACTGTTTCGGCCACAACCAATCACCCAGCGTGGTTTACGGACCGATATATTGCACCGACACTGTAGAACGGAACAGTTTCAACTGGACGCATCACTGAAACAAAAGCAATTACATTGTTCCGTAAAATGCTTATACCACCTACCTACTAGTCGAGTTCTCAATCAGTTAGTTATATAGACATGACGTAGACGCAAATCTAATATCAGTTTTCTATTTATTATAATTTATAATTAATAAATTATATAAAAAGTAAATATTCTTCTTCCCTTTATGCACTTCCGTTTACAATATACACGGGTGAATTTAATTTATTGTATTAGATTATTCGAAGTTGTTAAATAAATTGCAGCTTCGACAACTTGATGCTATTTAGTTTACCAGTATTCACTGGAAGTCAATAGATTCATAATTGATGATGCAAGGTAGGTTCTGCATGAAACGCAAATTACCTATTTTTAACTACCAGTCGTTATTAAACTATCGCGTCGCGTACATTATTGATTGAACAGGTAGTCTGTATGGGAATAGGAGTTACACATAACTTTAGATCTCAAACCTAAAAGTTCGACCCCAATTTTTCACAAATATTATAATTTCTTCGGTGTCAAAAATATGACGAAGGTGCTGGAATTATATTGGATTTTCATATTTTTTATCAATCTGATCCCAACCCTGACAAGTGCTGTAAGTAGGCGTGAAATCGTTGTATACTTCCACTTGCTCCTACAACTTTAGGTACTCATACGTATGTGGAAATCAGCTAAAAAAAATATTTCTGTCGTAGCGGGACCCTATTATTCTCTGCACCGATTCATTTGAATTTTGGTTGCTCTTCACCTAAAACACATCCAGTTTCCTGACTATACGTTTAATTGGTATCCTGTTTATTTATAATTCACTGGACGGATTATATGCAATTAGGTATATTACCTAATACCGCAGGTGCAATTATTTTTTTCATGCCAGGATTGACTGTATTATCAATACGATTAACTTTTTTCGATATACTATTTCAAGCTCCGTGTTCACACCTGCTTTGTATACCGCACAATAAACAAGCTAAACAAGAAAAGTTCAGTTTCGCCCCCGATCAAGTTTACAATACAATATTGAAAAGTTATAAAATATTAGTTTTGCTTACGCAATCAGCAGGGTCTTCTTTACAATCTCACATTACAATTGAAAATGTTTCGCTTGAAATTGTAGTAAATGCATAAGTCTTATTTTATCAAACATTGCGAATGCGATATTATCGTTATCTCGTGGTACAGTCGCCATTACATATATCGCCCACTTTACCTCCACAGATCCGATACATCTGATGGCGACTACAGTTCGAGGGCAACATTTACTTGTGTGACGTTTGACGTTTCTTAAAAGTGAAAACAAACATTAGCATTAACTGTCACTTTTGTGTTGGACTGTGTACATTGAAAATAACATTTAACTTGTATGATAATAATAAAATTAAGAATGAATGTGTTTTTTAAAAGTTGCAGAACAAAATATGCTCTGTTTGGGTAGAAAATCAAACGTCCCATTTAAAGCCCCTTTAGTCAAAGACAGCACATGACTCGTGATGCTGTAAATACTCTACAGCATTATAAGTCAAAATACAAGGTAAGTACTTTATTAAAAACATGAAAGTTCGACACGTGCCAATCTCGCTAGGTCACGCAGGTCGTGCGCCCGATCCTTAATGGCTCCATTCCGAAGAATCCACTTGAAGCCAAAGTATGCCAGTCGCTTAGCTTTTTAATACGCTGGAGTATGTGCAATTTTGTTGGTGACAGCAATTCATTGCAATAATCGAGAAAATTATTTTGAATGATACGAGTACGGTTGTAGTGTGCGCCATATACGACACACACACTCTCTCACATGTACCCTATATATACCGTAGCATAAGAATCATATAACAGAATAAACCTATACTCCACACGCAGTGGTTTACTTTAACACCCCACATCACACGGTTGAACAATAAAAAAACTCTCATACCTTACACAAACATAGCAGCGATATTTTAAATACTTATGCATTTTTGTTTCAAATACGAGTAGGTATATAATTTTAAAAGCTTTGCGAATTTGTAACTGCGGTGATACATCTAATACAACATAATTCATTTGCGATTCTATTTTTATGACAATATGTAGGAATTTTTGGCATACACAATGATCTCATCTCACCCCTGTATACCTATTATGAAGGGGTATTCTTTTTATATAATACCTATTTATGAGAAATTATTTATAAATATAATTGGAATTCATATGTGTCTGTGTATATATATTAACGTTTAAATATATCCTATTATGAGACTTTTAAAAATTCCATGAGATGTCAATTAGAGCGTCCCAGTTCGGTAATACTACGAGTAATTCTCTCCTACGAGCTACAGCGCTACCGCGAAAGTTTCGCTATTTCGGTATTCATTAATTTCGGACGATTGTCTGTCACTCTTATGACACCTTAACTGGAGTAAAAGAGAAAGATGCTCGAAATATACGAACTCCGATGTTCGCGGTACCGTGCCTGGATATAATATCCTAGATTTTTACTGATGCGTTTTATTTTTATCTGTCACGTCAGGTAATTTCAAACGTAGACGTATTCCAACACTGACAGTTTATTCAGTTAACGTCCTATTGTTAGCATTTATCTTTGGCAAACTTGTTAAGTCCTAGATGATCACGTTATAAGGGAAGAGTTAATGGACCGTTGAGAGAGCTGAATCTAAAGTAGGTTGGGCGACAGATTACTTAAATAATTGTTTTTCCTTTCCCTTGCTTCTAACGCGACACAACATTAAAACAGGATTAAAATTACCTTTTGTAACCGTTTTATAAGCTTTGGGTCGTGTTCGCCGGATCTTGATTATCAACACATCTTTACGAAATTACTATACGGTATTGAAACTTCAAAACAACACGTACACAGTGAGTGTAAGGTTACAGAGCCTTAAGCACCGTCGCAGGGTTGCTGTTTGTCTCTGTTTTACAGAGTACTGGAGTGTGTGTACAGGAATTGCACGATTTAATTCCGCCATCTCCATTCCACCACCGGACGAGGCGAGGTTACATCCTTACGTCCTGAATATTCTATTCATTCGCACGAAGCGAATCGCTTCTACCTTCCTAATGCAGACTACTAAGGGGTCCTGCTCCCTTCGTCTGTATTCCCGGAAAAATATAATTTGGATCTTTTCAAGGCAAGAGTGAATAGGCTGTTACTGTTACTGAACCAGTTTGCTACACCCTGGACCTCGTCGACACTTGCCATCAGGTGTGTCTGAGGTCAACCGCTGGTCAGTCTTGTATACAAAAAAAGGCACACATGTGTTTCATTAAATTAAAACAAGGATTAGTACCTATTAATAATACCTGCGTAACAAATTCAGCACGGCATCGCTTGTCGTCATGAACGTAACGTTACTTCAAGAAGTCCCGTTTCTGTTCAATTAAACAAATGTGCCCATTAAAAACTTCAATTTTATTTAAATCTCTATCTAACATATGACCCAAATAAAAATAGATGCTAATGTGGATTATGATGCTCATTTATTACATGGAAATGTCGCTAAGTACTTGAACAGGTTTTCCTCCATGCTATTTCGCCCGCTTAGGGTGTGTGCACAGTAGCGTTCCTGTCCCGCGTTTCCTCGGCGTTCCAATACAAATTTTATATGCGACGCTAGTATGCACACACCCTTCAGATAAGGGTACCCGATTACGCTTAAGATCATCTTTAAAGTTTAGAAAGGCCTTTTACAATAGGATTTGGGCTTGTAATACCTATTCTTGGTTATTTATTGTTTGCATGACGCCGTAACTATTTCCTTACTTACAGTAATATTTTATTTATTTTATTTTATTCAATTGACTGTAATTAAAAATACAACTGCTACACAAACTTCATTTCATTTTGTTTAACATGAGATGAAGTTTTAGTGTTTTTCCATTGTTTTTTTTATTTATTATATCTTAGCAATCGAATTTATTATGGACAATAACGAATACCATAATATGAAATCATATTTGTAACAGGAAGCGTGCACGATCTATATGCAGCACTAAATGATAAAAGTGACGCTATGCGGATTCCAAAGGAATTGTTTATAAAATATTTGCGAGCTGTCAGTATTATGCTTATACATTTTTTTTTTCTTAGTCTATGAGTGTGTCCCACTGCTGGGCAAAGGCCTCTCCCCTTGTTTTCCATGACTCCCGATCCGCTGTTTTTGAGGGCCAGTTCCCATCAAACGCGTCTAGGTCGTCCCGCCATCTCATACATTTTATTATTCATGATTTTTTTTTATGACATAGGCGGCAAACGAGCAGACGGATTGCTTGGTGGTAAGCAATTACCGTCGCCCATTGGCACCCCCAACACCAGATGAGTCACAAGCGCGTTGCCGGCCTTTAAGGGGGGTTGGAGCTCTGGGAACCTTACTCACCATCAGGAACACAGCACTACATACCTGAAAGGTAGCAGTGCTATTATGGCTGTGGTCTTCTGTAAGGAGGTACTTCCTCAGTTGGGCTGCCCCAGATTCAAGCGTAGCCAAAATTTGACAAAAGGTCAAAAAGTGGTGGAATTTAAAATCATCTAAAAACTTATAGTTACGTATGTTTTTTTACTAATGCCATAATCATGGCATGTTAGTGTTATTCTGTGGAAAGCATCGATGTAAACGTAGATTCACAATCAGCCCAAAAAAAAGGCTCTAAATAACAGTCGCTCGAACAACTTGGGCGGCACATTTAGTTCCTTTTCTTTGAACCGCTGTCAGTGCAAGTGTCAACAATGACTGAAAAGTTTTTACTTTATCAATAGTGAAGTTTGATACTTAATAATTAGAACCCTGAGATCTTTTTTGTTTGTTTATATTATCTAAAAGAAGATTATAAATTAGCATTATTAGCATAAACTGGAACGTGATAGAAATGTCACTTAGTGCCATATTTTTGTACATAACTTGCTCGCGTGTAGGCGTCTATTTCTTTATTTATGTCACTGGTGGAAAGTGATAAAATTTATTTGATTTGTATTTGTTTGTCATGGATGTGTTAGTGCATCCAGAGATGCAACAATGCATTAGAATTAACCAGCGTAGTATTTTTAACTAGAAAAAAATATTTTGTTTTCTAGTTATAAATGTCAACGTTAAGTTATGACAGCTTAAAGTTCCGATTAACGTCACCAGGCGGCGGCAGCATCATCGTGCAAGCTCCCTATGATGACCGCCCGCCACCACTTTTTAAAGATTAGTGAAAAAGAGCAAAAACAATTAAGAATCGGATATAACGGGCAAACCGGACACTGCATTGTCCCCCTGCTAGCCATCGATCAGCGCTCCTTCCGCGACATTTTCCATTGGGAAAGCAGCAGCTCGCGTAATTAGTAGAAACGAGAGCGAAGCGATTTCCGAGGCGGATCGCAACAATTAGCGGCGGCGGTGCAAGCAGCGGGAGATTGCGATTAAGTGTCGTGGAACATGGAGCAAAAGGGGAACAAAAGCAGGAATTTATTGTAAAATATTCTTCCGAGTATCAATAAAAACTTTGGAGGTTTATTTTTGATTCTTAGCATATTGGAACCAAGTACCTATACATTTTTATAAAGAGAACAATGAAGACGAGTTACTTTGTATGGAATATTACATGTAGGTAAAGTAACCTATTTTCTTGACAAGTATAAATGGTATTATTTGATTTTCTATGACAGTTTATTTGACACTTTTTAGTGTTTTCATGTATGACGTGCAATAAGTAGGTACTTACGTAAAGAAATTCGGTCATAGTTAATAACAACTAGTTAAAGTCTCATGACATCTATTATTATTTTACTTTACGAGTAACTGGTTTACAAGAAAAGCGACTAAGTTGCAGGTCACACACCTGTGGGTTCAATCAAATGAAGTTCTCTTGGGTCTAGAGTTAGGCCCTAGATCCTCATCTATCAGCTCTCCCTAAGGAGAAAGGCTTTTCTTTATATTTATATGACATTTATATTATTTGCTATTGTGCTCACTGTTCAGAATGCAGCTATGTGTGAGTTAGTAACTTAAGCCTTTTATACATATAACGACAGTCTGACCTAGTACCCACTGTGATGGTCCTGGGTTCAAATTGACTGGGATTTGAACTTATTTGTGTGATGAACACAGATATTTGTTCCTGAGTCATGGGTGTTTTCTATATATTTAAGTATTTATATGTGTCTATCTATATTTATATGTGTCTACCCTAAGGTAATAATAGCACCCCAGTGACGGTTTCTATTAAACCAAGAACGTTGCACGAGCACCGAGAATTCAAAATTAAAATAATGACGTGTTTTAAAATATAAATAAGATATCACATATTTCAGTCCAATCCCGCGCACCAAGTTCCAGAATTTTATAGTGATCTATGAATTGGAATCGTAATCTATCTTCAATAGTAATGACCTTGCTTACGAAGCTGGAGGCCCTGGGTTCCAATTCCGGCAAACGTTATTTCTAGGGTATGGAATGGATATATCTGTCAATAATATATAATCGGTCGTCTAGTAAGTGAGGTTATTGTAATATTTAATCATTTTTACTTATTGGTCTCTGCACAAGTGCAAACTACGTAGTCATTAGCAAAATTATGTTGATAATTTAAATACCTATCACTATCTAGTACTGAATTTTTATGATGCATAAATCAATTACCACAGTTAGATTAAACTGTCTTCATATTTTAACATTATGTGTGTGATTTCTCAGTTTCTAGTCAGCTTCATTAACACATTTTAATTTATGGATTTACATGATGAAAATCGCAAAAAAAGGTGCTGTCAACGCATTATCGTTTCAGATCTCTCGGCACTTGCGCCAACAATATAGAATGTAAGGCGGGCGCGGGCTGCGCTTGCGACGGTACGCTTCACATTCGCGTCGCAAACCGCCCGGGAACAACGCGGCGGAGAAAACCTCGACACCCTGATCCTTCGAACCCTCTAAAGTCAAAATCAATTCAAATACAGTGACTCGAAAAAATAAAGACAGGCCGAAAATATACGTAATTGTTGCCGCAGTGTTTTATTTTTCTTTTCTCGGGGGTGTCGCAGGTGGCCTGTGTTAGTGACGGTGTGTGCTGTGGTATGGGGTAAGATGGGGGCGGGGCATAGTGCGGAGGTCGAGGGCGGCGCGTACGCATCCGACCCGCCGGCCCATGACCGCAGGAAAAGCTACAGCAGAAGGCGAAGGTGAGTTTTTAAATTGTTTTAACGCCCCATAGTTGCAAGGGCTTTCGTGACGTTACTATGGTGTCAAAAGGTCATCGAATTCGAATTCTTTCCTACAGTAATATGTCATATTTAAACTGGTACATAGTCCACGAGTAGCAAAAAAGACGAAATTACCACTGTAGCGACAAAACAAAAGTCATTATTCCGCCAAATTTTATAATAAATAAAATCATAAATACCTCATAGTTTGTGACGAATCTATGTTGCATTGCGTATTTAAACCATTTAAATATCTTATACATTCAAGAAGCATACGATACAAATATATTTCATTTAGCTGACATTTATATTAAAGAAAGCAGCAAAATGCAAAGTGTCGATAAACACAGATTACCCTACTGGCCGCTGCGCATAACAATGACAAGAAACGTGGGGCATCTGCCGTGACGACTTCGTATGTTTTCACTTTGAAGAAGTAGCTTTCGACCGTTATGTATTATGCATTTTTACATATATCGTTACTAAATGTGCTTCTGTCTGTTTTTAGAAAGGGTGTAAGATAAATAGATAAAGGGCCGGTTGCATCACTCACAGATTGACGGACTGATGACCTAACAGAGATCTTTTTAAAACTTTCCATACATTATATATAAATGTTAATGTGATTGATTAGGTACATCGTACATGCGATCAGTTTCATAATATACCAAATCTCCAGTCGTACTTTCCAATAACCTTACCTAAATCTGTTAAAAAAATGTTTTTTCTCAAACTTTGCTTGTATCATTTAAATTTTATTTTCTTGTTATATGACATTTATTTTATTTGCTAATGTGCTCACTGTTCAGAATGCAGCTATGTGTGAGTTAGTAATTTAAGCCTTTTATACATATACCGACATGTCTGACCTAGTGGGTAGTTACCCTGCCTATGAAGCCGATTTGATTTGAGCCGATGGGATTTGCCTACTACACGCACAAGGTGTCTGGTACAAAATAAACACACATAATACAATAAATGATGGCTTTAAATTTGAGCAATGCCATTGTTGCTTCAAATCTTAAATTTCTAGAATAAAGTATTTATAACCATAACGGTTTTGTAATGCTTGTTAATTTGCACGCTAGGATTCAGAGAAAGAAACCATAAAAATCTTACATGCGTTAGAATCTTTAAACCATTTAGTTAATATTTCCTGTAAGTTTTATACGTTTACGAAAACCGATTTGTCTTCTTGGTTTATCTGTTTTTAATTTTGGTGGAACCCGAAATTCTACCGGAATTCATGCATAAAAATATTTTATCACCACGCGTTTGTTTACCCTTACGTCAGGTGTGTGTCATAAAAGTATATGTTAAGCTGTTCGTTGGGTCACACAATGTTACAAGGTTTGTTTTTATTTCACATTTACAAGCTAGGAGGGGACAATAAACGGATCTGAAAACAGGGATGGACAATAGAAATCTTATTACGAACTTCTGGTCGACGGCAAAAATCGCCTTTACAGTACCTACTTTTCAAAAATTCATCGTTCAATTGCGTCCTACTGACAACCAGCAAATTACTAGCAACTAGATCTCACACTCTAACCACAATATTGTCGCAATGTTAGTTTTCCGCATCTTACTCCGCTTAACAAGTAAGTTTGGAAACAAGCTACATCCTTTCTAAAGCATCCTTATCGCGATAGATCATAATCTTAGCTGACCATTAGCAGCCTTAACTGTGTGGCCGATGCTGTAATTGATGCAAAGTTGAGAAAATTTTAACGAGAACTCATACAGTTGCCTTGTAATCAGGTTTATGGCATATAAATCTAATAAAACAGTGGGCTTGCCCAACGAAACGCCCTAAAATTTAATAATTACGAAAGCCAAGTTTACGCAGGGTTCGGTTTCGTAACCAACGTACGAGTATATCGTAAATTTAAAGCCTAATAAAAAAGTAAAAGTAGAAGAATCAAATCTCACTTAAGAAGATGCATAAAAATTATTTAGATACCTACTAAAGTTTTTACGTATCCCTGTGTTAAGAAATTAAAAGTCGCATATTGTTCCATAGGTGCTCTGAGTTTAGTGTAAAGGTATTAGTCTAATATAAATGTAGTTTTAATGGATAAAACATACAGTCAAAAGTTTGCATGAAACAGTGGCTTGCATTGCTATTTATGAAACTCAAACTACTCGTATCATATCTTTATAGACACAAACCTTTCACTTTACTTATTAGAGGCTCCTAAACCAACGAAACCAGATTTTCTCTTAGTTTTTAAGTAGGTATGATAGCACGGAAGATCTCAATTGCAATATTTCAGCCGCTTGGACACCGCCGAATAATAAAGAAGTTACGAAAAGTATGCAGTTTCTTCCATCGTTCAGCTCATAAGAATCTCGAATACTTTTCAGTAAGAGCTACTCGGAATTGTAAACTTTTGTGGGAGTTTTAAATTTGTTTTCAATCGAAAAGGAGTCGATACTTTAAACAATTGTTATGATACTCCTATCATATCGAGAGCTGAGAATAAACAGCTGGCATAATCTCTTCCTCTCCGTTAACGGTGTACGACGTTGTCATAAATAATACATTATCACGATACCGTACATGTCATATTATGGGTACTATAATTACTAAATATAACGACATAAATCTCCTCTCCGGAATTGACAAATTAGTAGTACGAGAAGTATGCGTAGAATTTTATTGCACAACGGATACGTCAATCAAGAATCTTGAATATTGGCGTCTTGTACAAGAAGAATGTAGCAAAACTTTCCGAGAATATTCGAGGAAAAATATCTCCACATACTAATAGTAATAATTAACACGCTGAAGCTGGTCTGCATTCATGTAATGTTGTACAAGTATCTAGAGTGGAAATCCAAGTTTTGTGGAGGCTAATATATGGAACTAAATCTACCGGAAACTGGAATGCTAAATTGACGATTATTCTGAGCAACACCGAGTATAGTTACGCAAATTTGTCATTATGCACGCCATCTCAAATAGCAGCATTTTTTCTTTGTAATTATGTAAATCACTATGTAGCAAAATCGAGCGATATTCATGTATAGCTCAAACATTATCGAATTGATGGAGGAATTAACACTTAACAGTAAACAGGTAACAGATTTTTATAACCCTACTTTCAAGATTTTTATCGCGTGTAAGCTATTAAAGCACTTTCATGATGAGAAAAACGTTACTTAAAATTGATAATCAAGAATTTAAACGGCGATTTCCAAACAACCAAACAATAATTAAACATGATTATTAGTCTTACAAACCTAGATAGAAGACGTTCTGTGTCTTAAATCTTAGTTTGAAGTCATAATTCTTGTTGAAGAATTGATTAAACTGAGAGACGAGCAAAGCGGTAGCGAAGGAACTAGAGCATATCACTAACTGGATGCGATACAGCTGGAACTCCGTTATTGTTTTTTTTCTACTAACGTGGAAGATGCTGACCAGCATTAATTGGCAATTAAATAATAACATGTTTATGTA
Organism: Grapholita molesta; assembly: GCA_022674325.2. NCBI lineage: Eukaryota > Metazoa > Arthropoda > Insecta > Lepidoptera > Tortricidae > Grapholita > Grapholita molesta. Next base: position 9,476,377 of record CP053126.2, read on the forward strand.
ATAGTCGGCTTGTTTACCGACCGACATGCGTAAACGATCGCGTTATGCGGAAGATGCGACATATATGGCAGCTGGTGAAAAAAATACCGGCTTGTAAGACTTAGCACGTTTGCTCACTTATATTGCATGAAGGCATTAGCCATTCCTTTATATGCGGTATTATGACATAAAACAATAGTCATAATAGATTTTATGCAACCGTTGTTTCAGGCGTTTGAGTTTGAGACGAAGCCGAAAATTGTTAACATTTTCCACGCCGTGTCAAACGCAAAAGTTATAGTTCAGACGCCACTTCAAAACTAAAGTTGAACTCTGTGCACATGCACAAAGTTCAAAATGCACGAATGTTCTGTGGTCCAAGACATATATATCAGTCTTTGGAGTTGGACCTCCGGTGCTGATGTAATCAGCCTTTGTCGTGGAAAAGGTTAATAAAGACGCCACTAGTATTTTTTTAATAAGATAACGTTGCATACAATACTTTTTCCACGACCATCTTACTACCTTGGAAATAAAATTGTAAATTAAACAAATATTTTTAGTCATCTAGTACATTTGTTATTGTTCGATACAATATTCTATCTTTCTGATTTGAATTGTATGAATTTAGTGATTTGTTAAGTTGGTAGTATGTACCTAATGTATTTGTTTATTAATTTGTTAATTAACGTTGTCGCACACTTAACAGCTCGGCACCAAATGAGTTTTTGTGGAATAAACTATACAGTATACACTTGTCTTTACATATATAGAGTAGGTTAAAATATGTGTGCACAACCCTAGAAATGACAAATAAAAGTACGGGAGTAGAAAAAAAAATACGAATGCTATTAATGTCTTCCTTTGAGCTAACAAATTAATGGCCTCCTAATTGTTGGACTTGCTCGCCAACGCAACTCCTAATTCTGTGATGTGATGTCAGATACTTTAATAAACGACTACAACGTGGGTCCTTATGAAACTCTTTGCCAACTAACACTTAATTAGCACACTACCTTTTTAACTTAGGAATATTGTATGCAATCTTAAGTTATAAATAATAATAATAATATACATCACAGTACACCACCTCTAATATACATCACCATTATAAGGATTTTAGTTTTATGGGCGTATTTCATTATACCTAATAACTTATAATTACCTGTTCGGTTATTAAGTTCCGAGCTTCCGAGTCTAGGGTTATTAACTTATTACTAATTAACAGTAAACTTTTATTTAATTATGTCTGTGGATTTGTAAAAGTGAATTGCTGACAACGTTAAATAAGTAAAAATGTTGTTTCTGTCATGTAAAAATTGTTGTAACTGGCTATCAGTGGCGGCGCGTTTATACAAGCTGATTGCAGTTCAACGGTTTTCCTTGGGCTCAAGAAGAAAAGGGGCTGCTGGCTATGTATGTATGGCTATGTCTTTTAAAATCACCATGCCACAGCCTCGTTTGTACATTAGAACAAGTAGTAACTAAATATACTTAAAACAAAAACCTATAATGCCTCCAATTCCAACAGCTTTAGTAATATTTTAAGTTACCTAACGTGTTTTCACTTTCAGGAATACCCTTTTAGCTTATGTCCTTCGATATTAAATTATTCGTGAAATAATTTTACACAGCTGAAAATAGTAGGTACAGCCCCACAGCCCAGCTCATATTCAATAAATATTGCAGGACATTCTTACACAAATTGACTGAGCCCCGCGGTAAGCTTACGAAGGCTTGTGTTGTGGGTACTCAGCCAACGATATATATTATATAGAAATACCTAGTCCTACGGTAAGCTCAGTTAGTAATACTTAAATATATATATAAGTATTACTAACAAATCGCACAAATAAATGCCCTTCCTGGGATTTGCACGCAGCACCATCGGCTTCATAGGCAGGGTCACTACAATACCCAACTAGGGCAGACCTGTCGTTACTCTTTGAATTAAGCGATTTGACATACTGGCTCATTAACCAGTAACCACCCGTCCGGTACAGTTCCAAGAATCAGCAGTACCTACTCGTATGATACCGATACCACTCAATATTTGACAGATTCAGTGCAGCAGTTTACGAGAATAATGACATTAAACGCAAGTTTTCCATTGTAGGCCTATGTTATTTGATTTGTTACCTAAATGTAGTTTCATGAAGCACATGTGCCTGAAAATACTGTGAAACTATTAATACTTAAATAATATCATAATTAATAAGTATTTAAAAAATAACGGCAAATATCCAAACACAACTAATTAACATGCAACAGTTAATAATATGTCCAAGATAGTAGGATTTTCACGATTATTGCTCATCGAGCGATTAACAATTTAAATGGCGGTCAGGGAGAAAAATTTTAATAGGTGTTTTTACGCGAACACAAGCGGCGGTGCAGATCGCCTCCACGCGCGCTGATAACCGGCGCGGCGGCGCGCACGCCACTGCCAGCGGATACTAAGTCGCTTGGAGAATAGAATTTTGATTAGGTACTGAACAAGGATCTACACTAGGTCATTGGATTAAAATATTTGTATTTAATGAACAACGTGTGTACTTAGTCACAGCTTGAGCTTGAAAGCTGGTGGATCCCCTGTTATACAGGAATTACAGAACCTCTTCTAGGCCATCCTTCACAGTGGGAGAACACCAAAGGCGTCAAGCGGGAGTTTAGTGGTGCTCTTTTTTTAAGAAGGGGGACAAATTCTCCATAAAGATTACAGACCTATCTCAATACTGAGCCACGTCCATAAGCTGTTCTCACGAGTGGTCACGAACCGTCTCGCCAGGAGACTCGACGAGTTCCAGCCGCAGGGGTTTCTCGAAAGATATGGCACCATAGACCACATTCACACAGTGAGGCAGATGATACAAAAGTCCGAAGAATATAATCAGGCCCTGTGTGAGAAGACTGTCGATACCTGGGTTGTTCTGGAATCCTTACAGCGATACCAAATAGATTATCATTATATCAAGGTATTGAGATGTCTTTACCAAGCCGCCACAATGAGTGTCCAAGTACAGTCGGCTGTCTAAACCCATCCAATTGCACAAAGAAGTGTAACAGGGGAATGTTACATCCCCGATACTGTCCACAAGCGCGTTGGAGGATATGTTTAAGACGCTGGACTGAAACTGTAAGGGCATTAACATAAATGGCGACTACATCTCACGCCTACGATTCGCAGATGACATAGTCGGAGTCGCTAAGGGAGCTGAACCAGACGCTGGACGGCCTAGCTTCAGCCTCACGACGTATAAAAACCAAAGGCCACCTTCTTGAAATCGTTTCCAAATATACTTACATCGGGCAGATTCTGCAGTTAGGTAAAAACAATTTAGAGAGAGCTGAAGTCTGATGTAAAAACTCCGTACGCAGCTACTAAGTCGTATCCCGAATGCGGACGAGGATAGGATTATTATACATAAATGTATATTGCACACAAGATACTCGTAAAAATCGCAACAATGTAGGTTCGCCTTACCTATCTTTTGTATGAGCTTCTCCATTTGATTTCTCTACATGCGTTTTATATAATACCACAACAGTGGCAAACAAGCATAAGGTTCGCCTTATTATAAGCAGTTGCCGCGCGAACTTGCCGATAGATCCTTTAATTACCCATATTTACTGACTTGCCTTTTCGAAGAACCTCATACTGTGGCCCTCTGGGAGTTATAATGTGTAGGTATCTAAGTCCACCACACTTGGCTACGTTTATGAAGTATGCTTCAGTCGTCTGCTGGCACAGGGCCGCAGCCGCGCGCGGCCGCTGGACGCGTAAAAAAAGCGCTCAGCGGACCGTGCACCGCTCTCGCGTTTCTCCACACTACATATTTCTCGATGACACACAAGTCCAAATGGCGTCACGCTAGCTGAACTACGCAACACTAAATTACTAGTTTATAAGAAAATCATGTATTAAAAGCAAATATTAATGTTATCTTACGAGATCTATTTATAATGAAAATGAAAAGATTGCAATAAAACTTAGACTCGCGAAAGTGTAACACAGACACTGGTTTCATATGTTCATTTTGACGTACTTTGAGCTTATTTAATTCTAATCATTTAAGTATTTCTACTCCTCTATGAATCCCGGTGTCGCTCTCATTATCAGTTGTAGACATTTTCATACACGTTAACCGTTCCGTATAACTGTTAATTATATTACCAGTTATGTAATCCAGATAGAAGTGCTAATGAGAGTAATGAGAAATATCCTGTAATTGAGAAAGGCGTCACGTACACAATACGGAAATCAGTGTAACCGCAAAATCCGCTATCAGATCATTTCGTAATACGACCTGCGGTACAAAATGTCGGCAACAGATGACAAGTGCTACCAGCGTTTAATTTGTGGCGTATCTTCCCGAACTCGAGCAGATTAATTATATTCTGCTTACCTATGCATAGTAGAATAACTTCGAAATTTATCTACAGTTTTAGACAGCTTGATATATCCGAATATGAATCATCAAGATTCTATAGAAAGAGGAAGTTCTTTAGTAGATTTTAAACCACTTTTGCCGACAACTATAACATTCGTGAAAGGTAAAAGTTATATAATTTATTATATAATTAAGTACTAACGGTTTTAAAAACTTGAAAAATTGTGACTGCTAACTGTACCCTAAGCAAACTAATGGCTCTTAATCAAATTTTATCATACGCTGTAGTCTTGACTGCTGTAGGCTACTTTGAGACCTACCTATTGGTTATGTTATGCGTTGCATCGGAAAAATGCCTGTATACTTGAATTAGAAATAGGACTGATTTTTATCAATACGCTAATAGCATCTGCCGTGGCTCATGATACAATTTCAAGTAAGTTGTAACATTTATTTTGAAGTTAATATTTTTTAACCTGATACATATAAATCAATTCGATAATAAATATTATTTCGACGCAAAATAAAACCCCTAAAAAAGCCTAAAGCCGTAGCAAATATTTCGATTTCGTACTAAAATGCAGTGGTCAAGCAAATTACCACTGCAATCTGTGTACAAAGGATTGTAAAGCATTGTTGCGAGATTTATGGGGACTCCGCTGAATCGTGTATTGGGGTCAAGTGGACCGCTCGTTATCGCCCGACCGCGAGGATCGACGTTAACAGGGAGTCGGCCACGTTTAACATGACAAGTTTCTAGACTGACAAGACAAGCCCGTTTGCATCGTAATCTCACGGATAACGAATACAGATTAGAAAATTGGAGTACGAAACACATAATAACGTAATTATTATAAACAATAAGACTCACTTGTACCTATTTTTAGCAAACTGTGTTTACATTTACTTATAATTTACCTATCTATCTAGATCTTCTCGAGTTAGTTAGTATATATGTATGTAGGTACATTTTTAAAATCGCATAAAAAAAAAATTATCCACTTTCAGACGCAATTCATGACGTAAGTCTATCATAAGCGCAGTTCTTATAGTTTTCAACTTACACAATAAACAAGTCAATAAGAAATTAATTTACAAGTTAAAGTATCCCTGGACGCTATCCGCTGTCGTTATAAATATGGGCAGCTCTACTGCAAACTACTCGTGTATTTCCACGAAAAACAAATAAAACAGAGCGACCGTTTTATAGACACTCAGAAATACTTAAATATTTATAACTGTGGCTTGTTTTATTTCTACGATGGCTACGACCCACAGTTAAAACCCTTATTTTCATTTTGAAATTATGCGTAGGTACCTACTTCCAAAATTGTAGTTTTAGTTTTAAATAGTCGTTGTTTTATTAACATAAAATCCCAAAGGCCGAAGCTATGTACTTGTACATATGCAATTTATTGGAAAAGTAAATACGTTTCTTTTTCTGGTGGGTAGATTTAAAAAAAACAGTATGCTTAAATATAAACGTAGAATTTAAAGAACAAAGTTAGTGGTTCTTGCGTACCTAAGTCAAGAATACGTGACGCGCACTAAGGAAAGGAAACTTACCGCGCTGCTTCGTCCCCTAAGGATTAAATAGAATTTAAGTTGGTATTTTATGTCTTTCTAAAATAGCATAGGAGCATAGGGTTAATACTGAACAGTATTTATAGCCCCATGTTAAACTTTAATTCCTCATACTATGAATAGATATATTTACTTAACCGAATCAATACAAATAACGAAACTTCCCTGAAGTAGTATTTACACATACATTCGTATACTTACTTTCTACCGTTAATTACGAGGTTTCTAGCATACTTAATTGGTTTTTCTATTTAGGCACATTCATTTAGTATTCACGCAGGTATGTACGTAACGTACATTTCGTTGTTTACAGAGATCCGCGTTTATGCGATTAATAAGTTGCATCAGTTTATCTTGCTGTTCAGTTTTCCTTGTTCTATATAAAATGTTTAAACAAATTCTTAAACCTTAGAAAGGCATTTAGGGGACAGATTTAAATATTAAAAATAGGAAATAGAAAATAAACTTAAACATAATTTCAAAATCAACTTTTTATGTCTACTTATTGCCGTAATAACTTTCCTTCTGTCGTAACGTTTTATGTATTTTATGTTACTTACGGTATACTTAATTATGAGAATATGCGATACTTAAACACTTACAGCTGTGTCGCCTCAACAAATGACAATCGGTCACAAGTACGGATGATACGTCTGACGCTACACTATGATACTTCGAACGAGAGGATTAATTAGGTAACAGTCTAATCAAGTTTTTCAGAATAGATACTAAACAACTGTAAAAGTCGTACAGCCATACTAATATTATAAATGCCAAAGTAATTATCTCTGTCTCTCTGTTACCTCTCCACGCGTAACCCGCTGAACCAATTGAGATGAAATTTACGAGTAGTATGGGGAGAGTTTGAGCTACGAAAAAGGACAAGATATTTTTTATTCCGCAACAATATTTTAAAGACGGCGACGAAGTCGCGAGGAAAAGCTAGTATTTAGATAATTTGATTTGCTATATACCTATTTAATTTGTATATTGACTATTTTATTCACTGCGCGAATGAAATCAGCCGTGCTACGCCGCCGTAGCGAAAAGCCATCGATGAGCTATTTGTTACGGTATCACATATTTCACAATACAAGTCTATGTAACTAGGTACACTTGTCGGTATATGTGCCCGCTTGTGCCAGAACTTCATAATGATAATGAAACAACATACATTAACCCGAGAAAAGTGTAGGACATCTTCAAATTTTTAAGTAAATAGAAATGGGTATACCTATATGGCCATTTATTGGTATAGAAAGCTAGGGACCCCGAGCCCTTACATTAAACAACAATGAACGGGTGGTTTGTCCTAATTACTACAGCATACAAGGGAAAAGTTCCGACAATTGAGCGGTTAATTGTACTACCAAAATATTAAAACAAACTATATTAGCAAATAGTAGAGAGTCTTTTACGTAAAGCCATAGTATTCATAAATAGGTATATTCAAAATTAATTTAATAAGAGGAGTACAATAATCACTCGCAACAAATTAATACAATTTCCTTTTAAGATATTTTTTTTAAGTTTATATATATTATAATTACAACCTCAAATAACAATATCGAAATATACAAAGCTAACATATCACAAATAGAAATAGGTACATTGAACATGACTGAATGACAGGAAATTAAGAAATTTATTCCATGTATGTGTAGTGGAGCACTTTTCATTTCCGGCAAATCGAACCATAGCATTGACATATCTAATAATGCATTTTGGTAATTTGATTGAATTTGATTGATTACCTTAAGAAAATACTATGGAAAATATAGAAACATGTTCACAATATAAGACAGCAGATACGAAACTGCAAAAAAACTCGAAGTGACCGACATGATCAATTGTTGAATTATTAATAGACAAAACTAAATAATTTCTTGCGTATAGTAACTGAAATAGTCTACATGTACATACTGTATGTTGATCATGATAACTAGTAGTGAGAATATTGATAAACAAGTAACATAAGTTTTTTTTCTTTTTAAACATGACTGACCAGCATTTTTCCTCAATCGCACCTGATGGTAAGTGTCGACGAGGTCGAGGGTGTAGCACGCTGGTTCAGTAACAGCCTATTCACCCTTGCTTTGAAGAGACCTAAGTAGGCAAGCTGTCAGAAGTTGCACAGGAGATAACGCGAAAGAGCTCATGGAAACATTGTAACTTGGATCATCATCATCATCAATCATTCACAAATTACTTAAGGTGCGATCCAATACTATCCAGTAAATTGCAGCGGATGGAGGAAATTCACAGCAGCATGTGTGGCAGCGGATTGTACTTACTACAGTACATTTTATATGTAGGTACGTCTCGAGTTCGCCCTGTTTATCAACTGAAAGTCAGAATGAGCCCAAATAAATAGTGTTTTTTCTTTCGTCAAGATATTTATTTATTCTTTAAAAGAGCGTTCTGAATGTTTTAGGTAGTTCCTAAACAAGGAAAACAAATAACGAACAACGTTAAAGGTACCGAGATATCATTAGATTTCAGAATTAATGCGACCAACATTATCCCAAAACCGAACTAATCCCCAGAAGGTTTACTTTCCATTTTGGATTATCATCTGAATAATAACCGTACAAAGTTAAAGTTGTTTCTTTATATTTAACGAGTATCTATCTATTGATGAACACCAATACAAAGCAACATTAAGAAGGTGACAGTCACGCTTATTTTCACTCATTATGGTACTTGATTACTCACTAAAATATTATCCTTCTAACTACATTATCGGATCAAGGACGATATTTCGGTTGTGTTATATAACTGTGAGTATATTAGTAGCAGACACAATGTCTAATCGTCTGCGCCTCAAGTTGAGGAACAACCAAAGTTGCACCAATCGATACCGGAGCACCTGTGTCTTGCAACTGAGGCGCGAGGCGCACTCACCGAACTATTTACTGTCGACTTAGCGGCAGCTACCTGGCGAACTTACCTGGAAACAAATTAAGAAAGAGGTCAAGTGAAGGCTTGTTAAAACTTTAGTGGGTACGTGCTTTAAGGTTCTAAAGAGAAACCGCTGTTCAAATTTAACCTACTTTTCTAAAGTGGTTTGTTTTTGGGATCGCAATACAAAACGGACGTTTGTATGGGGTCGCAGTCTTACTGTACATACCCTTTCTTATTGACTAAACAAGTTTAGGAAGTGTTTGTCCTCTAAGTTATATGGGAAGACAAGATTAAGTTTAGGTATATATATGTCAAATAAAAGTTCTACTACCAGTTACTAACAATTTTCTTTAGAACATTAGTTTGGATAAATGTAAGATCAAAGGTGTTAAAATTATTTTATCAATAAATTTATTTTCCAAATGATTATATTAAGAATTTTGTAATTATTTTTCAAATATTAGCTGAACAAAAAATCATACGAAAAATAGGATAAACAAAATTTGTTGAAAACATAAGATATGTGAGCAATGGTTTCGAGTCGGATTAAAACATTTCACGTGTCGTTATACAAATAACCCATACGTTTCCAATTATTTTTCGTAAATAAACTGATAATAAAAAAAAAACTTCATAATAACTTATGGTATAAATAAATGCATTTGACCAAACTTAATACATGTTAATAGTTATGTTATGACTTATTTGTTATACAAGGGAGCAAAGTTAGTGTGTAACCTCTTGTGCTAATAATGAGACTCAAGCTAGCGAAAGATTCCAAAATTGAACCACGAGCATAGTGAGTGGTTCAAATAATAGAATCTTGATTGAGCTGTTTTTTAGATTAAGAACGATAAACGTATTTGGATCATACGGATTGATTATAACAAAAATCGTCTTTTTTGTGTTTAATAGTTAATGACTTATACTTAATAGGTGAAAAGTTAAATTATGTCAGTTTTGTGACGATAATTAAGCATGAAATCAGTATAGAAACAGGCCTTTTTTTGCATTGTAATATTACTTGTAGTTTGTGAAACGATCACCAAATCTAAGTATTAAAGGGTGAACACTATTAAATTGTCGCCTACATTTTTACTTTGCTAGCGTGTTGCATCGAACCTTTTTTGAATATTCTTTTAAAATTTTAAATTTAGAAGGCTCGTAATATATTAGACAACCATAAAATGTTCATTTGTTTTTTATTTATGAAAATGGCGTTACACGAAAAAAATGTTCGCGAATTAATTTTGCAAGAATTCAGTAAAAATCCTCATTTATCAACTTTAGATCTGGCAAAATCTTGTCAAACAACTCGGAGGACGGTTCAACGAACCCTAAAAAAAATTAAACAAGGTGAAACTATAGATAGGAAGCGGCGTGAAGGTCAACCCACCAGAAAATCTAATGTTAAGTTACAATCAAAGGTGTGCAAGCTATTTGATAAGAATCCGAGTATCTCTTCCCGGGATGTGGCGAAAAAGTAGGCACTAGTCAAGCAAATGTCCAAAAATTAAAAAGAATGCGGCATTACAACATATAAGAAGCAAAAGGCTCCCAAGAGAACTGTGGATCAATATAATCGTGCGGTTAGACGTTCTAGGTTATTGTATACCTTGTTGATTGAGAAAAATGTTGCCTAATTATTGACGATGAAACCTACGTCAAGGCAGATTTCAAGTCTTTACCAGGTAACCAGTACTATTCCTCTCGTGACATCTCGAATCTTGACGAATCGGAAAAGGTGATCCCGGTAGAAAAATTTGCAAAAAAATACCTTGTTTGGCAAGCTATATGCCAGTGCGGCATGAGGAGCTCACCATTTATCACTACCGGGACAATTAACACCGATATTTATATATCAGAATGCTTGAAAAAGAAACTGTTACCATTCATAAAGAAACACACTTCCTCAACATTGTTTTGGCCAGATTTAGCAAGTTGCCATTATTCGTCTCGAACTTTGGAATGGTATAAGGCGAATTCAGTCGAGGTAGTGCCTAAGGAGAGTAACCCACCTAACTGTCCCGAACTTCGCCCCATCGAAAAATATTGGGCTAATATAAAAACTAAACTGCGAAAAACTTGCCAACCTGCCACTTCATTACCAGATTTTCAACGAAAATGGATTAAATGCACAAAATTGTTAAGCGATGATTCCGTGCGAAATTCAATGAATCACGTCAAAAGTAATGTCCGGAAATTTTCTCGTCGTTCGATGAAATAGCCCTAATATTTTTTAAAATGATTTTACGCTGTATAAAATTAGTCATATAAAGAATTTTGAGCACTTTGGATTTTTATTTTGTCGTCTGTAGCATGTTCGACCTGCGACAATTTAATAGTGTTCACCCTTTATTTAGAGAATTTTAATGCTTAATTATCATTACAAGTTACAAAACACATTACCAGTGACATAATTTAACTTGTTACTTGTCACGCTAATTGACGACATTTTTTTCTGAAAACTTCCATTTACTAAAGTTGTTTGTGTACAACTATATTAGTGACCTAGCTCCTTATTGCCACGCAATAAAATAATATATATACAGTTAACAATGATTCACTCAATTAGTACCCATTATTGGCAATGGCGGCACTGCATTTGAATTATTTAAACTTCCAGATTCTTGTTATTCCCTATTAGCGGAATTCGCTAAAATGACTTAGACAGACAACTGGCGCCAAAGTGACGATATGAGCGAATATTTCTAAGTAGTTAATAACAGCTACATCGATCCGACCAGGTTTCATACGTAGTTTAGCATAAAGTAAAAACCGCCTGTTACTTTATGAATATACCTAGATATTTTTCTAGCAGGAACGACATTTGCTTTGTGCTTGCCACAATCAAAATATCGACAATCCTGTTATCGATAAGTAAGTACATAGTAATTCAACAACAATACGTACACACATTCTGCATACCTAGACGCCGCGTGACATCGATCTTGAACAAATTGAACGTAATCCGTACACTTGATCCAACTTATTTTTTTATTTGCAATTAATAGTTCAAAATTGTTTTCTGAAGTATGTAAAATATAAATAAATAGATAGTTTTGTTATTTTTATTTACTTTTAACCCTATTACCTAATATTAGTCTTGTTGACCTGTATGACGTTGAAGTGGTACTTATCGATAACAGGACTGTCGATGTTTTTATTTTGTCAATCACTTACAAGAAACCGTTCGTGCTAGAAAAATATCTAGGTATATTTATGAATAAGACTAGGTTTTGTATTTTGTTGTAAAAACACACATTTAGTACACCCGTCCCGCTTAAGCTAGACAGATGACAGATCACCCATATACTGAACATTCATAATTCTTGAATGACTTGATTATGATATTAATGAATTTTCATAAATTTTCATTAGATTTCATTCCCTGAATGAAAGTGAATTTATCCGTCTCAACTCATTAATAAACAATGTGCCATTTAGTTCCCAATCTAAGCGGCTCATTTCTATAATGCAGGAGATTTCACACGCAGTAAATCATCAAATTATGACGAGGTGACGACTCGTGGCGGCGAGCGAGGTCGACTCCGTGACAAGTAATTTGTCATTAGCGGACGTGTTGATTGCCATCGCCCGCCTGGTGTTTTTTTAAAGAACCAGGAACCTTAAGATCCTTTTCTCTCTAGGTATGTACGCAATCGAATGGCCACTATATGGTGTTTCTGAGCTGAGTCTTGAGTAAGCGATGAATTAACAGGATCAGGACCCACGGCAATCAACGGCAATTAGAGTCTGTTAAAAGATAAGAACAAGACATTTGAACATTTTCTTTATTTTATGGATTACCTTTCGGACTAGAGGGTAAAAATGAACTAAGTCCGGAGGTTTTTCTGCTGAGCATGGATTGGCTAAGTAGTTACTTAATATTTATCTGGTTTTTATTTTTAAGTTAAAAGAACCCTCACTTTATCTCTATGTGTCTCGGCTATTTTGAGATGAGATTACTCAGGTTATGGAATAAAAATTAGTAAGTAGTACAAGAGAAACATATTTAATATTAAGTATTAAGTATCTTATACAGTACTTGTTTTAAGGTATAAGGTGCTAACAAATTAGTCACGGATATTTTTTATGTTCGGTAAATCAAAACATAAAATTATATACAAAGGTTCCTTTATTACAGTTAAAAGTTAATTGTTTTAATGTTATGTAACTTATTTATTTTCTTTTAAAATATCCGTGAATAATTTATTAGCACCTTATATACTTATGTGTATGGACGTACTCGTATATCCGGCTGTATACAACAGTGTTTTATAACTAGTTGTTTTCAAGAGGACCACATTGCTGTGAAATACTTATCTGTATATTTCCAAAGAACTCACGCGTTTAATGAGAAAAACAATGAACAAACAAGGCAAAAACCATTAGTGACCCATTTACTGGTCACAAAACATCGGGCAGAAAAGTCCATTTACGCATTAGCGTAATCATATGCCAGGAACACGAAGGGTGGGGTATGCCGGCCACAGGGAACACGCCATGATGGTTGAATATCAACACCAATAAAAGGTAATATTTGCAAATTAAATTATTTGGAATCCTATTATGTTAGGAAGCAAAGTTGTTACTGTTACCGAATTTTATGTCGATAGCAAACTTTTAGCCCATAACCACCATCGATGCCCATAACAAATTATTTTCTCAAAATTCGGGCCGGCTACATTACGAAACCAATATTTAATTGAGCCATAAATAACAAACATTTAATCGTACCGTCTAAAGGGTATATACTAAACGTGGTGTTACTTAACTTTCAGACTTTACGAAATCACGAAGTAGAAACCGCCTACATTTCATACCAACATATTTTGTATAGTCTTGTATGAGAAGAAAATCGATATCAGACCGATTTCCCTATGTACTCGTAGCGCGTAGGTATGTCCTAGGACCGTCTGGGTTGTTTAACATGTAATCTCACTTAGCAATAGTAAATGTTTCACAAGGGATTAATAAAGGCACACATACCTAAGTATGTGTTGAGATATTTTTCATTAATTAAACGGTTGCCTTTCATCCAAGTTACATAACATATTACAAAAATCACTTAATTTATATCTGTATCATAGATAAACAATAATTTATTACGAGCTTATGAATTTTATAATATACATGAGGAAATGTAAGCTTTTGTCGCCCCATATGGTATGCGTTCCAGACGAGGGACAGGGCGATACGGACGATATAAAGGTGTGTTAGAAATATTTAGAATGAAATACCTACATAAATAAAAAGCTTAAATATCAAGCAATCTCAACCCAAGCCATGAATTGTCAGTGGGTACATATTTTATATAATAAAAAAAGTAAAAAAGCAAACCTTAAAAGATTTTTTTTTAAATTGGGAACAGATGTAATTTACAAATTGAAAAATATCACATATACTTAATAAAAATGAACCCCCACGAGGGTTTGATCCCGTGTCTTCAGAATTCGCGGTTACTAATTTGTGACAGTGTGCTTAGTTAGTCAACATATAATCATATTTTAGACGTCGCGTCAGCAGCCGGTCTGTAATGAAATTTCGTGTAACAATTCTTTATAAAATTAGAGAACGTTTAATGAATGAAATCCGCATTACCTTATACGTTAGAACAAAGCTAAGGTTCAAGAGAATTAGCGAGCGATTGGCCAGTCTATTACAGCGTCCCTTTGCTCTATTTACACGGACAATTTACCCGACAATTGCGAACACAACCGACACGGCGGCGCCTGCAAAGTGATTGACCACTACATTGTATCTGGTATGAAGCCACTTTTTTCAATGCTCTGTAAAGTATTGTTTCACACTGAAAACAGAAACATTGTGCGTTTTATCTGTGGAAATATTTTAGCAATTTTAAGCTTTGTGTTCCAACTTTACGATAGCATCGTACAGACGAACCTACAATAAACTTTTAACAAAAAATAAACCCGACTTCAAATATGAACTAAAAAGCAACAAATAATTGTTTTCTTTATTACTTGATAAGTACTTTGGGACTATTTAGAACAAATAAATTTCTTAGGACAATTACCTATATACAATTATTTTTGGTTTTGGTGTCGGTGCCAGCCACGCTAATCAACATACAATTGACACTCAGATTTTTTACACCGCAGCACGTGCATGTCAGCTGTTTTGATTTGGATTTGTTGGCAAATGGACTAAGAAAAAAATATATTACATATATATAGTGCAGAGTGCACCGAGGGGGCAGTTAAATATTGAAACATATCAATTTATTCTCAACTGCCGAAGGCTTCTGGAAACGAAAAGAGTGGCTGGCACCGACTCCAAAACCAAATAAAATATTTATGTAAATCATCTTTATTCGCATTTTTCTATTACAATAACACGTATTATTTATGGATTAAACATAAAACAGTAGATTATATTGAAATTTAAAGCTTAATTGTCGTCACTAAACTGACCACTGATTTAACTTTTATTTGACAATTAAGTTAATTGGGTGTCCCTGCAAGTGAAATTACCCAAAAACGGGATTCCGTTTCTACATATGAGAGTTTTCAAAATTTGGTACACCCAATTAGCGTAAGTTGTTAAGAAAAGTTAAATGACTGTCAGTTTCGTGACGACAATTAACTTTTTGAACCCTTTTCCTCTCGCGTCAAAATGTGACGTGTACGCCATGGTATGACTTGTGAAGAACAAATATAAACCTTATCTGTCAGCAGGACAATTGCTTTGACAGCGTCCGCCATAGCCACTTTAGTGGTCGGTGGTGTAGCAGGCACGACATCACTCGACCACTTTAGTGGTGCTAGGCGTTCAAAAGGTTTCATGAAATCTTTATGCAGATCGACTTTTTGCCTTTAATTAGGTTGTAATATCGATTGAAGTTTATAAATTGAACATTAAAACTAAGTTTTTATCGAAATTTTATGCTTAATTGTCGTCACGAAACTTTATTAACAACTTTCATTAATTGGGTGCACTATTTTTTAAAACTCCCATATGGTTGTTTCGACGACTGCAGATGTAATAAAGACGGATACATTTTATTAAGTGATACCTTAATTATAGACCTCGAGGCTGATATACCGAAGCCGATAAACGTGTGATTTATAGTTTTACTATTATTGGAATCCTACGTACATTTTTATAATCAATATGTCAAACGCCCACAGTGCACAGGTGGTCCGGTCATTTTAGGAGCAAAATGACACGCCATAATTTTATATTTTTCCGCAAACATATGTAGGTATGTAAATACCTAGAATGTGTATGATAAGACCAGGTACAACCTGTCCCACATTTATTTATTCCTTATTTTATATTTTGTTGGGTTCTTTGATAGATATCTTGTCATCGTCATTCATTAGAATCGGGTTAGGTGACTTATAGATTTTAAGCAACAGTAGTAGCATTACCTGTTTAAGTAGGTATTTACTTCACGTTCACTACACTTAAACAGGCCTACATATATTACGGAGTAGCACTCGGACTTTTTACATAGGCGCTCAACGAAATTTTTGTCAGGCTACAGATACTAACTTTTACTAAAACGTTCAAACAGCTTCGCCGTCGCCGTTTAAAATTACATATTTCTGTGTTTCGCCGACATTGTGAATATATAAAATATTGAAAATTACACCATGTGAAATGTTACAGAGTAACCGCACTGAAATTTTACAACCTATCACACAGGACACAGTTTCAAAGACAAACGTTTACAAAGTAGCACGCATTTTGTCCCCATCGCAACGAGTAACTTGTTCATGTTGGCTGGACGCTTTACCGAAAATATCCTTTTCCGCATTGCGTCTCTATAACAAACTTTTAAGCTGTGTTTTGTCCTCTTTACCGGGTAACTTTTACATTTCGGTTTGCCCTTCTGTACTGAACCTCGAACAATATAGTAACGTTATGGTATATTTTATGTTCCGCAGTATTATTTCTTACAGATTATTTCGTTTATTACTACGAGTAGGTATAAATATAAAGTTCCCCGTTATTTGTAAACACTTCGTTTCAATTCAACCTGATACATCAGCACGGCACGTTATTGGTATTTTGTAGATTAAAAAGGATGAAGAGATTTATGTACATTGATGAGCTGCGGGCAGATTCATACATAGTAAGGAAAGTAGGACGTCTCGGTCAAATACTAGGCATTTACGCATTGCAGAGATAGCGCCCTCAATGCGTTTCGCACCATTGTTCAAAGCGAAGCCAAATGTGCTGACATAATATACGTGTTTTTTTAATTTATAACCTAAAAAAATTTCTGGCTCGGCAAATAGGGAACACTACACTCAAAATAGTAATTGCATAATAATAATAATTAATTCCCATATCCTTTACTGTAACTTATATATTATTTCCTCAAAATGTTACACTAAGGGAACAGAAATTATTCCATAAAACCATTTTTTGTTAACCAGGATGTTAAATCAAGCATAAACTGCATTTATAAACCTTTACAAAATATGTGCACAATATGAAACGACGTTCCTACATAGATACTTATATTATTTGAGGATGGGTAAGGCAAACCAGAGCAAGCATTTGCCCGAGGCTCCAATGACGTGGAAAGGAGTTTCGTGTAATGTCAGTCTTTGCTTCGTGTATGTAACAACATGCTTAGCATATGAAAGTACGATATGAATGTCAAGAGAATAGTGTATATGAATACAACCTAATGGATTATAAACGAGAAAAATAAGAAAATAAAGATCGTTCACCACGTTTAACAAAAAACTGTTAAAGCCCAGGGGAATAGCTACACTTTGTTAAATGCTTCCCACCCGGATTAAACAATTAACAAACCGAACGAAATGTCAGACAAAAAATTACATTTTTGTTGCATGTTACGACGCGGAACATTTACAACGTTTATCATACAAATGCATATATTTATTTCGCGACCAAAATGGTTAACCCAGTTAAAAAAGGCAAGTGGTTTACGGTGGAGCATATGTTTATATGGAGTATATTTAATTGAATCATTGCATATTGCGGTGCAGACGTTATATGACACCATATCGTAATCCACGGGTGGTATATTGATGTATCAGCGAGAATGGGGTTGTACAGGACTAACAATAGGATGTGGGAGTTTATAATAGCACTAAAGAAGTGGTTTATTGTGTACTGGTGTGCATAATAACACGATTTGTAACACGATTTTTTTTTATCTTGCGTTCCGAGCTTGAAAATTAAATATAGATTATTTTTATGTCAAAAACTTAAATATTATTTACGCGTCGTAGTCATTACTCATATACTAGGTATCTAAGTATACAATCCTCCTCATCTTTACACGCTTAGTTTATAAAAAAACCTTATAAATGGATGTTGAATATTTAGCAGCGGCTGCGTGTTCATAAATGCTGATGCCACTGATATTTGGCCACAAAATTTAATAATACACTGATACGTTGGATATAGTATATGATTGAAATTATTCAAGAATATTTTTCATTCAAGTAACTGTTTCTGTCAAGTTACTAGACCTACTTTTATTTTTACAAATGATACTAAACAACTAAACAATGGTGATGAGGAAATGGTTTTTAATGCGTTAAGCGCTTACGTGTGCGTAATTACTACAAATGTGTGTGACTGCTGTGATACGAGTACGGCACGCTATATTTGTTTAGGTTCACTTACTGGAACATTGTGCAACGAATAGAAACAAATAAACTTAATAATGAACGAACTTACTTCATTTGATACCTTGAAATAATGTAATATTCAAGGTATCAAATGAAGTACGTATTTAAATGGAAATTAACAACGCAACATTCATTGATTATTCTATTGAAGCTAAACTTAATTACGTAAAAACGATTTACGCAGCCTATTGGGGCTAAGTTGACACAGAATACTAAAACAACCATGTTTATGTTACAACTGCCGCGAGTGTGATTCATTACTAGGCCAGGAGTTTTCTTCCTCACAACGAATTTTTCGTCAATTTAATGTGAATTTCCCCAGCAGTTTGCAAAGTGTGTGAGATATTACAACTAAATATTGGAAGATTAGAATATTTTGACAAATAAATTATTGAACCAATTTTTTTTTACTTAAAAATATAACGAAGTAAATATGAATGATAAACATAGTACAAGCTCGGTTTAACGATATGTACGTATAATAAGTGAATCCAATTACTAACAGCATTTTCTTAAAATCGTTTACGGTATATCAACGACGCTAACACCCACTCACATCGAGAGGTTAATAAGCTCGGTGCCAGAGGTTGAAAAGCTCGTAGCATCCTTAAGTCGCCCGCTACGCCGCCTCGTAGATGTTGCTACGTCGTAGCAATGCACGTAGCTAGTTATATTTCAAGATTTTCGAGATATAAGTGTAATGAATAAGTGTAGTAACAAGCTTTCACATTGTAAATCGGAACGATATAGTTAGGCAGTATTTTAATGGTATAATTTAATATTTCTGACCAAATTAGTTAGACAGCATAAGCCAAACTAACTAAGTCACATCTTAATTTGTGTGGTCTCGTTATTATAATACAAGGTAAGGCGATAATGCTAATCTAGTATTCACAATGATATTCCATGGATCGGCTAGTAGTCTCAGACAGTGCCAATAAACATTTTCCCCGAGGTCAGACGTTTGGTAATTAAATATTATTTAATGTGTCTGATAATTGATGCCAACGAAGTCATAGTTTTCAGACTGAGTTAAACTTTAGTTCCGACTATCAAGTCATTTTTTCATTTTAAGTTTAGTCGTTGATATAAGAATATAAGATTTATACCCACAGTCAATTTAGAATCCTTCTCACTTTTGAGTAAGAAATGATGCTATTAGCCTATTACGCAACCTAGTACAATGGTGTGCAGTGAGTATACAAAAATAATCGTATTACACGTGTTTATCCGTTTGTAACTAAGTAGCCGTAACATGGCTCACAACAGTTTTAATTGTATTATTTCACTTTATTTCACAGTCAAATCTAGATAGTAAATTTAGTAGCATGATAGCAAGAAATAAGAATTAGTAGGTATAATAAAATAATCAATATATTTTAACCATATTTTTCTACCAACATCAACTCATAAAAGTTCTGATATTGCTGTTGAAATATATAACTGGATTTCACTTGTTGTTGTATTTTTCATAAATTGACCACGTGTTTGCATCTGACGACAATTTAAAATTATACATAGATTTATATAAACTCACGATAAAATTTTCTGTTATGTCTGATAAGGTCCAAATAGTTTTTTTGTATTTTAGTAGTCAAAACTGTAGTAATAGTTTAGTAACTGACTAGTAAGACGTTAGAAGATTCAAGCAGTTACCGGAGCAAATCGCTTAGTATTCACACCACGGCGGCTCGTAAAGCTGATAAAGTGGAGACATGTCCAACAAAGCTACTCACGACGCCAGATTACTAAATACTAAACTTCCTAATCGAATTTCAGTTCATCGCTTACAGTATCAAAAATTTCGAAAATAATATTATTTAATTTACAAACATACAGGCTTATTTAGGGCAGATGTAAAACTGCTCTTGAATTTGTATATATAACTCAAAAATAATTTAATAGGTCAATAATAAAGTTTTGTTCTTGTATTTTCTGTAGACATGATCAAAATTAACCAGTGGCGGTACTTACGTACAAGCACAAAAGCTGTGCTTGCCTTAGTTGGCTTAGCAACGTTACGTATCTATATTCTATTTATCAATCAAATGTATCTACAATCGAAACTACGATCGTATGAATAATAATTCAAATACCCAAACGTATTTATTATTACTACAATGCGCGCGTGCTACGGCACGTTTCAATTTTTTTTTTTTTTTACCACACACCAAGTGGTGCTTCTGCCGTGAGTACGAAATCGCGTATACAGTACATAGCTACTGCGGAAGCGTGCTGATTTCTAGCCCATAAACGATATTGACTTTCATTCGATTTCACGTAACGTCATAAATATCTCTTCCTCTAGCATCTTCCAGGAAATATCTGAAATATGGAAAAAAAGTAATACCAATAAACCGAATATCGAATGTGTTATTTTTTTATACACAAACAATGTGTCCTCGCTAAAAAAAGTTGCATCTCATTCTCTAATTGACGCGGTAAAAACAGTTACACTGGTACCTATATTTTACAGTTACATATAGGTACATATACCCAAGGTAAAAATAGTCACACCGATCACTAAACTCATTCAATAGACAAGTCATGTATATACGATAAACCTAGGCTTATCGGTGAAATTTAGTAATTTGGTGGAAACACCATTACCAGCTTAGACAAATTTCTCTATGAGGCAATGCAATCTACAAAATGACAGTCAGTTTTTGATGCTTTCAATCAAAATGGTTAACAGTAATTTATTGCTTGTAATTCACCATCGTGACCTCAATGTGAGATAATTAAGCAGTATCACCGTTTTACCAAGTATTACCGAGAAGCCAATAAGCTTTGCCTTGAAACATACAACCTTGGCTAGAAGTATTGATCACCCATGCTTTTTATATGATAACTCGACTCGACTCTGTAGTTTTTACATGTTTTCTGATGACATATATTATCAATTAATTTAAACTAATTGGGTATTGGTCGTTGCGGTTGGTGGTTGCATAGACTTATTTCAAGTCACTTCGCTAAAATCGGATTTTTTTGTGCTTTTTGTTTTCTTACTCAATACCTACGTTTAAGTATTTAACTGGCATTCTACTGACTCTTGTTGTCTACATACCTATATATTCAGGTTTGAAATATCAGAAAATTGTTTAACTGCGAGAGCTAGAATATAAAGCGTGCGCTCAATACTTTTGGCCAAGGATGTACTAGTTTACGAGTCAAGTTTAGTAATGAATGTAAAACCCCATTTAAACTAGGCAAGAACTTGTATACGATTTTCATTACATTGCGGGCTATCGGCGTACTGCGAATTCGGTCGCTTTATATAACCCCGCAATGTAATGAAAATCGTGTATATTAAGTTCTTGCCTGGTCTAAATGGGGCTTAACAAAAATGAATAAGTTGTCGTCTCCATTAAGCGTTCTACGTGGCGGCATACACCAAAATTATATCGTCCGAAAGTAATTAAACACAACTACGGCGACTACTGGTTTTACTGGTCCTGCCAAAGCAAATTAGTCACACAGACATCCTTAATTTTTTTATTTCAGAAAACAATTGTTTCTGTAGATTTAGAATGAAACATTTTTAGCATTTTACAAATATTTTAGTTTACAACAAACACAGTGAGTATCTTTTGCAGTACTTATCCTCCTCTGTCCTCTTTTACTTGAGACCCTCGACTCTTAAATCTCATCGGCAGTGACATTGTTTCTCTGACAATAATATCAAGCATAACATAATATTGGCATAGATATTTCTTCACAACTACCAATACCCATAATCATGATAACAATAGGAGTAGGTATATAATATTATAAGTAAATTTTGCTGGAGCGTTTTATACTTTATATATACACATGTCTGTTAGCATTTTTATTAAAAAAGGCGCACGCATATTAATTCAAATGCAAAAAATATTTGAGTAGCACCTGTTGTTTTACAGCATGCAAAGATACACGCGTGGTGGGGATGCGGACTAGGCAGGCGCTTCGTCTCGTCGGCGAGTGTATATAAAAATACTCGCGGTAATGCGCTGCCAAGATCGTTCTACCGGCAGCGAACTTATCTCCTAATCGTAATTCCGACGGCAATAGATTGAGATTCTTCCGTAGAATATAAAATAGCTGGCAAAAATCTAACTGCACGCTACATTAGTTCTTTTATTTTACGCGAGGTACACTTTTATCTTTGAGAACACTGAAGCATACCTATACGTACCTGCCATGCTATCACATATGGCGCGGCAGTTTCTCGAATCGAGATACACTACCCGTCCCTCTATGATTAATGTATTTAGAAAAGTACGTATAGTCTATCTCGCCGTCGCGCCCATCATTTGTTAGACCTACTGTACAATACAATTAAAATCAGTTAAGACTTCGGCCAACCTCGGTAATTGTCGTGAATCCCTCGTCTATCACATAGAGTTATCAATTTACAGATTTGACCTTTAATTATATATATTACTCGTTGTCTTATTGAATACAGTAGGTACAAGAACGATATGAGCAACGAAACCTCCTTTGTAGCTCAAAACTAACACAACCTTTATATTGAAATAAGAAAGATGCTAGCAAGTACTAGATTGTTTGACAGTCTGCCTTCTTAGTGTCAAATAAAAGATACAGTCGTTAATGGTGCAAATTTTAGACTTTTCAACACTCGCAAAATCTACGGGGTACTTCCCGTGAATCCAGAAACTTGAAATTTGGCACGAAGCACCCAGATCAAGGAAAAATTACGAAAAGTAGAAATTTCAAACAAAAAATATTTTTTAAAATTTTGAGCTTAGCATTGTTGTTTTACTATATGAAAATGAAATATTACCAAAATCGGCCAAGCCGTTTACGAAATATGAATAAAAAACGGTTGAAGCCGGTTTTTTTTTTAATTTTAATTTTATGATTATTTTATTATCAATGATTAATGCGACATAATATCGTACCTACTTACACCGAACAGTAAAATATTGACTCATGTATGTATATATATATTTATATACTGTATACAAGTATAGCTTCATTAAATAATGAAAGTTCAAATTCATGTCGCTTCTGCATAACAAATTTCCTAGGTCTACCGGTTAATAATGTCATCTTGGCAGGTGCTTAACATTGCGTTTATGATAC
Source organism: Grapholita molesta (assembly GCA_022674325.2). NCBI lineage: Eukaryota > Metazoa > Arthropoda > Insecta > Lepidoptera > Tortricidae > Grapholita > Grapholita molesta. The sequence continues at coordinate 9,499,964 of CP053126.2, forward strand.
TTCAAATTAAATGCTACCTAAAAGTAATCGCGGCAATGTATATCGTATCATTTCCGACTCCGGAATTAAGCGCTGATACCCGAGAAAACCGAAGTCTTAACTGATTTTAATTGTATTGTACGCATTCTTTACTTCATTACACAGTCAGTAGCAGAAGTTTCTAAGCAGGCCAGAAGTCGTGTCATGCTTATTTGAACACCTCGCCCGCGTAGCAACTTTGACTGTAGATATTGAAATATTTTTTATACACCGCATGAAATACCTGTCACTTAAGTTTACAAGAATATGCATAAGTATTTTATAAGCAGCAATTCGCTACGTGCGTAGCTCGTAGCCGATTCCAGAGTTTTCCCACTTAGTCAAGTATTACTAGACTAAGACTATAGACTAAGAAAAGATAACCTAAGTAGTGCCTATTATAGGTATAATAATCATTCCTGAAGTGCCTAGCAGACACATTACGTAGTACGTAGTTATCCTAACTAATGACAAGGTTCTGAATACGCCCATATAGATTACCCAAATCGCATTTACCTATTTTCATAACAAAATTACTGTTTTCGGGTTAGTACGGCTAAAACCTTACATATAGGTAAATACAGCACAGAGCCTTGATTATTACATTATCTTATAAAATTAGAGCACTAAATAATATACGTGTTAACATAACAAAATAAATTGTAAGTGAAGAATTGCATTTGTAACGTGGTTGTTACACCGAAAATACATACAATAAAAAAAAAATGTATATTGCAAATAAAGAAAAAAAAAATATAACATCGCTACATGTCAGTTATGCCTATTTCAAAATTGTCAGGCATGCAGTTCTTTGCCACTTAACTGCTTAGACAGTTAAATAATCGAGACTGATACGTCAATGCATGAATTGGCATACTTCATTCTATGAGTAAAATATATTTCACTTAAACACTATCATGACTACGCGATGTCGCATGAATAACTATAGGTACCATAAATATTCATGAGACGCCACTTGTACCCCGCATGGTTTGTTAGAAGAATGCCCCATTTGAGCTTATTTGTCTTAAATTACAACAGCCACATACGGAGACTTCGATAATACGAGTAGTCATGCGTCAGAACTACGACAAAGCGCATCGAATGAAAATCATTCAATTTACACGCTTCAATTCAGTATGCAATTGTTAAAATTTGGAATAACAATCAGTTAATTTAGCTTGTGCGTAAAAAATCAATTCCATACGTTAACGTTTTATCCGGGCCAGGCTGAAATGTAAATATTGATATAAACCACATCAAACAAACAGCTCGCCGGTTTGATGTGATGTAAACATTTTTAGCTTTCGGTTAACGAAAATATTTGTTTCGTTTTATTTCTCGTGATAATTAAAGGGACAGTTAAGTTACTTATCATGGTAATAACTTTTCCCGGAACATAATAACCCATCTAATACCGTTCTTTAGACGGCATTAGATGGGTTTTATGTTCCGGGGAAGCTTCATGTGAGAATTAAATGTTCACGAATTGCTTGTTTGCGATAAACTAACGCGCTTAAAATAGGTACTACGCGATAATATGTTGCAGAAAGTGAGTATAATTTCAAAGAGCCAAATATTACAATAATATTTTCATATCCAGGCGCCGCGCCGGTCAGTCAGTTTTTTACATTTATATTCTTTTGTAAGCACGCAATGGTCAAATAATCAGTTTCATTTTATCAACTGCTAGTAAACGGGTCAGTAATGAGTAATGAATCAGTAGGAACTAGCCATATTTTTTTCATAATACATATTAAGATTAAGTAATGATTATCGAATGACACATGGAGAAACAACAAAATGCTACAAGTGATTTATCTAATAATCTAATCTATGAACTTATTTTGTACTATGACTATGCTATGGCAAACTTTGTAGTATGACTATTTTAGAAAATGGCTTCTGAATACAAAGCGACTATTTTATAATAAAGAAATGTATGCATACTATATAGTTATACTATATTTGCAATACATATATTATATTATTATAAATGCGAAAGTAAGTCTGTCTGTCTGTTACCTCTTCACGTTTAAACAGCTGAACCAATTGGGATGAAATTTAGTATGGAGAGTTTAAGCTACGAGAAACAACATAGGATATTTTTTATCCCGCAACCATACTTCAAGACGTATTTATCATTTTAATACCTTTGTTATTAAAAACCCGATACGAGATACCATCAAAAGGCGAGCAAAGCATAAAATAAGCCATTACTGTTAATAAAGTAGCCCTGTAAAACCGAAACCAATAGTAGCTCCTATTGTATAAATCTTAATTCTTTATCTCACAAGAATCCTGAAGGTTATTTTGGGTTTTGTTCGACAACAATTTATACAAATAAAGTTGATTTGGTCATATGTCACAGAAATAAACTAGACACATCGAAAGAAGTAGGTATCTGGATTATAAATTGTATCACGATTCACGATGCGTGATGTAATAAGTAATAGGGAAGCATGTCGCATCATGTGATGTAGGTATATTGCGTAACTATTAGTTTAGTATTACACGTCTGTAAAAAATAGTTTTACAGGTCGTCCTCGTTCGTGGGTATTTACTTCACCCACTCCAAGGTCCCAAATTGTTAAACTTTTCTTAAACAGTTTCCTTTTGATTGTTACAAAACTTACTTATTTTCATTTTAACGTTGCCAGACTATTAACCGTCGGATGGGCAAGCAGCGCCAGCCGAAACCAAATACCTTAACCTTCACAAGCTTACTTTGACATGCAGAGCGTGATGATGATGAGTTCGCGAACGATAGGGGTTAATAAGTAGTAACCAAACAGCAGGTTACTTAAGTACTTTTATGTGACTTAGCTCATTTTAGGTTTTGTTTTTTGACAGCTGATTTTTTAAACTGTCATACAAATTCGCAATGTCTGAACTCAGTCACCGCAAGCAAAATAGCTTTATATATATAGTTATAACAGTCAGTAGTTATGTCACAACTGAGATTCCACTATTATTCGGTGTAGGTAAGAGAGTTACGTGAACGACTAAAGCGGATATCTCGCAGGTCCTTTGTATCATTATCGAATAGCCTCTGAACGCTAGGATTTATCTATATTTAGTAGGTATATGAAAGAAATGTATGTTAGGTTTTGCGCTTGTAGAATATTAAATTCGTTTTTAACGTAACAGTTAAACTTGTTTCTACAATTAAACAAAAAACATATAGAAAATTATGGCAACCTACGATTTTTAATAATGTACGATACATTGAAGCAGAATAACAGCTACAAAATTGCAAATAATAACGTTTCCCTCTCGGTTAAGATAAATAAAAAACTGATCAATGTACAAAGTTTTACGATAAAGGATTACAATTCCGAAAACTTAAACGGCGCATAATGATGGTTGGTGATGACTGCTGAGCCTATTTAAACTGTGAAATCTTCCTTGCGGAAGCCTCAAAACATAAAATTTTGTAGTATGTTAATAGAAATTTATTTTTTATTTTAGACAAACGTTTTAGACAAAGTTCTATCAGTAAAATTATTCTTGTGTTATGCTGGTGCAAGTGGGACCCTACCTATTTTCAACAGGGGTCATGTAACTATGGCATACCTAAAGCAACCATTACACAGCAACATACCAACCTTTAAAATTAATGACGTCGATGTATTGCGAAAAAAAACACGTTGAATCTCTCCTTGTTGCTGCCTTAAACATATATGTATATATATATATATATATATTTTTTTTTTTTTTTTTTTAGCCTATGTGTGTGTCCCACTGCTGGGCAAAGGCCTCTCCCCTTGTTTTCCATGACTCCCGATCCGCTGTTTCTGAGGGCCAGTTCCCATCAAACGCGTCTAGGTCGTCCCGCCATCTCCGCCTGGGCCGGCCCCTTCCACGTCTCTGTTGCGGCATCCACTAAATATATATACATATGCATAAATTTGGGTTTTATATATGATTACGTTTGCCTTGATAATCTGTCAAATTAGGTTCTACGACATTCTATAAATAAGTTACGTCATGACAGTTCGTGACCGGAAAGTATTAACTACCTACCTATTTACCTAGTTAGTTATAGAATCACTTGAACCGTGAACGTTCAAGGCAGTCTTTGATGATATCTTGTTATATGTTAGTGGGCGAGAATAATGGATACCCAGGGGATTTCTTACTGAATTGAAATATCAATGAAACGGCCAGTATACTCACATACAGAAGCTAATTAAGCCTGTGTCCCTATAGATTAAGAGTAGCTTAGATACAATGATTACACACGGTGATGGACTTGATTAAATGGGGATTTACTTATCTATTTACGTAATTAAATGGGGATTTACTACCTTAAACTGGTTTGTACCTGGTCACTTACTAAGTTCTGTTACTAGTTTTGACTGATAGAATGTAATACGAAGCTAATGATTAAAAAAAAAAACGGAAGTGGTAATAAGTGTTACTCCCATCTTAAAGCTATAAAAGTAAATAGTACAAAAACTTTAGAATATAGTAAAATAAAACAAAAAGATTTGAGTACAGAATTTTTTTCATCATGAAATAAAAGGTCACTGAAGTCGTAAATTAATGCCTGAATTCTCGGTGGAGCTTTGCGATAAAGCGTCTTTTTAACATACATCCATATAATACCGACACATACACATAATACATATATTTTGACGACCGGTCTGGCCTAGTGGGTAGTGACCCTGCCTAAGAAGCCGATGGTCCTGGGTTCGATTCCCAGTCAGGGGAATTATTTGTGTGATGAGCACAGATATTTGTTCCTGGGTCATGGTAGTTTTCTATATATTTAAGCATTTATATGTATCTATCTATTATATATATCGTCGTCTAGTACCTACAACACAAGCCTTACGAGCTTACCGTAGGAGTAGGTCGATTTGTGTAAGATTGTCCTTAATATTTATTCATTTATTTCTACCGGAACAAGTGTCTTCATCGGTTCCATTTTAGGTACTCCTAATGCCAAATCTTGAAACTTGTTCAAGAAAGAACTGATTTGTATCCATTACAATTTCGCCGTTATGTCGCTGCTAGAAAACCAAAAAGCATCGAAAGACTTTATTGAAAACGAGACCGGTTTGCAACTCCACTTTATGGAATTGACAATTTCCAGGAGCCACTTTCGACGGGTTGTCGCAAGAGCTTGAGTGTAGTTGACAAACAATCCCCGTTGGTTTACGAGACATAAAAATCCCGCCTTTATTTTATGGTCAATTGTTTTAAAGTGTGCTTGGGTAGACCAGGTTAGAGCATAAAATAGATTTCGTCGTTTTTTTATTTTCATATTATTTTTAGTAACACTTCATATCGAAAAATACATTGGAATGTTAAACTACTGCTGTATATTTAACCGCGCATTGACCTCATCTGACCTAGTAGAAAATACTCCAGACAGAACTCTCGTAAAAGAAATACGTGACAAAAGTTCTCCATTAATGCCTTATACAATACTGAAGGTACAAAGGAACTTTTCTTCCACGCAAGGAGGGAACAAAGTGAAATTTCTCTGTTTTAGGACGTTTTCTTTTTTTCAGCCAGTACATCATAGGTAACTGCACCTATAATGGACAAGGACCCATTATGGACGTTCACTCTTATTATAAAGAAATAAGGTCCATACATAAATGTTACGTCAATCAATTGTCAACCATACTATATTTGACGTAAGAATGAAGTGTCCATCACTGGTACCTGTCAACTTAAACCGTCCATCGTTGGTGCCTCTACCACCTTATATTAATATAATCGATTCGATTCTTTTTATAATCGAATAAGCACAAGTTTTTTTTTTTTGACATAGTGTTCTACCTCTTTGTGAAATTGTGAAATGAATGGTGTGTTATGAAAAGCGAATAGGTTGATCAATCGTAATTGATAATTTATAATATAAATAGTTGTACATAATTGACACAAGTAAAAAAAATGTAATGTTGTTTACCTCCCAGTTATGATTTATGATAAAAGAGTGAAATATAATTAAAACAAATTAAATATGGTATAAGTGTCAATTGAAGTGTTAGTCTGAAAATACGGTATCAGGTAAAAAAATATTTTCCCGAAAGGTGGTGTGAAAACAGTACGTGTCACATGCTAGCAAAATTGATTCTACCTCGGGCCTTAACACTTGGATCCCTCTTAATTTTTTTTTATTATATAAATTCAACTACTACTTTTATCATCAACTGCATTTCACTAAAATCCAACCCTAAGGCTAGAAAAACAAGGGGTGGTTGACTGTTTGTAATGCATAACAATGCATCGCACTTTTTATAGAGTAGTCAGATTTTCTTTAATGAAATCCAATCATCTACTGTAAAAATGTGAATTGTGTGCTAGGTCTGTGTGAGGTCTTGTAACACACACACACTTACATATAGTATACATTTTTTTTTGAATCGGTAGGTTAGGGCTTGTTTTTAAACCCAGTCTGCACTAAAGAGTGCCGACTGACGACCGGTCTGGCCTAGTGGGTAGTGACCCTGCATGGTCCTGGGTTCGATTCCCAGTCAGGGCATTTATTCGTGTGATGAACACAGATATTGGTTCTTGAGTCATAGGTGTTTTCTATGTATTTAAGTATTTATATGTATCTAACTATTATATATATCGTCGTCTAGTACCTACAACACAAGCCTTACTGAGCTTATCGTAGAACTAGGTCGATTTGTGTAAGATTGTCCCGAAATATTTATTATTTATTTAAAGAGTGTAGACTCGGTTTCACTAATTGTTATTAGATTAGGGAAAACGCTGTTTCACTGAAAACAATTTTTACATGAGCATACAAGCAGTGTAAAGGTAAAAAACATAATGTTTAGTAAAGAACCTTTGTTATTTGATGTAGGTACAAAAGTCAACATTACCAGAATAAGCAGGCTGGTAGACATATCGCTATCATATTTACCTGTAATGAAAGCAAAATTCAATATAGAAATTATCGTGTCGGTGCAGTACCTAAAGCCTGAAAGGGTTACACACACAATACACAATATAATTTTTTTCTTCTTTTGTATACTCGACGTGTAAAAGTGCCCTTGTGGTCTACTTACTGAATAAACGTTTAAGTTTGAGTTTATCTTTATTTTATTGGTCAAACTATCCCTGTATGTTCATACGAAATAAATAATAATCAAGGAAAGTTATCCAGACTGATGCGCTTGCCTGTTAGGGAACAGGCAAGCGCATTAGTCTGCTTAAACCGGTGAACCGAATAAGATGAAATTGGGTATCAGGCTAGAAAAATCTCAGGGAAAGGAAATTACATCATATATGTAAAAGAAATCCAAATTCCGTAACTGAACGAATTAAGTATTCCTTTCATTTCACTTAGAACTAGACAGTATTTGCACTACTTGTCGTCTTCAATTTGTTGTCCAGACAAAGGGTAATTAACATTCATTAGTAATAAGTGTTTTTACGTAATTGACGACAGGTATGGCCTAGCAGGTAGTGACCCTGCCTTTCAAGCCGACGGTCCTGGGTTCAAATCCCAGTAAGGGCTAATATTTTATCCTTAGTCATGGGTGTTCTGTAACCCACAGTAACCGCACAAGCCTTCGTGAGCTTACCGTGGGGTTCAAACAACGTGTGTAAGGAAGTCCTGTAATATTTATTATAATTTTATACACAAACCAGAAGAGGGTAGAAGAAATTAGGAAATCATTATCATTAGTTTTAAACCCTTCGAAAACAAAATAACGATAGTTCATGCGGAGTAGAAAACGGTACACGTATATATACCATTACACGTAGTATAATTTAGAATAGTAGTACCTATCTAGTTTTACATAGGTATGTGTTAATTCACTAAATAAGTCACCAACGGTTAATGACTGTAAGTAATATAAATGCCCTGCTTAGACTTAGACACGCAATCCGTACGCACGCATGATTCACCATGATTTGACTTCGCACGCGTGTACCTATTTACACGCACAGTATGTCGTATCGTATGTACGTAAACAAATCAATTTACAAACAATATGTCAACTAGTAGAATGTAGAACAATTTACATTATCGAAACCCAACAAATTTGTTGGCTTTGCTTTCAATTCTTTGAACTTCCATTTGTATAAAGGGTCAGGAAATTAGAACTGCGTGGGAATGGGCCATTTTGCAAAGCCGAGGATCTTAAGAACCGAAACAATACCTTTGCTAAGTCTTCTTAGAATTTGAGTTGACTAAATAAATGCTTCAGTTAGAATGTGTCATAAACATAAAACTTTTTATTTTTTGTATAGCAGAAGCCATTTGTTTTATTTTAGACTTTTTATGTAAGACATTACTAGTAGAATAACAGACTATACCTATTACAACAGAATGTTTATGTAGTTCGAATATGAAAGATTAATTTATATAAATTATATGTATTTTTATAAATTATACAAGCATACACGATTATTTATTGGTCATTGTTTCGGCTTAGAGTTCGCATTCTTTACCGCTTTGAGTTAACAATAATTAGCTACAATCTATTCGCTTCTTCCTATTGGTTCGAAATTTGTACCTTATCTGAGATTCATATTCAATGAGAAACATATTCTATCGTCAGTAAAACATTGAAATAATAAACGATAGATATCAACAATTAACAATTACGCGACTGAGAAAGGAATTTAACATTATTTCCTTGTGCAGCGGGGTTAAAATTAATATTGCAAAAGAGAGTACTTAATATAAACCGTCGGTGTAGATTAAATTGTTAACCAAGGGATGAAAGGCACCCATTTCTAAAGAGATATTGTGGCATTAGTCAATAGTTTCACTAAAAGATGCCCGATTTTATCCAAGTTCAATACTTTGGCTTTTATTTCTAATAAGTGGATAAAATAATGCACGTGTATTTTATAAAACAACACTATGCATAAAGTAATTAGAGCTCATGTTGGGGTAACTTTTATTCAGTATAAAAATATGTCTATCTTGAAACTTTATCATAAAATTCCTATTATAAATCGTCTCCAAATAAAACAATATAAAACTTGCTACTTCTATAAACAAAGACTTGCTTTTGTATGTTATTTTAAATTACATTTATTAATTTTAAACACAAAACTATCGTGAGATTGAAACATATTAATTGTATAAAAGCGGGTAACTCACGTTTTATAAGTCGAATATTGCTGTCTGCGTCGGTTAGCCAACGCGAATGGCTCATGATTATGCTCCTCGTTACGGAGTGAAACATGTCGAGCAATATTCGACTTATAAAACGTGAGTTACCCGCTTTTATACAATTAATATGTTTACATTTATTAATCATAATACAAAATAGCCTAACCTAAAGAACCTAACCTAAAGTCTCCACCAACAACTTGCGGAATTCTCTCAACGTGGTTGTGGTTGGATCAGGATAAGGTGATGTACCAGTAATGGTCACCAGTGGTGAGGATAAGGTGGTTATCTTAGACACTGCGCATTGTCCGAAAGTTCCTCTCCGCTACCCTAACCTAACATTTAAACTATTTTCTATGCGAGTTTATATCTATAGAAGTATAACTATTTGGGCAATCAATAAACAGCATAGTCAATTTTAAGGTCATCGGCAGTTAGCACGACGTTAAGAAACGTGTAAGTGTTTAGGAATCGTATTAAAGATCATCATCCTTACAGTATCATGCTTCACTAATATTTGGAATCATTGTATTGTGACATACAACAAACAAATTCATTACGAGTTGTTAGCTAGTACTTAATTCGGTAGTTGATTGTTATTTTCCATTTAAACGGATCAACTACATTAAAACTAATTTTAATGTTACAAATTAGAATCAAATTACTGGTAAAATACATTTGACTTTATTGTGTTATTCGGAGAGTGCAACGAAAAATACACTGTAAGGGACTGAGAATTCCATCGTTAATCGTTCGGCACATGAATAGGTAGATAAGTTTGGAATCGATAGTATTGCTTCAATCGATGTACCTAGTGTATAAAACAAATGACAGTAAAATCCCTGACAAATAAACGACGTCAAAAGGAGTTCGTTCGTTTAAAAGTTAGTGTCACAACAATCATATATCAATATATCAATTATCATTCATGTGAATATGTATTACATTACTCATAATTGGGCGACTTGTGAATCTGACTTTTTTTTAACTAGCCTGCGTGCTTTCTCTTTCGTAACTTACTTTTGTACAAGACTATAATCTTGTATGTTAATATTCTGACCCCGCCAAAATATTTGTTACTTACATAAATACTTACAACGACAAAGATTTCTATTGCTTTTACTTAACAGGTATTGTTTAGTAAAGTATGAATTTACATGCTTTACCTAGACAAGCTTGGTCATTGACCGTCCATGACCGCCCCCAATCTGACATGAATACTTATTAAAAAGACTAAACCCTAGATTTCCCTTATCGGATAATGTATGTGCTTCACAAACCTCCAATCTTAACTAATACATCGTATCAAATACGTGTCACCCAACCGGCGAGTGTACCAATTAATGTTACTAATGCAAAAGTTAAATAAGTGAGAGTATTAAAATAGATAAACCAACGAAGTTGCCCAAAAATATTTTACTAAACATTACATTACTTATATAATATAAAGTAATATAGAGTAGACCACGTACTACAGGCACAACTATTAAAAAAATAGTGGGGAGTACTATCTTTTTTTTCCTAGTCTAGTTCATCAGCTTACGTCATAGATTAGTGGGGGTGTGTCGATGTGGTGAAAAGGGTGTAAAATTGTTTCTCAAACTGTAATTTATGCGCGTTTACTATTTCATGATTACCTTTTTAATAATTGTCATTTTGAAATCGACTACGGGTAGTTAAGTTCAGACAGTTTATCAATTTAATTGAACTAAAATTTGTATTTATCCCTATATACGTCATCATGGGTGACATGCAAACACGTCTACCGCCAGCGTATTGAACACTGAACGGCATCGAAGTCCCAATTTCCATTGACAATTCATCAATAACAATGTGCTACCCCTTTCTAAATTATTTTTATATTATGCAGAAACATCTGCTAGCGAATATCTTCGATATTTAAATCGAAATAAAAATAGAAAAATTGTGGGCCCCTCCAAATTAGGTTTTAATTTTATTTCGAATAACCAGCAATTTACAGAGAAATATAACGTAAACAATAAAATTAAAGAAAAAATAATTATAGAAATTTAAAAAACGTCGTGAAAATTGGGCCCCTTTGGCATGGTGCCGAGGATGCTGGCAGCTCTGCGGTCACCAGTGGAGTTGGTGAGCATTTTAGAAAGGTCTTTGACCCCTGGGACCCCACGGGTTTCGATTCCGAATGGCATAAAAATGTATTCGGAGCTGAGACCCCGGTATTTGTAGTGCTTAAGTTTTTCGGCCGCGATAGCCGCCGCACCAGTCTCTCTAATGGTTCCAGTGAGGTGAGAAGGGGCCAGGGTGTCTGTGCAGGTGGCATCCCACACCAGCACCCTTCCCAACCTCCACGGGACCAGTGACATGCCATGCCGTTTATTTATCTTTATTTTATTTATGTATTTTTATGTTAGTCGTATTTATATGTAGTTTTAATTTAAGTTTATGTCTCTTGTATATGTTTTATTTTGTTTAATTACTTTATCGAATGTAAAAATCCAAAAAATCTATTTATACCACAACAAATATTCTACATCTAGGTAGGTACATAACAACAATTATTCAAATGGATGACGCCACAAATTTTCTGTTTCCAACACGAGTATTCAAAGAGCAGATGTTCGCTCTTACAGCTTTGCAAGCAAAATAGGACCCGGCGCTAGCCTCTGTTTGCTCCTTGCTATTGACACAGTCTGACTGGAAAGTGCATGGAGTAGTTTTGTTTGACTATGGATTTTGATTGCCTCTCTTTAATCACCGTTTCAGTCTGAAACCGTACTAGTATTGTAGCGTGTAACTAAGTGTTTCTATTTGTGTTTGCACAGTTCGTTCATTTGTATTAAACCGTTCAGTATTTAAAACCCCGACAGAGTTCGTAATTCCTGTGTACAGTGAGCTCGAGTATTTGCTTGCACATGATCGAGGCGGATAGGAGATTGACAATGTATGCATAGTTCTTAAATACTATACATGTATTCCATTTTACGTTAGCATATGATAGAATTCCGATCGGTATCATTTAGTTTAATAGGTAGGTATAAATTATGATTATGACTTATAAGTAAGGTCCGTTTGTAGTTGTTTAGGGAAAAACTGTAACTGCCTTGGAGTGTAAACTTATTAAATTGATTTCTACAAATGAGGTAGGTACTTAGGTAATATATGGATTCTACTAAATCTAAAAAAAAAAGAATAAACACATTCCATAAAATAAAAATCAAAATTCTTAGACATAAAGAAAAAAATAAAACTGCCTTAGAATTATGGTTTCGTAAGCAGACGTTTCTTCTTAATACAAAATTAATTTAGTAATGGGATTAGGTAACGCATATAAGTATTCCCCGTATATAACTTGAGACTCCGATGCCGGTAAGTGTTTACGAATTTACGGTAGATATCATTAGGCGCCTCCTGGGCGTATTGAAGGATATGGTAGAGAAATTCGCAGCCATCGGGTGTGTCTCTGTAGCTCAGTTTTTTTATTCTACGTCGGTGGCAAACAAGCATACCCCCAGCCTGATGGTAAGCAGTTACCGCAGCCTATGGACGCCTACAACTTCAGAGGTGTTACATGCGCGTTGCCGACCCTTTATAAATCTGTAGACTCGTTTTTTTAACTCGTCATTCCACTACCGGAGTGTTGTCGACTCCAAGGATCCCAATACACTCAAATATGGTTAGGGATGTGCCCTGAAAATTCGGGGCTACAGGGGTTTTCTTAGCGGTGAACGCGCAACTTGTGTGTTTGACCCCACACCGAGACATTAATGAGTACATTGTCAGTGTGTGTTACAGATTGTCTTGACCCCACACTGACACATTAATGAGTACATTGTCGGTGTCTGGCACAAGTTATTTCGCTACTCTATCACAACGGAACGAGGAATGTTGGCACGGCCCTTATAGTACACATTATCATTAATAAATATGCAGCAGAAACAGCGTTGGGGATAGCACAGAGCATTGAATGACACCAGAGTTTATGTCAATGCTTTCGGAGCAACTGCCGTCAACTACGCCTCATATGCGTCTCCGGATAAAAAACTGGCAATCCATTTGCACAATCCCTCGGTTAGCCCGTAAGATGACAACTTCAACACAAGACGCCGATGCATTCATAATGCATGATGATTCAGTTGGTAGAGCGACGGGCATGCATCCCGGAGTCACAAGTACGAAATTATAAACCAAATTTAAAACAACGTTAATTTAAAAACCAAAATTGCGGGACCTTAATTTCATTTTCCAGATTTCAGTTTTCGTTTCTTAATCTTAAAAAAACGTACCTTAACGATTTCTTAATTTTCTTAGTAAACTATTTATGTAAATATTGCGTACAATAACGATAGCTCATTTCAACGCGAAAATCAATGACACAATGTCACTTAAATTAAAAGTCCTTATAATGATACGGTAAAACCCTAAAAATCGACATATCTAAACATTTAAGTCTTTGAATGCTGAGAACATCTAAAGTCATCGTGTGCTGTCGTGTCATAAAAGATTGATAAAAAAATACACACTGAATACAAACTTTAAACCCTTGTTTGCCAAAATAAATGTAGGGCAACCTGGCTAACTTGTCTGGTAACAGTGGTAACGTACCTACGGCACCGGTATTAATATTGGTTCAAAAGGAAAGTACCGTAATCCGATAAAAGTGGAGCTACCCACTTCCTCTTTTTTGATTCCATTCAGATGCTCTTAAAACCGTTTTAGCACCATGCGCCAGTATACAAGTAGCAATAATAATTTCGTCAGATTGCAACCATTCAACACTATAGACAATCATTGGAGCGTAGAAGCCCCGTTAGTTCTACATTCTGCCGCATCGAGCCGGCTTCGCGGCGCTACCGTCACGGATTCACGTGATGTATGCGCGCACGCAACCAAACAGACGCGCTGCCACCGCGCGACAGCCTCCCGCATAACTGACGTTGCCTCCACACTTATCAGTACTTAACGCGAGTGACAAAAAGTGAATGGTATAATTTTAATATTATTCTTGTGCCGGAGATTCTGTATAACGCGATGTTCCTCAAGGTGGGTCATGTAAACATAAATTACTTAATTTACTTATCGTATCACTCGTAACGATGTTTACTAACATAATTCGGTAATAATAAAGTGATAGGCACCCTATAAAAACATTCGTTAAGGTTGCAACGACATAATTTGATATAGCTAATTAAATACTTTTTTTATGGTTAGATGGACACATGCAGCGTAATTATTTAATATTTGCAATTTGACGAGTTTCTTTGATATACTCCAGAAAAAGAATAGGGCTTTAGCGGCTATTATACTTAAACATAATATATAAATATTATGTTTTATGTTATAGACTGAATTACATTTAAAATGATTGGTGTCAGTTTTATTGCTTTTAAAATTGAACTTTATTTCGTTGAAAGTGTCTAGTTGAGTAATTGTAAGTAAATAAGTATTCGTACGTTACTTATTCTGAAATAATTATTTAATACACGCGATCATTTTAAGATAAATAGTATTTTAAGGAAGGTAGGAATAATAGAAAAAAACATTAGTTTAAAGTACCTACTTTAAAATTAGCAAATGATACAACTCTATACAAGACTATTGACAAATTACCGGTATTTCTTTACAATGTGTTAGGTATTTGCAGCACAGGTATTATTCTCTAACTGATTACCGTGTTCGTGTGTTAACAATAGGGAACGGATCATTGTTTGTAGGAATCTTAGCTCAGCAACCTCGAGCCTACACATGATGTACCTAGTTATGCAATTTATGTCTTAACTTACTTTATCTGAAAATTATAAAAACTAGCTAGCTTTGAGCGCTTATTAGAAAACTCTATACCTACGCAATAGTCTAGTCTATAAACGAACTAAAAACGATTATGAAACTGTCTACAGTTTCACATCGGATGGAGTTATCTTTGACTGATAAAAGATGCGCTATCGCTGCGGGAAGCAGATATCAATATCATTCACCATCATAATAATTCACTATAAAGGATCAAAGTTTTGTAATAGTAAATAAGGAGCTCATGTTTCAATGTGTCTGTGACCGTGATGCGATGAGCATGGCAGTGATAACTAACTTAACAAATTCGCATTCAACCGCTAATAAGTTCTCAAAATGTATTAAGAACATTTTTTTTCGTGGGTTACGGGAGTAACGTCTCAAGGATACTATCAAGGACACTAGGTTTGTCACTTTTATTTTACGTTCGTGTTCTATTTTCTCTGTTAGAATCTTATTATGGAGCTAAGAGACGTGTTTTGGTACACAATTATCAGGTTGCCCATTTCGTATTTAAACCTTCGTGTACTTAATGCCCTTTTACGAACTAAATTGTGTAATTAGTACGTGAGGTTCATGTACAGCAAAGGAAATTTTTTAGAAAGTCAAACAAGCTGCTGTTACTTTTTGTTACTTGAATCTTAAATTAATTAAATTATGTAGCCGCTAAAAGGCCCTGAAGTTTTTGCAATTAAGTGCGAATTCGTTTATTGGTCAATTTTTTTATACATTTATTTTGCACTGACAATCCGTTCAACTTAATGTTCATCAGTATAGAAGAGATTGTTATGTACTACCTACTTAAAAATTAAAAACCGTTTAAAAAAAATTACGAATGATGTAGATGCATCAAGGTTAAATTTAGCAATGTTTATAGTATGTTTTGCAAAACGTGACCAAGTAGTTTTTCTCGAAGATTGCAGTACAAATAAATGAAGTCATATTTCAAATAATGAATGGTCAATTGGTCACGCGCGAGACATATTCTATCCTATTTAAGTATTGAACAGAGGTTTTGCCCGATACATTTAGTTAAATTGAATGGTACTATTTACCACTTTAAGATGAACGACAGTAAAAGTCTTCGAAGGTTACTCGTAAAATATAAAATTTTCATATGTAGTGGGCTTGGAAGATAATTATTTCACTTACATTTGCGATTAGAAAAATTACTAAAGTTTATAGAGAGTTCTAAAATGTGCAAATTTGTCAGCGACAAAAACGATCGGGCGAAAGATTGGCGTGATATGATTTCGACACCAAAACAACCGTTATCATAACACATAATCGAACACACGGGGTTTTGTTAGAGACAATGCGGCAGGAACTACGCTTTGCAAGCTGGGGGATAATGGTGGAGCTTCTTGAATATAGAACTCTTCTAAATAAATAAAAAGGTTCATATTCCCTTGAGCTTAGTGACATTCGTTGGTAATTATTACCTACTTGTGTTAATATTTTCGGCCAGGTGTTCGTCATGTCCTTTTTTAATTCAGTTAAATTAAGGGGCCTCACATTATTACTACACGTTGTTGTTGTATATTTAAAGATTGTACGGAAAATGTTATTGAATATACTTGGAAAAACAAAATTTTAATAATAAGACAAAAGCAAGCATGTAAGTCAATCATAATAGCGAATCTATTTATTACGAATCGTTAAAGACTGTGGCAGGCTGAAACTAACTATTAAGCACGATGAAAGTGGACCAAACACTTGTGCGATCTGCATTATTACCGCGAACATATGCAATGTGTTTATGAATGAATAATTGTTTCTTTGAGATGCACATCGTTGCTACTTTGAAAGAAAATATACTCTATATCATTACGGGAAGAGTGAAACAAAAGAAACAATTTAATTACGCATGTACTACTCAGAGTTACTGCGTATCAATTTAAAGTAGCAGTGTGTTACGAGATTTTTACAAAGTAGTGCAGACCTGCTTTTTGATACTGTTTAATACGTTGATAATGTTTAATATGATGTACTTATAATAAGTATAAACATACGTATCTGGATGCAAGTTTTATTAAAAGCTGGCTATCATTAGCATTTATTGCTTATAACAATACACATCAATACCTGGACTAACAGAAAGAAAGAAACTCCATTGTGTCACAAATAAATCATAAATATGTAGACGTAATAAGACATATACGTTATTTATAGCACGTCAGTTTATTTTAGTACATATTAATTACATATCTTCTAAGTATTTGTATCGGTATATTTATGTCTTCCAATCGACTTCATCATTTTATTGCCGTTTTTACAATGTGCTTTAATATTCACACGATGTGTGCTTTAATAATCATCACACGATTGTTGTAATGCCTAATTATGTATAGTTGCATACGCTACTTTACCTACACACATATCATAAGTGTTTTAAGATGGGTTCAGGAACCGTAGGTGACCTGCATTATTACTAGTGCTACTTGTAAACATTAAAAATTCAACGAACAAAACAAATGACAGCTTGGAATGGCGGCGTTTCGTATTACGTATCTCAGTCAAATATTTTTTTAAACCATAGTCAAGTGAATTAACTCCCTATTCTATTGTCACTCGATTTCAAATGTCGTTCGATTTATATAAATGACTGTTTTAATATCTATAGATACTAGAATAGACACACCACTTGAATTTGACAGCTGTTCCAAATGTAAACTCTTAACCTACGGAGGAATAACATTACATCTCAATTAATTTCTGATGGTTGGTAATGCAGGTAATTGCCTACGGTTTCTGGACGCATTTTAGAGCACTAATGATATGTACGTAGATAAATGTCATTACCTGTCTGTCTCTGTCATTGTCTGTGGTATGATAATTATAACCGACAATAACTTGTCTTGAAATAATTTGAAAGCAAACCAAAGGGTTTCGCAGGCTAAGCTAACAAGATTGGCCCTCGCATGGGATTTGGTTGTAATTTGAGGTGCAGTAGTGGCAGGTCCTAAGAATACTGTATGCATAATATCAGCCTTCGATCTTATTTTGTTTTAGACTTTCCTTTATACTTATTTTATAATTATTATATTGTGATATGATATGTCATGTCATGTCATGTCATGTCAGGAATAAAAATTATTTCATTTTCATTTCATTTCATTTCATATTTACTTTTGGTTATAATAAAAAACCCAACCCAAAGCTCTAAAGGCATGTAAAAAGGATTTGTGAGTACCTAATTGTCATGTATCTTGAGGGCTGAGTAACATATTGTGTATGTTTTATTTAGTTTCTTTGGATGACAGTCTTAACAAAGAGACATTATAATCAAACTAATATAACAATATGTACAATCTTCGATGTCACAGACTTTAGCTATATAGATCAAACGATGTTTTACCGAGCGTTACCAGACCGTTTCGCATCATTACATTGACGAGAATAACGCTCTACCATCTTCTATGATGAGATTAGAATTACAAAACATTAGCGGGAATCAGAGATATTTAATGACTCACTAGTTCGTGTAGCACTGAAGTAGGGCTGGCTAGTCGTAGTAATATAAAATATAATGGAGCCGCTCCAGTTTCAGTATTTATAGTATAAAAATATTTTTACGGAAGTAACTGCCATTCATTTAACTAAGACCAAGACACTATTTGAAACCCGGTCGGTGGCCTCACGATTATTTCCTTTATCAAAAAAATATTGGTTGGAGTCATGAAGTTGCCGAAGTTTTAAAGAACAGCATTGTATTTAGATTTTCGTATACATAAATTAGATTTTTGTAAATGATATTTCGTACAAGTTTCAAGAAGACGGCGTTCAAAACCGCCACCTTACCGCCAGGCCATAAACGGTTTTTAGGGTTTCTTTTATTATGCGTGGACCGACACGCACTTGGGCGGTTTTTAGGGTTCCGTAGTCAACTAGGAACCCTTATAGTTTCGCCATGTCTGTCCGTCCGTCCGTCCGTCCGCGGATAATCTCAGTGACCGTTAGCACTACAAAGCTGAAATTTGGTAGTAATATGTATATCAATCACGCCGACAAAGTGCAAAAATAAAAAGTGCAAAAAAATGTTTTCTTAGGGTACCCCCCCTAAACGTAAAGTGGGGAGTGATTTTTTTCTTCATTCTAATCCTAACGTGTGATATATTGTTGGATAAGTATTTGAAAATGAATAGGGGTTTACTAACATAATTTTTTGATAATGTCAATATTTTAGGAAATAATCGCTCCAGAAGTAAAAAAAAGTGCGTCCCCCCCCCCCCCTCTAACTTTTGAACCACAAGTTTCAAAAATATGAAAAAAATCTCAATAGTAGAACTTTATATAAACTTTCTAGGAAAATTATTTTGAACTTGATAGGTTCAATGGTTTTTGAAAAAAATCTATATATATAAAAATGAACCCCTATTTCTCTTGGTCACGCTATAACTTGCGAACGGCTTTACCGATTTGGCTAATTTTGGTCTTGAAATATTTGTAGTAGCTCAGGAAAGGTTTAAACGGTGAGAAAGTATGAAAAAAGATCGAGTAATATACTAAAAAACGAAAATATTGTTCCCCTATACAAGCTTATCAACTCGAAAAAACTGTAAGCGCCGCAGGATTTCATACATATTACGCGTTTTTGGTAAAATGGTCTCTACTTTCACTCGAGAAAGACGGAAGCGCCGCAGGATTGCATATATCCTAGGCTTTTTTGCGAGCAAAATAGGTATTTTATATCATTCCAGCACTAAAGTCGTTAAGGCGATAGTTTCTTATAAATTGTTAATAAATTAGCCCTTATTCCCTAAGATATGGCTGTCAAAATCTCTATTGAATGACAAGACACACTTCCTCACTTCAGGCCCGGTACCGCGAAGATCGTATATGTCGAGCATTTCTCTTTTACTCTAATTAAGGCGTTAAGAGTGCCAGAGACAATCGTCCGAAATTTACGAATATCGTTGTTCGCGGTAGCGCCGCCATTTTATGTATAATTTCGCGTTTAGTTTTAAGCGTAAATAATAATCTGCACTAATATTCATCGCCCAATGCGACGGTCCCCTCCGTTGGCTTACTACTTCAGATGGGTACTGAGTGTGAGTGAAGTAGTGAGACAAATACGAATATTTCCGAGAAAATACGATAGGAAAGGATTATTCACTACATCTGAGCCCCGAGTGTATGTTTTTAACGCAACGAAACGTCACCATTAGCGTTAGTTACCCATATTATATCCGTATCACTTACGCATTCGAGACATTTTTTACGTCAAAAGAAACTTACACTAGAGCTTCTGTACTTTAAGCTCGCGCGCAGATTCTTTCTGAATAATGGGGTCGGAGCATACATGCCCATACATTAGGTTGAAACTGAGTGACTGACTTCAAATGACGCTGGCTGGTTATCACTCCATGTTACAACCCCTTCTTACTACTCGTGGTGGGACTGAAATTGACAACAATTTTTCGAATTTTCCATGTATAGTTGGGATTTATAACTCTTTCTTTAGTTGTCAGCGTCCTTTTTGGGCCCGTTTTTAGGGTTCTGTACTTAATATTAATATGTCAACAACAATGTATCAAATAGCCCATTTTTAACTCTTAAATGGGAACACTTACTGTGACGGACGAAAAACTACGGAACCCTACACTGAGCGTGGCCCGACACGCTCTTGGCCGGTTTTAATTTTTCTATATATTGAACTTAGGGTGACGACGAGAGTATATTCAAGCCTTAGAATTTTTGAATTAAGAACCCAGATTTAAGGTGTCACGACATTGGTGCCATTAACGCATATTGTTTGTTGTCGTTCCGTGGTAATGGCGAAATTGTGAAAACTAGAATATGAAAGTTAAAGATACAATTGAAGAAGTAAGTACTTAATTAATAGGTTTTAAATACTTTATCTGCGCTCAGCGACGGAGGCAAAGTGGAATGTGCAAAAAAAAAATTTTTAGTGTTTCTGTCGCCTGAGACTGCTGATAGGTTTGGCAGCGTACGGATGAGCGGCTGAAAGTCATTTTTTATACGAGGGAACTATTTTTGTGCCCATGCAGAAACTTATATTATCATTAATCTTTCTGCTGTCTCATTGTAAATAAATGAACTCGCGGTTTCATTTTACGGCATTAAAACAGGCTCGTTGAGGACGAAGGTTACAGCTTAACCTAATAAGATTAAGCGCTGAATGTTAAACATTTTCTTTGTACACATATATATCAAACATAAAATACATAATTATCACGCCAAGGCACATTTCTCGGTTTTTTTTATAAAATTTGAATTGAGGCCGATGTGATGTTGATGCATCTTCGGAGGCCGGTTATAACTCATCAATCTCATCATCAATGGCACCGTATGAATGCTTTAAACCCAAGGAGTTAAATAAACACGAAATGCAATAAATTTTACAATGCCCAACATGGAAGTTGAAAGTGATCAAACTTTCACTCTTATCGTGAGTAGATTGACTGAATCAGTGTTGTAAACAGTCCTCATGCCTTATCGGGGCCAGCAATAGATGAACGACGTAACATGATATTTATCATGTAGCATCATCGTTAAGCGTTTCATATCTTGATACATTTCAAACTATGAAGAACTAATTTCTATAGCATATTCTAAAGTATTAATATTTAATTTATTGTCCGTTACTTACATAAATTAAGAAGCTATTATTAAGAGCTTAACCATTCTATTCCAAGTCTTTAGTATTGATTCCTCCACGGACTCGGATTTAGTTCAGCTCAGCGAAGCGGGAAATACTGGGTTTTGGAAGAGATAGTTACGAATTCTCCGTGATTTTTCTATTGTCTCGGTAGAATAAACATGGGATCTAGGCAATTTTGTTTGAAAATAGTTAAATAAATACAATATCTAAAGAGGGCTGTGAAAGATGTCATCCTAATACTAATATTGACATCAGCAAGAATCCAAAACATATTAGGAGTTGCTATTGTAATGACAGCCCGCTTCTTAACTGAAAGAATATTATACAATGCATTATATAAACACGTCGCGTCGTCGTCACAGGCTCTGCTAAAACACTAAAACCGTCAAAAGTAATGTTTACTCTTGTGCCCAATGGTTAATAACTTTTTTATACTTATTTAACCACGACATATTTATTAATATTTATATTATAAATTGCCGTGACTAGGTAGTAGGTACTAACATGTTTACAGACTTGTAAAATCACGCTATCGCTAAATGTTAAGCAAATTTACGATGTGATCCAAATGCTTTCCGTTTTCTATTGCTGGGAATTACTAAGCATAAAAAAAGGTTCTTCTAACGCAAATTTCATTTGGGCATTTAACACCTTTAATGAAACGACAAACTTAATCTAACGAAAGTGAGGAAAAGCAGTTCGTAGATTTTAATTGGAGAATCAGCATATCTTATTTAATAAGCAAAAAACGTAAATAAACCTTGCGCAAACCAAGTTGACCTTAACACCGATGTGTAGTTGAGCTGCGACAACATTCAAACCACTGATGCGGGCAATCGAATTTGCTGAAAGCATTAAGATCATTTCATGGATTGACTCTTCAATGACGTTGCATTACCTACATTACATCGCATTGCGATTAAATTGATACTATTAAGCCACAATATGAACAGTCAAAAGCGCTTAATCAAACTGTATGATATTATCACATTTACGACTCTTGGCACCCAATACAAAAATGTATTTATTGAAATAGCGAAGTCAGTCAGGCAATAGTTATCAGAAACTGATTCATAATCGTAAAATATGCCAATTCCATTGAGTGTCTGTCTGGGCATATTCAATTGTAAGGTTAATAATATCAAACACTTGAATATGATGTCTCACTCGTAATGTAGGTTATAAAAGATATAAAGACTTACATTTTTTGACAAAAATATAGTGATCCAGTTAAGTCATTTCATAGCAATTCTGGATGTTTTACTCTCTAACACGTAGACGCCACATTCAAGACACACCTATATAAAGATTTAATTTAGCCCTAAATCTAATATAATATTGGTTTCGGTAGAAACTAGATAACTATTTATATACCAGACGTGTTTCACGTGATTTCATGTTTAGTTAGAAACATATTAGCTCATGTATGGGGCAACCGGCTAAAGTAGACAATCTTGCTGTAACAGTTGACATACCGGCTAACCTACTTGTCAAGTCAAGTTAAGAAACACAACAGTTAATAAATAAATTAATGTAACAGGGTTCATGGAAAATGTCTCCGACAAATGACACTGGAGCGAACTTTAATCAGCATTCTTGTCGTTTAGCCTTGATGGTTACTGTTTCTTACAATTTAAGTAATTAATGTAAACGTGAAAGTTCAAGAGTTACTTAGAGCCAAGTTATTTAAAAAATGTAAGCAAACTGAATCCGGTCATGTTTTGTTCGTATGCCGAAAACTAATTTGTTTTTCGATATTTAAATCGAAAGAAAAATAGAAAAATTTGACTCGAAGCGGGACTCGAACCCACAACCACTGGATCACTAGCCCAGTGCACTTCCAATTGTGCTATCCGAGTACCGCTTAGACTTGTCAAATTTCTCTATCTTATCCTTCGTAGTATACGTCATCATGGGTGACGTGTAGTCACATCTACCGTCAGCGTATTGAACACTTAACGGCATCGAAGTCTCAATTTACATTGAGAATTCATCGATAACAATGTGCTACCCCTTTCTAAATCATTTTTTATTATGCAGAAACGTCTGCTAGCGAATATCGCTAGCAGACGTTTCTGCATAATAAAAAATAATTTGTTTTTGTTCATACTCAAGTTAAATAAGGAAAACATCGTGAGGAAACCGGACTCATCCCAATAAGGCGTAGTTTACCCTGTGTTGGAATTGGAAGGTCAGACGGCATCGGCAGTCGCTTTTGTAAAAACTAGTGTCGACGCCAAAACCTGGGTAAAACTATTTCATCTTGTTACATGACGTGTATTACTTAACGAAGAAAATGGACATGTCCAGTATTGCGTAAAATACATGTATGTCAGTTCTAATTGCAAAAATCGTCACACGCGTATAATTACGTAATAAATAACAGTATTACACTCGGGTGCTGTTAATTGATACTATATGCGCAATTATCTAACATTACGTTTAATATACATGCTATACAATTATAGTCCCGAACAGGAATAGCATTCTCGCTTTAAATTTACATGCATACCTAATACCTACTATAAAATGATTATAGCTAAAGTTACAAAATATTTGTTTACATATGCAGGTATTCTATAAATTCCTACAAATGTATAATTATCACGTTGCTTGTCTATAACAAATAGCTTAATTGTGTTAAATTTAACATGTCTATCAGTTATATGTAGTATAGTGTTATTTAAATATTTAAAAAAAAACCTATATATCAAGATAGAATTGACACAAATAACTGTTATGGACATTATCGTAACTATTTATTTACTCAGTGCTATATTAAATTTAAATTGATCAATTTATTTTTAATGCTTTGGTTTGTATTTCACGCTTTGCTGTGACCAATCGTGTTTTAAACGTGAAATAGGTGTGGCATTGGTTTTAATAATTAAAATATCTAACTAATCTTATCTATACTTATTTAGTACAATTATTATAAAAAAAATGTTTATTGTAGTATTTATAAATTAAATAATTATAGCCTATAAATAAAAAATAATAATTATAGCATATATCTAAATGCATAGATAAGCTTCCGGAAAGGTTTTTGGGTGAATCTAAGTAGCTCACAACTAACTTCACAAACTAATCCTACGGCAAATTTACTCAACGACGTTGATCTATTTCTACAACGTCAACTCCCTTTCAACCAACTCCCTTCGGGATTGTGAAATACTGTCGAAAACAAGTTCAGTCAAACACAGTTCATAACAAAATTCCAAATTTATCTTTCCATTGAAGTTAAAAACAACTGTTAATTTTACGAATATTTGAAAATAAATAACAGTAAAATATATGACACAAAAATAAATAAAAGCAATAGACCTTACGGTTTTATAATGGAGTTGCCGCCACAGACTCTATTTGCAATCTTTTGTGACTTCTTCAGGGTGAAGCCCTCCAGTCCCTCCACAATCTGGGTATTTGAAATCATTTTTATGCTAAGGTTTTTTACTGTTCTTCTTTATTCACATTGATGATGCGATAATATTATAAACATACTTTCCTTCCGAGTACGGATTTTTTAATTTAAAACATAGTTACAACATCAATAAAAACATGTATGAACACAGATCGCAACTGGGGTGTCACGGACGGAAGAAAGCAGCTACCGCGGATGTGGATAAAAAGTTAATTATGTGCCAACTCACAATATGTTCCCCAC
The DNA here is from genome assembly GCA_022674325.2 of Grapholita molesta. Classification (NCBI taxonomy): domain Eukaryota; kingdom Metazoa; phylum Arthropoda; class Insecta; order Lepidoptera; family Tortricidae; genus Grapholita; species Grapholita molesta. The sequence continues at coordinate 9,525,140 of CP053126.2, forward strand.
ATACACGCATTATTGCGAATCGCAAACATACAATTAAGGGTCAATGTCGAATAGCAACCTCGATAATGAAGAACAGTTTTATTTACAATTCGATTCTGGCGAACTTTTCGTGATATGTTTATAAGAGACGTTTACGCCCCTCGCTAGTGGTGACCTAAAAATATCTGACACTGAATCACAAACACTGTTCTATTTCAAATCTTTCGTAAAAATGTGTTGCGGTTGACGACAAACGCGAAAACTCAGAGGGAAACACTTTTAGGAACATTTTAACGAGTATCATAATCTTAACATTAGCGTCATAAGCACTTTACATACGAAGTATTTTCACAATTATATATTTTTAAGCAAATATAAAAAAACTGCGGTTAAAGGATACATCATATCTATCTATACTTCTTCTAGCACTAATGGGTTATGTAACTTATGTATGTAGTCCCTAGTTGGCATATCATCTGAATTTCTTTGTATATAGGTAGGTACAAGATTCCCCATATTGGTTTTCATTATCAAAAAGCTACTGTTTCGAGACAGTCATTGACATGGTTTGAACGATTTGGATAACATACTTATTACTGCTAGGCTAGGGTATCAATGCTACAAATGTGTTACAATCAATCAAATATTATTCCGAATTTACTAAATATTGCGGACACTTTGGCACAAATATAATTGTGCCTTAAGTTCAACCTTTTATTAAATACAAATGTTCACGGACATCAAGTAAATGAACAACCGGAATTGTAATATCTAAGTCATAAAAGTATATACGTTACCAATTCCCTTTGTACCCGTCTGTGCCATTAAAACGCAGACTTAGCCATACCTACGGCATATATAGTATAGTTAAGATGATTATGGTGGCATTTTAGGGTGGGTTTTATTTATTTATTTTATCTTCATTGCACATAAGAAAACCTTAACATACAAAGGGCGAACTTAATGCCATTACTTAATTATTAATTGTATTTATGTGCAAATTACAAGGTGAAATACATACTGGCCCGACGAAGCAATACATCCATTGTATTTAATGTGACATTCTTTGCTTCAGCCAAGTGTTTCGTCCGCTATTAACTATTTAAGACACTTGTAAGCCCCTAAGATAAAACCGCAATCCCATAACAAACGTCACTGTAGACAAAAATCTAGTAATAATGGTGTAAAACACTGTCGTTGTATTCCTACTTATCTCGTATCCACCCGACCACAACAATCGGATTCACTTGACCGCGACGAGGCTGAGTAAATCTTTGTCTTTTATCTATTTAAGGCTCTATCATTATTGAATGATATGACGACTTACGTTCTGCACATTTCATTTAGTAAAGACAACAGATTTTCGAAATAGATAATTTCTTATAAATGTTAAGAATGGTTACAATTCCAACGGAAAATCATTGTAATGGCATATATCTACCTAAAATAAAAAAACGGCATTTTTAGACGCCTCCAATTCGATTCTAATGTAACGGCGACGCCACTACAAGTTTGTGTCGTGGGAATATCTGTCAGTGTCATAGGGATCATGATTCGCCGCGACGAGTATAATAATATTAAAGAACATACATTACAATGCGCAATTAAAAACAGATTGATGTTGTTGTAATTAACGTTCAAACTTACATCATTTGTGCATACATATTACATCAACAGAATAAATAATGAACTTTGGGAGCTACAATATACAGTATTATTACCTTATTTTATAATCAATCGCGAGTTATTTATGTAACTCGATTTAATTTAATTGCTTCGAGCCGTTCTTAAATTTATCTGAATTGTTTTACAAACGAAAAGGAAATATTTATGGGATAGGTGAGTCTAGTTGATACTAACATAACAGTGTGACCGGACTACACTTAACATTTTTTTACACTAGAACTGTATTTCAATACTGTTATTTTACACTTTTGATATATATTTCTATTTACCACTTTACTAACCTTAGTGTTTTCAATGTCTTATTTTTGCGTCCTACTAACACTACTATGGACATTGATTCGAAATAACAGTATTTCATAAACTAAACCTTTGTGTAACTTAAGCCTGTAAGGCTTTGTTAGATTGTGTTTCATTTCAGGTACTAATGTACCAAATGTGAAACAATAAGGTAATCCTTATTTTACCTTGCTCTGGCCTTAGTTCAAAGTATCAGAATGGGTTATACCAAAAAAAACTTAGGGGTTAAGAGTAACTAAATTTAGCTGACTAGTACATACTAAAGTAACGATCACTGCGCCAAGCCGCAGAAAGGCAGAAGGACATTCGACTACGACCTTAATTTTTCTTAAGTAATGTTGACAATATAAAGTAAGCACTTTGCAGCATTATAATAATGATGGCCGGAAACAGCAAACAAGCGTACGGAAAACGGAGCATCCTTATAGTTTTAAATACGCTATTGTTTTAGTACACGTCGGATACATTAAGAAAATAGGACTCCCTTGCGTTCAAAAATTGTTGTCAAATGCGTGAAGAGGCTAAGATTATACTTACTGCATGAGTACCATGACATTGGAACAAGAAACTTCCACCTCTTCAAACTGTTTAATGTTTTTCTGTAAACAATCTCACAAACTACATATTGGTTAGGCTTTTCGATCGTATTGTACGTAAGACAAATTATTTCTGAGTGAACGAATTTTTACACTTGACTGTACAACATGAATTCATTCAACGTCAAGATCAAGACAAAATGTGGGCGGTGCTGCCTATAAACAACTAAATAATACAAGGAAACATACATAAATACAAATAATATTAAATATACTATACAATACACGGTGATATGTGGGGTTAATGTGATTATTGACGATGTTATTTTAACCTATTGTCGTTGAGTTGCACATTTTACACGTTAAGAAAACGCGTAAAATTTGTGGTTGGCATATCAGTAATTCGATTACCATTGCCTTGTTTGCAAATATGTACTAACTAAACACAAATGATCTTGCGTTTTAATAATTAACCGTCGCGCATATTTAAAAAAAACTTAATATGCTGATACTAAATAGCATTGGGATTGTTAAAGATATCTGCTTCAAAATTGAGTTGTAAGATTTAACCCAAACGTACTTACATATTTACATATGTACAGGTCGATTCAAGAGAGTTGGCGTTGGAGAGTTTAGAGTTCAAAACTCGCGCCCATCTTGTGAATCAACCTGCAAGTTGCACTTAACTTACATTGCAAGTTAAATATTTTGTTAAGTGGCTATAAGTTAATATTGTCTTCGGTTGCCGCGATAATTACTCATGAAATAAAACAACTAAAACGGATTAAATCGCGTACTAATTTAAACTTGATCCCGACGCTTCGAACCTGGTGGACACCCTTGTTTTATTTCATGGCTATAAGTTTTTTTTAAAGAATATTGTTCTTTTTTTAAGTGCCTATATGTTTTTTATTTAAGAATATTGTTCTTACAGACTCCGAACACACTACGCCTGAAACTATGAATTTGGATATAACAAATCTAAATAAATGGGGATTAGTCATTTTTTCAGAATAAATATACAAATTTACTGTTAATTGTAGTCAATATGCCCTAGATACTCATAATATCAGTTAATTAACAATAATTAAAAATGACCTACGCTACGTGACGATTAATCTTGCTGATTTAGTGCAACATATTAAGGGAGAACGAAGATCGATTTTTATTACTGACAGACAACTAATAGTTTGGTAAACAGCCAACTGCTCATGTAATAATATATGTAGGTACGTTGTGTACATATCTAAACCTTAACCCATTACAATAAGGTGTAATACACTATTATGCCCTTAACTGTACGTCCCCTTTAATTGCATTGAATCTTATTAATCACAAACAACATCTAATTAAAACTTGAATTTTATCTAAGTTTAAATACCCCTTCAGTCATTCGCTTTATTACTTAATTACAATAATTTATTGTTACCTAAAATAACACAGAAGTTTATATTATTAAGTTTAGTAACTAATATTTAGTATTTACTATAATAAGACTAAAATACTTCATATGGTCTACGTACTCGTAAATTACTTTCATTTCATCGTCATGGTGTAAACACACCCAAAGTTCTGGGACACTCCCGGGCTTACTCAAAAAGGTCGCCACATGTCCCAACTCCAAAACGTCTCTAAAGCGTGAATATTTATAGACGTCGCTCTTAGTAGAAAGTGTTAATTTTCTAGGAGACTTACTCGCAGTAGGTGGGCAAAAAATATTTATCTTTAGAAATAGTACTTACCTACGTATATAGGTATCGGCAAATAGCATCCATGTATTTTGGTTTCTAGGGAACAACATATACTTATCTCTTATCTTCAATACGTGCTTAAATTTTTTTGCTAATTTAACTCTTGAATCTCTTTGTTTTAATTAAATCGGCTTCTTTGGTAATCGTTTTTAATTTAGATATGCACTAATATGTTACCACGGAACTGATCTGAATATGTATGCAGTTGGAAGGAAACCCTACAGAAACCTGTTAGCAAAAAGTGTGCAAGGGCTTATTAGAAACATCTTTTCTAGCGATATATGCACAAAGAACTACCTAAGGCATATTATATTGCATAAATATTTTTTATCATAAAACTTGATTATTTCCTAATTGAAAGGTAGCTTCAATAGTAAAATTTTCAATAACAAAATAATGTGCGTAAGAACCAATATGTACCTATCTATTTATTCATATAAACCTAAAACAACATTTAAAAGCAAAAAAAAAACAATTGCTAGTAATTTCATCATAACTTGAATAGATGTCGCAAGAAATACTCAAAATAGGACACAAAAGGAAAACAACTATTATAAATCCTTCTTCCGCTTAGACGACTCTATGAATCAACTCGAACTCTGTTAGGTTCAGACCTGGGCATGGCACCACTTGTAAAACCAGTGCCAACTTATGATGAAAAAACTGATTTTACAGCCAAATGTCTTCCTATTAAATTCGGTTTCAGAATAGAAGGCGCCGGATACAAGGCTAGCCTGTTTTGGCATGATTTCAAACGGTTTTAGTAAACCTTAAGTTAACGTCGTAGACACAGCAATACTTATAAACCTTTTGTTTGAAATGATATAAACGCATGGTTTTTTACATGTCTCCAAAAAACTTACGACCTATGCTATCTTGAACGATACTTAGACGATAACGATAAAATAACAGTATGATTAAGTTAGTAGATTATATTTCAATAAGTTAAATTAACGCCAAACATGATTCATGAAGCTCTGTAAGTCTGTGCACATTTCTGGTACTAGGATTAGGTACTAGGATTTTAACACAAGATCGTTAAAAATTCTTCCTGGTCTAGTTGATGAATACGTCTTTGTAGATTTTTTAAATCCTTTCTTCCACATATCTCAACCAAACAAACAAACATTTAGGTATCCTTTAGAGTCTGGAGGATACCTAAATGTTCCAGACGTAGAACGAGCAGAAAGAGGCTGTTTGTTAGTTTATTTTTTTATTAGTATCAGTTTTCTAAAAGGTGTTGTCCTATTTGATTGCCCTTTTCAGGAAAAGTTATGACCACCTGGTCATTGATGCACTTGTGGAAGAAGCACAGATGTTTCTTAGATAGATTAGATTTCTTTAACAGTTAGCTCTTTTTTAGCGTAACTTAGTTGAGGTTTCCTCGACTCATTTAGATTTCATTATTATGAAATCTTTACATTATAGTATAAATCTTTATTACACATTTGTAATATAATGAAATAAAATCAGGTATCTGTATTTGACAAGACTTGCCTGTTGTTATCATAATGGCCTGTCGTTGTCCGAATCCGCACTGGCACATCGCCAACGGTTCACACAGCGATAATACCGTCATCGAGTATTATATCCCCAGAATCTTAAGCCATAACCCTTGATTAGCCCATGACACAAAAAATAAAATGTTTTTCACACAAAAGAGCATCCTATCCTAACTCAACATTGATTTTGACGTCATCTTAAAACCTATGACTCAAACAAACCGCGCCAAAAGCGTTTATCTTAAGCAAACACGGTTATCTTAGCTTCACACGGAGGGAACGGATTATAATCTAATCTATTTGTGTTTTGTGTTCCAGGCATTCGGTGGACTCGGTCGCGTCGTATTCTAGCCAGAATCACGTTGACCGCATAAGGACACAGAACTTCTCAGCGGCTTCTTGTCAAGACGAAGGCGACTTTGGATCGATTAAGACGAGCCTCTTCAGGCGCTCTTCGTCCAACTTAGAATACCCTCACAAAAGACCGGAAAGTGTCACGTCCAACACCAGCTCTACAAGAAGCCGCCTTCGAGAACTTGTCGAAAGGAAATCGAACCAGGAAGAACACAAAACCGCAGCAAACACCGTCGGTGATATCCAGTATTTTGAAAATCCTACTGAAACTTTGGAGTTCGACAAGCGGAGAAATTCACTCGAATCCAAAAAAAGTCAAGAAGAACGCCCAAAAAAACGGAAGTTAAGTAAATCCAAAGAGAAGGATAAGGACATTTGCGAAAATAAGAACAAAAAACACGAGAAGTACCAAAGTAAGTTAGCAGAATATTATAAGCTTCCAGTCCAATTACCACAAGACGAATTTTACCAACATTTAACACGGTCGAAAGCAGCAGAAGAACTGCTTCAAAAAAGATTTTCAAATTCAGATACCGAATTCAACGGAAGTTACGGCAGGTTGTGCAAGCACAAAGAACCAGAAGGCTCCAATTTACGTCGAAGTCGAAGTTTAGCAGTTATTAGGGAAGAAACCTTCACTGATTTACAGATTCAAAATCACGCCAAGAGTAAACGGTCTCAACTGATTCCTCGAGCTCGCTTATTCGACAAACCTTGCTTCAAAGACAGGTATATATGAACATATTTATATAACAATTAAGCCACGTGCAATTGTGACACTGTTATTTACATCGAATATTGCTTAAAAAACTTAGATAGTCAAGATAAATCGCTTACGGTTATTTATATGTAGATAGATATACGTTTATTCAATATAGAACACATTACAAACACGTAAAAAATATAAATCAAGTGTTCACAATGGGTTCAGCAATCGGTGCTAGAGAGAAAAGGCCCCGACTCAGCAATCTCAGTACAATGTTGCCAAACTGCAAGTAGTACTCGCAATTTATAACGTTGTTATAAATACTATATTAATAATTACTAAGTTTTCCCGAACTTATGTTCGAATTTGATATGTACCATTCGTTTTTCGGTGACAGAAAACATCGTGACCAAACCGGACTAATCCCAATAAGGCTACTTTACCCTCTGGGTTGGAAGGTCAGATAGCAGTCGCTTTAAAACTAGAACCTACACAAAATCCTGGGATTAGTTGCCAAGCGGACCACAAGCTCCCATGAGCCGTGGCAAAATGCCGGCACAACGCGAGGAAGATGAACTTAATTTCATTGCTTACTGACTTTTATTGAACTACGCATAGAGTAAAGCCTTAAAATCAGCGGCCTAGTTAATGGTACTTTATGTTTGACGATTTGACGTTTATTTTAGAATTGAGTTTTGTTTTTCGCAATAGCTACATGGAATATTATTATCATAATCATACAATGTGTTTAAAAATGCCGGGACAACGTTAGGTAAAAAAATGTGTGTGGATACTTATGTTAGAGCTGTTAACCACGTATAGTTATTGCATGATTACTTGTTACTCAAACACTGAGTCTATCTGTCTATAGTAAAAAAATATAGTAGAATTCATTTTTTTTCACTTCACATTCACTAGAAAAAAAAAGATACAAATAATAATGTATGACTTTTTTCAGGTTGCCCGGACGTGCAAAATACCAAACCAAAGAAGAGGTATTGGAAGGCATTTACATTGATAGCACCGCGTCTTGCTTTGGAGCTATAAATGGTCAAAGAGACAACGACAATCAAGTTGAAAACACCGATCGAAAACCTGAAAAAGAAGACGCCGTATCGCGAAACGAAAGTCACCACTCCAGATCTATTAGCGGTAGCTGGCCCAATTTGAACGACGATTTGAAACCAACTAATCTCTCAGAAGACAGTATTGGACATTCTCGTAATCCTAGCGAGATAGACAGTTTAGATTCAAATTACGTCCGAAAGCATTATAATTTTGAAGCACATCTTAAAAATTACAAGGATAGTTCCCCAGATTCTGATCGATCGGCGGTGACTCCGGATCGCAATAAATCTCTATACATAACAGATCACGATACAGACCAAGAAGACAGAGATCGATCTAAAAATAATACTCCCAAATCATTCACCAACGATAGTTTATCAATCACTCATAGTGATAAGGATAAGAAGGAATTAACAGAGTTTGAGAATGTAAGGGACGCAGACTCCTATGACGAAATTTCTATTAAAAGTAAGAGAAACGTAGACCCTAAAAGCTCTGAACCGGAAGACTTACAAATAGAAAAAGATACTAAAGATGCAGAAACGCAATCAGTAGTATCAGAGAACGACGGCACGATATCGAGTCCACCAGACAGCATCACGTCATACATATCGATTTCAATAGCATCGTCCACAGACAAATCACATAAACTAGAATATTTGGCTAACTCGCTGGCAGAAAAGATCGATGAATACTGCGAGTCCCAATTTAAAGAAAACGCGTCGGTCGCATCTCATACTATAAATTCAGAAAACAATAATACAGAAAGTGATCCCATATATACACAAGTCAATAAAAAGAAAACATTTGCTGACATTCGGAGAAACTCTTTCTTAAGCAATAAAAGCAACATATTTAACGAAATACCGAAGAAGACAAATAATGAAGTATTTGTGAGTAACACGTACATAGAGTGCGATAATTATTCAACTAAAAGCAATTGCACTTCATCAAAAAATATTACCACTGAACCATTTGTAACAACTTTAATAGAAAATCAATATTACTCTTTGCCTGACATTAATATCAGCAAATGTTTAAGGAAGTCAGAAAGAATTGACGCTCAACTACGCGAAGAAGATCAAGAAGATATACCGTGTGAAAATACATACGAAATAGCTCAAACACATTTCAGAGAAATTTTGTCCACTAAAGGTAATGAGAATTACGGACAATTAAATAAAACGAATGTCAATAATAATCATAACCTTTCCAATAAAACCAGTGTTTACCTACCTGAATGCAGAGAACCTCAGATAATTCAAAACTTTACTAAACTAGAAGACGACTTGAAGTCTATCATAACTGTAGACAGCTCTAACGCAGATGACAAAGATCCCAATTTCTACAGATCAGACTCTCATCAAAACGAAAGGGAAATAAATGAAATTGAAGGTACTATTAGGAACAATAAAGTAATCACTAAGTCTGAAAGTTTAAAACTAACAACAAACTCCATATACAGACCGGAAATTAACATCGCAAAATCGTATTCACACGACAACATCAACAAATCTGCCTACGATAAAAAAGCACGTCAAGGAGTACGTAAACATTATTCATTACGGCAGCGTGATCCTACAGAAGACGATATACACCGTTTGCCGAGTCCAAGTACCGTTGAGCGACATGTAATAAGACCTTGTGACTCTAATGTTAAAAGTTTAGCAAGTGTTGGGGAAGGAAACAGTACTCCGTTGCTATCTCGTGTACAGTCTTTTAAAACATCCGCTGAATCAAACATAGCAATTGTGCCTTTGAGTGGCCACCAAACTATAGTGATCGATCCGCCCCTCACTCAAGAGTCGAAAGACAATAGCATAAAACCAATCCCGAAATTAGAAACAACCACAAATCATTTTACCGCCCATGTGGAGAACCTCTCGAGAAAGGAATCGACTAAGCTGCCCAAGGTAACTGTAAACGATAAAAATATAGAAGGAAAAAATAAAAACGGATTAGTAGACAATTCTAGTTACTGGATTCCTAAAGATCCATTCATAACAATTAAATTAAATAAAGTTGTGAAGACAACCATCCCACAACTGAAAAAAGATAATTGTGAAAAAGTTATCGGCGTACAGTATAAATTTGAAAAACCGCCACCCAGGTTAATAATCAAGGACGATAAACAAACACAAGATAAGGAAAACTTAACTTTTGCGAAGGAAAACCCTAAAATGACTCGACCGCAAATATTACAAGTAACAGACTCGAAAAATAAAAAGCAAATGGAGTTAAAAATTGAAAACAAGAAAATAGTTACGGGCGATGTTACAGGAGTCGGGCATACATCTAAAACAGACATAAATGTCGACTTAAAAGAAGAAATAAAAGAACCGAGAAGCGACAATGCGGTTAAAGAAAAATTGAACAACGCAATTAAGACTGACATTGAATATCAAGAAAAATTGCATTCTGTCAAAAATTATTGGTCAAAATTGATAGATAAGTCACCAGATAATACTGACAACGGCAGAACAGAATGCAAACTAAAAACCAACGAAAATGTTGAAGATGAACCTGCTGCTGTTACTGTATCGGAGGGAGGTACACAGGAAGTATCTGAAGGTTCGACTGAAATTTCAGTAGGTAATATAATTAAATCTTTAGAAAGCGTCAAAATTGTTGATAGCATACGCAAATTGAGTCAGACAAAAATACAATTATGGAAAGATGAATCTGAAAAGGTTAAAAGTGACTCTGAAATTGAAGAAACTGCTGTTAAAAAGATTGTCAAGGATTGTGCAAATAATGTTTACGAGAAACCAATAATGAAAACTAAAAAAACAGAACTAGATTTATGTCGAGACACTCCAGAAATCGAAATAGTAGAGCTGAGTTGCGACGACAATCAAAATCAAAAAACCCAAGCCACACTTATAAAAGCTAAAGGTTTTGATAAAGAGTGTGATGAATTTGACCACGTTCGGTATAAAGTAATGAAATCGGAATTATTTAAAAATAGCATGATTGCTAACTACCGAAAAGAGGCTCAATTTGATGGCTTATTACAATACTTACAAGATTACAGCTTTCAAGAATTGTTGGTGAACAATAATATAGTTATTATTGAACCTGTAAGAACTAAAATTGAACCGGTTCCTCGAAACCAAAATAACCCTGATACTCGTAAAATACCACCAACATTACTAAAGAAAAACGATAACTCTTCTAGCCATGTCGACCGATCTAAAAATGCAATTCGTCGTCATTTTTTTTATCACCCTATTCGTGTGAATAAAGAAATAATTGAAGAAGAATTACCAAATCCAGACACAGTCAAAAAGGTACGGAATTTATTTGAAGATACTCTTAAAATGAAGAGTCCAATGACTATGACGCAAGATCCGCCTTTAGTAGAAGAGACAGTCGGTTTGACAAGACGTGCAACATCATACAGAAACTTGAATGAAGAAACTAAAGGCAGTAAAATTGGAGGCAGAAAGAAAGTTATCAGACAGCTTACTATCGACACAAACTTTGGTAACAAAAAGTGGGATAATGCCAGTCTTTCAAGTGGAGTATCTAGTGGTGATCTAAGTTCAAGTAACGACTACGAAAACGACGGCTTAAGCCCTTACTCGAGCAAGAATTTAAAAGATAACGTATACAGTTCTAGTGACGAATATCTTTGTGATTCTGTAAGCCACGATTTTTGTTGCGAAAGTCAATATGTAAGCCCGGACATAATGAAAAAGATTAGAGATTGTGGTACATCGGTAACTTATTACGGAGGAAAAGTATTAAACTCAAAACCAGGTTCAACAGTTAGTCCGATGACTAAGGCAATAATGGAAGAAATAAAAGGATTGCAGAAAAATTGCAGCCGAGACTGTTACTCTTGTCAGACTAAATGCCGAGGAGACAAATGTTCATGTTTGGCAACCGATAAACATAAACAAGTACTTTCTGAAAAACAGAGTTCTAATGCATCGTCGGATTCTGGAAACCCCGATCCCGAGAAAAACAAACGTACAGACAGTTTTCCCGGTTTTAAATTCAAATTAGTGAAATCTAACAGCTGCAGCAGTAGACTTGAACTGACGGGTACTGATGATAATAAAAACCCTCGTATGAAATACAGATCACCTAGCAAGCAAAGAAAGGCTGATGATCCTCCTCTTATAACTGACGACGAAAACTCCGTAAAAAACAAAATATGTCGACTAGAGAGTTACAATAAAGGTATCGCCAAAACTCCATTTGAAAATAAAGACAACGAAGATAAAAAAATTAAACACGCCCCTTCAATAAATAATAAATTAAATGAAGGTATAATAAAGCAAAATATTGTACATCCACAACAAGCTATACAAGTGGACTCGGTCAAAGAGGAGAGAGAACCTGAAATTATTGAAAACAAAAATGAAACAACCTTTGACCCTAAGTCGGCAGATCCCCACAGTTTTGAAAAGAAATATTATTACGTGAATGAGAACTTAGAGCAGAGCAAAGTTACACCAGGAAAATTTGGAGAGATGGTGTTCGAAGAGTTCGAAGTTTTAGAATCATGTTACGATAGTTTAAATAGTAATAAATCATTAAAATGATTCATTATACCTTTAAGCTTTTGCTGACATAAATTGTGATCTGTTTTCGATTAATACTATTAAATTATTGCTTGTAAATGTAAAACATAGTTATAAATATGTAGTTTAATGTGGATCTATATTTAAATTAGTTAATTATGTCCCATATTATGTAGATGCGTCTATTACAGCATTTCCAATTGAAGAATACCGTAGTCTTGGTGATGGTTTCTGTGTATTAAAATGTAACTTTGAGAAGTTTCGGCGTGATTTATTAAACTTTTACCCTAAAACCTTACCGTCAGATTTGTCATGATCAACTTTTGAAGGCGATTTGGATCCGTGGGCGCATACGCTCGTGAAAAAGGGCCTTCGAGCCGGTCGCCACCTTCGACACCATGACTCCTGTACAAAATACACTTATTTTAGAAAATGAATATGTAAAGCATAATTAAACGTTTCTACAAGGCACACTAATTGGGTAAACATTTTTTATGAAAACTCCCGTTAATCAAGAGGAAGAGAGGGATTCAAACAATGCCTGTAAAAAAGATAGATATGTACTACAAAGTATTAGGACGAATCGGCTACCTTATGAATCTGAATCAATTTTTATTTCATTGTCATTGGACGCCTTGTCTTGCTTTAGTCAATTAACTGATATTTATAATGCAGGAACCTAAAGTAAAGGTCGGTTTAGAGCAATTAAGCAGTCATTGAACTCTTAAAGTTGGTTTGCATTCCGTGGTACTGAATATTTGATTTTTTTTTTAAATATAGAACTACCTATGTCACATATATAAATAAAGGGGTTACTAGTAAATAATATGCAGTAAGCATTGTATGTGCGGTGCACTATATAATAATGATACCTGGGATAACTCGGGGCATCTATAAGTGCGTGAACAAATATTTTATCGATAATAAAATATATCGATGTTAATGACAACATCTAAACTTTATTAGACATAGAAAAAACTTTTTTGTCATTTTGTAAAAAAAAATTAAAACGGGTATTTACATGATTATTTTAAAATAGTTTTCATAATATACAATCATTTTTTTTTCCATGTTCGTCGGTATTAATGATTATGCCCTGAGTTATACCAGGTAACGGTTATTACTATTTACTGATTTAAAACTCTAGTAATAGAAATTAGTGACATATCGAGTAGTAATATATATCGTCATTTTTTATCAATATCAAATCCCTATAATTTGCCCCGTGTTGTCCCTGGTCTGATAATAATAAATCTTATTTGTTTTTATTAGATAGGTATACCTAATTGGTCTGCCTCTGCCTCAGCAGAGCAGCCAGAGGCAGACCAAAGAAGAGATGGTAAGATATCCCAGATGTTTTTTGTAACAGTTTATGTAACAGCTTTAACAACATAGGTTTCATAATTTATCCAAATACCTAGAGTTCTAAAAATGGACATCATGAATTATGCAAAACGTTGCTGACTCTGACCTCCACCAATGACAAACTGCCAGAAGTCTGGTAGTAATAGCATAGCACTTTTTCTTATGCAAGCCGCAGCCAATACAGCTTTTTGTTTTATTCACTAGCTGAAGGAATACTGCTCAACCGTCCATTTTATGTACTTAATATCTTTCTAGTGACTATCATATTGATTGTAATTGTGACAGCCCTGTCAATGTTCACCGCCAGAGTTTCAAAAATATGTACCAAGCAACTCTATTGTACAGTAAATAAAGTTGTAGGACATATTTATAAAAGGATTCTTTCGGTATGTATTTTTGCACTTGACTGTACGTAACTCAATTTCCTTAACTGTATACTGACTATCTATACTTCTATACCATTATAAAATTTAAACATCAAAACAATAAATCAGCTGTGGCAGAAACAAATTAAGACCAACAGATAAACAAATACATATCAGGTAGTGTATGTTAGGCAGCACTCTATATTACTTTTACTTAAATAATAATAACTTTACTTTTGTAACTAATAACTATTTTTATAACTATACTTTTATTTAAATACTCTCTCTCTTATTTAGAACTCCATAAGCAATTACATTGCCAATATAACTCTCCTTCCTTTCAGCTCATAATCCCAGGCAATAAATTATATCAGAATTCATACAATCATCAGGATATATGGAATGGAAAATCTTGTAATAGAAAAAATATTTTAATTTTAGTTTTGCTAAGTTATAATGTTTAATGTTATGGTGACTTTCATAAAACTCCAAATACAACATTGCAAATGACTCAAGGGCAAGTTATATAGGTAGTAGTATTTCGAAGTACATTGTTAACTTTATGACAACTTCCTATACCCTGCCAGGGTCCATGTACCTAACTTACTGTAATGTAAATGAAAATAATAATCTCTAAGTATCTCCCTTTCTATCTTCCCCACTTCTAAACATCTGTACATTCACTTGGATACTGCAGAAAAAATAAACATAATAAATGTAGAGGTATTTATCTGATTCTAGGCATGTCATGTTTGACCCTCTGATATAAATTAGACACAACATGACAGATAATCCAACCGGGGATCAATGTATGCCTTATCACTCCATTATATTTAATAAAGAAAAAAAAACATTCTCATTTGCATACAAATACCTATCTTTTATATTAAATACTATTGGATATTGATCATCACAGGCATTTTTTAATTCAAAAATAGTTTAGATATTAACAAATAAAACCTGGCAGTTAAACCCCCAACATTTTTTTTAATTTCTCCAATTGTAGGTACTTTAAACCAAAAAAATATATAACTTGCATCCCATGAGAGCTATCCCAGAACTTGATAGAAAATATAACTTAAATATCAATCTAATAAATATGTATGTATGGTTTATCAATGTGGATTTAAAAAAATTGTGATACCTATGCCTAGAACACAGTAAATATACACATAATTAAATTATACAAATGTTTCCCTGATAATGAGAAATAATAAGAGAAATTTTATTTTTATTTTCTTCAAAGCACAATTTTTTTATAAAAAAATACTTATAAATTATAAATAAAAGCAACTAATATGTTCAATAATATCATCAAGCACCTTTATCATTGTTAATTTGCCTAAGATAATATTATCTTGTCAACTACAAGAACATAATGAGCTGGTTTAAAAAAATCCAAAACCCAATAAGAAATTAGTAATATGTATGAACTGAATTATTTAGACTCCAATTCGTAGATGAAAATAATAAAATCTAATAAGGTAAAAAATATCAATAAATATTTCTATGACGTTTCACAGCTGCTTTTAAGAATCCAAACATATACCGTATTTATGTATATCTAAATTTACTACACGTGCATAATGGAACAGTCTTCATCAGATATATCGAAGCTGTGGAGGTGATCCCAAATATCTGAACATACACTCTATCGCCTTGACAATAGAGGCGTTGTTCAGATATTTGAGACCACCTCCACAGCTCCGATATATCTGAGGCGAGTGAACAATCTTTCAAAGGAATACTTTGGGAAACTGTATGTATGCACATACGTAAATTTAGAAATCGTTTTAATGATAATAGAAACTTACCCTGTTATTTGAAAAATCCCTAAATATTGGCGACACACACAAACCACGATTTAATTCTAATTTTGCTAAAAGTCGGCACCTCGAAACACACACCGTCGACGCCATCTTTGCACTACGTATGTATAAGTACTAAATATGTGTAATCACTCGCACTGAATTGTAGGCGCCACGAAACACCGGTAAAGTATAAACTTTATTTTAACCTGTAAAAAATAATATCTTTAATGAAATTGTCAGTAAAAGTACACAAACAAATCATATTCAATTAGAATATTTTTCGACACAAGTTTATATTTCAATGAAACAGTGCTACATAGTAACTTTATATTAGAACCATTACTTTTGAAATGATGAAGTATAATTTACGAAAATAAAACTATACAATGAACATCAACCTAGTTTACTATAATTCAATTCTATCAAATCTAGTCCCGATTTTGTATTCCCTAATCCCGCCTTTTTTTCGTGATTGGTGCTCTTGTAAATTACAGCTGCGTTCACCTGAAACCATAGATTTGAATTTAATAGGCTAGTTGACTGGTTTTTTTTTTAATTCTATAAAGCGATCCCCTTCGTTCTAGGGATGAAATGTCTGTATAAGGTATAAGAGGTGTATGGGAGTAATTGCCTTAAAACTACACAAAAGCCAAAAATGAGCGTCTAAGTCTGACATTCGTATTTCCTGCGAAAACGCTTCTTACAAAATGATGAGAACGTATGACGTCACTTATTCCTAGCTGCGCTTTCTTAAGTATGGAAAAATAATAATTTCTTGATATCTTTAAATCAAACAAGTATTTTTTTTTATTGCAACCGAGCAGTCGGATTGCCTGGTGGTAAGCAACACCA
The DNA here is from genome assembly GCA_022674325.2 of Grapholita molesta. NCBI lineage: Eukaryota > Metazoa > Arthropoda > Insecta > Lepidoptera > Tortricidae > Grapholita > Grapholita molesta. Next base: position 9,541,944 of record CP053126.2, read on the forward strand.
GGGGAGTCACAAGCGCGTTGCCGGCCTTTAAAGGGGGTTGGAGCTCTGGGAACCTTACTCGCCATCAGGAAAACAACACTACATACCTGAAAGGTAGGAGTGCTATTATGGCTGTGGTCTTCTGTAAGGAGGAGGTACTTCCCCAGTTGGGCTGCCCCAGATTCAAGCGTGATGGTCATCGCTGTGCCCTACCTCTCATTGTTGGACGTAGTTTAAGGACATACCCGGGTCCGGGTATTTGTATTCAACTTTATTTTTAATTGATTATATTCGTCATTGTGAACCAATTTCACTTAATTTTGTTGCAAAATGTAATATGTGTTAACATCCCTATTTGTTATCATTTTTCACAGTTATGTCTTGTAATAAACTGTTTGATATATTTTCTTTTGGGACTATGCATATGGTGTACTTAAAGATTTGATGGATCACTGTTTTGAAAAAATAAATCCACCGTAGTTTCTTGACGGTATCTTCTCAGGTCAGGGTATAGGGTTGCAACCGGTGGTAGATTTTACTTTGACGTTCATAAGTGCATTTATAATATACCTAAATTGAAAAATAATAATCTTTTACTTATCTTTTTTTTTTTACTCTCAAAGCTGGAGGTATATAAGCAATTACAATAGTTTTCTAGTTTTCTTGTGTTTTCAACCAAAGTCGTGATTATGTATACAGAATAAGCTTATATTTTTGTTGTAAAAGAAAACTACATTGAACCGTTACATTTTGGGCTGCAAAAGGGAAAGTATCTTTGTCCCTTACTGGCGTACGCGGATGCGTGATTGCGTGCTCCAGTCATTATTACTCCTAGACGTCACGAGATTTCTAAAATCCTGAAAGAATGAATCGGACCGACCATGAGAGTGGTCAGAGTGCTCAAAACGCATATCGGACCAAAGCTCTTGGCCCGATACATTGCCCGATACCGCAAACATCGAAGTTCGTATATTTCGTTCGACTCTTTTACTCCAATTAAGGTCTTATGAGCGCAACAGAAACAACCGTCCGAAATTTATTTATATCGTTTTTGTGGCCGCGCCGTAGATATAAATGATTATTTTTAAAAATTGGTTTATAGAACATTTAGTATGCGTTTTTGATATGTTCTCAAACAGTTTAATTGTTGACATCCAAAATGACATGACAACTTCTCTCATCTCACCGCGATTGTTTCGATTGTCACGTACGGTACCGTTTGAAGATATTTATTTGTAGCAATGGCTATACCTGATTACAAACTTAGTGCAGTTTTATATGGTCATTCTCTAGACGTGCGTTGTGTGGCGAATGCCAAAGAATCCTGTATATTGTCTGCCTCCCGCGACCGGACCGCTAAACTATGGCACCCTGAAGGGTTAGTGTTTTTGAACAATCATCTCTCAACTTTGGTTCAAAATTGCTATTTTTTTGTGTAATAAAATTGTGTTAAGCAATAAAAGCATTTTTATCTGTTCTAATCAGGGTTAAGGATTTCATCAACGCAGTCACTTACAAAGGGCACAAAAACTTCGTTTCATGTATTTGTTGGCTGCCGCCTTGTGAAGCTTTTTCGGAAGGTATCGTTGTAACCGGCAGCAACGACAATACAATTTTAGGCTACAATTTGCAAGACGGTTGCATTGTGTTGACTCTGGAAGGTCATGAAAATGCAGTGTGTAGTGTTACACCTGGTTCTGTATCAGGAATTTTGTTAAGGTATGTTATTATTATAACCAAATAGCTAAATTCCTGTGCTCGGTTTAAAAATAATTTATACCTTTCAGTTCAAGTTGGGACAGTACAGCTAAAGTTTGGAATGTCAATAATGTCAGCCCTACTGCCATTACATTGAAAGGGCACCAGGCGGCAGTGTGGGCAGCGGTGGAGCTAGGCAATGGGACTTATGCTACAGCCTCTGCTGACAAGTCTATAAAGATTTGGAAGAAGGATGGAGCTCTAGTTACTACTCTGACAGGTAATTCCTTATTAAAAAAACAATTGACTGGTTTCATAGAGAATTAAGAGAATATTCAGACTTAATATCTATAAGTTTTATGTAAAAAAAAGGGTGTCCCATGTAGATGTAGATGTAGTGTAGGGACGCCTGGCCGGACTCAGGCAGGCTGTTGATCGCCTGTTGCAGTCATTCAGCCCAGTTCCCTGTAGTTGGAGGTGCAGGTTACTGTTCCGGCTGCATTCCCAAGCCATTGGTGTCATGTAGTAAATGTTTTGTTTATCAATTATGTGCTAAATCTATCTCCTTGTTAAATTTTTCATGTCATACTCAATAACCTTATTTGAAATATATGAATATGTATTATCCAGTTAGGCTGTGTAAAGGAGTCTCACATTTGGTTCTAAAATTTCATTGTAAATGTACTACAAATCTGTGAATGAAGGTTGGCAACCCTACCTACCTAGCATAGGCCTCTCCAAAGCCAGATGAGCTTTATGTGGCAACAAGACTGGCTATGTCTGAATTTAACTGTGGTTCTAATTTTCTGACTGACTGATTCACTGATTTGTCTTTCTAATTTTGATAAAAATAGTTATGTTAATCATTGTTAGAGTTATATGAGCCAAGAAATAATAAATATACATAATTATTATGTCAAACAGGTCACACTGACTGTGTGCGAGGGCTGGCTGTGGCTAGTTCAGACTCATTCCTGAGCTGCTCCAATGACGCCTCCATCAAACTGTGGGCCAACAAAGGAGAGTGCCTTAACACTTATTATGGACATTCAAATTATATTTATAGGCAAGTTACATACAACTATAATTATTACATAATTATATATAAATTGCATATTAAAACGTAATTGATTAGAAATTTTTTACAAGAACATGCAGCTTACACAAAAACAACATCCCACAAACAGTTTACATTGTTTGAAATGGTTCTGTCTTATAGAGTAGTTTCAAACTAATTTTATTTCATTTTTGTAGAGTTACTCAATATATCAGTTTGCAGTTATACCTCCTTGTTAGGATAACAAAATCCTGGGCCACATTTTAACTATTTGCATTTGCATTCCCTAAGTTTAACGTAGAATCAAGCTTAGTGCAAAGCGCTTTCCATATGCCTGTTGTTTAACTTTTAATTGTAGGTTAATGTTAATTTTTAATTTTCATTGACAGTATAAGCATTAACCCAGGCCTCAACGGCTGGGCGACGTGTGGCGAGGATGGCTCGGTGCGGCTGTGGGCGGGCGGCGACTGCGTGCGTGAAATCCGTCTACCTGTGCACTCAGTTTGGAGTGTGGCATGCATGGACAATGGCGACATTGTTACTGGTAAACTTTAAAACACATTTTTTCATAATATTCAATTTGAGAAAAACAAAGCTTAAATAAATGAGGTTGAAAACGCTATATAATTATAAATTAAATATATATAATTCAATTTAAAAAAATTAAAAAAAGTGAATTTTATTTTATTTAATTCAAATTAGTAATCATTGATTGTCTTGTTGTATACGGCTCAATGAATTATTTTATGTAACTTGTTGCAGTGGTATGCAAAAGTTCCACAGGCTGATGATACAGAATAACAACAAATAATAGTTGATTCACCCATAAACTTACTGTTATTGTAAATGTGAATATATACATATATCACGCATTTGGAAGCATGCTACTATTCGTAATAAATGAAATGTACTGATACTTAAAAAGGCGAATTTGTGTCCCAGGTTTAGGTCTTTGTCTATCTGTCTGTCCAGGTTCCAGCGACGGTTTAGTCCGCGTGTTCACCAAGGACCCCTCGCGCTACGCTGACGACGCCACGCTCAAGCAGTTTGAAGAAGATGTTGAGAAACTTGTGGCCGCTTCGCAGCAGGAGATTGGAGGATTCAAGTTGTCTGAGTAAGTTCGAAGAGACAGTTTATTTACACCAATGGCATATTTTAGTTTTATAGATTCAGAAAACATGCAAAAAAAATTGTATCAACAATAAACAACTAAAGGACCTGATTTAGTGTAGGAAAGCCCCTACAATATTCTCCTGCAGAAAGAGTTACTTAGGTCACATTTAACATAAACATAATGTGTTTTTAAATTGAAACTATTTATTTTAAACAGCAGAATAACAAAAAGGAAACAATAACATTACATATAACCAACAAATAAATATAAATAATCAACTTTATAAAACTTAAAACTACCTTAAATTTAAAAAGTCTAACTACACACATAATTATATCTAAACAATATTAAAAACCGCTCATCAAACTATTGCACAATAAAAAATCTTACAGTGTATATTATCAAAATGCTAATTAACCAGATTTATCACGCAGCTTTCGAGCCACTATAAGCATTTAGATTATATATAAACATTCTCATAAAAAAATCGACTTCTCTCTGAAACTGTAGAAACTGTTGCCGTAAACACTAATGTTTATTGTCTAGATCATGTCAGAATCCCAACAGATACATGTATGGATCGATCGCGTAGAATGTTGATAAGTTTCCTAAATTAACAAAACTAATAACAAAGCTAGCCAGTGAGTTAATTGGAGACGCGAACATGAGTTACCCGTGTTCACGTTTTAGAAACATTGTACCAAGTGAACGCACCTTCCTTCATCACTTTTCGAAGTTTTCCTTAACTGTGTTTATGTCATTCCAGATTGCCTGGCCCGGAAGTCCTTCTCGAGCCGGGTAAAACTGATGGCCAAACCAAAATAGTTCGTCGCGGGACCAACATTAAGTGTTACTCGTGGAATGCGGCCGCCTGCAGCTGGGACGAGGTGGGCGACGTCATGGGCGCCAACCCGCCCAACGAGGGCAAGACCATGTACCAGGGGAAAGTAAGTACTATTTAGAGCACAAGATCGAGAAGAACAAGCACACACTGATCTATAGTCCATCATAGGATGAACAACCCGCAGTTCTTCAAAAAATTCAAGAGTATTCGTCTTAAAATATAGAATTGGTTTAATAACTTCCAGTAAAGCATTTCTTAGAAAAAGTATACTTGGCATGTCTTCAATTATCTATACTAAAGTTCCAAACCATATAAGAAGCATAGACAATATGACAAGGTTTAAAAGTAAGCTATTTGATTTTTTGGTGCAGAAAACATTAAAGAAACTATTAAAGAATATTTGTCAGACTTCAATCAATGAGAACTGTGAATAGCATGTAGTAACAGTCGATTGAAGGTAGGTAATAAATAATTTGTATGCCTCACGGCCCAACACAGTGACACGATATTAACTCTGTAAGACCTGTACCTTTGTACTATTTATACCTGTGTTGGACAAATAAACTATTGATTGATTTGATTGAACCTTTGTTAAGGCTGCCACAGACGCGGCGAAAATCCTGTTACGATCAGATTTGCACCGTTTCATTCATTTTATTATTCGTACATGCAATACTCCACAGACAGTCTGTCGTAGCGATCTTCATTTTAGTTCCGATGGTGACAAACCACGCACTTGTGGTTGTGGGTTTAGCTAAAACTGCCTCGCGTCGGGCACACAATACCTTCCGGTGTACCTATTCAAATTTTGAAACTCCTCTGCTCTACACACGCTACGATACTGTACCGATTGAACGATGCAGTCTGATCGTATAGATTTTTCGTAGATTTCAGGTATGGGGTAGGTTGGGTTTTGTAAAACATCTCTGATTAACCATCCCCGCACATATCTGGTGGACATGGATTCTTAACCGACTGCTGGTAGCATGGCAACGCTCTAAAATTGATTTATTTTTTCAGGAGTACGATTTCGTCTTTAGCGTGGACATCAAGGATGGTGCTCCGCCGATAAAGCTGCCTTTCAACAAAACCGAAGACCCTTGGGTTGCCGCGCAGGCGTTCATACACAAGTCAGTACCTAATAGGCGACGTTTTTAATATTCAGCTACTTTTTGTACTGATGTCTCGTTAGCATTTTGACGGAACGCTGTCAAACGCTACAACGTTATATGCCGCAATAAACAAATGAAACTTGATTTTGCCTCAATCGAAGGAGATCTTCATTTCTTTTGTTTCAGTCTATCTTGAAACAAGAAATTCTACTTGTTTCCTATTTGTTTTGGACCAAATCAAAGGGTATCTTGTACCAATACAAGATACCCTTTACCCTTCGCATCTTATAACTTTTATGTTCCTAAGACCCAAGTCTTAGGAACATAAAAGCACCCATTAATTTTAGAACTTTCCTATGTTTTCAGACATGACTTGCCTCAGGTGTACTTAGAACAGGTTGCAAACTTCATCATCACAAATGCTAAGTTGGATTCGGTGCCTGTTTCAAGTAACGAAAATGGGTAAGATTGCACCTAATTTATTATAATTCAAATACAGTCACTACTTTGAAAAAATCTCGTATCACATCTCGTGTCACACTCGTGCTCTAAATGGTCGAAACGTTGTAATCCTGTATACATCCCATACATCGTTACGACCTTTTTCTTATGATTGGCATCGTTTTTTTCGTAGTAGTGACGATATAATTTAATTATGATGTTTTTTTAGGTATTGGTTATTTTTATTTTGTGTTGATATGACGAAAGTATATAAATCATAGGTTTAATACATGTCTTTGAACAGACAAACCGCCAATTTAAAGAACATATTATCCGTCCAAACTATAGCTTACACACCCTTTATTTTATTTTTTTATATCAGACTGACTAGCATTTGACCTCAGTCGCACCTGATGTTAAGTGTCGACGAGGTCGAGGGATCACACTTGTTAAGTAACAGCCTATTCACTCTTGCATTGAAAAAACCCAAATTATGTCTTTCCGGGAATACAGACGAAGGGAGTTAATTCCATTCCTTAGGATTCCGCAACCCTGCGACGGTGCTCAAGGCTCTGTAACCTTACACTCACCAACTCAGGACTGCCAATGAGTTTGCGAGTTCGGTGCTTTATTGAATTTAAAGCGGCCAGCTGATATTTGCCAGACACGTCCCAAAGGTGGCAAAAGTACTCCATACCCATACACAATCGAACCTGAGCTTGGTAAGGCGTTAGAAGCTGTTCGGGCGTGAAGTACCGCTTTACACTATATAAGACCCCAAGTTTTTAGCAGCGGTTTTCGCTTTGGCCTGAATAGTGGCATAGAAGTTAATTTTAACCCAAGTAGCTCGAGGTGGTTCGTAATTGCTTGCGTAATTGTTGGACGCGGATTAATGGGTCGAGCATTGTTGCCCTGTACAAAACGGGGCTTCGGATTGCTGCACCGTAACACGTTTGTACGGACCGAGAATGCGCAACTCGAGAATTGATGACCCAGCAATCCGAGTAGGATCATGGTCGCCAATTGATAGGCGTTCATTCCGGGGTCGAGCATTGATGGATTGCGTTTTGATGGTCACCGTTAATTACATATGTTTTGGGTTGCCTTAGTCCAAGTCTAGATACGCCACTGTTTATACAGTCACTCGCATCGCGCGACATATTTCGGAGATCATAGGTCTCCGTTTTCAAGCATTAAACGTGCCGGGTACGTCACAGATTCAACGCGAGTGTGTAAAACCGTGTTTAAAAAAAATGGTAAAGTAACTTACCTACGAATGTTTTTTTTATGACTGGCAATGCGTCGGCAGGTACTTCGACCCGTTCACGGGCGAGTCCCGCTACGTGCCGGGCGCGGGCGGGGCGGGAGCGGGAGCGGGCGGGGCGGGCCCGGCGGCGGGCGCGGCCGACCCTTCACCGGCGCCGGCGCCTACACGTCGGCGGCCGCGCGGCTCACGCAGGCGCCCGCCGACCAACCGCTCATACCGCACGACGCTTACATCAGGTAATGCTACTGATCCAAACTCCTATCGCCCTACTTTTGACGACCGGTCTAGACTCTAGGCAATATATAGTGAGTGAGCTTAAGAAGTAGGAGGTCCCGGGCTTAAATCCTAGCCGAGGTTCGATTTGTGTATTTAGCACAGATATTTGTTTCTGAGTCATGGGTGTTATCTATGTATTTAAGTATTCATATCTATTTATTATATATGTATACATCTCTAGACGTACAACACAATAGAGCTTAGTACCTAAATGAATAAGTTGATGAAGCGAGTTGTTACGAAAAAAATATATTATACTTAAATTGTATCTATGTATTATTGCAAACAAAGGAGTAGGACTTCCAACTATCAGATCCTAGTTTTTTTCCTTCATTTTACAACAACTCGATACCCCCTGGAGTCAATTCAATGATATCTAATTTGATTCAATGATTCTAAGATTTGGCATAATAACAATTTATTACGAATCTATCATTCCCTTCTATTCTCACCTTTCTTATGTGACCTTAAATTAAACATCGGTTATTCGACTATACTTGCAGGTTACAAAACCTAGCGTAATGTTCACACTGAACTGTCAAAATCTTCATCATGTCATGAATTTACCTATACAATTGAAATTGTGTTCAAACGATTTAATATTATTTTAGATTCGATCAAGCGAACTTAACTGCGATCCACGACAAGTTAAAAGAATTCAACAGCAAAGTGGGAGATGGATTGAGTGCCCTGACTGAACAGCAGCTAGCCGATATTGTTAAATTAGGCGAACTGGTAAGACGAAGATCACTGTAACTACTTGGAGTATATAAGTCAGTTTAGTTCCTGGTACTTTATCGAGAACGTCGTTTGTTTTGTATGGGGAATTTTCTCGAACAAGAATGTTCTCCATAGAAATTGGAAAACATTATCGAGAGAAGCTCAACTCTATCTTTATCTTATCTTGTAAGTGTGTTTGCTACTGGACGTTGTGTTACTTTAAAACATTTAAACCTATTATAAGGCATTAACATTTAACCTCTTAAGACCCAGTGTGCATTACAATGTACACTCCCTTTCAATGGATTTTAAATCTTTAATAAAAGAAATGGGGTCGAATTTCTTTTGTTTCATTAGTTTACGTACAGAAGAAAATTCGACCCAATTCACTGGACAGTAAGATTGGTTTTAACTATTAAATATTTTAGTATGGTGGGCCTTACGAGGTTATGACTTCCATTTTAACTTTACAATCGTGTCGCAAATATAAGCTTACAATTAACTTATAATAAGAAATAATTATTAATATAACAACGAATTATAATTATTTTAACTGTCAGTTTAATTATATTATGTTTCTAAGAACATGCATGATACATATTTATGAATGTAATCATTAAAATGGTAATAACATTTCTGTAATAAAAAACCTCTAAATCGTCGTCTAAATTCATTATATCATATGTATATTATATTTTGTTTTATACTTGTCAGGCATGCGGTTGTACAATTTAACGCCTTGATATCGCACTAAGTGATTAACTACTCGGGACTTAAGGGCAATAACCCTTCTTGCGAGTATTCAGTCTGACAATTCTTCCTTCCGACGATGTACTATGATAATATTTAATTGCGCTACTCGAGTAATAGTACTATACGTATAATAGCATTTTATGCGTCTTAGTTTTCCTCTTTCTAAGCGACGACTCTTTTATAACCTTGATACATAAATGTGAGCCGTACATTGATCGCAAATATTACTGCATAATACTTTACGTTGTTTGTTTCAGAATACCTCATATAATCCAGAAACGATAGCTTTATTAAAGAAAACGTTAGAATGGCCAAAAGGTAACATATAGGTTTATAACTAGGGCTCCTGGTATCCGTGATGTACGCCGACCCGTAGCTACGTGTTCTTAACACCGCCGGTACTAAGATCACGAATTTCACGAACACGGCCAGGTACGTGTCACGTACCTGCGTTCGCATCCGGATTCACGTGACACGCCGTGACACGCCATGATACGTAGCCCGTACTTGCGTCCGTGTGTGGAGCTTCGGGCTCGATTCCGTTGGATACTTATCGCACGTTTCGTAATTTCGCCACGCCCGGGAGAAAAATAAATAAGGACTAAGTTTTATTGAATTGAGTTACCACTTAGTATATATTACGGGCGGACCGAACCGGCGTGTTCTTAAGATACGTGAAGGCGTGATCACGCCTACACGGATCTACACGGATTCACGTACCCTAATTTCACGTAACCGAATGTCACGTGCGGAACGGACCAGAAAACCGTTGCCGTGATTCACGAAACTGGGCGCACCGCTACGGGTTCACGAATCACGGATACGACCGCGAGCCCTATTTATAACATATAAGCTAGCATGGCTTGATTATTTTTTGTTAAGCCGATACGTCAGCTAACGAACCCATAGGGCATAGAAAAATGAAATTAACAATGAAAACTGGTTTACTTTTTCAGAGATACTCTTCCCCGTGTTAGACGTGACGAGGTTAGCTGTCAGAAATAAAGAAATCAACGGTCAAATGTTCGACACAACGTATGGACTGGACTTTGTCAAATACTTATTATCTTTATTGGCTCCAGGTATGTCATTTTAAATTATAATGTTTTTATATTACTATTAATCATAAATGTAAACATACATATCATAAATGTGTGCAGCAACGGTAGTGAACCTCCCTACAAAGTTGGATGCCCTGCGTTTGAACCCTTTAAGTGTATGGGTTTATCGCCAATATGTTATCCTGAAGTATGAATGTTTCCTATTTATAATATCAAATTTACAATAATTACAAATAATAACTACGAGTACTTAACTACTTACTACATTAAATCTAGTCTTATTTATGTTAAATTTAGTCTATCTAAATATAATAACTCAATGGTGACTGACTGACTGACATAGTGATCTATCAACGCACAGCCCAAACCACTGGATGGATCGGGCTGAAATTTGGCATGCAGAAAAGATTTTAAAAAGGGGATAAAATAGGGGATGAAAGTTTGTATGAAACTTTGTCAATTTTAAACCGATCGGGCTGAGACTTTGCATGCATAAAGCTACTATAACGTAGGCATTTGTGGATAAAACGGCATTTTCCGAACAAAAAGCATGCATGCATACAAAACTACGTTTTGAACGATGTGCTAAAAATAACTTAAATATTTCTTAACGCGAGTGAAGCTGCGGGCAAAAGCTAGTCTAATATAATTACATGGAATGTCAACCATTAATGTATGATTTCTCAGGCGAGCTTCCGGCAAACCAAATGCTAGCGATGCGCGTGCTAGTGAACGCGTTCAGCGACCTGTCCGGGGAGATGCTCGTGCTGTCCGCGCGCGAGGCCATAGTGCACAGCATCATCTGTCTCACACAGCTCAACGCGAACGCGCAGGTCAGACAGTGACAGCAGTCCTACTAATATTATAAACGTAGAAAGGTGCCAAGTTTTGTGAAATGCAATGCAGTCTGAAATGAATGAATGAACTTAGCATGCGATCGCAGTCAGTTGCAGTTTGCGATCATAATCATCACTTCATAATTCTGATTATTTGTACAACTACCGAGGCGGCTTTGTTCGTAAACATAAGACGGCGTATTTTTTTTTTTTTTTTAATGTCATGTTTATTAAAATAATTCATGCTTATATTTTTATTGGTAGTCCTAGTAACAATTTAATATAGATAGCAATTGTAATCTAACTTTACCTATTATCCAGCAGCAGTTTTCTGTGAGGTTCTGATCTTAACCAAATGTTAATTGTAGTTTCATTTATTAACATACTGTTAAGTAGGAACGTCACTCTACCTTCTTTTGTTCTAGTTTTGGTAAGGACCTAAAAATTTGTATGTATTTTTTCAACTTGGTATAATTTTGTCACTTTCAGATAGCAGCGGCCTCTCTCTTACTCAACTTATCAGTGGCGCTGGGTCAGCAAAACGACTCCGTAGACCTCGCCGAGTGCATCCTCAACCTCCTTAGCAAGATTACCGATAATGAAGCCTATTTCAGGTAAACATATAATTCAAACTTGTATAAAGATTTCAAAAAGAGGAAAATATAAAACGAACTACACTTACGTTTTAGATTATGAAGCTTCTAAATAGCTAAAGGAGAGTAATTATAAATACCAACATTGCTACGTAAAATGATTTCATTGTTAACATTTTATGACAAGATCTTTAGAAGATTTTGTTACTCAATAATGATTATCACACAAATAAATGTTCTTACTGGGACCTAAACTTTGGTCCTTGTGAGTTGCGTAACTTTTTTTAAATTTATTTATTAGCCGGGGTCATGTCACTGGCGTGCAAAGGCAGCCCCTGCAGAGGTAATAAATTCGTATTTTTTGTTACAGAGGCCTAGTCGGTCTCGGGACGATTCTTGCCGAGGCGCCCAACCGCCTCGTGATCCAGACCAAAATCGTCTCCAACACCGCCGTGCACAACCGCCTTAAACGCGACAGTGGCGACTCCAACAAGATCGCCGTGTGCTCGCGACAGATCCTTAGCCTTTTATAATGTCTGTAATGTGTAAACTGTAACAACATCAATAAGGATCGTAGAACACCTTGTTGGACAAATGCTATCAGTGGCGGTGAGTCAAGTTTTTCTTGGGCAAGGCGGAGCTTATATGGCTTTACTTTTCTTCATGAGCACAAGGAAAACTGTTGAACTGCGAGAAAGTTAGTAACGCCGACGGGAATCGGTATGTATGGACGGCCCGCCACTGATAACTATACATTCGGCGTCAAATAACTAGTAGCAACCGAAGTGGCCAAATCGGTACAGTTTTTTATTTGCATAGCAGTAACGACGTGTTATGCAAGCCCTTGCTACTAACTATATGATGTTGACTGTGCAAAATAGTGTTCCGTCGCCTTATAACCAGCTGACAAAATAATATCCATATGGAAAAGAACCATGGAAAGAGTACTTGTCACCATCGTTCACCATTTTTAAAAACAAGCAATGTTGCAACCATTAGTGCCGCGCGTATTCTAGTCACGATACGAGACACACCGTTTGTAATCAGCTGCTCACAAGTAACAATACTAAATATGAACTCAACAAATAGACCTGGTTTGATAATTCAAACTTCACACACTTTCACAGTCCAGTGCCCTAACATGAGTCGCGATGATCTATCTTCACACGTCCGTGTCCCATACACGGGTCACTATAACCGACAAGGTATACACTAAAATCAAATCACTTCTGATTGCATTCAATGGTGCTCATACTATATAGATAATTCCGATTTATCTGAGAATATTTTTGTTAGATTCAACAGTATTCTATGTATATGAAATATTGTAATAATCAGAGTGCTAACCTGGAAGTTTCTCAGTGACCCACGAGTGGAGCACGGATGTCCGATGGAAGCAATTTGCTTGGACGAATGAGGAAATCAAAACATTTTGTATGGGGACTGTGAACGTGTTAGGATAAATCAATCTGCCAATAGTAAGTATCAGTAGAAAGCTACCGTGGTATACAGAATGATATGACATGACGGTAAAGCACCATGAACCACATAAACTCTTAAATATTATGTACGAGTTGAACTCGGCGAAATAATACTGTAGTTTTTAGACCATTATCCTTTTCAACGCCATGTCAAACATAAAAGTTACCGCTCAGACGCCGCATCGCCGAAATGTCAAAACACAACCGAAAAGTTGAACTTTGTGCATTGTGCATGTAATAGTAGTTTATGTATCTGTGCATAATGAAGGGCATTACAACAAGAGTGTGGGTTTATGAAACGAGCCGAAGGCGAGTTTCATAATAATATCACACGATTGTTGTAATGCCTAATTATGTATAGATACATACACTACTTTATCTACACACATATCATTAAGTGTTTTAAGATGGGTTCAGAAACCGTAGGGAAATGACTTATTACTAGGGTTACTTGTAAACATTAAAAAGTCAACGAACAAAACAAATGACAGCTTGGAACGGCGGCGTTGCGTATTTCGTATCTGTCAATTTTTTTTTTAAACCATAGACAAGCGAATGAACTCCCTATTCTACTGTCACTCGAGTTCAAATGTCGTTCGATTTATATTAAAAAAACATAACGAATTGGCGTTTGGTATCAATGGCTGTTTTAATATCTATAGATACTAGATTAGACACCCCACTTGAATTTGACAGCTGTTCCAAATTTAAATTCATAACCTACGGATTTCAGTAGGTAATGTTAACATTACCTACTGAAATCTTTCTGATGGTTGGTAATGCTGGTCATTGCCTACGGTTTCTGGACGCATTTTAGAGCACTTATGACATGTACGTAGATAAAGTATATTTTGCTCGGTGGTCTGTGATGTGACCTATATAGACGTTGAACTTTCGGTGCGATATGAGTCATTGGCGTCTAAAAGTTTAATGGCAAAAGACAGTGTTATCGAAACCGTATGACTCAATGTATCTTGTAACTATCTACTGCCAGACTGATGTTCCTGTATAGAATATCTAGTTGTGTTGTATACTTCTTAACTACTACTTAATTGAGATTGCTCACCTGAAAGGGATGTTTAGTCCCGGTATGCACTTTTGGTTGAAAATATTCTTCCTAAGACTGTTAATGTTAGCGTAAGGTTTTCGTTTAGTTCTTATTTATTGTTGTTTCTTATACTAGAAGACGTGAAGGTATTTATGGCTTAACATATATATATTGGTCACAAGTCACAATGCAACATATTTTACAGAAATAAATTTAACTAGCAAACAAAAGACCAGATTTCAAAGAAACAAACAATTGTATAAACATTATTTCATTTAATAATCTTATTTTAAAACATATATTATAAAGTAATTATAATACATAATTTACAGTTGCTTCCTATTGATAACAGCGGTGTTAATGTTCAATAGCAAAGATTAAATAATTTTAATATAAAAATATGTTTATTTAACTACATTCAGATTTATGTACCTTTAGCGTTATTTATTTATATACTCATAAGACTATTTTATCCGTAAAAAACTAGTGCTCCATAACAAAACAAAACCGCTATGATTACAAACTACGCAGGTATTTTGGTACTGAATTAAGAACGACTATTGTTATCGATTTTTTCACACCACATTCGGAATGTCAGCGATGTTTATTAGAGACGGTAAATATGGAAAGCCAATAATTAATAAAAAAATGAAAGATAACAATATCCTGTTTACTTGTGACATGGATAAGTTAGCAACAGCTAACTGTATTATTATATTCGGCCATCATATGACCTTACGTCCTATAGTAGAAGCATGATAATTCCTCTCCAAATTAACTCTTATAACAAATTTTTTACAGTCAAAGACATCGTTTAGCGTTCCACGTGTACACGTTAAGTGGGTAGCGATTATATGAGTAAGGCCAGGCGTAAGTTTCGATCACAATACTTGATATCGAAATCAAGGTAATAGGGAACGTGCGGGAACTACAGGGGGCAGCACCGGAGACATGTCTTTTGGGATCCGGGGGGTGACACGCGAAGCGTCGACGCACACGGACAATCCACAGGGAACGTGCTGTAAACAATGTCAACTTCGTCCGGTTACTTCTTCTTCTTCAACTCCTCAAAACGCCTGTTCAAGTCGTCGAAGTCGATCTCGTCGGGGGCTGTGGCGTCGCTGCCGGCGCGCGGGGCGGGCGCGGGCGCGGGCAGCACGTCGGACGGCACGGACGGCAGCTCCGGCAGCTCGGGCAGGCTGCCGCGCGAAGGCAGCAGGCCGCGCGGCTGCGGCGTCGGCGCGGGGCTGGGCTGGGATCGAGCAAATTTCATCATATTATATACGACTCACTAATTGCGTAATTAATTTTTTGTACTCCAGCACTTAAAATCTGTCAATTAGATTATTGTCAGCGGTATCCAAATTAACTTCATTTGAGTAACATGTCTATTTGTTTTTTTTTTTTAACACAACTTCCATTTAACAGGTTTGTTTTCATTTGCAGCAATAAGTAGCTTTTTAAATAATAGATTTAGCTTCATAATTTAAATTAAGAGATGAAAAAATAAACTGAAATGCGTTTTATATATTAGATATTGCAAAACAAAGGTAAAAACCATAGTTCTATCATATAATTTTACATTCGACATTTAAATATTCTTGAATGCAACCACATTTTTCGTAATTGAGAACCGGCTTATTTTCTATTTCTCTTGTCTATGGCATGTTCGGCGTGTGTTGTGTTCGAAATTTGTAAACTTTGACGAAACTTTTCAGTGTTTTGTAGTTTATTATCGGTCGACGTTATTGTGCAAAAACTTAAGTTATTATGAGTGATTCTGATGAACAATGTACTCCCGAAGAAATCAAGGCAATTGCGCTCAAAATGATTGATAATTTGTTACCTAATAAGTCGAAAAAAGCGTACCAAAAATGTTATGAAGTAGGTAAGTAACCCATTTTATTGTTCTCATACCTTATTAGGCCACTACCTCGTGGCCTAAACGCGGTACTATACTTTTTAGGCTTCATAATTTACGATTGTTTAATATACTATTATAAGTTCATTAGAAACTATACATATAGATAAATCACACAACAATATGAATATTACAGTGGTATTTTGAACAAATAGCGAACAATTGTATCAACGCTGCTATCATTCGCACATACAATTTTAAGCATTCATGCATCACACACGTGCAGTTAAAAAAATAAAAATAAAATATTACCAAATGATGATTAATGCTGTCGTAAGCAGGAGGTAGGTTGTGCATCTCATCCTGTAAGAAAAGTCTAAAGTAGCATATTTGAACAACGAAGCAAAATTACGGTTAAACTATAAAAGTAAGACACATTAATATCACATGATTTAGACTCATTCCTGAGACGCCGCCAGTGTAATGTTTAGCGTTCTGTATTTAAAGTTCAAGGTGTTGGCTGTAACTTATCCGCTGAGAAGTGAAGCGCGGAAGCATTACGAACGTAAAATGGCGTGGTGTAGCCAGGTCTTAAACAAAATCGCTACACGCCACTAGTAGACAGCGAGCTAGCACCGACAGAAGGTATACAATAATGATACCAGCGAAACCTCTAGTTAGTTATCATTGTTATTCGGACTTCTGGCAGCTATTGATCAGTGAGGTCAGTAAGGGAAGCAGGTCTAGTTACAAAGATTGTAAACTAGCTAGAAAGGTTTCGTTGCAATCATCATCGTGTAAGATCACGTCTGAAAATATGAATGGGGTAAGTCGCTTAATGAATTATGTTTACCTATAAATAAAAACATTTTGTAATGGCGTTTCAATTACTGGTCACCTCACATTATGAATTGTAATCGCCCATAAATAGAGTTAATTTTTAGTATAATGTGGCCAGATATTGGAGGGTGGCCAGTTGCTAGCGAATATCTACATGTAACGTGAGAAAAAGACGGCTTCAAAGCTTTACGCTATGTTAAAATAGTACATTTCGATACTAGTGAAACAAATTTTTTTTTCGACTAGGGTGAAAGTTGGAGCCCGAGTGAAACGAGGGTGACAATCAACCGAGTCTTAAAGAAAAAACTTCTTTAAGACTCGGTTGATTCACATGAGTATCGAACCTAATTTTTCATAGCAAGTGCCTTAAAAGGTGAAATTTACGCACGCGAAGCGTGCGAAAAGTGCACTTTTTACGCACTAGTTAGGAAAAAGTGTTTACATGTTTTGGTTACATTAAATGTATCCATATTTTCAGAGCGACTGTACAGTCGCCATCAGATATTTGTGACCACATCCAGCTCCGATATATGTATCTGTTGGTGACTGCAACTATCCTTCTGAAGTGGCCAGCACTTCGTCGTACGTCCGTAAGCCTGTCACTTGTCCCTTTTGGCAGTTGGAATGTAGTGTGTCAGGCGGTCAAAAGAGGTTAAAACTTATATTGGTATAATACAATAATACGCAAAGCAAACATATAAAAAAGCGAACTATTAAGTATTTACAGGGAATCAAAACACAAGCTTGTGTGTAGCCAAACATTGAAAATATACCGTTAAGAAGCTGTTGCTGAGTTCCTTCGAGTCTACTCCGGGGGGCAAGTGGTAGCCCGCGGGCGGATGACTCGGACCCGGTGGCGACGCAATGAACCCACCCGCTTTTCCTCCTGATGGGCCCTGTTACGTAATAGCGTATTAATGATTCACTGCTTACCTACAGACAGCAGAAATAGCTAAGGTAGGTACCTGCGCCAGAAGGCCTACAATAGCCCTATAAATTTTACGCTTGTAATCGAATGAAGTTAATTTGGGAGGCATGTTTAGTAGGCCCATGTCCCAAACATTCCAATGGTTAAAAATATAAGATTTATAGGATAGGCTTGTGGCGGGCCAGCTGAGGTACTTTATACAAATGTACAAACTTTTAAGTCCGAATCTGAAGTTCGTTCGTTCGTTCCGATACATTTCATGGCTACTTTTGCCGTTATTATATGTTGACTGTACACAGGATCTTGAGAAAATAATTGTGTTCAAGTTCATACCACTTGGGACTGGAAAAGGGTTATTTTTTATGGTTTTTCCAGAAATCCCAAACATATTTTAACTAGTAACGTTTTGGTTATTTATTTTAAATAGTACATATTTAGGATAGTCCTATCTAATATGAACCTTGTAGTCGAATGCTTAGGTTGAAATTAAATTGAATTGATTAGTCGATAAATCATACTATGCCTGGAAAATGGTCAGCATCCGAAACCAAGTAATTAAAATTATGCGCACTTGGACGATATTTCTTATCTGATAAATGGTTTTTACATAGAATTTAATTAATTCGTTTATCATTTGGAAAAATATCGTCACTGCTTTGAAAAAGTAGAGTATCTCACACTGCTTCTCTAGTTTGAAGATCCCATTCATAGTTAAGTACAACATTTTTCATTTGATTGCCAGGTTTTTTTCAAAATACTGACAATATCACATCTATTGTCTTCACACAAGAGGGAAATATTTTATAGCCCATTCAACTTGTAGGGTTCGTACTTACAGAAGGATAACTGAAAGGTGTGACAGTACGCGGTGGCATGTTTGGCATCTGTGGCAACTGGGGGAAGCCGATGAAGCCAGGCGGCATGGGCGGGCCGTTGATGTCGATCAGCATCGCGTCTCGACCTACTGAACCAATATACAGATATACCTATATTCAAAACAAGTTTACATGACATATTAGACAATATTAGTATATAGACATTAAACAAGAATAAAATAAAATGTGTATTACATAATAGACGTAGATCTGTTATCCATCCCTTCACAGAATTTTAAATGTGCACTATAAACAACCGCCCATTGCCATGCAAACAGATCACACTCTGGCACCGGTGCCAAGAACGCATTCAATTGTCTTAGGAACAAGCAGATTGATATCCTCTTGCAATGATTTGCTGTCAGATTTTTGTCTCACACCAAATAGATCATATTGTAGGCATAAAGGAAGCATTGAGAAGACTTGGGAATTGTTGACCATTGAGGTCCTAATATGGAGCCCTGACTGACATCAGGCTGGGTAAGATGAGCGGCCGACACAAAACTGCAGTTTGCACAGAATTTTCCTTGCTGTTACGTTTATATCCTCCTAAGCACCATGGTCCTACCGGTAGTAATTAGTACCGTCAGTTGGATCAGTGGGTTTTCTTTTGATTCATTCAAATTTGAAACAAAAGGAATTTCCCTTGTATGTCTGTAGGAGAATATGGCTTGGCATACTTAATCAAATTTGAAGTTTAAATAATTTACAAAAGTTACTTATAAATAACTCAACAAGTTGTCTTGAAAGCTATACCTATAAAATATACTATACCTTCTTCTTCTCTCATCACTTGCTCATCTGGAGTGTATTCCACATTAAAATTCTTAGCTATTTCTATGAGATACCTCTCCACCAGTATCTTTGGGGGGCTTTGAACTGCCAGCTTGTGTTTTAGCTTCTCACTGATTGTGTTAACACTTTCATTTCTACATGCATCTGCATATATTTTACCATACTTAGCAGTCAACAAGTCTGATATGATTTTCAGTTCCTGAAACAAAGCCAAAGTAGTCAGATATTTGTATTGTAATTGAATGACTTGTATTGTAATTTAAATGTTGGGTAAATTAACATGCATCTAGAGGCAAAGCATTAAACCCAAAAGTGTAAGTAAGAAATAAGGTTTTGGTAGGTATATTGCAAAATACTGTTATTGTTATTGTGTATGCTGTTATTTACTATATAGTTATACTATTCTACAAAAAGGTGTAGTGTAGCCAGAAATTGCCTAAATTGAAGAAAAAGGGTTTTTATGTGAGTCTTGTATTAACTTAGGACTTTAACCAATGTTTGTTTTTCTTTGACCTTTTAACTTTTACAAACCATATAAAAAGATATAAAAGTAAATTAAGGCAATGCACAAAGGTATATTTTAAACCAATGTGACCATGCCATTGCAGTATTTATGTGCATGCACACATGCTTAACTGTGCCAGTATGTGTTTAGCTTTTTTTCAACCACAATGTATAAAAAATGGATGGCAAACCTTTATCAGTAAATTTTGTTATTTTTGGCCTTTTGTTATTTTATAGAAAAAAAAAACAACAACACATATTAATTTATGTTGTGCTTGATATATAACAAACCTGGACATCTGTGTGCATTCGCGGAGCAACCCAGATGAGGCTGGAAATAGCCTCTGCCAGCCCCTCATCTAGCTCCTTCATCTGTGTCACCAGCCCAAAACGGGCCAGGATCAAGTCACAATACATCTCTACTATCTCCATGGCTTCTACCATGTAATCTTCTCTGCAGACAATTACATATTGTTAGTACTAAAACAGTGTGCAATGTAGCCAAGGAAGACATTATCTTTCAATACTTTCAATATATTGTAAAGGCTACTAAATATAATAAAGTAAGTAACAAGTTGAGTAGATCATAGTAAGTAACAAAACTACTACAGCCTTAAGAGACTACGGTACTAAACAGGCGTGTGCTAAAAATAATAGTGCGCAGGTACTAAAAGTATTGTTGGTTCGTTGATATTTAGTTCGTCAAGTAAAGGCCATTTGGTTCGTTGATATTTAGTTCGTCAAGTAAAGGGCATAATTTAATGTCGCAGCAACTTACGTCTACTTATTAGAAGTTCTAATATACCTTATAATGTGCTCCACCCGGATCTTGGCCCGTTCACTCTTTCCTGCAGCAATATATTCAGCTATTTCCCTACGAGCCTTCTGCGCCAATTCGGTTTTCTTCTTTTCCAACAATTTGAGACGGTTTATTGAAAGTCTTAAGTGAGTTTTCAGTTTAGTGTAGTTAGGATTTGTG
The DNA here is from genome assembly GCA_022674325.2 of Grapholita molesta. NCBI lineage: Eukaryota > Metazoa > Arthropoda > Insecta > Lepidoptera > Tortricidae > Grapholita > Grapholita molesta. The sequence goes on from CP053126.2 coordinate 9,563,006, forward strand.
GAGAACATGATTGTTTTAGACCTTTGGAGCCGTATGAAAATAAAACTTCCAATAGTTTGTACACGGATGAGTAACGCAAATCGTTGTTTGTTAAAAGATGAATCACAGCTGTCCTGTCACTCCTGTCATTCTGTGACGTATAAACTGTCAGAATGACAACAACAGAAATTGTTCTAGACACCAAATTAAACGCGGAAAAGATTCACAACAATAAGAACCACACAACAGAAATCTCCTACTGATATTAAACGATACAATGCACACAGAGCATTGACATTATACTTGGAGGAATAATGACTGGAGAACGCGTCCGCGAGCGCCAGTAAGGGACAAAGATATTTAGCTTTTAGCCCAAAACGAAACAATTCACTATATTGCTTTACAGGACATTCTGTATTACAAAAATATTAGCCTATTCTGTATTAATTACCGCCATGAAAACCCATGAAAACTCCAATTGTATTTGTTTGTTCCCCTCCAACTTTAACAATTCTGAAGGGACCAGTTTGGAGGGGAATAAAACATGTGAAACTATGATAAGGATAGACGAAAATAGCGCCATCTCTGCCATATCTATGAAAAGTTACATAAGATCATCCCTTTCCATCGTGGTATTATTATTAGCATGCTCCATCTAGGTTAATGGTATATCTATGACATTATACATATGGTACATCACTAAATGTCAGTGTGACATTTCAAACGTCAAACGTCAATGTCATATTTTTTGCAATTTCTGCTGTGCCACCAAACCACGTGCGTCGAAATAAAGCCGATACAACTAAACGTAACGAGCAGACAGAGCAAGTATTACTATGATTTACACAACATGTTAAACTGCAGAACACAATAATCTCATATTGAATAATTGATTCGGTATATTATTAATAAAAATGGCAATGTTATACGAAGAGTTTAAACCACTTGTAGATCTAGTTCTAAACAATTGGACTGCTTTGCAACTGGCTATAGACCATGGAATGGGTTCCAGTGGACCGAAAACAGGTCAACTCGTATCAGACTACGTAACCCGGTACTGTGTTGAAAACTTGGGAGGAGATATTGATAACCTTACTGAAGTGCTAGAAGACTTAATGGACGAAGAATTCGATACTGTGTGTGAAGATAATTCACCTAAAGAAGTGGCATTAGTACTACTGCAATATTTCGCTCTACTCAGAGAGGGGAAAAGAGATGAACTACAAGCAAGAATTGCTTCAATGCCTGTTTGCCAAAAGGGACTGAGCCAAAATATTAGACAACCCGAAAATCCTGGTGATCCCGACAATTCAGACAGCAGTAGTGAAGATGACCTTGATGATGCCCCTACAAATGGCACTATGCCATCATCAGTTAAAAGTCAACCTCTTGAACCAGAACCAATGGACGAGGATGTTGATCCTGGTTGGACTGTAGTGAGGACTAGGAGAAAAAAATAATTATTTTTAATAATACATCATTATAAGTCAAGTAACACAATTTTATGAGCAGCAGCAGTAAAGGTCTAATAATTGAACATCTACACAAAAACCATTGCTAGTAATCTCCTCTTTACCCATTTTGCACAGATATAACTTTGTGCAAGTGTTGCATCTTTTCTAAACAAAATTGAGTTGTAAGACTAATTTTGGGATGAATAAGATTATGTTTCAGCATTGATATGTTCACAGCAGTGATCCATACTAAACTAATGAAGTAACTGTGCATTTGCCACTCTTCACAGCAAGTGTACATATTATAATCGGTCTTTTTATTGCAGAATGTATAATGCCAATAATCAAATGACCAGATATAGCAATAAATCTATAAAACTTTTCCACACCACATCAAATGCAATATGGAAAAGGTTAAAGGAATTTATTTGTAACTAGAGTTACTATGTATATATACATTATATTTAATAAATTTCTGTGAAGTCAAAATAACATTATTTTATTTTGCAATATTAATGGATAATGATGAGTCTAACCTAATTTAGTATAGACTGAGGTCTGGGATAGACTGCTCATTGGTGGTTTATTTACCTATATAAACATAATTATGTATTTACATATTTATCTTGAAAGCAGGTCTGATTTAGGTAATTTTTGTTTGCTGTAATAGTAACTTGAAATGTGGCATGGTTTATTTTTCAGAAATGAATGGCTTGCAAGACTATTTACTGAACAAAAAGACAGGGATGATTTCATACAAAAATTAACATTTTATTCTATGTTTTACATTCATTTCTTATCAAACTATACATATATTAAACTACTATCTTATACATAACAAGAATAATATCCAGGGATATCCCAAAATTAAAAGAGGCTTCTAAAATTAGGAATCAGGAAGAACTAATTAAAATTAATTAAATAACTATTATAATTGCATTTCAATACTGCCATTTATCAATATTATCACATTGTGTGTGCACATAAGGATGGGTTTAAAAATATACCTACAATTAGTTCAGCTATAATTTCAAATAAGTAGGGAAAGATAATGATTTGTACAGTCACCATCAGATATATTGGAACTGTGGAGGTGCTCACAAGTATCTGAACATTCACTTTAACACCTTGACAAGTGAGGCGTTGTACAGACCACCTCCACAGTTCCGATATATCTGATGGGGTAATATCCAATATATTGATGATAGTTCAAAGTCGCCTATACAATTTCCAAAACTGTATAATCTAATTTGTTACTTCTGTTTATAATTACTCTCATTCATTTTAGGATATATTACTGGCCCGTTCAAATTACATACCAATAATAGGTAATCCATGTGAAAAAGTTGCATTTGTCTGTGGACTTAAGAAAAAACTTAACTTTGAAAGCATCATCATCATCACTTTGAAAACAAAAGTATAAAATTATCTTAATTACAGGTACCTAATGAGATTCGTTACCGAATTTTTTTTCATATCAAACTTAAACAATTAAAATAAAATATGTATATTACAAGGAGAAAAGATGATTTGTTTACCTTTCCTGCTTATGTTTAGTTAGACCTGAGCAAGCGAGTAATAGCCAATTTGAACCACAAGTATGTTGTATTGTTTAGTGGAAATTTGAGCGGCGTTTACAAGGCAGAAAAGGCAAATAAACTTTGTTTCACCTCATAAACATTTGGAAACGACAACTTGAAAACATTCAAAGTCCAATTCAATGTAAATGCCATTGAATATTCTATGTATTTAGAATCGACCACGATCTTAATCCGCGATTAATAGTCCAACTAAGGTCAATGTGGGTAAGACCGTCTACCTGGAAAGACCGTCTACAAATTAATTTCCTACATTATCGCATAGGTAATTATATGATGGAATTCTCTTAAAAATATAGTATGCTGGTCTTACCCACATTGACTTTACCATGAATAAACAACTCAAAACTTTCATTGAATTACCCTCTAGTGTCGAGGATTAAACGCGATTTGTCACAAATATTTGAACAATTCCTCTTTAATTGTAAAGGCGACAACGTGCACGTTCAGATATTTGTGACCATCTCCACAGCTCCGATATATCTTATGGCGACTATACCCACATCTGATATACAAAAACATATAACACTTATAGAAGTGTCTAGTCCACATGTAAGTACATCCGTACATTTGTTTTACCATCTTCATGGTTTTGATATACTTAACTAACATTTTACGTAGCTCTAACATCAATTTTCTAAGAACAGTATACTTATAAATTATAAAATATTCTGACAAATACATATAAGAAATATTCGATGAATAATCATTTTTCTTAATATAAATTGACACGTATTACAATCATAGTAGGTATTTGTGGATAAACACACATGAGTATTAAAAATATGTAGTACACATAGGGTTATACTAGTAGGGTAAGTGCGCTGGTTGTTGACATATTTTTTATGTAATATGTTTAAGATCTCTTTTGTAATACTGTTTGGAAAAAATAATTCCCACCGAGTTTCTCGCCGGTCATAAAAGTCAAAATGCTTGTCGAATCAGAGGTGTAGTTTTTATTTTTCTTCTTTTCTTTTGTATACTCGACGTGTAAAAGTGCCCTTGTGGCCAACTTACTGAATAAACGTTTGAGCGAACAAAGTCAATCATTTATTTGTTTGTAAAACATCTACAGCCAGCGTCATATAATGGTGTAAGTACCAAACTTTATGAGTACTTTGGATGATGTGGATGCTACCAACTATATGTCGCTGACTGTATAAGTAAGGTATATTGGGCTAATTTCGATTGAATTTAAATTCCGGATAAGGATCATTTCGAAAATATACTCTATTTAGGTACTTACAATGAAATACACATTTTAAATTCACCCTAAAATGGTGTAACACATGTGGTATAGGATACCAAAATCAAAAACATCATCAAATACCGGAGTTGCAAGTTTTGTGATGCAATATGTATAGTACATACCTAATTTGCCTATTATATACCTAGATAGAAATTATAGAAATACTTAATAAAAATAATTATAGAAATTAAATATATTTCAAGTATGTCCGTTTCTTGTAAATCTATTTGATAGTATACTCGGTAGTTCCTGGGGGCTGTTAAAATCAGGGTTCATCACTACTAAAAACCAAGCTACCGTATCTTCTCACGATTGAGCAAGAGCCGTACAGACGCAAATCAATTTATGAATTTCGATGTTCGCATTAGGTCTCCTATCCCCTAGAACTAGGTAAACCAGCGCAATTAACCTATGTACAATAAAAGTATAAAATAAAGTTTACGTTACAATATAACAATTATAGGACAACGTTTACATTGTACAACAGACGGAATGATCGGTTGGCGAGATAGATGGCATCCACTGTAGAGTAACCAAAACATTATTTCATAATTGAGTTACAAAGTAAAGAGCCGACTAACAAAATAAGATAAATGTATGATTGTCATTTTTGTTATCTGAGGTACAAATCACATACGGTCCATTTGACAAGTAAGGTAAAAGTGGGACAAGATTGAATTATCGCAAATTGCAAACGATTGTCTCTGTCACTCTAATTTCGCCTTAATTCGAGTAAGAAAGATTTCGAAAATTTCGAACTTTGTTTTTGCGGTAGGCCCTCAGGCGAGTTTTAATCTTACTACTCGTAAAAAAAGTGTTCAATCTTCTCCCACTTTACCTTGCAATAAAACAAGTAGGTATTGTTACTTCCGGAAACATACCTAATGCGACTAAACAACGTATTATTATCAACTAGGTTTAAGGTAAACATGGATTAACATAACTAAGTAAAACTATTTTAATATGCAACACATTTAAACTTTCAAGCTAAGCTCATTTTCAATTTATATTGTCGTATATGAATTATTTATGTGATAATTATTGTCACAATAATCATTTCTACGTCTTGCATTTCAATAGTGTACTTACATTATTTACATACCTAGCATGTATTACACTGATAATACCTCCAATACTTAGTTTAATAAACTAGTACCCGAGAGATGTAGTTATGCAAGACTTATTGAAAAAATATAACATCAGTACTTCTACCTACCTACTTATCAAAAAAGTTAGATAGCTTTAAGTACTATACTAAGTATAAATGGCATAGAAAATATTAAAATAAAAAATACTTAAATATTTCAGCTCAAATTATGGCAAGTCTAATTGCATCGTCGCAATTGTGCTTATTTCTAGTATAGTAAAGTAAAGCCCACAAAATCCTAAGTAAAACCATTCTCCTAAGCCTAGGGGTCAACGAAATCTATCAAAACTGACAAGGTACCAATTTTTTACATCAATGTGGAGATAGTCAATATCAGAAGTCATAAACATGATATATTTTTATCGATGGCATATAATATGGAATTGAAGCAAATTAAACAACGGCGCTACCGCGAAAGAACATATTCGTAAATTTCGGACGATTGTCTGTCACTCTCATGGCGCCTTAATTGGAGTAAAAGAGAAAGATGCTCGAAATATACGAACTTCGATGTTCGCGGTACCGGGCCAGGTCTCTTCCTTTGGTCCTAAAAGGGCTAAGTGCTCTCCTTGTCTTGGTGTCATTAAAACAATAGATCGCAATTATAGATTTGCAGATTTAATTATTAATTGTATTTTCATATTATTTCTTCATAAGTTGAAACAATTAATACTTTATTATTGTTAAAAAATACTATAGTTTTCAGTAAGTTAAGTACTTCGTTTCTTAATATTTATCGTAATAAATTACATTCAGTCATTGTCACAAGCTAAGTTAGCTGTAATACTAATTTTTTTGTCCAGTTTACTATGAGCGTTGTCACAGTCGTCATGTAGCACGACTGTGGTAGCGCTCCAACTGGAGGGACTGTGGGAATGTGTGAGGTTTGTACGATTACTATCAGCTAAGTGCTCAAGTTCGTGGCTTTCTAAATTTGGAATCCCTGAACATATAGAACTGACCCGAGAAACCGTTTTTCTATCTTCGGATGGAGATTCGTTAGAAGAATTACGACCTACTATACAGAACAAAGAACAGAGAAAAAACGTTGCATATATCCAACTAACAGACATAATTAAAGCTAAAAAACATCCAATTTGCGAGTACGGTAGCAAATTCGACCTAAGCAAAAATATTCCAGCAAAGCCCGTGGTGATTGCGGCGGCTGCTGTTGGTCCGGCTGATGTAGACAATGCAGTCTTAACTCTTGAAGTTTTGACACCGTTAGCGTTAGCGTAACTGAGAGCGTAGTGGAGACTGAAATCAACTGCCAATCCTGCCGAGGTTGATATCGCGACACTCTCTAAAATATTCAATTTCCAACCGATGAGTACTAGGATAGCAATCGTTACAGTCGAAGAAAATACCATAGCTGCAAGTGCGCAGACGCTCACAACAAAACTCAAAGTTGCTGGAATCAGGACCACAAAACCTAAACCAGCAGATATCAAAAGTGCCATCACTGTGCCGCTGGCTAGAGTGCGTTGGAGATCGAAGAATTCTAAATCGGATAAAAACCAACCACCCTTCATACCCCGAGGTGCCGATTTTAACTCGTTTTCGGTCCAGTTCTCGACATGGGAGAAGAATTTGTTCATTGCTATATATGACATAGTATATGGCACTACACTTTCAAATTCAACGACAATTGACGCTATTCTCGGAGGTCTGGCACTGCGGAGAAATTTTGGTCCTGCTACGCCAGGCATGAACAATTCTCGAGAAGTTCGGTATAACGACTCCGTAGCTAATATAATACAATGCTCAAAAACTTTCTTCTTGTAGGGGAAATGGGCTTCACAGCAAGGTTTCCTATTAATTTTATCAATACTATCATAACATCGTCTGTTCATAAAATAATTCTTAAAGTTCTCAATAAAACAGTTTGGAAGAAGGAAGCCTCCCATTTCTTGATAAAACGGCTGTGTTCTGATTCTCGCACAAAACTCGAGTAACCAAATTTGCGACTTTGGTTCTGATATGGAAAATGAGTCATCAAAAATTAAACTTCCTCTTGAATTAGGATCCATGTGATTACCATTGTCAATGGCTTTTACACCCCATATCCACCTAAGAGGCATATTACTACCTGTTCCTATATCCTTAGCAAATCTTACAAAGAGAAACTTGTTACTATAACTTAAATCATACTGTTCAAATGGATGTGAAGTTTGAAATAGCTGGAATTGTTTAGACTCTGGAAGTTGAAGACCTGGAGTGTAAAACACTACAACAATGCTATAAATCCCTAAACCACCTAAGCCCAATACAAAAAATATATGAAATTTTGTGACACATGTGATAATAAATCTATTTAAGACTATTCTAGCATCTTCCCAAATATCATTAATGGAGTTATTCAGCACCTCTAGAATCTTTATATTACTTTGGCACAACTTTACATCCAATATAAATACTGATGCAGGTAACCAAGTTATCATTAGTAAAAAGTTGACTAGAACAGCTGTGCCAGCAAATATACTGAAACAGTTAATAGCAGGAATGTAACTTACATAGGAAGCGTAAAATGCTACAGCAGTTGTCAAGGTTGTTATGAACATTGTCACAATGGTATGTTTAAGAGTTTCCTCAAGTATTTGAACAAGTATAGTTTCACCCGCACTTGAAACATTCTTTATATCCCCCATGTCTCCTAGGCCGCTATCCCGACTGGCTACATTGTCTCTGATAAGTTGTTTACTGATCATTTTCCACACCTTTATATAAAGAAATGCATCATCGGCTCCTATCCCTATAACAACAACTATTACTAATAAATTCATAAATGGGAAAAACTCTAAATTGAACACATATATATACAAGAAGTATGATACTCCAAGTGAATATGTAATAGCTGTAAATAACATAATTGTCAACAAAATAGATTTTGTGTACATCCATACACATAAAAACACAAATACAGCTCCTAAGCCAACTAACCATGTATCTTCAATAACCCAGATATCAAATAGTGTATTCTTGAGCCCAAAATCCATTGCTGGTATAAAAAGATTATCATAAGACATATTTGAACTTTGTATTATTTTATAATATGGCATCACTGTGCTACTACTTGGCAGTGGTAAGAAGACCATTACATTTTTAACATAAGTCTGAGAGAAGCCCGGCGGAGCAAATGCATTAGAATCTATTAAGTAGAACAACATGTTGTATATTGCATCATATTGGGAACAATATTTAGGGACCTTACATCTGTCTAGTTCACATGAAGCCATCAATGAAAAGTTATGGAAATAAACTGCACATTTTTCCAACACCACAGTAGCTTTTTCAACATCTTCTATAGTTAAATTCTCACAGGATTTTTTTCCAGAGATTAAAGCTATATAGTTTGGAACACTCCATACCGGACAGCAGACGTCTTCAGCTTTGATAGGCCTCTGACACAAGTTAAAATATTCCACAGCTCCTAGTTCCACGAGATCCGACTGCCACTTACACATTTTTTGAACATTTTCAAATGTCAGTAAAGATGAATTATCTGTACTTTCTATAACAAAATGTGCATAATTTGATAGAGGTGCACCACAACTTCCAAAAGCATAATTTCGATGGATTGGTGTATCAGGCTCCCGTTGCATCTCCTTGAGGGAAATCCATTGTTTTCGTACATGCTCCTTTAAGAAAATATCATTTTCGCCTTCAAAGCTGACGTTTTTTCCGTATCCCCAGTGTATGTGGTCAGAAGAGAAATTAGTTTCAGGGGAATTATACCTAATTTTAGTAGAGCTTGTTATGTTAGAAACTTCTTTCTTTTTTCTGGATTTTTGCTTAGAAGGGTCTCTCTTTTTTTTGTATTTACTTTGGGTAGTTCTGTTATAATATGTGAAATTAATGCGAATTTGGTCTTCAATCTCTTGAGGGTTGACAGCAAGTCGCCGAGATGGTCGCGTCTCATCGTTTAGGTTTTCCCATGCGATGAAACGGTGGGCTAACGTTGTACCGCGAGTCTCGAACCCTGTGGTAGGGTCGGAGAATGATGGTAGTCTGTGACATACTAACGGAATTACCGTGAGGATAGTAGAAATCACACTACTTAAAAATAGAAACAGGTAGGAGTGGCGAACAATAGACCGAGCGTAAGCGGACCACATCGCGCAGACCTGTCGGGCTTCATAGTTTTTTTCTTACTCCATTTCTTAACGTTAGTGCAACTCATGACCAATAAACTGAAGCTGTAGGACACTGTTTACACAATATATGACGTCACATCTCGAACAGGGAAATCCAGAATATACGCTAGCAGGGGTAGAACAAAATGCCTCAACAATCACATCACAGAATCACAATCAATCACTAACACAATGTAAAAATCTAACACAAACATAAATTCGCGGAATAATCGTCAGATCGGCACACAAGCAAAGTAGTGTTCGAGTCCACAGACTATACAAATGTCAAATCAAAACCATAAACATGGTCATTCGTTTAATTTTTTTTACTCCAGTCACCCTATTCAATAAAGTACACTGTGCACGAGCGGACGAATTGCTCGTGATACAGCTCGCAGTTTTATAAATCACAAGGATTTAATTAACGTAGCAACACTCTTGTTGTCTCTGACATCTTGTGATCACAAGACTTCTATCCTCTAGTATTCTGTCAAGGCAAAAATTGGGCGAGAAAAAGCCGTCCCTGCAGGGATTCGTGTGTAAAATAGCTCCAATTTAGTGCAACACAACATCAAGATGAGGTACTTCTTAACATACTTGGCGGGGCTCATAGTAGTACTTGTGGTTCCCATTTTCTCCATGTACTATTTATTGAACGGAAAGGGTGAGCAAATCAGCTTCGGATGGTTCCTGGAGAATACGTCGCCCTACATGTGGGCGACGTTGGGCATAGCCTTCGCCGTGTCGCTGTCCGTGGTCGGCGCGGCCATGGGCATCCATACCGTCGGCGTCAGCATAGTCGGAGGTGGTGTCAAGGCGCCCAGAATCAAGACCAAGAACTTGATCTCCGTTATCTTCTGCGAGGCTGTGGCTATCTACGGACTGATCACCGCCATTGTACTGTCTGGTATGCTGGAAAAATATCCTGAGCCCCTATTAGATGTGTCTATCAAGAGTCAAAACTACATGGCTGGCTATGTGATGTTTGGAGCTGGTTTGGCTGTTGGCCTTGTAAACTTATTCTGTGGTATTGCTGTGGGAATTGTTGGATCCGGAGCCGCCCTCTCAGATGCAGCCAACGCAGCACTTTTTGTCAAGATCCTGATTGTTGAAATCTTTGGATCAGCCATTGGTCTCTTTGGGCTCATTGTCGGCATTTACATGACATCAAAAGTCAAAATGGGTGCTGCTTAAGAAGACAGAACTTAAAATTAAGTGTAAGTATTTATTAATGTGTTAAAAGTTTATTTAGCCTAGCTTTTTACTTTAATTGTAGTGTAACACTGGGTTAAAATAATTGTAATGAAATATGTTAAGCTTGTCTAGTGTGAATAATAGATACTAACTATATTAACTTACAAATGTTCACTATGGTTTTGTTTTATTTTCAGTATGCAACAGCACTGGGTCACCTGTTAAACCAAGCTTGAGATACAAACAGTGCTGATTAAAGTATACAGTCAATCGTATATTATCCAGTATAGCTTGAATTCATTACTACTGCAGTGTCGTTTGTATTACTACAACCTAACTACTTTGAAGTGTTATGTGATGTTGAAACTTGTTAAATAGATAATTTCATATTTGTAAAAGATACCTGAACTTGGAACTACGAAAAATATTAAAGTTTGAATATAAAACATTGAATAAGTTGTTGCATTTTGTGCCAAGAATTCAGGTATCTGACAGACCATTTTGTTTGTGGATAGAATCAGTATTTAGTTGGAGTGTTTTTTGACAATTTAACAGTAAACTTTTGAGTAACTAAGCTGACTCTTAGGAGAATGACTGGATGCACATTGAATTAAATATTACAAGATACACATACTTGATTAGTTCAATGTTGCAACTAGTCACTTTGTCAAAGGCTTAAACATTCCATGAACCTCATGCAACTTGAAAACTGTTATTGGCCACCCAGCTGCCCCGTCATACATGTACTGTACATAAACTAATTGGAGTATATATCACATTAAAGTTAAGGTTGTTTTCCAAGCACTTTGTTAAGATATAATAAATGTATTTTCAATATATTGTATTGTATGAGATTATCAAACTAGATTTATTGGAAGGTGTTAGAGAGGTTTCATGTACCTATATATCATTATCACGGAAATGTATTTTCTTGGTGTATTGAATTAAATAACATATTGTATTAGGCTTTCTTAGATATATTACTTCAATGTGAGTCACAAAGTGGAAAAGAACCTTAATGTGCGAACAAGTTGTTTTAATGCAGTTCAATTTTATTTTATAATTTATGCAATCAAAATAATACTTCAATTGTAAATATGTTTGCTTTCCTGTTTCTTGCTAATTTAAAATCTTGTAAATTTGTATCCTTTTAAACTTAATTATAGGTGTTGAAGTTAATGCCATAGATTGTCTATGAGTACCGAAATTCAATTTTTATTGATAACTCAATGCACAATGTCATGTACACAGTTCTGGAATTAAAAAAAATCAAAAGTATTATGTCAGTCCTAAGTAACTACTGATGTAATTCTAAGTTAATATTTTATTTGTGCAAATGTAGATATTATGTATGTTGATGAATAAATAGATAAAAGTTGTTGTATCTTGTTTCTATTGTGAATTCGTTTTAGGTGATACTAAGATAAATTTACACCTCATTGGCCAAATGACCAAGTCACAAGGTCACAATTTTTTTTATGTATTTAGTTTTATGAAAATTATGACTGTTATCGTACTAATTGCCTTATTGCCTAAGTTTAATAATCATAAATCATAATATAACTCATATAACAAAGGGTGTAAAGTTCTACTCCGTCAAATCATGTGGCACTTACTGATAAAATAGAACAACATATTTTTATAAAGTGAACCGTCTGTCATGTGCTGTCTTCGCTGACGTCTAAGGGGTTCGTATGCTTCAGTTTGAGTAACCCATAAAACAATAGCTAGGGCAAAGGGTCGTCTTCGAAACCGACCAAAAAGTGAATCCGAAAGTAGACAATAATGCCAACACGACAATATAATCTGATCACATGTCAATGATGGTATTACTCAAAATATTGTCTTAGCTACCTATATGTATCTCTTGCTTGACTTGGTGGTGAGGACCATGTTAGGACTTACATAGCATAACGCAAGAATACATATTCGTAATTTCGAACGACTGACTCTATCACGCTAACGAAATACACCTACTTGAAATTTTCGAACTTTAATGTTAGTACCATACCAGAAAAATACCAAGAGTACAGACTCCTCTTGGTATTTTTCTGAGAGGAGTCTGTACTCTTGGTATTTTTCTGGTATGGTACTAATATAAATATAATATTGTGCACAATGTTACTTTATGTTACCTAATATTAGTCGGTTTTGATTGGCGATTCTATGGTTACCAGTGTTACCACCAAGTGCCACCAAGTATTAACGTGCGGTCCGGCGCTTTACAGTGCCATCTACTGTAGTCCCACCGCGAACATTAAAGTTCGAAAATTTCAAGTAGGTGTATTTCGTTAGCGTGATAGAGTCAGTCGTTCGAAATTACGAATATGTATTCTTGCGTACCTGGCTGTGAAAACTTTTATTACCATTAGTTTTATTACTATTAGTTGTATAAATCGGCGTGTACAAGTTTCTCACTTTATAAACCGTAGCTTTAAAGGGTAGCGTCCTAGAAAATGCTAAAAAGGGACGCCAATGTTAATTTTGGTGTTCATATACTTGTAATTCCACAATTCCTTACGTGTTATATCACCAGCCAGTGAACCCAGATGGACCCGAATTTTAAATCGCCAGGAGTATTCAACATTTGTTGTTAAAAAATAAGACCTTATAACTAAGTACCTACGTTGTTTTTTAAACAAGGCAGCCATCAACTAAGCTACCGATGCTATACTAAATTTGTAGTATTATCAAGTAAACACAAATTGAGTACTTATTATTTTTTGTTGGTAAAAGTACTACTTAATAACATCTCACGTAAGTATTTAAAAAGTGATGTGGAGAGAAACGCAACCTTTTATGCTCTTCTAGACTTAACACGTTTAGGTAAGGCGCTATTTTATAAGGTACCAGGGTAATAGTCGGTTAATATGGTCAGTTTGCTGTATTCCAAAAAGTACACCACGTTCCGGATAGATGTCGCTGAAATAAAAAGCGTCTAGTAGCCTAGCAAAACCTTGCGAAGTTTCATCGGGTCTGCTTTTCCAACGGAGTTTTGAGAGATCAAAAACACCGTTTATTTCACAACCGTCCGCGCTCTTCTAAAAAAGATGTCCAAAAGTCCAAAAACTACATTTAAATTGATTATTGGAGGTAAGTCAACGAATGATTTATCAACATGGTAAGTATCATAAGTACCTACTGGGGAGCACATAGTGCACATTAATAGTACATTAGTATTGTTATGAAAGGCTCTGTGACAGCTGCAATTTGGAACCATAAAAGTAATAGTTTTGGACTCGCAAATTCAAATTTGAAATTATCTCTCCTGTGGGAAATTCACCACTGTGTACTGTGTGAACTCTAATCTCAGCAGATTAGAGTTTGAAGGAATAAGGGATTAGTTTACCTTTCTACTCTCGCACCTTCGCACCACTTCGCAATCTTATCTGAAAATTGTCATTGTTGCCTTTTCTGGAACACTTTTTCGAACGTCATGGTAGGTAGCAGTAACTAGGTTTTATAAATTATAATATAATAGGCAATTTTTTGAAATCCCTTCGGGCGCCTACGTAAGAAGAAGTAAAAAGAAAACTTCGATCGAAACCAGGTTACAAAACCTCAGTTACTTAGGCGACCGAAGGGTTGGAAATCCAAAATGACAACTACTTACTGAAAGAAATTCTAATACCATTTCGCATTTATATAAATTGGTATATAAATATTAATGGACTTTAAGAGGCGGCGGTAAGAGATTTGCCGCCCTAGGGCGCGTCGGAAAATCTCACTTTACACCCAGATGAAGACGTAAAATTATGTACGCACCACGGGCGGTAATAAAGAAGGCCTCAGATCGCTTGTTTATGGCCCTCACCTTCGGTTCGGGCCACAAAATACCCGCGATCTGGGCCATTCTTTGTTTTAGCACCCTGGGTATTTAATATACTATTCAAGCACGGTAGGTACAGTACAATATCTGAACATGCGCACCTTGTCGATTACGTGTTGTTCAGATATTTGTGAGCTCCACAGCTTTGATACATCGGATGGCGACTGTTACTGTGTATACAGGGGTGTCAAAAATAAGCTGCCGTTGCTTTAGCAATAAAATATTTTATTTTCATATAAAACAATTTTATTCGGATGCGATGTTTGTACCTTTTACAATATATAATTATATGTTATAAATTAGGTGCGAAAATATATCACAAAACTGGAATGTGTAAATTTAAAATGAGCTTAATCAGTAATAAAGTAACGGTCGGTTGCACCAAATCGTCTGTTACCATCATCGTATTATTTAGTAAAAATGTATGAATAATTTGGCAGTTCTCTATAATATGGTATGACAGCTGCGACGCCATATTACATGGAATGTGAGTTTTGTACAACCGACCCTTTCTCCATTTTACAAAAAAGATCTCAAATAAATTTTTAAACTTATCAGTTATCATCTAACATATAAAGCACAAATTGCTACTAGAAAAACTTGTTGATCAAGTTTGTCCACTCGAAAATGCACGAAACTAAACATGGACTAAGTTTTGGTTTGAATAGGTTACTTAGACCAAAGATTAGACAAACTTTTATATTTGGTACCTATATTAGACTGTTTAGCTGTTATTTTGTCTTAATTGTTAAAGGCAGGAAATTCGTAAAGGAAAAGTTCAACGTACATAAATACTATTTAACCGCCTCTTGCAAGTGATTTTCATGTATAGTTGATATTATTTTCAATGAAAACTTATTAAAATACGCTTTAAGTTCCTACATTACCCTCTAGCCGCCCAGTTATCAAAAGTTGCCAGGCGAAAAGCAACTATAGTTTGTCATAATTAAAATTCAAAATGGCATTCAATGGGAGACCCTTTTATAGGTCTCCGGGCGTCTAGAGGTTCATTAATTAATAAGGAATCAGAACATTTTCAAATTATGGTATAGATGATGGTGTCGGTTAGAAGCGGGTTTGGCGACACCCGAGCGGACATACTTTTGAAATCCTACATTTTACAGGCTGGGTAGGTACACCTACTCCATACAAGTCATTACCGAAACACCTACATGAAACAGTGTGCACTACAAACTTATCGTTATATTATGGCAATTACATATTAGAAAATACCTAAATAAAGCTTTTCTCAACATTTCACTATTACTAATAAAATGCTACAAAGTGTAAAAATCTATTTATTATTTACAAAATAGGTGGACTCTTCGTAAAACGATCCAAATTCACACAAATCTATATTTACATCAAATTCAAGTAAGGTACTTTACTACCTATCCATTCACTATCACACTAGTTTTTTTAAACGTAGGTGGTACTTGCTTAACTGTAATTAAATTTGCCATCTATAAGTTATTTTTTACTGCAATTTAATTATAATTTTTAAAACCTACTTTAATAGTTTTGGTTTCTTATATAAAAATACATTACTATCTTGTCATTTTGCATCTACCCCTTATTTTTTTTAAATCCCGTGACTTTATCAATTTCACTTACCTCACCAAGGGCGCCACTGCCCTGCTCTTGAAATGAAATCTATAGTAACTTTATTTTATTACCTCTAAAATTATTTATTAACTCGTGGAGTCATAGAAATAACATTCATTTAAGAGAATGTTTCTGATTTAAAGGACAAGATTCATATATACATGAATGTCAAATTTTCCAAAAGCTGTCAAATTTACAAGAAATTGTCCACCAAAGATCACTTTTCGCCGACCTTCCCCGTCCAAGTAAAACAGTTAGGTCAGTTAGGTAGGTATTCAAATAGGTATGCAATTCGCGTAAAAGCTAAAACAATATAGAAACGAATTTTCTTCCAATGTCTCAGGTTATTAAAATCATAGTTAACATTGCAAGGTTAAAATTTTGTTGTCTTTGCCGTTCCTATAGCAATACTCGTATTGTTAATACCTAATTATCCCCACCTCCATTCATGCACTCGCCCAGTAAGTGCAAAACGTATATTTTGCACACGTCCCGACAGCCACTCAAAATTTCGTTAGACATCAATGACATCATACTACAAAAACTTACCTAGTTCAACATTTATCATCGAAATTTGCATGTAAGTATATGTAGTGTAATAATTGTATAATTATATCAGTCATAACTACAAAATCAAACAGTGGCTAAGTGTATAAACGAGTATTTTATAAAAGAATGATTTGAGTATTTAATTTATAATTTAACCTACTTAAACTAAGCCTGTGATTTTTTAATAAAATAAATAGCCGTTAGTCTACACTATGGCAGTGGTTACTATATGTATTATGTATTGATAGTTTACAACAGTCTTATGGAAATTAAAACTAGCCGCGTAATTTAAATATTATGAGTTATAGTTATAAACAAATTGAGATTCATTGGAAACCTTGTACTATAGTGATGTTTTGTCTTCAAACTCTAGTTTCTGCGTCATCTTCAGTAGTAGATTTCCTGAAACATAAAATAATCGATATCTTACTATTTAACAAAAATCAATAACATATATGATTTATAAGATCACTCTCTTACACCATTTTTAAGAAGTATATAGGTACATATTTAAGTTCGTGTATACATTTTTAAGTAGGTACCTACCTACTATACATTCACGCAAAAAATAACAAAATATCAGTTCATGCTTATACGACTGAAATATCGTCACTACTTAAAAAAAACCTCGTAACTTGTAGTGTCAATCAGAAGTAAAATTCAGTAACTACTTGTGTACAGGATGCATACGGGATTACTGCGTTTTTACTTAGAGTAGTGTGTGAGATACGAGATTTTTCAAAGTGGTGACAATGTATTATGTATGTGCAAAGAAAGGAACATAAAAGTCTATACATGTCTATACAAAATCATGTTCCCCGCATCCGTTCAAATACAATGGCGGCACGTTAATACGCAGTCTCAGTGCTATACTATTTCTATGGAGACAAAATAACTCAACATATATCCATAGATGGCGCTGCGACTCATAGTACAGAAAAGAAAAAATAGCTAGCATGTCGGCGGAACGCGACTTAGTACTTAATAGATATTGCCATTTCATATCTTGTATGTTCCTTGGCACATACTTTTACATTGCATATGCTCATGAAGCGGAACTTTATGTGAGATAACATACTCATAGAAAACGCCACTTTATGAACATACTAAGGATTAGACTAGAGAATACCCAAAGATACCGGGCTTTAGCAAATCGTTCATACGAGTATGCAGCAAAAAGTGAGTGGCAGAAAGAACCGAACCCCAGGCACGGCATTAATTGCCATATGCGATCCGGTGTGCAACCGTCCACTACGCCCCTAATATATCGGTGCCTCAGGAAATCAGAAACCACAAGCCAGTAGAGATTCCGTACGCAGAGAGCTTGCCGAGAAGGCCGTCATGCCGAACCTTATCGAAGGCCTTGGAAATGTCGAGAGACACAGTGCCGCGCGCTTTGCCGAGTTTCTCAATGGCCTCGCTCCAAATGTGGGTAGCGTACACTAGAAGGTCCCCAGTAGACCGATTTCAGCGAAAGCCGTATTGCCGGTCGCTGAGGAGATCGTTAAATCAAGCTCAAAGATCCGCAGTACATCGGTACTGCGGATCTTTGAGCTTGATTTAACGATCTAACTAAACGATACATTTGACTAAAACGATATATTTGACTAAAGTAGTCAAATATATCGATATTTGACTACTTTAGTTGCTTTGCTACCAAGTATTTGACGCTGAATGTACTAACATTTTTTAGTTAAGTATGTATATACTGATATACGTATTACCCTAGCGAAACGAAACGCGAACGTTTTCCCGGAAAAACTAAATATATCAACTGCGGAGCAACATTACCCAGTCTTTGGGTAATATATTGCCTCTGAAATAAATTTGTATAGTAAAGCAATTTTACCCCTTAACCAATAATTTTGCTTCCTACAAATTTTGTCGACGTGTAATTGTTATCCTAAAAAGATAAGATCACAATGAAAATGGTAATATTAACTTCATGATAATAAAGCTTAACAAAATCAGTCGGAGCATTGTTACCCTCAGAGGAGAAAAGTAGAACCATTTTACTGTAGTAACATCCAGATACTGAAATAATTTAAACAGCATTAGGTACTTTCAAAGCAATTTAGGAGAAATTCCAGCGACTCAGGTCAATGCTGTAGTGTTTTTTCCGTTTTAACCTCACTATTCCCCAGCTTAGTCAAGTAGGTAGGTATAAGTAAAACACTTAAATAAAGGACCGGGTAACGTGTCTGTTCTGTAGAAGTACATTGGCGTTCTGTATGCGTCATTATTATCAATGACAAGGGACCTTATTGTCGATGGCGCTTATGCTTTTGTTAATAATGGCGCAGTACAAATCCAGTTCGGTGCGACGTAAGCGCCATCGACAATAAGGCCCCTTGTCATTGATAATGACGTATAAGTATAGAACGCCAGATAATGACACATATAATATTCTAATTGTGACGTCAGCTCCATATTAATCCTCTAGACATATAATTGTTATATAGTTAGGTACATATACGTTAATTATACGTTGTCCTTTATTTAAGTTTTACACCTATTGTTTGTGGAAGTCGATTGTGAAGACAGTACTAATACATGCAATAAAAAACTTTAAAGTGTTTACCTCTTCCCTACAATGGATGATCGCGCGCGCAGCAACGCCACCGTTAGTAAAGCAAAAGATGATTTACAATGAGTGTTTCTCATACAACCGCCACCATCTAGTAACAATTCAGTTACATTATGACTTCAACAACAAAAAGACGCATCTTTTTCAATTAATTTTAATATCTCAGACATTTCAACAACTTACATATTAAGTAGGTAGGTAGGTGGCTAAAATTATATTATTAGTGTAGCTTATTTTATTAATCTTATTATCTTACATTAATATATGTTATGTTATAGACTTTGTTACATATAACATGAACATACCGACGTTAAATAACATGATGTTAGATAATCTTCGACCAAAGGAGGCTTTTAAAGATAATTCAAATAGGGATCCATTCGGTCGTTTTAGCTACGGAATCCTAAGAAAGGAAGTTCCAGTCGGAACATAGTTAAATAATATATTAAAAAAGATGCGTTAAATTAAGTATAAACACCTTTACTTCTCCGCTTCTATTTATTTTTACTAACGTGTAATGTCAATTTTTCAGTGACAGTGAAGGGAATTTTAAAATTAAAGATCAATCATTAAGAAAGATATAAGAAAGAGCTATTTAAAAGAGGGTAATTTAAACAATAATTTTGAGTTGTTTTAATAATTCTTATTTAAGAAGTGAGGGTGCCAATTCGATATGGACTAGAAATTTTGAATAGCCATCAACGTCCAGTCAGCAATAAGTGCCACTACAATCAAGGTTTGTCAAATATCTTGACACAGCACGTCGGCGCAGACTGAGCGGAGATAGCCTCTAATAACATTTAGAGAAAGTTAAATCAATATATCATGGACGCATGCAGTTTTGAATTTAGAGTCATGCTTCTTGAAAGGTGGAAATTCATTAGAAATTGTGACTCACTCGCTCGTTTCTCCCATGCTCGCTAAAGGCGCTCCCATTGGCTGCTGGCCTTCTCCTGGTAAAAAAAAAGAGGATTAGCTTGTTGAGACAAAAGTAATGTAGTTATTAGAGTCATTAGTTACTAGAGACATTAGTAATTTAGTTTATAGGTAGTTTACGACTATTTGACTGTTTTATAGTCATGGTGGGCGATTCATGGGTGACCGGATTATTATACCTCTAATTGAGACATCTCACAGTGGATCGAAATGAATAAAAAATGGACATTCGCATTTTTTTCCAAAAATCCTATTTAAAAAAATGTTTTTCGGTTGGAAATGATGTAAGAAATAAAAGATGTTATATAAAATTTTTCAAAATAAGGCTTATTATAACCAGAAAAAAATTAAATGTGTTTTGTTTTATATGAAACTGAAAAATAAATATCTTATTGTAAGAAAACCGAAACCGATCTAGCTTTCAAACCTTTAGAATATCGTTGTCCTACTTTAGGACAGTGGAAAATAGTAAACAGCTTATCTCAGTAGGTGCCCGTTTTTTATAGTCCAGTCGAAAGTCAGTAAATATAACATTTTCCTTTGTTCTTTATTTTTTTAATTTCATTAAAAAAACGGTATATTCATGACAATTTTGTATAAAAACCACATAAGTTTGACATTTTGATAAAGGTAAAAACATTTTTTTACAAGGAAATAGTTAAAAATTGCATTGAAATTGAAACATGTATTGCGATGTTTTAGTAACTATGATAGTAACAAAAAGTTAAAATATACTTGAAATCAACAATAACAATGTTAGTTAATGAAAAAAATGCTGTGTACGAAATTATTTCATTCACCACCTTCTTCTACACTTTTTTAACTATTTCCTTGTAAATAGTGTTTTTATCTTTATCAAAATGTCAAATTTATGTTGTTTTTATACTAAATTGTCATGAATATACCGTTTTTTTGTGAAAATAAAAATATAAATAACTAAGAAAAATGTTGTATTTACTGACTTTCGACTGGACTATATAAAAAAAACGGGCACCTACTGAGATAAACTGTTTACTATTTTCCACTGTCCTAAAGTAGGGCATTGATATTCTAAAAGTTTGAAAGCTGGATCGGTTTCGGTTTTCTTACAATAAGACATCTATTTTTCAGTTTCATATAAAAAAAACACATTTAATTTTTTTCTGCTTAAAATAAGCCTTATTTAGAAAAAAATTATATGACATTTTTTATTCCTTACATCATTTCCAACCGAAAAACATTTTTTTTAATAGGATTTTTGGAAAAAAATGCGAATGTCCATTTTTTATTCATTTCGATCTACTGTGCATCTAGTGAAATTGTGATTGAATCGATGAAACCGAAATGAAGAAGAATCACTCAGCTGTAGGAAGAAAATATTGTTAAAGGATAAATATGAAAAGTTTATTAGATTTTTTTTTTTTTATAATTGGCAGTACTTGCTTCTTTTACAACGCTTACTATTTAGATAAAAAAGGTTTTAAACATCTGTTTAAAACCCATCTGTGCCAGATTCATTTCTGCGGTTTTGATTCCGGTTTTTGTTTTCGATATTAAGCTTAGTGAATAAAAAGTAATAATGATATGTAAAAGATACAAATAATGCCGTAACAGAGAGATTAGGTACACACAAGATAAAGAAAACAAATAAGTCTCAGGTATGGCAAATAATAGTTGCATTGCGGCGGCGAAGTTTACCTGGGTGTGCTATATCGCTACTATGGACCGCCGGCGTCCCGCCGCGCAAGCTAGTGTGGTCTTCCTCCGCTAAAGCAGAACAACGGGGTCATAAGCTAGGTACATTGCAATGCCAATGCAAGCGTGTGATAATCAATCAAGCCATACAAAAATCAAAAATGTTAAACTAAATGTAACAAAGGGGTCAAACAAGAATTCCTGGCGTGAATAAAAAAAAAAAATTAAAAACAGGTAGCCAAGTTTCGTTTTATTCACAAAAGTGCAAAGTAATTTCATACAAATTCTTTATTAGGTACTAATTATGTTAGCTGGTTGGATGTTCTTTTATTTAATGTTTTAGAATGATAAATGGTGGATGCACATAATTTTGAATAGGTACATTTTTAAAGTTTTATCTAGAGTTAATTTTTTCCTCACGGTAGTGAGGTGAAAAATTATGTGTTTTACTCAGTAGCAAAGTTTTGAACGAGGTTCAAAGTTATGCTCGTGGTTTAATTTTGGAATTTTTCGCTAGTTGGAGTCTGAATATTAGCACGAGAATGTAAACACTAACTTTGCTCGTTTGAATAACAAATAACTATTTATTTCACGTAAATGAGGTGCATACAGTTAGAGTACTATATGAAACAATATTATGTTTATTCATGTATTGATAAAAAAATCACAGGCTGAGACTAGATTTTTTGTATTTTGTACAAACTTTTTTGGTTATGATCGGGTAATGAAGATTATTAGTTTATAAAGTTTTCTCCATTCCTCCTCTATATTATTCAAAATTTATGTGCGACTT
This sequence comes from Grapholita molesta, assembly GCA_022674325.2. Classification (NCBI taxonomy): domain Eukaryota; kingdom Metazoa; phylum Arthropoda; class Insecta; order Lepidoptera; family Tortricidae; genus Grapholita; species Grapholita molesta. The sequence goes on from CP053126.2 coordinate 9,585,733, forward strand.
TAAGGTAGCCTCGTAAATATCTATAAAAGATTTGAATACTAAACAGAGATCGCAGTAAAATGCAATCTTTACAAGGCCATTATTGAAAACTCACACATTTCAATCTTAAAACACACGCACTATCTTATCTAATCGCACTTACCAGTGAAAGGGAATGAGTATTTATCGTGCGGATGATGTTTATCGGATCCCTCCGACATCCTATCGTTGTAGTCTCCGTACTCCATTTTCCTTTGATAATCATTCTTGAGCATAGTAGCTATCCCGGAATCCCTGAAGTCTCTAGGGGGGTATCCGTCGTGTTCTCTAGTGGTGACGCCCAAGTCCCTAGACCCGTAGATATTGGTGTCTGTATTGAGGTATTTCGTAGGACTGTATCCGTAGTCTGAAGTCCTGGATGAGAGGTAGGTTTTTGAGCCATAAGGGTTGCCGGGTAGCCGGTACATGGTCGGCGATATCGGATAGTTCGGGTCATAGGGGACTTGTTTTTCGGTTTCGGTTGGCAACACGCCGTACATAAGCTCGTCTTCCATGACTCCGTATCTAAAAAGAATGAGGCATTGATAAATGTTTTGTACATTCGTGGTACTTTTCGCAAAATGTTGTCCTCACACAAAAATTTAGGACCCAGGTATGTCCTTAAACTACGTCCAACAATGAGAGGTAGGGCACAGCGAAGTACCTCCTTTTTACAGAAGACCACAGCCATAATAGCACTGCTACCTTTCAGGTACGTAGTGTTGTGTTCCTGATGGTGAGTAAGGTTCCCAGAGCTCCAAGCCCCCTTAAAGGTCGGCAACGCGTTTTTGACTCCCCTGGTGTTGCGGGTGCCCATGGGCGTCGGTAATTGCTTACCATCAGGCAACCCGTCTGCTCGTTTGCCACCTTAAGTCATAAAAAAAAATTGACACCACCACAAAAGCTAGTAAAACGGGTCGTTCCACAAAAAAAGTCACCTGTTGTCTAGAGGCAGCCTGGAGGCGTCGACGCTCGCGACGTAGGTGTCGTGCACGTTCTCCAGGATGGAGGGCTTGACGCGGCGCCGGCCCAGCTGGTACACGTCGGACGTGAGGTCGGGCACGGGCAGCGGGTTCGGCGATGGCGACGCCGGCGCGCCCTCCGCGTCCGAGCCCGGCTCGCCCGACCATCGCATGTCGGCCCGATTTGGATCTGTGGAAACAGCTTGAATATTAGTAACGATATGTTGACAAATAACCGTAGATTTACCATGGGAACCACAGTACATCGGGATAGAACAAAAGAGTGTATGATTTCTAGTAGCGAAAAGTAGCCTCGACGGCTCCATTGCTTGCTGCGAAACATCAGTCTGCACCGGATCACAGTCCGCGTGTGACGTCAAGTTTAATAACCAATTAGACTCTAATTAGGTAATCACACACCTACAAACAAGTTGGAGATGTTAATCGAGGTATTTTCATAATTAAAATTTACTCGTGACGTCTAAGCACGAATGCAAAATGTTACACTTGCGGCTTTCCCTACACATCGACATTCGACATATATTTATGTGCTGGCAACACTACCTTGTTACGATGCCAAACATAAAATAAATCAAGTAGGTACGTTTTGTATAGTGATACTGACCTTCCCGGATATGCGAGGGCCACCTTGGCGACATACCCAAAGGCGCACCTTCTGTTATATTCGGCAAGTAGCTCCCGCCATTAACGCTCGGAGGGCAGTCTCCTTAAAAATAAACATATTTTAATATGCCAATTGATGATAGTTACATACAGTAAGTTGAACTTGAAACGAAAACATGTTATTCATAATTTTCTATTTCTAATTGATGTAAAGACGCTGAGAGCGTGTCGACAGCGCGGTGACAGTTTACACCAGGCTTGGTTGGCAATTCTTGAAAATGAAATATTCCTAGCCGATATTCGACCGATCGTAAATTCTGATTATACGTCGATAGTTTTGATTATTATTTAGGCAAAGAATGTACTATATAGATCCACTGATTAAAATGTGAAAATATACACTAGAACTGTGCTACCGATCCTGTATTATCCTTTATAACAAAGAAATAAATATTTGGGACAGTCCTACACGAACTGACCTAACCCTATAGTAAAATCAGTAAGACTTGTGTTGTGGGTACTAGACGACGACATATACACTGGATAAATACATATTCAACTTAAAGACAAAGATCACGTCTATAACCCAGGAACAAATTATTCGTGATAAACGTCCAAATAAATGCCTTGGCCAGGATTCGTAAGCGGGGTCATTGTCATTACCGACAGGGCTATTAGAGTATACCCATGTAAAACAGAACCTTTTTATGAGCCTTGAAGCTTGAATGTTTTTTTTTTGTTTTTTATATAGTCTACCGTCTGAAGTGTGTGTACTGACTGGGGTTGGAAGGTTGGTCGGAGCGCCGCGTGCTGGTCTCGTCGTCGTCGGAGGAGTGGCTGGAGGCCAGGTCCAGGCTGCGCGCGCTGCCGTCGCTGTCGCTGTCCGAGCCCTCGCCCTCCGCGCCCGGCGCTGCGCGGCGTCGGCGGCGGCTCTCCTCTGATAGTGCACACAAATATAATAGTTAGTCACTCGCACGACATGTTTCGGAGAGCGTATAAGCACTAAGCACTAAATGCTCCACACCACTTTCAAGCACTAGGGGCCGAGCGCCATTCCGGTCGACTGCACGTCTCGACACGTTTTTAAGGCAAGTGTTAACTAAACACTATAAACCATAAAAAATATACTATTACAAAAGCTTACCATCTCTGCGAGTATGCAGTGAAGAATCAAATCCCCTAAGGTACGCAGGCATATCACTCGCGCTTGTATTGTAGTTGGACGTCGACGTGCTTGTATGACGAAGTTGACCGTCACTCCGGCTAGAACACGTAAACAATTGGTCATTGACGACGAACATATTGATTTAATAGTTTTGGCGCCCAACGTGGGCCGCACAGTTTAGTCATTTACATACCTGTAAGGGCTGGAGCTAGTTTTTGTAGTAGATCTCGATGTAGTTGACGAAGCAGAGATACCGATGTTTCTCAGCTGACGGCCTGGTTCAGTGCCGCTGTGGTACGCCAATGCCGATCTAATAAGGATTTTATTTAGAAATGCAATAAATTGTACTCGTAATTATCTAATATAAAACAAACTTTAGAGATCTCTTAACAAGTATGTTACCAACCTGTTAGTTGACAAATTTTGAGCACTGCTACTGACTATGATGGAAGTGTCAGCCAAAGGTACTTTCTTGCCCATACATCGTAACATTGTCCTAAAACAAATTATATTATAGAATTAATGTTTTTAGAGAATACTCATCTTTATAGAGAGATTAATTGGTAATTTTAATGATATCCATATAAAGCGGGGCTCTTTTCCTACAGTGGTGGCGCTGGCGCATTAATATTACAAGATTTCCACTGCCTTGATTCTATATCTATATCTGAAGAAACGTAAATGTCAACTTGGCCCTTTTGTCCTGCGCTCGCTGTCTTATCTACGGTCGCTCTAGAACTTTTCTGTCGAGTCTGCTAACGGTCATCGAGTCTCCGGGCTACGAGGCATGTCAGTATCTGCTGTCTGTCAATAGCCGGGTCCTGTTGCCGCCTCACCTCCTCAGGTTGTCCCGCACGCGCACGTTGAAGGCGATGTAGCCGAGCGAGGCGGCGGCGGCGTGCAGCGCCACGCAGCCGGCCAGCAGCGAGCTCAGCAGGTCGCGGCGCGCGCCCGCCTCGCTGCCCAGCACCAGCGCGCTGGCCCACGCCAGGCACAGCAGCGGCAGGCACACCACGCTCACGGCTAGCAGCATCCTGCGATAACACATGGCATCATTTCAATGAAATTACAATACGTAGAAACACGACAAAAATACTATAATAAGGTAAGTCAGTAATTGTTGGAAGAACGGGGCGTCTCAACATAGGCACTTAAGCCTAAAGTAGAGGTCCCAGCTAGTTAATTTCTAATAAAGATATTTTTCATTTTTCAAACGGCCTAAAGCTTTAATGAGTTGACCAATTAAATCAAATAACCCCGGTCTGTAGGTACAATTGGGAACTCGAAATACAAAAACTAAAGTAATTAGGTATGCAAGCGAAGTGCTTGATCATCGTCAGTACCAGAACCAGAAGGGGCGCTAGGCTTCAGCCACATCGGAACAGACCGACGGCCTGGATCTGAGACCGTCGCACGAAAATGTTTAACATCATCTTTCTAAGAGACTCAGACAAGTTTAACTCAAATGTGTACAGGTGAATGTCTAGAAAGAACAATATCACAGAAGTCAACATACCACCCAACGCCACTGTCCGTCACTGTATTATCGAGAGTTGTGGTTGCTCGACTCGAGCGCCACGAGCCACATACCTGAGGTTTCCGAAGCCAGTGACGTGGTCGCGCACGGTGAAGGCGGCGCGCGTGGCGCCGGCCAGCGCGGTGACGGCGGCGCCGGCGTACGCGGCGGCCGGCACCACCACCCACCACACCACCGGCTCGTGGCAGCTCACCCAACAGCTGCAGGGTAACGATACAAGTTCTGCTTAGAAAACATTATTGTAATATGTTGAAGTGTAAACCAAGAGTCATCGACGCCTAATCGACTCCGAACTACCGCAAGTGTATACTTTTGACAGCAGGTAATATACCCAATAAATTCAAACTACTTTTATCAAAGCCCATTATTTGTAAGTAAAACATTTAGTAAGTACTTTAAGTTAAATCTTTGCGATTAGGCGCGTCTTTTTTTTCAATATTTCCTTCTCTTATAATTTCGTCCTTGATGGTCCTAAATAAATTATTTTTCCACATACTTAAAACCACACAAATGCTTTATATCGGAAGACATTTGTAAACGAAGAGAGAACTAAGGATAAGATAAATTTAACATTGATTGAGTAATTTGTAATAGAAAATGGATATGCGAAAGTACAACTTTTGTTTTGAAACTTAATTCATTAATCAGTATGAAGTTCAGGAACACTAAATACGAACACGGGTTTACATCTAATAAACATAAATAGTTTAACGTCTGACTTACAAGAGCGCATGCCCGTATTGCTGCTGATGATGCGACGCGGACAGAGCGAGGATGACCGCCGGCGCGGCATACGCCGCCGCCAGGTGTGCCGCTAGTCCGCCGTGGTTGACGTCCCGCAACTCTCGCAACAAACGCCGCAGCTGCCACGCGTCACACGCCGTCCAAGCTAGCGCTGCCACCCACCAATAGTGCAGCGACATGGCGATTATCTTGCACGCAAACTGGAAAAACGAACTTTGTTTAGGATTCTTTATGAGAAAGCTGGCAAACCAGAAGTCGGATTGCCTGATGGTAAGCAATTACCGTCGCCCATGGGCACCCGCAACACCAGGGGAGTCATAGGCACGGTGCCGGTTTTTAAGGGGGTTGGAGCTCTGGGAACCTTACTCACCATCAGGAACACAACACTACACATCTGAAAGGTAGCAGTGCTATTATGGCTGTGGTCTTCTGTAAGGAGGAGGTACTTCCCCAGTTGGGCTTCTCCAGACTCGAGCGTGATGGTACTTCGCTATGCCCTACCTCTCATTTTTGGACGTAGTTTAAGGACATACCCGGGTCCGGTCTAAAACATACTGAATAAAGCTTGTTTATTTAAGGCCGTGGTTGAATACTGAAAGAGACAACACCATGAGGCAAATTGTAATCGGCTAGGCTAGAACTGCGTAGTAACTATGTAGGGTAAATCGCCAGTTACTGGCCACCTTTCAATAACTGGCCACCTTATAAATAAATAAATAAATAAATATTTCGGGACATTCTTACACAAATCGACCTAGTCCCACGGTAAGCTCAATAAGGCTTGTGTTGCAGGTACTAGGCGACGATATATATAATAAATAGATACATATAAATACTTAAATACATAGAAAACACCCATGACGCAGGAACAAATATCTGTGCTTATCACACAAATAAATGCCCTGACTGGGAATCGAACCCAGGACCTTCGGCTTCATAGGCAGGGTCACTACCCACTAGGCCAGACCGGTCGTCACCTTATACTGAAAATGAATTCTGTTTACCTATAAATAGAACACATTTTCAAATGGGGTTTCAATTACTGGCCACCCTTCAATTACTGGCCACCTTATACTTAAATGAATTCTGTTTATAGGTAAATAGAGTCCATTTTCAGTATATGGTGGCCAGTTATTGAAAGGTGGCCAGTAACTGGCGATTTACCCTACTTACAAGCTTTTGAATCGAGTTATCTCAATGTAAGCCTAAGTTAAGCATATTACGTAAATAAAATATAAATATTTGAAATCCATTCACCTCATTCTGCACTAAAGAAGTTCTCGCCTTCAACGCAATGAGATACAGCAGCTCGGCCATAAACACACAGAATATCAGGTGTTTATGGATAGAGTTGGACACAGTCGCTGCGCCGCCGCGCATGAGACAGAGAGCGGCCCAGGTCACGAGTAAGAGCGGGAGTGATATACTGAATGCGGTATATGATGTCACGGACTCCAGAAGTGATGGCTCGGGGATAAACTGTAAAAGAATGTCTTGATTAGATTTGTCATGATTAGAAGAACATGACATATGTAACATATAGTGAACAAAAATGTAGATCGGCAATTAGTTCAGGTATATTAACCCTCTTATTCTTAAAATTTAGGAAACATGAGATAGATGAGTCCCTTTCTAACAGACAAAACACGAAAAACAAAGTGGATAACTACTTAATTTCTTTGCTTATCAAGCAGATTATGAAAAATATGTATAAGGCACGTATTTTTTCTTTTTTTAAAGTACAGTCGCCATCAGATATATCGGAGCTGTGCAAGTGGTCACAATTATCTGAACATGCACTTTATCGCTTTGACAATAGAGGGGTTGTTCAGATATTTGTGACCACCTCCACAGCTCCGATATATGTGATGGCGACTGTACATACATAATTATAAATAGACGGATATATAATTGAGTTGCATTATTGCATGGCGTCACGCTTTGATTTTTTTATTAATAAGTGGCGTTACGATACTTCACTTTTATGCGTTTTTACTTAGCATTTTTTTGTTTGATCGACATAATAAGTGCCCAATGCTTTTTAATAATCTAATTGATGCACTCAGTGGAATATATTTTGTTATACCTCAATGTCAACTTCGTCAACCAGTACAGCAAATGTTGAAAGATGGTTGCAAGTACAGTTGATGAGAAGGGGATCGTTCGAGTAAGGCGACCAGTCGTAGTCTATCTCCGTGTGGCAGCCCACGCGAGACCATTCGCCACTTCTGTAAATTACAATAGGGAAAAGTGCATTCAACGTATTTACATTGAATTTAAAATGAAATACGGACAAGCATGACAAGAAAATATGGCCGCAATCGTTTAATAAACATTAAACATAAATTAATATCGTAGTAGAATATGAACCTTAGGAGTTAAGCTTTCTTAAAGCAGTAAGAAAAAATATAATTAACTGCAAGTCTAGCAAGAAAAAATATTTTGATAAATACCTACTGATTACCGCACTAAGCAGTACAGTAGAGTTCAGAAATATGTGTTACCTTACTCGCTTATTCATAATCGTCCCTTAAACCTACTTTAGTTAGAGTACCTATTTTTGTCCTTATCTGTAGTTCTGACAATTGTGTGTGTAAGATACAAAATGAAACAGGCATGATAGACGTTTTACACGGGTTAGACCCAATGGTCTCATGAACATAAATAGGTATACAATTTATGAATTCGAGTGTACCTACGTAGCTAAGCATAGTATGTAATTAAAGATAATTATTAAAGTGCTTTGTTCTGTCCTTAGTTAATATTGTAGATTTTAACGACTTTCTTTAAATCTATATTATTATTTACCCTCTTAAAGTGGACCAATGCACGCATTGCGGGTTAGTCCTCGAGCCAAACGTTTCTCTGTCAATATCCAGCCACATCTGCAAGCGAATAGGTTTCTTCAGCCGAATCCCACCCATGCTCTTGTATATCAACTTCTTTCCCATTCTTGTTATATTTTCATCCTTGAATTCAGGGTCCATAGTCAACGCTAAGACTTTCGGGCCATCCTGGTCTTTCTCGGCTACGTATGTAGACTCGTTGTCTTGCAAATTGTCAGCGAACTGTTTTTCTTGTTTTTTGAAAGCCGGCTGTATGAGTACAGGGCCATGGTTCTCGTGTTGTATTTCGGGCTCGTTGGAGTGCCATTTTGGTTCGTTGTGAGTTTGAGTGTGATGGTGCCCCTTGTTAGTGTATGTTAGACCTAAAAACAAGAGTCATGGTCAAGTATTGCTCGTACTTGTCACGCCTTGTGACCAATAAACTATAACAGTTAATATTATATTCCTTACCTGTGTGCGCGTACGGTTGCCGTTTACAAAAACCCTTAAATATTTAATTTGACTTACTGTAGTTTAATCTCCATTAAAATGTAATTTTAAGTAGACAGGAATACAAACTGAACTAAATAAACAAAACTGAAATTTCTGTCAAATTAAAAACTTCTTTGTCAATTTGGAATTTGGAAACAATATTGGTCAATAGAGGCAAATCGATAGGTATGTCTCAAAACTCTCAGGTTAGAGTCGTTCGTTGAGAATTTATTATTTATTTACTTATTTAGAATAACCATGTAACTCAGGATTACAGTATATACCAATGCGCTGAGAAATTAAGCAATAACATATATAATACATAATGAAATAAGAAAACAATTGGAGGTAAAATAGTATGAACTGACCTTCTTCCTCCACATTGACATCCACGACATCGTCTCCGTCCTTGGACTGCCTGTACCACACATACTCCGGCACGAACAATGCCACCTGCAGTATCGGTGAACCAACAGTGATGTTCACTCCCCACCGGCGACTGACGGAGTCGTCGGTTCGCAGAGGCATGAGTTGGGAAGTGTTCCGAGAGTATTGGAAATAGGAGAATACGGCTCGAGATTCGGAGTCTGGGTTGTCTGAAAAACACATTGTGTATGATTAGATAATTAAACAAGGACGCGGATTAGATTGGTTGTTGCTTCAGACACTTGATCGAGAAATCCCAACTATATTCATAGAATTCTATCCGACATAAAAAAATATATAATATATTAAAGCAACTTTGACCCTTACACAGTATAATAATCCTTGTTTAAAGTTGATAATGAGCTACTTTTTGAATCTAAATTATTTTTAATCTGTATAGTACCTTGTCCATTATTATTAGTAATCCCAAGTAAATCAAGCGGCAGCAATATCCTCGTGAACTTATCGAACTTGGATCTAGTCTTCACGTAGTTGTTGTATTTGGGGAAGGACACCGTAGGGCTGGAGGGTCGCTTCCCCCTCCTGCCGTACGCGGTGAGGGGAGAGTGCACGAAGGCCGACGTGTCTGGTAGGACGACGCGCTCGGTGGTGTACGGCTCGGCGTTGAGGCGTGTCAGCTGCGTGGGTTCGAAGCCGTAGATGGACTCGGAGGTTACGATGTCCACGCCGATAACTGTAGATATTTTGAGGAAATTATTCAAGGTGTAAAATGAACGGTTCCATAATTCTACCAGATAAAATAGCGGGCATAACTAGGTGCGGTGCGGGAAGAAAAAACTGCTTAAAAAAAACAATCAACGCTTTCCTCTTTATAAAAGTAGTGTAGAATGTAGAAAAAGTAAAAAGCAATGTAAAAGAAACATTAAAATATACCTATATCACTTGTAACGATCTCAAAAGGACTCGTATAAGTGTCGTGTTGGCTCTCAGCGAGTACTGCGATGTATTTGTCGAACTTCTGTAGTAACAATTCCATCCCGTGGCCGGTCAGCTGGCGAATACGATGCCATTCTCGAGAGTACTTCGCGTTCATTATCGTGTTAGCAGACTTCATTATGTTCTGAAAGCAGATGTTAGGTTTAGTTTACCATTCTTTGTATACCACTCAATTTTACTTCTCAATGAACTCAAAGGTGGAACTGGAAGAAATGTTTTAACCTATTAATAACCGTGACTGTTTTTGTATCTTACAATAATATTACCAGCAATTACTTATCTGGAGGAATAAATGCTTTGGCGGTAAAAAGGTTAAGAGAATAATATCGCCTTGGTATGTACAATCACGGAATTTAAATTCCTACCCACCTACTGGGCAACTGATTTTATTAATTACGTGGACACGGTGAACTGTAAAACGTCAAGGCACTGCTACAAATGGATGACAGTAATCGAAAATCTAACAAAATATATGTCTATAGCTTTCACTCTTGCAATATTCGAATGAAAGGAACGCAGATAACGAATTTTCGGAATCGATGTTTGAATTGTTGATTGTCGACGAATCCAGACACTGGTGCCGATATAGGTTGAAAGCAAAATGTTTCTGTCGAAAAACTAACAGTCGTACTGTTTTGTAAATCGTGTTTTATTTACATACAGAATTAATTACACTGGGCCTAGCCGTATTCAAATATGAAGCATGCTTTCTACTGTTGTTACTTGTACTAGCGCTACTCTCCCTCTAGCTCTTATAATACTCACTCGAACATAGTCCTTATCCTGACTGTGTGTAAGGTTCAATCCCGCCTGGCGAAGCTCATAGCGCAGCAGCTCCAACAAAATTCCCTCCGCTACCAGTACATCAGCGCCGTACAGTACAGGGCTGTTTGAGCAGGCAGCGGCCAAGTCGTCCGCGAGACGTACGCCCACGAACGTGTTTACAAGTAGCTCGCCCGACTCGATCTTGCTTAGCTAGATAGGGAAGGGCATATAAGTGCATGGTTAGAGGTTAAAGTTTAGACATCTAACGTAAAGCACTGGCGCTTTACTTATAAATATATCAATATGAATCGGTGTTATTTAGAGGAAAATGCTAAACAAAACGGAAATAAAAAATTATGTATGTATTTAAACTTTCGTGAGACATAGTACAATTAAATAATTAACGATTAATACGGTTAATCGTTAATTAATTAAAATTAACTGTGGTAATCGTTCATTAAAAATTATGTATTTTGAATGTAATCTGTATTTTAAATTATGTGAAAGATAAGGTATTTGTAAGTTTAGTAGGATTATCCATAAAATCCACCATGATACTTAAAATTATATTCCCAAAAACAACAGATCTTCTACAGGACTCATAATAATTGAAGAATTATCTCAATCATACTTATTCTTTTTAAGGACTAATAGTCATACCACGGCAAAACTTTAATAAAACCAAATTAAATGTATCTCATGGTATGTACGTGAATCCTCACCTGTTTCCTAAGTTGATAAAAAGTGGACGTCGTGCAGTTGAACATGTCCGGCTCCTGCCACGGCACGACCTGCGTCTCGTCGCACATGCGCGTTGCCTTCCCGCTGGTGCCGGCGGGGCAGTCCGCGTACGCCTCGATACCGAACTTGGTTCGCGGCCACCACACGCCTTGCGAAAACGAACGGGGGCAACCATCGTACACCACTGCAATATAAAGCGTCATTTCTCTTAAGTTTAGCAACAAAGATAAATGGGTGATCAATGATAAATAAATATTACAGGATATTCTAACACAAAAAAGCCCCGGAATGACGTATTGGTATTGCTGTAATGTCATATTAACTTATTTCAATAAATGAAATGAAATGAAATCGGTCTCGCAGCTGTTACTGAAGCATAGCACTCTTAGCGTTGACATCATGGTCGTAGCTTACCTTCACAGCCCGCATTCGGCTTCACTTCGGCGTAGAGGTTGGCGCAAGAGTCGCAGGCGCGGCCGATGACCCCGCTGCGGCAGTAACACTGCCCACTGTCGGCCTCGCAGGAGCTGTTGACGGAGCCGGCCGCGTAGCACTGGCATGGCAGGCACTCGTTGGACCCAGGCAGTTTGTAGTGGTTCTCCTGTTCAGAAATATCGGGTATATATTGTGTGGCTAATGTTTTATGAGAAATATTCAGAGTCTGCATAAGTGCGTATGCAAAAAGTGACCAGGTCATTCGGCGTCCGAGGCACGATTTGAACATACATTTCCTGCTTTCGCGGCTGACGGCGCAGCGGAACCCGTGGAAATTTCTCAAGTATACAATCTTGTTTTTTAAACGGTTTATACAAATAACAAATAATCTTATTTGTTCTTAGTTTTATTATCCTTTTTCATCCATTTTGCAAGTCGCACTAACTGTCCTGCTAAAATCTAACTATACTCACTTAACTCTTTACGTACGGATGTTAACAAGAGTTGCGCCGTCATACTTAAATCTTAATTCTGCGTAGATGCAAATTTATTTGATGAAGTCCGAGTCCCGCAGGTAAAGTAGTAGTGTCTCGTGAGCTCGGTCGCTAGTGTCGGTACCTTGCAGTGGCAGCGGCCAGAGCCGCGGTCGCAGTGCGGGTGGTAGCCGGCGGCCACGTCGCAGGCGCACGGGCCGCACGCCGCCGCGCCCCACCAGCCGCCCGGGCACTCGCCCGAGCCTTCTTCCACGCAACCAGCACCTGGACAATGTAACTGGTTAGTATTTGTCCTTCGTTCCCAGCGGGGACGTCCACCTCGAGACATCACCGACACATTCAGTCGGATAGGCATCGACATATATGACATCTGGAGCATTGCGTTTTATGGGAGTGAGACGTGGACGATGAGGCAGCGGGATAGGGAGAGGCTGGAAGCCTTCGAGATGTGGTGCTGGTGTAGTTGGGAAAAATAAGTTGGACAGAAAAGAAAACCAACGAAGAAGTATTGCGAAGGAAAGGCAAAGGAAAAGAGGAGTTTGTTAACCACAATTGAAAATAGAAAAGAGAAGATGCTTGGACACGTTATACGATATGGCAAATTTAACAAAAACATAAAACGGAAAGTAGAAGAAAACGGAAGACAGGAAAGCCAAGAAGGGTATATATTATATGTATATGAACCGAAAAATGCAAAAAGTAAACGTCGTGTCCTCGTATCAGGCAGTCAAGGAAAGGCGGAAGATAGATATATATGGAAATTACTCCACTGACAAGAGCCTAGCTTTTAGGTATATGATGATGATACTGAATTTAAATTGCATCCCGACGCCCAAGATTTTGCAGTGTTCGTGTTCAACGGGGGTATATCGTTTTAATTTGTGTAATTGTGGGTTTGCGGCCATATCTCGGTCGAGCGCCATCAGTGCCATCACCACTCTCGTGACGTGTGTCCATTCAGTTCTATGTTTGGCGGAGTGAGGGTTATTACTTAAACTCAAATATCCATGAAGTTATATTAGAATTTAGAATTTGTTATTTCATTAATAAAAGACACATAATTATTTTTGTGTGCGAACGCCAAAATCAAGCTTTGCTTTTCTGGCTTGAGCATACTCACTGGTGAGCACGTAGCCGTCGTCGCACACGCAGCGGTAGCCGGCGGCGCTGTCGGCGGGCTGGCAGCGCGCGCGGGCGCCGCACGGCCGCAGCTCGCACGCGCCGGCGCACTGCGGCCCGTAGCGGCCGCGCTCGCACGTGCACGTGGTCGCGTCCCAGGCTGACTCGCATTTGCTCTGAACAGTTCATAATACTCGTAATACGTTGGGAAATAACGGCTAATGACGAATGTCTGAGTGAGTAAACTTTGGTAAACGATCATAGAACACCCGGATTCGATATTTAATGTCTATACGTGCATGAGATATTATTCTATTGCAAACGCACTTGAGCTATCAATGGCGTCACAAACGAAGGTCTATAATATTAAATTATATTTATTAAATAGACAAAATTTAAATTCAACGCTGTAATGCATTTTACATCTCTCCTTTATTCAGCTAGATTATTTGAAACATATAATAAAAAATATAATACACTTATTTGAGGCCAATTTAAATACTCACATAAGGCGGACAGATAGACAGCATACAGTCGGCTCTAGATTGACACCCATCTTTCACGTTCTCTATCGTAGTTGGTCGGTTGAGTAGGTTCTGATTCGTTCCTACTCTAACATCCTAAAACAAAACGTTGTACGACTATAGAATATATACTCTTTATTGCTCTATCGCTTAAGAGCGATCTCTTCCAAACAACCTTTGGGTAGCGGAAATAAAGAAATTAATCTAAAAAGTAGGACTATATTAACCACCCTCACCCTCAAGTATTTTATTACATTAATAGACAAATATGATGTTTTGATAAGAAGATCTCAATGATTATTATTATTACGTTCGCTGTTGAATTTTAGCGTGATTGTAATTGACTGGCATTCTAGATAAAAATAAATGATAGTGTTATTATTTATATACGTATTTATGTACGTAACGTACCTGTATGCAACCTTCAAAGTATCCAACATCCGAAGCCAATAACCCCGCTGTGCTATCCGGTCCACCAATTAGAATCTTCCCTACATACTGCCCCTGGACCTTATTGGCCAGCATCGGAAGTAACGCGGTCCTGAGCCCGTAGTCAATGGTCACGGAGATATCTGTGCCGAGCCATTTGATCTCGACTCGATGCCAGTTGCCATCGGCTAACGTTGTGGTTGGTAGGAACATTGTTTCGCCGTTGTATGAATAGTGGAGCAGACCGGATTTTAACTGTGGGCGTAAAAACATTTCAACTTCATAATCAATCAGCCTATAAGTGATTCGTATTACTGAGCACAATTTTACCTGATTAAATCTCATTGTACATGATTACAATTTGGAATCAAATTAAAATAGTAGCCTTTACCTAATAAAAAATATGATTACAAACTAATGTTTGTAAGTGCATACAGCTTTATCTTTATGTAGACTGAGTGCGTTAGCGGAAAAAGTAAGATGTTGCTAAAGCTATCAGTGGCGGTGCGTTTATACAAGCCGATTCCCGCCAGCTTCCTTAGTTGAATGCAGTTCAACGGTTTTCCTTGGGCTCATGAAGAAAAGGCTAGGCCATTTCGGCTCCGTCTTGCCTAAGAAAAAAATTAACGCGCCGCCACTGAAAGCTATATAACTTTTCAACTGTGTCAATGTGTTAACATAATCAGTTAATGTTGTAGGTTGGGCCTCGAGGTATCTGCAAAGCAAATAAAGCAATGTACGATATTGCGCCTTAAGTGGTATCAAGTTAAAGACAAAGTAAATTAGAAAGGTGCAAACTGTTTGTCGTTAATAAGAAAGAGACAGATAACTAACACTGAGGAACACGGAGCTGTTCTGTCCCACTTGGATGGACATGAGATACGCGTCCTGCTGCCGCGTCCGCAGCGACAGTGCGTTGAGCCACGGCAGCTGGATCGGCCGCAGCAGGGGGTTGAATGATAACATGCCGTCGCCGCTGAAGCGCCATGGCAGCGATGTAGCTGTAGACGAAATGTTCGTTTAATTAGCCCAGCCTTGTATTAAATTGTAATCGAAATTGGATTAGTGATTGCCGCATACGAGAGGTTAATTATATAACCGTAATTCTTGCATTGAAATCAGGAAATCAGATTACTATTTAGGTTTTATTAATTAACCTCCACAAAGGGTTTTGATAGTTAGACTCCACAAACTTAATATCTTGATAATTTATTATTATTATGTTTTATTTATTTTATTGAACAGTAACAAACAAATACACATTACACTCTTATATCATTACTCGCCAAACTTACGTTTGTCGGCGAGAAGCGCTCAGTTTAGAATTACTTATGATTACAGTACATGATTACAGTGAACACAATTTTTTTTATTTATTTGTTACACGAGCATACTAGATTAAGGAGTTAGGCAGGCAAAGCAATTAGTTCATGGATCTTGATGTAATTCTAGTAATAATAACATTTCGTTTTTTTGATCATCAATGGTCTTTTGGCAAATTTTCATTCGCAGTAGACACACACATAGGTTTAACCTCGTAAGGCCGAGGAAATTTTAGTGTTTGAATTTAAAACCTTCTCTTATTTCATAGAGAGTTCAAAACTCGAATTTAATTTGTACTTGTACTATTTGAACTCTTATGAAACAAGAGAAGGTATTAAATTTAAAAATAAAAACGATAAAATACCCTTGGCCTTACGAGGATAAAAGCGAATATATCAATTTTATTAGTCAGTCAAGTTACTCACTCTCGGAGCAGTCCTTGCCCGTGTGTCCCTCGGTGCACTCGCACAGGTACGTGTCCCAGAGGTCGCGGCACACGCCGTCGTTGTGGCACGGGGCGTTGTCGCAGTGCGACCGTTTCTGAGAGCAGCCCGCGATTGTACCGTTATCTGCTACGAAACTGAAAGAAAAGCATAAAAATATTAGCAATGCCGTATAAAGAAACAACTATTCTTCACAAATTGAAACTAGCAGTTTAGGAAATCTGGCATGATCTTAAAATGTACAAGTAGAGTCAGCATGAAGTTTCCTACTTTATTACCATATGTGACATTATCTATGAAAAGGGACCTTATTGTCGATGGTGCTTATGTTGTTGTTCTAGACAAATAATGACACATATATGGAGTTTTTGAACACTTTTTACTTCAAAGTTTTTTTTTTTTAATTATTATTTTTGCTACATTCTTGTTGAAAGGTTTTATCGTACCTAATCATACCAACTTGTATACCTACCTTAGAATGTGACATAAGCAAACAATGCAACAATAATTAAAACAAACAATAGCATTGTTGGCTTATATAAAAAAAAATCAAATACTCGTAATAATTTTATTTACCTGTTTAGATCAATAAATCGATGATCGACATGGACATCGGATATGCAGCCGACAAAGTCCTTGTTCTTCACTTGAAAACTGCTCGGGATGTTCGGTAGCCCGCCAACTTGGAGCGGCCCGGTCAGATCCAAGAATCTAAAGAAAATCAAATACATGCTTGCAAATTAACAATAAAATATTCGTTAATGGTAAAAAGAACGGTATTGTAAAACTAAATAATATATAACTTTTCTGGCTGTATTAAGGAGAGACATCAGAGTAGCTTCTGATTACAGCCGTGTAATGTTACTATCAGGAAGGCTTATCGTTTTTTAGGTAATATGACTGACCCTACAACTAACAGGGAAAGTACAACTTGCTCAAGGAGTTGACAACACAATAATACTGTTATTTATTAGAATAACCTATTTTCTTTTTATACTAGTCTGATCAGCGTTTGACCTCAGTCATACCTGATGGTAAGTGTCGACGAGGTCGAGGGTGTAGTACGCTAGTTCAGTAACAGCTTTATTCCCTCTTGCCTTGAAAAGGCCCACATTATAATATATTTCCGAGAATACAGGGAGTAAATTCCATTCCTTAGCAGTCCGCATTATAGGAAGACATATTCATATCCAGTTGATGTTTTGGATTTAGGCCACCAGAAGGCAGAGCTCATAACGGGCATGGTGGCAAATAAATGATATTTGTATTCCACGTACCTGTGACAAGTCTCTGTTGGTATATCGCAGCGAGGAGGGAGGACTTTGGTAGTCTGGTTCGCACACGCGTATTTGACGTCCAAATCCGCTGCCCCAGCAAGGGACAGGCCTTTGTCACAGTCGTCTAATATTAAGGTCGCAGTCTGTGAAAAAAACAATGATCACTTGTAATTATACCTGTCTAACAAAATGGTCTCACAAAATCAATAACGCTTGTCATCTCAGTCAATATTAAATCTATATACAAAAAAAAAAACCATGGGATTAGGAAGCCTGCCGTTCTAGTTAAAGCATTGAAGGTAACTAACCAATACCTCCTAAGGCCCACCATACAAGTAAAATGCTACTCGAATTTGTTCTTTATAGTGTAGGAAATAAATAATTAATTTCCTTTGTATAAAATTCGAAAGAAACAAATGAAATTCAACTCTATTCCACATTTATAAAATTTAAATTTCTTTACAAGTAATTAGTACTACAGGAAGGCCCGTGGGCCTTACGAGGTTATTGTCCAACTTGTAATACGGGCCATATTATACAGTTGGGCCGTCGTTACTCACTTGGAGTATAGACAGAGAGAATCATGTTTTATCCACTCAAAAATCTGTTTTTATTCTTACGCTAGTATCATTACCTCCAGAAAAGGTATTGGGAGTATAGATATTATGCTACTGTAGGCAAAATTTTGCAGACTATATTTGTTAGGTCAACTTTAGATTTGACTTCTATTGCAACTGTTTTATTAATGTCTACTTGGAGCTTCTCACCCTGTTGAAGTAGTCCACCTCGACAGTGTGCCACATGCCGTCGGCCACGGCGCCGGCCACGGTGACCTCCACCCTCCCCCCGCCGAGCGCGAACGTGAAGCGCACCCCGCCCCGCCCGCGCGCCCCGCGCCGCTACTGATCAGCTCGAGGGCGATGAAGTCGTGTCGTTCGTTGTACCGCCCGTTGTACAGTAGCAGGCCAGATGTACCTTGCGTTGCAAATCTAAAAAAATATATAAAGTAAAGTAAAACATGTAAAAGTAGTATAAAGTGACATACTGAGATATATTTGAGCTATAAAATCGCGAAAC
Source organism: Grapholita molesta (assembly GCA_022674325.2). Lineage (NCBI taxonomy): Eukaryota > Metazoa > Arthropoda > Insecta > Lepidoptera > Tortricidae > Grapholita > Grapholita molesta. The sequence goes on from CP053126.2 coordinate 9,604,110, forward strand.
TTCTCGATTAAGGTTGTTTGCCAAAGGAGGTATAAAATCATTATATCAAAGGTTTTTAAGCAAAATAAACTAAAGTGTCAAATGCTACAGGCAATGCGCATTCACAGACGGCACTAATATAATAGCGGCTAGTAATTTGCTACATTCCATATAACAACTTCCTAAAATTTGTACGTAAATATGTATTTTAGGAAGTTTTGATGTGTTTAAATCCCCATAGTCACAATGTATTTATAACATCATTTAAGTCAAAAATATACAAGGGTGATTATTCGGGCGTTTGAACTGCTCTTATTACTCTGTCCAGAGTTTTGTAGAAGTGCCTGCATTATATATTATTAAGTAGGTTTTGGTTATCCTTTAGCCAGTCCAGCTGTCTACCAGTAATCCAAAAATAACACCAAACTGTGTTATGATTTCTACAAAAATCTGGACAGAGTAATCAGAATGGTTCAAACGCCCGAATAATCACCCACAAATGACTCATCTTGTATATAAGCATGATCAGAGACTTACTTTAGTTTCAAATGTACTCGATGCCGCCGCTTTAGTCCAGGGAACGTCAAGAAAGAAGACTGCGGAAAACTGCGAGCCCTCAGTTCGCACATGGAGGTGGTGTAGGCTCCGTCGATGGTGCACCCCTGGCACAGAATGCCGCCTTCTCGTTTAGGCACGCATTGTGAACCGCCGCGGCAAACAGTACCGTCGCCGTTTAGGTCGCAGGACGCTTTCGTTAGGATCGTCTCGCAGTTCACACCTGTGCAAGTTATACTGGTATTTAAACAAACCAACCAAGGTCACATATCGAGGGTTTGGTGGTGAAACCCGATAAGTCGAGTAAATGGGATTTTGAATTTAGTATACGTGAATTACGTTAGATTGTTACTTCAATGTTATACCGAAACGATATACATCTGATTTCGTATTACTAGCCATGAATTTTTAGCCCAGAGGACCACCTCGAAACGGCTTGCATTATTGTTATTCTAAGCACATCTGAAGCTGTATGAAGTTCCGGGAAATTCTAGATTCAGGACATTTATTTTACTAACTTAGACTCAACTTGGGCCAACATACCAGTGAATCCAGGCGCGCACACGCAAGTGTATCCACCCTCGCGCCGAATGCAAGTTCCGTTGTTGGTACACGGCGAGGAATAACACAGGTCCACTTCCGTGTCACACATGTAATGTTCTCGAGATCCTATAAAGAAATTAACATTAGAATTTCGACAAAACCTTTAAATACAAGTTCGATTGTGCAATGATACGCTTCGGAAAATTCTTCCGTCACATTGTCAGCAATGGCAGTTTAATACAGGCGCCATAACTTCAAACCATTATCGAGTATCTAAATCCATAGATGCAGGCCTTACAAAGCACCTGCGTGCCTTGCTTATAACGTACGCTATGGCCTATGAACTCCAATTGACACTGTCATGTAAACGCGGTAGATTTGCCGGACCTTGCCACAGTCAGAGAACTCAAGTTAAGTAGACCACAAATTCAGAAAGAGTGTTCTACAATAACAGACATCTGTCAACCTCCATGGACATAAGCAAGATCACCATGGATTGATGGGGAAGATAATCCCACAGTCGGACGCATTAAACCTGAACGAATAATAGGTACCTGTGAACCCTTGCGGACACTGGCAGGTGAACGTGGTGACAGGGTAGATGGGCCGGAACAGCACAGAGTCGGAGGCGATGAAGCCGGACGCGTTGCCAAACTTGAGGACTGTCAGGCACTCCTCGTAGTTCAGGCAGGGCTCGTGCACGCATACGTTGTCATCGAATGGCAACACCTGGGTAACATATTACACACATTTATTGCATAAGTAGGCCTTAATTAGCTTTCAGCACTCCTGAGGCCTACAAGATCTACCAATTAAGCAATGGAAGAATTTTGAAAAATCGACTTTTTGTAACGTATAACCCATCATTGCTGGGGCTGAGCTGTAGGCTACTAGCGGGGTCCATAGGTGGCGGATCATGGAACGGCCATCAGATATGGTGGTTAGCTGCGAATAACCAATAAGCAGTCCCCGACCAAATAGCGGCAATGTTATCAGAGCGTGTTGGGAAGTCCGGTGGGACGGGTTTTCCTATAAAATAACACAAAAGGCTTGTTGACGACGTTGTGACGTGGCGAGAAAACGCCGCCACTAAATAAGCGTTCCTCTGATGTTGGGCAGCAGCAACATCAGTACCACGAAGAGGCCGAAGAAGCAGGTTCTGGTAGGGCTCAGAAAAGGACATCAGTAGGCGCACAGAAGTTTGCTGAACTGCGGTGCGGAAGGAAAGGGGAAACCACCGCACTATACTCCCTTAACCCCGTAGCAATGATGGAAAGTAACATAAATGAAAATATAGTCCTTGACAACGGGCTACCACGAAGCAAAATACCGTGGCGGTCCGAGTCCGGCAGGGGCAGAAACAAGGCTGCTTCGGTCGTCATCCTGCGAAACCCTTGTCAGGAAATGAAGATTGGAACCTGGAATGTACGAACTATGCTGCCCGACGGAAAACTAGAAGAGCTGACGAGTGAAATGAGTAGATTAAATATAGACATACTAGGAATATGTGAAACACGCTGGGAAGGAAGCGGGGACTACTGGCAAGAAGATTATAGAATAATTTACACAGGAGAGGAAAGAGGAAGAAACGGAACAGCCATCATTTTAAATAAGAAGTGGGGGCAACAAATAGAAAATACTATGCATCTGAATGACAGAATAACTGCATTGAAAATTAAGGCACAACCCCAAAACATGCTAATAATACAAATATACATGCCAACAAGTTCTCATACAGATGATGAGGTGGAAGAAATATATGAACAAATAGAAATGTTAATTAACACAAATAGAAGGAAAGAACAACTAATCATTATGGGAGATTTCAATTCAGTGGTGGGTGAAGGTAGCGAGGAAGGGACAGTTGGCAAGTTTGGACTGGGAAAACGTAACCGAAGAGGGGAAAGACTAGTAGAATTCTGCAAGCAGCACGAGCTAACAGTCACAAACACTTTATACGAACAACCTTATAGAAGGCGTTACACCTGGAAAATGCCCGGTGATATAGCCAGATATCAACTGGATTACATATTGGTAAAAAGAATTCAGAAAATATGTAACAAAATGCAAAAGCTATCCAGGGGCCGATATAAATACTGATCACAATCTAGTAATGTGCAATATTAAAATTAAGTTGGAAAAACCCAAGAGAGCAAGTAGAAATAAGACGATAGACATACAGAAATTAAAATGTGATAGCACCACCAAAGTGCAATATAGTAACTCAGTAGGAGATAAATTATTAGAATATAAGGATAAATATACATCAGATAATATTAATAATAAAGTAGAAGAAAGATGGAGCGGTATTAGAGACATAATGAAGGATAGTGCAAGGAATGCAGCGAAAAGAGAAAATATCATACCAAGGAAGAAATGGCTTACACAAGATATTATGGATTTAATGATAAAAAGAAGAAAATTGAGAAACAGAACTGATGATGAAAGTGTGAATAACTATAGGAAGCTCACAAACAAAATAACTTTATTATGTACAGAAGCGAAGATAGAAGATATGCAAAAGACTGCGCAATGATTGAGGAACACATAAATAAAGGAAACATAGACAGAGCATACGCAATCGTAAGGAAACATAATAAGAAACACAGAACTAAGTCAACAATAATAACAAATGAACAAGGTCATATAATAACAGAAAGTAAAGAGGTACTAGCGAGATGGAAAAGGTACGTAGAACAACTCTATGAAGGAGATGGTTTAAATGAGAGAGACATAGAGAAGGATAGCGAGGTAGACCTGGATGAAATGGGACCAGATATTCTTAGAGAAGAATTTGATAAGGCCCTAAAACAATAAAAGATGGAAAAGCTCCAGGTGAGGATGAGATTTTTATTGAAATGATTAAATACTCTAACAATCCCACCCTACTAGATGAAATTTTTAAACTCATAGCAAGCATGTACTCTACTGGAAAAGTACCCAAAGACTTTACAACAACGAAAACTGTAATGTTGCCAAAAGCCCAATACTTTAAAGTGTGAGGAATATAGAACGCTCAGTTTGATATCACAGGCATCAAAAATACTATTAAAGATAATACAATATCGCATAATAGAAAAGATAGAGCATAATTTGGGAGAAGACCAGTACGGGTTCAGAAGGCAAAAGGGTACAAGGGAAGCGATACTGGCATTGAGACTAACGTTGGACAGACGATTAGACATTGGTCTCAATACGTGTGTAGCCTTTGTAGACCTAGAAAAGGCTTTTGATAAAGTTAATTGGAGATTAATGATGAACAGACTTAAAGATATTGGTATAGACTACAGAGATAGAAAGATAATATATGAACTATACAGGAAACAAGAAACGATTATAGAAATAGAGAACGAAAAGGGAACAGCCAAAATAATGCAGGGTGTGAGACAAGGATGCTCACTATCGCCACTCATATTTAATGTTTTCATAGAAGCAGCCATTGTGAAGGTATTGGAGTCTGTGGAAGGAGGCATTGGATTTAATGGTAAAAGAGTGGTATTTGTCAGATTCGCGGATGATATTGCAGCTTTCGCAGGCACCAGTTTAGAATTAGAAAAGATATTGAACACGATGGACACCATATTTAGAGAATTTGGACTTAAAATCAATAACGACAAAACTAAGTTCATGATTATATCAAAGGAGGGAAAAATGAAAGGAGAGATAAAAGTAGACGGGAGAGATGTAGAGCAAGTCCAAAAAATTAAATATCTTGGAAGTATAATAACAGAAGACTCAAGGTGTACCCCAGAGATAAAGGCAAGAATTGCAATGGCCAAACAGATCTTCTATAAAAAGACAACACTGCTAAAGTCTAAAATTTCAATAGGTATACGGAAGCGATTTATAAAGACTTATATATGGTCCATTGCCTTATACGGATGCGAAACATGGACAATAACACAAAGAGATGAAGAATACTTGGAAGCATTCGAGATGTGGTGCTGGCGAAGGATGGAAGGAATAAGCTGGACAGAGCGAGTGACCAACGAAGACGTACTTGGTAGAGTGAAGGAAAGGAGGAGCCTGTTGAGTACAATCATGGATAGGAGAGGAAAAATGCTGGGGCACCTGCTACGGCACGACGATTTCATTAGAAACATAATAGAAGGGAAGATAAATGGAAGGAGAGGGAGAGGCAGACCACGGAAAAGTTATATAAATCAGATAAAGAAGCAGGTAAACGTCGTGTCGTACCAGGACATCAAGAGGCTGGCCTCGGACCGGCAGAAATGGAGACAACTACATCTAGCTACACCGACAAGAGCCCGGCTCTTAAAAGAATGATGATGATGAACCCATCATTGAACATAAAAAGGTAGCTTAAATACCTATTGTTTTTATCATCAATTTATTTTTAACCCTTAAGGAGGCTCCATTTGTAAAGACATGCTACGTGAAAGTATATTCTTCTTTTATATATACTTGTATTTTCCTTATATGACTGACTACTTCCTCTCCGCTTGTGACTCCCCTGGTGTTACGGGTGCCCATGGGCGACGGTAATTGCTTACCACCAGGCAATCCGTCTGCTCGTTTGCCGCCTATGTCATAAAAAAAAAAATATCTTGTGTTGTATAAATGACTTTTTATTTATTTTATTTTATTTAAAGTTCAATGCACTCTCGACCTGGTGATACACTGAAGAATATCTTGAAAGTAACTCAAATTTTATTAAACAACTGATTATAAACCTTATCTAAGAGAAGTTAAGACTCATATTGCAAATGTGTGTGGCGCCTCTGTCCTCACCCTTAGGCCCTGATTAAACATTGATTAGTGTTTAGTGCGAGTTAATACATTTGCCACTTGTGTTTAGCAACAAATGTATAAACTCGCACTAAACATTTATCAATGTGCAATCAGTCATGAGTAGTCTTGAAAAAGCTTTACGGAATAAAGAAACACTTACTTGCACTGTGGCGAGCCTAGCGAGCGTGGCGCGGTGCAGGTAGACTCGCTCACGCAGGTGCGTGGGGCTGTAGTGCGGGCTGCGGCCCTCCGCGCCCAGCTCGGCGCTCGGCCGCCGCGCCGAGAACGACACGTTGAGAATGTTGCCGTGCACGTCCGTGTCGTCCTGGGACAACGATAATGAATAAATACATATTTCTGGGACAATCTTACAGTAAGCTCAATAAAACCATGATAACATTTATACCCTTGTCAGGGCTAAAGGATTCGAAGCCACGTCCTGCTTTGTAATCAGGGTCACCACCAACTAGGCCAGGAGGCTGTTAAACCAACAACATAACAAGTGGTATAAGGGTGATTATCCGAGTGTTTCACTTGCCGTCAGACCCTAGCCTAAAGTAACGTTTAACCAAATCTTTCAATATTATTAACTAGGGACTGACGGCGCGGCGGTTTAAACGCTCGGAGAATCACCCATAAATCTTATCTGTCAGCAGTAAGATTGCTTTGCACGATGACACTTTTTATCTGTAAGTGGTATGACAACACATAAAAACAGTAGGTGTTTAAAGGGTGAAACCAACTATTCTAACCTGTACACTGAACACGTAGATGTTCTCCTTAGGGCAGGGAATGATGGCTGCCAGTCCGTCGATGAAGAAACCTAACAGCGGTGACAGGAAGCGCTCGGCCGTCATGTCGTTCAGACGGATCGTTATAGAGTTGAACAACATCTCTTCTGTGACCAGGCGCACGGAGAGCTGCATCATTGCTTTTATTTCGTTAACGCCATCTGAGAAAATAAATAATATTTTGGTTATCATAATAAGTATGTCCTTATTGCCAGTTTTTTAATTTACTTTATATTTATTTAACTTACGTGCTTTATATAATTGCCAATCTGATATTGCGAAACACGCTCAGGTTTTGTACAAATAGCCAATAGGTTAAATAAATATCTATTTGTGTTCTTTTCTGTGATATTTCTACTTAATTTAATGTGCCCAAACGTGACACACCACACCACAGTGACAAGTCCCAATTTGTATGCCGGTAACACCATTGAATGTTTATGAAATATATAAAACATTTTTTACTGGCGTTTAAATAACACTTTTAGGATTACATTACAATGATAAATAGGTATCTTAATTGATTTTAAACTAAATACTGCATCACTAGTAACTTACCCGTAACTGATATTTCCATGGTAGCTAGTTTCGGGACATTTGTATTGAGTTGGGGTGACAACGTCATGGAGCCTGTGGTCTCGTTTAGTAGCACCAGATTTGCGTTGTTGCCAGATAGTATCCGATATTGAAGCTGGAATGTAATTTAAAAATATGTTAGTAATATTTTCCATTGGGATCTTAAAATAATGACAATAAAACAATACCACTTCACTCAGTCATTATCTTATTTTTCTGGGATTCCATCAACAGACTAACTTAGTGCCAGTAAAACAAAACAAAACCAGAACAGTCGAGAGGTTTTCGAGTCGGAACATATTTAAAGTATGTCCTGTCACGGTCGCCAGATGTTGTAAACTGTTCTTACGAGCAGCCGGAAGAAAAACTGTAGTGAACTTTTAGCCATGTATTTAATGAGTGACAGTAAAATTACAAAATATCAAAAAATAGAAAATGCATAAAAAAATACATTTAAATATATGTCATGTCATGATGTATGAAAGAAAGAAGTTGGCAACAACGACGCCTTAACCCTCTGCAACTGACGTGGTCACGTGACATGTAATAGTACATTGTGCAACGAGGATGGTAAGTAAGATATAGTAAACGCGAGTTTATTAGAAGCCCGACGACGAAGTCGGAGGGCTTTTAATGACTCAAGTTTGTTATACACTTACCACCCGGGGTACACACAATGTTTTTCATCACATTTGCGAGGAAATAAAATAAATTCGTTGGTAAAATATTAGTTAGTACTTATGTAGGCTTAAAATCAAAATACACTTTGAAAACTACAATCAGACCTCATCCACTAAAAAAGATTGTCAACAATGTCAACTTTTTTCAATGTCTTCCACAGATAATGTTAACAACTGCGTTTTGTTTTCGAATTTGACAGATCATCCTGCCAAATAGTATCAATTATCAAAATCAAATATAAAACAATTATTTTTAATAGATACTAAACATTAAATTGCAGTCAAATTGAATATAAAGATATGTTTTATACATATTAAAAGTTGGTTGTAGCAAACTTTTGAAGATATGAAATACACCTTGGCTGTTTGGAAACATCCTCAGTCCGAAGTGAAGTATGAGTTCTATATATTTTTAAAACTAAACTTAACAGCCCGTGTGAGCTAAATCGGCTATAACTGCTCTGTACTCTCGCAAGTAACAACGCCATTGACGAGCAAGTGTGATGAAAATGATTGAATCTTGTTGTCAACATCATAATGGCGACTTTGCAGTGGCAAGGTGTCTTTTAGACCTCACATCAGTCGCAGAGGGTTAAAAAACCTTAGTTATATATCGCTATAAAATGCAATACAAACTTCCATACCTTGTCAGTAACATCAGCATCATACGCCGGCACTCTCCCAAACGGGCCAACAGGAAAGCAATCCTTGTAATTGTTGAAGATAATCTGGAAGTCCTTCATCACAGGCGCGTTGTCGTTCACATCCGTGACAAGTATCTCCACGCGGACGTCGTTCCACAGCGGCGGGCTCGCGGCTCGGATGATGAGCTCGTATTTTTTGCGCGGGCTCTCGTAGTCTAGGTCTACCATTGTGACTAGCTCGGCTTTGTCTGAGCCTTGCCGAGTTTCCAGGGAGAAGCTGCTGGAGTCGTCACCTCCTGGAAATATAGAAATAGAAAACATTTATTCAAGGCAGTTTACAACAGCAAAAAAAAAAAAACTAAAACATATTCGACAAACTGCCTCGAAATGGTCCCGACTCAGCATGATGCTAGCTTGGGTAGCCAGCGCTGGTCTTCCGTCGGGGCCATTAACGAGTCAGGTCACGAAGCGAACAGACCAACAACTAACAAATAGTACGCGTTTATGAAGACCTTCACTCCTGAAGTCATGATAATTTTGTAGCAGAATTCTTTTCGTAGGTATGTCGGAAAACTTCGTACATTTCCACCCTCCAGCATACAAAAGGCAAACGAAGAGTCAAATGGCCAAACATGAAGAAATAACGTAACTGAGTAGCAAAACTAAGTATTAATATCCGTAAAGTTTCATACAGAAGCATGTACCCCGTGAAGGATTGCAACTGCTCTATGTGTCATTATGCATGAATGAAACAAAATAAATGATTGATTTTAGGTGTAAAAAAAAACCACGTAAAACTGTGTCCGCTTATACTTTATAATGTGGCTTCTTTGGTACCGTTTTCCGTCAATTCCGTCAAGCCAGGCGGCTTAAAGGTTCATGTATGTAGAATAAATTATTTTACCTTTAATAGAATAATGCACCACCGCATTAGGCCCTTCGTCAGGGTCGCGCGCATGTATCTCTCCCACCGTAGTTCCGATAGGGCTGTTCTCCGCCACGTAAAATGTAAGACAGTCGCTTTCAAAGACGGGCGGCGAGTCGTTTATGTCCTCCACCTTTATGTGCACGATTACCTACATACAAACAAACATATTCGTAAAATAAATATCTTCAACGGTTTTAAATAAGCTTCTATTCGTAGACCAATTCGTGTTTTACGAACAAGTGGTTATGGTTGAAATTAAAATTTACGGGGGTTGTTGTTCTGTTTTATCACTATCAGCTAGGGTAACAGTGGCATAGAATGTTAGAAGAAATGTGGCATCACGTTCTATAATCACTAAAACTAAACTTACAATTTTAGGATCCAGTTTGATAAAATGTAATAAATGTCAATTTTGTTACTGGTGGTACATACCGTGGAGCTTTGCGGCGGGGTGCCCCCGTCAATCGCCAGTGCCTTCAGGTCGTACGTAGCCACCGACTCTCTGTCCAGAGCCTTGTTCGTGCGAATAACCCCTGAGGCCGGGTCGACAACGAATGAACCTTCCTCCCTGTCCTTAGGGTCTAATTCGTAATGCACGCGGCTGTTCAGGCCGCCGTCGGCGTCTGACGCTGCTACTTGGGTTACTGAAGTGCCTAAAATATAATAAAAAGGTGAGTTAACTATACAGTATTTTGGCTCTAAGTGCCGTATATTAATAGTTTTTTTTCCATTAAAATGTATTCTTTTTTAGTTAGGTCTGAAACACCCAGAATTTCTAAATCGATTAGGATAGAGATAGAACACTGTCCTATATAGTTCGTTGGTCTTTTAAGAACAATACTTAGCCGTCTCGAGCTATAGAGCTAGCTATTTTTCCAAGTGTCTTTATACGGCACATTGTGTAACGCACCAACTAAAGCGTCCTCCATGATGCTAGCAGTGTACAGCTGTTGCATGAACACAGGCTCGTTGTCGTTGACATCCACGACGGATATTTCTACGTCCGTCGTGTCCGACAGGGACGGGACTCCTCCATCACGGGCTGTTACCGTCAGTAGGTATCCTATAAGAAAAAAAATATGTCACATAATTTACAAGCATATAATATCGTCTGTTTTGTGTTTGAGGGGATGGTAGACTTTTTAACATTTGACGTCAGCGAAAAGAAACATCGCTCAAAATCTCTCAAAATCAGCTCAAGAACCAATGAAAATTATACATATGTGCATTTTAGATAAACTATTAGTGTACCTAGTGCTAAGGCCTAGCTTTCAAGGAATTTGTGCAGCGTGTACTGCGGCCATTCCCATACTTTTGCATTTGTTTATTTTAAGCGTGACGCCAAACGCGTCCGTAATCGCGCCACTAAGATCATTCACTCCCATCGCACCATAAAGAAGATTCGGAACAAACGCTACATGCTGCTTGTGCGTATCGCTTTACATCCATGCCATATTCTAGCATACGTTTTAGTATCCTTTTTTATCTAACTCGCTCTCTCTATCTTTCGTACTCTATATTAATAGGGAAAAGTTGCAAAACCTTGATTCTCTTTCTAAAATTATATAATTTTGTCACTAACCACTCATAGTCTCCCTATCAAGCAGTTTATTAGTGGTGATAGCGCCAGTCTGCGAGTTGATGACGAACTCCTGCTCGTGGTGCGTCACGGCCTCGTTGGAGATCTCGGAGCTGAGGCTGTAGGACACCTGCGCGTTGACGCCGACGTCGCTGTCGGTAGCTGACACCACTAGCACTGTGGTGCCGATCGGTGCATCTTCGAATACCTGCGTAAAAGTAATGTAATAAGAAAAACGCACTTCGATGCCTTGTGGAGTCTAGATTGGTAAGTCTGATATCTAGACTTCGAGTCAAAAATCGAAATATACTCATTGAGTACATATACTTTTCCCATGAATAACAAAATAAAAGGGGTGGGTTTTAGTCGTTTTTGATTACAGTGAGTCTGACTATACTAGAACAATTTGAACAGACTAGTTCTTTTCTAGAGAACCTCTTTCGGTTACTATAAAATGTTCTCAAATGTGAACTGTCATAACAAAAACAAAAGAAATAAGAAAGATCCAGAAGTCGTTAGGTACATACCGAGGCAGTGTAGGGAGCATTTTCAAACACAGGCGCGTAATTATTAGCATCAGTAATATTGATGTGAACCATGGCAGTGTCGGACCTGCCCCCGTTGTCAGTAGCGGTCACAGTGAGGACGTATCTTCGCTCCTGCTTGAAGTCTAACGGCTGGGCTACTGTGATTAAACCGCGCCCATTTTGAGAGGTTATGGCGAAACGGCCGCGGGTGTTGCCGCCGGTGATCTCGTAGTGTAGCCTGTAAGTTATAAATATGAATTTAATAAAGAACATTTAGCAAAATGGGAACCTTATTATAGGAAACTTTGCGAGTCCTGTTTCATATGTGTTCGAATTCTGAATTGGCAACTAGGTTAACAATTTTCCGTTATTCGGGTTTATTGGACTGGGGAAAACATTGGGTTCTTGTCACCCTCGGAGGGCCAACCCTGCGTTGTTGCCGTTCAAGTTCAGAGCGAATAGGCCCGACTAAAAGTAGTCCTGCTTCTGACGTGTTATCCTCATAAGATTCAGTGGTGGTAACAGTGATAGCCGGCGTGTTTGGAGGCTCGACTGCAAAGCTACACTTCGTACGAGAGCAGTTAGCCCCAGGTTGTTGTCGATCACGTCTTGCACGACTATGTGCAACTAACAGTCATCCTGCTCTCTCACCTGTTGTCCTCATCAGCATCTGTGGCGGTAACAGTGACGACCGGTGTTCCCGGTGGCTCGTCCTCTGCCAGCTGTACGTCGTACTGTGGCGGCGAGAACACCGGGTCATTGTCGTTAACATCTTGTATGACTACGACTACGGAAGCAGTGGCGGAGCGCGGTGGAGTGCCCCCGTCGGTAGCTGTTACCTAAAAAATAATTAAGAATTATATTTTGTTTTTCTTGTTAAATTTATTCCGAAAAATATTTATACACTTATGACACCTAGTGTAGACATTGAAATTGCAAGTTAATTTATGGCTGCGGAAAGTTTTGTAGGTGATAAAAGAATTGATTGGTTGATATATGATTCTAAAAAACAAAAATAAAATCTTGAATCTTTAAGACCTTAGTGAAGTTCCGGCATTTATAAACTTGGTTAAAACGTGAAGATTAATTTTTATCGCAAACTACGTTTCCCTATTGCAATCTTTGTCGGAATGGGCATGGTGAAAATGGCTTTAATTCGAATGTAAATACTCTTGTCACTTACTTGCAGCTGATACTTGGATTGCACCTCCCTGTCTAAGAGTCCACTGGTGTACACCCAGCCAGAGCGCGGGTCTATAGTGATAGGTATTTCAGCGCGTCCGAACTCTTTGTCGATCAGAGTGTATGTCAGTTCAGAGTTCACACCCTCATCTGCGTCGTACGCTTGAACCTGGAATTATTTATGTCATTAATATATTTCTTACATTTATTATTAGAACCTCTAAAAAATAAATTAATTTAAGATACATATGAAAACAAAAGTAGTGCAAAAAAAATATAAGGTGCATTGGTGGTGGGGTATTTTTTTAGTTCCGAAAATTAGTCAAAAAGGGAATTTTAAGTTTCTTAGCTCATATAATAAAGAAAGCCGAGGAGTAATACTATTTTGTTACAAATTGTTGTTCTCGTACTAAAGTTCTAAATTCCATCATTGTCCTATACGTAACAGATAAAACATGAATCGAATAAAAGAAATCGCTAGTAGGTATATACAATTTCAAATGATAAATGAATCGCCGCCATCTGATTTTAGTGCTTTTTGGTTTTATATTCTTGTTAATAAAATCCGCGTTGCTAATGGCGTCCATTAATCGTGACGGCCAGTTCTTGTGTGCAGCGACGTACAAGCTGTTAGCCAAAAAGGTTTGTATTTAATTAACTTGGGCTATTGAATTTCATAATTTTGAAATAATGGTTAAGTTTCAAATAATTGAAGCTCGTTTATTGAATACTTTTCACTATAAATATTAATGTGAATCTAAACGATATTATTCCATCGTATAGCACCAAAATTGTGTCCCTATTACTTCATAGAGCTCATAACGCTATCATGTGAAAGAGATACTACTCATATATATTACAAAAAGTCAGCGCAAAATTCTCTCAAAAATATTATAAGGAAAAACATACCTAGTCCATATTTACACATGTTTCCCAATTACACACTGTATTTAGACAATTTCTGAATGTAGGTAACGTGTTTTCCTACTTTCGACTTATTTAAGCAAAACATATCTCTATATATTCTAGGGAAATATTTTATAAGTAAGGTGTATTTGATTTCAATATTTTAGACATTTACATTATAGTACAGCGATTTAGGAAATAATAATAGGACGACAGGTTTGGCCTCGTGGGTGGTGTCCCTGCGTATGAAGCCAATGGTCCTGGGTTCAAATCCCAACGATGTACGACCTTACGGCGAGTCGGCGTTCAAATTAACGTTACCAAGCATAGTTGGCTAGCTGTAAATTTAGTTTTATTATTATTATTTGCTGTTTTGGGCTATTATTTGCGCCGCATCGACCAGTTATGATCTATTGTGGCAGCCCTTTTTTATAACTCATTACTGATACCCGTTGAGTGCAGAAAGCTCCAGTTTCTTTGGGCTGTAATGTTTCAGTACTTGCCTGCCTAGGTGGATACCTACTTCTTTTATGCATTACTGGCCCGCAGGAGCAGAGGATGTGCATTGCTAAAAAAAAATTAGACTTACTCTAACGATGCTGTAGCCCGAGGGTACGTTCTCGCTGACGGACTCTTGGAACAGCGACGTGTAGAATCGCGGCGAATTGTCGTTTACGTCCTTAACGTTAACAAGCAGCTGCGTTGTATTTGAGCGGGAGGGGCTGCCGCCATCTGGAATGTGATTACATAAATATTGAACTTATTATTTTTTTTGCCGTGTGATCTGACTAGAATAGCACCACCCCATCTCCTTCCTCGGGTGTCTTAAGAGGCGATAAAGGGAAAAATCCAACTGCCCCCAAGATGATAAAAGTCAAATTTGTGGAAGCCCTAAATCCAGCAGTGGACTGCATACGGCTGAAATGTAAATGTAATTTTTACAGTTGCAATGGGTTCAAAAATTCAGTTGTCGTATATAAATGTTTTGATGAGCTGTCTCTGCTTGTCACAGGAGTCTTTTACACTCAGACGGACAGTGTCCATATCGTGGTTTATTTACAGAGATTTTGCTGCGCACAATACTACTTTAAATATAGCTGATATTACCACAATTTTTGATTCCTTATGATTAATTAGTAGGCGGTAGGTAATCCCTCATATAGTCGTAGTCTTGGCCCAGTCCAATGTTATCACCAATAATGGCTTAGTATAGAGTAGTCTAACATGATCTATGCTCGAACCTTGAGCCCTGATGACTAGACGGTAGTTCCTCAGCTGCTCGTAGTCTAAAGGCTTCACAAGAGATATGTCCCCGCTCAGGCTGTCGATAGAAAACTGCATTTGCGTATTGCCACCGATGATCGCGTACCGGATTGCCGCGTTTGCGCCCGCGTCCGCGTCGGTTGCTCTGAGAAAAACAAAGGATTATGTTGGAAGAAAAACATACATTTATATAAGCAATATACAACTAAGAACAACAAATACAACAGACTTGATTTTCTTTGATTTTATTGAGTAGTAACACTACTATATAAATTACAAATTTAAAATAGATGACATTACACTTAAGAAACAGTTACGAGAAAGTGGCATCAACCGCGATAGCTGGAGATGCGGGTTCGAATCCAGCCTCGGACGCCGCGCCGGTGGCTGGACGTCACATTTTCTTAAGTATATGTCATCTGTTTTTAATTTATAAGCAATATAATCGACAGCCAGTAAAGGGTATTGGATATCAAGAATATTGTTGTAGGTATGTTAAAAAAAACCTACTTATTAACTAAGTACCTATTGCTTTTTACATTTTCTCTTAATGTAGCTTTTCTTTAGAATATGTTAATATTTTTAACGTATATACGTTTATATTTATAAATATTTTCATGTCTATTATTTAGTACTTATTTATACATATACGTTTTCGGGTTTAATTTATCGTACAACGTCTAAACTTCTAAACGAATAAAGATTACATGCTAACATTTACCAAATCAAATTAATTGTTATAAATCAGGTTTATTTACAGCGCAAATAACACAAAATGTTTTTCTCATAGATTCTAATCATACAGGGATAATATGCGCCGCAAACAACACAAAACCCGTGAGTAAATAACAATTTACAGGCATGAAACTAAATTGCGAAACGCGCGGCGGGCGATCTATATAAGTACGTAAAACAAAAGCTTCATAATAAAATATACAGTGTGAAGTTACTACGTCGTATAATCGTTCCGTAGATACATTTCGCTATAACAAATAGTTTTGTAATTACAAGCACGAAACTCAAAATTGCTCATGCTGCGAGCGGGTAAAACTTTGCTCTAGGTTCGCTAATAAAACAAAAATATGTACTAGCAGTCTACGCTTTAGTTTAATTATTTCAGGCATAGGCAGGTGCTTTGCCTGTAATTAAATAGTCCCAATAGGGTACAGCCGTGATATAGTTCTGTTCAATTGTGCTTTTCACGACTACCTCGTAAACTGGTAATTTTAACAATTAAACGACTTAAGAGTATGATTCATGTGAGCCATGTTTAATAATTCTGTCCCGTCGTCGAAATTGAGCAACTTGTACTTAAATGCCTAGATTACTCGTATATTAAATCATTGTCGTGTAGCTTACATTTGAAACTTTATGAGGCTATAAAATTAAGCTTATTAACTTTACGGTTATTACATTTTATACAATAAGCACTTTGGAGGCATTTACTCGTATAGATAGATTGAAAGCCACGTGGATATTTGTTTGAGAGATTGTGGCGTGTGTCAGTGTTTGTGAAATAGTGTTAAAAAAATTGTGTAGGTTATTTAAATACGGATGAGTTTTATTTGAATACGGTAACTTGAAGGAGTCACCACTTTACTACGTTAGCAATGTTCTGACCAACATTGCTGGTAAATTAACAAAACAAGTATAAAGTGCAACGACTGATGATAAAGACTTTTTGAAGAGGTAGCTACTGTTTCATTATTTTAGTGGATGGTGGTGAATGGTTGAGTGGGTGGTGATTCACAACCTCATATTAAAATAAAACTTAGCTGCTATCAAAACTACAAAATAAGGCATTTGGATATTGAACAAGTATAACTTATTAATTGTATAAAAGCGGGTAACTCACGTTTTATAAGTCGAATATTGCTCGACATGTTTCACTCCGTAACGAGGAGCATAATCATGAGCCATTCGCGTTGGCTAACCGACGCAGTCTCGGTCTGCGTCGGTTAGCCAAACGTGAGTTACCCGCTTTTATACAATTAATATGTTTCAATCTCACGATAGTTTTGTGTTTAAAATTGCTAACAAGTATAACTTTATAATCAAAACTTAACTCACTTGATTCGCGCGATAACAGGGTTTTCGGTAACATTGATGTCCTCATCCACAGTCACGGTGTAAGTCTTCTCGCTAAACTGCGGGTAGTTGTCGTTGTCATCCAGGATGTTCACGTGGACTGTTGCACTGAAAATAAACGCTTAACGTAAGAGAGATAAAGATGAATTTTGTTAAGCTTGGTTGCACTGAGAAGGCTTCTTATTCTTTAGAATATGATTTTATAACATCCGATATTTACAAAATATTTTTTAAACTTAGAGGTACCATATGACGCGGATATATAAATAGAAAGGTAGCATGGTATGGTTTCGGATGTTACAAAGATGGAGCTCGACTTGCATAGCAAAAAAAATGGTTTGTGTTGATAAGATGACCATGCTGTTCAAATGAATTCTTATTTAGGTCGTTTCTTGCATTTGGGCGATTTGGACCAGGTTCGTATTTACTCAATTGAGTGTCAAGTCTAAATCTGAGTCAGTGTACCTAATTCTGGTCTTGTCACATTTTTAAAGTATCTTTTTACTTCTGAATGAGACTGATTTGAAATGCGACTCTGTTCCGCCCCGCCCAAACCGTTTCTTGGGTCAACAAAATTTCAAATGGTAAATAAGGATGTTGATCTGTATTATATATAACACATCATAGATCATTTAATAGGAATCTCTTTATCTTAGATGTATTTGACAGTTCTCTTTGCCGCGTGCATAGGTGTAAGAAACACCGTCTCTTGTCATGTGGTGCTAAGACGCAACGGAGATACTGCTTCAAAAATAGCCCGGTTCCTAAGATAGCCCAACCAATAAATTTTATACTTTTAACCGATCAATTTTATACTTTTAACCATTACAATGAATTTAAATTTTACATCTTTTTTTGATATATGGGCCTGCAATAAGCACCATAAAGTGGTTAACATTATAGAACTACCAGAAATATACTAATATACTATGTCATAAAAAAAAAAAAAATCTGGCGGCGGTACACTACAACTTAACCTCTAAGTTTTAAATGAAAATGAAATTTTGAGGTGTTAGAATGGTTAGGCTAGCTAGGTTTGGTTTGCATTCTGGTTCAAGTAAAAGTTACACAATCCACACTCCTTAGAGAAGTTTCAAAGCCAATATGAAAGTTGTCAATACTCACGTGCTAGACAGCCTGTCGGACACAGGGCTGGCTTGATCGGTAGCCCTCACGATGACAGTATACCGCGCCACTTTCTCCCTATCCAAAGGAGCTCTGGTCAGGAGTGCCCCGCTACGACCATCAACCCTGAACACTTCATCTGAATGCTCGTTGTCGAAGGAATCATTTGACTCATCGTCTAAATGATCGGCTGACACAGACTCTATTGAGTATTCCACCTAAAACAGAAAATATTGAGAAACTATAACAAACATGTGGATTTCTGTTGTTTTATCTTTTTATTTATTTGTAGCTCCAATACTGTCCTTATGTAAATGTTTATTAAGTACTCCCTGAAGCTTGACGTATTTCTGCAGATTAGCGGAAAAAACATTTTTTATTTTTTTTATGATATAGGAGGCAAACGAGCTGACGGATTGCCTGATGGTAAGCAACTACCGTCGCCCATGGACAGTCGCAACACCAGAGGAGTCACAAGTATGTTGCCGGCCTTTAAGATCCCTATACGCTTTTTTCTTGAAGGTTTGGATGTCATATCGGTCCGGAAATTCTGCACAGTTTTGCTGTTCGAGACAGGAAGTTTCTAGAAAAACGCACAGTTAAGTGGTGATGATGGAAGTGTTGTCGTGTAGAGCGCTGGCGGAAGGAAGCAACTGGGATTAATCCGAACAATTCCTCGGAGCACTCTCCGTAGTAGATGCGGTAGAAAATGCAGAATTGATGGAACATGTTTGATTTACTTAGATAATTTGATGTTTATATTTACCTCAGCATTCTTCCCGATATCCTGGTCGGCTGCTTTAAGGGTGAGGACGGTTGTGCCCGGACTGGCTCCCTCTCTGACCGACGCCTCGTACTGTTGCATTTCGAAAACTGGGGCGTGGTCGTTGCAGTCGAGGACGTTGATCTAACAACATTCAGGTATTTTAATGTGCTCGTAAGTGTAGTTTAAAAAAAAAACTGACAATTTCAACAAGATTTAGAATTCCCTTTTAATGGATTGGACAGGGTAGAAAATAAATATGTCTTAAAACATACAGTTTTCCTTGAAGTTTAAACACCGACTTACATTCGAGAATAAAATGAGTCACTTCAAAGTAGAATTAATGAGCCATTATACGTTAGTAGAGAATATAGGGATTCAAAAAGAAAACAAATCGAAAGTGGAACGAACTACGGACCCTAAAAAGGCAAGACAAGTTTCATTTTAATTTTAAGATTGTAATGTAACGTACTTTTGTATTTATTAATACGACGAAAAGCTAAATACGGAAATCTGTAATATAAAACCAAATGCTGTTAAAGGAATTTCAATTTTAAACAAATATAGCCTTGGCAATAAGTGTTGAGCATCCTTGCGGTTTCATAAACTAAAACCTTTACAAAAATATGTCCTCAATACTATATAAGTACCTACTTACGACAATAATAAGCTACTTGCATGCGGTCTTAGTAAATAAGTATTTACCTATAATAATTACCAAATCAGCTGTGAATATACCAAATATAGTACGACAAAAAATTCATGCCCGTACAGCATTTACGATGCAATTCTGTACGGTAATACTTATAAGCTTTAGCTATTAAACTAAACAAGAATATATTGTATCAAGTTTGTAGACAGTGTTCGTAGCGGGTTTATGTATTTGACGCACCTATGTATTTGTAAGCACGAAATGAACACTAAATATTATGCGTTATCGCATACTTTACCGATGCTTGTATCTCGGCTCCGTAAATGCAATATACCTAACTAACTTAAGTTACTAAGGACTTTTGCATATTATGATTTATTGTAAATACCCATTAACCCTGCGGTTATAAATATAACCATAAAATTATATGGTGGTCGTATGGACCGGTAGGCTATAATCGCATCGATGGTGGTTTAATAATAAGTGAAAATAATTATGTAATGGTCTGTACCTATTACTAGGCGGCAATGTATAAATATTAAAATACATTTAATACTAAATATATATATATATATATATATATATATATATATATATATATGTATAAGTATATATTTAATTATTTTTAGTCAATTAATGTATTATTGAATATATCTTTTAATATGTTTAATGATTATAATTGCAAGTAATTAAACTAAACTACATACATACGATAGAATGCTCGTATTCAAATGTAATTAACAAACTTATATGGGTACAACTGACCATTAATTATAGCCACAGGACGTAACTTATTAAAGTGTAACTTTAAGAAAGGAAGTCATATATGTAGTAGCTATTTTGTCATCTATAAACCAGACAATTTCCTCTTTATTGTGCCGTGCCAGAATGAAGACAAACGGCACTATCACTAAGCCTCCGTTGTCCACATCCCATAAACCGTAACATGAAGGTAGACATACATGGAAATTCCCTCATAAACCGTAAAAGGTACGAGTATATTCACACTCTTTTTTTAATATTTTAACCTACGCATACACCCGGATGTACATTGTCTAGGTAAGTATAGAAATGTATTCAATATCAAATTTCATTTTTTTTACTTCCGCTGTTAGAAGCTTGCAAAATAACTGAACTTACAAATAATGCAAATGATCGATCGAAAATGATCAAAAAGAAAAGTTTGACACCATATAACATAAAACATTTCGTGGCACTTCCTGTAATGTCTCTTATCGTCTGTTGCATGGTTTGTGTAAATAGTATGTTTTTACGAATAAATAATTTCTATTTCTATATGTTTACACGATTTGCAATTTCCATATTCTCTCATTCTAAAGCATCATCTCTTGCCGAGCTTGAGCGCGCCTTCCTCAGTGAACTTGCCGACCGACCGCAAGTCCACCAGGGTCGACATGGAATAAAATTACCTGCAGCGTCATAGTGTTATTCCTCGGTGGGAAGGTACGTGTATCATCCTGCGTCACCAACCTGAAGTAGTGTACGTCCGGACGCTTCCGATCCAGCTTAGTTTGCAAGGTGGTCACACCTGAGCGTCAACAGCAAATATGCCCGCTGACCGCGAGTCCATCAGACTTGACATGGGATAACATTACCTGCAGCGTCATAGTGCCATTCCTCGGCGGGAAGATACGTGTATTATCCAACGCGTCATACAGTCATACAGTGCGTCACCAACCTGAACTAGTGTACGTCCAGACACTCCCGATCCAGCTTAGTTTGCATGGTGATGACGTGACCGAGTGCGCGTCTACGGTAAAGATGCCCGCTGACAGCGAGTCCATCAGACTTGACATGGGATAACATTACCTGCAGCGTTGTGGTGCCACTTCTCGGCGGGAAGGTGTCGTCCTGTGCCACCACCCTAAAGTAATGCACGTCCAGCCGTTCCCGATCCAGCTTGGCTTGCGTGGTGATCACACCCGACTGCGCGTCCACGGTAAACATGCCCGCTGACCGCGAGTCCAGCAGACTTGACATGGAGTACGTCACTGGACTGTTTTCTGGGTCCCTGGTAGAAAGAAATTTAAAAATTAACGTTAAGTTATAATGATTAGTAATTATCAATATTAATCACGACATAACAGTTCCTCAACTATTCCTACTGTTGATTACCTATATAGTAAATAGGTTTGAAAATTGATGTCAAATAGGTTTTATTAGAAATACTAATAGTATTTCAGTTTAATTTACATGTTTTGACTAATTGATCCATTAAATAAAACACAATTTATTTTAATTGTTTATTTGATAAAGAAATTGATAATAAATTAATATTGTAATTTCTGAACGCAACCGAAAACAAAAGAAAAATTTAAAAAGTTTCAAGTTTCAAGTTATCACAATTCACGTAATCGCAAATTTGTCAGATTTGTCCTGTACTAAGCTCTTTGAACTCAACGTTTTAACTATAAAAATGAGTGATTCTAGCAGCGATGCGGATATGATTTCCCTGAAAATCGCGCGATAAGTTTATTTTATTGTTTTTCTTGCCGCACGAATTTTCCACGCTGCAGTGAGGTGAAAACTTGTGTGTTCCGCATGGCTGCAAAATTATTTGGCGTCTCGTGTCTTGAAAGCCTCGCTGCGCTCAGGAATCTATCTTTGAACCATTCGCTTCGCTTATGGTTCAATCTCAGCTTCCTTCGCTTGCTCTTCTTCTTAAGCAGAATTTACAGTTCAGTACACTATTAAAAGGAATATGGACACTTGACAGTGAAGTCCTTTCAGAAATTAATGGGTTAATTTCAATAAGTTTTCAATCAGATGGTCCGGTAACTGTTGCATTCCCGTAAGTGATTCCTTAATACCTAGGTGAAGATTTAAATAAGTAATAAGTTAACTCATAGAGCAAGGCGGTAAGTCAATTATAGACTAACTACTTGCATCGTTTAGGTAGAACGTTGAACGAATATATGCTTTTTTTTATGACATACGCGGCAAACGAGCAGACGGATTGCCTGCTGGTAAGCAATTACCGTCGCCCATGGGCACCCGCAACACCAGGGGAGTCTCATCAGGAACACAACACTACATACCTGAACGGTAGCAGTGCTATTATGGCTGTGGTCTTCTGTAAGGAGGAGGTACTTCCCCAGTTGGGCTGCCCCAGATTCAAGTCATCGCTGCGCTGTGCCCTACCTCTCGTTGTTGGACGTAGTTTAAAGACATACCCGGGTCCAAATGCTATAGGGATGTATACTCATCTTATATACAATCATAGTCAATGATATCGACTCAACTAAAGTGCCTATATATATAGACAATAAGGTATATACAAATTATAGCACTTTGACATCAGCATTATCTTTGACTTTTGACTGTACCATCTTATTATTCTTGTGAAATTGAAAAACTAAACACTTCAATAACTGTCCACGTTTGCTGTTCCCGCATTACTAAAACAGTCTGCGTAGAGTATAAATCGCTAAATCAGTAATATCCAACTTAATTTTACTCTACTTTGACACCAACACTGTTAAGATAAACAATACCTAATGGGCCGTAGTATAGCTAGTATTTGACATGGCTGTGTTATGTTTCACATTTGTACTAACACATTCATTAAATGGTCGAAGAAGAAACTGGATCTTACTAACTTGTATTCTCTCTGTTTGAATATCTTGTGCAAACAATACCAGATGAATGTAAATTACGACGTTGAAGAACCGGAACTAATATTTACCAAGAGCCTGGTAAAGAGAAACAAGACAATTTAAATAGTCTTAGCAAAGTCTTAAACACTTACCATCCATGTAGAGCAACTTTGTATTACTTTCAATTGTCTATCACATAGAAGTTAGGTTTATCAATTAAATTCAATTTAACCAACCAAACCACGCATTAATAAATAGTAACAGATGCCGGTATAATTTTTGAGCAAAAACTATTTCGACTGTATCCAATGGCGATGGAAGAGTTAATTTATTAATGTATAAATTAGTGTTATTCCATTTATACCACGGTTTAATTAAACTTGTTCGCAGAGTACACCATCTGTACTTTAACTATTAATTAGCTGTACATAACTATAGTTAGAAAATCATGTGACAAGATCAAATAGTGATCTATAATCATGTTATAAAATAAATTAATTGTGTTTAGCCGTTGTTATTGCCGAGACAAATCGCAGAGATAGTTATTTATGACGGCTCATTTGTCGCAACGATCGTACTTATGAGATAATGGCATTAGCCATGACGAAGGTTCGAAGACGAATATCCACATATTTTTTACATTTATCTGTCAGGTTCACTGCCACCAACGCACATGTGCGTTCATTTCTATACATTTTTGAAGGGGGTGGCAGCGAATGTGTTGAGAGCTAGTCACGTATTTACCAAATAATATTAATTTTATTTAATGCATAGTATATACATAACAGTGTTAATTATAAATTGTATAAGTAATCCTTTATAACAAATGTTGTTAAAACTTATTTTTAGTAAGTTTTGAGGCACGGAGGCGAGAAATAGCCAAGTGAGGGTAGCTAGAAAAACACACACTAAGAGAACACCGCTTGCCTTTTCAATCGCGACTACAAGAGTGGCAGGGGTCTCATAACTCCTGAAAAATCGGCACAAGCCTAAGTAACAATGCCTCAAGTTTAACACGAGTAAGTCGTATAAAATAACATCAACAGGAAGTTTTAAATTACACGCCGAAGAATAAACCAGTCTTTAATTAACATTGCGATGTGTCTTACCGTCATCAAGCGATTTTGTTTTTTGTACCTAATAGATAAAGCCCCGTTCAAAATTGCTTAACTATATTATAATACTTGACACGTACATAAAACTATTCCGTCTTCATTATCGCCTCGCGTTCTCTATTAGGTACTTCGCAACCCCCACTCTCGAACTTAAGAGCAATAACGTCACTAATAAAGATTATGGTGCGGGAATTATTTATGTGACTGTAGTGTATTTCCGTGCATGGGGAGTGAAGGAATCTGGCAAGCATTCCACGTGCCTAAAGACTTTTGCCAAACCAGTATTCCATACGGTCTTACAAATATCAATCTGGCCACGGCAGCGTGTTTGCCTAAGTTAGAAGAAAATGTATATACATACAACTATATTTTTCAATGTCGTTGCTTGTTTTTTCTTCTAAACGATAAGAACGGTGATGTGATCTCCGTCTACAAAAATGGCAGCAATTAACTGGTCTTAACAACACACGACAATTAGGTAACATAATATACTATTTTTAGAAAAAATCCATTTCACCTCACTCGCTCGGAAAACCTTAGTTTATAGCGCGAAATCTGCGTGGAAAAGCTTATTTTATCCGCTAGCGTGGAAAAGTCATTCGAATTTCGAAGCCGATTGTTGTAACTATCTGTGGTGCAAATAACTTTTTTTTAAATATAAAACTCCTTCAACGCGTGACTGACGCCGCTACCGCGAAAACCGATATTCGTAAATTTCGGACTAACGTCTCTGTCACTCTCATCGGAGTAAAAGAGAAAGATGCTCGCAATATACGAACTTCGATGTTCGCGGTACCGAGCCTGAGTTCATATTAACCATAGATAATAACCAAACAGAAACATGATTTGATTACAGATTTTTAACTTCTTTATTTTTACCTACACTTTATTTTATGTCAAATAGGTTTTATTATAAATACTAATATTTTATGTCAAATTGGTTTTATTGTAAATACTAATAGTATTTCTGTTATAGTATTTATGTAATTTACATATTTTGGCTAATTAATCCATTAAATGAAACACAATTATATTGTTTATTTGATAAAGAAATTGACATGTACTTAATATTGTAATATCTGAACGCAACCGAAAAAAAAGAAAAATTTAAAAAGTTTTAAGTTATTCACAATTCACGTAATCGCTTTGTCGGATTTGTCCTGTGCTAGGTTCTTTGAACTCAATGTTTGAACTATAAAAATGTGTGGTTCTAGCAGCGATGCCGATATGATTTCCCTGAAAAATCGCGCGATATGTTTCTTTTATTGTTTTTCTTGCCGCTCGAATTTTCCTCGCTGTAGTGAGGTGAAAAGATGTGTGTTCCGCATGGCTGCAAAATTATTTGGCGTCTCGTGTCTTGAAAGCCTCGCTACGCTCACGCTACGCCTTCGCTTGCTCTGCTTTCAATTTCAACACTAACGCCAAATACCCACTTTGCAGCCTTGCATAACAAATAACTATTTCACTTTTTCTAGAGCAGGGGCCTATTTCTCGAACACTTGTAACTCGTTATACAAGCGGAAGTCACTTTTTGACACCTGTTGTTAGAAGGAGACTTCCGCTTGTATTACAAGTTACAAGTCTTCGAGAAATGGTCCCCTGGAAACAGGATAAGTAATTGTGGTTTTATATTTATAACGCAGTATCATATTACTATGGATTTTTGTTCAAATTTTTTTTAGATAATGATTCATCTGCGTATTATTAAGGAAATTAAATGTAATGGGTCACCTTATATTGGTCCGAGATCGAAGTTCTTTTGCTCCTGTTGTAATAAAATAGAAATAACATCCCCAGAGACCCATGTGACAGTGACGGAGTCAATTGACGTGAAAGCCGTCTATCTCGGAGGGCTGCAATACAAATGGAGGATCACTAGCTTATATCGTGACGTTCGCATTGTTGGTGTAGTGATCAATTTAAACTAATGCACTTTAGAGATAAATGGAGAAGACTTTTAGTCAGATGGGGTTGGAAATTTAGTTGCGTCAGAAGTGACGGCGCGTCTACAGAATACGATTCCCGCCGGCATGACTAATTTTCATACAGTTAAGCAGTTTTGATTTTCTCCGAAAACATTTTTCAGTACACACTTTTACGCTCCGGGTTCGGTATAAAACATTTTTTATTATTCCTGAGTGTTATATCCTCGGATGAGAGTTATAGGTTATTAACTTAAAAATTACCTCCGACGTTTTGAGGACGACGTTGTCCTCGTGGTCTCGAATTAAGTCCCGTATATTTGCAATTTTGTGTAAAAACCGTAAAAGTTTAAATCAGTATACCTACAGAGGTAGAATTTATTTTTGACGTTCACAAGTGCGTTGTAATGGGCCTACTATTGGACTCTATGAAAAATAAAGATCTTGTACATTCTTTTACAATATAGTTACTTACTAGTAATTTTACAAAACCGAATCATCATTTTAAGTTAGAATATATTATCAAAAATCATAAGTAATATTTAATAATCGTTAATAAACCACAAACATTTAACTCTATAATCACTAATAATTTTTCAATAATTTTTGTCATAACCCCACAGTAACAGACTACCCGAATCCCGACTATTTAGACAGATTACCACAGAATAAATAATATTAGCCTATAGCTTTATGGTTTTTCAGTGTCATTATCAAATTATTTTCTTCTCGTATATATAAGTTTCACACGTAACAATGCACTTTTCTTGATATGATAATGTTTGCATTATATCGCACAATATCAGAAAGTTGTTAACGCGCAAAGAATGCCTCCCACAAGCTAACAGTATCATTATACGACGTAACACGGACAAAAACCACGTAGTCATCTATATAAATTGCTTACCGTAGTCAGTGATGTCACGGACATATATTATTGCTAAGTAGATCATCCATCTACTATCAAACGACTAAGCGCTGCAGATATTTCATTAATGTTTGGCTGAATCATTTTATTAGTCGCGCCCAGTATTGAACCTACCGACCTGCCTAATTTTCACAAACTTTCGCAGTTTTTCCTAGGCTTATAAAGAGACTAAAAGTCAAATGGGCTCTAGCCTCCATCACATAAAGTCAGTTTTATAAACTAAGGTTTTTCGTAGTGTTTTCTCAGCTAATAAATACGAATTCAATCGTGAACTACTCTTTTATTTATAGGCCGTACTTTGTTGTTTTTAGACTGCAATAATCAAGATGTAGACTGTAGGTATATGAGGTTATTTATAATTCCTCGTCTAGTACCTATAACAACATAAACTTTTATTGAGCTAACTGTAGGACTAGGTCAATTTGTGTAAAATTGTCCCAAAATCAACGAACTAGTAATACTATAGAAACCTGACTCGAGCTCAAAAATGACCCCACGGCTAGTGTGCCGCGAACGATCGACTGGGCCGCGGCGGAGTTTGACAGCTTTAGTAGTACAGAAGCTTTCTATGACATAACATGTCAGCTAATATAAAATTGTTAAATTAAAAAACCCTATAAAATGCCTTCTTGTGCGGTAAAATGGTCCCACAACAACTGCACAAAAATACACGAAAAACAATGGGATCCATTGGTTTGTGTAAGTTTAACCCTGAATGTGATAAACAATTATTTAAAGTAACATATTGTTGTATTGTTGTATAGACTAATACGCTGAACCAAACGTCGTATATCTATACTAGTTTTATAATGACTTATGCCTTTATGATACTGAGTGACAGATTGGGGATTAGGTTATGCGTCAATTATACTCACAAGTAAATTAATTCATGTATTTTTCAAGTAACAAGTAATTCCTATTATTTGCTTTTATCTCGAAAAACAAGTACGCTGAAAATGTGCCGCTAGTAAACTTTCCGACATAATTATTCTAGTTTCCCGAAGGCCCCGAAAATAATTTATTAGGTATTTAAAATTAATTTTATAAAAATATGTACGTACAGTCATGGAATTTAATTTCCAACCTATTTCATTTAAATAAACATTCGCGATGCTTTATGGTCGAAAGTTGTATTTCTATAATAGTATTGAAATGTCAATACGTATTATCTGTGATTGCACTTATTCTCTTTGCGAAAAGTTACCATTTTCTTTTCTAATTCTGAAAGCGTGTCAGCTTCTTAATGGGTATTATATTCTTTACGAATCTATCTACTGCGAACCTCGAAAATTGAAATTTCGTTACTTGCATCCCTATCTTTCAAGATTGCAAGAACGAAAAAGATGAACAACTCAGTAGTCATCCGTTTTTGGAAAAGTTCCTTGACGTCCCAAAATTCAGTACCCCGCGTCAATTTAGTAAATCAGGCCCGGTACCGCGAACAACGAAGTTCGTATATTTCGGGCATTTTTCTCTTTTACTCCCATTAAGGCGCCATGAGAGTAACAGAGACAATCGTCCGAAATTTACTAATATCGTTCTTCGCGGTAGCGCCGCTGTTGCGTCATTATTAAAACAAAACAATGCGTGCGATATATCAAAGTAACATCCTATTCTAGCTTGCTCTTATGGTGACAGTTTGCTATTACGATATTGAATTTATATTGTAACCCACCTAGGTTAGAAAATAAATTACTTCTCCAAAACATTATTAACGATATACCTTCTTATAAAGTATGAACAAGAGTAATATTAATAACAAAATCGTGTGTAGAATAATATTCATATAAATTGGTTCCATTTCGGTTAGTATCATCCCTGTAAGTTTGACAACGCCATAATATTGTAACGCCGCGCATGAGGTTTGACACTTTAAACTTTTATGAACCAATCACAACTTTTTTTAATAGCGCGAAATTGTCTATTGGATAAATTCTAAGCTGCTCTGACATATTTATGAAGAGGGGATACTGTCAGTGTCAACGCGCCTGGGGTCATTTTTGGAAGGCATTTTTGTATGGAGAGCTGTGTCTATATATATTCAGTCACCGCCCAAAATATTTATTTAGGCCATCCATAATTAGTGGCGGCGAGTAAAAAATTCTTATAGGGAAGCCGGAACTCAAAACGCATTATTTCTCTGAACCTGAACCGAAATAAAACCTCACTGACCTAACCTAATCCCCGTGACGACAAACTACAGATATATATGTCTGTGAATTTCATTGTCTATGGGCCCCGGCTGGCTAGGACGTAAAACAGACGAGTTCATAAAAGCGCAATGAACCTCCGCACAATTAAGACTGATGGTTTATTACAGGGTCCTTTTATTTTATAGGGTTTTGGATAATTAACAGGTTACATAAATAATGTAAACGCATTACCACCTTGATTATTTTTCATAAATAGGCACATTAAGACTTTTTAATTGTACCTATAAGTATAATCACCAATATAGTCCTCACACTTCACAATTATTCACCGAGAAATCACCGATAGGTACTTATTCTTCGAGTCAATTTGAGCTTGTTGATACGATATCGCATAAGTATTAGGTAGGTAGGCTTAAAAAAATGTTAGCAGATGTCCTCATAATATTTTTTCACCCAAAAAATATACATACATGAATGGGAAGCTTGATTTAAAGTACACTCAGTTTTTATTTAATTTGTTTTTTAAAGTTGTCTAGGTATTAGTACCTAGACAACGTCGCAAGCTACATCGATTCTCATGACCATGCCTCGGATTTTCTATCGCACGGCAAGATGAAAGAAAACTATGGAGACGATATTAAGACTAAAATGTAACTATAATTTTATTATGAAAAACAGGATAACAAAACATTAACATTATATATAATTAACTAATAACAAAAAATAAAATCTTATAAATAATAAACCTGTCCCAGGTCTCGGTCACTGGGTAGGGTGCCCAGAAGGCTGGCCGCATTCCCGCGTTGGATCGCAATGCTGATCCTCTGGGCGAAATAGTGACCAGCCCTCTGATCACCAGAAGCCTCAATAAGGCGCGACGCAATCTCTTTGTAGAGACATCGCGCATTTGGGCCCCATGGCCCCAGGGTTTCAACCCCAAACGCCGCAAACATGAAGCATATTTGCGACGCTTGAGGTTTTCGGCTGTAGATGCAGCCGCGCCAGCATCAGATTTGGTGGCAGGAAACTCATATTCATACTCATACTCATTCATTTAAATTAATACCGAAACACTTACTACTTACTGACTTATAGGTGACTCAGAATTTTCATAAATTTTTCGATACACAGCCATTAGAATGTTACGAGTACATTATCCCTGATGAACATGTGAGATATATATCTATCCACCCGTGCGGAGCCGGGGCTGAATGCTAGTAATTGTGATAAATATAGAGCAGGTCGCTTGAATTGTAGAATGTTTGGTATTGTTTGTAAAATAATCTTCACCTCTGATGACTCTAACGTCGATTTGCTTACTTTAACTGTCTCGAGTAACGCAAAACGTTGAATATGCAAAAGCATTTGCCACTCTGATGAATTCACTTTCCTATTCCTACTATTACCCTCTAATACACAAATTTACTACTAATAATGTAATACTATTTATTTAAAAATGTTATATTCAATTAGGTTTACTCATAAATTCCTACGCTATCATCCTCTTAAAGTTTTGCATTTCACTAACAAACACTCTTCACCGACAGAATACCTACTTTCAGTTAAATACTGTACAATTCTACAACTTCCTTTAAATTAGTTAAATGTAAGTTGTCGAAACGGTAAGCCACAAAAGTAACTAAGGGAGCCATTCCAGCTTACAATATTGTTCTGCTGGGATACATTTTTAGTTCAAATTTTGTGAATGGCTTTCAGCACTCTTGGCGTCGTTAGGCTCGAATATGCTTCGTGAATTTTGTAACAAAAGTCACAACGGAGCTACGTACTAACTAGCATATGGGTCGCTGTGAGGGTGACTCACTTGGTGGCATTATAAAACTAGTCCAACATATCATAAAAAGTGAAATATCGTGTTATAAGTGTTGTAAACCGTGGGACATAGCCAGTATTAACATAGTTTCCTATGTCCTAAAGGCTTGGGCACATAGGCGCGTTTTGTGAGTGTAGCGCAGCGGGGCGCGCGCTGCCGTCCGAATGTGTGCCTTATTTCGTTACATTAGCCACTCCGGTGTCACGGCTGCGCTACCGCCACGCTCACAAAACGCGCCTATATGCCCAAGCCTTTAGACGTAAAACGTTATTATTTCATTTAGTCACAGATTCAGTCCTGTTTATAATAACACCTAACAACGCAGCTTGATTTGATGATAATGACAATTGGTTTCGGGTAGTGAGGGTCAAGCAAGTGATCTTCCTAATGAGAAAAACGGTGCTTTTATTACTAGAACAGAAATGGATTATATTGATTACTTACCTTGCTCTGACGGTGGTGACGACAACACCAGGCGGCTGTTCCTCGGCCACCGAGGCCACGTAAAGTGCTTGCTCGAAGTACGGGGACTGGTTCCGCAGCTCTCTCTTCACTCTCCTCGCTATGTCAGTGTCATTTAATTCCTGATGGTGGTACACAATCTTCAGCCTATGGTCCGAATCCACAATGTTAGTTCTGTCACAATTAAACGTAAACAGCACAGACACTTTCCACATAGGCTCCATTATGCACTCGTCGTTGCGCGCCACCAGGTCACCTTGACTATTCTCGATCACAAACCTAGGGTCACTCACGTCCAAGAACTGAACTTTGCACATTTTCTGCACCGTTCGTGGCAAGAACGCCGTTAGCGAATTCACAAACTGCGACTTCTTGAGACATATTCCTTGCCATCGATCCGTGGTCGGTATTGCGAAACTGGCGTACGTTTCTGATATCCACTGTTTGGCTTCAGCTATTTTTACATCTATGGCCATGTCGAAGGGGACTATGGAATGAGATCTTTTCTTTCTACTTTTATTTCTACTAGCAAAGTCCTCGAACATCACGTTCGACCACGGATAGGCCGTAGACAAGACGTTGTATTGACTAGATATCAACTCCTCTCCCTCTAGCAACCTCCAATCTATACTTTCTGGATAAGCTACTGCCCTTTTATCTCTCGTGATCGTCTCGTCTTCGTACTGCAAAGCGGAGTCACTCTGATCATAGACACGATCAAAATCGATGTCGTATAACTCTGCATGGCGCCGACTACAGTCCTCGCCCGTAACTAGGACTCTGACAGGCAAGCTGTAGTAGTCGATGTCTCGGATTCTTTCTGATGTAGAGTCGACGTAGAATGTAAAGAGATTAGGGTAGAGGACGCCATCGCACCGTAGCTTCTTGCGGAGCGTGACGAGGCCGGTGGTGCGATTGACTCGCAGGACATGGTGTACGAAGTTGGCGGTGCGGTGGACGTCGATAGTGTAGACGCGCTCGGAGCCGAGCTTGTAGACGGCGGCGTCGAGCACCGCGTGGCCGGCGGGCGCGGAGTCGGGCACGAGCACGAGATAGGCGCGCGCGGTGGCCAGAAGCGCCACCAGCGCGACCAATGACCGCCAGCTTGCCATCGTGGCCCCGCTCACCTACAGCCCCGCCGCCTCGCCCAGCTACCGCTCTCGCTCCCCATCCTGAAACAACAGACACAATTTGTAAACAAATTGTATTTAAAGGAAATAAGTAACTATTTCTTGTTCTATAGCAAACCATAAACGTATCTAAAATACTGCTTAATATGTTAATATAGAAGGCCAAAAAAGTAGAGTTATCTTGAATTGGCGCATTTATTGATATAGTACCTTTTTAATAGTATCTTACACTTTTTACCGTACACTTTTTAATAGTACCTTTAATTTGGCGTTATAATTTATGAAGTGAGTAGGTATTATATACTGAATGCTTTTATAGGACGAGCTGTTCGAGCGAGCGGAAACTTAAATACGACGTCTATACAACCTTTCAGCTCATAATGCTTAAATTATAGGACTACTTTGTTGCTTGGGAAGTTAAGTTACAATCGGTGTGCAACTTTCAACCCTATTTTGGTAATAAAATGTTAGACCAACAAAATTAATACCTACTTATCTGAAATAAAACAGCTAAATAGGATTATATCGCGTATACTAATTTAAACTTCATCTCGACGTTTCGAACCCTTTAGCTAGAAGTTTCCGTTTTTAGTTGTTTTATTTCATGAGTAATTATATTATCTGTTAACTACTTACAATTAGCTAAGGGCACTACTTATTAAACTGAACTACTTACAAGGTAGTAAGGTTAGTATACTTACTAAACCAAACTACTTATAAGTACAAGGGTTTGTACGCTGTAACTTTAGTTACTATCAGATCAGTTTGTTGTTTATATGTTCATAAATGCAAAATCGGCTGGGACAAGCTTTGTTGCGCACTCAACGATAATTTTAAATTGACTAAAATCTTACTGTTACATATCTATGAATTTATGGAGGTAGGTTACATTTGAAATAATTTCAATCAAAATGTGAATACAAACGTATTTAAGCATACATTATTACCATTGACATTAAATTTTAGTACCAACTAAATACTACGGCCTGCTAGAACATCCAGAGCAATTCTAAATTCATGACAATGCGAATCGCTGACGTTATTACAGTTTCATGATGCAATAAACCCGTTCTACTTCATATTCTACATAATAGTGGACAGTAACGTTAATTTATTACATTTCATAAAACTGAAGACAGAAGGGGCAAAACATTAATGTATTATCATGTCATGAAATGGCTTCCATAAAGAGAGGTCGGTAGGACTAAGCGAACAAGAGTATCGTCATAAACTAAGCAGTATGACTATTCATATGCAAGATTAAATACGACTGACTATTGTTATTTTTTTTATATATTTTCTTTAACCGATCAATAAATCCAATTCCGGTTATTAAGGGACGATGTATTCTTTAGAAGTCTAGAGAGGACACGTCAGCAATAAAAGCTGAAGACACCGGATTAAATCTAGCATCGGACTCTGTTCCTGGCATCTACTTCCGTACAGGATATATGGTTATTCCGGTACATAATAATAGCCGAAAATAATACCCCTTACATTTCATTAAAATTGTCGAAAGGGCCTCTGCGCGTTGGTTCGATCCGGCTCTGCGTACGCCTCCCAAATGTTCGGAACACCATTGTTCCGTGTACGGAAAAGACACCGAAAATAAAATATTTGAATCCAACCGTAAAAATAAGTTTCAGTCAAATGACGGTCTTGCCAAAGTAGGGCTGCTTTCTTTTAATGAATTTTCTAGCATCCGTTTACGAATGGTCGGCAAATAGGCAAACAATGTAATAGCATAGTATCGAAACAGCACCGGGGGCGCAAGTTATGGTGCATAATAAGCAGGGTTGTTGCGAGTAAGTGCCGATCGGAAGCGAGCGATCGCGATTGTATCTACCAGTGTACAGAGATCTCCGTTTACGAATGGTAGGTTCGTGTGGATACAGGTTATCAGACAATCAGGATCAGCTCTATAATAGCGTTATATTAATATGTTATATGAGTGAGAAGGCCATTTAATCATTTGGTTTAGTCGTCCTCTAATCGTATCTTGAATTACCTAGTCGAATCCATAGTTAAAACCCTGTGCTCAGTCAACATTCGATTGTTCTGGGAAGGTAAATGGGGTAGTTACATCAATCAGTAAAGTTTATTATAATTCAGTTTACAATAAACTTTTTCATATTTTATGTAAAAATGATTTCTACTCTGTCTAAATTTTAAAAATTCAATTTTATTATAAAATGGCCGGCGGATTACAAATGTTCAGACCGGTGAAAGAGAAATATTTATCGAATCTCGACCTTTCCTTTTACACACTCGCTCGTAGTCGCGAAGTCTAAGGAATGCATTGTCAAGACCAGACGTCGAAGGCGTCAGCTCAATCGCTTAGAAATATCGTAACGGCTGGGACTGCGTTGGCTGAACAATTTTGTTTTTGTTTCAGAAGTTGTTGGAATCAGGTGGGGCACTTCGATTACGGGTACCTAATTATTTTCTCACGGGGTACGTCTAAAACCAGATCGTCCAATGACCATCAGTCATTGAAAATGTATATCCTATGTCTTCTTTGCACGAATCCGGTTTTATATGACGTATTTTTTACATATACTATGTGTTATTCAATGGCGTAAAGCTTCTGTAGAAATAAGCAAGAAAAAGTAAATAACTCAAATAAACAGTGCAAAGCTGCAAAATATCTTTGCACATCATTGCATGTCAAATTGAAATTAAATCAAATTAGACCAAAAAAAAGTCGTAGCATTACATAACAAGCTTCGACTTTTACGACCATTTGGAGTTACGAAAGTGTTCCATAAACGTATACATAATAAATAGCAAACATAACAACGAAACAAGAAGATCCTTCTAATATCCGAGGATCCTAAACAAGCAAACTAAGCCGGATTTAACGTTTAACCCAATTTTAACGACGTCCGTATGTAGGAATATTATTACTGTAGCTTGCGGATTAAAATTATGTAAACAGTTTTATACAATCAATATTTCTGATTCTGATCCTGATTCATAATAAAATAGGATTCAAATGTTTTTAAGCATGAAAATTAATTAATTAGAGAGCGGTTGAAAGATAATCAAATAAGCAATCTATGAATACAGAATGTATTAAGTAAATGTTCGTTCACATATTATTTAAAGCAGTAATGAACTAATCATTAGTGAGCAACAACTCGGAATGTAATTACGCAGCTTTTATCCAAAATGGCTGTTATATTCCAGCATTTTTGAAATTAACTCATTAAACTATAAATTATCTCGGCCGCGAAATTAATGGAAGTTGTTGGTTATAGTGCAAAATTCACCGGTTAATCAATATAAGTACCGGTTTCCTCACTTTTCCGTTTTTCCGGTGCCCGGG
This sequence comes from Grapholita molesta, assembly GCA_022674325.2. NCBI lineage: Eukaryota > Metazoa > Arthropoda > Insecta > Lepidoptera > Tortricidae > Grapholita > Grapholita molesta. The sequence continues at coordinate 9,640,129 of CP053126.2, forward strand.
CGAGGACCGTTTCACACCTGCCGATTTAAACAATGGTGACAGTGCATAATTAATTACCATTCTGATTAAATGCTGCAGGATTATGGGAAAATTGAATGGGCTTTGAAAATTATACGGTTTTTACTTTAACGAAACTTATAACTATTATTACGTCAGCTAGTTTTTAAATAATTGTATCAGTTATTAAATTGAGCCTATTAAAACTGCAGCTGACTTTGGGACAAGGTACACAAGAATTAAACTCTCAAATAAAATATAGTGTTCTTATTTTATAAGTTTAGTTTATAAGGTTTATTATATTGTAATTTTTATTTGTTAAATAAAATATATCAAAATATAAATATAGAAAGTCTGTAGAATGTCCATATGAAAGTAAGAACTTTTGACATTACCATTCCAAGACAAAACAGGAAAATGAACTATTCCCCAATTACAAATACCCTGTAAGTCACAATAAACGGTATTCGTCAAAAAACCGTTACTCCTTATATACAAAAATAGCGTATAATGCTTAATAAGGGCTTTCCTCGAGGATCTTAGAACCTTCATAACGAAGAATTAGACCGCCCGCAATATTGTAGTCACCTCATTTTACCTTTGAGTAAGATTTATATCTCCCGAGTTAAATTTTCTTTTGTATTTAAATTTTACGAGTTTATCTTTTAATATAGATGTCATCTTGGAAGAAGACGAATAAAAAAGGAGGTAATGTAATATAGACCAGTGTTTGGTATTGGTCATAAATTATGAATAAAACTTTATAAGAATAAATAAATGATATACTTATATTAGAATTTTGGTCTAGAAAAAAAATTATGAACTGGCGAGTGACAACAATAAGAGGCCCGACGACATTACTAAATACATAGTACATACCTATATGATCACTATCTATCTCATTAGTAGACCAAGAAGACTCACACAAATGAGATACTAAACAATTTTGAATATTAAATACCTACATGAAGCAGATATAGAGCAGATACAGAGATATATAGCAATACCCCTGTCCGTTTGCTTTGAACTGTAATTAAGTATTACCTGGATTGCCCTAAATTGTGTACTGACCGTCCTGCATACCAATAGGGACCTTCGTGATATGAAACGGGTAAAAACAATAAAGACAAACACTGAGATCATTAACTCATAAATAGAGATATAACCAACTGGTCGACTGAGGCAAAATTTTGGTCTAGGGGTGACTAAGTTTCTGACTTCTTAGTAAGTGTACTCATATTTCTAAAAATAGTAATATAAGATATTATTCTTTGTCTTATAATTTACTAGTCGTAGTTGCTTTCTAGTAAAGGGAAACGACGTGATGAAACCGAACCTGATTCATAGTTCGTTCCCTCTCAGATGGCAGTCGATATCGCAAAATATAATATTGATGCTAAATCTTAGGATTCCAGGCTTCCTTAAGCCGTGGCGAATCACTTTCCTGTTCAAGGGAGCCAAAAAATAGAAAAATGAAGATCATATTATGCATCAGTAGTGAACTTTCTTAGAGAAGATGGAGACAATATGGTTTTATTCGAAAGGCCAAGTAAAACTATTGAACTGCAGGGAAGTTCGTTAAGCCGGCGTGAATCGGCTTGTATAGACGCGCCTGCTAGGTATAGCTATCTTTTGTTGGGCAGCCCACATGGACAATTATTATAACCATGATCATTCTCACCGACCGCCAGGTATTCTTAATAAATAAGCCGTCCCATGTGTCTGCTACCGTTACGATGATATCCACCCCCGGCACAAAGAGCATATCGCGAAACACCAATAAAACAGGCCAGGTATCAAAGCACAGACATTGCGTTAATGGCGCTATCAATTAAATCCAGGAATCGCTCGGATCCCTCCCGGTCCCGGTCATTACATTCCGTCTATTCGCCATTTATACCGGACATAAATTTGGCCCGTATTCAATTTATTTGTTTTCGAATCTTGCGTCTATTGGAGGTTTGCGCGCTTTTCTAAATAATAGTATACTAGAAACCAGTATTATTATAGTATAAGTTTGGTTGTAGTTACGTAATTATATACCATAATCACCGCATAGCCGGCAACTAATTAGCTGGTTTTTCTGTTAAAACATTTATGAAAATTGTAAGTAGTAAAATATTTTACAAAATTTTATGAAGGATATTAACGGAAGAATATAATCTCTTGGTAACTAAAAGTTGTTTTAGTTTATGAATAATTCAGATTAGCCAAAGTTTGTTTAGTCAATCGCGCGACGTTCATATTCAATAATTGATAAAATATTGATTGTTAATTGATAGAAATACAAGCCTTCTGCATGCGGACCATACTTTTGAAACCTATGGACGGGGAGTTGGACTTCACTAACGAACAACTGATACAAAACAGAATGATTAATTGAGTATAAACTCGTATCGTACAGGGTGTCCCGTAGCTTTGTAACATAGAGGGAAAATAACTTAAATACTGCAGATAGCAGATTTTACTGAAAAATACATGTATGTTCATAAGAATCCGGTAATGACATTCTTTCGCAAATGTGTAATTTCATAGTCTTTCTTTTGTTTATGAGATATATGAAAGGTGGCCACAAAATAGGAAATAAAACTTTGGGACAATATTTTTTCTTATTGCAATTAATAGAAAGAGCTTGTGATTATGAGTAGAAAAAACATAAAATTTAGGTAAAATGTCAGAACATTGAAAAGTGCCAATGTTTTAGAGAAATGCTTGAGTGATGATAACGAGTTATCTATCTTATAGTTGAGGTATTATTATAAAGAGAAATAAAGAGAAATTAGATGAGAGGGAATGTTTTTGAAATTTACAGAAAGAGCAACGAGCAAACAACGTCTGTGGAAAGTTGGCTCTCAAGAGAATTCTTATTTGTTCTTAAGTTTAAATTACTTTTTCGTCATACAGTGTAATTTTAACATGATATTCATGACTTCACGTACCTACCCATCGCAATTTTTTATCATACAGTAATATCGAGTAAAAGGAAAATAAAAAACACGAAACCGATTAACACGAGTTTCATTCGCGGTTGCTGTTTGACATTTACAGTATAGTTACAGTCCAATTACTGCTAACTACAAGTTTCTGCTACTTTAATTGCCTAAAATTTTGCAGTTGTTTTAGAATTCGGTGCTGGTTTGATGATCGATTTTATTCTTATATATTTTTAGACCTCTATTTTTAAAAACTTTATAGTTAGCATAGCAAACAAGCAGCGATCTATGGTTTACTGAATCGTTCATCGTTACTTAATCCGGTGTATTAAACAAACCAATTAGAAAGACCAAGCAACAGATTACAAAATATATTAGCCTCCATGCAATTGCAATTAAAGTTAAAAGGTAACTTATGTTATAATTTAATTGGATGATATCATTTATTCCAAATGCATTTTAATTTACGTCGACCCCGCGCAATCAAACGGGAATTATATCACAAAATCACCAATAACTTTCTGGTTTACGATCCCTGACTAACATAAAAACGATACCAAGTCAGTCATTCAATCTCCATACTACATATAGTAATGAGTCATGACTAATGAGCTACTACTGGTTTTGGAAATTAGAGACGTGAAGCAGGAAAATATAGCAAGCAAGGGTTTTATACCTTTTCGTTTTACCTCGATATTTATGTGGGAAGACTTCACTTCATCTGTAACAATACATAAACATTTTACTAACAAATTCATAGGGTCTGTAGTTAACTGTTTAATTTTAAGAGTAAATGAGTTGGAAAATGAGCGCGAAACGGACAAAAAGCCAGTGATTTTGACAAATGAGCCCGCCCCGCCGGCGGGAAAACTGGCACATACGGGTATGAGTGTAGACTAATGGTCGCTTTGTCTAAACGCAATATTCACTGAACCCGTCACACTTTTCATTTAATTAGGAACATTTTATACAGCTTAGAAAAAAAAATATTTCGTGTTTAATATTCTGATTGTAATACTTAATAATAAATTTGCATGCGAGGTATAAGGTACAAGGAACAACGACCGGTCTATCATCGAGGTTTAAGAAGGAGGGCGTGACCGGTTAGAAGCCCCGGGTGTCCGTGTCTGCGATACGAGTGGCACTCGCTTTGAGGGCACCTCGAGGGCTGTTCTACACCGCTCGCAAATGATACCAGGACTTGTTATGCAGCCCTCTTCTTGCGCCCAGTATATTATTCTTGGCAGACGTTTGTACAGAATACTTCTGATTTTATTTATAAGGTGAACAAAACGAAATAGAAGAACTAAAACTGTTATTGTTATATATGTATAGAGAAGGTCATTGTGCATTGTATTTATTAGAAAATACCATTTCTAAAAGTATATTGTTATGTAGTTTTACAATATACTTTTAGAAATGGGCTTCTGTTTCAACATTGCATTGTGACTTTTTTAACATAGCCCTACTCAAAAGAACAGCCTTAGCAGGTAATACGTACTATACCTACTCTACGTAATAAATCAAAATTTTAGATTTTACAAATATTTTTTAACATACCTAAATATTTATAAAATGAGTCAGAGAATAAACAAGACAGAACGAACGTCACTTGGGTTTAATCGCTTTGCCTATAATTAAAATATTCATTAAACCTACAATTTGCAACTTTAATTAAACAAAGAGAAAACTCTTTGATCTTACGAATTACTCGCGTATTCAAAATTGACAACGATGCGATATCGCGTTCTATTCTATTCTAATATCACGGGTAAATCTCCATTTCCCCACAAAAGAGTAAAAATCGCCGAAAAAGACGAATCTGCATGCGGAATGGCAGGCGTCATGCGTTATTCCGTTTGAAGATAAACGATTTCATTTGGCTCTGAAATTTTTTCACAAATCGCATCTGTCTTGACGATTTTGACCCGGGTTCTGTATATTAATTAACTATATTTCTGTTATATTGTAGGCACAATTTAATTTAATTGTACCGTTGTGCCCAGCTTCTCGTATTTTGATTTATAAATATTGCAATGCATTTCCATGTCAAATAAATATGCCTATGTAAATGTTTAATTGCCAACTTTACTGGTATAGCGTTGTAGTTTTGATTTTAGTTTAAATTACTCTATTTCAATTATTTCTCCAATCCACATCTAAGAACGCTTGGAGATTCTACACTAATCCATTTAACCTTACAGTAAGTTTAGGTAGGTTATAGATAATAGCAATGTTGTATATAATAGATAGGTAGATGGATAAATACTTAAACATTCAGACTCATAACCCAGGAACAAACTTTCGTATAAAATAAGTAAATTAACGAAAAGTGTTGAAATCTAAGTGAACGAAATTGATCCAAATATCGACAGTCCATAAAAATCCCTTCAAATTCCAGTTCAGACGTATATTCGGTATTTTAAGAGGTCCTAAACTTAACGTAACCCCAAAAAGTTCCGTTTTTACGATGTAGTTGTAAATCAGCTCACGCGTGTGACGTGCGTGGCTTAGACCTGACGAATAGGGAGCCCGCCGCCGGCGGAACCCACTCGTTTGTCTCCGAGTCGATCTACTTTGCTCAATGACGGAAATCATGAAGCGGAGACGTCAGTATTTTACGTCGATTTTTTTCAATTCTTATTTCTCGTGCTATCCTAGTCACTGAAAAGTATTTATAACACTTTTAACCCGTCTATAATAATGATATGTACAAGATCCTGTTGTACCTAATGAACTTACATATTTAAACTTTAATCTGTTAACAAGATTTCAGTCGAAGTTTTAATGCTGAGACCTCCATAGTCGCAACTAGACTTAAGCGTGTGGCAACATCATCTTCTTGTTTGTGCGATTTTTTACAACTACCCTACTACTAGTCGATTAAGTCCCGTTTCGTTTATACTTATGGGTGGAAATGTAAAAGTTTTAATCAGTATCACATAAATTGTTGATTAAAATTATGTCTATTAAAATTTCACATTCAATCTCGTATTGTTTTTGAATCAAGTAAACCGCTGACTATCAAAGCTAAACAAACATGTTATATATCACATTATTAATTCGAAAGACATGTTACACATGGAACAATTTAAATCGTAAAAACGTATTTATAAGCTTAATTTCCCAAAACACTTAGAATGTACGAACCTGCTATAAATAACCCGATAATGTTGCTTTAAATATTTAACTGTTTCAAATCTAAGTCTCCACGTAAGGCAGGAAATGACTACAATATTCAAGTATTTGGAAGTACAAACATGCCGCTGCTTTGAATTAAATAAAAATGGGTTACATGTCGAAATGTTAAACGAGAGAGGATAACCCAAAGGCAAATTAATTACCCTAGCGTTTTATTAAAATAATGTTCATAACGGAGAGTTATATTAAAACTTCATCTCCATCACCCATGTTATATAAAGTGGAGTTGTAGGCAAATGTATAAAATGTAAAAAAAAATAGCAGCCTTGCAGTAGTCTGAATAAAAGTTTATTCAGACTACTGCAAGCTGGTATTAGGAACGTAGGTCTATACCAATTTTGTAAGGTGTTAGATTGCTAACATATTTGAATTTTCAGATTAGAACGGTGACGTAATATGTCGTTTAAGCGCCGGACTTTATGTGAAGTCAGCTCGGCAGCCAACAACCTTCTGAACTACAATCTGCACTAGAATGTTCCTTACCATAGGCTGCGAAGTATTTCGTTGCGGATTTGGGTAGACGAGTCACGAGAGGTCGTTAAGGTTACAATTGCTGGCCTAAGCCTACTAGGGCATCTTTTTTTAATTGCCATTCCACATAAATTTGTGACACGGCGTCATGCCGATTGGCCATTATAAAATATAAGTCACATTTGCTGGTTGGTTGATGATATACTGCCATTAATGTGCATCGCCCACTGCAACTGAAGTTTAGTTATCCGGAGGGCTATATCGGTAACTTTGGTTCTGATGCGATCTCGCTGAGACACTCCGAGCATATCTAGTGACTTAGAGCCTTCTTATAGAGCTCATAGTAAGCGACCACGTTTCAGTAACATATGTCATCACTGGCAATACACACTGGTCTACGACTTTTGTCTTGAGACACTGCGGAAGGACTGCGGAGGCACCAAAAATTAAAAGAGCCGTGAGTCTTACATATACTTCAATATTAGTATAACACTATTTAGTTGCATAACGGCTATACTAAAACTCGAGGTCTTTAGCAAATACCTTTCCGTCAGTAATTAATTTGTACCTACCAACTCTTAATCACAGCCGCCCAGCTAAGCCAGATTAAAAACGTATTCGGGCTAAGAGCAAACCCTCGATAATCCTGAACATGTCGTTTAGGTATCCGTCTTAATTTGGTCCATGGCTGATGTTCCAATTGATATTTTTGAAAGTTATAATTTATTCACATGGTATTTCGTTAATTATTCATGTAATGGGACTGGAACACTACTAATTCATAAATTAAGAATCCTCTATGCGTTATTCGTGTTTGCTCCATTAATAATGATTACTTAATACAAATTGCGCTAAAATCCAATGATAAAGTATTTAACTGAAAAGAGAAATGTCCATTTGAGAGTGTATTGTTTCAAAACGAAGCTCCAAAAGATTTACGTTGCCCGGAAGACAAAGTAAGCATCCTAACGTAGAAATATTGAGAGATATCTGGAATCTCCCGAGCACGTACACGACACAGTTATGTGGATGCAGACAATTCGGCTTTTGCTCTCTCGTTTACTTGCTCTCGATCTGATTGGCAGATAATTGTTGAGTCATGCCCCAAACTGACTTATCTCTCGTTATAGTTGTTTGTTACTTCCATGATCTTGGATTTTATTAAATAACAATAGGAAATAACGTGCTGCAATTTACAGATATAAACTACTATATTAATATTAAGTGATAAATTAGAATGTACGACCTTGTCATTTAATAATATAATACCTACTTCCGTTATATTATATTGTATAAGGTGAGTTCGGCAAAGTTTCGGACGTTTTTAGGAGTGTTTTGAAGGTTTTAGAATTTAATTTTTTTCTCAGCTTGTTTACAGAATACCGACAATATTTAAATACCGAAGTAATAAGGACATATTGTTCTATGTTACTGATTTTTAATATTCATCTAGACGCCAAAATGAGTGAGTAGTGAGTATTTAAATGTAGAGAAAAGATAAATTCGCCATCCGTTTCTTTTTTGCCTAACAGTGTAATATCGGAGGAGCTAATAATTTAGTCCCTATCGTGTCCAGCATAGAGTTGACTTTCGGGAAATATCCGCTTTAACCCACTGGTAAATATATATGAGAATTGGTTAGGTAGTTATGTGGGTTTCGATATCCGACTCGATATAAAAGTATTTGTATTTTTTGTGTCCGATATTACACCTTGCATGAAATATTGTAGAATTTGAGATTCTCAAACTTTTACCGGCATTAACAATATTTACTTAATTTTAAAGTAAGATGAAATAATGAAATGTTTACTTCAAGGAGCAAAAGCGCCTAACAAAATATGTATGAATAAGAAAGTGACGACTTTAAACAAAAATAATAAGTTTATTTGCAGAAATTACAATATTATGATAATTACAAGTTAAACAAATAGGTAAAGTAATTACAAATGCGAAAGAAATGAAAACAATCATATTTAATAATGCCATACACTCATGATGCTTCAGCGTTATAGTTCTTGTCGCCTCACTTTATCAGCAGCAATTTCCAAATTGCGTTGAGAGTACGAAACTCTACGTGGCGGCACGATGAATCTGTAAAACGCAAATTTCATTTACCTACCTAATGCGTGTTTGTATTTTATAAAAAAATAAACTTTGACAGTTATTTTCAATTTTCTAATCAACCGGTTATAATAAATAATAAAGGATAATCAAAACCGTATCTAATATTTTAAACAAACTCAATATAATTATAGGCATACTCATTTTGTAACTCAAATCTTGTAGCAATGAAGTAAAATCAAAGCATTCTGGTAGGTCCTAGGTCGTGTAAAGTTTGAGCATCCCTGAAAATTTTAAATCGGACGATTTGCGTCCGATTATACACCACTTCGTATAAAATCGGATCTCGGCTTGTATGCGTCGTATTGTAATGAAAAGTATGCAGATTAAACACAAATTTTATAAAATTAATATGCAACATGTAAAAATAACAAAAATTGCTTAAACTTACCAGTTATTCCAAAAAAACTCACACAGGGTAATTCCGGACACTACGAAAAATTGTATTATTTGCTTCCATGTAAATTACACACGTCCTACCACTCGGAGCAACAAGTGCGGATTTAAGAGGGGTGCGGTACAAAATGGCGGATCGAGTCACCTTGCCAGCACAGAAAACGATCCCCGCGATTGGTGGGAATTTGAAACAAACGATATTAGCCGGTGTCCGAAATTGGCCGAACTCACCTTATATCACTGAAATAATAAAAATACGCAAACGAGTTACTAGAGTATTTCAAAATATTTCCTTTTCTAGTTTTTAAATGACTAATTTTTCAATATTGTTCCGGCAGTTTCGTTTATTCGTGCGTTCAGGCAACCGTTTACATTTTTCAAGTTTACGTATATCGTAAAAATAATGTGTAAAATCTACTTCACTACTAACCAACCTTTAACACATTTCAGTTAAACGTAAATCGAATCCTGGTCGGTGTAAAAGAAAATATATAACTAAAGCATTATCGACCGAGGTCGCTGCCCTATGATTGCAGCATGACGCACTAGCTAAGTCAGCAGTAGCAAGAATTTTAAATTTACCCCATTAGAATACGTTAAATGCCTGCAGGCTGCCCGACTTGCCAAGTTTCTTATGAAACTAACCATTTATTTTACTTATTACTTCAAAACTCGAATTTAATGTGGAGATAATTCTAGATTGTCTGAAAGAGTGTTTGCATAGTGCCGTTTATAATTTCACTGTTACTAAATATCAACTGTTAGAGTTGTGTTAGAACTTAGTTATCAGAACGTATACGAGTAATTAAAAACGTAACGTAGGTCTAATAGGTATTTACGTGGCACATTTATACATAAAGGTAGGTAGAACAATGACTATATTTGTACGCATTTCAAGTATTGACTGAAAACTGAAATTTATCCACGTTATCAATAAATCACGACATTGAATTTCTAATCACGAAATATTTTGTAATTGGCAAAAAGTAATTTCTTTGGTGCGAGTAATTCTGGTTACCGTTTAACAACCAATATAAATACTACATTCATTCATAAATTCTCAATACAAAACCATGTGCCGTAACAAAAAAACTAAATAAATCTAACATCGTATAGCCGTTAGCGCTATACGTTACAAGATCAAGGTAAATAAGGCGCGTGCGCCGGATCAATGACCGGCTGTGACGAAGAATAGGAGACTGGCTCAATAGTTACAAAGCTCAAAAACACTTACAAAAAGTGGCAAATAAAAAAACAATAACAATTCAACGTCAACATAGTCTCGCTCTCTCAGATGTTGTTTCCTTCTGAAACGAGCGAGCTACATGCAATAAACTTGCATAACCTGCTAGAATAAAGCCGAAGGTTTGATGGATGTTAAGTATTTATACTCATAAATATATCAATTATTTCTATATTAAGATTAAGAAATGGTATTGTTCAGATAGTATCGCGATAATAAGTTGATAATAATGCTTTCTCGCAACAAAAATCACACTAGCATAAACATGACAGTTGTGTATGTCAAATGTTTAATCAACCGGACCGGTAATGTCTACACCTGCAATTTGGTTGGTGTTCATATTTTAATTAAAACTTAGTACAGTCAATATCGTTCTGTGCAAATTGAAACAGGTTCTAATGGAGAGTGAAATAAATTAATTCAAACAATTCATGTGTAATGGAATGACACTCGAAATATAATACAAACGCATTGCTTTATCGAACAAACGAACACACGAAGGTTTAATTCATTTTGTATTAAAACCTAAACAGTTGACTAACACAGGTTTTCTGAGGCAAGTCTCGATAGCTTTTGCTCAGCTTTTTTAAGGGACGTTCGCGTTGGTCCAGAGGTATACCTATCAGGATTTGTTTAAGTATTTTAAAAATCGAACATTAGGTAAGTATCACCTACACGCATGTGAAATATAAAACGTAGATTGGTATTTTCATCAAATCAAGTGAGTCTTGTTTTTAAATATGCCTAAATACTAAACCATTGACTTACTCAAACATAATTTGTAAAAATAACCTCAGTAGGCAATAGGAAATCAGAAACACAGATAAAATATATACATAGCAATTTCCAAGCAGTTCATCCAAATACAAACATAAATCAAAAAGCAATAGGTTCAATCATAACACTACGGATAAGAATAAAAACAATTGTTGTTTATGAGAAACGAGAGAGTTCTCTTACCGCGATCAAACAAACAAAGATTGTCTTATTGTGACTGAATATCGTAGAACTACGTATATATTGTAGTACTCGTATTCAGTATTTAGATATTGCTAGAATTATTTCTAGTCGAGTGCTCAGCTTCCTACAATTTATATAAATACTAAATTATCTATAAATGATATTTACATTCCAGTTATGAAGGGTAGAGTATATTTTAACTATATTGATCCTTATGGTCAGCTTATTGTATTTAGCGTTCCACCCAATACTTAGCCGATGCTATCCGATAGGGCTTTTCTGTACTATTTCTTTAATATTGGTCTTCTTAGTGGCAATGGCAATTTCCATTTACCCTTTGCGTCCAGGTCACCTTACCATCTCTTTTTCGGTCTGAATCGTATACTTATATTTATTTTTAAATAATCATTTAATTACCCGATACCTTGGTAATCAAAGATCATCACCAATGGCTGCCCATGCCGCTAATAAGAGAAGAACTGTAATCATGGTTATCATCAACATTCTTACATGGACGCGATTCTTGGTACAACTAGACACGTTAAAGGAGAAGATCAATTGACGGCATTTATTCGTATTGCTACGTCCAACTATCCCGTCTGGCAAGTCCTGGCTTGGTAACTATGGCAAAGCGACGTAACGGTACTTCGAACTAACGCCGGACCTACGACTATGAATAAAAAAGCTCTCAGACAATGGATAAATAAACAGCTATTTGCTTTTAAAGCGGCAGTCAAAAATCGCATAAAATAACATCACAACCCGGTGTACAAATATGTTAATGTTTAACGCACTATTCGGTACCAAATGGATTTCTCCGCCGGATATATGCGCCAGATATGTAGATCCGAGGACAGGGATATACTTACATAGTTATCAATAAATATGTGAGTGGTATTTTATACTGTGTTTATTCTTATTGTGTTTTATTTTATAGTGTTTTATTTTATACAAGACTCACCAGCCTTTGACCTCAGTAGTACCTGATGGTAAGTGTTGACAAGGTCGAGGGTAGCACGCTGGTTCAGTAACAGCGTATTCACTCTTGCCTTGAAAAGACCCAAATTATATCTTTCCGGAAATATAGACGAAGGGCGCGAATTCCATTCAAGCGTACAAGCGAATCGCTTCGTGTGAATGAATGAAATATTCACATTCGTCATAATCAATGGTACCAGATTTTAGGTAGTTATACCTAAAGTACAAATATAAACTGTGCAGTATGTACAGTCGCCATTAGATATATCGGGGATGTGGAGGTGATCACAAATATCTGAACATTGTCAAGGTAATAAAGTGCATGTTCAGATATTTGTGAACACCTCCAAAGCTCCGATGTATCTGATGGCGACAGTACAAATACTAAGCAATGTTTCGAATTCAAAGGAAATATAAACAGTATATATGTACGTGTATCCTTAGCTAATAAACCCGATATTTAACTCTGCAATTTTATTTAAGTTCATCCTAACATAATATAATTGCAGCGTGTAGGAATTTGAGATAAAAGAAGCCTCGCTCTGGCAACCGTTATACGAGGAAAAAACGTCTCCATTATCCCGGCGCAATCATCTTTTTTCATACTCATTTCAAGAAGGCAATGGTGCATGCTCTCTCGAATAATTTAATCAAGCGAATTTGTCATCGTACACGGCGGAATCACACACAAATTGTCGAGTACGGAAAGAAAGAGAAGTGTAATAACCGAGAGAGCTTCGTTATCTCATCGCAGACGGCACACGTCTGAATGGGGCCATTCGGCGCGGGCGAGAAACATTTGAGTATTGCCCCCCCCTTAATTAAGAGGAACTTTGAGTGGTCTGAAGCGCCGGCGTCGCACAATGCCTAGGTATCCTGCACTGGTTATTTTGAGAGCACGGTTATTGTTCGAGGATTGCTTTTGTAATTCCACCTGGAAAATTGAGAAGGGTTTTAAAACAGTTGGATGTTCAGTTCAATGGCACCCGTCAGGTTGCTTTTCTGTTTCCGACGCTAACTATGACAGTTAAACTAATAGTCTTATGTCGCTTGATTATTTTTTCTTTAATTAATTTATTGCTCAATAAAACAAAATAAATTTAATATCTAATTACAAACTGTGAAAAAGTTTGTTGGCGAAAATATTTGTTTACACTTACTGTTGCTGTTTCGTAAATAGGTAATGTAATCAAATTTTATGTTTGTTAAATCGCGTTGGTGACAGAACAGCAAAAATCGCTGGTTTGAACACTAGTTCGTATAAGGTTTTCGAAACTTATGTATGAAATATCATTTAATATTTAACAGTCGCTTTTCGGTGACGGAAGACATGAGGAAACTGGACATAATCCTTCTGTTGTCTACGTTTTCGGAAAAATAAAAGACTGAACAAAAACTTGGGATGAGTTTACTCTGTTCTTTTGATCCGTGGCAACTTGGTAACCATAATACATAGGCATAGATACTAAAACAATGATGAACTACAAAAAAAGTATAAAATCTGTACACTAATGCCACTGGGACCACCTTGTTATTGATCAATTTACAGTCATTATTAAATATTATAGAAAACTTAGTTCACTTGGACTACTTGTGCTTAAACAAATCATTCGTTAAATTATAATGTATACGCAGGCAATTTTGTGTATGTAAGGGTGGTAGATTATTTACAATGTATTCTCCAGATATACTATTAAACGTTATCACGTACAGGTACATCTTTTGTGTTAAGCCATTTCGTGAGAAATTCACGTAAAGGGGATGCTTTGAATAGAACGAGGGATTGGTGTTCCCATACATACACCTTAGTTACTTTTCATAGCTCTAAGCCGCGAAGGAGGGGGAATTCAATAGAAAAGCTTTATTTACGTCGACGTTCAATAATATTGATTTACCTGTGGCATGATAATCTGAGGCCTTTCATATCCGATGCTTTTAGATTTGCTTATTTGCGACTTTGTAAGCAATACAAGTACACTAAATATATTATACTTCTCGGTATATTTTTCGTTGTATTCTGACATAAAAGGAATTGATTGTGGCTTTGTTAAGGTGCTTGGTTTATCGGAACACACACACCTATCAATGGCGGTGGGACAGTTATTTTCTTAGACCAGACGAGGCCACTATGGTCATGTATTTTATTCATAAGTCCAAAGAAAACTGATGTACTGGTGAGAATATTTGTGTTATAAGTACTAACTGGCGCTGGTAATATAACTTTTTTTTAGTTGTTAATATCTAATTTCTAATCGTTTAGTTAAAACAAAAACATTGCTTTATCGATTTACACCGGTATCGTGCCTTAGTAGGTCCAAAAAAGTTTTGTAGAAGACCCAATCAAGGCTTTAAACGGATCCCTGCTCAGTCCATTGTGCGAGAACTTCCATTCAATGTATTGTCCGCAAGAATAGAACATGCTATGCTGCTGCCAGATAAGCTGACCTACCGATGGTTCCTACCTATACGCCTGTTTAGACTTGGAAACGTAGCTCTGAAGCCGCCCGCAGGCCATGATGTACTGGTTGGTATTATGAACGTGTAATTTGCTCAATGATTGTAGATTTATATTGGGGAATCTTTACTGCAGATTACGTTGCCTTTCTTTGTAATACAGTTATTTCATGACGTTGCGTGTCTGGATATATTTTGGTTATGAAGAGGTAATAGTGGTTTTATAGGGCTATTTGATGATTGGAAATTATAAATCATTGTTTTGGTTTCGTTTTATCTTTTTTATAGGTATGGTTTATTTTGATTTTATTGCAGTATACTATATTATATATTTCAAATCATACATGTTAATCAAAAAATTGATTAAGGTACAAGAGGTCGTACAGTGATCCACACACTAGGCAGAGCATGTGACGTGAGGATCTTACAGAAATATAAATTTTATATTTTTTTTAATAATAAGTTAAGTATGAGTGTATGAATTTGGGAGTGTATGTATGAATTAGTTATGTATGTGAGTGAGAACCTACGTGATAGAACTGTGAAAAGGTAAACTAACTAGAAAAGAATAAGATTAAATGTACCTATATGTTATAATTTTTTTAAGATAATATTTAACAAAAATACAATAATCATTATGTAGACAGTTTAAGCATATAATATTAAAGAAGTAGGATAGAGCCAAAAGCCAAATAAGAAACAAATACCATCAAAAAGTTATAAACGGTTTTGTTTTACAAGGTTCTACATAGGTACTTAAATATAAGAAATAACTACAAAATAATCAATTAAATACAAGTACACGTGTAAGTGTCAATCGGAATATTGTCGAAGTAAGGAGAGACCGTAAACTGAAACGGTTTTAGATGATCAGAAGAGGCGCCTGTTGAGAAAAGAAATTGTAAGCGAAGATAGAAATAATTTACGAACCTTTTTAGGTTGTACAAACACTTGTGTTTACCCAACCAAGCTTCCTTTAATCATTATCTGTTTATTATCAAAATAGGCAAGCCTCTTAAAATGTTCGTTACGCCCGTATAAACAAAACAAGAAAATCCTAAAAAACCGGGCTGTTTGTACTCCGTCACAAACAAAATTTTAATCTCAGAGAGAAGAATAAATAAGTTTACGGAATTAAGTCAGAAGGAGACCGAATTCATTTAGAAATTCCAGTTCATGAATGTTCCTAAAAATCTACGGCACAAAATAACCACAGGCATGTGGCAGATCGCGTGCCAAAAGTACACTCACAGGTAAAGTAACCAAACATTATTAAACATGACACTTTTATATATTCAAACAGGCTACTAATATTTACAGAAATTACAATCGTATTATGATAACTACAAGTACTTAACTAGTTACAGTATAAAATCTAAAAAAGGCCCTTGAGGCATTGTACCAATTATGCTGGCGGCATGACACTTTTAGTTTTATTGCACTTGTTACACGATCTATGAATCAATCAATTTGTTATGACAATACTTATGATCTTAAGCATCTTGAAGTCTTTACATACGAACGAGTCGTGAATTGTATTTTGAACTTGTAATCTGTAACTAATATAAGTCATTTTTATCTGCATACATATACTTAGATCAAATTTTATATGTCATAAAATAACTATACTTATACGTGAGTTTATCCGTTTGTAGCTAAGTAGTAGTAACATGGCTCACAACCGTTTTAATTGTATCATAAAATAAAGTTTAAATTTTTACATAAAAATAGTAAAACGTGATTTAAGAAATGCCAAGCAAAGAAATGTTCAACAAAATAAGTCAGTAAAAAAATTCACGAGATTGACAAAATATCCGAGATACTTTCGATTCTCCGGAATCAAAAATGTATTCTTCGGAGGGTAAACTCGCTTTGAGAGCCCTTCAGCAGTCAAGTGGGGGTTCATACAGAGAGGTCGCTCGTGATGTAATGTTGTCACAGGCTGTAAGAGACTTGGATACTTCCTTAATGATTCGAGATTATTGGTAAATAACATCTAACAAAGTTACGTTATTGCGAGAGCCCTCGATGTAGTCGTTATTTAAAAATATCCTGTGATCGTCGGTCGTCGATCGTGACGAAAATGTAAAATGGATCATTGACATGTGACGTTTTGTCAAAAACACGTTGCATTATAGTATTTATAGTAAAGAAAGTGAAATACGGTAAATGGCGTGAGTAGGGAATGCGAGGGCAGTTGGGTAATGAATGAGGAGAATAGGTATGACAAAGGAGTGAGAAAAATAAAAAAAATCGGAACAGGGTTGTTGACGACAGTTAGGTCTTGCCTAGTGGGTAGTGACCCTGCCTATGAAGTCAAGCTGGGCTCAAATCCCAGCAAAAGCAGTGCACAGATATTTGTTCCTAAATCATGGGAGTTTTCCATATATATCGTTGCCTGAGTAGTCCGAGTACCCACAACACAACCCTTCATGAGCACCGTGGGGTTCAGTCAATTTGAGTAACGGTGTCCTGTTATACTTTATTTAAGTATGTGATATAGTCACGTAAATACTTGTATATTTAATGTGTGAACAGGAAGTCGGTCAAGAGCTTTTTGTCCAAATCCGCCTTAGCGAAGCATTATGGTGCTCTGGGTAAGGCTTCTTATGGTCACACGTGTAACGTGAGAACAAGCTGCTTACCTACATAAAGGTGTATTTCTTTATCAAAATATTTACTGACACTTGTAACTACCGTAAGCTGATAAACGGCTCAGTAAGATTTTCCTTATAACTACGAGGGAGTAATTCAACATAAAATATATATTTTGAGAAGCTGCCGGTACAAATCGACTTATTATTAATGTCCGCTTTATGAGGTTCGTGGTGCTGGTACTAGACGACCATAAATGTTATATGCCTATGTATATAACCTATATTCCAATTCGTGATAAACACAGGAATAAATGACGTTATCGAGATCCGAACCCAGAATCACCAGCCCACTGACTATTAAGCTTATAATGCGCTAAAATTTACTAGTTTATTGTTCGAACATACTATTTATTCTGCATACAAATCTGTTGTAGGTGTGTAAATAGGTTTTAAATAATCAAAATTAGTTTATTATTTTATATATGTACAATATTTTTCCTGACAATTTTTTATCGGTTTCACGTAAGTCAATTCTATTTAAAGGTACAACATGATTTTATACTCAATAATTAACTTAGCCAAAAACTTCGCCCGCCCCACCTTCGGCGGAAAGGGGCTCATCAAGTCATCACGCTCGCAATTGTAATTGGTCACATATTTATGTATTACTTCAGCTGCCGCGTCTTTTCCGGGAAGCTTGACAAATTGGACCAGGGATTATCCTCGGCTGTATTGGATACGAGTTCGGTCGCGGGATTATATTGCACTGACTGAGGCTCTACAGACTTACATTTGCGTAGATTTTTCATACGATATATGTTAGACGGCTATTCATCTTGGTAATTCAAGTTCAAATGCCTCCACGTTGTCACGTTTGACGCTAATGATCAGACATTTATGATTATTGATTAGTTGCGTAGGTATACGAATTAGAGAATAATTAATAGGAAAATACTTCAACGGGTAGTATTAATAGCTTTATATAATAAACAAATAAAATAAATAAGTATTTCGGGACAATCTTACACAAATCGACCTAGTCCTAGTAAGCTTAGTTAGTAAGGCTTGTGGTGCAGGTACTAGACGACACTATAATAAAATAGATGGATACATATAAATACTTAAATACATAGAAAACACCCATGAGTGGGTAGTGACCCACTAGGCCAGACCGGTATGAATATGAACTACACCGATATTTTAGAAAACCTACAGTCATGTAGAAGTGTTTAGTATGTTATGCTATATCGTCGTTGTACTTACTTAATTCATAGATGTATTAGTATATTATTATAATTAATATTATATAATTATAAAATTCCTTGTTTAATTGTAACCAAATAATATGCATGATTAAAACTGTAATTCAACCCAGCCCAGCTATAGGTAAATATACCTAAATACGTGGAAATGTAAATGGTGTAGCTTATTCATTTAAATACATGTTGTAATATTTATATAGATATTAGTTTAATTCATTGCAAGATTTTTCTCTCTTCGTGCTTAGTACGACAAGGACAAAGTCCTTACGCTTTCAGAGTGCTGAAACACCTACATTGTGCACGCATGCGAGATTTTTTAATTGCCAGCATACGAATAGCATTGGCGGCTTTGTGAAGTTAGACGGGTTTGTTTACTAATGAAAACACAAACATACAAATATACGAAAGAACTATTCCCTTCTAGCGGGGAGCAAAGTGGCACTTTTCGGTTCTAGAACATTTTCTTTTTTTTTTTCAGCTATAATAATTCCATTCTTCTAATCGATTCTGTCGATTAATTTTGACATAATTTTTTCGCCTTTTTGTAACTGCTAAATAATTTAGGTGTTAAATAGGTCGATTAATCGCAATAGATAATTTATTTGAACAAATAAAAGTTTCGGTACTGTTGTCTCGGTCCCACTTATGATATAACAGCGT
This sequence comes from Grapholita molesta, assembly GCA_022674325.2. Taxonomy (NCBI): domain Eukaryota; kingdom Metazoa; phylum Arthropoda; class Insecta; order Lepidoptera; family Tortricidae; genus Grapholita; species Grapholita molesta. The sequence goes on from CP053126.2 coordinate 9,659,402, forward strand.
AAAACAATTCAAACAAATAAAAAGAAACAAATGTCAATCAAAGTGTTAGTCCCAAAACACGGTATCCGGTATATATAGCTATTTTATTTTCTTCAAAGGTGGTATGGACAGCATTATGTGTCACATGGTAGCAAAACGTATTCTACCCGGGCCTTAACATTTGAATACCTCACTACGCACAAGCGTACAATTCTAGAATCCTTCGTTACGCCCGCGATTCTATTGTAGACGCCTTCCCTTCGTTTAGGATTGAATATACGCCCTCGCCGTAAATATGTAATTTAGCTCCCTTGTGACCTACCTGCCTTACTTACTTATTCCCTTTCCATCAATAGTTGTCAAAATGAGAAAACAAATCAAATTGTTATAATATTTTACATCAGGATTACACATTATTTCTCTGGCAAATAAAAAAATAAAAATCGACTAAAGAAACAGTAATACATACATTTTCTAATATTCTTTTCATCAATAATCATAGCAATGAACGAATTATATTTTTCACTTCTCATGCTCTAAAAGTGTGTCATATTATGCTTGCCAAGGCGGACTAAAGTAATACATTTAGCCTCTTGGGAAAATATGTATACATATTTATGATATACAAAACGTTTTAAATTGACCAACCAGAGCACTTCATCGTATTAAATCCACCAATCACGACAGATATCGAAGTTAATCGCAACTCTAGATTCTTTTTTGGTGCGAATACTGTTTAAAAATGTGAAATCATTAAAAAAACTTTGTATAAAGTATCAACCAATCAGACAATACCATAATATTAAAATCGACCAATGAGGAAACGCAATCAAATTGTCAAAGCATTAGGTGCTTTTTAGTTCCTACTTCACAAGCATTAAAAAAAAGTTTAAATCGTTGGCAAACTCTTTGAAGCCCCAATTATACTTTGTCTATGGCATTTATTCACGGCGTATATATCCTATCTGTATCAAAGCAGTGAAAAAAATACAAAGACTGCCAAATTAAACATTTTTGACTCAGAATTCATTGCGGGTGAATAAAATTGTATTTGTTGAAATGTTATGTTATCTTATTTTCTCGCAATCGAAGTGAAAACTAGTATGCATAACTCGGGTCTAAACGCCATATTACCCCTCGAACAATTTTCCCTCACTTCGTTCGGGAAAATAACCATCTCGTGGTACTATAGCCTACTTTAGCCCCTTGTCAAACAATCTACTATTGAATTTCAAGAACGTTAGACATTATGAATTTGCTTACGCGTTTAGACAAGGAAATTTAAAAATACGTTAGATTACAACGCTACTGAAATAAGTATTTACTGTGTGTGACCTGTAGGAAAGTGCTCAAAATTGTAAAACTTAGAGAAGCCGTTAGGAACCTAATTTAATAGACTTCGCCACTGGACTTTACTGTACTAGAAATGCTGTTTCAAACCAGACCAGACAGCTTATCAACATCATACTTGACTTGACTATTGGATGTTTAGTGATTCCGTCTGCGTTGCAGTGACATAAAACCGGAGTTGGTACAATAACTAGATAAGTCAAAAAAAATACGTAACATGAAAGCAAGAAAATAAATTAAAACGTACAAGAAAACAAAGTGCCTCATATCTCGTATGCGATGATACTGAATAGTCCTCATTACAACTTCATTAGGGTAAAAGCAAACATAGCACTGTCTTTAGCAAAGTACATCAGCAACATACCTAAACCCGGGGTCCGGAACGTACAGCGTGGAACACAATGAGAGGCTGAAATAGGGCGAACATACGAGTTTAGACTGCTAACTGGTCTGACAGGGCTCTTTATAATGCAAAATAGACTACGGAGACTGTGAGCGAGCCGTGGACTTAATTCATTCTGAGTTGTATTAATAATAAGGTACATAAGTATCACGTAACTTGAGAGAGATATGAAATTGAGTATATTATTTTATAAAACGGTTACTAAATAAATAAGTCAGTGCAAACCAAGTAATTCTGCAGAATTGTGTAGATTTCCGATGAGTATGTAAAAGCCAATTTCAAAAAACTGAGAAAATTTAACAGTTATGTAGGTCGCAAATTTCAATTGTTTTTGTGTTCCAGTACCATCTTGGTAATAATAGTTAATATAACTAAATATATAATCTATTCGTATATTCACACTTCCACGAGCCGAAAATTCCATAAATAACGTGTAAAGACGTCGTATCCGCTTGCATCATGGACCAGTAACCCACTGACGGGGGCTGCAGGAAATTAAGCGAACCCTTCAGGAAATTCTGATAACCCGTCCTAATAACATCAAACGCGAGTATATCTTCGTTTGATTCACTCCTTTGCGAAACTCGATCGAATTTTAAAGAAGGAAGAATATACCTAATACTTGTGTCAAAAGGCAGGTAGTTACTTTAGACACTATATATACAGAATATAGACAGAAGAAAAGCCTGAAGAAATGGACATCTAAAAAAATATTTTCTTAAATTTATTGTTACAGTTAAGTTGGAAAAATCTTATGCACGTCGCTTGTCGTGAATTATCGCGAACGGAACGCAGCGGGAAAAATGCAGAAAAATAATAAACTAGAAAGGGTTCCCGCAGGATTATGTACCGCTTTGTAAAAAACACGTTTAACTCTATAAAATTATATTCGACAATACCATTGAATAGCTATTACAATCTGTGTCTTGTCGTCTTAAAGTTGGTATTCGCTTGGCATGGGTAAAAACGGGTAATTTGGGGAGCAATCTGCGTTAATGTAAGACGGCGGGACCGGTTGCGCCCGCGTTTACCTGCACGCACCTATTTTTACTAGTTTTTTGTTTTTGCTAAGGTTAAGTGGATACTTAAAAAAAAGTCAGAGCTGGGAGAGTTGGACCTTGAGGTTATAAAATATTTTCCTCCAGTAGTTTCTACGTTTGGTGTTTATGTGTTTACAGTCACAACCACCACGACAAGCTCACGTACAAAAAGCCAATTAAAGGAACACAATGCAATAAAAAAACTGCAAAATACGGTCTAAATCAAATTACTGTCGCTAATGTATGTGGGTATTGTATTAAAGAAGTTAATAGGAAATTACAAGTACAAGAGATAGAAGACACGCTTTCTCGAAACATCTTTGGATAAGCCAACGCCTCACACTAGGAATGCTACAGGTGAATATGACTATATCAATATATTTTGGTAACTTTTAAGCCTACAACTAGCGTGACTCTGTGAACGCTGCGATGAAATCTGTGTTGGCCATCGCTGTCCTGGCCCGGTACCGCGAACAACGAAGTTCGTATATTTCGGGCATCTTTCTCTTTTACTCCAATTAAGGCGTCATGAGAGTGACAGAGACAACCGTCCGTTTGCGAATATCCTTCTTCGCGGTAGCGCCGCTGCTTCTTCAGCAATGAGATACCTTATTTTACCTCAAATTATAGGTTAGCACGAATTATTGATCAGACGGTACGTGATTAAAAATAAAGAAGGTATACTCAGAGTAGTTTATTGGATGTTTTCTTTGTAGATTTATGGTATTTTCTTTATAATACTGCGGTCCTAGAATTGAACAACTCAGGCGTGTTATTAACGTTTGGTAAGTATTTATGTGCGTAAACTGTTATTCTCTGGAAATTGGATTGCTTTATTGTCGAAATTGTCATGAAACACATTCTTACGAGTGATTAGTAAGTTGTTACATTAGGTTTTTTGATAATATCGTAAATCGACACGTTATATCGTGACTACGAGTAATGACTTTTCCCTTATCTCTGGACTTAGAACATGTAGACAATTCTGAAAGACATCGATTAATAGATTTTAAGGAAATGAGATACCTATTAACCAATTTTTTGTGTAAAGATGCTTACAAAGGTAACACGTAACTGAGTCATAACAAGATAACAAAGAACATCTTCAATTTATTGTTACAGTTAAGTTGGAAAAATCTTATGCACGTCGCATGTCGTGAATTATCACGAACGAAACGCAGCGGGAAAAATGCAGAAAAATAATAAACTAGAAAGGGTTCCCGCAGGATTATGTACCGCTTTGTAAAAAACACGTTTTTCTATAAAATTATATTCGACAATACCATTTAATATCTATTACAATCTGTGTCTTGTCGTCTTAAAGTTGGTATTCGCTTGGCATGGGTAACAACGGGTAATTTGGGGAGCAATCTGCGTTAATGTAAGGTGGAGGGACCGGTTGCGCCCGCGTTTACCTGCACGCACCTATTTTTACTAGTTTTTTGTTTTTGCTAAGGTTAAGTGGATACTTAAAAAAAAAGTCAGAGCTGGGAGAGTTGGACCTTGAAGTTATAAAATATTTTCCTCCAGTAGTTTCTACTTTTGGTGTTTATGTGTTATCGTCTTTACAGTCACAACCACCACGACAAGCTCACGTACAAGAAGCCAATTAAAGGAACACAATGCAAAAAAAAACTGCAAAATACGGTCTAAATCAAATTACTGTCGTTAATGTATGTGGGTATTGTATTAAAGAAGTTAATAGCAAATTACAAGTACAAGAGATAGAAGACACGCTTTCTCGAAACATCTTTGGATAAGCCAACGCCTCACACTAGGAATGCTACAGTTGAATATGACTATATCAATATATTTTGGTAACTTTTAAGCTTACAACTAGCGTGACTCTGTGAACGCTGCGATGAAATCTGTGTTGGCCATCGCTGTCCTGGCCCGGTACCGCGAACAACGAAGTTCGTATATTTCGGGCATCTTTCTCTTTTACTCCAATTAAGGCGTCATGAGAGTGACAGAGACAACCGTCCGTTTGCGAATATCCTTCTTCGCGGTAGCGCCGCTGCTTCTTCAGCAATGAGATACCTTATTTTACCTCAAATTATAGGTTAGCACGAATTATTGATCAGACGGTACGTGATTAAAAATAAAGAAGGTATACTCAGAGTAGTTTATTGGATGTTTTCTTTGTAGATTTATGGTATTTTCTTTATAATACTGCGGTCCTAGAATTGAACAACTCAGGCGTGTTATTAACGTTTGGTAAGTATTTATGTGCGTAAACTGTTATTCTCTGGAAATTGGATTGCTTTATTGTCGAAATTGTCATGAAACACATTCTTACGAGTGATTAGTAAGTTGTTACATTAGGTTTTTTGATAATATCGTAAATCGACACGTTATATCGTGACTACGAGTAATGACTTTTCCCTTATCTCTGGACTTAGAACATGTAGACAATTCTGAAAGACATCGATTAATAGATTTTAAGGAAATGAGATACCTATTAACCAATTTTTTGTGTAAAGATGCTTACAAAGGTAACACGTAACTGAGTCATAACAAGATAACAAAGAACATCGAATATTTAAAGCATCTTCATGGAAAATCTGTTTTTAACCTACACTGCATGGGAGTTCGCAAAAAGTAGCTCCTCACGTTTAGTAAGTACTGTGGTTAAAATGTGACATACTATAAGTTTTTTTAAAGATTCCCTAAAAAACAAGGTCGACGACACCTCTTACAGAGTTGCTGAACTATATAGCTGCCAGCCTTATTCTGAAATGATGGAAGGTCATTAACCCTATAAACCAGGAATCCACAAACAATAAAGTTAGCAAACAATTTAGTCTGAAAACAGATTCTTGGTGGAGGTTTCTTGCAGCATATGACAAGTACAGAGTATTTCTCAAGTATTAATTCATGCAGTTATCCAATACCACATACAGCTCGCGAGTCGGTAGTCATTAGCACAAACGTCCTACAAGCCGGGCTCAATCAAACGCACTGCTATAACCACATTATGGCCGGGTTGGACCGGAAATGCGTCAGTCTGCCATCCTGCCGCGGGACGTCGATTGATAAATTATATTTAGGTGGTATTGAACTTATACAGGTTTGTCCCATTGTAGAAGCTTGCAGCTGTTACAGCTGCATATTAGATGAGATATATTAATTACTCTTAATAACAACACTATAATTACTAGTTTTATGTTTATGTCATTTATAAGAATAATAACCTAAATCAGACGAAATAAAAAGTGACTTAGAGGCTTCCAGTGCCCAGACCCTAGATCCTGTAATGAAGCTAGCGGCCCCACGTATCCTGGATTATTCATTTAGATTTCGTACAAAATTATACATGTAATCTTTCAATCATGATGCTTGCATAAACCAAAATGCCGTCAGTCTGTAATCAGTTTAGACATAAAATACATTCAGAATATCCCAAATAACTAAACCAAATATTAAAGGCAAGAATATTCCTACTAATTAAATCACATCGTTTGGAACCCTAATTAGTAGCCTCCGCACTAACCAGACTAGTTAAGGCTTATAATTGCATGTTCGAGTAAATCTTGCTGGTTGTTTTTTGTATTGCCAACGTCAAGAGGGTTTAAATCTTAATTTTAATAAATGATCCTAACTCGAGATGTCGTAGGATACTGAACAAGGAAATACTTTTATATTAAAACTTGAAAATTTCAATACGAATAATACGTTCCGGGTTCCATTACAAACGAAGTAATATTGCAGTACGTACGCCATTATTTGAACAAATACTTTGTAATGTTGAATGAGAATATTAACGAGAAAATTAATATTATTCTGCATATACCGAATATATATGCGAAACGGAAACCACAGCCAACGCGCGGCGCCTATAGCTGCTAAATAACCAAAACATTGCTGAACAATAATTTAAATTCCCGTGTACTATGCCAAAAATATTCCAAAGTAATTTCGGTTCCTTTCGATTTACTACATTAAATACACACTGCTAGTAAAGAACACAAAATTGTTAGTTTTCAATATCCTACGCATTCTTTTTAACTGTAACTTTAGTAAGGAAATGTAAAGTCGTTTTTCCAATGCACGGTTCCATAAGTTAAGAGGATGATAAAGAAATAGGAAATGTAGCTAGTTTCCAGTACATTAGGCGTAACATATTATGTATTGCGGGTATAAAACGGTTCCGAGTTAAAGGTCGATAGGACTTTGTTACGAGCACGGCTGCAACTAATAGGTATAGCTGAGTTATTACTTATTTATTTACGTTTCCTATTTAATATATGACATTTAGCTTTTTACGCGGTAATTAGAATTATGATCATAAATAGCCAAAGTCATTCTTTTTGGAGCGTAATATTTCTCTAGCATTAATTCATATACCTTAAATGGAATTGCGGTTAAGGATTAGGACACAAACTTGTATGGATTACCTATCAGTTAGTATTTATACGAAGAATAATTTGGAAGAAACATTTCACTGCACCAATTTACTGGCGCTCGTCTTAAAATATAATTAATTCATAAGGCATTGATATTCTGGGAAAAAGCAGCCATTCACGTCCGAGTTTGACTGCAGAATGCTTCGGATCGTTCAAAATCCCGCCGCTCCAAACGGCTGAATAAACAACACACTTTACGGTTCAGACAGCTCTCGTCCATGCCGCAGCACTGAACACTAAGAATCGCTAAAACGCTAAAAGGTTGCGCCGCCAGTGACAAGACCCCAAAACCGAGCTAGTTGGGTAAATTTCTGTTATGATGTTCGATCGAAATTGGGATGTTGGAGAGACCAGGTTAGATTGGCGACATGGAGGGGTAGGCAGATATGTTGGAATTGGTCTGAGAGCTTCATCCGCAAATTGCCTCTATAATTAAGTAGCTTTGCAAAGCAAACGTGGGCTCACCGTAGGCTTTGTAGACTAATTGCGACGAACGATCCGACATTGTTAAGTGTTACCACTTGTTACAGACACATAGGGTGTTAAGTCTGTCAGGTTTTCTACTATTTAAAAGTTTATAATCTATAAAATGAAATACATAATAATGGAAAGGAATTCGATCTTCATGTGGATAGATAAAGTACATTTAAACTTTCGTGAGACATATTAAATAAATTAAAAACCGGCCAAGAGCGTGTCGGGCCACGCTCAGTGTAGGGTTCCGTAGTTTTTCGTCCGTCACAGTAAGTGTTCCCACTTAAGAGTTAAAAATGGACTATTTGATACATTGTTGTTGACATATTAATATTAAGTACAGAACCCAAAAAACGAGCCCACAAAGGACGCTGACAACTAAAGAAAAGAGTTATAGATCCCAACTGTACATGGAAAATTCGAAAGAATGTTGTCAATTCCAGTCCCACCACGAGTAGTAAGTAGGGGTGGACATGGAGTGATAACCAGCCAGCGACATCTATCGGCAAATTAAGTAAACTATGCGCGCGAGCTTAAAGTACAGAGGCTCTAGTGTAAGTTTCTTTTGACGTAAAAAATGTCTCGAATGCGTAAGTGATACTGATATAATATGGGAAACTAACGCTAATGGTGACGTTTCGTTACGTTAAAAACTTACACTCGGGGCTCAGATGTAGTGAATAATCCTTTCCTATCGTATTTTCTCGGAAATGTTCGTATTTGTCTCACTACTTCACTCACACTCAGTACCCATCTGAAGTAGTAAGACAACGGAGGGGACGGTCGCATTGGGCGATGAATATTAGTGCAGATTCTTATTTACGTTTAAAACTAAACGCGAAATTATACATAAAACGGCGGCGCCACCGCGAACAACTGAGAGAAATGCTCGACATATACGAACTTCGATCTTCGTGGTACCGGGCCTGAAGTGAAGAAGTGTGTCTTGTCATTCAATAGATATTTTGACAGCCATATCTTAGGGAATAAGGGCTAATTTATTAACAATTTGTAAGAAACTATCGCCTTAACGACTTTAGTGCTGGAATAATATAAAGTACCTATTTTGCTCGCAAAAAAGCCTAAGATATATGCAATCCTGCGGCGCTTCCGTCTTTCTCGAGTGAAAGCCTCTGCTTTTACCAAAAACCATTTTACCAAAAACGCGTAAGATATATGAAATCCTGCGGCGCTTACAGTTTTTTCGAGTTGATAAGTTTGTATGGGGGAACAATATTTTCGTGTTTTAGTATATTACTCGATCTTTTTTCATACTTTCTCACTGTTTAAACCTTTCCTGAGCTACTACAAATATTTCAAGACCAAAATTAGCCAAATCGGTAAAGCCGTTCGCAAGTTATAGCGTGACCAAGAGAAATAGGGGTTCATTTTTATATATACAGATTTCTTCAAAAACCATTGAACCTATCAAGTTCAAAATAATTTTCCTAGAAAGTTTATGTAAAGTTCTACTTTTGAGATTTTTTTCATATTTTTGAAACTTGTGGTTCAAAAGTTAGAGGGGGGGGGGCGCACTTTTTTTTACTTCTGGAGCGTTTATTTCCAAAAATATTGACATTATCAAAAACTGATGTTCGTAAACCCCAATTCATTTTTAAATACCTATCCAACAATATATCACACGTTAGGATTAGAATGAAGAAAAAAATCACTCCCCACTTTACGTATAGGGGGGGTACCCTAAGAAAACATTTTTTTCCACTTTTTATTTTTGCACTTTATCGGCGTGATTGATATACATATTACTACCAAATTTCAGGTTTGTAGTGCTAACGGTCACTGAGATTATCCGCGGACGGACGGACGGACGGACGGACAGACATGGCGAAACTATAAGGGTTCCTAGTTGACTACGGAACCCTAAAAAATGAACACGGCTCTACTCACTCACTAAATAAAGTACGTGAGTGAGTAGAGCCGTGTTCATTTTTAATTGATTATTAATTGCTTCGTGATGATGGTGTATGCAACTGTAGGTACTGAACTACCTGCAAGTCAAAAACACAAACATATATGTTTTGTATATATACAAACACGTTACGATTACGCTAACTTCAAAAAATACTTATTAAAAAATGTGTCTCTACATGCAATTATTCTTAAAAACAAAAATCTTGTTCAGATCACCATACTAAAGGAATTAAAGTTTCTTCTTGAGCTGAAGAGCGTGAAATCGGTTTAAGCGTGTTTCATGTATGTATATTGACTGAGTGCGTCTAGTAGGCGGTGGAAAAACATGCTAAAAGGCAGTAAGTGTGTTCAAATGTAGTATATAAGTAGTGCATTTTTTCATGTGGTATTCAATCGCTGTCGACTGAAAGGCTTTGCACGCAGGGCGACGGTGCGAATGATTACACTGGCGAGTCCCGAGTAGGGTGTTTATTTAGTCTATTTAGAACTATCATGATTTTGAGGGTTAGGTACCATATCACCTTGATTTCATTACACCCTATTACCAACATACCTAGATCTCAAAATAACTTGATGTCAAAATGACTAAATCCCAAAATACCTATATTTTTTTCTCAAAACACCGGATGTTTAATAAGATTGAATTTTAAAACACCTTCGTCTCATAACAACTAAACATCACAACACCTTTATAGCAAAACAACCAAATCCCATAATACCTAAATATTGAAAGGTTTATACCTTGATGTATGTTCTTGTTTATCACTTGTTAAAAAAAATTAGGTATTTTGGGACTGAGCCATTTTACCTTTCCGGTGTTAAAGGAAATGTACATATCAATATTTAGGTATTTCGGGAATTGGATGTTTTCCGTCAAAGTCATTATGACTAGTGTTCATTTTAATGATGCGTCAATTTGATTTTTAGGCGTTATAGGATCATGGCCATTTGAAATTTAGTCAAATTAGTTAATAAGGTATTATGCAATTTTGTCTAAATGAACCCTAACCATTTTGAGGTATCGGTTCAAAAATAATTATAAGTAGATATAATATGAATAAATACAAAAAGAGAAATGCGAAGACCGCTCGGAAACAATTTCGTGTTTAAAAATGTGGGTTTAATTACGATGCCGAAAAGCAGCGTGGCGATAAATGAGAATTACCCATTTAAGGCAATGAACCATATGCACGACTCGGAACTTATTTAAAAAGCTGGACCGCACGAAATGAAATCGGCATATAAATGACATACTTACCTTAATTTTATCAAATTTTAATCTCAATGATACGATATTCATTCCATCGAACTTGCCGATCAAAAATCAATTCGGTTTGTAAGAGGAAACCAGTTCCACCGGTCAAAACACTTTTCTTAAACGATCCGGGACTTCTTTATGTCTTAATCGAAGTTCATTTTGAGATACTCGTATTATTGCTATGTCATGCAATGAATTTGGTTATGTTTAGAATATGAATATTTGATGATAATGGGTTTTCAAAACGGCAGAAGAAATTTAATTAAAAAGTTGACTGAAAGAGATACAGCTACAAGGTGGCTACAAGACATGAAAATACTTGTAATTCTCATTAGCAGAGTTCAGCTTGATATACGGCTACTGTTGAGATGCTTTCTGAAGATGCATTAACGCAATACATATATAAGAAAGCAGACTACCTATCTGTTGTAAATTGTGTAGATAATTAAAAATACCTACTTACAGTATTTATGCGTATTAACACAAATTAAAATGCTGATTGATGTGAAAAATGCGCATCCATTGAAATTTTCTTTTATGTGATTTTCAAAATTTTTGCGTATGTATTTTTCAGTTAGTTAACCGCTTTTGTACAGCTCATGTTTTGACACTTTTTGGCATCAGATTTACAAAAATATAGATGGGCCGTGCTTAGGCCAGATTTAATTACATAAACATTAGTGACAACTAAAAATAGTCATGGAAACGAAAAAGACTGGCTCATTGTGACTATTGAAAACTATCATGTAGGATTAACCAGTACTTGGGGAGGTTATAATTTACGAACTAAGTAATTTACAACTTGACAAGTAAGTCCACCCGTTGAACACGAACGCTAAAAAGTGTTTGAAACGTCTGTTTGTAATTTATCTTCAGTATGACGCAATATATTGCGTTTTTAGTTACTTTATCTTATGACTAATTAACCGTAGACAATATTATATTCGTTGCAATTATTTGTGCACCCGGAATTTAAAGTCCTTACTGACAGACGTCAGACAGGCTGAGCAGGGTACTAATAGATACCTACTAGATTTATACTTTTTAATATGACATAACAAATTATGTTATAACCAATATTTATGATTCAAGTTAGTTGTTCTGTTATTTGATGTCGAGTCTATGATAGCATGATCCTTCAGTTGACGTCGGTTGTAACTACTCGTAGTACCTTTGTTGATATACCTAACGAAATGCAGTGGTAAGCCTGCCAACAAGCGACTAGACGTGTTAACGCCGGCTGATCCCTGGCTTTACGCGTGTGTGGGATTTACAATTAATTTTGCTTGTGTGTATAGGACGATATCAAGATACGAATGAGATTGGAGATTTAGTTTAGGTATAAAATAATATTGTTAACGTAATCGCGATCGTTGTTATTCAAATAGCGGGTTTAGGAAATTTTGCTATAATTGTACAGACGACGTCAAAGATATGTTTACACTTTTGCACCTTATTACAAAGGATTAAGGTGAAAAAGTGTATACATAACTTTGACGTGGACTGTACTGTACTGTATGTTAAGTAGTAGTAGCACTTTATTGTACAACAAGTAAATTACAAAAGAAACCTATTAAGAGTAACACGTACATTAACGCATACATGTAAAGTAATCATAGCAAGTAAACAAATTATGATTATTAAAAGATTTAATATTTACAGTGAATAACATGTACATTAACCATAATTTCATGTTTCAATAAATAGTGTAATGATGAGAATTACAGTGCACACTCGGATGCCCTGACGAAGTTTGAACAGCATTTTATCTTTCTTAACTCAAACTGTTGAGAATAAAAGAAGACAACATCACATTGTTACTTACGGCGCAGAAACTTCGCTCACGCGCGTGAGTGTAAGAGCCAAGTAGTAAGTAAACTCTTAGTAAATCGCCCGTTGACTCCCTAATGGCCACCACTTAGTATTTGATGGTACCGATAGTCTCCGCGAGGTGGCTCGCAAGTTTCAATTACCTCTACAGTGCCGTGTGGCATAATGGGAGCCATCAATACCTTATTCGAGTTGGATAAATATTGTTTAAACATTCCTGAATTAACACAAAAAATGCATGAAATAAAACAACTAAAACGGATTAAATCGCGTATACTAATTTAAACTTCATCCCGACGTGAGTCCACCCGATGACCACGAACGCTGCTAAAGGGTTCGAAACGTCGGGATGAAGTTTAAATTAGTATACGCGATTTAATCCGTTTTAGTTGTTTTATTTCATGCATTTTTTGTGTTAATTCAATAATGTTTAAACAATATTTATCCTTTTATTTCATGAGTAATTATCGCGGCAACCGAAGACAATATTACAAAAAATGCATTTGATTATATCTGAAGCAGCGATTGAAATATTAATGTAATAAGAAAACATTTGACCCAAATAGATTTAGGCCTACACCTTTTACCTACTTACACGGCATTTCCACTTAAAGTTTAAGTAGGTAAATCCTTTGGCAAACTTTGTGATGCATGAATTAAGAAGTTTACTCGTAATCCAAATTCGTTGTTCTTTTATATCATCATGCAGATCAATGCATATAACTAACTATACAGATAAATTCAAAGATGTTTGTGGCGAAGACTGGGGTTATTGATCTGAAAAGATCCGCTCCTCATAACAATGTTTGAATCACTAATTTCTGACCACAAGACGCTTATGCAGCTGACATATTTAAATTCGAAAATTAATATTGTAGCATATTCAGACAAAAAGTAAATTCCAATCCACGCGACCTATTCTCCTGTCTACGCGTTATGTATAGGTCCGGTCACTATCGCTGGCTCGACACGTGTGCTAACGACCTTTACACACGACAGGTACAGTCAACAACAATTTGATCAACAGTACAAATATGTATACGCAGAAAAAACAGTTTTATAGAATAGTAGGCACCTTAATTCTTTGCGGACCACATTTACATAGTAGGTAATTGAAAAAAAATAATGCCTGATTGATCGGCATAGGCAGGTAGGTTCTGAAGAACTGGTTCCAGACTCAACCCTATCTATTCGTGTTCTGTTGAATTTAAAATAGCTAAGATGCGTGCTCACTTGTATTGCATAGTTCTCGTGGTAGTTCAAATAGATTTTATCTTTAAAAGCGGTAGCTGGCAGATAAATTATGCTGTCTGAATACAATATGTTTGAACGAAGTGGTTCGTGAAAGCGTTTGTTACGTCGTGTGATTTAGTGGACAGTGGCTCTGTGACAAATTATCACATTTTATTAAGATGCTCCTACGAAAATATGGACCACACTTGTAATTTGGTGTCATAGATAAATGTTTGTCATTTCTTGAATAACTTCCATGATTGTATAGGGATATAATGGTTTTCACGAAATTGGATTTGAAAATCCGCGTTAAGGGGCGACCTCTGTAGGGCCAGTAGGTACATTGCACAGGTCCTACACAGACGTCTTGGGGGAAATTAAGCGTCTCCGACTTTACCCTCCTTTGTCGCGAGTGCTCTGTTTAGAAAGCTAGAGCCGCCGAGAGGCGTTGTGCAGGATTGCCACTATAATCACACGAGTTTCACTTTTATGGTATAAGGTAGATGCATACATATAAATCTAAATAAGTAATAAATAAATATTTCGGGACAATCTTACACAAATCGACCTAGTCCTACGGTAAGCTCAGTAAGGCTTGTGTTGTAGGTACTAGACGACGGTATATATAATATATAGATATATACAAATACTTAAATACATAGAAAACACTCATGACCTAGGAACAAATATCAGTGCTCATCACACAAATAAATACCCTGACTGGGAATCGAACCCAGGACCATCGGCATCGGCTTCATAGGCAGGGTCACTACCTACTAGGCCAGCCATACAAAAATAAATGTTGAAAGATTTATAAAAAGTTGTTGCCATAGCTCTAGATATTCGCGAGGCTGACAGTGCCGTGCATACAACGCTACCTGCACTTACTGCGGAATATTTCTTGCCGACGCGACGCAGCCGGGCTTGTCGGAGCTAAATTACAATACGTATACGCTATTAGACGCGTACGCTCGCGACTATCCCAGGTGCAAACACGGTGTTGGCTATTCAGACCAAGGAACTAGACGCCCTGGTCTCTTTTGGCCTGGCTGGACATTAATGAACCCAGTTATAAAAACATCTTAGGCGTTCAAATAAAAAAACATTATCTTGAAATAAAAGAAATATCCACTGTTTCTGGCGGGACTTGAACTCTCGACTCCGGGTTACTTATCCGCCGCTCCGCCAACAGTGCTACCGAGACCACACCACACCATACATAATTCGTCGCCGTAGAGCGAAAAGTCACCAAATCGTTAATTGGTCATTTTGAGTTATGAGGGTTTAAAGAAAAAAATAATTAATTCTTTTTTACTGAAATTATCTTAAGATGAAATTGTGGTTTTATAAGTATTTATTCATTAGAAACTGCTATTCTTTGGGCTAAAAATGAATTTGTATTATTCACACTAACGATTTAGGAGTTATAGGCGATAATTAATTTTTGCCCTTAAATATTAAATCTTAATTATAACTTAGTGATTTTTTGAACGAAGTTAATGATTATTTGCCCACATTCTAGTGCATCTAGATTTAACTAAGTAAAGTTAGTTGCATTATGACTGCTACGATAAAGTGAAAATACGTGTTAGTTAAAAACTACTTGCTATATATATTATTTGAATTCTTGTTAATATTTAAGGATCGAAGTAAAACAATTTAAAATTCTGCGAACGCTTTATTAAAATAAAATGAATAGCAAATCAAATTAATATGGACTACAAATCAAATAAAGTTGACCTATAAATCAAATTACAAGGAACTTAAACACAAAAAACTTCAGGTATTCAAAATCTGATGAGAATGATCTTAGTAAAATATCGCGGACTTTACGCATCACAGTCACTCTTCGACCTCTTCGTCTGTTTCTGTGACATCAGGCTCAGACAATCTGTCAATAACTCTCTCGTGGAATTACTGCTTTAAGAGATTTTTTTGCATAAATTTAAGAGATCTTTTTTTTTCGTCTCAGATATACGTCTCTCCCACTGGCTTTTGCTCTTGTATTTCTGATTTCCTGAGGCAGCGAACTATTATGGTCGTAGTGGATGGTTGCACATCAGATCGCATGGCAATTAATGCCAGGGTGCCTCAGGGCTCGATTCTTTCTGCCACCCTCTTTTTGCTGCATTTAAATGATTTGCTGAAGCTCGGTATTTTTCCGTATGCAGGCGACAGCACGGTGACTGAGAGATATTATGTTTCTGAGGCCCAAACTACCAGTGGAGAGACCGAGTTCTATAGGGAAGCTTTGGTTGAGCGAACGAACTTAACCTGAAAGGCCGTTGACGAGTGGGGCGAAGCCCATTTGGTTAGGTTTAACGCCTCCAAAACATAGGAGTGTTTATTCTCCGCCAAAAGGAGCCTTTTTAAATTTACTCCTGCTTTCCGAAATGTATCCTTAAGGATTACGGACCAAGCTCTCTCATCGTCTCAAGCTACTTGGGCTTAAATTTACCACTAAGCTAACTTCGGTGCGACTATTGAGGCCAAAGCAAAATCCGCTGCTAAAAAACTTGGGGTCTTACACTAGGTGAAGCAATATTTCACGCCGAGATAGCTCCTAATACTTTATCAAGCGCAGGTTTGATCGTGTATGGAGTACTGTTACCACTTTTGAGATGGGTCTGCCAAGTATCAGCTGGCCGCTTTGGATTCGTTAGAGCACCCAGTTCGCAGACTCATTGGCGATACTGATTTACTGAGTGTAAGGTAACAGAGCCTTGAGCACCATCGCAAGGTTGCTAATTTGTCTGTTTTACAGGATACATTTTGGAGAGTGTGCACCGAAATTACACGATTTGGTTCCGCTATCTCCGTTCCACCACCGGAGCAGTTTCATCCTTATGTTGTGAATATGCCATTCATTCGCACGAAGCGATTCGCTTCTACTTTTCTTATGCGGACTGCTAAGGATTGGAATTCGCTTCCTTCGTTTGTATTCCCGGAAAGATATAATTCGGGTGTCTTCAAGGCAAGATTGAATAGGCTGTTAATACTGAACCAGCTACACTATCGACCTCGTTCGTCACTTTTACCATCAGGTGCGACTGCGGACTACAGAAGATATAGGCAATGCCTGTGGATATGCCTTTAGAATAGGCTTTTATATTATTGATCTTGTCCTCCTAGTCGTCATGGTTGTCTGGTCCATTAGGTAAAAGCCCCTTGCGCCTCTTTGTGCATCTCAGATGCGTTGGCGGCCCACTGTTGGACACTAAATTCAAAGTAGGGGCCCTCATTGCCGCTTATGATAGCGGGCTTTTGGAAAACTCGCGTGATTCAACTGATTTCTTTCTCTTTATCCAACGATGAGTCACCTTGGTCTATTTTCTCTTGTTCTAAATCTGCTTCTCTTAGCAAAGGAGCAGAATATGATGGTTGAATAGGAGGTTTTTATTTATCACGACTGAACACAGCAGATGCTGGAGCTGACTCTTACAAATATTTCTCCTGAAATAATTCCTCAATCTCCAATGTCTTTGCTGCTTCTTTGTCTTTCAGGGTAGCTAAATAATTCTGAAATAGAACTTATTAGTTACTAAACCAGCTTGGGGTAGTAACGTTTAAGGGATGGTCACGTTAGAACGAGGACTTAACGAGGCGAACTGATTATTATATTTGAGTAAATAAAAAAACACCCACAAACTTTAGTCATCGTCATCACAACGATATAACAAAATTTTACTTGTATCGTTCCACATAATCCTGTTCCTTTTGGCTTGCCCCATATAAGTACTTCTAAACTGGAACCTATAAAAAAGTTATTGATAAAAAAAACTTACAATTAAATAACAACCTGATACCAAAACCAATTATTACCTCGTTATCCAAATCATCTTTTTCTTTTAACCAAATCCAAAATTACGTTGGTACGTTTCAAACTTAATCTCGGTACACGCAATTATTATGTAGCAAATAGTAAATACACGTATGTATCACTGTCGGTTCATGCGCAACGACTGGCAGGTCAACGCGGCGGAGGGAGTCGCAGCGGTCGGCATCGGCGCGGGGGCCTGCGGCACTAAAAACCCACTTCGGTTTCAATATTTTAGTCAAAAAATACCTAATTCCGTTATACATTTTTGGACTTCTTGTAACTTTTTTATGAGCGTACCTAAGTCATTTTAGTTATTTTTTCCCTAAATGTTACTAAACTGTTTAACCACGAAGCATCTCATTCAAAAAGTCACTTAATTTACTTAGTTATTTTTTGAATATCTGGTATGTCAAAAGTGTGGAAGCGAAAATTAACTAACTTTATTTAGTTATTTTTTATTCATAGTTGTAAGGCAATATACATCATTTAACCAAAGGGATAATTAATTAAACAGATTTAATGAGTTTTACCCTACATTAAAAATGTACAAAACAATAACTAATCATATTTAATTAATTGTACAATAGAGACTGTACTGTACACCGACGTGATTTGAATGAATTTTGCTTGCAAGTTAGTGAATTTTCGCCCAGTGCCGCTGGCCACCGTGCCGATGCCGACCGCTGCGACTCTCTCCGCCGCGTTGACCTGCCAGTCGTTGCGCATGGGCCGACAGTGATACATAAGTGTATTTACTATTTGCTACATAATAATTGCGTGTACCGAGATTAAGTTTGAAACGCACCAAGGTAATTTTGGATTTGGTAAAAGAGAAAGATGATTTGGATAACGAGGTAAGTGTTTTTGGTATCAGGTTGTTATTTAATTGTAATTTTCATTAATCAATAACTTTTTTATATAAAATCAAATACTATTTTATAGGTTCCAGATTAGAAGTACTTATATGGGGCAAGCCAAAAGAAACAGGATTATCTGTAACGATACAAGTAAAATTTTGTTATATCGGTGTGATGACTAAAGCTTGTGGGTGTTTTTTTTATTTACTCAAATATAACAATCAGTTCGCCTCGTTAAGTCCTCGTTCTAACGTGACCATCCCTTAAACGTTACTAATCCAACTTGACCCCAAACTGGTTTAGTAACTAATAAGTTGCATCTATTTCAGAATTATTTAAGCAACAAAAACATTGGAGATTGAGGAATTATTTATATTTTCTCTTGTTCGTTGACAATGGACAACCGTGCGCCTCCAGGTGGTGCGAGGTCGTCCTGGCTTCCTTTTTCCGGGTGCATTCTACCCCAGACCCTGCTTGGATAGGTGGTTCGCTGGTCTACGCAAAATATGACCTATCCACCACCATTTCCCGCTCAGGATCTCTTTCGCTATTGGGGTCTGGTCGGTCGACTCCCATAGTCTGGCGTTTGAGATGGTACATTTCCAGAAGACACCTTGTATTCGCCGCAAGCACTTGTTGACGAACACTTGTAGCCTACTAGTGGTATCTGATTTCACTAGCCATGTCTCGCACCCATACAAGAAGACCGACTTGACGTTAGAGTTGAACACCCTTATTTTTGTGCGGCGCGTGATGACTGAAGATGACCAAACGGGCTTCAGCTGCGCATATGCGGCACGAGTTTTTTTGATGCGCGCCTTAATATCCGCTTCTGCTCCTCCCTGAGGATCCATAATGCTACCCAGGTATGTGATCTTATTCACCTGCTCGACTGGTTCTCCATTCACTAGTATTGGTTGGTTATTATAGTCACAGCAGTCCGCATTAGGAAGGCAGAAGCGAATCGCTTCGTGCGAATGAATGGAATATTCACAACATAAGGATGAAACCGCTCCGGTGGTGGAACGGAGATAGCGGAACCAAATCGTGTAATTTCTGTGCACACTCTCCAAAATATATCCTGTAAGACACAGACAAATTAGCAACCTTGCGATGGTGCTCAAGGCTCAATCACCTTACACTCAGTAATTCAGTATCGCCAATGAGTCTGCGAGCTGGGTGCTCTAACGAATCCAAAGCGGCCAGCTGATACTTGGCAGACCCATCTCAAAAGTGGTAACAGTACTCCATACACGATCAAACCTGCGCTTGATAAAGTGTTAGGAGCTATCCCGGCGTGAAGTATTGCTTCACCTAGTGTAAGACCCCAAGTTTTTTTGCAGCGGATTTCGCTTTGGCCTCAATAGGCGCACCGAAGTTAGCTTAGTGGTAAATTTAAGCCCAAGTAGCTTGAGACGATGAGAGAGCTTGGTCCGTAATCCTTAAGGATACATTTCGGAAAGCAGGAGTAAATTTAAAAAGGCTCCTTTTGGCGGAGTATAAATACGCCTATGTTTTGGAGGCGTTAAACCTAACCAAATGGGCTTCGCCCCACTCGTCAACGGCCTTCCAGGTTAAGTTCGTTCACTTAACCAAAGCTTTCCTAAAGAACTCGGTCTTTCCACTGGTAGTTTGGGCCTCAGAAACATATCTCTCAGTCACCGTGCTGCCGTCCGCATACCCAAAAATACCGGGCTTCAGCAAATCATTTATATGCAGCAAAAAGAGGGTGGCAGAAAGAATCGAACCCTGAGGCACCCTGGCATTAATTGCCATGCGATCTGATGTGCAACCATCCACTACGACCATAATAGTTCCCTGCCTCAGGAAATCAGAAATACCAGGGCACAAACCAGTGGAGAGAGTATATCTGAGACGAAAAAAAAAGATCTCTTCGATTTATGCAAAAGATCTCTTAAAGCAGTAATTCCTCGAGAGAGTTATTGACAGATTGTGTGAGCCTGATGTCACAGAAACGGACGAAGAGGTCGAAGAGTGACTGTGATGCGTAAAGACCGCTATATTTTGTTAAGATCATGTTTTGAATACCTGAAGTTTTTTTGTGTTTAAGTTCCTTGTAATTTGATTTGTAGGTCAACTTGATTTGATTTGTAGTCCATATTGATTTGCTATTCATTTTATTTTAATAAAGTGTTTGCAGAAAATGACGTGTTTTACTTCGATCCTTAAATATTAACAAGAATTCAAAAAAAATATATAGTAAGTAGTTTTTAACTAACACGTATTTTCACTGTATCGTAGCAGTCATAATGCAACTAACTTTACTTAGTTAAATGTAGATGCACTAGAATGTGGGCAAAAAATCATTAACTTCGTTCAAAAAATCACTAAGTGATAATTAAGATTTAATATTTAAGGGCAAAAATTAATTATCGCCTATAACTCCTAAAACGTTAGTGTGAATAGTATAAATCCATTTTTAGCTCAAAGAATAGCAGTTTCTAATGAATAAATACATACAAAACCATAATTTCATCTTAAGATAATTTCAGTAAAAAATAATTAATTATTTTTTTCTTTAAACCCTCATAACTCAAAATGACCAATTAACGATTTAGTGACTTTTCGCTCTACGGCGACGATATCATATCTTTCAATGTGCCTTAGGGAGGTGCATTGCAACATTTACCTAAGACGTGTAAACACTTAACCACCATCGGAGTCATTGTTCCTTTATTTTCAAGTATTATGGATACGTTACCAGTCGTTTCTGATTAACACAAAATTAATTTAAAACTTTACCTATTAGGAATAACGCGTTTTTTAAATGTAATTGCAAACATTTTGTAATTTCCTTATTTTGTTTCCCTTGTTCTATTTTCCTTTTATAGTTACTTTGGAATCTAGACTCTAGGAATCAAAAATTATGTAAAATGAATATTCTCTCTTAGTATACATGAAATATTCGATAGACACATCGCAGTGCCAGATTTCAGCACTTATATAAAAAAAGCTACTGAAATAAGAATGTGTTGCTTGATAAATTGCTGTAATATAACGGTGGCGGCAAATTTAATTTGTGCTGACAAAGGATAGAAGATAAGACCCACATAAGGCTGGGGAGCTAATAAAAACGTCCGCAAATCCTGGCTACTCCAGGAATTCCGGGCTACTTTCAGCAACGCGCAGTGGAGCCACTCTCGCGTAACATTCTTGAATGTTATGCGGGAGTGGCTAGTTATGTCGTCCGTCTAAAGTAAAATTATAACATGTGTACATCAAGATACAGAGTTTTATTCACAGTTACGTTATAAACGGTTGTCGTTGATTTATAACCCCTACGCGCGCCTTTTTACTTAGACCTCTTTATAATCTCCACTTTGAACTCCTCTTCTTGAGAAAACAAATGACTGCAAACCCAACAGCTCCCAAGAAACCGTTAAGGAACTGAGAGGTAAAGGCAAGAGCAAGGGCAAGGAAAAAGCATCCAAGCCTATATATTGTCTTCGGGTGTCCTTTTTGTTGACGTTGCACGTTGGCCATACACTCTGGAGAGTTGTAAAGTGGCAAGTAAAGGTAAATTATGCATGGGCCATAAACAAATAATAAACATGCATATTTATTACAACTACGTATTTTTAACCTCCGACGCAAAAAGAGGGTTAGTTATGCTCATAAATTTGACTGCTATGTCTGTCTGTCGCACTGTAGTTCTTAAACGGGTGGATCAATTTTGATCCATTTTTTCTGTTAACCTTAGCTCCCCCATAACACATTAACCAAAACGAGTTGCAATTACTCCAAGAATATGTAATTCTATGACCGTAACAGATAAACATAACCAGATATTTCAGTACATTTTGCGTAGTACGTATTTGTATACGTATTTTGTCACGCTGCGGGAAGTCCATTCATTACAATTTGTGTTAAACTTTACCACAGTCATTTAATTTGATGTGTCTGCCAGTGTCTCATCAAAATGGACCATTCAGGCCGTGTGTACTATAAATTGGTCTAGAGCTTGAAACCAGAGATTGTAACTAGTTAGCCAATTTTAGAGTCTTTAGCCAATTATTAGCATATCCGGCACTCTAATGCCCGCAGCTTTTATATTAGCTAAAAGGTTGTTGACGTGATGGCTACTTGTACAATACTCGCCCGTATATAATAAGGATCTCTTCAGATTCTTCATAACAATAAAGCAATTGTCAGAATTTATCTCATAAAAAGTATTTTGCGCTCATGGTATCGGAGAGGCATGAATAGATTATAATATAAATCTCCAAATTTTCCTCAGACGCGGTTTGAAATACATTACACGGATTTTTTTCTTCAGGCGAGCTAAACAATACGAGTATCTAATTCAAACAAAACTATGAAAAAACATACATTTCCCACACGCTTGGTAATATGTAAAGTGAATTGACCACAAACGGGAGGAAAATAAACGATCCCGATCGTTCCATGCGAACGCGAATATCGAAAAAATAAACCGGAACTTCTGCAGACCCATTACTGGAACCGTCGACTAACTATCCTTATTTTACTCGTTTAACTAGAATAGTATTAAGATTTCTGAAACGCAAAAGTTAGTTATAAAGTAAAAAAAATTACGTGAATTATATTTTAGTGTACTACATAAGTAGTCAAAATAACATAATGCTTGAAATTTTTCGGACAGTTGTTTGGTATCCCATTTTCATGTAGTACCTTGAGAAACCTCTGCCATATTGAAATAAGTATTTCATATTAAATAAATTCACATTTAGAATAAGTAATTTTAATTAATCATGTTATTTTGTTCCGAAAATAAATTCACATTCATGTTGTCAATATTAGTTGCTAAAGCGATCATACGAGTAGCTTCGGTATCTATGACCATCTGTAAATATAAGATGTATTTTGTTCTTCCCTATTTTTGATTTGTCATCCTCTTTCATAAGGAGTATATTCGATTATACAAGAGGGAAATGTAAGTCTTAGTGGAATAAAGTTCATAAATTAATAAACTTCTATAAGCAGAAGGTTACGCACGCGGTGTGTCGTATCCGGGCAAGTTCTGATGGGCACTAATTTGCATGTAATTGAAGAGTGGTGCCATTCATTTCAGTTTAGGTAAATTAATTTTGTTCCGTGCTGTTCCTTCAAATATCGCCATTTTGGCAAGTATCTACGCCATTGCCGCCGTTCGGCTGGTTTGAGATGCTTTTAAGAAACATACAACCAAGCCTTAAAATATCTCCTTTTGAATTTTATAGCATAGCTACTCTAGTTAAATGTACGAGTTTACTAATTAATTTTATTATGTCAAATAATTCCCAACTTTAGTTTTTTTTCTATTTAAAATACTAAAAGGTTTTCAATTAATAAAATAAATAAATAACGTTTAATCATATTAATAGTAATCAAAATTGATAAATTTGAAGAAGAAGATGAAAAAGATCAAGATCACATTTCAGGTTTTTCTACTCCTTCTACGCCTGTGTTAGCGTTGATGTAATTAGATGGTCTCATGTTTTCTTATATTTACGGCTTTACTCACGTTCAGTTATCTGTTAGTCACTCGCGCGACAAGTTTCGGAAAAGTTTCCATTTCAAGCCGTACGACTGCCGAGTGTCCGTTCTCGTTGTCGCTCGCGCTGCTCATAATGCCAAAATGTGAGTAAAGTTACAATTTTTTTTATAAAATATTATAATGA
This sequence comes from Grapholita molesta, assembly GCA_022674325.2. Classification (NCBI taxonomy): domain Eukaryota; kingdom Metazoa; phylum Arthropoda; class Insecta; order Lepidoptera; family Tortricidae; genus Grapholita; species Grapholita molesta. Next base: position 9,683,644 of record CP053126.2, read on the forward strand.
CTCATGAAAATTTACATACAAAGATGGTCTCAGTTCAGATTAAATCCCAAACATGGAAGATGAGCCAACGTATCTCTTGCCTTACAACTAAATTATATGAAAGTCACACTGAAATGAACGTCTGAACTATGAAGTTTTATTTTACAAAAATATAGTCCTTTTTCCTAATGAAGGAGGAATTCATTTTCCCGCAGAGCGTTCGCTCTTTGGCGAGAGTTGAAATCTTATAAGGGTTTCAGTGCAGTCTGAATTCTAGTTAAACGCTTCTTGTTTCCCCCGACTTTTCATTCGAGAGCGGTTTAAGCAGATTTTCATAAATGAGATTACGTAATCGAGTTCTTGTTTTAAAATTTTAAAGGTCTCGAAGTTTTTGTAGCACCTACCTATTAGCCACGAGACCACCGTGAATTTACAATGATTACTGTGATTATAGTTACTTGTTTAAAAAGGGCGTTACGGGATCTTACATATAAAAATGGACTCTAATAAGTAATAATAGAGGGGCAGTAGATACAAGTATTAGGTACTAAATATGTCTTCTTACCTGCCAGTTAATTTATGTATATAAAGCTGTCGGGAAAACTCATTTATATATTGAGATGTCTAGATTTAAGCGGAACGTTTTCCAATTTCTTTCTAATAAAATATATAGACTTTTCACAGACATAAGAACTACGACTGCCACTAGACGATACCTACTTGACTGTAACATCATCAAATTCATCAAGCGGATACTATAGCATTATAACCAAATGCCTGATTAAAACGATTACTACCGCCACCGACAATAAGATACAAAAGTATTAAAAATCAAAAACTATAGATAATAATCGTGCTATCGGATCCATCGAACTATAATAAAAGGAGACATAAAATTGGGCAACGGCTAAAGAAGCCCGATAAGTCTATTTAATTGAGGTTCTTCATGTTATGTTCTATCAGTCACAGAAATATCCAAAACAAGAGAAGACATGTAGGTATTTAAGTTACAGCAGTTCTTAAATTCTCCACTGTACGTGTCGCTGAGTTCAGCTTCAAAGTATTATAAGTGTTATCTGCGGCGACATTTTAATTTGTCGCTCACAAATGAATCTTTAATGTAAATGCAAAAGACATTAACATTTGTCGACAATATAATATGAAACCTATTGTTTTTTCGCACGTCGAGGGCTGTCTCGAAAAGCGAATGATATTCGTAATTACTGGACACATCAGTGCGTACAACCAACATAATCGTGATCTCTGTTTACGTACAATTTGTTGTTAGTATCGAGTTCATGGTTTTACTGGCGTGGTGATTGTAGTCGTGACAAAGTTTTGCGAAGTAGCTCTGTACTAGTCCGGTATCATGAATAATGTAGGGAGTAGGGGCGAGTCAGGACTGTGCCGTAGCACCGCTTGTGTAGGCTAAGAAGTATAAGTATTCCTAAGAAAGTTTTTATACAACGATAGGTACATTCTCTTATTCTAGAGGTTTATGTTTATACATATTAAAAGGGTATTTATTCTTTAGCTTTTAAGTGGCCCTAAGTAGGTACTTATATATGATAAGTATTTTGCAGTCTATTTCTAGAAAATGGAAATATAAATATACTCAATATAATTGTTATCGCATTTATCACACGATTTGACTCTAGTTTTTTTTTAGTTCCGAAGCAGTATTACTTATTTATGTATGGTTCATAGTGTGTGGTTTTATTAAACACTTTACAAAACTCACCTTATTCATAGAGAAGCTGTACTGGCCGTCAAAATCTGAAACAACAAAAAACTTCATAAAAATCCACGCAAAAGGAACAATAAAAAGGATTGTGTAATCCGGCAGGATCCGAAATTAAGGATTCATTAAAGGGCCGGCTGACCTCCCGGGATTACAAATGAAATATTACACAGCCATAACGATACCTACACGCGTAACATGCTTGTATTATGTGTTATTGAAGTCCTAAATAAACAAATGATTCGTGTAAGTTAATTGCAAAAAATGTAATTCATTTTATTACAATAGAACAAATCGTTTCATACAGCGGCTATGTAGTAGGGAATAATGCTAGTACGGAAATCGTTTGAATGCTGATGGACTATAATGATCATATCTAACCTATACTAAAATAGAGAAAGCAAGCAAGGAAATAAATATACATATAGGGATATGTAAGTAGGATCCCGGCTTCAGTGTGCTGAAATGCGTATTATATTTTCCCTCAATATGATAATGTGCATTTTATCAAACAACTTTCATATTACTGAAAATCATTATTTAATTACAAAGTAGTTTCATTATTTATAAATTAAATTATTATACATGTCAGCAAAATTAACTGTGTTAGGTAGGTACGAACTACGAAATTAAAATACCCTAAAAAATTAAACAATATTCCAACTTAATAAAACGTAGAGTACTAAAGTAGTCGTAAAATATTTGAATAATATAATCGTTTAAATTCACCCCGGGCCATGTCTTGAAGTTCTTAAACATAATGTACAGTGGTTAATTCCTTAATTAACGTCTGGTTTGGTCCCAGTCAAAATTGCAGGCTTCGAAAAGACGGAGAGAAGGACGGCTCGCTAACCAATTTTTTTCATTTTAAAAATGATACTCTATTCTGTTGTACAGAGATTTTACTTTTCCTAATAAGAAAAAAATAGATCATTTTGTAAAGAGGTTGATACCTTAATCATTTTGTAAAGAAAGCACTAATTTAAAGTCAGTCTTAAAGAAAAAGTTTCTTTACAAGAAAAGTTTAACGCCATCGTCAACAGTATTTTGTTGGTGTCTCATCGTGTTTAAAATGTGTTACCGAGACTTTATATTCAATTTAGTTTTTTACGACGTCGGAAGAGATGATATTCTTATTTTTATCCATAAATAAAACACTTCTGTTTCAGCTAAGTAAAAATAATTTTACCAAAAGAAGGTTACAACCTAAAGGCTATGAGATGAGATGTGTGAACTATTAACTATGATGGACAACAAATATGTTGAACCCGTGTCAGTTAAGTACGAGGAAAGTGATTATAAATTTAAATGCATTTTAGTGGAGCAATTAGTAGGGCATCTGTGCAGATGGGGCGCTCTGTCGTTTGTCACTGTCTCCCGTTCGCCATAAGTGATTGAACAAAGATTGTCATTAACTGATGGGGTCTCATTTCATTTTCATTACGAAATGTTTCTGCGAGACAAATCAGTATTTACGGTAACGCGATCAGATATTGAGTTGTTTATTTATTGATATAATATTTATTGCACAATACAATAAGGTACAAATGGCGGACTTAACGCCATAAGGTATTCTCTACCAGTTACCCAAAGGGAGGAATGGAAAGATTTAATAGGTGCAGGGTCTTTTTAACTCAAAGACGATACTTATACTGGTACAAAATAATCAAACATATATATAAAAATAAACATACATAGGTACACATACATTTTATATACCTTGTGTGAATTAGTAAAATATGTAAGTTTTTGTGTTGAGAGATAAATAAACGAAACAACAATCAACAGAAAGGAATATTAATCACGATACATAAATCTTTTTGTTATCATTTCCTAATTATATTTTATGAAATTATTTTAAGGTAAAACCGTGAAACTAGGTATTCTAAAGTACTTACAGGTAAATTGAATAAGTTCCATTATTTTTTTAAATTCATCAACATCTCTAAAAGGGCATAACGGTGAAAGTTTTAGTTTCAAATACATACAATCACGATACTGAATAAATTACGTACTGAATAAACCAACTTGGTATTCCTTTAATGCAGACATCGTTGTTAATAAATAATAACGCATATGCAACAGCCATTTATTTTTCACATTACAATGTGTAAAGAAACGACATCTTTTTGTATCACGGAACGTCTCAGTAAAATACAGCGTCTCAACTCGACTATTTGTCTCGTAAAAATTTTGTTACTTCCACTGACACGTTTCCCCTTTTATGTGCTTTGTCTCTGTCCTGCATTTCCTGCCCACAATTCACTCTTAGGTATAATGTTTTTCACTTTATTTAGAAAATTGAATGACCATTTTGTTCAGAAATAACACTTTAAAACTTTTACAAAGGTTATAGTGCTATCAATACTAACATATTTAAATAAATAAATAAATAAATATTTCGGACATTCTTACACAAATCGACCTAGTCCCACGGTAAGCTCAATAAGGCTTGTGTTGCAGGTACTAGACGACGATATATATAATAAATAGATACATCTAAATACTTAAATTAGATATTTGTTCCTGAGTCATGGGTGTTTTCTATGTATTTAAGTCTTAAATACATAGAAAACACCCATGACTCAGGAACAAATATCTGTGCTCATCACACAAATAAATGGCTGACTGGGAATTGAACCCAGGACCTTCAGCTGCATAGGCAGGGTCACTACCCACTGGGCCAGACCGGTCGTCAACATGTTGACATTGATCAGTTTTATTGAAAAAGCCTGAATAAGACTTACGAGTAGGTTTCAACACTTATATTAAATCGAATAATATCTCTATATTTCTATATAAGCGAGCCAAATGAACAAAACTTCCAACAACATAATTATTCTATTTATCTTTCAGCAAAATAATTAATAATTATTCAACAAGTACAAATTAAGTCCTGTCCGTTAATTAATAAGCATAAATGTCGGTTTCGGCTCTGAATTTGTCGGCAAAATGGTATAAAGTAGTCGCTGTAGTAGAAGCTTGGGGGCCAGCATCCAGTAACTTGCATATTTTAATGACTTTATCTAGTATTTCGGGCCATAATCACCGAGTCGCGTCGTTTGTAAGTGTACAGTGGACACACGGTCGTTCGAATTGAGGAAGAACGCTATATTACTAGATATGCAGGTTGCTTATAAAAATAAGGTACACCGTGCTTTAGAAGCAAACACATTAATGACGGTCATCTCGATATAGGAAGCAGTATTGTTACCTACTCCAGAAAGTGAGAGACAACAGAGAGTCTACATAGTTGAAATCTTTTCAAACCGGAAGCAGTGGACGGAGGCTCATCTCATCATTCATAATTTCAACCGTAAGGCGGCCACTGCTGGACGTAGGCCTCCCCTAGATATGATTGGTGACCGCAGTACATTTTGATTGGGTTTTTCCCTTCATAGCCTCTTACGACACCCGCGGGAGGCAAGTCGGACGGAGGCTAGTATTTTCTAATTGTTAAAATGGATGTATATATGATGGTATGTAGCAATATAGCGAGACCAAACCAATCTTATATAGTTACAAATATTATTATCCAGGTCCGGTGCGTGTAAAAGTGTAAATTGTCATTTTGTGGTACGTCTTGGGGCGTAAGCGGTGACCACAAGGCGACGTGCTGTGTGGACTGGCTTGAGAGTTGTCCTACGTGACTCGATGCGGGCCTGACCACATTTCCGAACCACTTTAGACGAAGAGAGAGTAGTTCAATATACTTGCAGGTATAAGTAAAATACAAGGTAACAGTCGATACAATAACTCTCTTATTTATATTTCTAATTTAATATGGCATACTAAATCGAGACACCACAAGCACCATAAAAAACACAAAAAGAATTAGTTACATTCTTCAGTGCAAATGCCCAAAATTTATTGAATATACTGATATATACAAGTTAAATTTTAGAAAACTTAAAGTAATAAATGTCCACAACAAAAGCTCCTTCAGGTGAATTCTTGGGTCTCAGCCATGAGTTAATTAAATGTGATTGCATGATTTTTTTGCCTCGTGGAATACTTGCTTAAACTTTCCCCGGGGCCGTGTGTATCGTTGTTATCATAGCCGCGCAGATACCGTGCAGTCCCCCGAACGATATTTCATCCTCGAATGTACCCGCGTAATGAAGGTCGGGGTGTTACTTCCAGGGCTTATGGGACACGTGCGCCAAGGCAAGGAAATTAGAGTATTCAACCATATTTATCATAAGTTTCAAGTTAAACGGGTGTTTTCAAGCCATCTTTACATACACCTGTATATGTATGTAATTCCAGCGTCGAAAGTTATGTTCATGTTGAAAGATGGTGGATGATATTGATATATAACATCGCAATCGAGTATGTATTGTGATAGACTGAACATTAACGCAGTACTTAGTTAAAACAATGAAAGGTAACTCAAGCAACCTGATTATTTAAACGGTTTGGAAGTCAGATTTGAAAGATGCGAGGCAAACTGGCGCATCAGAAGGATTCGCGATTATGTCAGCATAAGTAAGTGATCAAGAAAAATAATGATGATAGCTGTAATAGTTTCCTGTGTCCTCATATAAAGTCTGGCTCTTTCATGATTTACTACTAAAATCGTTATAACGGTTCTCCTTGAGAGCACTGGTTCAAACTCGTATCTTACTTAATATCTACTCCATTTGGACAATGTAAAGGATGCCGCTTAATCGCGCGAACTTCTAAAGTAATTCTCCATGTCTGTTGAAGTAGCCAAACTAATCGGACAAACCCGAGGAAACCGTGCATCCACAGAAGGATCTAGTTTACTTCCTTACCGTAATTAACTCCATAAACAAAACATTATCTCAGACAACCTCTAGTAAATTACTCTCAACTGTCTCAACACCGACTTCGGATTCTGTTCATTAGGTACAGCTTCATTTAATACATTATAGTTTTAGAAACTGTATAATGGTACATATAACTGAATAACGTTTTTTTTTCATGACTTAAGGCGGTAAAGGAGCAGACAGATTGCCTGGTGGTAAGCAATTACCGTCGCCCACCGGCACCCGCAACACCAAGGGAGTCACAAGCGCTTTGCCGGCCTTTAAGGGGGGTTGGAGCTCTGGGAACCTTACTCACAATCAGGAACACAACACTACATACCTGAAAGGTAGCAGTGCTATTATGGCTGTGGTCTTCTGTAAGAAGGAGGTACTTCCCCAGTTGAGCTGCCCCTACCTCTCATTGTTGGACGTAGTTTAAGGACATGCCCGGGTCCAAACGTATTAACGTAACTCTAAATATAATGGTTACAGTGTTAATTTCATGTTTAGACCAACTACTGAGGTCATAATTATGTAAAATTTCCATGACTGTATTTTATACCGATACAACAACCGAATAGGTGTCGTTAGTTTGGAGCAAGTTAGAAATACTAGGTAAAGTTAGAACTGCGATGCGATCTTCCAGAGAATTTGGTACACAAATATACGTAATAATACTAACAATAAAAAAATAACATTGTAAGCGTACAGAGTCAAGTACACTCACATCAAATAGCATCATAATCTAGTACAGTCGCCATCAGGTATATCGGAGCTGTAGAGGTGGTCACAAATATCTGAACAACGACTCTATTGTCAAGGCAAGTACATTTTCAGATATTTGTGACCACCTCCACAGCTCCGATATATCTGATGGCGACCGTAGTAAGCTCATCATCACCATCATCATTTCAGCTGTAGCCCGTCCATTCCACTGCTAGGCAGGCCTCCTCCAAATATGACTTGTATCATCTTGGGGGGTAGTTGCCATAGTCGCCTCGCTTAGCAGGTTTCGGTTTCGGTTATAGTAGTAGTAAGGTATTAATGGATATTCCAAACACTTAGGTGGACCTGGCATGAACATGGAACATACATTGCACTAAATATCTCTAAAATTAAATATCAAAAGAGGAAACGAGAAAATAATAACGGTTTCTCCTCCAATGGATTCGCAAACATACGGACGTTAACATTGACCTTGAAAATTTTCAGATGTCATTGGCAGCAACTGAACAGTATGGTAACAGTTTGCAAATACTTTTTCCAAGGAAGGTCCTGCTATTAACACAATAAACGTAACATTAAGTGAGATTAGTCCGTTTTATCACCCCCTCGCTATCGATCCATGTCCAAGGGATCGCATGCAGTGTGAATACAAATTTTATTGCAAAATGCATTTTCCTTTTTTCGCCGACTTTACGACTGCAATCTTGCCTTTGCCGACCGTAAAACGGGAATGAAATTGGACCGAATTAAATTGGTACAAACGTTTTGTTTTTATTGCAACATGCTTAGTTGTAATGTAAGCTTCTAACGCTTAAATTTGATGAATAGGGAAACTACATAAATACTTAAGTTATCTTGAGTAACTATGTCCTTCATCCCCGCGCTGCATTTACCGCTAAATACTTACGCGAAAGGAAAATCACAATTACCTACTAGGTAGGAAAACGTAATAGGTACTTTCAGCGCTATCACACAATATATAACTGCGATACTAAAAGATTTTAAGTGAACAGCAATTACTGTACCTGTAGTTAGAAATTACATTACAGCACTTAAATAAAGTCGTACCGTGTAATACCAACGAGTAAGAGACGACCAAAGGAAAACTGACAGATGGGCAGCACTGTCCGTCAAAATCGAATCAACAGCTACTGTCTCCAACCCGCTTGACAAGCGTGGCGACTATAGCTACTCCCCCCAAGATGATACAAGTCGTATTTAGGGGAGCCCCATGTCGAGCAGAGAACGTGTAACGGCTGAAATTATGATCATGAAATATAGTCGAAGTTGGCAACATTACGGATTTACCAACGACACGTTTTATTACCATTACTGACAATGTATAATTATAATTACAAACCATCCGTAACAAGTAAACTTAATTTATAAAATAGTTTGTGCTTCACACTAATTAATCGAAGATAGAAACAGTAATAATAACAACAATACAATTAAAATCAGTTAAGACTTCGGCCAACCTCGGTAATTGTCGTGAATCCCTCGTCTATCACATAGACTTATCAATTTACAGATTTGACTTTTAATTATATATATTACTCGTTGTCTTATTGTATGCAGTAGGTACAAGAACGATATTATGAGCAACGAAACCTCCTTTGTAGCTCAAAACTAACACAACCTTTATATTGAAATAAGAAAGATGCTAGCAAGTACTAGACTAGTTTGACAGTCTGCCTTCTTAGTGTCAAATAAAAGATACAGTCGTTAATGGTGCAAATTTTAGACTTTTCAACACTCGCAAAATCAACGAGGTACTTCCCGTGAATTTAGAAACTTGAAATTTGGCACGAAGCACCCTCATATACTTAGCACAGATCAAGGAAAAATTACGAAAAGTAGACATTTGTAACAAGATCAAACAAAAAATATTTTTTTTTAATTTTGAGCTTAGCTTTGTTGTTTTACTATAAGAAAATGAAGTATTACTAAAATCGGCAAAGTCGTTTACGAAATATGAATAAAAAACGGTTGAAACGATTTTTTTAAATTTTAATTTCATGATTATTTTATTATCAATGATTAATGCGACATAATATCGTACCTACTTACACCAAACAGTAAAATATTGACTCATGTAAGTCATGTATGTATATATATATTTATATACTGTATACATACAAGTATAGCTTTATTAAATAATGAATGTTCAAATTCATGTCGCTTCTGCATAACAAATTTCCTAGGTCTACCGGTTAATAATGTCATCTTGGCAGGTGCTTAACATTGCGTTTATGATACTTCAAATTAAATGCTACCTAAAAGTAATCGGGGCAATGTATATCGTGTCATTTCCGACTCGGAATTTAAGCGATGATAACCGAGAAAAACCGAAGTCTTAACTGATTTTAATTGTATTGTACGAATTTGATGAACCATTAAATAGTAGTTTCATATTCGTATGGGCTATATTCAACCAAAGATATCGATCGTAATTTTCCAGGTATGCCACGAAATGTAAATTACGAGCAAGTTTTAGTTGTTGGTTTTAACTATTATCGTTAAATTACACGTCTAGACAATATCGATTCTCACGAATCACGTTTTCAACAAACTACACAAAAACTAAATTTATTACTTAATTCTAAAATGAAGATAACTAGAAATAATGATAATATTTTAATTCTGTTATACTCCAAATGTAATTGTGATGAAAATAGACAATTAAAAATAATTCCTAATTATGATTATTCATTAGAACGTCATACCTATTCATATCATAATGATTTATTTCAGAATACTTAATGTCACTAACCCCACACGGTGAACCGACGACATGGTAAGGATCGCGGGAATCCAAAGTGCGCTTTGGGGGAGGCCTATGTCCAGCAGTGGACGATATGATGATGATGATGATGATGATGATGATGATGATGATGATGATGATGATGATGATGAGTGTCATTATTTCAGTCGTAACAAAGCTATTCGACCCGGCTACCTTTTCACTTTACGGACGTAAAAGCTTATCTACGTGCCTGCAGATACACAAACTCTTTGGTCTAAACTAAGATGTGTTAATTAAACTTCTTTAGACGAACAAAACCGTCAATTAAAAGTGCGGAAACTAACTTGAGATACAGAGTTGTAGAGCTCGTGTACTCGGTAACTTGCGAACGAAATGAGTCGACAACTTGGGAGCCCCTTATTCACACACACATTCCCGGTGCTAGCGGAAACTTATATTTAAGTTAAATTTATAATAATATCACCTGATTAGTGACGTCATTGACAACTACAGATCAAATGGTCAGCAGCCAATTCTAGGACATTTCCACGAAACAGAATGCAAAGAGGGACCGGTAGACTATCACGGCTCAAGAGACTGTCGCGCCCATGTGCTAGGCCTACTGGGTGGAATACATATAAAGTATAGATGTGATGACCACGATAGTTAGTTATAAGGAAATGCCTAAAGGGAAATTTGCTAAAGTTGTAAGACAAGGATAGTTGATAATATTGTCTTCGGTTGCCGCGATAATTACTCATGAAATAAAACAACTGAAACGGATTAAATCGCGTATACTAATTTAAACTTCATCCCGTCGTTTCGAATCCTTTAGCAGCTTTCGTGGTCATCGGGTGGACCGAGGAAAAATATTAATTTACCTCCATCCTCAAAAAATTACAAAATACAAACCTACCCACATATAAATTATTAAACAATTTTGGTGCTTGCACATGATAATTGCACACGCCAGAGGTTATTACAATTTAAAGTCCAAAAATTTTATAAACTACAAAGTCCAATGTCCACACTGTCCAACACTATGGCCTCACAGTCTTGCCTGTGGTTTTATTAAATGAACCACAGGATTCCAAGCTGGTGGTACAGAAAAGCCATCCTCTCTATTGAAGTTTGGATACTTCTCCACCGATGAGTAAACACTAGTCTGGGTGTGCCGAGAAGTAGCGAACGATCGTGAATCACAACTCAGGTTGGTAAGTTTGCCCTCGCGTTCTCGCAACTCATTAACCTAAACGCTTTATGCATGTGTTGCTAAAACTTCGTAATTTATCGCGAAAGGAAACTTAAGAATTTATTATACACCTGTGATAATATGTGATGAAATACTTATTGGTTATAATTATTTTGAAGTTGCACTGAATTATATTAAGTACAACTACCCTTTGCTATCATATTTTTCTTTAATATAACTTGAATGGGAAACAATGTAAGTTAAGAAATACGAGAAACAAAAGTACGTAGCTTATAATAACTTTGCTTTACCAAACTTACGCATAATTGAACTTCTTATGATATTTCATATATTAAACCAAATAGTTTAACATCCAACTGCATATAAAAATTCTTCGCCTGTGTCCCGTTATGCAGAATGAAATGTAAATATATATTACAATTCTAGGATCCAGTAAAGTGCAAGTAATGTTGTCTGGGCAGACGAAGACATTTTGGCCGCCCGCCCGGTCGGTAGCCGCATATTGCGGCTCGAACATATCGAAGGCATAAGGCATCGCTGCATTCTGCTGAGCTCAGAAGAGCAATTCAAGATATTAAACCCTTTACCTTTACAACGACACGCTGAAGGTAGGCTGATAGGCAACTAATCATCTAAATTTTTTGATACTATCGAAAAATAATAATTTGCTTGCATTTTTAAATGTGTTATTGTTTTAAACTAAGGTTACGCGACTCTCAACCTCAGCTCAGCTATTCTCTTAAGCCGGCTTTGCGACTACTCAATTGATTGTGCCCACAGTTTAAAAAACACTGAGGTTATGAGAGGTAAGATTATTTTTTATTATTGTGATATTTTGTGCCTATTCAGGGGTCAAATAATACCAGTAAATGCACACAGCCGGTGCTAACTGCTCGTGAACAGGCAAGCGCATCGTGTTAGCACCGGCTTTACATATAAACGCCCGTTCGTTTTAGAATCTAGACGGCTGAATACGGTGTCAGCATCGGGACTGGGTATTTTCAGACTTAGACTATTAAATACAGTAAATACACGTTTGTTCTTAAATGTATGGTCGGCGCATATATATTATGTTTATAATGCAATACACAAGTTGAAATAGAGCCTCCTCTAGTCAAAAAATCGGTTATTAATAAATGGTCGGGCTTTCTCCGTAGTTTTGCAATTTTAATTGGTAAGAAAGAGACAAAATGGTTTGTTATTTAGTTTAATGTCACTCCGGTTACTAAACAAATGATCGCCTCAAGTCCCGAAATTGTTGAAAACGCTGATGGATCGTTATGGTAGGAACCATTTCAGTCACTATAAATGTTTCTCCTCATAAATTTGGTTTAAATATTATTTGTTCTACCACAAAGATAAGCCAAATAACTAAGCTGGCGAATTTAAATAAGTTAAGTCCAAAGTCAATTCAAAGTGGCATTAGGCTTTACTTGGATATAATTTCCAGGATTGAAATTTCTTTTGGGGTTGATGTCATCCGGTCAACATCAACAATAACTTGCAAGTTATAATGAATAAGGTGCATTATTAATTACAAAATCAGTATTGGCATAAATGTATATAATTATACATATGTTAGATGTCAGCCGTATAAAAGTAAAATAATATGTCGTAGCATTTTTTTTTACGGATCCGGTCACTTACGGCCACTTCCTCTATTGGCCACCGTCCAAATTCCTAGTTCGCCCACATCCTTGAACGACCACTTCTCTTTTCGTACGTTTCCTTGAACGACCACTTCTCTTTTCGTACGTTTCCTTGAACGACCACTTCTCTTTTCGTACATTTCCTTGAACGACCACTTCTCTTTTCGTACATTTCCTTGAACGACCACTTCTCTTTTCGTACATTTCCTTGAACGACCACTTCTCTTTTTTTTTTATGAAATAAGGGGCAGATACCTGATGGTAAGCAATTGACTGGTTAGATAATTTCCCCAAAATCATATTTTACCTGTAGCAAAATTCCGATTCGCATTTTTTCCTATCTGGGGGCAACTTGCAACTTTTTATATGTAATGTTTTTGATGGGATTCTTAATTTACACCAGACGTATTATTTCCTAGCAGGATTTTTTCGTTCGCCTATTATCCTTTTAGACAATTTAACTACGCACAAATATTTCTAATGGCATTTGTGCTACAATCGATTTTATTCTTATAAATATAGACCTTTTTTAACCGACTTCAAAAAGGAGGGGTTCTCAAGTCGTCTGTATGTATATTTTTTTATGTATGTTCAACGATGTTTCCATCAATTATGATCGATACATACAGACGAATTGAGAACCCCCTCCTTTTTTGAAGTCGGTTAAAAGAGGTTTATAATTATAAGAATAAAATCGATTGTAGCATTTTTTTTTTTTATTAAATGATGTGGAAAAATATTTAGTTAATAAGCAAGTAAAAATAAAAGACAAGGGTGATTATTAATCACATTTAAACTTGATTATATTGACACCAAGTTTCTCTTTCAGCACAGAGAAAAAACGATAGTACGTTTTGCTTTCTTTATTAGGTAATAACCCGTATACCACGGGAACCATATTGATTGTACTGTCAGTAGACTTGTTATCCAAGTGGAGCACGAAGAGTTGACAGAATGGATGTGGTGCAGCATGAAACGTACCATCAGCATAATAGGAGCCGTTGAGATTATTTATGATGTTTCTACTAATTTTTGTAGCAAATATTACTATTTTGTCTTCGCGGCCGTCTTCACAGACCAAAATACTATACTTAATAGCCTTTTGTCAGGTGGCTTACTTATATACTCCTTTGGCATACTAAGATGGACTCAGACCGAGCTGGATGCCTTGGATCGGAGGGTCCGACTACTACTCACCACACATCGCATGCTACACCCACGCTCGTCGGTTATGAGATTGTACACCCCACGGAAGTGTGGAGGCCGCGGCTTTTTAAATGCCAAAAGTCTCCATAACCGTGAGGTGTGCAATCTCAGGAATTATTTCCTGAACCACGAGTGTGGGATGCATCGTGATGTGGTGGCAGTAGACAGGAACCTCACACCGCTCTCCTTGGCAAACGAAAACTGGCGCAAACCAGTGGTACTAAGCACCGAGGACCGCAAGGCCGTATGGAAGAGTAAGGAGCTACACGGGCGGTTCTACAGGGCCCTAACGGGACCAGATGTAGACCTGCCCGCGTCGGTGAACTGGCTACGATTCGGGGACCTCTTCGGAGAAACCGAGGGTTTTGTCTGTGCAATTGCGGACGAAGTTATCATGACGAATAACTACCGGAAATATATCCTGAAGGACGGTACGGTCGACATTTGTCGGGCATGCCGCCGTCCCGGAGAGTCACTCAGGCATATAATTTCCGGTTGCTCTCATCTTGCTAACGGCGAGTACTTGCACAGACATAACCTTGTAGCCAGGATTATACACCAGCAGCTTGCTCTTATGTATGGACTTGCGGACCGCGAAGTGCCGTACTACAAGTACACACCTGCGCCAGTTCTCGAAAATGGTCGTACCACGCTCTATTGGGATCGATCTGTTATCACGGACAGGACTATTGTAGCCAATAAGCCTGATATCGTGGTGATAGATCGATCGCAGCGCCGGGCAATGCTCATCGATATCACCGTCCCATGTGACGAGAACCTCGTGAAGGCCGAGAAGGACAAATCCAGCAAGTACTTAGACTTGGCTCACGAGGTAACCGCCATGTGGGAAGTTGATTCGGCGATCATTGTACCGATAGTTGTTTCCGCGAACGGTCTTATAGCGAAGAGTCTCGACCAACATCTTGAGAGACTCTCGCTACGTGGTTGTGGTTGGATCAAGGGTCAGATTCAGAAGGCAGTAATCCTGGACAAATATAAATCAGATAAATCACTTAAGACTTGACATACCAAAGCAAATTCGCAATTAAAATGAACAAAGTAAATATATTTTAATAAATACAAATACACATCTCGAAACAACGTATAACATACGCGAAATAAAATCCGTAATAGCTTTATAAAAAGTTCAATAACTAGGGTTGACGCTCGCATAGAAAAGGGGCACCATTTGAATAAAATTCCCGAGGTTATCCAATTTGTATGTGGCAGTAAGTTATCCGTGTAGGAGAATCGATTGGGCCCGAAAAGGTAGAACAGTATCTACATCGGCGGTCCCCGGTGGACAATGGGGCTGGGGCAGCATTATTGCTGTGCGAGATATATAGACATCTTTTTTTATGGAATCGTTTTGTAGTTTTCTATTTTAGGAGTCTGTATGCTAATTAGAAAATAATTACTGAAAGTCGACCCCTACGGTAAACCTGTCTCTTTCTCTGTCTAACCGCGTCATATAGGTATTTATCAAATTATTCATGAATGGATGAATGAGATTGAGTTATGGTATGTATGACTGAGCATGCTAATGATATTTCTGTTATCGAATAAAGTCAAAAATAGGGTAATTCCGGGATAGTTGGCCATACAGAATAGAATATCAATTATTTATGCAATTGTATGCTATGGATTGCTAATTGTTGTTAAATGTCAGTGTCACTACTTACTTGGTTTCCTAATATATAGGTTGAAAACGCTGCCACTGCCTAGTTATATTATTGCGAGAACTGCATAAAAACAATAGAGGAAACAATTTTCAACGTGGCTCACGAGTCACTATTAACTCCTTGAGAATTTAGAAGTGCGCGGAACTGGAGTGGATAAAGGGGATAAAAGGTTAAAATAAGTTAGTAAGGGAAGTTGATAAGGGCTGTATTAGGCTAATAATATCGGTAGTAGGTTAAGGTTAAGAGTGGTCTAAATGCCTCCTTCTTGGCAGCAAATAGTAGGATGGCACCTTCCCAGGTGTTAATGAAGTAGAAGGATGATTAGCTGAAGTCCCTCTTTCATGACAGCAGGTAGATCACGTTCCAAGATAATATGCATAAACAGATGTTAGTATACGCGAGCGCCCTTCCTTGTGGATCATACTTCTCCAAAGGAAACGATCTCATCTCGAAAAAACGGCAAGAAGAGTTATATTATAGATAACTCTTTATTGCACTAAATGATAAAGATACTTCATTGCAGTAAATGGAAAGGGAAAAAATAAAAAAGGTACAAAGGCAAAGTTATCCGTTTAAGGGATTTCTTCCAGCTAAACTAATTAAACTATAGTGATGGAGCTATAGTGAAGGGGCGAGGAAGCAAAGGTGTCTTGGAGTGTGGGACCGTGTGCTCGGCGGTTTACGAGCCTTTCGGGAGATACGGCTCTTATGAAACATGGCTATAAACTGAGCCATGGAAAATTCGACTATAGGCTAATATAGCACAAAAGAGTCATTTAAATATTCATTATAAAACATTATTATTACAATTCAACGGGACTTCATCGTGTAGATACGATCTCAGTCGCCTATAGTGTTTTCTCACTTTAAACAGAAAAGCGATTACTAACATTGAACTTCCTATACTTAATGTGTTAACGTGATAATTTAAAATAATTATAAGTGAAACTATAAACAAATGTAGAGCTTACACATCGGTAGATGTATGTTCCGTGTTTTTCGATGTTGTAAGATTTATAAAATTCGTTATAATAGCTCAAGTCAAATTACTTGCCTGTTCTGTTTACACGGGCGTTACTGTAAAGTCAAGTAATTCGTTGCCAATACGGATTTTGATGTGTATAACAGTAAGGCTGTATTAGATATATTTGACAACTTTGGCTACTACTTGTACGAATTATATGATGCTAACTGTACAATTTAATAATGTTAAAATATACACAGACACAGTGTGACGTCAAACAAATGACTACGCCACGGCTGTCGACGTACTTTATTAGAATTTAGTATCATTGAGAAATAATAGAAGTAAAAGCATAACCTAATTATACTGAAACACGTAACAATAGATAATCACAGCAATAAATTGTTGCCGCAACAATTATTTAAACGCGGTGGTATTATTTGCAAAAGACGGCAATCTTGCGCAGACCGCGGTTGCTATATTCCTATTATTTAAAGATATACCGCCCCAAGAGAAGACTATCAAGTATAATCAACGACTATTTGCTGCAAGCGGATTTAAAATGTCATAGCAGAAAATACGTAGCTGAGCGAATTTTCAAGCTGCAATGCAATATTTTCACTATGGTTATGAATACATATATATAAAAACTGAACTATGCCTTTCGCCAACTTCTACCAACCTGTATAAAGATCTGTCATACGTCAAGCACGACATGTACTTGAATATTCCCAGTTTTTCCAGATTCCATTGTGACATTTTACTGGCTCACTAAATTAATGGAAATTACAGTCCTGACCACCGGGACCGGTTAGGTACCTCTTGCTGCAGACGCTCTATTTACCAAGTGATATAATACGGCACCCTTCAACCAGGCAGTTCTTGAAAATACAAAAGTCATACTACTTTTTTACCGCTAAGGTTACCGGTTTGATGAAAATTAATCATGTTAGAATTTAGATATACTTATATATGGTTATGGTATTAGTCACAAACGGTTGTAAAATATAATATCCCCATGATTAATGTTGGTTCCTTTCAGTCTTTTCGAAATTTCTGTTTGTTAGAGGGGGACAAATTTATCTGAAATTTGCTACTAGTATGGTTTATGAATAGCGTACTAGTAAAGCGAAACTGCGCGTATGCATTTAAGAAATAATGCATATGCTGGCAATTAAGAAATAATGATCTACAATTTAACCTCCTTCAAAAATTAGATATTAGATTAAATACTCCAATTTGTATAGGCACTGCTTTCTTAAGATACAAACAAAATGCGTGTAGAATATCCACACTAACATTATACGAGTATAATTATAATAACGAGCATCAGTCTGCTACTTCAAGCTTAAACAACTGAATCAATTAAGAAGAAATTTGAACACGATTTAATATTATTAATTATACCTACTGAGAAGAAGAAGACAAGAGCTAGTAAGGTATAAATTCAAGTATCTACTTACTTAGCTATTTATGTAGTTTTACTGCGTGCCATCATCGTATTTAATATTTACTTCAGTATTTAAACATACATTTTCATAGATTTTATTGCAGTTGGGTGTTTACAAAATAATAATACTTGGTCAATAAACTCTTCACTTTATACAAACTCAAGAAAGTAAATAAATATCAGGTTATGAGGAAAACCTCTTTCAAGAGTAAGAAAGTTGAAGCCTTCCGGTGGACGGCCTTTATAAAAAGTTTTCTAACTGTCATTAAAAGCTGTATACAGTAGACGAGACGTTGTCCGCAGTTGTCCCTACATACCTGCAAATCTAGGACCAGGGATAATCTTGTGACAACCCTGTTTTTATAGCATTAGCTGTCATTACGTTTGCCGGGTCTGTAATATAAAAGAGTTGTAGTTACTTTGTTTATGACATTGACGTCGTAAATGACAAAGACTTTACAAAAAAAGGGCTAAAATTATTCCAGGGATATTTTATTCGTACGAGTAATTAAGTAATTTATTAAAAAATAGGAAACAAATAGAACATACAATTTCAAGATTTTACATACATAATCCAGCTAATAAGGTAACTAAATTGAACTTAACTAAATTTAAGTGATATTAACTGCACTGAATTTACTAGTCTTATTTACATGGTAGAACACAAAAGGTTGACGAGAATACCAAGATCGCTTCGAGGAGAGGTTTTGGTACACCCATTGGTTTCAATGAGATACGTCAATTAACAGACGTATAAACTGCTTGTTACAGTATTTCTTACGACTATCATATCATGTCCTTCGGTATTTCAAGATGGGGAAATACTAATCATGGCTTGCTTGTTGCTAAGACTACTTGAATAAAATAATGTAAACTGGAATTATAAGTAATGGAAAAGGAAAAGAAGTAGAGGAATTCGTGACCTAAACAGTAACACGAAGTCGCAGCATAATACGTAAAATGTATGCAATAAATAGTGCCAGTTAGTTATCTAAGTATACCCATTACTATTTATCTTATTTGACCTATAAACAAACGTTCGAAGACAGTTGAACTTATTCCTGTATTATACAGTTGTTATACTACCAGTTGCATTTCATACAGCTAACCTTACATTCGGGTACCTAAATTTAGGGCTCCGATTACATTCTAATGCAAAAATGTTCTAGTATTACTACGCGAGATATTTCGTATTGAAAATTGGTCCCTTATTGCCGCCATCCGTGACATTTCTGGTGTGCCGTTGCGCACCTATTACCTATAGTAGCGAGATTTAATTCGCTACACTAAGACAAGACAGTGGTCGCTAAGATAGTCATCATTCACCAAGCTGTGTGCTGCTTATGTAGCGATAAAAAGTCTCAATAATATTAACAATTGACATATAATATAACAAAGACAATGTGAATATAGTTATTTCTCTGTAAGATACTCAATCGAACACTGTCGCTCCATCGACATCTGTAATGTAAAGGGGTACACACGCCTGGACAGGCTGTCTTCGCAGAGAAGGGTCCGTCAGAGTCGTTAATCAGAACCAGACGCTCACAATCCATTGGACGGAAGTACTACACATGTTCACCAAAGATACTACTCGCAGCTTCTGAGATATTTTAGGGATCGTGTGTCCCTGGAATTGATATATACGAACATGCTGCAAAACTGCATTATTATTATACGTAGATATGTATCCCTTTTGTGTAAAAGGGATGTTGTTTAGTTGAATAGAGGCATTTTGTGAATCTTAAGATGTTAATATAAGCGATACCCAACCGAGCGAATTCGTAATTTACATAACCCACGTCATGCTGACTGAAAGCATGTTATGAATATATTTTTAGCATGAGAAGACAGGAAGCAAGTCTTTAGATACATTTTTTGTAAATATATACAAATTGCATTACTTGCTACAAAATTAAGTTAAATGTTATATAGTCACCTAAGTATCATTAAGCAGTCATGGAAGACATTTATCTTCTTCTTACAGGTAGTCCTTACTTCTTCGATCACGATCTCATTACAGTTTAGGTTCAGGACTTCAAGGGTTTCTTAAATCTTTGTTTCAGCTGTTAGATAAAATATGACTCAAACAAAGTTCAATGGGAACAACAATCACTCAACTACCTTATACGCTTTGTTTCTACTTTTCTGATCCAAACAGCCAGGGAGTGGAATTCTCTTCCAGCTGATCTCTTCCCGGAGCAATAACACCTGGATGTCTTCAAGTTGAGAGTGAATTCAAGCACTTGCTAGGTAAGTATGCTCCGTCATCCGTATGCCTTATCGTTGCTTACCATCAGATGAGTTTGGAGCCAAATGCTAACCTACCACTTATAAATAAATAAATCTTATATAACATACGAAATACAATATTTTAAATTTGGCTTTGTGAATATACCTAAAAAAAACAAACATTTCGCCACCACAAACTTTGAACCTAGACGTCGACGAGACGGCTTCAAGCAATTACAAACCAACTTACACATTCTAATGTTGATCAGAGCGAAAAATCCCCTGACAGAAGGGTTGCGCCCCCCGGCAATACGTGCATTCTCCTCTCATATCCAACATTTGCCTCCGATTGAAGTTTCAACTGATCCTCGGTTGATTATAGCAGTTCTAACGTGGGTCATTTAATTATTTATATTCAACGTTCAATAATCAAACATACCAACAGTGTGAGAAGCAACTTTTTAACCGGGGCCCATGAACCATGACCTCTTGGACTTAAAATATCTAAAATATAATATACAAAAGAGACACTATTGTTTACCGGTCATGTAACTTTGTCATTTGATGATCATTTAGTCTCGGTAGAGGCCAACATATAAAATTTCAAGTTAATACGAGGTAGAATATCTTCGAGCCGCCCAGAAGCCCAGAATAAATAAGTCTTGCTTTCCATTGTATCATAAGTATTTTGAAAAAAATATAAAATTCAGTCGTTTATATATTACCTCAAGGCTAAATAATAACAACTCACCAAGGCTAATACACAAAACTCTGGGTGGCACATGACGAAACGACTGGTTGGTGGGCAACGGGAATGGTAGCCTTAGTGCTCATTAAGGCCCGCCACTGAATTATTCATGGCTTGCATGACGGATTTATTTTTTGCGATAAACTCAACTACACCTCTTTAAAAACGAGTAAATAAAGGAGATTCCTTTCTCGATGTAAAAAATAGAAGTAGCATCGAAATTTTTTCGTGTATCTTCGTTATGATTCTTCAAAAACAGGACACCGGAGAAGAAATATTAATACTATTTAATGTAAATAAATGAATAATTTATGTGGGACAACTATAATATCTATAATGAATATATATTATGTACACGAATAAAATACTTTAGTAGGATTCTTAAACAGGGACGTGTTATAAGCAGAGCGGGCCGACTGAGACTACATTATGAACAATATAAGCAATATACCACCAATAGAATTTGCTACAAATTGTGAAACGATCAACGTATGAACCTTAAACGGACCAAATACACATTTAAAACCTTTTAATAGTGTCGTAAAATGAAAGTGACGTAAACAAATTCGATATGCACGCTCGTTCAGAACATCGACCCACGCGGGGTTCTTTTTACTACGTTATTTTTATTTGAACATTCGGAGGGAAAATAGGAAATTACTTAATCCGTTGGCCAGAAAGTTTGTGTCACGTAACGTATTTGTTCTCATCGGTGACCAGAAGTTAGTGTAATCCATTACTTAACTTACTCGTATTGGCGAATTAGTCCTATACAATACTTATTAATTACCTATTAAGAGTATAGCATCAAGTTTATTGTACCACAATTTCATTTTACTTACTTATGCCGGTTTTGTTTATTATATTCCATTGCCATTAAAAAAATATCTAAATTGTATTACAGTTTCGCTTATTGTTTGTTTTATAATGTCATAGCCAATGCTGATGCCATTTGTCAGATACTAAGGATGCCTCAAATTTATTAAATAAGTTGCAGCTAAGCCTACGCCCCGCATTTTTGGTACAATCCAAATTATGTACCGTAAATGTATAATTTAAATTCCATTAGGCAGGCATAGGACACGCATTCGAACGAGTGTCTGGAACAGTTCGGGAATATTGAAGCATTTCGGTTCCGACGCGGCACATGCGACACATTTTATTATTAAATTTACGAAATATTATGTCAAGACATTCCAGTTAGGATGTACGTGCGATTTCTCTCGTTTGTCTCTAATTCTTCCTTCTGTTTGGAGATTTCTTGCCTATATATATTATATTCACTATTTATGCGCTAATGGCACACGAAGTATACCTATGTTTTATAGATGAATTTTATGAAAAGCTGCATAAAAAAGCTAACAGGAATGTTAATGACTACAATTTAGTATATGCCTATAACATTTTTATAAGTAGTCAATCAGGAATAAAATAAGTACGCTAAAGTTTTTACGATATACTTTTACTTAAACTTCTAGATTTTCTTGCCGATCTTAGTGCGATACCTCTAGTGTAATATGAACCAAGTTATCTTTTTTAAATTAGTAGACACTACTTAGCCCAGCCACATCTGCCACATCAGAATAATTTTGATGACACGTGTCACGGTCCCGTGTGGCCAAAACCGACCCTTCTGCCGTGTGCTTATTTTGATATAATGCTCGGGCAGACGGCCGGCCCCCAATGGCCCCAATATAAAATTCAAGTTTACGCCCCCCATAGGAATGCGGTATTGGATACATTTCAGTTTCGGTTTCGATGAGTACAGCTTCACCTGAATTATTAATAGCTATTGCAATATCGATTTTTGGACACTATAAATCTGTCATCTAAAAACTGCATATGAATCTGTCAAAACGGGTTATAGAAAATTATTTTGACTTTCTGTCGAATTACTTTGAGTTTTTTAGATTTTTTTAAAATAGCTAATTATATAGTATTATATTACGTCCTAGTGATAGTAATAAAAAATGCTATGCTTGAGTAATCGTATCTTTATTTTTAAAACTTTATTTCTTTTATAAAGCTCTATTTTTTACTATGTGTAAAATAAAATCACTTTATTTACAAAAAACTAGAATATTAGTTATAATAACTATGAGTACATTTTCTACTTACTACATTAAATCTAAAAGTCTAAAAGTTTGAAGAGATTTGGAGAGAATGTAAGAGAAGATTCATATGTTTCGGTTCTGATTATAGTGATTATGTGCAAAACAGAATGAAGAAGTTATACATTGACGTAGTTATTTTGAAAACCGCAGCACATTTTACGGCACGCCCGTCACAATATTTTTACGATTGGAATCGTAAAAATGAGAAGACTTTATTAAATTCAGCTCTAGAACTTGTTCTCAACGGTATTGCGTCGTATTGTGTCGACTCGACTGTCAGATTCCTCTTTTACGATCTTTAGAATCATAAGTACATAGGTATATCCTGTAAATGGAAAAAAACACGTCACGAACAAAGTTTAAGTTCGGCGCAAGTCATCGTACGGAAATTGGTAGTCGTAGTTTTACGACAAAGCATTAAAGCGGTTGAAATCAAAAAAGGATTTATGCAAATGATCAGCGGACAGCTTGATCGCAACGATAAAGGTAAGGATAGTGCGGCGTGCCTCACAACAGCCTTGGAAATGGTCATTCAACTTCTGCAGCTAAAATACGGTTCGATATTCGCATTGTCTAGTAAAGCGATATCGTAGAGATAAGTTATATAGAGCAACGGCAGTAATCTCAGCCAGGTTATGCAGGTATGTAAGTTATTATAATCCTATTGTGTGGCTGCCTAAGCACTTGAGTTACGATTACGAGCTTACGCAGCCCTCTCTAGATCCCAGTTATTAATGTTTGTGTCACGTAAGGTTAATATATCCACGAGATTTTTATTTTATTGCAATACACATTCGATTCTAAGGGCCCTTCTCAGGCTTAATTGCTATAGTAGGTACCATTTTGTAATTATAAATACAGATTATTCAAGGGAATACTTTGAAGCTGTTCTCCTAAATTTCCTTCTTTGTAAATTTTTTTTGTTCAGTCGTCCGTAATCCCAACTTGAACTCCTTGCACTTACAAGTTAAATAAAGCAATCTGATATATCGCTTCCCATTACATTAGCACCGCGTCTCTACTGTGTACGGCTTATCCTCACTCGGGGTGACATTCACATCGCACACTGCGATAAGGACTTGTGTAAATAGGTGTTCAGATTACACTAAGCTGTTAAGAATTTACAGGTCTTGTTATGCTGGGCCAGTTAAAAACCGGACTTTAAGGCATTCACGAAAGCTTTAAGAATCCCGGAGAGGTTCAGCCGGACCAGTCGGGCTGATTAATCACATATCAGTTACAGGGATCGGCTTTCACGTAAGCCTAAGTGTCTAATTGAAGACGTGTTGATTTTCTTCCTGAAAGCAGCGGGGCGATGGGTCGGAAAATGGGAGATCGGAAGATTACGGGGAATCCTGGTGATTAGTTAATTATGGGTTTCAGGGTGTATAATCTACTTACGTTCGGCGCAACTGTATCTACTTTCTGAGGACTTGTTTAAACATTTGCTGTCTTAAACTTAATTTTGTTAGATTCTTTGTTAATTTTGTGTGAGGATGCTGTTACTTATGTATTGTAAAGTTCTAGTACGAGTATAAACCGACAAAACAATTTTGTTCGGTTCCGTTTCGTGGCCTTCCTGGAGTCTCAACCTTTCGAAGAAACTCAGGGATGCCTCGCTCAGCGAATGAACCGTACCATTCGGCATGGAAATGCTGCTAATGCTAGTGTCTTCCATTCAGCAACCAATTAACAGTCAACGAGTTCAATTTTACTCTTATGTATTACCTTTGTTTATGTTATCGGGTACTCATATCTAATAGTTTAATTACTGAAAATAGGACAATCTTAGGAAACGATTTCCACATAACAGAGTGCTCTTTAAGTAACGATAACGATGAACAACTAAATATAAATATTTTTTATTAAAATGTAATAAGGTAGTAATTACTTGAATTGTTACAATAATATTGTAATTGTTGTATATAATAAATGAACAGAAAAAAATAAGGTTAAATTGAAGTTACTAACATATAAATGAGCCGGTTTTTAGACTTACATTCGATTTATGTCATTGATGAGATAACAATCTTATTTGTTCGTCTCTTTAATTTCATAATTGAATAAAAAAATATTCGAAAATGAGACGTAACTAATGAATTAAATATGATGAAGACGCTGTGCTAATTTCTAATATCAATCTATATATTAGAAATTAGCACAGCGTTTTCATCATAATTACTTCATAAACTACGTCTCATTTTCGAATATTTTTTTATTCATTTATGAAAACGAGGACATACATATTTAGTCAAAGATAACTGTGAATATGCATTATTAATTTATTAATTACTTCCTTTACTAAAAGGCCGAAGTACATTTTGAATTAAACATTTTCTTTATAATCAAAATATTTAGTTTCAGCACAGCAGGCTCAAAGAAAATATTATGAAAGAGGTAATAACTACCTTTTGTAAAGGTACTCGAGACGACATCTAAGGAAGTTTACTATTAACAAGTACGGTATAATATACAGATTAAAAGAAAAAATGCGATTAAATTAGCCATAAATTTATATTTTTAATGTAATAAATCATGTTTAAATAAATAAGAATTGTCGGACCCTATACTTGCTTAAAAAATCAAATGAACACGAAACTGCCTTCAAGAGGGTCCCGACTTTCTCCGTTTTAATTTGGCAAACAGACCGGCTTATATATTTGGTATACGAGTAGGTATACGAGTACAATATAACTTTTGAGACAGATTGCATATACAAAGTCATATATTAAAGTAAAGGCTGTAGTCGTGTTTCTATACAAATGTTCTAGTTATTTTATTTTTAGATACTCATTGTAGGCAAAGCACTGAGGCTCTAGTGTAAATTACTTTAGACGTAAAAAAACGTCTCGAACGCGTACGTAATGTTAATTAAGTGATAATGTTATTTATATGGGAAACACTAACGCCATGGTAAAGTAATATTACGTTAAAAACTTACACTCAGGACTCTGTTCCCAAAAGAAGACCCATGTAAACTTCCACAATTCCATGTAAACATACACAAGGTAAGTTGTTCAAATTTGAAATCGACATTAATTAAGGACCTACTTGTCCTATACAGCCGTGGTCTTTGACCGTGATGTAATCCTAGTAACGATTAACCCGAACCATTAATTAATTGTGAAAGGCGACCTTTTTATAAATCGAATCGGGACGCTGCGAATAAATCTTGAAGGAATCCGTTGGTTCTAATTCACTAATTGCCCAGGGTAGCAATTTGTGCGAATATGCTTTTCAATTTAACGGCTCGATTCACCGCGCTTTGTCGAAGGAAAACTTCGATATAAATAGCTGGGAATTTATGATAGTCTGAGTGTTCTACGTGAATTTGCAAGGAACATCTATCGTGCTTTTCCCACGGAGCCTAGGCTCTCGGAATAAATCGCCGTGTGATATTCTATGCATAGTATTTAACGTAGTATTTGAAGAAATATAGACTCAATCAATTTACATAGCTACTCGTATCCAATTAAAGAGGCAATGTTAACAATTATTTAAATTACAAAAATTAAATTTTGTTTGGATTAACCGAGACTAGTAGAAAATTGGGCACTTATAAAAATTGTAAAATACAGTAATTTACCGTCCACTAGGATCATATTCGTAATCTATGCAGGCTACACTGACTGATTTAGGTTTTTAAGGTCACGTGGGCATCCAATAAAAGGATTATTTGAGATAAAAACGGTGAGGTTTGAAATTTGTAAAATAAATATGCACTAAATATACGATAAATATATGGTACTACGCACTAAATTCTGTTCACCGTTGCACTTTTGGTGGTAAGGGAAAATAACCCATGAATTTATCTTATCACACATAATACTGTCAATTACATTACTTAAACTGGAATATAATAATTTACATTTAAGGTGTCGTAAAGTAGATTAAAGATTAGGATCTTTACAGCCTCTTTGATGATTTATGCTCATGGGCTGGACTAATGGCAGTTTATCAGCATTGCGATACAAAGAGGAAATGTCACCAGCATTCTTGGTACAATGCCTCAAGGGTTTTTTATTAGATTTAATGCACTAACTAGTTAAGTACTCGTAATTTTCATAATATTGTTAAATATAACAATTTGAAAATAGAATATGTTCCGTTTCTGTCAGTCGATGAATGTTTGATTCTTTCAACAAGACTCAGTCTACACTGTCAATCGAAATGTATAGCTTAAAAAATAAAATAGAAAAGAAGATAACACCGAATAAGAGTTTATCTTAGTGTTGCTGATCCACGTGGGCGCGCCCCCTTTCTCACAGTACTTACTTCAGTATATTGCATTCATGCATTACAATATAATATTCTTGAATTATAAAAATATAGGACACATTTCTTTTAAAGACTATCTCCTAATACTTTACAACTTAAAATCTGGATAATTTAAAAAATAATTTACACAATGTTTTGGATTTTATTTCTCATATCTGACAGACAAAATGACAACTTTTGCTACAAAACGAGAATTCCATCGGCATCGGGTCTATCTTGTCCGTTATGTTTGTTTACGTAACACAGTAGGTATGTGGCGTGCGGTATGGCCCGCTTGAGCGACAGACCGTTTCGATTCACTCTCGATGGCCCGATGCATCAGACGTCTGCCTGTACCGTGAAGGACGTTTGGAGACCTCGGGTTAGGTAATTAATGTGATATATGGAGTTCGTCTTACGTCAGGCTAGTAATTGAGATCGGCAGAACGATAGGTTGATGGGCGAAGCTCCGGAAGGGTTCGCGTTTGTTTTACACCGTAGACATAAGATCAGAAGAGCATTAGTGACTATCCGTCGTACCAATGATATTTATGATGTCTAGATTACTGATAGCTACCATTTACGAGTCATGCACTAACGAATACTTTCACATTGGCGCCTATGTATTTGAGGTTGATACAAAAGCGTTCGACTCGATGAACTTAATCGTATGGGTTTCCTGTCTCTATGTGCCATTTGCTCGTTTATTGATCGTTTTGCAAAGTTTTTATACCTAGACGTCAGCTTTCATATTTATCCTTCTACTAATATTGACTGCGACTACACACAGTGTAAAACTACTTTGTAAAGGACAATATTGATAGACATATCGGTTTTTTATAGCAAGGTACATATTTAAGTTAATAACATTTATAATCAATGAGCATAAAATTATTCATGATGTTACTATGGTTTTACTTTATTGAGGAAAATATGCTTGCACATAGCCCTTTATGGTTGATATGAGCACGGTAGGTATAGATGAGTGTGAGTACACAAAAAATAATAATTATATGTTATGGTGAGGAGTCTCACTTAGATTATAGACAGAGAGAATCGTACTGTCTTGTTCTTATACTACTACTAACCCAAAAAAAATGGTATAGTTGTTCGTCTATTGCTATTTGGTTTGCGAGCCTTTAACTCAAGACATCAATACTTCTTTACACACAGTTATGTAGGTATATACATAACTGTGTGCATTTTATACTTATTATATTTGCATATTACAATAAATACTTACTTAGTTTAAGTACACATAGATTAGCGACCTGACGTACCTGGAAAAAAGAAAATCAGTTAAAAATTAGATTATGGATTATGTTTTTTTCTGTATCAGAATAAATAACTGTCTCTGAATGTTTATGTGTCTCATTTTTCTAAACCATTAAATAAGTACGAAACAATGTAGATAAAATGGCGAATTGAAAGTCTAGTTATCGACTTTTTGTTAATTTCGTAGCCTATTCAATTATTTTTCATATGAATAATTTAACAAGTTATCTCTAGTATTTCCAGCAGTTACAAGTCAAGTACAAAACTAGTTCCAAGTAGAGCCTGCTCCAGGCAAGTCGAGTGTGTTTGTAACGGGGACTCGAGTAATTTGAGCTCCGCAAATAGCCCCATTACAAGGTTCTCAGACCGGCTGGGAGTCGACAGCGAACAATTTTACATCTAGTAATCATTTTATTTCATTTATACTATAGTCACCAGCTTTTTCACCTTACCTATCGATAGAACTATTTTCCATCTGAATTCATTTATTGTAACCCATGGATAAATTGAAAGTTAAATATCTTTTCAATTCTTATACGAGTTTTGAATAAGAAAATTTTATACAACGTATTTTACATCTAGTAATCATTTTATTTAATTTATACTATAGTGACCAGCTTTTTTACCTTACCTATCGACAGAACTATTTTCCAACAGAATTAATTTATTGTAAGCCATGGATAAATTGAAAGTTAAACATATTTTCAATTCCTCCACGAATTTTTTAATAAGAAAATTCTATACAACTTCCAGGCCCAGTAACTGCGATGGGAGTTGTCACATCACAAAAAAGGAAACCTGCATAATTTATGTTAAGCAAAACCGTTCAAGGCAATTGAGTTTTGTTAATTGGGCTACTACCTAATATTTTATTACGAATTAATTTATATTATTTAATTAATTTATAATATTATTAAATTACTATTATACGTATCTGACTACTTTAGTTAGTTAGTAGACGCGTTCAATAAAATCGATGTGTGATATGCAAGTGTCGTTGTTGACACGTACTCGGTATACGTGAGCATAATTTCAATGTGATAAATGTTCCGTAAAAAATGTTGCTGTTAATTCCAGCTAGCCTCAGGTTATTTTATTTTATTTATATAACAGCTCTCGTCGATAACGCGTATTTGAGACAGATTTCGGGATCACATATTTACCGGATCACCTAGAGCGTCGGAATCGTGTAGCAACACGAATACACGAACTCCCTTACCATGAGTTGTGACATTGAGGTTTTCGATAACGAGTATCGAGTTTACTATCTGTACATCTCGCTTGTACAATTGTAGTGCGAACGAGATGCACAGATAGTATACTCGATACTCGTTATCGAAAACGTCAATGTCACAACTCATGGTAAGGGTACAGGACAACACAAAGGGCACAAAAGCAAAGCCCCGTTCCGTGTCCACTAATCTATGAGTCTATAAAGTTGGAAGACAGAAAGGCCTCCCCTGCGGAAGCAACAGTACATTTCGTACCAAGTTTCTGCAGCGAATTGGAAAATTGTATTTAATTATTCAAGAAATTTTGAATAATACTCTTGGATAAAACCAGTGAATCCAATTGAATTCCAAACTTATCTTGAATAGAGAAATGTTATGATTTTAATAGGAAACTGTTATTCTGTACGAATTTGAACGGTCAGGGTGAGATAATTAACGATTAACACGTTTCTAATCACGTTTGTGATTAGAAACGTGTTAATCGTTAATTATGTTTAGTCACTCGCGCGACATGTTTCGGAGAACATAGGCCTCCATTTTCAAGCTCCGGGTGTGGTTAGTATTAGATTGTGTAACAAAAACCTATAACATTTGCAGCCGCAGTTTTATAGTTATAATTTTGCTTTGCTGGTACTGCTGTTTGTATTTGTACTCAAAACATCGATGTTATCATTTGTTAAGCATTTTCTGAAACCTCTCATCAGTCATCATCGGTCAAATGACATAGTTCTCGTTTGTGCAATTTAAGTGAGAGAAAAATATTCGATTTTGGAACGTGGTAAAATATCTTTCATATTCATAGAAACATCACTGCACAACGATATACCAAATTGAGTATGTGGAAACGTCACTTCAAATAAAAAGTCTCAGTAAAAGTACCGTTTAGAAAATAGGCACATCATCACATCAAATTTGCAAGTGTCGGTAAAATTACATTCTAAAATTACATACAAAATGTCGCTGTAAAATGGAAACTCGTAATGTAGATATACGACGCTCGTAAAACCGGTTTGGCTGGATGCAAATCGAATCCGAAACTACAGAGCAAAATGTGTCTTATGACATACAGGTTAATGAACAAAACGTGTTACATGGGGACAAAAGGCGACATGTCTTGGGGTAGAAGTTAAAAATAGTATTAAGTATCACTTAATTAAATAGAAGCCTTTGGTAGCGAAACCTTAGATAACAGTCTATTGCTATCGGGCCTCAATTGCAATTACAGTTTTGTGAGGAAACTAGAGAAGTTTTACGTGCATTTGAAACTTTCCAAATAATTTCTTTCAAAGATTGCTACAATCGTGCAGGAACTATAAATTTCGAGATCAACACAATATCATAAAGAATCGGTCGTGGTCTAGTGATAACACATATAAATATCAATGGATATCCGTTTTATCCGTTTCAGAAGTTTATCTAACCATTAACAGACATTATATGTACCGTTGCAATTGAGTTGACATATGATTACAGTTAAGGGTACAATTTGGGCGATGGTAAAAGATAGTGGTCAAATTCAAATCTTGGGATGATACTGCTGCGGTGCGCGCATACCGGCATCAAGTAAAACGCTAGGAGACCGTGTAAAAATGTTTAGACATATGTAAGTTTAAGATTAACAAGATATTTAGAAATTCTGAAACTGCGACTCTCGAAACTGTTTGTTTCTTGAGAATATCATAAACCTGTATTCAGTATTTGATTTTTTTTTAATTATAAAGGATATATTTCGATTACACGGAATCGTATAATTCCAAACATCAGTTGGTCATTCTTGTAAAAAAAAAATAGAGGTCGCAGTTAACGCACTTTTCACAAGGAAGGTTAATGCCAAATAGAGCCGTCGATCGACGGAAATCAAAGCGTCGCGCTGTCACGACCACGACGCGTTATGAAAAGACTCGTTCATCATAATTTATCATGTCTACCCCAAAATCCCGTGAAAAGGCCTTCGCTTTTGCAAATTCCTCAGTTATTTGCTATTTCACTACCGAAAGGTGTGTGTACACAGAAATAATATATTTTATAGGTATATAGGTAAATACATACATCTTAGGCTGACTGTTTAGACATTTAATGTAATGTGTGCAAGTATGAAAACGCAATGGTGTCAACAGATTCTTACTATCAAACTTGAACATTTTATTCTACATTATTTTATTACATAATAGTAATAAAATGTCTCCTCCACCAGCCCGTCTCAGTCCACTATTATGCAAAAATTAATTTCCTGTCCAGGTACGGAGAGTACTTTTCGAAATGAAAATTAATTTTCGTTTCAGAAAATATTTCGTGCATGAAATATTGTAATGAAATGATAAATTTGTAGTTGTTAGGAAAGTTTGCCGCTCTAAATTACATTCGCCTGCCTGCTCGGTTTTAATATATACGTACAAAATGAATACTCGCATGTATTTATTTAATAAAATAAGTAATCACCTTGCTGGAAAGAAACTAGAGATCTTTGGGAGAGTCTGTGTCAATAAAAAAACCGACCAAGTGCGTGTCAGACTCGCGCACTGAGGGTTCCGTAGAAACCTCTTTAATTGCTCCAGCTTAATGGTATAAACCTGAGTATTTGATATAAATTTCAATTGAATACCTCGACGCGTTCATGGGGAAAGTGGTAATAACTTTAAAATTATTAAAATTTTTATTGTATGATGTTACTAAAAATGTATGGTTGTTCGTGCGTTGCTTGCGTTGTTATTTTTCCTTTATCTGTGCTATGACGTTGCTGCGTACCAAATGTCAACGTAATGAATAACCTATGTCTCCCGATGCCGAGTCACGCCCGATTTGCATTACACGGCTAAGTCACGAACACATGCCAGTGGCTCAACAATCCTGTACGTTACTGTAAATTGTACAATGCCTATCACCCGTGCATAGCCAAGGATCGTTATTTGATCTATGTTGAATGTTGACTTACGAGCAAGTCGGGACCTCGGGCGCAAGAGAGCTACACAGTTAGGGAGCAGAGCCGGTTCCGATTGTATACCATCTGTCACGGAAAGTGGAATCGAAGGCTTAGTAGGACCAAACCTAAGTGCACTCAGAGACCTTTTAACTGTCTCCGTAGTCTCGTCCGTTTTTTTTACATTAGAGAAGTACGAGTACAAATAACCATCACATCTGCCGATGGTTCTTTATTTCAGCCACCTTAGAGATATATCTGATACTAAAATAAGTTTATTTGGATCAATTATTTAAGACATATGCTAAAGAAAATAAGAAGTATATGTATTCGATTAGCTGGTCCTGGTAAAGGTTTTTTTGTTTGTATACCACATAATGTATGTTGAGCTTGCAGTTTGCAGTTTAATGAATACCTATAACATCATACCTACATATATAGGTATATATATACCTTTTTACGACAGGTCTGGTCTAGTGGGTAGTGACCCTGCTTATGAAGGTGGAGGCCTTGGGTTCAAATCCTATTAAGGACATTTATTTGTGTGATGAGCACAGGTATTTGTTCCCGAGTCATGGGTGATCTATATATTTGTATGTTTGTTATATATATAT
This sequence comes from Grapholita molesta, assembly GCA_022674325.2. Lineage (NCBI taxonomy): Eukaryota > Metazoa > Arthropoda > Insecta > Lepidoptera > Tortricidae > Grapholita > Grapholita molesta. The sequence goes on from CP053126.2 coordinate 9,717,161, forward strand.
TTAACTGAGTGCCACAACACAAGTCTTCTTGAGCTTACCGTGGGGCTCAGTCAATTTGTGTCCTGTAATATTTATTTCTTTAAGTACAAGCCGTGCTAAGTATTGGTAAGGGCTCGCGTATAATAATTTAATTTACTCTAAATATATTCGAGTACTTTACTGACTTGTATTAATACTCGTATACCTCTGGCAGCGCCATGTACCTTTAATAGTTACACTGATAATAGATTATCTCACTTAGTGAGCTTATAATCTCACTGTATACACACTGTAGATTTAAAAAAACCTTAATTTGCTTAAGATAACGGCCACTGTAATATAATATTCAATTGTAAAAAACCGTCTAGCCTTTATTTACCTTGTAGCAGTAAATGAACTTTCTCCTTCAATGGTCCAGTTCAATATTACTTTATGTACATGACTTTTTAACTTAAAGTCATTCCATGATAAAGATTTAAGAGGATTTACAAAATTATAATAATACGATTTGTTTCGATTTCCATCAAACAAGACCATTAATGGCATACGCCATACTCCATTTAACTATTGACACCTTTGTCTTATTGAGTATGCTTCACAAGCGTTATTTTAGACGTAGCCGATATTGTGAGACCTAGGACCCTGGTTCCTTATAGTTATTACTGTACGCGAGTTTTCATGCTACTGGTTAGCTAAGAAACAGCAACAGCATTCTCATTGCATCATCTTTTATGGAATACCCAGCTTAGCTCGCCGCGGATAGCTATTACTTGGATTTATATTTTCAATTTCAGTGTGTGGCATTTCAAAGGAATTGATACCGAAAGAATAGGTCTTAATGCTCTATGAGTTAAGCCCCGAAATAAAGTATCAATAGTTATATTTATTTATATAAGAGCATGGTTTTAATTACTGATACGCTGATTTTGTACGTATCTTGACTTTATAGTGAAAACGGTGTAAGCGTAAGCTGACTTTAAAGTAAAGGAGCATAGCATAAAGTTAAACCGGGATTAAAATATAATTACAAAAGCACTGAACGTGACGAAAATTATGAGACCGCTACCTATTTAAACAGTATAATAATGTACTACAGAGTTACTTGAGGCAAAAAATCTTTAAGTATCCAGGCGTCAAAATATATTATATTATGTTTTCTATTTATACACTATTTCTGTTTTACAAAAACTATTTCACATTTTACTTTAGAAGGGTTGAACCTTGTTATATCTTTCTGAGAAACACTTAAGTACTGTACCCTCAGCATGAGTGTGAAATTAAGGTTTTCGATACCGAGTATCGAGTTTAGGTACTATCTGTACATCTCGCGTGTACTATTTTAGCGCGAACAAGATGTACAGATAGTAAACTCGATACGCGTTATCCAAAACCTCAAAGTCACAACTCATGGTAAGGGTACTGGTCCCGAGACGAGATAAGTACTTCATCAAACTTAGGTACCTATTTAAAAATATAACTATTAACAATGACTGAATTAAACGTTTTATGTTGTTAGCCATATTGCTCGTACAATTTCTGAGTATTCGTGTATGTCTAATGTGCATGAAATTTTTAATGTTCACGGTCAGCGGAGTTCATGGTCTCGTGTGCCGGCCACTTGTACCTATTCCAAAATAAGCAATTCTGCTAACTGGAAATATTCAATGTAAGAAACGCAAGATGGTAGTTTCAATTTATTTGTGATAATGTAATTAAAAAAAATTACATATTGGCATATGCCAGTTGTAAATGTTTACGGTTTTAAAATTAGTTTTAAGAGTTTTATTTTGAAATATAGAGTCAATATTATTTATATCTGGTCTAGGTGGAGACGGTGTAAAAAACCGCAATAAAAAAAGTATCTCAGGGTAAGACTCTGGAACGTACTGAGCGATGTGTGTGAAAAATTTCATTCATAACAAAAGAACGTCGCTGAGCGTATAGTTACTACCCTGGCCTTGGGACCGACCGCCATGGGGCCCTTGAACCAAGCTTACTTAACATTAAATTCTTGCGTCGCGTGATTACTTTTCTCACCAAAACTATAAATAAAAACTAGAATAAATATAAACCTTATCTGATAATATATTAGTATAATCTAAATTAACTTTTGAGACTATAGTCGGCAAATCAAGTAAACAGAAAGTTCCCAGGCCCCGCAACGTAAGAAAAGCCAAGTGGAAATATCTAAAGTATATATACACTTAACACATTAGACTTACCAATAACAAATTTACTCTGGTTAGAGCATAATACCTAAACTCCGTTTAGTTAATAGTTTTTTACCTTATATAGTTTCTGTAACGCAATGTTTACTCTTTTCTAATCCGGCGCACGACATTTCTAAATTCCCTTTCATTAGGTTCCAACGAAATACGTTTAAGGACTGAACAAGATAGAGAAACGCACACTATGCCGCAGAAATCTTAAAAGGGCACGCAGACAGACGGCACGAATGGTTTTGTACAGTGCGCTAAAATAATTATCGTGTTCATAAACTTATTGCGCAATAAAACCGTAGCAATGTTTAAAGTCGATATTCTAATAGCAACACTGCTTAAATAGTTGCCAGCCAAGTTGACAAAGCCAAAGGAGACACACAGCGGCGCTACCGCGAATAAGGATATTTATAAATTTCGGACGATTGTTTCTGTTACTTGGAGTAAAAGAGTAAAATGCCCGCGGTATCGGGCCAGGTTGTGGGTTATACGGGTTATACCTCAGAGACTATTTCACGCACCCTTTGTCACAGCGCAAACTTTATGAAAAAAAATCTTGGAAGGACTCTATATACCTACCTATTGATTTAGAATCCTGTACCTATCTGTAATAAGTTTAAAGTGTAAAAATTTGATAAGTTGCACCGATAAGAACATAACAAATTATATAAGCCATCCATGAACAAATATATGCATGACAAAAGCTGTGGTCTATGAAGCATTAACAAAACGTATTGGTCTCTAGTTAAATCCAAATTATTTATTAGAAAAAAACCGTTATAATTAGATAACTTACTCGTAGAATTCTTTCACATATTTATTTCTAGCGGGATATTTTTTACCAATAGAATTGATGAACCGGATTCCTATTTGAAAGGGTAATTAGTCTAATATTAAGATGGTCATTAGTGTGAAAAGACATAAACCATTAATTATTTAATGAAGTCATTTAGAAAGAGACTCTTTGTAGTCCTTAAATTCACTGATATTAATTTAAAATTTTCAATCAATGCCCTTCTATTCGATATGAATTTTCAATTCAAACTAGGCTAGACGCTATGAGCACTGTGCATTATAATTATATCCCTTAAACTGTTATACTCCTAGATAACTAGATAGATAGATAACTTTTTATTACAAAATAATAACGTGTACAGAAAGGGTAGATGCAAAGGCGAATTTATCCCTTTAAGGACTGAACTGTACCACTAGTACACAACAGCACGCCGACTCTTTCATTAAATTTTCAAGTTAGTGCAAATTTGGTAGCATGAGCGGTTCACCAAAGCTGCTTGGAGTTCTTACCACTTGACTTGGCTGGGAAATGAGCTCGGCCCCAAAGATTAATTAAGTAGCAACATTTTTTATGTTGTCTGTGCAAATACACAAATTCTTAGACAGCTTGGTCATTAAGCATTTACCATCATACATTTATTAATAAACTTAGCAAACGTACAATATTTTTTGTCCCTTTCTAGCATAAAGAAAAAAAGACCAAGAAGATTCTCAACAGCATATTATGTTTGACAAGCGTTTATGAATATAATCCATTATAGTGGCTTATACGAAATATGTTGAAAATTAAAGGTTTTCGCTTGTTAAATAAAATTTTGACACTTCGGTCGGTCTTTGTGTGAGAAAAACAAGTGTTCATTCAAAAGACAGTTTGTTTTGGTTGCTCTTTGCAAATAGACGAGACACTAAGCTCTTGAATAAACTGTATTGCGGTTGCCTTTGGCTCACTTTTATTATCATTATAATATGCGCGCGTTTCCTGCCAACATACAAAGTTCAGGCCCGGTACCGCGAACATCGATGTTCGTATATTTCGAGCATCTTTCTCTTTTACTGCAAAAGCGTCATGAGAGTGACAGAGACATTCGTCCGAAATTCATGAATATCGTTTTTAGCGGTAGCGCCGCTGAAAAACAAGGTAACAAATAAAGAGCTACAAAAGAGCTTGTATAAAAGGGAGCGTCTTCTAAGACCAATCTCGTGTAGATTTTAACCCCCGACACCAAATGAGAGGAGTAATAATAAGTATGATCAAAAAAATCGGTTTAACCTTTTTATTTCACTGTTGTTACTTTACGTGCGACTTATTTGATTAATATAACTAACATAATAACTGTAATCCTTTTAACAGATCGTAATCCGTTATTGCTTCGTGACGAACTCAGAGCCCAACAAATATCTAATATTGATCGCTTGTGCAAGATTTCGTTCAGTAGATCGTGTTTGTTAACAAAAAGTGGCAGGTGTGACAAGGGTCCGTCCAAGGTCGGCCTAGCGTGAGGGACACTGATCGACTTTGTAGACTTTGACTTCCATGGGTAAGGTTGATTTTAAAACCTCACATCTTTATATACTCTTTACTTCTGATAAAAACCTAAAAGTATATGATACAAGGTTTAGTTTAAAGACAAACTTGAGAGCCCGATATGAATTTGATACAGAAATTATCTCATCTATAAACTCAAATGATAAAAAAGCAATGCTCCTTCGGCACTTTTGTAGTGTCTATATAAAAAAACACATTCATTATTTCATTGGCATATGGGTCATGTGTACGCGTCTAGTCTAGTGACGGCTTATCGGTATTACGAACAAAGCTGTATGCATTATTGTTTGACGTTTCTATTATTTGGGCAATCACACAGTTCCAACTGTTGTGATTGCAGCTATGGCTTAGCATGACGATTATACCATTACGATTTCCTAATTGTAATGGTATAATGGTTGGGAGTGTTTACATGATTTTATATTGTCTTAATCAATATCTTTAATTACCAAAGTATAAATCAATTGCCTGATTACCAATATTGTTCACTAACGCTTACATATTATTGTTTATTGTTTACATATTATTATATTATTGTAGTTTTATATGCATATCGTTTGTGCAAATCTAGTGAGTATGGTAGTATTAAAAATTTTCAAAGGAGCTTTAAGACAATTATTTAAAGATTAATTGTAAAAAGTTCGTTGTTAAATGTGCGTTTTATGTCATTCTGAACTGAAGTTACCGCGACTATTTAGTATATTTTGCAGATATAAGTACTACTTATTTATTAGATAATATTTGTATTTTTAGATTAATTATGCGTCGTGTTACTTTTGTTTTTTTACGTATACTACTGTTGATAATGTGATGATTACTAAAATATGAAACTTTAGTTTGAATGTGATATTCTTTCGTTCTATTTCGTGTCTACTTGTCTAGTCTTATAACTATAACTTAGAGATAAGGTAAGAATAATGCTATAAGTTTCTACTCATAAATCACTAAAAAACTTAAAAATTCTGAAGTTTAAAGTACTACTTTTCAGACAACTTGTCGCCTTTCAGAACTTTTGTAGTTCCTCCGTAATCTCCGGGGTCGGCTACCGCTACACATTTTCGTTCTTGTGTAAGTATTTAAGAATTCAAACTTTTACGTTGTTTGTTTGGCAGTAATTACGCAGTTTAATTCAATTTGACTGCCTCGTTGTCTAGTAGGTAGTAGGTACCTACTGCCTAATCGAATCCTGCCAAGGTATAGTGTTTATGATATATGTTTCTTCCCGGCTTATGGTTTTTAACTATGTAATTCAAGTATTTGTAGATATTATTTTATTTAGGAGGTAAACGAGCAGACTAATCACCTGACGGTGAGCAATTAGCGCTGCCCATGGATCTGCAACACTAGAGAGGCCACAAGTGCACTGCCCGTTTTGAGTACGCCCGTCTCTTGAAGGTTTGAAGTTCTTATCGATACAGAATATATGTGTCTATCTATTATATAAGTACTTATATCATCGTCAAGAACCTACAACACAAGCCTTATAGCCCTTATAGGGCTTACTGTAGGACTAGGTGGATTTGTGTAAAATACAGTATGTTATTTTTTTGCTGCCAGTCGGTCGTTTAAAACAGTTCGTTGTCTTCAAAGTGCTCGAACGAAACGCATCATTAGGTTTTAAAGTTTTTACATCAATTGCAGCTGGTTACAAAGGTATGTTAAAGTTATAATAATATGTTTTAGTCTCCTAAAAGTTTTAAGTAAGAAAATGAATGGAGGAATAAATGGGAACGCCTCATTGGTTACAAGTGTACCTCTGTCTGAGCGTTTATTAAATGAAACTTGTAAAATTATGAATTTTACTTAGATGCTCAATTAATATACATATTACAGGCATTATTTTAACCAAAATGAATCTAAATGTGTAATAAATAAACAAGTCCTATTGAACCTAAACCAACATAATAGGAAAGTTTCTATATTCAGTTTTAAAAAATGTAGCCAACAAACTTAGTTACGTAAAGAGTTCTTGTCATTAACATGAATGTACACATTTTTGTATTCATTGTTTAGTTTAATTTTCGTATATTTGCTCTTGTAAGCACCGCCTACACCTTCTCTGCTTTGCCTTAAGGTTGACTGGTAGAGAATGCCTTTTGACATTAAGTTCACCTTTTGTAATTTAAGATTTTTGCTTTGTGCTATAAAGTCTAAGTAAATGTAGTAGAAAACGTCTAGGTTTACACCTTTAGACTGTACCTAACCGTAATGGCCATTAGCACAACCACTTTCCGATCTTGCATCAGACTAAATGCACTTCCCGAACTACCGAACAAAGTTTATAATGTTCCTCCAAAAACTTGTTTGTACAACTTGAAGCAAATGCCGATATACTTTAAACCTTATTACAATGGAGAAAGACATAAATGTTTCGATTTATATTGGACGTTGACTGTATAAAAGTTCTCTCAGTTCTAAATTGATCCAGAATAGTTTCATAAATTGCGGAACTGGTCAGCCGGACAAGTTAGTTTTAGAACAATTGGAATAGCTAAATAGTTAGGTTCAGTTGGACTAATGCAAATCAAATGTTAGGGAACTATTGCAATTAGGTCAAATTTTCACATTAAGCTAACAACACTGTGTACGTAACACTAACATATAGAGGTGAGGCAATGCCTGTACAACTATAAATCTATTAGCCTGAAATCAAAATGAGACAATGTTAGTTAGTTATCTAAATGTTGTTGCTCCTCACAGGCAAGCCACAAGGAAACTCTTATATCAGTTTCGATACGTGCCTCTCATATGTATTGTATTGGCGCTAAGCTCCCACTTTACTCCTACTCGATCCAATCAAATCTTCCTCGCCACTGACCCACACAAGAACTTATTATCATGTATCTCGAGCCTCGATCGTTGTTGCTATAGTACAGGGTTATCTGTTTTAATACAGATTACAGATTTCCATTTGTAATAGAGATTGTTTTTAGGATTGCACGTAGACTATGTTTACAATCTTGCTATTTTGTGTTACTTGGGAGCAAAATTAAAGTATAATAATAAAAATTGTTAACGATTGATGAATGGAGAATACACCTTTTCGGACAAGACTGATTCCCGGACATCAACCCGCTGCTCTGTCAATTAAGATTGCGCCCTCCGCTATTCCTCACATGCGCCTTATAGAGGGGTAAGTATCGTAAGTATTCATTTCTTAAATACGGCATCGAAGTCCCAATTTATATTCGGAATTTATCCAATTGCAGGGAAAGTACGTAAACTTGATGTTGTAACGACTAACTTCCAAGTTCTAGAAATATTAAGCCCGTTTAAAGCCAAGAGAAGCAACGGATTTTCTTGAAGGCTGCATAATACTGTAATCATCGCGTTCTGTAGCACATGTGTGTATAAGACATCTATGTTACATTCGTAATGTTCCTATTCGAAAGTTTCTAGCATAGCAGCTTCTCTAAGCGTTATTGGCTTGTCCCGGAATTCGCATAATAATAACAACACAAGAACTATTTCAGTATGTAAGTGTGCGAAGCAAACGACCTTTTGCGAGGACACTTAATGTTTCTTTTATGTATGCTACGGAGACGATACTTCAATCGATTGTAGTTATCATACCAATTCAATATTATTCTCGAGTACTTATGGGATTCCCACAGCCCAGAAGTCTATAAAATACCTTTTATTTTTAACATTTTGTAAACAGCTCATAATTGCAATTATTTGGGGTCGGCTAAAGGATACACATTAGTGACAATGCTACAGATATATGTATTATATCATACCATACATAATTGCTCGTTTTATTATTGATTTGAAAAGATACATAATTTATCACATACCATTGTTAAATGACATCATGGCATATTCTGAATTAATTTAAAACTTTCATCTGATACACAGCCGGGCAAGAATAATGCTGGATATTTATCAGTGTTCCATTGTATAAGGAACGTTATACTACCAAAGCGGTATAACTAGTGTTATTAAACCACATAACGCCACAAGACTTTAGTATAGGAGTTTTCCAAAATATCGAAGCATTATTGTTCCCGCACATATACTATCTCCACAAGTACATTTTTTTATCAACTTTCATAACATCCAATTCAATGCAATTCACATAAGCCTCAAAGGTGAATGTTACCTTCCTTCATTAAGGCAGTATATAAAGGTGTTAATTGCTCGCTGGCCGAAAACAAGCCCATGGGAAATATAACGCAGCTGTGTAACAGTTAGAGCGACAATAAAGCTTGTATAGCTATTCTATTAGTTTTCAATGGAGACGGTAACTGTCATATTAATTGCTTTTGTAAAGATAAATAGTGTTGCGCCATGTGTATATCAGTGTCGGCTTTAATATTTGCGTGGCGGTGATTATGGTATATACTATATATCGGTGGCGGCGCGCCAATTTTTTTCTTAGGCAAGACGGAGCCGACATGTCTTAGCCTTCTCGAACCCGAGGAAAACCGTTGAACTGCAGTAAAGCTAGTCAAGCCGGCGGGAATCGGCTTGTATAAACGCGCCACCACTACTTTATATCTACCTAAAATTTTTATGCAAATCTATATAAAGTGACTTGTCAAATGATCCTTTGCATTTCTCGTACACATATTTACATATGTGTTGCCAGAACCATAAGATAAGACGCTTTCTTGTTATTACTATTTAAATAGTTTAGTCTAATTAGTAATTACATAGGTATACGCATAGGGCAAGGGAGTCTGAAACAAAACGCTATAGAACTTGGTATTTAATATTCAACACGGGGAACTTAACACTAAACTGTCTTCCCGGTACTTCTCATATGCATTCATTAATAATATATGAGTAGCTAGACGCGACAGCTCGAATGCATCCAAGTCGGCAATGTGACAGTGCTTTGCATATTTAACGAAATACCTACTTAAGAGAATGTACGAGTCTGTACGAAAAGAAGCTCTAACAAGTATAAGTAGGAGATAGGAGAGAGGGTTTTCTATTTTTTTTTCTACCATGTACATTTACATGGTAGAAAGAGTTTAGTACAGAGAGTAGTTAGTACAGAGTTTTATTATTTTTTTCAACCGCTCCATCCTACCGCAAATCCATACTAGCGAAAATTACTTGAGAAAATCTTCTGCAATAAATCTTTTCGTTACGATACCACGCAACCAAAACGAGGGCAACCTATCGGAGGCGTAGATGATGCCTATAACTTGTTTTCGGACGTGGAATGTCGGTTTGTGTCTTCAAAATATTCCATATCGTGTCAGATAATATAAAACTTATCTATGAAGCAGAAGAAAACAAATCGTCTAATCTAATACCCTATCGATTTCACGTACAGGTATGAAGATGTACAAAGAAAATGGATTATAAACAATATCGGAAAAATACGTTGTCATAACTAGGTGTTGCAGCTGCCGGTACAGTTGCATGACCTTAAACTAATTAATTACACGCGTCCCTTTATGTTCCTTCTACATATTCATACTTATAAGGTAGGTACATGAACGACGGCCGGCCGTCGCGGTTCGGTGCGTGAGAATCCCTCGATTCCGAAGTCTTTGAGGCATCTGAACTATCTTTAACAGGTCATGGGTAATGGCCACACTCCGTTCCCTTCTTCCATGATTTAAGGAACATTTAATTGAGCAATTAAACATCTTTTTACCGATCTAAAGTCACTTTGTGGTACCTACTGAAATAGAAAGGTAGATTTATTTATTAATTTAATTTTTATTGCCTTGCATTGCCCAAATGCCTAATGTCATTCTCTTAATCTCTACCAGTCAATGATTGGACGAAACAGAGATGTTTGCAGTGGCGCAAAGCGAAAAAAGTACTTAAGGGTGAAATACACAAATGTTATAGTAAAATATGTATATATGAATAAAATATACTACCACATAATTATTACAAATTTGAAATTATAATGATGCACGCTATTATTCAAGCTCTTGTCTCAGCAGGTGCTTACGCACCATCCGCTTGAAACTTGAAAGCAAACTTACTTTGGGAAACTTACTTATATATGTGGTAGTCCACATGGAAAGGTACCTTAGGGCGGGGTGTTTGACGCTTACGTTGCAAAGTGTCACATTAGTATGGAAGCATCATTAACAATAGCGTAAGCGCCAAACACCATAAGGTAGCCTTTCCGCATATATATAGAGTTCGAAGAAACCAAACCTAAATTGAGATTTGAAATAAAGCCGTCTTCTACTGCTAGCGGAGCGGACTCATTAATTACTCGTTTTGACTTTCACGGCTGGTGTCCCTCGCTACAATAAACAGCATATAAGTACGTTGCCAGCGATGAACTTCAAACGGAGTCATTAATGAGTCCGCTCCGCTCGCAGTGGAAGGCGGGCATTAGAGCGACTATGGCACGGTACCATGTAAAACTGTGTCGCAATAAATAAAACAAGCTCACTACATATAGCTGCTCCATCATACTAACCTAATTCTAGTTATTAACTTAAAATTAAAAGTGATAGAAAATGTATGTCAGAAATTTCAGCAGCTTATCGGCGGGTAAGAGGCAGCTGAAGTTCTCAACACGTTTTCAAGTATGGCTGACGTTCTATCGTGTAACCCTAACAGTTATTAGGAGAGATTTTCTCTGCCAATCAGCACACATTTTTCCTCGATCCATAATGTAATTATCAACTAACGACGTAAGTAAGAATCGAATAAAAAAGTTACCGAATTCAGCGGGAAATCGGGCGATGTAGTCTCCAGGGACAGATTTGTCTCCGCAACCTTTGCCGAATGTCTCGACCGCTATTTGTACAATATCCCACGTCCCCGGATAAATGTTAGAAGCACTTACGAATGTTACTTTTTTAGACACTGTGATACGTCTTGTGAAAGAAATGTTTATAAGAATGTGTGCAGAGAACACGCCTGTGTGTCATGTAAGGCCGGTATGTCTGATCTGACTCAAATAAGAGGTTCATTTACCCCATTTTAATTTTCCACTACTGGCAAATGAAATTTTGCAGATACCTCTATAGATATAAAAATTAAGTTAATGAAAATATGCTTTACTACTTCTAACTTAATTATTTACCATGCCAACTTGAATAGGACTTATATTGCCCAATTAAATATAATAAGTAACTTAAAAACCTCATAACCGTCTATAATACAATGTTGGCTTAACATGGCACTTTTTTTTCTTCTAGTTAAGGTGTCATAAAGTCATAATGAAGTAAGTAACATTTTATGGAGATTTTAAATATTTACACGGGAAAACGTCGAAAACGTAGGAAAATGTACACAAGCAGAGGCCTTAATGATGGGTACTTAATGATGGACAAATAATACGAGTAATGGAGATACTTTAGACTAAATAAAATCAGGGGCTTTTCTTGTTACATACATTTTGTGATCAGTTTCTTGGTTGTTAAGGCATTTGTTGTCATGGAGATTAAGAACGTCTGAGTGAAATCAAGCGAAGATACGGAGTCATAAACTGATGATTTTCTGTATATTATTTCATGAATAAATAAAAATTCCTAGTACTCGATATAGTAGGAACTTAGGCATCATAAAAACATTATAGAAATACGAGAAAATATTAAAATAAGTAAGAATGTGATATCCAAAATAAATAGGTTGATAGATATCAGTAGAAAGAATGAGAACAGAACTGTCTCACCGTTTCCTCAAAAGACAGCTAGGCGTCAAGAATTTCTAGTAATATTCCCACAGAAGCTTTACGAACTAGTTTAATAAAGAGATGTCATTCCATAACGTCACCCCGCGTTGCCACAACACAGTTACGATCACGTCCCGAACTTCCCATAGCTTGCAGACCTCATCGCATTAATATGACCAGTCATATCATCTCTAATTGTATCTAAGTATTATGAAACTCAAGTCCATTTTTATACTGGTTCTCATTAAACCACCCGCTCGGCAAAGCAACGGAACACCCCAGAAAAAAACATCTCGTTGAGCGAAATCGTTCTCCTTTTATAGCCAACTAAAATAGTCTTTACGTCTATATGAATAAAAGTTATGTGTGTATGAATAGGTAGGCGGGGGTGTCAGTAAAGAGAATTGTTCTTTATCACTATAAGAATAGGAGATAGTTGATTTGAGTAGCATTATGATTCCACGCGCGGGCCGGTATCTCGATCAGCTATTTTCTGATGATCTACGAGATTCATAGTAACGATTCGGTTTTGCCATTAGGCTTTTTTACAGAGTTTTACGTATTTCCGAACTTAGGGAGCTTTAACGTATCCATATTAACTTTTATTGCAAAAAAAGCGCCGGTGGCCTAGCGGTAAGTACGTGCGCTACCTATCGTGCGAAAAGCTACTTCATAGAGAGAGTGAAATTGTCCCCAAGTATTGAACACAAATGATATTCAGCCGGCGTAGCGAAGATTCAAATGTAACGAACATTCGCCAAGGGCAAGGCCATTAGCATGCGGGCCACGCAGGCGAATGTACGCGAGTATGCGGCCACGTGAGCGTGCATTGTTCGCCGTGTACGTACAGTACAGTCGGTAGCACAAGTGGCTACGAAAAACTTTAAACATAATAAATGCTCCATGTCACATTACAGGCAGTACGATTGCCTAAAATTAACCCTTCAATTGTTCAGCCCATCGAACTGCCAATACACGGTAAACTAAGTCCCTGAGGCCATTATATAATGTATAGTGTGTCGATTTTTCGCGATTGTCCTCTAGGACACTGCCACAATCCGTCGTCACAATCCATCATTGGCCGTCATTGGAGATCAAAAGGAATAGACTTAAAGAGAGGAGAAAGAAATAGACTTAGTGTACAGAAGGCATAGGATGCTTGTCATTTTATCGCCTATTACGTCAAGTAGTTATCAATTTCGCACTTCGTTACACACTTGTTAGAAAGTGACAGCTATAACAAAAACCCGACCATTGCAAAAATTGGTTTAATTATTACCCTAGCTGCTGACTGTCCTGCAGGACCCGAGGGAGACCGAATATGAAGTTCGTTAGGGTCTTGTCGGTCGTGTTATGGTCTCTGGAATAAATCAGCGTCACAATAAATAGCGTATTGTTCATAGATATATCTAACGACAAACTACTATTATTTCATCATTTTTTAAATAATAGACTATACATGCGCGTACATACTCGGCACGCAAGTATATTTTAAATACTGACTGTTTGTCTATTAGATTCGCGTCTTATACGTGCTATATTTACAAGTTTTCATAGAATATTTGTTACGTTTCCCTCTTTGAATGGTGTATTGAATTATAAACGAGTAATTCTGATTTTTCTTGCAAAAGTGTTGAAAAAATGTTAGACTCGTGTTTGCTGCTAATTACTCATTACATACTTAGCTACATTATACGCCCTAGCTGTTGCTCGCGCACAATATCGCTTCGAATGTATAGTGATCCACCTATAGCCGAATTATATCGTAATGAACATCAAATACCAATCGGAAATAATTATGACGATTACTGTACAATATCATAAGTATAGCAACTACATAGGTATTATTCGGAATTGAAAATTCAACACATCATTTTATTTTTTGTAGATTCTCTCGTCAAAGCTGCTGAAATTATTATTGCTTAATACCTGACTAACGAATCTAAGATAATATATATTTTTTTTATCCTCATATATCGTCATATCTAAAAAGTTTCAAGCCGCTATAAATTCCTAAGTTCACATTAATTAAAAAAGTTCTCATCTAACCTGCTATAAAGTATTTTTATCTCCCTTGTTTCTTATCGGTTCACTATCGTCGATCGGTCTGTCTTTTAGTTACATCATATGTGTTAGTATAAATATATACGAATATAATCTGCCGTGTAATGTGTCACAATGCATACAATACAAAAGTAAATAGTAGTAGATTATTACACTTGAAGTATTATTATTTTAGCAGCTTTACTCGTACAGCTGCCAGTAATAGTGTAATATACAATTAGGTGCATTTTAAAGATGTTTGACTCAATTTTAAAGCCCTCGTATAAAACATGTCCGTACCTACATGGAGTAAAATACCCATGGTTTATTATCGATTAAGTACAGGTTCGTCGGATGAATTGAGCAAATTAAACTTGCAGGCAATCGTAACTGTATCTATTATATTGATAATTACTTGGTGGTGTAATTGTTAGTTCTTTTCTCATTTGAAAGTGGTGCACTGAAGTGCAATAATGATTTGGGGTTGTCAACTTAACAAGGGTATAAAAAATTACGAAATGCCTTCGAATAGTAAATTTTTTGGAGTATTCTCTAATAAAATTCTTCTTTTTCATTATAAAAGACTGACCAGCGTTTGACCTCAGTCGCACCTGATGGTAAGTGACGACGAGGTCGAGGGTATAACACGCTGGTTCAGTAACAGCCTATTCACACTTGCTTTGAAAATACCCAAATTATATCTTGGAAGTCATTAAACGCAAATCGACACGCGGTATGAATATTAAATTATTGAAACCTCATTAATATGGTCGATCTGTTTTTTAAACTAAATTAGAATTTATGACTGTATAGATTTATTTAGGTATTAATACAAAACATTGACGAATTACCTACTGATTAGCAACACCACAATCTAAAATAAACATTCATATATTTATTTTCCATTTTAATGTGTAGAGAGAAGGAATTACTTTTTTATTCACAGCAGAAACATGGCGGCCAATTGGCGCGATTCAAAACTAGTGGAGTGATCCGTGTCATTGATTACAATAAGCGGTATGGAAGTGGAACGGTCAGCTGATAGTGGCCGCCGGCTGTAACGTCGATCTTTATCATTATGAGGGATTACTGAGTAACCAACTCTGGGTAGAACCATCTAGAATATGGATGGTCAGTTGATCACTGCCACGGGTAAAGCCAGATGAGATGATCAATGATATTGACGTGTATTTATTTGAAGACCGGTCTGGCCTAGTGGGTAGTGACACTGCCTATGAAGCCGATGGTCCTGGGTTCGAATCCCAGTCAGGGCATTTATTTGTATGATGAGCACAGGTACTTGTTCCTGAGTCATGGGTGTTTTCTATCTAATTAAGTATTTATATGTATCTATCTATTTTATAAATTGTCGTCTAGTACCTACAACACAAGCGTTACTGAGCTTACCGTAGGACTAGGTCGATTTGTGTAAGATTGTCCCCAAATATTTATTATTTATTTATTCTTTACAATTAAATGAAGCTAATCTTAGTAAAAATATCTTAATGCGTGGTGACCCCAATATATTAACTGTTTACATTCAAATACGATAAAGACAAATAAATGCCCTGGCCAGGATTCGAACTGCTATAGTCCCTATTGACTAGACTAGGAGGCCGTTAAGTCAATTATATCTCTGTAATTTTATGACTATCCATGCCAGAAAAAAAAGTTATGCAAAACTTTTTAATTCCGATACACAAAGACAATTAGCACCTATACCCAAGAGGGATTGAGTTTGCAGTTTACATTTACCTTTCGCTGCCCAAATCCTGTTAGCTTCGGACGATTGTTCGTGAAAAAATATCATAAATGCAGTGGTGCTAGTGAATAAACAGTGATTTTCTTTGTAATCTAATAAATAAAGTGCTATTGTGGTACTTTCAAAACGTACCGACTTCACTAATCAACCTTACAAACAATAAAAATGCCAGAAAAAAATATATACTACTATATTACTAACTTTCTACACGCGACTTCGTGTCCAAAATAAGTGTAGTAGAACGTTTGTACAACTACATTATATTTCATTACATCTATTTCGACTCCTTAAGCTAAATCTATACAGCGGTGGAAGGGTGAGAGTATTATATATTTATAAATAATCAATATATATTCAAATGTAATATGATAAAACAGAGCTTCGCTAGATATTTCATGACATCCATTAAGGGCGTGCCATATTTCTGCGGCCGTGACTCGGAATTTTAATTTTAATTCGGGGGTCGTAAATGCGCCAACTGACCCTCGCCTCCCCTTCCAGCCGGCATGACTCACCGAATACATGAGTGTGTTGTACAATCGTTGTCTCATTTGATTTAAATTATTTAAGTAATTGTAATCACTAGTCAAAGAGTGTTAAGACTTCTTAAAAAAATAAGTCAGTGTCTATAATGACAAAAAAAAACTTAGGTAATATAAGTTTTTTTTGTCTTTACGCTCCGTTTGAACAATAATACAAATAAGATATATATTATGTGTTTACGCCTAACCTTGATAGTCAGTTGCCAAGCGGACTTAAACCCCGAAGAGTGACAGCTGGATATCTGAAATAATATAAATATGGATTTATTTATTTCATTAAATAATTTTGCATATACAAATAAAGAAGTTATGTAAGTTTAGATAACAGATATTAATATAGGTCAATAGTCAAAAAATGGTAAGTTATGTGAAAAATTCTTTATACTCAAATATAAATCCTAAAATTAAAAACCAGTCTAATTTAGGCTCCTGTGGCCACGTGTGGTAAAGTTAATACGGTAACAACATAACATCAGGCACAGTACACCGGTTTCGAAGCGATTAGATTTTAAAAACTTAAGTAGTAACTTTCATAACAACCTTTATCGACATTAAACTCAATTGTGTTTATTTGACTGATTTTTATAACGTGATAACTGTAACCTGCATCTTATAAACCCATAAAGAGTAGAGTTACGTACGAGCCAAGGAATAAATATTTAGCATGACCACGGTATAAGTTGTTCTGGGAACCGATGAATATGTCAGTTTGTATTGTTGTTTCTATCTCGTTGCTGCAATCTTAACGATAACAACAGTCCGGTGGTAAATTATAGCTTTGTTATTCTATTCTGCTACCATTAAAATTGATAAATACGTTTTTCACTGCTGAATGTGTACATGTTAAAAGGATATGAAAATAGCGTAACATGTGGGTGAGGGGTTCAAAAAGTTTCGTGTGACGTAATATGTGGACGGTTCCTTATGGGTACTAAGTAGGTAAATAATATAAATGATCCGTTTAGTGCGCGCAGTTTAGGTTATCTCAACTAACAGCTGGGGGGCTATGCCACAATAAAGTGACATTCGAGCTATTCGACGCGTGTCGTTAACTATACGAAGGGGTCTATTCTGCTAAGGAGTTGAGCCACGATATTCTCGCACTGGGACGGATTAGCAACGGAGGTATTATATACCACAGGCAAGGGTTGCATTAATAAACCACTATATATATGAACTTTAAGTACGCATAAGTTATTATGAGTAGCGAGTCACATTTATGCTGGTTTACTAAGGATAATGGTTGTTAAGCAATGGGAAAACAGTGCCTGGGGTGCCATCTTGAACAATAGCTCGGAGTCCCAATTATTTATGCAGATTAAGTTGCATTGTGTGCTTAGTTTGACCTATTATAGGTCGATGTACTTGCAATCAGCTAGTGTACTGCCTTTGCCTACGTATGACCAAATATAAGGACTTACATTTTATAAATATAATTGCAGGCTAACAATATATCCAGCTTTATGCTATTAATGGTTGAAATTGAAACCCACGACCGCCGATAATGAAGGTTTCAAATCTTTCCTCTTGGCCACTAGCACGTAAACAAATTGTCAATTTCGTGCGAGTACCGACAGACAAAAAAGGGCCCTGTTACCTAAACACACCACGCCAGCAATCTTAAAGTTTAATTCAGCAACCCCATTCCATTAAACCCCCGAAACTCTGGAATAATCTTGTTTTATACGAAACGTGAGTCACTGTGCGCTGCTGTATCGCGTAAATGTCCCGAAGTTGCGGAGTTTTATAAAAACATCTTTAGAACTTGTAAACTCTTTCCGGCGACAGAATTATGAGGCAAGTTTATCGAGACGTGGACGGGCGATGTTTTATAGCCGGGTTTACACTGTGCGGCAAGGCGGCATTCTGTTCTTAAGCATTAGGATGTATAATGATGACGAACTTCTATGACAGCCTGTGGAGAATTCTTCAATAGCCGAGAGGTATGTAAGTACGTGATTTAATTACTTGTTGTGTAACGTATTAACCATAGAAGAATATTAAAGGTTTTTACTATTTTTGCATGAACTTTAATCCATATGAAAGACTTGTTTTTTTTTTACCGTACAGTATGATGATTTAAAAATAGTGTAGCGCTGTAGCTTCCTTATTAGACTACTATTTGCTATATTTGTCCTTTTACGATGATTTGAGTAAAATATTTTGCTGATTTTTTTAGGTGTAGGTTATGAGTATGAGTACACTCAGGAGAGAATTTTTAATATATCAGTTCAAAACCTGCGCCCATATTGAAGCAATATGTGTTTTTACGCTTTTTGACTGTAAATGTGCTTTATAAATAATATACATTGCGAGCAAATTAAAACTTACATTGATTTTAAAACGTACATAGTGCGTACATAGGAACTTTGGTTATTGCATGAGGCATGAGCCTTTGTAGCATGCTTCAATGTGGCAAAGTGTAAATCTCAGATAAAGGTATTTAAAGTAAAACAATACGGCAACTGTTTGCGATTCAGTGTTGACTTTGTTAATGTATTTAGTAAGTTAATAAATCACTTTAAATACGCCGCTGCGTTTGTTCGTAGTCATTTTATTTGCGTAAACTGTCTTATCGTTAATAACGTTCTGTGAGACAAATTTAGGAATCTGATATGACTATGCAAAATTATAAATACAGGTGATTACTATGTAATTCAATAAATAAGTGCAGTTAGTCACAACAAGGTAATAAAAGACCTTATATAAGTATAAATACCTTTAGTAATACACAAAACATTTACCAGCATCAAAAAATAAGTTATGTTTCTCTTACACATCAATTCATAACCACCTTAATTTGCATAATCGGTTTATATAACATATACATATACGTTTTATAACTCTACCTGCCTTACCTAAGTAGGTAAGGTACCTAGGCTAAACTTTAACTTCATCAGCAAAAACTGACATCTACTTTAAGTTTTTATTTCATTGCGTAGCCTATGTTGTGTCCCACTGCTGGGCAAAGGCCTCCCCTCGCTTTAACCACTCGTCGCGGTCTAGTGCATGCCCCCGCCAATCGCGACAGAAACCATCCAGGTCATCCCGCCATCTCCTTTCTCCCAAGTTATTTTTAAGGTAGTTTTTTAAATAGTCGATTGAGTATTTCCCAATATGATCGCTTGTAAAAATGAGGCATAATATGACAATCCACAGCCTACAGTCTAGTCTAAAATTGGCAAGCAGCCCTTCCAGACAAACTCGACTCCTGACGCATACAAATCATAAAGTTTTCACTGCAAATTCAAATTAACTTCCCCTCAAGGCAGAAATAGCAAACAACATGCAGTATTAGCCAACTTTGTTAACAAACCTCACACACGTGAAACTTTGAGATACGTTTTGCAATGCAACTTTTAAACCCGTGCACTGACGCATCCGTAACTAGACAGTTCATTAGTCAACCAGTCAACCACAGTATTAGAGTGTGTCCGTCATTGTTATCTAAGATTCAGATTTCATTAACGACACAAGTTTTGTACACGGAACATTTTCAACTTTAGTACAGTTAAGCACTTTAAATAGAGACATTGTTATATCATCACATTTTATGTTTTAAATACTACTATATCAACCACGTACGTCCGCAGCTGGACATAGCCCTCTTCCATACCATGCGGATTTCAATGCCATCATAACCCTCACGCTTGTCAGGCGGTTTAGCGATCGCAGTATGTGTCACCGTTCTACAGGAACGCTGCTGCCCAACACACGACTGCGACTGGGAAAATCGGTGGTTACTGGTCGCAGTTTAGGGACAGTACCCCGGGTCCAAAAAACAGTACCTATCTAGGAATTATTTGCACAAAAATCCATAAGATAACAGTGTTGTAGGTACTGCTACACAACTTTGACAATGAGTCGATGCACTACACAAACATCAAAAGTCCCCTATTTATTAGTAACAGACAAAAAAATCAAATGGCAATACACATAAGTCCGCCAATACCAAGCATTAAAATTTCGTGAATGCACATTGAAAAGCCTAATCGACTGTGACGAAGCCGTTGCTTCGTGAAGGGATAACATGTTTCGAAATTACGTATTAGCTCGCACAGCTAAATTCTGTCCTTGTCGTTTTATACAGGAGAGGTAGAAAAACTACTGTGTGTGTAGTCACCGTGTAAGCGTCCAGATAGCAAAAATATATCCCTATCCTTTATTTTCAGAACTACTCACTTGCCAGTATCAAATTGTGTAATAAAAACGATAAAATTTTTGGTTTTAGTAAGTTAGCTTATTTTTTTTTTATGACAAAGGTGGCAAACGAGCAGACGGATTGCCTAATGGTAAGCAATTACCGTCGCCCATGGGCACCACCAAGGGAGTCACAAGCGCGTTGACGGCCTTAAGGGTTGGAGCTCTGGGAACCTTACTCACCATCAGGAATACAACACTACATAACTGAAAGGTAGCAGTGTTATTATGGCTGTGATTTTCTGTAATTAGGAGGTATTTCCCCAGTTGGGCTTCTCCAGGCTCAAGCGTTATGGTACTTCGCTGTGGCCTACCTCTCATTGTTGGACGTAGTTTAAGGACCCCGGGTCCGGGTCATTTTCTTAATTACAAATGTAAAGGTAAAGACAACAGAGCCCCAAGTCCGGTTTTTTATAGAGACGATTACCGAGTCGTAATCGTGTATAAGTAATATCATATATTTTTCTAATTTAAATCTCTTCTTGAAAGCAACCCCAGGTAAGTTCACTAATTTAAGGTACTACTCGTATTTTTAAAGATTTTTAGTAGTGCTTGTGCCTTGACAGTTTTGACACCCGTAGGTACCTTTACCTACTAAAGAAAGACTACGACATCGTATCTGGCGTTTAATGTAACGAGCATATAAAAAATATTTTTAATATATTTGATTACCCTGTAGTTTAGCAAAAATCGCTTAAAAACGCTGTAAGCGCTGTTAATTACAGCGCAGTGGGGTGGCCGAAGGGGCTGTCAACCCCTAACAACAAAAGATGGAAGCAACGCGTTTGTATCGATTGCGTGCACTAAGCCGGGTTTAACCTTTACAACAAACAGGATACAAAACCATTACTTTAAATATATATTTCTGGTAAAATTGAATATTTTTTTTGTACAATAACCGGTTTAATACATGTTTAGAAGGTTTATAGCAGAAATGATTATACAAAGTACCTATATAGTGAATAAATAAATAAATATAACACAAATCGACGGAGCCCCCCGGTTATAAGTTCAAGAACGCTTGTGTTGTGGTACTCAGCCAACGAAATATACATATAATTTACAAATACTTAAATACATTTATAAAACACTCAGAAACAAATACGAGTATCTGTGTTCATCACACAATAGGACATATTGTGTGATGAACACAGATACTCGTATTTTAGCCTAGTGAGTACTGGAAATTGAACCCAGGACTCACTAGGCCAGACCTGTCGTTAAAAACACAAAACTATAAAACTAAGACTTTAAAACAACATGATTCACTTTACCCGTCGCTTCACAGAACATCATACATACACTCAACACACAGACCATCAACATAAGTAATAACGCATATTTATGTACCTACAGCAAACTAAAGTTGTATGTAATATCTCATCAGGACAGTAGGTACTTGCACTGACTAAATTAAGCCCTTATATTTTTTTACTCATATCATAATGTCACAAGGACACAAGTCAAACCGGTTTTATCACCCTTCCTATTACCCATTTGATTTTGGCACGTGTGTGTATTTCCGATTGTGATGCAATACTGCGCAAGTAATACCTACTCGGTAAAAAAATGGGGACATCTCTCTATGAGATATTGGTTCCTTTTGTTTTAAGAAGTGTTAATTAATAGTTACTAATTTCTGAGTTAACCTTGTGTAATCCGACCATCTATTATTGGCATAATTATCATTTGTTATAATCAGAATGATTACAATACAAACCTAACCGAAAGTATTAAATAGAGTGTCATACGTTAAAAGTCCTGATAATTCCCAGTTTTTGGAAAAGTGGATTATAATAGATTGTGCCAAACGATGAATTTATGGCTAATGATGAATTATGACAATCAAAATTATGCTACCCAACGCGCACCCTTGATAGGCAAATACTTATACTTGATACAAAAACATCTAGGTATATTGATAACAATGCATATATGTACAGTCACAGGTTTTTCATAATCCATCAGTAGTTACTTTAATTTGAATCATTTTACTGTCTAATAGTAAGAAGAAATAAAATTCTACTTTTTGCTAAACAAGAACTCACCAGAGTCTAAAAAACGGCAAATTAACTAACAGGGAGGAATTTATGTATTTTGTGATGCCCCAGCACGGAGCCGCACCCTTATTTAAGTTCTATGATTCATCACTTTCATCAGTTTCCATTATGGAGGAAAATCTACCGGACGTTTATCAGGAAACAAAATAACATCAATCGCAAGTTTGTCTTCGCTTTGTGCCATCAAACTGTCAAACTTAATTAAGATAATTATTCAAAGTGGGAGAACAGATAACCTAACTTGTTCATGTTGAAAAACATAAATTATGCAGGAGTTTTTCCATGTTTTAACGTATCCCTATTGAATTAAACTTTAAAGTTCCACTACTACTGGTAGTGTGTTGCTAATATGATCTGCGATATCGTCAACGTACAATGCACGTCTATAATGCACGTTTATAGATAAGCTTAAGTTTTTTCCTTGTTTTGCGCCTCTCGTGCATTCTTCCCCCGACCAATAGCCACCAAATGAGTGCAGGTCATCTCTCATTATCATTTCATTTGGTGGTCTCGGTCATCCCATTCTGTGCAGTACATTACGGTTCCTAATTTGACCTTAAGATCAGACACACGTGCCGGGTCCCAAAGGCTTCGTCAACTTCGATACAACCTACGAACTAAGTAAAACGAAAGCCTAAAGGCCCAATTAAGATTATTACATTACTTACAATTTGTCTATTCGATTCCACGTGGTATGACTGATAAATTACTTGGTCATTAACTCTAATATAACATCTGGAATAAAATTATTTTTCTGGTATTAAATATATATTATACGTACACACTGTAACCCTGTCGTTATAAATAAACTATTTTTGAGACAAAGGGTCAAAGGTACGTAACAATAACAATCGTAACAATACAGAATTATGCGGATCCGCAGATGAGCTGATTGTCCAATTGCCAAGGTCGTGGATAATGCAGAGTAGGCGGCCACCTCAGACTTACATCAAAATAGACACCGCATCACAGCGATTCGCAAGAATAATAAGAGTTTACTTCCCCAGCGAAGTAAATGGGGTTAGCAAGTGTTAAAGCGATAGCGAAGCCTACCCAACTTTTACAAGTCGCAAATAGACAAGTTGAACTGATAGCCTTCGTTAATTGTGTCAGACTTTCGGGATAACCTGGTATAAGATAGTCACAAACTGGGTATGATGGGTATCCAACAATTGTAACAAGGGAACCGATAGGCCGCGTCAGTAATTGCAGAAATCACTTTGGACTCATGCAAGATGTAGCACAAAATTAGTAGGAGAGAGATGAGTGAGGGTTGGGTTGGGTATTTAGTAATTTGGGTAGGAGTGGGACAAATGCGGTCTTATGTAGTAACAGGTCTATAGAAATGTTTTCCGACGAATATAATCATCAACGCAGAAAGTTGTGTGTTCTACCAGAGCGTTGTCTGTGTTGTCGCTGTCCTCGATGGTTATATAAAGCAGACAAATGTAAACAGAGATAGAGTGTTGATCATGTCGGTCCTGAAACTAGTGTTGTTGGTGGTGGTAGTGACAGCGTGGTGCGACGCGGCGTCTGTGGCGCCGAGCGATCGTGAGTATACCCTAATTGCAATACCTATCATCCAAAAACACGTAACAAGTATGCCAAAACTGGCTTAAATCTAAAGCCGAAACATTACTAAGTACCCAATCATAGTCACATAGATACCTTCGACCGGAATTACGAGTATTGTAACTTAATTTTCCAATGTAAGTATGTTGAATCGCTAATGAATCAATCAGTGCCGAAAGCCTTCCGCGATCCCGAATCAAAACTTCTTTACCACCAGGTCAAAGTACTTGCTTAGATCGATTCTCAAACACCGCAGAGGCAATAAATAAACCGGGCACTCCACGTGAAACAGACGAGTTCTCCAGAAAACTTTATTCCAATTTCCTGACAAGTTTTAGCAGAAATGGAAAAACATTGGCGCCTTCTATTTCGGAGCAAACAATCACGGGATGGCGATATCGTGTCATCCAATGTTATTTATAAAAGTGGAAAAGACGTAGAACGCTCCGTAGGTATTATTGCTGCAAAAATGACGGCCGCGCCATTATGATGGGCGGCCTGACCATTATAATATCCGTATATTAACTTTAAATCATATCATGATAACATTGAGAACGTGAATTTGTATAAATATATATATACCTACTAGAGCACGAGCGCCTACTTTTTCCGGCAGTAAAGCTTTATTTTTAACTCGTAAACCGGCAATTCTTCCACGTACATCTCACACTGCGAAAAGGGTTGTTCTCGCCCGAGGCGACCGGGGAACTCTTGAAAAAACCCCAAACGCCCCGTGCGGGCATAACGCGAAATAAATTGCCTCGCCGTGGACCCGGCAAGTTTTACGAGGCAAAACCTCGCCGTAATGCGAAATGTTGTTAAACATCAAGAAATACCATCGGCTTCGTACGCCCAACCCCCAAATTCATTTAAAACAAACCCTAACGAACTTGCGTTAACTCAGTACTAAAAAGCGAAAGGAAAGACGTTGAAAAATACTCGGTCCACAGGACGAGCCAGTGTACATCAGCCACGATCCTAATGGTCATATAATTGGACCTACTGATGGCGATGCATTTTTTGCTCTGCCACTTAAAATGTAAAGTCGTCTTTTAAATGAAGCTGAGGCGCGTCCGGCCGCGCATTCTCTTGTAATTATTGGTTCAGAATAAAAGGTAATTTGGACCTGGTGTAATAACATAGTATCGACTTTGAGGAGCCGGTGTTGGCTCTGGCGGTGAAAGTGCTGTAGAAAGGAATGAGTTCTGTTACAATTTGTTTTCATTTCTCTGACATCTGACCTGATCTTTTGGCAGTTTTGACTTAAGCAATGCTCACGCGCTTGAATCAATTTTACGGCAACAGTTAGGTCTAGTTCAGGCTTCTACGGTAAAATGAAGCACGTACTTAATATTTCACGTTATGTTTACCTAAATATAATACGAATGGGCTTAAGTTACGCGTCATATACGCTTCGGGTCAATTTTGTATACATGCATAGAGTCGTTACTGCGTTAAGTTTACACATACTTAGCATGACAATGTATTAATGAGACCACATTTCTACATATTGGCAGTCAAACTTAACATAATCGATATGTGCGTATTTATATATCTATATACATATACGTCACTTTGTCTATATTTAAACTTTCGTGACTTTTATCATTTGTAATATTTTATCACTTAAAATAACGTCTTTTTAGTCTATCGGGCGACATGTTTCAAATGGAGACCTATGTTCTCTGAAAAATGTCGCGCGAGTGACTAAATAAAAAGGAGTAAAGGCGTTATTTTGACGTCGCGTTATTCTGTATTTTTTATAGACAGAATACATACTTTCACTACAAAAAAATACTTTTTGCACACAGGTGGTTATGAAAAAGTCACCACCTAAACCTATTAAACACTATGTTCCTCATGGTAAATATAAATAGGAATGTTATGAGTATATAGTAAATTGGATAACATGTCATTTTATGCGTCAGAAATCATCCCGCAGTAGGAATACTAATTAAGTGTGAGAAGGGTCGAGGTGTTGTTTAAAATACTCCTAAAATATTTTACCTGCTCTGGGGGACCATTTCGTAAAAAAATAATTGCCACGGGCTAGAGGAGTTACCTGATAAACAGAATAAAAAAAAAGGTTATCGATTAAAAGCGATGTAACGATGTTATAGTTGATTTATATTGGCTACATTATATTTCATTTAATATTTTGTTGTGTTTTTCTAATTAAAACCGGCTCAAAGTAATCATCGATGGCTGTACGTGTATTCACCAAACTTGGAACTAACGACTAAAAGGACAATTAACAGTGGGATTTAAAATTTACCTAAAATAATAAGTTGCTAAATATGCAGATGGCATCAAACATAGTACTTACGTACAAAAAATGCTATCAGGTTCTACTACGAACATCCAAAAGCGAAAATTAAAAAAATATATATACAACGACGGTGGCAAACAAGCGTATGGCCCGCCTAATGGTAAGCAGTTACCGTAGTCTATGGACGCCTGGAAATACATGTGACGATTCACATGCGTGTTGCCTACCCTTTAAGAACCTTGGCAATAAGTTCATTCCATAGCCGGGGCGTTCGCGGGAGGAAATTCCTCTTAAACCGCTTAATGCTATTTGTGCCTTTATCTCTTGCTGTGTGACAGTGACGACAATGACAGTGTGTCCCATTTGCATACCGATTTTAAACATTAACATAACACTACTTTTTCTAAAAATTTCAAGACAATTAAACCTAATTTGCAGTTTCATTCATTAATGACTAGTCACAAATAACCGTCTTACTCGAAACGGACGTCTAACGTGGCTGAACAACTTCCAACTACGGCTTCTCTAACTACTTAGACACACAGTGGCTTTTACCTCGTCTATATTCATAAAGGTGGGCCGACTTTGACTGACACTTGCCGACACTAATTACTACTAGACCCCTTTAGTACTTTAACTCTGCTCAACCGCAGGGGATTCTGGTTTCGGAAGATTAGCCGAACTACGGCATACGTTGTATGATTACTTTGTTCTGGTAAATTGGAATAATATGTGAAAGGTTTACCCTTGATTATGACATTGATGTCGGTAACATTAAGATATAGGAAGGGTAAAAGGGTTTTGAGCTTATGGGCTAAACCTTAAGCTTATAATACATTTTAGTTATCTAGGTTTATTTTATCAATATCAACGAATAGTTAGTTAGGCTATCATTCTATCTTTCAGGGGTCGTGGTTGAAAACCGGAATAAGTAAACGATATTATAGTAGTAGCCGACCTAAGCGGTAAGGCATGAGACTTTTAGACCGAAGGTTTTTGGGTTCGATCCTCGACTTTGGCAATGCAAATGATAATGAGCATAAAAACACAATAAGCTCAAAATAAAAGTTTATTGTACATGAATTGTTTATGCAAATCTAAACCTATTTGTTAACTAAAAGCACAGCATATTCCAATCTCAACTATAATCTTGATAACTTATCTCCCCATTACGGTTTCTCATTGATATTCTACAAGCGTGAGCATTTAAATATGACCTTTCATTTCTCACAGCAAATCCGCACTGTGGGACCATATAATTGCCATCCATTTTCATTAAGGGCCCTTTAAGTCGAGCTCAGTTTAATTTGTGTCAATCTAAGTAAGTTTACTAAACCTATTTAGCAATTGAAGGTTAATAAAGTAAGATTCATTTTGTTTCATTGTTCAAAGACTGGTGAAAGAATTAAGACATTTAAACCAAATTGTTATTGGTCTATCTATAGTCCCCACACACACTGACCCAAAGTAAGTTGAATAATTCACCTTTGAATAAACATACTCAAATCGTCAAGTGTAAAAATATCGATTTAACCCGTTCATAAAAATATCCTGCCTTACTTTACTGCCTACTTTGCTGCCGACGTAACTATGAGACATTTAGGTGTATACATGTTGTAAGCAGCACCGTGTTTACACTTGACTGTATGCCGGTTTTCCTTTATCGTCAAAGAGCTAGTGATGGTGGATTATTTGCAACAACACAATCTAGTGTTCACATTAGTAATCTGCCAAATTACACACTGACGCTTTAAATCGGCTCTAAAGTCTAAATTAGAAATAGAACTGCCATTTGGTCGGATTCCAGGGAATTCAGTTGAGAGCTGCTGCGGTTAAATTAAGAGGGTCACAGGATTTAGGAATATAGGCATTGTACAGATATTCAACAAATTAAATGCTTTCAGTTAGTTCCTGCCTCGGGGAGGAAAAAAAATATATTGTGGTTTAGAACTTGAAGTAACTTGTCATTTTTCTGTATTGGTTTGAAGAATACGATAATAATGATTGTGCGTTATTTGTTTACTTCCAAGTCAGCCATACTTTGCTGATTATTATAATACCGTACGTATATTAAGTTATTGGATGTTTTTGCATTTTATAATTACAGACATCTCCAAAACAAGTTCATCGATACAACACAAACAGCATACATATTCATTGGCTTAAATTGTTCAAACAATGTAATAAATATATAATTCGTATACGAGTAACCGTTGTAACAGAACAAAATATATTGTTAACTTATATCCACTTCAAACATCTAACCAGTTCAAACAAATTAACCAGGCGTAGATACCCACTTAAAACGTATATTTATACCTACTAAGCAGAAGCACCTAAAAATTCACGACCCCCAAACAATCCTTTCAGCAAACTTTTAGAAAGGGTCGACTATCCCAGAATCAAATATCTTCACACGCCAACAATTTTAATACCACCTACAGCTATAAATTTTACAAAATTTAATCCCTTTATCGTGCCCGTGCCTTTTGTTGGGTCCAAACCGAATAGGTTTAGGATTAGTCTGAAAGGGCTGTTTTAGATTTTCCCTGGCCGGGGCTTTACGACGGCCTATTCCATGATATGTACCACGTACGCGTCACGAGTATTTGGGAGAATTCAGAAAAAAAGTGAGCCGGATCAAAATTTTACTTTCAATTAAATCATGTCAGTTTTGTGACAATAAATTCTTGAAGTCCAGAGGGACTTCAATAATGAGAAAGAGTGGACCCAATTAGAGAATTGGGTCCACTTTTTCTGGCACTTTATCCAAAGCTGTTGCGCCAGTGCAATAAGTATTGAAGCATACTATTTAACTGTAATTTACGTTTCCGAATAAAAACCTAGCTTTGTGGACATCTGTTATTGCCTATGTTTTCTGTTTATTACGCTATGTATATATATTTTTTTTGGTATTGCTGTTGATGCCCCAAATAAATAAAATTGAACCGGATTTTCCAGATAAGTCCAAAAATCATCAATCGGGCAAAGTTGTTATAAGGCCAGGACCAAGCAGTATTGAATCATTTGGTACATTGGGCAAGAAGATAAAGTTGCAAGTTTCATCCTGTGGGTATTTGGTTTTCCGACATATGGTAGTCTTTCTTGCTCGATTCATAAACAAACGACTTCAAAGACTTTCGAATAAAATCTACAATCTCTTTAGCAAAATTTGAAAATCGCAAATAAAAGGTTAACACCTTTTTTGGTATAGTTTTCCTGTTTTTATTCGTCAACAGGAAACACGCCTACTTACTGTATGTAATTAATAATTATCATTCGCGCCGGTTACCCACCAAAAGGTTAGACTCACTGGCTGTTGATATGTTGTCAAAATCTACTACCATAGACAATATTAGAAATGAATTTACATCAGGCAAAACCGTACGTTTGGGCCGGGAATGTCGCATGTTGTGAAGCAATGTGGCAAATGTGAGCATATTCGGTTTAATCTGTACAGAATGCGAGCCCGAGCCACTGAACATGTAATTGTGTTTGTTCCTTCTGTCAATACGTTACGGCTCGAGCACGCTATAATTAAATTTAATTTGTGTGCGGAACAATGACACTAGGATTTTTCGGTATTAGTTTACAATTTGTCTTTGAACATAGGCATATTGTTGATATCGTTTGGAAATGATTTTCGGTTTAAACGTAAATGTCGCTATGATAAATCAATGGAAGAAGTAGTATTTAATAGTTACAATGTGCGTTGTTTGTACCAAACGAGTACATTAAGTAATAGGTTTAATACATGTTTATTAATATTACACCGGGTGGGGGGACGCATTAAAACCAATTTATTTATTTCAACCTCTAATTCACATCAATGCCCATGAAAATTCTGAACAACTTTAAGCTATAGTTTTAAAGCTCTTTCACTATAAGCTTCACTAGCTGTTCTCGAAACTTGGCTGGTAGCTCGTAAATAAAGTTAGCCGCAGTATTTAAAGAAAATTTATAGCTTTTATAATACAATTCTATAATGATATTGTTATGAATTATCTTGAAATTATTATATGAAATTCATAATGTTTAGAAATTTGGAACAAAATGTTATTCGATGTATATGCCTACCTAAGCTGTCGTGTGGTGCCGATAGTGCTGACAATAGCGCCACCCCATCTCCTCCCGCAGATGCCATAAGAGGCGACAAATGGAAAGAACCGACAAATGGGGAGCAGCGTCCGTTCCGTCGAAACCAAAACGACAACTGCTGCGGCCGCCAACCCGCCTCCACGCGTAGCGAATTTGGCAACTCCTCCCAAGATGATACAAGTTTAAGGGAGGCCTATGTCCAGCAGTAGACGTTTAAATGGTATTATCATTTATCAATTAAGTGCCAGTTAAAACTAAATAAATGAAAAATCATGTTATCAAAACTCTACCCCTTATGGCAAAGGGTGAACTGTGATTGAATTTACTTTAGGCATGTAGGTACATATGTATAGCTAATGTATGTAGACTGCATGCGACTGTCCACAATGTCCTGTTATTATACTTATTATGTACGCCGCTCGCTAATTACCCTGGCGTTGTACGCAATCGGTCTATTGCCGCAGCTAATTTGGACGTATCGGGCGAGCTCACTCTGGCCGGACATTTACAAAACGTTTCGCACTTTTGGCAAATATATCATGATCTCGGGTTCAGTTCAAACTATTCGTACGGCGAGATCACATTTGTACGGATTTCGTGGGATAAACGTAATGAATAACACTTTTAGATACCAAAATCGCAAGCTGAAATTCGACATGGCCGAATCTAAATTGGATTTATTTAAGCGTGTCGTTGTGTTGTGATATAGTGGTCAGTGAACATGTGGCATATGTGTTATCAAGACTGTTTTGTCGATGCAACCGCGGTATGGTCGCATTATATTTATACGTGAATAGTCCTACAATTTCATTTATAATCACGTATACATATATTCCGCCATTTTACAAATTTCCGGCTTAGGTAAAAGATTCTATCCAACTTACTATATACCTAATTACGGTTCCAAATAAAACTAAAAAGAAAGTCAAGTTAGTACAGTCGCTTCGTTCAGTCCTGATGCGTTCACATGTTCTAAGTAAATAAAAATAAAGTTATTAATCACAGATCATTTCCCTGACACCTTTTTTACCAATTCACTATTCCGAAAAAACCAGGAAACACCAACCGACGATGGGTGTTCTGCTCTATATTACAGGTCCATTTAATTTACAATTCTACTTGTTTTTCAGCTCACGTCTAAATGTAATCCCATATCAGCCGATAGTCCGCCATCTCGTAATCGAATGCTTTAGACAATCCCTTAGGTGAATGTTATTAATTTAAAATCCATTTACAAATGGCGGACGGGGCCCGCGAGAGCTCCCCCACTGTAAAACATCCTGATGAATATTTTAGCTGTAGGATTTATACGTACTGAAGAACTGTTTACACAGGCTCTGTTACAGATGAATTATGGATCGCTAGACTTAAAAGTAAATGTAATATTCCATTAATAATATTACATTCAGACAAACATTCTTTTGTCCTATGGGAAATGAGTCAGTATGTTTATGCAGATTATTAAATGGATACAGGTAATAAATAATTATTAAGTAGTGCATGTTTATAGTGTTTGCATTATAATCATAAACTATTAAGGCAGTAAAACAAAGACAATGGCTAGCTAGGAACAAGTAATAAAGAGGGCGAGTGTAAATTGAGTCTGTAAAGTCCGAGCGGTTTAACCTGTCTGCAGATCATAAAACGGGGATCATTGTAACTAACTCTGTTATTGCTTGCTAAACAGACCTGAAACAAGCGTATTAAAAAAATGTGCAATATATAATATGCCGCGTAGACAGAACATAATTTTTTTATGTCAATTTAAAACTTCAAAGTTCAAAACTTCACTGTTGATGACAAGTATTTTCCAATTTATTATTATAAATATTTATTAAATAAAATACAACGCATCGTGCTAATAGGTTTCAGTCAGGTCCATAAGTGTCTAAACTCTAAACAATAGTTAACTAAATGTTTTACTAGAAAATAAACTGAAGCTCATTTTGGGCAGCAGAATAGGAAAAACTTGCGAAACTTAGGTATACTTTATTGTATTAATTTTTAACTGAATTTTATATTCAGATAGCATTGTAAAAAATGTGAAATGGTATTATCTATATTTACAGTCAAGTTTAAAAATGTCGATCCGGACAAAGTATTGTAATATGTATACATGCTCCATATTAAGTCATGTTATGCCATAGACATACCATTTGACTAGACGGAGCGTGCTAATAAAAATACCACGATCGAAAGGGATGGTCTTATGTAACTTTCCATAGGTATGGCAGAGGCGACTTGTCATAGTCTCACAATATATATTTGTTCCCCTCCAACTCCAAACTGGACCCTTCAGAACTGTCAAAGTTGGAGGGGACAAACAAATACAATTGGAGCTTTCTTGGATTTTTAACCAAAGTTGCGGTAATTAATACAGAATATACTGTGTGACATTGACTGTTGACGTATGGGTATTGGAAC
Source organism: Grapholita molesta (assembly GCA_022674325.2). Taxonomy (NCBI): domain Eukaryota; kingdom Metazoa; phylum Arthropoda; class Insecta; order Lepidoptera; family Tortricidae; genus Grapholita; species Grapholita molesta. The sequence goes on from CP053126.2 coordinate 9,750,276, forward strand.
TATAGGTAATGGACGAAAAACCTAAAGTCGGAAAAGGTAAAATAATATACGACCAGGTACATCCCCGATTTTTACATGGAACTTATTAATTTAGACGGCATTTTGTATTCTGGATTTAATTTCGCACAGTGTGGACACGTGACTGGAATGAGCGTTAATTACGTTTTCAGGTTGTTTTTTCCAGCGATGAAAGCCCGTCCCCCGGTTTCGTATGAAAGAGACAATATTTCTGATTAATGGCAACATTCCCCGTGATTTATCGTAACGATTATGTTGCGTGTTACACAATTTGCAACCCTTGTTCAACAGTAGTTTGATTTAACTAAATTGTAGGAGCGAGCGTTCTTGATGCTTTGAATGGGGGATTAATTTGAGTATTTAGCTGAAAATTTAGTTTTAGTACATTCAAGAGATAAATATATGACATATTTGGGCAATATATGGCATAAATAAGGCATGATGGGGCAAAAAGAACATTGTATTTCTGTATTATATATTTAGACATATTTGTTTCTAGGTTATGGAGTGCTCTATTTGTATATTTATGTATACTATCTATTACATTAAATCGTCGATTAGTGTCTAAATACGACAAAAGCCTCATTGAACTTATTGTAGGGTAGGGCTAGGTCAACTTGTGTAAGATTGTCCTATTTTTTTTTTCTAAGCATTACTACCTAGTACCTACATTCCGTAGCTGCAACTAGGAAAAGATGTCATTTTCAAAGCAGAGCAAATGTTCAATAAATACATAGGTAAGTAGGTAGGTCTATGTAAATAAATATAAGATATACAAGATGTTACAAAAATAGTGAGTATCCGTGTAATGATATATTGGCTATTGTACATTTTTGAAGCGAATAGTTTTGAGCTTTGTGTGTAGTATTTTCACCTTAGTTTTGAGTTGGATGGCTAATTTGGAAGGCCAGCATCATAAAAAAAAAATTGCGTCCGGTTTCCTAGTTAATCAGAACATATATGACACCGAATACGCCCTTAAACGGATTCCCGCTATTTTTTTAACACCTTGTTTTGGCTGGTATATATTGTGTTATATTTTTCAGCTTGTTACAACGTACCTTACGTTGTAACAAGCTGAAAAATATAACTTAAAAATAATAAACGTCAATTTTTATCGTATCTCTTAAGTGAGAATTAAATAAAGTGAGCATGGTTCAAAAAGGCCGATGACAAATGAATCGCGGAGTGCCGACACATGTGGAGGACATCCATTAGTTTCGATCTGACGCTTTTGTCAACGAACAGTCGTAATGGCCCCAGTTTTTAAGCAATTACTGACACTTTAGAAACATTTTAACGAGCCTGTTTTTCTTAACCTTTCCTTTTTCCTAACCTTCGGCGCCATGTCAAACGCAAAAGCTAACGCTCACACGCCATGTCATCAAAATGTCAAAAGTGAAGATTAACTTTATGCGTGTGCACGTATAGGTCTAATTTGCTTACGTCTTTGGCGTTAAACCTGCGAGGCCAATATGTACGTCTTTGGCGTGGAAAAGGTTAAAAGAAGAGATTTCTATTAAACTTAGGCAATAGACATGGAAGTTTCATATCCCGACCGCTTGTGGTATGAAAATTGTAACGATACTCGTAGTGTACGCGATTAGTCAAAGGATTAATGCTTTGAACACGGCCACTTTCCTAACACTCGATTTGCACGATCTTCTTCACTTGTATTAATGAAAAATTAAGTTATCTCATAAAGTAAAAAAAAATAACCCCCATCAAAAAGAGAAAAACGAACATTTACGAGTAAAAAGTCAAGATGTCCTTGAAACGGCTACATTGATTTTGATACTACATGTCTAAGAATCATCGCTTGAAATCCTTATTGTAAATAAAAAAATGCATCAAAGTTAGTCCACTTCATAAGAGCTACGGTGTCACAAACAGAAACACATACAGACACACAGGAATCATACTTCTACACCCCTCTTTTTGCATCAGAGGTTACGCAGGGAATTCTGTATTTTTTATAAACAATGCAACGGACACTCTGTTAAGAAGCCTCGGAATAATAACATTAGGTAATAAAATAACAAACCGTTTCTTCCCAATTCACAGTCAAGCTATTTCAGTCGATGCAAATCCTCGGATCGTTTGAGCATAATTATTTGGCAGAAGTTTCGCCATTACTGGTTATTGCTGGATGCGAGGCACTAAAACCGACAGCCGGTGAGTAATGTTGTCCTAAGCTGCACTATGACATGGCCGCGGCAAGAACTCGAGGGTAGCGGACACATTTCTATGATAAGCTATGATCGATACGGTACTTACGGCAGCTAAATAAAAAAATACAAAAAAAAAGAATCAGTAGCGAAGTGTCCATGTAACTTGATCTCTACCAGAGCCCTGAGTGTAAGTTTTTAACGTAACTTTACGTCACGAACGCGTTTGCGTTTCACATATAAATAACATTATCACTTACGCGTTCGTAAACGTTTTTTTTCGTCAAAAGAAACTTACACTAGCGCCTCAGGGCTAATTTTCGGCCTGTCAAGTTATTTTCGGAAAAACATGCCAAATTAACTTTAAATATACTAATTAGATATGAACATTGCTAATAATCGATGCGAATTCCAAAATTACCGATTTATCATAGTTTTATTAAAACTTAAACATTTGTTTACCTACCTACATCTTAGAAGTAACGATGTTTAAAACAAAAACGTTCTAGGTATCTACAATTCCGTTGAGACCTCAATCTTTTAAAATATGAAGAAATATCTACCAAGCATATAAATATCCCCATATATCTGTCTGCTGTAGTACATATTAATCTTGTACATAATAATGTAAAGTTTGTTTCCACTGGTAAACAAAGCGAGCAAACACCAACAATACATCATAGCATGACTCACGAAGTTGGGGAGGCAGATGAATCAGTGGATCGATGCTGCTGTATCGACTTGCATAGTTTCAGTTACACAAGGACTGAACTGTTACAGACATTGCTGGTACATACGTCGCTTCAATGTAGTCTTAAGATTTCTAGATGGAAGTTGGGCTAACATACTAACTTGTTACTAGAGCTTTAGCATTGCAAGATAGTAATTTAGGTAGTACAGCATAGGTACCTATAAATAAATAAGATAACTCATCTCATTATACTCGTAAGTATAATAAAGAAACGATAGAATACAATTACAAAATAAGAAGAGCTTATATTTCTTTTGGTTTTATATTTTCTAAAGAGTAAAGTACGCATACTCATCGCAATTACCCGTTTTAACTCGAGTATCTTTACTGTTAATAAATGAAAATTATTCTTTTGGTTTTACAAAGTCATCCTACTACCAATTAACGAGGAACAGCTTTTTCTAATGGTAGTAGTTACTTCCCATGAGACAGATTTAAACATTTAAGTAAAGGACAAAAACTCGTGAAAGTTTATTTAGGTTCTTCGTTTGAACGGCTATTCCATCTGTTGTCAAGTTGAGTGCTTTACAGTTTACAAGAAAGTTCTGAGTACAAGCAGTTCACGAAAATTTTCACGAGTACAATAACCGGCTGTACAGGTAAATAATCCATAAGTTTGAAGTTCGTGCATTTTGGCCGTAATATTATTATTACGCCGGCGTAGTAAACACGGCGGATATAAAAGTTGAACATACGAACAGGGCTATAATTTTCACGGGAGTCGTAAAGAGTCGGGCGCCATTTTGGAATGGAAACATGGCGCGTGTTTTGGCGGGAAACCCCGTTGCTTGTTTTCCTCCGTATAACAACAGTGGGCGCCCTGGCGTGAGTAAATTCTATGCGTCGTATTACACTTGAGTGTGAAGTTACAGTTAAGGCTGCCGAGCTAAACTGACAGTCCTAATCTAGATATAATTAGACCTGTCATACAATGCCATCCTGGGGTAAGAATCTTGTGAGGTAGTTATGGACTTTGTCTTGCTGGAAGAGGCAGTATAGTTTTGTGTAACGGCTTCTATTGACAGTAGTTTTAAGTAACCCATAATGTCATGCATCATGTATTCGTGTTAAACAAATTGAAGTCTAATACTCCCTTAAATTGTTGACCCGTCTTGCTTCAAGTAGACTTTGATTATAAATCGCTAATTACAATTATTTGGTTTACGGCATTGTGACCGTTAGCCGCAATAAACATTTCACCTTACGCCCTTATTTCTCTACGACTCCATTAAGTTTAGTATCCTCGTAACAGATATAATTAAGATAACAAAAACATAAAACATAACACCTGAGAGAATCCACTCAATTCAACCATGCAATGATTATAATTATAACCGTTATAAATTGCGTATGAGGCGGCCTAAAATTATATTATATGGTTCCTCATTAACTACTGCAGGGTTCTGATACTTCTGATTATGAACCATAACTAAAATTTAATCTATCATCTAATAAATGTAGAGTACCTACGTATGTCACTTGGAGGTTATTAATCACATAATTTGGTCACGAAAATGTCACCGAAGTTGCATCATTAATTAAAAATCTCTGAAAAATTAAGGAAATGGAAAAATCAACTCTCTACACGGAAAAAAACAATGGGAAACTCAACTCTCTCTCTCTCTCTCTAATCGTTTCTTTCTAGGTTCTGCTAAAAATATATATATATATATATATATAACTGAAAAATAATAACAAATAGAAAACAGATCTTGACTACAGATTACCTAAACGATACTTAACTAGATGTTACTAGAGAATAAACTGAATCTCATTCTGTGAAGCAAAATAGTAAAAACATGCTCGACTTATATGTTTTTGAAAAAATGGAAAAAACATTCTAATCTGTCAACAGTGCCTTAACCTACATACCTTTATATTAAGTACAATTTTGGTACTCTAACTCACTTTGCTAATCGTTACAACTCAATGGGTCAAATACTTAATCCTCTTATAGCTCGTATTCCAACATGTTTCATAAATATATGTGTGGCATTAAAATACTGCTCTTAATGTTTACTGTGCTTTAATCGGGCAAGTTGGCACTGGACAAGCTGAAGTGGCAATGGACAGGTCACAATGCACGCAGAGAAGATGGCCGATGCACAGCGTAGGACGTCCACCCACAAGATGTACAGACGACCTCCTTAAGGTCGCCGGAAAACGCTGCATGCAGGTCGCTTCCAACCGTTACATGTGAAGATTCAAGGGGGAGGCCTATGTTCCGCAGTGGACGTCTTATGGCTGAGATGATGTTGATGATGAATCGGGCGAGTCCGACGCTGTTATGGAAACTTTTGTTATTTAATTGAGGAAAGTCAAAATATTCAAAAAACTATGTTAAATTACAATTATTGCCGTCAGTCCTGTTGTGTGGCGATGCTTATTAAGATAAATATCCACAATACATTTTGCAATATTTGAAAACACAATAAAATATATGACATGAATAACATGATTAACTTTACATATGGAAAAAATGACTGTCGTTATTTTCTTGAAACTGTAAAAAAAATGATACTCGTGCGAAAATGTAATTCTTTATATGAATAGACTATTGTGCACAGCGAACCGCTACCCTCTTTTTTGGTGCTTATGGGTAGAGTTATTAAGCAATAATTCCATTTTTAATTACACACCGGCTTAGTTTTTGATTTATGATTAATGCATGAAGCTTGACAAAAATATTCAAATGAGGTGTTAGCGCTAACGACACGGGGTGAGATGTTTTATCCACGTCGACGCGACAGGGCGGCGGCATTTTAATATGTTTCCACGCATACATTATACTGGTGGACAGGAGGATAGATAGGACAGCATTACTCAAAGCTTGGTTGTTATATGTACCTAGATAGATAGTTTCAAAATGGCTTCCATCAATTCTGATGATTTCGCCAATGTCAAAGTGATTGTAGCAGCAAATCAATCTAATAACATAACAAGTGTTATTATAGAGCATGCCAGGCTACGGTCAGGTAGGCATTTTGTAAAGTCGTAGCTGGACTTTACAGAAAGCGATGAGGCGGCCGTGGTCGTGGAACTGCCGGGTGTTGGCCAAATAGTGGTGAAACGCGTTTTGAGAAAAAATCTCATGAGCCGAACAAAACTGCGTTATCTTCGATATTTAAATCGAAAGAAAAATCGAAAAATTTGACTCGCGGCGGGACCCGAACCTGCGAAAACTGCGTTAGATCACTGCGTAATAAGCTCGATATTACACACTAATCAATGTTAAAGAACAAATATTCTCAAGACATCTTCGCCATTTTTAAGGCTTAACCAGAAGTCCCTAGGTTATTTCGCCAATGTATTGTCACTGTCACATACAGTGATTGTTGGACTACTTTCCTATGTCTGTAATAGCTGTGTATTGGAAGTCAGGCATGAATGTACCATAGGGATATATTATTTATACATTACGCGGATAAATTCATAAGGGAAAATTAAGTACACTTTTGTACTTCCTTCTCTGTACAGTCGACTACAAAGATATGTATACACTTTTGCACCTTATTACAACGGATTAAGGTGAAAAAATGTATACATATCTTTGTAGTCCTTGTATGATTTAGTGCAATCAAATGTTATCATTTGTCTGCTTTATGGCGGCGAAATTGAGTCGAGAATATTTATGAGCGAATTAATTAAATACACATATCTCTCTCGTCAAGTCTAGACTGAACATGTACATTGCACTAGGCAAATATGTGTATTACTGATCTCAATGGTGGCAAGTAAGTGCGCGGCCCATCTGATGCTAAGCAGCAACCGTAGTAGTTTTACCTCCTTACCTTACCTCGTCCATACTTCAACACCTCGCGTATAAAAACGTTTCTGACAGAAATAATCGTCGAACTGAATCTAGGAATAGTCACTATTCAGCAAAGTGGGTATAAAATTAAGTTATATTTTTTAAGACTAATTAACTTGACTACATCTCAACAAAAATATCTGTGAGTAATTATTTAGTATTTACAGTAAAATATAAAAGGTCATTTTATTATTAAGCAAAAATCAATATCTTATTCTTAACTTTTAAGGAGACAAAATTATAAAAAAAAGTTTCGTAGTCAGTTAAAGACTTACGCATCAAGAACATTCAAAATATAATTAATTGTTTTACTTTAGGTTTAATTCATTGCTCATTCTGACTTTCACAAGACAACACTTTCAAACTCCTCTCTTAAGTTTAGAATTAATTCAAAGTTGGAGTATTTATAAGACAATAAACCTAAACTTTCTGGAACTAACTTCAAATCATGCTTATCTCGAATCTCGAAATAAGGATTGTGTTTTTTGAAGCAAATCATATCTGAAACACTAATTTAGTGCTGCTAGCTTATCCTATCCAAAATCCAATTTGGATTTACTATTCGCAATACAAAATTCCATGAAAAGATTGTAGATAACTGGATACTAATCACTTTAATCTAGTTCACCTATACATTTTTTTATTGCGTTTAAGAACATATCTGTCAGTGGCGGCGTGTCAACTTCATTCTTAGGCAAGACGGAGCCAATATAGGTTTCCTTTTCTTCATGAGCAAAGTAAAGTCGGCGGGAACCGGCTCGTGTGGACGCGCCGCCGCCGATCTATGTGGCCGTAACCGCAAGTATAATTACGATTCCGTTTAACAAAATATCCTGCTTATTAGAGTTGTATAATTTTAATCCCAGGTCTAGTATAAGAGTGAATCAACTATTTGTTTTTGTTATTCTGTCCCATCAGCCAGGGGACAACTGAAGCATAATTTGTTACAAGAAATGTGGCACCGCGCACTACTGACGCGCTTGATAGGTGACCAATTATGGAAGGCACATATATATCTTCTACAACTATCTATGTTTTGTGTATTTAGATGCAATTAAACTGTGGTTTGAAGAGTGACCCTAGGTAAACGTAACCATGGCAACGAGGGACAAAGAATAGTAGATTGAGCCATAACCTTATATTCTTAATAGTCTTCGATTGATATTTATTCATGAAATAAATAACTATGTACTAATAACTTATATTCTTAACTTGTAAAAGGTCCTACCAGGGCTATAAAGGTAGGACACATTTTTCCCTTTAAAGGTCAACCGTCTGTGGCTTCCTAGGTTAATGATTAGCAACAGCCACTTTTAAAGGCCTCCATGGCGTAGTAAAGCAAAACGCAGAGTAATTTACACCCCCTCGCCTTAACAACATTTCGTTATGACGGTTATTTCGAATAGTCATGCTAAAGAAACTTCATGAACTTATTCGTGAGGGGAATCTTTAGAATCATAACCGCCCGGGGTAATACGGAAGCGAGCGGTGTACCGGATACTTAACTTTTATGTTGGTGAAATACGTGTTTAGATAAGCTATCTGAAGTTGATGTTGACAGAAATTACCTACAATACTTTTTTGCCATTTCAAAGAGAAAGGTACCTAAACTTCATACTCCAAAATTATCATCTGTCTACTATAATTACCAGTCATCGGAATTCTGGTAGCATTTTTGAGCTGTCATAGGGACTTCTCGTTTATCGACTACCGATTATACATATGTATATCGATAAATACAGAATACAATGTAAAATAATTATGAATACAAGTAGAAGTAAACAACAGGCGGTCTTATCAGTAATGAGCGATTTCTTTTAGATAACTTTTGAGTGGCTGAAAATGTTAAATAGAGTTTTGGAATGAAATTAAGCAATGGAAAATTAATAGTCAACAATTTTACATTTAATCAGTTCAGTTCAGTGTTTTAACATTTATCAATTTCATGTTTACTTCTACATAATAATTTCACATTGTATTCTGTATTTATCGATATACATATATACATTTGTATAATCGGTAGTCGATAAACGAGAAGATCCTATGACAGCTCAAAAATACTACCAGAATTCCGATGACTGATAATCCTAACACTACCAAACTCGGTCAATTCCGGTTGTGTAATTTAAGTAATTTTACACAAACTTAAAAATATAACTTACAAGCTTCTACCCGCAACTTCGGCTGCGTAAAATGTCACAGGAACAAATTACCAGGACATCAAGTATCCTATGTCTCAATTGTACTTAAAACTATTTGTAGGTACGTTGTAATAAGCTATTAGTCATGCTAAACACGTATTAAGTTTCTAGCCAGTCTCATTAAATTCAATTTTATACCTATGCTAACCGTATCCGAAACCTGTTCTGACGCTAGTTTGATCTAACGATATCTTTGAAATCAATAAAAGCTTATTAAAAACGCGTAAGAGCTCTCAATTTACGGAAACGATAAAATTTTATCAGTTTAATCTAACAGGGACGCAAACTTGTTTAGCGACTTTAAGCCGGTCACATATCACAAACGACGCGAGGTATCGCGAACATCATCCGATATAGTGACTTCAAGCTGTGCGCTGCAGGTCTAGGATATATCGACAGACAATCAGCCTAGTTGTTGCTCCAGTGGCATACTTAGTAAGGCATTCAAAAAATAACATGGTGATTCTGTTGTTAAAAAAGCTGCACACTTGTATTTTTAACGCTTGATTGTTTTGCGCGACAGAAACACAAGCAGTGCCCGTAATTGTAATCGAACCAGCGTTTTCAGCACTGGCGGTACGCTTTTTGTTTGTCCTGTATTTAGTAGGTGAGTTACCTATCAGTAGCGGCGCGTACATTTTTTTCTTAGGCAAGACGGAACCGATATGTCTTAGCCTTCTTGAACTCAAGGAAAACCAACTGCAGTAAAGTTAGTCAAGCCGGCGGGAATCGGCTTGTATAAACGCGCCGCCACTGTTACCTATTCATAATATTCAGATAAATAGACGACTTCGAAAATCATTTTAATTACTTGACATTTCAGTCAGTAAATTTTCTATAATATGTAACTAAAACTAAACTCAGTAAATAAAACACGAACGGAAATCAAACAGAATAGAATAGAACAAATTGACAGTTTTCGTTACAGCGTTTTATATTGATTCCAGTAATAAAACACTTTCATTATCGCCAAGAGATAACGTCATGATAAAGAAATGCTTTTATTTTAAGGCGATAAGGAGAAAAGTTTTAAAATTTTCGTTCCTTCCGGATTTCATTGAATATGATACCTATTACTTTATCTTGAGAGGCAATTGATAGAATCCGATTTGAATTAATAATGTGTGCCTACTTCAAAGGGCCCAAATAGGTGAAAAATTAAGTGAAATATATTTATATTGTTGTAATACTAAATTATCTGCTATAATAGTAGGTACCTATTTACTTTCGGGTTGGTATTGACACAAACAACCTCTTCTATCTTTTACAAACGCATTATAAAAGTTCGACTATTAGTGAGATATACCTACAGTCGCCATCACGTATATCGGAGCCGGTGTATGTTCAGATATTTTTGAGCATCTTGGCCGCTCCGATACATTTGACTGTATGTAGGTACTATATACAGTCAGCAGCAAAAGTGGCTAATCGTTTGAAGTGTTGTGACTGTACCTACCTAAAGGCTTGGGCTCATAGGCGCGTTTAGTGAGCGGGGCGCGACGCTGTCGCCCGAATATGTGCTAAATTTCGTTACATTATACATTAGCCACACCGGTGTCACGCTGCGCTACCGCCACGCGCACAAAAAGCGCCTATGTGCCCAAGCCTTAATAATTACTCTTACAAATATATAAGTAAATTTTAACTGAAAATATGACATATTGGTAAAGTCTATACCATAATTCGGAACCATTAGTCTATTATAGTTACCTATACGTATAGTTGGGTTGCGACATCAATGTTTTTTTTGTCAGGCGATCTGAGCAAAACTGCGGAAATGATCACCAAATTATATCATAAGTATAATCGCAACAATAAACCAAAATAGGATTATTTGACTGACATCAATGTATATCTATTCTGATCGATCGAGGGATAATGCAACGCCCCCTGCATTTTGTACCCCGAGGGTCAACGACCCCGAAACCCCTAAAGTTTTGGGGGAGAACTGTACTTTTAATTCAATTACTTGCCTTAATTCATTAGATAAAAAAATATTACACCGCTTTCAAATCCTAATTTTACACCTAAAACTATATGCCACCTCTTATTAATATATACTTATGTCAATATAATTTTGTTGAATCAGATAATAATAAATTAATTGTATATGTTGCGAATGAAGAACTGGCATCAACACTAATTACTATAGGGACTATCGGAGAGGTGGGACATTTTTTTCATTGGAGTCATACGTACAACTTTAATTTTCGGATTTTTATGTGAATTCTGCTTAAAATCAAAAGCTCATTTAATCCCTCTAAGTAAGCAAACAATAAAAAAAATATTACAAAGGTACGTTCAACATAAAACAAAATTGTTTTAAGTCTCAGTAGAGCGGTGGGTTAGTACTAGTATCCTGAAGACGTGAGTACATTGCCTGAGTTAGTGTTCTTTTCCATTTTTTCTATAGCATTTATGTCATTGTTTTTTTATCTCTGACCCCTTGTCAACATAGTTGAACCGAATTACCCGCAAGGTGTCTGGTAGCTATCGCGTGATACGTTATTGTGGTATCAAGCGTCTATGCTTATAAAGGTAATTTCTTATTAAATACAAAAATACTTATCTCAACAATAATCTAAACCTAGTATTAGCATTGCACTAAATCGACTTAGTACAGTGAGTTCCAAGTGCGAAAACAAAAGAGAGCAATATCGACCAAACCCTCAAAAGTGAGGGGGAGAGCCAATGCCACCCTCTTTATGAGTCAGAGGGGAGGACCCTTACTCGTAGGTATATTACAGTGCCCTCAGTACTCTGCCGCATGCATTCTGCTATGCTCTATCGATTTGGGGTTTTTGGACGATGCGCGTTTTGACCTTATGTGAGCGATCTTAAAGAACTGATAACTTACCGCAGGTCCAAGGTAAAACACTGTTAATTGATGAACCCGCCTTTGTATCTTTATCCTTTCTTAAGTACCTTTCCTGTTAAGTGCAACAAAATACTATTTTAAACACGTGGAAATGCGACATAGAGCTTTCATATGAGAATAGGCAATTTTCTTCTAAAATTTAAGGCTTCTTTTCCTCCAGATTCGGGAGGAGGGTTGGATTATTTAAAGACCAATAGAACTACTTCATGCATCTGCCTATCCTTGACCATCTCTGCTGAAAACGAAGCATAAAGTCGCATTTACAGGTGTCAGAGTGAGGTATTCACATTGGTAAGCTTTTCAGATTTGCTCTTTAATTGTCCATAATTGAAGTTATTATGATATTTTAAGGGATCAATCCAGAAATGTCCGTGAAGTTAGCCGTAATTTTTTCCATAACTGGCATAGCTACAAGAAGTATCACGTTTATAAATATGACTTACTGACAGGATATTGTGAATTTTAAAGTTAGTGTTTTTTAAGCAAAGTTCTTAAAAGCAAACTTTTCTTACCTGACTTGTCTGTCCGGTTTACCTAAGAAAATTTTTGGTTAACCGCTTCTGGTCGGTTCTGTCTTTCAGTGCATTTTATTATTCCGAGATCATTCTTGTCTCGCAGACTTGCAGATGTAGGTATGCTGTATTAGCTTCATGATAAGCTTGCCTTCTTTAGTCTACATTGTGATCAATAGCATTATAGGTAGTAAGCAAACTATAGGAGTAATGAATTAAGAAGCAAATTATCTTATGCTAACTGGTTTAAAGTCAAATTTAATTTATATTTCGCGTGTCTACGAATGAAAGATTGACGATGTGACGATGAAGCAAATTGGAATTATATGTTAAATAAATATCACTCTTCACCGTCGTCGTTGTGACAAGGGCGGAAAGAATTAGAAATTATTTTTGACATTTAGATACTTCAATTTTTTTTTATTTCGTGTTTCTGAACCGGCTATTATAGCCAAAGGCCTTGTATCTACTTACTGCCTTAATCAACTTAATTTAGTAAAAAAATAGGTAAACATGTTAAGGTAAATGTTGCCAATGCATAAACGCTCGGATCCCGCAATAGGCGTACTGTGTCTGGTCTAACGTGTGGTAGTTGGGGTACCTACGTTAGATTAGAGCAGACCAGATTAATTGTAATATAACGATGAACCGGAAGCGGGTCTTTGAAACTGAAAAAGTATTATCAATATAGGTAATACTGTATTCGGTTGCCGCGATAATTACTAATGAAATAAAACAACTAAAACGGATTATATCGCGTATACTAATTTAAACTTCATCCCGACGTTTCGAACCCTTTAGGAACGTTCGACCCGATCGAGTCCACCCGATGACCATGCATGCTGCTTAAGGGTTCAAAACTTTTTGAAACTTTAAACGTTTACCATGGCTTATAGGTGTTGGATCTACAATGGATCAACAAAATAATACCACGCTGCAGAGACAGAACGACAAAACATTTTTGTTTTTCTGAGGACAGAATTGTGAATCCATTATAGGTAAGCTGATTTTTCTTTTGTTTAGGCGAGTGCGCGCGATATGCGCGACCTATTAGATTGTTGGGTGAAGCAACACGACGTGGCTTTGCAGACAGTCTGCAGGCTATATTTTACAGGTGCTTTTCGGACATGGATGCTTCTGAGTGCTTCACCACAGGATTGACGGAAGGAGTCCGTCGTCAGATGAGTCTCACTGCACCCTTAAGGAGTGCTCTGCGTACACTAGGTATACATTTTCCACCGGACTTGGACAAATGGACACCCAATCCGGCTGTGGGCCTTCCTCCGAAGAGTTGCGTAATTGAATGCTAAAGCGAGCCTGTTTCCTTGGAGGTTTTGGGTGTTTAGATAATTTTGAAGTTCTCAACCGACTCAACATCTTGAAAGTCGGGATGCATAAAGACATTATCCCAACATATGAATCGGATGTGAATTGGGTTGCCGATTTTTGATGGATGATATCTGTATGTATACTGAACAAAATTTTGAATAAAAAAAGGGAGGAGACATAGTAAATAGGACGAGGAATAATGGTAGTATTTTTGGACCATATTCTTTTGTATAGTATGCTAGGTCAAGATATAGTACCTAAATACAACAATGATAAAAAAATAGTACAACCTATACACGTAGCATAGCAAGTTTGGCAACCCTAAATAAGCGTGACTCTTGAACCATGTTACCTGTAACTCTAGTAATGCCTAGTTAAGTACCTACTTATTTTTAGGCACCGACGCTACCTACCTGAAGGCGGATATATGTGACATTAATTTCAATTGGGAAAACCTTTTTTATTTTTAAATAAACTAGACTAGGTACCTTGTTATGTTTAGACACTACACGCTCTGCCTAAATCTAGGTACTGAGGTATTTTAGCTAAGGTCAATAATGTGTAATTTCTTACGGAAACTAGAGAAACTGACTACTAATTATTATTTAGTACTTACTATACTTGTAAATCTAGTAACAGTTGTAACCCATTTATCAGGTGAATGAAATAAAACTCAATCACAATCAGAAGTTGTAAGTGGAGCTTATTCATCAAAGAGGTTAGTGACTTGGCTTGAGACACCTGCGTGACAGGTTGCATTCAACTTAACTTACCTATAAAGTCCTGCAACAAATCGTAAATTCCAAAGTTGTAAATAATTGGTCAATCCAAATTAAAACACACACTACAATCACTCGCACTTATTATCACCACTCAAATAAAGTACGAAATAAGTTTCTCCGCGAGTTTCCGACGTAAAGCACGAGCGCTAGACCACCGGCTCACACATTCAAACGCAATCGCAAACTAAAAGCGAAGCGAACAGTAGCTTTGGCTTTACCGGTCCAAGAACCCCATAAACTTGATTTACAACTTTATTTCTTACAGCGCCATCTATCAACACTACAGGTCAACTGTTTGGTAAGTACATAGCTTATCGGAGCAAACATGACGTCAAACATTGGAGGAAGTAGATTGTACGTAGTATGATAGATGGCGCTATTATCAACAACATATTTAAGTTTCAAAGCACCGCCACAGATGTCGCTTGTAAAAAAAAGTAGGTATGGTGCCAAATGACGAGCAAGGAGCACGATACGAGATTGTTCGCAGCTCTAATATACTTCTTTCTGTTCTGATATTATACTTAATATGTAATACTTAGTAAAAATACAATAGTAGAATAAACGAAATTATTTCTTTTATTAAATTTGCTTTGATTTTTGTAGTAACATTACTAACTATATGTACATATCATATATATTATGAATTGAAAAAAGATGCCACTTTTTCTTAAGTGTATGTCATCTATTTTCAGTTCTAGTAAACTTACTCTCACTTAACAAATTACATCAAGCCAATGTGCAATTCGGGAAGTCACAGTCACTTGGTTTCTCATACATTTACTATAACTATGGGCTGTTTGAATATTGTTGTCAATCCAAGATTAGTTTGGTCCTAGCCAAGATAAGTGAAAGGTTGGCATAAATAAATAACCTCATTAAGGGATTATAGAGCCAAAACTAAAAGAAGTTTTTTGATTTTGTTTTGATTAATATAATAAATAGATTGTTTGAAGAACCAAACATAAAAATAATTACTTTATGCAAAATTGTAACCTTAGCTATCCTCCTCTGACTCTGAATCACTATCACTAGGAGGCCACATTGGTCTTGTGTCTTCTTCTTTTTGGGCCGATTCTAAATACTTGTCCTGCGCTTCGAGAACACTTTTGCTGTCGGAACATGCTGCATACAGATCTAATGCTTCATTATTAAGTTCTAAAAAGGAATGACCCCATGAAAATTTTGAAAGGTAAAACTGTGCCTCCTTTTTATGTCCCGTTATGTACATTGCAGCTGCCAGGGCCTCCACACAACTTAGTTGGTATGGTTTACCATAGTTTATTGGGTTGGCTGCAACTAAAAATGGTAATAACCTTGGGTGATTTGATTTCATTTTACCAAAAGGTGTTACATCAATTTTAGCCCATGAACAGTCTATGACTGCAAGTCCTGATTTTTCAATAATGTCCTTGTCATTGGGACTGACACATTGAGTGCCGACTGGAGATAATACTAGTCCTGCAAAACGCTGCCCAAGTTTCAAGTTTTTAATGATATTGTGTCGCAGTAGTTTTCTTCCGGAGCATTTTTTTGGATCACAATGATTTAAATCCCACATAGCAACTGTGAAGGATGCTTCTGTTCCTTCTCCATCAGAGCTACTGTCGCTATCTTCAGATGATGCTACAGTAAGTTCATTTAGTTTCTCTGCATAGTCCTTTTCAGTATGCTGGCGTTTGCTTCGATTTTTGAGGTTTTTGCCAGGTGCCATAGTGCTGTGAAAATCATATTTGTTTTTTTAATAAGTATATCATTCGAAAGTAACTTGGGCTTAATAATAAAGTAAACTTTATGTTTATGCTCAAGTTGGTTGTGTCCCAATGTTTAATAGATCAATTTTTTCACCTGCTTGTGACCGATGTAGAACTGTAGTAATAGTATTATTTATTACTAATATTTAACCTCAAATAATTCGACATGAAAAAATGAAAAGAATGTTCAAGGTTTGATACACAGACTTATAGTATAATATAATTGTACTAAGTTACTAACTTTTTATTGGTGTAACTTGGCTGTTAGGTTAGGTTTACTTATTTATTCAGTGTCAGTGTCACTGTCATATGTGAGTGGGTTCGGATTGGGGTTCGGTAATTCGCAACCCAGCAAATGACGACCCATCAATTGGCGACCACTTTTCTCTCAGACATCCGAGTACATACATCATGATCGCCGATTGTTGCGGGGTCGGCGGGTGCTGTACGTCGAGTCGAGTATTGTCGAGTATTGTCGAGCTGCCTTTTGTTGTGGTTTTGGTGGTCACCAGTGATCCATATATTGGATGAGTTCGTAATAATTATAACCAGCCTACTTTGAACTATAGTTGACTATAGTCGTCAACGAATATAATACTCACTAAGGACATAGTCATACACAAGTCTTAGTACTCGTATAAAACAAACTTTGCTTAAGTACTTATCCCTTTTTTGCAGTCATTTTGGCTAAGGTTCTAATGTATGTAAAAAGTATGATTATATCTATCGTCTATGCTCCATATGTATCTGATACTGATTACTATTATTATAATAATATTCATAAGTCTTTATACATCCTACTGATCCTACTCTTAGGTATAAATACGTAATATTTATCACAGTAAACCTGGGACATCAAATATATAAATAATAAGGAAGTCGGATCTACTGTAACAAATTTTAGTTTGATTTTATTTTTTTAAATATAATTTCTATATCAGAGGGCCTACCATGAACATTGTAGTTCAAAACTTTTCGAACATCTTTCTCTTTTGCTCCAATTAAAGCGAAATTAGAGTAACAGAGAAAATAGAACGTGTTAGAGCTTCAAGAACCATAGATGTATAAATCAAATAAAAACTCCTTGCAGGTAACACGTTCGCAATTTATAAAAAGAACATTCAACTGGCAGTAACAGGCACGTTGCCCGAATATAGTTATAAGAAAACATTATTCTGTCAATGTGTCATAAATCTTAAACATCTTTTGATTTCATACACAGTTGATTTACAGTGTCAGTAGTATTTTCATTTTTAAGTTTGTGGAATATTCAAAAATTGATTTTACACGAGGAAGAATGAGCAGCGCCTCTATGGCGGGTAATATTTTGATTATGTTTATTTCTTATACCCTACGTACCTGTACCTACCTACATATTATTTAAGAGGCAGCTGTGGCAAGATCTGTGGTCACCACACAAATAAATACCCTTATTGGGATCCGAACCCAGGACCATCGGCTTCTTAATCACTGCCCACATGTCATCAAATGATAGGTATCTATTATTAGTTTAACCTCTTGAGAAAAAAGCTCGCATATTACTCCCACTCTTCCACGGACACCACGAGACACGAGGTATAGTGGTACAGTTATATGTATTGTGTAGGTAATAGCACGCCGATACTGGAAGATTACATTTGGAAACAAGTAAACAAATACCCACGCAGTCAGCCACGTCATTATCCAATTTAAAGATGGCAGCAGTTGTTCAGTAACTTGTTTTATAATTTCTAATCGATGGCTACGTTAATATAGTTCGAATTTTCAAGGCAACGTGTAGAGTATCTACCTAATTATGAAACAGTTATACTCCCGGGCACATGAGTATGAATAGACGGACAGAAACCTAAGCTTAATAGTCATACACCCGCGCTGCGATAAGTACCTACAATACTACAAGTATTATTTAAAACGGGATATGTATATTAATAACAAAAAAATAACATAGGTACAGTCACCGGCAATAGTATCTTACGATAAAAAGACCGAAAAAATATCTGATCGCACCTTATGTTAAGGCCATAATTTCAGTGCTGTCAGAATATTTGCGGCCTTGACATCATAAGCTATTATTGCCGGTGACTGTATAAGGTATCTAACTATCCCGTTTCGCGAGTAACTGTCCACTTTTAAATAACTACGGCTCTGCGGCGCTACCGCGAAACACGATATTCGCAAATTTCGGACGATTGTCTCTGTCACCCTTATGTTGTCTTTATTGGAGTAACAGAGAAAGATGCTCGAAATATACGAACTTCGATGTTCGCGGTGCCGGGTCTGGACACCTTTTTCTGAAAACGAATTCTGTTTACCTATAAATAGAACACATTTTCTAATGGGCCACTCTTCAATAGCCGACCACCTGACACTAAAGTCAATTCTAATCAGCTATAAACAGAGTTCATTTTTAGTATAATGTGGCCAGTTACTAGCGAATTACCCTAGTTGTATAAAAAAAACATATCATGCTTAAATTAGATAGGATAGGATTTCAAGCCGACGAATTACCAAACTACAATTTTGACGCTTAAACAAAATAAGTCAAGTCAGCCCTGTTTGGTAAGTAATTTGTAATTCCGTAGTCTTCCTTTACGCATGTGTCCTAGGTGCTCATGCTCGCAAAGTATCTTTTTTTTATACAACGACGGTGGCAAACAAGCATACGGCCCGCCTCCAAATCCAGAGGATTCACATGCGCGATGCTTACCCTTTAAGAAGGTTCTTCCACAAAAGGAGTTTCTTCAAAAAAGGAGTGTATAGGTATTGACTCCTTTTTTTTGAAGAACCTCATACTGTAGTCCCTATGGAAAAACTCGGCAGGGAGTTCATTTCATATATATATTCCACAACCGAAGCGTTCCCGGGAGGAAATTCCTCTTAAACCGCTCAGTACGCGACCCTATAGGCTCCAGGGATACAATTAATAGATAGGTATAGGTACCTATGATTAATCAATGTCGTCATGGTAATGGTCCCTACTTTCTTATTAATTATAAACATGAGTGGACATAATTCCCTCACTATTATAGGTATTGATAATTAAATTGGGTCCATCAAATAGGTAACATTATAGAACATGTACAGTCAAAGGCATAAATATAAGGTATATACCTACACTTCACAATAAATATAAATACTGTCTATGTCCTTGATTGTACCTGTGTTCTACTATTTTATATGGATTAATTGACTTTAAAAAGCTCATATCATGTGTCATTTCTATTAAAAACTTTAGTAACACAGCAGAAAGTAGCTTATTCTATCGTTCAGAGGTTTCAGAGAGTTTGATTGAAAATATTTTAACCTGATAAGGTAAAGTCGTTTTGTACGGTTGAATATCGCCTGGTTTTTGAACGTAACGTTGATGGACAGACAATTTAACATACATAAATAATGTGTTCTATGGTTTCGTAGGCAGCTGGCGAGAATAAAAATTTGTGAAGGGACCCAAATGTTATATATAGTTTTTAGTTTGATTGGTAATTAAATTACTGTTCAGAGAAAACTGCTGGTATATACATACTTAATCATAAAGGCCTTGTTATACGCTCCGCAAAAAGCCTTGTAGCCTCTTACCTAGTGTTGGAATATTTACCTGCAAGGAAAACCAAGGAAGTAGAAAGACAAAAAAACTTCCTTTTTGCTTTCACCTTCTGAAATTGCTGTAGTACCTCTTCAGTAACGCTATTTTACCCCTCGGGGATAATTGTGTTGCTTAACTTCAAACTCAGGTAAATCCATTCTGCTTTAACCCTTTGAACGCCAAGCACCACTAAAGTGGTCGCGTGATGTGCCTGCCACGCCACACCGACCACTAAGGTGGCTATCACGGACGATGTCAAAGCAGTTGTCCAGCTGACAGATAATAAGGTTTAGATTTGTTCTTCAATAGTTGATACCTTGGCGTACACGTCACATTTTGTCGTGAAAGGAAAAGCGTTCGAAAAGTTAAGTTTTTGTAAAAAATGTATACATCTGTCAGCTAATCAACCTTAGAGCAGAATGTAAATACTGCTCGGGTTGTGGGTACTATACGACATTAATCATAAAGGGGCAATAATAAATGCTTACATACAAAACATCTTTAACTTGAAATCAAATATTCGTGATAATCACACATAGAACCATAGGTTCGTATCCTGTGCCTACTTTACCATAGCAGTTCAGTCTCTAGTTAACCTCATGAACACCACTTGCTTAGGAGCGCAGGTTTCAAACTGTAGGAACAGGCCAACCCGAGTTTTAAGAGCTCTAAATGCCTAGCCTAATATGGCAATTTTCGAGGTCGTTTCTGTGTCGACTTCTATATGAGTCACCGGGTGTGCCTGATACCAAACAGGTACGGCCACATGCAATAACAACTTATGTAATAAAGCGCGCTTATATAATTTAATAAATATCTGGCACAATCTGATTTCGAGAACTCTAAAAGGGTTTCTTGTATTTATGCAACTTTCGCGAGGTGGGTAAAAAAATATTTATGCCTGTCAGTTATAATTTTTCTCAAGTCATAATGCTTCATTTACCGACTACTGACTACCTACTACCTACTGTATATATATCTGGCTTTATTTTTTATTGGTTAATATAAAAGTAGGACTTTTTTGGACATGTCTTTATTATATGTGTTGTTAAGTATTTCATTGTATCATTGTATACCATTAATTTAGTATGTAAGTATAAGTAAATAGTAATACATTTAGGTATAAAAAATACAGCCGTCTAGCATATGTCCCTGGACATATATTATTAACGGGGTGTATTATAGTTGATCGATTTTCGATTTTCTACAAGCGTGTGACAGTTGTCTGTCGACACACTTGCCTTTGTTGCGATCCGCGATAGTCGTCACCTGAAATTTTACTGTAAGTACCTGTTTGTATTGCTTTCTTTAGTTATGTTAGGTAAAACACTTACCTTAATTAGCTCTTCGTTAGGTACGTACTTATGTAGTTGCGTATACTGACTAGAGAAAATTCCCCTTACCTAATATTAACTTTGATACATTTGGATGTTAATTAGAAACTTTGTTAACACATTATGTATACTTAAGTATTGTAGCTAAGTATCAGAAAAAAACGTGTTTATATATAACTAAACAATACCCCGTCTATCTATGTACGAAAATATACTATCGTTGTGTGTATACCTACACAGCTACATAGCTCCAAACGGAGATAGATACATAATAATGAGATTTTTTTTCAATCTCAGTCTTGACTGTTGATTTTAAACCGTGATTCAATAATCTTATTTTCCTTTTTATACATGAAAAAAATTTTTAACTATAAAAATAAAGAGAAAATAATAATAAGTTTTTTTTTAATGATATTATATCTTTATGATATAATAGATATATCATTTAAAAAAATGTGTCCGATATTGTCAACAAGGGGCAAGCGTTTAATTCAACTGGGAGTTGAAAGGTTGATGGGCTCAAAATTTTAGTGTATCCAGTATGCACAGGTCAATTTAAAATGGAGTCACTGCTTTTTTTTTCTCAATTTTACCCTATCGTGTGTGTTATTAATACTTACTCGGGAATCGGCAACTTTTGTATTATGAATAAGGTATATAGTAGGTAGGTAAGCCTAAGAGTATTTTCCGACACGTCATCGAAAATATAATTGACTTTCCGATTAAAACCCTGTTAGTTATAGGGAACACTAAAATAATTTAAAAACATTATATATAATACGTCATCAACGAAGGTACGTATCTGCCTATGAAGCCGATGGTCCTGTGTTCAATTCCCAGTATGGGTATATATTTTGTGTGATGAGCACGGATTGTTCCTGAATCATGAGATTTTTGTATATGTATTTAAGTAAGCATTTGTGTCGTTGGCTGACTACCCACAACACAAGCCTTCTTGAGCTTACCGTGGGGCTCAGTCAATCTGTGTAAGAATGTCCTGTAATATTTATTATTATAATCATTTAGTCACAGTAAATGTACTTTGACTATAGTTTGTAATTAATGAATTGACACAATGGCCAGTTTTCAACGAATAAGGCTGTTTTTTTTTTCATATATTGACCTAAAATTGGCCTACAATTCAAGTTATGCACCCTAAGAATTTTAAATAGAGGAAATTTACATTAACACCAGATTTCGTGCTAAAACGCTTTTTGAACGAAGAGTGACGTAACACGTCTGTACGTTAGGCACCTACTGTCGGTACGTTAGGTGCGTGCCGTTGCCAAAACGTTAAAATGTCTGCGTCGTATATGCAAAAAGTGAAAACTACAGCCGAAAACAAAGCCAGTTTGATGAAACTAGAGCTCGTAAACTAAATATGAAAATTTAGACGATAATCAATTGCGTCGTAATAGACGACAAAATGTATGCCCTTGCTAACCAAGTTACTGGCCAAGAGTTATATACAGTACCTATCAGACCAGGCAAATGTTCCCAGAAGAATTAGAGAATTAGATAAAATGAAAGTGCCCATAAAAGTTTTTAGTTTGGCAAGCCTTGTGCACATGCGGTCGAAAAAGCCAGTTTTATAGCAACGGACACATTATAATAAAAGACATTTACATTTACGTAAGAGTGTCCTCAAAATCGACTCTTGCGGTTTATACGAAGCCATACAAAGCCTGTCGCATTTTGGCTTGATCTTGCTTTCTGCAAATACATCGCTGACGTGGTACAAACGCAACAGCGTAACACTAGTGCCTAAGTGTATGTGCCCTCCAACCTGCCCTGAACTCCGGCCGATCGAGTCATATTGGCTCTAGTAAAAAAGCAAATAGAAACTACAAGATTTGACCGAATTTAAAAAACAGTGGTGTTCGGTAACCAAATCTGTATCTGTGACCAGTGACCACTGTTTAACCTTTTCCACGCCAAAGATGTATATGTATTGGCATTGGCACCTCAGGTTCAAGGCCAAAGACATATATATGTCCTCGACACAGAGCAAATTAGACCTACGTGCACACGCACATAGTGCAGCTTCAGTTTTGACATTTCGATGACGTGGCGTGTGAGCGAGCTTTTGCGTTTGACATTCCGCCGAAAAGGTTAAAGGCTAAATGACGAGAGTGAAACAAGAAATCCGGAAATTCAGCACATCCCCCAACCCTAAAAAAAGTTGTTTACAGTTTAATGTAGCTTATATGTTTCTTATAAATAACTTTTACGTTCTTGTTAAGATGCTGTAGGGACTTTTTAATGTGGCCGGATTTCATCATGAAGTCTTTAATATTGCCAGACGTTATTAGTAGGTAGAACCAGAGCTAAAAGTCAGCCCTCGTACCACCACTGACACCAGATACGCTAAACCAGATTATATGTAAATATTTCCTCTTGAAAAAAGATAATACATTAGTTTGTGGACATCACGCGAAGGTTAAATGCCAGAATGTCGGAAATACCTTGACCAAGTCAGGAAAGCGGAGCTTTCCAACTGGGTCATGAAATACAACCACGATGTACTTAGTTAATACTATACCTAGCATATTAGGTGCCTTCAACGGCATACTCTTGGCAAGTTGGCAGTGATGTTTAACCTCCGGACACCTTAAAGTCTTTGTTTTGTTTATGAATTTGGCACCTATTTCATATCGGTATAATAACTAACACTGTTAACTAGCCATCTGTAATTCCTATTGCAACGACATATGATCTACCATTATATTTTTTTATTATAGCACTAACATTGTTCTGACGTTGAATATAGTATTTTTACGATTTTCTATTTATAACTTTTTGTTGCAGCCTGCTTCAACTACGAAAACAAGTCCAACACTGAAAAGAAAATAAAAGAAAACAACAATAACATGGAAAGTGGATGTAAGTCGTACCATTTATTAATCAAACACCTTCAAAGGACTTGGTACATTATTCTCAACGAACTACTTGCGGCGCTGCCGCGAAAAACGATATTCGTAAATTTCGGACGATTTTCTCTCTGTTACTCATGATGAGTAAAATAGAAAGATGTTCGAAATATACGAACTTCGATGTTCGAGGTACCGGGCCTGGTCAGGCTTTGCGAGGGTAAGGTTTCTAACGGTTGTATCAGGCACGTACCTCCCCTGCTGGACATCGGCTGTAGCAGGAGGGCTATTTCCATCGCCACACTTGGCAGACGAGTCAGCGATAGCTGTTGCCCTTGAGCGAAATAAAATAACTGCTAACAATGATGAGCATTACGTTTCTACTTAATACGAGATTAAAACTTTGCTTTCAACTTTCAACAACGACGAAGGCTTTCCTTTGGATTATATTCACACTGCTACGTATATATTTTAAATTCGTAATATAATATGTAAATAAATAAAATTATTAATTAATACGTACTGATACAATCATAATTACTTAGTCATATTATTTGGGTAGTATTTTTCCTCATACTAAATTAACTTATTCCCTGATGATATTTTAAGGGATAGTTAATCATTAATTAATCTAGTTAGATACGCGTACGTATATAAAACTAGTATATAACAACAGTTTCACTTATTTCTCACTAGTGCACTTAAATTTTGGAATTTTTCATCTTTAGACTAAATTGCATTTTATTTTGTCCATAAAAATCGATTTGCTTGTTATGACTCTCTCCTTCTTTCTTTGCAAGTGGAAAGATATAGGTAGGTACCTGGAATAAGCACCTACTAGAATAATGATCATGAGACTAACGACATCATTTCGACACTTTAGACATTGTATACATTAAAGATAAAAAGATAGAAGATAAAAAATCCAAACTTATATTATAAATGCGAAAGCGTATCTGTTTGTTTGTCCGTCTTTCACGGCAAACCGGAGCGTAGTTGAAGGGATGGTGAGTGACATAGACTAGTGTTTGTTTCTTTCTAACCCCCCACTTTCCTAAAATGGGTGGTGGAAGTTTGTATGGAGCATTCCGCAAATTTCAAGGTAGAATAATAAATAAATATTAGTTAGGTATACATATATTTACATTATCGATACTGCATGCTTTAACCCTTAGGTGCATGAAGTATCAATCAATTTGCTTCTAAAGTGCCTCATGTACAATTACATAGGTACATGTAGCATTTGACACTCTGTATAGACCTGTCACATTCTATAATTTACATTCGTTTGAATACGACTTATACCACTTCAGTTTTGATAAACGGTAAGTATAATTATTGATACTGTATGCACTAAAGGGTTAAATCAAGTGTTAAACTAAATTCAATCAAAAAGGTAGTAAATCATTGTCACACGATGACTATTATTATACGCGGCATGAGAAGCGATATGTCGTCAGTCGTCACATGAGTATAGGGTGACCAAATTGTAGACAAAATACGACAGGACATTCTCGTCTTTTGTTGCCTTATTTCCTATATATCAGAGGATATGTGAATGTATTATGTAAGTCGATTATAAATTACTCAGTTATTATAGTGAGTAATAATATAACTGTAGTAAATACCGAGCATGATGTGATGTCACCATAGCTTTTATGGTTATTAATATTATATTCGGCCTTAGGGACACCAATTGGTTGCATGTTTAATGTTTCAGCCATCATTTTACACGCAAACTTTTCCACGAAATTATTATAGTAAAATGTTATCTAGTGATCGTTGTCGTAATTATTAAATTGTAATACGTGCCCTACTTTCTTCTTAATGTACTAAGTTAAGGTAATGGCACCAATGTTGGACACTTTTAGCTGACAGGCACCAATGATGGACACTTAGTTCTTATTTAAAAAAATCATAAATTTATAAATTTAATATGTCCCTACAAATGCACAACACTTAACTCCTTTGAAATAAGCACTAATGTTCATGATTGGTTCCTTGTCCATTACCTTAATTGAAGTTGTCCCTAAAAATGAGTAAGTAATGTTATTTTCTTGGAAATAGTGCTATAATTCCAATGTTATGTATACTAACAATTAGATATATTTCCAGCATTAAAGAGAAAGTAAAAATACATAGAATACAGATATTAACCATGCAGGTAAAGAGAACCTATTTTCTCTACAGTCTTACTTCGCCAATTTAAATATTAATTTATTCAGGCCCGCATGTCCTATATTGGTGTAAAGGTTTTTTTTATCGTAACTTAACTACTCATCGAGTTCTTGTTAACTATTTCCCTCTTTAACACTCTTGTTTATATGAACGATAAAGAGGCAAATAGACGAACGAACGGAGTGGTCAGCCGTAGGCTCTCTGGCGACCGTAAAAGATACGGATTCCTAAAACAACCATTTGCATAGTTGTGCCTAATAAATACCTAATCCATTCCATAAAGCCACATATATATATATACATTACAATAAACTGAATCAGATACCAGTTGGGTAGTTAGATCAATACTTTATCATAACATCACTAAACAATGAAAAGCTTGATTTATATTGTCTGAGGCCGATTTGTACCGAATGCTTGTTTCACGGTCTACTTCGTACAAAACAAAGACAAACTAATGGGAATCTAATTTGAGGGCATAAATGTATATACGTACCTATTCGCCCGGCCAATATCTATGTATAATATATATGTACCATATATATTATACATAATATATATATGTAATATATCATATAATATATAATAATATATATAATATAATATATAAGTGAATTGTTTTGATTTTGTTACCTTTTATTTCTAACGCATAAATAAATCGATTGAATAAAAAAATTAAATTCGCGCTCAATCTTAAAGGGCGAAAACGTAACGGTATTTAGTAATTCAAACTTGTAAAATGGCTGATGAATTCTGCGGAGGTACCGCGAACAACGATATTCGTAAACGGACGATTGTCTCTGTCACTCTCATGACGCCGTTATTGGAGTAAAAGAGACAGATCCTAGAAACATACGAATATCGCTTTTCTCGGTAGCGCCGCTGTTAACGCGCTCAAGGTCGCGAAAATGGAGTTTTGATATCACGGACTACGGAGTACTACCTTCTTTATCTGTGTTTGATATAGAGCATGAGCTAGGAAGAACAATGACTGGAGCACGCATCCGCGTACGCCAGTAAGGGAATAGTTATTTGTTATACAATAATAAGAGCTAGCGAAAGATTCCAAAATTGGTGAAAGCATGGCGAGTGGTTCAAAGAGTGGAATCTTGAGCATCAGGAGGGTCTCAAAGCACGAGGGGGGAACACACTTCGCTACCGAGTGAAACACATAATTTTTCACCTCACTACCGCGAGACGAGGAAAAATTTACTCTACGCTACATGCAGGCAAGTATGTTGTCGCAAGGGTAACCAACTAGGTACTATGGCGATAGATGCCTGCAATAACGTCTTCCCTACATTTTAAATTGTCTGCCAGCAGATATCGGACTGGAGGCCGATAAAGCAAGGTTTACGAGAAAATTATTTGAGTTTTATATTAACAGTGTATTAGCATAATAATTCGAATTGTGAATTACATTAGATGTAAGTTGAGACTCAGGAGCGGTACCGCGAACATCGAACTTCGTATATTTCGGGCATCTTTCTCTTTTACTCCAATTAAGGTGTCATGAGAGTGACAGAAACATTCGTCCGAAATTTACGAATATCATTGTTTGCGGAGTAGCACCGCAGAATCCGCAGATCCCACAGTCAAACGGTGCAAACAGTTTTGTGGGACTCCAGTTACCCTTAAATTGTACCTTTTTGTTTAATAAATAAATAAATAGTGACAAGGACGGACAAAAAATCGCCCGTCTGTAAAATGGAAAGGTGGTGAAAAGTTACAAGACCATCCCTTTCGATCATGGTATTATATTATTAGCACGCCTCGTGTAGTTAAATAATATATGTCTGAAATTGAAGGAAGAGGCGTCAACTTGACGTTTACGCTCATAGTGCTCATAGATAGAGTGGGCACCGTAACCGCTGTCAAATGACGCTATCCGTGTCACGAGATTTCATTGTCCAGAAAAAATAAATCGGACCGACTGAGAGCGCGCTCTCTTCAAAACGCGATTCGGACCATGGCTAGTGTTGTCACATTCAGTGTTGTCACATACGATTTAGAAGAAACGGAGGAATAAGATGCAAAAAGTAGTAGAAACTGGTAGATAAAAAAAAGAATAGGTAGATCTATCACTCGAGTTTATTGCATTTTTAACATTAAAAAGCATATTTACAGTAATGCCACAAAATAAGTGTAAAATCACTAAGAAAATGCCGCCAAAACAAAATCGCCATAGATGTTAAATAATTGACGTCTCTGTCACTAGTGTCAGTGTAACACACGACCTACCACCCTAGGTCTCAAATGTACCTACTTTTATGTTTTTTACGATTTCGTGCAATTCTCCTTGTATATGTCGATATATTCCGTACTTACGCACTTATTTATCGATTTTACTTCTGGTTTGTAATTTCATCAAATTCTGCCCTCATAATGGAACACTGAGTAGTAAAAAGTGACATCGACATTTGTCACAACTGACGTTACTTTGACACTAGTGACATTGATGTCACGTATTTGACGTTTTGTATATGGCGATTTTGTTTTGGCGGCATTTTCGAGGTATTTTTGAGGTTATTTTAAAATATTACTCCAAATATGCCCTTTATTATTCATATACCTATTATTAATTTAAAAATCCACCAGTTTCTACCATTTTTTCCATCCTGTCCTACCTTTTCTTCTAAATTGAATGTGACAACACTGTCTGTGTCACTTGGGGAAGGTCAGGTTTTATTCCGTTGTATTTAGTTCAGTCAGACACCGAAAGGCTTTGTCGTCTACGTCATTTACCGGCAAATAGATTTTAAGAATAAGACGACATTTAGGCTGTTATATTGAGGAATTTTCCAAGTGTTAGCATACAAATGATCGATTGAAAAACATGTATTCCGGTAAAAGCGTAACCAACTCAAACAGTAAGTAATTTTAGTATTGTCTGTTATGTTGTTTATGTTGCAACTCTTATGGATTTCGGGACATAATAAATTAGTTATGTACCTTTATGTGTTTAAGGTAATATACCATTTAATATCCTTACGTAAATCAGAATATAGTTTACGATCTTTGTTTTTATAATCTACTAGCTGAATCTAGACGCAGTAGACGCCGTTCAGCTGTATTGATTAATTCATGTTTCTCGATAACTGGGCCAGCGAAGTAGGTGGCAGTTTATTATGTCTTAAATATAATGAACAAATACAAATAATTAGGTAACACAGCAAGAAAATTCAACCGCTGTGTTATTTATTAAGTAGACCCCCCGGCTTATACGCGGTGACGTCACAATAGGGTAAGTTTGGGACTAATGGAACAGTAGTAGGATTTATTAAGATGAGATATATTTTTTTTTTTAATACGAAAATGTTACTTATAAATTTTTGGTACATTACTGCGAAACTTCATTAATTGTTAGTTGTTTAAATTATCGACGTTGGTCTTTCGTTAACTGACCTATTTTTATTGTGATCTTGATCTATTAAAATGTATTCGGTTAATAACCTATGTTTTTTTTTGTCTGATGCAATAGTCTATTTTTAGCTTATCTTATTTTTTGTTCATGTATTTTTTTTCCACTGTTGCATTTACTCCCCAACTTACCCTATTGTGACGTCACCGCGACAACAATCCGGGGTCTATAAGGTATTTATGTTAGTACAGTCGCCATGAGATATTATATTCGAGCTGTGTTGTTTTTATTGTCTGGCATAGTGATAACGTGCATATTCACATATTTGTGACCACCTCCACAGCTCCGATATATCTGATGGCAGTTGTACCTACTTCAACTTCATGTTTCGGGAATATTGAAACGTAGTTAAAAATATCTAGGTATTAACTACGTTTCAATATTCTCATAATAATAACATTGATGGTGAAGGTGTATTTGAAAACTAATAGGGCAAATTTTCCTACCGCGAACATAGAAGTTGAAAAAAAATATTTTCTCCAAGGAGTCATGAGAGCGACAGAGACAATCGTTTGAAGTTTAAGAAATATCGATTTTCGCAGTACCTCTCCTGGGCGTACTTGTCGTATTGCGTGGATGAGACAAAACGACCTTGAGGAGGCCTTGAAGTGGCCTTGAAATTTAATATGTGAATCCCACGCTCGGGATGTAATGCAAATTCGTAGACTTGGAGTTTATTTGTGTCGTATTTTTCAAAGTACAAAGAACTTAATTGACAAAACAAGTCTCGAATACATATATTATTCGAGTAGTATATTTAGAGCGAAACTTTCCGAAACATGTTTGAGTTAGTTTGTAAATAGGTATCAAGACAGATAATTTATAAAATGTGTTAGGTACATAAAATAAATATGCACATCCTTTCAAAATAAATAGATATATCTAGTTGCAGTAAGATAGATTAATAGTCGGTTTTTTATTCACCTTAAACGGCTTATACTCCTTAAATACCCTAACTAGGTATAGGTCATTAGGACCTGATAAAAAGTGTACCAATTCAATTGTTCATTGCCCAGTGGAATCTGATTGAACATTCAGAATTGCATACATGTATAGTCGCTATTTGGATTAAAATTTTGTTTTGTGTGCAATGGTTTAAGTAACTTTTGTGTTGGTTTATAAAATAAGAGATATAAAACTAAAATTTACAATTATATTTGTGCTTAGTCCGAGGTACTTGTAGTAGTCTGATCCCAGCGCTCAAACGTCGCGATTTCAGAGCCTAAAAAAAAATAAAAACCCTACCTAGCAACACTATGGCTACCAACTGTCATTCTTTTCTCCGCGCGCAGAAAATTAACGGTCGCGTCGAAATCGTCGTATGGAAAATTTAAGTTTAATTATAAAAAAAAAAAGTGTATTTTCCCTATACAAAATGCCTAAAAGAAATACTGAAAGTAGTGACGATGAAAGAAAAAGGAGGAAAATTCGCAAGATGGAAAGGAAGATAGAGAAATACAAAATGGCCTTGAATTCTTCAGGTAAGTTAACATTAAACCTAGGAAATTTGTTGTTTTTTCGATGTATTTAACCTTTAAGAAGTGAGTTCTCGTCAAGATATAGTCGACTATAAAACAGCATTAAGTTGTGCATAACATTGAATCGGGTTGATCGAGTTTCGAAACAACCTGCACCCGTTGGGTGAACAACATTATTCCCCGACTTTCCGTTGGAAAAGGGAAGATCTCGTTGAGATGACCTTGATCCTCAAAGAAGGACAAGTTTTGTATTAAACACATAAATTCTTCGAGTTTCGAAAATTTCCTCACTCGTTGAGTGAGAGTAATTATCACTTACAAACATGAAAGTTTTACAATCCCAAGCCTTTACCCGTTGGGTAAAGGATAAGAAGACCCATCTTCGCCCGTTGGGTGAAACTTACCTTGGTATAAAATGGATCTATTTCTTACATGAAGCATGTGGCTCTAAAATAAGGGATGTAGTGTAAAGATGCACTTACCATTAGCGTAAGATCAAAATTTTATTTACATTTTACTTATTGTACACAAAAAATTCCAGCTATGGATCCAGAAGCTCAATCACTCTTGGATCAAAATAGTGTAGAAGACAATCCCGACGTAGAGGATAATCTTCAAAGTCAAGAGAATAATCAAGATGAGCATGATGGACAACTTGAAGAGGAAGGAGAGGTTGATATAGAGGAAGGACTACCAAAAGACATCTTGGCTGCACTCGGGGAAGGCGGTCAAGAAGACGATGATTATGGTAAAGAATTAAAATCTGAAATTGTTAAAATATTTAACAATATTTTAATAGAAGGATTAAATAAAGAAACCCATGACAACCTCTCCAAAACCAAAATCCCAAAGAATGCAAAATTACTAGATGCTCCAAAATTGAATACAGAATTTGCAGGACTGTTGAACAATTCCCTAACAAATCGCGACAACCTGTTAAAAGACAGACAGCAAGACTTAGGCAGGGCTATCTCATTAGTTACACAAACAATTAACAGTCTAACCAAAAACGAATTTGACAAGTTAGAAGTTATAAAATCACTGAGTGACAGCATTAGGTTACTTAGTAACCTGCATCATCAATATATGCAGATCCGTAGAAAACTGATTGCACCAGTTATGGATATATTAATGCAAAACCTTAATAAAAATAAACGATCTGAGTTTTTATATTCCAAATTAGAGGAGTCAGTAAAACGTCCTCAGCAATGAAAAGGACAATAAATATTTTAAAGCCAAAAACTGCTCCAAAAAACTACCAAAACTCCAGTCGACCAGCTGTCCAGAACCAATACATTCCCAGAACAATCAAAAAACCATTTCATCGGAACAACCAGACACCAGCCTACCGGGAACAATCCACGAGGACAAAATCAAGCCAAGCCAGCACGTCGACCAGCAACATCTCACTACCGGGGAAGTCGTGCAAAGTATCCATAAAGGTAAAATTTGCAGCTCGGCTTAAACATTTTCATAAATGCTGGGCATCATTGACTAATGATCAAACTGTTGTACAATGGATTAATGGATATTCCATTCCTTTTGTAACTGAACCCAGTCAATGTATTTTACCCCTTAATAACTCATTCAATGATTCTGAGAAAAAGATATTAACAACAGAAGTTAACAAACTTGTAGTAATGGGGGCCATTACTCAATGTAAACCATGCAAAGGTCAATTTTGTCACACATTTTTACTACCCCCAAAAGATGGTTCTCACAGATTTATTCTAAATTTAAAGTGCCTTAATAAATATATTGTAACAGAACATTTTAAATTAGAGGATATAAGGACATTATGCAAACTAATTTCAACAAATGACTACATGTGCACCATAGACTTAAAGCATGCATACTTTTTAGTACCCATAAACGAGGCTCATAAGAAATATCTCAGATTTGTTTTTAACAAAAAACTATATGAATTCAACTGCTTACCGTTCGGTTTGTCCACTGCCCCCCTAGTGTTTACTAAGCTCCTAAAACCAGCTATTGAAGTGCTAAGGAAACAAGGCATTAGGATTGTTATCTATCTTGATGATATAATCTGTCTCGGCAGCAATTACAGAGAATGCCTAAATAACACACATATAACTCTTGAACTACTACAATGTTTAGGATTCATCATAAACAATGCCAAGAGCTCTTTAAGTCCATCCCAAAAGAAAGAATACTTAGGGTTCATTATTAATTCCAGGACAATGACTTTGAGTCCTACAAATACAAAGCGCAATAAATTGCACTCATTAATTATATCATTCTTAAAAATGAAATCTTGCACCATTAGAGAGTTTGCAAAACTACTAGGAAACTTAGTATCAGTGTGTATATCAATTGCTTTTGGTTTTGTTTACACAAAGAATCTGGAAAGAGAAAAGTTCTTAGCTCTAGATTACCATAATGATAATTATGAACAAACTATGAACATAAATGAACTAATCAAAAGGATCTAACATGGTGGAAAGAACACATTTTAGTTAAAAGTAATCACATTAAACAGTATAACTTTTTATTAGAAATCTTCTCAGATGCTTCACTCATGGGATGGGGTTCATCTTGTAATGGCCAAAGCACACAAGGGAATTGGTCTGAGTGGGAACACAACCAACACATTAACTATCTAGAACTTTTAGCAGCCTTCTTTGCTTTAAGATGCTTTGCGGATAAATATAAAAACTGTGAAATACTTCTTAGGATTGATAATACCACAGCTATAGCATATATTAATCGTATGGGTGGGGTACAGTACCCAATGTTAAATAGTTTAAGTAGACAAATATGGCAGTGGTGCGAAGCAAGAAATATTTGGATTTTTGCATCATATATTAAATCAAAAGAAAATATTGAGGCTGATTTTCAGTCGCGGAATTTTAATGTAGATACAGAGTGGGAAATTTCACAGAATATATTCAATATTATTAGTAACAAGTTTGGAACCCCTGACATAGACCTTTTTGCATCAAGAACTAATTATAAATGTGAAAAATACATCTCCTGGCACAGAGACCCATATGCTTGGAACATTGATGCATTTACAGTTAAATGGAATTCTTCCTTTTCTATGCCTTTCCACCATTCGGTATCCTTCTGAAGGTTCTTCACAAGATTAAAGCAGAACAGGCCACTGGCATTGTAGTGTTCCCACTGTGGCCATCTCAAGTTTGGTATCCGCTTTTAAAATCAATGGTGATATCGGACATTCTCACATTTGGACCATCTGAAGATCTTCTTGTATCTCCTTTCAGAACCCCACACCCGCTCCGGGGTCAACTTACCCTGGCGGCCTGCAAATTATCAGGCAAGCGTTTAAGAGAAGACTGATAGCAGATAATTCAACTAACATAATGATTGCCTCCTTATCAAATAACTCCATTAAGCAATATAATAGCTGTTTACACCAATGGTGGGTCTATAGTAGAAACAATAATATAGATATGTTTAGTGCATCAGTCCCTATTATAATTTCATACCTAACAAACTGTTTTCACAAGGGTCTATCTTATCAAACACTCAATTGTTACCGTTCAGCGTTGTCTTTACTAATCGGCAGCCACATAGGCACCGATGAAAGAATCAAGCGTTTATTTAAAGGATTTTTTAGGTTGCGTCCCATGAAGGCCAAGTATAATGATACTTGGAATCCAGACAATGTTTTAACATATTTGGAAAATTTTTATCCCCTGGAAACTTTACAACTAGATGTAATCACTAAGAAGTTAGCAATGCTACTCATTTTGGCAACGGGTCAAAGAGTACAAACCCTTGTTCATATTAATATCAACAACATTAAAATATCTATAGAAGGAGTTATCATAAACATTACAAGCTTATTAAAAACATCTGGTCCTAGAAGACCTCCACCAGTACTAAACATTCCTTTTTTAAAAAACAAACCTGAAATTTGTCCAGGAAAAACTTTGATTAAGTACCTAGAAGTAACACAATATTCTAGGCAGGAAAACGATTCTCTCACAAACCTCTTTCTCACTTTTAAAAACCCTATCCGGGAAGCCTCCTCTCAAACCATTAGTAGATGGTTAAAAGATATCATGAGGGATAGCGGAATTGATATATCTAAATTCTCAGCTCATTCAACTAGACATGCATCATCATCGATGGCACATAGGGAAGGCCTATGCGTCGACAGCATATTGAAGGCTGTGGGGTGGTCAACAAGGTCGCACACCTTTGCAAGGCATTACAACAGACCCCTAAACAATCATGCTGATGATCAAGTACAATTTGCCCGAGCAGTGCTTGGAGACTAGAATAATTTTGTTATTTTTATTTTTATTGTCATAATTGTTAGATTGTTGTACAAGTACAGTACAGAAACTGTTTACCGTACATTAATCATATCAGAAGTTTATAATTTTTTGTTAATTGATATTAAGAGTACCTTAAATTAGGAGTGATTTTTATTTTTGTTAAACTTTTACATGTTTAAATTAAGAAGTAAATTTTGTTTGTGTATCGATACACAGAAATGGATCTCGCCTTAGCTGTAAAGGAAAGAATATATCTTTAAGCAATTGTAACAATAATGTCATCTTTATTAAAATAATCCTTTATTTTAATTTTCTCATGTTTATTATTTTTAATCCACTCTAAACATCTACAAGTACCTCGGACTAAGCACAAATATAATTACAGGATTAAACGAACTTACCTGAAGTGAAGTTCTATCCTGATTATATGTAGTGCTTAGTCCGAGGTAGGAGGTTCCCTACCCTCCCAAGATTAATGTTACTATTTTAATCTTTTGCCCTCAATATATTATACTTAGCTCTGAACTTAATGACAGTTGGTAGCCATAGTGTTGCTAGGTAGGGTTTTTATTTTTTTTTAGGCTCTGAAATCGCGACGTTTGAGCGCTGGGATCAGACTACTACAAGTACCTCGGACTAAGCACTACATATAATCAGGATAGAACTTCACTTCAGGTAAGTTCGTTTAATCCTGTAATTAAATATGATTGTCAAAACAAAACAATATTAAAACATCTTCCTTACTATAGCAATAAAAGCGTGATTCACATCCCTATTCATGTCTTAAGGGCCTTTAGTAGTGTACAGTTACTATCAGATTTATCGGAGTTGTAGTGGTGGTCACAAATATGGGAACATACACTTTATCGCCTTGATAATAGTGACATTGTTCACATATTTATGACCACCTCCATAGCTCCCATATATCTGAGGCCTATTTCTCAAACACTTATAACTTGTAATACAAGTGGAAGTCACTTTCTGACATCTGTTGTTAGAAAGAGACTTCCGCTTGTATTACAAGTTACAACTGTTCAAGAAATAGGCCCCAGATGGTGACTGTAACTATTCTGCATGCAGGTTATCTTGAGAGAGAGTATTGGAAATGAGCAAATGTAATACTAATAACAGAAAGGATTAAAATCTTTTGAACTTTGACCGAGGCAAGCATTAGTATTTTCCAGGCATTAACAATTATTAAATTTTCAATAGTTACATAGAACTAAGAAAAGCAAAAGAATTTATATAACTTGGTATTTACTCAATCTTCATTCCAAGGTTTTTGATTGATGTTTGTTATGACTGAAAATTGAATAATTATTAATGCCTTGCAATACTAATTGAGGATTTTGCTGAATCAAGGTCAAACCAAACATACTTCAGATACTTCTTGTTATTAGTATTACTATAGATAGATTCACTAAAGCTGGCACGAATGGATTGAATGAAAGTTATGTCACCTGTCACTTCGAGTGTTAGTGTGAGTGCCGTTCTTATACAGGTGGCTCGTAATATTTTGTAAACAACAACAAAATGGGATTTGTTATTCAAGAAAAATAAAAATTATGCTATTAGGTATAATACCTATTTAGACTAAACAGGTAAAATATTATGTCCGAAATAATTAATATTCATGCAATCTGTGTATGACCAGAAGTAGGATGTGAGATGACACTATTCGATTCAATTGTCTCGTATGAGTTTGTACATGTGAGACAGTTGCCTAATATGTTCCTTTGTCATGTCATTCATGTAAACGATATACTATGTACCTGACCTAATAAATTTTTCCGATCGGAAAAATTTGCGACATTCATAGTGACTTACGTCATTTTGATGATATTTTGTATGAGATGACGCACAATAAAACTAATGGCAAGCCATAGAGTCGCCATTTTCCATAAATCTAAAATCTTATTCATACATACTGATTTACTAAATAATATCTGCGGTCGTGATAAAAAGCATAGTAAAATGATATAAAGATTGTTTTTATGTTAGATTATAAATGTGTAACTTAATGTCTTTGTTAACTTTCTGTTTAATTGTAATTATGAAAAGGATGGTGTACATAACACAGCATACACATGGAAATTTCAACCGAATTAATCTTTTGCCGAAATAATGCTTTTGTTCTCATTTCAACTAAGTCCAAATAAATTTATTATTTTATCATACTCTATCGCTATAAAGGCATTTTAACATAAAATCAACAAATGAGTATGAATATGAATAAAGTTTGAGATTTATGGCAAATGTCGACTCCATAGCTTGCCTAAAGTCTTACCGTATAACATCTACCGGGTTTCATATTGATTGTCTCTGTGACAAGGTACGAAATGGTATACAAATCAATTTCCTTGACAGTAGGTACTCAGTTTTTGTAGTATTTGTAGTATTACTGATGAATTTGGGCTGTCATACGGTATAATTTATCTACAAATACGTTTTCAATAATCATTTTTTGTATCAACCTGTATGTAATCATTTTGTGACGCACACATAAATATTATCATTCACTCATTCAATCCATTCGTGCCAGCTTTAGTGAATCTATCTATACCACATGGGCTCTTTTTTCATCCTCTCACATGAACTGCATGTGGGACAGATGTGAATATAAATGCAAATACCAAGATTTTATTTACCATAATTACTGTGTCAATTCTATCAACATTAATATAAATAAAATCAATAGTGATCATGTCGTGTCTGCGCAAATCAAATTGTAGTACAGTCAGCTACAGAGAAAAGGAACCCTCTGCAAATAAAGTTTGCATGCAGGCGGGTCATTTTCTCTGCCATACTGTATATTTTGATTGCTGTACTATAAAGTAACAAATAAATAAAAATTACTTTGTCTAATTGTTGTATGTCCTCTTTTTTGTTAATTATTATTACCTATTAGTTAGTCAATTGTTACCTATTGTTTACAATTTTGTTAGAATGTGCTTCAACAAACTACTTCACCGCTACATAAAAATGTTTAATTTATTTTCCCCTTTTTTCATATCACAAAGTGATATTCATTTTTTGAGTATGAAAGGATACATAAAGAACACAATTTAAAAATTTTAAACTAATTGCATACATCCCTAAAAACAAAGTATTAAAGAAAAAAGTTTCAAAATCACTTGTCAAAAACTGTCACTAACAGGATGTTGATACACAGTATAAATATCCTTCACCATAGAGGTACTTACAAAAATAAAACTCAATCAAAATGATTAAATTGCCAACTTCCTATGGAGACCCAACTATAGCCTTTAATATGCACTAATCATACTTGTACTGCTTTTTATTTAAAATCACTAAGAGTATCTACTCAAATAATAAAAGGTGTCCAAAGTTTATCATTATTACAATATACTGGGTGTACATGTACTATCC
The DNA here is from genome assembly GCA_022674325.2 of Grapholita molesta. Taxonomy (NCBI): domain Eukaryota; kingdom Metazoa; phylum Arthropoda; class Insecta; order Lepidoptera; family Tortricidae; genus Grapholita; species Grapholita molesta. The sequence goes on from CP053126.2 coordinate 9,789,002, forward strand.
AAATGGGTCGATATGGAGAAGTCGGAAAATGAGAGATAGCGAGATCTGTTCTTAGGAACCATGGCTTCGATTTCAGATTTAATAATATGGCATTCAAACTTTTTTTAAATCTCTCATACATAACCGGGAATCGAACCTGGTCGAAGTCGTGTAAACAATGTTAGGTATAAATTTGTAAAAAAATTCGTTGTTATTGTTGATGATACGAAACGTAAATTCATGAGTCATGAATACATTTTTCATCATCATCATCAGCCGTATAAAGAATATTGATAGGTTCGATTCCCGGTTATGAGTGAGAGATTTAAAAAACAGTTTGAATGTAATTATTATTAAATCTAAAATCGACGTCATGGTTCCTATAAGAACAGATCTCGCTATCTCTCATAGTTTCCGACTTCACCATACTGACCCATTTGGATTGTACACCCGGTATATAAAAGAAACCAGTTTTTTTGATTCATCATTCAAACCAATTTGATTAGCTTTAGAATAAAATTGCCTACTTATACTTTTTTCTGTGAATACCCCCAGACAAAATATAGAGCAAAATGATTGTATTTTACAGTAGCATGGCACCGTCCACAATCGGCAACGTCCCGCATCGACGACGAGTTGATGCAGAGGAGTGCCCGAGCCCTCAACTCCACCACCGACCCCCTGGAGAAACTGCGCCTTCTCTGCCTCTCGCGCGGCGCCTCTGGAATCTTGGGGCTGGGTAGGCGAGTATCTCCTGCATTAACTTTATATATAAACGTGCAATTCTAACAGACTGACTTAAATCAACGCCCATTACAAACCTTTGTACATTCATGTCGAGGTCAAAGTGACATGTGTATTCATTAGTGACCGACCGAAACATGTTTTTTTGCCGAAACCGAAACCGAAACCGAAGGTTCGGTTTGATTTTAGTTTCGGCCGAAACCGAAACCGAAACCGAACCTTTTATAAATCTGCTTAAAATGTTAAAAGAAAATGCTCGTAGGCCCGTTTTTTTCCTGAAATTTCATAAATAAATACATATTTAGGGACAATCTTACACAAATCGACCTAGTCCTACGGTAAGCTCAATAAGGCTTGTGTTGTAGGTACTAGACGACGATATATATAATAGATAGATACATATAAATACTTAAATACATAGAAAACACCCATGACTCAGGAACAAATATCTGTGCTCATCACTACAATGTCTCGCCAACCTAATATTATACGTTTCTACAAAATTTAAATTTTATCACAATGAAATTTCAACATAGTTACAGTAGAACTGGATCAATATTTATACTGCCCTATGTAGTAAAAAAAACACTGACTGCGCATGTTTTGTGCCTGTTGAGCGTTAGTATTTCTATATCAATTTTGGTGTTGAACCCTTTTATTAGGCCTTTCGAGTTTTCGTACCCTCTAGTGAGCCACCCAGTAATTGTCCTCGATTTTTCTAAATTATTAAGCAGAGGGTATGCTTCCCACTTTGTGATTCCACAAAACGGTTCCGAGCCGACCAGGGCATTCTCCGCGCCCTTCCTAGCCAGTTCGTCTGCTTTCTCATTTCGTCAATGTCGGAGTACCCTGGTACCCATCTAAGTATAACTTTGTTGGAGTGAGCCAGTGCTTTTAGGTTTGTTTTACATATCTGGACCAGTTTTGAGTTTGTTTCCAGTGAATCCAGTGCCAGCAGAGCGGTTTGGCTGTCCGAGTTGATGTAGATGTGCGCAATTTGTTAATGGCGAAGACTTCGGCGTGGAATATTGAGGCACTCGTCCCCATGCTGACGCTAACTCTGAATCTAGGTCTCTCCCCATAAAACCCACATCCTACATCATCACCAGTGATCGGTTATTTGGATTTGACACGGGGTGAACGATCTTTATCATTATGTTACTATGGAACTGCTCCAGGAATCCGGGCTTTATGTTGTTAAAAAAGGCAAAAAAATAAAATGTGTTTGTTTTATTTTACTTAAAAACATCTGAGTAGCTGAAGGACACGCGTAATTACTCGCCGTTATTTTGTCAAATCGAACAAATGAACACAAGTGTTCACACTGACTGGTCATTTGCTACCACCAAAGCGACACATTTTGTAGCTTTTAGATAAAAGTTCGACGAGTAAGTAAAAAAACCCTTTACCAACAATTCAAATTGTTTTATTTTTGAACGATTTGTTCGGTATCGTAGGAAACTGTCGTATCTATATTAACTTTTCTACATGATATCCCGTGAGGGAGAATCCAAATAACCGATCACTGATCATCACCTTTTTTTGACCCACTTGTGTACCGTGTGGCTAACGTCTTCTACGTACATTTGCTCTTCAATCTATTGGTCTCTTGTGGGTATTTCAACTGTGTACAGTTTAGAGAATAGACTTTCGGTGTGCATATCGTCAGTTGGCATGCCAAGGGTTTTTTTTAGCAAAAGCCCAGGCCTTCTGTTTGGGTAGTACTTTAGAGCGCCATTAAGGCCTATTTCGCTTGCATATTTTTTGCACCTGCATGTGGAGTGGTATAATATCAAGCAGCGCGTCTAAGACAGCCCCCGGTATCAAAGTAAAGGTCCTTGTTGCTGTTATACAGGCCATGCGTTGCAGGCTCTTTAATATGTTAACTGCTGTCTTTTGGTTGGTCTTGTTACACAAGACCGCGGAGGCATAAGAAATTATGGGCCTTACTACCGCTGTAAAAATCCGGATCGATCGGATTGATATTTACCTACCTAAATTTTGGCGACATGAACGGTACGGAGATGGACTCTACTTTATTTTCGTAATAATATTTCTGGGATTACGTACCTAAGTAACACCCCATTAATATTATTATATTTAAATATGCTTATTTATTATGTACCAACTGTTACTATGGGGAACTATTAATTCTTTTTCAATTTACGCTGCGGCTACACTACATACACTGTTATTGTTAGATCTAGGTGTATAACAATTTATTTCCTTAAGGAAATAGTTTATTATATCCATAAACTAAACATGATTCAGTAAGCGGCAGTCGGCGGCGAAAGTCAGGCGAGCGGCGCCATATTGCCAGCCATGCCGAGCGTGCCCGACGCTAGCCGAACGCGATCCGAAAGCATGATGGTAAAAGTTTCGGCTCGGCCGAAAGGTTCGGCCGTTTTTGGCCGAAACCGAAACTCGGACCGAAACTTGATTTTTTGGCCGAAACTGGCCGAAACCGAAACCGAAACCGAAACTTCGGTCGGACACTAGTATTCATATACCTCAAAATTGAGACGGTAAGGTGTATGTATACATGTATACGTATTTTTTCAATTTAGGTGTATTAATATTTTTGACCTTGACCTTGACCATGACCCTTTTGTACAATATAATAGGTCTTTTAACATCACATAAAGGTATGAAAAGGGACCTTATTGTCGATGGCGCTTATGTCGTTGTTCTAGAAGATACAATACAAATGCAACGCGATTCGACGTAAATGCCATCGACAATACGGTCCCTTTTCCTAGATAAATGACACATTTAGACATTTTTTGATTCATTGAATAGGTATTCTCAGAAACAATCGCCCGTCTTAAATTGTGCACCACCGCGAAAATCTACAGTGTGTAATTCTTATACGGGCGAATCTCTTAACGGAGGGTAGAATAGGACATAAGAAATATATTTAGATAACTTTTGCTTAGAATTACAATAAAAAATTTATCCATATAAAAAAATTCGGCCCGCAATGTAATACAACACCCTCGAGCTAAACACTCGTTGACAGTTCGTTTCAAAAGCTCATATCGCGTAATGTTCGCAGTACATTACGGCTCAGAAATTTTACAAAAAATAATTACATATGTATAATAGGTAAAATTAAAGAAACACCTTTTCGTTAATGATTATACTGGTAAATCCTATGGCTGGTTTTATTCTTCGCCCGTATTAGACTTACACACAGTATATTCGAAAATTTCGAGTATCTTACTCTTTTACTCCAATGAAGGCGTCATAAGAGTAACAGAGAGTCATTATCAATTTACCAATAATTATTTTCGCAGTAGCGCCTCAAAAAATCTAATAAAAAAAAGAAGAAGGATACGTCATTGTATGATGGATGAATAGACGGTTTTTCCTAACTTACAGTCGCTAACAAACATATCCGAGCAGCCAAGGTATTCAAAAATATCGGAACATGCAGTTTATCACCTTGATGATAGAGGCGCTGTTCCGACTTTGCACATTGGCCGCTCCGATATATCTGACGGCGACTTTGTGTGGCGGTATGAAATACGCGGTGTCAACAATATAGTTTCATTATATACCTAGTTTTAATTATTTGTAGTCAATTATAAGGACATACCCGGGTTAACGGAGGGGACAGGTAGCCCACTCCAGTCCGGAATCCTACGTATAATTAATTAAGGGTTGACGAGAAATTGTATAATATTAGTGTCCGACCGAAGTTTCGGTTTCGGTTTCGGCCAGTTTCGGCCAAAAAATCAAGTTTCGGTCCGAGTTTCGGTTTCGGCCAAAAACGGCCGAACCTTTCGGCCGAGCCGAAACTTTTACCATCATGCTTTCGGATCGCGTTCGGCTAGCGTCGGGCACGCTCGGCATGGCTGGCAATATGGCGCCGCTCGCCTGACTTTCGCCGCCGACTGCCGCTTACTGAATCATGTTTAGTTTATGGATATAATAAACTATTTCCTTAAGGAAATAAATTGTTATACACCTAGATCTAACAATAACAGTGTATGTAGTGTAGCCGCAGCGTAAATTGAAAAAGAATTAATAGTTCCCCATAGTAACAGTTGGTACATAATAAATAAGCATATTTAAATATAATAATATTAATGGGGTGTTACTTAGGTACGTAATCCCAGAAATATTATTACGAAAATAAAGTAGAGTCCATCTCCGTACCGTTCATGTTGCCAAAATTTAGGTAGGTAAATATCAATCCGATCGATCCGGATTTTTACAGCGGTAGTAAGGCCCATAATTTCTTATGCCTCCGCGGTCTTGTGTAACAAGACCAACCAAAAGACAGCAGTTAACATATTAAAGAGCCTGCAACGCATGGCCTGTATAACAGCAACAAGGACCTTTACTTTGATACCGGGGGCTGTCTTAGACGCGCTGCTTGATATTATACCACTCCACATGCAGGTGCAAAAAATATGCAAGCGAAATAGGCCTTAATGGCGCTCTAAAGTACTACCCAAACAGAAGGCCTGGGCTTTTGCTAAAAAAAACCCTTGGCATGCCAACTGACGATATGCACACCGAAAGTCTATTCTCTAAACTGTACACAGTTGAAATACCCACAAGAGACCAATAGATTGAAGAGCAAATGTACGTAGAAGACGTTAGCCACACGGTACACAAGTGGGTCAAAAAAAGGTGATGATCAGTGATCGGTTATTTGCATACGTCGCACTCCAGCGGGCAATTTGGTGGCATGTCAAAATGATAGATAAGGTTCACAAATGCATCAATTCATTTTCAAATAATCAGAAGTATTTGTACTTAGTACTTGGTACCTAGTATTTATAATGTATACAATTCTAAATATCTTAGCAACTAAGGTTGTACGTTAATTACGTGTTTATTTTTTAGTATTTATTCAATTTTAAATAAAAATAAAATTGCAAATCTTTCTATTAAATAGACGGCACTGCAACAACAAATATAAGTTTGAACGACAGTCATAATGACACATGTCAGCTATTTATTCGTTTATAAGTGGCCACTTAAATAGGCTATCAGTTATCACTGCAGAGTATCTATACATTAAAGACTAATAAAAGTAATAATTGATAACCGGTAACTAATTTTAATAAACTGTTACAAATACTAAGTACATTATAATACTTGTAAGTTAAGATTTTTTTGTAAACCTTACCTTGCCACCAACCTGCCCGCTGGAGTGCGACGTATGGTTATTTGGATTCTCCCTCACGGGATATCATGTAGAAAAGTTAATATAGATACGACAGTTTCCTACGATACCGAACAAATCGTTCAAAAATAAAACAATTTGAATTGTTGGTAAAGGGTTTTTTTACTTACTCGTCGAACTTTTATCTAAAAGCTACAAAATGTGTCGCTTTGGTGGTAGCAAATGACCAGTCAGTGTGAACACTTGTGTTCATTTGTTCGATTTGACAAAATAACGGCGAGTAATTACGCGTGTCCTTCAGCTACTCAGATGTTTTTAAGTAAAATAAAACAAACACATTTTATTTTTTTGCCTTTTTTAACAACATAAAGCCCGGATTCCTGGAGCAGTTCCATAGTAACATAATGATAAAGATCGTTCACCCCGTGTCAAATCCAAATAACCGATCACTGGTGATGATGTAGGATGTGGGTTTTATGGGGAGAGACCTAGATTCAGAGTTAGCGTCAGCATGGGGACGAGTGCCTCAATATTCCACGCCGAAGTCTTCGCCATTAACAAATTGCGCACATCTACATCAACTCGGACAGCCAAACCGCTCTGCTGGCACTGGATTCACTGGAAACAAACTCAAAACTGGTCCAGATATGTAAAACAAACCTAAAAGCACTGGCTCACTCCAACAAAGTTATACTTAGATGGGTACCAGGGTACTCCGACATTGACGAAATGAGAAAGCAGACGAACTGGCTAGGAAGGGCGCGGAGAATGCCCTGGTCGGCTCGGAACCGTTTTGTGGAATCACAAAGTGGGAAGCATACCCTCTGCTTAATAATTTAGAAAAATCGAGGACAATTACTGGGTGGCTCACTAGAGGGTACGAAAACTCGAAAGGCCTAATAAAAGGGTTCAACACCAAAATTGATATAGAAATACTAACGCTCAACAGGCACAAAACATGCGCAGTCAGTGTTTTTTTTACTACATAGGGCAGTATAAATATTGATCCAGTTCTACTGTAACTATGTTGAAATTTCATTGTGATAAAATTTAAATTTTGTAGAAACGTATAATATTAGGTTGGCGAGACATTGTAGTGATGAGCACAGATATTTGTTCCTGAGTCATGGGTGTTTTCTATGTATTTAAGTATTTATATGTATCTATCTATTATATATATCGTCGTCTAGTACCTACAACACAAGCCTTATTGAGCTTACCGTAGGACTAGGTCGATTTGTGTAAGATTGTCCCTAAATATGTATTTATTTATGAAATTTCAGGAAAAAAACGGGCCTACGAGCATTTTCTTTTAACATTTTAAGCAGATTTATAAAAGGTTCGGTTTCGGTTTCGGTTTCGGCCGAAACTAAAATCAAACCGAACCTTCGGTTTCGGTTTCGGTTTCGGCAAAAAAACATGTTTCGGTCGGTCACTATATAATATATACCTATTGTATTACTTATACACACACTGGTTGCTAGCCCGCTGGAAAATCTCCAATTTTAAATTGACTAATTGTAAACAAAGGTATTTTGTGACTGTAGCGCGTGAATTTGATAAGCTTTAAAACAACATTATTAATGATTAGTGATACATTGAATTTACAGGATTTTCCGGAGAATGGATGATGACGGAAGCAAGCAACTGAACAAGGAAGAGTTTTTCACGGGTATCAAAGACACTGGACTGGATATTAGCCATGAGGTATCGTAAACTAACTTGATGTTTGTAGGACTACCCAAAATAGTGAAATCAAGAAATTATTTTTTTTTATTATGCAGAAACGTCTGCTAGCGAATATCTTCGATATTTAAATCGAAAGAAAAATAGAAAAATTTGACTCGCAGCGGGACTCGAACCCACAACCACTGGATACGCTGGCGGTAGATGTGTTTACATGTCACCCATGATGACGTATACGACGAGGGATAGATAGAAAAATTTGACAAGTCTCAGCGGTACTCGTATAGCACAATTGGAAGTGCACTGGGCTAGTGATCCAGTGGTTGTGGGTTCGAGTCCCGCTGCGAGTATTTTTATTCTATTGTTCTTTCGATTTAAATATCGAAGATATTCGCTAGCAGACGTTTCTGCATAATAAAAAATAATTTAGAAAGGGTTTAGCACATTGTTATCGATGAATTCTCAATATGAATTGAGACTTCGATGCCGTTTAGTGTTCAATACGCTGGCGGTAGATGTGTTTACGCGTCACCCATGATGACGTATACGACGAGGGATAGATAGAAAAATTTGACAAGTCTCAGCGGTACTCGTATAGCACAATTGGAAGTGCACTGGGCTAGTGATCCAGTGGTTGTGGGTTCGAGTCCCGCTGCGAGTCAAATTTTTCTATTTTTCTTTCGATTTAAATATCGGAAATCAAGAAATGTTAACTGTACCCTTACTATGAGTTGTGACATTGAGGTTTTCGATTACGAGTATAGTACGTCACCCATGATGACGTATACCACGAAGGATAAGATAGAAAAAATTGACAGGTCTAAGCGGTACTCGGATAGCACAATTGGTAGTGCACTGGGCTAGTGATCCAGTGGTTGTGGGTTCGAGTCCTGCTTCGAGTCAAATTTTTCTATTTTTCTTTCGATTTAAATATCGAAGATATTCGCTAGCAGACGTTTCTGCATAATAAAAAATAATTTAAGAGTATAGAGTTTACTATCTGTGCATCTCTTTCGCACTAAAATAGTACAAGCGAGATGCACAGATAGTAAACTCGATACTCGTTATCGAAAACGTCAATGTCACAACTCATGGCAAGGGTACGGGTCTCATAAGTTCGATTATCTGTTCTAATTCAAAATTTTGATCTGTTTGGACGTTACTGAATCTTGTGTATAGCTGTTGAAAATTTAATATTTTTTTCCAGGACGCAGAAAAATTGTTCGCTAGATTTGACGCGGACAACAGCGGTTCTATCAGCGTTGATGAATTCATCAGAGAGATTCGCGTATGTATCTACAAATTTATCAAATAAATATTACCTATTAATAAAGTGTTAGCCATAATTTGTGACTACTACTTATGTACGAGTGATCATTAGCCCTAGGCTTAAAAGTGCGATTCGGGGTGGCTATTCGGCATGGGATCAAATTTTTATAGCAAACTTTAGGAGGTCTGTTGATATGATTGGAAAATATTTATTTTTACACTTACGAAAGCTAAGAAAAGGCCTGGAGCCTTAGATCTCACAGACAAGAGAATGCTACATTAGATGCTACTGACAAGAAACTTAGGACTTATTTTTTCAAATAGTTCTACCAGACATACCTATCCTTAATAGTTACATAAAAGATTATGATGATTATGTCTGGACATAACAGAAAATAGGAAGACCTTTTTTATGATTGGTATATATTCCGGATGTTGTGACAATGAGAATTACTTGCTTTATTCAGCCTCCGATGTCTGACAGCCGCCGCTCTATTGTCGAGCAGGCGTTCAGAAAGTTGGATAAATCCGGGGATGGCATAATTTCTATTGAGGATCTCCGTGGCGTTTACTCAGTCACTGCAAACCCGAGGTATATATAATTATAATGCTTTACACATGATAGGTACGGTAAATAAATAAGGACATCCCACAAATTGACTAAGCCCCACAGTGCGCTCAAGAAGGCTTGTGTTGTGGGATCGGTAGTCGGTACGGTGACACCTACTTGTCATTGCTACACAAATTATAACCTTAAAACGAGAAATATGTTAATAATGAAAATTGCAAATGAAAATTGCTTAAATTAAAGTAGTGCAATTTCCAGTAAAAACTAGTTTATACAAAGTGTCTCTGTTATTGCAGCTATCTGTCAATAAGGATCGCGAAAACCTTTTTTCACTGAGCCACAATGAACAATGTCTTTATTTATTGGTATAAACTCTGATCCTAGGCGGATTCCAGAAAAGTAATGTAGGCTAATTTAGTCCTAGATGTGATCAGGAATACACTGTCAAAATCTTTCGTTTTATCGTGTATAAGTTACATATGACCTCCTTGTTTTAAACAAAACTATCGTGAATTGTATAAATTTCACCTTATCGGCGAGGATAATAATGAGACAATTAACCTTCTAGATACATGAGCGGTGAGGAAACCGAAGAATTGACTATGAACAAGTTTTTAGCTATCTTTGAGAGCGAAGGCATCGTTGATGGAAAGGTGGGTACAAATTTGAGGCTGTAGCCTATAACCTCAGTCATTTATAGACATGTAGTCTCTAATCATTTGAATTTGACAACGCTAATTGAAGATTTTAAAGTTTTTATACCTACATTGCGAGTGTTTCAATGTCCCATTGGCGTAGTCGCTATTACTTGTCTAAATACCCTGTTCTACACAAGGTAGAGTGGTGTGTAGTCACGTGTCTACTCTTCACGTTGATAAATTAATTTGCTCTTTAATTTATTTGTCTAGAAATATATTACCAAAAATTTAATATTTTGAATACATATTTCTTTGGCTTTCCTTCTGAGTGTTTTTGAAAGGGATTACTCATACTGAACCGAATAAAATTGTATCGTATCGAGAACAATGTTATACTAGACCCGCGAGACGTAGGCTCCCCGGGCTACTGGCGACAACTTTGCTGTTGTACACCCAGCAACACTCATAGCTGTACATCGGTGGACCTTATGCCTTATATAATAAGGTCCACCAATGTACAGCTAAGTGTTGCTGTGTGTACTTAACCCTTTACCAGGCTCCAAAGAACTACCGTGTCTTCATACGTACTGTATATACTGTTACAACCGTATTGAACGCCTTGTAAAAACTGCATTTACGAAAGTCGGACATGCTCCTTTAAACCAGAAATAAAAATGTGGGTTACGGTTCTCCCATCACCTGTCTAAGTAATTAACTGTCATACTCGATTTTGTCTTATTATATTCTTGATCAGGCGAAGGGACATATTCTTCCCACATCTTATATCGGTTATCACAGTCAAGGTTTAACTCCAAACCTACTACGAAACATTATATTTATCAATCACTGAAAACATTATTTTATGATCTTCAGTTTAATTACTTACATGAGTTTTTGTGACATGCAAGACAATTTACCGGGCCATGGGAATAATAGCTCCCACACAGTTAAACTCTAATAAGGCCTTGGGATAATGTCAACCCACATCCTAATTCTGGTCATACACAATAATGCGTAAATATTTAGCAATGTTTACGATTACATTACCTTTCAACACTCAAAATCTACAAAATGTCAAAAAATTGTTCGACCTATGTACTTCTGTTTCAGAGAAATTATGGAAAGTGTTCGAATTTCTCTGTAGTTTACTGAAATTAGCGTTCAAGTGAAATTAAACGTCTGCCAAAGATATATTACGCGATTTAGAAGCGTGTTGTGAATGTAAATTATAAAATACAATTTTCAGGGATTGACAAAATATTTTGTAGGAGGTTTGGAGATAAAACCTGACTTCGGTAACCGATATAAGATGTGGGAGGAATATATCCCTTCGCCTGGTAAAGGGTTAAATTACTACTACTCAATTAATTATGGTTTTAGTAGAGAAAAGTGTAGTTAATTAATGTTTTAAAGCTAAGTACATTATATTTCCTGTTATCAGGTAACATTGGAAGAGTTCATGAACTACTACAGCGGCATCAGCGTGTCGATCGACAACGACTGCTACTTCGACCTGATGATGCGTCAGGCGTTCAAGCTCTAGATTCCAGGCCGATAGGTCCTGTTTGCCAAATATTTATCGAACCATTTGGACAAACACGGCTACGCATATTCTCGCACATATTTGCTTAAAGCTTTTAACGTAATGCTTGAATGTCGCGCACTCATTTAATAATTGTTCATTACAAAAATTTATTTGTGTATTAAATTAAATGTTTGAAACATGAGGTGTTTCGTAATTAAATATATTCAATAAATATAATCTTATATTTTTTTATTACTATCCAGTTCGAATCCCAGGCGAAGCAAGCCAATTTTAGAAAAATATTGCTGGTAGTTTAATTTCCTGTTCAAAATAAAATATTGTTTTTTTAAGTACATAAAATGAGGTTAAAGAAACTAGGACATCATACACGTGTGGTTTTTATGAAACGAGCCGAAGTACTATTACTAAATAGGTACCATATAAAAGAAAATTAACGATTTTTAATGTTAGTCATTGCTTAGTTTTTGAACACGTTATAGAGAATTTACGATAAAGGAAAGAGCACATCCATGTGATATGCCTATGAATAAAAAGAAAAAAAGTTTGTTAATGGGCAATTTTATTTAAGATTGTACTCAATTTTTTTTTTTTTGAAATTTTTTGTTTGGTTTCTACTCAAAATCATGAGCTCTTTCGAACGTGATAGGAGAAAAAATGTGTCCCAAGCTTTAGCAAAAAAAAGTTAAGTATATACAACTTTAAATAAAATGGCCCTCGTAAGCGTGTGGGAACTATTTTCAAAATTGCATTCGTCGAACTCTAAGGTAACAAGGCAAGAATCCCGTTTGATATAATAATTCAAATACTAAAATATTATTTAAATAAAATAGAATAATATTTATATTATAATCGAACACCATGAGATTTACAGATACAGCCAAGTTTATAATCACAGAATATAAAGCTCGTCATGCCCAATAAATAGATAGCCTATCTATTAGTACCTACTAGGTACCTATGTATATATTTAATTATATGAATAGTTGTAATTAAATTGCCATCCAATATTGGGCATGTAATACTGTTTCTTCCGTACACACTTCATCGTACTTAAAATCGCAGTAGGTATTATTAACTATTTATGTAGGTACACTAACCATATAATTTATAACAATTTAGCCACACTTCCACATGACGCCATTAGACATTCGCATGCCAAGTCGCGATCCCGCCAAAACTAGCTGTCAACGCACTAGTGACGGGCACTCTGCCCGTCACTAGTGCGTGCACTAGGGATGCTCCGTATCGCCACATTTTCGGTTAACAGTATGAAAGAAAAAATGCACAAGAATAAACCTACAGAATGGACCTTGTAAATAAATAAATAATAAATAAATGTTACCGGACATTCCTTACAGGAATTAACTGGGTCAAACGGTAAGCTCAAGAAGGCTTGTGATGTTGGTAGTCAGCCAACGACATATATAAGATACAATTCTTAAATACATATAAAATACATACCCATGACTGAGGAACAAATAATTTTGCTCATTACACATATAAATACCCGTACTGGAATTTGAACCTAGGACCGTCGGCGTAGGCGAGTCACTACCTACCGTGGCCTTATTATTATTCTGTATTTTATCAATAACATTCAATTGGAACGGAACAATGGTGTTCTGGACATTTGGGAGGCGTACGCGGAGCCGGATTAAGAGCTAACGCGCAGAGGACAATTTTATGACATGTAAGGGGTACTGTTATATTCATGCTACTCAGGGTTGGCCATGCCGATTCAAATGCTGATGCCGCATTGACGTCAATGCCGTAATGCTACATCAGCACGAGTTAGTTTACGTTATTAAGTAATTTATAAATTGCAATCAGATCGGATTGGACTTTCGTGCGGTTTAAATATTTGTACTCTATATTTAGTTTTTTTAAAGTAATAAAGTCGTGTTTGTATTAAAAACTGTTTTTTAAAAAGATCTTCCTGATCCACCCCGTAATAGTGGTGTCAGAAGTGGGATCCAGCACAGAAAATCGTAACTTTCTGCTGGATATCAAACGCGACGCGCAAAATCCATAAAGACTTTTTACAAACAAGAAAATAAGCATCCAGAATCGCCTACTGCAAGGCATCGCCGATCCATCTCCGGGGCTTCAAATTCAAGAGTTCCTGCTTGCCCCGTCAAGTTCCTGACCCTTCGTGAGCCACCGTCGCGACAGTCAGTCTTATTTTCCAATAAGCCTGCCGACGAGCCACCTACGGAAGCCGACCAACCCTTCATTTTCTTCGTGAGCCAGCCGTTGCGACAGTCAGCCTTATTTTGAGTAAGCCTGCCGACGAGCCGCCCTACGACTCCGACCAACCCTGCATTCTCCTACTTCGCTAGCATCATTTCTGCAATGAAGATCGTCATCGCTTTCTTCCTGTGAGTAAAGCATTTTATTCTTCGTTAACGCTACATATTTTCCTTATATATATATATCAAGGTCGATTTTTCACGGCATAGTACAAGATGTCCCAAACTGTTAACAAGACCCCTCTTAAATCAATGGCAACCGACTCGATAGTTGTGCCACCCCCAACTACAAATGAAGAGTTTTCGATTTCTGTGTTATGTAAATTCATTAGTCCTTATAAAGGAGACCGTGAGACACTCACGGCTTTTCTCACCAACTGCCAAAACGCCCTAGATTTGGCATCAGTAAGCCAAAAGACCTTATTATTTAAATATATTTACGCACGGTTAGAGGGTAAGGCCCAAATAGCCTGTTCTAATAAAATCTTCGACAATTTTGAAAGCCTAAAATCCTTCTTGAAACAGAATTTCGGAGAAAGAAAACATTATAATCACTTGTTAATTGACTTACAATCATGCAAACAAGGGAATAACGAATCTGTTGCACAATTCGCACTACGAATAGAATCCTGTCTGACCGATCTACAATCCGAAATACATAATTCCGATTCTTATAAAAAGGATCTCTCTGGTCGTATCGCTATGACAGAGGATCTTGCTTTACATACGTTCTCTTTGGGGCTGCATCCTAGATTAGGAAATATGGTCCGGTGTAGACAGCTTAAATAACGCAATTAATATCGCGCTCGAAGAGGAAAAGATTCAAAATTTGGTATTTAAGACGACTTTCAAACCTAAATGCAAAACCTGCGGTAAAACTGGGCACTCCGAACAGGAATGTTTAAATAAATCAAAACACGTGGCTCAGCCGCGTGCATTTTTCGGTACGCAAGCAAGTAGCTCTCAGCAAAACACGGGGCCTCAAGTTTTCTGCAGGTATTGCAAACGACCCGGTCATGACATTACACAGTGCCGGAAGAGACAATTTAATAATGAAAACTATAAACGCAATAATGATAATCAGGCCGCCGCGCATCATGTTACAAACGAAGCGGTTCAAGCGCGTGCATTGTCTCCGTTACCCGATACTATCAATTGCGAAAACAATGGCGATTACGAATATGATTTAAACAAAGTAATCGGATCACGAATATGTGCCAACGTGCTCCGAAACCTCCGAATTCTAAAGGCACCAATCCTAAAACCACCTAAAAGGTAATCCTCAACCCTCCCTTTCGGGAGCCTCTGTTTCGTTGAGACGTAAATCTATTAATCCTCAACCCTCCCTTTCGGGAGCCTCTGTTTCGTTGAGTCCTAAATCAATTAATCCTCAACCCTCCCTTTCGGGAGCCTCTGTTTCGTTGAGTCCTAAATCAATTAATCCTCAACCCTCCCTTTCGGGAGCCTCTGTTTCGTTGAGTCCTAAATCTATTAATCCTCAACCCTCCCTTTCGGGAGCCTCTGTTTCGTTGAGTCCTAAATCAATTAATCCTCAACCCTCCCTTTCGGGAGCCTCTGTTTCGTTGAGTCCTAAATCAATTAATCCTCAACCCTCCCTTACGGGAGCCTCTGTTTCGTTGAGTCCTAAATCAATTAATCCTCAACCCTCCCTTTCGGGAGCCTCTGTTTCGTTGAGTCCTAAATCTATTAATCCTCAACCCTCCCTTTCGGGAGCCTCTGTTTCGTTGAGTCCAAAATCTAATAATCCTCAACCCTCCCTTACGGGAGCCTCTGTTTCGTTGAGCCCTAAATCCTCTAATTCTCAACCCTTCCTAGTGGAAGCGTCTAACTTGTTGATCTCGAAATCTCAAACTACTCCTAAGGATGTCTCTAATTCACTCCCTATATACGAAATAAATACATTAGTCAATAAAATATCTTTACCATACATACATCTTCAAACAAAATATGCCACCAAAGCCCTCTGTTTTCTTATAGACACTGGATCAAGTGTCAGCATAGCTAAGTTCAATAATTTTGATACTAAACCTTTACTTTCTAATGAAAAAATCCTACTCAAAGGACTGAGTAAAAACGGTTCCACCTGTGAAACCCTAGGTTCTTTCAAAATGATGTTTTCGTGCCGAAACTACAAACAAAGCGCAATGTTCCAATTCAAATTTCACGGCTTAACAGATGACGTTTACTTGAAATATGACGGTATCCTAGGAAACGATTTCCTAAAATATACAAATGCTGACATTAAATATTCTACCAATCACCTTGTTATCCAAGGTCACGCGTTGCCATTTTATTTTAACGAATCAGTTTACACCATCCCTCCACGATCGGAAGCTGTAATTGAGTGTCAAATATCAAATCCACTATCAAAATCGAATCTTACCGAAGGCATAATCCTAGATCACCAAATTTCCACCGGAGTTTATCTCGCGAATTGCATAGTAAAACCCAAACTCAACGGACGTGTTAACGTCTCAATTCTTAATACAACCAACTCCGAAGTTCTAATAAAAGATTACAAAGTTAACTTACAACCTTTTGACATACAAAATTCAAAACAAGTAGTTGAATCCGCCGCCGCTGACATACTGAACGTGACGACCTCTTCGCGAGATAGATCACAAGAAGTCCTAGATCTCATTCGAACGTCTCACTTAAACGAAGAAGAGACGAGAATATTACTAGAATGTTGTTCAGACTATAGTACAGATATCTTTTACCTCGAAGGTGAGCCTCTGAGCTGCACTTCCGCCATAGAACATTCAATCAATACAAAAGATTCGGTACCGGTTCACGTAAAATCCTATCGTTTCCCAGAATGCCATAAAAATGAAGTAGAAAGCCAAATAAAAAAAATGTTAGAACAAAACATAATCCGTCCTTCTAATTCACCTTGGAGTGCCCCAGTATGGGTAGTTCCTAAGAAACGAGACGCTTCAGGCAAACAAAAGTGGCGTATTGTAATTGACTATCGTAAATTAAATGACGCTACTGTCACCGAAATCTATCCCTTGCCCTTGATCACAGATATTCTCGACCAATTAGGTCATTCTAAATACTTTACCACCCTTGACCTTGTTAGTGGTTTTCATCAGATAAAAATCAAAAGTGATGACGCCCTTAAAACCGGCTTCACGGTTACTACTAACGGGGTCCAAGGCCACTTTGAATATACCCGGATGCCTTTTGGTCTAAAAAATGCACCGGCGACCTTCCAAAAATTGATGAATACTGTCCTATCAGGCCTGCAAGGCCTCCACTGTTACGTCTACTTAGACGATTGCATAATCTACTCGCACGACCTTCGATCCCATATGGAAAAACTCAAGTTAGTATTTAACAGACTGCGTCAGTTTAATTTAAAACTACAACCTGACAAATGCGAATTTTTAAGACGCGAAGCCGCTTACCTAGGTCATATTATCACTGACAAAAGAGTTGCACCAAATCCCGACAAAGTAAAGGCAGTTATCGAATTCCCAGTTCCTAAAAATCCAAAAGAAATCAAGTCCTTTTTGGGCTTAGTAGGTTATTATCGTCGTTTCATCGACAACTTCTCAAATTACAAAACCTCTTACTTCGCTACTCAAAAAGGATGCTCGTTACTTATGGACCACGGAACAAGACCAAGCATTTAATACTCTTAAACATAAGCTAACGAGCGCCCCGCTACTCCAATATCCTGATTTCCAAAAAGAATTTGTCCTAACTACCGACTCGTCAAATTATGCAGTCGGAGCAATTCTATCTCAAGGTGAGATTGGTAAGGATAAACCAATCGCCTACGCATCGCGAACATTAAACAAAGCCGAGGGTAATTATTCGACTACTGAAAAAGAATTAGTAGCAATCTTGTTTGGAGTCAAAACATTCCGACCTTATCTATATGGTAGAAGGTTCAAAATCGTCACTGACCATAGGCCACTAATATGGCTTATGAATGTCAAAGACCCCGGATCTAAACTCATCCGATGGCGTTTAAAACTAGAGGAATATGATTACGAAATTGTTTACAAACAAGGAAAGTTAAATGCAAACGCTGATGCATTATCACGCTTCCCCGTAAATACTCTTACTAATGCTCAAGAAGCCAGTTCGCCTACCTCTACAACATGTAACCCTACACACAATAGCGATAACGAGGATGACTCACATAACCTTCCCTCCATATCTGAAACCTATGAACAATTTCTCCAAATTAGCAAACAACCCGGGGTGTCATACGACACCATCATAGAAGAGCATAATCATTCTTTACTTAACGCCAAATGCAAATTAATAGCCTATCCTACATCCGTTGATTTGGATGAATGCGTCCCATATTGCTTAGATATAATAAACTCTTCGACAAGCCAGCCTATTCGAGACACTGAACGTGCACTTTACAGCTTTTATTCTACGTCTAATGATAAACATGTATTTACACATCTATTTACACGAGTTCATCACTTCGATGAAATGACGTATAAAGATATTTTTAACTTGATTCGTGATTATCGAGATATGGTTAAATACTGGTATTTGGAGGAAAAAGAGATAGCAATATCCGACTTTAATGACCCATTTAGTAAACTATCCTTCACCAAGATTTATAACATTATATCCTTTTTATTTCATAATACGTCCATAAAAGTAAATATCTATCATAATTCTATTAAATACCCTACTCCAATAGAAGTAAAACAAATTCTAAAGGATAATCACGATTCACCTTTAGCTGGTCACCCTGGTATTGCCCGTATGCTCGAAAGAATTAAATCCCAATTTTGGTGGAAATCCATGCGACAGGACGTAGAGGAATACGTAAAAAACTGTCGATCCTGTCAAGTCAATAAGCCATTACGCCAAACAAATCGAGCACCAATGATTATCACTTCTAATGCTACTCGACCAAATGAAAAATATACCTAGACCTCGTGGGCCCACTACCAGAGACCCACGAACGAAAATACAAATTCATATTAACTCTGCAAGATGATTTAACAAAATTCTCGCAAGCCTATCCCATGCTTTCCTGTTCTGCCGAGGAAACGGCCATGTTATTAGTCACATATGTCTCTTATATGGGAATCCCTAAAATAGTCGTGTCCGATCAGGGCACTAATTTCTGCTCCGAAGTATTCAAACAAATAAACAAACTCTTCGGAATAAAACACATTTTCGCATCTCCTTATCACCCTCAAACTTGTGGGGCTCTGGAAAGGAGCCACTCGACCCTTAAGGAATATCTAAGGTCATACATAGGAGAAAACCAACATACTTGGGACCTTTATATTCCAAGCGCCATGATTGCATACAATTCTAACGTGCATAGCACGACGGGTTTCTCGCCTTGGGAATTGTTGTTTGGTTTTAAGCCCTACATTCCCAGTAGTATCGATAACCTTGATATTAACAATTACACAGACTATGTCCGAGCTCTTAATCACCGTCTCTACTACAGCCGCCAAAAGCCATTCAAAACATCAGCTCGTCAAAGAAAAATCTAAAACATATTATGATTCACATGCAAAACCAGTATCGTATAAAATAGGTGACATGGTATATGTTCGATGTCATCACAAGCAAAATAAAGCTCTGTTACCCGTTTGGAAGGGTCCGTTTAAAGTAATTAAGACAAATGGCAATCACTCGGTGACATTACAAATAGGTCGCAGACACGTACGTCATCACTACGATGAAATCAAACCCGCGACAGACCACACGTCGCCGTGACGTGAACTATTGCTGACATAGTCGTATCATTCTATTACAGGTGTGTACAGTCGCCCGCAGCCGGCGAATTCATCTCGCCCATAAGAGGAAGCCCGGGCTTATACTTTGACAAGGATTTAGATGTTAAGTTTACTAATAATAATTGGAATATAATAACATACTTAGATATAAGTCATATTTTACCTACTTTAGATAATATAGAGTTTCTATTCGAGAGGACACGCGCATTGTGCAACACGCTCACTTCTTCCAAAATACAAACCGATTGTAACTAAGCGGATGTTGCCCCTGTCCGTATCATGGGACGCGCACAGAGACAGCACCCGCGATGGTGTAAGGAGCAAGGACTATTAAGTTTTAATGGAATCTATAATGTACTAGGCTATTGAGTGGAAAAGATGGGCTAGCTACTGGGGCTATTGTTAAAAAAACCCGAACGCCTACCTAATAAAATGGGATACAATTTTTTTTCCGGCAGACTATTTATTATAATTATTTGTGTATTTTAACTATTCTGTATAGTCTTTTATTAAAATATAAGTTGATACAGGCAGTTTACATAGTAAATTAAATATGCATCTAGTTTTGTATTCAAAGACAGTTTTGTTGGGCAGATTAAAGTGAGATTAGGGCAGCTCGAGCTGCGTGCCTACAATGTAAGAACAGTAGTTAATGGGACGTAGGTATATTCCTAATTATGAAAATTGACGTGGTCACCCTAATAGAAACATATACTTACAGAATGCGTTAAAATCGAATCGTGCTCTTAGAGAGGCGCTCATAACGTCAGCCAATCTAAATCCATATGATGTCGGTGCCTTTATTCACATTCTTGCCAACCCCATCTGACAAGGCCCAAATGATGTACAGTCAGCAGCAAAAGTTGCTAAGCGTTTGAAGTGTTCAAAATGACCTACACGCGCTCTTATTCTCTTGACAATAGAGACATGTTGACTTCATTTTGAACACCTCAAATGCTATGCTTGCTTAAATAACTCTTGTTTATGTCTAATCACAATTGTTTAAGATTGTTACAAGATTAAGCTTATAGGACCGATATGTAACAAATTTGAAATTACAAATATCCGTTAAACAATAAATAAAAAATAAAATAAAAACCCTAATAGAAAAAGATAAAAGTCTGCCTGGTAGCTATTTCACTTCGGCTCCCTTTTTTCGGGCTACAGCTCAATCTTGCTATAATGAATACATGCTTTGAACGGCATCATGGGGGCATCACCAAAGAATGGTATGGCATGGCTAATCAATAATTATTAATTATCAATCAGTCATTCTAATATGCTTATGCCATAGATATAGAAATAAAACAAGATTGAGTAAAGGCCCGAAGAAAGCGAACCGAGTGAAATAGCTACCAGGCAGACCTTTATCTCTTTCCATTAGGGTGACCACGTTAATTTAAAAAGTGGGAAACCACCTTCCGTTGAATACAATAGTGTCATATTTTTATTTATTTAATCTTTATTACACAAAAGAAAATCTTACAGTGCAAAAGGCGGACTTAATTCTATAAAGCATTAAGTCTACCAGTCAACCTTTAACGAAAGTAGAGAAATTAACCAGTATTCTATATTTTTATTATATCAAAAAGATACACACAGGAAACTAAACCACCATAACCCCGCTTCTGTGCGAATTAGTTTGGCCAAACATGCTATATTCCATCTACTGTATATACAATGACAATGAAACCACATTTTACAAATTTTAATAATAGTACATTACTGCAGAGGCCGTGAAGTAACTCTCCGACTCGGCCGTCTACCGCAATCTCGTCCTTAAATCCCTGTTCAGGCCGAAGCCTGTATAGTGCTTTTCTCAAACATTTCAAGAAAATAAAAAAATTAAAATAACAACAAAGCTATCAAGTAAATTTTTGAATTGCTCCCTTTTTTATTTTTTATACAAAAAAAACAAAGTCGACAAAGCTATTCGTACACCTTTTTTAACTGCTTATAAAAATATAACTATCTATGGTTCATAGATTTCGTTTTCTTTAATGAATTGACATTGGAAAAAGCTATTCCAGCACCATGTTTAACCGATTATTATAATACCAATTATGCTTTCAAAGAGATTGTAACTTGGATGTATGTATTTTTTCCTTCGTCAGTCTAATCTTAGTTGGCAAATTTAAAAAGTTAGAGCTGCGGACAATAATGTGCTTTTCATACTAACTCCATACATTTATTCACGGCCTAGTCCATAAATGTGCAACTTCTTGGCATCATTTCGTGCCATTAACGCATACATTTCGTAGTATGTTTGAGAAAATATGTTTAGTGTACTTTATCTCAATACCAACATTGTCCTCGTCCATGTACAAGCATGGTTACCCTAGCAGCTGGTTGACTTTGGAATGGCATCATTCAGAAAGAAACAGAGGTCTGTGTACTGTCCTACTCGGCTCGTATTTTTTCTTCACATTAGGCGAGCGAAAGTAAACTTTAAACTTATGCTTACAAAGCACATTTCACTTATTGGCATTTTTCACAAGACTTATTCCAGTTATATATTAAAAATTCCTTGGTTTATGCCACCTATAAATTATTAATGTACCTTTTTTCATATATCTTGACGAATTCGTTAAATTCGAGACTGCGTGGAGTTCCTCGAGCTCGAGTCTATATTTATTGCAGATAGAATGTAATTTTTAATGTAATTTTTTGACATTTTGAATATTCTTTGTTTATAAAACCGCAAATTTTACATTTTGAGCTTTGTACATTGTTATTATTTCTTATTTATTTTCTATTGATCTCTATAATCAAGCAAGATGTGTCGAGCACTGAACGCAATGATACAGAGCATAATATGCCTGCTCCAGGTGATTATCCGTATTTTCATGACCATACTGCTTATGGCAGAGAATCTTATAAAGATGGTCCTACAGACGGTGTACAATTTCGTATCGTTCCTGCTTCAAATGCTGTCTCTTGTGCCGATATGTCTAGTGTTTCTAGTAACGTCGAAGTTAAAATGCTTACTGTGCGGATCTGGCTCGGGCATATGTCCAGTGAACAGAGGTTCTGGTGATTGTATTATGACGATATTAGCTTTTGCGATTCTCTTCTACGTATTCCGTTGGACTGGATTTTTGGACAAGATATTCTTCAATATCGGCTACGCTAGGGTCGCTAGTGTGAAAACTACTAGACCCCGTGGTTGGGCTGAGGACTTGCGAAGCGGAAGCCTGATGCCGGACCTGGAGGATCCAGAAACGGGGACCGGTGTGATGTTTTTGGATAACGAGAATGCCCTCCAAGACTACGAAGAGGCTGAAACTGCTGAGGAAACTACGTCTACTGTGGCAACAATACCTTCTATCACATCACCGACAACATTTAAATCTGTAAAACCGCAAACATTTGCTATGCGCAATGCTCGAATGGTTCCAAAGAATTTAACTACTGTTGTTTACTATCTGGTCTAAAGCCCATACAACCCGCATTGATGGAATTTAAATTGGTTGCACCCATTTCGTGAATAAAGAAATAATTTTCAATAATTGTTTATTAGTACAAATAATTTGTATTAAAATTTCGTGAGTCATTCTAATTCAAAAATAAAACACGTCAAATAACTTAAAAGTTGAAATAGAATAGTTATATAGTAGTATTACTACTTAAAAATCAAAGCAAATCAAAAATATTTCATAAAAAATAATTTGATTTGTTCTTAGTTTCACGTCGAATAACTTTTAAAAAATACATGTAGGACTTCATATAGGTAGGTCAATACGCATTATTGTATATTTACTAAACAAAATATTTTTGTTAATAACTGTTGACAGTGTTCCTATCTGAACTAACAGCTATAAAACAATAAAGACTAGATAGCTGCTGACTTTAAGTACAATACATAGTCCACTGCTGGACATAGGTCTCCCACAAATATGACTTGTATCATCATGGGGTAGTTGCCATAGTCACCACGCTGAGCAAGCAGGCGGGTTGGCGACCGCAGTAGCTGTAGATTGGGTTTCGACGGGCGCTGCTGCCCGACCGTAGGATTTTTCCCTTTGTCGCCGCTTACGACACCAGCGGGAGGATATGGGGTGGTGCTATTCTAGTCGGCCGGCATCACGCGGCTTATTTATACAATTTATTACTATTGACAACAATCAAGGGATTCATGGCGAATATGTGTGCTACATGGAATTCTGAACGAAGTACCCGTAGTGAGGGATTCAATAGTGTTAATAAGTAGAGCTTTTTTTAATTCTGCTAACAACTGCTACAGATACATTTGGTTTATCGACTGTATCTACAGATCCATGGGTCCCATACCACTTTTCATAATCTGCCTAATGGCCGATAACGAGTGGAAATTGTGCAATAAGGGAAATAGAGATAAAAATAAAGAAAATAATATTATACTTTTATAGCGTATAAAATAATATTTTTCATTTGAAAATTCGTCGTAGTGGGTAGGTACTATAGGTACTATAAATAGGTACCTATTATTCGATTCTCATATACTAGCTATGAACTTAAAGAATTCATTTAGGAAGTAGAAATATTTAGAGATGTGACAGATAATCTTGCTCAATAAGGGTTCCGTTTAGGTACGGCACCGCACCCTTAAACTGGCGTATAAATAGTATTTTCCCGATGGAGTAGTTAAATCGTTACTTTTCCCGTATGTTATTAATATCACCATATATGGACTTGGAACTCGGGGTACACGCAATTGAAGGAAATAATATTCAATAATATATAATATAGGACAACTATATGTGTCTGGATAAATGGTGCCCATTTACTGCAGTGACTTGCCCGCGTAAGGATGTTTTTTACCTTGCGGACACTTATTATAGCTATGCTTAGCATAGCATTGTCTGGTAAGTGTTATTGCGTATCTAATAAAATTTTATTTGGATTTATATTACTGAATTCAAATAGCGGTTGGTGTAAAACTAGTACTGTAGATAATTGAAAATTCACATCAGCACGAACGTTGCTTTTTTTCCTCTAACGCCAGACAAATAACTTGTTTAAGGAACAAAAATAAGTCAATATTATCAAAAACACTGACTGCGCAGTAAATTAACTATAGCGTGCGTAAAATTTGAGTTAAAGTGTCTTTAGCGATCACTGATTTTGCCTTGTGACACAAAACTAAATGTGTGAGAATGTTACCTCACCATGAGTTGTGACATTGACGTTTTCGATAACGAGTATCGAGTTTACTATCCGTGCATCTCGTTCGCTTTAAAATAATACAAGAGGAGCGAAGCGAGGAGGTGCGTTTTAGGGTAACCATGAGGGTACCTCTAAAACATAGATAGGACTGCTGTACTGTACATACGTTATAAAAGTAAAAGCTAAATTTAAAAAAAAAATATACGTATAATAAGTGTTAGTCATAATTATTAATTCCTAACTTACGGCATGAATGTAAATTCTGCTGTGTACCTAATCGGTCATTTTGATATGAATATGGATTATTTTTCTTTTAAAATAATTTAGTGATTTGAGTTTAAATGCTACCCAATTTTAAGGCCCAATAAGACGCTTATTTTTTTATATAATGAGTATTTATTTGCGTATGGCCAATATCAGAGGAGTTAGGTAGTAGTAGTAACGTAATAATAAAGTTATATTTTTTTATTGTGTTGATATTTTTAGATGTAACTAGGTACTATAAAATACTTTTATAAAAATATTGTTAAAAACTTAATTTTAAAGAACTTATTAAATAATAATTATAAAGTTATAATATTATTAAGTTTATAGTAAGTATTTTGTTTTTAGTATTTTCGTAATTTGTCTATGGTTAATTTATTAATATTTATTTTAACGTTTTCCTTGTTAAGTCTAAATTTGATCACTAGAAAAAAAAATGCTTTAGAATGCTAACTCAGTACATAACTCAAGCTCTTTCATATATGTAGATAATGTTGAACAGAAGCCAATATATTTTTATAAAAAAAAAACACGTTTATCTACGTACCTACATATCATTACATTAGTGCTCTAAAATGCGTCCAGAAACCGTAGGCAATGACCAGCATTACCAACCATCAGAAATTAATGGAGATGTAAAGTTAACATTAGGTACCTCCTGAAAGCAGTAGTTTAAATTTGGAACAGCTGTCAAATTCAAGTGGATTGTCTATTCTCGTATCTATCGATATTAAAACAGTCATTGATACGAAACGCCAATTCCTTATGTTTTTTTTTTTAATATAAATCGAACGACATTTGAACTCTAGTGACAATAGAATAGGGAGTTCATTCGCTTGTCTATGGTTTAAAAAAATACTTGACTGAGATACGAAATACGAAACGCCGACATTCCAAGCCGTAATTTGTTTTGTTCGTTGACTTTTTAATGTTTACCTACCTACGGTTCCTGAACCCATCTTAAAACACTTATGATACCTATGTGTGTAGATAAAGTAGTGTATGCAACTATACATAATTAGGTATTACAACACTCGTGTGATATTATTATGAAACTCGCCAACCCACACTCTTGTTGCAATGCCCTTCATTATGCACAGATACATAAACTACTATTACCTACTGGCTGAAAGTAGTGATGAGACAGACACTAGACAGGTAGACAAAGTTGCATTAAGCCCCATTTAGACCATGCAAGAACTTGGATACGATTTTCATTACATTGCGGGGTTATATAAAGCGACCGAATTCCCTGTACGCCGGTAGCCCGCAATGTAATGAAATTCGTATACAAGTTCTTGTCTATCTAAAACTCTAAATGGGGCTTTACACCATAAGCGTTTGACACCACCTAATGGTACATCGCCTCAACCAACCTCACGGGAAAGATCAATGGAAAAGTAAACTAAATAGTAGGAGTAATCCAGTAGTACCAAATCGAGTCTGGTGCCCTTTCCGCACCAGACTTGATTTGTTTTCCTGTTGATTTTCTGCATTTTCCAAAAGCCGAACGGTTTATAGAGCCTAAGTCATGTTAAAAAAAAAAAACTAAAACGTGCTACGAAACTAAAGAGGCAGTAAGGACTAAATATTTTTTTACGATTATCACACATTTCATGTAGATAAAAATTTTGAACTTTATTTGTTTAACGTTTACTATTTTTCTGTTTTCTAAAGCACTCACGGGGTCCGCCACATCTCCTGCGACAGTATCTACAGAATTCTCATTATCCACAGAAAACACAGTGACCACAGAAGTCGACATACCACTTACGTAAGTATCGAATTTATATCGTACATAAGGCGGTATGTATCGATTTTTACCGGCTTGCTTTTATCTCTCAATCAGTAAAGAACTTTTACTACGACTTATGCAGAAAAGGAAAGTTTCGTCACAATTTTTCATAATTGTTATGCACCTAGACAGTTACTAAGTTCTGTTACCAGATCCTTAATTCATAGAATATAATAAAACACTGATCGTGTGTGTTCAATATTCCGGTAAACTGCTGCTGATAACAGTGATAACCCAGCGGACACTTCAGCTGCACAAGAATGCGATATTTAAATCGAAAGAAAAAATAATATCGATGCTATGCTAGCAGACGTTTCTGCTCAATATAACAACAAAGCACTAGAATGCGATTGGAAAACACCTGATGAATATTTCCTACCTATTAATAATAGCTGAGTCATATTATAATTACATCTCATATATACCTAGTCGTTTGCTAACGATATCTAAATGCTTATAAATAAACCTACCTACCTCGGACATTGACGTTTAACTGCCTCCCATGCTCTACTCTAGTGGGTAGTGGCCATGCCTATGAAGCCGATGGTCCTGGGTTCAAATTCTAATCAGGGCATTTATTTGTGTGATGAATACAGATATTTGTTCCTGAGTTATGGGTGTCTTCCACGTATTAAAGTATTTATATGTATCTATCTATTATATATATCGTCGTCTATAGTACTTACAACACAAGCCTTACTGAGCTTATCGTAGGACTAGGTCGATTTGTGTAAGATTGTCCTGAAATATTTATTTATTATAGAGTTGATTTACGATTTAGTATCGTGATGTTAATAATTGTTGTAATAGTGCCTCGTAACTAACTTTATTGTACCTACATATAGTTGCATTTAGAATTATGACACACCTTATTTTTCCTTCCTCGTACATACCTACTCGTATATTACCTTTGGTACATAATGCTCGAGTAATGAGCCATTAAACTGCCATTTCCTCATTTAATCTGTAGTATGTTTGTATAATATCATGGTTGGTTTTATGGTACGGTTTAACAAAGGTTTATATGTCGCAGGGAAATGGTCAAAACAGCGATTTGAACAAATCTCTAAGGGATATGATCAAATCACGCAGGATGGTAAAATGGCGAATCTATTTCATTATTTATCTAGAAAATTTCAGTAAGTAATTTGATCAAATCCCTGATTCGGTTTAGTAAAATCTTAAAATCGATCAACAGACACGCGACGCTTTGTCATTTCACTAGATTTGTTTAGGCATTTGACAAAATCCCTGAACCACGACAGTAAGTTGACGAAACGAACTGAATAAGTGAACTAGTTTTAACATTTCACTAAACAAGTTTAGAGAAATGATAAAGTCTCAACTGGAATATGGTATACCTATATTGATATGAACAAATCTCTAAGTGATATGTTCAAATCACACAATGAAAATGGCGAATCCGTTTCATTTTTTTTTACCTATAGTAGGTAACAAAAAAACTCATGGGATCGTACGTCATGAGGTGACGATGCATGTGATACTGATAACAAGTATATATGTTAACTATAAAAATGCCACAGGTAATTAAAAACACTGCGTTGTAGTTTAAGATCAGGGTAAAATAAAAAGCTATTATCATTACAGGTGGATGGTTTTCACTAAATATATTTTCATTTCATTTTTTTTATCTTTCAGTGCTTGTGAAAAATTGAATTATTTTGATGAAATTTATGACCTTGATTTGCACGGTTTTGAAGAGACTTTGAATAAATGTAAAGAAGAGTCCAAGAATGATAAGACAGTCTTAGTTAATGGGACGATAGCTTTAATGGCTGTGTACGATGAAGTAAAAGGGCAACAATGTAAGTTTAGCCGTTCTTAACTACCTATACCGTGATGTTCCAAAAGGGCAGGTATTTTTTGCTGCAATTTAAATACAACAAATAATAATAATGTATAATATATGCTGAGTGGATATTTTTTATGCATGATCATCGAAGACCCCGACCCCATGCAATGCTTCCAAATAAAGGAAAATAATCCTAAATACCGTGGCATCCCGCTGCTCTGCCAACTAAGCTACCGAGTCTTACCCTACGACTGAGTATTTTTAATTATTCCATCACATCCTTCATATTCGCCTTAGGGAGGGTCCTAGTGACATCTACGGTAAGTGTGTTAACATTTGAACCGGCATCGTATAGGTAGTCAAAATTTAATTAGATGGAGTAAACTGACAGCAGTTTTCATACATTTGACAGGTCGTTAGACAACTTTAGTATGAAAACTGCTGTCAGTTTACTCCATCGAGTAAACTGACAGCAGTTTTCATTAGATGTAATTAAAAGTTTGATTTTAGTCTCAAGTCACATTGAGAGTTCACTGATATCAAATGCTCAATACAAGGTTCGGACAAACGCCCGTCATTTTGTTTAACATAATCCTGTTCTGTACAACGGAGACTTCCTTGTGATGCTACTATATTCTTTATTTATTAACGCGTTTCTTTATTATCCGACCTAAAGTCAATTGCACCTTTCATTTATCGCATAAGTGAAAAGATGGAAAAAAAATATAGTTTTTTTTAACCACGACAGTGAGTTGTTCACATAACCCCGCTTACCATTCCAGCTTCATTGATTAATTGTCGCTTAATGTATACTTGGGTGAATATCCCAAGCAATAAAATTTGATGGCAAGACTGAAAACGCTGGTGCAGAAAGTCAATATATTCATACACTATTTTTTTTTGGAAACATCTATTAGCTATCGACCTCGGGCAATAACTAATATTAAAATATTAAATGATTTAATAATTGAAAAAAAATAATAAAGGCCCAATTTTTCATTCAGGTGGGTTGTCCGGAACCCAGTTATTCTTGTTTAATGCCGCATAACTCTAAAACTATACAAGATATCAAATTTGTTTTTAGTTCATTATAATACCATATCAATAAAGAACCCTTTAAAATATTTGTTGTTTACCAACTGTTTAATAAACCCCTTTATTATGTGTAAAGAAATTTGTCCGGCAAAATAATCCTTATTACCGCGGACAAATTTCATCGACGTTTATTGGCTAAGTTTGACTTCGTACTCCCTCCGCCTCCTGCGCACTTTTAGAGCCACTTGCAAGCCACTTGTGCCGCGGCTCTCACCGCAATAAGACGTCGACACGATGCCAAATAGATCCGCTACCCACGTGAGAATCTCATTTCGATGTTGCGGGGACAAAAAAAATATCATTCCGGAGTTTGCTATATGTTTTTTGTTTCATATTTGTTATTTTTCAAATATTTACAGATCGTGTATTTTGTACTTGTGAGTTTAAATGTTGCGATAGTTAAAGAATGTGGGATTTAGTTATTTTTTTATAATTTTATTTCACCTCGGTTTATCATTCCACCAATTTCATTCCGGTGATTCCGGTGTAGTAAAATGGCTTTAATACCCACCAGAATGAAAATAACACCGAAATGATATCAAAAGTAGCTTCACTTTTGTGTTTAAGTATTATTTGGGGGCACTGCCATGCCCCCGCCAAGTCCGACAAAATAAGATTCCGGCTGTACCATCTTATTCTACAAGCTATTTAACCTCATGTCGTTTTATGATGGGTAAAGCTAGACCCCTGAATTTGTGGTTACAAAGTAGGCCTTAACATCAATTGGGTGTTTCTCGGTAAACTAGTAAACACCTGTCTTTGGCAAATTTTGTCAAAATTCCCCAAGTACGTAATTACTAATTATTAATTAAAACTATTTTTCGAAAAACACTTCAGTGATGTTTATATATATGTTTAGTACCATTATTTTTTTTCAAATGCTACTTCATTGATTTATTATTATTTTTTTAAGAGTCCGTAAATTTCAACAAATTTCGCGATTTTGACCAACTTTGATGTGAGATTTATTTGCTTTTGGAATGCCACGAATAAAAAAAATGAACCCGGGTATGTCCTAAAACTACGGCCAAGACCACCGGGGGATGACAGCAGCATCCCTAGAGTGCGGTGGAAGCACTGCGATCGCCAACTCGCATGCCAAGCGTGACGATTATAGCATATACCCCCCATATGAGATGAACACCCTAAAACCACGGCCTCGAGTCCCCGACGGCCCCTGGTACCCTGGTTATGCCGGTAGCGGCCATGGTACAAAAGGGATCAGGGGTGCTAAGAATCCCCGGGCGGCATCCTGCTACCGACGACTCTTGGCCCTGGCAACATACAACACGCGTACGTTGCGGACCGAAGAAAAGATAGTGGAACTGGAGGAAGGGTTGAGCAGGTTGAATTAGGATATAGTAGGGTTTTATCTGTAGTCCAAAGAGAGGGGGAGGACAGGATAACCCTGAAGTCCGGCAATTTGCTCCACTTCCGGGAGGGCGACCACCAGTCCCAAGGAGGTGTCGGGTTCATCGTCCACAAGTCCCTCGCAAACAACGTGGTGAAGTTCGAGAGTATGTCGTCTAGGGTGGCGTACCTGATACTCAGAGTATCCAAGAGATACTCGTTGAAGGTCATCCAGGTATACGCGCCGTCTTCGACACACTCCGACGACGAGGTGGAGGCTATGTATGAGGACATCTCAAAGGCCATGCATAGCTCCAAAACTTACTTCACCGTTGTTATGGGGGATTTCAACGCGAAACTGGGCAAGAGAGAAGGCGCAGAGCTGAGAGTAGGGCAATTTGAATACGGACGTCGGAACCACCGGGGCCAACTACTGGCTGGTTTCTTGGAGAAAGAGAGACTCTATATGATGAACTCTTTCTTCAAGAAACGTGAGCATGATGGACCTGGATGAGTCCCGATGGTGCAACAAAAAACGAGATTGACTTCATCATGTCGACGAAAAAACATATATTCAATGATGTCTCTGTGATCAATACGGTTAAGACCGGTAGTGATCACCGTCTGGTTAAAGGCGCATTGAATACAAGTGTTAAGCTAGAACGTTCGCGACTGATGAGATCTACACTCCGGCCAGCACCAATCCAAATCCAAAACCCCGAGAGCTTTCATTAGAGCTCCGGAACCGTTTTGATTGTCTAGGAAGCGAGATGGACGAACTCAACGACGGGTTTGTAGAAGCTGTTCACAGCTCCGGGTCTAAGTCGGAAACTCATTAAGGAAAGGAGCGAGATAAAAGTGGCACTTTTTAAAGAAATACTCGATATGCTAGAATGGAGTAGTTCTACATTAAACATGGGCATTCGAAATAAATTTTCGGTTAATTATTGAACTTGGCTGATTTAGGCAGTTCTTACCATTTTTCTCATTTTAGTGTATATATATCATTCCTGTGTTCATTTTTTTCATTCCGATGGGGAAAATGTCATTCAGGTGGAGTATTATATCATTCCTATGTATACTTATCATTCACGTGCGAGTATTTTTTTTTCATTCCGGTGGAAAAATGTCATTCAGGTGGAGTGTTATATCATTCCTGTGTATACTTATCATTCACGTGCGAGTAATTTTTTTTATTCTCCGATAATTCACAAAAGGCTTAAGTTATCAAGTGCTCTGTAAGAGGCTTAACAAAGGACAGTCTGAGGTGTCGATTGACATTAAAAGAAACATCGAAGAAACGTAAATAAAGAATTACACCGGAATGACACTAAAAACTAGTACTGTTGAAATTGACCCACTTACGAATTATGATATAAAAATGTTAAAAAATAATAATATTTTTCAACATAAGGAAGTCTCCGTAGCACGGAACAGAGTTATGTTTTCAAAATGACGGGCGTTTGTCCGAAACTTGCTCATATCCCCACTTTTGTGAGCAAATCATCTAACAAAAAGTTTTTTTTTAAAGTGGCTAATTTTTATGTGATTATCTAGGTAAACTTACGAACGAGTTAGCGGATAATTTGATGGAATGCGTCAATTCAGTAATTGGATTTCAACCGCTGTTTACCTCTGAAGCAGCGAAAAAGCATTTTGGACCTAATAACAACACACAAGCATTGCGATTCAAGGTACTTAATATAGAAAACATTTTTTTCCCTTGTCGAATTTTGATTATTTAATTCGAACGTCGTATAGTGTGATAAATATTATTAAGTATTAATCTCTATGAATATTTAATTTGTCATTTTACGGTGCTTCAGTGCAAACGTACTGTTAGATTTTTTCACTTCATTAGCTCGGATAGCCCTTTATTATTTTTTAAAAACGGATAGCAAAATTGCATTTTATTCACTATGGAGCAAAGTTACTTCAAGCAAATTTCGAGTGTTTTTTTGATGACTTCGATGTTCGCGGTAGGCCCTCAAGCAGTGCAGTAGACGTTCGTATGGCTGAGATCACAGACCAGTAAACCTAGTAGGTAGTTCTCTGTGGGCTGAGATACTCCGATGAACTACCATCGCCCGGCTATACCATAAATGTCTCTTTTATTTACACGGAATCGATTATCTTTTGTCCCTTGAAATAGCTATAGCTCATAGCTTACTAGCTCTCGGTGGGACCAGTGCCTTAGACATGGCTCGTCACTCGCCTCGCTATTCGTCGAAACGATCGACGAGACTTTGCCTATACAAAAACGCGATGTGATGGACGAGAGGAATAGCGAGACGTCCGCGTACACATGCGCGTGCTCATGTTTCGCTTCGTTATTCACCTCGCTACTCGTGCGAATGTGTGGCGGTAGCAATAGATACTTAGACAGAGCCCTGAGTGTAAGTTTTTAACGTAACTTTAAGTCACGAACGCGTTTGCATTTCCCATATAAATAACATTATCACTTACGCGTTCGTGAACGTTTTTTTACGTCAAAAGAAACTTACACTAGAGCCTCAAATAGGGGATAAATATACGTAAACCAGTGATACATTTATTTATTTCTTTATTATCAAATTGTTCCTAATTAACACTTACAGACAAGCTACACGTATTAATTAAAACAGGAAATTCAGAACAGACCTTAACAGACTTTATTACTATTACACATAATTACATACATTAATCAATAATCAATACTAAATATAATCAATAATAAATGTAAACTTTGGCAACAAAAAATGTATTTAAGTATTTGTCATAATGTTTTAGAATCAAGAATGTATTTATTCAGAAAAAGTACGAAAATGTGTGGAAAAGAAACTGACGAGTGAGCAGTCAGGATGTAAAACAATCATCATGCGAGGGTTTAACATAACTGCAGAGATGTGCATTACCAATAACGTGAGTATGCTGACTATTTAGTTACTTCATTTTAATGTTGGCCCAATTTTATGTTATTGCCGCTCTGTACCCTTACCATGAGTTGTGACATTGAGGTTTTCGATAACGAGTATCGAGTTTACTATCTGTGCATCTCGTTCGCACTAAAATAGTACAAGCGAGATGCACAAATAGTAAATTCGATACTCGTTATCAAAAACCTCAATGTCACAACTCATGGTAAGGTTACTGCACGTTGTTTCATACTTGTACAGTCAGCAGCAAAAGTTGCTAAGCGTTTGAAGTGTTCAAAATGACCTACACGCGCTCTTATTCTCTTGACAATAGAGACGTGTTGACCTCATTTTGAACACCTCAAATGCTTAGCTACTTCTGCTGCTGACTGTACTGTGTGACTGATTTTGTAGGGAGGTACAATCGCCATAAAATATATCGGAGCGGTCAAGGTATTCGTAAATATTGGAGCATGCACTGCATCTGTATCGCCTTGGCATAGAGGCGTTGTTTAGATATTTGTTACCACCTTGGTCACGCCGGTACATCTGATGGCGACTGTACAGTTTCTACTTGGTACAGTAATGATTTATTATTATTTGCCTTCGTTAGCATGAAGACTATCCTCTTAAAACTGTTTCTCTGTAGGGTCTTAGATCTGTCGACGCGGATTCGGGGGATTTCGGATTTCGAAGGAACATAAAAGATCTGGGTGCCGATTTTTGAGCGCCGAGTATACTTACTCGAATCGTGTTACGTTTTAAACTCTTTCAGAAACGAATAAATGGTATTTAAGAACCGCGAATAATAGAAATTAATATTCGTGGGTTTCGATAGAAACTATACATTTTGTGAATAATAATGGTGACAAACTTTTGTGTGCGATTATTTTCCTTCTCAATTTTATTTTTAATTCGATTGTATGACTCAAAAATCGGCCCCATGGAATGACAATGTGTGGGAATACAAAGTCGCATTCCTCCGACATGCTGGCTATTTCTCTCTTTTCGGTACTATGTGGTACAGCGCCATCTATGGTTATATGATGAGTTATTTTAACAGTGAGAGAACTATGTACTATCGAACAAAGTGATTCATGACCCACCTAGCCGACAAACGGTTTGAAAGTGTCATTAAATTTATTTGACACTTTCAACCGTTTTCGATCTAGGTGGGTCATGAATCACTTTGTTCGATAGTACAGAACTGAGACGTATTTATAGTACTGTTAAGCATAATAGATGGCGCTAATGTGTTTGCCTGTTTCCCAGGATGAGTGATCTTGTATAAACATTGTCATTCCATGTCTTGTATTTAGGTACCTTAAACCTTACCATGATTTCTGACTTTGCGGTTACGGATAACGAATATCGAGTTTACTATCTGTACATCTCGTTTGCACTAAAATAGTACAAGCGAGATGCACACATAGTAAACTCAATACTCGTTATTGAAAATCCTCAATGTCACAACTCATGGTAAGGGTACTTGATTTCCACGCAGTAATAGCAAAAGACGTACGCAGGCATCGAGCGCCGGCGTAGTAGCCGATGCAAGCAGACTGATTTTTGTTTCGGTCTTACTGCGTTTTCATCGAGGTTTTTACAATCGGCTTTTGCCGCGTCGACTGGTTTGGGGTGACCTAGACCCTAACCCTTTTATAATATCTTTTTTAAGTACTTAAGTACCAAGTCTCTAAGAACCAAAATTATAACTAATAAGTATTTACACATTTTTTAGGTCCCTGGGAAATTAAGCTACAGAAGCATAGGCAGTGGCATTCGATCTTCTCCTTTAGTCATATTAATTGTGAGTTCTGCGGTAACGCTGATAAAACTAATAGTTTGTTCTTGAATACAATGAGAATTTTGTAAATCCCCCTGCATAATTCTTCATTTATACAATCGTTAACTGGTCATCAGGGCGACTTAGCCCAGTGATGCAATATTATAAATTATACCTACTCGTAAGTACAAACCAGTGATCGGTTTTTTTGGATTCGACATGGGGTGAACGACCTCAAACATTATGTTAGTATGGAAATGCCCCGGGAATCCGGGCTTTAGGTTTTTAGAAAAGACAAAAAAAATACATTGTGTTTATTTTATTATACATTAAAACATCTAAATAGCTGATATACAAGTGACTTACTTGTCGTTATTTTGTCCAAATTGAACAAATGAGCACAAGTTTTCACACTGACAGCTCATTTGCTGCCACCAAATCGGCATATTTTGTACCGTTAGTACAAAAGTTCGACGAGTAAGTAAAAAATCCCTTTCATACAATTTAAATTGTTTTATTTTTGATTAATTTGTTCGGTATCGCGGGAAACTGTCGTATCTATATTAACTTTTCTACATGATATCCCGCGAGGGTGAATCCAAAAAACCGATCACTGGTACAAACTTACTACTTAACATAGTGAAATCAAGTTGGGTGAATCAACTATTTTGTGTTGTTATTCTGTCCCATCGGCTATAGGGGACATCAGAAGCATAGCTTTAGAAGGAATGTGGTACTGAGTTCTACTAACACGCTTGGTAAGTGACCCATTCCAGGCCCGGTACCGCGAACGTCGAAGTTCGTATATTTCGGGCATCTTTCTCTTTTACCCCAATTAAGACGTCATAAGAGTGACAGAGACAATCGTCCGAAATTTACGAAAATCGTGTTTCGCGGTAGCGCCCCCCAAGTAGCATTGCAAGCTGTATAAGAGTTGTATATCAGTTTATTTGAATACTATAAGCTGTACATTTAGGCTGTACTACAGCTGTTTAAGCGCTTATACAGCCCTTATAAGTTAAAAAAGGGCCCAAATTATAGAGCTTTTCGCTTTATTAGAGCTTTACAGTAGCTGTATTGTAGCTGTACAAGCAATAGATAAGCTGTACTATTGCTGTAATTTGGTGTAAAAGGAAATCTTATTACTACAAATTATTCCTTATAAGTAGAATTTAAAAATATATGTTTTAAATAGGTTTTTAAGAAGACTTACAAAAGATAAAAAAAGATTTAAGTCTAAAATGTCTTCTATCCATTCGTTATATTTGTAATGGCGACAATATTACAAACAAGTGAATAAGTAATAAAATGCAGTTATGACACAGGATTTTGAGAGCAGTAATATTACTATTGGGAAGTGCCGATTATTATTTATTGTGAACATGTGTATCTTTTCTGGCAAAATATTCATGCGCCTGCTTAATAATCAAGAGAAACATAACAAAAATATCAAAAACTGGTACATAAGTGAGTGTTTGTTTTTAAGGTTAAGTTTTTTTTTATCCTTTAATATCAATTCTAAGGCAAAAGTCAATTTATTTTAGCTGGTTATCATAATATGACTTAAGTTTTTGTTAAATATTAGCAAGTATATCTTTAATTATATTTTCAAATATGTTTATATTCATACTAAAATGGCGACAGATTTTAAACAGCCTATAGGACATTTGGAGAGTATTATAATCTTAGTAGCTGTATTATGTAATTAATGTAGTCACTTCTACAGCTTCGTCAGAAATAAAGAGAAAAACTGTATTACAGCTGTCATTTATTTTTTTGGTTTTATAATAACCTTACAGACAGAAGTTATAACACAATTTAATTATAGAAGTGTAAAGTTACGCCATAAGAATTAGTCTTAAATCGGAGTTGACTAACACTTTTGTACAGCAACAAGTGCCAGGTGAATCTACATTACAGCATCTATACAGCTTTAATGATAGAATAAGCTTATAGCGTCACACAATACTTAAAGTTTTAAAACGGAGTTTATAGATACTTTTGTACAGCAACAAGCGCCAGTTTATACTACAATACAGCCTGTATACAGCTTTAACGTTAGAATTAGCTCGAAGTGTCACACAACTCTTGAAGTTTTATAGTACAGTTTTTATATTCTGATGTATCACCCCATTCGTACGCAGATTCCTTTATAATGATTTTATACAGCTTAAGCTCAGGTTAGTTTTCTCTAACACTATTATAAGTCCCTTAAAATACTTTAAGTTCTAAATTGGCGGGTATATTGATTTTACCGACACTTAAATGTTACTTGCTGGCCCGGTACCGCGAACGTCGAACTCCGTATTTTTCGGGCATCTTTCTCTTTTACCCAATTAAGACGTCATGAGAGTGAAAGAGATAATTGTCTGGAATTTACGAATATTGTTTTTGGCAGTAGCGCCTCAGTACCCTAACCATGAGTTGTGAACTTGTGACATTGAGGTTTCCCATAACGAGTATCGAGTTTATACTAACTGTGCATCTCGCTTGTACCTACTATTTAACTCCGCGTTTAGACATGCTGGCTCGTCACTCGCCTCGCTATTAGTCTAAACTCTAAACGTTTGACGAAACTTTGCCTATATAAAAACGCGATGCGAGGGACGAGAAGAATAGCGAGACGTAGTACACATGCGTGCTCGCGTTTTGCCTGTCATTCGCCTTGCTACTCGCGCGAATGTGTGGCGGTAGCATTAGTGCGAACGAGATGAACAGATAGTTAACTCGATTCTCGTTATCGAAAAATCACAACTCATGGTAAGGGTACTGACAACCTATATTGTGCCTATGCATCGTCCTTATTGCTGGCCAAGTACGTGCATTCTCTATTTTCTAGTACTAACTCTGTTAAATAAACAGAGGTATATCCGTTAGTACTCTTTATTATACTGTGGTATAGCTATATATCCCTTGATGTCATCTAAATACTAACATTAAGAAACATGCATATGCCATAGAAATGTGCTTTTAAGAGTCACCACTGACCTAGGGGAAGGTAACCATAGCAACAAATGACAGAAAATAGTTGGTTGAGCCAGTTAATGCTTTAGTTTTCCATCTAAGTTAGAAGATGTAACGCTTTTGTAAAAGATATACCTATAAACCTGATAAACCGGGCCCCACTGGCCCTGGCCCGTTACCGCGAACATCGAAGTTCGTACATTTCGAGCATCTTTCTCTTTTATTCTTATTAAGGCCTAATGAGAGTGACAAAGACAATCGTCCGATAATGAATATCGTTTTTCGCGGTAGCGCTTCTGAAGATCTGCTCTGAACTACTTCGTTCGTTCGTTAGTCTATTTGCCTCTTTCTCGCTCGTATCTGCAAAAGCGATAGAGAGGGAGACAATTTAAAAATTTATTTTTTCGGTCACCTGGAGCAAACTCTATGATTAAAAAATGTAGGGCATTAAGTACCTACCATATTTTTAAAGTCGAAGTAAGTGCGACTGAATAATGTTTGGATAGTGGGACAGACATATTTGTAGTGTATTATAATATTGTAGTGTACATCGATATACATTCAAAGTGCTATAATTTGTATACATGCTTTTGCACTTATTGGTCGTAGCGATATATTTTATCTTGACTGTACAACCTTACCATTATTTTATTGTAATACTAATATTGTGACCATATACGTTGTGTGTTTTCCTTCTTCTATACATTAAATATTTCCTCATCAAAACAATGTGTTATGCATATATAAATTCTAAAAAAGGTACCGTGGAATGGGGTTGCTATTATTATTAAATCAAAAATCGATACGTAAGTATTTATCTCTAATAAACTAAAATACAACCATGTTAACCAGGCACGTCTTACCATGAGTTGTGACTTAGAGGTTTTCGATAACGAGTATCGAGTTTACTATCTGTGCATCTCGTTCGAACTAAAATACTACAAACGAGATGCACAGATAGTAAACTCGATACTCGCTATCGAAAACGTCAATGTCACAACTCATGGTGAGGGTACTGGAAACCCTATCATCTATGTATATCATGACATAATGCTGAGTCAAAGAATTGTATTTGCACATTAAAAAATATAATGTATGTCTCTGACAAATAACTGAAATGACAAAACTTTTAATGCCGACTGTTCTTTTTTTTTTAACAATCATTCAATTTCTCATCGACATGATTCTAATGAGCTTAAATTACACGGGTTTGTTTTTTGTATTTTATGCTACCGCCACACATTCGCACGAGTAGCGAGCGAATGGCGAGGCGAAACGCGAGCACGCATATGTACGCGGACGTCTCGCCATTCCTCTCGTCCCTCGCATCGCGTTTTGGTATAGGAAAAGTCTCGTCGAACGTTTCGACGAATAGCGAGGCGAGT
The DNA here is from genome assembly GCA_022674325.2 of Grapholita molesta. Lineage (NCBI taxonomy): Eukaryota > Metazoa > Arthropoda > Insecta > Lepidoptera > Tortricidae > Grapholita > Grapholita molesta. The sequence continues at coordinate 9,829,068 of CP053126.2, forward strand.
GACGAGCCAGCATGTCTAAACGCGGAGTTAGGAGTTGCTATGGGTAATTTCTGGCTCCAGCATCAGACTGATCTGGTTATACATTACATATTATATGTGCTAAATTTCAGCTCAATCGGTATCTGCTTCAAAAATGAGTTGCTAGATCTCATCCAAACATACTGACATACATACATTGAATAGCAGTGAGGATGTATTACGTTATACATATTGACCACTGTTACTGGTACTTACTAAATGATGGTACAAGTTTTTTGTAAATATAGAATACCCAGGAAATACCTACCTTCTCGTGTCTGATACTTTTATCAGACTCCACCTACGGAGATGATTGATGATGATTTACGGAGATGGACATGTTTTTATGCATTTATCACTTTTGAATACTTTTGATCACTTTTGATAAATGCATAAAAACATGACCTAGCTAGAATTGGAATCTGGGACCTCCTGCTCCGTAGGTGGAGTCACTAGGTCACTACTAACTTGGCTTATAGGAGGCCGTTAAATCAAAGAACATTCAAGACGTGGAATGACAATGTCTATAGGTATTCTCTATACAAAGTTGCGTTCCTCCGACATGCTGGCTCTTTCCTGTATAATGTGGCGCAGCGCCATCTATGGATACATGTTGAGCTATTTTGACAGCGAGACATCTCCATAAAACTAGAATAGCACTGAGACGTACTACTTAAAAATGTTAGATGTCGCTAGTTAATGTGTTTGCCAGGATGGGGTTTTGTATAGACATTGCATTCCATGTTTTGAATGTTCCTTGCGTTACATAAATAAATAAATCGACTGAAATCGCGGTATAAGCTCAAGAAACTTTGTGTTGTGGGTAAATACTTAAATATATAGAAAACACCCACCCGTGACTCAGGAATAAATATCTGTGCTCATCACACAAGCAAATGCCCTTACTATAATTTGAAGCCGTCGGCTTCGTAGGTAGGGCTAAATATGTATCATCATCATTATCATCATCATCAGCTGAAAGACGTCTCGACTGGACAAAGGCAGCCCAATGACTTCCACTACGACCGGTCCTGGAGCGGTACCGCGAACATTGAAGTTCGTATACAATTTTGAGCATCTTTCTCTTTTACTCCAATTAACGTCTCATGAGAGTAACAGAGACAATCGTCCGAAATTTACGAATATCATTGCTCGCGGTAGCGACCCTGCCCAGATCTTGGGCCTACCTAGATGGGGGTATCCAATACCCTACGTCTACCGGTACGAGATCGCCAGCCAAGAACATTTCTGCCCCATCGGTTCTTCGACTAATGTGCCCTGACGCCCATTTCCACTTAAGCCACATATGTATACACTGTATAAAAAATAATAGATCAAAAGTTATACCTACTATATTTTCGCAGAGTTTCTTACGCTAGTTATTCTAGGGTGTTACTGTTGTTACAATCAGGGAGTGCTACAGTAGAGTTCATTCATAGGAGTATATGAGCAATACCGAGGGTTTCTAAATTATCTGTTCACTCTTGTAACATTGACAATATACATTTACATATTTTGCTTTAGCTGCTCATATATTTACGAACACGACTGTACGGACACCGGCAATAGTAGGATTATTATTATTGCCGGTGACTGTACCTATGTTATCCGATACGGTGGCAATATTTTGACATCATCACAAAGCATCATCATCATCAGTCAGTTGTATCAGGACTCGTTGTGTGGTAGTTGTTTGAATTTTGGGACCATATACCTACTGTTATGATTAAGATACTCTGTAGACAACTGATTTACCTATTACCGCAAACTGCCTATTTGGTACGGTCTGAAAGCAAGTATAACTAAGTTAAAACATACGTATGTTCAAAAAGGACAGAATACACGAAATGCGACTAATTTGAAAACACATTTTCATTTATTTGCTATAATCGTTGAATTTATTTACACATGTTACCACAAACTACTAACTAAGAAGATACTACGTTTGATGTTACACTGTTATACGTAGTAAGTAAATGAAGAATAATTTTCAAGACGGCTAAGTGCATACCAATAACTTTATGCTACCGCCACACATTCGCACGAGTAGCGAGGCGAATAACGAGGCGAAACACGAGCACGCATGTGTACGCGGACGTCTCGCTATACCTCTCGCACCTCGCCTCGTGTTTTTGTATAGGCAAAGTCTCGTCGAACGTTTCGACGAATAGCGAGGCGAGTGACGAGCCAGCATGTCTAAACATGGTCTAAACGCGGAGTAAGAAATATCGTACTCCGCGTTTACACATGCGTGCTCGCATCTCGCCTCGCCATTCGCCTCGCTACTCGCGCGAATGTGTGGCGGCAGCATTAGAAATATATTTACAAGTCTGTGGTGCATACCGTAGCTAACCTACTTAATTTAGTCGATTTCTTCGTTAGCCTTCAATAGACAGTGGAGTACTAACAAAGAATGTAGTACTTTCAAATGGCCAATAATTTGCTGGCCGTGTGTGATATGATATTCTATTGCATTGATTTTTAAGTATTAACACTACTAAATAAAATATAAATTGAAAAATATGACATGTACAATTACTTTTTTTAAGCGTTTTTCCCAATAGAATTTGAAATAATTTACAACATAAGCTAGGCATTACATTAATAACTACTCTACGTTAAATCGAAAAAAGGGCCTTGAAGCGTTGTACAGTCACCATCAGATATATCGGAGCTGTGGAGGTGGTCACAAATATCTGAACAACGCCTCTATTCTCAAGACGATAAAGTGCATGTTCAGATATTTGTGACCACCTCCACAGCTCCGATATATTTGATGGCGACTGTACCAAGGATGCTGGCTCTTTCTTACGTGAATTAGGTCATGCACTATTGGGTTGCACATTAACTGATCGGCGGCATTCCAGAGGTGCTACAGCAAAAAAAGATATTCGTTAATTTCGGACGATTGTTTCTGTCACTCTCATGACGCCTTAATTGGAGTAAAAGAGAAATATCTCTCGAAATATATGAATGATGATAATATATGATGTTTGCGGTATCGGGCCAGCCGTGGTCCGAATCACGCTCACACTGTCCAAAGACCCGTTGTCACCACGTTGTCACAGATGACAGGCCCGGTACCGCGAACATCGAAGTTCGTATATTTCGGGCATCTATCTCTTTTACTCCAATTGAGGCGTCATGAGAGTGACAGAGACAATCGTCCGAAATTTACGAATATCGTGTTTCGCGGTAGCGCCGCTGCTCACCCAGAAAGAATAAATCGAACCGAACGTGAGTGTGCTCTAAACGCGAATCGGACCACGGCAAATGCCTATCATGTCATTATCAATTATCATTTTAAAAAAAGTCAGTCTTCATCTGTCTTGTCATGGAGTATGGTGTGCAATAAATCGATTTATATATGCGATTAATAAAATAGTTAACACAATATATTAATATACTTTTGTAAGTGTTATATTGCTACATTATACGTGAAGTGATTCTATTTTATAAATTAAATTATTAGCTCGAAACACGATGTTGAAAAATAGTGTAATTATAGCGGTCTTTCTCATAGGTAAGTTTCCTGATTTAATATAAACGTACATACCCTTGAGTTAATTTATGATTACGAAAAATACTGACGACTTCTTTGACTTACGGGCCGTTTAAACGATATTACTGTACATATCCGTTTATACTGATTTATATATAGATAATATTACATTTCAATATTGACTTAATTTCATTTGAAATAAACTATTCTGACATATATTTATTAAAGTAGTTTCCCGAGTTGAGATATAGTGGCAGAGAATGATGCTTTTTATATTGCTGCACCTTCTATTGTCAATATTTTTTAAAGTTAGTTTAAATAAAAAATATGTTGAAAAAAGTATATTCTTAGTGTGTGTACAGCTCTTAGAGTAAGGGCGGTACAGCAGTAATCAATACATAGTGACTGACAATATAAAGATAAGTGTGTGTAGTGTGACTGTATTGTATGTGATTAACCCAAAAAATATATTTTCACATCAAGGGGCGGTATGGGCCCAACTGGATGACGACCAGGCCCAAGCCGTAGACAAAGCCCTAGAAAACTTGCCACCAGAGCTCCAGGGCCAGTTAAACAAAGGACAAGTTGAAGAGATCCAGAATAAAACTACAGCAGCATTTAAGGACAAGTGTGCCAAGAATGGGGGACCAGATGCTTTTGAAAATGCTGAGGTGAGTTTGACTTTTGCAGTCATGGCGGAAATGTTTTCAAATGTCATAAGGGGCATTAATATGTAGTATTAAGTGGCCAGATGATCTGACAGACTAATGAGGTAGGTATTAAACTCCAAAATGATGCTCAATTCAGTTTTAAGCGCACCACACATGAATAGGATACCAATAACATAAGGTTTGTAATCATCTTTGAACATGGCTTATACATATATATTATTCTGCCTTCTTTTTGCTCAACCAATTACATGTAGGGGAGGTTTCAAGATTTGGTACGACCAATGCGAAAGTTGTTAAAAAAATTTAATCATTAAGTTTCATGATGACAATTAACCAAGAAATCTTTATGAATATTGACTTTTTTCCTTTAATTATGTTGTATATTATCAATTGAAGTTTACAAAACGAACATCAAAACCAAGTTTTTATAGAAATATAACTCTTAATTGTCATCACTGACAGTGATTTAACTTTTTTTAACAACTTTCACTAATTGTGTGCACTTTTTTTTGAAAACTCCCGTAGATAAAATCATGGCTAAGCCTAGTTCACAATAAAGAATTACATTTTTAATTAATGGTATGACCACAAGTGATTACACTGATTACCCAAGAGCCACATAAAGTAGTGTGCCTGTCCATTTTTTATTTACACTACATTTTTATTATCTTGTTCTGTCTAACTACTGTACAAAAGCTGCTGTACTGTAAAAAAAATTAGTTAATGTACAGTCAGCATCAGAAGTGACTAAGTGTTTGAGGTGTTCAAAATGAGGTCAACACATCTCTATTGCCAAGAGAATAAGAGTGTGTGTAGGTCATTTTGAACACTTCAAATGCTCAGCGAATTTTACTGCTAACTGTATGTACTTCAGTCTCATAATTATTATTCTTTAAAGTAGAGTGAATTTCTTAGTTACATTTGCCTATTAGTATTTGTACTATTTTAACATTTCCATACAGTATGATAATACAGGTTTAAAGTATTGTGTATGTTCAAGGTTTAAAGTAATAAAAATGAACGTCGGGATGAAGTTTAAATTAGTATACGCGATTTAAGCTGTTTTAGTTGTTTTATTTCATGAGTAATTATCAGTGATCGGCAATATGGGTGCAAAACTTTAACAAAACTTATTAAGTGGACATAAAAGAGTGTATAGCGCCATAAAAACAATTTTATGCTTACACCCAATTACATGCATATTGTGATTCCGATATACAATTAAATTAGACAGTAATTTGCCAAAGTTATTCGTATTTTTCTCGATGGTATGTATTACTATACCTCAGCTCAACAAGTTTTGTTAGAGTTTTGCACCGATAGTGCCGATCACTGGTAATTATCGCGGCAACCGAAGACAATATTATGTAATAAAAATGGTTTGCATCATATAAACTCCCAATTTAATCCTATAGTCTGAAATGTGTTTTTGTGAAGATATTCTCTGCAGTAGTATCCACATAGATTTAGGACACTAGGACGACCTTTTGATCATTAGCTGACAATCATTATCTTAACTATAGTTATCAGCATTGTGTCCCATTTTTCATAAGCGGATATAGAAGTCAACATACCTAACAGTTTTTTGCTAACACCTTGATCATTTATTCATTCGTAAATATCTTATCTTTATGAGGGATATCATAAAATATGATATAAAATATCAATTGGTAATGCATTGTGAAATTGTTATATCGTAAGTCTATCTAATACAGTAATTAGTAATTACCTACATGTTTATTACGATTATGTAGCTTCAATTTTGCTATATAGGCATAGTGTCGACACCTTAGCTATTTAAAAATAGTAGGCAGTAATAATTGTAGTTACAAAGTATAAACATTGGAAGCAAAATAACTAATAATATTTGCATTACTGCAAATAGGAAGTGTAATATGTATAAATTGTCCAGATAACATGATACTCTGACTTCTGATATCGAAAATGACATTATGCACTGGTGTCCAGTAACCTCTACTCAACTCAATTCACACTAGCTGCACATTTTTTTTATTAGTCGAAGACTAGTCATTACAGTAGGTACGTACAGTCAGCAGCAAAGTGGCAAAGCTGGTGAAGTGTCAAAGATGATGAGATATGTACTCCAATTTAACTTTATTGCTCTGAATGCAAGAGATGGTGTTAATTGACTTCTTCTGATTATCTATTTTTACTGCTGACTGTACAGAACGATTGATCTCGGTAGATACAAGGAATACATACTCTCGTCATAATTGCTATAGACGTTGCAATCCTCATAAGTCGCCACCGGTAGTTACCTAGGTATATTGTTATTGCTTTCTCAGCGCATTGGTGTATACTGTAATGCTGAATTATATTGTTCTTGTAAATAATAATAATAAACCTGTCTATAATAACCTGTCTGGGAACCTTCTTAGTTGAAGGTTCCCAGAGCTCCAACCCACTTATAGGTCGGCAACGCGCTTGTGACTCCCTTGGTGTTGCGAGTGCCCATGGGCGACGGTAATTGCTTACCATCAGGCAATCCGTCTGCACGTTTGCCACCTTTGTCATAAAAAAATAAAATAAATAAATAAATAAATAATAGTCATAGACTACTTACTGATGTACTCGTATTTGTAGATTATGTTAATGCAAAACTGTTTACCAATGGCCAGTGTAATGAAATTACTGTTAAGAAACAAACGGCGAAGAAGCAAACAGGACTAACGCAAACTCGTTATGCACGCAATGTGCTTGAAGTGGAGTGCTCACTTAAGTGCTACCTACCTATATTTTAAGTTGATTTTCCTTTATCTCTAATGGCACAGGTAAATTACTTGTGGCAAGGCGAGTTTAAAGTTCACTTTGACAACCGCTTCTTATACGATTTATTGACGCTTTATTATTGTTATACTGCGGTAGCTCTAAGTATAATATCAACGAAAAACCACTCTTGCCTAGTGCTTGGAAATATATGAAATGATTGTCGTATGAGCGGTTTGAATTGAAGCCCATTTCTCAAAAGGCCAAAAGCTGTTTATTACGGAACTATAGATGTCCTACTTGTTTCCCTTTCTCGTTTTTTCATGTTTCTGACTGTTCTGTCTTAAATATTTTTATATACCTACCTATTTACGTCAGCAGATAAAACTAGTGCTTCTCGCTACATCAACGTGTGTAAAGTTGATAAAATACATGAAATACCTATACGGCCGTTGGTTCCAAATAGGTACTTCAAGGTAACATTGTCCACCATTTTTTTCTAAGTCACTAGGTAACTACCTTGTAACTACCTATTTACTCTTCAACTTCCAAATATACCACTTTGTTTAGTCTCCCACAGGCCACAACCATTTAGTAGATTACTCTTTGGAAATGCTTATTAAGTTACCTATTAGGTACTTTATAAATTGATAATAATTTTAATAATTATGAACTAACTAGCTTTTCCTCGCGACTTCCATCGACCAGCCATGCCCGTCATTAAAGTATGGTTGTGGGATAAAAAATATCCCATGTCCTTTCCTTTCTTGTAGCTCAAACTCTCTCCATACCAAATTTCATCTCAATTGGTTCAGCGCGCAGTTAAAGCGTGAAGAGGTAACAGACAGACAGAGAGAGTTACTTTCGCATTTTTATATTAAAGTATGAATTACGTACCTAATTAGGACCAAGGACATACTTTTTATGGTTACTACGTCTCACAAAAGTAGGTACTTACGTTTAAGTACGTAGTTATCAACAGAATATTCAACCTTTCCATCATTAATTCCATCTACAATTGTTTTATGTAGGTAGGTATATGTTTTTGTTATATCAATGACATGTAGGCATAAAGATAATAATCGAAATCATTTTCTGTTATTATTAGCGCCTCCGCTGCCCTGCCTCCCGGAGTCGGAGTTCATGCCATTTGATAGCAAAACGTGGGTCTAAGTCCAACTATCTTTATAGGACACTAGCGAACCGCCCTCGCCGCACACTGATGCTATGTAAATTGTTATTATATTCTTAATAACTTTTACTTTGTGTTGTTTTTCGTTTGTCTACATTTCTTGTATTTGTTATTTTTACTTGACTGGCAATTGATCGTTTGCCATAGTCGGGGCCAGACCTACGAAGCTGGAGATTGCAGGTGCAAATACTGGCAAGGGCATTTATTTAGGTTTATCACAAATCTTTATTTTGTTCCTGAGTTGTAATGTTATCTATATGTCGTCACTACTATGAAAAAATCTCGTATCTAAGACACATTCAACTCTGTACTCATAACATACGTAGTTACGTCATTTTTCTTTTGAATGCCAGAATGAGTTACCAGTTTTTTTCAAAGTGGTGACGATGTATTTAACGCTTTTCCAGACATTACTTCATTCACGGTTCCTTATCCAAAGATATATGTTTAATGACAGACGGTGGCGAGGTTAATGATGTGACTCGCGTTATCTTACCACTGAGTAATTATTGGAGTGTTTAAGCTAACACTCTTTGACTCTTTCCCAAGCGTTTTCCTAAGCAATGATGACCCATTCAAGGAAAATGGGCCATTGTTGACTTAAGTCAACTGACTTAACTATCACTTTACTGTATTTTCGATCGTTAGTAAGTTTGTTTTGTTTTTACAAGATTAAATTTTTTAACTTGCAATAGTTGCAATGTATATGTATGAATCTATTTTCGGGTGAAATCTTGCAACTCAATTTTTAAACCGATTGAGCTAAAATGTTACTAACATAGAATAAGTTAATGTATTTTAACAACGCTATGGACATTATCTGAAATAAAAAAATTGAATTTGCATAAAATGTGGCTGAAATTTAGCGCAGTTATGTCAGTTCGGTGACAATGCAATATTACTGATTTGATCTGACGCTGGACCCAGAAGGTAGCCATGACGACTCCTCGAAATGCACAACATAAACTGAGTTTAGTTAGGCTCGTTAGAATCCTCTCCATGAGTAGTTGATGATTGTTCAAAAATATTATTTTGGACAGAAAATTAGTTTTATATCCATGACTGACATGACATGACGATTCTTTTAATTCCGGAAGTAATAACTATTAGATTTCGATCAGTTTTGTATGCAATAAACCAATGGGTCATACGTATTTAGGTTTAGGACATGCTCTCATTTCACATTAATTACTTATTTGTACCTATATTATGTACTTGTACTAGCTGATACCGAGAATTTCGTGTCGTCTGACAGTCGAAATTCGCTTAATTCTTAGCCCCGAGTGTAAGTTTTTAACGTAACAAAACGTCACCGCAGTTAGACTCGCGTTAGACTTACCCATATAAATAACATTATCACTTACGCGTTCGAGGCGTTTTTTTACGTCAAAAGAAACTTACACTAGAGCCTATCTGGTAGATAATTGGGACCGGACGGACACATATCTAACAAAACAACGATGATGAAAATCGGTCAAATCGTTCTCGCGTCATAAATGGTGCAATTAGCCCGACTTTGTTTTATAAGTACCTACATTTAACAACAACTTACATTTAGTAATGTATCTTGTAATGTATTTTTAATTTTAACTATTATTTAATGAAAGGAGGTGAAGTCTCAATGTTTTGCATGGACGAGTTTTAGAGATAGGTAATTCAAGGGTAGTGAAATTTACTCTATAAATTTAAGAACTTATGATTCACTTGTTCAACTCGAACGGTACTATAATGTGATTATGTGACTATCTATTTTTTAAAGTTCGACAGTTTGTTGTTTAAGGGCTATAGACATATTACATATTCAATCTTGTTTAAACACGGATACATCAGTATTATTGAAAGTATAAATAACACAAGCAAAATTTATATTTTTATCAGAATATATATGCTTGAGAAAGTAAATCCCGTAATCATTTTTAAATGTTCAACTCGGTTTTAAATTTAGATCATTCTATATAGTCACGGATATTGTTAACAAAATTGAAATGCCATTGTACACAAGGAAATGCTAATGGCTGTTAATTAACTAATGAAATGATTTAATTATTTAATGTGAAACACTGACATAATAAAACTAATCAATCATTTATATTTATACTTACTTAAACACATTATCAATAACGGCTGTGGGAAAGTTCGTGATATTCTCATCTAATATTTGCTACATTTTACTAAAGCGACTGCCATCTCACCTTTCAACCCAGAGGGCAAACTAGGGCTTATTGGAATTAGTCCAGTTTCCTTACGATGTTTTCCTTCACCGAAAAATGACTGGTAATTATCAAATGATATTTCATACACAACTTCCGAAAAACGAATTGGTATGAGCCGGAGTTTGAACCTGCGACCTAGGAATTGGACTTAATATATAAATAAAATTACCGCTAGGCCATTAGCGCTTTGTTTTTATTTTTTGCACCTGGCAAAATAACAAATAATAATAATTATATTAAAGTAATACACAAACTAAAAATTCTAGGTGTTATATATATATATAGGGTGTGATAAATGTCGTAATATAATAGTGACGATAATTCATACCAGGACAAAAAACACCTAATTAGTCCACACATATGACACTATTTATTAATATGTCGACTTTTATTATTGATTTCAGAAAGCGTTCGTTAACCTGAAGGCCTGCATGATTGGGCTGGTTAACACAAGCGTGCTGACACAAGAAATCGATGGTGCTAAACACGAGGGCAAAATCGACGAGGTATTTAAGAAGTGAGTATATTTTGCATTTCTGCAATATTATTTAGTTTAGTAGCAAGAACAACCATAATTATTAAACAGTACTAAAGTCAAAGAAATGGCGTTAAGTATATATTTATTGATAAATGCTGTGATGCGATGCACATTACGCACACTTGTACATACTACATAAACAACATAACATAACAATACTCTTTATTGCATAACCCAAACAAAATATAAATAAAACAGGTTACAAGCTTAAAGTATAGGTAACACAACATTTCTCACTCAACATTGGTATTGAGTTGACATTTCTTTTCCTGGACATATCTGTTTGATACAATGCCCTTGACAGTGACATTATCCGAATATATTTTACTACGGACAGCATAGTAGTTGGTCCAACTCCTCCAGATAGCATGACATATACAGATGATTTCTATCTGTCTGATAAATTTTCACCGATTCTGATTGATTGATTACAGATACTGTCAAAAGAAGCCTCAGTTCAAAGACTGCTTTAAAGACGCAGTGGAGGCCGCCCGGCCGTGCTTCTCCGTCGAAGAACAGAAGAATTTAAAGACCATCTACAACGTCAGCGAGCAGCTGGCAGAGTTCGTCTGCTTCAAAGATGGCGACAGGATCGCATGTGGGTACAGCTAGTATATAGTTGTTAGTAGCAAGTTGCCAAATATAGCAGTACCTATGTAGATCTTTATTTGAGTTCTATATATACTCGTATTTGGCCACTTAAACGCCTAGTCACTATATAAGTTGTATGACCCTGCTTCTTCTATTTTAAAATATGTACCCTTTTATTGCCTAAAAACCTATATAAAAACTAAACACGTATAATTTTCCATTCCATATAATTATGAATTTTACGTCATTCATTACATTTCAGCCGTATGCAGTCTACTGCTGGACATAAACCTCCCACAAATATGACTTGTATTATCTTGGGGGTAGTTGCCATAGTCGCCACGCTTGGCGGGTGGGTTGGCGACCGCAGGAGGTCTAGATTGGGTTTCGACGGACGCTGCTGCCCTTCCGTAGGATTTTTCCCTTTGTCGCCTCTTACGACATCCGCGGGAGGAGATGGAGTGATGCTATTCTAGTCAGCCGGCACCACACGGCAATTTTGCATTTTACTAGTGGCAAATCAAATTTGCTTTAAACTTGGCAGGTTTTCATCTGTGGGCGGCTAGAACATACTTCGGATAACCATTTTCAACTACCTGTAGAGAGAAGTTCATATTTAAAGAATGTAGTTTCGAAAACTATCTACTGTTAACCAAAGGCGGTTAATCATGCCACGACAACACCTGCCGGTTTACAGTTGACATGTCATAGTGTACAGTTTTCCGTCAACGAGTCTGGTGGTCAAATAGTTGAAGAATGTAGACGCGAAGCGGACTTCGTTATACAACTTCTGAAATCCTCATTTTTCGATTTCGAATTTTTGGGACAATATGTTTGTCTAGACTTTTCCTGTGTCCGATCCTGGAAACTAGTTACATGATGTATATATTTCAAACAAAAACCAACTCGGAATTATACAACGAATAATGCCGTTTTAATGTATCGCAATTGCAATACAATTGCAAACATAAATGCACTGGAATAGTTTGTACTTGTAAAGTTACATTGTACTATTAGCTAATTATCAGCCACTGCAATCTTCGCAGCATAATAATTTCGGCCTTGAAAATTTTATCTAATCTCTATTCTTTTCCTATTTAAAGTGTTCATCGCGGAGGGCGGCCCCGAGTGCTTCGAGTCCAAGCAGGAGGTGATTCAGGCCTGTGTCAACTCCACACTCGGCGCCAACGTGCAGGTCAACGCTGGTATCTCCGCCGAAAGCATCCCTGACATCAAATTTACCGTAAGAACTATATAAAACGGTATATCCCACAAATAACCTTTTGACAAGATGGATCAAACTAGATATGTGGTGCCCACACGTAAGCGCTTCCGTACTAATTTAACAGGTAAGGAGAGTGAACACTCGTTTCATTTGTGTTAATTGGTACGGTTACGACTTTGGACCCAGCGTGTACGTATAACTTGTAATATTAGCACAAGTCAATTTCAAATTTCTTGTTTTAGTAAGAAAGTTCTACTATAATTATTACTTTCATATGACTAATGTGACAGCGTAACAATAAGGTTACAACAAGGGCAGGGATGTCACATTTATCCGAAAATTAAATATAATCGATTATTAATTAAATTATTATGCTATATGCCTTCGTACCTACACACAGCGTAGCATTCTAGCAAAGGTTGCAATACAGAGGTTTTAAAAATAACCAAAGATATCTAAACCGACTATTTATTATATTATCATTTAAATGCCGTTTAATTAATAGCCACAGATATAATTTATAATATAAACGTTTGGTGTGGTTCTTATTTAAATTATTACTTGCTTGTCCAAGGCTGAAGTTCTGTTCACACTTCTATCATCGAAATAAATGTCAAAGTCAGCGAGGAATCTGTATTTACAATTTTCCAGAGTAAGGAGTGCAACCAGCTGACTCAGCTGCAGACGTGTGTGGTGGACAGCCTGGAGAAGTGCGAGCAGCCCACCACGGCCAACATCGTGGAGTCGCTGTTCAAGTTCATTCGCAAGTCCACGCCTTGTATCGACTTTCCGGTGAGTACCATATTTTTTGCCCGAAAGCAAAATGTTAGTCCCTTTAGACTTTGTTAATTCTACTCTTATCGAAAGTGCGCTGTCGAGTTGGACATTAATTGACTGTACTTATAAGAGGGTCTTTTTTACGATTTCGCTCACATTTTTGATATATTTTAGAGTAATTCACCAGACATTGTTTACCTCGAGTTCCAACGTTTTGTCCAAGCAAGCGTGTATAATTGTCACTGGCATCTTTATAATCTCAGCAAATGTCGAATTTGTTTTGCTACTCGACGATAAGTTCCTAGAAATAATTCTAAAATAAATATTTCTGACTGTAACTAAAACATAAAAATATTTCTAACGCTGACTAAATCGCATGAAATTGAAACTGTTTCACGGTTTCGATCAAGTTCACGATCCACCACAATGTTAGTATGAATTATCACCATTACTATTTTTTCATAGACTTCATGAGGCGGTAAGAGAATGGGAGTGACGAAATATTATCGAAATATGATTCGAGGCACATAACTATACTAACCATATTACCTTAGCATGGCTATTCACATCACTAACACTTATGGTATTTCTTTAATCAGGAGCAACAAGCAAGCCCAAGGAGTGGTACTGTTGTAAGTAATACGTGTTGTACTTTTGTACCTGTACCTAATTATGGAAATTCAAAGGGTTTTGACATTCCATTCCAAAATTATTAGATACTTTAACTTTAAGAGACTAAAATGTATCACTGCTCCGCTCTTTGGGATAGGGAGGATAGGTATCTGTGTTCTCCTTACATATATCCCAAACTAGCCCTATTATGTAAAATTAATAGTTGTTTAAAATTGTTACATATTTCTAGTTACAGATTGTGTAGTAAATTAATTCGAGTTTCCAAGGTGGTGACGACCTTAGCTTCACGAAATCAAAACCATATGAAACTCCATTTATTTGTGTTATAGTGTGTATTTGTGTTTGTGTTTTATTCGTATTACATTTTGTGAACATGTGAGCTTCCTGTGGGCAGGTTTATAAAACAGTCTGTTTCTTAAAATTTGATGTTATTGCCCTGTTTTTCGTTTAAGTTGGATCGTATTGTCCTCTGTATGGTAATGAGTAGCACCACAAAATATTTCAGGGTATTGTTTTGCCTTTATGCTCGTGGCACGTCAGTAATAGAGCAATGCTTTGAGTATCGCCGGTTAGAATCAGTAAATTTCAACGGGGCGTGGAAGAGGCAGCCAACGTGTTAAATCATCGAACAAAATTTAGAGAATGCCATTTTGTATAAACATTATCAACCTCGCTGTTCTATGATCCTTCCCTTCGCGATACATAAATTGATTTACAATATTATTTTTTATTGTATTGATATTTTTACAGGATGTAGCTGGTGAACAATCTAAGAGCAAGCCTAACTCCGCTAGCGGGCTGGCTGTGACATCACTCTATTTCGTAATGGCGGCGGCTACTCTACTCTTCTAACTCTCGTCACTGACTACTGAAACGCTGTTATACATTTTTTAGTACAGTAGGCTTGTACGACAGGCGGAGATACATATATTAAAAAGGCAGCACCTTAACGTGCAGCATTTTTAAGGTAAAACATATATTGCCGTAGAACTGATGGTAGCTAACGCTCCCTAATAGAGCTTCCATTGCTTATAGAACAACGACATACATATCGTTACATTTAGCGAAACGTGCCAAATGCAACCTATTATAGTTTCCAATCACCGACGTTTTCTCATTTAAAGTGTGTTGCGTCTGAGGTAACCATACAGTTAATAAGTCTAGATGCAAACTAATATTTGTGCTGACTGAATTCCTATATTTAAAATTAGATCCTAGTACGTGAAACGTATAGAGTCATTTATGCCTCAATTGTTGCAATAGTTTGGGATGTAGTATAATTAGCTGTCTGTAGCTTAGTGGTTTTACAGAGCTTAGTGTATCTTATGTTCATTTAGATGTGTAGGTATTACTGTGTACTTATCTAGTTTTCACGCGGTATCGCTGTACTTGTTTTAAAATACATATAAGTTGTAAAACAATCCTGGAATAATTTTAACAATTGTGAATTTAAATATTTGAATTGCTTCATTGAAATTCAAAATAAATTAAGGCAAATGCGGTTGTGAGTGCTGTGACAAAAATACATTCCACTTGTTATTTTAACGATTCGTTTTAGTTAAAACAATTATGTTGAATCAGCGAACTCCGTTTAACGTCCAATGATCGTCCATTTAACACTGACAGGTAATGTTTGTCTGTAAATAAGAGGAACTTTATACAATGAATACTATTACTATACGGAACGACTGCAATCCGTGGCTCAATTATTTTGTACTTTATTGTCATAATCATAAGTATCAAAGTTTAGTTCATAAGCAATGTAATTTATTGTTTTTTATTGTTTTACGTTCCATGTTACATATCTAAATTTTAAGCTTTTGTTATTGATATTTATATTATTATTTGGAAAGCTTCTTAACTAGCGGTGCTTGAAGTGCTTATTTTCTTATATAATACTTAAAACGGTTTTATTGCTAATATCCTGGGTATGTAATTTGATTAAAATGACAGACAAACCCGTGTCTATTGTGACTCTACGTTATCTTTCATTTTAATCGTAAATACGGAAAATTATGATTTTAATGGTTACATTTGAATTTTCCTACACTATATTTTCCAAAAAGTGGGTTTAACCCTTTAACGCCCAAAAATCACTGTGGTCGTTCGTTCAAGCCTCATCGCGGCTCGATTGTCCTAATGATTCTTGTCAAGAAAAAAATACAAAAAGACTATGTTGTTGGGTGGTCATTTTTGCATTGAAATTTTGAAGTTGCCCTATAAAGGGTTAAAATGTGTAGGCTATCCCACATATTCAGCATCAATATATGCTTTTTGAAGCTGTTTTTGTCGGCGATAAATTAGAGTGGAATCATACCGTCACTTAACAATAATATCGTATAGGCTGAGAGTCCATGTGACTATAAGATGTGATCATTTGTCAAATGTTTTACATTAAAATTGAAAAATTATAAAATACGCAAGTAAGACTGAAAAACATATATGGTGTCCGATTTATAATAAAATTACCCATTTTTTTGTGGCCTATAAATTTATGTCATTATTGTGAAGATGATTATTTATTTGAATTAAAACTAAAAATAATATAGGTCGAGAAGATCATATATAACATAATACTTTTTGTGACTTGCTGTTATTGTGTGGCTGTTTTATGAATATTTTTTTGGTATATTTGTGATAAATGTGATAGCTGTATTCATGTAGGTAGTTGGATTAAATAAATGGGATGGTTACAATCAATCTTTTTTTTATAGTACTTGGTATATACCTAATTGGCGATGCGAATGGTATTTTAAGACTTAAGATGAGGCTTGCTGACAGAGGTTATGAAATACGACCATTAGAGGCATGTAGGTAAGGGGTTTTTATTTTTGATTTGTAACTAGTTTAGGAAAATAGTATTCCTACAATATTGAGATCAACAAAAAGTCCTCTACACCTATGGTAAATTTTTTTCCTATATATTTTGATTTGTTTTGATTTTTATGTGGTACCACAACTATATAAATTATGAATTGAATAAAAATGACATATATTTAAGAAAAAGTGACCAGGACCTCTGACGTCCGAGGCAGGCTTCGAACCCACATCTTAAGCTATCACGGGTGATGCCTTAAACAATTGGGCCACCCGAACACCCAATTTGTTGGGTGTTCAGCTAGCCTGCCCATTGCCACTTGAACAATGCATGCTGCGAGCTATGTCGGTTACTTTAGATCTACGAATACCCTCATTTCTGATTTTATCCCGTGAAGTACTCAAAACATAGCTCTTTCCATTCCACGCTGAGCGGCCTGATGAGTCCTATTGCAGTGACTAGCAGTAAACATTTTAAAATTCGTTTTTTATATTGCGAAGTTCTGGTTAAGTATATTCCGTGGGCCCTTATAACAAAAAATAAATAAACCTACGATTCTAGTCTAACTAGAATAAGTATATGAAGTGGTAAAACATTTATCCCAAAATTGGATTCATTTACTTTTTACAGTTTTTACTAACAGCATGGCTTTAACCAGTTTCCATTTATTATGTTTGGTAAGTACAAGAAAATTTCAGTATCTAGAGTATTTTCATTCGTCATACTCGTAAGGATGTGACTTGCAGCTGAAAATAAAACAAAAAGAATTAAAAATGCATATTGTTTTATTCAGTTTTCATGGTATTTACAAATCAGGCACGCCTCTGCATTCTTGCATTTATCACAGCCCGTCTCGTTGGCTTCTTGTCCTTATTGCTGAGGAAAAAATTATATAATTAATTTAAGGATTTATTCTTTATAATCGGTGAACAAAATCAGATTTTGATCTCAACTTGATTCTAATTTTAATGCTATTTTACTGGTTAGTAAGAGTATATAAAATTTACATTTATTATTACAGACAATAAATTAGGTATGTATTCGTAGAAAGAATGCATACCTACTTCGTGCAATCTAAGAGTTTTTATTTATTTAAACTTGCAAAAAAGAAAATCTTAATTTACAAAAGGCGGATTTAATGCCAAGAGGCATTCTCTAGCAGTCAACCTTAAAGCAAAGCAGAAGCGGCTTGTTTAGGTCTACAGGTACATTGAGATCTAATCAAAAATATATCCTTTGGTATTGTGGCCAATAACTATTATGCGATTTATTTATATCCCGACACGGATTACTAACCTTGTTACAGGGCGATGCCTTCCTGACGTATTTTAATAGGGATTCGGCCATGTTGGCGGGGGTGGGCGTGTCGCAGCCTTCCAGTGCCGTCACTACGCAAGTCGTTAGTTCGTCGAACTTCTTACATTTCTCCTGTTGATGATTAAATGTTGGCTTAGTAAAAATTGGCAAAACATAAACAATTCAATTAAATGTGTAACTTATATTTTAGACATACAATGCAGTAGCTTTATCATCTTTACGATAACGTGTGGGCACGCGTTTTCGTAACTTATAAAAACGCCTCAATTTACTACATTTATGTACTACTAGCTTTTCCTCGCGACTTGGTCGGCCAGCCATGCTCGTCTTTAAAGCATGGTTGAGGATAAACATTTTCCTGTCCTTTCTCATAGCTCAAACTCTTTCCATAGCAAATTTCATCTCAACTCGGTCAGCGGTTTAAGCGTAAAGAGGTAACAGATAATAGACAGACAGAGTTACTTTCGCATTTATATTATTAAGAATGGATATATAAGATGTATCTAATACTATAATTTACTATGTTTACTATCAAATATCTAAACGTAGGTAGGAAATATGACACATTTCCAATGTGATGCCCAAACCTTCCAATTCCGACTGCTGAATATGCTATCTATGTATAAACCGGATCTATATCGGCTTGTCGAATTTTTTTTAGTACCTATATTTTTCTTTCGTAGACATATTCTTTGATATACCAACGTTTGGTCGAACTCTTAAAATGTCGAAAATTGTTTGGTCGACATTGTTTGGCATAAGCTTATTTGGTCGAAAAATAACATTTATATGAAAACTGTTAGCACTTAATTACTCATCGTACCTAACGGTCAATCTGGGACTATATTTCCATTTCGATAGCGAGTCGGGTGTGTTGGGGATGCAAGATACCTAACTCTCCTCCTCGCTTCGCTCGTCGTCGTACCTAACGGTGACTTTGGGAATGTATTGTTCTTTCTTGATAGTAAGTCGGGTGTGTTGAGGACGTAACATACCTTTAGGACATTGTAAGTCAAGCTAAATAACAATTAGATCTAACAATGTTGTGGATTTTAACTTGTAGTAATTAATATTTTAGGTTTCTAAATTGTAGACCAAACAAACTTTCGCACATAAAATATGTATGTAAAATATTCTTTCTACTAATAAAGAAGTATGCTATTAAATATTATACCAAACATTTTCGACGAAATAATTTTAGACCATACAATTTTAGAGCATGCGAAGGGCACCCCTATAAACCTATATGCCAAAAAAAGCAAAACGTCGCATAATTGACTCAGACTAAAGGATAATCTTCTGCGGCGCTGAGACAAATTATTTTTACGATTAGGTAGTAAAAATGATTTAATAGAATAATAAATCTAACTACAAAATAGTTTTCTATAAAATATTGTCATCTTGGCTATTGTCCTACCTAGTTATGATTGGAGCGTAGCTACACTTGTCTGTATTTATCTTAATTTATGACATTTCTTTTTGTCAAGTCTCCCACTTGGTCACCAGGCAGTACATTTGTTGGTTGCCGGTTATTTACAAACAACGCGGTATACCTACAAAAGAGTAATCAATGCATACCTCAGTGGAGAGCGCCTTGGCTGCCTCGACGGTCGTCACGCTGTTTTTGAGGTTTTGGCCACAAGTCTTAATGCTTTCAGCTTTCGATTGGAAGCACTCGGGGCCCTCCTCGGCAATGAACACTGCGAAGTAAAAGTATAAGTTATAGTGTAAATATTTATACATGAACAATCAACTTGGACCTAAAACGACTGAAAAAAAAATTACGATTCATAATCGGACCCGGTCATCACGGGTAATATTCACACGCCTGCTCTATAAATGGCTACAAATAGGCAAATCACCTGGTTTTACAGTTCCATGTACACATAAAACTACTTAAAAAAGAGTAAACTCAATTACAACGTACCAATACGGAAATGTACGGAAAAAGCATTTTCGCAATCATAGTCAATGATTTACGGTTTTACAACTTTGTATTAAATATGATATGGCCAGTGTCATGGGCACCCTTCCGCACGGGAGCGATATGGGAGACATCTGGGGGTCAGGTATTTGACCAAGCACTAATATACATAGTTTTATTTTAAGTGTCCTTTTTAGTTAAGTTATTATAATATTGTAATTCTTATGTATCCTTATTTAATGTTTTTTTTAACGTATGTTTGACTTATATGTACCATTTGTATTTTTTTGCTTATGTAATTTTGACATGCTTATGTAATAAATTGAATACTAACATATTTTTTAAGATAAAATACAATTTCGAAATGGATAATGTTGTTTGTGAATAAATAAATTGTTATTATTGCGCTAGCTAGGATTGCGAAAAGTGCTGCGAAAGATCTGCTGTAGGTAATTGATAAAACAGCGAGTTAAAATACCGTGCCTTCAGTGTAGGCTGTTTAATAATAAATATTGTTCGACTATTGGTCACCAGTATGTTGTTACTATACTGTCAACGTAACGGTCTTTGATATAGAACTAATTTAAATTTGAATCAGATTTGTTTACTCACAAGCAATCCTGTCGCCATCCTTGTAGCAAACGAAGTCGATGAGCTGGTCGGTGGCGTTGTTGGCGGCGGGGATGTGCTGACGGTACTCGTTCGGTATGCACGGGGTCACTCCGGTGATCGCGTTGTTGATACACGTCTTCAGTTGTGGCGATTTGGCGCAGTATCTACAAAAATACAGATTTGGGTGAAATACGTAACACCAAAACCTTTATTCACACCTTCCGCGCATAGCGCGATGACATGTGATGATAAGTGGTCTGTCTATTTTTTTAACTGTGGACTATAGGTATACTTTGGTATAGTAATCGGCCGGGTTGTCATCGTTATTCCACTACAGGCATAGGGATTGTTGAGCTATTTGCCCATATTCGTAACTTAGGTCCGATTTTGCAATCATCATAATATTATAATCATATCCGACATATACCCATACAGTTACACGTCGAGTAGGGTTTATCTGGCGATTGTTAATCGGCCCTTACCCGTGTAATTCAAGTCAGGCGTGGCACAACATAGGGAGACAACAGTTCTACAGTCGCCATCAGATATATCGGAGCTGTAAAGGTGATCTCAAATATCTGAACAACACCTCTATTGTCAAGGCGATAAAGTTCATCTTTAGTTATTTGTGACCAGCCTCGCAGCTCCGATATTTAGAAAAAAATGTCCCTAATTAGCGTGATTTGTAGGAAAGTTAACTACTTATGTCAGTTTTATGACGATAATTAAGCATTACTATAAATAGGTACTTAGATTTGGTTCTCGTTTCATAAACTTTAAGCAGTAATACAATGCAATAAAAGGCAAAAAAAATATTTCTATACAAAGTTCAAGCTAAATTATCGTCACAAAACTGACATTAATTAACTTTTGTCACGTTAATTGGGGGAATTTTTCTGATAACTACCATACCTATATAGCTGTACCCTCACCATGAGTTGTGACTTTGACGTTTTCGACGACGAGTATCGAGTTTACTATCTGTGCATTTCGTTCGCACTAAAATAGTACAAGTAATGTCACAACTCATGGTGATGGCGGCTGTACTGTACATTAGGTACGCGGTAAAATTAGCAATCACATTGGTAAGTGGCTCAACAGTCCCTGGAGATGACAGTAGCTTCATGGCATCTTGTAACTAGAATCTTAAACAATAAAGTGACAGCATCGTGTAGAGATTGTACAGCACTAATTTGTTTCCTTTATATTCTTCGGACTTACTTCAATAGAAATTTAAAATAGAACTGGTTTGGATTTGTTTGTTCTTACTTAAGTGCAGACAAATAGATTTACGAGAACAGATCAAGACTCTTACTTACTTCTTAAAGACCTCATCAAGGGCTCCATTGGGTTTCGCATCTTCGATTTCCTGTTTGATTGTGTCAGCGTTGAAAAGGCCCTTCAGGCAATTCACGAACGTTTCAATGGAGGCCTGAAACGATTTAATTACTCTAATTAGATGCGAAGATGCATTAGGTATTGAGACCTGCCTTTTCGAGTCCTTTTATAAAAGTTAATGCGGCTCTATTTCTAGTTCATTTTCTTACATGTCTTAGGGCCGATTTTTCAATCGTCAGATATATCGTATCTGTCAGATACGTGTTTATCTGAGGATTGAAAAATCGGACCTTAGTATATTAAACTAAAAGTAATATAAATATTAAATTAACTAAATACATGTGTTTAAAATACAAACTAAAAAAATCTAAGTCTGAGTCAGAGAAAATATCATTTAAAATCATTATAACATGAAGCAATAAGTTAAACTTGCATTAAATTATTTCCTAAACAGGTAATGGAAAGCTCTTTTACTCATAGCTTTTTAGGCATAAAATAGTTATTTGTGCAACAAGAGAGGAAAGTTGTTTTTTCTTGCGAGTGTTAATTTTGAGTCCCGAGTAAGCGAAAGATTCTATAATTGAATCACGAGCGTAGCGAGTGATTCTAGTGTTAGAATCTTGAGCGTAGCGAGGCACTCAAAACACGAGATGTAAAATAACTTTACTCTAGTGTGACACATACAACTTTTCACCTCAGTAGTGAGAACATTATTAAAGGTTAAATAAGTTGCCAAAAATGTCATTTTTAGTACAAGCTTTTATTGCCGACTGTACTTTTTCACAATCGTCATCTACTCTTCGAAAGGATTCTAATGAGCCTAACACACCA
Source organism: Grapholita molesta (assembly GCA_022674325.2). Classification (NCBI taxonomy): domain Eukaryota; kingdom Metazoa; phylum Arthropoda; class Insecta; order Lepidoptera; family Tortricidae; genus Grapholita; species Grapholita molesta. The sequence continues at coordinate 9,851,995 of CP053126.2, forward strand.
CTGGTTTATCTTGTGTATTTTAGGAGTTGCTTTTGCTACCTTCTGACTCCAGCATCAGATCAGATCAGTGGTACCATAATATTGCATTGTAACCGAAATTACATAAGTGGGCTAAATTTCAGCTCAATCGCTCAATCAAGATTTCATCCGGATAAATATACAAATACATACATCAAGTTAAATAAAATCTTGTAAAAAATGAACATCAAGTTAACCACATTCATTTAAGTGTTTTATCTGCAACTGCACTGGCTTCATTACTTAATATTTTGTTTAAATATTTTTCAATTATAAAATATGTACATTTCAAAATTATAATATTTGATTAATTTGTGAGGGTCCGAAAGTGTTAGTGGTGTTAAGGGAGTCCATTAATATGTCCTATTATAATAAATAGATACATATAAACACTTAGATACATCAAAACACCCATGACTTAGGAACAAATATCTGTGCTCATCACACAAATAAATGGCCTGACTGGGATTCGAACCCGGGACCACCGGCTTCTTAGGCAGGGTCATTATCTACTAGGCCAGACCGGTCGTCAATTAAAAAGCTACTTTGTCTCACTCCCTGGAGTGACGAAAGTAGCAACTTTCCTCACTCTCTGAAAGTGAGGAAAGTCGCACTTTCCTCACTCCCTGGAGTGAGGAAAGTAGACATGTTCGAGCTGCTGAGGTGAAAAACACATTTCCGAGAGGTTGCAGTAAACATATATTTTTACCGTGACATCTGTTGTCTTGTCTTCAGCATTAGCCTTCTTGCACACCTCGGTGATGGCAGTAGTGACTTGGGACTTCTGCTCCTCTGTAATTTTGTAATCTCCAAGCACTCCTGCAAATTAAATAAATTCATAATTAACTTTGTATTAAGCAGAAACGTGTACTGACGAAAGCATAATATTTAGAAATAAAGGGAAAATGGATTCAACAACTGCCGCCGGCGAGACTCGGCTAGACTCGATATGATATGGGGGATATTTTTAAATGCGTTTTATTTTATTTAACACAGACAGCTCTTAGAATTATTTTATTTAAGACGCATTTTATAGATGGCTCGGCGCTATTATGATATCGGCGATTTATTATTTTTTACTTTTTTCTTGTTACTACTTCGGTAATGGTAGTAGGAATATTTGCCCATTGGTTATTTCCTAAAATGATAACTGTTGTTTTCTTTAGATTAGAGTGCATTGTAATAAAGCTGTCAAGCCACTATTATCATAACTTCATTTTGGCTGTTGCTGTTACTAACTATCGTTATCACTTTGTTGACTGACATAACAATCATAGCTAACCTAAGTGATATCTTTTGACCTCACAACCCCTATTTAGTGAAACATGCCAACCGGATATCGTGTGTGACTTGTATTTAAAGCGATTGATACACACAATGGTAGCTTTTATTAATTGCCGTTACGATATTTCGCTGCATTCACGTAAATGCATCGACAAATAACAAGTGTTATTCCAAGCAATAAGTACAGGAATATTATAGCTGATAATAGTTTTTAAATATTTGTTATAATAAACCAATAAATAAATTATATGGAAAGTTCTTACAAACGAAATTTAACCCTTTGCTGCATACGGTATCATATTTGATAGTCCTCATTTTCAACTCTATTTTTAGTGTATTCAAATTCAAACTTAAATAAATATTTTATCATATTACTTATGCAGTAAAGCGTCAATTTTTGGCGTTTGTAACTTTCACAAAAGTTGTCAAACAAACAGCATGTTATGACTGAGATGAGATCAAAACGTCAAATTTGCCTGCTTTATCAAACGGAATAGAAATGGGATCAGACACTAAGCTGACTTGACGATGTAAATTGGTAAATAGGTTGGCCGGCGACAGGAAGAGGGGTCGAGATGCCGTGAGTGGCCATAGCATGCTGCTATATTAAATGTTATACATCTACAAGTTTATTTTTAAAATAAACATAAATATAATCGCTATAGTATATCAGATAGTGCATAATAAATTGCAATATTTTAAAGGTTAAATCTGACACTGACATTAAACACTGTAATATTATGCAAAAAACTGATCATGTGCATATCGGGCCATGCTCAGAGTAGGATTCCATAGTTTTCATTCAGTAACTTAAAAACGGTTTAACCGATGAAATTCGAAATAATTTTCATTGTTAGCCTTTCTGCTTTCTTGTTTTTTTTATTTATATTTTTTAGACTTGCGGTACAAACGTTAGAGGGGGGAGACATAGATACATTATTTTTATTTCCAGAGAGATTCACCTTAACAAAAAAGAATCCAACACTTAACATGTGGAAGAGATCTTTTAAAATTTTATTTGACTTCTTTGTCTATGGGATTGATTTACATATTCCTAACCAAATTACAGCTCTCCATGACTGCCACAGCACAGCCGGACAGACAGACAGACATGGTCTAGTTGACTACGGAATCCTAAAAAGGAAAGCTCATGCAAAAAACATGCTAATTGATTTTTTTTATCATATGGGAGGCAAACGAGCAGAGCAAACGGATTGCCTGATGGTAAACAACTACCGCCGCCCATGGTAACTCGTTGCGAGTGGACCAGAGGAGTAACAAGTACGTTGCCGACCTTTAAAATATTATTTAGTATTTAATTATATTTTTAATTTATTAAATTTAAAATATAAAGCATTGTTATCAGTTAACCTACAATCGAAGCGGATACCATAATTTTACTGGCGAGCAAAACACTTACACAGACAAAGATAAATTGCACATGCACTTTGTGTTCCCAACTCATACTTATTTCGGTAAAATGTAGTATTTAACAATGTGGGTTCAAAGACCTTGAGTCATGATACTAAATGTTATCACTCTTGCCTGTTTCGTAGAACTTTGAACTATGAGGTGTTCGTCGCTCCTGATCGTCGATCGTTGATATTTACGTCAACCAGTGGAACGTTTTCCTATTGTGAGCCCTACACGTCCGTCCCGTAGCACGATATTTTTACATTATACCAATTTTTACATTATAAGAAAAAAGTGCTCCCAATAAACGTTATGGGAAAAATCTTAAATTATGTCAATATTACTACAAGTCACCCTAATTGAGGACATTTCTTTTCTGAAAACTCCCATACTTATGTATCTGCCCAGCGTTTTGCAAGTTATATTCGATGCCGTCACAAGTTCTTTCAACGCCCTGTGTTTCCTACGTCTCCAATCCCCAATGAGCTAGGTACAATTACAAACTAATTCCATCTACATCAGAAGTTGGCAATGTGGTTCTGGATTCTAATGTCTTATACTGTGTTCTTCAGCCTATGGCGGCTGAAGAACACAATAAGAACCCAATACCTACGGGTTTAAACGAATTATTCTGGTTAACACTAACAATCTTTTAATACAAGATATGTTTTTTCCACGTATCGCTTATTTTGTGAATGTTACTATTTTATCAGCCAAATTTATTTAGAGAAAATATATTGGCTTTATTATAATCATAATTAATTCTTAGCTTCGTAAATTTTGCCACATGTGCTTTTCGCGACACCTTAACTATACGCCGGCCAAACCATCCTCCCTTTGGGCACAGAATAACTAATAGTACCTACTATACCATACTCTAGGGGTTATTTAAAAACCGAGCTGTTAACAAGGATGCGGCGTAAGTCGATATAGCTTATCGATAAATTACGCTTGCTGGATAAAGCAGTATTATACATCTGCAATTATAATTATCCAGATTGTTATACTTATTTATAAATATTAAAGTAGCTACCGGGTGAAATAGCATAGCATAGGCCCCATTCGTAAATGCAGTAACATGCATGTAACTATGCCTAATTACTGTCTGTTACCATGTTGGCTTAAAATCATACATTAACGTATGTATCTTATTGGATGCTGCCCCTGCTTTTATGCTAATAACTGCTGCGTTGCAATTAATGAAGTAGTAAGTAGGTACATTGTTATGCACGCAGGTCAAGGATTATAATTAATTAGCCTATTTTTTTTTCCACATCCTAGTTCGTTGTTAATTGTTATGCAGCCCAAAGTACTCTCATACTTTATTACGAGGTTTACGAAAATCAATTATATAATCAAATCTAATATTTCGCAATACGTAAACATGTAATATTCAACTTATAAATATGGAACTATTATTAATTAAAATTAATAATAAGACGTAAACAATAATAAACCCGTTAAGTTGCCACCAAAAACAGAAAAATGATCTGACGAAACTTTAAACGGATTATGGAATGAAAATAGAAATGTTATAGTTTATAAGAAGTTCCAGAGAGTCAGCTGGTATCAGTTGGTGCCTGACAACAAAGGTCACTTGAACTTAATAATGTGTACTGTATTCTGTAGGCATTCTGATTCTGACACTGAATGCGTTATAATTATGTAAAGTTTATAAATTGCAGAGTTATTTTCTAACAAGTGAAAAAGGTATGAAACCCGTGCACTCAAATCATGTGCATAATAACACCTTGTACAATAATGACCAGCATATCACACTTAAAATTAATGTACTATTAAAATAATATTCTCCTTTGTGTTCTTTAGGACAAAATAATTGTTGCCATTATTTGTTCTTTTTACATATTTGAACTAATATGTCAACAAAAGTTTCTTCCAACGAACAGTTTCTTTACAATTTATCGTTTATCGTTAAGACAAAATACAGACCCCCCATAGTGTACAATCCTGAATACATTGCAAGAGAAGACATTACAAAGCCCACCGGTGTCCGAGGCAGGACTACTGCTGACAATAAAATTGAATTCTGAATAAACTTACCCACGGCCAGGACAACAACGAAAACAAATCTCAACATCTTGTTGAAGTATATGAACGGACGAGTATGTTGATCACAAGAATTATTACTGACAACTGAAGCTCAGTGGCTCCTAGGTCACTTATATACGCGTATTGACTCACGGCGGTTATTCCCGACGCGCGATAAGGAATGTCTTACGATCTTGTATAAATAAATATTCATTTTGAATCTTAAATGGCATCTCATAAATAGTTGCTAATAACCGTATTAGACTTTTATAAAAGTAAAACAATTATGCAGAAATGTTTGTCCGTATTTGTCATTTCCTTCGTTCATATTATTAGCATTAACTAATTACTGTGTGATCACTAGTACAACAGCAATTCCATTTAGATAACATATACTTACATTTCAGATAAGTATTCTTTTTGAGGATTATATTGGAAAGAAAAAAAGGCTAATAAGTTAATCTACGTTATACCTAAATTTGTAAAAAAATATGTACTGAGTGGTTCTGATTATATGGACAGGATTAGGAAGACTCGCAATGTGAAAAAATACACATAGGTACCTACCGTAGAATGTTTTTTTATTTATTCTACATATTTATTTAATCATCCCTAAACTGCAACTAGAAACTACCGGCAGTTTACTGCAATCGCCAAACCGTCTACAGATGTCCGTGGCTGTTTGGTAGTATAGCAAACGTCCTCGTTTATGACAAATGCGAACATCTACCTAACATCTATAATGAACAATTACTTCCACAACCTTAAGAAGATATTGACATTCGTGGATAGGAAAAAAGTAAAACAGTAAACAGATAAGTAGATAAATATTAATATTATGGCACAATTTAAAACTGAAGATGGGAAGGAGAGTAAATTTTGTCTAAATAAATAAATAAATATTTCCGGACAATCTGACACAAATCGACCTAGTCCTACGGTAAGCTCAGTAAGGCTTGTGTTGTAGGTACTAGACGACGATATATATAATAAATAGATACATATAAATACTTAAATACATAGAAAACGCCCATGACTCGGGAACAAATATCTGTGCTCATCACAAATAAATGCCCTGACTGGGAATCGAACCCAGGACCTTTGGCTTCATAGGCAGGGTCACTACCCACTAGGCCAGAGCGGTCGTCTAAAATAAGTTTTGATATTTTTTTATCGTCTTAAATGCATCCCGTTTCGCAGCGTAGTCCTTCATGTAGGTTTGCCGTAACATGTCCGGAAAACCGCCTATTCTACCTTGTATCCCTGTTGGCTGGAAAGTTTTCCTATCGTATTTAATAATAAATTCCTATTTAAGCACCTAAAGGATGCCAACTAACAAGTTTGCAAACAAAACATAAAAAAGCAGTTTACATGGAAAATTATCAATCATCAATCATATATGTCTGTTATTGTTAGTTTATATGTATTTTATATACGGCCTATCTACAGGAACGCAGGTGTTCGATACGTCGGGTAGTAATGTAAATTCCGTACACCTACTTACGGCTTAATTTTATTGATTGTATTTTAATATTTGATAATATCTGTTCAGCAGTGTCAGATTAGAATTATCATGTACTTTAAGAATACACCCCCAAGTCGACGACAGCATAACGACTGTATTGTGATCTGTCGTGACGGTGACCCGACGTCGCTTTCTGAGAGACGCAGAATATCCCGTCGCGATATTTTTGTATATTATTTTACGGGAACTATCCTTATGACGAATGATATCGCTCCTACTTTTGACTTAATTTACTATGTATAAACACTTGATATTATCTGCATTTTCTTTATAATATAAACTGGCGCCTTTTAGCACTAATTACTTTGAAAGTAAAGTTTATGTACAGTCGCCATCAGATATATCTGCGCGGTCAAGGTAGTAACAAATATCGGAACAAAACCTCTATTATCAAGGCGATAAAGAGTATGTTCCGATACTTTTAAAAACCTTGACTGCTCCAATATATTTGATGGCGACTGTACTGATTAAACTTAAGTACCTGCTATCTGCAGTTAGCAAATCAATGACATAATATGTGTATCTTTGGGTACTCAACGCAAACATCATACAACAGAGGATTATTTGTAAGGAGTATGCGACTCATCCTATATGCCCTATCTGCGTATTTCTCAAAAAGTTTGTACATTTGGATCACGTCTTCGATTTTGATTAAAAGCGGTAGACTGCTAGAGCAAATGATGCTTAGCAAGATCTACCATATGTCCCAAAATGTCCCATAAATTTTGTATCGGACTTTCCTTTTTTGTTACCGAAAGTCCTAATTTCTATAGACTTTTGGAAATAGACTTTCTATAAACTTTCTTTCTACAAACTTTTTGAGAAATGCTCATCTATAAATTATTTATATAAATATTGAATCACAGGGCACTACAATAGTCAATATAACCCATTCATTTAACATGTACGTTATACCATTAATAAACCGAAAAGGATGATGTCAACAAACCAAACATACTTCGGTCCTGGTCCTGTTCAATATCATAAAAACCAAAGTAAACACAAATCATATTTTTCGAATAGACCAGGACATGTATATAACCAGGCACTTTATGTTTATACATAACATATATTATAACATTTTACATAAATTACAGACGAAGTGAGAATCCCAAACTAAGAATAAAATAAAAGATAACAAAATTACCTATTAGGCCATTAACATTAGTCCTTCCTATAAAAGATAGGAATAAATATAATAAAAACATGTTTTTAAATGATATTAATTACATAGTCCCAAATTACATCATTTGTTGTTCGGTGGAAAGGACCTTGTAAAAAACCGGCGTTATTTACGGAGTGATAAAAATATGTGGGATTTTTCATGCCAGTGTCATGCGACACCGGATTATTACTTCGGTCAGGCGGCCCGGCAGATAAATTTCACATCTAATACCTACTGGCAGTCTTGTTCATAATTAATAATATTAAGGGTTTTTGAATAGTTATGGTTTAAGAATTCATAGTTCGTTAACTGTTTCAACGATAGTAGGTACATTAGGTAACTATAGGTACCTACTAATTAACCCTTTATAAGGCCGCAGTTATACAGATATGCTACGTGAAAGTTAAATACACTCCCATGTTTGTAATGCACTCGGGAACACATCTACGGCAAAAAAAAAAACCGAAATCATTAATAAAAACATGTGGTCATTATATGCACTCAGCCCGTTAGTGCACTCGAGTTTTCAGATGATCTGTTTCCAATACACCTATTCATTGACAGATACGTGACAGGCAATACTCAATACTTCTTCATTTGTCATAACTGCCATGGCTTTCCGCTATTTTTCACGAGTGTTTGTATTCGTCATGTGTAAGTCTGTGTCGTCAATAATGTATGCATATTTGTTTTAGGTACCCAACCTATCCTTTCACAAACACAAAATTTACCACCGAACAGTCATCCTAAAATAAAGTCAAAAGTTCACTCTACCTGACATTGGCGAAATCCACCCTGCTAAAATCGGCAAGGTGTAAAAGCCATCCAATGAAGAAAAAATAAAAAAAAAAATAAAAACTGCCATGGACGTAATACTATGCAAATAGTTACATATTACAATATTTATCGATATAGCATGAAACCTTTTATAATTTTATTAATCTTAAGTGGCAAATGATACACTTTCCTGCACACAACGTAGTTTAGTTATTGCAAATATTGCAATTCACGATGGAAAGTGGATTTATCAAAATTAGACCTTATTATCATACCAATAACAGTCTCGCCACTCGCCATCGTCGTGAATTACAAGAGCTATAATTTAAATTATTAGATACAGCGTCTTGTGTATTTTTAATAGTATAATGGAAACAGTGACAAATGCTTGCTTCCCTTAACGGGCACAGTGCATTAATTGACCACAAACTTTAGATTTATTAATTACACTAAAATTAAATTATGATGAAAAAGTATAAATAAGAAAAGAAAGCCTGATATATTTGCTATATAATACCATTATAGTTAAATAAAAAAGAGGATGTTCTTTCTTTGTAAATGTTTATTAACTAAGTGGTTTCCAAATCGTCTCTGCCTTATAAAGGGTTAAATAACCTTTTTGCAATTCATCCTCCATAAAACAATCAGCCGCTATATTTTTGGCGACAGATAGTGCTGATTTGTAATTAAGTAGGTACCTACAAATATTTTTGGACTAGGTATTTGAACTATGTTCTGTAGACAAATCATACCTCTTGGAAATACAAACCTAAACTCATAATGAACAGAGGCATTTTCGCGGAGAACATCGGAATGCAAAGATAGACAAACAGGAACTAATTTTTTCTTCATGAGCTGCAGGAATCGGCACGTTTCCAACGACACGTTATACATTAAGGAAATGGGTACCGAGACAAGCTCCAGACGGCCTGCAACTGATCCTATGAAGAAACGTGAAAAATCATCACAAAATTTGTCGTTGTGTATTGTCCTACTACTTTTGCCATATTGGCGAGTAAATGCAACGGCAACGGGGGGTTTGCCAATTGTGTAAGTAAATGATTCCGTTTTCGATTCAAAAGGATAACTCGTCATAACCAGGTTTGTGCCTGTTATTGGTTGGAAATCTTTGACATTAGCTTTTCTATGACGCCACTACGTTATGTGTAGGTATCCTACAGAACTATGTCATATGTGGCTCAGAAGAGAGATGTCACACACACCAGTACGTCGGGATAGCTCAGATCATTGTGTTCCATATTTTTTATGTGTGTTTAAGCCAAGAGTTGCAATTCCTCGTTTAGTTTAGGAGCTAAAGGTGACGGACCGCGAAAACAGATGCAACTGTAAACGGCACGGAACGTGCTTGTATTGCAAGATGCCCATATCAATAAATAAATACCTACTGAATCTAGCGCGCTCAATGCACTTCACTTAATCACTTGCACATTGCACCTCTCCCTTGGCCTGCCACGAGTTTTTCAGTATAATATGTATTTAATTGTCACATTTTTCTAACGCCTAATTTACTGTTACTTCGATATTACTTATCTGTATTGGACGGACATTATTTATTGATCCGTATTCATGTATTTTTCACCTTTTCCAAGAATTACTCTGTTTTGTCAACGGTTATTGCTTACTACGTCTTAAATTATACACTTGTCACGGCTTGGCCGAATGATAAGAGCTAATTAATAACAAACATTAACGTAATATAATATACTTACATATTATTAGTAAATCCGTCCGACACTACGCATATAAATATAAACGGACTGTCTGGAATCTCGTGTCAAGCTAGCAGCAGAATAAATTGTGTCATCATTAAATAAATAATAGAAAATGAGGCCGTTTGAGCTGTGCGTAAGCAAAGTGGCTGTGATATATGTATTGGTTGTGTTCGTGTGGGGAGACGTAGCTTTCAGCTCCCCAACGGGATTCGAGGAACGAGACGCCTTGCCCGATGAGCCCGGCAGTGTACCATACGAGAAGACAACGCCATTAAATACTTATATGGGTATATACCCTGAAAAGCCTGTAGAAGAAAGATTTGTACTAAGAATGCTGCCATCAGATATCCTGTATACCAAGCACAGAGGAAGCACCACACCAGAACCAACGCTTCGGGTCAAAAAATTTGCAGGAAGGTGGCACAATGTTTTAAAGTATTGAAAGTCTCTGTGATTTACATAAAATGCTTACTATTTCATAATTATATATGATTTTGTATTAATAAAATATTTTTGGTTAAGAAATAAATGTACTTATCAGTGTCTCGCGAACAAATCGAGTGGTTTTCATGCGGTTGATGATAACCTTTGACCCTTGCACACAGTCGCGTGTTAAAGTCTAAGTGGCCATTGTGGTTTAAACTATTTATACAACTTTGCATAAATAAAGTTAGATACAATTATTCGAATACCATAAATACTCGTATGTACAATTTATGATTAGTCTCCTATTTTAGCTTTGCCTCATATGCGTAATATCGCCCGCGTGCGTTATTTAAACAGTAAGTTGTGATGAGATAACTTACCTAAACATGTTAAATATATTATATTCCTTTGATTTTGTGTTTTCTGTGGTCAATAGTGAATACCTAGTGACTCAATACTCGCTTGTGTGCATATGTTATGTTTTTGCCACACATTAAGCTAGAACAGGAAATTTGTTGGTTTCTATAGGAATGATATACTTAATTCAAAAAAATCTCAACTCTTAACTTGGATAACTTCTACATATAAGTCGTGAACAATATTTAGTTTTTGACTCTGCTAGTACCTACCTACCGGTAAAATTTTAGATTAATCTTAACCCAGTTGCGGAGCTACCCAGAACCGAAGTTACGAGAGAGCCCAAAGAAAGAAGAAAGAAAATACTTTTATTTTACATATTATTAATACGCCAAAACATTACATATTATTAATACAAAACATAATTATAGATACCATTGTATCTATAATTATGTCAAAATGGGCGTCAAAATAGGCCCCCGTCAGCGTAGTGCCACGGCACGGGACCAACTTAACCTAACTTAAAATTAAGTAGGTAGTGGTGGCGACACAAATGCCAACGACACTCAAATTAAAGTGTTTCAAGTCTAACCTTTTGTTGTCGGAGTGGGTAATACCTTTACGCATCGTCTCCCGTGACCGCAGAAATGCCACAATGGGGCATTGTGGCATTTCTGCGGTCACGGGATTCAAATGAATGCCATAACGGGAAAATGCCTCCTTTCAGGAGGGAGGACCTTAAACCTACCCATTAAACCCCACCCCGGCGTTTCACCCTCTTAGCCGTTTGCGAGGATAGCATAGGATCGCGAACATTCTACCACGATGCCCTCCGGCGGCCCCAGCTTGTCGCCAGGGCTTCCGCACTAGGGAGGTACAGAATCAGAGCTTGATCTCCCCCCCGGTCGCCTACGACCCTGCTGCCATCTGCGTCGGAGAGGCAGCGCCCATCTGCTTCTCGCGCTCTCTCTGCTACCTTTTTCTGTGACATTTCTCTAGTCTAACCTAACTTAACCTAAACCAACCTCAACCGTCACTACTAAAAAACTGTTAACTATGTTTTGTTACAATATTAAATAGGAAGGTTTGTGATAAAACGAATATACATGGTAAAAAAAAAAAATACCGCAGTTTTTCTGTTATTATATGAATACAAACACTTAAAATCGAGGTTACTTTATATATCATCGGCCAATATGGACAAATTTTTAATTCTTAAGTCAGTATATTTAATTCGTAATTTATACAGCGAGTATATTTAATATTATATATTTTTTGAATTATTTTCGAGCAGCATGTATTGCGTACACTTGAAGTGACAGTTGTGACGTCACGTCATCGTTAGTAAGACAAAGTAGCGATACATTACCTGCTGAATTATTCTATAAGGAAAAAAAATGTTTGAGTAGATTAATGCCTGCGTCTGGCTAAAATTTGAGACAATATTAAAAATACACGCTGTAGAGTACCAAATACTGTTCTTTTAAGTTCGCTTGTTGCGGTGTTTTAAATAGCACCTATAATGCAATTAATGTCATGTGAGTAGAGATCGTCTTTTTTTTTTATGACATAGGCGGCAAACGAGCTGACGGATTGCCTGATGGTAAGCAATTACTGTCGCCCATGGGCACCCGCAACACCACCGGCGGTTGGAGCTCTGGGAACCTTACTCACCATCAGGAACACAAAACTACATACCTAAAAGGTAGCAGTGCTATTATGGCTGTGGTCTTCTGTAAGGAGGAGGTACTTTCCCAGTTGGACTGCCCCAGATTTAAGCGTGATTGATGGTCATCGCTGTGCCCTACCTCTCATAAAAAAGTCTTTAGTAAAATTTTCAAGGTAACGCAAGATAGCGACATGAAACACTAGCCTGATGATCCAACGATCTCAAAACGTAAACTCATGAACATCTTGTATCACATAGAGACGATGAACGAAATCAAGGTACTTAACGATATTACACCACTTAGGTAGGTAGGTACCTACCTAGGTATATTATTAAAATTTTACACCAAAGCGGTTGCAGCAAACTGTTGTTTAAATACGTGTAGAAGATTTTTTTTTTTTTTATTTGTACCTGCGTCGCCATATTGATAATTCATCAGTTCGTTAAACTTGAATAGGGCAACCTACTCTTATAACAAGAGGCTGTGCTTTTGAGGGTCCTATGAGTAACTAAATAGAAATATGTTCTTATTTATCTCCAAAACTGCTTTTCTAATTTATTTGCTGTTTTAGGTAAATGATAGATGATGCACCAAATTTATTTCTGGTTAGACAGACATCATCTGTTACAATGATATCAGTTATTTTTAAATTATGAATCTGGCCTTGTCTTTGGCACTCCCAAAAGTTCATATAGGTAGCCAACGTTTTCAAATAATATTGTGAAAAGGCCATGGCAGGATAAGGGAACATCTTGTGCCTTAGAAGCTTGAATTTTATTTATGTTACAAGCCATCAAAAAGGCTATTATGTGTTAAAAAATTGGAGGTGTCCCTCTCTCAGAACTTATGAAAAAAATATAATGAAAAATGTTAACCCTTAAAATAAAGAAACTGTCTATGGAATGTTATACGGTTTATAGTTACATATTGTCTCGGCTAAGTGTATTATATGTTTAAAGCACGAATTAATTAAATCTACAGAAGCGGAAATATTCACGAAAAATGATTTTTCTTAATTTTTTTTCTTGGAAAGCAAGAAGAGGAGAATGCTGTAATTTTGTATAAGTGTTATTAACAGCAGGGCCCATCATCACAAAAAAAAATAGCCGGAAAAGCCATTAAGGCACAAGATGTTCCCTTATCCTGCCATGGCCTTTGTAGTTAGATGATGTTACACTATGTTATTTATGTCTAAAATAAAGCGTGTACAACAAAGACACTTTGAAACAGTTAACAAAGAACTTGGGCTTTGGATGATTTCAGAGATCTAGCTGAATTAATAATCCAATCGTTTTGACATTCTTATTTGTACCTTCTTCCCATTTATTATATAATTTATTATATAATTCTTCTCAGGTGGGTCAACAAGTAAATTAAACACAATATGACTTCGGCTCCTGTTACGACAGGTATACATATCATTTTATTGGCACATGAGTAGCATATTATACTTATCCCACCGCCGACAATATGCGAGAAGCGATTAGAGCGTGAAACAAGATATAAGTTTGCAACTCTGGTTTGCAAGGAGCGAGAGTGTGTGGTTCCGGCATGTTTGTCGTTACTTCTATGCTATAAATAAGCTATTGTTCAATTTCTACGTGCGATTACTCGCACCACTCGCTTGGCCGTACAGGCCCGGCACCGCGAACGTCGAAGTTCGTGTATTACGGGCATCTTTCTCTTTTACTCCAACGAAGGGTGTCATGAGAGTGACAGAGACAATCATCCGAAATTTACGAATATCGTTGTTGGCGGTAGCGCCGCAGTCCTCTCTCTTGGCGTGAATTTGGTTCTCCAAAAGAGCATCGTTGTGATAGTACCGCCGAATTAGTATTATCTTCGGTAAATAGAGTCCACGCCGGCAGTGTTACCAGCCAAGTCATCGCCTACATGAGTCATCATTTTTCTTATCCTTTGTTCGTTTGCTAATGGCTTCCTCGGCGGTGGTGTTACTAGTGTCTTATATGCCTAGGGGGTTGTTTTAAACATTTTTATCAGTGTTTCCATCGTGGCGCTGCAGCCACCGCATATAGGCACGGAAAGCGTCGTCGTCGGCGGCGCACGGCGTCGCCTGGCGCACGTGCGCGAGCAGCGCACGCATCATGTCTCCCGGCGTCGCCGGCGAGCACGTGCTAACTGTCTCCACTAGACATTTTGATAGATCGTCGAACTTTGTGCAGCGCTCCTGTGGATAGCCAAAAATAGTAATTTCTTTGGAATTTTATATATTTTAATAATTGTTGTTAATATAGATTTAAGTTGCCATTTCTATTCTTAATAATATCTTCTAGTTTGGAAAAGGTATAGCTTACTTTGATGGATTGTGAAGCGTGGATCTCTGTCAAAACCGTGGCGACGCAGCCGTTGAGGGATCTTAAGTTTTGTTGAAAGCACTGCGGGCCGCCTTCTTGAATAAACACTGCAGACAAGACAATTCTTATTAACAAAATACATTTTATCTTTATTTAAAGTTTTTTTTAGAGTGTATATATATGATAGATAGATCATTTATGGACGAGCCCTGCTGGGCATAGGCATCCCCAATGATCCGCCACAATGAGCTATTTCCAGTTACGCTATAGCCGGTGGCAGCCGGGCGGTCGTTACTTTCAATGACTCGTACGCGGTCATTCGTCCATATACTCGTATAGTTTGTGGACGTCCATCGCTTTCCATACCATGGTCGCCATCTCTGGAATTTTCTGCACCACTTCGGGCTACGTTACCTGCCTACTGCCACCGGTGCCAATTTTTAATGACTAAAATATATGTATATAAATAAAATGATAATAATTGTCGACTATCGTTAGATAAATAATCACTAACATCTTATAAAATCAACCAGGCGTCCCTATCCTACTTATTATACATGTATACAAACTAGCTTCTGCCCACGACTTCGTCGAATACATCCAAGGATCTTCCCAAACTAAATCACGCAATTACTACTGAACGGGTCTACACGAAACGTAGCGTACATGCTACTGATAAACATAGATCTGAATTGAAGTTCTGACTCCTATTAAAAATCTGGAAAGTTCTCTAAAAACGATGTACTCACGTGCGACTCTCTCTCCGTCGTTGTGGCAGACGAAGCCGAGTAGCTGGTCGACGAAATTGTGCGCGGCGGGCAGGTCGGCGTTGCCCATGCACAGCCCCAGGCTGTCGATCAGAGCGTACGTGCATGCGGCCATGCGGGGCGTGCGAGCGCAGTACCTGTTAGCATGTTTCATACTAGTTAATTGGGAAGTCTACCGTTTTCATAAGACTGAATTACCCTAAAATAGTACTAAGATTTGGGTACGGTCTGTGTTCGTGGCGGCGAAGTAAATGGGGTTTAAAAATAGAGAACTAGCATCTCCGAAATATATAACTTGTTACGTATACTAACTTTTTAAAAACTCCATTGAGGTCATTGTTCCGGATAGCAGTCGCTACCTCCTCCAACAGGATTTCATCTTTAAACAGGCTGATGGAACATTTCTCGAACTTCTCGACAGCATCCTGCAATATATACAAAATGCAATATAAAAAAGGAAAGCAATATATTTATTAGTTCATCATGACCCGCTCGATAAAAAGTAGCTCTATTTTCTTTATTAAGTTCGGGGTAGAACTGGACTAAAGGGCCCACAGGTAGCTGCCAACAAACCTGAGGCTCGAAACTATACCATCCCGTGACGATCCAGTCTCGGGATTAGATCATGTCGTATCAGGTCCTGCCCTGATACAAAATCTTAGTCAGCACACCTCTTTATCAGAACTAAGACAGCTATTTCCCGTGTTGCTTTAGTTTCAAGCTATCTCACTACGAACCTAAATTATAATGTTGTCGATCTGAATATCCATGTCGAATTTTTTAAGTGCTCAACGCAAAGGATATCAAAGCATATATCGAAGGACATTGGAACAAAATGAGCTTAAAGAGTAAGGCGCTGCCTCGGCTAACCACAAAAAATACAAGAAGAAAGTTGACTATCGTACCTAAAACTTAGGCTATAGAGTTAACTTCGCCCAATGTGCAGAGTCATACCAGTGCAAAAAAACCGACCAAGTTTACGGTAAACCTTACCAGAACTTGAGGGACTTTATCTTCGGCCCCACTCTTCGTGCAGAGCTTAGTAACATACTCCGTTATCTGTTGCCGTTCAAGGGCATTATACTTCCCCCACGCCTCTGAAAAGCAGTTTCCAAATTACAAACTAGGACGACATACAATCATTCAATAACTAAATTGGTTGTAAATTGTCACAAGACCACCGATTTGCTTCGATTTTATACTTATTCTCAAGGAAGCTAATACATTTTTATTCTTATACGGAGTAACTAATTAACTTAGAATTACTGAATAATGTAATATGAACATACCGACAGATAAAATGGGAACAATCGCTGCAAACAGGGTAAATATCCAAATCATTGTAAAGCACAACTGAGCGGACTGTGGTTCGGTTCTACAGACAAAACGCAACTGAGTAGTCTGTTCGGAGTAGTCCTTGTTCACGTAGATTGTACCTGTGTTGCTTTAATCATTCTGAATTCGGGCATTGTATGTATGGCTCGTAGGGTATTAGGAATATAATGTAGTATGCGGCCTATCCGGCCACAATTTTACTTTCGGCCGAGCACCGGATACCGGATAGTATCACGTGCATAACTGCCAATGAAGGGTAAAAAAAAACTGTAGCAATTATCAATTTATGGATCATTGAATTTTAACCCGCATCAAACTGCCTGTTAGCAAAATGCAAAATGCAAATTTCAATCAATGACTGTGCGTGCAAGTTGCAACTTACACAGCATCAGCACACGGACGCGCGTGTTCGAATTCTCTTAATTTTAGGTAAAACTTCTGGCCGGATATTCGGCGACCGGATATCTCTACTGCACCGGATATTAGATATCCGGTATTCCACTACCCGTTGCATCTCTAGCCATTAGACAATGTCTACCAGTGAAAATGTTTCGTCTATTAAGTTTGTAAGGTGGCCCACATTTTCATACAGTAGTAAGTAGGTATATACTTTTACTAAATTTAAACCCAAAGGGAATTATGAAATGTTCTATTAGATAATAATATTGTTCATCAGGATATGATTGAGCTTTCCCATACTAAGGAATATCCATGTGGATTCTTATTACTTATGAGAAACCTGTGAATAGTTACCCATTTGTTTGTGCTATGTAGTTTTCCTACAAATATTTACCTGTCGGTTTAGTGCAAATATATCTGATCATAAACATTTTCAAGCAGCATTGTCAACGTACCTACATATGTATATTATATATACAGTAGAGTATTATGTACAGGCTTACTACAAAATAAATGTGTCAGATAGTACTCATATGAGCTGATTGCGCGATACTACTGCTACATAAATAGGATGAGACCGACGTCCGGATTCACTGATCGCTACTTAACGTTAAAACGAATGAGATGTCAATTGAATATGAACAAAATGGATGGTATCAGCACGTAGCAGGTAGAATATAATTCAAATAATGCGATTGAAACATCAAGATTCTTCTTCAGTTCAGATCTGTGAAGAGTTCCTTTAAGGTAGATACTGATTTAAACTATGCATACGACTGAAATGTAATGTATGTATGTACATACATTACGTTTCAGCTGTATGCAGTCTACTGCTGGACATAGGCCTCCCACAAATATGACTTGTATCATCTTGGGGGGTAGTTGCCATAGTCGCCACGTTTGGCAGGAGGGTTAGCGACCGCAGTTGCTGTAGATTGGGTTTCGACGGACGCTGCTGCCCGTCCGTAAGATTTTTCCCTTTGTCGCTTCTTACGACACCCGCGTAAGGAGATGGGGTGGTGGTATTCTAGTCAGCTGGCATCACACGGCAAACGGATTTAAACTACCTAATTTATAAAGATAAGTAGATTTTGCCGACGACTTGGAACCACTGTGACTCTACCATATGTTTTAATGCTAGAAATCCCATTTATAATTTTTAATTAAATACTCGTCTATCCGAAATGTGGAACAGAAAAGTTCTTCTAAAAGGCACCTGGTATTTTTTAAGTAACAATTCCTTTAATTTAACCTACTCTTAAGGCCACTCACTAAAGTGCACGTTATGTCAATTTTGTTACAATAATGTAACAATTCTGGAATGTTGAAGATAACGTTTGTCCTGGGACCATTAACATAGCAACTAGTGACTTGCTTCACACATTTATTTTATAACTAGGAATAATAACAACTATAATAAAAGGGTTGCGCTCTCCTTCCATCAGCTATGAACATAATATCATAATAAACTGACTTAAACGATTGTAAAAGTGCCTCTATGTAAAAACATTTCTCTATACAAAGTAGCATAAGTATTCTTTAGGGAATTACTAATTAAAAATGATATTGTATGTGTATCCAATGTATTAAGAATTCTTTGGCGATACATTAGATTAGGAAGCAAATTACAATCTAGTATTGCAAAGTACATAAATTAAGTAAAGCCTGCTATCGTCGCATAGCTAATTGGTCTTTGCCTTCACTCCTGAAGTAAGGACTGAATGCTGCACGTTCAGTTCATTTTCTCTGTTCCAAATTTCAAGCTCGGCAGTTCGTATCTCTAATTTCAGCTTGAGCCTGTTTAGTTCAGCGATGTCTTTTGCTTCTGGACTTTCCGAAGTAGTGCAGTGCACACTACCTGCAGTTTGACCTTGCGTTACCTACAAAAAATAATTACGAGGTATTAAGATCCAAAATCTCGCGAGCATAATTTTACGTACCTAACCAATGCGTAGCGAGTAGTCATAACAAGTATTAATGTGTTTAATGGACTGCTACTAAACCAGTAATAGATCTCCTGCAAATATAAAAAAATATATCTCCCGCAAAAGTCAATTTGCGAAAGTAAACATGAATCATTTCTTTAAAACGTTTGCCAAATAAACAAAATACCTACTTATAAAAATTGTGGGAGGACTGGGGAGATAGCAAACCTATAGGTAACCTAAATTGTTATATTTAAATTTGATAACGATTAACCAGACCTAGAATACCTATAACAATGCAATGCTGTAAATATACTGATAATAATGTTGAAATGTAGGAAAATTTTTCTTTTTCTTCTAATTTCTTAATATGGCAAAAGTAGATCGATTTAAATGATAATTGTATGATTAACGTGAAATCATATGTAACACTATATTTTACAGTAGGTAGGTGCCTTGAGATGTTCTTACTATGCTAGTCAATAAAATACTCACAATCACTACTAACCTCACGGCAGGACATACTTTGTAAGTATATGTCCTGGAACTCTTGAACCAATTTTCCGATGGTTGGATTCGGGCAAGCCTGCACCACGTTTACCAGGCACTCCAAGCCTTGATCCACTAAGACACACCTATCCTGTAATAAAACAGCGTTAATACTAAAACTTCCATTCTTTAATGGAATGAAAAATTGGGTTTAAAATAAAAGCCCACACACACTCACAATTGATATCCAAAACGATGCAAACAAAAACAATTTCAAACTGAATATTGGAATAAATAGTCACTTGATTTCAATTTCGGTCTGAACTAATAAATGAAAACGAATACATATTAAGATTTTTTAACAATTTACAAAAATTCAGAAGTTCATACTAAAGGCATGTCAACGAATTACTTATGGAGCGCCGCATTATAGGTGTTAAGAAAGCTGCGAGGCATGGCAGATGTAAATTGCACTATAGCGAGGCTATCGACATGTCAAATGTAAATTATATTTATCTATTTTGAAATACAAGGATTCGCTCTACATAATAAGCGTTGATAATAAGCACCTGCTAGAGTTTCTACATGATTTAGTTCATTTGCAGTTACCTGTTCGGAAATCGCCAGTGAGCTGGCTATTCCGTCTGCCGAGACGTTTGTAAGCGCGGTGAGGTTAGCCTTCACAGCTTCTTGGCAAAATGCGACGCCAAACATGCTGTCTCGAACGCACCGTGGACCATCTGCTTGAATGAATGCTGAAATAATAGGAAATAAATTAGTTAGGTTCTGGCTCCATACTTAATAATTTCAGATTACATGCTATGTAAGTTACGATTCAGCCACAGATGACGCGCGCAGTGCACCAGGGATATTTGACCAAGCTATACAGGTTGATTTCTGGGTCGTGATATTATAGTAGTATTTGATCAACATTAATTATGTTTTCTTATTTTATAGTGACCGTGATCCCGTGATCTTTAAAATATCGTTGGGTCCCCTGGGGGGTCTGCCCACGCTGCGCCTTCCGGTACATAGCCCTTCCCCATTGCCCTTTGCGTGACTTTAAGCCCAAAAGTTTGAGCTATGAGGCCCATAGTAAACGATCACGTTTCAGTGCCATATGTCATCACTGGCAACACACACTGGTCATAGACTTTTTTTTATATCCGAGTCTTAGATTAAACGATTGACCTCCTTCTCTAAGTTGGACCTGCCTAACTGGACTGTTTTCCCATAATCGTCTACAACTTCTTATGTTAAGTCTCTAATTGCAATGGGAGTTGGTAAGTACAACATGGGCATCTGACATGATTTTTGTCTTGTCCATGTTCATCCTTAGACCAACTCACCCATTGGCTTTACTTATTTTTGTGATTAAAATAATATTAAACTAACCAAATTAAGGCCACCCTGTGCCTTTTGACATACGCGGTATGGGAGCGACAAGACGTCAAATTGAGTAGGGTGACCAAATTTTAAGCAAATATTTATTTTTTCTATTTACAATCAGAAAATTTTTAATTTTTGTTGATAAAATATTAATGCTTAACATAATTAGCTGCTGCTCAGAGTTATTTCGGGGTACAACTAATTATTATTTACAGGTTATTCTAGCGCCGTCATTGTCGCATACGAAGTCGATCAGGGCGTTAGTACTCTTCAACGCAGTGCGGGCTGTCCCGGCGGGGAGGCACGGCGTCATGCCTTCAACCAAGTCGCTGGCACAGATCTTCAACTGAGGAGCTTTAGCACAGTACCTGGAAAATAATGGGTTAAGGGCGGCTGGTTATTATAATTGTACTCGTAGCAGTAGCGGTGCGTCAATTTTTTTCTTAGGCAACACGGAGCCGATATGTCTTAGCCTTTTCTTCATGAGCCCAAGGAAAACCGTTGAACTGTAGTAAAGTTACACAAGCCGGCGGGAATCGGCTTGTATAAACGCGCCGCCACTTAACTGTAGTATATTTGAAGTCCCGATGCATTGTAATTTTGCGATAGATGTTTTAAAACAGAATAGAGGCGAACGTGTGCTTAGAATGGAGTCAATTCCATAAAATTAAGCTTAATCTTGGGAACTAAATACGCTTTCGATTTAAAATTTATAATAAACTTTAAATTTAGGTAGGTATAATAGGGTTTGTAACCACGGGAAGTGTCTTATTGAGGACACTTATTTTTGTTAATAGTTTAGTGTTCCGGTCGTTAGTATATTAGTTTATTATTATTTTAGGTAGCCTAATTACATAATGTAACTTTAATGATAAACATAGAATATCCCACCTCACCCCGTAGTTGGGATGAGGTGGAATTTCGTACAATGTGATTTGAGGAAATTGTTGGCTCGATCCTTTTGGATTATGTAATAACTGTTCTGCTCCAATTGTAATAAGAATATATAATTAAAGTAGCAGTAGCCTACAATAAACTTCTCATGCGGCTGTTATCCCACTCTCCACTGCCCTCGCAATGCCTACTCACGCCATTTTAAGGTACTGATACAAAATAACACTTACTTTCTTATAGCTCCGTCATATTCTCCGCCCTCGCAATCCCTACTCACCCCATTTTAAGGTACTGATACAAAATAACACTTACTTTCTTATAGCTCCGTCATATTCTCCGCTCTTCTCCGCCGCTTCCATTTCTTTAGCGAAAGCTTCGATATCGATCAGGTTGTTTAAACATTTTGCGAACGTTTGCATAGCGGCCTGTAATAGAAATATTGTGTCTAATAAATATACTTGCCGCAGCGATGTAAAATCAGGGGCTTTTTCTCTTCTCGAAAGCACTATTACTCGTAGCGGTAAACCATTTTAGAGCAAGCCTTTTTTTTTGTAGTGATCATTTGAAATTGAAATCATCGTGAGTAATTTTTTATATTTTATAAATCAAAATGACAATCGCGCGACATGTTTAGGATCGGGCGTCAACCAAATTTTAATCGTGATGGTGGCTGGTCTTTCCCGCCAGCATGGAAGCCTGCCATCTATGGTCAAAATCGGTGGTGAATTCGGTGTGCTAGACCCTTTAATGGTGAACTAATTAAATCCGCGTACTAGCAAAACAACCGCTCCGGTCTGGGACCGACCTCAATCGGTATTGAGCATTCGGCGCGCGCCAGTGCGTGACAGGCCGGCCAACCGAGTGGCGAGGCGAACGGACACTCGGCAGTCTACGAAGCTCCATGAGTAGTTGATGATTGTGCAAAAAAATACAGATTGCAATAAAAGTTTATACCCAAAATGTCATTTTTTTTATTTTTTTTATGATATAGGAGGCAAACGAGCAGACGGATTGCCTGATGGTAAGCAACTACCGCCGCCCATGGACACTCGCAACACCAGAGGAGTCACAAGTACGTTGCCGGCCTTAAAAAAATTGACTAAAACAATTATTCATAGGAGTTAATTGAAGTGAGATAGGTTTTCACTGTATTTTATCGATGGTGTTTCGTTTCCAAATGTTTCGTGGGCGTAATGCCGTAGCAAAAAAAAAACACTGCAGAATATATTTCTAATTATATTACATTATTTTTATTTCACGATCAATTTTATTTGTCTTATTATGAGAATTTTAATAGATCAGTTTATTATTTAGCTTTATTCGTTTTTTCAAGTATTTTTCAAACAGGTCGTCTCCGTTCGTGCTTCTGTCCGTTGTGTTTGTTAAAAAGTTTAGAAACACAAATATTGAGAGATTTGCAGTTTTATAAATATAGGGCTACCTCGGACTTTTGCATGCCGTCTCCTATGAGCTTACCTTCACTTCTGAAGTATTTTCTACAGCGTGTGTGACATTACAATATTCAGTGGCCACCAGTTGACTGTAGTTATCGTAGGGCGAGTTGTCAGGAACTTCAAATGTGGAGCGTCCGATTACTCCTAAAGATAAATGGAAGTGTTACATTACAAACTGAAGAAAACAGTGCCATTATTTATAAGACTAACTCTCAAGTGCTAAAAGGGTATGTCCTTAAATTATGTCCAAAAGAGAGGTAATCTCCCCTCTCCATTTCTCGCAAATCTGGCACGGGGGTAACCTTACATAAAACCACAGCCAATACAGCACTACATCTCTCATAGTGTTGTGTTCCTACCGTCCTCAGACTTCCTAAAGGGTGGCGCGCGTGTTTTTTTTTATGACATAGGCGGCAAACGAGCAGACGGATTGCCTGGTGGTAAGCAATTACCGTCGCCCATGGGCACCCGCAACACCAGGGGAGTCACAAGCTCTGCGAACCTTACTCACCATCAGGAACACAACACTACAGACCTGAAAGGTAGCAATGCTATTATGGCTGTGGTTCTCTGTAGGGAGGAGGCACTTCCCCTGGGCTGCTCCAGATTCAAGCGTGATGGTCATCGCTGTGCCCTACCTCTCATTGTTAGACGCAGTTTAAGGGCATACCCGGGTCCAAAGCGTGTGAATCATCTCAAGTTACAGGTGCCCTAGCCTATAGGCGCCTATAACTTGACGTTGACTGTTTACCATCAGGCGGGCCGTATGCTGTTTGCCACCGTCGTAGTATTAATAATGGCCTGGCCTGGTCATACCTACTTAGTGCCTAAATCAGCACAAAAAAATATATTTAAAAAATTGTTTATAAAACTAAACATTGTAAATTTCACATGGGCGTAGGAAACGAGTGCTTAGCGATTCACAAAGTGTATGTGTATGTTTAATATATCGTAACAATTAACGTTCTAAGGCAGGGATTCCCAATCTTTTTCAACCTGCGGGGAAGTTACAAAATTAGTATTTTGTCACGGCGCCCTGGTCCTAGCTATTGCAAAAAGATATAGTAGATAGAAATAATTACCTACATTACCTACAATAATAGTAGTCAGGTTAGGTTAGTTTAGTTAGAGGGAGGTAGGAAAAAAATTAAACATGCACAACATGAATCTATCGTCGTTGTACATAGATAATAATAGACCGACTCCCGGCGCCCTTCGGAACTTTCCACGGCGCACCAGGGCGCCGCGGCGCACACTTTGGGAACCCCTGTTCTAAGGGCTGAATGGTTGACAACAAAAATACTAATTTCTAGATAAAGTTTTAGACAATCTAATATAACCCATAAACATCACTTCATCTTATACGTCGTGTGACTTCAGGGTGGTGGAGTAAGGTTCATTTTTATCACCAAAAATTATAATTATTGATTGTTGTTTTATCATAATGGCAGTCATGTTTGGATTTCTCTATTTGATATTCGCGCCTATTTAAGTTACCTTTTTATTTATTAAAAAATATCTCGTTAGCCATGATATATAATTAGTAATACCACAAGCTTGAATAATAAGGAAAATAGCAACTTTAACATAATAACTGTCAGCTAGTACTGATAATAAAAAGCTTAATGATCATATTATTTCGTCCTAGTGTTTAATTTATTATAGAAGTAGGTATATCCCATTTGTGTGATTAGGTACGGTATCTACGAGTCAATAATATTGAAAATTTAATTTATGTTGAATTTTTAGGGGACGTTGGGTCTCGTAAACTGTTTAAAATTATTAAAAAAGACTTCCAATTTACTCGAGACCCTAGAGCTAGCTTACTCCTCGGCCAAAGAATAGGCATAGCTATTTAGCTTGCTACAACTCTCCCTTTTAGGGTGTTTACTACCGTCCCGGAAGAGACATACATTAGGGGCTTAGAGTGTAGGTACAGTTTTATTTTATTAATAACATTTTAATGGAAATTCGACAAGTGCGGCATATTTTCAGACAAGATAGTTTTTCTACCTATAAAGGCTAGTGAGAGAGTAAAACAAGCTAGTTCCACATTAATACTATAATGTCAATAACGGCACACAAGAATCACAAGCACAAAGGAAGGAAGAAACAGTTTCACAGTATAGTACACTATTTACAAGAAGAGGAAAGTTAGAATAGGCACAGATGATAGATATGTAAAAGCACACAGAGAAAGCGTTCTTAAGCGTAAGCTAAAGCAAAAATATAATGCAAATAGCAAATGCAAGCACGTCGGCGCGTAAGCATAAACCGTTAGCCCGGGCGGCGCGAGCGCATGCGTCCAGCCTCGAGAGTGATAATCAGCCGACTGCTGAGGAAATCCGAGCGCGCCCGAAGCGGCGCGTCGGCTGCCGAAGATAGCCGAGCGATAATCTTGATACTTGTTCGTGCGCTCGCGCAGCCCTACCGATATTTGAATATCATATTTTATTTTCTATAAATAACTATAAATAACAGTATAAATACCGGATTAACATTGTCGCCACATCAGCCCCCCCGGAGACCTTTAGGGTCGATAAAAATCGGGGAAACGGACATGGCGACCAGAACGAGTCACTTTATGTTCAGAAGGAACAGCAGGTAATTCAGGCAACACGGTCGATGGCGTTTTGGCAGAGCTAGGTGCTTCAGACAACATGTAGGCTGGCTTTAACCTATCTATGGAGATAGAAACTTCTCTACCGGCAATATCAATTTTAAAATATTTGTCCGACCTCTCGACAATCCTATAGGGGCCGGCATACGGTGGTTGGAGTGACCTACGAACTAGATCTTGCCTTACAAGGACATGTGTTGCGGATTGCAAGTCTTTAAATACAAAAATCCTGGCAGAACCATGACGACTAACAGCACAGGGTCGTAACTTTTTCATGTGCTGTCGCAAACGAGATGTGAAGTCGGTGTAGTCAATCAGCTGGTCAGGTGTTGCTTGCAGCAAATCTGAAGGTAGTCTTAGCGGCTCGCCGTAGACTAACTCGGCGGTCGAAGCAGACAGGTCCTCCTTCCATGCACTACGGATACCCAAAAGCACTAGTGGAAGGGTTTCAGTCCAACACTCATCTGCATGACACATTATTGCAGCCTTTAACTGGCGATGGAACCGTTCCACTAGTCCATTCGCAGCCGGATGGTACGCAGTAGTTTGCAGATGCCGGGAACCAGTAATCGCTGCAATTTGCCGAAATAAGTTCGAGTCGAATTGCCTGCCACGATCGGTGGTGATATTTTGTGGGCAACCAAATCGCGCGATCCACGTTGCAATAAAAGCCTTCGCGACACTTTCCGCCGTAATGTCCTGTAAGGGTACCGCCTCAGGCCAGCGGGTAAACCTATCTACAGCCGTGAGACAGTATTTAAAACCATTCGACATGGGTAAGGGACCAATTAAGTCGACGTGGATGTGTGAAAATCTACCAGAGGGTGGCTTAAAATCGTGGACGGGTGCGTGTACATGCCGAGAAACTTTAGAACGCTGGCATGGAACACACGCTCGCGCCCACTCCCTGCAATCCTTTTTAATACCTGGCCACACGTAACGCTCAGTCACCAACCTGATGGTATTCCTAGCGCTAGGGTGACTTAGGCCATGAAGAGCATCAAACACTTGCTTACGAAATTCCGTAGTGACAAATGGACGTGGAACTGCCCCGGACACGTCACAGAACAGCTTGACTGACCCAAATACAACTTTTTGAAGATTAAGAGAAGAACCGCCACTTGTCAAGCTGCGGAGTTCAGTGTCCGTAGTCTGTGACAAAGCTAAGGCATTTAAGTCAAGTCCGTCTGTAATAGCTTCAGTCCTGGATAACGAGTCAGCGACGACGTTCTCCTCGCCAGATATGAAGCGGATATCCGTCGTGAACTGTGATATGAAATCTAAGTATCTAAATTGACGAGGAGAACAGGCATCGAGACTCTTTTTAAAAGCTGAGACTATGGGTTTATGGTCAGTGAGTATGAAAAACGGTCTCAACTCGATCATGTACCTAAAATACTTCACCGACTCATAAATGGCCAAAAGTTCGCGATCGTAGGCACTGTATTTCTTTTGAGCAGACGTCAATTTGCGAGAGAAGAATCCCAACGGTTGCCAATTACCCTCGACCTTCTGCTGAATTACCGAACCGATCGCGAAGTCTGAAGCATCTGAAACAATGGCTAGAGGAGCAGAAGAGTCCGGATGTGCCAGAAGAGTAGCATTAGCGATACTTGACTTGCAAGCATCGAAAGCCCTTTCCAGCTCCGGAGTCCAGACTACTGGGGTTTTGCCCTTCACCTTTGGACCACTTAATAGTACATGGAGAGGCGCTTGTACTTTAGCAGCACCAGTAGTAAACCGTCTATAAAAGTTTATTGCTCCTAGGAAACGCCTCAGATCCCTAATAGTTTTAGGTCTTGAAAATTCCTGAATTGCCTTAACCCTGGCCCCTAGAGGCTTTGTACCGTCCGAAGAGACCAGGTAACCCAGAAACTCGATTTCTGGTACAGCGAATACGCACTTATTAGCGTTAAGCAAAATACCGTGATCGTTAAGTCGCTCAAAAACAGCGCGCAGGTGCATTTCATGTTCTTTGTCATCAGCAGAAGCTACCAAAACGTCATCGATAAATGGGAAACAGAAATCAAGATCCCTAAGAACCTCATCCATAAACCGTTGAAATGTTTGGGCTGCATTTCGCAACCCAAAACTCATAAATGGGAACTCAAAGAGTCCAAAGGGAGTAGTGATCGCTGTTTTACAAATGTCCTCGGGCGCAACGGGAATCTGATTATATGCTCGCACCAAATCTAATTTGCTAAAAACTTTGCAACCGAATAGATTATGCGAGAAATCAGCAATGTGCCGCACCGGGTACCTATCGGGAACAGTGCGTGCATTAAGAGCGCGATAATCGCCACAAGGACGCCAGCCATTATCCTTTTTAGGTACCAGATGCAGCGGGGACGACCAAGGACTTTCGGAACGTCGTGCGATACCCGTGCGCACCATATCTTCAAATTCCCGCTTCGCAATTTTGAGGCGATCCGGTGCCAGACGCCGTGGCCTTGAAAACACAGGCGGCCCTGGTGTGGTCTTAATAAAGTGCTGCGTCTGGTGTTTACATCTTTGCTCTTGAGGATTACCGGCAGGCCTAATAATATCCGGGTATTCCTCAAGAAGTCTGTGATATGGCGTATCACCCGAAATCACCTTAATCTGCGGGCAAGCACAAGCAGAAGCTACTACGCCAGCTGATGTGAGCAAAGTTATTCCGTCGACTAAACGAGAATAGCGAACATCGACAAGTAAACTATAAAATGAGAGAAAATCTACTCCTATAATAGGTTTAGTCACATCAGCAATAATAAAGCGCCAACAAAAATTGCGCCGTAAATTAAAATCTAGCGACAAAGTTAGCCAACCATAAGTGCTTATAATAGTATTATTAGCAGCGTAAAGTTCATAATTAGTCTTATGACGCCGTTGCGCACGCAAAAAACTGGCCGGAAAAACGCACAAATCAGACCCAGTGTCCACTAAAAACTGTAATTTCGTCTTAACATCAGTAACAAATAAACGTTTGGACACTGGAACACTTTCACTGGTCGCTTCGAGCGACCGGTCTACTAGTTTTTTGCAAACGCACAAGGAGGGATGCACTTATCTGCCTTGTCCGCATACTTGTGATGATACCAGCACAGGCGCTGACTGTCACCGGCACCACCAGCTCTGCCAGCTCTCGGCCGGCTCCTGGAACGATTGCGAGGCTTGCCGCGGGACCTCGACCGGGAGTTGCCTTGGTTACCCCGGGAGGTGGACATCGCGTCAAGCCTTGTAGTTAACGCGTCGATTTTACGGTGCAACTGGTCGAGCACAGAGTCAGGAACGCCCGAAGATGACGTAGCAGCTACTTGGTAAGCATGCCCCGTTGGAGTAACCTCATGCACCTTATCCGCCATTTGCGCCACGGTATCTAAAGGCAAGTTATCCTGGTACGCCACTATACTCTGCAACACTGTTGGTAGCCGGCTCATCCATAAATGACGAATAAAATCATCCGGGTAATCTGCACCAGCTAAACTCCGGATATGACGCAAAAACTGGGTCGGCTTCCTGTCACCGAGCTCCTCTTTCTGCATCAGTTGCTTTAAACGCTCCTGCTTAGACGTAGACAGACGAGCTATAAGCTCTCGTTTAAGGGTACCATACTTATCAGTCGCCGGCGGGTTGGTAATTATATCTTCCACCTCCACGGCATACTTGTATTCCAATACAGAAATGGCGTGATAAAACTTGGTAGTGTCACTGGTAACCCGAGTTAATACAAACTGCCCATCCAGCTGAGCGAACCACATAGTCGGTTTATCCGGGTAAAATGGAGGTGGTTTCACACTAATATGGCTCACTGATGACTCACTACTTGCGCTGGCCTCCACGCCAGGCACGGGTACCTGCACCGACACCTGAGGCGGCGGAGGTGCCGTATCATCTTTCGTATCAACCATCTTCCAATAAAAGTCCGTAATCACTAGTTAAAATTAAAACCGTGCTTTAAATAACACTAAAAAGTCTGTGTTTGTATAAATATAAAATTTAACATACTATGTAAAATATTAAAATACCAAAGTCTGTTAAAATTTTAAAATGCCGTTAAAAGATAAAATTTTAAAAACGTCCGTTAACGGTAAAATTTAAAATTGTCCGTTACTCAACTGTTCGTTTCAACAGGGGTCACCCACAGACCAGTAAACCTATAGACAAGTATTGCAGGGCACTGACGATCATCAGTCCGTATGGCATACAAGGCTTATATAATTCCCGGTCGCGCGCAGTGCCGTTCAGTTGCGTCCAAGTATCTGACCTGCGCGCAGTGCACATTGTTACTACACTAAAAAATAGATAATTATAATAAAAACGTTGACATCATGTGTCATTGTACTGTAAGATGGTGTGGTAAAAATTCTAAGACATCAAATTACAAGAAAGATGGTATAACATTCCACAGATACGTCAAAATGATTATATTATTGAAAAATTATTTGTTCCTAGCGGAGTTCATTTATACTGGTCGCTTACAGAAGTAGATAGTTGTTCGTCTCTTTTCATCATATTGTAAATACAGTGTGCTATTCCTGTCTTACGAAGCCACGTGTAGCTCTAGTGATGTGCTGATGTCGTTACCGTATTAACCGTAATCGTGTGCTTAGGATTACCGAAGGTGTACCGAATTTACAAAATATAATAGAAATCAGGGATACGCACTAAATATATATATATACACCGATATATACACGAGTATAATATATTTATATTTCAGTAGTTTATATAGTATATTATATTTAATACTAACTAATAGTAGTAGAATATGTATGTACGCATACTTAGTTTTATGTAGAATTATGTAGTGGACTAGAGGGGGTTAGTGAGTCCTTGGGGTCCAGAGTCATAGAATGGGCCTGATGATGAACTTCGAAGAAGTCCCAGGGCATTCATAGCTGGATTGAGATAGAGATATGTTATGGGGGCTTTTTAGAATCCACTTGGTGAGTCCTTGGGTCCAGTGTCATAGAATGAGCCTGATGATGAACTTCGAAGAAGTCCCAGGGCACTCATAGCTGGTTTGAGATAGAGGTATGTTATGGGGGCTTTTTAGAATCCACTTGGTGAGTCCTTGGGTCCAGTGTCATAGAATGAGCCTGATGATGAACTTCGAAGAAGTCCCAGGGCACTCATAGCTGGTTTGAGATAGAGGTATGTTATGGGGGCTTTTTAGAATCCACTTGGTGAGTACTTGGGTCCAGTGTCATAGAATTGGCCTGATGATGAACTTCGAAGAAGTCCCAGGGCACTCATAGCTGGTTTGAGATAGAGGTATGTTATGGGGGCTTTTTAGAATCCACTTGGTGAGTCCTTGGGTCCAGTGTCATAGAATGAGCCTGATGATGAACTTCGAAGAAGTCCCAGGGCACTCATAGCTGGTTTGAGATAGAGGTATGTTATGGGGGCTTTTTAGAATCCACTTGGTGAGTCCTTGGGTCCAGTGTCATAGAATGAGCCTGATGATGAACTTCGAAGAAGTCCCAGGGCACTCATAGCTGGTTTGAAATAGAGGTATGTTATGGGGTCTTTTTCGAATCCACTTGGTGAGTCCTTGGGTCTAGTGTCATAGAATAGCACACCAGTGCGCGACCCATTCTCCATCAACGGGTATTAACGACATCTGACCCCGCACAATCTGGTGTACCAG
The DNA here is from genome assembly GCA_022674325.2 of Grapholita molesta. Lineage (NCBI taxonomy): Eukaryota > Metazoa > Arthropoda > Insecta > Lepidoptera > Tortricidae > Grapholita > Grapholita molesta. Next base: position 9,883,631 of record CP053126.2, read on the forward strand.
AGTGGCGGGGATTTCCGCTGACAAGCGCCCTTCTGAGAATATAGTTTAACTTAACGTAGCATGGCGGGACAAGCGGCCAGCGCCCGAAGAACACGGGAGTCCATGGTGGCCGAGGTGGTCTACAGAGAATCCTTAGGGGGCACAGCTATGGTCTACCTACACAAACAACATACGAATAATGTATCTCTAGTGATTAAATATGTATTTTATTTGAAACCCTTGTATTTTTATAAAAATACAAATTACGTATTAACTTTAATATATTTGCAAGATTCCATTCATACAATTTGTCCTATTTTTGAATTAGGGACTATTTAGACAGCAAGTGATATTCTGGCCTCGTTCCTCACCTTCAGTCGCCTAACTGATACTCATCCAGGATGACTAGTATTTGCAGTAATGCACTATTTACATACAATAACAATTTAATTAATAACTAATTAATTAATTCAAAAAGACATTTTTTAAAATAGGCTGTTAATTATAGAAGTTATTCCAACCCACATTATGATATGTACGAGAGTGGTTTGTGAACAAACAAACCACTCTCGTACATAATATTATAATCGTTATTTTGGTCAAAAAAATTGTACCATTTCGCATCGTAATTTGTACTCTTTTCTGGAGCTCTTATTACTGTCATACACATTTAATTTTTAGATTATTACACCCTTAGTATTTTAACCTATACTTTTGAAGTAAGTTAAAATAATATTACTATACCTACTGATTTATATTTATAGTTACTTTTGTGTACCAAACATAAATGACTACCGGTTAGGCTTCCGGTAAAAAACATGTCCCATCACTACACGCTCAAGCGGCCGCGCGTCGTCCTTGAGACAACCAATCGCAGCGACGTTAACGCCCTCCCGCCCCTCACGTTTCACCTCTTGTGTTGGCAGCTTGTATCGCGAACAAAATGAACAACATTGCGACTCTATAGGTAGTTCTCTGTGGGGTCACCACTATGTGGGAGACTAGCCCTATGAGAGAGTAAAACAAGCTAGTTCCACATTAATACTATAATGTCAATAACGGCACACAAGAATCACAAGCACAAAGGAAGGAAGAAACAGTTTCACAGTATAGTACACTATTTACAAGAAGAGGAAAGTTAGAATAGGCACAGATGATAGATATGTAAAAGCACAAAGAGAAAGCGTTCTTAAGCGTAAGCTAAAGCAAAAATATAATGCAAATAGCAAATGCAAGCACGTCGGCGCGTAAGCATAAACCGTTAGCCCGGGCGGCGCGAGCGCATGCGTCCAGCCTCGAGAGTGATAATCAGCCGACTGCTGAGGAAATCCGAGCGCGCCCGAAGCGGCGCGTCGGCTGCCGAAGATAGCCGAGCGATAATCTTGATACTTGTTCGTGCGCTCGCGCAGCCCTACCGATATTTGAATATCATATTTTATTTTCTATAAATAACTATAAATAACAGTATAAATACCGGATTAACATTGTCGCCACAAATTAACCCGTACTACGGGAAATGCTACGAGGAGGGTCGCACAATTAATAGTTGGAATGGCAATTAAAAAGTTGATTGTTGGTTAAATAAATATTGATATATATATGAAGTTTAATGGTCTATTTGGATTAAACTTTTTCAGATAAGAAGCCCATTTAAGCTATCCTTACTTATTTATTAGAGAATATGGAATTAAATATTTTAGCACACGAGGAAATAACAAGGAAAATTGCAACTTTAATATTATATGGAATTATACGGAGTGACGAGTAATTAAAGTAGCATAATTATTATTTTTATTAACTAACGCATAAAAAAATTGTTCTACATACATTGCAAAATTGGATTATTGCGAAGAGATCGGGTTCTAGAAAGCCTTTGCACAGAAACGACTCGAAGCAGGGGGCCCTCCATTATAAATTTATACTAACAAATAAAATATAGTAAAGAAAAAGTGCCCAAGTCCGATATAGATCAACCAACCAAAACCAAACACCAAAGCAATTCAAAATATTTAATAAAATAATTTGACATGTTCCTAGTTGACACAAATTACTTCGTACTGATTTTAAGTACTTATTAGTTTCTCTACGTGTTAATTAACCTTTCTCTACCCGTTTAAAAATTTCACTTACCCCCGGCTAGTATAGAGACTAAAACAAACTTCCACAACATGTCGCAGCTCGTATGCAGCCTCCGAGAAAGTACGAAATATCATGACGCCCCTACTGTCGCGGGGCACCTTTTATACATCACATTGCCTACAACGTGAGATCCACACACATGCAAGCTTCTGTCTCGTTCAAGTGATAAGGCATTTAGCATGGTTCACTTTTAGATGAGGCGTTGACCAGATAAAATAAATGTTTAAATTTAAGTCTTAGAACCAGTTTTTTGTTCAGTCAGAGACAATTCCGGAGTAAAGATATCCTAAGGCAAAATATATGTCGCTAATATGTAGCGATGTGCCCTTCCCGGTAAAGTCCCAATATTACGGGGAATATTCTCAAATGGTAAATATTGGGACTTTGTCTATCAATACTTTTTCTTTGTCAATTACTTTGTCATGTCTATAAATACTTATAGGTATATATATACTTAGAGTTGCCCGAAACTCCGAATAGAAGAATGATTTGTAGAGTATAAGTGTTTGAAAATGATCCGTCAAAATACGAGTATTAAAACTGAACTGAACGTAATAAAGGTTAAAAATATTAGCCAAACTATTAATAGCGTTTTTGAAGAAAAATACATTGGTAGGGTAAATCGCCAGTTACTGGCCACCTTTCAATAACTGGCCACCATATACTGAAAATGGACTCTATTTACCTATAAACAGAGTTCATTTAAGTATAAGGTGGCCAGTAATTGAAGGGTGGCCAGTAATAGAAACCCCATTTGAAAATGTGTTCTATTTATAGGTAAACAGAATTCATTTTCAGTATAAGGTGGCCAGTTATTGAAAGGTGGCCAGTAACTGGCGATTTACCCTATTAAGAGAATAAGTGACGCTTAAACAATTTATTTTTGTACTTGTACAATATTCAGGCCATGTATAGGGTTCCGTAGACTTCGATACATAACTCAAAAACGGCTACTTCACCACTTACTTTGATTATAATTTTAAATTTTTGGAATTGTATTTCAAAAGATGGCGACACATGTTTTGTAGCTTCTAGAGCGCTTTTTATTCGAAAATGTTCATTCTATTATTTTTCAAACACCAATTTAACGACACCATACACATTTCACATGTAGGTTTGACTTCTTTACCTGCGTGCTTGATTTACATATTAAATACCAAAATAATTATACCAAAACAGCTCTATAGCTCTATGACAGGTATAGAAAGACAGACATGGGGAAACTATACTTCACTAAGGAACCCTAAAAAAGTATATACTATTAAAAAAACACGAGGCAAGTTTTCAGCGAATGGAATATAATAGGGTCTCAATCTAGCCTTAATTTTCACCTTTTGAGTAGGTACTACGGTATCGTAGGCATAATTTACCTCAACAATTTAACGAAGTTAAGATTTTTCTAATAAAACGCCATTTAAAAGAATTTTATAAAGATTCCCAGTCTTGTGTTAACATGTCTCTAGGTGCAACGGACAAGTATAATTGCCTTGCAATGCAAACTTGACATTGCGGCCTTTTGGGCACACAGCCCAGGCAAGCTTTAGAAAGTGTTTTATTTATGCTATACTTCAGTTGTTTATGTTTTAGTTCAGCTGACTACTTCTTAAATGAACTCATTAGGACTCAGCCAATTTGCTAATAATATACGAGTACCTAAAAATTAAGTAGGTACTGATGATAGAAAAGGTTACTAAGCTTGACTGAATAATATTGGCAGTTTTTTTTTTTATATATATTATGTATTAATGAGTTGTGGGCCAAAATCGCCACTAACTGGCAACCACACAGCTCAAACCGAGGACCCGGCAGACCCCGCCGGCGATGGAGAGACGAGCTTGACTCCTTTTTGAAAGAATGGCCAGAGACGGCTCTAGATCGACAGGAGTGGAAAAAGTGGGGGGAGGCCTTTGCCCAGCAGTGGGACAGTATAGGCTCATAATAATAATAATATATAAATACAAATAGGTCGATGAAAAGGTGGATTCATTGAATAATAATCAAAATCATTAAACCTGACTATAACAAATAATCATCGTCATAATAATATTAATTTAAAAATTATATAAGAAGTACTGCTTGTGGTGTCATCCAGATTTTATAGAAAATCGCAAATAAATCGAACAAATTGCTTTGGTGATCAATTAGAGTAGATAATAGTTTGTACTCATGTGCTCATATAGTATCAATACCTATACATATATATAGGTACTTATGTATATCCAAACTAAAGTAAGTTTAATTTGTATATATTTTCTTAAATACTACAGATCAAAGTCCAATGTCACAGGGCAACAAATTTAATTTAACAACAACAGGTCGCCGCCCGAAATTAATCTTCGAGTTATGTTATTATTTTTCTCTATCTATTAGTTTTAATATAAAGGTAAACTCAGAGAATATAGCCACGACGATAACGGTACAGCATCAGTCGGGGAAAACGTCTGATATGGCGCTGGTAGAATTCCAGTTTATCGTGTTCAGTGTATCGTCGTCGCGGGCTTCCTAATGTTGCATATACCAAATAATATCGTGGTAAAGTGGTACTTCGACTACTCATATTTCAAAGTGTCTGACTTTTGAGATGCGGGCTTATACGGGACATCCAAGAGAGCAGTACCATGGCCTGAGAGTTGATTGTCTTAGCGGGAGCATTGTATTACTTTGAAGAAAGTCAGTTAGCAGCATGCATTTTTTTTTGTTAACGACTGTGGGAAACAAGCATACGACCCGCCTGATGGTAAGCAGTTACCGTAGCCTATGAACGCCTGCAACTCCAGAGGATTCACATGCACATTGCCTCCCCTAAAAGTTGATGGAGCTCTGGAAACCTTACTCACCATCAGGAATACAACATTACATACCCGAAAGGTAGCATACAACGTTCTCGAGTATTTTTGATAGGAGAGGTAGTATGTAGGCCTTAGATATTTAGAATCGGCTGGTCGCTATCAGCCAATTACAAGCGTTTTTGGAACAAGCCAGGTCGCTATTTTCCATAATTTCGGAAACTTATGGGATATAAAATTAAAGATTATTAGCTTAAGAAGTATTAGTATTTATTTAATACATGCTCGCAGGTTGCGATCTACAAGTACGAGTACATTTTCAGATATTTAAAATATCACGGACAATTCGGAAGACTCATTCATACAATTAAATTTGCGTAAAACAGTCAATTGTGTCCTTACTTACTGAATTGTGTCCTTACGGTACTTGTTAAATTCAACTTATATTAGAATACAATTCTTACGTTGAGTTATAATCTTATAATAATATGATTTACTTTTTCTTTATGTCTGAAGTGAGGACGGTATGCTGTACGTAAAGTTCGTTTTCTCTGTTCCAAAGTTCTACTTCCGCAGCCCGTATTTCTACTTCAAGCTTCTTTTTCTTAAGTTGTTCTAGGCTGTCATGTGCCGCTAGGAGGGTCGCTTCTGTCACTTCTGTCACTTCCTTTAACTGTAAAAATAGCCATCTCTAAAAATAACATTCTTATAAAATCTCTAGAGTCTGCTACTATGTGGTCTAAATCGATAACTTTAACCTGGTACTAAAACTATAGGCCATTTCTTGGCATGAAAGGGAAACAATTTTTGCTGTCGAGTGAAACCCAAAATTATTAAAAAAAAATACATACTTAATCTAAATTATCGTTCTAAATCATTATTTAAAAGTCCATCCAGCCAGCTACCTTCAAAATATATACATAATTTATATTAAGTATGTATATAACTCTGCGCTCTTGTGTAAAGTGCAGTTTTGCACTCTGATTTTTGAGATAGTGAGGTGGAAAAGTTTTTTTGGTATTTTTACCATCTAGTAGTTTTCATTAAACTTTATTCTATTCCAATAATACGAATTATTACAAAACCGTTAATGAATAAAACCTCGCTGTTATCTCTGATTCTTTGGAGTAAATCAGATAAGTAAGGACAGTAATAAATAATTTAATGTGCTGCTTACCCCAGAGCAGGACATGCTCTCCAAGTACAAGTCGTGAAACTCCTGCCCCAAGTTTACGAGAGTGGGTTTGGAGCATCCCTTCAGTGCGTTCACCAAACAAGCCAAACCCTGGTCCGTGACGCTACACCTCTCCTGCAATCACAAATAGGACATGTTTAGAATAACTTAAACGCATTATATCGCGTATTCCATGACATATGTAAGACTGTGGGACGTATGGCCATAGCTTTGGATGGTGCAGTTGTTTTTAATTCGTGAAATAAATATTTTATTTTGTCATTTTTATAGCACTTTTGACGCGTAGATTTCTTATGTCTAAACAAACCATTTTTTTCATAATTAATATGTGGGTAGGTTGGCATACTGTCATTTTTGGATGGAGGTGAACAAATAATTTCCTCAGTCTGCCCGGTGCTAAATTTCGAAACATAGGATAAAAATTACTTAAGCATTTGTAGTTGTTTTATTTCATGGATAATTAAAGACAATGCAATTAAGACATGTTTAGTAAAATTAGGTCATCAAAATAGGTGATGTATCAAAGGAGAAAACGGAAAAATGTGGATACTGGGTTTTGTGTTTGGTTTGATTTTGGCTTTTTTCCACGGATTGGTTAAAACAGCCGGGATTCACTTAGTAATTCAGTAGGTATTAAGTAGGGATGAGGAACAATTAAAAACGTCCATGAAAGCGACTGCTATGGTCCCTTTCCAACATCAGAAGCGTCAACGGCTTTTTGGGATTAGCCCAATTTCCTTGAGTGATTCTGTGAGTCGAAAAGATTGTTTCGTAAAGCAGAGGTTCAAACCAGTACATTAAACTAGATTTAGTTAACTTAAGTTAATATTGGAAAAGTTACTCTCCTCCACCTATCCCATCGATTATCCAGCTAGCCTTCTTTTCGGCTGCTTTTATTATTGCGATGTTCTCTTGTAACTAATAAGTAGTAAGTAATAAGGGCAATGCAAGTTGCTTACCTTCTCAGACATTGCCAGTGCGCCGGCCACTCCGCCTCCGTGTATATTCGTAATTTGAGTTACGTTGGACTTCATGGCTTGTTGACAAGCACCAAAAGTTAGTTGCTTCTCTTGAACGCACTGAATACCACCTTCCTTAACGAACGCTGAAAAATACAATAACACGTTGAAAGTAAATATAGGTGAAAAACTTAGTTAAAGCACCTGGTCTATGTAGTATTCAAAATTTGACATAAGTTCCTTGTAAATTATTTTCACAACTACGTAGACATGGTGCTTCAGTTAAGTTTTTTGATTCATAGGTAGGTATTTGCATCCGAGAGAGTAACAGCTAATATGCGATATATAGTAATTACATAAATAAATATTATATTTTATACATTGTCCTGTTGGCCTCATAAGATAGCTGATTGTAGCGATATATACGTACATGTAACTCTAGCGGCATCATTGTCGCACACAAAGTCGATCAAGGCATTGGTGCTATTTACTGAATTGCTGGCTAGACCTGGCGGCAAGCACGGGGTCACACCTTTTACCAGCTCGCTCGCACAGTGCTTTAGCTGAGGAGCTTGAACGCAGTATCTAGAGAAACAAGGTGAACATATATTAATAACTGTAGCCTTTGTGTGTACATACTACATATGAGTAAGAACGTATAAGCACTCACAGTACAGTCAGCGTCATATAGTTAGTCGCAGTCAAAGTGGGCAAATAACACTTCCTTACTTCTATACATACAAATATCAATCGATATTTGTATCGATAGATTTGCCTACTTTGTTTGCTACGAACTATTTGGTGGTGACTGTCGGTATTAATTACCCAGAATGGTCCTAGATTTTGTAAGTTAAACAAGTGTAAATACTTTAAGTTGGGCTAGAATTTATTAGGCAGCATCACTTACTTCCTGATGACTGTGTCATATGTCCCAGTGACCGTCGCTTCCTTTATGTCTCGCGAGATGGTTTCAGAATCAAACACGCCGGTTATACATTTTGCGAAGGATATGAAGGATGACTGAAAATATAAATTAATTTTATTTTTGTATTTCTCAGTGATGTAAACAAACATAGGTGTAGATTAAATTTTAAATGAGCACCAGTATTCAAAAGTCAGTGTTCTAATTAAATATTGAATTTAGCAATTAGGTACCGAGGCGGTGGGCTTAGTTTATCTCATAGGCTAGACATAGTCAATTTGCGCTTTGCCTTTTCTTGATGAGCCCTAAGAAATCTGTTAAGCCGCCGAGAATCGACTTTTCAACTGTTGTCTGACTCGTCGTGTCCAGTCTACGCCTACTGGACACGACGAGTCAGACAACAGTTGAATATACTCGTATGATGCCAATCGATTGTAAAAACGCAACCGAATCGAAAAATAATGTATGGAAAAGATCACGTGAGTTGTTCGATCTGTTATTCCGATGTATTATTTTATCGTTTCGATTGCGATTCTACAGTCGATAGGCATCTTCGCTAAGCCTCTTGGCCTCCTTATTTACAATAGCTTAAAATTCTGTTAACTTTTCGATTTTCCTTTACAAAAACCATACAATAAAATTTCTAGGACTCAATTATCAAATTACCTTCACTTCTGGCACCTTGTCTTCTGCATGAGTGGCCTTGCAGTATTCCGTAGCGACTATTTCACTGTACTGATCATAGGGGTCGTAGTCCCCAGGAAAATGATTGAAGGTGGTGCGCCCTAACACGCCTGTCAAATAATAAAATAGCAATATTTACACATTTACTATAGTGTACACGTTTCATGCTATAGTAAATATGTAGGTAACTTACACAGAAAATACTTTTAGAATACACGGTTTGATTTTGAAAATATATAGGGAAAAATAGTTAGTTATTGAATAATACTATATAATTTCATACTATATTAGGTACAATTTAATTGAGCTTAATTTAGTTGGCGCAAACAATTTTGCTTCATGTTTAATGACCAATAATGCCTAATGTAAAAATGAACTATTAACTACGCACTAGCAAAATACGAAATAGGTACCTAAGCGATGGTTTAACTCATAAATTGTGGTCATTTAATCTAAAGCCATAAATAATATAGTGCTACAAAATAAATTAAAAATATTCCCTTACAAAGCAGTGGATGTTACACATTTTAAATTAACTATTTCTAAGCATTATACTAACGTTTCTGCTGAAATGCAAAATTAATAAAATATTCGTATTTTAGGAGCACTTAAAAATTATAATAGCCTATTATTATTATTTACTTACCCACAGATAGTGCAGCAACGAATACAAATTTAAGCAACATGATGAACCCGTGACATATATCGTAGCTCGTAATAGGCGCCGACGCAGCTTCGGGGACAACTGAAGCTCGTCCGCCCAAGGGCACCTTATATACTTAGGTACCGTCGACACAGTAAACCAATTGTTTGTGTATCGTATTGCATCGTAATAAGGTCTATTTACGATCAGTCAAATATGTATGCACATACCTACCGGCTACAAACTAGGTATCAATAACTTATTCACAATATTTACGCATGTTTGTCCCGCTGCCTTGATAAGAAAGGTTGCGAACTTGTGGTATTACCTAAGCGTGGATGAACTATTTGACATTTTCCTTCAAGTAAACCCTGACAATATTTGCCATTCGATTTTTAGAATTATATTTGCCTGTTTAGTTAATCTTACATCGATCATACGAATACGGATTAACAGATTTCTATAAAAATCACTCATACCAGAGCAGCAGAGGAGCAGTCATAAGTTGTAAAAAAACATTTGCTTGTGTCTTACGCGCATATACGCTTTCTGTTCGCTACTCTGCACAATATTTATTTTCATCTTGGTATTCTCTATAGAATAGCAAACAATATAGTTTGGTCTAGCGGTTCCTTATTAAAACCAAACATAGGTTGTAGATATATCTCCCTAAAATAATAATATGAGTAGGTAAGTACCTAGGTAGGTACCATAGGTTTTTTTCAACAGTTACTGACAATTCATTTCGCTGGTCTATAGTTTAATTTTAGTTTATCTTTAAATATTGTTGTCCATTACTTTTATCGGTCTACCGTTTCCGACATTAGGGTTAACGCGATAACTATTTAAAAAACTCCGAATCATGTACACATGCCAGAACAACCTACGCTTAATTGTATTATTATTTATTTATTGTTTGTATCTTCTTTAGGGATAATTGGACGTGAGCATAAATATGTATACACTTGAAAAACACCAATTGGTAGTCAGTTGGTAGGTTTGCGCGAGGATTTTAGTTTGAACAAGCAGAGTTGACCGTACTGTCTTTTTTTGATACTACGACGGTGGCAAACAAGCATACGGTAAGCTGTTACCATATGGCCGCCTGTAGCTCCAGAGGATTTCCACCTTGTGCCTGGGACTTCGGATGTTGGAGGTATTTCCCCAGTCGGGCTCTGCTCCAAATTTGGACGAGATGTTATCTCCTGAACGTGCCCTACCACATATCGCAAGATAGAATTCGCAGTGACTTAGTTTCTTCGTTTCTGATAGAGTAATGTATTTACTCGACGCTCAAAAATTGCTCCCCAGGTACCAAGCACTCAGCAAACATAAGATAACAATTGAGGTGAACGTCCGGGTGTCTGACACTGACAGCGACCTAATCAATGCCACTTTCAATGTGAAGTCATTGTCAATAGAGGTGACAGATGGCTGTCATCTATTGAGCATTCGTTTGTCGAGCACTGGTTTACCTTATATTTCTCTTCGATAAACGCATACTTAACCTCATTGCAGATAATAATAACTGATTACTGAGAAATGTTTACGTACGTTTAAAATTTCCGCATATCAAACATAAACATTGTGTTCCATTTAATTATTTCTAAAACTCGAACATAAATTACACTTACGAATATTGACTCATTTTAATATTGTTTTTATTAAGTAGTTAGTACATAGGTATTACTTGGCATTATTTAGGCTTCTGCCGCTTGTATTCTATAGATATTTTTTATATTTGTTTTTATGCATATTTGTATATAATTACACTGGTATATCAGTGTTTTGCTGCTGCACTGTAAACTTGAATTTATATTTGAACAAATAGATAAATTGTGAGATAATCGTAATGTAATAGGGTATAAGTAAATACAATAACGACAAAACTTGAAATAAATATTATTGAGGTAAAATCATCGTGGATTCTTGGAAGAGAAGTGCTTATATCTTGGTTGGTGTTAGTTCCTGCAGGATAGGCGGCGATGATTTGAGTGATAACCAATTGATTACATCGAAACGATTGAATAATTTGGATTACATTTGTAATATTTTAGAGTTAATATTTTTTTCGCGGCAGTGAAGTGTGAAATGTTGTGTTTCAGTCGGCAGCAAATTGTGTTCCCTTCTCATGCCTTGAAATCCTCTCAACGCTATAGACTTTGTTTTTTTGCAATCTTTCGCTAGCTCGGTACTTAATACGAGAAGGTAAACTGTAACTTTGCTCTGGTGTAAAAATATAACTAATTTGTGGCTGAAATAAACAATAAATGTCAACCTAACATCGCAATTAATAATCATTTTTGTCTAACCTTGCCTAATGATCATATACCTAACAGCCGGTCTGGTGGTTGACCGCTGACATTAATACCACAATTTAATCTGATATTTAACCTAAAACATTTTACGAACTAGGTACATGACATATATCAGGCACAGAACAGGGGTTATTCATATCACTTACACCCACGTAATACGCTGGATAATGTACTTAACTCTAGATAACTAACATTGTAAACATTCAGACATACTCTTCGTCTAATTATTTAGGGCCGTAATAATAAAAATATTCATTTCCAAAGTATGGGTAATTGAATCGAAATTAAATATAAATGTTGTGCGCCCACAAAATGTTCTTTAGATAAATAAAAATCTAAACAACCGTCATACACATTTTGTCCCTTTAAAAAAAACAGAAATTAAAAGAAATGGAAATTGACAAATGATCATCAATAGCACCTTAGGTTTCAAAAGTAGTAATAAAAAAAATTATAAAGGTTTTTTTTTATGCGATGTCGTTGGCAAACAAGCATACGGCCTGCCTGATGGTAAGCAGTTACCGCAGCCTATGGACGCCTGTAACTCCAGAGGTGTCACGTGCGCGTTGCCGACCCTTAATAAATCTGTACACTCGTCTTTTGAAGAACCCCATACTGTAATCCCTCGGAAAACGGTGGCAGGGAGCTCATTCCACAGCCGAAGCGTTCGTGGGAGGAAGTGCCTTTTAAAGGGCTCAGTACGCGACCCCCCAGGCTCTAATGTGTGAGGATGAATACCCTGCCGATGGCGAGCGGTGCGGTGATAGAACGCGGCCGTTGGCATCATGTCAAATAACTCTTCAGAGCTCAACCCATTGTACAAGCGATAGAACACATATAAGGAGGCAAGGTCCCTCCTTAGACTTAAGGGATCAATATCGCTAGTGAGAATCAAAGACTCGAATTTTCTTCAGACACAATAACTGAAGTTTACTTTCATCGATTACCTAACCGAATCTAGGTACCTACTTACATACAGTCGCCATCAGATATATCGGAGCTGTGGAGGTGGTCACAAATATCTGAACATGCACTTTATCGCCTTGACAATAGAGGCGTTGTTCCGATATTTGTGACCACCTCCACAGACCCGATATATCTGATGGCGACTGTACATAAATACCGTTTGGATTGTCTGGCCTAGTGGGTAGTGACCCTGGTTATGAAGTTGATGGTCCTGGGTTCAAATCCCAGAATCGGCATATTTTGTGATGAGCACAGATATTTATTCTTCAGTCATGGGTGTTTTATATATCCCACACACACCCACAACACAAGCCTTCTAGAGCTTACCATGGGGCTCAAGTCAATGTGTCAATTCTGACACATTGTTTCATTTGCTCTGTTTATTTATTTTTATTAATAATACAAAAATATTAAATTCCCCAAATTACTCAGCAGGCGCCCATGTGTCAACATATTGGGTAGGTACCTACCTATTCGAGTAACAGGAAACGTGGTTTAAAATAAACCCTTGGGTTTTACAGTTACCTAAATATTTTTAGATTATTTATAAGTTAAATTTACGAAGCTATGCCCATTAGTTTTTTGACCAACTATCGTATCATTAAAAACCCGAAGATAGTAAGGCTATTGACCTGCACTGGCTAGTGGCTACATTATTAATGGTTCGTCTTGAAACAGCGCATTAGTGTTTAAACCTTCATAATCTATATTCCTACTATTGGGATCTAAAGGCGTTTTCAAAAAATTGTGCACCCAATTAGTGAAAGTAGGTAACAAAAGTTAAATCACAGTCAGTTTCGTGACGACAATTAAGCATCAAATATCGATAAAAGCTTAATTTTGATGTTCGTTTTATAAACTTCAATCGATATTACAACATAATAGAAGGCAAATAGTCGATCTTCATAAAGATTTCATGCTCGTTACGAAACTGACAGTGATTAACCTTTTTTTAACAACTTGTGCTAATTGGGTGTACCAAATTTTGAAAACTCCCTTAAACATCAAGTTAAACGCATTGTACTAGCTGCAGATTTCCAAATAAATATTTCAGACGTACAGCCTTGGCCAAAAGTATTTAGCACACACTTTTTTTCTTGTTACTCTAAAAACCATCACTTTATAGATGCAGTTAAACAATTTTCTGATAAACAGTTACTAAACAGTTAATAATACTTAAAAGTACGTATTATATAAGAAAAGAGGCACCTAAATTCGGATCTACAACGAAGTGACTATTGCAAATTTTCTATGCAATCACCAGTCACCGCAACGACCAATACCTATTCAGTTTAAATTAATGGATAATATGTCATCAGACTCATCAGAAAAGACATATATACACTTTAAATATCGAGTTTCCGAATAAAAAATGGGTGCTCAATACTTCTGACCAAGGTTGTATGTAGAAATAACTTTACAACTTCTAATACGTAGGAGGAGGGCGTGCATGTTAAACAAATGCAATCGCACGGGAGCGGCCGCAGTGCACGCTGTTCAAATCCCTTAGACTTTGTCTCCTATTTTGTGCTATACGCTACGTCTGACGTCAGCGTCAACGTTCCTGAACAAAAATAACGTCAACGTCAACCACAACAGTACATCTCTATAGGCAGCATTGTGACGCTAATGCTGTAAGCGGCCGACGGCGTTTATAGGAGAGCATAGCCTTAGACGCTGGACGCTACTCTGCCCGCGCGTCGACCGCTTCGAGCGTACGCTCACGCTTCAACGGTGTTTACCTTATTTTTTTGTGTTTTCAAATCATATACACGTGACTGGACCTTATGGATAGCTGTTTGCTCTCTAAAAGCCATACCTCAGAATCTGATCTGACTAATTTTAATTTTTTGGAAATAATTTTGGTCCGAAACTTGTGCTGTTCGGGTTTTTCTATTTCGGCTTTAGACAATAGTGTCCGTGGCTAATTAGTGTACATATGAGTGAGATACGGGTATAAAGGCGTTTCCAAAAAATTGTGCACTCAATTAGTGAAAGTAGTTAACAAAAGTTAAATCACAGTCAGTTTCGTGACGACAATTAAGCATTAAATATCGATAAAAGCTTAGTTTTGATGTTCGTTTTATAAACTTCCATCGATATTACAACATAATAGAAGGCAAAAAGTCGATCTTCATAAAGATTTCATGCTTAATTGTCGTTACGAAACTGACAGTGGTTTAACTTTTTTTAATAACTTGCGCCAATTGGGTGTACCAAATTTTGAAAACTCCCATAAATATATGAGATATGAAAATAAGAACAAATCAAAATATTATTTTCCTAACTAGACTATTATTTTCCTAGCTCCGCGTGGGTAAATTTCACTTTTTAAGGCACTTGTTATGAAAAATTGGGTTCAATACACGTGTAAAATAGTAGTTTATGTATCTGTGCATAATGAAGGGCATTACAACAAGAGTGTGGGTTTATGAAACGAGCCGAAGGCGAGTTTCTTAATAATAACACACGATTGTTGTAATGCCTAATTATGTATAGTTACATACACTATACTTTATCTACACACATATCATTAAGTGTTTTAAGATGAGTTCAGAAACCGTAGGGAAATGACTTATTACTAGGGTTACTTGTAAACATTAAAACCGGCCAAGAGCGTGTCGGGCCACGCTCAGTGTAGGGTTCCGTAGTTTTTCGTCCGTCACAGTAAGTGTTCCCATTTAAGAGTTAAAAATGGGCTATTTGATACATTGTTGTTGACATATTAATATTAAGTACAGAACCCTAAAAACGGGCCCAAAAAGGACGCTGACAACTAAAGAAAGAGTTATAAATCCCAACTATACATGGAAAATTCGAAAAATTGTTGTCAATTTCAGTCCCACCACGAGTAGTAAGAAGGGGTTGTAACATGGAGTGATAACCAGCCAGCGTCATTTGAAGTCAGTCACTCAGTTTCAACCTAATGTATGGGCATGTATGCTCCGACCCCATTATTCAGAAAGAATCTGCGCGCGAGCTTAAAGTACAGAAGCTCTAGTGTAAGTTTCTTTTGACGTAAAAAATGTCTCGAATGCGTAAGTGATACGGATATAATATGGGTAACTAACGCTAATGGTGACGTTTCGTTGCGTTAAAAACATACACTCGGGGCTCAGATGTAGTGAATAATCCTTTCCTATCGTATTTTCTCGGAAATATTCGTATTTGTCTCACTACTTCACTCACACTCAGTACCCATCTGAAGTAGTAAGCCAACGGAGGGGACGGTCGCATTGGGCGATGAATATTAGTGCAGATTATTATTTACGCTTAAAACTAAACGCGAAATTATACATAAAATGGCGGCGCTACCGCGAACAACGATATTCGTAAATTTCGGACGATTGTCTCTGGCACTCTTAACGCCTTAATTGGAGTAAAAGAGAAATGCTCGACATATACGATCTTCGCGGTACCGGGCCTGAAGTGAGGAAGTGTGTCTTGTCATTCAATAGAGATTTTGACAGCCATATCTTAGGGAATAAGGGCTAATTTATTAACAATTTATAAGAAACTATCGCCTTAACGACTTTAGTGCTGGAATGATATAAAATACCTATTTTGCTCGCAAAAAAGCCTAGGATATATGCAATCCTGCGGCGCTTCCGTCTTTCTCGAGTGAAAGTAGAGACCATTTTACCAAAAACGCGTAATATGTATGAAATCCTGCGGCGCTTACAGTTTTTCGAGTTGATAAGCTTGTATAGGGGAACAATATTTTCGTTTTTAGTATATTACTCGATCTTTTTTCATACTTTCTCACCGTTTAAACCTTTCCTGAGCTACTACAAATATTTCAAGACCAAAATTAGCCAAATCGGTAAAGCCGTTCGCAAGTTATAGCGTGACCAAGAGAAATAGGGGTTCATTTTTATATATATAGATTTTTTTCAAAAACCATTGAACCTATCAAGTTCAAAATAATTTTCCTAGAAAGTTTATATAAAGTTCTACTATTGAGATTTTTTTCATATTTTTGAAACTTGTGGTTCAAAAGTTAGAGGGGACGCACTTTTTTTTACTTCTGGAGCGATTATTTCCTAAAATATTGACATTATCAAAAAATTATGTTAGTAAACCCCAATTCATTTTCAAATACCTATCCAACAATATATCACACGTTAGGATTAGAATGAAGAAAAAAATCACTCCCCACTTTACGTTTAGGGGGGGTACCCTAAGAAAACATTTTTTTGCACTTTTTATTTTTGCACTTTGTCGGCGTGATTGATATACATATTACTACCAAATTTCAGCTTTGTAGTGCTAACGGTCACTGAGATTATCCGCGGACGGACGGACGGACGGACAGACATGGCGAAACTATAAGGGTTCCTAGTTGACTACGGAACCCTAAAAAGTCAACGAACAAAACAGATGACAGCTTGGGACGGCGGCGTTGCGTATTTCGTATCTCAGTCAATTTTTCAGCTGTTCCAAATTTAAATTCATAACCTACTGATTTCAGTAGGTAATGTTAACATTACCTACTGAAATCTTTCTGATGGTTGGTAATGCTGGTCATTGCCTACGGTTTCTGGGCGCATTTTAGAGCACTTATGACATGTACGTAGATAAACTTCTTTAAGACTCGGGTGATTGTCACCCTCGTTTTACTCGGGCTCCAACTTTCACCCTCGACGAAAAAAAAAATTTTTTCACTAGTATCGAAATGTACCATAATGAAATATTTTGATTTTGCTTTGATTTTTAAGTAATATTACTATATAAAGGAGAATGGGCATTTTTGTATGGCGGGTGTACCATGAGTGTATACAGTTGAGACGTATCTTGTTTGAAAGCTCTTAATTAGAGTATTAAAGTTTTCTATGGCACCAAAGCTGGATATCTTGCAGGGACCGTAATATTTAAAAAAAAAAGTTTAACTTTCACATGGTTATTTTTCAAAATACACGGTTCATTATCAGTTGGAACATGGTATATATGACTTCACATAAGAAATGCTTTACGTCTTTGTAAAAAAAGCCAGCGTTTAAGTACATATAAGGCTAGAAATAAATGGAAGAAGTTCAGCTTGCTATGAATACCCCTGTTGTTAAGGAGAATGGTAATGTGTATACACAAGTCATATATGACATGTTGTCGGTATTAGTAAAAACTGTTTTTTAATATATATACCTGACCTCAGATTCATGCGGGGCCCCTAAAACTACTTTGTAAGTTTATTAAGTTTGTTTAAGCTTTTCTACTCCTCGCTAGATGGAGCGAGCTATCAAAATTCTTATTAAGAACACTGACGTGTCAAAACGTCGGTCTAACTCCTTCACGAATACGTTCTGGTAACAACTGACAATTGTCTATGAATTACTGAAAAAGAAACTTGACATTTGACGTAAGGAATTTTATATTGTCAAAAGAAATATACCATAATTACTGAAGAAAATATACATTGATCGTAATTCATTTGCTAAAATAATATTACATCGTTACGTTGAAGAGGTAATCTTTATAGTTTTATTCTAAACAGATTGAATGCCTAGAAAGGCCTTGAAGAGTTTGAAATAATTTTCCTTGACTGCCGCAAAAGAAAAGGTATGAGCAAAATCTCTTTTTGGGAAGAAGGTATGTGGTTACAAATTCGATTAACTATTAGCACGCTTAATAGTAGGGCAGGCCCATGGCCGTAAATCGATTTAAAAACTACACGTCATAGTTTTGGATTCCTTCGTAGACTAAAATGGTAGTTTTTATAATTAAAAACTAAGTAACTAATTTCAAACGTTACGTACTTCCCACGATCAACACATTGATAGTCAGACGCGACCTCACGAGCTCAATGGTATTACTACTAAACATTGTACTATTACTAAACTAGAAATGGTGCACTTATGTTTACAAGTCAAAGCGGGAAATAAAATTAAAACGCATTGACATTCCTCCCTCTCCAGCATCCTTTGACAAAATAATGTGTACCTTTGCCACAAAAAAATCAAGTAAATTAAACTATATATCATCATCATCATCATCATTTTCATCAGCCGAAAAACGTCCTCTGCTGGACAAACACCAGGTCCTAATATTTTCAGCAGCTTTGACCACATCGTCGTTCCACCTAGTTGAGGACCATCCAACGCTACGTCTTTCGGTACATGGTCACAACTAAAGAACCTTTCTGCCCTTCTTCGTGCAATGTAAACGTGCAATTTGGTACTTAATGCTTCTTGCAAATAAAAGTGGTTTAACACTAAATAGGTACTAGTTGTATTCTATGATTTCTATGTAAATAGAAGTGGATGAAAGTGGATACTTATTTATATTTTACACTTTTCCTGGTACTATGCAGTACCAGGTGCATACAATGCCTAGGAGTTTTATGTAATAATTACCTTATGTGTTTATTTTTCAAGTTTTTTTTTTCAGGAATACTGGTGTCCAAATTGCCATTATAAAGTTCTAGTTTTATAAGTATGTTAGTAAAGTTTTCACTGGAGATGGGTAAGTAGTCATAGATTATAATTGTTATAGCCGACAAGTCTTATTGCATCTTTTTGCTAAACCTTGTGTGTAAATCATATTATTATTATTCTCTTGTGTCATATCTTATAAGCGAAAAACCACACGAGAATCGAGTCCCAGAGACGCCGATTGGAATCCGCTAGAGCTATTTGTGTCGGCAACGTGCGAAGGTGCACTTACCAGAAAATAATTATGTCTGTATGTCGTTGATATGTATAAGAGGAATCTACACGAAGATCTAATAAGGTGCCGGTTCGAAACCTACTTTAACCCTTTGTGTCGGTAACCAACTATGTTCGAATGTTGTTCGGATAAGCGTAATCCACACATGGATCTAATATATGCAGGCGCCGGTTCGAATCCCGCTGTTGCTCTTTGTACATTCGCAAATGTGCTTGCTTACCAGAAAATATGTTCGTATGCAATAAGTGCAGGTGCTGGTTCGAATTCCGCCATAGCTCTTTGTGTTAGTAACCTACCCAAGTGTAATACTTACCAAAAAATATGTTCGTATGTAATAAGTGCAGGTGCCGGTTCGAATCCCGCCATAGCTCTTTCTGTTAGTAACCTACCCAAGTGTAATACTTACCAAAAAATATGTTCGTATGTATGTTGGTGCAGGTGCCGGTTCGAATCCCGCCATAGCTCTTTATGTCGGTATCTTACCTAAGTGTACTACTTACCAGAAAATATGTTCGTATGTAATAAGTGCAGGTGCCGGTTCGAATCCCGCCATAGCTCTTTATGTCGGTATCTTACCTAAGTGTACTACTTACCAGAAAATATGTTCATATGTCGCTGGCACACACGGAATCCACACATGGATCGATATGTGCAGGTGCCGGTTTGAATCCCGCCGTAGAACTTTGTACATGCAAACGTGCTTGCTTACCAGAAAATATGTTCGTATATAATAAGCGCAGGTGCCGGTTCGAATCCCGCCGTAGCTCTTTGTGTCGTTAACCTACCCAAGTGTCGTACTACATACAAAAAAGTATGTTCGTATGTCGTTGAGACAAACGGAATCCACACGTGGATCTAATATGTGCAGGCGTCGGTACGAATCCAGCCATAGCTCAGCCTACGTAAGTGTACTTACAAAAGCAACGGAGCAGACGAATAAAACCACGTTTTTGTATGAAACACTATTTACCCCGTCTTGTTAATGCCATTCTTATACAAATTGTTAATTTAATTATGTTTTCAGAAAACTATTGAACGACTAAAGTTGCTGCGAATTTAAATGGACCTAGAAACTATGTCGGCATTTATGTTTATAGTTGAAGACCATGGGTACTAAAGATGGATTTATTTACATAATAACTATACCTTTACAGCGTCCTGTAGGTAGTACCAGACTAGTAGGTAGATAAATAAATAATAAATAAATATTTTGGGACAATCTTACACAAAACGACCCAGCCCTATGGTAAGCTCAGTAAGGCTAGTGTTGTAGGTACCTAGAGGACGAAATATATAATAGACAGATAGATACATATAAATAACTACTTAAATACATAGAAAACACCCATGACTCAGGAATATGAATCTGTGCTCATCACACAAATAAATGCCTCGACTGGGAAGCGAACCCAGGCCAGACCGGTCGTCAAATACATTAGATTGCAAACCTCGTAAGGTTACAAGGTTTGCGAATTTAGCCGACGAAACATATGGAATATTGGGTATTGTCCCTGGGACCAAAAACAGGGAGTAAACATGCACTATTGCCACCTTCCAAGCGTGGAGATAATGACACTGGACCCCCCCTAGTCAGATATCCAATTTCCAGCACTGGGTGTCTATGACTAGTAGGTAGTTAGAAGTGGCGGCTTGACTAATTTTTATATACTAGAGCGATTTACCATTAGCTCTTACAGGAAAGGAAAGCCATAATGGCTATGGTTTGCTTAAGAAAAATCCTAACCCGCCGCCATTGATAGGTAGTATAACAAATCTGAGTGATTATTATTTTATCATCATCATTTCAGCCATAAGACGTCCACTGCTGAACATAGGCCTCCCCCTGGGACCTCCACATGTACCGGTTGGAAGCGACCTGCATCCAGCGTTTTCCGGCGTCCTTAATAATACTTAATATTTTATAGTACTTTGGTATTTTCAGGCATATCTTAAGCGCATGGCCACCAGATAACTGAATTACTTTTTAACAGCCTCTGGAGGAGCACCGCATACAACATTCGAGTGGCGTGTAGAATTACCCAAAACAATGTATATTAAGATAGTAATAATATAATGAACTCTTTTTACGTGTCATTGCGGGGATATATCAGTCATCATCATCATCGTCATCATCATCAGCCTATCGCAGTCCACTGCTGGACATAGGCCTCCCCAATTTTACGCCATCGTGTTTGATCTTCGGCTGTTTGCATCCAGCTCCTGCCAGCCATCTTGCGCAAGTCTTCACATTGCCTGAGGGCGTCCTGCACTACGCTTTCCGGGACGCGGCCTCCACTCAAGAACTCGTTTACCCCAACGGTTGTCGGTTCTACGGCTAATATGGCCTGCCCACTGCCACTTCAACTTGCTAATACGGTGGGCTATGTCGATGACTTTGGTTCTCTGCTGGATTACCTCATTTCTGTTTCGATCCCGCAGAGAAACGCCGAGCATAACCCTTTCCATAGCCCGCTGAGCGACTTTCAACTTGTGGACCAACCGTACCGTCAGTGTCCACTTTTCGGCTCCATACGTCATGACGGGTAGGACGCACCGACTGAAGACTCGTCTTTAGGTATATCAGGATGTCAGGATATATCAGTATTATAGAGATATTTATGAACCTAAGTCCACTTTGGATTTATGTCTTCTATCTACATTTTCATCTATCGTCAGCCGGGATAAATTATGGGATATTTTATTAAAATTGCTACCTAATCGCTTTGAGATATATGAAACTAATTGTTTTTATTATACCTACTTACATTATCAAGGATATTTTAAGAATTGCTTATAATCATATGGTGCGTGTTTTGCAAGAGCTATTTAAACGGATACAATATTATAATCACTACCGAGTTTATCTAAAGTATAAGAGACATATAGATTATGCTAGTTTCTAGGGTTCCGTAACCTAATGGTAAAAAATGAGACCCTATTACTAAGACTCCGCTGTCCGTCTGTCTGTTCTTCATCAGGCTAAATCATGATAGTTAGACAGTTGATGTTTACAGATGCTGTTGCCGCTATAACATCAATTATTAAAAACAAAATAAATTAAATATCCCATGCAATAAACGCGATTTTATAGTAGTTTTTTTCTACAGATAAGATTTGTGTAGATATTTATAGTATGTACACCGAGGCCGCAGATGATTTCAGATTTATTTTTCAGTTTACACGCGTTTCTCCTTTTTCTCTGTTTTGGACAATATTCAAGATTCACAGAACAAGATGGGGCGCTAATTATGAAGCAGGTTTTGACGAAGAACAACTTCTGTAGAGAAACTCCGACTGTGCAGATCAAGAAGTGCTCTTACTCGCGTATGAAGAATTATTATATGACAGAGTCTGAAGCTGCTACCGATTGCGACCGCCGAATTTGTAGTTGTTTAATACATTAATAGGCACCTAATTACTCGTTACACCAACAACATCTACAGAATCTCCTGAGAAACACGAATCGAGTTTTAGTATTATTGTCGGCGAATTGTTGTTAAACCTCACTTTTACCTGTGGCCTGTGTTATTTATGAACCACGGATCAATTGTGTTAAGTACGCTTATTTTTTGTCGTTTCTTGTGATAAATGCAAATATTTTATATAGTCATATTTGCTGAATAGACGCAATGAAAAAGTATGAGGCAACATGGCTCCTGGCTCGAGCAGCAAAATATAATAAGAATAAGTTATTGATGCCTTCAACTTCTGCCATGTACTTATCAATTTATCAAGTTACTGTTGTTTTTGGGCAGGGTGGAATTATGCATTAACCGTTTTCCATGTCCCACCAATCCGAATGGTTTTCCTAGAAAGCCAAATACATTCTAATTAGTTCGTTTTGCTTATTTATTTTAAAATACATTTTTAGGATAGTCCAATTTAATATGAACTTTAATGTAGAAATAAAATTGACACGCATTTGGTCGATATATCTGACTATGTCTGGAAAAGAAAGCTTTAAGATCCTTGAAATGCAACTAGGACGGGTATACCACACTTGATAGTAAGTTCCATGACAACCAACGAGAACGTTGGTCTTCACGATTTTTTTTAGACGTGGTGACCCAGCAACACCAGCGCGTTTCTCACCACGGCCACGCTGTAATGAGGAAGCTTGGTAGGTAGTCTCACCCGATAGTAATTAAACTTTTTTTTGCCTGCCTGCCTGTTCTGCCTTGCCTGGCTCAACTGGATCAACATGGTGTAGGATGTACGTCGTAGGTCTCCGCGTACCAGTACCGCGGCTAAATCACTGCAAAATGGCTGTATATATCAATAAATGCTTTCTTGTATTTGAATTTTTTTAATAATTTTCCTAAACTTGGAGTGTGGTGTCGGTTCAAAATCTCTACGTGGTGATGTGAAACTATGAAATTGTGTAGCACTGAATATACTTTTACCGTTTGAACGTTTTACCTTTCGCGTAAACACATTCGCTGCCACCCCCTCCAAAAATGTATGGAAATGAACGCACATGTGCGTTGGTGGCAGTGAATGTACGCCACGTTGGTACGTGTACGCCAAGGCCTCAATCAGTAAAGAGCATGTTTAACACGTTCACAGTCCAGTGCCCCGCACTTGGGTCACTATAACCGACCAGGTGCGCACTGAAATCAAATCATTTCTACTGCCTTCAATAGTGCTCATAATATAAAGATAATTCTGATTTCTCTATTAACCCTTTCGCCGTTATTGACTTAGTATGAAGTCTGAACATTTTGTGCCCCACACGCTATGACTTGATATCAAGTCGAAGCCTTGGACCTACGTACTGAGAGTTAAGGCTTTGGCGTGTGGTGCACGTCAATTTTTTTTTGCCGTGGCCGGCAAATAGGTTATAACCCATTGAATGCGGAAGGCACGAATTCGCGTCCCATGAATGTGCAAGCGTATGCCGAGGACGGGATTTCGCGTCCCCCAGTTATTTGTTTTTATTCGCGTCCTTGAAAAGTCAACGTAATGCCGCGGACGCATATTCGCTTCCTTGAAATGTTAACGTAATGCCGAGCAGTTTTGTTTTTATTCGCGTCCTTGAAAAGTCAACGTAATGCCGCGGACGCGAATTCGCGTCGTCGCGTGGATGGCGGCGGCACTGCGTAATGACTTTAGTAAAAATATGAGGCGTCGGCAATGAATGGGTTAATATTCCTGTTAGAGAGAAGAACATTCTATTATATTTATATTACTGTAGTAATACGAGGGCGTACCTGGGCGTTTCTTATAGTGACCCATATGTGGAGCACGGGTGTGCGATGTAAGTAATTTGCTTGGATGTATGAGTAGATCAAAACATTGTGTACCTATGGGGACTGAACGTGTTAAACCTTATATCTTTAATTGCGTTGACAGCGTCCGCCATAGCCACTAGGGGTCGCTGGTGTGAGAGGCAGTGTTGGTGTAGACGCGACATCAATACCACTTTAGGGGTTCTTGGCGTTCAGTGTTAAAGGTATGAATGTCATTTTGGGGCCATACAGATCAATTAACCACTTCGACGCCATTGACTTCATATGAAGTCGGAAAATTTCGTACCACACACGCCACGACTTGATATCAAGTCCATGCCTAGGATCTACGTACCTAATTATTTACAGGTAAGGTTTATTTTATTATTATTCATGACGTAAAAAAACCTTAGGCGTGTGACGCACTTCAATTTTTTTCACTTGATGGCAAAAAGGTCCTGTTGAAATTGTGCCTAGAAAGCGTCAGCCGCCATAGTTGGAGATGGGTTCAAATCCTGCCTCGGCCGCAGGACGTCACTTTTTCATAAGTATGTGATATCTATTTTCAATTTATAAACAATCTGTCGGCAGAAAAAATGCTATCACAGTGTCCAACATAGCCAATATAGTTTTCGGTGGCGTGGTAGACACGACATATTCGGCACGTTCTTAGCGTTCAAAGGGTTAAAAACAAAACTAGTCTTTTCTGTGGATGTTAACCTTTTGAAAGCTGTTCTGAAATATGACGTCGTGTACGGCATGGTATGACTTGTGAAGAACAAATATAAACCTTATGTGTCAGCAGGACTATTGCTTTGACAGCGTCCGCCGTAGCCACTTAAGTGGTCGGTAGGCACGGCAGTGCACGATGTCACCTTTAGATGGTCGTGGCGATAAACGGTTAACCTCATAATCGCCATAGGCATGCTGTACGCCACAAATTGACAGTTATATTTTTGTCTTGTAGTTTGCTTGCTTTGTGGTCTTTGTCGATATATGAATCATAGGCGACCAAAAGCTTAATTTTTTTACTCCCTCTAAAGGTGCGACCAAACCAACGCTTAAAAAACGGTGACGGTACGAAATCGCGGTCACGTGACTCATGCGTGACGTTTTTTACTTATAGCTATTTCTCTGTCACTCTCCGCGATTTGTTTTTTAAGCTGCGGTGTGGCCGCACCTTAAAAACGTAATGCTCCTATAATAGTTGCCGCAGTTGGGGAAAATAAAAAGATTTGTAGTGTGCACATTAACCTGTATTGTTGTGCTACTTACTATCAACGTTAGTAACCTAGGAAGAAAGAGACGACGAATTCCAATTATATATCTTCTTCAAGCAGGAAGAAGCTTGATTCACAAGATGACAACTCTTTGTCTTTCTATATCTCCTCTCTCCCCCTATCATTTGAAAATGCAAATACAATACAATAAATAAAATTAAATAAACAGAATGTCGATTAACGCAGATCATAGTAGACGCCCCCTAGATTAGTTGTATTTTTTAATATTATCTTTCAGAAATAAGCAACCTAAAAGTATTTCTTAGCGTTAAAAAGTGACTATATGGACATAGCATTATTAACGCATGTCAAGTGCACCTATTTGACGCTTACTTGGTTCATCTATTGCGTACAAGATGTCGGCATTGAAAGATATTTTTAAATAATTAGGCTTGTAATTGAGATCTTAAACCAGTTTTTAGTTACAATAAATAATGCTAAGCGTCACAGATCATGATAGGTCTAATAACAATATCAGGGGTCACAAATATAAATATATTTGATCAAGAATTTTAGTTCCAGTATTCGCCGTTATGCCATTGAATTGAAATAATAAATATTATCTTCTCGGTACCCTTTCTTCACCCATTGTCATATATGCAATAGAAGCTATGGTTAAGACCTTTTAAATAAGATATGCTACAAGGATATACAAGAATGAAAAAAAAATACATTTGCTACCCAAACTCCATCTAGAGATGAGTAGATGAATCAAACGGTTGTTAATTAAGGCAATTATCTATCAATTAACTCTTAAAAACTCGTTTATCGCAGTCCCTGCATTCTTTGAGGAAGAAGTGTCTGTTATAAAACATAGCTTATAATAATGGCTTTACTATGTAATATATGACTACTGTATACACTTTAGCTCCGTTGTACAAGAAGCATTTGATCAGTTAAGCAAATCTTCAGATCGTTAATTCCAGCCCTGTATGCGCTTTAGCTTTGATAGTGGTATATAAGCGTAAAGCATTTTTCATATACTTTAATTTAAGACACACTTAAACTTGTTAGATAGCAAGTATTTTGTGAAACAAGGGTTTATATGAGCTGACTTTTTTTTTAAATAGCTCGGCCCCTGCACGCTATCCAATGTTGGTGCCATACAAATAAATAATGCTATGATTAAGACCTTTCCAACGATATATGTCTCAACTGTATACACTCATGGTACAAAATGCCCATTCTCCTTTAAAGTTGAAATAGAAGACATATACTTAAGAAAAAGCGACGAAGACCTCCGGCGTTCGAGACGGGTTTCGAACCCGCATCTCCAGCTATTGCAGCCGCCGGTCGCTATAATTATATGAGATATCTCATCCCAAATATTTAAAAAAACTTTCCGATGCTGACACAATTTTTGTTATTTTTTTAAGTTCTTGAAATCCTCAATAGAATTAACACAATAAAATGCAGTAGGGTAGATCAATTCAGTATTTTATTTTTAAACATATCAGTATATGCATTATAATGGCAATTTACAGAAATCTACTTAATTAGGTACTGACTGATTAATTATTTTCATAATATTAGGCAAGGTACATCAGCACTCAACCATACAGTTTTATACTTCCAAGCTAGGCACCAGAGCTATTTACTTTCCTTAATTTTATGTGGAAGGACCTATTTGTGGATTTTATTTAGGCATATTAACTAAAAATGCTTTGTCTGACATTTAACAATCAAAGTGGTATTACCCATCATTTTATTAAGATATGTATTACTTACTAATTTCACTGGTACCTATAGATACCTTGCAGGCATCTACCAGAAGCATTATTATTATAATATATAATAATATACTTTAAAGGTATAAAATTGCAGTCCGAATACAATTCAATGTTTCTTTTTCATAGAAATTTAGTTCTTTAACGTTCAATAAGTACAATGTGACTTGCTATGGTTATATATTATATAAATCAAGGACAGGAAGTACAGATACATGGATTCTTCCTTTTAATTAAATGCCACTCAGGGCTCCTTAAACTAGTCTATATAAACAACGCATATACTTAATAGTCCAAATCACATTCAAATAAAATCATAATACATCTAATAACAACTAATTAAAAGACATTCTTGTCTCACAAGAACATATTATTTGTAATAAAAAATCACAGGTAAGTAGCTTATCACTAGACAATAATTTTATTACTTTTTATAATATAATTATCAGCGTTTTTATTTAAGTAAGTTCCTCTTTTAAAGAAGACTCAAAATGTACCTAGCAGCCTAAATTGTGGCAAGTAACCAGTTCCTATTTTGATACATATTTAGGTAGGGATTTTTTACAGTTTAGGAATAGAACACATCATTTATCCACGACCATTGTCCTTATATTCATAATACTTTTACTTTGATTGCATAATAAAAGTTTTATTCTGTTTTATTATTTGGATGAATCGTCAGTTTTTTGTTGATATTTTTGATCGTAGTAGCTAAATTTGTCAAAAACATAATTATAATCACTAATATGATTTATAGTAGATGACTCATTACGGTAAGGACATAACTGCGACAATAAATCATATATTGTGGCCGGAAATTGAGCTAGAAAAACCATAACTTATTCTTGCGTAACATAATGTTTCACGAACAAAGAGTAATTAATACATATTATTGTATATGCTACTCATAAATGTATCTATGTAAACAGATCACGTATATTTCTTTTAATAACAACATCGTTTTTATTATGACGACGAATACTTCTTGATTTCGTTACGTTAAACTTGAGATATATTTTATATGTAGAAAATCTAATATACCTCTGTCCGTAAGTCAGTAAAATCAGGTACATTGATCAATGTCCAAGAACAAACCGTAATATCAAAACGTGTACGGATTGCATTTTGTTAGTTTTAAGCCTGGTAAGAAATTACATATTTCGAAATCGATTTTTAAACGTTCTAGGTACCTACTAATATTTTTATATCGGATTTCTTCGATCAAGGGAAGCACTTCATTCAAATACCTATTTGCCCTTTGGGCTACAACTTGTTCCTTGATCCGCTTCTTTTGTTATGTGCCAATATTACAATTATATTACTAAGTACTTCCAGTAATAAAACTACAAAAGGTTAATATTGTACACTTGTACAGTTATAGTCATATTTATTTATTACCTATACCAGTATGGTGTTAGGTTGTTAGAAATGAGTCAAATGACACAGTTGATTTTACAAAACACGGTTAGGTTAGGTTAGGAGAAATAATGCAACATAGAAATCCCATTCCCTACGCACAATAAAAATATAGGTAGGTATTTTTACTTGTAAATTCTGTGTCATACCGTGAGGACACGAAATATTACAAAGGTCACAATTTTTTTAATTACCATAATAAGCTCGGCTCACATAAACTGTTGATTGAATTAAAGTGTCAGGGCCTATTAGTAATCCATGATTTTCCATTTGCAAGTCTTCGACCGATCTAATCATTCAACGATAACATGATTTTGAGAATTTCGTCCAACTTTTGTGAAAACTATCCCTTACTTTTGTGAAAACAGAATACGTGAGCCTTTATTGCAATAGAAAATTTACAACCCATGACGTTATTCTCCAGTACCTCTTCAGTTAAAAGTTCAAAGACTTTTGTTTGTTGATGAGGGCATTCAGCAGCTTAATTCTTGCCTTAACTGCCTTGTACCGGAGATATTCCTCTTCGCGACCTTTTTTGTCGTCTCGCTGGACCTTCCTGCTGTTCTGGAGTTCGAAGCTTATTTCGTACTCTTTTATACTTCGGCGCAGTACCTTGTGAAAAATATATCAGGAGTTAATTATTCGTTTGTGCAAATTCTTTAACCTTTTAAACGCCACAAATATTCGACTAAATGACGACATAAATGACGCCGTGGTAAATCATGGCAGAAATTAAAAGGGCTCGGTCTCGGTTCTTTAAGAATTTTGACGCTATGGTGGTTAAAAGGATAAGTTTTATTTATGTCGGTCTGTTAATTGGACTCAGGGTGACTCTGCCTACAAAGCAGTAAGTCTTGGTAAATACTTGTTCATCTGATCCATATCCATAAGGATATTATAATAATATAATGTCCATGTCACATTCTTATGGTGCATCTATGTAATTAACGAATGTAGGCACAACAGACAACAGACAAGAGAAATCTTTGGTCGATTTGTGTAAGATTGTCTTATAATAGTTAGTTATTATTTTTTAAATTTAATTTACGTATTATATGTACCTACATTCATTTTCAACAAAAAATTTGGCCAAGACTCTGATGATCTCTGATTTTGACTTGGATGAAGTGGTTATTTAACTGTTCTTCAATACTGCGTAAAAATATATACACTTACACATTTCTGTAGTTTAGCTTCGCCAAGAGCTCTGGCCAAGTCATCGAGGCCGAGACAGTGAAGCCCTTCGTTTAACGGCGTGGCCTCCTCGCTGGTGGTGCCGGATTTCGCGGACGAGGTAGAGGAGGGAGGCTCCTCACCGTCACGCGTGGGTGGCGACTGAAGAGGCGTTTCTGTTGTCTCCTGAAAACGACCAGTTGCGTAACGATTGTTTCAGTAAAATTTGTACACTCGCAAATTCACAATAAATAACTACAAATAAAATAAATTTAATGTATCAAGCAGAAGCGTCTGCTAACGAAAGCAATAAATCAAAATATAATAAAATATTGATGATCACAGATTCGGTTTGCCGATTTTTGCACTCTTTAACTACATACTATTACCAGTGGATGGCGGCGATCATGAAGATATAAGTATATATTTTAAATTTTTGTGAAAGCTCACTGACCGCTACTACAAAATCGTTAATTAGATTAACAAAATGTAAAAAACTCATGAGAATAACAAATATGTAGTCATTTCCGAATGCAAATAATGAAATTCCTCGCCGAATCGATGTGACACATTTCTACTTCACGTCAATATGGCCAGTGACCATGATTTAAAGATCATAATTGACTGTAATTAATTAAACAACGAGTGAAAAGACCACGAGACCTCACCTACTGCATTTAGTTTTAGCTGATTGTTGATACGTATTTTTCAACACCTGATCACCGATTGTAAATCATCGAGTAGGTAACTCCATAGTTTAGAAAATAAACCAGCAATCACCTTTATTCCATTGTAACACACACAATAGTTAGTGTTTATAAAAAAATCGCACCTGTGAAGAGTCAGACGGTTTCTCTTGGCTGTCGCTGGAGCTGTCGACGCTGGTGTTAAACAGCATCGCTTCATGCTCGTGGATCGTCGCCAGCTCAGCATTCGTTCCACCAACCTGGAATATAATACCAATGATTTGTTTTTAACACTAACATATAACACTCGAGAGCAAAGAAAATTGATCGTTTTTTATATAGAGTCTGTACCATTAAGTAAATCACAAAATATTAAAGAATACTTTTTGTTGCCAGCATAGTAAAGTATTACCCCGGTTGTGACATGAGGTCGTATGCTAGGTAGGTAGGTAAGCATTAGCCTGTGCTTGATAGGTTTTGTTAATACACTTATTTTTCTATCCCAACCCAAACTAATTAAATATGTCAAGATTTACCTAAAATATAGTACCATTCATGTGACGCTTGAAGTATCGACTTTATTATTGTAACTTTTGTAATAAAAAGCTACAATAAAACACTCGCAACCGAAAATTTTATATGTTGAAAGCACTCGCCAATCCATATTAATTAACTAGATTAAGCTGCAAACGTCGACGTAGTTGTGAGTTAGTACGAGTTAATATACGAGTATAGACACACATATAGATATATACGTACTACTCCACTACTACTTAACACGATAACCGCACATATCGTTCACACTCCACCTAGCAACATTCAAAGTTCTCAAATTTATTATAACACAATATCTTTACTACTACACAAAAAAACTGGCTACTTCGGTTGCTATGAACCGTTTGAGACTGACTTCAGCAGTGCCACTCACCGCATCAGGTCTCGAGGTGGCCAGCGCGCGCTTGACGGCCCGGTACCGCTCGTACAGATGGCGCGCGGCGCCGCGCTCCGCGGAGTGCGCCGGCGGCCGGCCGCGTGCCGCCTCCAGCCTCAGCAGCGCGCGCTGCACGCACGACTTCTCGGCCGCCAGCTGCGCGCTCGTCCACGAGCCCTCGGCGCTGGTGAGCCGCCCGGCTGCTTGCCGACAACTTTCCAGCCACTGGTGAAGGGATAATTCAGTCTTGAATAGTTAGTGGCAACCCTCCGGGTCAATACTAGTCAGGGAAATTATTTCTGTGCTTAGTGCTTATGACGAATTCTTGTTCTTGCGTTATGAACCATATACATAACATACGAGTAATGATTAGTATAGGACTGTGTGAACAGTGTGAAGATAATAAAGTAACATATTAATATTTATTTTCATGTAAGTAAGTGTTTGTATTTTTTTATGACAAGAAAAGGTGGAAAAAGAGCACACGGATTGCCTGATGGTAAGTAATTACCGTCGCCCATGGACACCCGCAACACCAGGGGAGTAACAAGCGCGTTGCCGGCCTTTAAGGGGGGTTGGAGCTCTGGGAACCTTACTCACCATGAGGAAGACCACACTACATACCTGAAATGTAGCAGTGCTATTATGGCTTTGGTCTTCTGTAAGAAAGAGATACTTCCCCAGTTGGGCTTCTCCAGACTCAAGGGTGATGGTACTTCGCTGTGCCCTACCTATCATTGTTGGACGTAGTATAAGGACATACCCGGGACCAAAAATAGTTATACTAATAATATACTGTGCTTGCAATCGTATCATTCTTTTGCAATCGGTATTAACATTTCCTCCTTCCTCCTTAATAAATAAAACATCAATAGAAAGTTCTAAAAGCTTACCTCCTCTATATCCCTCACAACTTCAGTCATAGATTTCTCACTCTTCAACACTGCATCGAGCTTATCATCTCTCTCCTTCTGCTGTTTCGCGGCCTGTAGCTTGAGCGCGTACTCGACGGGGTCGGCTTTGATGCACCGCTTCTCCGCCTGCAGTCTCCGCAGCGTCTCGTACATGCGCGTGAGTGGGACGTCGGTGATCCGGTCGCTTGGCGTGATGGCGTAGCCGTGCTTCGCTTCGTATTCGGTCTCGTGCTTTGAGATGTTCTTTTTTAGCACACTGATCTGAAATTTAACAGTTTAAATTTGTAAGGATACGTACGTGTAAATAATAAACAAAATAAAAAAATTGTAATGAAATCTAAACGTCATGTTATTTGTTAAGGGTAGAATTTCTTTCACAACCACACCACATTTTTTTTTCTAATGCCATTGACGACATCCTTGTACTCGTATCCTCGAGGTTCACCAAAAATGGTAATTTTTGACGAACCTCAATTGTAATTCTATCATTCTAACGTTGTAAAATTTCTGTCCATCTGCAAATCGCGACGGTATTCAGAGGTATTGTATTATCACGGCAAACACTACAAGTAAAAATATTTGAAATTGGCTGGAGAGGAAAATGACCGCCTGCCGAAAAGCAGGTGGGACACGTTACTGTACGCGACGCTAACCGACGAAAGCCAAAACCTATTAAGGTCCTTTTCTTCCTCTTACCTTTTTGATAATCTTTTCCAGGCGGCGGTCGGGCGCCGGTTGGTCGCAGCGGGAGTGCGGCGCCACGCTGCGTTCGTCTCGGCGCATGCGCTCGGCTGCCGCCGCGTCCTCCGCCGCTGACGCGGTGAGTGCGCCCGCGTCTAAGGTTTCTGGTTCCTCGCATACTGGAATACAAAAAAAAAAAAAAAATATTTTCACACCCTCTCGGAAAGTCGCTATTTGACTTTTCGAAACTTGAAAGAATCTCATTTTATCCACTAGTGTGGAAAAGAATTCGATACAAGGTTTGACTTATTTCTTCAGATTAGATGAAAGAAATGATAGTAGGTATGGACTTTAACTACTAAAATGATAATTATTAAATAAAATAAATTTGAAAAGCGTGTTTTCCTGCTGGTGCCAGGTTCGTCAATATAATTATTCACTCAGGTGAAGGTAGGTGTTTACCCATAATGCGGCTGGAGCCCGAGATAAAATCACATTTAAATCACTCGAAACTTTATTGTAAAATTAGCAACAAGTGTTTTTGCTGCCAAACCACGTAACTAACTTTTTGTAGTTAAGAAATTGGCGATCAATGTTGTAGGTACCCCACGAAAATACATAAGAGTCGTGTGTACGATATACTTATTTTGCTTGGAAGCGCAAGGTAAAGGTAAGTTCGACTCAAAGAAACACAATGTCTTTGAGTAACAAAGCGGATACATACGTTGTGGTTTCTGCAACAAGGTGTAGTCCAAGTGCGGAGGGGTGGAAGTCCGCACGTCTTCGAGCTCGTTCTCTTTGGGTTGCCTGTGCTGGCGGGCGGCTGCGCGCCGGCGCTTGCCGCCGAACTGCGGCCGGCGTGCGCGCGACAAACGCTCAGCGCGTCGCTCCGACTATATACACGTTCACTTGATTAATACAGGTATAAAACAAAAAAAAAACGTTAAATAAGTTTTGACATTATGTTAAATTAATTGCTCGACGTGGCCGACTTAGAACTTTGTTAGCATTGTAGGTAATAAAAACAACATAATGAAAACTGATGGAACCAGAAAGAAAAATTTCATAAGAACATTTATTATTATTATTATATTTAAAAAAGCATTATAAGTATCGTGTCTGTCATGAACGTAAGACAATAATACTAGTATTTACTAAATACTATATCTTTAACTTAAAAGTATATAGAAAAATGGTTCATATGAGTGTTAAAACACAAAATTGATAGAAATTTTAAATAGCATTCATTAGAAATGTTCAAAATCTATGGAAATAATAAATATACATATTCGATAATAGCCAACCTCAAGGCGGTTATGGTCGTGTAGTGGTGGCGGAGGCGGCGGTGGAGGTGCTCTCTCTTCGCTGTGCGGCCGCCGCTCTTTGCGCTCGTGGGCGCAGCCAGAGTCGCGGCGCTCGCGACGCTTGCGCGCCTCGCGCTCGCACTCGGGCGCTGCCATGGCGTCCGCGTCCCGCGCTCGCTCTCGCTCCCGCTCCCGCTCGCAGCACTGCGCACGCCACCCGAGCCCAGTTATAACGACGGCCCCCTCGCCCGAGCACTCGCTTTCGTGCCCGTAACCCTACCAGTTGTTACAATGTATTGGTGTAATGTGCGCACATGTGGATTTCGAAGTGGGTTAAGCTGATATTTGCGGCTTTAAAATGGGAATCAGATTAGTGAATGAACGGGTGTTTATATGCTTGGGATATAGCGTTACTATAATAATTAATCTATATCAAGGTAATATACATAATTAATTATACGTAAGTAGGTATACAAATCAAACAATAATTTACTTAGATGCATATTTTATAAAAGCAACTTGTTTAAAAACTACACTAAATTGGTAGATAAGCTTTTTTCATCAAATAACGGCTCTTACGTACCTACGCATAAAGATTTAAGTTTCAAAACAAATGGTTACAGGAAAAGTGCCACACATTTCCTAATTAATAATTTAAATTTCATAGCACTTTGATACTGAGAAATTTATTGCAACTTTTCCCGTACCAAGGATGAATAAATAGAAGCGAATATAAAGCTATCATTGGTAAATAGAATAGGTTCACTACTTTCTACATAATGATGTCACAATGTGAAGCCCCACCACCACCTATGAATTTAAAAGTACCTGCAGAATTTCCAATTGTACCATGTTCGCTTCTGACTTAAAACTTTACTCGAAATAAAATCCCCCAATTTCCAAAGGCCGTTATGTGAGGATTCTGAAATTAAACCATGTATGGATCTAGTGCAGCTGAAATACTCTAAATACCTACCAGTAGGTACCATAGGTACTGTTGGCGACAACTCGAACTGGTGAAATATTTAATATTTAGACAAGATAATCGTATAATATATCTCATATCGAATATCTGCGTAGGTATATAAATCTGATTTTTAAAAACAATTAATTTTATTTCAAAAAATCAACAACGCTAGTTTTACATATCATAATTTAAATTCGCTACCTACGCTACTTACATGCTTTAACTAACAAATAAGCTACTACCATCCATTAACAATTGCAGCTGGTGCGGAATAAAGTTTATATAGTTAAGTACGCTACAGTGAAGTTCTTCAAGGCAAACACCGACACAAATATGGATACACGCTATTGTCTCAATATTAAGGAACTTATTGTACATGTATACATATTTTGGTACTTTGGCCGGAACGATATCGTTTACCTTGACTGTACATACACCCTTGTTCTAATCGAATTAGTCAACATATTTAACTTGGTCAATGCAAAAGCTTCTCCGTATTTTTATAAACTTTTTGCATAGCTACAATCTAAGGATTGTAAGTGAAGATATAGAAATAATATTACTTGTACGCATGTAGGTAAAACAAATGATTACTAAATTTTGCATCCAATTATTCAACCAAATGTTAATTGAACACCATCTGTCCATTTAGATTGAAGAGCTGTGGTGTTTTTTTTTTCAATTTGGATTATAATATATAATACAGCTATAAAACTTGGCGTAAATAGATTTTGAACGGGTATAAGTTCAATTAGTAGGTAATAAAGATTAGCCATCGAGAGCGACATGCTGGAAATGAGTAAACTTGTAACTTACATTCGCTACCGTTACCTATTCGCTCTTCTGCCGTCCCGAATGCCAAATCGGCTTGTCGCGAACAGTAGGTACCTACAATACCTACATGGTAACATTTAGTTTTCGTGAAACAATCCGCAATCGTGTATCACAAATAACTCGAATATTATTAGCTACAGTAGCTTTTGGCGCAATTCTAGCTGTAATGAAAAGCGCGCTCAAAACATATCGGATATGTTTATCACGTTTATGAGATAGCTTTGTCTCGAATTTGGCGACACTTAGAAAATATTATAACATATAACAGTTTAGGTTTACTTACAATGCAGTATCTTGCGGCACCAACTATGGAGTCCAATATCCTGGAAATGTTGTCCCGACTGCGGCTGGCCAGGTCGCTTGGGGCCCCTTTGGGCTGAACCCTGCCCAGTAAACCAATACCAAACTTGTTTACGGTTTAATTATCCTTTGATGTAAAATAAACAGAAATGAACAAAACGAAACGGTAGGGCGGAAACTCGCGCCGTTTTGGCGAAACTTGACACTAAACTAATATCTTAATGGTCAGTCCGAAATGTTCGTGTAGTCTATTTGATGATGTCACTCCTCTGCACCGGCATGTCTCGGTCGCGGCACATGATGGTACGGCACAAACAGTCAATGTAAATTTGGAACTTTATGAGATTTACGGCTGCTTTAAGAAATGCGTTGAAACTAGTCTGTAGTTTAGCATTGATGGGTTGAACGTGGGTGTGGGAGCTGGCTAGCTCACAACGCTAATGAATCTTCTCCATGGTTACGAGCGTAGCACTTTCACCGATGTATTCAAAAAGTAAAATTCACTCGGTAGATTTCGTTCAATTATCGTCTATCATCTTTGTTATTATTGTGATTGTGACACTGACACTGATGAGGAATAAGTAATTTCAGATGTGGCAGAATTTTGATTATTTTCACTTCCGCGTTGCTGGCGATTTCTGGAACAAATATAGAACCTTTTAGTACATAAGTGAGTATTAAAAAAAAACATAATTACGTCACTGATTATGCTGTTTATATTTTTATCTTCCTAAATAATTTACTTAATTTAATGCTTTTATAGAAAACATTATTTATTCAGGTTTGGGTTTTGAATATATGCAAAAATCAATTTGTTGTTCAAAACAGAGATTATCTTAGGTAAGAACGTAAAAATATCTTACAAAAGAAAGGCTATTATAATATTTTTGTTTCTGTAACATTAAAATTGTGACGTGCATTTGGTTACTATTTAAGCGAAGATTAGTCAAATTAATTGCATATGAGCCCAGCATAAGAGTATGACTGTAGTACAAGGAATCCAAACAGAAAAAAACAAACAAGTAGGTACTACCAATTATTAATATGTATAAGATATAACTTATAAGACATTTTGTTGGTGAGCTCAGGAACGTACAGTCACCATCAGATATATCGGAGCTGTGGAGGTGGTCACAAATATCTGAACAACGCCTCTATTCTCAAGACGATAAAGTGCATGTTCAGATATTTGTGACCACCTCCACAGCTCCGATATATCTGATGGCGACTGTACGCCTACGCTGGCGCACGCGACGGGAACGCGAACGCGACATATGAATATAGTAACTGCGCTTGTCGGTCGCTTTGTCTCACGCACCTACTTGGAGTAAAAAAATAATAATTTCGTTTGTGCTTTTACTATATGTACATTGTACATATATTACTGAATTTATTATTTTATTTATACAAATATAAAACGTGTGAAATCATGTACTCGTCAAGAAACTATGTTTATATATAAGGTTTAGTCATATAAATGAATTGTAATATATAAAATATAATAATAAATGTCACAAAAAATATAAAATGTAACGTATAGCAAAATAAATAATCGTAAAATAAAATAAAAATTGAGGTCTACCGAGTAGCTTCCTGGACATAAGTAGAGTTCTCAATATGGCAGGTACATACTGGAATCCATTAGTGGCTAATGCTGTATGTCAGGCTTGACAGTTTGGTTTAGCTTGATGGATCACCATGTTCCATTGTTTACGTAATCTACCCAACGAATTGATATGTAGCACCTAGACATCGATTCATGGATACCTGATGGAGTGGTGGTGTTAATGAAAATACGAGTATTTGGAAGAAAACTCTTACTTCTCAGAAATTGACTGCAACAAATTGCATCAGCATATCAAGACTTTTAACTTAAAGCGCATAAATATAACCATTCCATTACCATTATTGTACTCCAGCAAGGAAATGCTGTTATAAGCATTTTTTTAACTTAGCACAGTGGTCATTTTTCCGCTATTCATAGTTTTATATGAATTTAAGTTCTTTAATGTATATTTAATTTGCGACGAGATATTGATTGCTCACTTATTTATTGATACCACTTTTTTATCACCAATGTGATTATTCGATTACTTAAAATAAATCTGATAATTTAATAACGGTCAGTCCAAGTCAGGTATTTTTATTAGGTCAATAAACAAAATTATTTTGTTACCTATACATGTATATTGCTGTGATTTAATGCTAAGTAAGTCATCTTTCGTTAAAAGGGCCGAGAATGTTCGATGGCAAAACCTTCTTTAGAGCTCGCTTAGTAACAGAGCCGGCTTAGATAGCCGGCAGAATCTGTATAAGGTTTTTGTTATATTTAGATTTGACTTAAAAATGAGAAGCTTATTCGGTAATTGATTTCTAAAACACCTATTTTTGATATTATAATGATGAAATTGATGAACCAATGAAACTACGTTTTATTCGCATACGTTTTAGGCTTTTTGATATTTAACTTTAAATATCAAAGGCCGTGTCATTTTAATTACGTCGTTTGGCTTTTAGCTCCAAAAACGCCTTAATTAATTAAAGAGAATTAATCAATAGGGCTATTTGCCTCTGGCACGCAATAAATATCTTAGACCGCGACTAAAACATGCCAAAACGCAATTTGTAACGATTTTCTGCGGAAATTAGAGTACAGGGCAATAAACTGAAAAGTTTAATCTAGGAACTAATGTACTCATTAAGGAAAGAGTAATCAACCACGTTTGATGAATTGAGGATATAGACTAATTCGGTTAGTCCTAATCGAATTCCAATTAAATCTAATCAGACTTCGCGTCGCCACTAAGATTCTAATCTCTCTAAGCACATGACTTTCTAGCTGATATTATCTAATGATAATTGATAATTTACCAATTTTTTTTATAGTATTCTATTGTATTGATATTATTAGGATGTATTTTTATATCACTTTTTATGTTAATACTATAAAAGATTAACCTGAAAGACATTAAACAAAAAGGTAAGTACCAAGCAAAAAAAAACAGACGTAGGATGAAAACGTAACCATGTATAGGTAGTATGCATAAAAAAAAGATAAAAGTTCATAAGTGCATGTAATGTGCTTAAATTGAAAAATAAAGATGTATTATAAGATAAATAATTCATAAATTTTATTACAGAAGTTACAATCGTATTATGATAACTACAAGTACTTAACTAGTTACAGTATAAAATCTTATATCTTTATTTTGTATAATATGATTTCAATCTAACACCAATTACCAACTTCCAATAGAAATATCTGGCAGATTCTTAACCCAAACTAATTTACTCCGAGAAATAGCTAAGTGTTTATATTATTCGGCATTACATACTACAATTAAGGTAACTGATCAGTATAAAAGGACGGTATATCTTATCTTATCTTATCTTATCTTATATTTTAAGTGTCCTAAAATCTTAATAAAAGTATGATTTCATCTTATTCAAACATAACTTTTTATCTAACTATTAGTATAAATTCATGCATTAAACAAAAGTGATCGTCGAACAAAAGTCCGTTGTGACCTAGAAACGAGACGCCGTGGCTGAGACTAGTATATATGCTAGGTTACGTCTAAAAGTACCTATTTGGCATCCGTGCAAGGCTAACGGCTAAAACGTGAAATCAATACTAACATAACGAATCTGGCGCGTTTTTACGCATCTACTCAAAGTTTTTGTTGGTTTATTTTAAGTAATTATATTCCAAATAATATAACGAGATACACGCATATCTAGGAATGTAGCCAGAGTGTTTAGGCTGTTTACTTAATAATAATAATAATACAACCACAAAAACAATAATTGTCGTCCGGTTTTTCGGAAATTAGACACGGTAGCTTATACTTTATGGTTGTGGTTTCCATTGACTAAAATCACCTTATATTACCACATATTTTCTTTAATTTTAGATTTAATTTAATTAATTCAGACAAACCAACAGACAAACAACAAAAGTGTTAGTAAACAACAAAGGAAATCTGAATCATTATTTATATATTATCGGAAATAAAATAATGTATTTAAATAAACGCCGCTTGATATATATAATTTGAGTTGCTGCGCTCGTTTCAAATATTTATGAAATGTGAATTGATCATTAGATATAAAATAATAATAAATGGTTTTTCGAGTTAGTAAGGTGAAAAGTATTATTTTAAACTTGTTGTTATTGTATCTCGTTGTATATAATATTAATATTGTTTATAATATTACTTATATGTTTTGTTTACTAAGCATACAAATATAATCTAGTACCTACAACACAAGTCTTACTGAGATTTGAGACTTTTGTAAGATTGCACCTAAATATTTATAACTTTATTTATATTTTTTGTACATAAAGTCAAATGATACATTACTAACACTTTTCATAAAGCTTTTCGTATTCGTTGCAATGGATTAAAAAAAACAAACGTAAATAAAAATTATCAAAACCGTTTAATTATCAACCAACATTTTAAGCATAATTTAACTTATTTTTTGGCGCCGCTAACGCAGTGTATATTTTCAGTTTATATAGTTTCAAAGCGTTTGTTTCTAAACAGCCTGGCTTCATCAAACAGTTTAGGAAAACAATTCATTCCGTTGCCTTCGCGTCGCAAACAAAAGACTAGACGACGTTACATAAGCGTAGCAACTGCGTAGTAGCCTCCTGCGTAGCGGCGCGCCGCCGCGTAGCGCCGAGCGAACGTGCTTAGAATCACGTAGCACTAGAGCGGTATCCCAACTTTTATTATGAACTTTTGTGTCAGCAAATGAATTCGAAATAAAATTTTTGATTCTCTATTATTCAATGTCGTTTGTGATTTTTATTTATTTTGAATTGACTAGTAGTTTAATTTTGACAACTATTTGATACAAACTTGACAACAGTTGCAAATTATTTTCATTGGGTCGTGTCTGGAGTAAGAAATTGGACTAGGAGGCGTATTTAGACTTATAATAGTATGACATACTTGCTGATCCAGTGAATTTCATACTGCCAGCGCGATATATAATTTAAACCCCCGAATTTCTAAATAGGTAAACCTTAATGGTTGCCTACTTTATATATACAGCAAGTTGTGAAATTGCCAGCTTTCTAATGTACAACGATTTGGGCTGTTTACGTTTAAGT
This sequence comes from Grapholita molesta, assembly GCA_022674325.2. NCBI lineage: Eukaryota > Metazoa > Arthropoda > Insecta > Lepidoptera > Tortricidae > Grapholita > Grapholita molesta. The sequence continues at coordinate 9,925,448 of CP053126.2, forward strand.
ATCATAGATGGCACCATTCTTAAAATATACCTTTTTACTGATCTCGTAATTAAAGCAAAGAATGATAATTGAATAATGTTCCCCATTTGATTAACCTGATGTACTAACCCTGAAAATTGGTGAGTTGATCTGTGATAATTAAATATGCATACATACAAGGGTGGGGTGGTAAATTTATTCATTGGCTTGATTGAATTCAACATACATACAATAGTCAGTCACTAATGAAACCAAGAATGTTATCGATTGGACATCCAAGTTAACGACCTCCCACGTTCTTCAACTACCATTGACCTCATTTAAACGCCATGACCAAGGCTTGACTGTAAGAGTGTGACCAAAGTGTCATGATATATGAGAATTGACGTTAAATTAAATAAAAGAACAATAAGGTGCACTTTCATATAATACAAAAACCTTGGCTTGAAAAGAAAATAGATAGCGTTTTTGTTTTTAATTTGATGTTTTTTGTTTATCTTGTTAAACGGGTTGAGAGTTTTCATGAATGCTATTACTGCAGCTATGACATTTATACCGCGTGTCTGCGACATTGGGGGTTTAAATATAAGGATCGTTTTTGCTCATAAAACTACCTATCTACCTAATATTTATTTAATTTATAACAGGTATGTTTGTCCAGTTTTCGGAATTATCCGCCACTGTTATACATTCGGAATTATCCAAACACGCGTTACTTAAATAACTTGTGATAGACACAATAAAATTCCTATGTCAGGCTTCGAACCCGGCACATCCAGCATCGTAGGCAGTGTAAAATAGTTTAAATGAAGTCCTGTAGCATTACCAAATTGGTCAGCAAGCCTAATCATCATCATCATCATTCTGAATTTGTCCTGCTCTGTACTATGTACAGTCGCCATCAGATATATTGGAGCTGTGGAGGTAGTCACAAATATCGGAACAACGCCTCTATTATAAAGGCGATAAAGTGCATGTTCCGATATTTATGACCACCTCCACAGCCGATATATCTGATGGCGACTGTACAGCCTCCCTAAATGCAGGACACTCAGCACGGTCACGGCCACTGTCTTCCAACTCTTGCCAGCCACCCTGCGAAGATCGTCACTCCACCTAGTCTGTGAGCGTCCCACACTATGCTTGCCGACACGCGGTCTTGACTCCAGAAAAACGGAACACGTATTGTAATAGCCATGGGATCACCATTCGACATTAATGTCTATTGTGTCCGAGAATACGCAATTTTACATCCTTCGACATTTTGGTAAGATTTTTCAATATACATTACGTGCTTCGAGATCAGCCCGAGATTGGCCCCCAGAACTCTACCCCAGCGGTTATTGGTTCTGCGGCTGACTAAAAAAACTATTAGCTACTCTTTTGGTTTCACAAGCTATTAGTTTAAGCTTGATACGAGTAAATAGCATGGCACCAGAGTTTCGGTCAAATAGTTAAATCAAGATCATCAACATGGACAGGGATATTTAATTTATATTCGAACTTTAAAAACTTTTATTTAAGTTGGTTTTTTTATCAATTTGCGTTGCGAGTTCGTCCGCGTAGTGTAAGTTATTGAATCTAACTAACAACTAAGTAATTAAGATAGTCCTCTAAATATCTCGATACCACAATTCCTCGCAAAACGTATCAGTATTAATACAACGAGGAAATGCCTCCAGCATCATGTTGGTATAATGTCTCAACGGCCTTTATTAGATTTAATGTCTCTACATTACATATACAAGCCAGCTTGTATATTGTTTGAAAATAAAGTTTTTCGGCTAGTCTAACCATATGTCATTTTTATCCTAGATGAGCCAAACTGCAAATTTGGTGTACCTGTGTGCAGACTAAATCTAACTTCCATGTACGGGTGTGCACAGTTACAGATTTAGAGATGTATGGGATGTACCCACACTGTAGCATTCATAATTTTAGTTTCTTATATAGGCATACCTTAATTAATGCATTTGATGCCTTAAGTATAAAATAGACAAAAATAATATTAACTATCCATACCAATCTTACCTTGTACCTACCTACCTATATGTATTTGCTAACTATAAGACTATACCACTATACTATAATAAGAAAAAGAATAAAGGAAATATAATAAACACTATGTTTATGTATTTGTATCGGTATTTATTCTTCATTTTGTATCTTTTTGACTACGCCTTCAAGACTTGCAAGTTCCAACATTACCGTGAAAATGTTGATAGTTAACTTAGTATTCATTTAGCAATGAAAATCGTATAATTCAGTGAACCGGTAGTGGCCTGACCCGGTTTTGTCGATGCGGGGCGTGTCTCCTGTGATTGTTGCCTAAGCTCGCATAACCCTTGGCTTAGGTACGTCTGTAAAGATCGCTTGCTTTACAGTATTTTATTATACCTAAGAATTATATTATGCTTCTTATAATTATCTTTAAACACTAAAGTATAATATAGTAAGGAAATACAAAACTTATATGCTTGATATGTTTCTTATCTGTGGTAAAATATTTCGTGTTTATTTTTGTTTCATTGTGTTTCGTTTAACATTCGAAAGAAACTATCTATAACATTTAAAATGTAAACAAACAAAGTCGTTACATTTATGAATTCCGATGTAATAGTACTTATGAAACCGCGCAGATTATTTACTCCGGAAGTGTCGTCTAACAAAAAACGTCCTTGAGGCCCAAGGTTCATCTCAGTACATCGTTAATACGAGCTTTGATAAATACTAGCTTACCTGCGTTAGCGGGTATATCCGAGGGTAAACTTGATTGCTAATTGATTATACTTTGTAAATATATTGATGACGGTGTTTAACCAAGATGGCGGGTGTGACGTCCGCGCGCGGCTCCCGGCTTCACCGACTGAGGGGCTGGGCCGGACGGGCGTAGTGACGCCGGTAAATATTTACATCGATACAGAATTGTATCGGGTGGATTTTATTATGCCTGACCAGGCCTGCTCTGAGAGGTGAATGTGTAGAAAGCAAAACAACTTTCTCTATGGGACCGTCAGTGATCAAAATAAGGTGACACGTAAAAAATATCGACATTAAATGATGCAAACGAATGTATAAAACTGCAGAAATTGTTTGCAGATCAACCGTAAGTAGGTAGTCTAATAAATAGCCTTAGGATGTTCTACATATAAGCATATCTGTAATAAGTACATACATGTCTACATTTCAACTCACTTGAATAAAACTTTTAATTGAGCTATACACTATTTATAAAAACAAGACGTAGTGGTGGATAAGCCTAAGCCCGTAATTTCTAAGAATATGTGTATTTACATACATAAAATTTCAATACGAGGAGCAGTAACAGTTTATTCGAATTTTCAAAAATTGTATAATATAAATAAATTGAAAGAGAAAACCCCACTTTATCGATAACGTACGCGCCCACCACTGTCATGTAAACATGCAGAAGCGCACGCTTGCCGGCCGGCGAGCGCTCGGGGCCATGCCTACGGATCACCGAATTTTGCCGAGCCTTGACGAAGATTCCGTGTACTTTATTATGTAAATATTAAAATTAATTTTCTATAAGTATTACCTTAGTATGACTACGCACATATCTTAGTTAAACGGAATTAAAAATAAATTGAGTTAATCTTAAAATCTTTTCAAATAAATGTTCAGTAACCTTAGGAGGCTTCGTAGATTATATGTGCATAGGCGCTTTCCTCTACATACATGGAAAACGATAAGTGGTAATTAGCTTCCACTACATTCAGCTTCTATTACGAAGCGGAAAACACCAGCTACTAAGACTAAGGCGTAGCGGATTAGGTTCTTGTACTTTCCAATTGTTTGTCTAATTCATCATCATCATGATTTCAGCCGTCAGGCCTCTAGGCCTCCCCCAAGTGACCAAATATAACTTGTATCATCTCGGGGCGAGTTGCCAGTTTAATTTAAATAAAATAAATGCTAAACCCCAATTCTAAATCGTTCAAATCCAAACCTACAAAATATTTTTTTCTATAAATTAATAACATTGATGCAATACGTACAGTGGATTAATTGTTTGAATTGTTTAAAAATGTATTAATGTGAAGAACATATATGTCCTACAAAGTGTCACTCGGAAGAAGGTTAGGTTTTATAAAAAAAAAATATAAAAATTACTTCCAATTCGCCATATCAGCGGTCCTTATCTTTACTGGACTAGCAACATATCGTGAATAATTAATAATGCTATATCATTTAACTATAAATATGGTAATTTAATTGAATATCATTTATCAGTGAGTAAGTAACTAGAATTTCTTTTTTTATGATAGAGGCGGTAAGCGAGCAGACGGATTGCCTGATGGTAAGCAATTACCGTCGCCCTTGGGCACCAGCAACACCAGGAGAGTCACAAGCGCGTTGCCGGCCTTTAAGAGGGTTGGCGCTCTGGGAACCTGAGGTAGTCACTATCAGGAACACAACATTAACATTACATACCTAAAAGGTAGCAGTGATATTATGGCTGTGGTCTTCTGTAAGGAGGAGGTACTTCCCCAGTTGGCATTCTCCTGACTCAAGCGTGATGATACTAAATAAAATAAAATGTTATCAAATAATCGAAAAGTCGGTACAAACAGGTCCGATTGGACCATGTTAAATTTAATATAAAATTATATTTCTAATAATAGAGAGCTCTGGGGTATTGTTATAACCCGCACCCTTTTAATCTCGTTCGCACTAAAATAGTACAAGCGAGATGCACAGAAAGTAAACTCGATACTCGTTATCGAAAACCTCAATGTCACAACTCATGGTAAGGGTACCGAGTGCCTCTACGGGTCCACGCCGTAGAGCGGCTACGGCGTCGCGGCCCACGCTTCCGTAGGAACCTTCATTCAAGAATAACCCGTCGCTTATTATATATTGTTTTATTTTAGAACCGTTCTATGTCGATATCTGGAATCAGGACATTATTTCCTAGTCAGGTCACTGGCCATTAACTAATCGATTTGATATTTGCGTTGTTTTAAATGCTCATTATGTATCCACATGCAGTCGCAGCATTATTGAACCTTAAAATTTGATTTGAGTTTACTTGCATTACATTTCGCTCGAATATGAGCGCAGGTGGCCTGGCGGTAAGAGCGTGCGACTTGCACTCCGGAGGTTGCAGATTCAAACTACGGCTTGTACCAATGAGTTTTTCGGAACTTATGTACCTACGGGTCCTACGGAATATAAATTATGTTTACTAGTCGCTTTTCGGTGAAGGAAATCTTCGTGAGGAACCCGGACTAATCCCAATAAGGCCTAGTTTACCCTCTGGGTTGCAAGATCAAATGGCATTCGCTTTCGTAAGACTAGTGCCTACGCCAAATCCTGGGATTAGTTGTTGGACCCCAGGCTCCCATAAACCGTGGCAAAATGCCGGGACAACGCGAGGAAGATGAAGATGATGATGAGGAACCGAAGGAATTTATTTTTTAGTTGAAAAAGGACGACTTACTTTGCGACTTCAAAAAAAGCAGGAAGAAGCATGAAAGTAGCTAAATTCAACTGTTTTTATGTGTATACTTTCCTCAGTATTATGGCGATTTGATGAGTTTGATGACTATTTTTAATAATAACTTAATGCTTCTGATGTTACACCAATATAATTTGATCAAGATCTACATAGATTTTTCTGAGTTACAGTATTGCGAATTTACCTGTATTAAGTTAATTTTATTCTAAAGTTTATATTGCACAGGTTTTTAAAGAAGCGGCAATGCGTACCTATATGACATTTCTGCTGCTAATCAGTCCGGTCGTATATGCTCGTCTGCCACCGTTGTAGTATTCAAAATGTAAGAACAGAATCAAATTCACATATTAAATTAGCATAAAAATAATATAGGCCCATGAATTACGTATAATGGGGTCAAACGTGTCGCTGCGTGGGCGGATCGAGACGGTTAGTGGATAAAGAAATTACGCGATCATGGCCCATCTAGGATACTAAGTAGGTACTTACTACTCTTTTCACTTCTCATGCTCTAAAAGTGTGTCAATTAAATATGCTTACCAAGGCGAACCATTAAAAGTAGTAAGTAGGTACACATATTTATGATTTACAAAACGTTTCAAATTGTCCAATTAGAACATTTTACCATATATAAAGCTTTTATGGAGTGTACATATACTGCTTAAAAAAATTAAGTCATAAAAACTTTGTATTTATGTAGACCAACCAGAATAGAGCAAAGTTAAAATTGATCAAAAAATAAACTAATTTCTCAAGAGATAAGGTGTTTTTTAGTTCTTACAACACAAACAACATTCGCGGTTATTATTATATTCGTGGTAAATACTTTTTATTTGAATGAAAGAAGTAAAAAATTACAAAAATCGCCAAATTCAACTTGTTTTTGCCTTAGAAGAAAAAAAAAATATTTATTCATGTCAGTGCGCGTGAATAAAATAGTTTTTTCTTTCTCGTAATCGAAGTGTCGCCAATATTCAGCAGTGGACGTCTGTCAGCTGTTGTGATGATGATGCAGTGAAAAGTAGAGTGTGCATATAACTCTGATCTAAAAGTCATCTTACCTTCGAACAATGTTCGATCATTCTCATTCATTCCTCATTTCGATCGGGTAAATAAGTATCTCGTGGTGTACGGCCTACTTCAGATCCTTGTTAAACAATGTACTATTTATAATACAATCATGATGGTATTTTTTCAACCACAAGAGCCTTCATGATTAAGTGCCAGTCCAAATTATTTTGGAGAGGCGCGGTCGATTCCTTTTTGCATGTTTGGTTTTTGTCTCCGATCTGATTGATCGGAGGCCGTCTCCAGCTCACGAATCGCCTTCTTAGTAACGAATGTGCGATGATTTTCGATTAGATAAAGTCATAATGACATCGCATTTTGTATATAAATTGAAGAGTTCGTCAGGGCCCGGGACACCAGAGGGATTGGCAGGACACTCGTTAGATGGCTATACAGCTTTGATTCCGGTTATTTTATTGAATTTTTAATGGAAATTTGTTTTTGAAATCAAATCATCTTTTTATTCCTTACGCATGTAGGCGACCACCCTAAATTAATTTGTAAATAAATACAACTAGGACGATGTCAATGGGTTGTTAATGTTATAACCTCAACTTTGCCACACAATAATTTATGAGGCGTGTGGCTTGTGATAGCACTACACTCACTGGGGATACCATTAATCAAAACTTCCTTCGGGTAAGATTTCTTATACTGTATGTTAAGTTCATAAGTAAACGGCAAAGTTTTAATAAGTACTTTCATGTTGTCGCTACAACGGCCTCGGGAGTTGGTTACAGCCGTTACAGGTACAAATATAGGTAAGAGTTTGGATTAATAAGAACTCAACCGTTTACTTTATATTTAAATTATTTCAAGCAATATTAAACTACGTTACTGTAAAAAGTGCTTTATTTACAACGCAACTAAAAATTTCATTTATCATGAATTATTGAACTATATTACACGTAAATAATACTACTACATCAAACTAAAACAAAACGGGTATTATAAGGGCAATACCTACACGATTATACGCGGTTCCGTCCCGTTAATTTTTATTAATGTATAAAAGCCGTGAAAGCTTAAATCAGTATTGTAAGACCTATATTTGTTACTATAAAGTATTATGGAATTTTAGATTTTAGAAATGTAATGAACGTGGAAACTAATGAAATTCGCTATTATTACTTTCATTTTTACGCTACATAAAACGTAAATGAAAATTTAACGATTAAGCTAAAAGACAAATAAACTTCTAGCAACTGGTTTGCTTGAGATTCCTATTCTTATATAAGTTATATAATATGCGACAGTAAAGGAATACATTTGACAAAAACGCTATGGCCGAACGACTCGCCAACAGACTAATTTCCTATAAATAATAATAAACCAAACCAAACGTTGTTTACCAACAGTCTGCCCAGACTCGGCTAAAATTTTCACGAAAGTTCCCTTTTAGAAAGGGATAATAATATCACCAGATAGCAGCTTCTCTGTCGTCGTCGATCGATGTGACCTTGGCAGTGGCTTGGATACATTAGCTACATGCAATAGATACGTACATCACCTTCAAGGGGGCCAAGGGGGATTTGGTATATAGTGGCTATATCTATTAACTTACTAGATTACATTATAACCATGTCTGGACCATTAAATACTAGGCGATGTATGCTTCCTGAGGCTCCACGTATAAGTTTTAGGAAACTTTGGTCCACTTTACAATGTTGACACATGTAAATGCTAATAAGGATTCAGGGACCAGTGCTGATTAAGTTCCGAGCGAGTTCCGTGAAATGTGTAATATGTTTTTTTTTAATCCAGCAATAGCAATCATAAAATAAATATAGGGCCATACATCTTTGTCTATTATAAATAATGTCCATTTGAAGTAACTAAGTCCCGAGCTAGGATTAATTTTAAATGGCCTTCTAGCCTAATCACTAGTGAAACCGCCTATGATCCTATGAAGCAAGATGTCCTGGGTTTGAATCCTGGCAACAGCGACTGTCGTCCATAACCGAGAAATAAATATTCGTGTTAAATAAATCAACTGCCAGAATTCGAACCAGAGATATTTATTAACTCGGTAGCTAGTCATTACCGACTAGGCAAGGAGATCGTTTCAAATCCCGTACAATTCCATTCATAAGGTTTGTTTACTTCCCTGTAATATTGTTGTGTGCGAGGCCATTGGAACTCCGCGTCTACCCACGCCTTGTACACCCCAGTTACTGAGATTATGCATATGTGTTGTACAAACACACATTGTGTAGAACAGGGTACGAGTAACTAAGGACGCGTAGGCGGAGGTCTACCTTGTTCACGACTTATGAAACCTAAATGACGGTGAGATTACTTACATCTTGGATGATGGAAGTTTGTTGTAGGTAGTAATTCATTTATTAAAACATTAATGTACCCACAAAGGTAAAGTTTCCTAGTCAAAAATATATATTTGTGTAGACTTAATGAAAAGGCTGTGCATGGGTATTTCATAGCTGAATTTAGTATCATATGTAAGTCTATCTACTTCCTTAACGTTTATAAACATTTTGGAACAATATTTCACAAAGTCCTACGATAAGCCTCTCTAAGGCTAGTGTTGTAGGACGTGTAGACAGAAAACGATATAAATATACATATATTAGATAGATACGTTTAAATATAAAGATAACATCCATAACCCAAACACAAGTGAATATTTGTGATAAACTGCTTCGAAGGCTACCGTCGCTACCGACAATACCGACTAGGCTTTCAGTGGTATCAATTTTCAGGCGTTTTATGTTCATTGAGAAATTTGATATTAATATTTGATATTAGAGAGAAGTAGATATTATGCGGAACATGGCAGTACCTATAACTTTCTGTATATTGACAGTTTACAACTTCTAGGGCCTAGATGAACATATTAATTGTCCTAGGTGAAGTAGATATTAGATTAGAAGTACATCTAACAACAATTTTCCCTACATTTTCTTTCATTTTTATTGCTTCACCTACTCTTTAACATCCATTAGTCAACGCCATTGATGATTATGGATACTTGCATTTTCATAATATTCAATTTGATTCTTATACATAGCACGCAGATTATACATAACAATTCAATCATATTGAATATTCTGCGTATAATTAATTCAGTAACTTGTACTATGTATGAACGACGCTAATTCGCATCAAGTATCATAAAGGGAAAACACTATATATTGCTTATTCAATATAGTTCGAGCCTGGAAGCACTAGGTACGTTCAGGCTCAGTGGGGGGAATGGGGGGCAGTCGATAGGTCCGCGCACGCGTGTTTAAAGTCTATCATTTTACGTAGTAAGCTATGGCCAATGGATTTTTAACCTTAATACAATGGAGTACAGTTGAGTTCAGAGTGCAAATCTTTTGCGTGTGTTGATAACACAAAGGAGTTGATGAATTGGATTCTAGAAACAGGATATTGAAATTACTAAACCCTCTAAGGATCTTCCGATAGATACTCAGGTGCTGGTATAAATCCGTCAAACTTCCTCAATAGTAATGAGACTAATTAACTGACTGAATTCTAATTGACTAATTTAATAACTTAGTACATTGGGACTACCTTATTAGTTTCTAGACTAAAATTAATTCCGAATTAATTTAGGGAAAGGTTTCGTTCTCCAATTGTTATTTATGAAGCTATACCTACACAGCACAGTTATTACCTAAAAGTACTAATATGAATTTTATTGTAAAAGAACTGAACATAGTTACGATAGAGTGGAAAATATATATAATCTCATCCGTTTATAAATAAACATAGGTATACCTACATATACCGACGGTTTCGCCGACATAGGAGCGATCAATCGTACTAATAGCCAATTAGATATAATTGGCTATAAGTAGTCAAAAACTTGCTAAGACAAATATTTGTCAATTACGTTAATCTTTCCTAATATTTATGAGGATTAAATGTATCCGATACAGTATCGGATCAATTACGTAAAAGTAAAACAAAAGGTCAAAGAGTCAAAGTTCTCTAACGATCAAAACACCTCTTAGTAAATTGTAGGGTAATATGACGTCACAATACCGAACCGATGACAATCCGTTTTAAGTAATGTACAGAAAATTGCTATTATGACCGTGAAATATTAAAAATTAAATAACATACGTACAGTATATTTTTAATGTTGTTTCATGTTTATGTCCTATACGTTTTCGTTATTAAAATCTACCTTTTTAATACTATCCACTTTTTTATAATACATAGGCGATTCTATATCGATATAACTAAGTTTTGTCTCAATTCAACATATACTATGTCAAGTCCCTATTCATAATTTTCTACATTACGTATTACATGTATAACCATGTACACCGTCAGCGCCAGAGGATTTTAATTTCTATTTGTCTGTTAAATAAAGCCTACTATCAAGCAAGCTGATAGCTTGCTTGATAGTAGGGTTTACGCAGTAGGTAGGTAGACTAGGTAAGCAATCAGAGATTGGTACCTATATGAAAACAAGAGCAATGAAAGCCCTGTATCTCCTTGGTTTAGTTAGTTAACTATTCTATCATTATTACTATAAATTACTTTGTAGATCCGAATGTCGGTCAGCTGTTCATCTAAAGAAGCAAATTAGCAAAGGGGTTTTCATAATAAATATCTATATAAACTGCTTTAAACAATGTGTTAGATAAAGTTAAACTTAGAGCTTGGAGCTCTAGTAAGTAGACCTGCTATATTAGCCTCCACAGTTTAATATCCAGATGCCCAGATTTAATAATACTCATTATAGCAAACTAACTTATGTGGTTTAATTGTACCTACTCATTATCATAGGACATGTAGACCATTTGCCGTGGCCAGCTCTCCATGTATAACAGACAGGTTCAGTTCAGCGGTTTAAGCGTAAGAAGAGGTAACAAACAGACAAACATACTTACTTTCGCATTTATAATATTTACTATGGATTATTAATTAATTTCTCTCTCGTTATATAATCTCGAACGGCAAACTTTCAACAAAGGAATGAACCCTATGAAGTTCGTCGGGTAAAGCAGCCAAACAAACGACTCAGAAATTGTCTACAACCTTAAGTAGAAAAGAAAATTGCTGTTATCTCTAAGGCTAGTATTGCTAAGGTTTCACGTAATGATTTGTTACTTTTACCTACCGACTTGAGATGTGTTGAATTTCACAAATAACAACGCTTAGGTATATGGATTAAAAATTATCCAGATATCATGAAAAAGTAGATATTGAAGAGGTACAAGGTTGTACTAGTGGTGTTGTTCTAGACAACGATGTAAGTGTAAACAGTCAGCAGCAAAAGTTCCTAAGCGGGCCAGGTGTCCAGAATGGTCTTGACACGCTCTTATATTCTCTTAACTACAAGGTCATGTTCAGGTGATTTTGAATCGCTCGCTTAGCAACTTCTCCTGCTGACTGTACCTACTTGCTACACGTGTCCTGCTCAGCATTTACGTTATATTTATACCTACCTATTGTATCTCCATATGTATATTAACATTTTTAGGATAGGGCATTCACAATATGTGGCATTATCTAGCAAAAGGCACCTTATTGTCGATGGCGCTTACGTCGAACCGCGGTGCGTTCTTATTGCGGCACCTTGAACAACGGCGTAAGCGCCATCGACAATAAGGTCCCTTATCATAGATAATGTCACATATGTAATGGACACCATTGCACCTGGAGCGACACGGGGTGGACTATTTGAAGTTTGCAAGTGAAGTGATATGTTATGATTAATAAGTATCTTATTATTTTAATTATGAAAATATTTTTTAATTTGCCATACCTATGAGTATAAAAGAATATAACGTACAAAGTCATTACTCATTATGTATAAAACATACAAATTACAAAAAAAAACCTACGGAACCGTCGACAACGGGCCAGTGCTCAAGCTACCGGAAATTAGGGTCGCACACAGAACCGCTGAGTACTTATTTTAATGTTATTTGTATTCTAGAAATACGAGCGAGCGTTCCGTATTACCTATCATAAATTTTCGTTAAGTATCTAGGTATTATTCTAGATATCTATTTACTACGTGTTCCTTTCTAATTTCTTCAACCTCGACCTTTTTAATTTTCTTATACCACATTAGAGGCAGGGAAGCATACAACCCGCCTGAAGGTAAGCTCTTACTAGAAACTATAATAATAACTCCATGGTTTACAATACATATTTGCGCGCGTTTTGCTCCTCCACGCATAAAAGCTATTAATTAAACTGGTTTATTTTAATGCTACGTCGGTGACAAATAAGCATACAGCCTACCTGATGGTAAGTAGTTTGCAGTTACCAGTCTATGGACGCCTGCAACTCCTGAAGTGTTACATGTTGCCGACCTTGAGATGAGACCCTGTTTACAGTATTCTTCCTGTAAATTCCATAGTTAATTATTCAAATATATGCCACGGTGTTAACGTGAACCCTGTAGACATAGTCATTTGAGAAATCTTCGGTAGTTCGTTTTTCTGCTAGATTCGTTACCTATCTCATTACATTTCGCTGTTTGTATTCAACGCTAGCGGTGCAAGATGCGATCGATTGCTGCAGCGACCTACTTGCAGGTCATCGCAGGCCCCGTGTTCCTCTCAATTAGCGAGCATTCGACTCCGAAGAAAGAACGAATCCTTTATCTAATTATTTAAGGCCACTGCAGTGCTGCGTAGATTCTGCAGAAACATCGCTATAGATACCTACTAAGTAAAGATGTAAGAAGGGCCGGTACCGCGAACATCGAAGTTCGTATATTTCGAGCATCTTTCTATTTTAGTCCAATTAAGGCGTCATGAGAATGACAGAGACAATCGTCCGAAATTTACGGATATCGTTTTTCGCAGTAGTGCCGCAGTATATTCTCGTAGAATATTCTCGTTTATGTACGATAATAAACATAAAGCTTATAGCCTTGTTTATTTTTTGATTGAGATGTTCACAGCAGCACCTACGCCCTACGTTATGTAGGGATGATATTATGATTATGATAGATCAGTCTTGACTTGTTAAAATTGTTCATAGTAATTTCATTTAACGTATGAAACCATATGTCCATATCAGTTATCGTAAAGGTAAAAATAATACATTTCGATACTAGTGGAAAAAAAATGTTTCGACGAGGGTGAAAGTTGGAGCCCGAGTGAAACGAGGGTAACAATCACCCGAGTCTTAAATAAGTTTTTACACGTGTATCGAACCAAATTTTTCATAACAGTGCCTTAAAAAGGGAAATTTACACACGCGAAGCTTTCGCAAAGTGCACTTTTTACGCACTAGTTAGGAAAAAATCTTTGTCGAATCACAAAAAAAGTAGGACCTCTAGGAGGTATGATAATGACTGGAGCACGTAGATAAGCACGTAATGACATAGATATTGCCGTGTGATGCCGGCTGACTAGAATAGCACCACCCCATCTCCTCCCGCGGATGTCGTAAGAGGCGACAAAGGGAAAAATCCTACGGACGGGCAGCAGCGTCCGTCGAAACCCAATCTACAGCTACTGCGGTCGCCAACCCGCCTGCCAAGCGTGGCGACAATGGCAACTACCCCCAAGATGACACAAGTCATATTTGTGGGAGGCCTATGTCCAGAAGTGGACTGCATACGGCTGAAATGTACATGCAATGTATGTATGATGACATAGATATTTCTGTATCTAGTTACCTACTCAGTCCTTCAACGCAGATTAGTTACATGCACGTACACTTGAATGGGTTCAGCTGAGTAGAATACTGACCTGCGGTTACAATAGCACTGGCAGTCCAGGTCGCCCTCGCCATTCACCCCGGTTGCGCGCGAATCGCTTACATCACTCACGGACTTAGGTCGTCTGCACTCGAATTGTTCTAGAACGGTTTCACTGCTGGAATACGTTATATATTTTAGTTTGCAGCTTGATAATGCATAACCTATACTTCTTATGGGATACTAATAAATACTTACACTACACTGTCCGCGCATAGTAGGTAAACATCATAAAAAATAGTAAGAACATAGTTATTTTTATTTTAGTACAAAGAAGTACCTAAGAAACCATTGGTTGAAATTTAAAGTAAGTAATTATAATGTCGAAACGTGTTGCTTTAGTACAAAAACAACAATATTGTACTACTTATAAATACGTGTAATTACAGCAGTTGCATGCGCAGTCAGCTGTGACTAAAATTTATTCAAATATTTAAATAGACCCTCAGAAAATGCAATAAAAGAACTATTTAGTTCTATATCAGAACCACATTTCCTGCCGCAAATCGCAGACATTATACATGAACAGGTGGAGGTATTTTACTGTGTTTTTTTTCGGCTCGTGGTTCTCTAACCAGTACAAGTACACATCGTTTTGTCAAGCTTCTTTTCTAATGTCACATTGGTTTAATTTCAACAAGTCATTCAGCCATAGGATTGAATGCTCAAAGTAACTAGCACCCTTTTGCACACGCAGGAAAAACAAGGACAAGGATATGTTGAGGTTTAACTAAAATTAGCCAAATAAGCCTAATACGAGTATACCTACTTTGTTGATTGTATTTGTTAGCAAGGAGCCAATTTACAAAAACTGAATTGAAATTGGGATCTTCGTCCGAATAAAAATTTATAATATTTTACGGAACAACAAGTGGAGTAAATAAAAAACGGTTAGGGTCAGATGATTGAGAAGGAAAACCCTTAGAACTTAATGACGCGGTTCAATTAGGTATTTTGATACACAGCACAGCGCAATTTAGGGTGCCAAATGTAAATTAAGTACATAATAATCTGGGGCCCTCGCCATCAACCAAGAAATAAACTGACAAATCGACCCGGCGATTAAATTAAACACATAAACTAACATTGGATTGAGGTTATTATAAATTATTATTAAAAAACATGAATACTCCATCCAAAATTGTACAAGTAAAAGAAGTCAGAAGTAATCTTATAAAAGTGCGTGATTCAGGACGAAACATCGCCATCTAGCGAACTAAACAAAAACTGTATCAATAAGGGGTCATTGTCCTACAAAAAGTGTTTAGGATCAAGATATTGAAAGAACATGTTAGCTTTTGTGAATGGGACATTGTTGATCGAAACAAATAAAACGCTAGTTTTGTGTTTTTCGTTTATATGTAAGTACCACCACAAGCAGAAGATTGTTTCTATCGATTTATAAATGATTGTGAAGAGCATCTAATACAGTGTCCATTAGTTTAATGATTATACAATTGTATTACAATTTCTTTACTAAATTGACAGTCGAGAAAACGACCCTCGCGTAGAATGGTTACACTACCGTTAAATGGCTGCAGACAACGCGCTTCTAACTAGTCTCAAAGGAATTTGAACTTAAACAGCACTAACGTTTTATACAAATACTATGTAAAGTACAAAATATATGAAAGGTCAAATTTATTTGGCTCTTGTAAGAAGCGGGTAGTTTTTTGAGGTGGTTAGTTAACAGACAAAGGGTGAAGAATCTTTGTTTACCTCAGTGTATGTTAGGACCTGTTTACAAATTCAACTGTTTGTTGCAATATAAGCAAAAAAAAATAACAATTCGGACCAAACAGAACTCAGTGTGTAAACAAGCCCTTATTATCACTAGGGCATTCTGTTTTATAAAGTTACTTTTCATTGCTCTCATTCCACCACGTAGAGGTCGGCTCCAACTGTCATTCTAGGTTTCTATTAGTATAAATATTACTCGTCACTTTGTTGTCTCAGGTATTTGACTAAAAGTAAACATTTTTACAATCTATATGGTGCGGGATAATAATCCAGTAATTATTTAAATATTTAAATAATTACTATTAATAAGTTTTAATATTGCATGTAGTTAGGTATACTATATCAATTCCATTAATTTTTATGATGTATACCGCAATAAACTTCAAATTGGCTAGTATTTATAATAAAAACGTAATAACTACGTTAGCCGCATACAATTTAGTCAAATACCTTTTTTTAGTGAAAGTTAAAGTTCCGCGAATGTAGTGCGAAGCGTAATCGGCATTTATATATAACATAAATTATATTACATATAACATAAAATACAGAAAAATGATTTTTTTTTATAAGTCACTTACACTTATTGATAGTTTGTGTATTACCTGTAGTATTTTAAAAATAGTAAGAAATCGCTTCGCACTGAAACTGCGTACGTCTGATAAATATATTTATTACAGAATCTAAAACACTGTGTCTTTATCACTTGTATTGTCCTGTTCTGTTCTTCTGGTCAGTACGGCACCCATGTTGCTATGGAATCGGTTTACGACACAAGGGGTGAATATTCGAGCGTTTTACAATACGTTTCGTTTGCAAACAAAGTTACTAACGCATTCTCTCTTAGCAGAAATTTCTTGTAGAGTCTATTTGAATTGGGCATACATTTGTATACGTATGAATACTTAAAAAATAAATTAGATACTTAATATTTTGGGATAATCTTACTCAAATCTAGCTTGTCCTACAGCACGGTATGTCCCGTGTTGTAGGTACAATGCTTGGATATTCACCCCGAAACCGGCCGTATTAAGTTATCTCGTGTTGAGCCCCTTGGTTTGTCTGCTAGGGCGGCTGGGCGGGCTGCCGGTGCAGCAGCACTAGCTAGTAGCGGTGGCGGCTCGGGTACATGGTGGCGTTCTGCACTGAGGCGCTCGACTGCACCTGGTAGCCTTGCGTTATACTGCCGGGCTTCGATGTCTGTGAAAGATAATACCAGATTAGTATGTTTGTTGCTGTAGTTGCTGTGTTGTGATGAAAAAAGCCGGAAAATTCCCGATTTTTTTCCATTTCGCTTGTTTTTTTCAGAAATTTATAGAAAGAAACCGCAAAACTTTAGGCTCGTATTTTTCGGACAAAAACGATTTAAACTGAAAAAAACGAATTGAAAAAAAAAACAAATGTAGTTTACAATTTTAAAAATTTCAGTTAAAAAGTATTTTCTTAACTATTTAAAGGTTTTGAAACCGTCACACATTGCTTTTTACTACTGACGGGTAGGTTTGACATTGTCATTAGCAATCACAAATACCTAAGTGCTACACTTCTACATATTTTATCGTATTATCTTAAACCTAAATATTGACTGATATATTTATTGAATATCTGTAAGCATGTAACAAAACGTTATTCAATGACAGTTACAACTTTGTCACTTTATCATCATCCCATTCTTTCTTTTTTCTGTCCCTTTCTTCTGAAAACCGCCTCCGAACAATGTCGTGTCCGCGAGCCTATTTTTATAATTGTTAGTTATCTAATTAATCCTGAAGTGAAATACGGTGTATTTATTATAATAATAAATAACGTCATTTCGACGAGTGTCTATCCTTTTATTTGCGCCGCTGCTGCGTTGCATCCACGACCCTTTGCAAACATATTTGTAGTGGGATTGGTAGAAATCGATTCGAATCGGTGATAGAAATATACTATTGCCAGAGCGACTTAATAAATTAATCTTTATTCGGTCGAATTTGAACCTACAAACGGACTACACCGACCACATGGAAGCAGAAATAGCTGATGGATATGATGGGAGTGACAGTGATTTGAGTGACTAAACAAATACCTATTTTGATAATGTACTCGTTTTTTTCCTAAAAAAGCCGAAAAAAATCGAAAAAATAAGGAAATTTCATAAACTTCGGAAAAAAACATTTGATTTTTCCATTTTTTTCATCGCTACTTCCGTCGAAGCCGAATCAACAGCTACTGCGATCACCAACCCGCCTGGCAAGCATGGCGACTATGGCAACTTCCCCCAAAAATAATGTGCATACGTAGTGCAACCCTTGCTTAGTCCGCGTAGAAGTATAGGTTAAATGTGGATATTAAAACAATGTAAATTATATAATAATATTTTTTTATATATTCTCCCGCGAAAATCAAATTTTATTTTATATAAAAATGTCATCTTGATCGGTTTAGAGGTTTAAGCGTGAAAAGGAGTGATATTATTGTAGAATATACAGTATTCTGGATAACTGTGTCGGATCTTTAGCCGTTTGAATACTAAAGGCGGCAAATAACGTCGAGGGAAAGCTACGGTTTACAGTGTCGTACTCATGTCATGGAGCCTTGGATAGTATTCCATCAACGAGATGGCCGAATAAAAACTATCGAGTGACAACCAGAGCAGGCGCAGATCTAGCCCTAGTCACTAAGCTACAGTAGGGACACTAGACTTGGTAAATAGGTATTTTTACGCTGTCTCAGGAATCGTAAACTAAGTATGACGTCACTAGTCTATGTGGGTATGCCCATCGTGCCCACAACGGTGGATCTGCGCTTGAACCAGAGTTGCCAATAGAAAGATGACCACTAACCTGAACCTGCATGTGGCTTGGCTGGTGCACCAGGTGACGGCCGGCGGGCGCGTACACCACGGCCGTGCTCACGGACGGGTGCACCGCCTCGCTTAGCCCGATCACTACTTGCTGACCCTGATATAAAAAAACCATAGATTTGATCACAACACACGCACATTTTAACTATAATTAAAGTTAAAATAGAACTATTTGTATTTGATCTGGACGGCATAATCAGAGATGTATCAACGGAAAAAACAGTCGAAAAGTTATCGTAGATGGCGCCCTCAACGATAGCTTATTTAAAAATAGCGCTCGCGTCCTTTGCCAAGGCAAGGACTAATTTTGTAAGGGATTTGTAACATTCCAAACTGAGAGCTTATAAGAAAACAAGAAGTAAACAATCTGCGACAAAAACAAAGTTGACTCATATTTTTTTTTTTTTTTTTGCGCTTCACAGGCTGAATACAGCTTGCGAAACATGTACGGTACGGCACGTAGAAAATGCAAACATGACATCGATTTACGTAACAATTTCGATATCTTGTCTAAGATAAAAGTTGTCCCGACGCCGCTGGTAAATATACATACATACTCGTATAGTTACATCTACCCAGTACTTGATGAGCGTGCAGCCTAGGCAGTATAGTTAGTAGAGGTCAAAGTACCTGCGACTCCTTCTTGCTCTCGGGATGCTGCTGTCCCTCCCTATTCTTCAGCATGTCCAGATACAGCTGGGGCTGCGGCGCGGCGTACATGAGGCCGGCGTGGTGCGAGTGTGGCGTGTGCGGCGTGTGCGGCGTGTGCGGCGTGTGCGCGTGGTGCGCGTACAGCAGCGGCGGCGGCCGCTCGCCCACCACCACGCCCGACGACGGCATCGCGTAGTACGCGCCCGAGGTCACCGACCCCGAGTTGCCCCCGTACTGGGAAGGCTCTGGAATTGTTAGAGCATTTTTAACTGTGTAACATTTGAAATAAAAATATTTATTCATGACAACACATTAGATACACATTGATGATACATACATAGGAATCAAACGGAAAAAAAACAAGTTATCACGAATTTAATAGACGCTACTGTAAGACATTTATTGGGAAGATTACTGCAATAAAAAACTGATAAAAATTAGAGTTTGCATTTGCAATTAAAAAATAAAATGATTAGAATTTTAAATTCGCATCAACATATTTCATGAAGATTATAGGGGTCCAATTTTACTACGGGGACTGAGGCATCAACTATTTTCAGAAATAAGTTAAAATTACGAAATAGACATGGTGGAAGACTTACAATTTTTTTATATATATTCTGGAGCTGCGATAACACCAATTACAAAGCTTTTATCGAATTTAATAGAAGAAGTATTGTTAATGCTGAGACTTTAATTTTACTTCAAATGTTAGTATGTTATTTTTGTCAAATGAAGGGCGATAGTTTAGTATATAGACAATAGATATCGATTTATTTTGTAAAGGGAAGATTATTACTACTAAAATAACATTCACATCACGAATAAGGCAAACACATTACAACAACAACTAATGGAAATTCGGACAAAGGGGTATAATGGTTGAAAGGTAATGTTTCAAAGAGGTGGAGTTGAACGTATCATACATGCTATTAGTTGCGCAATTACGAAATGTATCGTAATAATTCAAAGGCCAGTATCTCATTTGAGTTTGATACTAAAACTAATTATGCACCCCATTGCTAGCCAGCAAGGACAAAAAAGTAATAGGAAGGCGTTTACTAAAAGAAGCCAGTGAACTAGCGTTTTGTGACATATTATAAAATTTGTCAAACGTTCTTTATATAATGTATTTAAAGTTTTAAACTAACACTATGAATGATATGGCTCCATTCACGTTTATTTATTCTCTCGCGCAACATCTTTCGGAGTGCACGGGATTTCAAGGACTAACCGTGCCGAGCTCCCGTTCGCGTAGCCGGCACGTCAAGGACATGACTATGTAAACGTAAATGAAACTGTGTCATTTATGAAGTGTCGAACGTTCGTTTTTTGACAGCCTGAATGACCGCATATTAAGGCCGTCTAATCTTGCTGTGAAGCACGAGACACGTTTATTTAGCGTCATAATTTCAATACATATTTGCTAGCAAGCAAAAGAGATGCAATCATATTTGAGCAAACAGAAGAGTAAATTAAGATAACAATCTTAAAAATCGAGAATGTTATTCTCCAAATTCAACAACCAGAAAGATTTCGTGGAAATGGAATCATAGTGTCAAGTGCCACTAGAAATGAAGTCTTGCAAAAATATAGTAAGAAAATGAGAAACGTAAATAATGGATCAGTAGAAAGTGGGTGTCAAAATAATGAAGACGCCATAACCAGTTAAAATGACGGTTAACCTTTTAACCGACAAAATCGTCGACGGAAAATTGTATTACGCACGCACGCCGTGACATTTGTCGTTAGCACTAAAACCGACGTCGTTACGTCCAGAACACGCCGAACATGATTCCATCAACGTGCTTTGGCGATCAAAAGGTTAAGCAGAACGAAAAAAAAAATGAGGAAGGGAATAAAAATGGAGCAAGCAGTGTGTCGACTACGTATTCACTCACTGTTCCAAAGTACGGCGCGCATTTGGCGACCCATGCGGCCGTCTTCTACTTCTGGAAAAGATTATCACAGGAATATTGTCGTAAATTATGTTTTCAGGCTATAGATACCTCACTGTCGGTTATTTCCGAAAGTTTATTTTATTGCTCCCTTGTCGACAACCGACAATGAGGTACCTTGTTATTGAAAACAACACAATTATTGTAAGGGTAGAATTTCATGAAAAGTTTTTTAAAGGTATATGACAGTTGCCATCAATCTATCAATAGGAGGTTTAAAAAACTATTTACTAAAATATTAACTAGTAGATATAAATGTTATTAAAACACCCATTACTTTATTTTTTTCTTAATAGAAGCACGGGCAACCTTATACTCGCACTGGTAAACAACTTAAAAAAAAATTACAAATATGCGGGCTATTATGAATGAAAATTGTTTCCTTATTTATATTATCAAAATTATCATAGACTTCCATCCTGGAAGACTATAACCCTTATAATAATTCGATATGCACTTATTTCATTTCCCAGACTGCAATGAAATATTGATGGCAGTCAGACATTATCTCGTCGCGACAAGGTTTAAAATGGTACTTACTGTGATCGGAGTAAACCGGCTGATGTTTCATGGGAGGTTGGTGGAGTCGCTGCGAGTAGAGTGCGTACGTGGGGGAGGGGCTGCGGGCTCGCTTGGCTCCGGCTTGTATCGGCCCGCGGACTATAGTTTGCTGATAACAATGTCAAAGCTAGAGTAGTATGTTTTGTATTAATAATGAGTTAGTATTATACTTCACCCTGTAACCGCCCAGTCATTGCCTATGGGACATAACTTTTGACGTAATATGCCATGGTGTGCCAAAAAGTGCTACAGAAAGTGTTAGATTTAAAAGTTTTAAAAGTTCTTAAGTGAACCTAGCCTACAGTAATGGATATTATTATAGATAACATGTGAATTATCAAAGAGAAATCAAAGCATGTGTTTTTGCATGTTTATGTAGTCCAGGAACACATGGAAATTCTATTCTGTTCATACACTGTTCGTATTTCTACTTCATTAGTTTAACATTTAGCTGGTAACTTTTATGCTTTCAAAATAGCACCTATTCATTCGGCTCTAGTAAAATTTCCTCTTTATTAAATTAATTAAAGGACACACCTGTTGAATATAACTTGTACAGTCAACCAATTTGATTCATAGGCCACTTTGTTCCCTGTTACAGTGAAAATATATATGAAAGACGCAAAAGATCTCTTATTAACTCTATACCAACAGGAAAATTTACATAGTTACCTTGTTCAGCATGTGGGAACTGAGAGGTGGTGGCCTGCCTTGTGATTGAATTTGTTCACCTTGCCCCGTAGATGATGACATTGGGAACATCGGAATCTGTATGTTGCCCATTGGCATCTTCATTGGTTGATTTTCACTGTTAAATCAACAAATGTGAGTTAAAAGGTGCCAGTTTTGACACACAATTAAGAGTGACGGTGTGCTTTTATAGTGCCATAGACAACTGGTTTGACCTTGTGACCATGCCTATGAAGTCAATGATCCTGGGTCCTGTTCCTGAGTCATGGGTGTTTACTCGTACTATGTATTTGTATATTGACCACAATTTTGTCATTAGCTGAGGACCTACAAAACAAGCCTTCTTGACCTTACCATGAGGCTCAATCGATTAGTGCAAATGTTCTATAACTTTTAATTATTATTTTATTATACATCAATCATCATTTTTCTCGCATTGTCTCAACATTTTGCCATAGAACTGGGAGCCTGAGGTCCATTTGGCAACTAATCCCAAGAATTGGCATAGGCACTAGTTTACACTATGATACATTGTCACGTTTTAATAAACATATTTAAAAGTGATCCCACACTCACTTGGACTCCTTCTGCTGCTGTCTCTTCCTGATCTCGTCTTCATTAAGCACCTTTTTCAATTGCATAAATAACTGCTGTTTCTCTTTCTCCAGCTGTTTCAGTTTCTGCTCTAGTCCATCAATTTGTTCTTTAGTTTCCTCTGAAATAAGCCAATTGTTAATTGGGCTGGCTTTATTTAATTAATTAATATTTTAGATGGTTTTTAATACAGGCACACATTCAGTATTTCATTTATTATGTCATTATAAAAAAAAGCAAAATGGATAAAAACTAAATTGCCCCAAGAGAATAATGAATCCTGATAAATTATGGTTATATTGGAAGTGTTATTTATAGGACAACTGTTTTAAGACCTGGTTATATTAGTTAAATAACATTAAAATTTATGAAACATGCAATTAAAGGCCAACTATAAGGCATAATAATCAGTGATCGGTTTTTTGGATTCACCCTCGCGGGATATCATGTAGAAAAGTTAATATAGATACGACAGTTTCCCGCGATACCGAACAAATTAATCAAAAATAAAACAATTTAAATTGTGTGAAAGGGATTTTTTACTTACTTGTCGAACTTTGGTACAAACGGTACAAAATATGCCGATTTGGTGGCAGCAAATGAGCTGTCAGTGTGAAAAATTGTGCTCATTTGTTCAATTTAGACAAAATAACGGCGAGTAAGTCGCTTGTATATCAGCTATTTAGATGTTTTAATGTATAATCCAATAAACACAATGTATTTTTTTTTTGTCTTTTCTAACAAACCTAACGCCCGGATTCCCGGGGCATTTCCATACTAACATAATGTTTGAGGTTGTTCACCCCATGTCCAATCCAAAAAACCTATCACTGATAATAATGTACCAAATAGTAGTACTTAGTAAATGTTGATGAAAATAAAGGCTAAATAAATAAAATGCCTATATTTTTTTATATAAGTAGAAAAACTGGGCAAATGCAAGTTGGACTCATGCACAAAGGGTAGCATTATCTATAAAACAAAAGGTAAAATACGGTATAATGTCACGTTTTTTGTATGGAAGCCTGCCTTAATTAGTTTTATTTTATATGTATATATACATTTTTTTTCTTTTGATGTGAAAACACAACTGAATATTCTATATTTTAAGAGTTGCTGTTGCTGTTGTCACTGTTGAGCAAAAATGCCAAATAAATGAAGTTTTAAGTATGAGAGTTAAATAATATTTCATACTGTTTTTAGTATTTGTTGTTATAGCGGTAAGAGAAATACATGATCTGTGAAAATATCAACTGTTGACAGATCTGCTGATACATCTTGGTGATAGATCGACAGACAGATAGACAGCAGTCTTAGTACTACAGTCCCGTTTTTACCCTTTAAGTATGGAACCCTAAAAGTTGATTGGCCATATTATCAACTTTTACACTAAGTAAATGGGGTGGTTCATCAAAAAAGTATTAAGCCTTTCTTACCCAATGTCATTACATCTTGTCTCTCTCTTGCTTCCCTCTCTTTTCTTAGTCTCTCCTCTTCTACTTCAGCTTCATACTCTACAACACAATAAATATGAGGATGCTTTTCAAAAATTGGTATGAACCTAACCTTTCTTATTTTATAGACTCCTAAACCAAGTGGCTGATAGCCAGCTCGACTAAATACAAATTATTATTAATTGATTAATTATATGTCAATTAGTGTCAATCTGTCATTCAAGCAACAATAATAATATTGCTTTTAACACATCAAGTAACATAATAAAATATAGGTACTTCCTATAACTAGTACTCCATATTGGCCACCAAAAGTTCATCTACTATTTTCAAATATTATTTGTTAAAAAGCTGCTGACTTCTATAAAAACAGTTAAAAAACTGTTATAATAAAGTAGATAATTTAAATGAGGTGAATAACAACAATCATGTTTCATCGAATTCACATAATCAACATAAACAAACGTCACTTAATATTTACCAAAAGCATCGCAATATATACCTTGCTTTTTCCTTTGTCGTTCACGAGTGATATACCATTTGAGAGCATTCCACATTCGCTGGTCAGGATCATTCTGTTCTTCGGTAGTCGTGGATGTTACAGCAGGCATTTTGCTTACAGTGTTTGTACTGCTTGTAGCTTCCACTGATCAAGAGAAAATATAATAAATATATAAATTTCACTGAACAGCTCACTCAAGGGTAAACAAATAAAATAAACCTGTGTATGAATGTGAGTAACAATAATAATTAAAAAAGCTTCTTTTCTTTACTTGCGCAACTGCAGTAGCTGCAGTTTATTTTTTTTCCAATAGGCTCATAGATAGCTGTCGTCAATGTCAATTTTAGTTTTGAAACTTTTTAATTTAGGACAGATACAGAATCGTCGATGCCTATAGTAACCATAAAGAAGGAACTTCATTTTACGCTAGGACTCTAGGTCTAATAATGACTGGAGCACGCACTTGCGTGCGCCAGTAGGAGACAAAGATACTTTCGCTTTTGCAGCCCAAAATATAACGTGGTTTTATTATTAGCATTAGCACGCCTCGTTTAGTTAAATAGTATGTCTATGGCAGCGGTAGAAGAGATGAAAGACGGTTTTAACATTTTCCAAAAAGTATACATACACCAGTATACACGTTGTCTTGATAACTGAAGCAGTGCCACAGTGCTAAAACCCTACCGCAAAAATCGAAGTTCGCAAATTTTGAACGATTGTCTATAACACTCTAATTACACCTTAATTGAATTAAAAGAGAAAGGTGAAAGATGTTCGCGGTAGGCTTTCTGATGACTTTAATTTACCTTTAGCATAACAGACAAAAAATACTATTCTTATACCTTTTTCAATGATAAAAGCCAGCGCCAAAAAGCGACCAACAGGGATCGGTTTCGCGCAAAAAAATATATTCATTTAAATAAATAATTTTAGTTCTTCTTCTTTTAAAAAAATATGGCTTCCATCGATCAATCAATCGATGATAATTTTTAAAAATGAATCGAACGAATGACAGCTGTCAAAAGTTAATTTTCTCTCCCCTTTTCCTGCTTCACCTCCTTGCCAGATACGTAGTATCTTCTAAGTAGTCTGTGCTTGCCAGTGGATGATTGATATATACAGTAAAATAATGATAGTATACTAGTAGTGACATAGTGAAAAGATAACGGAAGACACGAAGAAAATTCAGTAAATTCGTGATAATAACATTAGCTTATCTTTTCATTGCTATTGCTGTATACCGCTAGGTATGATAAAACATTAGAAGAAAATGGACGAGCCTTCTGGAGCAAAGAAAAAACTGAAAACGGTATGTAATTTATAAATTAGATTGTAAACCAATTAAGTTTTGTGATACTTAAATGATTTCAAGATTTCATTAAATTTCTATATATTTTACGGTGCAGTTATATTGTGACACCCAAGCCGTTAAATCGGTGACCGTCCACGTATTTAATTGCTGTCTTACTGGTTTTTCATTTGTACGTTTTTTGGTAATATAAAAATCACTAATCAAATGAATGCTGCGGTGTCTGACAAAATAAATAAAAAAGATACACATATGCTATACGAAAGACAGATTGGCCTTGATGTTTATAGGATACTGCACTCAGCAATCTTTACTGCAGTTTTATCCTTGCTTTAAAATACTAAAAAATTATGTTTCTCACTCAAGCCCCACTTATTCAACATTTATTACTGACTAAATAAGTCTTCAAACTCCCTCATATTTGTTATTAGGGTATGTTCTCATATTTCATATGTATATGAAATTATGTCATTAGTCATAGTAGTGGTAGTTCATCTATTTTTGCAGTATTTGCAGTAAAACGACTAACCGTTTTCACGGGATAAGCAAATGTTAGCTAAATTTTGTTGTTTTCAAACCCACACAATTATCAAATTACTGTAGAAACTATTTATGTGAAAGGTATGCAGATTTATGATTACAGAACTAGGTACTTGACACATTGTTAAATTTTATAACAAAACTTAGTTAAGATGAAAATTCATATTGATGTATCATAAAAAATGGACATTGAAAAGGTACATTTCAATTATGAAAATTTACAGGACATTAAACATTGAAAATAATCATGTTAGTTTTTTACTTAAAGTGAAAAAAATGGTACCATTTGATTCTTTCCATTTCAATAAAAAATACAATGTATAACAACTATAAACACAACATTTCATGGTCAAACTAGCAATGTTCTTGTTTTTCCATACATACATGTAAGGACACATGAATGTTGTATTGTAACATCATATTGTTTTATGATTTACTTAGAGGTGTTTTGATCATTAGGCTGGAATGACAATTTTTGAGTCTTTCTGACCTCTTCTATTACTTTTATGTAATTGATCATAAAAATTAGGCACAATTGACATCATTTACAAATAATTGTAAATATGTTCCTTTTCATTTTAAGAACATGATTAATTGTTTGAAGGCCTCTTAATCCTTATTAGCATATTTTGTAAATATATATATCTTTTGACACCCTGTCACATGACTGAAGTCAAAACATCCTTGAAAGTTCTGATGAGTTACTTCTCATTGCTTTTTATTATAACCAACTAGTTTTAACATAGCAACGGAAAACGAATTAATTTAGATTACTAGTACCTGCAACCACAAACTATTTTTAGGCATTAACAACCCTAAGAACCTATTAATTTCTTTGGTTGTTAAAATGTGTTGTATTTGAAATATCAAATTATCTTTTGAAAATTATTTATTACCAATATGTCTCTTCCGTACATGGAAAAATGGTGTTCCGGACATTTGGGTGGCGTACGCGGAGCCAGATCAAGCCAATGCGCAGAGGCCCTTTTGACGATTTAATGAAATGTATAGGGTATACTAAGCAGATGTTTCCTCTGTCCGTATCATGGGACGTGCACAGAGACAGCACCCGCCATGGTGTAAGGACTATTGAGTTTTCATATTGGGTGGAAAAGATGGACAAGCTACTGGGCTATTGGATAAAAAACTGGATGAGCCTTTTGGTAAAGTAACTTTTAAATAAATATTTACTTGCCTGTTGTTAACGGTCAACTAATGTGTAATGGTTCAAATGTTTGGGGGGTTTTTGCTTATCTTTGTCTTTATAATCATAGATATGATTATATTTGTAGATTCCTAGATAGATTCATAGATTTATTGATATTAAATTATGATATTAGCAGATTATAGTCAGTTATTAAAAGATAAATATATCTTTTAATTACTGACTTACTTAGTCATTAAGCCTTTATAAGCCGCAGGGAATATATTTCTCACCATTATTTGAACTTTATTTCAAGGCAATAGGGTTCAGTTTTGCGTAATTGTTGACACCGTTATGCCTTATTGTTAAATGGGTATGAATGGAATGGTGACATGGACAGCGGCAACATCCTCTTAGTGTTCCCCTTACATTCCAATAAATTGTCGAAATGGCCTTTGCGCTGGATCCGGTTCCACATAGGCTTCTCAAATGTCCGGAATGACATTGTAGGAGACACAAATAAAAATATTGTAAAGTTCCTAGAAATACTTGTGAAGAAAGTATCTGAAAAATTAAGTATTTTATTATTTTATCGATTTCTACAGGGACAAAGTCAAAGGCGGGCACTAGTTCTCTTGTTGCATTTACAGTTTATAAAAAAACATTAACACTAAGTGCTTACCTAAGATTTAAAAAAAAACACTTAACCCTCAATCCACTAGGTGAAATGTACTCACGTAAACACTTTCTATGAGTCCCTGGGACTCATAATTTTTTTAATGTGTGGTTTTCCGAAATAACACAATGTATTTTTTTAAACGGTTTTTTTATTATTTATGCACTTCGTAAGGCACTAGAAAAAAATAACAAAACATGACAAACTATTGAGATCGTCTTAATAATTAAACAAACTTATTTTAACAGTTTAAAAATCATAAGAGTTTTTCAAACATATACAAAAATAATAAATATTCATAAAAATATTTCTTTTTATCGTTTTTGGAGTCTCGATGGTACAAGAAATCTGATTAAAAAAACAAAAATGTATGCTTCTATAGAAGAAGAAAAAACGTGCAATGTGTTTTTCCACGGTTTAAATTGGTCAGAATCACTCATGTCAGATGGCATTTCTTGAGCTGGTAAAGTATTTCGTAATCTGACAGATAGTTGTAAAAGTGGTAAGTTGCTCCCACTCGATGACGAGTCACAATCATAGATCCCAGATGGCTCAGATTGCTGCTCACATTCAGATTCCGAATCAGTATTGTGTTCACTACGAATTAATTCACCATCTTCACAATCTGAGTTGTATATGTTGTCTTTTGTGGGAATTGCAGCACTGTTCATTTGGCAAACAACTAGTTCATCGGCACTCTCGTCATTAAAAACTTGTAGCAGCAAGATTCAATAATGGAATCCGCCCCATCTTCATTCATATAAACGGATTTATGTTGTTTTGGTACTCAAAAAAAATCACACATTACACTAGTATGAGTCCACGGGACTCACTTGAGGTAATAACTTACCAAATCCGCAAGCGCGGGCGCTTGTCCTCTCACCACCGCGGTGCCCGCGTCACGGCAGGAAGGTACTGGGACGAGGGGAAAGCTAGGCGCTCAAACGTTAAAGTAATGGCAATTTGAAATGTTGATGTGAGTCCAGTGGACTCAGGTAGTGAATTGAGGGTTAATAAATGTAAACCTCCTTGAAGCTGCTAGAACTACAAAGGATAAAGCTAGTTTTAAACTTGGAATTCATATTGGTGAATGTTGAGAAGTTTTTATTGTTTTCTTATTGAATTCAAAACAATTTCCATGCGGGAGTAAAATAAAATACACGATCAATGTGCGAGCGCGTCAGTTCTCACATACAGCGGCGCGCGCGCTGACGTCTCCAGCGCCACGGTACCCAGTTCATCGAACGCGGGAAAGTGCTCGCAAATTAGCAAAATGAACCGCGAAGCAAGAGATAGAAAGGTCGCCGATACCTTTGAGAAATATAAGATTTCTGATTGGGGAACCAGAATGGTTAGTATAACAATTGATATAGATCATGATAACGATAACGGCGGGAGTTCAATTTCAAAGCGACGAAGTTTTAGTAAACAATATTTTGTTAATCAAACTGGAAATTAATTAATGATATTAAACAATATTTTTTGTACTAAAACTTATGCGGCGTTGATTTTTTGAGGTTGGTACGAAAACATCACTTTCACTACGCTTCCTTTATACATACTCGTAAAATGTAACTTTCTTTTCTGTGTAATAAACAAAGTTACCTAATTCACGGCTCAAGCTCTATTAAGTAATGATGACACTAATTACGGATATACATAGTATACATACCTATATATTATGGAAACGTTAAGCTCATTGTTAAAAATGATTTCTACTAGACTAGACTTGAATCACAAGTATCGTATTTGTGGTAGCAATTGATATAAAAAAAATATTTAATTATTATGCGAATTATTATTGAATCGTGGGTACTGTTTAGTTAACTGAATCGGCCGTAATCGTTTCGTTATAGTAGTTTTATTACTTTTATTTGTGACTATCTGTGCCCCGCAGTGTTACCCGGGGTTTATTAGGGAAAAAACGTAGCCTATGTGTTAATCCCGGGTGTCAGCTAAATCCATAACAAATTTTATTAAAATCGCTCCAGCCGTTTACACGTGAAGAAGTAACAAACATACACACTCACACACTTGCAAAATTTCGCCTTTATAATACTAGTGTAGATTAGGAAAAATGTTTTATTTTTTTTCTAAAACACTGAAAAAGTTCGTTTAGTGACTTTTCCGCCTTAATGAGATAAAGATACAATTTTTCTCTTCTATTAAGTTTAGTACCTTGTTTGTTAACCTTTATTGCACGAATGGCCTTAAGGCATTCTATAAGTTAACCATTGGGCCAAAAATAAATGTTTGTTTGGTGCAATCTATCCTATCAGCCACGGACGTCCACTGCTGGACATAGGCCTCCTCCATAGACCGCCACCAGGTTCCTCCAGCCAGCGACTACCCGACGACCCGGAGGAGGTTATCTGTCCATCCAGTTTGCGGGCGCCCGGAACTGTGCTTTCTTATACGTGGTCGCCACTCTCTCAACAGCCATCGACTCTCCAGGCTAGGTTTAGGCTTTATGCTAAAATGTTTTAAAATATATTAACTAAATATAAATCTTTACTTTCTCCTTAATTAAGCAACAGAGCACGAGGAAACATTTTTTACATAAATTATAAGACGGCGTATCACACAAAATACACACTCATTTGTTACATTTTGGTCAATATACCTGTATATTATTTGATGAACGTTGATCCAATTGCGTGGACAATTGTTCCGTTTACTACACCTCATTTTCAATGTGTGTGAAATGTCGCATTTCATATTATTTTTAACAGCTGATACAAGTATTCAAATGAAAGAGTATTTTGTGATTTATTCCTTCCACTTAACTTTCCTTAGTTAGAATTAAAGATGAACTCATTTTGGTATCTGGAGTCAAAAACAGAGATTTAATTATTTAACGCGGAATTCAATCAATCTCTTTTGATGACCTTCGTAGCTTAGACGGAAATAACACTGTGTACGAAAATGGAAAACTAAGTACTTAATTTTTTGAATCCCCTTATAATCATCTTTATGATTACGACTTTTATGATGTACAAAATACACGCTCGTCAATATAATTTTAGCCGTAAAACTTAGTAGGTAACAATGCTATTTATTGAAAATTGATCCACGTGTATAGTGTAATTGATCCAATAAGTGAATATCGTTATACCTGATTAAGTGACTGTTACCTTGAAATATACAAGTAAGGTAACATAACGCCGAGCTTATTTACAATGTTACTTATTATATCTACATTATATTGATACAGATTGAGACGGTTAAACCTGTAGTTGCCGTATTTTAGAAAAAAAAAGATATTAACTGCCATCATGGGTGTAATTTATAAACGGAGTCCAAAATGGCCACAGAACAGCAAGTTTGTATATGGAACTCAGGCTCAACTGCACGGTCGTAACCTAGTTGCTAGTGGATGTTGACGAAGCTTACGATACCCGTTTGAACCAACCTCCAGAAGCTTCCTACTAAAATCGACATTCGTATTGACTAGATCACGCACCGCATTTGGAATCATGGCTTACTGATAATATGCGTGGCTTAACAACATGCACGGATGGTGCTGTACACGGTGAAGTTGACACTCCCATATAGAAAAAAAAAAAAGAAAAATCATATTTTGATATTTAAATAGGTAAATTCCTCATATTTCTAATAAGAAAATAAAATGAGAGAGGAGCTATAAGCAATCCAATATTTTATTTATTTGCAACAAAAACTTAACAATAAACATAAGTCTGTAGGTACTTATACATGTATATTGTATATGTATTGTATTGTATTGTGTATTGTGATACGGGCGGGTTTCCGCAACTCGACGACTGGGCGCCTATTTTGCGTGATGGGAGGCCGGTTAGCTCAGCCAGCCCAACTCCTCGAGGAATCCAACCAGACCTTTAACGTATCGTAGTACCTCGTGGAGATTACTCGGGGTACCGAGATATTTTGCCCTGAGTGTAGCCACTTCCCTGCACTCCAGCACCATGTGAGCGGCCGTCTCTTCTGTCTCCAAGCATCCTCGGCATAGGGGACTGTCTGTAACACCTAAGTTGAATAGATGCTTGTTAAATGGTCCATGACCTGTTATGACACTAGTTACCATTCTTAACTTGGTTTTGTTTAGATAGAGGAGTGTCCTGGTGAGCTTGCCGTTGACGCTAGGCAAGGCTTGTTTGGCCTGTCTGCAGCCTCTCTGACCTAGCCAGTGCGATATGTGCAGCTTCCCAGTGCGTTCGAGGAGTAACGAGCGTACCTTGCTGGAGGGTGTCGGGGGTATCGGTTCTGGGCCGATTGGTCCCGCTGATGACCCTTGTCTGGCCAGCTCGTCCGCTGCATCGTTGCCCCGTGAACCACTGTGTCCTTTGATCCACTGGAGAGTGATCGTGTTGTAGTGACATACCTCCGTTAGTCGTTCGTGACATTCTTGTATTAACTTTGATGTTATGATGTGGCTCTTTAGAGCCATTAGTACTGCCTTACTGTCGGAGAGTATACGGATGGAGGTACCTGTTACTTTCATTGCAGTGATTGCAGCAGCCGCGTTGATGATGCCCATACATTCAGCTTGGAAGACTGAGTTATGGGCGCCTAGCGGAGTTATTATCGACATGTTCAGGTCTTCCGAGAAGGTTCCGGAGCCTGCCCCCGTGTCTGTTTTCGATCCGTCTGTGAAGATTCTCAGCTCCCGAGGGTTGAGTCCTTCCTGATTGTCATCCTCGAATAATTGTATTTTATACCTTTTTTCGAAGACGGCTTGTTTCTGGATCCTATCCGTGCCTGCCTTGAGCGTCGGATATTCATCGTAAACCTTGTCCAGGCATGTTGTATGTAGGGTCCTGAGATTGGACCAAATGTTGAGGGTCTGCAGCCTTACCGCTGAGAGGGCAGCCTCCTGTTGTATGTGGAGGTGAAGCGGTGAGAGGTTTAGCATGACCTCTAAGGCCGCAGTCGGTGTGGTACTTGTGCAGCCAGTTGTGGCCACGCATGCAAGCCGTTGTAATCTTTGTAACTTGTCTTGTACGGTGGTGAGGTTGGTCCTTGGCCACCATACCAGCGCGCCATAGCAGAATAGCGGCCTGATAATTGTTTTGTATAGCCAGAGGGTGATTTTTGGTGTAAGCCCCCACTTTACCCCAATCATCCTTCTGCATTGCCAGAAGATGACCCCTGCCTTGTCTATTCGATTGTTTAAGTGGTTGGCCCAGTTGAGCTTACTGTCTAGGATGAGCCCTAGATACTTTACCTCATTGGACAGTTGTAACTCAGCTTGGAATAGTTTGGGTTTGCTATAGTTGCCGAGTGTCCTTTTGTTGGTGAACAGTACCATTTCTGTCTTCCCGGGGTTTACAGATAGGTCGAATTCCCTACACCAGCGCTCCACAATTCTGAGGGCCGACTGTGTAAGGTCGCAGACTGTGCTGGCGAACTTACCTCTTATCAGTATCGCCAGATCGTCTGCGTAGCCTATTGTAAAGAAGTGTTAATATTATTATTGTATATGTAATGTATTTAGGATTTCGGAAAGCCATAAGTGATATCGACGTCAAAGGGCGTTCTCGTCCAGACAACCTTTGGATAAACCTAAACAACGTGTGCGTAGTGCGTGTTATCGTCTATCCCCAAGAAACAAGATAAATGCAGCCACATGTCTTCCTTTCATGAAATACTTGTCCAAAACATTTTTATTTAGTTTCTGCATATTCGATCTGCAGAATAAACTAGAAACCACGTGAAATCGTGAAAAGAACTAAGAAAATATTAGGTAGAGATTTTTTATAGACTTTTTACTTTACTCCTATAGCAGTATTACATGCGGCTTTTAAATACAGCACTATGCTATCTGCGCTGTATAATGCTGAATTAGACCTAAAAGTCACATCCTCTATGTAATGTGTTTTGTGCTTACTGATGTAGGCCCGGTTAACCAAACCGTGCGTTAAATTTGACTGTATATAAAATTGGTATTTTATCTATGGGACGGTATTGACGGTAACAACTTGTAACTTTTAACGAAAATTAAGTGATCACTAATTACGACTCGTGTAGTGTGTGGTCAAGTAAACATTTTTTTAAATCCTCCAAATAGGGATTTAAAAGTTGGTTGATCGTTGGGGGAGTGAGCCAATTTGAGTGCTGGAATCCGCACGTAAATGAATTCTGATACGTTATAACTAACACGCGAATAAAATGCACCAGTTTTTTTTATTGTAATTAATTCCCCCCGTTTTTTGTACTCCTCAGGAGGAGGCTTGATTGATACCCCCTGAATCTGATGGCTATCATCTGTAGATAGGCCAGAACACTAATTATTTATGTAGTTGTATTTTACACAATTAAGTGACGACAAACTCATGACCACAGGTCTGGCAGTGACTGCCTATGTAGCAAGCGGTCCTGGCTACAAATCCCAGTAGGGGCATTTCTTTGTATGATGTGCACAGATATTTGTTCCTGAGACTTAAGTGTTTTCTATGTATTTAAAGTATTTGTGTATAATATATATCGTAAGTTTTATATGTCGGCGGCCGATCGTAAAATCTGCCCGATCGTAGTATTTTGATGGTTGCTTCAGATGACTGAAGGGCAAACGACCAGACACTTATAGGGCTCCGTTGTCTCCGAGACTGCAAAAATATTTTCCACATTTTACGATATGCCTAGGACGCCGACATATCTAAATAACAACACAACACAAGTCTACTTTAATTTATGTAAGACTGTCCTGTTGTATTTATTTATTTATATATTTATCAACATATTATGATAAGTTTATGTAATATTTTTTGAGAATATCCCGATGTCCCCCACAATGTTATCACTTAAAAGATAAGGAGCTTCATATCAATCAATCTTTTCATATAATTCTTAGATTCTAACATGATAAGAACATTATGTTACATGTTAAAACATTTTATTTACCGGATAGAGAACTAACACTGGACAAAAATTTAATATAATATGTTATTGAATTTCAATTTAATAAAGTAGGTACTAAGTACCTATATTTAATATCTAGCTGTACCCAAGCTATTATACTTAACAACTGAATAAGTTTCTTGATCGCTTTTTATAAATAAGGTGACCTAACCTAAGCTGGTTTGACGCACCAAGCATAATACACAGTTTTATAGTAGGTATACGAATTCCAGGTCTAGAGTAAAAAAAAGTAACAAGAATTCTTTATTTCATTGGCAATTAAAAGTTCAAAGAAAAATATACCATAGACGGCATAGACAAAGACTTTGCATTGTTTAAAAAAAAAACCTCTCGGAATATACCAATGTTTTAGAGTACTACATAATCTTAATCGGTGACAAGTGACGTGCAATCACTTAACAGCAACATACATAACAGACAATAATAGATCTTATGTCTTTGCAATAACGTTCATGTTAATGAATGATATTAATATTACACACCGGCCGCAATAATAGCCACTATTAAATACATAATAGCACTATAATCGCACATGTTATGCGACGGGCCGGTTTTGCGTAAAACACCGACTTTCTCCATTTCCT
This sequence comes from Grapholita molesta, assembly GCA_022674325.2. Lineage (NCBI taxonomy): Eukaryota > Metazoa > Arthropoda > Insecta > Lepidoptera > Tortricidae > Grapholita > Grapholita molesta. The sequence continues at coordinate 9,961,821 of CP053126.2, forward strand.
ATACCAAGAGTTACGGATGAGCTAATAAAGGTGCATCTACCTGCTGTTTCGGAACTGAAGATATAATACTAAGACTTATTTTGGCGTTATCAAACCTAACTTACTGCAAATAATTATTTGTCTCTTTTCGTCTTTCTGTTTGTTAGAAAGGGAGAAATTGTATAATAAATAAATAAATATTTTCGGGACAATCTTACACAAATCGACCAAGTCCTACGGTAAGCTCAGTAAGACTTGTGTTATAGATACTAGACGATGATATATATAATAGATAGATACATATAAATACTTAGAAAATAACCATGACTCAGAAACAAATATCTATGCTCATCACAGAAATAAATGGCCTGACTGGGATTTGAACCCAGGACCATCGGCTTCATAGGCAGGGTCATTATCCACTTGGCCAGACCGGTCGTCGAAAATTGTATGTGACGTTTGCTTAATTTTATGATCACTTAAAGGGATTAGGTATTATCATCTCCACTCTGTGCATTAGCAGTCCAAATGCCCAAATATATTGTGACCCGCCCTTACTGAAATACAAATATATACCGATATATCTGGCTATTTTGTTTACTAGTAACTGGTTGTACCTATTAATTTGACTCTTACTGTACAGTTTTTAACACTACACTATCCTGTAATTGGGTAACACACGTATTATAAGTCGAATACTGCTGACTGTACAGTGTATCTACGAGATATAATGGATATTAACTAGTCGCTTTTCGGTGGACGAAAACATCTTGAGGGAACCAGATTATGGATTGTTAGATGGCAGTCGCTTTCGTAAAAGTCTATAACTTGAATTCAGGCCCTAAACTATTACCCCGTAGTTAAATCAAAATTTCCGAACTTAACGCTTTAAATGTGAATGATGATGAGATATAATTTGATGTCACGGTAGGTAATATAATAATTGTAATTGTTACTGATTGATTCTAGTTTTACTTTATAACCGCGTACACACGTTAACCCTTTAAGTACTTACTAAGGTTTTAACTACATAGGTCAAGATAGGATCAAGGGCTTGTTGCGTAATAATTCGATTGCTTTGGACATGAACTACTTACTTGAAGTAGATAGTCGTTTAATAGCTTCGTTGCATATCTAGAACAATCTACAAAAAATAGCCTGCTCTTCGTATAATCTCCATCACGTTATACCGAGGCAAAAAGTGTATCAAGGTTTCATGTAAACACGCGCCCTGTAGTTCAAAACTAGTTAATGTCAAGATCAGGCTTTAAGAATTAGAATAAATGATGATGAGGTAAATGTAAATACAGCATGTGAAGTATAGTGAATTTCCGGGTTAATATCGCAAACCTAGTTTTCAATTAATTTTAAACTTAAAGGGAGTAAGGGATATTTTTACGCGTAAACCGCCAAACAAATTAAGCGAAAGTTAAAAAATTAGGTAGTTTGCATTCCGAGGAAGATAAAACGCGTGGTTCAACAAGAAGTCTACACCTAAAAGTATTTTAAGATAAATGCCATTTAAATTTATATTAGAGAAATGTACAGCCAGTACATGCTTTGATCTCATAAATTGCTTGCCTTATTCTATTCTGACGCATTCAGGAAACAATCTAGTTTTATCTTCTTGAGCTTTTAATTATATATTTATCCAAATGTAAATGATCTTGCAATATGATCATAAAATTGACGTAATTATCTCCTTAAGAGTCGTCTTAGAATTTATTACTCTATTTATTAAACGGAATCCATAATTAAACAGAATGCAACCGTTATTTAGAGATAGCAATCAAATACTATTACAGATATAAAACGTGATATATAATAAATAACAATAATTCGTGAGATTAGTCGAAAGGATAACTAATTCCACGGGTGGGTGAATTAGTACAATATGAACAAAAATTATAACAATAATTATCACCTCACTAGCTCAGAAAGTCCGCATTTATTCGTTATAGTAACATTATATAGACAGATCGACTGCACTTTATTCACAAGAGAGCAAAGTCTTTTTTTGCCGTTAGCTGGGTTTGATATAATTTTAAATGATGATTTTGAAGATAAATGATTTATACTAATTTGGAGTAATTTTGAATGTTTTAGTTAGTATTTTCCTCATCTTTCGCTAGCTCCGGTCCCAATATAACTAACTTTGCTCGCTTTTATAACACACACACGAGTTAAACACTCATTGACAGTTAGTTTCAAAAGCTCATATCGCGTAATCTTCGCAGTAGGTAAGTATATTAGTGTGTGGCTGAAGGAAATTTTACAAAAAATAATTACATGGTTATAATAAGTACGAGTATAATTACAAAAGGTCTTAGTTAATGATTATGCTAGTAATTACTATGGTTGGATTAATTCTTCGTCTGTATAGTGTAGTTCTTACTCTTTGTATAGGTACTTACCGTATAGGTCTTAAATTACAGATACAGCTTTTCATCTCGTACATAACACTAAAGTGGCATGTTAAAAAAATAGGTACCTACAATCTACATAACAGTATAAGTGCGGGCCAATGTTATCGAAGTATGGTACAGCCTTTCAAGGTTTATTTTAAATGTTTAGCCCTTCACTATGTGTCGGTCATCTTAGTTTAACTAATTACATGCATATTACATGCATTCGTTAAAATATACAATGTGTGACCTTCTAGTTATGTACCTATTTATGTGTAGGTATGATGGTTACGTGTTTAGATAAATGTACAGGGTCAGGAACATTTTAGATACAATTCCTACGACTGAAAAATTCGCTGTTGCCATATTTGATAAAAAAAGAAAGAACATCGCAAATCGTCACTATACTTACGTAAATAACGTATCTACTTAACAAAGATCATATCACTTACTTATACCTTTCCAAGGCGTGATACATATCATATTGCATAAAAACAAACATAATAAATGTTGACATAACATTATTATATTAGCATCACATACATACTGCTCAGAATATACAATAAATTCACAGACATATTTATTTTATTTGTTTATTTTAGGGTTAACAAACAACTGTACAGAAAATCTTGCAAAAAATGTTACAATTGATTTACTGCAGATTGGAGAAATTTTAAATTTGCGATCAAGGGAGATACCAAAAGTCTTTAATTTGACTAGATACTGGTATGCTCATGACGTAACTTCATATATATGTAATAATATGAAGCTATACTTATAGTATTACTATTAACCTAGGCTATTCATTAATGTTTTTATTTTAGCCTTCGACTTCATGTACGATTATATGATTTGTATGCATAATTTTGACACGCAATCAACTTTGTATAAAGCAAGACGAATTGATTACTTAGATTGAATTGTCAAGATTGTTCATCATCAATTTCAAGGAAGAGGAAAACATAGTTATTAAGAATATAATTTAAAAAATCCTTAAACTTTTTGTGAAGTTAACATTTAAGTATCTACAGCCTATCCACGTAAAATTAAACTGTTGATTAATCATATATTTGTAGGCATATGTTGGTCTGGCACTCCCTTAGTGCCCTTTGCTCCCTGTAGGTCTCAAAAAGTTAAGTAAAGTATGTTTTGAAAGCATTCTATTTCTATTAATTGTTATGTTCGTAATACTTTTTTTCTACCGCTTGTTAATATCCAATTTAGCTTGAATTTGGCATGCTTATGAGCAATAGATGAAAATGCAATATTATGACGACATCGAGATAATTGGATAATGCAGATTTTCTTCACTTTCCACCTGTCTCGACTTCAATAAAATCCGGGCAACCTGTTAACATACAGCACGTTAAGTAAAAAATATAACGGGTACCTAGACAAAATAACTTACGTTATGTGGCTTTATGAAATATATATTAAATTACATCTAGATCTAGCGAATGCATCACTATTACGGAGACATATTCGTTGTTTGCTGTAGTTTGCGTGTTTTATGCAAGACTCGCATGCTTTACATTGATTATTAGGTACGTCTGATGCCAATGTACATCCGCACTCCTAGTCACTCGCTTGATCGAGACGCACCTGTGCAGAATTCATTAAAACCGCTGCTTGGTTAGTTTTCTTTGATTACCTTTGCAATGTGGGTCATTAAACAACTAGATCGCAACTTTTGTCCCTATTTCATCATAAGGCTATAAATATTTAATATGTTTACTTGTTTGCATTTATCTAGTAGAATACTTTACAACCGAGAATTATAAATATTCTATTAAGTAGTACCGATGGCATACTAGGCTTTTGGGTTGAGTTTGGTATACTTAGTGTTATAGATCTCTTGGCCAAAAAGTAAGTAAGTTACTATACTAAATATAGCATTTTCCTCTTTTCAGTGCGCACAAGTGGCCACCAATGTTGTCGAACAGAAGCACACCGTGTCGAGGGCGAAGCGGAGCCGCGCGCTCGGCAGCCGCGCTTTCCGAGGCAGCACTGTCTGGCTGACAGGGCTCAGCGGGGCTGGCAAAACCACCATTGCCTTCGCGCTTGAAGCCTACTTGGTGTCTAAAGGTTTGTTTTTTTCTAAACAGCTAGGGCATCCCAAAATAACCTGGGACGGGTATTCTTCAAAACCATGAGATATTACTTTTAACCCATAATTTGGCAGAAAATGGCGATGGTCGTGGGTTCTAGCCTCCATGATCAATGATCATCGGTAGCTTACATGATTCTGTCCAAGAAAAAATATAAAAAGATGGTCCTTAGGTTATGTTCGTCAGGGCGAACATTATACAATTAAGGGTTAACGGCTTTCTAGCCTGTCTAATAGGGGGTTTTTAGGTCGAATCCTGGTGTATTATTACCAGGATGCGACCCCATTATTCATTTTTGTGTTTACCACAAAGTTATAGAAGTATCTAAGACGCCATTTAGTACTTACACTTACAACATAAGCCTTATTGAGCTTACCGTCGAACTATTAGGTCGATGTATGCAAGATTAGCACAAGATATTTATTTAATTCTTAGCTTTTTCTCTTTTTAAAGATTTTATAAATCAATTATCAGTGATTCACTGTGTCCGCCACAATGTAATGCCGCAAAATTGTAGAATCAACATACTTACCTGATAATGAAGACCATTTAGTCCAATAATGTCTACAAGAATGTTTTGTAAACTAAACTAGATTGGATTAAGTCCGAACAAAGACGATTGTAAAACCGACTTTTCTTATCACAGCTCAATAGGGAAACATGTCAAAGTGATATGTTTATTTGAGCACAATGACCGAATCCCTGTATAAACTTGAGTCAGATAAGCACAACATATACATAGATATTTTATCTAATTATGTAGTCATAATATCGTTTATTGTTCAGTCTGAACCTTTAATGAAAACGTACATTTTTGATTTAGGTAGTACAAAAGCTATAATTAAGGTTTTCCTAAATTGAAAATATTTATCCATATTACATACACTTACGACAGGGTGACGAGGACCTGCGGCGTGTATAATAGTAATGTTACTACTTAGTAATCGCAGCAATACAAAATATTTAATAAAAAATAATTTGATTTGTTCTTAGTTGTATAGTTAAGTTTGCCAAATTTATTGGCTGATATTATACGTCTTATTTTAAGAACAATACACACCCGGTTTATTGGTTACTTAAAGTAATTTATTTTGTAAAAAATAAAATACGAGCAGCATATTTTTTTTGGTGTACCATAATCATTTTATAGTACCTATTAGTTAACAATTGCCACAAAAGATCTTGTCAATAAGGGTGACAACATCTTTCGTGGTTGTGTAAATGTGTAAGCCAGTGCGGAAGCGCAATAGTAAGGTAAACGTCCGAGTGCCCGACTGCGTCCCAATGGATCCCACTTTCCTTGTTAAGTAATTGTCAATAGAGGCGACAGAAGGGTGTCATCCAATGGGCATTCGCGTGTCGAGCACTGTTACGTTTACCTTACCCACAATATAATATTTTATGGTACGGTTGGAAACTAGTTATAATACACAATTATATTACATTCACAGGTATCCCAACGTACGCGCTAGACGGTGACAACATCCGCACAGGGCTGAACAAGAACCTCGGGTTCTCAAAGCAGGATCGCGAAGAGAATATCAGGCGAGTCGCCGAAGTGGCCAAGTTATTTGCAGACAGCGGTCATATCTGTCTGTGCAGCTTCGTATCGCCGTTTGCGGAGGTAATACGAACACTTAAACAATAAGTACCCGTACCATGAGTTGTGACATTACGGTTTTCGATAACGAGTATCGAGTTTACTATCTATGCATCTCGCTTGTATGTACTATTTTAGTGCGAACGAGATGCACAGATAGTAAACTCGATACTCGTTATCAAAAACCGTAATGTCACAACTCATGGTACAGGTACCGTTTCTAAAAAAAACACTATAGCTGCTAAAAAATTAAGCGTCAATTTTTTTTTCTACTTTAATCAAATCTTTTTTTCCACTATTTTTATTACTCCTTTTAGAATGTAGCAACTTTAAATGGTTAGCCTGCCATGAGAACATTTTTCCTTTTTTGCCGAAATAATACTGACTACAACACTTTTCTTTTTTTTCTTACCTTAAATAAAACTCACTGACAGTAAGCTGTACTGCTATAATTAGGCGCCGGTATAATAAAGCCCACTATTACCCCGCCTATCGATGTACAGGCAGCGTCATATAGTTCGTAGCATTCAAAGTACTCAAATAGTTCGGTACACCATACTAATTCTATGGTGTACCGAACTTTTTGACTACTTTGGATGCTACCAACTATATGACGCTGACTGTACCTACTTTACTGGCAGTGAACGCGTTCAACAAGAACAGTAGCGATACAAAATATTTACTATATTATTCTACACTTACACACACCTATACTTATTAATTAAACTATTGGAATTGTTTGGTTATTACATGAGTTTCATTTTTTTTTTGCGTACAGGATCGAGAAGTAGCGCGTCGTACACATACCGACTCTGGTTTCCCATTCTTCGAAGTTTTCATCGACACACCGTTGTCGGTCTGTGAACAAAGAGACACCAAGGGGCTCTATAAGAAAGCCAGAGATGGACAGATCAAGGTAAACGCTTCGCATTTGCATTAGTAACTGCTTGTAATGTAAATGTGTTTGATGAAATAATAACGTAATAAAATGACTTAATATATACTGATATTTATTATCTCGTCATGGTTAATCGTGACTGGGCAGATGTAGCTCTAAACCGGGACGAATGGAGGAAGAGGTCTCCCACCTTTGCCCAGCAGTGGGACACTAGGCTCACAATAATATGATTAATCATTTGAAGGGGTATCAAAAACCGCGTTACTAACATTTTTGTACGTTAGATAAGAGCTATTGACTAACTAAACAACTACCTACTTACACCATCTGTCCAAATATCACGTCATGAAAAAAATATATTTTTACATAACTTTACTTGATTAGAATTCGACTTAAAAAAAAAGTTGTTTTAGGCTACATTGTTATATTAACACTTAAAAATAACATAATTACACTTAGTAAAGTTAAGTAACTACATATTCTTTATTGCTCCAAAGAGCAAAATAAACAGGACTTAAATCGTACAGAATTCGAATAACATGGCGACCCTTGTATGCGTAGCACAAGAGAGGCGCGTCAGTATGTGGAACCGAGATAGACTACCCATCCCTCTTTAAATAGTATAACTAGAAAAGGACGGGTTGTATATATCGCCGCGAGATACTCCCCCTTGTGCTAGGCCTTCTGGTCGCCATAAGGGCCTTCGCCACGACGACTTTTTGCAGCGATGCAATCGCGATACAACCGCGCGTTCGAATCGATACCGTCGCGATGCGGTCGCTGGCTGTGTACCCTCGCCCACGAACCACGATGCAGTCGCGATGCAAACGCGATACAGTCGCGCTTCTGTCGCGATGCAAACGCAGTTGCTCTGTTCTCCACTCACGCGCCCCCCCACCTTCTTCCCCCGACGTCGTGCAACACGATCGCGCGTTTGCATCGACGCAGTCGCGATGCAGTAGCGCTTTAGTAGCGCGTTTCAAATGCGACTAAAACGCGTTAGCAGCGATGCAGTCGCGCGTTTCCGAAACGCGCGATTGCATCGCTACAAAAAGTCGCCGTGGGCGCCCGGCCTAAATATCATTATCTAATTATACCATAGTACCAATGAATTCATTTCAGCCGTATGCAGTCCACTGCTGCACATAGGGCCCCCCACAAATATGACTTGTATCATCTTGGCGGCAGTTGCCATAGTCGCCACGCGGGTTGGCGACCGCAGTAATTGTAGATTATGTTTCGACGAACGCTGCTGCTGGTCCGTAGGATTTTTCCCATTGTCGCCTCTTACGACACCCGAGGGAGGAGATGGGGTGGTGCTATTCTAGTCAGCCGGCATCACACGCCAAACCACCACTACCACCAATGAATATCACGTTCTAATTAGTTCGTTTCTGGTTCCAGGGCTTTACAGGCATCACCCAAGAGTACGAGCGGCCCGAGGCACCCGAGCTAGTTGTAGAGACAGTGGGCAAGTCTATCGAAGAGTCTACCATGCAAGTCGTGCGGCTGTTGGAGACGAATGTAAATATAATATCAACTTTTATAGTATGTAACATCTGAAATGTCCTGCAAGGTTGACCGTGTTGGTTATAAATGAGGCGGGAAGAATATAAATATATTTATTTCGGGTGGACTCACCCGATGACCACGAACGCTGCTGAAGGGTTCGAAACGTTGGGATGAAGTTTAAATTAGTATACGCGATATAATCCGTTTTAGTTGTTTTATTTCGTGTTACAACATATGTACATATTAATTGCATTTTTTGTCATAGTCATATAAAAAAAAACCTTACCTTACCCTGCAGAATTAATTATAAATTAAAGATGACTTTATCGCTTTAAGGTATTCTACCTAACTTAGGCTAGGTATTGTTCGCATTGCCAGAACGTCCGAAAAATCTAGATAACACTAGTCTCGTATAATTTATATTTGCGAAAAGTTTAAATCTGAGTTACTACGTAGGTTTTAAATTAGTAAAATGGAAAATGTGTACCTATAATTTATAATGATTTAATTAATTTTCACCGGCTCTGTAAATAATATCTCTGACTAATTGAATTGCTAAATATGAGTACGTTCAACTGCCATAAAGCTAAAACACATGCAAGGGTGATTATTCGGGCGTTTCAACCGTTCTTATTACTCTGTCCAGATTTCTGTAGAAATGACCACACAGTTTGGTGTTATTTTTGTTTTACTGGTAGATAGCTGGGCTGGCTAAAGGACAACCAAAACCTACTTAATATAATGCAGGCACTTCTAAAGAAATCTGGACAGAGTAAGAATAACGGTTCAAAAGCCCGAATAATTACCCGCAAACTACATGATTTCTACAAGTCATTTTAAGTATATTTTCTTGTAACTTGCAGGGTATAATACCAAGTTTCGAAGGAAACCAGCTCGGCGTCGAAGAGCTGTTCATATACGGGAACAGGTTGACAAGCGCTATCGAGGAGGCGGCCAGTCTGCCGTCAATCGAAATTACGACTTTGGACCTTATGTGGGTGCAGGTAAGACTGAAATCTTTTGAATTTATCGATTTCGTTGACTTGATTCAAGAAATAGAACTACATAATTAACTAAAATTGGTTCTATATTTCTGGATCTTTACGATGACTAATTTGTTAGCACATAGGTAAGTGTGCTCATAGTTTTACAAAATATCTAAGAATAGAAATAAATAATAATAAAACGTTATTAACTCTCTTTAAGGTACTCTCGGAAGGATGGGCATATCCTCTCAAAGGATTCATGCGGGAACATGAATATCTTCAAGTAAGTTTATTATTTTCGCAAATATTTAATTTTCATCGATTTCATTTGACTGTTTCGATTTTGTATACACACCCCATGTGTAATGTGACACATTAAAAATAAAATGGTAATAGCTCTTCCTAAGCGCTTCATCTACGCATTTCAACTATTTTTCATTTAAATTGATATCTTGTAACATATATGTAGAGCTAAGTTTAAACTACGGGTGCCAACTCTCTTTGACGTCCGTACGTAAAAATAGTTGTAAAATCCCAAGATCTCTTGACTATATTATTTAAACGTGGTTTTTATTCCAGGCGCTAAACTTCAACTGTCTCACTCTCGCCGACGGCTCAGTTGTTAACCAATCAGTGCCTGTGGTGCTACCGGTGTCTACCGAAATCAAAGATAATCTGTCCGGCGCCGAGGCCATAGCACTCGTGTATGGCGGCAAGCCGGTGGCCATATTACGCGCGCCGGAATTCTACCCACATAGGAAGGAGTATAGGTGCGGGAAGCAGTTCACTATAAATCACACTGGACATCCTTATATTAAGGTAAAGTAATGAAGTAAGCTAGAAGTTGTAAATTAGTTTAACTATCTAACTTGGCGACGGGAACCTCGATTCAATTTATATGTACAGGTAATATTATTATTAGTCTTTGGGTATTTGGTCGGTTAGCCACAAAACTGACGATCAATGTCAAACACCATACGTTTAGACACAAAGCGTTCAGCCCCGATGACACAACATATGCGATCTTATTAAACCTTCTCCAATGCCAGTGACACAAAGTATGTTTAATTTTTTTTTTTTTTTTATGAGATTGGCGGCAAACGAGCAGACGGATTGCCTGGTGTTAAGCAATTACCGTCGCCCATGGGCACTCGCAACACCAGGGGAGTCACAAGCGCGTTGCCGGCCTTTAAGGGGGGTTGGAGCTCTGGGAACCTTACTCACCATCAGGAACACAACACTACATACCTGAAAGGTGGCAGTGTTATTATGGCTGTGGTCTTCTGTAAGGAGGAGGTACTTCCCCAGTTGGGCTGCCCCGATTCAAGCGTGATGGTCAACGCTGTGCCCTACCTCTCATTGTTGGACGTAGTTTAAGGACATACCCGGGTCCAAAAATGATCGAACTCCTATGTTAGTGACACGTATTTGTGTTTAAAAAATTCGTTTTCTTATGCCGATATCACGTGTTAAAATTACCGGCCAATGCCGGCTACACAACAGTTGTTTTAAAAACGTTCGTATTCCTATACCACTGGCATAGGAGTAAGAACTTGACTTATGACAGTGGCGTAAGAATAAAAAAATCGTATAATGCCGGTGACATGCTCTGAGTGATCGAGATAATTCAACCAGCACAAGAATTTAGCAAAACAGTCCGGTTTGCGAACGTGTTAAACATACATTAGGTTATGCTTTAAGGTACTTACAACTTAGAAAGTTGTCTTTTAATTACTGCTTTTCCAGAATTGAATGCACTTTGTTATTTGATGAATTATTCACTGTTTATATTGGCAGATGATTGCGGAGTCCGGTGACTGGCTGGTGGGCGGCAACATCGAGGTGTTCGAGCGAGTGCTCTGGCGCGACGGCCTCGACTCGTACCGGCTCACGCCCAACGAGCTGCGCTCCAAGTTCCGGGAGCTTGGCGCCGACGCTGTGTTCGCATTCCAGGTAATGTACAGTCACCGGCAATATGATCCAATATCAATACCACCTTAAGTCAAGACCAGGTGCTCTCAGATATTTTTGCGATCTTGTTTTCGTATGATATTATTGCCGGTGACTACGGTCGGTGAAATTCCAGTTTGCACGGACTCATTTACATCCTACTAATATTTTAACCGCGAAGCCTGTATGTATGGATGTTTGTTACTCTTTCATGCAAAAACTATTGAATCGAATTCGATTCTAACTTATACATCATAATAACACATAACTATACTATAATTTACAACGATATTGTATAAATTTCCCACATTGAAAATACATAGGCTAATCAAAGTCATACAAATTTGGCGCAGACGAAGTCGCAGGCAGAAGCTAGTTGTTTTATAATATCACATATTAGGCACTGATCTAATACTACAAGAATGGGGCCCCAGTTATTACGTTTTCGTGGGTGCATATAAGCGCAGTAGGCATTTCTTTATCTTTATCTTACAAAAACTTATGAACTGCTGATATTATGATAAATACATATATCGTATAACGTAAAAATATATATTATGTTTGTCTACAGTTACGTAACCCAATTCATAATGGGCACGCGCTTCTGATGCAAGACACACAGCGTCAGCTAGTCGAGAGGGGATACAAGAAGCCGGTGCTGTTGCTTCATCCGTTGGGTATGTATATGTATAAATATTGCGCGCGTTGGCAGTTGATAAAGGGTTATCATATCACTACTCCAACGTTTAAATCAGGAGTCGATCAACGGATACTTCTCTAAGAGTTTCAATATTCTACGCTCCTCTCCTAGCACCGAGGCAGGCACAAAGCTGTGACGGCATTTTATAGTGGTCATGCGTTCAAGCTTTCTTGAAACTCGATTGTTTTAATGAATTCTGGTCAAGAAAAAAAATGCAAAAAAACGACGTCATTTTTACATTGCAATTGTCAACTTGCTCTATGAAGGATTAATTTACTAATTTCTAAATGTCTTCATTTAGGTGGATGGACAAAAGACGACGATGTGCCGCTTGAGACCCGTATCAACCAGCACAAGGCAGTGCTCAGTGAGGGCGTTTTGGACCCACAGTCCACCATTCTAGCTATCTTCCCCTCGCCTATGATGTACGCCGGACCTACTGAGGTATAAACGAAAATAATACTATACGCGCAGATTTGCTCTACAAATACTGACCATATATTTAGTACATAACACAAACAACCGGTCAGATCTTAACCATATTACACATACCACAGGTCAGACATTAATCAGACGTGAATGATGCCTCGGTATTGTAAACGTCCATGGGCTGCGGTGACCGCCTATCATCAAGTGGGCCGCATGCTTGTTTGCCACCTTTGTGGTATAAAAAAAATCATAGAACCACCAGCTTTTAAATAAAAAAAATAATACAGTTCTGTGGTAGCACACATAATAAAATAATATAAAATGCAGTCGAATAGAATTCCCTCATCTTTTTTAACCAACTCAAAAGATGGTTAAAAACTAAAATAATCGAAGCACTATTATGAAAAGAAATATTTAATAAAACAAATATATCGTATACCTATGTTACACACTACACTCGCTCACTTATAATTATACTACATAAGGCGGATCGCTAGTACTACTAAAAAAACTAAAGAAATACGACGATATGTAACCTTTCGCAGGTGCAATGGCACGCGAAGTGCCGCATGAACGCCGGCGCCAACCACTACATAGTGGGGCGCGACCCGGCCGGCCTGCCGCACCCGGCCGGCGGCGGCGACCTGTACGACCCGCGCTACGGCGCCACCGTGCTCAAGATGGCGCCCGGCCTCAACGATCTCGAGGTACGGCAAGAACTCCTCCTTCCTGGACATGTCGTGTTTTATTGAACCACCATTATCCTCGTAAGGCCGATGAAATTTTATCGTTTTTTGATTTAACCCTTTATAAGGCAGAGGCGATATATCGACCACATATGCTCACTTGGAAATTCAACCATACTGTCTTACTATTATGGCACAATGTCGCTTGTACTTGTTGGAAATTTAACTTGCTCTTAAAATAGGCTTTGAAATGTAGGCTTCCGATAGCTGCAACGAATTCTGCGATACCATGTCTCAGTCAATGGGGCCTTATAAAGGGTTAATAACTTCTCTTGTTTCCATAAGAGTTCAAATCTCGAATTTAATTTGTTGTACAAGTACAAATCAATTTCGAGTTTTGAACTCTATGAAACAAGAGAAGGTTTTAAATAACACTCTAAAATCTCCTCGGCCTTACGAGGCTATCTCTATGTAAGCCCTATGAAGGTAGAGGCGGTTTAGCGACAACAAATAATTACTTAAAATCTGAGTTTATCTATGTAAGATTCCTTTAAAGTTATTATACAGTGCATTAACAACTCCTAACCATGGTCTTCTTAAGGGTTAACGAATGAGTGTTTTCTATTTGTAGTAAAACAGACAACCCAACTATGGGACTGTTTAAGTCCTGGTAATTTTTGTTTTTGCATTAACATTCCGAAAACGACTTAAGTAGATGGTATTTTATAGTAAAGTTATTAAAATTAGCACGCAAGTGCATGTTTAAAAAACATGCTCGTATATACACCCCAATCATATAGAGACCTTGCCAATAATTATTTGAATACCTAGATTATCCCGTTCCGCGTGGCGGCGTATGACACGTCCGTGGGCAAGATGGCGTTCTTCGATCCCACTCGAAAGGAGGATTTCGACTTTATCTCTGGAACTAGAATGAGAGGTAAGCTTCATTAGTGTATACTAACAGATTAGGGTCTACGCCGACGACGCTGATTTGACAAAAGCCGGGCGTGAAAACTGTATGTCCACAGAAAGAGCGAAACAAATATAATTCGACTCTCAGCGCCTCGGCCGACGTTTGTCGCTCTTACTGTATGGACATACGGGTTATGACTGGCTTTAGCAAATGCATATCTAGTTTTAGCAAAATTAACATATTCATTCAAGCGGTTGCTGTTTCATTTAATAGGTTAATTTTCTGATGTTTAACTTGTATACCTGGAGGTGGACTTAGGAGTTACATTTATTCCGATTAAACTCATTTATTTACAATTTCTTTCAACAGGTCTTGCAAAGTCGGGAAAGGAACCGCCCAAGGGCTTCATGGCCCCTTCAGCATGGAGGGTTCTCGCCGAATATTATCAGTCGCTCAAAGCTAAAATGGACACCAACTAACTTAATCCGCCCTATTTGTTAGTCATAGAAATATCGAAATTTTGACCAAAAGTATGAAACTAATCAAGAGCTCAAGCTCATTATCAATCAGTTGTTAGTAATTATCTATCCGTTAAGCATGTAACGCAACGAATGATGAGAAAACCTATCTTTCAAATAGCATCTGCACAACGTTTAAAGGCGACTAATAGTGATAACAATAATTTTTAATAGGAATAAACCCTTTGACACTTTTCGTAATCATCTTCAGTTAAGCGATTAATAAGTTAAAAAAAAACTCAGCGTTAAGGAGTGAGTTATTATAAAATGGTCCAAATAGCCAGGGCTACTTAGCGCATGTAATAAAAAATCGGCGGGTATGAGGCGTCTTCAAAAGCGCTACAAATAATGTCACACATGTAATTTTAGTAATGAAGTAGAAATCTTAACACAGCTACATTCCTAGAAATAAAAATTACAACCTATAACCTTTTCCACGCCAAATACTGATATATCAGCACTTCAGCTCTAACGCAAAAGACTGATATATGTGTATATATGTGTCACGAACCACAGAGAAAAATAGACTTACATTGAGTATAAAGTTCAACTTCACTTTTGACATTTCCGTGACGTGGCATCTAAGCGTTTAGCGTTTGACATGGCGTTGAAAAGGTTAAGCTAGGTATATTATATGCAATACAATTCAATTATGGTGTTTGTTTTTTGCAATAAGTTGTTTCTAAGATATAATAATAATAAATATTGAGCCGTTAGATATAGTTATGAATTCCAATCATATTTCTTCCAGATGAATCAAGATATGTACTTGTATTATTTTATATGTACTTAAGTGACTTAAGTATTCCAGTGTTATGTTTTTAAATTATTCTTGCTGTTTTTTTAATGATGTGCATTTACATTATATTTTATTCTTTGACTTCTACTCTTTACATTCCGTAAAGCAATTTCTTTTCAAGGTAAAATTATTTAACTTTATTTTATTCCTGACATAAATTATGTATACTTTAAAATGCTTATATTTATATGAAGTACTCTTAAAGTACGATTATACTTTTATTTATATTTTCAAGTCAACTAAATTATTTAAAGTATATAATTTCTTAATTATTAAAATTAAGAATAGCTATTTTATTGTTTGACGAAACGTTAATGTTAAATTTGTAAGATTTTATTATGTAATAAATAGATTAATTTAATATGGTGCTGTAAAACCTTTTAAATATATGAGTTAAATGTACCAGTGTCAGTATTCATTATCCCTAATAGAATTGTCTACTTGAATTTTTTTGGAAATGTTTTTTGCAATCGGTCATGTTTTTTGTGAGGATCGAATGTTTGTATCTGACCAATTACGTAAAAGTAGGTATATACAACGGTGAAAAGGAATTAAAATTAAAGTTTGTGGTTCCGGCCTAACCATCAAAACGCCTCTAACATAATCATATGGCGATATGACGTCACAACATGATATTAAGAGATAAGAGATCTTTATTTGCAACCCAAAATACATAAATATGTACATGGACCCTGATAGTGTGTAGCAACATAGGTGTTAGTGTAAAAAAAAACATTTGAGCATTAACATTATTACAAACATTATACAAATCAAGGTAATAACTTCTGTAATTTTCACATTTAACTGTTTTTAGGTTTACTAGTTTTTATAAAGTATTATCCTCTAACCCTTGCTAATGTATGGAAAATTATTAATCTCATCACTTATGGGCCCCGAACGCTGCCCGCCGGATTTGGGGAGGTTTAACACTATAATCGCTACGCTTAGCAGGCGAGTTGGCGGCATAAGCATGTTCTACCGTCCTAAAAGGACGCTGCTGCCTGTCTTCCGTTAGTTCCTGTAGTCCTAATACTTGGTATTGGTATGATATAAGGTAATGCATTGCATGTAATGCACCGTCACATCAGCTCGGTCAAGTCCACGGTCACGTCAGTCAGAAATAAATGGTTCTGTACATCGGTGCATTACCTGTAATACACGGACGTATCGATTCATGTCAGTAGACTAAGCGAGGGACAGTGGAAGTTAGGTCTAAATGTATCCTTGGGCCAGATTAAGTGTTAACATATGTTCGTAGATTTGACAACCGTTTCCACAAATCGATTTTAATTATATTTAGGGGGAAATTCTACCGACTAAGATACGAGTGTATTCATAAGTAATGATTGCGTAGACAACAATTTTAGTAGTGGGCTAGTACGTAAGTAACTAGCAGCACATTAAAATATTAGACTTGATAAATAATGCCACCAATGGTCGGCTTTTTGTCGTAACTAATTTACATCATCATTAAATCAGTGACGTTAAATACGCCCAACAATCCCCATTTCGGGTAATGGCCTAAATGATAAGCTGATAACACTAATGAACCAATGTCTAATATTATGAGAAAACAATATGATAGCTTATCTTCATGTATGAATAGTTGAATCAGTCATTTTTTTGTACATTCATTTTATCATTTCAGTAGTTTGATGTTTTATATATTTTATGGCTCTCACTATTGCTTTTACCCCTAAAAATCACGCGATTCCGAAATTAATGCTTAATGGTTTTCTAAATTCTATAAGTTATTTTACCGTCCTGACTGTTTCTGGAACTGGCTATGTGTAAACGGTAGAATGCCACAAGCGGCTCTACCTCCGGAGTACCTAACTCCGGATTTATAGCTTGGTCTTTCGCTGGTTATGTTTAAGAAACTCCTTAAAGAGTAAATAGGTATTATTTTTTCTATTCACTAAACAAAAAATTTACTAGCCGAATTTTATTTTATGTTTGACCCCAGGCTTCCATGAAAGTAAGCTAGAATAACTTCAAGGGGGAAAACTAGGTCTTACTCGCATTTCACCGAAAATTAGCGACTGGTAAATTTTAAATGCATGATATTTCGCATGTTAGAGCTTTACATTGCGATACTCGGTGGTCCTAGCAGCAGCAGAAGTGCATAAGCATCTCGTGTAGGTTCTGTTGCTGACTGTACAAGCCCAGGTTCAAACCTGCAACATGATTGAAAGCCCATAAAAATGACGTAATTTGTAAAGCGATTATCAGTATTTACCTACTCGTATTGTGTTATCCATGCCAGTACGATATAATTATAATTACCATAAACATCACTTTATTGCCAAGCGATTATCAAACTTAGAGCGATATAGATAAAGACAGTTGTTTACCAATAC
This sequence comes from Grapholita molesta, assembly GCA_022674325.2. NCBI lineage: Eukaryota > Metazoa > Arthropoda > Insecta > Lepidoptera > Tortricidae > Grapholita > Grapholita molesta. The sequence goes on from CP053126.2 coordinate 9,979,667, forward strand.
CAAGGTCAAGTACATCGAGTTCAGTTCAATTCAGTGTGGCCCGAGTTTTGATAAGGTCCGGACGTAGCCATGGCTGCGTTGGTGTGTCTTAAACGTGTTTTGAGTCAACGTGTTAGTAAAAGTGGTTTGAGATGCATTTCACACTATCCTATTGATGAACATGTGTTTGGATTATCTAGTGAGCAACAGCAGGTATGTAAATAAGATATAGACTAGAAAATTATTTTACAACAATTAGTATTTATGGTTTCGAAGTTTCAACGATCTTAGTGTAAATTTATCTCTACTGCATAGCATATAAACGGTTTTGTGTCTTAACAAAGCATGTAATATATGTGACTTTAATATTAGATTAAGATGATATTTGCATATTAAAAAGTGCTTATTGATAGGGATTATGGGCTTACTTACTTGAAAAAATGGAATTGCTATTAAAAGTAGGTACCTACCTATAAATTAAATGCTAAGGTGCTTGACGCTGTAGGTTTCTGTCTGGATCGGTTGTCAGCAGAAGGTTCAGGCAATTAGGCGTGTGACTCGCAACATCCGGAATACGGGTTGGTTGGTCGACTGGCTGAGATCCAGCGATAACGCAAACTTGCGCGCCTCTCTACCTGCATGGTCAGTGAACTGATACGGGCACAGCCACTCTTCGTGATGAGAATTAAAGTGCCCCAGAAAAACCAATTGTGCACTCGGGTACCTCCTGGTTGTCTCCTGGTCGCCGCTGTGCGAACGAACGATACACCACGGCGTAAACAATTTGTTCAATACCGAGGTCCACCAGTAGTCATAAAATGGAAAGGTTAGGCCCCTCAAGGTTACGGAGATGCCGATAGCAGATGTCATCACGAATATACACGCACACACCAGCTTTCTGCACAAAAGTGTGCTCTAGGACATATCCTGGGTAGTGCAGGTACGACTCGTCTATGGGACATCAGATCTGCGTCTCGGTGAGGAAGAGCAAGTGGGGCTTCTCAGTCTCGAGATGGTGGTGGACTGGCACGAGATTGGAATGCAAGCCTCGGATATTAAAAAGGTGCACTTTGAAAGAGAGGATGTGCTTCCGCTGTAAACACTTGCTCTTATTTCTAACCTTTGCCATTTTGAAGAAGCGAATAGGCAGGGAAGACGGCAGTTGAACAGGTGCAAACCAGCAGCACACAAAAAGTCAGCTACACTGTAGAAGCCTGATCTGGAGACTGCGGGGACGCCCGAACTCCCCCGAAGACGGCCGTCAGGTCCTCTCTCCGGTCGCAAACCGGCTCTACAGCGCATCTCCGGGATTTTTCACAGTTGGCAGGGCAGCCTTTCGGGGTTAGCTAAGTCCCTACTTGGGCCCCCAACTACCTGCGGTCGGCCAGCGGATAGCCGTGATTCGGATCCCGCTACCCTCTGCGACCAGGCATCCGGTGCAACAAACTGATGGCACTGAAACCGGTTTGCAAGCAAAGCAATACCGTTCAGACCCGCCTTCCCAAAATGGCTACTACTGCCTACATGCCGGAACACGAATCGAAGATCATTTGGCGACATGGCTTAGACAGCAGGGTGGTGACAAGTGACAAGCCGCGGCTATAAAACCTACCACCAGAGAGTGCTGGCCATTTGGCGCTACCCAAGGGACACGGGTATCTAGAGCTAAAGCCCACGGACGCGACAACAGCTTGATCCCCCAAAATAGATTATTATATTTTTATTGAGCTGTTGAATAATAGGCAGTTCTCAGAGGTGGCGTTTTTACGTGTCCGTGGCTATATTTGCGTGAATTTTTGGCCCAATATTTTTGAAAAAATTCATACACATATTTCAGCGTCTGTTATATCTCGACAATTAATAAAATATTCCATAACACCATGTTCAATATTATAAAAAAAATAAAAAGTGCAGAAATTGACGTACAGTGGGCGTGTCCCGCACCCAAATTTGTTGAAACAAAAAATTATAATTCAAGTTGGGGATGTTGTATTAATTTTTAATATTGGTTCACATATTCTTAATTAGTTTAGTTCTACTATAAATTCACTGAACATAATATATGAATTACCCTTATTAAATAAAAACATATTTTCGCCATGTCCCGCGCCAACGCTTGATTTCGCTGGAGTTTACAAAACTTGGCGGTATCGCACAAAGCAATATACCAGGAACTCAATGCCGCGTCCACAGGTAGCTTCAGTTGCACCGCGTTCACCGACGAGAGCGGACGTAGGCTCACAGTGTAATAGCAGAATTCGCTAAGGTATCTTCATCATTCGGTGGGTTTGGTTTCGTGTTGTGCTTTTCTTAGTGCAACAGTGCCTAAGTCATGCGAAGAAGTATGTGATTTGGTTACCAGTGAGTCTTTTCAATACAATGGTTACTTTTTGTGTAATTGTTCAATAACGATAAAATTTGAATTCAGTGGGTGTGATTTCCGTGGATTCGGTGGGGTTTTAGGCCACCGAAATCAAAAAAGGTGCCACCGTGATCAATCTTGACTATAAAAAGAGGTTAATTGTTTGTTTTTAAATAATTTGTATGTTATAATTGTATTCTAAATAGTTGAATATGTTGTTAGTGTTAACACCAACGTTGTTAGTATACTCGTATATTTAATCGCAACTTTAAAAAAAATTTGGTTATGCTATCTGCGGATATTTTTCCTATCCTAATCAGTTATGATTACCGTTGACCTATATCTATCAAGTTCAGTGCCTTCTGATAAAGATTCTCCTTCTGGATCCTCCTTCTATTATAGAATAGACGCTTAAGGTCATCAAGAATCTTGGAGCCGACTCTTTATTCTTTCAAGTCTTTATAGTTCCGTCTGATGAAATTTTGGGTCCTAAATTACTGTTTAAATTATGAAGTTTAAAGTTCACACTAGCTAAAAGCATACTAGTTTAAAGACACATGATAATGAAGCCCTCTTTCTTTTTAGTTAATCTTCAAAATACCTAGACAATCTCAGAAAAATTTGGCTATAAACTTTCCAGGCATTTTGTATTCAATGATGTTTAGGCTCTGGTTCAAAATTATAAGCCCGGGTTTCATCTTCTTCAAAATTGATGTGCTGTGTTCACCACACCGCTGCTGCTCGATGCGTCGGTGCACGCATTCTCGGCACCCATCTTGTATATAAAAGCTCCAGAAGGCTTGTGTTGCGGATGCGGATGCTCGGCCAGCGATATATTAAGTACAAATAAGCTGTTTCTTTAAAGATAAAGATGTCATTGCGGCCTGGCATCACTAATATAAACAACTTCTAAACCCTACCGCTTGCTGCTACACAACTTCCGGAAATGGCAGCAAATGTAGATCTCATACCTCCAATACAGCCACATGAGGTTAAGAAAATGCTGCAAAAATAGCCTATAGCTATAGCCCCGTAGGTATCCAAGTGGAAGCTTGGAAATGCCTGCAAGAAACTGGTGTGTTGCTACTTTCTAATATCTTCAGTCAGGTGTTGCTCTTTTCCAAAATGAGAGAGGCATGAAGATTGCGCACTATCGTTCCGATTTATAAGGGAAAGGGAAGCAAGAACGAGTGCAACAACTACCGAGGCATCAAGCTCTTAAGCCATACTATGAAGCTTAACGAAAGAGTAATCGACAACCGAATGAGGTCAGAGTGCTCACTATCTAGACATTATTATAGCTTCGTACCTGGTTTATCAACTACCGATCCTAATATGTTTGCTCTGTCCACAATTGCCGAAGAATATCGCTCGAAGAAACAACCGCTGTCCGTTGCGTTCCTGGACATGGAAAAGGCATTTGACCGTGCTCCAAGGGATACTATTTGGTGGAGCCTTCGAAAGAAAAATGTCCCGGAGCAATATGTCTAGACCATTGCTGACATGTATAGGGATGCACGATCAGTGGTCCGGACATCGGTGGGTGAGACCAAAGCAATAGCGGTCAAAACAGGTGTTCATCAGGGCTCAGTACTGAGCCCCTTCCTGTTTTGCTTAGTTTTTGGACTCGCTTACTAAAGAAGCACAAGATTTGGCAAAGTAGACATTTTATATACGCTGACGGTGTATCCATATGCACTGAAAGCCGTACCGAGCTGCAGAAAGCGCTCGCTTCATGGAAGCACCAGTTGCAATCCGAGGGCCTAGTGTTGAGTGTTGCCAAAACACAATTCATGTCCCTGAACGAACCAGATCCACGTGACGACAGTCCGATACCCATCGATGGACAATTAGTCTAAATACCTGGGTGGTATAATGCACATGTCCGGAGACATCGAATGCAATGCAACATTCATCCCCGAATAGCCGCTACATGGCAAAAATGGCGAGAAGTGACTGGTGTGACCTGCGACAAAAATATGCCGGTCAAACTAAAGGGGCTAATCTACTGGGTGTTATAAAAAACGTGATACAAGATTATCAAGCCGGCATCTGGACATGATTTTGAACATCTTTTACTATCGGGTCAAGTTTGTAAAATTAAATAAAAATTGAGCTGTTCAATAGAAAAGGTCAAGTATAAATTGACGAAAATGTATGAGAGAGTTGGTTCTTTTTACAATTTACAATGTTGACTCCGTAGTAAAAATTGTTCCAAATCATGACCAGATGCCGGCTTGATAATCTTGTATCACGTTTTTTATAACACCCGGTATAAGACCATGAGTAGACCAGTTTTAACCTATGGCAGCGAGACGTGGGCGGTGACGCAGAAGTACCTGCGTACCATCTAAGTTGCTGAAATGAAGATGCTGAGGTGGATGTGCGGAGTTACCAGGCTCGATAAAATCTGCAACGAGTAGAGTAGTAGAGAAGCCTGGGCGTACGTGACATCGCCGACAAAATGCAAGAGAGTTAGGCTGCGATTCTTCCGAATTGACTAGTTTGCTTGCTAAAATCAGCTCGTTGAGCTGAAAATATGATACTAAGTATATACTTTATAGTTAATGAGTTTCCAATGCAATATTTTTCTGAATTTAATAAGAAAACTTTATATGGACAAGCATTCTTTGATAAAAACTTAAAGACATAAACACTTTTAAAGTGATTTTAACACCAATTTTGAACTTTTTTATGAATATTGATTTCGGTGGGTGGACTTGATTTCGGTGATTTAAAAAACTAAAATATCTTAAAAACCGTTAAGTCTACAAGGGGGCCTTTCCCGGCAATATTTTTTAAATTTAAGCCTGAATCTAGGATTTAATGTTTCACATTAAAAAAGTAAAAAAAAATTTGTTCCACCGAAGTCACGTAAAACAGCTCGGATCGGAGAATCGCCCTAATGATTGATGTGTGGCGGATTAATTTTTGCCTTTCTACAAGAACCGCAATTTCAAAATCATAGAGTTATGAGTTCAAGTCTCGCTCTAGGAAGTATCTACCTACTTATAATTTTCTTTAATACTTTTTTTCAATAAAATTGTTTTAGTTGCGGCAAACTGTATTTGACTTCGCACAAAAAGAATTAGCACCAAAAGCAGCTGAAATCGATAAGAATAACACATTCCCGGAACTACGGGATTTTTGGAAAAAACTAGGTGCCTTGGGAGTTTTAGGCAAGTTTCATTTATTGTTTCTCTCATAGGGGATGCTACTCAATGGTATGTATTACCTATACTCCTATGTCAAGCTGGTTTTGTCGTTTTTTAGGGTTCCGTAGTCAACTAGGAACCCTTATAGTAGGACGGACGGACGGACAGACATGGCGACATGTCTGTCCGTCCGTCCGTCCGTCCGCGGATAATCTCAGTGACCGTTAACACTACAAAGCTGAAATTTGGTAGTAATATGTATATCAATCACGCCGACAAAGTGCAAAAATAAAAAGTGGGAAAAAATGTTTTCTTAGGGTACCCCCCCTATACGTAAAGTGGGGACTGATTTTTTTTTTTCATTCTAATCCTAACGTGTGATATATTGTTGGATAGGTATTTAAAAATGAATAGGGGTTTACTAACATCATTTTTTGATAATGTCTATATTTTCGGAAATAATTGCTCCAGAAGTAAAAAAAAGTGCGTCCCCCCCCTCTAACTTTTGAACCACACGTTACAAAAATATGAAAAAAATCTCAAAAGTAGAACTTTACATAAACTTTCTAGGAAAATTATTTTGAACTTGATAGGTTCAATAGTTTTTGAAAAAAATCTATATATATAAAAATGAACCCCTATTTCTCTTGGTCACGCTATAACTTGAGAACGGCTTTACCGATTTGGCTAATTTTGGTCTTGAAATATTTGTAGTAGCTCAGGGAAGGTTTGAACGGTGAGAAAGTATGAAAAAAGATCGAGTAATATACTAAAAAACTAAAATATTGTTCCCCCATACAAACTATCAACTCGAAAAAACTGTAAGCGCCGCAGGATTTCATACATCTTACGCGTTTTTGGTAAAATGGTCTCTGCTTATGTATCTTAGGCGTTACTGCGGGCAATTTTGTATTATTGGTACTTTATATTATTCCAGCACTAAAGTCGTTAAGGCGATAGTTTCTTACAAATTGTTAATAAATTAGCCCTTATTCCCTAAGATATGGCTGTCAAAATCTATATTGAATGACAAGTTTTACTTCCTCACTTCAGGCCCGGTACCGCGAAGATCGAAGTTCGTATATATCGAGCATTTCTCTTTTACTCCAATTAAGGCGTTAAGAGAGTGACAGAGATCGTCCGAAATTTACGAATATCGTTGTTTGCTGTAGCGCCGCCGTTTTATGTATAATTTCGCGTTTAGTTTTAACCGTAAATAAGAATCTGCACTAATATTCATCGCCCAATGCGATCGTCCCCTCCGTTGTCTTACTACTTCAGATGGGTACTGAGTGTGAGTGAAGTAGTAAGAGAAATACGAACATTTCCGAGAAAATACGATAGGAAAGGATTATTCACTACATCTCAGCCCCGAGTGTATGTTTTTAACGTAACGAAACGTCACCATCGCGTTAGTTACCCATATTATATCAGTATCACTGACGCATTGGAGACATTTTTTACGTCAAAAGAAACTTACACTAGAGCCTCTGTACTTTAAGCTCGCGCGCATAGTTTACTTAACTTGCCGATAGATGTCGCTGTAGGTGGAACGCTCATAACCTACATGGCGGTTTTAAGATTCTTTCTGAATAATAGGGTCGGAGCATACATGCCCATACATTAGGTTGAAACTGACTGACAAACTTCAAATGACGCTGGCTGGTTATCACTCCATGAGTAAGAAGGGGTTGTAATCCCCTTCTTACTACTCGTGGTGGGACTGAAATTGACAACATTTTTTCGGATTTTCCATGTACAGTTGGGATCTATAACTCTTTCTTTAGTTTTCAGCGTCCTTTGTGGGCCCGTTTTTAGGGTTCTGTACTTAATATTAATATGTCAACAACAATGTATCAAATAGCCCATATTTAACTCTTAAGTGGGAACACTTACTGTGACGGACGAAAAACTACGGAACCCTACACTGAGCGTGGCCCGACACGCTCTTGGCCGGTTTTTTTAGCAATATTTCACTTTTGCAACTCAAGTTTATCCAATATAATAATAAGAATACTTAGAACTATAATCAAAATACATGCATATTTTTTGGGGTGATAGTATAAACATATAAACACGAAAAACACGAGAAATTGCGTAGACCGGAGATTGCAAATTAAAAATATATAGTGCTGAAGTGCAAGAAAATTGTATACTACAATAGTAGTTTTTGCAAGAAGGCACGATAACTATGTAGGTACATATCATGTAATATTAATCACAATGGTTGCTGAATGTGTATACCTATGAACCTATGCATCTTCCATAAATTATGCTCGTTACTGTTATTAATGTTAATGTAATTTTCAGGAATCACAGCCAGTCCTGAATTTGGTGGTACAGGTGGCAAATACTCTGACCACTGCGTGATTATGGAAGAACTTTCCAGGTAAATTCTCCTGTGATTAAAACTCAAAAGCTTATAGGTACCTACATACTGAAATATACTTACACAGTTACTGAAATACACAATAGATGGTTTCGTTCCCTTACCTATCCTATAATAGGCTCTAATAAACCGTTCGGAATGTTAGAGCGAGCGGACTGTGTGAGGGGAAGGTAGCCTGGGGAAACCAGAACCCTTTCTTGATTCTGTGATCTGATCTTGTTTGTACTACTGGAATACTCCAACTGAGTTTACGCTTCCAGCAAAATTGGTTGGAGCAGTCTCAACCGAATCTCACCAAAACCATTTTTCAAATGTTTTTTATTAGAAGAGGGAGGTGAATTTGTGGTTTCTCCAACAATCTATAGATATTATGTTACCAAATTGCAGAGCTGCAGGTGGTGTCGCGCTGTCGTACGGAGCCCACTCCAACTTGTGCATCAATCAGATCAACAGAAATGGGACTCATGAACAGAAAACCAAATATTTACCGAAAGTAAGTACCTATCTATAGTCATTGAGATACACACCCTCTCACATGCCGCTCACAAAATGTCAATTTCAACCAAGGAGCGATTAGAGCCAGAAACTAGAAAGAGTTTTAGCGAACAGCGACTAAATAAATTAAATAAATAAATTATGAATAGTACAGGACATTCTTACACAAATTGACTGAGCCCCACGGTAAGCTCAAAAAGGCTTGTGTTGTGGGTACTCAGGCAACGATATATATAATATACAAATACTTAAACATATATATGTATATAAAACACCCATGACTCAGGAACAAATATCTGTGCTCATCACACAATAAATGCCCTTACTGGGATTTGAACCCAGGACCATTGGCATGGGTCACTACCCACTAGGCCAAACCTGCCGTCAAATAAATAAACAAGTAAATTATAAATATTTACTACTTTAAGTACCTGTCTACATACATACCGATATTTTGGTGTCTAGGCTAGGCTATAAGCGAATGTTTCATTGGGACTAACATTTGTAGATACGCCAAGGTTATTTTTGGTGCTACTGGTACATAATGTAAAAACCTGAATCCATTTATATAAAATGATCTGGACTGAAACTATATATCTCTTGTATGTTTTAAGCTATGCTCAGGGGAACACATAGGAGCGCTGGCCATGTCCGAGCCCGGAGCGGGCAGCGACGTGGTCTCCATGAAGATAAGGGCAGACAAGAAGGGTGACTACTACGTGCTCAACGGAAACAAGTTTTGGATCACAAATGGCCCGGATGCTGATGTTTTAGTGGTAATATGATTTCAGCCTTTACGCCCTACCGACCGACCTACTATTGTAACTACTACTTGTTTAAGTAGTAGTAGTTACTGACACTTACCTTACTTGACCTTAATGCAAAGAAAATAAGGCACAATATGTGTATATTTATTTTGGCAATTTAAACGTATCGATGTTTTTAGCCTTCATACTGTACAAGTTACTAATTATGGCTGCGCAAGAAAAATACATAATTATAATAAATACAAAAGTTACGTACGTTTAATAAAATAATACACTATAGTACCTATATTACGTACCCAGGGCGGTAAAACAAAGTATGGTTCAGATCGCGGGTATTTGTGGCCCGAACCGGAGGTGAGGGCCGTAAACCAGCGATCTGAGGCCTTCTTTATTACCACCCGTGGTGCGTACATAGTTTTAAGTCTTATCTGGGTTTAAACTGATATTTTCCGTCGCGCCCTACGGCGGTAAATCTCTCTTACCGCCCAGTGTGACGTAAAAATCTATACTAGGTTTCTCCGAATAATCTTTACAAGCACATATTCTCTTAACTATAAAGTCGTGTGAAGCTCATTTTGAACACCTCGCCCGCTTAGCAATTTTTGCTGCTGACTGTACCTAACTTTTCGATCTTACTGACATAGGAATCATAATATATTTTCAGGTTTATGCCAAAACCGACACGTCTACAGCCAAGCCGCAGCACGGAATTACTGCATTTTTAGTAGAAAAAGAGTTCCCCGGCTTCACTACAGCCCAAAAACTGGATAAATTAGGAATGAGAGGCTCCAACACTTGCGAGCTAGTGTTCGAAGACTGTAAGGTGAGAAATAAAATCCTATATGTATAGATGTCTATTTGAGAACCTTATCGCCTCGACATAAGGTCTACTGTACTATAACGGTCAGTTAAATGTGTAATTTTAATTCAACTGTGTAAATAAATTATCTGACTTCGCTGTTCTGCGATGTTCATACTAATATGGGTGAATAATGGAAACTTTGGGTACTTATGTTGATTTATTTGTTGTCTATTGTCTAAAACAGCAGTCGTTAGGATAGTAAAATTTAATCATTGTAATGGTTAAGAACTAACTAGGTGGTAGCAAATCTTGGTGCAATTTATCTAGAAGATCCTAAAATGACTAAGATAAACAAAATAATTAAATTTAGGTATCTATATCTATTCATAAATACCTGAAATAATGTTATTTAACAAAAACATTTTTATAATGTGTTATTCCTATGTCCGTGGTTTAATTACTTTAGCACGTAATCGTCGATCAGAGCCCTGAGAGTAAGTTTTTAACGTAATATTACTTTAACATCGCGTTAGTGTTTCCCATGTCAATAGCATTATTAATCACTTACGCGTTCGAGACGTTTTTTTACGTCAAATGTAACTTACACTAGTGCCTCAGTGCTCATGTTAACCCGTTTTAGTATCTAAATAAGACACATTCTCAATAAAGCATCCAGCATGCATGCTGCTGGGCTCTCCTGTCAGGTCGTCAGTTGAATAATTTGGGTGACGTAAGACCACCCTTTTGTAGGTACGCCACATTCCAACTAGGAAGATAATGACGGCCTCTTAGTTAGTCCGCTATATAACATAGATCATAATATGTATTTACTTCCGCAAAGTAACGCCTAGCAGTAGTTACTTGAATAATTACAGGTCCCAGCCTCGAACGTTCTAGGCGAGCTGAACAAAGGCGTGTATGTGCTGATGTCCGGGCTGGACCTGGAGCGGTTGGTGCTAGCAGCTGGACCCGTCGGACTCATGCAGGCGGCTCTAGACGTGGCGTTTGCGTACGCGCACACAAGGAAACAGTTTGGAAGGAATATTGGCGAATTTCAGTTGATTCAGGTAAAATCATGGCTCATCTGGACTGCATGTTAACACACCTATGTACGGGAACTGCACCGCTAGCAGACTTTATACGAGTTGCAGTTGGGTCGTAATCTGTCTGTATCGGCCGTTAGTGTTTTTCTTACCAACCTTCGTCATTTATTTGTAAACTATCGACTTTAACGACAGCGACACGGGTTAAAATCCCAGTAAGGCCATTTATCTGTGCTCATCACACAGATATTTGTTCCTGATTCATGAGTGTTTTCTATATACGTATTTAAGTATTTGTATATTATATATTATGTATATAATTGGCTGAGTTAATTAGTGTAAGGATGTCCTGCAGGTAATATTTATTTATTTAACTATCGATATGCCCGATTCAATTCAATTTTACAGGGATGACATATTTATTATACATATAAACCTCTATTAATGAAAAGTGTATTAAAATTCGTAGTATAGTAGTATCGAAGTGTAGATACAAACAGCTAATAGCGAGAGGCCTTGTCATTTTTCATCTATAGAAAATATACCTCCCTATGTCGATATGAAGAATGTCAGTATTTGTCATAAAAATCTTCCTAATAAGGACTGGCACGCCCTTCGTTTGTATTCCCGGAAACATAATTTAGGTCCCTTCAAGGCAAGAGTGAATAGGCTGTTACTGAACCAGCGTGTTGCACCCTCGACCTCGTCGTCACTTACCTGACTTACCATTAGGTGCGACTGAGGTCGAACGCTAGTTAATTTTGTTTTTTTGTTAAAGAAAAAAACCTACGTTTTAAGCCATATTTTCTGATCATGAAGCTTATAATGAAGATTTTTTTAGGGAAAAATGGCCGACATGTATACGACGTTGAGCGCGTGCCGCAGCTACCTGTACAGCGTGGCGCGGGCCTGCGACGAGGGGCATGTAAATAGTAAAGACTGCGCCGGAGTCATCCTATACTGCGCCGAAAAGGCAACGCAAGTTGCGCTAGATGCTATTCAAATATTAGGTAAGTTTGAATCGTATGTCTACTATTTGTCTATACAATTGCGTGAGTTTGAACCTTGTTCAGTTGCGTGAGAGAGAGGAGTTTGAACCTTGTTGCAATGAGATATAATCTACAGTGACGTGGATGACACAAATTGCGAGCCATTCTCTATTGCGCGTAGGGTTGCCAGGTCGCCAAACCTTATAGCCGCATAGACCAGCCAGCTAGTTAGGCCGGACATTTGGGTAGACAGGTCGGACACACTACATTATCGTCGTATAGTAGATTCGCCTGCGCTAAAAAGCCTAAAAAATGCTAGACAAGCCGGACATCGTTTATTTTGGTCAGACACGCTATCAAAAAGCCTATTTATGTCCAACTTTACCCAGACGCCTGGCAACGCTATTTGCGCTCATTATGCAATGTGGTAATCATGGTAACTTTCGTAAACAATATTTTTGTTTATATTTTCCTATTTAGGCCTTTCCTAATTAAATATGGAAATGCTCCATAAGTAGCAGAATAAAAGGCACCAATAATTAGAATTATACATTACAAACTTACAATAAGTCTTTTAATTTTGCAGGTGGCAATGGATACATTAATGACTATCCTACCGGAAGGATCCTAAGGGATGCTAAGCTTTACGAAATTGGAGCTGGGACCTCAGAAGTTAGAAGAATGTTAATTGGACGAGCTTTGAACAATGAATATAAATAAATACTACCTTGTTTATGGAATATTTTTATTTAAAATATTGACTGTTTATCATTAAGCACTTTGATTAAAATTAAAATAACAATGCTGTAAATTAAACAGACTTCTATCACAGTATGTATATGTATACTAAATGGGATTTTTTTTTGTAAGTAATGTAAATAGCATAGCACTAGCTTATTCACAGCCAATGTCATTCAGCATCACTGGCTGTGACTCAATTTTCTTTATTGGCACAACACACCAAACAAAAACTGCACAAGTGAAAATTATGCAGGCTGGCAAGGATCACCTTCTATGGACACACCACCACTGCTTTCATTACATTTTCTATGTAAAAAAAAAGCCACTTCCAACATTAAGTCCACCAAAAGCTAACCGAAAAACTTACTGAAAGTGACTCTACAAAATGCCACCACTTAGGCGGTATATATAACAACTGTCCGGGCCTCAACTTGCAATAATATGGCTTAGCGTCTTTGTAATTAGGATATAAATCAAAATCAGGATCTCTTGGATCCACTCTTGCAGTATTACTCAGCAATTCATGTTCATGTGGGTATAAAAATTCTGAATCTTCAGGTGAAAATAAAAAGATCTGCTTTTCACCAACTACTTGGGCTAACAGGTTCCTTTTAGGGTCATGGTGCAGGGGAGACACAGTTCCTTTAGGACCATACCATGCCATAATATCCACAGGATTATTGTCATCAGAAAAACAACAGTATTCCGGTTCTGTAATATCATTTTTTAACTCTGGAACTTGATCAAACAGCTGATACTGTGCCAAGTAACCTGTATCCCCATCAGAATTATATATATGATTCTTTATAAATTCTTCTATGGTCATGAGTTTCTGTGTCCAATCAGATTCTGTGTACTCTCTACCAATTTCTATTGCAACTGTTCTTAAACCGGCCAATTTTAATATATAGGTTTGATCTCTCCATCTAGTTAGTGCAGGCCAATGACTTATGCAGTTATTTAAAATAACAGGCTTCTCGGCTAAGATATAGTTCTTATAAAAATGTTCCATACTTGGGTGGTCTAATATCTCTAAGGCAGTTGCAGTATATTCTTTGACAGATATCGTTGGACTAGTTGGTACTTGAATATCTTTGATAGTATGTAATTGTAAGTATATTTCATTTAAAAGTGATGCACACTTATGAAGTAACTTAGGTTGTTTCTCCAAGGGACACCCAAATATTATGCCGTGATCTATTATTTTTAAGGATTCTCTAAGTACATCTTCTGTTAGTTCATCTGAGAACTTTATATGTGTGAGAAGTTTTAAATAAGATGCTATTGTTATAGTCTTTCTTAAGAATAGTTTTACCTCTTTCCAATTTCCGACGTTTATTTGCTCATGCATGTTGTCAAGTATGGCTTGAATTTGAATCACATCAGACTGTTTTATTACCTTCGTATCACTAAGACAATCTCTTAATATCGCTCGACAAGCTAAACTTAACTCTTGAATTTCGGTTATTGATATATTTACTTTGAATTCATCAATTTTTTGCAGAACTTCGTTTAATAATGGCATTTTTATTTTTGTCCTAATTGTAAAACACAGAAACTTTACAGCATATTATTAAATAATCACAAGAATAAGAAAACGCGTTTCCTTGTTTACATTTTCATTAAGTGACATTTAAATGAAACTTCTTCTTCTTCTTCTTTTAAAAAAATATGGCTTCCATCAATAAATCAATCGATGATTTCGCCAGTGTCAAGTAGAATAACATATATGTTTGCCCTTAGAGCATGACGTTGTTCGGTAGTAGGCCTTGCGTTTTGTAAAGTGGTAGCTGGACTTTACAGAAAGCAAAGAGGCGGCCGTGACCCCGGGATTGCCGGGTGGTGACCAAAATAGTGGTGAAACACGTTTTGAAATCTATTCTTCATTAGCTGCACAATTCTGCGTTAGATCACTGCATAATACGCTATCAATATTACACACTAAACTACGTTTGAACAAAAAACAAAAAATATATTTTCAAGACGACTTCGCCATTTTGAGGTTCAACCGTCAATCCTTAAATGAAACTGTTTGACCTCAGTGTAAAACTACTCAAATATTTGTAATTTTTCTAGTCTATGGTTTAATTAGTACATTTATTTCTGTGCAAAACTCATACATAACTGACTTTAAAACCAATAGTTAACTATATAAAAGAGTAATTCTTTGTTACTAAGGTTACGAACAGCTAAGTTTGATTTTAGTCGTTGGAATTATTTGTGAAACAACTTTTCATTTTGGCCTTGACCTTTAGTAAAATAAAACTATTTTGTCTATGGGCAATCATATGACTTTCGCACGTGATCTGTCAGATTAGTCTATTTACTTTGCGAAAGTGATACAAAAAGATAAAAATTAATCCATTATGTTTCCTTAAAACATGTTATTTGATACGCAACATGTCAGGTGCATCGATTCACGATGACACCGTGATGCTTAAAAGTTGTATGTGACGCAATGGCATTGATCGAAAAACTCTTTTCTACAAAGAGAAAACTCAACGGCCACCGTGAATCACGAGACTGGGGCAGGTACGTCAGAGTGAATGCTTTTCATTCATGTAATTCTATTTCTGAATATCGTGGCATGCGGATTTGTTTGACGCACGGAGCGGTGTCCGCTGCCGGTCGCGCGGAGGGCGCATTGTGGACCTTCGCGCGAAGTGCGGGAGGCTCGGCTGACGCACGCAAAGCTGGCAGAGCGGCATCAGCGAGCATGTGATACCGCCGACTGTGCGGGGTGCGCGGGCCGGCAGCCGCGTCACCGCTGGGAGGGGCTTCGCCGACACTAGATCATTGTTTACATGCCGACTAGTACACCAGCACATTCCACCCGGCGCGGTCGATCGCCTCTTGTCATTTACGCTACGATCTGCATTTAAAGTGAAATCTATGCCAAAATTGCATTTCTTTCAGTGAATGTGATATATTGTTTGTTCAGTGATAACAGTTTTGTATTGTACAGAAGTGAGCTCATATAACAAGCGACTATGAAATAAAATGAAAATTAGGTAATTTGATTGCTTGTGTTGTTTTGATTAGTTCTCAACAGGCTGTCAATCTGGTTAGGTCTGGAATAAAAGGATTCCCATTTGTCTTGCTATTGTGGAGTAGTAGTCTAAAGCAGTGTGAGCTTGCTTTTTTATTATCATATGGAATAGGAAGTCAATAGAGGTTGCTTTCTAAAATGGCTTGGTTGCATATTCTAGCTACTTCTAACCTATTTCAACTAACAACCTATTTCAAGTTACTTTTCACTCAGGTTTGTATTATTGTGTCAAATATAAGTTAATACTTATCAATCTAAATAAAATGCCCGGCAGTATAGTTGAAAACATTTGTGTTTATAATAAATAAATAAATAAAAATAGTCTTTATTCACTGACATATTAGTTACAGAGTCTCTATATATAGATTGATAAAATAATAATTTTTAGTGTTGATCCTTGCCAGGTTGTCTTTTGACAGCCTCCTCTAGCTCCTTCCATCTTTCTCTATTCCTTGTACTTCTTCACCAGAGTTTAGGTAAGTCATCCTCCCATCATTTCCTCCTACGGAAACAATGGGAAGATTTGTGTTTATAATAAATGACAAATACAGGGGGAAAATATAAATTGGAATAAGGTAAACATACCGGTTTATCAACTGTTTATCTAACTTATAGATTTCAACCTAAATTTAATTTTAATGTTGTGTCCCTGCTACACATATTTTATTCTTCATCATGGTTTAGATTTCGGTCTTCTGACCACCATTTATCAACCCCCTGATCCTAGACAGAAAAACGGCATATCCTTGATGACACAGGGTTAATAGTTTTATTTTTAAATAAAAACTGTTTAATAATTTACTTAAACTGATTTATTACTATTAATTTGGTTCTGGAGTTACAAGTAGTCGGATGTTTTTCCCCTATGGCCGAAAAAAAGTTAAAATTTAACTATTTGTCGGCTGCTTTTTAGCTTCTTTTACTTAATATTTTTAACGTACATATCTTTTAAAATGTGTTTGTTTAAAAATGTCTGACGGCCGGAAACAAGTTATAAATTCACAAAAATAATGTTATCAAAATCTGGTTTTCGGCCCCCAAAACCAGTCACAAAAAATATGATTAAATATGAGAGTATGATAAGGTTTAGCAGTTTAATATTAAAATTTAATACGTTATATACACACCTACCAAATATAACCACCAAATAACCAACAACAACATTAAATCTCACCTTTGAAAGTAACTCTACTAGATTTTATTTTGTTAGTTTTCGCAGGCATTCGTACCGCAAATTTTAAAATGGCACTTGTAGCTTTAACTCACTCATAACTTTGATAAGGTCCAAATTTCTAATTATGATACGTGGTTATCGCTCGGTTCTAATGGCGCAAAATTAAACGCATATACATTTTATAACGATATTAAATGTGCATAGTGGCTGGCAAATGGGCGGCGGTAGTTGCTTACCATCAGGCAATCCGTCTGCTCGTTTGCCTCCTATATCATAAAAAAAGTGGTATGTTTACCCTATAATTAAACATCTAGCAGGTAGTTAATTAAATTGACCAATAAATTTGTTTTACAACACCATGGCGTTTTCGTACCTATGAAAAACTCTTCCATTCCTTTCAATTTCAATTTTGATAATGATAAATCAACATATGGTGGAATTCTTTATTTACAATATTATGAAAACTTTTTTCAAATACCGAGTTCTTAACTAAATACTGCATTAAACCTAAAAAAGGAGGCCCTTCAGTCATTGTACAGTCAAGTGCAAAAATACGTACCGAAAGAATCCTTTCATAAATACGTCCTACGACCTTATTTACTGTACAATAGAGTTGCTCGGTACATATTTTTGAAACTTTGGCAGTGAATGAATTTTACACTTGACTGTACCACGGATACTGGCGGCATTGCCTCGTTGTATCGCAATGCTGATACCTTGTGCGACGAAGCCGCCAGCTCACCGGTCACCAGTTACATCAACCAGACGCTTCGCGATTTCTGCAAAAAGTTTGTGCGCGCTGGGACCCCATGGACCTAGCGTCTCTACGTCAAACGGTACAAAATGGTACTCTCTCTCTGCTCGGGCTTATATTTGTTACGTTTATAAATTTCTGCGATTTCCGCCGCTGCACCCGCTTTTACATAATTTCGTTGGAGATGGGACGGCCCTAGCGTGTCTACGCAGGTAGCATCTCACACCAGCATCCGTTCCAAGCTCCAAGGAACCAAAGACACTCCATCAGGCCTCTTGCCATCATTTCTTACAATGCCGATCGGCTCAAGAAGAGCAGGCACATTGATGGTGGCAAGAGACCGACGGATTATGTCATTAAGTGTTGCGTGTCGAGAATTACATTTGATTTGTTTAGATGATTTAAATTTAACCTTTAGCCACCTTAGTGGTTTAAATTATTTATGTCATTACCAGCTTCCTAGTATCCATAGTAGGTACAAGTTGAATATGAGATTATATCAATCGGAATAAGATTGTGATTAAATATTTATTTATATTTATGATTTACTTTCATTTAAATATGTATAGTAAATAATGATTATTGCCAATGATACTATAAATATTAATAACTTGCTGCATCTGTCTCTTTTTCCCTCTGATCTGTTTAGGTAGTTGGTCAATGATTTATTTTATTGCTATAGTAATATTATTTGAAAAGTCATAGAATGGAAGGGTCATGGATGCACAAAAAAAAGTGGAATGAATTTGATAGCTTTTATATTAAAGAAACCATATTCAGGTGTATTGAGTCGCAAGTAACGGTTAAACTGGAGTTGGATTGAACACACACAATATAACAATATGTGACCGTCCATAAGAAAAGGTCCCTTATGGCAGTTTCTAGTTACGGAGATATTGGCGTTTTCGTAAAACCCTTCAAAATTATCATTTTTTAGTTCTATGTACAATAGTAATATATACAAATAGGGGTATGTTTGTACCTTGGTGTCAGATGTGTACGTTAATTCTTTCTTTATTAAAATTGAGTCCAAAGTTTAGTAGAAAAGGTCCCTTATGGAAAATTGCATACAAAAATGAAAAAGATAAAATAATTAAAATTGTTTACAAGTATTTGTTTACAAATTTTACTTATTTTGTACACTATGTCAGTGGCAAACAAGGATACGGCCGTCCTGATGGTACCTAAACAGTCACTGCAGTCTATAAATGTTTTGGCCCACAAGGCCGAAAATCCTCATTTTCCCGGCTTTTGATGTAATGGAGATCAGTCAAATAAATTGGTAGTAGTTCCATTTATCGCAATAATTTCATATTCCAACATTGAGAAATAAGGGGTCTGACCGTGATTTTTGACTCCCCCCCCCCCATACACACCCCTACCCGGGAAGGTGAGGGGGATCAAAAATCACCCAAAATGTCCTTACGTGATTTATGAATGGTTCCTTAGTGGAAACGGACTGTTAACAGCACAGATATTGTGGTCTCGTTCGGCTTTCGGGATCACTAGGTAGGTACTATGTGGATTATTTAACGTTAACTTTAAATGAAAATTACTCATAACAGATCAATATTTTTAGAAAATTTATAATAACATTTTTTCATCGGATTGCTGTTTTGATACAAGATTAGCAAATAAATTATGTTAATATTGTGCCGTATTGTAATTATCAATATGTTTTGTCTATGGTTGGTCATAAGGGCCCTTTTCTCAAATGTATGGGAGCGAAATTGTGATTTTTACGTAACTTTGATCGTGTATAAATAAAAAAGTGTGACTTGTAGAATAATAATAAGACTTTTGTGATACTCCTGTGGACTGATTAAAATATAATTTAGAACATACTATACCAAATTTGTTATTGTTCTAGGAAAGATGTAACTGATAATAATAATCACATTTTAATTTAAAAAAAATAATTCGTAGCCTTTGTGATTTTTGTTTCTATCCTAAAATGTAAGCTCAAATATGTTCTACTATATAAAATGGTTCTGATTACAACATATTGAAGGAAAAGTCGAAAAATATTTTTTTAATAGTTTCGTCCATATGAGCGTGTTGCTATTTTCAAAGGCTATTTTTTCATGATTTGGAAGTCACATTAAAAAAACAATAACTGGGTTCCAAAGAAAAAACCCTTGAGATACGAAATCAATCATAAATCATAATCTATGTAACTTCCAATGGGAACACACTTAAAACTAGTTTCAAACTTCTTTTGACGATTTCTCAAAAGTGCAGTTTTAGCATGTGTAAGTTTAATGTTTTTTATAAAAAAAAGTATGAGACTTAGAGTCATGATTTTTTTTGTATAAGATAGCTTATTTAATATAGATTTAGGATCTGTGCTTAACTCAATACCTGCCATAAGGGACCTTTAGCCATGGACGGTCACATATTATTAGGATGTTGTGTTCAACTTTAAAGGCTTGAGCACATAGGCGCGTTTTGTGAGCGTGGCGCAGCGGGGCACGACAGCGCGGTGTGACTAATGTAACGAAATAAGGCACACATTCGGAAGGCAGCGTCGCGCCCCGCTGTACCACGCTCACTTAACGCGCCTATGTGCCCAAGCCTTAACACGTCGGAAAGCTTATTAAAGCGTACCTTATTACATCGAACACAATGACGGCCT